>OY744482.1:97248668-99899301 GCA_963556165.1 Tipula helvola
TCCGATTTCGATTATTGATACCTCTATCAATAGGCGTTGAGACCTGTAATCGTCATGCCAACGGTCATTCGGATCGCTTGAATATTTCTACACATTTCGCAGAAAATTCAATTTTATTGAAAATCAACTGAACTATAGCCCACAAATTCAGAGCCAGAAAAATTGAAAATCTGCAATTATGCTCCGATTTCGATTATTGATACCTCTATCAATAGGCGTTGAGACCTGTAATCGTCATGCCAACGGTCATTCGGATCGCTTGAATATTTCTACACATTTCGCAGAAAATTCAATTTTATTGAAAATCAACTGAACTATAGCCCACAAATTCAGAGCCAGAAAAATCGAAAATCTGTAATTTTGCTCCGATTTCGATTATTGATACCTCTATCAATAGGCGTTGAGACCTGTAATCGTCATGCCAATGGTCATTCGGATCGCTTGAATATTTCTACACATTTCGCAGAAAATTCAATTTTATTGAAAATCAACTGAACTATAGCCCACAAATTCAGAGCCAGAAAAATCGAAAATCTGTAATTTTGCTCCGATTTCGATTATTGATACCTCTATCAATAGGCGTTGAGACCTGTAATCGTCATGCCAATGGTCATTCGGATCGCTTGAATATTTCTACACATTTCGCAGAAAATTCAATTTTATTGAAAATCAACTGAACTATAGCCCACAAATTCAGAGCCAGAAAAATTGAAAATCTGTAATTTTGCTCCGATTTCGATTATTGATACCTCTATCAATAGGCGTTGAGACCTGTAATCGTCATGCCAACGGGCATTCGGATCGCTTGAATATTTCTACACATTTCGCAGAAAATTCAATTTTATTGAAAATCAACTGAACACAAATTCAGAGCCAGAAAAATTGAAAATCTGTAATTTTGCTCCGATTTCGATTATTGATACCTCTATCAATAGGCGTTGAGACCTGTAATCGTCATGCCAACGGTCATTCGGATCACTTGAATATTTCTACACATTTCGCAGAAAATTCAATTTTATTGAAATTCAACTGAACTATAGCCCACAAATTCAGAGCCAGAAAAATCGAAAATCTGCAATTTTGCTCCGATTTCGATGATTGATACCTCTATCAATAGGCGTTGAGACCTGTAATCGTCATGCCAACGGTCATTCGGATCGCTTCAATATTTCTACACATTTCGCAGAAAATTCAATTTTATTGAAAATCAACTGAACTATAGCCCACAAATTCAGAGCCAGAAAAATCGAAAATCTGCAATTTTGCTCCGATTTCGATGATTGATACCTTAATCAATAGGCGTTGAGACCTGTAATCGTCATGCCAACGGTCATTCGGATCGCTTGAATATTTCTACACATTTCGCAGAAAATTCAATTTTATTGAAAATCAACTGAACTATAGCCCACAAATTCAGAGCCAGAAAAATCGAAAATCTGCAATTTTGCTCCGATTTCGATGATTGATACCTTAATCAATAGGCGTTGAGACCTGTAATCGTCATGCCAACGGTCATTCGGATCGCTTGAATATTTCTACACATTTCGCAGAAAATTCAATTTTATTGAAATTCAACTGAACTATAGCCCACAAATTCAGAGCCAGAAAAATCGAAAATCTGCAATTTTGCTCCGATTTCGATGATTGATACCTCTATCAATAGGCGTTGAGACCTGTAATCGTCATGCCAACGGTCATTCGGATCGCTTCAATATTTCTACACATTTCGCAGAAAATTCAATTTTATTGAAAATCAATTGAACTATAGCCCACAAATTCAGAGCCAGAAAAATCGAAAATCTGCAATTTTGCTCCGATTTCGATGATTGATACCTTAATCAATAGGCGTTGAGACCTGTAATCGTCATGCCAACGGTCATTCGGATCGCTTGAATATTTCTACACATTTCGCAGAAAATTCAATTTTATTGAAATTCAACTGAACTATAGCCCACAAATTCAGAGCCAGAAAAATCGAAAATCTGCAATTTTGCTCCGATTTCGATGATTGATACCTCTATCAATAGGCGTTGAGACCTGTAATCGTCATGCCAACGGTCATTCGGATCACTTGAATATTTCTACACATTTCGCAGAAAATTCAATTTTATTGAAAATCAACTGAACTATAGCCCACAAATTCAGAGCCAGAAAAATTGAAAATCTGCAATTATGCTCCGATTTCGATTATTGATACCTCTATCAATAGGCGTTGAGACCTGTAATCGTCATGCCAACGGTCATTCGGATCGCTTGAATATTTCTACACATTTCGCAGAAAATTCAATTTTATTGAAAATCAACTGAACTATAGCCCACAAATTCAGAGCCAGAAAAATCGAAAATCTGTAATTTTGCTCCGATTTCGATTATTGATACCTCTATCAATAGGCGTTGAGACCTGTAATCGTCATGCCAATGGTCATTCGGATCGCTTGAATATTTCTACACATTTCGCAGAAAATTCAATTTTATTGAAAATCAACTGAACTATAGCCCACAAATTCAGAGCCAGAAAAATCGAAAATCTGCAATTTTGCTCCGATTTCGATGATTGATACCTTAATCAATAGGCGTTGAGACCTGTAATCGTCATGCCAACGGTCATTCGGATCGCTTGAATATTTCTACACATTTCGCAGAAAATTCAATTTTATTGAAAATCAACTGAACTATAGCCCACAAATTCAGAGCCAGAAAAATTGAAAATCTGTAATTTTGCTCCGATTTCGATTATTGATACCTCTATCAATAGGCGTTGAGACCTGTAATCGTCATGCCAACGGTCATTCGGATCGCTTGAATATTTCTACACATTTCGCAGAAAATTCAATTTTATTGAAAATCAACTGAACTATAGCCCACAAATTCAGAGCCAGAAAAATTGAAAATCTGTAATTTTGCTCCGATTTCGATTATTGATACCTCTATCAATAGGCGTTGAGACCTGTAATCGTCATGCCAACGGTCATTCGGATCACTTGAATATTTCTACACATTTCGCAGAAAATTCAATTTTATTGAAAATCAACTGAACTATAGCCCACAAATTCAGAGCCAGAAAAATTGAAAATCTGTAATTTTGCTCCGATTTCGATTATTGATACCTCTATCAATAGGCGTTGAGACCTGTAATCGTCATGCCAACGGTCATTCGGATCGCTTGAATATTTCTACACATTTCGCAGAAAATTCAATTTTATTGAAAATCAACTGAACTATAGCCCACAAATTCAGAGCCAGAAAAATTGAAAATCTGTAATTTTGCTCCGATTTCGATTATTGATACCTCTATCAATAGGCGTTGAGACCTGTAATCGTCATGCCAACGGTCATTCGGATCACTTGAATATTTCTACACATTTCGCAGAAAATTCAATTTTATTGAAAATCAACTGAACTATAGCCCACAAATTCAGAGCCAGAAAAATTGAAAATCTGCAATTTTGCTCCGATTTCGATTATTGATACCTCTATCAATAGGCGTTGAGACCTGTAATCGTCATGCCAACGGTCATTCGGATCGCTTGAATATTTCTACACATTTCGCAGAAAATTCAATTTTATTGAAAATCAACTGAACTATAGCCCACAAATTCAGAGCCAGAAAAATCGAAAATCTGCAATTTTGCTCCGATTTCGATGATTGATACCTCTATCAATAGGCGTTGAGACCTGTAATCGTCATGCCAACGGTCATTCGGATCGCTTGAATATTTCTACACATTTCGCAGAAAATTCAATTTTATTGAAAATCAACTGAACTATAGCCCACAAATTCAGAGCCAGAAAAATCGAAAATCTGCAATTTTGCTCCGATTTCGATGATTGATACCTTAATCAATAGGCGTTGAGACCTGTAATCGTCATGCCAACGGTCATTCGGATCGCTTGAATATTTCTACACATTTCGCAGAAAATTCAATTTTATTGAAAATCAACTGAACTATAGCCCACAAATTCAGAGCCAGAAAAATTGAAAATCTGTAATTTTGCTCCGATTTCGCTTATTGATACCTCTATCAATAGGCGTTGAGACCTGTAATCGTCATGCCAACGGTCATTCGGATCGCTTGAATATTTCTACACATTTCGCAGAAAATTCAATTTTATTGAAAATCAACTGAACTATAGCCCACAAATTCAGAGCCAGAAAAATCGAAAATCTGCAATTTTGCTCCGATTTCGATGATTGATACCTTAATCAATAGGCGTTGAGACCTGTAATCGTCATGCCAACGGTCATTCGGATCGCTTGAATATTTCTACACATTTCGCAGAAAATTCAATTTTATTGAAAATCAACTGAACTATAGCCCACAAATTCAGAGCCAGAAAAATCGAAAATCTGCAATTTTGCTCCGATTTCGATTATTGATACCTCTATCAATAGGCGTTGAGACCTGTAATCGTCATGCCAACGGTCATTCGGATCGCTTGAATATTTCTACACATTTCGCAGAAAATTCAATTTTATTGAAAATCAACTGAACTATAGCCCACAAATTCAGAGCCAGAAAAATCGAAAATCTGCAATTTTGCTCCGATTTCGATGATTGATACCTCTATCAATAGGCGTTGAGACCTGTAATCGTCATGCCAACGGTCATTCGGATCGCTTGAATATTTCTACACATTTCACAGAAAATTCAATTTTATTGAAAATCAACTGAACTATAGCCCACAAATTCAGAGCCAGAAAAATTGAAAATCTGCAATTTTGCTCCGATTTCGATTATTGATACCTCTATCAATAGGCGTTGAGACCTGTAATCGTCATGCCAACGGTCATTTGGATCGCTTGAATATTTCTACACATTTCGCAGAAAATTCAATTTTATTGAAAATCAACTGAACTATAGCCCACAAATTCAGAGCCAGAAAAATCGAAAATCTGCAATTTTGCTCCGATTTCGATGATTGATACCTCTATCAATAGGCGTTGAGACCTGTAATCGTCATGCCAACGGTCATTCGGATCGCTTGAATATTTCTACACATTTCACAGAAAATTCAATTTTATTGAAAATCAACTGAACTATAGCCCACAAATTCAGAGCCAGAAAAATTGAAAATCTGCAATTTTGCTCCGATTTCGATTATTGATACCTCTATCAATAGGCGTTGAGATCTGTAATCGTCATGCCAACGGTCATTCGGATCGCTTGAATATTTCTACACATTTCGCAGAAAATTCAATTTTATTGAAAATCAACTGAACTATAGCCCACAAATTCAGAGCCAGAAAAATCGAAAATCTGCAATTTTGCTCCGATTTCGATGATTGATACCTTAATCAATAGGCGTTGAGACCTGTAATCGTCATGCCAACGGTCATTCGGATCGCTTGAATATTTCTACACATTTCGCAGAAAATTCAATTTTATTGAAAATCAACTGAACTATAGCCCACAAATTCAGAGCCAGAAAAATTGAAAATCTGTAATTTTGCTCCGATTTCGATTATTGATACCTCTATCAATAGGCGTTGAGACCTGTAATCGTCATGCCAACGGTCATTCGGATCGCTTGAATATTTCTACACATTTCGCAGAAAATTCAATTTTATTGAAAATCAACTGAACTATAGCCCACAAATTCAGAGCCAGAAAAATTGAAAATCTGCAATTTTGCTCCGATTTCGATTATTGATACCTCTATCAATAGGCGTTGAGACCTGTAATCGTCATGCCAACGGTCATTCGGATCGCTTGAATATTTCTACACATTTCGCAGAAAATTCAATTTTATTGAAAATCAACTGAACTATAGCCCACAAATTCAGAGCCAGAAAAATCGAAAATCTGCAATTTTGCTCCGATTTCGATGATTGAAACCTCTATCAATAGGCGTTGAGACCTGTAATCGTCATGCCAACGGTCATTCGGATCGCTTGAATATTTCTACACATTTCACAGAAAATTCAATTTTATTGAAAATCAACTGAACTATAGCCCACAAATTCAGAGCCAGAAAAATTGAAAATCTGCAATTTTGCTCCGATTTCGATTATTGATACCTCTATCAATAGGCGTTGAGACCTGTAATCGTCATGCCAACGGTCATTTGGATCGCTTGAATATTTCTACACATTTCGCAGAAAATTCAATTTTATTGAAAATCAACTGAACTATAGCCCACAAATTCAGAGCCAGAAAAATCGAAAATCTGCAATTTTGCTCCGATTTCGATGATTGATACCTCTATCAATAGGCGTTGAGACCTGTAATCGTCATGCCAACGGTCATTCGGATCGCTTGAATATTTCTACACATTTCACAGAAAATTCAATTTTATTGAAAATCAACTGAACTATAGCCCACAAATTCAGAGCCAGAAAAATTGAAAATCTGCAATTTTGCTCCGATTTCGATTATTGATACCTCTATCAATAGGCGTTGAGATCTGTAATCGTCATGCCAACGGTCATTCGGATCGCTTGAATATTTCTACACATTTCGCAGAAAATTCAATTTTATTGAAAATCAACTGAACTATAGCCCACAAATTCAGAGCCAGAAAAATCGAAAATCTGCAATTTTGCTCCGATTTCGATTATTGATACCTCTATCAATAGGCGTTGAGACCTGTAATCGTCATGCCAACGGTCATTCGGATCGCTTGAATATTTCTACACATTTCGCAGAAAATTCAATTTTATTGAAAATCAACTGAACACAAATTCAGAGCCAGAAAAATTGAAAATCTGTAATTTTGCTCCGATTTCGATTATTGATACCTCTATCAATAGGCGTTGAGACCTGTAATCGTCATGCCAACGGTCATTCGGATCGCTTGAATATTTCTACACATTTCGCAGAAAATTCAATTTTATTGAAAATCAACTGAACTATAGCCCACAAATTCAGAGCCAGAAAAATTGAAAATCTGTAATTTTGCTCCGATTTCGATTATTGATACCTCTATCAATAGGCGTTGAGACCTGTAATCGTCATGCCAACGGTCATTCGGATCGCTTGAATATTTCTACACATTTCGCAGAAAATTCAATTTTATTGAAAATCAACTGAACACAAATTCAGAGCCAGAAAAATTGAAAATCTGTAATTTTGCTCCGATTTCGATTATTGATACCTCTATCAATAGGCGTTGAGACCTGTAATCGTCATGCCAACGGTCATTCGGATCGCTTGAATATTTCTACACATTTCGCAGAAAATTCAATTTTATTGAAAATCAACTGAACTATTGCCCACAAATTCAGAGCCAGAAAAATCGAAAATCTGCAATTTTGCTCCGATTTCGATTATTGATACCTCTATCAATAGGCGTTGAGACCTGTAATCGTCATGCCAACGGTCATTCGGATCGCTTGAATATTTCTACACATTTCGCAGAAAATTCAATTTTATTGAAAATCAACTGAACTATAGCCCACAAATTCAGAGCCAGAAAAATTGAAAATCTGCAATTTTGCTCAGATTTCGATTATTGATACCTCTATCAATAGGCGTTGAGATCTGTAATCGTCATGCCAACGGTCATTCGGATCGCTTGAATATTTCTACACATTTCGCAGAAAATTCAATTTTATTGAAAATCAACTGAACTATAGCCCACAAATTCAGAGCCAGAAAAATCGAAAATCTGCAATTTTGCTCCGATTTCGATTATTGATACCTCTATCAATAGGCGTTGAGACCTGTAATCGTCATGCCAACGGTCATTCGGATCGCTTGAATATTTCTACACATTTCGCAGAAAATTCAATTTTATTGAAAATCAACTGAACACAAATTCAGAGCCAGAAAAATTGAAAATCTGTAATTTTGCTCCGATTTCGATTATTGATACCTCTATCAATAGGCGTTGAGACCTGTAATCGTCATGCCAACGGTCATTCGGATCGCTTGAATATTTCTACACATTTCGCAGAAAATTCAATTTTATTGAAAATCAACTGAACTATAGCCCACAAATTCAGAGCCAGAAAAATTGAAAATCTGTAATTTTGCTCCGATTTCGATTATTGATACCTCTATCAATAGGCGTTGAGACCTGTAATCGTCATGCCAACGGTCATTCGGATCGCTTGAATATTTCTACACATTTCGCAGAAAATTCAATTTTATTGAAAATCAACTGAACACAAATTCAGAGCCAGAAAAATTGAAAATCTGTAATTTTGCTCCGATTTCGATTATTGATACCTCTATCAATAGGCGTTGAGACCTGTAATCGTCATGCCAACGGTCATTCGGATCGCTTGAATATTTCTACACATTTCGCAGAAAATTCAATTTTATTGAAAATCAACTGAACTATTGCCCACAAATTCAGAGCCAGAAAAATCGAAAATCTGCAATTTTGCTCCGATTTCGATTATTGATACCTCTATCAATAGGCGTTGAGACCTGTAATCGTCATGCCAACGGTCATTCGGATCGCTTGAATATTTCTACACATTTCGCAGAAAATTCAATTTTATTGAAAATCAACTGAACTATAGCCCACAAATTCAGAGCCAGAAAAATTGAAAATCTGCAATTTTGCTCAGATTTCGATTATTGATACCTCTATCAATAGGCGTTGAGATCTGTAATCGTCATGCCAACGGTCATTCGGATCGCTTGAATATTTCTACACATTTCGCAGAAAATTCAATTTTATTGAAAATCAACTGAACTATAGCCCACAAATTCAGAGCCAGAAAAATCGAAAATCTGCAATTTTGCTCCGATTTCGATGATTGATACCTCTATCAATAGGCGTTGAGACCTGTAATCGTCATGCCAACGGTCATTCGGATCGCTTGAATATTTCTACACATTTCGCAGAAAATTCAATTTTATTGAAAATCAACTGAACTATAGCCCACAAATTCAGAGCCAGAAAAATCGAAAATCTGCAATTTTGCTCCGATTTCGATGATTGATACCTTAATCAATAGGCGTTGAGACCTGTAATCGTCATGCCAACGGTCATTCGGATCGCTTGAATATTTCTACACATTTCGCAGAAAATTCAATTTTATTGAAAATCAACTGAACTATAGCCCACAAATTCAGAGCCAGAAAAATTGAAAATCTGTAATTTTGCTCCGATTTCGATTATTGATACCTCTATCAATAGGCGTTGAGACCTGTAATCGTCATGCCAACGGTCATTCGGATCGCTTGAATATTTCTACACATTTCGCAGAAAATTCAATTGTATTGAAAATCAACTGAACTATATATAGCCCACAAATTCAGAGCCAGAAAAATCGAAAATCTGCAATTTTGCTCCGATTTCGATGATTGATACCTCTATCAATAGGCGTTGAGACCTGTAATCGTCATGCCAACGGTCATTCGGATCGCTTGAATATTTCTACACATTTCGCAGAAAATTCAATTTTATTGAAAATCAACTGAACTATAGCCCACAAATTCAGAGCCAGAAAAATTGAAAATCTGCAATTTTGCTCCGATTTCGATTATTGATACCTCTATCAATAGGCGTTGAGATCTGTAATCGTCATGCCAACGGTCATTCGGATCGCTTGAATATTTCTACACATTTCGCAGAAAATTCAATTTTATTGAAAATCAACTGAACTATAGCCCACAAATTCAGAGCCAGAAAAATCGAAAATCTGCAATTTTGCTCCGATTTCGATTATTGATACCTCTATCAATAGGCGTTGAGACCTGTAATCGTCATGCCAACGGTCATTCGGATCGCTTGAATATTTCTACACATTTCGCAGAAAATTCAATTTTATTGAAAATCAACTGAACACAAATTCAGAGCCAGAAAAATTGAAAATCTGTAATTTTGCTCCGATTTCGATTATTGATACCTCTATCAATAGGCGTTGAGACCTGTAATCGTCATGCCAACGGTCATTCGGATCGCTTGAATATTTCTACACATTTCGCAGAAAATTCAATTTTATTGAAAATCAACTGAACTATAGCCCACAAATTCAGAGCCAGAAAAATTGAAAATCTGCAATTTTGCTCCGATTTCGATTATTGATACCTCTATCAATAGGCGTTGAGATCTGTAATCGTCATGCCAACGGTCATTCGGATCGCTTGAATATTTCTACACATTTCGCAGAAAATTCAATTTTATTGAAAATCAACTGAACTATAGCCCACAAATTCAGAGCCAGAAAAATCGAAAATCTGCAATTTTGCTCCGATTTCGATTATTGATACCTCTATCAATAGGCGTTGAGACCTGTAATCGTCATGCCAACGGTCATTCGGATCGCTTGAATATTTCTACACATTTCGCAGAAAATTCAATTTTATTGAAAATCAACTGAACACAAATTCAGAGCCAGAAAAATTGAAAATCTGTAATTTTGCTCCGATTTCGATTATTGATACCTCTATCAATAGGCGTTGAGACCTGTAATCGTCATGCCAACGGTCATTCGGATCGCTTGAATATTTCTACACATTTCGCAGAAAATTCAATTTTATTGAAAATCAACTGAACTATAGCCCACAAATTCAGAGCCAGAAAAATTGAAAATCTGTAATTTTGCTCCGATTTCGATTATTGATACCTCTATCAATAGGCGTTGAGACCTGTAATCGTCATGCCAACGGTCATTCGGATCGCTTGAATATTTCTACACATTTCGCAGAAAATTCAATTTTATTGAAAATCAACTGAACACAAATTCAGAGCCAGAAAAATTGAAAATCTGTAATTTTGCTCCGATTTCGATTATTGATACCTCTATCAATAGGCGTTGAGACCTGTAATCGTCATGCCAACGGTCATTCGGATCGCTTGAATATTTCTACACATTTCGCAGAAAATTCAATTTTATTGAAAATCAACTGAACTATTGCCCACAAATTCAGAGCCAGAAAAATCGAAAATCTGCAATTTTGCTCCGATTTCGATTATTGATACCTCTATCAATAGGCGTTGAGACCTGTAATCGTCATGCCAACGGTCATTCGGATCGCTTGAATATTTCTACACATTTCGCAGAAAATTCAATTTTATTGAAAATCAACTGAACTATAGCCCACAAATTCAGAGCCAGAAAAATTGAAAATCTGCAATTTTGCTCAGATTTCGATTATTGATACCTCTATCAATAGGCGTTGAGATCTGTAATCGTCATGCCAACGGTCATTCGGATCGCTTGAATATTTCTACACATTTCGCAGAAAATTCAATTTTATTGAAAATCAACTGAACTATAGCCCACAAATTCAGAGCCAGAAAAATCGAAAATCTGCAATTTTGCTCCGATTTCGATGATTGATACCTCTATCAATAGGCGTTGAGACCTGTAATCGTCATGCCAACGGTCATTCGGATCGCTTGAATATTTCTACACATTTCGCAGAAAATTCAATTTTATTGAAAATCAACTGAACTATAGCCCACAAATTCAGAGCCAGAAAAATCGAAAATCTGCAATTTTGCTCCGATTTCGATGATTGATACCTTAATCAATAGGCGTTGAGACCTGTAATCGTCATGCCAACGGTCATTCGGATCGCTTGAATATTTCTACACATTTCGCAGAAAATTCAATTTTATTGAAAATCAACTGAACTATTGCCCACAAATTCAGAGCCAGAAAAATCGAAAATCTGCAATTTTGCTCCGATTTCGATTATTGATACCTCTATCAATAGGCGTTGAGACCTGTAATCGTCATGCCAACGGTCATTTGGATCGCTTGAATATTTCTACACATTTCGCAGAAAATTCAATTTTATTGAAAATCAACTGAACTATAGCCCACAAATTCAGAGCCAGAAAAATCGAAAATCTGCAATTTTGCTCCGATTTCGATGATTGATACCTCTATCAATAGGCGTTGAGACCTGTAATCGTCATGCCAACGGTCATTCGGATCGCTTGAATATTTCTACACATTTCACAGAAAATTCAATTTTATTGAAAATCAACTGAACTATAGCCCACAAATTCAGAGCCAGAAAAATTGAAAATCTGCAATTTTGCTCCGATTTCGATTATTGATACCTCTATCAATAGGCGTTGAGATCTGTAATCGTCATGCCAACGGTCATTCGGATCGCTTGAATATTTCTACACATTTCGCAGAAAATTCAATTTTATTGAAAATCAACTGAACTATAGCCCACAAATTCAGAGCCAGAAAAATCGAAAATCTGCAATTTTGCTCCGATTTCGATTATTGATACCTCTATCAATAGGCGTTGAGACCTGTAATCGTCATGCCAACGGTCATTCGGATCGCTTGAATATTTCTACACATTTCGCAGAAAATTCAATTTTATTGAAAATCAACTGAACACAAATTCAGAGCCAGAAAAATTGAAAATCTGTAATTTTGCTCCGATTTCGATTATTGATACCTCTATCAATAGGCGTTGAGACCTGTAATCGTCATGCCAACGGTCATTCGGATCGCTTGAATATTTCTACACATTTCGCAGAAAATTCAATTTTATTGAAAATCAACTGAACTATAGCCCACAAATTCAGAGCCAGAAAAATTGAAAATCTGTAATTTTGCTCCGATTTCGATTATTGATACCTCTATCAATAGGCGTTGAGACCTGTAATCGTCATGCCAACGGTCATTCGGATCGCTTGAATATTTCTACACATTTCGCAGAAAATTCAATTTTATTGAAAATCAACTGAACACAAATTCAGAGCCAGAAAAATTGAAAATCTGTAATTTTGCTCCGATTTCGATTATTGATACCTCTATCAATAGGCGTTGAGACCTGTAATCGTCATGCCAACGGTCATTCGGATCGCTTGAATATTTCTACACATTTCGCAGAAAATTCAATTTTATTGAAAATCAACTGAACTATTGCCCACAAATTCAGAGCCAGAAAAATCGAAAATCTGCAATTTTGCTCCGATTTCGATTATTGATACCTCTATCAATAGGCGTTGAGACCTGTAATCGTCATGCCAACGGTCATTCGGATCGCTTGAATATTTCTACACATTTCGCAGAAAATTCAATTTTATTGAAAATCAACTGAACTATAGCCCACAAATTCAGAGCCAGAAAAATTGAAAATCTGCAATTTTGCTCAGATTTCGATTATTGATACCTCTATCAATAGGCGTTGAGATCTGTAATCGTCATGCCAACGGTCATTCGGATCGCTTGAATATTTCTACACATTTCGCAGAAAATTCAATTTTATTGAAAATCAACTGAACTATAGCCCACAAATTCAGAGCCAGAAAAATCGAAAATCTGCAATTTTGCTCCGATTTCGATGATTGATACCTCTATCAATAGGCGTTGAGACCTGTAATCGTCATGCCAACGGTCATTCGGATCGCTTGAATATTTCTACACATTTCGCAGAAAATTCAATTTTATTGAAAATCAACTGAACTATAGCCCACAAATTCAGAGCCAGAAAAATCGAAAATCTGCAATTTTGCTCCGATTTCGATGATTGATACCTTAATCAATAGGCGTTGAGACCTGTAATCGTCATGCCAACGGTCATTCGGATCGCTTGAATATTTCTACACATTTCGCAGAAAATTCAATTTTATTGAAAATCAACTGAACTATAGCCCACAAATTCAGAGCCAGAAAAATTGAAAATCTGTAATTTTGCTCCGATTTCGATTATTGATACCTCTATCAATAGGCGTTGAGACCTGTAATCGTCATGCCAACGGTCATTCGGATCGCTTGAATATTTCTACACATTTCGCAGAAAATTCAATTGTATTGAAAATCAACTGAACTATATATAGCCCACAAATTCAGAGCCAGAAAAATCGAAAATCTGCAATTTTGCTCCGATTTCGATGATTGATACCTCTATCAATAGGCGTTGAGACCTGTAATCGTCATGCCAACGGTCATTCGGATCGCTTGAATATTTCTACACATTTCGCAGAAAATTCAATTTTATTGAAAATCAACTGAACTATAGCCCACAAATTCAGAGCCAGAAAAATTGAAAATCTGCAATTTTGCTCCGATTTCGATTATTGATACCTCTATCAATAGGCGTTGAGACCTGTAATCGTCATGCCAACGGTCATTCGGATCGCTTGAATATTTCTACACATTTCGCAGAAAATTCAATTTTATTGAAAATCAACTGAACTATAGCCCACAAATTCAGAGCCAGAAAAATCGAAAATCTGCAATTTTGCGCCGATTTCGATGATTGATACCTCTATCAATAGGCGTTGAGACCTGTAATCGTCATGCCAACGGTCATTTGGATCGCTTGAATATTTCTACACATTTTGCAGAAAATTCAATTTTATTGAAAATCAACTGAACTATAGCCCACAAATTCAGAGCCAGAAAAATCGAAAATCTGCAATTTTGCTCCGATTTCGATGATTGATACCTCTATCAATAGGCGTTGAGACCTGTAATCGTCATGCCAACGGTCATTTGGATCGCTTGAATATTTCTACACATTTCGCAGAAAATTCAATTTTATTGAAAATCAACTGAACTATAGCCCATAAATTCAGAGCCAGAAAAATCGAAAATCTGCAATTTTGCTTCGATTTCGATGATTGATACCTCTATCAATAGGCGTTGAGACCTGTAATCGTCATGCCAACGGTCATTCGGATCGCTTGAATATTTCTACACATTTCGCAGAAAATTCAATTTTATTGAAAATCAACTGAACTATAGCCCACAAATTCAGAGCCAGAAAAATCGAAAATCTGCAATTTTGCGCCGATTTCGATTATTGATACCTCTATCAATAGGCGTAGAGACCTGTAATCGTCATGCCAACGGTCATTCGGATCGCTTGAATATTTCTACACAGCAGAATTCAATTCAATTCAAATTTTTTATTTATTATTATTATTATTTTATTTAATTTTCATTTAAATATTTTTACAAGCTAAAGCTCAGTATGCAGCTCGCGCTAAGAGAAATTTTCCATACAAATTTGACGTAAAATTTAGCTAGCTAAATAAAATAATTTTTTTTTAGCTGACAATTTCGCTGAGCGGTATGCACCTTTGCGTGGAAAATTTGAAAAAATATCAGTTGTTTCATTCAAATCTAGATTGCGCCACCATAAATTCTCCAAACATTTTAGCCGCTATTTATCTCACAACGACAATAATTTGAAGATACATTTTGACGGTTTTGAATTTTGTTTCATTTTATAATCGAAGTAGCCACGAATTAAAATTATTTATTTTTATATAAATAAAGAAAACAGAAATCAAAATGGCCGACCAACATTACGAAGTCGAATATTTAGAGGATTATTTGGATGACGATAATGCTGTGGATAGTATGGATATAATAATCCAAACCGTTGAAAGCAAATCCGCAAAAAAATTAACAAAGAAAACCCAAAATTCGAAAAAAATGAGTTCAATTCAGTGGAAAAAAGAAAGTTATGTGCGCTAGTGAAAATCAATCCATGTATTTGGAAATTAGAAGACAAACTTCATAAAAATTGCCATGCTGTTGCCGGTGCTTGGTCCCAGATAGCCAAAGAAATGGAAAAACAAGGTAAAATAATAATTTAACTTATTGCAATAATTATACATATGCATGCTAAACATTTATTTTATTAAAGTTTAGTTGAAGAGTGCAAATCAGCCTGGAAATCTCTAAAGGATAGCCAACGATATCATAAATTAAAGGCGAGAAAACCATCAAAGTCCGGAAATCCAGCTCCTGATCATGACATGGATATGGATGAAGAAGACTTGTTTTTCAACGCGGATGAAATGATTGATTGGGAATTCGAAAGAGACATGTCATTCATATCATCTGCATCTTCAGATAGCAGGAGACGGTAAGATTTAACCTTAATGTCCATGACAAAAAAATTTCTAAAAACTTGTACGTCATCTATTCAGAGCGTTTTCTACAAGTACAAGGGATGAGGACTCACAACAACATGAAAGTGGCATTGAAGACAGTAATGCTTCAAATTATTCCTATGCAAGTTTGTTCGTTTATTTCCAAAATTTTATTTTTAATTCGCAAATTATTTATTCAAAATAGATGGGGAAAAGAAATTCAAAAGCTGCGGTTGCATTGAGCAGTGCAGAAAGCTTAACAAACTCCCTCAATGAGTTTATAAATTTGAAAAAAAAAATGCCATCGACTTCTCGAGATTCTGTGCGTTACCAACAAAAACACGAGGTGATTTTAAATAATTTAGACAGGATGCTGCAGAAGTTACCTGACGATGTAGTTGAGGAATTAAATTTCAAATTCCAGGAACAAACACTGGAGCAAATCCGAAAATTAAATGGACATTTGAAATAAGAATTTGAAATATATTTTTGTTTAATTATTCATTTTATTGTTTAATTACATAGCTATTTCATTAGAAAACTGAATTAAGAAAAAATATTATTCCAAAAACACGGACCTGCGTTGCCACTCCAATGTGCCGACTTCTGAATTCACGTAATCTTTTACGGCGTCTCGTACAGCTTTGCCAACATTATTCTGCCTGCCGGCATTAACTGAAATTCTGCTCGAGAATAGAGAACTTTGATTGATTTTGTTTCGCCAAACGCCTTGTACCAGCTTTCCATTCTCATAATAATCGGCGTAATTGGCCGGTACGTAACTCATTTTATTTGATTTTATTAAATAATTATGCAGATAGCAACAAGCTGTTACTATTTTTTGTGCCCTGTCAGGTCCGCAGAACATTGTCCTCTTCAGGCAAAGCCATTTTGCACATAGAATACCAAAAGTATTTTCCACCACGCGTCTTGCTCTACTGAGTCTGTAATTAAATACGCGTTCTTGGTCAGTCAAGCGCTGTGTCCTGCGAGGTACGTACGGCTTCAACATCCGTTTATGTAAGGGGAATGCATCGTCGCCGACAAAATAAAATGGAAGTTGTATATTCCCAATGGAACAGTCTTCCGGAAAAGGCATTTCATCCGCTAGAACCGCTTGCCCAAATTTGGTTGCACTAAATACACTAGTATGACCTTCACTGCCATGTGCTCCAATATCTAAATATTGAAATCTGTAATTTCCATCAGCAACACCCATCAAAATAATACTATGGAATTCCTAAAAGAAACACGTTTAAATTAAATTTTCGCAATTTATGTAATTACTATCTTTACTTTATGGTTATAAAAAAGGCTCCCGGAATTAACTGGACATTTTAACGCAATGTGTTTACCATCAATTGCACCGAGGCCGTTTGGAAAGTTCCAACTGGCATTAAATTGATTCGCTGTGTCCAGAAAAGAGTCCTTACTTAATATTGGTATTTCAGCTTTTAAAGCAATGGAAATTGCATCGCTCACTTCATCCAATATTTTACCAAAATGTTGCTTGCTGATACGTTACATTGCTGACATATGCCTTTGTATTGTACCGGATGCAAACTATCTGTGAATAACAGGCACCTTTATAATAATCAATTTTTTGTGTGCAGAAATTAATACATAAAGTTTCGTTGCCAATATATAAAACTCAGTGTACTTGAACAAAGAAAGATGTATGTAGCTATTTATTTTAAAAAACAATAAGCTGAAATTTCTTACTCCAAAACGATAGCGAGCTTCTCTTTCGGACTGATTCCATCATTTGGTCGGGATTGGATTTTGGGCATTAATAATGGCTGCAACATTTGGTACAAGTTGTCAAAATCTATCACAATCATATGGAAGTTTTCGTAAAAAATTCTCGAGTTGGCTCTCATGTCATTAAACTAGATAAATTAAAATAAGAGCAAATATCAAAACAATTAATGAAATAAACAAAACAAACTACCAATTTAAAACATACATCTTTAAAGCGCCCCATGTTTCGCCTGTCTTGTAAATAAGGATTTACTCTATAAACAGGGCTTCTTCGTTTTACACCATATTTTATTAATTGAACAGCAACGGCTGCAACACCAATAAAAATTATATCCTCTTCGTCACTGGAATCCATTACATATTTTGAATACTTTTTATAAACTGTTTAGCAATTTTGAACAATTTTTTAGAAGTTTCAAAAAGTGTTAAATAACAGAAACTTCATTCAAAAACAAACGAAATAAAAAAAAAAAATTAAATTTATCTCTACACAAATTTTTAGCTTGTCGATTTATCTGTAATTTAATGGAGACTTGTGGAGACCGCGTTAAAATTTCCCTTAGCGCGAGCTGCATACTGAGCTTTAACTATAAAATGTACAATAAAATAAAATAAAACAATAGATGCCTTGTGGATAATAATCCAGTAGCAGGCATTGATTCTTTTAATAACATACAAAGAGAGAAAAAAAAACAATTAAAAATATACATACCCATCTACATATTATCAGAGCCTACTGTATAAATAAGAGCCTCCAGTATCGACTGTATTTTTTACTAAGCTTAAAATAAGGTACAAACAATTTTTTCTTTACTATGAAACTATATGGGAAAACGCTTATTTTCATTGACAGATTTAGTTTATTAGAAATGTGAGCTTTTGTTTTGATTTTATATGAAAATGTTCATGAAACATGTAATATTATTTGATTGAAAAATCGAGTCTTGAAAATGTTTATTTCTAAGTGAAAATCGTCATGCAAAATAAGGTACTTTTGAAATTTAAAATATTGTTGTTTTTGTAATACTATACGTCACCAACATAACTAGAAATTTATAAACAAAACAATAATCATCTCTTTCATTGCCACCATTCCAATTTGAATTCGAATATGTTTCTATAGTTATTTCGAATTTGCAAAGCATGCTAGATTGTTTTGATGTTTTGTTTTTTTCGCACTCTTTTGGCTCTTTTTGATTTTTTTTAAATTTTGATTGTTGAGCGGAGGCGTGTTGTCTTTTTTCTTACCATTGAGTTTAGATGTGGACAAAGAATGACGACATTAAACTGAATTTTCTCTTTTTAATACACATTGTTGTTGTTGTAGAATGTTTTTTAATTTTATTTCCCTTATTTTCTTTTGATTATTGCTGGAAAATAGGGAAATTTGAGAATCTGTGTTTTAAATGAGTAAGACATTGAGTTGTTTGTTAGCGATTTCTTAAAAAATTATTTAACTGGGTTTAACTTTTAATTCATATTTTATCGTCAATCGGAATCGCGTTTTTTCATATAAACACTATGAAAATAAATGAATTTTTAGTGTTTCTATATCCCTTATTTTAAGTTCATTTTTCACATGCCGGCTCTATTCATGTCAAGATGGTTCTGATATTATGTATAATCAAATACCAATCAGTTATCTAACAGAAATACATAAATAATGTTGCAAATACAGTTAAATTAAATCGTAGCTCTTAAGAACAACCGTATAACAATAACAAAACAAATCAAATGATGACGCAAAATAAATGAGACACGTCTGGTGTTTCAAATGGCCAATTTTTAACATACGGCAAGAATTGCTTAGAACAAATGTGACGTCTAATGTGTTCTGGTAGCGCATTAAAAAATATCGGAGCGGTAACCTAACAACAATGTAGCGGCGGTCGTGCTCATTACTAAATCTGGGAATACTATAAAGAAGACGATGATTAGCGCGAATGTTATATCGAGCCCCACTTCTTATTACATGCTAACCGCTACGCTTTAGAAATACTTGTGAAACCTTATAAATATACAAATGCCTTAACGGTAGAATATTGATTGCCTTGAATAAAGGCCAAGATGATTCTAATCTATTTCTCCTCAAGATTGTGCGCAAAATCATTTTTTGCTGAACGTACAATGGTTTGGACGTAGTTGGATAACACCCACCACAGCAAGACAAACCATATTCCAATTTGGCCATAACCAAAGCATGAAACGTAATTTTCAACACCGAAACCGGACATAAATTACGGAGGAGGTAAAAAATACGTCAGGCAGATGCCATGTAACATTTTAACTTGGACACATGCGTTTTCCACCTAAGGTTAGTTCAAACAATCCATATGACAACTAACAGAAGTACATTTAGAAGCACTATGATCTGTTAATGGGGAAGTAGTGGGAACGGCTGAAATGCCAGAAATTGTAAACCACATAAACTTAGTTTTTTCACTTAGTAACAGGAAATGCTTATCAAACCATTTATGTAAGACCTCCAGATCAGAATTAGCCAAAGAAATAACGTCGTTGGCAGATTCCGCAGAATAAGCTAGAGCTAAATCATCAGCATATCCAATACTGTGACCATTTAAATTAAGTTTAAAAATAGAATTCGTATAAATTAGAAACAGTAGAGGACCAAGCACTGATCCTTGTGGCACCCCCACGTTCACGGCCCTAGGATCACTAAAAGTATCATTAACTCTAACCCTCACAGTTCTATCATCTAGGTAAGAAGCAAACCACCTATTAGAAACACCCCTAAACCAAACATAAAACAGAATGGATAACAAAAGTTTGTGATCAACCATATCAAATGCCTTAGCAGCATCAATAAACAAACCAGCACAGATCTTAACGTTGTTTAGGCCGTTATGAATAATATCCAAAAAATCCAATACAGCAGACTCAGTACTCTTACCTTGGCGGAACCTATGTTGGTGAACGCTTAGGGTATTGCATCGATCCAGGAATATGGTAACTCTGTTTTTAACAGCTTTCTCCAGAACTTTGTGCATGGCTGGCTGTAGTGCAATGGGTCTATAGTTACCCATAATACAATGGTCACCACTTTTGAAAACAGGAAGAACAGTAGCGTACTTAAGCCTCACAGGCACCACTCCCTGCTCAAAAGAAAGATTAAAAACATGAGCAAGAATAGGGCTGATAACTCTAGAACTGGCTTTCAAAATGTTATTGCTAGTACCTTCACTATCGAACGACTCTTTCGGCTCAAACGAATCAATAATATCTAAAATCTCACCATTAGAAACCGGAGTCAAAAAGAATGTTCCCGAACAGTAATCATACGGAAGGTCATGGTTTATTGTTGTGATATTTGAGAAAAATGTTGTCCTAAGCTTATCAGCAACGCTAGTAAAATAAAAGTTGAATGCATTGGAAATATCTACTTCATTAGTAAGCAGAGTGCCGCTATCAGATAAAATATTTCCAATAGAAGATGCTTTAGACTTTTTTGTTAAAATTTCATTTACAAGGCTCCAATTTTTTTTAACGTTACCTCCATTAATTGAGAAACGATTCATGTAATACCATTCTTTCTCACTTTTCACATGAACATTAATTTGTTTACAAATACAATCGTATATTTCACGCAGACACGTATCATTTGGATGTTTTTTTTAGTTTTTTCCGAAATTGGTTCCTTTTTTTGATTCGACTGGCCAGATTAAGTGAGATCCATGGCTGTAAAAGCCTGATATTTTTGACCCGAGAATAAAAATAACAAAATAATTTTCTTTGGTTTTTAACTTAATGTTTTATTTATTTTTATTAATTATTTAATAAAAACCCGACGTTTCGACGGTACATTCCGTCATTCTCAGGGGCATAATTTTTACTACACAATTTGAAAGAAAATTTTATTTTTTTAATAACGAATGTTTTCCTAATGTAACTAGAGTTCAAATTAAAATTTACGAATTACTCAGTTTAACCGAAAAAATTTAAAGTTATACAATTTGAGTGACAAAAATTTTTTTTAAGAAAATCTACAAAATGTTGTCGTAATAATTTAACAAATATTTTGAAACTTCCCGGATATTTGATAAATTTTGAGATAAATTTTGTTCTTTTTTGATGTAAATGCTTTCCAAAATTAACCTTTTATTGACGGTTTTGGTAGTTTTAATCCATCCATTCTATTTACATGTATTCGTATTCTATTTTTAAATTATTACTTACTACTACTTGCGGTGACGGACAAGTTAAGTTGTAATCTTTGTAAAGTACCAATCTCATGATTAGGGCACACATAATCTTGATTTAGTCAATCTAGCCGCTGCGATGAGAAAATGGTAGTGCCAATCAAAGATAATAAGTATTTGGGTTTCTAGAATGATCCCCATTTATTGGATTACGACTACTATTATATTATTTCACCACATAGGGGATCAGTACTATCAAAATTACCGGATTGATCAACAATTTGTCAGATTAACGTTTTGTGAATTTAAAGGTTTATTCATATTTGAAAAAGAAAGATCAAAACGTCCATATAGATGGATACAGCACCGTGAGCAAGTATTTAATATCACCTTCGAGGTGTCTGTAATTTGATTGTTATGTTACTGTGTCTCTTCTAATGTTAGTTCTATTTTTTAACCATAAATGAATTAATTGTTAGAAAAGAATAACTCTCCCCTCAAAAATATAGTCTATATGTTAACGGGAGAGTTTCCAATACTATCATTGATTCATGCATCAACTATGGTTGCTATACAGCCAGTGTTATGGGACGACAATTAACTGAAGTTAACAAAAAAAAAAAAACACTTTGTTGTTTTGTTTGCGTTTGTATTTGTACCATACAAACGTACCAAACTACTCGTACATACACTTTTTGGTTTAATTATAACGAAGGAGTAGAGTAACAACCATTTATATTTTCTTAATTGGACAAAATTTATAAAAATAATAAAATAAAAAATTAAATTTTAATGATATCAAAAACTGTGTGCACAATGGATTTACTTGTGTTCATTTTATTTTATTTCCTTGTTGTTGTTTTTGTAATTTTCCATATTTTTCCTGAAAAAAAAAATAAAAAACCAAGAACGTAAAATTTGAATACAAAAACAAATTAAAAATAAAAGTGAAAATTTATTTATAATTTTCATTATGAAATAATAATTAAGGGTGGAAAAGTGAAATGGTTGTATTTTGTTTGTTATTGTTGGTGATTTCGGGACGTAATTAACGTTGGTCCAATTCAATAAATTGTGAATTTTCATTAACCTTCTAATGCATGAATTTTTTTTCAAGCTGACAAATTCAGACAATCATGTCGAAATTGTGTTGAAAAGGGCGAATTTAAAGTTAAAAATTAATTTTCCCCTCAACCCATATGTCAAAAATGAAAGTCCGCCTTTAGACGGTCGTATAGCAATTTAAATTGGGATCTGTCATAATTTTTGTTTATTTATTGTAGAAGAAATGTTTTATTCGGTGAGTTCCACAAACTCAGATTGCATTTCACACAAAATGCTTGTGTTTCAGACGTTCATTTTGGAAATTTACATTGACGTTTACCTGATCGGTCACGAAAAATGCAACAATGACCTACTTGATAGTAACGGATATTTATACAGGGAAGATTGCTCTCTTGATTGGTTTTGGGAAAGCTGTTTGAGACTTCAGTCCGAAATGTTTTTTTTTTTTTGCTGGCGCTATACCCATGAGGGTTTTTGGTCGCTTCATTGTGAAGTTTCGTAATCATTTTTTCAACGGATAATGAGTGATTAATTCATTGAACCTATTTATAATAACTCCAGAAAGGTCCGTCTGTTTCTTTTACCAATTCCGGTGATCGAATGCGCTTTTTGAGGGCATCCGCAAACATAGGTTCACTATGAATAGGCGTTGATGGCCCGGTCTCAGAAGGTTCGTATACATCTCTCAATGCATCTCTACTGATATCAGTCAGTTCTGTTGCTGTTAAATCACGTAATGGATTTTCATCAATTAACATGCCGTCTTAAGCACAAACCAACAATCATCTTCAGCTATTTCTATATCGGATCGTAAAGAAGTGATTAGTTCTTCAATTTCCCTATCAGTCATTTCTGAAATTTTGTAAGCTTGTCGGGACGGCATAACATCTAAATAAAATACAGATGTATCAAATAAAATCCAGCGGAGAGTTGTTTTTACAGACACGTACAAAAAGACAATAAAATATTTACCCGAAATTAATTATATCCGGTACTAGAATCACTTCAGCCCAACGTGAGTAACCATCAATTAACCTCACGCAGTATCGGTTGTTTCCGTAAATCGAAAGAGGGCCAATGATATCGCGATGAATTTCTGCGAAACGTTGCGATGCAACTTTAAATGAGCCGAGTAGTGTTTTGGTGTGTTTGTAAGAACTACCATTTCTTGCTATTCGTTCGTTGGAGGAAATAGCGAGATGTTATGAAACAAAATATCCTAAAGCAGCCTAGGCAGTAAGAAACCACATCTATATGGACGAACTCTTAACTGGTTATGCAACGGTTGAAGATGCAATTATATTAAAGAACCAGATAGTTGAAATCCTGAATAGTTGTGATTTTAAATTGCAAGATGCAGATATTCCCAAGTTAATTGAGGATACTCAAACTACTAAAACTCTTGGTATTATGTGGCATTCACAAAGCGACACGTTTACGTTTCAGTTAAATATTTAAACTAGAGAGGTAATTTGGACTAAACGAAAGATGCTTTTAGAAAGCTCCAAATTATACGATCCGTTGAGTTGGTTATCAGTATCACTAATTGTTATATATATATATTTCAAATTGCTGCTGCAAGGAACTGTTAAATTTATGGAAGAAAATTTATTTTAACATAAACCATGTTCAAGAAATCCAAACACCTAGTTGTTTGCTACCATATACAGAGCCAACATAAATTCAACTATATGCATTTTGTGATACGTCCGAGTCAGCCTATGGCTGCGTTGTGTATATCAGGTCCAACAAAGATGGTGACAAATGGTATGTTCAAAAAGTAAGGTAGCGTCTATAAAGAAAATAAGCCTACCAAGGCTAGAACTTTGTGGGGCGATAGTATATACTTTAGCCAATGTGATCAAATATTGCAAAACCACCTTCAACATAGACAATTCAAACGTGTATGCCTGGACCGACTCGATGGTGGTATTGCACTGGCTTTAAGATGCGCCGGCGAAATGGAAATCATTCGTAGCTAATCGGACTCCAGCATTTTAGAAATCATTCCTGGAACTAATTGGAGTCATGTTTCATCAAAGCAAAATCCGGCAGATTATATTTCAAGAGAAGTGCATTCAGAACTAATTCCAACGTTGGAAAGTTGGTGGCAAGGGTCTAGTTGGCTGAAACCTAATCCAACTAATCGGCCAAACACGTAAAGGGATTAATCGCTCTGATAGAAACCGAAGAAAATGATATTTTTACCCAATTATTAAAAAAATATTCCTCATGGTTTAAAATTCAGAAAATTATTGGGTATGTTCTCCGATCCTATAAATTACCAAAACTCAACCAATGAAAGAAAGCCGAGAAAAATATACTTAAACTATTGGGAATACACCGCGGTGGAAATTTATATCATTGATGCGATCCAAGTAAAGAGTTTTAAAGTAGAAATTGGCAAAGATAAAAGGAACCAACCATTAGAGTCAATAATGTTTTAATTCCATTTGACCCATTTCATGACCTTCAGGGTATTTTGCGAGTAGGTGGAAGGCTACGAAACTCATAACTAAGCTATTCAATTCGACACCCAGTTGTAACTTACATGCAGTCTCTACTGATGAATAGCATACGGCAAAAATATTGGATATTAGGTGAAAGATGCCGTATTAAAGATTTCATAAAACCATGTGTAACGTGCATTTAGATATCGACACAACCAACGACTACAAAAAATGGCTGACCTACCGGCAGGAAGATGCACCAAAAATAGGCCATTTTTAATACGGGTGTAGACTATTTGGGACCGATTTACATCAGAACGAGTCAACACCGTAACGCAACGCTAACTAATGCATACGTTGCAGTCTTTGCTTTTCTTGCTGTGAAGGCGGTACACTTAGAAGTGGTAAGCAGTCTAAACACCGACGCATTTCTAGCGGCATTAAAACGATTTCTAGCACGCACTATTATTTTTCATTTATTGAAAAATGGCGCGAAATCACGCCAAACCAAATAAATCAATGAAATTAAAATAATCCAAAAATGTGATAAAAACTCATCGGAGAACGAAGCGTATTGGCGCCGACTTCTTGTATAAATTTGGACTATTGGTTGATCTTAAGAATAAACGGCTGGTTAATTCAGCGACAAAGCTGTCAATCGATGCCCCAATGGTTTACGTCGATACAACGACTCCGATCCATTATTCGATCACCACCGGCTACGGCACTCTGCATAAAAAGTTTCCTCAACTTACAGCAGAGCCGAACTATAAATTGCTAGTCCGACACAATGTGGTTCACCACATTGTCATAGAAGGACATCTCCCTGTGTCAAGACCAAGAAGACTAGATCAAATCCGCTATAAAGCCGCGTTCATAGCATTTCAACATATGGTGAAATTAGGGATTTACAGGCCATTTGCATCTCCTGTCTCTTGTCCATTGCACATGGTTAAGAAAAAAGATCATGATTGGAGACCATGTGGGGATTATCGGCGTTTAAACACGGTAACAACACCGGATCTCTACCCGATACCTCACATTCAAAATTTCTCCCTGCACTGGCATGGATGCAAAATTTTCTCCAAGATTGATTTGGTCAGAGCTTATCACTTGATTCCCGTCTCACCTGATGATGTTTTTAAAACAGCAATTACAACTCCTTTTGGCCTGTTCGAATTTACTCGAATGCCGTTTGGATTGCGTAATGCCGCTCAAACGTTTCAGCGTTTTATGAACGAAGTCGTTCGTAACTTAGACTTTGTTTTCGTCTACATTCTTGTGGCATCACAATCTGAGGAACAGCACAAACTCCACCTGGAACAACTTTTCCAAAGGTTATCTGAGTTTGATGTTCATATCAACAGTTCGAAATGCATATTTGGCGTAACAACTCTTGATTTCCTTAGCCACAAAATAACCCCTAATGGTATTTTGCCGTCTGAAGAACGAATTAACGCCATTAGGGAATTTGAAGCTCCAAGCTCAATTAAGCATATTCAGCGATTCATCGGTATGGTAAATTACTACCACCAATTTATACTAAAGCTTGCTGAAATACTCGCACCTGTTCAAAGCCATCTGGTCGTTCTTCTACGTAAGCCTAAAACGCCTATGAATTTACTCTTGGACTGACGAATGTCAACAAGCATTCCCGTCACTTAAGGCTGAACTTGCGAAAACAACACTGCTTGCACATCCACTGAGCGGTTCAAAGCTTAATTTAACTACTGACGCATCTAACACTGCCGTTTGAGCAGTACTGCAATAGTATAACAATGAGTGTTGGGAGACATTAGGATTTTTCTCAAGAAAATTATCGGATGCTGAAAAGAAATATTCTGCATTCGATCGGGAATTACTCGCAATCTATCTGGCAGTGAAACACTTCAGATATTTTGTTGAAGGTCGGGAATTTACTATTTATACCGATCATAAACCTCTGACTAGAGCAATTCAGTCTAAAACTGAACGTAATCCGAGGCAAGCTCGCCACTTGGATTATATTAGTCAATTTACCACGGACATTCAGCATGTTCACGGACACGACAATGTTGTTGCAGATACACTCTCGCGCACAACAGACAATGAAACGGCCGCAGTCGAGACACAATTCGACTTAAACAAAATTGCAATTTTACAAAAAGCTGACCTAGAACTTCAGAATTTATTTTCTGGTTCCGAATGTCACTCTGGTTCATCAATGAAACTGGCGCTTTTTCAATTGCCTGGCTTCGAAATTATCTGCGAAACATCAACTGGGTACAACCGCCCATTTATCGTAGAATCACTGCGTCGAGCCATCTTCGACACTTTACATAACATTTCGCATCCTGGTGTTCGTGCTACTCGTAAATTGATTACTGCTCGATATTTTTGGCCTAGTATGAACAGAGACGTAACCCAGTGGGCCCAGTCATGTTTATCCTGCCAACGTGCTAAAGTTCAACGGCATACCAAATCAAACCATGGACAATTCCAAATACCATCAGGTCGGTTCGAACATATTCATATAGATATTGTAGGACCACTTCCTCCATCTAATGGATATACTTACCTGCTCACCTGTGTCGATCGATTCACTCGATGGCCCGAAGCCTACTGCATGACCAATATGTCAGCTGCAACCATTGCCTTGACTTTTGTCAACAATTACGTTTCACGATTCGGCGTGCCCCTTACTATCACTACTGATCAAGGAACGCAGTTTGAGTCCAAGCTTTTCACAGAGTTAACAAAACTCCTTGGCTCACATCGTATTCGTACAACGGCTTACCATCCTCAAGCCAATGGCATGGTCGAACGTTTGCACCGTCAACTCAAAGCCACGTTAATGGCCAGAGGTAACACAATCGATTGGAGTTCGGAAATACCTATCGTACTACTGGGAATCCGAGCAACAGTAAAAGAAGATCTGAAGTGCTCACCAGCTGAAATGGTTTATGGATAAACCACCAAGCTACCAGGTGAGTTCTTCGTCGAAAATCCTCTTTTACCTTTACCAACTAGCGACACAGTTATTGATCAACTCCGTATTACCATGCAAAACCTTATCCCGAGATCAACTCGGCAAGCCAAACAAGATGACGTTTTTGTTCCGAAGTCACTTGCCAACTGTGATTTTGTGTTCGTAAGAACAGACAAGGTTCGCGTAGGTTTATCTCCTCCTTATGAAGGCCCGTTTAAAGTTATTCGACGCCTTCGGAAACAATTCACCGTGTCAATTAATGGTAAGAATCAAACCATTTCAATTGACCGGCTCAAACCGGCTTACGGCATATTGTGTTCAACTGACACAAAGTCGGTTCAACGACAGCACAAATCAGTTCGTTTCCAGCCTAACAATGAACTTCCTTAAGGAGGGGACTCACTTGCGGCGGAGTCCTGTAGCGGCTCATTCAATTAATTTATGTAATTTAAATATTTATTTACATAAATTAACTTCACTCATCTCTACATATAGGTTTTAACGCATTAAATTCCTCTTGCGTTATTTACTGACATCTAGCGAAAATCTGGACAACAGAACATATAATTTTTACCCAAGTTATATTTTTCTCTGTTGCTCCATCTCGCTTACGACTTTTTCATCAATTTAATTTTCAATTGATAACTTTTCGTGACGCCATCTCGGATAATATAACCATGAAAATTGGCATGCGATTCTTCTCGTATGCCAACACATAAAAGTTGAACAAAAAATCCATAATGATTTTGACACCGTGACAAACAAAAAATAATTTTATTTTTTTGGTGTTGGTAAAAAAAATGATAAAAAAACAATGAATTGAATTTTTGACGTGACATCGTCGAGTCGCCATTTTCTGATTAAAACAAAAATTAAAAAATAAAAGCATTCTGTGCCCGAAATTTTTGGTATTTTAAAATACTTTTAAATAAAATTAAATTCTCGCGGTACAGTGTTTGTGAATAGTTATTCTAATTAAAATTATTGTAATAATAAAAATTCCTGAATTAAAGTCATAATAAAAATTTGTTAATTAAAAGTCAACGTGGTGTTATAATTATTTCAACCCATAACCCAAAAAAAGTGGACAACAGATACCCACACCTTGTTCCATACGAAATTCGTTGATTTGTTAACTTTCAAAAATGTTTATTTTGCATGAGCCGTATGGCTCGTATCAAAATTGCACTGATTGGCTTGAATTCCTCAATGTATTCTCTTTACAACCTTTATAGTGCTTATATGAGTCAATTTCTGATATTTGTGTTTGTCGAATGGGTATGCCCGGTGGGTATGCCACCACACAATATAAACAATAACTCGTAAATATTGCTTAGCTTATTCTTGTTATTTTCCCTGCCCCCGTGTTAATCATATTAATTTCTGTTGTCTTTAATATTTAGATAAAATTAGTATCGCTGAATTAACTTTATACTTAGAACAAACTTCCATTGTAAATGAAACCAGGTCGTCGAATTGCTCCCATATATTTCCACGTTTGACATACGCTATAAAATGACCTGTAACATTAATACTTGTGGATTTTGCTAAATGAATTAGTCCTTTCAAATAATAATCGTCTCCAGACAGTTTTATTTTCTGGCTTATATCTTGAAGTGATATATTATAACTATTGTTATTTGGCTGTACATCAGCTATAACAATGCCGCAATTGCTGAAATAATTTTTTGTTCTGATCCCTTGACATGTTGGACAATTTGGGCTGCTAAAATCTATAGCATTTTGTAATTTGGTTAAAGAAATTTGATTAAAGCTGAAAACATTTTCAAATGGAAGGTAGAATGTTTCCCTCATGCGATCTGTATGAGTGTTGTTTTCGCAGTAACGTGTTTCTGTTAATGGAGAAGACATAGAATTTTCTAAAATGAACGCTATGGTACAAGCTGCATTCAACTTAATGACATTTTTCTCGCGAATTATCGATCTACTTTTCTGGTACAGATTTAACATCAATTGAGACTTTTCTTGATAAAGGTCACTTAGGTCCTTATAATTTGCTAACAATTTTATAAATTTGAAAAAGGTATTGTTGGAAGATTGTATTAAACCTTTGAAGAATTCTACATCAGAATACAAACAAAGGAATATTTGGGCAGGTGCGTCGAAAGCACAAGTATTTGATATCTCTATCACATGTTTGTCGTTGTCTATGAAAGTAAATCCATTTTGTAGAACATGTAGTTCATCAGCAACACTATTAGATTTTTTTATATTTTTATATTCATTACTTTGCTTAACCGTGGAGTTTCGAGTTAATACTCGTTTACCAAAGTGTTTAGGTGAATCATACAGTTTCAGCTTTTTATTCCAACCCTCTTCGTGTTGATTGCTATCTGGATCATCCAAATTTCCTAATACTTTTCGTTTATTTACAGTTTTCTGTTTATTTGATAGTTGTATTAGTTTTATTATTTTGTCGGTTTTATCCTTCATAATATTGATAAACCTTACTAGCCTTAGTGTTTTATGATTTGTATAATGATTTTTCACTAGAGAAAAATAACTTCCCGCAATTTGCATTTGACAACCGTCCTGTAATACCTATTTTTTTTTTTTGAAAAGCATACTCCCCAAAGTGGGAGATAAGCCATATATTTTTTTATGGTAAACTCAACAAACTCTTTATTAAAAAATATATTTGTTTCGTTTTCGCTTGTTTTCTTAGCAGACCAATTTGTTAATTCTTCCTGAATTTGTTCAAAAATTGTATTGTACCGAATATAGTATGGGCTACTGCTGAACATCGACTGTGTAAGCAAATCATGCCTTTGGGGTATCTTGAACTCGTCAGACTCTGTTGATGGACTTATTCTTGAAATTTCGTCTGTGTATATTTGTGCTAACATTTTTTTAAAATTTTGATGAGACTCTACGGTTTTTGGGTTAGAAAATGGAGAGCAAAATATATAACAATATATTTTAAATAAACCATTCACCGCGTTTAGGATTTTGCAGCTAAGCATACCACAAAATAGGTCTAATATATGATAACATTCCGTATGTCTTTATTAGCGCTTGGGAGCTTTTCTTTTATCTGGGATGAAATTATTTTAATAAAGTGAGCACAACATATGAAATTGCCCACTTTAATTGTTACTTTATCTTCGATAGTTAAAATATCATAAGTACATTTTAGGTACTCCGAAACTGACATGTTATTGAAGCTTAATAAAACAGACTTGATCAAAGCCCAAGACCAATCCGTAACGAAGAATTTTGGTTGGTACAATTTGGGCATGTTTTTCTTGATATCATCTAGAAATTGTTTAATTGTTTCCACTCCGTGGCTTGATGATATTATTTCACCAATAGGAAGCAAATGGCCGTTTATGTTGACTACACAGGCATAATAAAGGATTCGTTTATATGGATGGCATATAGGATGTTTGGCCGCCTTTCCTGTGGCGTCGAAGTAAATACCGGATACGTCATAGGTTTTTAAAATTTTTAAAGCAGACTTTCTGAGAAGGACTACTTTTAATGGATCTAAAGAGAGATCATATATATATTTATTTTTTTTTGGTTCTATCAGGCACATTTGACAAATATCAATTACATCGCAATCGAGAACAAGGTCATTTAATTTAAGCTGCTCAGATTTAATTTTTCTTAAGGTGGTGGATGGTACGAATGATTGGGTATTACCTTTTTGAAATAAGTCCAAATTAGTTTCTCCAGCTATATCAAGAGATAAATTGTGGCAAGAGGTCCCTTCGAGTTTACTCTTCAAATTGGTACGGTTCAACCCTCTCATTTGCCTGTATACTGACGGCCCTTCATGTGTAGCATCAGGTTTAAACATTTTAAGTGATTTTCACAATTTTCAAAATATCGTCGCACATGCCCAACCCTTTTTATCTTAATAACAGAAATTGTTTCGGATGGCTTGACCTGTCTAAAATATCAAAAAATTGTTACATGTTTTGCTATTCTGGTTATTTAAACTTTTTTATGTAGGCCTACACTTTTTCCATACACTTACACTTTTCGTTAATTTGTGTAGCTACACTTTGTGTGAAATACTTCACACCGGTGATCTCCGGTTATTTTACTTCGGAATTTGAATCCACCACGGCTGTGCAATGGCACGCGATTGATCATTAAAAAATTGATCAAAAACATTATCGAAGCCTCCATTTTGAATTCCAATGATTCCCACAGACCTGCCAATTGAATTCAAACGCGTTCAATTTTCTATTAGATTGGCATTCGCAATGACAATCAATAAGTCGCAAGGCCAAACGATGTCTGTTTGCGGCTTAGATTTGGGCACACCATGTTTTTCACACGGACAATTATACGTGGCATGTTCTCGCGTGGGCAAACCATCGAGCTTATTTGTGTTGGCTAAAGACGGACTGACAAAAAATATCGTACACTCAATTGCTCTTCGAAATTAATATTGATTTTCTTTATTTCATTTTCCTACTTTAGAATAAAAAATACATATATCACTTTTTTTCACTTTACATTTAACTTTTAATAGATCAAACAATGAATATGTCCGTTACGTTAATGAAATACATTGAATTGAGAAAATGAATGATTGGTGTTTTTTTGTTTTTATCGGCGTTCATCGTCTATGCGCTCTATTCCTCTTTCTATCATAGATCCCATCCCCACACACTTACAATAAATTCGTTATTTTTTATTTAACAACCAAAATATTCACTAGAAATAATTTATATCGCAGAACAACGTTTGCCGGGTCAGCTAGTAAATTTATATAAACTGATATATGTATGTTCGCCACCACATACACATTGGGTTTATGCATGAGATATCTCTTTGGGTGACACATTTTTATTTGCCATCTAGCGAAAATAGTATGGAACACTAGATTATATTTTTTGATATTTATTCCATCTCATTTTCGTTAGCTTATACTCAATTTGAAATATTCGAAATTGAATCGATTTTTTCCATGTTTCCATCTCACGTTGATTAGAACAACGAAAATTTGACATTACGATTGGTCGTATGTCAACACTATTTTATTTGGTGAAAGAGAGAAAACCAATACACTGGAAACAACTATACACACTTAAAAATGTTGCAGTGTTTTATGATACAAGCCTTGCATCGCAGCATATATGATATACCGTATATCACATTATGATTAAAATCTTGCATCGAAAAATAAACCGATGCAGTTATAATCAAAAAAGAAGCAAGTTTTGCATCAAAAAAATCGTTCTGTTGAAGTTGGTTGCAAACGTAGCGTACTACGTGCGTACCTATTCGTATATTTAGAACGTGAATTTTTCATTTAAATTATTTACCAACTAACATATGTACGTACTCTCTCAGCCTCTGTTTATAATCAACCACTTTAATAAGGTTAACATAGAAACCCAATTATTATAATGTAAGGCTAAAGAGTTGACTTAGCCTTTAAGGATGAGGGTTTACTGGCACATAATACCATAAATGTGTCTATATGCATGCGTCACCTTGCATTTATTTAACCATTCCAATGTAAAAACAATATGATAGTACTGAAGTACCTATAGCGCAGTTGGTTTATACTTTTGTAAAATATATACATACATAATCTTAATATTTTGCAAAAGTATAAACCTACACTAAGGGGCAATACACCAAATAAAACTATATGGCCTTAGCTCAATAACCGTTCAATGAAATAACGTATCCCTATATTATATTCATTTTCAAATGGTCAAATTTTTAACATCAATTTGGATATTCGTTAGTAAATAATTTTATAATTTACAAAGTATTTATACATAATATGTATATATATTACATATAATAAAACATTAATTTGTTATATAACGTATAATTTGTTATGTAACTATAGCTAAATACAAGATGAATTAAACAGTACTTTTATAATATAACAGCGTTAATTTTTAGAAGTGTCTTCCCCTGTTGTAGTTTAAGCACACAAACTGAAACAACCACACAAACATGTACCGTCTCTCTTCTTTATTCGTATTTCGTATCGTTTCAAACGTATCTACGCAGTGCAAAGTTTATCGTCATTCTTTCTTTTGGACAATTGTGAAGTGCAGGATATTAACGTACATAATTTTTTATATATTTCTTATAAATACTTTTATTGTGAGATTTTATTTTATTTAATATAAAAAATATATTTAGGTATATAAAAAGTGAAAAAGAAGTTTAAAAAAAAGTGAAATTTACAGTTTAGTTATTATAAGATCCTTGTTCCATGTGATTTTTATCCATTGTTTGTTCCGATGGATTTTTGTTTTGTTAAGATTAACTTTAAAGGGGTTGTTAATTATGTTAAAATAATAAAACACGAGGAAACATGGGAATATAAAGATTTTATTTTATCAGGTAAGTTGTAAATATTTAATTCTAATAATACTAATTAAGTATTCGAATTATTTTCGGTGGTTCCCGTTATTATTTTTCTTTATTGTGACGCTTACTATTTTTTTCCTATGTGATGGAAAATTGCATCATAATTTCATTTTCTTTTTGATTTATGATATTACATTGCATTGTATCAGCTGTGAAAAAAATAAATGTGCGTGTCTCTCGGAAATATCCATTTGATCAATGTAGTAATCAAATTTTTTTAATTGAATTATAATTTTATATGATTTTATTTTCAGCGTCTATATATGCTAATATTTCTGCATATGATATCGACTACTTTACAGATTTGCAAGGTGTTAGAATTTGTGAGGAGGATTTTGTAGATATCGTTACTGAACGAAAAACTCATCCGGAATTTCAGTTAAAAATAGTTTTGAAAACTCATGATAATAGTACGATTATTATATAAATGTATTGAATGTTATTTAAAAAAAATTTTAATTTCTTTATTGATACAATAGAATTACCTGAAATTCAAGCAACACCATTGATTCGTCGAAATTGCCGGTTAGGTTATCTAATGCATATAAATGCAAAAGTATGTAATTTATTTGAATACTTAATTTAAAATTCCCTGAAATAACTTTAATATTTCTAATTACAGGATTTAGAAGATTTTATTCTACAAACTCAAAACGCGTACGTATTGAGCAAAAAACTTATAAACGGCGAGTCACCGAAAGGCCTTTCGGATACTGAAAGACGGGCGATAATAAGGGAGGGTGTGGATTATCTAGTATTTAAATTTAGTACTTATCATCCCGATCCAGCACACATCACGGCGCTGGCGCTAGCTATTGTGGAATTATTTCCACAATTAAAAACTAAACAGAAAGATAACGGAGGAATAGTATAAAATTAAAAAATTAATTAAAAAAATCTTAAAACTTAGAGCACCTATACTTTTATTATTTATTAGGACGCTTTATATGATAGAAAAAAAAAATCGCGGGTATGTTATATCAAGATTAAACCGGGTACGCCAAAAATCATATGCATTAGAACATGCCACTGGGAAAAACAGTCGGAAACGCAATGTAGCAGGATCATTAATTTCAACGGAAACTAAACCAGCTTTTGACATAGACAGTGACGAAAATTTTTTGATTTTAAAAAATTTAAACGTAACTACTCAGAAAGATTTAATCAAACAGAAACTTCTCGAAACTTTGAGTGTGCGCATCGATATTTTATGGTCGTCACCTGAAATTGGAAAATTCTCAAAACAATTTCCCTTTTTTTATACATCTCCCGATCTGGTAAGAGTAATCAGTTGAATTATACTCTATTCAATAATCTCTATTCATGTGTATTAATATTTATTCATTTTTGGTTTACTATTCCAGATTCTATATGACTTCGAAATACGGTATTCCGAGAAACATCAACATTTTATAAACAAATGGAAAATTTATTCACCACATATTAAACAAATTTTTATGGAAACTAGAGGGCCGCATTTTAAAAGCTTACCTGAGATTGAAGGTAAGATAGATCAGCTAAAGAATAATACACATACTAATAAATTTAAATTCTACTTAGAATTATTGCCTTCGAAGCAAGATTTTTTTTACCTTCTAAATATATTACCACAAGTCGTAGCAGGTAAATCATCATCCAATATCCAACGGGAACGATTCTCCATAAACAAAATATTAGTGTTTAGAACGGTAAGATTTTACTTATCTCTTATATTGGGAACTTACAACATATAACAAAAATGTATTTATACTGGTTTTCTATTTAAATTCACAGCTTAATCTTCCTCCTGAAGAACTAATCGCATCTGAATTGGGACATCCCTATATAATTGCTGAAGGTGACAATAAATCAGCGATATCACAATATCATCTTTGCATAGAAAGAGAGCTGATAATCTTACCAGGAAATTTTACTTTCATTGAAGCCGTTGATTTATTGTTTAAATCGCACTATGTGTTTGGGCTACATTTTGATGATAGTTTAAAAACATTTTGGACATTCATCGCTTACTATTTTTATGAAATTGAAGATGCAGGAACTATCATGTCCAGGATTAAGGAAATATCCTGCAAATTAGATCTAATAACAGGTGTTAATTAACATTTTTTAATTAATTTTTTTTATAAACATAAATCATTTCCTTTTCTATCTTAATATACTAGCAAAAATGTATTTTTGCTATTTCTGTAATGAGGTATTTGCTGAATTAAATAAATTAATACTTCACCTAAAATATCAAGAATTCGTAAAAGGAAAGTCTAGCATCAAAATTAAATGTGTCAAAGAATAGAATTGTGATTGCACCTTCCAGACTTTTTGTGCCCTAAAAAAACATTTAAACAAATCTCACATTCTGGAAATAAATAATCCATTAGCCGACTCAAACGAGGCTGTATGTACTATAGCTTCTTTGGAAAAAATAGAGGACGTTTATATTCATAACGATCGTTTAGACAAATCTTCAGAGCTTGAAATTAAAACTCCAACTTTAAGTGACTTTGAAAACGCAATGAAATGTTTCTATGCCAAACTTAATCTATTAGGGTTGCCAGAGCAAACAATGACAGATGTTTTCTGCCAAACCAAAATCATAACTGATATCGGCATTAATATTATATCCGCATCATCCCAAATTAACACGACATTTAATAAAATTAAAATTTCTGAAACTATGAAAAATTTTTGCTCGAAATATAAACGCAAAAAACTGTTCTTAGAAAATTCTTTTTACCTATATAGAACCACAACAAATTCCAATTGGATTTAGGTGGGAGAGGAGGTTCAATGGAGAATCATTCACTTACTCAAGAAAACTTGTTCAACATTTTTTTCAATTTATACCAATTACAAAGACATTAACGACAATTTTTAAAAATTCCAGTTTTCGTAACTTATTTAGAGATTTCAATGTTTCTCACAGTTGCACTAGTGGAATTTACAAATTTGGCTGTTGCGGAGATCGTTTTCAGTCCATTAAGAAGGATTTTGTTAACGAAGCGAAAGTTTTAATTCAGCTGTACTACGACGACTTTGAAGTTGCTAGGGTACTTGGCAGTAAGACGATAGTTCATAAAGTAGGCGGTATATATTCTATAATCGTAAAGCTTAGGACATAACATCGGAAAAAAATACCATAGTATCAGAAAAAAAGACCATAGTAGCATTTTTTAGAATTTTTTCAACTAAAGTATGGAATAGGTAGGCGGGGCCTATATCATTTAAAGTGATTTGGTTGGTAGAGAATTTGGAAAATGATACTATGGTATTTTTTGCCGATGTTATGTCCCAAGCATAAACAGTCCAACCAATCTAAAATCCAACCTACAAAATATATTTTTAGTAAGCGTTTTTTACGTAAACGATCTCCATGGCGATTGTAATTTAAATTCAATTTTACAACCAATTGTAGCAGATATCAAAATCTTGGAAACTGATGGTATATTTACTGATAAACTCGGTTTGGTTTCAGGAACAATACTTTCCTTATCTCATGATAATCTTGCGGCAAATGACCTAATTGGTTTTACTAAATCTTTCTCCGCTAAATTTTTTTGCCAATGGGGCATGCTTATAGTAACAATATTCGCCGCTGTTTTAGAATGCAGCACCCTCGGTAAAGGTTAGCATGTCAAATGTCATTAGTGTTTTGTATCGAAAATGTATGGTGAATTTAATAACACAAAAGAATTTGTAAATTTTAAAATGTTTATAAGTCGTTTATCGACGCGTTCGTACTTCGTAGCCATAAAATTAAGCGTCAAACTTTATTGTAACCTTTATCACGACGGTAATGACATCTGATGTGCGGAAACAAAAACAAACTCTTTTTGCATGCCCCATTTTGTATTATGCCTAGCGGAGAAACAAAAAAATCAATTACTCAAGATCTAAAATTGCTTAGAACAGATGACTTTTACACTATTTTATGCGATCAACCGCCATTGAGAAAGTTAAAAATGATGGAAACCCAAGGTATTAGTCGCAATTCAGTATTGAACGATTTAAAATACTTTTACTCTATTAAAAACCATAGTGTGGATCTATTACATGATGGTTTAGAAGGCTTTGTTGTATTAGTATTGAAATATCAATTTGAATTCTTTGTCGAACAGAAAGTTTTAACTAACATTGATAAAATAAATAATTGTATATCTGCTTATAATTTTGGATTCATTGATCGAAGAAATAAACCATCGAACATTAACCTGGAAAAAAGTAATAATTTAGGACAAAATGCCATACAGGTATTATGCCTAGCTACACATTTTCCGTTTATTTTTGACAGGTTTTATGATCAAGCTCACCAATGTCAATGGAAAGCTGTGCTTATAGTGTTATTGAAATAATAATAATTTTATTTCGCCATGAATTAACTGATAGTGACATAAAACATCTACAAAGTATAATAACTTCTCATTTGGAATCGATAAAAACTACGTTCAAAAAAGATTTGACACCAAAACAACACTTCCTTCTGCATTATCCCACTGTCATCAGGCAAATGGGTCCTGTTATCCATTTGTGGACAATGCGGTACGAAGGCAAACATCGTTATTTTAAAAAAAATATAACACCTAATTTTATAAATATCTGTCAATCGTTTGCTAAAAGGCACCAACAAATGATGAGTAATGTTTGGGCAAATTCAACATTTAAAACCCAAAGTCAAAAGGGGAAAAAATCGTTATATAATTCTAATATTAGTTACAATTGTCTTGATAGGTTTTCTAGACCAATTTTTAGTTTATCATATTTTATCAGTGACTTTCATTATAAGAAAGGTTTCTGCATTTTGAAAGAAAAATCATCCCACCAATTAATTCATGTATATAAAATAATTGATATTCTTGACTGTAATAACGAAATATACTTTGCACGGCAGAAAGTGTAAGAAGTATGAAATATACTTCCTTATGAGTGAATTTATTGGAATTTATGATAAACTCTACTGTGGGTATCAATTAATCGAAAAAAACTCTAGTCCTATTTGTCTTAATTTTAATTCATTACAGTACAAAAAAGCTTATGAAAAACATTTTGTATGTAAAACTAAAAATTTTTATTTAATTGGATGCAATGTGCAATTGATTTAATTTTGATTAAATATATAAAATGTATTGTTTAGATTGCGACCTTACAAAAATCAAATTGAAATAGCAATTACAAGGTATAATTAAACTTAAATTAAGAATAGTTATTATATGAAGTGTAATCAATATTAATTTTATTGAATTTTAATTATATTAAATTATTACATTTTAATTATTTGAATTTTAAATAATTTTATTTTATATTTTATTATTATTGTTTAATAAATAAATATATGTCGAATGAATATAATTCACTTAGTTTTATTACAACCAGCGGGTTCTGAGGATGATTTCATATTTGATACATCTTGATCTCGTTTACGATGCAACTTGATACATAATTTGTTGTGTTTCGATATAACTAATATCGTATATTATTTAAATGCAATCATAGTTGCAAAACGATACAGGACACATCGAAGCAATTCAGATACAAATTATAACAGATTACGATGCAAACTGCACCATAATTTCAATAAACACGTATTGCATCAAATTTCAAAATAACATGCATCGAAAAAACCTTGATGCAAATTGTTCTGTAAATCGTTGCAGGTATAGTATCATATATAATTTTAATGTAATTTGTATCGAAATTGGGAGCATCATCAACTCTTTTTTTTTTGGCACAAAGCGTAAATCGAAAAACGAAGCTAGTTTGCGTTGGAGTCATATACGAAACTATTTGCATCGCATATCAAATTTTTTTTCGAGTGTGTATGATATTCGGAACTTCATTTTTATATTAACAACAGATACTGCCAACGAATGATTTCATAACTTTATATCCCACAAAATTATAAATATTTTCCTATTGTAGTGTAAAGGACAGCAATGAGCTTAAAACCAATCCATTTATATTGGTGATCGTTTGTAGGGGGCAATGTGTTACCGACCAACTATGTGACTGCACGTTTTCAAAAACGGATAGGCTCAACGGCTGGGGGGGTCTTTGTCACATTGTTCATTGGTGGTACAAACCATACGTGCAAAATAAAAACACAAAAAAAAAACGAACAACAACATGGTAAAAGGGCCATCCTGTAAACATCATCACCACCAATAAAAAAAAAAATTACTCCATTATGAAATTTACAAATTTATATTCAAGAAAAAAAAATCAGAATTAGAGCAAATTTTGAATATAATAAACTTAAACTTATATTTACACTTAAACACTAAGCCAAACTTATTTTCATGAGAAAAGGAACAAATCATCAAATTTAGCCGCGAATATAATAAAAAAAAACTCACCAGACAGTTATCCAAAGAGTACTCCTTGTTTTTGTCCGCGTGCTGAAAATTTCTAAAAAAAACTTTACACTAAATTCACTATGATTTGTCTTTTTTTTTCTTATGAAAACTCAATTTTAATTCATTTACAAAAATAATTTTTTAGACTAATTTTACAATAACTTGCACTTATTTTTTTTTGTACTTTTCCGTTTGTTTTTTTTTTTTTAAAGCAAGATTAAACTGTTTCACACAGTTGTTGGTGCTCTAAATAAAGCAATTAAATTTTCAATATCAACATATAAACTAGGATATGCAATTTGATATAACTAAAACTAAACTAAACTCTAAACACTATACGGAGATTTTTATATTTGAAATCCCGAAACAAATCCCGAAACTTGTATTGTGTTGCAACCGCTTGTGTTACCACCGCTTTGTAATTTTAGCGAGCAAAAACCACATTACTGGCACAAGAGTAAATGTCTTCACAATTTCGATTGAAGAAGTGCCTAAAGGTAAGTTTTGTTGTACGAATTGTACAAAATGAGAGGCCTGCATCCCTCGTCGTCGCCTGATGGTTATATTCCTCTTTTGTGGATTTCTTGCGGTATCTGTTAAATCCACGATATATATTTATTACAACAATATAATCAACTCTAAAAATTGTGAGAATAGCTTACCAAATATTATTTACTTTACAATTTTTGTTTGCAACGTGTACTTGCACAATTATGTACATAAGTACATAAAAACCAACAAGAAAAAAATTTGTATTGTACAAAAAAAAAATTAATAATTTATTGGCACGTCTGTTACGGTCGGCTTGGCCTCTCAAATTAATTGGCCTTATGATAATATTGACAACAACACTGAAATTTCCCCTATTCAACCACCTATTACTCTATTCTCCCCACCTACGCTATTTAAGTTAAAAAAAAAATCCGCTGATCATTTGATCTACATATATACAAATGTGCATAGCAATAGGTATCGCACGATCCATCATTCAGATGACTCACCCCACATAGCAACAGAAAATCCGCTTAGCATTACAGATACAATAAAACAATTATATAAAAAAAATTCAAAATATTGAGGTCATTGACCGAAGATACAATCATACTGATAAATATCTTTGGTTGTTGTTGCTGTTTTCTACTTGTTTTGATTTATCTGTAATCTGTATTATACGTCACCATCGTTAGGTACATCGTCAAGATTTTTGCCTGCTTGTTAAAACTAGCACATCCGTAACAAATGGTTCAACTTCAAATAATTTAGCGTATTACAAAATTTTTTGAAGAAACGTTCAATTCAATTTGTGAGGTGAAAATTTACGCACGGTTGAAAAATAAAATAGATAGTTGTGATTTGAATTTAAACATTCTTTATTTAAAAATACAAACATACCTTATTTCTAAAATCATTTTGAACCTATCATAATATAATACATATGAATGAATAGTTAAATGATTATCCATATACATTTGGCTTCCTCCCACCAATTAAATTGAACCGAAATCTATCCAGAAATATTGTTATTAATACATGAGAGCAAATAAGTATTCAATTTATCAACCTTCGGCTGTATAATAAATAAATAAGCAAATTACACAGTAACCATACCGATATTAAATTAAATTAAAAATAATTGTGTATGTCCAACATAATTATGTAGCTCTAGAAAGGGTACTAAATACACATAAATATGCCCTATTAGAGAAACGACAAACTTTACTAATTTACCTTAAGGCATTATGTTTATATGTAAAATTTCTTGTCTCCCTAGCTACTAAAATAATTTCATCATCATTATGTCCTCTCTACTCATATATTTCCGGGTAACAATAAACCTGTTTTGATGGACATAAATACACGTAGTGATTGGAAGCAATTATTTTCTTATAATATGCATGTTCAATATATTCAGTAGCATATAGTAGGAAACAAGCTGAAGTAATACACATATCACTAATAATCAAATAATATAACTCGAGAGCAAGAGTTAAAAAATAAAAATAACAAGCATGGACCCTTTTTGTATAAAACCAATTTTCTAACAAGGAAAAAAGTAAAATTCCTCCTCTTCTTCCACAGAATCTCTACTTGACCGTCAGTATATAGATGTACGGTAACAGCATTACTCCATAGGTTTGACTTCACAACATAACAACATAAATATTTCTATTTATAAACATACAATTCAAATGACCAATTCATGCTGTATACAAGAGTTATGTTGTTGTTTTTTTACTTAGAAATTGTAATAAGATCTTAAAGTGGGATGCTGTTTTTATATTTTTTTTTTACTCTCCAGTTTATATGTACAATGTACGTATGATTCTATGTGTGGTGCTTATGAAAATAGGATCGGATCAAATTTTTGAAATTATTCAAATTCCATATTTATGTACAATAGAAACATTATTTTTGTATGATATAATGGTAATTTGTCTTGAGCTGTTTATATGTTTTATTTTAATTTTATGCTTTTTAGCGATATGTTGCTAAGGGTGCCGCTTTATTCTGAATATAAACCCGGGAGTTAATATGCGTCTTAGATTTTTCCATTCGAATAAAGTATAAATGAGTCTGTTACAACAACGCTAAATACAAATTTTCGTTATTGGTCGTTTTATTTCTCCGAGTTTGGTTCTGATGTACACGACTCGGGCTAGCCCATCTTGTCCTGGAACTGTTTTGACGATACGCCCATTTCGTTGGTGGCGTATCTTTATCCATCACAACTGCGAGATCCCCAGTGCGTTGTTGTAGTATTAGCAGATATTCCTTATTCCATTTTACCCAAAAATGATGAACCATTCGCTGAATATGCTACAAACGCAATAATCGATTCTCTTCGGTTCGGTTCGGGTAATAACGTAAGTGCATGACCAATTAGAAAGTGCCCAGGTGTTAACGGATCCAATTCGTCTGAAGATATTTCACACAGTGGTCGCGAATTAAGAATGGCTTCTATTTGGAATAGCAACGTCGTCATTTCTTCAAATGTCAGCAGTGTTGGCATTTTAAATTTTTGTTATTTAAATTTTCATTTTCATTAATTTTCTTTTGGGTTTAAATACTCTGATTTACTTTATTATTTTAAGTACATAAAGATTTACGGTTTTTTTTGCACATCGTCGGTATTGCAATTCATATTTATTTATTTTGAATCTCTCTATCTCCTCACGTTCTATATACTTGATCTTGTGGAAAGATAAATGATTGTCATTTCCCCATTTCCTATTGCCTATTGCAAATCAAGAACGATTACCTTTGTATGTATTTCAAACGATGTTGGACCGGAGGAACGTTTTGGTTTTTAATGGAGGAGTGGAAAACCGATGAAGGGAGGAGAAGAGTGTTGGTGAAAGAATTTTTATAAAACTTTTTTTTGAGAAGTTTTTTTTTGGACTTGGGAAGCTGATGAAGGCACATCTCGAGATGGTGGACAGGATTAATAATAAATTTTGTTGACGAACGAAATATTATTATGTTAGAAATTACAAAATTAAACAGCTGAGTATAAACATTTGATTTATTAATATTTTTTTTTTTTTTTTTTTGAAAAAGTGAGTGCTTACCAATATGTCTTGGTAGCCTAAATGTATTTTTTTGTGTAGGCTAAATGCTCAGTGAATTTTCGTATTTTATCTAAATAAATTAAATTATCGTGTCGTTAAATACAATTTTAATTATATATAGACCGATATATGTTGAGTTGGCTACTTGAAATCTATATAGTAGCGTGGTTAAGAAACTGTAAGTCGTTCGATCAAGAGCGGTTAATTTTTTTTTGTATACGCCAGAAAAAAAAACTGGAAATTTCTGTGCCGTTTGTCGAAGGAAAATAAAATTTTGGTATTGTGTGATAGCATAGTGAAATATTTGTGCATCGCTGAACGGTTCTGTGGATTGTCGAATTGTATGCTGTTTACAACACAACATAAATTATTGCTGAAAGAACAAAATCAATTGTGCACCGTTAGACCGCATGTTAACAAATCTTTGAATATGAATGGATCGTTGGTAACAATATAAAGGTAGAAAAATTAAAAAATTACAGGGTGATTTCTCGTAAGCAATTCCTTCTTTTCTTAAAGCAAATTTTTTTTTTAATTATTTTTGTATCCAAAGGATTAATTATGTGGATTCTTGGAGATTAAATTATAATTGCGGGATTTTTTTTTTATTAGTTTAATTTTATTTTTTTATTACTTAAAGTAAGCTTTCTTTATTTCCAATTTTTTTTTTATTTAGTATTAATTTTACTTTAAAGACACCACCCTTTGTCTTAAAAGCTCGTTGAGACTAGCCGGAAAAGAAAACGTGTGACGGGTTTCTTCCATTCGGAAGATGGCGTCCAACTTTAAATTTTTTTAATCGTGCCTGATTGAGTGAGCAAATTGTGAGTTATCTTCATAGTTAAGTAAACTATAGATTGTAAATTTTGGGGTTTTTCATATGTCATATTCTGATAATCAATTTTTTTTTCATTCCACAGATGACCTATTTGTTTTGCTGGGGACGGAAACACACGCCATCTGCTGGAAAAATTTTTATCTTTCAGACAAAATAATGGTCATTGTAAAATTTAGTTTAAATTATTATTTTTATTTATTCGTAATAAATGAGGTTTAAGTTTTATAACGATTATATATAGATTTTGTGGTTTGTTTTAGTATTTCTTTGATAACCCAAATTCGCACGTTACAGCATGATTTTATTCCAGCTTCCCATAGGCCTGCAAAATGGGAAGCGCCAAGAGGAATAAAGTGCCATTCAATGTTGTTGTTGTTTATATGTATCTCGTTACAGCTGCATCCTTGGAGACCATGATTATATTTCTTTGAAGATCTCATTGTGCGCCTACGAAGTTAGTACCGTTTTCACTATAAACATGACCACATATACCTCGTCGTGCGTGAAACCGACGTAGAGCTGCCAGGAATGCTCGGTGGTCATATCGCTAACTAGCTCCAAATGTACATCTTTTTTAGCCATACATACGAAAAGGGATAGGTAAAAGCCTTGATAGTTTTAGCACCTCTCAATTTTGATGCTATCATTAGCAATGGCCCTGCATTATCTACTCCTATGGTGAAGAAAGGTCGATGGTATGACACTCTGGGTTGCGGCAGTTGACCCATAAGTTGCTGTTGTTGCTGCACCTTTAAATGGATGCACTTAACACACCGTCCAATCACTCTTCGGACTTCATCTTTACATCTCATTATATTGTATTTATGTTTTACCGTATCCATTAGAAGATTAGGTCCTGCATGAAAGAGTCTAAGATGTTCATCTCTAATTATTAAGCTTGTCACATAATTCTTAGCTGGGAGTATAATTGGATGCTTCACATCATAAGGCAAATCTGCATTACCCGCAACCTTCCTCCAACTCGTAATAAACCATATTTGTTTACAAATGAAAAAAAAGAGGTAATTTGGAACATTTATTGATGATCTTATTATTAGTGAGAGCGGTGATTTCAGCAGCAAAGTTGCTCAATTGTATTTGTTTAATCACAAAATTAAACGCATCTATGAGATCGAAAAGCCAATCGCTTCTATGTTCTGTGTTAATTAATGCCACAGAATTGCTCTTCTGTTCCTTTAGTGCCTGCTCCGGCAATTCATTTGCTAGATTAAGTTGGCCTGTTCATTCCATCTCAGGTGTTTTTAACCAATGTGGGCCATTCCACCATAAACTATATTTAACTAATTCTTCCGACAACAGGCCTCGAGAAGCGCAATCAGCTGGATTCTCGTTGGATGGTACATAACGCCATTGATTGCGGCTTGTGTATTGTAACACGAATGAAACTCTATCAGCCACATACGTCTGCCATCTTCTGCGGCACGATGATAGTCAGTGTAGCACAATTGTTGAGTCGGTCCACAAATGGTAGTTTATAATCACTGTGTTCTTGAACATTTCTAATACGGATGACATCAGTTTGGTTAGCAATACTGCTGCGCAGAGCTCCAGACTAGGAATACTAACTGCTTTAATTGGTGCTACTTTTGTCTTTGCGGTTACTAAATTTGTAATATAACCATTCTTAGTTTTTACCATAGATAACGGCAGCGTAAGTCAATTCGGATGCATCGGCAAATCCATGCAATTCCATTTCCTGACTTTCGGTGAACAGCCAGCGGTTTATGCGTATATCTTCCAATTTTATCAAATTACCTCTTTATTGGTTCGTAGTTCTGAGAAATTGAATCTGGTAATAGGTCGTCCTAGTCTACTCCAAGTAACCATAATTTATGGAATAGTATTTTAATCTTTATGGTCGTTGGAGACAACCATCCAATAGGGTCAACACCAAGAACTGAAACTGCATAAGATTCTTCCTCAAAATCAATAATAGGAACACTTCTATTGGCTTCAGGAGTAAACAAACCAAATATTTGACAATTGTTTGAGCCTCCTTTAAATTGTTAGTTCCAGACATCAGATCATCAACGTAGAAATCACGTTTCGCTATTTCTGCTGCCTCTGGGTATTCGGTTTGGTAATCTGATGCCGTAGTTGATTTAATGTTTGTGTTGCTAAGAATGGGGCGCTCGTTGTGCCATAAATGTAACTGTCAGCAGATTGAAATATTTTAAATCGTCTTGCGGATTCTGTCTCCAAACAATATTTTGGTAGTCACTATCCTTGGTACTGACCCAGATTTGCCTAAACATTTACTCTATATCAGCCGTAAATACTATTTTATGTCTGCGGAATCTGAGTAGTAACTCTACCAAACTGGATTGCACAACGATCCTACCGCTAACTCATCATTTAGTGAATTTCCATAAGTAGTTTTGGCTGACCCATCAAACACTACTCGTAGTTTGGTGGTAGTACTGATTTCCTTTAATACTCCATGATGCGGCAAATAATATTCATTAGGGCAAGATTCGTTCGAAAGCTCCATATGTCCTAGATCTAAATATTCTTCCAGGAACTCAGTGTACTGTTTCTTGAATGAACTATTGCGTACAAATCGTTTTTCCAAACTACACAATCTTTTAATAGCCTGTATTTTGGAATTTCCCAGCTTCAGTGAATCTTTTTTAAATGGTAGGCTTATGAAGTATCTTCCATCTGCTGATCTTTCAACAGTTCTCTAGTAATGTTCAATGAAAAATTTATCCTCTACACTGTAGGGATCAATATTCACAATTTCCTCGATTTCCCAAAATTTTTTGAGCATTTGGTCGACATCAAGGTGAAGATTGATTGAAATTTGTTTGTTGTTAACCTCATGATCAATTGGCGTTCCTGCAATCACCCATCCTAATTTCGTGTTGTGAGCCACCAGCTTTGATTTCGGAAGATATTTTTTGCCATCATTAATTATGTCGAAGAACAAATCACTACCAAGAAGAACGTCAATTTTGTTATTCTTATGAAATTTAGAATCTAGTAGCTTTACTTTGACCAATTCTTGAAGGCCGTCCACTTTACTAATTGAGGGTTGATACGACGAGATTTTTGGAACTATTAACACCTTCACCTTTGCCTCATAATGATCGTTAGAAAATCTGGATTTGATTCGTAGAGTGGTCACATCCTTGTATACTCCTGAGTTGACATCATTAAGACCTTGTATCCATATTCTTCCCTTTGTCTTCTTTAGTCCTAATCGTTGAAAACACTCTTCTGTAACGAAAGACGTTTGCGATCCGGAGTCGAGTAAAGCTCGACAAAATCACCACTCGCCATTATGGCATGACCACAAGTAGTTGTTTCAGATGAAGTTGTAAGTGGCTCTAAATGCAGTATAATATCATGGTGTTTCTTTTGACATAAACTACACTTTCTCTGTAAATCAACATTGGTAAACCATGTGAGTATCGCTCAAGCAATTATAGCATCTAGAGTGCTTCTTCACGTAATCTCTTCGCTTTTGTATCTCCCTAACCATATTGGATTTCAATTAAAACATAATTAATAATTTCTTCTAAAACTGTGTTGTATTTATTGGTCCAAATGCAAGCACTCTCAGCTCTATGTAGACCTTATAAATCTACTCAGATTCCCCTTAGCTAGGGATGGTTCCCCTGATATATAAATATATATATATATATATATATATATATATATATATATATATATATATATATATATATATATATATATATATATAATATGGAGAGTTAACACTTACGGTGCAGGGGAACATATACCCAGTGCCGGCGACTTTAAGAGATGTGTGAGCGAGCTCCCAGCCATCTTTGTCCAATGACCGCAATGCTTCGGAAGTGTTGAACTCTGAAAACTAATTTGGATAAAGCTCCATAGTGCATAGATCACAAACATCCTAAGCTTTGTGTTGTGATAGAAAATGTAATGCTTTGTAGATAACTGAGTAACGTTGTTAGAATTACTTCCGAGTTAATTAATGAGCTTAAACACTCTGAAGTTAAAAAAATGTGCAGCTGAAAAATACTTTACAAGCCAATAAACCAAAGGAACGGGATGCTATACAGAATTCCACAATCAGGAAAATTAACCTACCAAAATTAAGGAAAGGCACCACAATCAATCAACATAACTTATTAGCATAACTATCGAAAAATATTCTCAGAAACGGAAAACAAATTTGTGATCAACGGATCAAAATTACTAAATGGGGCTTCCAATGATTATGCCTTTACTGTTAATAGCCAAGAAAAAGACGAAACAATTCTCAATATTAAAGCAGTTCTTAACATGAGAGAACAGAAGCGTTACGAAAATTCACTGGCTTATTACCTCGGTTTAAGAAATGCCAAAAAAATTAATCATATGCAGGAATATTGTAAACCGGACCCTACGATTATGTAAAGCGCGTAATTTGACAAAAAATACGCCTTTAAAATGCGTCATCCCGCTTAGAATAGTGGATGTGAAGTATGAATCAAACTAACAAATTTGAGAAACAAAACTCGACAGTCATAGAAAAACCTACTCCACAACGGGAATCAGTGAATGTACAATGGAAACTGCTAAAGTCTAATTCTTCAAACAATTCTAAAGAATACAAAAGCCTTAAACTTAAGGCTACTAAAACAAGAAATAAGTCTGCAAGCTTTAAATTATGCGGTTAAATAAGCTAGAAACAGTGAATGAAATCACTTTAATGATGTACTAATCTCTAAGTATGAATCCTTTCCGCCGTATTGTGCAGCTTCAAACACCAGCAGGTCGATCAGAACCATTCCTGCAATCACCAAAACAGCATTCCCCGACACTATTCTAATAGCGCTGCATACTCTTATTGCGGAAAGGCGATACACTGATTCCATGCCACGGCTGTATGTTTTAACCCGCACTGCGTCAGCCCATATAGGTGCTCCATATAATAAAATGGACTTTATAACACCTGCTTGTAACTTCCTATGGCTTTGTTTCAGGCCCCCTACATTAAGCATTATCCTAGTAAGAGTGGTGGTTGGTTTTGCAGCTTTCGCACTTGCATAACAAAGATGTTCCTTAAACGTCAGCCTCGCATCTATTATGACTCCTAGGTATTTTATCGATGGTTTGGATACTATCTTATACCCGCCAATATTTAGGGTCACCACTTCGGTTTGTTTCCTGCTACTTATTAGTACTGCCTCGGTCTTTTCGTGGGCAAGGCTTAGGCCAACTAACGTTAGCCATATTTTGATGGCTTCGACAGTCCTGTTTGCGTTCTCTACCTCTTCATCAAGTTATTTAGCTACAATAAGGACCGCAATGTCATCTGCAAACCCCACTCCAGAGTTTTGGGCCGAGCACTGCCCCCTGCGGGACCCCACCTGTCACCTTGTAATGCTTAGTGCCCTCATCGGTTTCATATCGTAGGATTCTATTACTGAAGTAATCAGTAAGATACAGTGGTACTTCAAAATCCCTTAGGGCTCCAAGTATTTTGCTAAAATTTGCTTAGTTGAATGCATTCTTGAGGTCTAATGCAACAATCAAGCAATAATTCTTGGCCCCACCTTTCTAGCGTTTTCCCACAATGGCATCCTGTGCTACTTCTTTCACTACTCGAATGGCGTTAATCGTCGAGCGCGCTTTCCTAAACCCATATTGATGTGGGGAAAGTCCACCTACAGCGCTTATTCCAGATCCAGTCGATTAAATATTAACCGCTCTACCGGATCATCTGGAGGCTCATTACCTTTAGGCAAAAGTACAAGTCTTTGCGCCTTCCACTGATCTGGGAAAGTTCTTTGCATCAGACACTTGTTGTACAATTTCAGAAATGTCTGTAAATGTTGTCTAATTTCCACCTTAAGAACAGAATTTGGGATGTTATCTGGACCCGGTGCCTTATTATCACCGATGTTCGTCATAGCTTGAATTATCTCCTCTTCTGTTACCGCCGGAGGTGGATGATGCTCTGCAATTTCATACATTGGACATCCCGTTGGAGTACTAACTGTATTTTTAAATAGCTCAGGGCAAGTCGGTTGGCTATAGCTCTTCATCTTCCTCATAACTAGCTTATATGCTGTACCCCAGGGATTGTTGTCCACATCCTTGCATAACTCCAGAAAACATAAGCGTTTTCTGGTAATTATTTCCTTCTTCAGTTCTTTGCGCTTACTTTTGTATTCACGTTGGCGATTTGCATACGTTTCTATGCCTCTAGCTTGTTGATACTTTCTCCTTGCACGGTTACACTCATCGCGCAGCCTTGCAATTTTATCATTCCACTAGTATACTGGTTTCTGTTGTCCCCTGAAGGCTCTTCCCAACATAAGTATATCGCACGCATCCTTCATATACCCAATGAGCTGAGTTGCCCTAATTGTAGCTGAACCATATGTTCATATTATGTTCTTAGGTCATCAAGTGCTATCATTAATGATAACTCCAACGAGGCTAATGCTTCGAGGAGTGCTGTGCCTTTTGGATTTATTCTGGGACAACCCCATTCAATTGCCCTATAGCGTTCAAATCACCCGCGATAACGACCTGATTCCTACCCCTGGCATCGGCCGAAATCTTATCAAGAACTATAGCGTATTCTACTATACCAGTGCTGGGTGGTATCACACATATTTCAGCTCGTACAAATCCTGTTTCCTGTAGGATACCTCTTAAGTGCAGTGGTCTTTTGCCACAGGCCCATATAGCCGCTTTACCAGACGCATATAGAACCCACACGCTAGGTTGCTTTTCTCGATACGGCTCGCTTAGGATTGCCACGTCTATTTCCAGCTCACGAACTGTCTGCATTAAAAGTTCTTGGGCTGCCTCGCAATGATTTAGGTTAAGCTGTAGGAACTTCATAGCGTGTTTCAGATCGTTTTCCTCCTTTTTCTGGCAGAGTAGGCATCTCGGTTTCTTCTTGCATCCCTTAGCCATATGACCCTGCTCTCCACATCTGTAGCAGTTCATCGAGTAATCCTCTTTGCTCCTACACTTACTCGCCATATGTCCAAACTCCATGCACTTGTAACATCTTATAGGCTTAAGCTTGGTGCGTATGCGACAGGATACCCAGCTTACGCGTACTTTTCTAAGCTTGTTTGTTGCTTCCAAAGGCAGGCTAATTGTTGCCATTTGCGTACCTCCATACGCTCCTCTTAGGGACCGTATTTGCGTCTTTTGTATGTTGAGCGCATCAACCAGAGCATTTAGCGGCTGCACACTTCCTCCGCTGTAGTTATCTCATCAATGTCCTTTATTTCTATTTGAACCTCTTGAGTTAAAGCTCGGACCTCGGTTATTCCTTCTAGCACCTTTCCTGTCTTTTATCGAAACCGCTCGGTGTTAGGATCTCCTGATTCCTAATACAAACAATAAGTCATCATTTATGTCTTCCGGATTCCTTGGACATTTTGACTTAAAACTTTAAGGTGCGGATCATTTTTCACTGTCTTCAGGATATCAGCGTAGGTGGTTTCTCCATTTTTTTTTAACTACTACCGGTTTCGTTGTCCTTCGCCATCGCTCTGTAACTTTTGCCCGTTGGAGTTCTCCTGGTTTCTCTTCGGTGTTATTGCTATCTTCCTTGCGTTGCCGTGGTGTCTGTTCTCCCTGCTTTCCATAATTTCCTCTGGTAGTTGGAGTATTTATCTGCGTGGTAATATTCGTCACGTTTTCAGTTTTGCCTGATTTGCAACTCTTTGTTTTTTTAGAAGATGTGTGGTCTTCAATCAGCTCTTCCGACGATGCCCTCTTTCGCTTGTTATTTCCGACATCCAGCGGAGTTTTCTCCGCCTGAGTTTCTGCGGTCCGCATAACACTATTCTGCTTAGTTGGCTTTCGCCCCTTTTTCGCCACTTCGCCATACAACTTCTTAATGTTGCGCACCTGATCCTCTATTGCATGGTGTACATTGTTTCTAACTTTAACGTACTCCATTAGTGCCTGAATTTTCTCCCCGAGGATGGTGAAAACTTCACCTGCCTTCCCAGTTGTAGGTCCTCCAACAATTTCGGCTTACATTACATCTAATGTACTATCCAGTTCCAACACCTGGTTTCTCGTATGGCTTATGGATCGTGCGCTAAGCGCCCTGGATGTCCTGAAACTACTGGAAGACCTAGACGGTGGTGAGCGACTAGTCCTCTGACTAATTCCAAACCCCTGGAGTACGTTTACCGCAGGTGAACTCAAATTTGCAGCTGTAGCATTATCTGCTCCAGCAGTCCAGCTTCCAACTGCTGTAGCATTGCGGTCATTGGATCTGGACGACTGGGTGCCCGCTCGCTCACAAGCCAAAGTCGGCGGAACTGGGTTTCCGGGGCCCTGCATTTTGGTTTTTGGATCGGGGTATCCTTCCCCTAGCATTTTATCCCTACTTCCAGGCAAGGATTCAGCCGCCTCCTACATGAACAGACGTTTCTTGCAAGTTTTGGTCCACGAGTAGTATTTTATTTCCCACTTATCCTATCCGCCACCTGGGGACGTGCCCGATAGTAGACTTGCAACTCCCACGGGTGTGTGTGTGTGTATATGTGTGTGTGTTATGTAGTGACATGCGGAAAGAGACGAGCCGTAACATGTTTGGGGAACATGCCGTCGGTAAGTATACCAGGTAAGCAAAGAAGAAAAATAGGCAGGTCCTGTTAACAGTGTCGATTGGGTACCCACGGCCATTTCCTCATTGATACTAGTCGGCTCAGTTGCCCTGCCTCCCAATCACGAAGAGTTGTTAACATTTATCTATTTAGCGCCGTACTTTAGCCTGTCCCAAAAGCCACATTCTGCCTAATGGTTTCAGTTAACTGTGGTTGCCCCGAGGAGGCAGCTCGTTCACTTGCGAATTGTGTTCAGATTACCCCTTACACAATTGTACCCATCATGCAGCTGCCTAATACATGACCAGAACAGCTCACGTGATGCACACCACCCTACTAAAAGGTTACGGAGCTGGTAGATTAATCTACTCAACTTTGGTCCCCCTCTCCAATAGGCGCCAAACCACCAAATGATGAGTAACTTGACGAAAAGAAAACATAGAAGTTTCAGTTGAATTCAAATACGAGTCATCAAAAAGACTAAACCATACTTTGATTGTCCAGTGTATCAAACGGTTCGGATCCACTGAAGTCAACTACATTCTATCTATTCCAACTATATTAGATCCACGTTTTAAGAGAGCCTAGTTCAACGGCGATCGAAATGCATCGAAAGCAATACACAAAATAGAAAATCTGTTATCTCTCTGGAATCCTTTAATGCTTTGGACACTAGATCAGCTTAAATTATGCAGAACATATGCCTGGCATACGTTGCTTCTAGAGTGCCTTGATATCAATTTGACACGCACCAACAGTAGACGTGACACGTTTAGGTTAAATTGCTTAAATTCATTTGGTGTAAATCTGTTTTCTATTCCAACTTGGATCTCATCACCGAATTCACCGTACAAATGGTTATCATATAGTAAACCACACATGGATTCATTTGATATGATCCTATAAAGGGCGAGAGACTAACAGGCCCGATTTTTGGGAAATAAGAAACAGTTGAACCGTCCTTGATTCGGAATGATACTTGATATCGAGTGAGCTGTTTCTTCGATTATGACTGATCACCAACCAGTTGGGAAACTGCTTGGATATCAAGATTCCTTGACAAGTATTGATTACATTTTAGAGTCTTGTTCACAACTTCAACAAAACAACAATCGGATTTCGTTGTTAGCCGAGAATGATTCCTCTCTTTAGACGGTGGGATTTTCACAGAAAATTCTGGAGCAGTAAGATCAATGACGACATCCCGGAAATCTCGGTCGAGGACAAAGACATCACCTGGAAGGAATCGATCTTTGAAGTCAGCAGAATCCATGATCATTTTCAAGATGCAAGTCGATAATCATACCATCTGAAGTTAGAGTAACCAGAGTGTTTACCAGATTCCGTAAATAATGTGAACTGTATGTAACCCCTTGGGAGCGGAATTGACTGATTTTCGATACTCGAATGTACCATCAAAGACCTACTCGGCAATTTAAATGCCCCTAGCTTGTTCCGCAAAACGCGCAAGAGGCTAGCTCTGAAAAGTAGTATTCTCAATGGAGGGTGGTAACCCATTCCTTCCGAAAAATCGATGGGTTATTAACCAAAACCCTGATTCTGCTCGAGGTTGTTCAACCTGTAAATTTACAGGTCCCTTAATGATTAGGCTTTGGTTCCTTTTACCTTTCTGAGACATTTACCTTTTTGTTGTGATTCGTGAACTTGCTCCCGTATTTTCAGTTTACAGGCCAACCTTGGTAGTCTCATTTGCCGTAGTTTTGATTTTTTCTAACAGATGTCACTGTTCTAATTGTACAAAAAATTCTAATCTAAACTGATTGAAAATCAGCTTCTTTAGTTAAGGTTGAGCCGAGTTGATAAATTGTTGTGGAATGTTGTGGACTACTTTTCTCGACGTTTTGAAAGTCCCTGAGTCTGAAAAAGCAAAAAAAAAAATGTCAGTCCGTCTGTTGGATGTCGGGACCATTGGTATCTCGAGAACGGTTGGTCCGATTTGGATTTTATTTTGCCAATCTCTGTATATGGTCAATGCGGAGATTTGAAATGCTTTTGGAGACTGTACGTCAAGAGGATGGGGTACCTGCCATACGAATTGACCCAAAACACCTGGTTATATCAATATTTACGATTATGTATGCTGGTTTTATTATTCAACTGGGCATTGAATTTGGAGTTGATTTGAAGGTTAAGTTAGGAGTTAATATGTGGGTTGAGTTGCAGTTGAGTTGGAGTTGAGTTGAGGTTGGATTAGGATGTAGTGAGTAGTTAACAAATTTTTTATATGATGGAACTTGCCTATTTATCAACTGATTATTATGAAATTTGACATGTGTGTCGGAAATAGGATTCTAAAATGATTTTTGGATGAAGTTCTAGATTATGGTCGAGTATGATGGAACTTGACTATTTCTCATCACATGTGCGTTGAAAATGGGATTCTTCAATTGTTTTGGCTTAAGTTCTGCAATATGGCCAAGTATGATGGAACTTGCCCATTTCTCAACCGATTACGATGAAATTCGACATGTGTATTGGAAATGGGATTCTAAAATGTTTTTTGGATGAAGTTCTGGAATTCCAAATGATTTCTTGGCGAGGTTCTGGAATATGGCCAAGTAAGATGGAACTTGCCTATTTCTCAACCGATTATTATGAAATTTCACAATGTGCGTTGGAAATGAGATTCTAAAATGATTTTTGGATGAAGTTCAGGAATATGGCCAAGTATGATGGAACTTGCCCATTTTTCCATCGATTACGATGAAATTCGACATGTGTCTTAGAAATGGGATTCTGAAATGTTTTTTGGATGAAGTGCTGGGATTCCAAAATTATTTCTGAATGAAGTTCTGGAATATGTTCAAGTAGGATGGAACTGATTTCTTAACCAATTATGATAAAATTTGATATTTTTGTTGGAAATGGGATTCTAAAATGATTTTTGGATAAAGTTCTGGAATATGATCAACACGGTTAGAAATATCAGTATAATTTTGTATACTACTTTTGGTATAAAATTCTGGAATATGATTTTTCGTGTTAAATTGGATGCTTGAACCCATGTTACTGAAGCATTGGACCTGTTTGTCTGTTGTTGTAAAGTAAATGTATATTGGTTACAATAAAAATCAATACTGTCAAAACTGTCACACCAATTTTATGACACAGGTGAATGCTATCCCCATTGAAAAAATCAAAGACCGAAGTCCTGATCTTCTCGTGAGGTTTCAGCCCTTTATAATTTTGCATTTATGTTCACAAATGATTTTCATTTCACATTTCCTACCAAGTATCGTCTTCATCCCAATAATACAATAAAAATTACTTTTTCAAACTTAACTGTGGCATCAAAGGGGTGCAAGTTTGAACTTTATACTCTTATAATATATAATGCTATATACTACAACAACAAATGAGAAGAAAACGACGACAATCATGAAGAAGAAGAAGAAGAAAATTAGATTAATTATTCATTTTCTTAATTAATTCAGAAACAAAAAACAAAAACAAAAAATAAAAATTTTATTAGATTTTTACATGCGACATCAGTGTAGGAGGAAATTCATTCCCTTGCCGCTTTTCCGTTTTTCTCCAATCTATTTTGTTGTTGTTGCTGTTTTTTTTTTTTTAATATGATTGAATCCGGGAGTATAATAAGGGTGTGATATTTATACTCGACTCGATTCGTACATATAGATTTAAGGGTTGGGTATATTATGTATGATATGTTTCGTTTTTTTTTTGGTGGATTTCACTTGAAAATGTACGATATGAATAAAATCGATAAATTTCGATTTATTTTGGTATACATATGTGTTTGTGTATAGCTACTGGAACACCGCACCGCATCATTTAGGCAAAATAATATATAAGGGCGCGTGTTTTAAGAGAAAAAAAAAATTAAGATTTTGATTGATTAGTTCTAATGTATATACGGATACGGGAGAACGATAGATTTGGAAATTGGGTAATAAATTGAAAAGGGGGTGAGCACTACTTCAATTAAAAAATTACTTACATTATTATAAAGCTAACATGCATTAGTCTAATTGGACAAATACTGTGAAGTAAAAACATCATTAGCTTGATGAATTAATGCCGCGAGAAAGGTACTCATAGATAACAATTTTTGTTGACAACAATAAACACCATTCATTACTGTATATAGTATGTACTGTGCTGTAGCGTACGATGAAAGAAAATTTTACCTCTACAATTTTCAAATCACTGTAGCAGTTTTGTATTGTCATATTTTCATAGAAATGCAAAAACAATTTTTGCCAAGTGGTGACATCCATTTTATTGTATCGCAATGCCGTTCGGAATCAATTTCAATCGATTTTTAAAACTCACTGCCGATTTTAAAGATTTAGCTTTGAGGGTGCCACGACTACAAGCATCACGATTGAAACGGATCAAAAAAAAATACGAACGGAATTTGGCGCGACAAAATTCTTTGCCACCAGAATTGCCACGCATTAATTGGGAATATTATCGTGAGAATTTGGGCCACAACTCTCATGAGTTTATTGCGGAATATGAAAAGAAATATAAAGCCATTAAAATTCCATTACCCGATAGGGAACTCATGGCTAAATTTGATGTTCTAAGAGAGGAATACGCGAATGATGTTAAAGAGTATAACGAGGTATCGGATTGCCGCATTAAACATTACGATGATGCACTACAAGAGTACAAAAATTTGTTGCAGTATGGAGATATGACAATGGAAGATTTTTTTTTGTTATTTCCAAAGGATGCACCCGATTTTATTAATCGGCCAACATTTTGGCCGCATACACCCGAAGAGCAAATTGGTTATGTTAAGCCTGGAACGGTCGTTAAGAAAGAAACGCGTGATCGGAAGAATAGACCTTCAACTAGTCCAAAAGAGGATCTTGACATTGTAAAAGAGTAAAGGAGACTGCTGACAAAAATATCCCACTGAAGTGTGGAAAATAATAAATAGTTGTTTAATAAATTGTTTAACAAATGAGCTTTCGCCTTGTTAATGCGTTTCAAATTTGAACTGGTTCGCATGTAAAATCTTATGAGTATTGAAAGAACGAACGGTCTCCAATGTCCGTAATAAATCTTGATTCCAATTCGGTACCCCTTCAAACCTTATTTGTATATTAATTAATTTTTAACCAATCTATGTATTTTGTGGCTCGTGGCCCTATGAACTAATTTGCAAACTTTTTTTTTTTTAAATTCGTTAATATATTTTCCGAAAGTTGAAATAAAAGTCGAATAAATAGAAAAAACTCCGTTAATATAACAAATTTGTCCAAAAAATATTTAACAGAGGGTTATTTTGAGCGAACGTTGGTACTTAAACCTTTTGAGCAACGATGAGTTCACGAAAATTATTGTTCGCGTTATAAACCTACTGATATTGGGATGTCAGCTTAGTGATGCGATTGAAATGGTTTACCATCATCTGCTAGCCGAGGCACTGAGAATAGATGGAACATAATCCAGGCTTGAACCCCTATTATGATTGTCGAGTCGATCGACCAAACCACATTGGAATTTAGAATTTGAAATTTGGAATTGAAAATTTGGAAATTTTAATTTCTAGTTTGGAATTTGAAATTTGAAGTTTGGAATTTGAAATTTGGGATTTGAAATTTGGAATTTGGGATTTAAATTTGAAATTTGGAATTTGAATTTGGAATTTGAAAATTGAAGTTTGGAATTTGAAATTTGAGATTTTGTATTTAGAATTTGAAATTTGGAATTTGGGATTTAAAATTTGGAATTTGGGATTTGAAATTTGGAATTTTAATTTGGGATGATTTGGAATTTGGGATTTGGGTTTTGAAATTTGAAATTTGAAATTTGAAATTTCCAATTTAGAATTTAAAATTTAGAATTTAGAATTTGAAATTTGGAATTTAGGATTTTAAATTTGGGATTTGAAATATGAAATTTACCATTTAGAATTTGAAATTTAGAATTTGTGATTTTAAATTTGGAATTTGGATTTTGAAATTTAGAATTTTTAATTTAAAATTTGGAATTTGAAATTGAAAATTTGGAAATTGGAATTTGTAGTTTGGATTTTGTGATTTGAAATTTGGAAATTAGAATTTTAAATTTGGGATTGACATACATATGAAATTTACTATTTAGAATTTGAAATTTAGATTTTGTGATTTGAAATTTGGAATTTGGGTTTTCAAATTTGGAATTATTAATTTAAAATTTGGAATTTGAAATTGAAAATTTTGAAATTGGAATTTGTATGATAGTTTGAAATTTGAAGTTTGAAATTGGGAATTTAGAATTTGTAATTTTGAATTGCAAATTTGGAAATTGGAATGTGTAGTTTGGATTTTGGGATATGAAATTTGGAATTTAGAGTTTTAAATTTGGGATTTGAAATATGAAATTTACCATTTAGGATTTGAAATTTAGAATTTGTGATTTGAAATTTGGAATTTGGTTTTGAAATTTGAAATTTCCAATATAGAATTGAAAATTTAGAATTTAGAATTTGAAATTTGGAATTTGGAGTTAGAATTTGAAATTTAAAATTTGAAATTTAGAATTTGGAATTTAGGATTTTAAATTTGGAATTTGAAATATGAAATTTACCATTTAGAATTTGAAATTTAGAATTTGTATACACATTAGACTAATCCGGTTTGTAAGCGTTTAATATCTATACACTAGATTCAAAACCAATTTGATTAAAATTATCTTCTATGATAATTTTCTGGTATAACTTTTATTTTGTTGACAGAATAATAAAAATGGTTTCCAATACAAAATATTTCGATTTTTATTTTTATTTTCGTGTAGTCACTCCGGTGCCGCAGTGGGAACCCTCCATACAACGCCATCTCGAAAATAGTTTTTACGAAAGTTGGTTTTCCTGAACTTTTTTCACAAGAATCAATAGTTTAATTAACGTGTAATTTAATATTGATTTACATTATTTTTTGCGTTTATCTGTATTAGTAAAATTAGTCGCCAAAATGCAGAGAGTCAGAATATTGGTTCGATCGATTTACTCATATAGCTATTTTAAACAAGTTTTTTGGAAATCTTTCCTTTCGAGCTATATATTTATTATACATTTTGAGAAAGCGCAAAACTTGAAATATTTATAGAAAGTAAAAAAACAATCATCTATCTTATATGTACGAAGCTATTCTCGTTTGAATGCGGCTCTTTTTTACGTAGTTTTCATTGTATTCAAATAGACATTTGAAGGTTAGCGCTATTTGCCGCAGCGTTGTTACTTATCTTATAAAAACGTTTGATTATCCCTAATTCCACGAAAGTGAAATTTTTTTTTGTTAATTTTTGCCATTTTTTTTTTCATCCGTATTAATTGTGATGAAGTAATGTTTTTGATTTCTAGCGCTATTTTATTGTTTCTGTTTTATGCCCAACATGAGCACACTTTTTCCAATGACTACTCAAAATTTTGTTATACAGAATATAATAACAATGGGTTATTTTACATTTTCTTTATTTGAAATCAGCATAATTATCGAGCTATTACATATCAAAAGTGGATAAATACTTTTTATCAATTACCGCAAAACAAGTTAAAACCCCATACAGTTCTTAGTAAACATTTTGCACACTGCACAATAAAGTAAATCGTATAAATAAGAGTTGAAAGTGATTTTCTCGCAGTATCGAACTGATTTTTCGATAACTCGTTGCCGTAAAGTTTATCATAATGAGTGACTTTGCTTGTACTCGTAGGGTTTTGTGTGACTTTTTCATAAACTCGGGAACAAACATACCGAGTTACAAAAATATTTGACGAAACTTTTGGATTATCATTAGAAAGAGCTGATATAGTTATAGCAAGTATTCGGAAAAACTTACTATCTAAATTTAACGATCGATGGCAAAAATGGAGAAGAACAAAAGATCTTTTTGAAAACGCTAACAGTGCTTGGTTGGATGGTGAATTCAGGGTAATATTTGCCGAAATTACTGCTGCAACTTCTTCAGGTGAAGGTGGCCGACCTCCTAAGCCATATGGTGAATCATCTGAGAAAACAAAAAAACGAAAAAACATGGAACTAGTACAAGAATATGGGTTTGAATTTATACATAACGCGTATGTCCAACATTTACGGTCTATTGGTGAATTAGATGATGCTTCAATTGTGAGTATTGCACGAACTTTGCCTAAGAAAGACAAAAATGAAGTCCTTAAGAAGATGACTTATGATACGGAAACAATTACTACTTATTCAAAAGACGAAGCTCTGTGTATATATATATTGATTTGGACTCAACAAAATCTCAATACAGGTCTCGTTTATCTGAAAAAAATATTTTTGTCTTTCCGCCATATAATATGATATTGGATGCGAAAAAGATGTGGTATCCCCCAAGATCTAGTATCGAAATTAATGATATTGGAGCTTCTATTAAACTGAAAGATGTATTAGATCATACTGTAGCTTGGATTATTCAAATAAATTCGGTACATAAATCAGGACATAGAAATCTGAAATTTTGTGTTAAATGGGACTGTGACGGATCATCTGGTCAAAGTGAATATCAACAGGCATTGCCAGACGAGACTCAGTTAATATCAGATGCTAATTTATTTATTGCTTCTCTTGTACCTATAAAACTAATTGACTTATCAACAAATGTTGTAGTCTGGCAAAACACTACATGATCTTCTATTCGTTATTGCCGACCAATTTCCATAAAATTTGTCAAGCAGACTAGAGAGACTGTTGACGTTATCAAGAGACAAATTGATGAACTTACTCCATCACTGGTAAACAAAGATGACGAGGTAGTGGAAGTCAAGCATGAACTGTTTTTAACCATGATTGATGGAAAAGTTGCGCAAGTATTAACGAATATATCATATAGTGCTGTGTGTACTAGATGTGGAGCTAGACCTAGAGAGATGAATGATCCGAGCAAAGTTTCTGCTAAATCCGAAAACGAAGATGCATTTCAATATGGACTTTCCACTCTTCATGCTTGGATTAGGTTTATGGAAACTATTTTGCATATTTCTTATAATATTTCGTTTATGGAATGGTCAGCAACAACAGAAGAAAATAAAAAAAGTAAAGAAGAAAAGAAAAAATCTGTTCAAAGTAAGTTCCGAAATGAACTTGGTCTCCATATAGACAAACCCCGATAAGGAGCTGGTAATAGTAATGACGGCAATACCGCGCGAAGATTCTTTTCTAACTATCATTGTTCAGCAAATATTGGTGGAGTTGACGAAGAATTGATAAATGCTTTCAAATTTGGCCAATACGCAATCAATACCGCTCGAATATTTGTCAATAAATACAATTGGTACTATATGCCTTCCTCTCTTCATAAAATCCTTATTCATGGAGCATGGCAATTTTACCAATAGGCCAAATGTCTGAAGATGCACAAGAAGCGCGCCACAGAGATTATAGGTGATACCGATTACACCATTCCAGGAAGTGTTCTCGTTCAGCAACCAATGAAGATGTTTTTCATTCATTATTATTTACATCGGATCCATATATTTCAAGTTTATGGGCTAAAACCGACATTGTTTCCAGGGATTTATTATTTGAAGCTAAAGTTCTTTTGGATCTGCCTGAAAGTGAATAATTCACAATAAATTATAATTATGTGTTCTAAATAATAAATAAGATAATTAATAGTCGGCTTTATTAATTTTATTTGATATTTTTTGTTATTTTTGTATAATATTTTTGACATTTCCATTTTCTTATATTTTTATACAATAAAGTTAATCGTTTATTTCATTAAAATGTATTTATTTATAAGGCTAATGTATTGAACAATTCATGTAAAAAAAATTAAGTGTTTATCATTTGAGACTAAAGAGATACACAGTTTAGAGACGTTGAGCCCGTTTCGGTCCCACTGTGGTCAGCGATCAAGAGAGCGATTTTATTTTATTTTTGACATAAAAAAGTTGTACAATAATATTTTTAATTTATATCATCACCAATAGGTGGTTAAAGCCTTTTAAATTCATTACATAAACCTACTAATAATTTAAGCTACTGAGCCGGCATGTTAAACATTTATAAAGTTCTAAAATCTTAAAAAATGTTAATAAATTTCAATTGATTTGACATTTCTAATAACCAAAATAACAACAAATGGTAAGCAATTGTTTATAAATAAAATTTACATTAATTAAAGAATCATTTCTTTATAGGATACCAGAAATTTAATGGAATTTATAAAATGAAAATTAATAAGCTAAGTGTTTAAATATTATGATAAAATTTATAAAATATATTACTGATCTAATATAATATTGTGTTTCGTTTTTAGGTTATGATTTCATGTGATTACGCTGGATTGTGAAATTGTGTTGATTTTTGCTGTCTCCAACAGAATTTGTGATTTGAAATTTGGAATTTGGTTTTGAAATTTGCAATTTTTAATTTAAAATTTGGAATTTGAAATTGAAAATTTGGAAATTGGAATTTGTAGTTTGCATTTTGGGATTTGAAATTTGGAATTTAGAATTTTAAATTTGGAATTGAAATATGAAATTTAGCATTTAGAATTTGAAATTTAGAATTTGTGATTTGAAATTTGGAATTTGGGTTTTGAAATTTGGAATTTTTAATTTAAAATTTGGAATTTGATATTGAAAATGTGAAAATTGCAATTTGTAGTTTGAAATTTGATGTTTGAAATTTGGAATATAGAATTTGTAATTTGGGATTTGAAATTTGAGATTTGGGATTTGTAGTTTGAAATTTGAAGTTTGAAATTTGGAATTTAGAATTTGTAATTTGGGATTTATAATATGCAATTTACCATCTAGAATTTGAAGTTTAGAATTTGGAATTTGAAATTTGGAATTTAGAATTTAGAATTTTAGCATTTGAAATTTAAAATTAGGAAATTGGAATTTGTAGTTTGAAATTTTTTATTTTATTTATTTCATTACAAAAAATTAAATTTGAAGTTTGAAATTTGGAATTTAGAATTTGCAATTTTGGATATGAAATTTGCGATTTGGGATTTGAAATTTGAATTTGAAATTTACAATTTAGAATTTAAAATTTGGAATTTAGAATTTGAAATTTGGAATTTGGAGTTAAAATTTGAAATTTAGAATTTGGAATTTGAAATTGAAAATTTGGAAATTGAAATTTGTATTTTGGAATTTGGGATTTGATATTTAGAATTTGGAATTTGAAATTTACAATTTAGAATTTAAAATTTAGAATTTGCAATGAAATTTGGATTTTGAAATTTGTAGTTTTGAATTTGGGATTTGAAATTTGGAATTTAGAATTTGAAATTTGTGATTTGAAATATGAAATTTACTATTTAGAATATGAAATTTAGAATTTGGAATTTGAAATTTAGAATTTAAATTTGGAATTTGAAATTTAAAGTTTGGAATTTGAAGTGTGAAATTTTGAATTTAGAATTTGAAATTTGTGGTTTGAAATTTGTGGTTTGGAATTTGAAATTTGAAATTTGAGATTTGAAATTTGAAATTTACAATTTAGAATATAGAAATTGAAATTTGGGATTTGAAATTAACGATTTAAAATTTGAAATTTGGAATTTGGATTTGGAATTGTAAATTGGAAGTTTGGAATTTGAAGTTTGAGATTTTGAATTTAGAATTTGTAATTTGGGATTTGAAATTTACTATTTGGGATTTGAAATTTGGAATTTGAAATTTACAATTTAGAATTTAAAATTGAGAATTTGCAGTGAAATTTGGAATTTTAAATTTAAAGTTTCGAATTTGGAATTTGAAGTTTGAGATTTAGAATTTAGAATTTGAAATTTGGAATTTGGAGTTTGGAATTTGAAGTTTTGAATTTGGAATTTGAAGTTTGGAATTTGAAGTGTAAAATTTGGAATTTGGAAATTGGAATTTGTAGTTTGGAATTTGAAATTTAAAATTTGGAATTTAGAATTAGAAATTTTTAATTGAAAATTTGCAAATTGGAATTTGAAGTTCGGAATTTGAAGTTTGAGATTTGGGATTTAGAATTTGAAATTTGGGAATTGAAATTTGGAATTTGGGATTTGAAATTTCGAATTTTAAATTTAGAATTTGGAATTTTAAAATTGTATTTTGAAATTTGAAATTTGAAATTAAGAATTAAAATATGCCCCGGTGGCACAGTGTTTAGCATGCTTGCTTTAAGCTCCGGTGGTCCCGGGTTCGGTTCCCGGCGGGTGATGAAAAATCATGGCTGGTTAATGTTGGATCAATGAATTAATCACTCATTATCTGTTTAAAAAAATGATTACGAAAATTCAAATGAAGCGGCCAATTCCCTCTATGGGATGTAGCCCCAGCGAGAAAAAAATAAAAAATTTGAAGTTTGAGATTTGGAATTTAGAATTTGAAATTTGGGATTTAGAATTTGAAATTTGGGATTTGAAATTTGGAATTTGGATTTTTAAAATTGGATTTTGGAATTTTAAATTTTAAATTTAGAATTTGGAATTTGAAATTTGGAATTTGAAATTTAAAATTTGGAATTTAAAATTTGACATTTAACATTTGAAATTCGAAGTAAGAAATTTTTGATTTTAGAATTTGGAATTTGAAATTTAAAATTTGAAATTTTGAATTGGAATATGGGATTTGAAATCTAAAATTTGGAATTTATAATTTGAAATTTGGAATTGGAAATTTGGAATCTGGGATTTGGATTTAAAATTTTGAATTAAAGTTTTGTCGTTAGGTGAAGAGCTCTTCGATTCAAATAGTTTGTTTTGTTACAATTAAGTTGAATTAAAATTAGTGAAATTAATATTTCGATGGAATCGTTATTGGTATCGGTGTGGATAGTGGTGTTGCTGTTATTGTTAATATTGTTATTAATGTTAATGTTATTTTCAGCATTAGTGTTGGTATTTGTATTTATGTTTATATTGGTATTAATTAATAAATAATCGTTAAAATGGTTTTATTTTAAAATCACTTGAGAAACTCGCCCAAGCTGGTATTTGCTGAGGCAATAGCGCAACGGGCAAGGTGGTAGTTGGTTTAATTATTGTTATACAAACTATTTATGTTAATTTGTTTGTGGTGCAAAAAGAATAATTTATAATGTATTTCAGAGAATTTAATTTCTACTTTTTTAATTTTAGGATAGTTAGGATTAATACAAATTTTAAATTTAGGAAATTTTTGAAGTCCCTGAAACAACTTTATAGAACTTAAGCTGTAAATGAACTTGAAATTGTGTTGTCTTATGCTAAATAAATGAAAATACTACTACTTAAGAGTATGGAACCGGTTTGATTCTTTGATACTAACACACATTCCCTTTTCTTCGGTGTTGTTATGTGTTGTGTAAAGGGTATACGGAGGGCCCAGTGTCATACAAGATTCTTGCTTAGGCTTGGTCGTACATTCTGATGAATTGATCAATCAGATCAATCTAGGATTTGGAAAGCTTTATTTTCAATTAACTTTTAAATACAGAGTATTAACAAAGCTACCTAAATTATACAAAGCCATAGTCTAGCAAACAAAGCTTTTATAAAGGAACTATAAACGAGAACCTCTCCATTTTAAAATTAATTTATTGAAAATTCCAGGAGTTGTCATAATTTTTAATCATTATACATAGTCATCTATTTGATATGGAACTGAAGATTTTCTTTTCTTATCGAACTGATTCTATTGTAAGCATTCACAACATTATTTTTCTCCAGTGCTTTTAATCCAACGTTTTTTAAATTTCTCTCTTCACAAGTGATTTAGAAGTTTACTTAGAGTTTCACCAGTTGATCGATTAATTGTATTGTTAAATTTTTGTGACAAGGATTATCCGAATTAGTATTCGAAACTTAGCCAACATGGGAATAATATTCCTCTTGACACGTTCTACCTGACTATTCGATTGACGTGAACCTATATTGCTATCTTGACATTATTAATATTGTTAGACTCAATGAAATTTTGAAATTATTTTGAGGTAAAGCAACTACGTCTATCTGATATAATTCTAAGCGGTCTATTATATTGGAGTACAAATAAGTTTTGAGGAATTTACAAAATATGGCTTTACTATATTCATGTTAAAGCGTCATCATTCCCCTCTAAAAATTGAAGAAAAGTGCAGTTTCTGGATATCTATTGCTGTGTGAGCATATGGAGAACATGCTCCATTAATAAAAACATGTGAGTAAATTTAATTCGATTTTCGGAAAAAACATTAGAAAATTTGTATAAAATCAGCCTCTAGAATGTTATATCTGGAGATGGATAACATTGATGTGGCCTGTTAATAGCTAACTGGACATAACACTGTAGAGGCTGATTTTATACATCCATTTGCAACTTTCTGATAGGAAACTTTTTCAAATTTTCCGAAATTTCCCACTGAAACTTGAACTGAATATTTTTCCCGTGATAGCTATTGACAATTCACTTCAATGTAGTACATCTCCAGACCTAACACTCTAGAGGCTGAGTTTATTCCAATTAAAACATTTTTCTGGTTTCGCGAGTTTTCCACAATGTTCCACGAGGAACTGGAGCCAGGTTTTGCCATATAAAAGTATTAACAAAAGTCTTCATGCTATTCATGCATCGTTAGTAATTTTTAGGCTAAACACTACCGATTTATATCGATTTCATTTTTTACTTTCGGTTGGGGTAACACAATCTGCATTACTGTGCTTTTCTTTCTGTGTTTGAGTAATACAATCTGCATTATCGAGTTTTCACTTTCGGCTGGCAACTTTCGGCTAACTTTAGCAATATAATTTGAAGATAAACATTTCTAGAATAGTGAATTGCATTTACCATTGATTTTGGTGCTGATCCTAGGAGAAAATCATAATTATTTTTAATAAACCTGCAACATTTATTCTCTTACAATATTTTAATTATAATTAGATAATACACAAAAGTTTTAACAAATTCTTCCCATTTAATTAAATTTTGTAATTACACTCCATAGTCTGTAAAAAAATCATAAAATACAAAATATACATAAATGAACTTTTGAAACTTAAGCTTATTTAAAAAACCAATAATACAAAAATTATAACATTTAATTATTTAATTTTCTTTATCCTATAAATTATCCAACAACAACAACACCAATTAAAGTTCACACTTAGTAATTAAAAAATCTAAATTTTCACAACTAACTAACTGAAAATTATTTTTTTTCTGTCTGTTCGTTTATTTGTTTGTGTACCATTTTTAACAGTAGATTATTTAGTTTTGTATTATTTGTCCAAATAATTAAAAAGGAAAACTATTTTGTTTGTATAGGAGTAAAAAATAGGATGAGATTTTTCTTGAGATTCGATCCGCACGTCTCATCATTAACACTTTTCACAGAAATGTCTTTATGTAACCATAGTCGCAATATTCATGTACTATTTACACAAATAACCCTCGTTTAGTGTGGGAAATATAAACGTGCAGCATAAATATATCAATATTAATTTTGCATCGCACATATATTTTGAAATAAATTAATTAATGGTTGTACGAATACATTGTAAAAACAATTAAGCTTATAATTTAAAAAAAAAGAAGGAACGTTTTTTTTCAACGGCCACTCTTAGCAATTGTTTGCTTAATATCTACGAGCATACACGGCGAGAGCGCAGCACTACCAAAATTAAAGGAAATGGATTATTAAAAGGAGATTTCAGTCTTCGATTATACGGCTCCTTGATACTTAATTTAAATTTCCGTAAATTAATGTAAACTGTAAAATGTAAAATGTAAAATGTAAAATGTAAAATGTAAAATGTAAAATGTAAAATGTAAAATGTAAAATGTAAAATGTAAAATGTAAAATGTAAAATGTAAAATGTAAAATGTAAAATGTAAAATGTAAAATGTAAAATGTAAAATGTAAAATGTAAAATGTAAAATGTAAAATGTAAAATGTAAAATGTAAAATGTAAAATGTAAAATGTAAAATGTAAAATGTAAAATGTAAAATGTAAAATGTAAAATGTAAAATGTAAAATGTAAAATGTAAAATGTAAAATGTAAAATGTAAAATGTAAAATGTAAAATGTAAAATGTAAAATGTAAAATGTAAAATGTAAAATGTAAAATGTAAAATGTAAAATGTAAAATGTAAAATGTAAAATGTAAAATGTAAAATGTAAAATGTAAAATGTAAAATGTAAAATGTAAAATGTAAAATGTAAAATGTAAAATGTAAAATGTAAAATGTAAAATGTAAAATGTAAAATGTAAAATGTAAAATGTAAAATGTAAAATGTAAAATGTAAAATGTAAAATGTAAAATGTAAAATGTAAAATGTAAAATGTAAAATGTAAAATGTAAAATGTAAAATGTAAAATGTAAAATGTAAAATGTAAAATGTAAAATGTAAAATGTAAAATGTAAAATGTAAAATGTAAAATGTAAAATGTAAAATGTAAAATGTAAAATGTAAAATGTAAAATGTAAAATGTAAAATGTAAAATGTAAAATGTAAAATGTAAAATGTAAAATGTAAAATGTAAAATGTAAAATGTAAAATGTAAAATGTAAAATGTAAAATGTAAAATGTAAAATGTAAAATGTAAAATGTAAAATGTAAAATGTAAAATGTAAAATGTAAAATGTAAAATGTAAAATGTAAAATGTAAAATGTAAAATGTAAAATGTAAAATGTAAAATGTAAAATGTAAAATGTAAAATGTAAAATGTAAAATGTAAAATGTAAAATGTAAAATGTAAAATGTAAAATGTAAAATGTAAAATGTAAAATGTAAAATGTAAAATGTAAAATGTAAAATGTAAAATGTAAAATGTAAAATGTAAAATGTAAAATGTAAAATGTAAAATGTAAAATGTAAAATGTAAAATGTAAAATGTAAAATGTAAAATGTAAAATGTAAAATGTAAAATGTAAAATGTAAAATGTAAAATGTAAAATGTAAAATGTAAAATGTAAAATGTAAAATGTAAAATGTAAAATGTAAAATGTAAAATGTAAAATGTAAAATGTAAAATGTAAAATGTAAAATGTAAAATGTATCTATATAATGTATAATGTATAATGTAAAATGTAATATGTAATATGTAAAACCGCCCCGGTGGCAGAGTTGTTAGCATGCTTGCTTCAAGCCCCGGAGGTCCCGGGTTCGATTCCCGGCGGGTGATGAAAAAATCACGGCTGGTTAATGTAAGGATCAATGAACTAATCACTCATTATCCGTTGTAAAAAAGATTACGAAACTTCACTATGAAGCGGCCAAATCCCTCCATGGGATGTAGTGCCAGCGAAAAAAAAAAAAAAAAAAAAAATATGTAAAATGTAAAATGTAAAACGTAAAACGTAAAATGTAAAATGTAAAATTTAAAATTTAAAATTTAAAATTTAAAATTTAAAATTTAAAATTTAAAATTTAAAATTTAAAATTTAAAATTTAAAATTTAAAATTTAAAATTTAAAATTTAAAATTTAAAATTTAAAATTTAAAATTTAAAATTTAAAATTTAAAATTTAATTCCGATTAGAAAGTACGACGATATTAGGACGTCAATATCAGAATTCAGGCCACTTTCGACCTCAGCTAATAAGGCTCCTATTTTGCCGACAATCACACGTTTGACATAAAATTTCGCCTACTTTATCCCAGATTCCCAAATGCCATCAAAATGTGGCGAGTTGGGAGGAATGAAGTGCCCTGAGATGTACTACCTGGAAGAATAATCAGAAATGAAATTCAAATCCTTAATTAATTTATTAAAACTGTGCCTTAGTTGGTTATTTGCCCCAACGAAATTAGTGGCATTGTCACTATATATTTCTCGGCAGATTCCTCTTCTGGCAACAAATCTCTTCAGTGCTGCCAAAAAGGCTTCGTTGTCATGTCACAGACCAATTTCATATGAATAGCCTTAGTACCGAGGCAAATAAAGAAGCATATGTATTCTCTATAGGTTTATTGCCCCCGACCATTTAGTAGCTGAATTAGTATTGGGCCTGCATAATCCACTCCAACCTTTAAGAATAGGCGAACTAATTCAACCCGGTAGCTAGGAAGTTTACGCATTAATTGGCAGTTCACCTGTGCCTTGAACTTGGCACAAACGATGCATTGACTGATAACTTGTCTAACCGAATTTCTTCCATTTGGAATCCAAAAAGTGGGATTGGATATGGCTAGGATTAAAGATGAACCAGCATGTTTATTATTGTTGTGAATGTTGTTCAAAATTAAGGAGCTAAGGTGTGATTTTGAAAGCAAAATTATTGCATGATTGGTAGAAACTGATGCTTCCGAAATTGTTAGGCCTCCACCAATTCAAATAAGAACGTCTGCATCCAAGAAAAGATTTAATGGTTTAATGCTGCCAGTTTTATTGACCTCTTTGTTGACTTCAAGTTGCCTTTTATCGTTGCCGTATAATCTCATCTGTTCGAGATAACATAGACATTGCATTAAATAGGTCTTCTCTCATCAAATGGATTCCGGTGAGGTTTGAACCTGTTTTAAGTTAAAGCAGTAGCGCAACACAAAAGCTGGAATCATTTGGAATTTGGTTATTGCGGAATACCTTGACATTAATTGATCCATCCATGTCGTATAATTGGTGGCGTAAAGGAGAAAACCCTTTTGTTTTCTTCTTCAGTAAATCCATAATTATTTTGTTGTGAAGACCAACAGTCGATGGATTTGTGGAGCCAGTGAAGTCCATTCTACCATAAGCCGTGATGGTGTAATTCTTGTGGCAACATACCTCGAGAGGTACATTCTGATGGATTATCAGGTGATGACACATGATACCACTATTTGCGGAGTAATCTAGTGAACATTTCAGCGGTTCTGTAACGTATGAATGAGCTCCACCTCCGCCGCGGGTGACTAGCGAGCCACTCCACAACAATTTAAGATTCGGTCCAGCAAATATTTGAGATGGATTTAATTGCGTTGTACTTTGGATTGTACTAATTAACTTTGTTAGCAGAGCTGCGGCACAAAGTTTAATTCATGGTAGCGTGACTTGTTTAATGGGAGTTATCTTAATAATGTTAACCAGTACATCTCCTGCTAATGTTTGTACTCTAAGATAGACTAATATTATTTAATAGTATCGCTCGAAGTAGTTTGTATGAATCGAGGAATTGAGATCATCTTCACAAATTTTAATTGGTTACGGATCTTCTGCCATTTGTTGCAAGCTTCGTCAGGGAGAGGTTCATCCCAGTCCAAATTGACAGCCCACAGGTTCTGTATAAAGATTTTGATAATGACAATGACTGGAGCTAGCCAACCAAGAGGGTCGTAAAGGCGACTTGCTTCAGATATTACAATTCGTTTTGTAAATGTACTAATGGTCTGTTGAGAGGTTTCAATTAAGACCAAGAACCTTAACTGATTTTGGAACGTCTTGGTGGCTTTCCTAAATGGATTTTATTGTGTCGCTTGATTCATCAACCGTTTCACTGTCCAATATGTTAATTGAGTTTGACATCCACTTGCGGAGGTGAAAACCATATTATGATAGCAACTTGCAGATAGCATTTTTTACTTGTTTGACTTCATTTTCGGTGTTTGAGCCAGTCATTTAATCATCTGAGTAAATATCGTTGCAATCAGTAATTGTTTTCAACACTCTTGTAGCTAAAAATGGAGCTGACAAATGACAGTAACTAATAGTAGTCAAGCGGAAATATCGAATAGGCCCGAATTTGTAATTTTTTTGGAAAACGCTGTCATCTTTATTAATTATCACTTACCTGTACATTTTTCTCACGTCTGCAGTGATGACATATTTGTGCTCCCTAAACCTCAAAATGATTGCAAACAGTGTTGATTGAACACTTTGTCAAATTGCGAGACAGTCATTTAAAGACACTCCTAAAGACTAGTAGCCCGAATCGGTTGCTTGTGAATGCTGTATTTCCTCCATATGATATAAATCCGAATGTATTTTGATATAAATTCCCGACATAAGTTAAAGAATTCTGGATCTCGAGAAAAACGTCGTTCAATTCCTCTTAACACTTGAATGGCGGTGTTTAGTGGTTTCTCTAAAATTTGTGGAGATTTCTGAAATGGTAAGGTCGCAATAAATCTGCCCGAATTTGTTATTTTTACGTTATCGTTGTAATGTTCCTCACAAAAGGTTTCTTCTGGAGACAAGATTGGCTTGGCTCTTGTAATTATTTCAATCTCCGAGAACTTGCGGAGAGTCTGATACAAATTCATGTCAATTTGATTATTTAAGGCTAACATCGGTACAATGTCAGGTTCAACTTGATTTATCGTTTTCCCAGCGATCACCCAACCGAAGATGGCCTTCTGCAAAATTATGCCATCCGTAGTGGATTTGTTTTGCTCCGTTTCGTTCAAGTTGAAAAAGTAAGCAGCCTTAATTAGTATGGTCATTGAATAATGCTTCCATGGAAAATTCGTCATGATGATTTGGTTGCACAGTCACCGTGACTAAACCCTTGGTTGAAACAATATTTGCACTTCCTAAACCAGCAATTGAAAATTTGGGATTTTTCTTCTTTAGCCCCAATCGCTAAACGAAAGATGGCCCGAGACTCCGAATCTAATAGAGCACGGCACCAATGTGAATTTCCAGCAAAATCCGACACTTTGATTAAAGCTGTTGGCAAGATTGATTGTTCTGCTGAGTGTTACGTACAAAGTGATGTAAATGTTTGCTTTTCCGCTAATGACGGAGACGGATTAGGTGTTGACTCTGTGACTGGTAAACTGTGTAGTAATGTATGATGCTTCTTATTGTAAAGCTAGCAGCGACGTTTAGAATGACAGCTGTTGATTTGATGTCTACTTCTAAGACAATTAAAGCATCTGTTACCAGATTTAGCCCAGTCCATGTGCTATGTTACAGCAATATTAATATACTAATTACAAGCAAATAGTGAATGATCCTTTTCGTTTCATATTGCAACTAAAATCTCCAGTGACAAGATGGCTTTTCAGTTTAGGTTTGACGAATGGTTTCTTTATTGAAATATTGGCTGATTCCCAAGTGTTAATTCGCCTTGTAATATGCTCTGCTCATAAAATTTTGAATTTTTTGTCTATCTTTTGTGCCAATAAAAATATGAGCAAATGATCACGAGTTTCCACACTTTCGCCTAAAGCTTTTAAGTCATGACTGACTTGGTCGGACATGTCCATGAGTTGCTTTACATTATCAGCTGTAGCAATTAAAATTGAAGGTTGCTCTATATAGGTACGCACAAATGAATTTATGATTTGGCGTTAACGATTGTACCGTTCCTTTAATTGGTTTAATGTGACTAAATAATTTGCTTCAGTTAAGCTCATATGTTTCAACAAACTGGCGGTCTCTCCCCTTAGAAGTCCGTTAAGGTACTAAAACTTTTGGCTTAAGCTACCTGAATCGTGAATGGTTCTAGAGAACAAATCACAAAATGATTGATATTCAATGCAGTCTCCCGAAAAAGGTGATAAAAAGCCACTATAAACTTAGATCAACAAATGCTGAACTGCTCGTAGTATAAATTGAGCTCAGTCCTATTTTAAATTCTATAATCCTAACCTTCCGAGTCATGAAGCTTTTATTCAAACTAGCAACTGCAATGTACAATTAGGTCATAAGTATTTTGCTTTCTACGTACGCCGATCCCTTTTAAAGCATAAATCCAAAATTGAGTCTTTGTTCCCGGCAAATTTCAAGCCTATTTCTTCCTACCATCTTCTTCATTTTTTTTTGTTTGTAATTCCAAATTAAATATTTACTTATTTGATTAGTATATGCATGCGTATATGTTAATTAACAAACGAAATCTTTTTTTCTAGCGTTTTTTGTTTGTTGTTGTATCTTGTATGTGTGCTCGAGAAAAACTTTTTTTTTGTTGTTGTCGTAAAGTTAAACACAGTAAATGAACAGAAAAATTTTGTTTTCTTGAGATTTACGTTTTTGTTGTAGACAAAAAAAAAACTTTTTCATTAACTCGTCATTTGGAAAATCTTTTCGGGATTTTGTATTTAGCTAACTCGCACAATATATGTATGTAATATATGCATATAATTATAAAAAATCATAAAAGCTCAAAATTTTTTTTTTATTTGAAAGAAGAACAAAATGCTTGCTTATTTAATTAGCTTTGAACCAAAAATGAAGGGGATGAGGAAGATGAAGGTAACATACATATATGATGCGATAAAGAGATTTTAACTTTTGCTTAATTGTTCAACATATGCGTACATTCACATACATGTTCAAGTAATAATGTTTATTCGTTTAATTATTTGTCGTCGTCATAATGTCTGAAAGGGAAAGCTTTTAAAGTTAAAATTTTGTTTTAATTGAAGTTAATTACATAAAGTGTATGTACAAAATATAAGTACAAATATATTTAATTATTATTGTTGAACGAATTTTGAACGATAATAGCATCGTGTTGTTGTTGTTGTTGCTATCATACGTAATAATATTCACTCATAATTTTTCATGCAGAAGGCATTTTCATTCTCTCTGTTTGAATGAAGTAATTTTTTTCCATTTTCTCGCATGTGACAACATGCATCTGTTAAGTTTCCCAGTTTTGTCACATAAAACATGATTTTTTGTTGTTTTTTAAATCCTATTGTTGTACAGATTTATCTATTTGTGTGTAATGCAGCACGGTGTATGAAAACGTTTACAATATTTTAAATGGTGGGATTATGATAATTCGTCCCATTCATATAGTTCCCTATGATAAAGTATCACAATAATTAGCGAATAGCGACATTAAAGACCAAATCAATTCAAATTGATTGCGATGTAGACGACTTTGTATATTGATTCATTAAATTTAGATTCTTAAATTTGTTTAAATTACCAGCTTGTGGATTGATGTCACGAGCTTAACGTTTCATCTCATCGACATGCTTGTAATATTTCAATATTCACGAATCCAACCATCCCCAATCAAACAACCTACTTAACCCAAATGCAAGCTAACTAAATCCTAACTCAACTTAGCTCGAACCAATCAGAACCCTCTACTCAACTCCACACTTATTTGCCAACCCAATCCAAAAATTAACTCGATTCGAAAGCTACATGCATGTATGAACTCAACCAATTTAACCTCCCACTAAACCCTACACTCGACCCCAAAACAATACCTAACATATCGGCATGCGTACGGTCATAGCATCATAAACTTAAACAGTCATTCCATTATGTCATCATGACACTATACCACTAAATTATCATACAATCATACTATCGTACCACAGTAACGTCGAAAAATCACACTACCATTTACTGAGGCTTATTCTGTATATTTGATGGGGTTCGGTCGGTGCATCGGCCATTCTTCCGCTCGAATGTGCCCACTTGCCAGAAGTTTAGCGGAATTTGAATCGCTTCACTATGTTGCTTTTTGTATCCTCAGGCCAATATCCTTGTAATATAAATTTAGTATGTAGGCTCAAAATTTTAATTATTGCCATTTACTCAAGCACTACTTAGTCATGTCTGACAACATTCAAACACACCAATCGCTGAAGCCTAACCAGCATCTCTCCCTCTGTACTCCAACTCGGCTCGAGAAGGGGTACAGAGAGTACAGAGAAATGATGAGCATGTGAACGAAAATACATACATCATCCAACACAGACAACATTTAAAATAATTAACAAAATTAAAGTATGGATAAAATTCAAAATCATTGATAACGTAACGGCTTCCTTATTAACCGCGGCCCACGAGTACGAATCGATGGTCCCGGGTCGGTTTCGTCGTCGTCATCATTATCATCAGGATTGGCAGTTCGGGTAGTTTGCCGTCCATAAGGTCGTACCGGGTCTACGTCACTCGGTCCCTGATATTCAGTTAGCATGGACACATGGTAAGTGCCAATGGGCGAACCATTTAAAGTTGTAACAACATACGTCGTTGGAGACTTAATTTCTGAGATCTTATAGGGTCCATCGCGTCGAGGGGCGAATTTAGCAGAACGGCCACGGGAGGCGTCACTAATGGGGTGTGTCTTTACTAAGACCAGACTATCAAGGTCAAACTGTAGATTTTGTCTCTTCCCTCTCGACATGTCCCTTTCGTTGATCCTGCTTTCGTTCGTGGATTTCTCGTGCTCTTTCGATAACTTTCCCTATTCTCAGCAAGTAAGGAGTAATTTCCGGTATAAAGGTTTCATTTTGGGTCACTGTCCGGTAGTCATGTTTATTGTCAAACACGTGTCTCAATTCCATTCCGAAGGTAATATAGGCGGGGGTGAAACTGGTGCTTTCACAAACGGTGGTATTCATCGCGAATCGTACCAATGGTAAATATTTCGGCCAATCTGACTGGTCGTTATTTACGAGAATTGACAACTGCGTTTTCATATCCCTATTCCTCCGCTCGACAGGGTTTGCCTGCGGATGATATACTGGGGTAAAGGATTGTCGAATATCAAGTACGTATGCCACTTATTGCATTATTCCGCCAATAGATCCATTATCGGATATGATTCGACGGGGAATTCCTTAACGGAAAAAATATTCATTTATTAGGGTTTTACTGCAGGCTTCAGCCGTCGCTGACTTTAATGGAAATATTTCAACCCATCTAGTTGCCGTATCCTCAACGATCAAAACCCAACGAAAACCTTCCTCACTTTCAACCAACGGGCCAAAAAGATCAATGGAAATTACTTCAAATCGCTGATTGAGGACTGGGGTACGAAGAAGTCCAGTCGGTTTTAAATTCGATGGTTTATACCTTTGGCATTCCGTGCAGTTCTTTAGATAAGTCGAAATTTGCAATCGCATACCCGGCCAAAAATATCGATGGCTAATCTTTTGGTAAGTCTTGTCCACCCCATAATGTCCACCGCTAGGATCATCATGAAATGCTCTCTGAGTTTCCAAGCGATTCACAGTTGGGAGAACCAACTGTGGTTCCTCGGAATCAGTTCCCGGAGTAAATCGATACAACACTCCACACGACATCATGTCACCACGATCCATCCAGTTTTGGACATCGGGGTGATCATGGGTCTCAAAACAGTGAATGATTTTATTTATTTCGGGGTCCTCGATTTGATTTTGCCGGACCGTGGATGAAGATTCCGATGGGAAATCCATCTGCATAGAACACACACCGCATTCAGATTCCTCATCACCCGGGACATATTCGATCGTGAGATTAAACCCCTGAATATATAATGCCCATCTAGCGAGTCGCCCTGATGGATATCTAAGGGACATTAACCATTTAAGCGGTTGATGATCGGTACCTATTCTAACGTCACATCCGTCTAAATAACCTTGGAACTTCTTGAGAGCCCAGACCACGGCGAGGGCCTCCCGCTCAGTGGTGGAGTATTTACGTTCCGGTATGGTGTCAATAATCTACTGCCGTATTCAAGAGGCTTTTCTTCTTAATCAAACCTTTGAAGGAGTACCGCGCCCAGTGCGTAGTTACTAGCATCCGTGCGTAAAATATAAGGTTTTGTTGGATCCGCCTGTTGGAGAATAGGGTGAGTTGTTAACGTATTCTTTAACAAGTCAAAAGCGTGTTGTTGTTGAAGTTCACGACCAAGTTGCCCTTTTTTTCGTTAAATCACTAAAGACCCTAGATTTCTCCGCGAAATTGGGTACGAATTTACTGTACCAACTACAGGTTTGAAGAAATGTCTTCAGATGGCGAACAGATTGGATATAGCCAATATTTTCGATGGATTTGGTTGGATCCCTTCCGGTATCAACACATGTCCTAAAAGGGTGATTGTGTCGCGAAGAAACGAACACTTCTTACGATTAGCGCGCAAACCAAATTTATTTAATTGATTGAAGACGATTTCCAAATCTTTCAGATGATCTTCGAACGAATCTGAAATAATGATCAAATCATCCAGGTATGCAAAAATCGTCACTCCAGATACTTTAGCCTTCATACGGTCGATGAGTCTCTGGAATGTAGAAGGACCGTGTTTCACGCCGATTGGCATACGCTTGAATCGGTATAGTTCATAAACACAAATAAATGCCGTTTTGTCCCTATCGCGTGGATAAACTGGGAGCTGCCAATACCCGCTTTTCAAATCTATACTTGACATGAACAAAGTTCGCTTGGCAAGGTGGAGTAAATCGTCAATTCTTGGCATGGGGTACTTATCAGATGCAGTCACCGAATTCAGTTTGCGATAATCCACACAAAAGCGGTAAGAGCCGTCTGTTTTTTGAATTAACACTACGGCAGCTGCCCATGGTGATTCACATCCAATTCGGTTTGGAGGAACTTCCGTTTTGGTTCAGATAATGGGTAAGGTGGCACAGCCATAGGACGACTATAACCCGTTTCGATATGATGTTCAACAAATCCGGTTGGATCTCCCCCTGGAGCAAACGTCATCTCAAATCTCTCCAAGAGTTTCTGTACTATCAGTTTTTGGTCACCATCAAGTCTAGACCCCTCTTCTGGACTAAGACTCAATTCCATAGACGATATGTCCATTGAAGATATCACTTTCTTCCCATTAAAGTTAGTACTTGTACTTTCAGGTCGTACCATTTCTGGGTCTGGATCAGACATTACAATCTCAGACAATAATTCAGCACTTGTCCCCGTATCTGTTTCATGTGGCAGGGAAACGACCGGCTCAGTATAGGACAAGTTACTTGAACGTTCAGAAACGATTTTATTTTTAGTCGCGTTCTCGAATTGCAATACAAAGTTCTCTGTTGAATCATGAAACGACCAGACCTTTTCATAAAAATCCAAATGAATTCCCGCAACCAATAAAACTCTATTCCAAGGAGTGTTTCTGTGGATTTTGGAAAAACAACGAATCTTGTGGGAATGCAACGGCCCTGCACTCCGACATCAACTGTGCATATCTGTATCGATTCCAGTTTATGAGAACCGTCGGCTAATTTGACATTCTTCCGCATTATTTGAAACTGATCACTCGCTACTGATAATTTCGCAGCGGTATCAATCAATGCCGTTCCAGTTGCACCGCAAATGGAAATGAAAAATATTGGACGAACTTGAAACTTACTCAATTCTGGATTAATTGACGAAAATTCAACAAGATGTGACGAATCACAAACATCAATATCAACTGAGGATTGATTTGTTGGAAAGGAAGGTTTTAACTTGCAATCCGGGCAATTAGAACGAATAAATCCCTTTTTCCCACATCCGTAGCATTCGAATTCCTTTTTGGAAGTCATGATGTGAGATAACCTTAGGGTTTGCTATTTGAGACTTTTCACTATTACCAGCTGTTTTGTATTGTTTGTCCTCAAAGTGACTTTAATAAAAGGTTTCTTCTGTTCGCGCGAGAATTTTAACTTCCCGAACGAATCGAAATCATCGCGTTTTATGTTTTTTTGTATTTTGAATAATAACAAACCGTATGTCATATCCAATTTCACCTTTTCGGATAAATCTCCTTCAGGGAGTAATGCAAACAGAGCACGAATTTTATTTAGAAATAGGTCTGTACGTTCGTGGTCCATTTGTCTTGTTGAAAATATGTCTCGGTAAATCATATGAGGAGGCTTTATTATACGGAAAGTGGATCTCAATAATTTTGTGGCTTCCCTGAATGACTGTACAGATGACTTAACACCTTCCCACCAGATACTCGCCTCACCTTGTAGCAGCAGTGGAAAACCTAACAAAGCATTTGCATCAGACATTCCTGTCGTGTCTTTATAAATCCTAATTGTGTTTATAAATGCGTCCACATACTCATCATTTTTGCCGTCAAACCGGCTACTACAATACGCAAAGTTACCAGTCGGTCTACCTTGGGAAACACCATCACCAAAAGCATATTATGCTGGACTCACCTGTGTTCTAAACACTCGATCCATCAAGGTTGTGAATTGGTCCTCGGTAAACGCGGCAGCCAGAGTGGGAGGTTTACAGTCTTTTGAATTAAGTTTGTTTCCACGTCACTCATCTTCAATTGATGGTTGGCATTGTATGCACGCTCATAGCTGGATGACTATTATCCAACATTGTTGAAAATTCTCGTTCTCAAGATGTTTTGTTGTCTGGTACTGCAGTGTTGTTGGATTACGATTCAGACTCTGTGTAAATCTCAGACTTTACTTCTTAAGTTGTAAATTTAAGATAGTCGTTGATTTACCAAAAGTTTGTATTGTGAATAAAAGACGTTGTTGGTTTTTTATTCTTTTATTAATTTTGTATCGCTTACCGTTGGTCAGGGCGATGTTTTATTGAGTCAATTAATTTTTGAACTGCCTTAAATCAGACAAATGTTTGATTTATATACAAAATGGTCATACATTAATTATACTAATAACAACTAATATCGACTAAAATTGCTGATTTTAATATTACAATTTGTATGTTAAAAAATTATATATTTGGTGTCAATGAACTGACTAAAAATATAAAAACGTTATATTAAGGAAAAATGCATAATATACATTTTTCCATTGTAGTTAAATTTCATTAATCAATAATAATAACAAGAATGACTATTTATACGATTGAGGCCATGCTTGCGCAGCATGGTGAGTTGGTATGTTCACGTGACTGAACATCCTCCGCGGCGACTTTAGTTGATATGAACCGGCGAGGTAATGGGAGCACGTTTGAAATTTGTTCTGAAGACTGTGTAGCTGTTGTTTTCTTGCATCGATATGCAACGATAAGTGCGATAAAGGTGGCAATGATTCCGTAGAGTAAAACGTAATGATGAATATCGTGATAATTTAATTGTTGGTTTTCACTTTCTGCCAAATTTTTTAGGTGTGTAACATTAGTTTACAGTTGATCCAAATCCATGAGAATGTTGTTGAATTCATGACTCATCATAGTTCTGTTGGTGGTATTTTCGTATGTGGCATTTTTGGACCGGATAAGCAGGCTGCTGAGGTTTATCGTTGGTTGATAGAAAGATTTCATTCTTGTGTTGAAGTTTTCGATTGAATGTATAGTTGTCATTCCATCCGTGATAGTGCAGGCTTTATGTAACGTGATAATTCCCGTTCGATTTATGATTGTGGTTGTCACTTCTTTATTACATACGATATTTATTGTATGCTTTCTTTCGGAGATAAAAATCCATGCGCTTGGATCGTGGGTTGGAATCCATAAGTTTCTTGGTAGCATAAAACGAATCTGGCAAGCATCTGATTGTACTTCTTTATTCATGATTATATCGATCTCGCAAGGTGTTGGATTATTTTGTATATTATGAATACCGTTGTGGATCATGCAGAGATATTCTGAAGATCCCATGGACTTGCAAGATGTGAGCTCGTCTTCTGACATGGAGTAATAGGATTCCCTATTCAAACTTAACAATAAGAGTTCACTTGATGGTTCTATATAAGCATACATATCTTTTTGCTTGGTTGGGATAGCAATTGGCTTTAAGATCTGATATATTCTGTTGTTGAATAACGGCATCTTTATTTCAAAAATTAACGCGTTCTTTATTTGTCCAACTTTAGCCGTCATCATCTGGTACAAGCTTATCATGTTATTTTCTCTATATATGGTGGCATCAGCTGGGATTATTTCATGTAATTTTTGTAATTCTGCCCTGAGTTGATTAGGTTTGAGAATAAATGTGTTTATCTTGCTATGGTGAATGTCTATGACGACGTCAATTAGCTGCTGTTGCATTGAATAAAAGTTTACCATTTCCAATGATAGGTGAATCCATAGAGCCATGAACCTTTGTACTGCTATATGCTCGTTTTCGTTTCTTTTTATTAAGTTGTGTAAAGCCACTGTTTGCTTATCTATTTCTTGTAGTTGATTGTTTACTGCTATCCAGTCCCTTTTGATGATATTCGTTGTTGATTCCATTATTGAAATTTGTTCTTTTAGCAATTTATGAATGTGCTGTTGATCATTTTTTAATGAAGTGATTTCGTTATCATACCGTTGTGCGTCGTCTTGGTCGAGAATTCCAAATAGTTGATTTGTGAGAGTACCAACTACGTTCACTAAACCTCGCTTCGTCCGAACATGATTGTAAGTGGGTTGGAGTATTTCATTGTTGAGGTTTATATTGGAAAATTGTTGTTTCATTTGTGATATTGCGGGCTTGCAAAGTTGTCTTAGTTGCAACCATCCCTTATCGGGGCTTTGTATACTTCAGCCTCTAAGAACATTGCCGATAAATTAAAGTAAGATATTATAGTCCATTGTTGGTGGGAGAGCTGAGCTATCCCAATGTTTTCAAAATATATTCCCATTGTAGAATTTAGAGTTGTAATATCAAAAGTAGTCTCCTTTAAAGTTGCTGAGCATATGCCGAGTACACTTATTAATGGAATCATAGTTAATAACATCAATTTGGATTGGTAACAAGCTCTAATTGTCCTTTTTTTCTTTTTTGGTTGAGGAATGGTTTTTACTTTTTCTGCAGCTATTTTTACCACATCGTCTATTTGCCCTCGCAACCATTTCCTTGGTGGATTTTTCTCTTCATGTGTTTCTGTTGACTTACGTTTCCTCGTGGTGATGGTGTTGCGAAACGTGGTTGACAATACGGTGATGGCCTCGATATCCAATTCTGTACCTTGTTCTTGTATGGTGTTTTCAATTGGGAGAGGTGCTAATTTTGTCACTGGCCTTTTTATAAGGGCCCTTCCGGGGCCGCGGAGTGTAGCTACACGAACGATTCCGTCTTGTCCCGGGTGAGTTTGTACAACCCGTCCAGTAATCCATCTGGATGGTGGAACATTGTTGTCTCGAATTAAAACAAGTTGTCCAATCTTCAGATCTGGTGTCTTCGTGGTCCATTTTGCTCGTTGTTGTAGTTGATGCAAATATTCTTGGGACCATTTTTTCCAAAAGTCCTCTTTCATTTTTTGGACCAATTTCCATCGAGTCAATGAGTTCATGTTGTTGTATGAAACTCTGACTTCAGGCTGGGTTATGATAGCATCTCCAATTAAAAAGTGACCTGGAGTTAAAACGGTCGGATCACTTGGATCATTGGTCATTGGTGAAATTGGCCTTGAATTAAGGCAAGCCTCTATTTGACAAGTTAATGTTGTTAATTCTTCGAACGTCAAAGTTGCTTCGCCTATCACTCTTTTTAAATGATATTTTACTGATTTTACTGCGGCCTCCCATAATCCCATAAAATGCGGTGCTCCCGGTGGAATAAAATGCCATTTAGTACCATGTTCCGTAGTAGAATTTACAATGTTTGAAGCTATTTGTTCTACTATCTCTTTTTTTTTGTAATTCCATTGTTTTACTAGCACCAACAAAATTAGTACCATTGTCGCAAAAAATATCGGAACATATTCCTCGACGAGACACAAAACGTTTGTATGCCGCCATGAACGCTTCGGCTGTTAAATCACTGACCACCTCAATGTGAACAGCTTTTGTTGCCATACAAACAAAAATTGCTAGGTAGCCTTTATACGATTTGTTGCCTCTACCTTTCGATACTCTTACGTTGAAAGGTCCAGCGTAGTCAACTCCTGACTTTAAAAATGGCCGAGCAGGAGCTATTCTTGCTTCTGGTAAATTATCCATTAGTTGATGCTTAATATTTTTACTGAATCGGTGACATCTCAGACATTTTTATATTTGTTGTCTGACAACATTTCGACCATTTATGATCCAAAATTTTGTTCGGATGTGTGCTAAAGTTAACTGAGTACCGCCATGCATCGTTGATTTGTGGCCTTCTTGGATGATCAGGTTAACAATTGGATGTGATTGTGGAAGAATCAAGGGATGTTTTTCATCATATGACCAGGCGGTTGAGTTTTGTAATCGTCCACCAACTCTTAGCAGTCCATCTTTTAAAAATGGTGAGAGTGATAGTAACTTACTTTTGTTGTCGATTGGTTTGTTGTTCCTTAAATTATGAATTTCATTCCTATATTGGGTTAGTTGAGCCCTTCCAACTAACTGATGGAGAGCTTCTTGCATTTCTTGAGGTGATATAATGTTACTTATTTCGTATTTCAATAGTTTTAACTTGTTGATAAATCGTCTGCAATATGATATTATTCGTTGAATCTTCTTTAAACTTGAATGTTTTACGTAAAGATGATCAAATGAGTTTTCGTCGTCCTTTATTTCCGTTGTTTTAGCTAGTGCTACTAACCTTTTCTCTGGAATATTTTCATATTTTTCAGAAGAATTATGAACTGGCCAATTTGTTTGAGTGTTTGTTAACCAACTTGGACCATTCCACCATATTTGGTGTTTTTCGAGACAGTCAGCTTCTATGCCTCTTGAAGCACAATCAGCTGGATTTTCAGACGACTTAACATAGTTCCATGTTGTTGGGCTGGTTAGATTGTGGATCTCTGTTACTTTGTTTGCAACAAATATTTTAAATCGATGTGGTTCTGCTTTGATCCAAGCGAGCACTATCATTGAGTCAGTCCATGCGTAAGTTGTTATTTTGGAAATTCGAAGACTTTTAGTTACTTTTGCCATCAACCTCGCAAGTAACAACGCTCCACACAATTCTAGCCTAGGAATTGTTAGTTTTGATTTTATTGGTGCGACCTTTGTTTTTGATATTAGTAAATAAGGTCGAGGTGCACTATTTATATTATCTCTTTGGTAACAATATATAACTGCTGCATATGCATGTTCAGATGCATCGCAAAATCCATGCAATTCTATGGGCGAATTGTTTTAAGTGTTCACCCACCTCGGTATTTTTATTTGTTCGAGCGCAGGCAATTAATTTTTATAACTGTTCCATCTCATTGAGATGTCTTGAGGTAATGGTGCATCCCAAGACAATCCTGTTAGCCAAAGTTGTTGGAGTAATATTTTTGCTACTATAATGGTTGGTGACAACCATCCCAAAGGATCAAATAATTGTGATACCTCGGATAATAATTTTCTTTTGGTGGCGATTTCAGTTTTCTTCTCTTTTATATTTATTTTGAATCCGAAGGTATCAGTGTAAGGGTTCCAAGATATGCCCAGAGTTTTTATTGTGTCATCTAGTTTGATATCCATTGTACCGATTGCCCGTGATTCGAGTTGTATCTGTTGTAATAGATCTGGCTTGTTACTAGCCCATTTCCGTAGTTGAAATCCTCCTTTACTTAGCATTGTAATGATTTGACGTTGCTGTGTGTGTGCTTCTTCTACAGAATCACTGCCGCTTAGTAAATCATCCACATAGAAATCGTGTGAAGTTATATCGGATGCTATGGGAAACTCCTTTTTCTCATCAATGGCCAACTGTTGTAACGTGCGGATGGCCAGGTATGGGGCACTAGCTGTTCCAAAGGATACAGTTGTTAATTGATATTCACGAATTGGATCTTTCTCGTTTGATCTCCATAGTATCTTTTGATACCTTTGGTCATCTTTATGTATTCGTATTTGGCGATACATTTTCTCGATGTCTGCTGTGTAGACCACCCTATGTTTCCTCCATCTTAACAGGATCGAAATCAATTCCTCCTGTAGTGTAGGCCCAACCATTTGTTGATCGTTGAGGCTCTTATTATTGCTGGTTTTAGCTGAGGCATCGAAAACAACACGTGGCTTTGTCGTTGTGCTGCTTTCTTTTACTACTGCATGATGTGGTATGAAGTATTCTTCTGATGGACTCATTTCAATTTCACAGAGTCGCATGTGATCTAGTTCAATGTATTCGTTAATGCATTTCTTGTAGTCATTGGCATATGTTGGTGATGCTGCGAATTTCTTCTCCAACTGCAGGAATCTGGCTAATGCTCTTGTTTTTGAAGCCCCAAGTATTGGTGGATTATGATTAAATGGGATTCGAACTGTATATCTCCCATCAGCGTCACGGTGATAATTTGCCTCATAATGTTCCTGGCAATTTTGTTCTTCTTCTGTTAATAGCCTGTCTTGTTGTACTTCTTCTATTTCCCAGAATGATTTTAACCTGTTGTCAAGTTCCGTTTTTGTTATCATGCACTGAACCCTTGGTGGCTCATTATAGTTTATTGGTCCACATATTATCCATCCTAGTTCTGTTTTTTGTGCCACTGGTTCTCCTGCTTCGCCTTTTACCACATCATTCATTACTATCGCTGGGTAGTAATCTGCGCCCAATAATATATCGATCTTATTAGGCCTATTGTACTCTGGATCCGCCCATAACAAATTACTAATATGTGGCCATTTCCAGGCATTAAAACTGTATTCTGGTAGATCTCCCACTAGTTGATTTACTATTAGCGCGCTTATTTGTGTTTTGAATTTCGACGGGAATCTCGGCTCAATATTGAATGTCATCCGTTGTTCTGCTACTCCGGCTGTCACTCCTCCTACTCCTTTAAATTCTACAAGCGTTTTCTTGCTCTGTATATTTAATTTTTTAGCGGCCTCATGAGTTATGAATGATGATTGAGAACCTGGATCAATCAGCACTCTAAGTAGTTGTGGGTGACCTCCGTTGCTTGGAACTTTAACTAATGCTGTGCTCAGCATTACCTGAGCTGCTGTTGTTGTGCTGTCTATCATGTGTGTTTCCACAACTGGTATCCCACGTTTTGCGTTTTGTCCAGGTGAATTTATTTGTCGGCATTCAATTTTGTTAGTTGCACCTTCTTTGGTGTGGAGAAGAGTATGGTGTCTTCCTTTGCATACCACACATTTCCCTTCTGTCAAGCATATTTTTGAAAGATTATGTTTTCCTAAACATATCCGACATAGATTATTCATGTTGCATATTTTGCTGCGATCTATTGTTGACATCTCCAAAAATGATTTGCATGCTTCAATCGTATGTGATCCTTTACAATTGACGCATCTGTTTGTTGTTGCTGCTAGCGTTGTCATGGCTTTTTGTGGTTGTAATCGACCGGTTGGTAAGGGTTGTCGATTCGGTTTACTTCCTAGTGCTTCTAGTGATTGGAATCTTTTTTCCAAAAACAACAAAAAGTGATTCAAATTTTGAATCTTTTTTGGGTCGTCTAAAGTTGTCTCATAGGCTCTGATGGATTCGTTGTCTAATTTCTTCTGAAGTATGTGTATTATCAGGGCATCATATTTGTCTTCACCATTCAAGATATTATTGATGTTGTGAATGGCTTCACTTGTTGTGTCGTGCATTGTTCTGATTCCTGCCGCGATTTCTGTCATCATCACCTGATAATTTTCTGCGGTTGATTCAAGATGGCTTATTATTTTAGCGGCTGGACCTCCTAAATGACTTTTTAAGTAGTTGATCCTGTGGGTATCCGTAAGCACTTGGTTTGTATGCACGAGTTTCTTGAATGTATCCGCGAAACCTTTCCATCTCATGATTTCTCCATAGAAATGTGGAATTTCAATATTTGGTAGTCGGATATCTATTGAATTGTGTTTTGATTGTTGATCATTCTCAATCTCCATTGTAATTTCAATCACAATGTCATCATGCGCCTGCTTAATATTATCGAAGTAATTCTCCATGAAATATTTTACATTGATTTCATCTTCTTCTGAAACTTCTATGTTTATTTTATCGTCGAGGTCCATGATTTGTTCCATCATCCTCTCCACATGTTTCAAAACAAGTTTTAATGCTTGTTTTGATTTTTTTTGTGCTAATGCCTCTTTAGCTGTGTTTATCTCTCTATATAGAGCCCTCATCTTTATATTTTGTAGCTTCATCATCTGGTCGAACTCTTTCCTGTTGGCTGTCGCGGAAGTTGGAATGTTATTAGATGAGCTTTGTCTTTCTTTTGGTGTTGGTTTACTGCTGTCATCTGTACTTAAGATTGTTAAGGATGTACTTTGCGAGTGTTCCGCTGATGTTGTTGGTGTCGGTGTTAGTGGTGGCCCATGGTTTAATCGTTTTCGCATATAATCGATTAGGAGGTCGTAAATCTCCGCTATCTTCTTTCGTGAGACGAAGTAGGAATGATTATGCTCTAACGGTGGCTGCATCTGTCGGATGATATCATCCGTTGCGACATATTCTGTGTACAATGCTTTTAAACCAGCTATTTTTGTTTCCAGATATGTCTTCGTTTTCCGAGCATTTCCATCTTTATTGTAGTTTGTGTGCATCTGGATTATCTTGCCGCCTACTTCTTCTTGTTTGCCTAAGGTCGACATTGTTCCGCCGTTTGTTGGTAGTGTATTGCTGGGTATGTCGCAGTTGTTTGATGGCTTGAACTTGTAGGTGCTGCTTGGTTGTTAACTCTGTAGATTGCCTGTTGTTTGTTGGCTTGCTATAGATGCTGGTTGCTTGATGACTCGAATTTTAAGATCGTAAATTTCCAGTTGGTTGTTGGTGTTTTTGATGCCGGTTGTTGTTTGGCGATGTACTTCTCAATTGGTGCCTGTTTTTTAGTGGCTTCGAAGGACCATGTGTAAATCTCAGACTTTACTTCTTAAGTTGTAAATTTAAGATAGTCTTGATTTATCAAAAGTTTTGTATTGTGAATAAAAGACGTTGTTGGTTTTTTATTCTTTTATTAATTTTGTATCGCTTACCGTTGGTCAGAGCGATGTTTTATTGAGTCAATTAATTTTTGAACTGCCTTAAATCAGACAAATGTTTGATTTATATACAAAATGGTCATACATTAATTATACTAATAACAACTAATATCGACTAAAATTGCTGATTTTAATATTACAATTTGTATGTTAAAAAATTATATATTTGGTGTTAATGAACTGACTAAAAATATAAAAACGTTATATTAAGGAAAAATGCATAATATACATTTTTCCATTGTAGTTAAATTTCATTAATCAATAATAATAACAAGAATGACTATTTATACGATTGAGGCCATGCTTGCGCAGCATGGTGAGTTGGTATGTTCACGTGACTGAACACTACTACTACAAAGATTGACAACACAATGATAAATACTTCCCAACAACCAACCATTGATGCACGCCTTCCAAAGAATAGTATTCCAAAGTTTGAAGGAAATTACATATGGAATGGAAATCTTTTAAATATGACCGGAAACGCTATACAGTTAACGCCTTTATCAAAAAATATATGAATCAACCAAGCATAATTCAACCAAATGCCACTAATATTAGGAAACTAACGGATGCCTTGAACAAGTCGCTTTGAGGGCTTAAAGCACTTGGTCAAGATGCCAAAAAGCGTGATCTTTGGCTAATACATATTGCACTGAATAAGCTAGACAATGAAACCAAGTCTCTTGATGAATTGCCCACGTATCTTGAAAAACGAATAGACATGATAGAAACAATAAAGGGCTATTCGAAGAAAATAACTACAGTTCGACCATCAGTTACCCGAACTTATTTAGTTGAAGCAGCACCAAAAATTATTTGTCCAATATGTAATCAAAATAGGCATCGAATCTACGCATGGTGACTTATACAAGGGCATGACATCGAGCGACAAGGCAGAAGCAATCCAAAGAAATAAAAAATGTTTCAATTGTTTAAATGGAAATCATAGAGTGCATGAGTGCAGATCCATGTCGAGATGTGCCACAGGAAACACTATACATCATTGCATGGATCTGCAGATGGAGCATTCAGCAAAGATCAGCAGGCAGGTCCAAGGGTTCATAAAGCTTATCTATTAACAATCAATGAAGCAACAGAACTTAAAGGCGAAGAATAAACGAAAGCTTACACCTATGACCAGTAGTCTCCCGCGGGATATTGCCAACTGCATTTATTGAGATTCAAGACAATCATCCTTTATTTCTGAGGCGTGTATGTAAGATTAAATCGCAACCTCGGAGAACTGAAATGGGAACGACCAGAAGACCCACCGAAGTTACAATTGCATCCATATGTTTATAATTTCAAAAGTATCCAGTACAACCACTGAATTCAATTTGTCGGCAGTAGATCACCAAATGCTGAATGAGCCGCAGCTGACAGATCCAAATTATAGCAATCGTGGCCACATTGATGTATTGCTGGGAGTGGACATATTTTTTTAAGGTAATATAATCCAAAAGATGGAAGATGGCATATGGATTAACAGCGGTAAGCACAAGCTTTGGTTGGATAGTGGCGGGAAGAATTGTTGAAGAGGATCAAAGTATAAGCATAAAGAAAAACTTTAACGTCCTGCTAGACATTGATAAAACACTTCGAAAATTTTGGGAAATAGAAGAGCTGCCAAAAGATACCAGAAGAACACCGGAGAAGATAAATGTGAAGAGTTATTCAAAGCAACGGTCCGGAGACGCGAAGACAACAAGTTTATTGTTAAGTTACCCTTTAACCAATCTTGCAATATGCTTGGAACTATGTACATATAATGCTGCACTAAATTGGGTTAAAACAATGGAGAAGAAACTTGAACAAGATACTGAATTCGGAAAGCTGTATAGAGCATTTATGTCGGAGTATGAAGACTTGGTCAAATGAATCAGGTGCATGGGTATAACAAGACAAACACATATTACCTTCCACATCACGGTGTATTGAAAGCAAGTAGCACAAAACTCCGAGTGGTTTTTGACGCGTCCACCAAATCATCTATACAGGACTATCATTGCATGATATCTTAATGGTGGGTCCCACTGTTCAATCGCCACTAATTAATATTCTCAGAAAATTTCGACAGCATAGATTCGTGGGTAGACATTGAGGATCAGCAATGCCAGAACATTTTATGGCAAACAAATTCACATCATCAACCAAGTACGTACAAGCTAAAAACTCCTACATATGGAATAGCTGCAGCAGCCTTCTTAGCAACCCGAAGTTTGAACGAAATTGGTATACAATTTCAGCCTTCTCAGCCAGAAGTCACACAGGCTATATTACAGGACATGTATGTCGATGACATAATGACCGGAGCAAATTTTATAGCGCAGGTTAAGATTTTATTACAACAGATGACAAACGCTTTGGGGAATTATGGATTTCAATTTCGAAAATTCTTAACAAACAATGACGAATTGCGATCGTTTATTCAAACTACCAAGGAAAGCAGACTAAAGAAATCGGAGAGCATACCGCCACGCCAAAGGTGGTGTGAAGAACCCTTATGAAGACGCATTTAACTTCACCGTCCAATTACCTAAGCGCAACAGACACACTAAGCGAACACTATTATAGGATGCTAACCGTAACTTCGACCCGCTTGGCTTGTTATCACCAATACTAATAAGAGTGAAAATTCTATTCCAAAATCTTTAGATTCAGAATCTAAGCTGGGATGAAGAGCTGCCGCGAAACATTTTGAAACAACTGATGACAGTTAGAAATGATATAATCGAAACTTCCAGCTTGTGAATACCAAGGTGGCTAGAGTCCAGTAACCAGGTGAGTTTGATTGAATTTAGTGATGCAAGTGAACACACATATGCGACGGTAGTTTTTGGCTTAGTGGAGACAAGCGAAGGACTAAGGGCAAACCTAATTGCATCCAAATACCGCGTTAGCACCGGTGAAGTAAATAAGCTTGCTACGGCTCGAGTTAATGGGCGCATTGCTGCTATCAAACCTGATGAAATTGGTGGAGGAGTCCTGTAACAGGTGGATTTAAACTGAAAGCCGGTTTCCACTTGTTACATCGAAATTTTTACCTTACTTGCTTTTTGATAGTTCCGGCGGAATGATTCCTGCAGCTCGGTCAGGTACTCTCGATAATAGCTCGCTTTGTAATGACGCCAATTTATTTCTCGAAAAATAAACTGGTTCTGAACCGCCAATAATTGTTAAGTTGTTGCCTCATATCTTACATAGATATGTAAATCCATTAATATCAAATCGCAACAGAAACTTCCGATTAAAATTAAATAGTGCCATCTCTGGTCGAATAGCATAGTTAACGTTATAAGTTTAAGCCCGGCACGCTGCTGAATTGAAATTAAATTTTTAATAATCAGCGTGTTTACGCATGAACTATAATGAATGTTTACAGCCCTGTTAAGTTTATACGCCTAAATGTCATTGTCCAATATATACTGTGGTCTTTTGTAAAGATTTCGTGTAGTTGGTATAACTGAAAAGCTTATTTCAATCGGTTGTCATTTTTTATATTTTGTAAAACATTCATCTTTTTGTAGTTGGTTATTACCTCTTCAGCTGTAAACATCAAAAATTAGAAAATTAAATTAAAAATAAATTGAGCATCATCGAGTTACAATAAAATTATATTTTTGTAAAGAATTTTGATTGTAAACTAGATTTAAATAAATACAGCTGTTTTTAAACCTAAAGTGATGTAATCAATGAAACAAAATAAATTTATCATCGAATATTTGACGTTTTAATTATTGACGTTGGAATGGTGGATTTATTACTTCGGCAAAATTAATTTTAAGTAAAATCACTTCATTTTATTTTACGTGGCGAAACTTCAAGTGATAACATTCGCCACAGCGAAACCTGGCTTACGATAAATATGTTCTCCGAAGAATACTATCCATCCGATTATGTTGGTTATAGAAAGGATAGACAAAGGATAACTTTGAGACCAGTCGTAAAGGTGGTGGTGATTTGATTGCGGTAAAGAATTCTGGACGAGATTGCTGTTCGAGTCAGACTGGCCAGTAATACTTCGATTGTTGTAGTTGCCGTGTATATACCGTACAGGTCGAACTTGGATTATTATAATACGTTTATCAACTACATCGACTCAGCTGATATGCCTCTAGTTCGTCCTAGCAATCAACTTATCATTGTGGGTGACTTTAATTTACCCATGATATCTTGGGACGATGTGGACAGCGTATTTTCTTCATCTTATACTGATGAGAGGGCATTGGCTATCATCGATTACTTTGCTGCCATCTCAACTATGCAGCTCAACCGTATTAGCAACAATCGGGGGAAATTCCTCGATCTATTATTTGCAAATGATGTTTTGCATGCCGAGATTTCTGCGTGTCCGGACTTCAGTGGTTGTGAGAGCATCTCTAATGATTATTATTTTAATTTTAGAAAGGCCGACTACACATCCTTGAATGAATTTTTTAACATTTCTGATTGGAACTTTTTACAACGCGGTGGAAATTTGAACTGTACGGTGTTGAGGTTCAACGATCTTCTCAGGTGTGGTATCGAAAAGTATGTTCCGCGGGTGAAAAATAAATAAAAACGGCCGTCGGGAGCTATGGTATAATAATCAGTTGATGTTGGTTGAGAAGCGACGTAATAAGCTTCATTGATTGTATAGACTACATGGTGTCAAATACTATCCCGATTTTTATAGAGCTCGCAAGGAATTTAAAAACATAAACTTGTTCCTTTATAACAACTATATAGTGCGAATTGAGGAAGAGTTAATATCTAGTCCTAAGGAGTTTTGGAAGTTCATTAAAAGTAAGAAAAAAGTGGCTGGATTTTCATCTACCACCATGTCGTACAAGGGTTCCATCGCTAGTCAGCCCTTGGTTTGCTCCAGCTCGAGGTTGGAAAGGGATCGGGTTATGATGGTTTTCCTCCGATTCTGTTTTGGTGTTGTGCTGAGAGTTTGGTCCTCCCGATTACCTTCATATTTAATGAAAGTCTTCGTCGCGGGTTTTTCCCCGATTTCTTGTATTCATCCAATCTTCTATGGTTCATAAAATTTTGCAATTCCATACTAAGAAATTCATTTCTCCGGCACAGCATGGATTTTATCCCGGTAGGTCTACAGTAACTAACTTGGTCTCATTTTGCAGTGATTTATTTGATAGTTTAAATTCCAGACAGAAGCTCGACGTTATTTATACAGATTTTGCCAAGGCTTTTGATATGATTGACCACTCTATTCTTATTAGTAAGTTAGAGAGTCTAAATTGCCAGCTCATTCCTATTAAAGGGTTGCGTTCCTACCTTTCTGATCGTTGGCATTCCGTTAGATTCTTGGGTGTGTTCTCTTACTCCCAATTGTATCGTGTACTATCTGGCGTGCCTCAAGGTAGTCACATTGGCCCATTGTTGTTTTCATTGTTTATCAACGATGTTGTTCAATGCTTTGAGTTTGCTAACTGTCCCCTCCTTGCAGACGTCATGAAAATTTTCGCCCGTGTTGCTAGTATATCTGATTGCGTAAAGTTGCAGGAGGACATAAATAGATTTTGCAGTTGGTCAATTAACAATATCAGCTGTACAATGTAGACGTTGACCAAGTTGGTTCATTTCCGATCTTGGTGTGATTTTTGAATCCCAGGCTACATTTACTAGACATGTTAACACCATTATTTCAAAGTCGTATATTATGTTGGGTTTTATTAAACGAAACTGCAGGGATTTTAGAAACCCGATAACTTTGACATCACTCTATGTCTCGTTTGTTCGTTCTATTTTGGAGTATACATCTCCAGTTTGGGCGCCATCCTACCACTTTCATTCCGGGAGGATTGAGAGTGTTCAGAAACAATTTGTTGCTCCGTTGTTTGCCGTCTATGCGTGCTGTGGATTATGTCCTCCCACCTTATCAGGATCGATGTAATCTTCTGAAACTGCAACGTCTAGACTTTCGCCGGGACGTAGCTTCCGCGCTGTTCGTGTGTGTGTGATATTATTAATTCCCGCATCGATTGAACCGAGTTACTTGCACGTCTAAAAATCCATGCTCCCGAACGTCGAATGCGACAACGTGATGGGCTTTTATTCATTGACCCGGTGCCAACTAACTATGGTCTTTCGGAACCTATCCTGAGAACATCACGGATATTCAATTCAGTATTTAAAATGTTCGATTTCCACTTGTTGAGAGATTCATTCAAGAATGTTTTATTTAAACTTTTTTTTTGTATAATTCTAATTAATTGTAGTTAGCCATAATTGTTTGTACCTGTTTGTACCGATTGTAACCACTGTAGGTATCAAATAAAAAAAAATATAAAATTGACACTAGCGAAAACGAAAATAAAAATTTCATAGCTGAATATCACTTTGCGGTACGCAATTTAGTAAGCGAAATGGAAGTTTTCGTATTAAAATACTGATGTCTTTATTTTATCTCTACACATTTTTCACTTCATTTTTACCTTCCATTTTTAAATATAAATATCTATATACATATATAAAAATGAATTCCGGTTAGTCTGTTCCGAATGGGCGTCTCAGCCGCTCACCGATCGCCATACCAATCCAGAACCAACCTTACGATATTTTGGAAGGGGCTGGACCTCGGGGTCTAGGGGCTGCGGTACAAATTTTTCCAAAAATTTTAATTTTCTTTAAATTTTTCCAGGGCCCAGCCCTGGATCAAAAATTCATTTTTACATGTAAAGATATAATTATTTGATTGTTCTGAAGTAACGCCTTAGCCGCTTTACCGATCGCCATGAAATTTTTACCATAAATATGTTGCATGTTCAGGACCAAGCCCACGATACTTTTGAAGGGGCTGGACCCCGGGGTCTAGGGGCTGTGGTACAAATTTTTTCTCAAATTTCAATTTTTTTAAGATTTAGATACAATTATTTAAATGTTCCGAAATAGCGCCTTAGCCGCAAATTTATACACAAAAAGAATATCTAGCGTTCTATTATTATACACAAATCATACCTCTACTATAATTGATTTAATTATTCAAATTAATTTTATTAATTTAAATTTAAGACAATCTTTCATCACTTTAACTGAAGACAAATCTCTGAACACTTATATTATCCATACTAATAATCCATTTTTACTGGTTTGACGTGTACTGGGGCGGTATCATGAAATCCGGTACCGGTAGAATTTTGACGGAAATCAACCGGTTTTACAAAAACCGGTATCAAGAACACCGATTTCGCGGAAAATTTCCGTCAAAAATCGTCCGGTAGATATTAGTTGACGGATAGCGATTTTTCCTTTAAAAAAACCCAAAATTTTGAAACCGAAAATTAATTAATGATAAAAATTAACTGGAAAATGTTTATTCATTAAAAAATCAATCATTAATTTGTAGTAATTTTTATTAGAATAATTTAATACTTCTAAAATATTGACGAAAGTCGAAAGTCATTTAGAAAAACCTAATGGCCGATTTTTGAATGAGTTGAATGCAAACAAAATAAAAATTAGATATCACATAAATTAAATTTTCTTTAATCAATTACAATAATGATCACATAATAATGATTAGTAGTTTTTAAGGATCATTTTAAAATAAATATAAAAAAAATTTAACCCAAGTCAGTCGTAAAAGAAACAAGTTTGTTTTTGATTTTATTATTTTGACAACTATCCATAGCAAAATATATATGTAGTCTTACTTTGGCAATTTTACAACAACAATGCCGTGTATTTTCATTCCGGAATGAAGAGTTTCATTCCGCTGAGAAGAAGGAATAGCAAAATTCTCTTCTTCTCGTAGTTGTAGTGTTTACCACTAGAGCACGATATAGCAATATAAAGATATGCTCAATAGATTGAATGCTAGACAACTTCATTGTGATTTTTTGTGTTAAGGAAAACAAATAAACGTCAAAATATTGTTCATATCTTTTTGTATGAAGTGGCAAAGATGCAATTTTATTTCTATAATTACAGACTAAATATTTTTTAATAAAAATTTAATTGAAATGTATTCATTTTATGTCATTTTAAAATAATCAAGTAAATTTTTTTGTGAAAAGCGTGTGAAAAATTAAAACAGTAAAAGAAGGCGAATTCGTATTCTTTAGGTTTAATCTTGTGCCGTTTGAGTTTTTTCTATGGTTATTTTTATTAAAATTAAGTTATTTTCAAACATTTTAAGTTAGCTTCATATAAACTGCGGTTTGTTTTCCTTAACACTCAAAAAAATTTGACATATTTTGGCTGTCAAATTATCGATCTATTGGTTTTCAAAATTGGTTTTGTTTTGCGCATTTCGTCATCCCGTGACAACTTAATACATTTTAGTACGGCGTTTTATTTGAACATGGCCTACTGCGTTTATTTTTTGATTCAATGAATAATTATGTTTTTGTCACTCGATGACGACAACAGGCGGGTGAGCATATCTTATTAATTTCTTATATCGTGCCACTAGAGTACATATATTAGATATATTTAGTTTTATGAGTTGGTAGTAAATAACAATTTTCAATTTTTCGATAAATCAGAATATTAAATTTTATTAATTATCATTTGGAATAATTATACCTTATTCAATAATTTGCTATCATTATTTTATATTTGTTAAAATTCTAAATAAAAAATTATATTTTAGAGCTTGGTACCAACTGTTGAAAGTAAAAAAAAAAATTATTCTGAAGAAGAATTGCTCTTACTTTGGGCAAAATTTCATTCCTATCCGGATAGGAATAACTTTTACCAAAGTAAGACGGTAATAATGCCCCGTATTCCGGCATCATAAAATCCATGTTATGTTATTTTATTTCCCCGCTACCTATTTGAATTTGTATTGAAAAAACAAAAATAACATAACATAACATAAAATTTTAAATCCTAGAATACGGCCTAATAACTTAGAAAAATATACACTGAACGAAAATTTGCTCAATATTTTTACCGACCGGATTTCATGATACGGTTTTTTTTCCGGTCGGTTTTGCTAGCGGTGACGTTTTATAAACGACCGGCATTTCCGACCGGATTTCATGATCCCACCCCTGTTTAGTGATATCCTATTTATCATATCCTGTTTTGAAATGTACCATACACTCAGAGAAAAAATGGGGTCAAATTGAGGAAAATAGTGATTATTACAATAAAAAAGCAATTAATATAGCGCCAACAAACTTTTTTATTAAATTAATAAAAATTTAACAAAAATTTGTTAAATTCATTCCTTAAGAAGCGGTGTTATATTGATAATTTTGTTTATTATAACTATGGTAATTTTAATTAAATTTATAGAATTTTTTTTATTTTAATAAACTTTTTTATTTATTTTAACAATTAATTAATTAATTTTACTACAAATTGCTTTTGTAAAATTAATAAACTTGCGTCAAACAAACAAAATTAGTTTTCAATTCAATAATTTTTTTGTAAGCTTAGTTTATGAAACTGATAAAATTTTACCAAAACAAGGGTAAGTTTCTATCAAATTTGTATTTTGTAAGAAGATTTTGGTAAGTACTAAGTAAATAAAAACAATTTAATTTATTTTAAAGAATAAAATTACTTTTTATTATTATTTCAGGTACAGAATCCAGTCCCATAATTATTTTTTTTTCATAACTTTGGTTTTAAACTTAAAAATAAAACAATAATGAGTTATAGTAAAGCAAAAAATAATAATTGAAAATTCCTATTAATTATATTTAATTATTAATTAAATATTATTGATATAAGTTAAAATAACTTATATCAAAATTATAATGATTTATCTTAATTCATTTAGCCTTAAAATATTGGAAATAACACATTATTATTACTGAGCAGACCTTTTGTCTAGTTCATTAATTAGGTGACTAACCGCTGGATGACTTTTCTCATTTTGGTTAGAGGTAATTGTTTCAAAAAAATATTGTTTTATAAAACTCCAAATTAGAGCCGACTCTGGTGGGTAACTCAAATTGAAGACATAAAAAATTTTGAAACAAATTTCAAGTGCTCGTAAAATCGAGTATAGCTGATATCGGATACCATCAAAATATACCAAAATATCTTCAGGATTTATTATAGATCCTCTAATTAAAATAAATGGCTGTATGGGTAAATTCTGTTTGATTTTTTGCTGTAGAGCTTCCTCAATATCGGCAGTAGTAGTACCAATTAGCATAAACGAATTCTGAGAATCCTTAATCGAATATTTAATATGTAGTTTTTCTCCATCGACATATTTGATTATCTTCGAAGTAGGCGCCAATACAAAATGCAACAAATACAAGACAGATGTATTGAATCCATCTGAGAAAAAATAAATAAACAATCAAAACACATATTATTAAAAAAATCCCAAAACTCAATAACTTACTTTCGGAAATAGTAGTTAGATCATTTATCTTGTCCAAATGTAATCGTGCATTTTTATCTTTTATTTTTTGATCAAAAATAAGAAGCATCACTTTCTTAAAATGAGAAAATTTTAAGTCGACATTCGTTATATTCGGAAACATGGCTCCAAGGTCAATCTCTACCTGTTATATAAAATGATAATAGGAATAAATCATCGTTTAGTCTCATAGTTACAAAAAATGTAAAAAAATTAAACTCACAAGTTTATAGCCGTATGGTTTTTTATATTGGAACCATTTTGACAAAACATCCTGCGTTGAATTAGCAGCACAAATTTCTTTTAATCGATAATTCGATGTTAATCCCCAATGCTGTTCAATTTCAGCCCAACTGCAGTTGTTTTTTAAAATGCTTTCCAAATGTTCATCAATATTTTCCTCAACGGCAAATATGGTTTTAGTTTTTTTATTTACAGTTTGTGAAGTATTATATGACGGACTTCGTTTACATCTAAGGCCTAGATTTTGTAGAGAGCGTAATTTGTTAAAGTATTTGGCGTAAATTTTTCCCAATGGTTTTTTTCCAGTTTCCTTGAAGAAGTATAAACTCTGAAATATGGATAAATCGTTATTTAGAAATACATTATATAAATATAATAAAATATATTAAACATTGCATTTTATAAAGCTCCACATGATTTAAGTAATGGCTGAGGTAAACTCGACGCGACCGACGTTACTAAGTAAAAAAAAAATGTTAAACCATGAAAATGTAAACAAGCAATCATTCTTAGCGCGACTCAGACCCGATTAACATAAAGATGATTGAATTTTAACTTTTAGTTGTTGTTTAGTTTCAAAATTTCAAAGTTTAACAATTTTTTTTAGATAGTCACGTCGTTCGTGTAGAGTTTATCTCAGCCATACAGCAAACAAAAAAATTTGCTTAATTTAAAGAAGCTATTTGCTATATAAGTAAAATTTTTTTTGTTAATTTATTATCACGAAATACGTTTTACATTAAATTTATTTCTTGATAATGATTTTAGAAACTAATCGAATCGTCCTATTAGAAAAAATGATTTAGTTTTGAAAAAAAAATTCTTTGAATATAGAATAAAATGCTAATTGAAAATTTTAAAAAATCTTTCGTGAACTACGGGTTATAGTATGATTTTAGTGATTTAAGTTCATGATAATTTCGAACTTTACTTGACGCTGAAGGCTTAACAATCCAAATAAAATTGTTTATTGCTTTAATAAAAAAGTCTTGAAAATCTGAGATGATTTTTGATCGCAGTTGTATAATTACTTATATGATTTATTTATATTAATACCTCTTTTTCTGATAGAAATAGTTGGACTATATTTTTGGAAATATTTTCTGCAATTCCTACTGACATCTTAATATTATGTTTTACTAAGTAATCTGATATTTTATCAACTAATACATTTCTTAAACCATCCGTTAACTCTTCGTTTGTTGCATAAAATGTTAAAATATCCTGAGCAGAAGATGTTTCTTTTAAAACTATAAATTAATGTCCAAATTAAAGCTTTGTGTTTCAATGAAGTCTGTTGTGTTTGATGGGCCGGGTGTAATACAAAACACTTCTCTATCGCTTTCGGTCGATAGGTTGGATAAAGTAGACGCTTCCGATAGCTGGGTCTCCAACAATTTAGCATCCAGCTTCACACGGAATCCAATTGGTAGTTTGTTAAGGAATGAAGTCTTATGTTAACCTTTTAAATTTTTCAAAACTTCTACATCAACAAAGTTATCTGAAAAATTAAAATAGTATTTGTAACGTTGGAACTTTTAATTTTTTTATTTCGTACTCACCAATACATATTTGATACAACATTTCTAAATTCCAGGATTTCAAGAAATTAGAGTTCATTTTGTACTTCTAAGCTAAAGTGATAATTTTCTAAATTTGCTACTGCTGGTTCACTGACTGGAGTTAATGTATATATACTACTATTTGGTAATGAAAGTATTTGCGTCCTTAGTTGAACATTTTCACAATTGCTGACTGCTGCGGAATTATTATCGGCTTCGGTTGAAAAATCATCATCAGAAACGTTCACTAAAGTTGTGTAACTTTTATCCATTGCTTTTTACTGCTTATATATAAAATAACTTCATAAATTTGAAATTCTTAGTTACTTACGAAATGAAATTTACTATTCAAAAATATTCTTTCAGTCGTATCATTAATTTGCCATTTGCAGTTTTGGTTAAGTTTATTGGAGGACCACTAAATTCATTTATACCTATCAACAAATCTTCTTGAATAATAGTTTTTATGTTATTTATCTCAAATGCTTGAAAATGAGGATCAATTTTACTAATGTCTATTTGATCTACTAAAATAACAACAAATTCTTCGTGCTTCTTTACAAATATATCAATAATTTCATAAAGTTCTAAATCGTTTTCATATTTCGTTAAGTATAACCCTTTCTTGTAGAGTGTACCTTTAAATATTATTTGAGAATAACAATCAAATGAATATTTTAATTGATTGAGTTTGATGCAAAAGTTCACATTTCGTGTAGATTTTGATAAATGTTTTGATTCTAAGAAAATATTACGTGCAGCGGAGGTCATACAGAATTGTGAAAATTTTAGTTGCGCCTTTTTGGCTAAACTGAGACAAATGTTTTTTCTCGAATTAGTTGTTTTTGCATAATTTTTAGAAATTTTATGGTTTGCTTCAAATCCGTAGCACCAATAATCTGTAGGTGGACCTGAAAACTCAATCACTTTAGGGTAATGTAACAAGAAATGATGCTTTGGTTTCAAAGTGTCATTAAAATATTTTAAGTATATTGAGTGGTGTTCTTTAATAAGTTCTTCCAGCAATACTAATTTGTCTTTATTAAATCTTCTTGAAAGCAAAATGTCAATAATTTGAATTAAAGTTATTACTAATTCCCAAATTTCGTCATTTTTGGGTACTAAATCTCCTATCATTAACGGTAAATAATGAACAAAACATTTCATTTCACTCGATGTCATTTTTAATTTTCCTTTTTTTAAGTCATTCGCATATATTTCTGGTGATAAATTACCTATATCAATTGACCCATAGTTAAAATTTTGTTTTCGGTTATTTAATATGTCTAGCGAGAATATTTTAGCCTTTTCTGTGTAAAATTTTAGAACATGACATAGGTCGTAATGACAAATTCCTTCAAATATGTCATGCATTATGTCTACAAAATAATTTTCTACAACGTGAAATGAATTAATACTATTGAAAATAGAATTTTTCTGAACTCCAGTTTGTTTTAGTTCTTCCAAAGAGGCATCAATCTCGTAGTTTTGAATATTGCGATCATCAAATTTGTTATTTTGGCATAGATTTCGGGTTTCAGATTTGTGGCATTTACAAAATCTACAAAAGTAATTTGCAGAAAAGGATTTACTAAAATCGCAAACTTCATTAACAACTAAATTATTCCCTATAATTAAACCTAATATGAAATATACGTGCACTAATTTACCGGATATTTGAAGAGAGATGGCGTCTTCTTCTAAAATTTTTATTGAATCTATTAATTTTTTTAGATAACGATCATTCCCGAATTCCTTGAAATATTTCGACTTAATGAAACCATCAATAAAAATATTTTCAATTTTTGAAATATTTCTAAAAAAAGGAAAAGAAAAATAAATCTCAGTGATTGATTCTGAATGTGATCCTAAAGGATTATTAATTTCAAATCCGTCAAAATATAAAAAATATGGAATACACAATTTGTTTTGAAAATTTTCAACTTTTTTCTTCCAAATTGCGCCTTCACAAAAATTTGAAATATACGATTGAGAATTTGAATTTTGTTTATTTAAACTAGCTATCGCATTTATATCAAAATGTTTTTCAACTACTGTTCTCATTTGAAATGGCAGTGATAAAATCACACCTTTTGTTGAAATGTCATCATAAACCGCTTCTCCGTTTTTGGTAATAATATTAATTTCATCATTTATTGAAAACTGTTCAATAGATGGTAGTAAATTATTAGCCATTAACCAATTATTTAGTAAATATTCAGTTTTACATGGTTTAAAAACATCTTTTAACATCTCAATAGTCCTAACTAAAATGTTATTTACTTCATAATCGACTTTATGAACCGGTAACATACTTTCTATATATAGTGCGATAGGTGTTGTTATAAATTGCACGACGTATTCCTGAATTTGTTCTACATTACTTCTATTAAGATTGTTATTATTGTGCAATTGTAGACAAAATTTAACTACAGAACTATCAATGTTTTGTTTCAATTTCAAAAGATCTACTTTTGTTTGTTTCAAAGAGCCATCAGATTGGTTAGTATTACTGGGGAGAACTTTATCTTGATTAAGTATAGTTCTTTAAATGTTTGATTCTGTTTTATTTGACAAGAAATCAGAACAAAATTCTTGTATCGGATTTGAGTTTGTCTTTAAAATATTTTTGTGCTTTTTAATATGTTTTCTAAAACTTTTTAAGTTTCCGAAATGTTGACAGCATGAGGTTTCACAGCATTGATATGTACTATATGCATCAAGTGAGTGAAAAGTTTTTAAATGTACTATTAGAGCGCGCTCCGAAAAATTTTCCTCACTGCATTTAAAGCACTTCATAATATTAATTGTATTTTTCCGTTTCACTAAGAATCTAATTAAATGAATACTATATAATGCAAATGGCAAACAGTTTTATTTGGAAATGTTTCTGCCGAACTAAGTTTTCACAGTATAAACAGTTATTTTATAAAAACATTCAAATATTCGCGTAATTCTTCCTGAAATTTCATCGTAATGTGAAATCGATTATAAGTAATGTTTTATAAAATTAACAATATAACTTACCAATATCCTTTAGCTTTTTTCAAAGCAAAACTGAACACACTTTCAATTTTATCACTACGTGGAACCAGGTTCAATTTTATCACTTTCAATTTTATCACAGGTATAGGAAAACTATTTTTAATGTTGTAGTTTTATGAAATTATTTTATCATAAAAGAAGTGTTGTTCACTCGACGATTTTTTTAATATTAAAATTGCAGCACATTATTTTTTAAGAGAACCGTTATAACAGCAAAATTTAATAAGCAGGATATCCAACTAATAAATAAGCAATCAAAATAATAAAATTTTATTATATTGTACACCTATTTAATAAAATATCTGTTAAATTAAGAGAAACCGTATTACTTTTAACAAATGAATTAATAAAATTGTTGTAAAATGTAATCCTTTGCTTGTTAAAAACCTAATAGGTCAATTTTGTTAAGATGATGAAATTTTCGTAAATTTTAGAAAATATTATTAAATTTACAATAAAATAATAATTTGAAAAAAAAAAAAAAAATTTTATGAAATTCTTTTATTTGTGGGTGGAACATAAGGAGTGCGGGGCTAGCTCCCCTCGAAATACAATCAAATTTTATCATTGTATCTGATAAATATGTTAAAATTTCCAAAACGATGATTTAACCAATGCGTGGGTGAAAAATAAGGGATGGGGAGGGTGGATTCTCTTAGGGAACACCACCAACTTGTATTGTCACCGAAGTTACACATGCGTGCCAATTTTCATCAAGATTGATAAACTGTAAGCATTAAAATTTGCCAATGCAAGATTTGATCACATCCGTGGAAGTTAAATAAAAGAATTTAATAACTTTCAATTTAAGAAAGAGTTATAAAAAAAAAAAAATCGAAACCGTTTTTGTTAAACATATTTAGGTAATAATCATTTTTACAACATTTTTCTTCATACCAACAAATTTTTCATAATTTCCACAAATAATTTTGTCTGCTTTATTAATTTTTATTGATTTAATGATTTTGGTTTATTGCGGTTTGTAAGAAGAAATTCTTTTAATGAAAATTGTAGTTTCATACTAAACGCCAATAGTTTATTACTTAAATAATCAATGATTGTTTCATAAAATCAATTCTAGGAAAGGTACTAAAAAATATTGTACGTATAAAGTGATTTACTTTGAAAAGTACTAGCGTTTTATATTTGAAAATAGCATCTTCTACAAGAAACATCCTTGGATTCAAATTATTGTACGTGTAAAATTGCCTTAGTTTGAAAAAACTTCTTTTGTTTCTCGAAATGTCATTTTCAACCACAGTTCGCGGTAAAACGTATCGAAGTAGACGTAGTTTTAATCGTTTTGAATAAATTATTTTTAATTTGTGTTTCGGATCCCGTTGTTCTCGATTAGTTAGCTATATTGCAATAAAATAATTATTGGTGATTATTTTCCAGGTATTAGTAAAGACATTTTCAAACACAGTTCGCGGTGAAACGTATCGAAGGGAACATTAAAATCGTTTTGATAAATTAATACTAATTTCTGTTTTGAATGCGCGTCATTCCTGATTAATTAGCTACACGTTTCATTTTTCTTAAAAATGCCACCGGAAAAAAGATCAATTGGGCAGGTAACTGCAAAGTCGAAGAAGATTAGAGCCGCAAGTGTGGCTGAATCAAGCGAACAGCGTGAAGCACGACTTGAAAATGATCGAAGCAATACGTCTTCTTCTAGAGCTAATGAAACAACTAAACAGCGTGAAACACGACTTGCAAACGTTCGAAGCAGGATGTCTTCTTCAAGAGCTGATGAAACAACTGAACAGCGTGAAACACGACTTGAAAATGTTCGAAGCACGATGTCTTCTTCTAGAGCTACTGAAACCATTGAAAATCGTGAGGCCCGGCTGAAAATCAATCGGTTACGATATGGACGATCAATAGAAACTTTTATAGGTCATTTAAAGTTAGCAGCATTCAATTACGAGAAAGACTATGATTACAATGTTTCAATTGGGCAAATGGAAAACATTTGTTTGTATTGTCATGCTTTAAAGTTTCACAATGAATCGCCTGGAATGTGTTGTTTAAATGGAAAAGTGAATTTGCCTTTTCTGGATGATCCACCTGAACCTCTTCTAGCTTACGTCTCCGGAACTACTGAGTTATCCAGACATTTTCTACAAAATATTCGAAAATATTCATGCTTTCAAATGACATTTTTTGGAGCAACCCAAATTGTTAAGGATGGAGGTTTTATGCCCACGTTTAAAGTACAAGGACAAATTTATCATAAAATTGGATCACTTCTTCCTCTCTCTAACAACGACTCCAAGTTTTTACAAATTTACTTCATGAGCAACGAGGAGGCGGAGACTTATCAACGTTGTGCTATTAGTCCCGGAACAAAATGTGAAATAATATCAAGCTTACAGATTTTATTCCATGAACGCAATCATCTGGTAAATTTATTCAAAACTGCATTGGAGCAAATGCCATCAGATGACCACAGAGTAGTTATTCGAGCAGACAAAACAACGTCTGGTCAACATGAAAGACTATTCAATGCTCCAACAATCAACGAAGTTGCTATTGTTATGGTCGGAACGGATTTCAACCGACGTGATATTATTATCCATAGACAAAATGAAAGCCTACAGCGTGTTACTGAAACACACAGATCGTATGATGATCTTCAGTATCCAATACTGTTTTGGCAAGGAGAAGATGGGTATCATTTCAACGTGATGCAAACTAACCCAACAACAAGTGGTGCGATGACGAAAAGGGTTTCCTGCATGAATTTTTATGCGTATCGTATTATGATTAGAGCACAACAATCAAATCACATCCTGAAGTGCCGTCAACTTTTTCACCAATTCATTGTTGATATGTATGCTAAAATCGAAAGTGAACGACTTCTTTTCATTCGCTTAAATCAGAAAAAACTTCGTTCCGAGGAATATATTCACTTGCGCGATGCCATTGCAAATGATGGAAACGTTGCTGACATTGGGAAATTGGTCATATTACCAGCTACGTATACGGGACGTCCAAGGCACATGCACGAATACGCACAGGATGCCATGACGTATGTCCAAAGATTTGGACGTCCTGATCTATTTATAACGTTTACGTGTAATCCAACATGGACTGAGATTATAGATTTACTTCTAATTGGGCAATCATCGACCCATCGGCATGATCTGACAGCTAGAGTTTTCAAACAGAAACTCATAAATCTCATGAACCTCATAACTAAAAATCATATTTATGGAGAAACTCGCTGCTGGATGTATTCTATAGAATGGCAGAAAAGAGGCCTACCACATGCTCACATTTTGATTTGGTTAAAGGACAAGATTACTCCGACTCAAATTGATAGTGTTATATCAGCTGAATTACCCAATCCCCAAGAAGATCCGATACTTTTTGAAATTGTTAGCAAAAACATGATACATGGGCCATGTGGAGCCGTGAATCCCAATTCACCTTGCATTAAAGACGGAAAGTGTTCGAAAAAATATCCCCGAAAGATGTATCAGGAAACACAAACTGGTGACGATGGACATCCACAATACCGGAGACGAAAACCCGATGACGGAGGACACACAGCCACTATCAAAGTAAACAATGTGCATCATGAGGTAGATAATAGCTGGATTGTTCCATACATTCCGTTACTGTCGAAAATATTTAAAGCCCATATTAACGTTGAGTACTGCAACTCGGTTAAGTCAATTAAATATATATGTAAATACGTCAACAAAGGCAGTGATATGGCAATTTTTGGACTTTCGAATACAAATTCACCATTCGATGAAGTCACGCAATTTTAAAGAGGACGTTACATCAGCAGTAATGAAGGTGTCTGGCGAATTCTGAGTTTTAATATTCACGAGCGTTATGCAGCAGTTGTACATCTTAGTGTACACTTAGAAAATGCACAACGAGTTTACTTTACGGAAGAAAATCTGTTACAGAGAGATGCGCAACCAACGAATACGATATTAACAGCCTTTTTTCAAATGTTCAAAAAAAGTCTCTTAGTGGATGATCAAAGACAGGCATACACTAAAGTGATGCAATACATAGCAAACAGTAACGGAGGAATTATTTTTCTTGATGCACCCGGAGGCACTGGAAAAACATTCCTTCTCATTCCTTCACCACCAATAATACTGCTCCGAAATTTAGATCCACCGAAATTGTGCAATGGAACACGGCTTTGTGTGAAGAAATTGACGCCGAATTTGATTGAAGCAACGATTATTACCGGTAAAAGTAAAGGAGAAGATGTGCTAATTCTGCGCATTCCTATGATTCCCACCGATTTGCCGTTTGAATTCAAGCGACTACAATTCCCATTACTCCTTGCTTTTGCAAGGACCATCAACAAAGCCGAGGGGCAATCATTGAAAATAGCTGGTGTTATTTTGGAAAATTCATGCTTTTCACATGGCCAACTGTATGTTGCTTGCTCCAGAGTGGGAACGCCAAAAAATTTATTTATTTACACACCAAATGGAAAAACCAAAAATATTGTTTATCAAAAGGCTTTATAATAAAAATTATTAACTAAAATATCTTTATATTTATTATTCACTTTGATCTATGGTTGAAGGTTTGTAAAAATGGAGTATAATTATTTGGCAATTGGTAACAAATACCAAACCAAAATTAATTAATTATCCTCACAAACAGGATGTCTAATAATATCATTACAAAATTTCGCTTGGATGCATTAACGGAGGCACCCGTTACTGAATACATCTACTAATAATTTTCTTTTCATATGTGATTGCAACTACAGCGATGTAAAGAGAGAATTCTTGCATAACAATCAAGGTATTTGAATTATATACCTCCCGTGCAACGCCGGGTAACTCAGCTAGTTTAAAATAAAATAAACAAATGATATACTTTCTTTAAGCGATAATAACGTCTATTTTTAATATATTCGAGACCGGTTTAGGGATATATTTATCCCTTTGTCAATCTTATTTAATTATTATCGTTGACAATTTTATAAGTTTCTGCTTTTTGAGGATAATCAACTATCGAAGTGAATTTTATTGTATAACATATGTTGTAAAAAATATTTACCAAACACTAAAATATTTACGAAACTCGTCAAAATAAATTTTCACGTCAGATGTATCTTCTTATTTTTGGCGACCAGTGAAAATTTTATTTCACTAGAACCGCGTACTAGGCTTAACATATAACAATCATATTTGAGCTAATTCAATGAACTTGTTTTGACAGTACAAATCGGCTGTCAAATGCAAATATAATAAATAACAATTTTTGTGAACACATCAACAAATGAACATATACAAGCTTATTAGGTGAGTTAATTTATAATTTACAAATTTTAATTTAGTTATTTCATTTTAAGATACATAGTATATAGAAAACATACCAATTCAATATTCCGCCGGCCATGAATCGGCTGATTCATATGATTTAACGGGTAGTTTGCATAATTTGCTTATCGGTCGCTGAATGATTTTGTTGGTGTTTGCGAGGCGTATGTCAACAATTATGATTTTGACATCATTTCCTGGATATGTTTAGAATATTTAGCCTAAAACGATGTTATATGAGGTTAAGTTTTCGGATTCACTAGTCCATTTGAACCTTTTTTGTAAAACGTTCAAATAATCGTGGTGCCATCGATGTCAGAAATGTTGCGGCATCTGTTTTACTAACCTCCACCTAGCCATGGGTGAAATATTGTATTCAGTGACATTTTCATCGGCTATGTCAGTGAATGTGTGCCCGATTAAAGAGTGTGCCGTTGTTATACAAGCAATGACTTCGGCTTGGGTTACTGGTAATGGTCTTGAGTTAATTATGGCTTCCACTTTTGTTAGCGACGTAGCAAACTCCTCAAGCGTAAGTTAGCTTGTTTTACGGCGGTTTCCCATATTCCTTTCATGTGTGATGCTTTCAGGCTTTCAGAAATTGGAACAACTCCTTAAGATGATTAGTTGCACCTACAAAATTTGTTCCATTATCGCTGCATATAGTGTTACAACCTTCCTCTGCGTGATATAAATCTGGTTACTACCATTTCTATGTGTACCGCTTTAGAGCTTAAGCAGATGAATATACAAACGTATACTGTCACTGGTATCTGACCCCTCCTTCTTATTGGTTGCACCTTGAACAGCCCACAATAATCTACACCAACTTTGTAAAATGGATGTACATACTGAACCCTTTCTGGTGGTAGATTTCCCATAAGCTGATTTTCCGCCTTTGGGTTGTACTTGATACTGGATATTATTTTGCCTCTGATTAACCAAAACCTTCACCGTATGATGCTGGTGAGCAAACTCACCCCTAGATTCGGAAATTGATTAAGAGTCCTCTTTCCAAATATGAAACACATGAAACGATAAATCAGAGGAACGATCTAGCATGAACCCACTCTTACCCTCGTTCTGCAATCATAACGGATAGTCAGAACCCCACTTTCAAATATAATTAAACCTGTTATTATTTCTCGATATTCTGGACTTTAGAATTAATCCTGTAAAACAAGCATCACGTTTAATCATGGGTTAACCTAATACAAAACATTAACAAAAAATCTTTCCCGGTAAAATGGATCACCACCATCATATAGTATATACTATTATAGGCGCTTATTGCATTATGGTGTTCCAGTACCACCCACCCTCGGCTAATGAATCTTTTTTTTATTTTGACTAAAATTTTATTTATTTGCCTTGTGCTGTCTTCAAATTATTAGCATACAACAAAACGAAAAAAAATTCTGTTAATTGTAAGGGCTGCGAACCCGTCCATTCCATAGACAAAATTGAATATCGCACCATAAACGACAAAAGGGTGTAGCATCGCTTGAATCTACAGACATACAAATACATATATAGAATCCACATAAATGTGTGTCTGATGGTTCATTAATTTACGACAAGAATATTTATATTTAATTATTTATTTTAGTTTTTATGTTGTTGTTGTTTTTTTTTCTAAAGATAAATTAAAATAAATTAATTAAGGTTAGTTTTCCCTTATATAAATAAATACAAAATTTTCATTTTTCTTGTATATAGTACATCGTTATTATGTACGTTGTGTATTCCAACTATACTAAACGTAGTAAAATGGGTTGCTGGTGCGATACTGCTGATGTTATTGTTAAAAAGGTTGACTAATACCCCCACTTCGCTTAAAAATAAATAATTGCAATAAATAAATTTTGTTTAAAATGATTTATGGTAATTAAATTATTCATTTGGCTAAAGACGTTTGGTGTGTCGTTTTGGTTACTGGGAAGATACCATTTTTGAGGTTTAGAGAAAAATGGTCGAATTTCGATAGAGTGACTATAATATATAGGTTCTATAGCTCCAAATTGAAAATCCGAAAAGGTGAACCGATCACGGTTGATCGATGATCGATCAAACAATCGATCCAACAATCGGGCCTTTAATTACTGTTCAAACCTGCGTCTAGATTGTTCCATTTTATCTGTATTTATTCATTTAATGTTTTATTGAAAATCAACTGAGCTGTATCTTTTAAATTTTTGCATACAAATTAATTGCATTGATTTAAATAACTAATGACATCTTGCAAAACTGAACAAAAACTTTAACCACTATTTTTGACTTTATCAAATGACTTTATTAACTAAACCTCTTAATCTATGACATACTCAACATTCAGTCCGTTCTCCAATTCAATCTCCACCAGAACCCCAAACTTAACCACAACGCAATCACTAATTCAAATACAAATAAACCATCAAACTCAAAAACTAACTCAATACACGAATAAACGAAGTATTACACAAATTTTGTAAAAAAGTTTGAATTTCCAAACGCCGAAACACACTCATGTCTGCGTTGTAAGTCTCGTGCGGGAAATTTGACTCCTGGAGGTAAACTACCTGGAAAGGCTGGCCATCAGATGATGGATCCAAAATGTCTTTAACCTATAACGGAAGAGGCTGCTTTCAACACCTGGCCAGACCTTCGCAAGAAAAATTAAATTCCAAAACCTAATATTCCTTCAACGAATCATCAGATCTTGACTACCATCACCTGACAGCGGAACATAAAAGTAAATTGGATCAAATTATAGTATCTTTACCAAATTCTGAAAAGTTGACTTTGCTCATTATCGAAGGGTTGCTAGGCCGTCTTGACAAAACACGATTTATATCCACACTGGATATAAAAGATGCATTTTGGTAAATCCCCCTGGATTTTGGGTCAAGGGATAAAACGGCTTTCACAGTACCCGGTCGCAGAGTTGACTATTAATATAGATAAGAGTCGTTTTGGATTACGAAGAGTTCCGGTTTAATCCGGAAAAAGTAGAAGCCGTGCTGATTATTCGCAACCAAGGTCAATGAAACACAAGTTCGAATTTTTTTGGGAATGACTGGTTATTATCGACGTTCCATTCACAATTGTTCTACTCTAGTAGCACCTTTAACTGAATTATTGAAGAAAAATAGGAAATGTTTATGGACACCTGATGTACACGAAGCATTTTAAATTTAAAGCAAACAATGACCAATGCACCTATCTTATAAAATGCTGACTATTTGCGGGAGTTTTATATACACACAGTGAATTTATTAACTGGTCACATTAATTCTAAAATAAACACGATTATAAATTAATAACCGCGTCGTCAATTCAATTAATAGCCATTTATTGACCGACTTCTCGTTAATATTCTGAAATCTAGGGAAGTTAATAAAAGTTTTAACAGCTTTATAAACTAAGTTAATAAGAAAAAAACTAGCAAAAACCAGTTTATTCCACTTGAGAAATGATTAATAGATTAAATATACGTATTTGAATAATTTTCTGCAAGGATAATTCGTTGAATCGATAAAGTATTTATTGTTTTAATATTTCACTTATTTAGTTTGATGGGGAATTACCACTTTATTATGTTAGAACATATTTCTTAAATTATACAAAAACTTCATTCATTCAAAAATAAAAATGAATTATATAAACTGATTTTTATATAAAATGGCTAAATAAATTGTCTGGTGGTAATTGTGTTCTTGACCGAAATTCAGAGTCAAAATTGGAATGAGGTTTTAACCTAATTCCAAATCTTTTCTTAATAATTCCCTAAATAAATGTTTGATTATCGTACCACAACACTCTAGAATATATAACATATTGCTTGTCAGTTTCTTGTTTGCGTCTCTAGAATTGGCCTTGGCGTCCTACTTCCCTCTCCTCTCTGATCGCATTAGCTCTGGTTGCTTCAGTATTTTACAGACGCAATTCAACGAATGGACAGCCAGACTGTTTTCATCCTAGTTGCCAATATTTCCAGAAAGATTTCGTTTTGTGATTGCAGGGAAGGAAAATTGGCATTCGGTTTCTCACTTCTTCTTATTTAGATAATACCGACTGTTACGTGACTGTTTTGCTTCAGTAGCAGTCAGTATCAATTTGATTTAAAATAAATATAAATTGCACCAAAAATGCTATATGTTAAAATACTCTTGTAAAATTTTATAAAAAAATTCACCTGCTTAACCTCTATACACATAATAAAAAAAATTATAAACTAAATAAATGTTTTAATGGCATTGAAGGAAAAATTAATCAAATAATAATATTTTAATTAATTTTTAAACTATTTGTTGAATTTTATAAATTAGTTAATGAATCCAATGAAGCTTATTAAAGTTAATAAATATTTTCGTTAACAACATTAAAATTTTAATTGAATTTAAATGAATCTGTAGTGTTAAAATTGTAACGAATTTCTGCTTCTCCGCGTCTTGTTCATCTAATAGTGGTCCTCGCTGTCTTATTTGTCTAATAATCGCGTTCGTCTTCATTTCGATTTTAACCGTTTACTTGAAAAGTTGTTTATGTGAAAAAAGTTAATATAAAAAATGTTATTATGCAATTATCCAGATACATAATTATTAAGGTAAGCATAAAATTGTTACAGTGTTATATTTGAAGTGCTTGAAATAAAACATAAATACAAGTTTCCTGATCTTAGAAAGGAAAAATTGACGTGTATATAATGCCGTACTAAACATGTTTTAAATAACTACATAAAATGCGTCTTGAATCGATGTTAAAGTTTTGAAATTAGTGTATTTTGAAGCAAAAATGCAAACTATTTTCCTTATTACGCGTTCTCGCGTTTTTATTATTTTTGTTTAACTCTAATGGTAAAGTTTATTATTAAATATCGATTGGCATCAATATTCAATTTGGCCAAAAATGTAGTTAGGTAAAATCTATCTATTTTAGCACGGCAGTAAATGATTGTATGAATAAACATTCAGTTTTCATGGCGGTAGATATTAATATTAATTTGAATTTTATTATATTTTATATAAATTTGAGTTTGCCCGCATTATGCAAGCTTGCCATTATAGGCTGATGATTATTTTGTAGATTTTTTATATTTTGGACTAACCCATTTCTCTCACGTGAATTCAACATAATTAATATTGGCTTTAAGCGAGCAAAATATGTAAGTCCAAAATATGAAACATTGAAATTTGATTAAGTCCAGTATTAACAGTTTTGCTAATAAACTACAAAACATCACATTTATTAATCACAAGCCTTGTAATTTAAATCGGAAATTGTTTCATACGTATTTTCAATTAATCACTTACCTAATTTAAATGTTATTAATATTGAAAGTTTAGCGCGTTCGAACCCGTTTGATTTATATGGTAAACTAAGGAATTACACATTCTGCGTATTGTTTTTTTACTAACCCACATTTCTTTTTTCTCCTTTTTACTGTTAAAATTTCGTTTTATTGTATTTTATAAGTGTGCGAAGATACAGAATTTTAGCCTCTTTCGTTCGTTGTAGGTACATAGAAAACTTAAACTTGACAAAAATGGACTTACTCCGACGTAATATATGTTACATTAATTTTAAAATGAAGCACAGAATTGTATTTATAAAATTGTAGGAGTAGAGTAAAAGTTCTAAAATATAATACCAAATAAAACATAAGACAATAAATCAATCAAAATTGATATTAATAAATTAATATTGTCCTACTTCCTATCCTATCCTATCCTATCCTATCCTATCCTATCCTATCCTATCCTATCCTATCCTATCCTATCCTATCCTATCCTATCCTATCCTATCCTATCCTATCCTATCCTATCCTATCCTATCCTATCCTATCCTATCCTATCCTATCCTATCCTATCCTATCCTATCCTATCCTATCCTATCCTATCCTATCCTATCCGATCCTATCCTATCCTATCCTATCCTATCCTATCCTATCCTATCCTATCCTATCCTATCCTATCCTATCCTATCCTATCCTATCCTATCCTATCCTGTCCTATCCTATCCTATCCTATCCTATCCTATCCTATCCTATCCTATCCTATCCTATCCTATCCTATCCTATCCTATCCTATCCTATCCTATCCTATCCTATCCTATCCTATCCTATCCTATCCAATCCTATCCTATCCTATCCTATCCTATCCTATCCTATCCTATCCTATCCTACCCTATCCTATCCTATCCCCTCCTCTCCTATACTATCCTATCCTATCCTATCCTATCCTATCCTATCCTATCCTATCCTATCCTATCCTATCCTATCCTATCCTATCCTATCCTATCCTATCCTATCCTATCCTATCCTATCCTATCCTATCCTATCCTATCCTATCCTATCCTATCTAATCCTATCCTATCTTATCCTATCCTATCCTATCCTATCCTATCCTATCCTATCCTATCCAATCCTATCCTATCCTATCCTATCCTATCCTATCCTATCCTATCCTATCCTACCCTATCCTATCCTATCCCCTCCTCTCCTATACTATCCTATCCTATCCTATCCTATCCTATCCTATCCTATCCTATCCTATCCTATCCTATCCTATCCTATCCTATCCTATCCTATCCTATCCTATCCTATACTATCCTATCCTATCCTATCCTATCCTATCCTATCCTATCCTATCCTATCCTATCCTATCCTATCCTATCCTATCCTATCCTATCCTATCCTATCTAATCCTATCCTATCTTATCCTATCCTATCCTATCCTATCCTATCCTATCCGATCCGATCCGATCCGATCCGATCCGATCCGATCCGATCCGATCCGATCCGATCCGATCCGATCCGATCCGATCCGATCCGATCCGATCCGATCCGATCCGATCCGATCCGATCCGATCCGATCCGATCCGATCCGATCCGATCCGATCCGATCCGATCCGATCCGATCCGATCCGATCCGATCCGATCCGATCCGATCCGATCCGATCCGATCCGTTCCGATCCGATCCGATCCGATCCGATCCGATCCGATCCGTTGGTATCATAATTACAGGTTTCAACAACTGTTGATTGATGTATCAATCATCCAAATCGGAGAATACTATCCTATACTATCCTATCCTATCCTATCCTATCCTATCCTATCCTATCCTATCCTATCCTATCCTATCCTATCCTATCCTATCCTATCCTATCCTATCCTATCCTATCCTATCCTATCCTATCCTATCCTATCCTATCCTATCCTATCCTATCCTATCCTATCCTATCCTATCCTATCCTATCCTATCCTATCCTATCCTATCTTATCCTATCCAACCTATACTATCTTATCCTATCCTATCCTATCCTATCCGATCCGATCCGATCCGATCCGATACGATACGATACGATACGATACGATACGATACGATACGATACGATCCGATCCGATCCGATCCGATCCGATCCGATCCGATCCGATCCGATCCGATCCGATCCGATCCGATCCGATCCGATCCGATCTGATCCGATCCGATCCGATCCGATCCGATCCGATCCGATCCGATCCGATCCGATCCGATCCGATCCGATCCGATCCGATCCGATCCGATCCGATCCGATCCGATCCGATCCGATCCAATCCGATCCGTTGGTATCATAATTACAGGTTTCAACAACTTTTGATTGATGTATCAATCATCCAAGTCGGAGAATACTATCCTATACTATCCTATCCTATCCTATCCTATCCTATCCTATCCTATCCTATCCTATCCTATCCTATCCTATCCTATCCTATCCTATCCTATCCTATCCTATCCTATCCTATCCTATCCTATCCTATCCTATCCTATCCAATCCTATCCTATCTTATCCTATCCTATCCGATCCGATCCGATCCGATCCGATCCGATCCGATCCGATCCGATCCGATTCGATCCGATCCGATCCGATCCGATCCGATCCGATCCGATCCGATCCGATCCGGTCCGATCCGATCCGATCCGAACCGATCCGAACCGATCCGAACCGATCCGATCCGATCCGATCCGAACCGATCCGATCCGATCCGATCCGATCCGATCCGATCCGATCCGATCCGATCCGATCCGATCCGATCCGATCCGATCCGATCCGATCCGATCCGATCCGATCCGATCCGATCCGATCCGATCCGATCCGATCCGATCCGATCCGATCCGATCCGATCCGATCCGATCCGATCCGATCCGATCCGATCCGATCCGATCCGATCCGATCCGAACCGATCCGAACCGATCCGAACCGATCCGATTCGATCCGATCCGAACCGATCCGATCCGATCCGATCCGATCCGATCCGATCCGATCCGATCCGATCCGATCCGATCCGATCCGATCCGATCCGATCCGATCCGATCCGATCCGATCCGATCCGATCCGATCCGATCCGATCCGATCCGATCCGATCCGATCCGATCCGATCCGATCCGATCAGATCCGATCCGATCCGATCCGATCCTATCCTATCCTATCCTATCCTATCCTATCCTATCCTATCCTATCCTATCCTATCCTATCCTATCCTATCCTATACTATCCTATCCTATCCTATCCTATCCTATCCTATCCTATCCTATCCTATCCTATCCTATCCTATCCTATCCTATCCTATCCTATCCTATCCTATGCTATCCAATCCTATCCTATCCTATCCGATCCTATCCTATCCGATCCGATCCGATCCGATCCGATCCGATCCGATCCGATCCGATCCGATCCGATCCGATCCGATCCGATCCGATCCGATCCGATCCGATCCGATCCGATCCGATCCGATCCGATCCGATCCGATCCGATCCGATCCGATCCGATCCGATCCGATCCGATCCGATCCGATCCGATCCGATCCGATCCGATCCGATCCGATCCGATCCGATCCGATCCGATCCGATCCGATCCGATCCGATCCGATCCGATCCGATCCGATCCTATCCTATCCTATCCTATCCTATCCTATCCTATCCTATCCTATCCAATCCTATCCTATCTTATCTTATCCTATCCTATCCGATCCGATCCGATCCGATCCGATCCGATCCGATCTGATCCAATCCGATCCGATCCGATCCGATCCGATCCGATCCGATCCGATCCGATCCGATCCGATCCGATCCGATCCGATCCGATCCGATCCGATCCGATCCGATCCGATCCGATCCGATCCGATCCGATCCGATCCGATCCGATCCGATCCGATCCGATCCGATCCGATCCGATCCGATCCGATCCGATCCGATCCGATCCGATCCGATCCGATCCGATCCGATCCGATCCGATCCGATCCGATCCGATCCGATCCGATCCGATCCGATCCGATCTGATCCAATCCGATCCGATCCGATCCGATCCGATCCGATCCGATCCGATCCGATCCGATCCGATCCGATCCGATCCGATCCGAACCGATCCGATCCGATCCGATCTGATCCGATCCGATCCGATCCGATCCGATCCGATCCGATCCGATCCGATCCGATCCGATCCGATCCGATCCGATCCGATCCGATCCGATCCGATCCGATCCGATCCGATCCGATCCTATCCTATCCTATCCTATCCTATCCTATCCTATCCAATCCTATCCTATCTTATCCTATCCTATCCGATCCGATCCGATCCGATCCGATCCGATCCGATCCGATCCGATCCGATCCGATCCGATCCGATCCGATCCGATCCGATCCGATCCGATCCGATCCGATCCGATCCGATCCGATCCGATCCGATCCGATCCGATCCGATCCGATCCGATCCGATCCGATCCGATCCGATCCGATCCGATCCGATCCGATCCGATCCGATCCGATCCGATCCGATCCGATCCGATCCGATCCGATCCGATCCGATCCAATCCGATCCGTTGGTATCATAATTACAGGTTTCAACAACTTTTGATTGATGTATCAATCATCCAAATCGGAGAATACTATCCTATACTATCCTATCCTATCCTATCCTATCCTATCCTATCCTATCCTATCCTATCCTATCCTATCCTATCCTATCCTATCCTATCCTATCCTATCCTATCCTATCCTATCCTATCCTATCCTATCCTATCCTATCCTATCCTATCCTATCCTATCCTATCCTATCCTATCCAATCCTATCCTATCTTATCCTATCCTATCCGATCCGATCCGATCCGATCCGATCCGATCCGATCCGATCCGATCCGATCCGATCCGATCCGATCCGATCCGATCCGATCCGATCCGATCCGATCCGATCCGATCCGATCCGATCCGATCCGATCCGATCCGATCCGATCCGATCCGATCCGAACCGATCCGAACCGATCCGAACCGATCCGATTCGATCCGATCCGAACCGATCCGATCCGATCCGATCCGATCCGATCCGATCCGATCCGATCCGATCCGATCCGATCCGATCCGATCCGATCCGATCCGATCCGATCCGATCCGATCCGATCCGATCCGATCCGATCCGATCCGATCCGATCCGATCCGATCCGATCCGATCCGATCCGATCCGATCCGATCCGATCCGATCCGATCCGATCCGATCCGATCCGATCCGATCCTATCCTATCCTATCCTATCCTATCCTATCCTATCCTATCCTATCCTATCCTATCCTATCCTATCCTATCCTATCCTATCCTATCCTATCCTATCCTATCCTATCCTATCCTATCCTATCCTATCCTATCCTATCCTATCCTATCCTATCCTATCCTATCCTATCCTATCCTATCCTATCCTATCCTATCCTATCCTATCCTATCCTATCCTATCCTATGCTATCCAATCCTATCCTATCCTATCCGATCCTATCCTATCCAATCCGATCCGATCCGATCCGATCCGATCCGATCCGATTCGATCCGATCCGATCCGATCCGATCCGATCCGATCCGATCCGATCCGATCCGATCCGATCCGATCCGATCCGAACCGATCCGAACCGATCCGAACCGATCCGAACCGATCCGATCCGATCCGATCCGAACCGATCCGATCCGAACCGATCCGATCCGATCCGATCCGATCCGATCCGATCCGATCCGATCCGATCCGATCCGATCCGATCCGATCCGATCCGATCCGATCCGATCCGATCCGATCCGATCCGATCCGATCCGATCCGATCCGATCCGATCCGATCCGATCCGATCCGATCCGATCCGATCCGATCCGATCCGATCCGATCCGATCCGATCCGATCCGATCCGATCCGATCCGATCCGATCCGAACCGATCCGATCCGAACCGATCCGAACCGATCCGATTCGATCCGATCCGAACCGATCCGATCCGATCCGATCCGATCCGATCCGATCCGATCCGATCCGATCCGATCCGATCCGATCCGATCCGATCCGATCCGATCCGATCCGATCCGATCCGATCCGATCCGATCCGATCCGATCCGATCCGATCCGATCCGATCCGATCCGATCCGATCCGATCCGATCCGATCCGATCCGATCCGATCCGATCCGATCCGATCCGATCCGATCCGATCCGATCCGATCCGATCCGATCCGATCCGATCCGATCCGATCCGATCCGATCCGATCCGATCCGATCCGATCCGATCCGATCCGATCCGATCCGATCCGATCCGATCCGATCCGATCCTATCCTATCCGATCCGATCCTATCCTATCCTATCCTATCCTATCCTATCCTATCCTATCCTATCCTATCCTATCCTATCCTATCCTATCCTATCCTATCCTATCCTATACTATCCTATCCTATCCTATCCTATCCTATCCTATCCTATCCTATCCTATCCTATCCTATCCTATCCTATCCTATCCTATCCTATCCTATCCTATCCTATCCTATCCTATCCTATCCTATCCTATCCTATCCTATCCTATGCTATCCAATCCTATCCTATCCTATCCGATCCTATCCTATCCGATCCGATCCGATCCGATCCGATCCGATCCGATCCGATCCGATCCGATCCGATCCGATCCGATCCGATCCGATCCGATCCGATCCGATCCGATCCGATCCGATCCGATCCGATCCGATCCGATCCGATCCGATCCGATCCGATCCGATCCGATCCGATCCGATCCGATCCGATCCGATCCGATCCGATCCGATCCGATCCGATCCGATCCGATCCGATCCGATCCGATCCGATCCTATCCTATCCTATCCTATCCTATCCTATCCAATCCTATCCTATCTTATCCTATCCTATCCTATCCTATCCTATGCTATCCAATCCTATCCTATCCTATCCTATCCGATCCTATCCTATCCGATCCGATCCGATCCGATCCGATCCGATCCGATCCGATCCGATCCGATCCGATCCGATCCGATCCGATCCGATCCGATCCGATCCGATCCGATCAGATCCGATCCGATCCGATCCGATCCGATCCGATCCGATCCGATCCGATCCGATCCGATCCGATCCGATCCGATCCGATCCGATCCGATCCGATCCGATCCGATCCGATCCGATCCGATCCGATCCGATCCGATCCGATCCGATCCGATCCGATCCGATCCGATCCGATCCGATCCGATCCGATCCGATCCGATCCGATCCGATCCGATCCAATCCGATCCGTTGGTATCATAATTACAGGTTTCAACAACTTTTGATTGATGTATCAATCATCCAAATCGGAGAATACTATCCTATACTATCCTATCCTATCCTATCCTATCCTATCCTATCCTATCCTATCCTATCCTATCCTATCCTATCCTATCCTATCCTATCCTATCCTATCCTATCCTATCCTATCCTATCCTATCCTATCCTATCCTATCCTATCCTATCCTATCCTATCCTATCCTATCCAATCCTATCCTATCTTATCCTATCCTATCCGATCCGATCCGATCCGATCCGATCCGATCCGATCCGATCCGATCCGATCCGATCCGATCCGATCCGATCCGATCCGATCCGATCCGATCCGATCCGATCCGATCCGATCCGATCCGAACCGATCCGATCCGATCCGATCCGATCCGATCCGATCCGATCCGATCCGATCCGATCCGATCCGATCCGATCCGATCCGATCCGATCCGATCCGATCCGATCCGATCCGATCCGATCCGATCCGATCCGATCCGATCCGATCCGATCCGATCCGATCCGATCCGATCCGATCCGATCCGATCCGATCCGATCCGATCCGATCCGATCCGATCCAATCCGATCCGTTGGTATCATAATTACAGGTTTCAACAACTTTTGATTGATGTATCAATCATCCAAGTCGGAGCATAATTGCAGATTTTTAATTTTTAAAGCTCTGAATTTGTGGGCTACAGTTCAGTTGATTTTTAATAATAATAATCCTATCCTATCCTATCCTATCCTATCCTATCCTATCCTATCCTATCCTATCCTATCCTATCCTATCCTATCCTATCCTATCCTATCCTATCCTATCCTATCCTATCCTATCCTATCCTATCCTATCCTATCCTATCCTATCCTATCCTATCCTATCCTATCATATCCTATCCTATCCTATCCTATCCTATCCTATCCTATCCTATCCTATCCTATCCTATCCTATCCTATCCTATCCTATCCTATCCTATCCAATCCTATCCTATCTTATCCTATCCTATCCGATCCGATCCGATCCGATCCGATCCGATCCGATCCGATCCGATCCGATCCGATCCGATCCGATCCGATCCGATCCGATCCGATCCGATCCGATCCGATCCGATCCGATCCGATCCGATCCGATCCGATCCGATCCGATCCGATCCGATCCGATCCGATCCGATCCGATCCGATCCGATCCGATCCGATCCGATCCGATCCGATCCGATCCGATCCGATCCGATCCGATCCGATCCGATCCGATCCGATCCAATCCGATCCGTTGGTATCATAATTACAGGTTTCAACAACTTTTGATTGATGTATCAATCATCCAAGTCGGAGCATAATTGCAGATTTTTAATTTTTAAAGCTCTGAATTTGTGGGCTACAGTTCAGTTGATTTTTAATAATAATAATCCTATCCTATCCTATCCTATCCTATCCTATCCTATCCTATCCTATCCTATCCTATCCTATCCTATCCTATCCTATCCTATCCTATCCTATCCTATCCTATCCTATCCTATCCTATCCTATCCTATCCTATCCTATCCTATCCTATCCTATCCTATCCTATCCTATCCTATCCTATCCAATCCTATCCTATCTTATCCTATCCTATCCGATCCGATCCGATCCGATCCGATCCGATCCGATCCGATCCGATCCGATCCGATCCGATCCGATCCGATCCGATCCGATCCGATCCGATCCGATCCGATCCGATCCGATCCGATCCGATCCGATCCGATCCGATCCGATCCGATCCGATCCGATCCGATCCGATCCGATCCGATCCGATCCGATCCGATCCGATCCGATCCGATCCGATCCGATCCGATCCGATCCGATCCGATCCGATCCGATCCGATCCGATCCGATCCGATCCGATCCGATCCGATCCGATCCGATCCGATCCGATCCGATCCGATCCGATCCGATCCAATCCGATCCGTTGGTATCATAATTACAGGTTTCAACAACTTTTGATTGATGTATCAATCATCCAAGTCGGAGCATAATTGCAGATTTTTAATTTTTAAAGCTCTGAATTTGTGGGCTACAGTTCAGTTGATTTTTAATAATAATAATCCTATCCTATCCTATCCTATCCTATCCTATCCTATCCTATCCTATCCTATCCTATCCTATCCTATCCTATCCTATCCTATCCTATCCTATCCTATCCTATCCTATCCTATCCTATCCTATCCTATCCTATCCTATCCTATCCTATCCTATCCTATCCTATCCTATCCTATCCTATCCTATCCTATCCTATCCTATCCTATCCTATCCTATCCTATCCAATCCTATCCTATCTTATCCTATCCTATCCGATCCGATCCGATCCGATCCGATCCGATCCGATCCGATCCGATCCGATCCGATCCGATCCGATCCGATCCGATCCGATCCGATCCGATCCGATCCGATCCGATCCGATCCGATCCGATCCGATCCGATCCGATCCGATCCGATCCGATCCGATCCGATCCGATCCGGTCCGATCCGGTCCGATCCGGTCCGATCCGATCCGATCCGATCCGATCCGATCCGATCCGATCCGATCCGATCCGATCCGATCCGATCCGATCCGATCCGATCCGATCCGATCCGATCCGATCCGATCCGATCCGATCCGATCCGATCCGATCCGATCCGATCCGATCCGATCTGGTCCGATCCGGTCCGATCCGGTCCGATCCGATCCGATCCGATCCGATCCGATCCGATCCGATCCGATCCGATCCGATCCGATCCGATCCGATCCGATCCGATCCGATCCGATCCGATCCGATCCGATCCAATCCGATCCGTTGGTATCATAATTACAGGTTTCAACAACTTTTGATTGATGTATCAATCATCCAAGTCGGAGCATAATTGCAGATTTTTAATTTTTAAAGCTCTGAATTTGTGGGCTACAGTTCAGTTGATTTTTAATAATAATAAATTTTCCACAAAATGTGAAGAAATATTCGAGCGATCTAAATACCCGTTGGTATCATAATTACAGGTTTCAACAACTTTTGATTAATGTATCAATCATCCAAATCGGAGAATACTATCCTATAATATCCTATCCTATCCTATCCTATCCTATCCTATCCTATCCTATCCTATCCTATCCTATCCTATCCTATCCTATCCTATCCTATCCTATCCTATCCTATCCTATCCTATCCTATCCTATCCTATCCTATCCTATCCTATCCTATCCTATCCTATCCTATCCTATCCTATCCTATCCTATCCAATCCTATCCTATCCTATCCGATCCTATCCTATCCGATCCGATCCGATCCGATCCGATCCCATCCGATCCGATCCGATCCGATCCGATCCGATCAGATCCGATCCGATCCGATCCGATCCGATCCGATCCGATCCGATCCGATCCGATCCGATCCGATCCGATCCGATCCGATCCGATCCGATCCGATCCGATCCGATCCGATCCGATCCGATCCGATCCGATCCGATCCGATCCGATCCGATCCGATCCGATCCGATCCGATCCGATCCGATCCGATCCGATCCGATCCGATCCGATCCGATCCGATCCGATCCGATCCGATCCGATCCGATCCGATCCGATCCGATCCGATCCGATCCGATCCGATCCGATCCGATCCGATCCGATCCGATCCGATCCGATCCGATCCGATCCGAACCGATCCGAACCGATCCGAACCGATCCGATCCGATCCGATCCGAACCGATCCGATCCGATCCGATCCGATCCGATCCGATCCGATCCGAACCGATCCGATCCGATCCGATCCGATCCGATCCGATCCGATCCGATCCGATCCGATCCGATCCGATCCGATCCGATCCGATCCGATCCGATCCGATCCGATCCGATCCGATCCGATCCGATCCGATCCGATCCGATCCGATCCGATCCAATCCGATCCGATCCGATCCGTTGGTATTATAATTACAGGTTTCAACAACTTTTGATTGATGTATCAATCATCCATATCGGAGAATACTTTCCTATACTATCCTATCCTATCCGATCCTATCCTATCCTATCCTATCCTATCCTATCCTATCCTATCCTATCCTATCCTATCCTATCCTATCCTATCCTATCCTATCCTATCCTATCCTATCCTATCCTATCCTATCCTATCCTATCCTATCCTATCCAATCCTATCCTATCTTATCCTATCCTATCCGATCCGATCCGATCCGATCCGATCCGATCCGATCCGATTCGATCCGATCCGATCCGATCCGATCCGATCCGATCCGATCCGATCCGATCCGATCCGATCCGATCCGATCCGATCCGATCCGATCCGATCCGATCCGATCCGATCCGATCCGATCCGATCCGATCCGATCTGATCCGATCCGATCCGATCCGATCCGATCCGATCCGATCCGATCCGATCCGATCCGATCCGATCCGATCCGATCCGATCCGATCCGATCCGATCCGATCCGATCCGATCCGATCCGATCCGATCCGATCCGATCCGATCCGATCCGATCCGATCCGATCCGATCCGATCCGATCCGATCCGATCCGATCCGATCCGATCCGATCCGATCCGATCCGATCCGATCCGATCCGATCCGATCCGATCCGATCCGATCTGATCCAATCCGATCCGATCCGATCCGTTGGTATCATAATTACAGGTTTCAACAACTTTTGATTGATGTATCAATCATCCAAATCGGAGAATACTATCCTATACTATCCTATCCTATCCAATCCTATCCTATCTTATCCTATCCTATCCGATCCGATCCGATCCGATCCGATCCGATCCGATCCGATCCGATCCGATCCGATCCGATCCGATCCGATCCGATCCGATCCGATCCGATCCGATCCGATCCGATCCGATCCGATCCGATCCGATCCGATCCGATCCGATCCGATCCGATCCGATCCGATCCGATCCGATCCGATCCGATCCGATCCGATCCGATCCGATCCGATCCGATCCGATCCGATCCGATCCGATCCGATCCGATCCGATCCGATCCGATCCGATCCGATCCGATCCGATCCGATCCGATCCGATCCGATCCGATCCGATCCGATCCGATCCGATCCGATCCGATCCGATCCGATCCGATCCGATCCAATCCGATCCGTTGGTATCATAATTACAGGTTTCAACAACTTTTGATTGATGTATCAATCATCCAAGTCGGAGCATAATTGCAGATTTTTAATTTTTAAAGCTCTGAATTTGTGGGCTACAGTTCAGTTGATTTTTAATAATAATAATCCTATCCTATCCTATCCTATCCTATCCTATCCTATCCTATCCTATCCTATCCTATCCTATCCTATCCTATCCTATCCTATCCTATCCTATCCTATCCTATCCTATCCTATCCTATCCTATCCTATCCTATCCTATCCTATCCTATCCTATCCTATCCTATCCTATCCTATCCTATCCTATCCTATCCTATCCTATCCTATCCTATCCTATCCTATCCTATCCTATCCTATCCTATCCTATCCTATCCTATCCAATCCTATCCTATCTTATCCTATCCTATCCGATCCGATCCGATCCGATCCGATCCGATCCGATCCGATCCGATCCGATCCGATCCGATCCGATCCGATCCGATCCGATCCGATCCGATCCGATCCGATCCGATCCGATCCGATCCGATCCGATCCGATCCGATCCGATCCGATCCGATCCGATCCGATCCGATCCGATCCGATCCGATCCGATCCGATCCGATCCGATCCGATCCGATCCGATCCGATCCGATCCGATCCGATCCGATCCGATCCGATCCGATCCGATCCGATCCGATCCGATCCGATCCGATCCGATCCGATCCGATCCGATCCGATCCGATCCAATCCGATCCGTTGGTATCATAATTACAGGTTTCAACAACTTTTGATTGATGTATCAATCATCCAAGTCGGAGCATAATTGCAGATTTTTAATTTTTAAAGCTCTGAATTTGTGGGCTACAGTTCAGTTGATTTTTAATAATAATAATCCTATCCTATCCTATCCTATCCTATCCTATCCTATCCTATCCTATCCTATCCTATCCTATCCTATCCTATCCTATCCTATCCTATCCTATCCTATCCTATCCTATCCTATCCTATCCTATCCTATCCTATCCTATCCTATCCTATCCTATCCTATCCTATCCTATCCTATCCTATCCTATCCTATCCAATCCTATCCTATCTTATCCTATCCTATCCGATCCGATCCGATCCGATCCGATCCGATCCGATCCGATCCGATCCGATCCGATCCGATCCGATCCGATCCGATCCGATCCGATCCGATCCGATCCGATCCGATCCGATCCGATCCGATCCGATCCGATCCGATCCGATCCGATCCGATCCGATCCGATCCGATCCGATCCGATCCGATCCGATCCGATCCGATCCGATCCGATCCGATCCGATCCGATCCGATCCGATCCGATCCGATCCGATCCGATCCGATCCGATCCGATCCGATCCGATCCGATCCGATCCGATCCAATCCGATCCGTTGGTATCATAATTACAGGTTTCAACAACTTTTGATTGATGTATCAATCATCCAAGTCGGAGCATAATTGCAGATTTTTAATTTTTAAAGCTCTGAATTTGTGGGCTACAGTTCAGTTGATTTTTAATAATAATAATCCTATCCTATCCTATCCTATCCTATCCTATCCTATCCTATCCTATCCTATCCTATCCTATCCTATCCTATCCTATCCTATCCTATCCTATCCTATCCTATCCTATCCTATCCTATCCTATCCTATCCTATCCTATCCTATCCTATCCTATCCTATCCTATCCTATCCTATCCTATCCTATCCTATCCTATCCTATCCTATCCAATCCTATCCTATCTTATCCTATCCTATCCGATCCGATCCGATCCGATCCGATCCGATCCGATCCGATCCGATCCGATCCGATCCGATCCGATCCGATCCGATCCGATCCGATCCGATCCAATCCGATCCGTTGGTATCATAATTACAGGTTTCAACAACTTTTGATTGATGTATCAATCATCCAAGTCGGAGCATAATTGCAGATTTTTAATTTTTAAAGCTCTGAATTTGTGGGCTACAGTTCAGTTGATTTTTAATAATAATAAATTTTCCACAAAATGTGAAGAAATATTCGAGCGATCTAAATACCCGTTGGTATCATAATTACAGGTTTCAACAACTTTTGATTAATGTATCAATCATCCAAATCGGAGAATACTATCCTATAATATCCTATCCTATCCTATCCTATCCTATCCTATCCTATCCTATCCTATCCTATCCTATCCTATCCTATCCTATCCTATCCTATCCTATCCTATCCTATCCTATCCTATCCTATCCTATCCTATCCTATCCTATCCTATCCTATCCTATCCTATCCTATCCTATCCTATCCTATCCTATCCTATCCAATCCTATCCTATCCTATCCGATCCTATCCTATCCGATCCGATCCGATCCGATCCGATCCCATCCGATCCGATCCGATCCGATCCGATCCGATCCGATCCGATCCGATCCGATCCGATCCGATCCGATCCGATCCGATCCGATCCGATCCGATCCGATCCGATCCGATCCGATCCGATCCGATCCGATCCGATCCGATCCGATCCGATCCGATCCGATCCGATCCGATCCGATCCGATCCGATCCGATCCGATCCGATCCGATCCGATCCGATCCGATCCGATCCGATCCGATCCGATCCGATCCGATCCGATCCGATCCGATCCGATCCGATCCGATCCGATCCGATCCGATCCGATCCGATCCGATCCGATCCGATCCGATCCGATCCGATCCGATCCGATCCGATCCGATCCGATCCGATCCGAACCGATCCGAACCGATCCGAACCGATCCGATCCGATCCGATCCGAACCGATCCGATCCGATCCGATCCGATCCGATCCGATCCGATCCGAACCGATCCGATCCGATCCGATCCGATCCGATCCGATCCGATCCGATCCGATCCGATCCGATCCGATCCGATCCGTTGGTATTATAATTACAGGTTTCAACAACTTTTGATTGATGTATCAATCATCCATATCGGAGAATACTTTCCTATACTATCCTATCCTATCCGATCCTATCCTATCCTATCCTATCCTATCCTATCCTATCCTATCCTATCCTATCCTATCCTATCCTATCCTATCCTATCCTATCCTATCCTATCCTATCCAATCCTATCCTATCTTATCCTATCCTATCCGATCCGATCCGATCCGATCCGATCCGATCCGATCCGATTCGATCCGATCCGATCCGATCCGATCCGATCCGATCCGATCCGATCCGATCCGATCCGATCCGATCCGATCCGATCCGATCCGATCCGATCCGATCCGATCCGATCCGATCCGATCCGATCCGATCCGATCCGATCCGATCCGATCTGATCCGATCCGATCCGATCCGATCCGATCCGATCCGATCCGATCCGATCCGATCCGATCCGATCCGATCCGATCCGATCCGATCCGATCCGATCCGATCCGATCCGATCCGATCCGATCCGATCCGATCCGATCCGATCCGATCCGATCCGATCCGATCCGATCCGATCCGATCCGATCCGATCCGATCCGATCCGATCCGATCCGATCCGATCCGATCCGATCCGATCCGATCCGATCCGATCCGATCCGATCCGATCCGATCCGATCCGATCCGATCTGATCCAATCCGATCCGATCCGATCCGTTGGTATCATAATTACAGGTTTCAACAACTTTTGATTGATGTATCAATCATCCAAATCGGAGAATACTATCCTATACTATCCTATCCTATCCAATCCTATCCTATCTTATCCTATCCTATCCGATCCGATCCGATCCGATCCGATCCGATCCGATCCGATCCGATCCGATCCGATCCGATCCGATCCGATCCGATCCGATCCGATCCGATCCGATCCGATCCGATCCGATCCGATCCGATCCGATCCGATCCGATCCGATCCGATCCGATCCGATCCGATCCGATCCGATCCGATCCGATCCGATCCGATCCGATCCGATCCGATCCGATCCGATCCGATCCGATCCGATCCGATCCGATCCGATCCGATCCGATCCGATCCGATCCGATCCGATCCGATCCGATCCGATCCGATCCGATCCGATCCGATCCGATCCGATCCGATCCGATCCGATCCGATCCGATCCGATCCGATCCGATCCGATCCGATCCGATCCGATCCGATCCAATCCGATCCGTTGGTATCATAATTACAGGTTTCAACAACTTTTGATTGATGTATCAATCATCCAAGTCGGAGCATAACCCAAGTAGCATTTCGTATATATTATGATTACAAATTATTCTTGTACAATTTACCGAACATTTACATTAGTGAACATTTGTAGATGTATCTACATTTGTAAAAAATCTGGTTTCAGAGTTTGCACAGTAAAGTTACACTGTAAAGGTTAATTTATAGCTACGAATGTAGTGTTACTGTTTATGTACTGGGTCATTGTATCGTTACAGTTACAAAATATTTAGTTTTTGTAGAATCGATGAAAGCTTATAGCTACGGTGTAGATTTACTGATCATTTACTTTGCAAATGTATATATACCGTCATAAAATGATTACACTTTGTAAATTTCAAGAGAGCTTATAGCTACCTCATGATTTATACAGAACGTTTACTTTGTTAATGTATTTATACGTCTTAAACTGAGTAAAAGTTTTAACTTTGAATAGATCATATAGCTACCTCGTAGATTTACAGAACATTTACAATGTTAATGTATTTATACCGTCAGATAATTTATACAGGAATATTAAAATTGAGTGGATCGAATTTTTTACCAGACGAAGGAATTTCTTCTCGAAATTTGTTACAAACACCTCAAAGAAAAGATTTGTTTTCAATTGGCAGCGGAGAACTCTGGTATTACGAACTAAACATCAACGTCTTAGCCCGTAATATCAGAAAAAATTGAATAAAATTTCTGATCTAGATCTTTCAATTAATATTTCCGTTACTTTTAACATTGATTGGTTGCCCATTTTTAACAGCGCAAAGACGGAGTTTTGGCCTATTTTACGTATAAGCAACCTTTCGGAATTTTTGAATCCAATGCCCATTGCACTCTATTGTGGCCAAACAATGCCAAATTTACAAAATTATTTGCAAGATATTTTAGAAAATGGTGAACAAATGCGACAAACTTCAAAAATTGAATGCTTATTATGTATGTAGTACGTAGCTTTTACATAATACAAACAAGTACACGAATTTAATAGGAAAATGTAACTGTACACATACTTCTACGTATCGTATACATAGCAATTACATACAGTAAACGAGTAAACACTTTTAATAGGAACATGTAACCGTACATTTACTTCTACGTAACGTATACGTACCATTTACATTTCGTAAACAAGTAAATATTTTTAATAGAAAATTGTAAATGTAAGCAACTTGTAAATATCCGTATTCAATTTACTCTCAAAATGTATACATAAGGATAACATGTATTTTCAAGTTTACATATCGAAAATTCAGACATATTCCCTTCGAAAATAATGGTCGGCCATATTGATCACAAATTTGAAGCAAAAAGAAAACTTTTTCAAGATTTTATGTACTTTTATGATTTCTGGTACACACAATAAATATAAATTTATGTAAAGATAGCATTAAAATAATTTTTAAATAAATATTATTTCTTTAATTTTTATTTTGAAGTAAAAAAAATGTATCTGTAATTTTATATACTTCATTATTTTTAAGGCGCATTGCTATTTTCAAATTATTTCAGAACTTTACCCGACAAAATGATATTCGTTTGTAAATTTTAACATCTTAATATGCGAAAAATATACATATTTCTAAGTTTGATGTTATAAAAATAATAATATTTAATTAAAGTCGTTCATTATAATCTACTACTGTAAAGGAATTTTATAATTACGCATACAATTGTATTTATTTGATTTGTTTACAAAATTAAGCTAACAAGATAGTTTTGTTTAAAACAAATTTATGAAATTGTAACTTATTCGTAAAAGATTTGTAATCGTAATATACGTATACTGATTTCTTATTGTAAACTATACAGACTTATTTGTAAATACACATTTTATTTACATCAAATTACATCCGTAAAGGTTCGGCATACTCGACAATTGATTCCCCAAAATTTGTACTAAACATTTACAACACGTTTACCTTGGAGTTACCAGTGTAACTTTACAATAACAAAGTAAATTTACAGTAAACGTTTTGTAAACCAAAATTGTTACTTGGGAATTGCAGATTTTTAATTTTTAAAGCTCTGAATTTGTGGGCTACAGTTCAGTTGATTTTTAATAATAATAATCCTATCCTATCCTATCCTATCCTATCCTATCCTATCCTATCCTATCCTATCCTATCCTATCCTATCCTATCCTATCCTATCCTATCCTATCCTATCCTATCCTATCCTATCCTATCCTATCCTATCCTATCCTATCCTATCCTATCCTATCCTATCCTATCCAATCCTATCCTATCTTATCCTATCCTATCCGATCCGATCCGATCCGATCCGATCCGATCCGATCCGATCCGATCCGATCCGATCCGATCCGATCCGATCCGATCCGATCCGATCCGATCCGATCCGATCCGATCCGATCCGATCCGATCCGATCCGATCCGATCCGATCCGATCCGATCCGGTCCGATCCGGTCCGATCCGGTCCGATCCGATCCGATCCGATCCGATCCGATCCGATCCGATCCGATCCGATCCGATCCGATCCGATCCGATCCGATCCGATCCGATCCGATCCGATCCGATCCGATCCGATCCGATCCGATCCGATCCGATCCGATCCGATCCGATCCGATCCGATCCGATCCGATCCGATCCGATCCGATCCGATCCAATCCGATCCGTTGGTATCATAATTACAGGTTTCAACAACTTTTGATTGATGTATCAATCATCCAAGTCGGAGCATAATTGCAGATTTTTAATTTTTAAAGCTCTGAATTTGTGGGCTACAGTTCAGTTGATTTTTAATAATAATAATCCTATCCTATCCTATCCTATCCTATCCTATCCTATCCTATCCTATCCTATCCTATCCTATCCTATCCTATCCTATCCTATCCTATCCTATCCTATCCTATCCTATCCTATCCTATCCTATCCTATCCTATCCTATCCTATCCTATCCTATCCTATCCTATCCTATCCAATCCTATCCTATCCTATCCGATCCTATCCTATCCGATCCGATCCGATCCGATCCGATCCCATCCGATCCGATCCGATCCGATCCGATCCGATCCGATCCGATCCGATCCGATCCGATCCGATCCGATCCGATCCGATCCGATCCGATCCGATCCGATCCGATCCGATCCGATCCGATCCGATCCGATCCGATCCGATCCGATCCGATCCGATCCGATCCGATCCGATCCGATCCGATCCGATCCGATCCGATCCGATCCGATCCGATCCGATCCGATCCGATCCGATCCGATCCGATCCGATCCGATCCGATCCGATCCGATCCGATCCGATCCGATCCGATCCGATCCGATCCGATCCGATCCGATCCGATCCGATCCGATCCGATCCGATCCGATCCGAACCGATCCGAACCGATCCGAACCGATCCGATCCGATCCGATCCGAACCGATCCGACCCGATCCGATCCGATCCGATCCGATCCGATCCGAACCGATCCGATCCGATCCGATCCGATCCGATCCGATCCGATCCGATCCGATCCGATCCGATCCGATCCGATCCGATCCGATCCGATCCGATCCGATCCGATCCGATCCGATCCGATCCGATCCAATCCGATCCGATCCGATCCGTTGGTATTATAATTACAGGTTTCAACAACTTTTGATTGATGTATCAATCATCCATATCGGAGAATACTTTCCTATACTATCCTATCCTATCCGATCCTATCCTATCCTATCCTATCCTATCCTATCCTATCCTATCCTATCCTATCCTATCCTATCCTATCCTATCCTATCCTATCCTATCCTATCCTATCCTATCCTATCCTATCCTATCCTATCCTATCCTATCCTATCCTATCCTATCCTATCCAATCCTATCCTATCTTATCCTATCCTATCCGATCCGATCCGATCCGATCCGATCCGATCCGATCCGATTCGATCCGATCCGATCCGATCCGATCCGATCCGATCCGATCCGATCCGATCCGATCCGATCCGATCCGATCCGATCCGATCCGATCCGATCCGATCCGATCCGATTCGATCCGATCCGATCCGATCCGATCCGATCCGATCCGATCCGATCCGATCCGATCCGATCCGATCCGATCCGATCCGATCCGATCCGATCCGATCCGATCCGATCCGATCCGATCCGATCCGATCCGATCCGATCCGATCCGATCTGATCCGATCCGATCCGATCCGATCCGATCCGATCCGATCCGATCCGATCCGATCCGATCCGATCCGATCCGATCCGATCCGATCCGATCCGATCCGATCCGATCCGATCCGATCCGATCCGATCCGATCCGATCCGATCCGATCCGATCCGATCCGATCCGATCCGATCCGATCCGATCCGATCCGATCTGATCCAATCCGATCCGATCCGATCCGTTGGTATCATAATTACAGGTTTCAACAACTTTTGATTGATGTATCAATCATCCAAATCGGAGAATACTATCCTATACTATCCTATCCTATCCAATCCTATCCTATCTTATCCTATCCTATCCGATCCGATCCGATCCGATCCGATCCGATCCGATCCGATCCGATCCGATCCGATCCGATCCGATCCGATCCGATCCGATCCGATCCGATCCGATCCGATCCGATCCGATCCGATCCGATCCGATCCGATCCGATCCGATCCGATCCGATCCGATCCGATCCGATCCGATCCGATCCGATCCGATCCGATCCGATCCGATCCGATCCGATCCGATCCGATCCGATCCGATCCGATCCGATCCGATCCGATCCGATCCGATCCGATCCGATCCGATCCGATCCGATCCGATCCGATCCGATCCGATCCGATCCGATCCGATCCGATCCGATCCGATCCGATCCGATCCGATCCGATCCGATCCGATCCAATCCGATCCGTTGGTATCATAATTACAGGTTTCAACAACTTTTGATTGATGTATCAATCATCCAAGTCGGAGCATAATTGCAGATTTTTAATTTTTAAAGCTCTGAATTTGTGGGCTACAGTTCAGTTGATTTTTAATAATAATAATCCTATCCTATCCTATCCTATCCTATCCTATCCTATCCTATCCTATCCTATCCTATCCTATCCTATCCTATCCTATCCTATCCTATCCTATCCTATCCTATCCTATCCTATCCTATCCTATCCTATCCTATCCTATCCTATCCTATCCTATCCTATCCTATCCTATCCTATCCTATCCTATCCTATCCAATCCTATCCTATCTTATCCTATCCTATCCGATCCGATCCGATCCGATCCGATCCGATCCGATCCGATCCGATCCGATCCGATCCGATCCGATCCGATCCGATCCGATCCGATCCGATCCGATCCGATCCGATCCGATCCGATCCGATCCGATCCGATCCGATCCGGTCCGATCCGGTCCGATCCGGTCCGATCCGATCCGATCCGATCCGATCCGATCCGATCCGATCCGATCCGATCCGATCCGATCCGATCCGATCCGATCCGATCCGATCCGATCCGATCCGATCCGATCCGATCCGATCCGATCCGATCCGATCCGATCTGGTCCGATCCGGTCCGATCCGGTCCGATCCGATCCGATCCGATCCGATCCGATCCGATCCGATCCGATCCGATCCGATCCGATCCGATCCGATCCGATCCGATCCGATCCGATCCGATCCGATCCGATCCGATCCAATCCGATCCGTTGGTATCATAATTACAGGTTTCAACAACTTTTGATTGATGTATCAATCATCCAAGTCGGAGCATAATTGCAGATTTTTAATTTTTAAAGCTCTGAATTTGTGGGCTACAGTTCAGTTGATTTTTAATAATAATAAATTTTCCACAAAATGTGAAGAAATATTCGAGCGATCTAAATACCCGTTGGTATCATAATTACAGGTTTCAACAACTTTTGATTAATGTATCAATCATCCAAATCGGAGAATACTATCCTATAATATCCTATCCTATCCTATCCTATCCTATCCTATCCTATCCTATCCTATCCTATCCTATCCTATCCTATCCTATCCTATCCTATCCTATCCTATCCTATCCTATCCTATCCTATCCTATCCTATCCTATCCTATCCTATCCTATCCTATCCTATCCTATCCTATCCTATCCTATCCTATCCTATCCTATCCTATCCTATCCAATCCTATCCTATCCTATCCGATCCTATCCTATCCGATCCGATCCGATCCGATCCGATCCCATCCGATCCGATCCGATCCGATCCGATCCGATCCGATCCGATCCGATCCGATCCGATCCGATCCGATCCGATCCGATCCGATCCGATCCGATCCGATCCGATCCGATCCGATCCGATCCGATCCGATCCGATCCGATCCGATCCGATCCGATCCGATCCGATCCGATCCGATCCGATCCGATCCGATCCGATCCGATCCGATCCGATCCGATCCGATCCGATCCGATCCGATCCGATCCGATCCGATCCGATCCGATCCGATCCGATCCGATCCGATCCGATCCGATCCGATCCGATCCGATCCGATCCGATCCGATCCGATCCGATCCGATCCGATCCGATCCGATCCGATCCGATCCGATCCGAACCGATCCGAACCGATCCGAACCGATCCGATCCGATCCGATCCGAACCGATCCGATCCGATCCGATCCGATCCGATCCGATCCGATCCGATCCGATCCGATCTGAACCGATCCGATCCGATCCGATCCGATCCGATCCGATCCGATCCGATCCGATCCGATCCGATCCGATCCGATCCGATCCGATCCGATCCGATCCGATCCGATCCGATCCGATCCGATCCGATCCGATCCGATCCGATCCGATCCGATCCGATCCGATCCGATCCGATCCGATCCGATCCGATCCGATCCGATCCGATCCGATCCGATCCAATCCGATCCGATCCGATCCGTTGGTATTATAATTACAGGTTTCAACAACTTTTGATTGATGTATCAATCATCCATATCGGAGAATACTTTCCTATACTATCCTATCCTATCCGATCCTATCCTATCCTATCCTATCCTATCCTATCCTATCCTATCCTATCCTATCCTATCCTATCCTATCCTATCCTATCCTATCCTATCCTATCCTATCCTATCCTATCCTATCCTATCCTATCCTATCCTATCCTATCCAATCCTATCCTATCTTATCCTATCCTATCCGATCCGATCCGATCCGATCCGATCCGATCCGATCCGATTCGATCCGATCCGATCCGATCCGATCCGATCCGATCCGATCCGATCCGATCCGATCCGATCCGATCCGATCCGATCCGATCCGATCCGATCCGATCCGATCCGATCCGATCCGATCCGATCCGATCCGATCCGATCCGATCCGATCCGATCCGATCCGATCCGATCCGATCCGATCCGATCCGATCCGATCCGATCCGATCCGATCCGATCCGATCCGATCCGATCCGATCCGATCCGATCCGATCCGATCCGATCCGATCCGATCCGATCCGATCCGATCCGATCCGATCCGATCCGATCCGATCCGATCCGATCCGATCCGATCCGATCCGATCCGATCCGATCCGATCCGATCCGATCCGATCCGATCCGATCTGATCCAATCCGATCCGATCCGATCCGTTGGTATCATAATTACAGGTTTCAACAACTTTTGATTGATGTATCAATCATCCAAATCGGAGAATACTATCCTATACTATCCTATCCTATCCTATCCTATCCTATCCTATCCTATCCTATCCTATCCTATCCTATCCTATCCTATCCTATCCTATCCTATCCTATCCTATCCTATCCTATCCTATCCTATCCTATCCTATCCTATCCTATCCTATCCTATCCTATCCTATCCTATCCTATCCTATCCTATCCTATCCTATCCTATCCTATCCTATCCTATCCAATCCTATCCTATCTTATCCTATCCTATCCGATCCGATCCGATCCGATCCGATCCGATCCGATCCGATCCGATCCGATTCGATCCGATCCGATCCGATCCGATCCGATCCGATCCGATCCGATCCGATCCGATCCGATCCGATCCGATCCGATCCGATCCGAACCGATCCGATCCGATCCGATCCGATCCGATCCGATCCGATCCGATCCGATCCGATCCGATCCGATCCGATCCGATCCGGTCCGATCCGATCCGATCCGATCCGATCCGATCCGATCCGATCCGATCCGATCCGATCCGATCCGATCCGATCCGATCCGATCCGATCCGATCCGATCCGATCCGATCTGATCCAATTCGATCCGATCCGATCCGATCCGATCCGATCCGATCCGATCCGATCCGATCCGATCCGATCCGATCCGATCCGATCCGATCCGATCCGATTTGAACCGATCCGATCCGATCCGATCTGATCCGATCCGATCCGATCCGATCCGATCCGATCCGATCCGATCCGATCCGATCCGATCCGATCCGATCCGATCCGATCCTATCCTATCCTATCCTATCCTATCCTATCCTATCCTATCCAATCCTATCCTATCTTATCCTATCCTATCCGATCCCGATCCGATCCGATCCGATCCGATCCGATCCGATCCGATCCGATCCGATCCGATTCGATCCGATCCGATCCGATCCGATCCGATCCGATCCGATCCGATCCGATCCGATCCGATCCGATCCGATCCAATCCGATCCGTTGGTATCATAATTACAGGGTTTCAACAACTTTTGATTGATGTATCAATCATCCAAGTCGGAGCATAATTGCAGATTTTTAATTTTTAAAGCTCTGAATTTGTGGGCTACAGTTCAGTTGATTTTTAATAATAATAAATTTTCCACAAAATGTGAAGAAATATTCGAGCGATCTAAATACCCGTTGGTATCATAGATTACAGGTTTTAACAACTTTTGATTAATGTATCAATCATCCAAATCGGAGAATACTATCCTATACTATCCTATCCTATCCTATCCTATCCTATCCTAACCTATTCCTATCCTATCCTATCCTATCCTATCCTATCCTATCCTATCCTATCCTATCCTATCCTATCCTATCCTATCCTATCCTATCCTATCCTATCCTATCCTATCCTATCCTATCCTATCCTATCCTATCCTATCCTATCCTATCCTATCCTATCCTATCCTATCCTATCCAATCCTATCCTATCTTATCCTATCCTATCCGATCCGATCCGATCCGATCCGATCCGATCCGATCCGATTCCGATCCGATTCGATCCGATCCGATCCGATCCGATCCGATCCGATCCGATCCGATCCGATCCGATCCGATCCGATCCGGTCCGATCCGATCCGATCCGAACCGATCCGAACCGATCCGAACCGATCCGATCCGATCCGAACCGATTCCGATCCGATCCGATCCGATCCGATCCGATCCGATCCGATCCGATCCGATCCGATCCGATCCGATCCGATCCGAACCGATCCGAACCGATCCGAACCGATTCGATCCGATGCGACCGATCCGATCCGATCCGATCCGATCCGATCCGATCCGATCCGATCCGATCCGATCCGATCCGATCCGATCCGATCCGATCCCGATCCGATCCGATCCGATTCCGATCCGATCCGATCCGATCCGATCCGATCCGATCCGATCCGATCCGATCCGATCCGATCCGATCCGATCCGATCCGATCCGATCCGATCCGATCCGATCCGATCCGATCCGATCCGATCCGATCCGATCCGATCCGATCCGATCCGATCCAATCCGATCCGATCCGATCCGATCCGATCCGATCCGATCCGATCCGATCGATCCGATCCGATCCGATCCGATCCGATCCGATCCGATCCGATCCGATCCGATCCAATCCGATCCGTTGGTATCATAATTACAGGTTTCAACAACTTTTGATTGATGTATCAATCATCCAAGTCGGAGCATAATTGCAGATTTTTAATTTTTAAAGCTCTGAATTTGTGGGCTTGATTTTTAATAATAATAATCCTATCCTATCCTATCCTATCCTATCCTATCCTATCCTATCCTATCCTATCCTATCCTATCCTATCCTATCCTATCCTATCCTATCCTATCCTATCCTATCCTATCCTATCCTATCCTATCCTATCCTATCCTATCCTATCCTATCCTATCCTATCCTATCCTATCCTATCCTATCCTATCCTATCCTATCCTATCCTATCCTATCCTATCCAATCCTATCCTATCTTATCCTATCCTATCCGATCCGATCCGATCCGATCCGATCCGATCCGATCCGATCCGATCCGATCCGATCCGATCCGATCCGATCCGATCCGATCCGATCCGATCCGATCCGATCCGATCCGTACCGATCCGATCCGATCCGATCCGATCCGATCCGATCCGATCCGATCCGATCCGATCCGATCCGATCCGATCCGATCCGATCCGATCCGATCCGGTCCGATCCGGTCCGATCCGGTCCGATCCGGTCCGATCCGGTCCGATCCGATCCGATCCGATCCGATCCGATCCGATCCGATCCGATCCGATCCGATCTGGTCCGATCCGGTCCGATCCGGTCCGATCCGATCCGATCCGATCCGATCCGATCCGATCCGATCCGATCCGATCCGATCCGATCCGATCCGATCCGATCCGATCCGATCCAATCCGATCCGTTGGTATCATAATTACAGGTTTCAACAACTTTTGATTGATGTATCAATCATCCAAGTCGGAGCATAATTGCAGATTTTTAATTTTTAAAGCTCTGAATTTGTGGGCTACAGTTCAGTTGATTTTTAATAATAATAAATTTTCCACAAAATGTGAAGAAATATTCGAGCGATCTAAATACCCGTTGGTATCATAATTACAGGTTTCAACAACTTTTGATTAATGTATCAATCATCCAAATCGGAGAATACTATCCTATAATATCCTATCCTATCCTATCCTATCCTATCCTATCCTATCCTATCCTATCCTATCCTATCCTATCCTATCCTATCCTATCCTATCCTATCCTATCCTATCCTATCCTATCCTATCCTATCCTATCCTATCCTATCCTATCCTATCCTATCCTATCCTATCCTATCCTATCCTATCCTATCCTATCCTATCCTATCCTATCCTATCCTATCCTATCCTATCCTATCCTATCCTATCCTATCCTATCCTATCCTATCCTATCCTATCCTATCCTATCCTATCCTATCCTATCCAATCCTATCCTATCCTATCCGATCCTATCCTATCCGATCCGATCCGATCCGATCCGATCCCATCCGATCCGATCCGATCCGATCCGATCCGATCCGATCCGATCCGATCCGATCCGATCCGATCCGATCCGATCCGATCCGATCCGATCCGATCCGATCCGATCCGATCCGATCCGATCCGATCCGATCCGATCCGATCCGATCCGATCCGATCCGATCCGATCCGATCCGATCCGATCCGATCCGATCCGATCCGATCCGATCCGATCCGATCCGATCCGATCCGATCCGATCCGATCCGATCCGATCCGATCCGATCCGATCCGATCCGATCCGATCCGATCCGATCCGATCCGATCCGATCCGATCCGATCCGATCCGATCCGATCCGATCCGATCCGATCCGATCCGATCCGATCCGATCCGATCCGATCCGATCCGATCCGATCCGATCCGATCCGATCCGATCCGATCCCTTTTAATTATGATACCAACGGATCGGATTGGATCGGATCGGATCGGATCGGATCGGATCGGATCGGATCGGATCGGATCGGATCGGATCGGATCGGATCGGATCGGATCGGATCGGATCGGATCGGATCGGATCGGATCGGATCGGATCGGATCGGATCGGATCGGATCGGATCGGATCGGATCGGATCGGATCGGATCGGATCGAATCGGATCGGATCGGATCGGATCGGATCGGATCGGATCGGATCGGATCGGATCGGATCGGATCGGATCGGATCGGATCGGATCGGATCGGATCGGATCGGATCGGATCGGATAGGATAGGATAAGATAGGATAGGATTGGATAGGATAGGATAGGATAGGATAGGATAGGATAGGATAGGATAGGATAGGATAGGATAGGATAGGATAGGATAGGATAGGATAGGATAGGATAGGATAGGATAGGATAGGATAGGATAGGATAGGATAGTATAGGATAGTATTCTCCGATTTGGATGATTGATACATCAATCAAAAGTTGTTGAAACCTGTAATTATGATACCAACGGATCGGATCGGATCGGATTGGATCAGATCGGATCGGATCGGATCGGATCGGATCGGATCGGATCGGATCGGATCGGATCGGATCGGATCGGATCGGATCGGATCGGATCGGATCGGATCGGATCGGATCGGATCGGATCGGATCGGATCGGATCGGATCGGATCGGATCGGATCGGATCGGATCGGATCGGATCGGATCGGATCGGATCGGATCGGATCGGATCGGATCGGATCGGATCGGATCGGATCGGATCGGATCGGATCGGATCGGATCGGATCGGATCGGATCGGATCGGATCGGATCGGATCGGATCGGATCGGATCGGATCGGATCGGATCGGATCGGATCGGATCGGATCGGATCGGATCGGATCGGATCGGATCGGATCGGATCGGATCGGATCGGATCGGATCGGATCGGATCAGATCGGATCGGATCGGATCGGATCGGATCGGATCGGATCGGATCGGATCGGATCGGATCGGATCGGATCGGATCGGATCGGATCGGATCGGATCGGATCGGATCGGATCGGATCGGATCGGATCGGATCGGATCGGATCGGATCGGATCGAATCGGATCGGATCGGATCGGATCGGATCGGATCGGATAGGATAGGATAAGATAGGATAGGATTGGATAGGATAGGATAGGATAGGATAGGATAGGATAGGATAGGATAGGATAGGATAGGATAGGATAGGATAGGATAGGATAGGATAGGATAGGATAGGATAGGATAGGATAGGATAGGATAGGATAGGATAGGATAGGATCGGATAGGATAGGATAGTATAGGAAAGTATTCTCCGATATGGATGATTGATACATCAATCAAAAGTTGTTGAAACCTGTAATTATAATACCAACGGATCGGATCGGATAATTGCAGATTTTTAATTTTTAAAGCTCTGAATTTGTGGGCTACAGTTCAGTTGATTTTTAATAATAATAAATTTTCCACAAAATGTGAAGAAATATTCGAGCGATCTAAATACCCGTTGGTATCATAATTACAGGTTTTAACAACTTTTGATTAATGTATCAATCATCCAAATCGGAGAAAACTATCCTATACTATCCTATCCTATCCTATCCTATCCTATCCTATCCTATCCTATCCTATCCTATCCTATCCTATCCTATCCTATCCTATCCTATCCTATCCTATCCTATCCTATCCTATCCTATCCTATCCTATCCTATCCTATCCTATCCTATCCTATCCTATCCTATCCTATCCTATCCTATCCTATCCTATCCTATCCTATCCTATCCTATCCTATCCTATCCTATCCAATCCTATCCTATCTTATCCTATCCTATCCGATCCGATCCGATCCGATCCGATCCGATCCGATCCGATCCGATTCGATCCGATCCGATCCGATCCGATCCGATCCGATCCGATCCGATCCGATCCGGTCCGATCCGATCCGATCCGAACCGATCCGAACCGATCCGAACGGATCCGATCCGATCCGATCCGATCCGATCCGATCCGATCCGATCCGATCCGATCCGATCCGATCCGATCCGATCCGATCCGATCCGATCCGATCCGATCCGATCCGATCCGATCCGATCCGATCCAATCCGATCCGTTGGTATCATAATTACAGGTTTCAACAACTTTTGATTGATGTATCAATCATCCAAGTCGGAGCATAATTGCAGATTTTTAATTTTTAAAGCTCTGAATTTGTGGGCTACAGTTCAGTTGATTTTTAATAATAATAAATTTTCCACAAAATGTGAAGAAATATTCGAGCGATCTAAATACCCGTTGGTATCATAATTACAGGTTTTAACAACTTTTGATTAATGTATCAATCATCCAAATCGGAGAAAACTATCCTATACTATCCTATCCTATCCTATCCTATCCTATCCTATCCTATCCTATCCTATCCTATCCTATCCTATCCTATCCTATCCTATCCTATCCTATCCTATCCTATCCTATCCTATCCTATCCTATCCTATCCTATCCTATCCTATCCTATCCTATCCTATCCTATCCTATCCTATCCTATCCTATCCTATCCTATCCTATCCTATCCTATCCAATCCTATCCTATCTTATCCTATCCTATCCGATCCGATCCGATCCGATCCGATCCGATCCGATCCGATCCGATCCGATTCGATCCGATCCGATCCGATCCGATCCGATCCGATCCGATCCGATCCGATCCGATCCGGTCCGATCCGATCCGATCCGAACCGATCCGAACCGATCCGAACGGATCCGATCCGATCCGAACCGATCCGATCCGATCCGATCCGATCCGATCCGATCCGATCCGATCCGATCCGATCCGATCCGATCCGATCCGATCCGATCCGATCCGATCCGATCCGATCCGATCCGATCCGATCCGATCCGATCCGATCCGATCCGATCCGATCCGATCCGATCCGATCCGATCCGATCCGATCCGATCCGATCCGATCCGATCCGATCCGATCCGATCCGATCCGATCCGATCCGATCCGATCCGATCCGATCCGATCCGATCCGATCCGATCCGATCCGATCCGATCCGATCCGATCCGATCCGATCCGATCCGATCCGATCCGATCCTATCCTATCCTATCCTATCCTATCCAATCCTATCCTATCCTATCCTATCCTATCCTATCCTATCCTATCCTATCCTATCCTATCCTATCCTATCCTATCCTATCCTATCCTATCCTATCCTATCCTATCCTATCCTATCCTATCCTATCCTATCCTATCCTATCCTATCCTATCCTATCCTATGCTATCCAATCCTATCCTATCCTATCCGATCCTATCCTATCCGATCCGATCCGATCCGATCCGATCCGATCCGATCCGATCCGATCCGATCCGATCCGATCCGATCCGATCCGATCCGATCCGATCCGATCCGATCCGATCCGATCCGATCCGATCCGATCCGATCCGATCCGATCCGATCCGATCCGATCCGATCCGATCCGATCCGATCCGATCCGATCCGATCCGATCCTATCCTATCCTATCCTATCCTATCCTATCCAATCCTATCCTATCTTATCCTATCCTATCCGATCCGATCCGATCCGATCCGATCCGATCTGATCCAACCCGATCCGATCCGATCCGATCCGATCCGATCCGATCCGATCCGATCCGATCCGATCCGATCCGATCCGATCCGATCCGATCCGATCCGATCCGATCCGATCCGATCCGATCCGATCCAATCCGATCCGATCCGATCCGATCCGATCCGATCCGATCCGATCCGATCCGATCCGATCCGATCCGATCCGATCCGATCCGATCCGATCCGATCCGATCCGATCCGATCCGATCCGATCCGATCCGATCCGATCCGATCCGATCCGATCCGATCCGAACCGATCCGAACCGATCCGAACCGATCCGAACCGATCCGAACCGATCCGATCCGATCCGATCCGATCCGATCCGAACCGATCCGATCCGAACCGATCCGATCCGATCCGATCCGATCCGATCCGATCCGATCCGATCCGATCCGATCCGATCCGATCCGATCCGATCCGATCCGATCCGATCCGATCCGATCCGATCCAAACCGATCCGATCCGATCCGATCCGATCCGATCCGATCCGATCCGATCCGATCCGATCCGATCCGATCCGATCCGATCCGATCCGATCCGATCCGATCCGATCCGATCCGATCCGATCCGATCCGATCCGATCCGATCCGATCCGATCCGATCCGATCCGATCCGATCCGATCCGATCCGATCCGATCCGATCCGATCCGATCCGATCCGATCCGATCCGATCCGATCCGATCCGATCCGATCCGATCCGATCCGATCCGATCCGATCCGATCCGATCCGATCCGATCCGATCCGATCCGATTCGATCCGATCCGATCCGATCCGATCCGATCCGATCCGATCCGATCCGATCCGATCCGATCCGATCCGATCCGATCCGATCCGATCCGATCCGATCCGATCCGATCCGATCCGAACCGATCCGAACCGATCCGAACCGATCCGATCCGATCCGATCCGATCCGATCCGATCCGATCCGATCCGATCCGATCCGATCCGATCCGATCCGAACCGATCCGATCCGATCCGATCCGATCCGATCCGATCCGAACCGATCCGATCCGATCCGATCCGATCCGATCCGATCCGATCCGATCCGATCCGATCCGATCCGATCCGATCCGATCCGATCCGATCCGATCCGATCCGATCCGATCCGATCCGATCCGATCCGATCCGATCCGATCCGATCCGATCCGATCCGAACCGATCCGAACCGATCCGATCCGATCCGATTCGATCCGATCCGATCCGATCCGATCCGATCCGATTCGATCCGATCCGATCCGATCCGATCCGATCCGATCCGATCCGATCCGATCCGATCCGATCCGATCCGATCCGATCCGATCCGATCCGATCCGATCCGAACCGATCCGAACCGATCCGAACCGATCCGATCCGATCCGATCCGATCCGATCCGATCCGATCCGATCCGATCCGATCCGATCCGATCCGAACCGATCCGATCCGATCCGATCCGATCCGATCCGATCCGATCCGATCCGATCCGATCCGATCCGATCCGATCCGATCCGAACCGATCCGATCCGATCCGATCCGATCCGATCCGATCCGATCCGATCCGAACCGATCCGATCCGATCCGATCCGATCCGATCCGATCCGATCCGATCCGATCCGATCCGATCCGATCCGATCCGATCCGATCCGATCCGATCCGATCCGATCCGATCCGATCCGATCCGATCCGATCCGATCCGATCCGATCCGATCCGATCCGATCCGATCCGATCCGATCCGATCCGAACCGAACCGATCCGAACCGATCCGAACCGAACCGATCCGATCCGATCCGATCCGATCCGATCCGACCCGATCCGATCCGATCCGATCCGATCCGATCCGTTCCGATCCGATCCGATCCGATCCGATCCGAACCGATCCGAACCGATCCGAACCGATCCGAACCGATCCGAACCGATCCGATCCGATCCGATCCGATCCGATCCTATCCGATCCGATCCGATCCGATCCGAACCGATCCGATCCGATCCGATCCGATCCGAACCGATCCGATCCGATCCGATCCGATCCGATCCGATCCGATCCGATCCGATCCGATCCGATCCGATCCGAACCGATCCGATCCGATCCGATCCGATCCGATCCGATCCGATCCGATCCGATCCGATCCGATCCGAACCGATCCGATCCGACCCGATCCGACCCGATCCGATCCGATCCGAACCGATCCGAACCGATCCGAACCGATCCGATCCGATCCGATCCGATCCGATCCGATCCGATCCGATCCGATCCGACCCGATCCGATCCGATCCGATCCGATCCGATCCGATCCGATCCGATCCGATCCGATCCGATCCGATCCGATCCGATCCGATCCGATCCGATCCGATCCGATCCGATCCGATCCAAACCGATCCGATCCGATCCGATCCGATCCGATCCGATCCGATCCGATCCGATCCGATCCGATCCGATCCGATCCGATCCGATCCGATCCGATCCGATCCGATCCGATCCGATCCGATCCGATCCGATCCGATCCGATCCGATCCGATCCGATCCGATCCGATCCGATCCGATCCGATCCGATCCGATCCGATCCGATCCGATCCGATCCGATCCGATCCGATCCGATCCGATCCGATCCGATCCGAACCGATCCGATCCGATCCGATCCGATCCGATCCGATCCGATCCGATCCGATCCGATCCGATCCGATCCGATCCGATCCGATCCGATCCGATCCGATCCGATCCGATCCGATCCGATCCGATCCGATCCGATCCGATCCGATCCGATCCGATCCGATCCGATCCGATCCGATCCGATCCGATCCGATCCGATCCGTTGGTATCATAATTACAGGTTTCAACAACTTTTGATTGATGTATCAATCATCCAAGTCGGAGCATAATTGCAGATTTTTAATTTTTAAAGCTCTGAATTTGTGGGCTACAGTTCAGTTGATTTTTAATAATAATAAATTTTCCACAAAATGTGAAGAAATATTCGAGCGATCTAAATACCCGTTGGTATCATAATTACAGGTTTCAACAACTTTTGATTGATGTATCAATCATCCAAATCGGAGAATACTATCCTATACTATCCTATCCTATCCTATCCTATCCTATCCTATCCTATCCTATCCTATCCTATCCTATCCTATCCAATCCTATCCTATCTTATCCTATCCTATCCGATCCGATCCGATCCGATCCGATCCGATCCGATCCGATCCGATCCGATCCGATCCGATCCGATCCGATCCGATCCGATCCGATCCGATCCGATCCGATCCGATCCGATCCGATCCGATCCGATCCGATCCGATCCGATCCGATCCGATCCGATCCGATCCGATCCGATCCGATCCGATCCGATCCGATCCGATCCGATCCGATCCGATCCGATCCGATCCGATCCGATCCAATCCGATCCGTTGGTATCATAATTACAGGTTTCAACAACTTTTGATTGATGTATCAATCATCCAAGTCGGAGCATAATTGCAGATTTTTAATTTTTAAAGCTCTGAATTTGTGGGCTACAGTTCAGTTGATTTTTAATAATAATAATTGTACGGATGTGTTCTCCAAATTATTTTAATAAAACAGATGTTTTCCAATAACGTTATAATTCGTATCCAAATATGTATATTTTATTTAATTTATAATTTTAATCTCCAATGTAAATTTTTGATGATGTTTACAGCTCTCTTGTCAAAATTAAAGTGAATGAGCTAATATAAATTTTTACTTCAATAAATTAAAGTGCGCCAAATACTTTTATAGCCGAATTCACCATTTGTATTTCGAAATTTATTGCTGAATAAGTTAAAAGTTTTTTAGTCAAACAAGTTATATGAGTTCAACCATAGATGGCCGTGCGATCAGAACGCAGAACTTATATAATATTGTCGATAACCTAGATTGACTTTTTATCGATGAAAAATAAAAACAATAATCAGCTGTCATATTCTAATGACAATGGTAAGTTTTGGTGCATTTTAATTGTGTTTACAAATAATTCAATTAATATAATTTATAATAAATTCAGTTTCAGAAATTAATGGATAATGCAGCTGTATACTACATATAAACTAATCTACAATACAGCTAAGTACAAAATAGAAAATATTTTTCAATAATTAATTTTTATATTTTATTTTCAGCTCCTGATGATCCTGAACATCCCGCGCCCATTGACTCTACTGAGTCAGAAGGTAACAAACAAATTTTTGAGATTGGCCGAATGATTTCACCAAGTTTGGTTTTAACTCCCACAACTCGAACTAATCCATCTTGACCTGGAATTGCCTTAATAATGCGACCCATCAGCCATCTGCCAGGTGGAACAGCATTTTCAATGACAACTACTAAGTCATTTATGGCTGGATTTCTTGTTGGTTTTGTCCATTTGTGACGTTGTTGTAGCGACAGTAAATATTCTTTATTCCATCTCTGCCAAAAATGCTGGACCATTTGCTGTATATGTTGCCACCTTGACAACCGGTTTTCCTTAATATGAAGAAGATTTTGATCCGGTAACAACGTAATAGGCTGCCCGATTAGAAAATGTCCGGGAGTTAGAGGATCCATATCGTCCGGTGTTATTTCGCATAGTGGCCGTGAATTAAGGATGGCTTCGATTTGAATCAGCAACGTTGCCATCTCTTCATATGTAAGGAGTGATTCTCCTATCACTCGTTTTAAAAAAAATTTTGTAGATTTTACGGCTGCTTCCCATAAACCTCCAAAATTGGGAGCAGCTGGTGGTATAAAATGCCATTTTATATCGTGTGTTGTGCAATATTTCATTATTGATGTGTCTTTTGATACCAATGTTAGACTGGATTGTAATTCTCTTTCTGCGCCGACAAAATTGGACCCATTGTCACTATATATTGCGCCGCATATTCCCCGTCGACCATGGAATCGTCGTAGAGCTGCCAGAAACGCCTCAGTGGTCATATCACAGACCAGTTCTAGGTGCACAGCCTTGGTAGCCATGCAAACGAAAAGAGCCAAATAAACCTTTATGGTTTTCGCACCTCGTAATCTCGAAGATTTGATGTAAAGTGGCCCTGCATAATCCACTCCGGTGGTAAAGAATGGCCTTTGGTAAGTTACTCGAACTTGTGGCAATTGTCCCATTAACTGCTGTTGCTGTTGTGCCTTCAAGCGCACACATTTGACACATCTCCCAATCACTGCCCGAACTTCATCCTTGCCTCTTAGAATGTGGTATTTTTGTTTCAGTGTGGTCATCAAAACCTTTGGACCTGCATGTAATTGCTTGATATGTTCGTCTCTGATTATTATTGTTGTTATGTGATGCCTGGCTGGAAGAATAATAGGGTGCTTCATTGCGTACGGAACATCAGCGTTAATTAATCTGCCACCAACTCGTAATAAACCCTCTTTGTCTATAAATGGAAAAAGACTCGTTAATTTGGAATTTTTACAAATATGTTTATTATTAGTAAGGTCATTGATCTCCGAAGCAAAACTGCCAAGTTGAACTCGTCGCATCACTAAATTAAATGCATCTAGGTTAGCCTCATTATATTGTGGTGAGAATTCTAGACTCTCTGCTATTCTGGTTCCACCTTTCTTCCGAAATAATAGTAACATTCGGACAATAACAGCTATCACCTTCGAAAATTTCGAACATCTTGTAATGAGGCTCCATAGCCAGTCGCCACTGTCTTCATTATTGACTAACACCACTGGATTTAGCTTTTGTTCCTTTCGAACTTCTTCTGGTATTTCTTCTGTAATTTTGTCTTGTTTTGGCCATTCTACCTCTGCTTTCATTAACCAATGTGGCCCATTCCACCATAAGCTGTGCTCCACCAACTCCTCCGGAAACAAGCCTCTCGAAGAGCAATCAGCTGGATTGTCGATTGATGGTACGTGGCTCCATTGACTCCGGTTTGTATGTTGAAGAATGTAGGAAACCCTATTGGATACAAATGTTTGCCATTTCCTCGGACATGATGAGATCCAATTGAGCACAATAGTTGAGTCGGTCCACAATCGATAATTGATAACCTTCAAACCCTTGTATATTTCTAAGACTGATGTCATTAACTTGGTCAGCAATACTGCGGCGCAGAGCTCCAGGCGTGGTATGCTAATCGTTTTAATTGGCGCAACCTTTGTTTTTGCAGCAACAATATTCGTCCGGAAACCAGTTTTTACTTTCACTCTACTGTAGATTACCGCGGCGTAAGCCAATTCGGAAGCATCAGCAAATCCATGCAACTCGAATTCCTCTTCTTCAATGTACAACCATCTATGTATTCTGACATCTTCCAATTTTATCAGATTTTTTCTAATTGCCGTGTAGTCTTCATAAATTGCCTCAGGCAAGCGCTCATCCCACTCGACACCTAACAGCCACAGTTTCTGGAAAAGAATTTTAATTTTTATTATGGTTGGTGACAACCAACCAATCGGATCAAAAATGTTTGATGCCTCGGATAACATATATCGCTTCGTTAATTCATTTTCTTCTAATTTCACCTTAAACTGGAAGCTGTCGCCCTTTGGAGAGTACCTTACTCCTAATATCGAAATGGCGTGAGTGTCGCTTTCAAAATCCAAAATTGAGGTATCTTGGTCTGCTTCGGGAATAATTTGCACAAGCTGCTCACAATTTGATGACCACTTTCGAAGATGGAAACCTCCTTTTCCCATCATGGTGATTAAATCTCGGATAACAATTTCAGCTTCCTCACGAGTGTTGGTTCCCGACATAAGGTCATCAACATAGAAATCACGTCGTAGTATTTCTGAAGCCTTCGGGAACTCCGATTGATAATCAACTGCGAGCTGTTTTAGCGTTTGTGTAGCTAAGAATGGAGCGGATGACGTGCCATAGGTAACGGTTAATAGCTTGTAGGATTGCAGCTCTTCATGTGGTTTCTTTCTCCAAACAATTTTTTGATATTCTGCATCTTTAGCGTTGACCCATATTTGCCGGAACATTTTTTCAATATCGGCTGTAAATACGTATTTATGAATGCGAAATCTAAGTATTAATTCTACTAAGCTAGATTGAACCGTTGGCCCTACTGCCAATTCATCATTCAGCGATTTTCCTTGAACTGTCTTGGCAGATCCATCGAATACAACGCGCAGCTTCGTCGTCGTACTGCTCTCCTTAATCACTCCATGATGCGGTAAAAAATATTGTTCAGCACCAGCATCTCGTGATATCTTCATGTGCCCTAGTCTCAAATACTCGTCTAGGAACTCGACATAATTTCGTTTGAATGCCGAATCACGTGCGAATCTCCTTTCTAAATTATTCATTCTTTTAATTGCCATCCCCTTCGAATTTCCCAGACTCGGCAAACCGGACTTAAAAGGTAAACTTACAATATACCTTCCGTCCTTATCTCTTTTCACAGTGCTCTCAAAGTGTTCAATACACAATCTTTCTTCCTCAGTGTAAGGAGCGACAATGTTGATCTCCTCGATTTCCCAAAATTTGCGAAGGGCTAAGTCTACATCTAAGTGGAGATTAACTGGAACCATTTCCTTGCCAACTTCCATTTGAATTGGCGTTCCCGCTACCACCCATCCTAGTCTTGTATTATGAGCAAGAAGTTTTGTCCTCGGAATGTACTCTTTCCCATCACAAATTATTTCAAAAAATAAATCGCTACCAAGTAGTATATCTATTTTACCTTCCATATTGAAGCACGGATCCGCTAGCTCTAATTTGTCCAAACCTTTTAGATCGGTCAACTCATGAATAGAAGGTTGGTATGACGAAATCTTAGGTACAATGAGCACTCTCGCTGTTGTCGTGTAATTTTCCTTTTCCAATCGGGATTTTATACATATTGTTGCTGCGCCTTTCGATATTCCCGAAGTGACATCATTCAGCCCCTTTATCCAAATTCGCCCATTTTCCCTTTTCAGACCAAGCCGTTGGAAACATTCCTCAGTTACAAATGAGGTTTGTGAGCCGGAATCAAGCAGCGCTCGACATCGTTGCCATTCACCATTAAATTTTTCTACCCTTATTTGAGCTGTTGGAAGGATTGCTGTACTTACCGAATTGGCGTGACTACAAGTAGTTGTTTTGGGTGTTTCTTCTGAGGATTCCAAATGCAAGATGTCGTGGTGCTTCTTCTGACATACAGTGCACTTTCGCTTTGACTTGCACTGATACACCATATGTGAACTATTTAGACAATTATAACACCTGGCATGTTTTCTAATATAATCTCTGCGCTGCTGAACTGATAGTTCTAGAAATTGAGTACACTCAAATAATTTGTGCTCTTTTCCGCAATATGCACAAGTTACTGCTTCTGCAGTGTGCATTGCCTGAATATTTTGTTTAGCAGCTGAACGGTTTCCGCGGCTTTCCAGTTTGACGCCTTGTAGTGAATCCATACGTTTGTTTAAAACCGACAAGAGATTATCCATAGTGGGGTAATCAACGTCTGACGTCTCCAATTTCCACATCTGCCTAGTTTCTGCGTCCATCTTTTGGGTAGCAATATATATAAGCCAGGGATCCCGACTCTCCGCTTTTGTCCCAAGTGCCTTGAGCCCTCGTACGACTTCATCGCATGTATCATGCAAACGGGCAATAGATTTGGAAGTGGCGCTTGTTACTATCGGTTGATCAAAATAAGTTTGAATGAATGAATCGACGATGTAGCGTTTCCTGTCGTATCTCTTGCATAGTTTATGGTATGCTTCGATGTAGTTCGCGATTAACTGGAAAGTGCCGAACCAACGCAAGTGCTTCGCCTCTTAAAAGTCCCTTGAGGTATTGAAACTTTTGGGCCGGAGAAAGATTTACATTCTCATGCACTGTCGATCCGAACAAATCAAAAAATGATTGCCATTCCTTAAAGTTCCCATCGAATGGGGGAATGGTAATACGCGGCAATCGAAAATCACTAGACGGAGTATGCGACATATTTAATGATTGATCTAAATTTACTACCGGTGTATCCGTTGGTTTCCTCTTGCGTATAGCGCCTTGCAATGCAGAAACGATGGAGTAATACTGAGCATCAACGGTTTCGATGTCAGTTTGAGCGGCATCAGATAATGCGAGCATTTGGTACTCCACATCCACAAAATCCTTGTAAAGCTGTTGTATTTTTTCCGATCTAACCGTTAAATCATCAATATTTGTGTCATCCTTAATGGTACGCACAAAATTTTCTATTCGCGTAATTTGCCCTTTAATATATGTTCTTTTTCCTTTTAGCATTTCCATTATCGACTACTGATGTAAAATTATAAAATTTAGAATCACTACCGTTATCACAAGTTGCAACACGTGGGAAGAAGAAAAAAAAACGTTCAAAGTACCGAAATACGAGTATAAATTGTATAAAGTTTGTCTGATAAAACCTTTAATACACTTTAATATAATTCACTGAATACGCTTCGATGCACTTATGAAATTTCTTCACACAAAAAAAAAATCGTATGTTCTAGATATAGTTTTATGAGTATTGACTACGTATAGTTAAATTTAAATAACTCAAAAAAAAATAATTATTTTTCAAATAAAGTTTATTAAAAGAAAAGTCTTTATATTATGTGTTATTTATTTAAAGTAAATATAGTAATAATAAATTATACTCAATGCGTTTTTGTTTTATGATTTCCCGTTCGATGTGGCTTCCTTATATCTGTTTTCCAAAACTGCTACTGAACACCATCCGGCTCGAAGGACCAGAAAATGTACGGATGTGTTCTCCAAATTATTTTAATAAAACAGATGTTTTCCAATAACGTTATAATTCGTATCCAAATATGTATATTTTATTTAATTTATAATTTTAATCTCCAATGTAAATTTTTGATGATGTTTACAGCTCTCTTGTCAAAATTAAAGTGAATGAGCTAATATAAATTTTTACTTCAATAAATTAAAGTGCGCCAAATACTTTTATAGCCGAATTCACCATTTGTATTTCGAAATTTATTGCTGAATAAGTTAAAAGTTTTTTAGTCAAACAAGTTATATGAGTTCAACCATAGATGGCCGTGCGATCAGAACGCAGAACTTATATAATATTGTCGATAACCTAGATTGACTTTTTATCGATGAAAAATAAAAACAATAATCAGCTGTCATATTCTAATGACAATGGTAAGTTTTGGTGCATTTTAATTGTGTTTACAAATAATTCAATTAATATAATTTATAATAAATTCAGTTTCAGAAATTAATGGATAATGCAGCTGTATACTACATATAAACTAATCTACAATACAGCTAAGTACAAAATAGAAAATATTTTTCAATAATTAATTTTTATATTTTATTTTCAGCTCCTGATGATCCTGAACAATAATCCTATCCTATCCTATCCTATCCTATCCTATCCTATCCTATCCTATCCTATCCTATCCTATCCTATCCTATCCTATCCTATCCTATCCTATCCTATCCTATCCTATCCTATCCTATCCTATCCTATCCTATCCTATCCTATCCAATCCTATCCTATCTTATCCTATCCTATCCGATCCGATCCGATCCGATCCGATCCGATCCGATCCGATCCGATCCGATCCGATCCGATCCGATCCGATCCGATCCGATCCGATCCGATCCGATCCGATCCGATCCGATCCGATCCGATCCGATCCGATCCGATCCGATCCGATCCGATCCGATCCGATCCGATCCGATCCGATCCGATCCGATCCGATCCGATCCGATCCGATCCGATCCGATCCGATCCGATCCGATCCGATCCGATCCGATCCGATCCGGTCCGATCCGGTCCGATCCGATCCGATCCGATCCGATCCGATCCGATCCGATCCGATCCGATCCGATCCGATCCGATCCGATCCGATCCGATCCGATCCGGTCCGATCCGGTCCGATCCGATCCGATCCGATCCGATCCGATCCGATCCGATCCGATCCGATCCGATCCGATCCGATCCGATCCGATCCGATCCGATCCGATCCGATCCGATCCGATCCGATCCGATCCGATCCGATCCGATCCGATCCGATCCGATCCGATCCGATCCGATCCGATCCGATCCAATCCGATCCGTTGGTATCATAATTACAGGTTTCAACAACTTTTGATTGATGTATCAATCATCCAAGTCGGAGCATAATTGCAGATTTTTAATTTTTAAAGCTCTGAATTTGTGGGCTACAGTTCAGTTGATTTTTAATAATAATAAATTTTCCACAAAATGTGAAGAAATATTCGAGCGATCTAAATACCCGTTGGTATCATAATTACAGGTTTCAACAACTTTTGATTAATGTATCAATCATCCAAATCGGAGAATACTATCCTATCCTATCCTATCCTATCCTATCCTATCCTATCCTATCCTATCCTATCCTATCCTATCCTATCCTATCCTATCCTATCCTATCCTATCCTATCCTATCCTATCCTATCCTATCCTATCCTATCCTATCCTATCCTATCCTATCCTATCCTATCCTATCCTATCCTATCCTATCCTATCCTATCCTATCCTATCCAATCCTATCCTATCCTATCCGATCCTATCCTATCCGATCCGATCCGATCCGATCCGATCCGATCCGATCCGATCCGATCCGATCCGATCCGATCCGATCCGATCCGATCCGATCCGATCCGATCCGATCCGATCCGATCCGATCCGATCCGATCCGATCCGATCCGATCCGATCCGATCCGATCCGATCCGATCCGATCCGATCCGATCCGATCCGATCCGATCCGATCCGATCCGATCCGATCCGATCCGGTCCGATCCGATCCGATCCGATCCGATCCGATCCGATCCGATCCGAACCGATCCGAACCGATCCGAACCGATCCGATCCGATCCGATCCGAACCGATCCGATCCGATCCGATCCGATCCGATCCGATCCGATCCGATCCGATCCGATCCGATCCGATCCGATCCGATCCGAACCGATCCGATCCGATCCGATCCGATCCGATCCGATCCGATCCGATCCGATCCGATCCGATCCGATCCGATCCGATCCGATCCGATCCAATCCGATCCGATCCGATCCGATCCGATCCGATCCGATCCGATCCGATCCGATCCGATCCAATCCGATCCGATCCGATCCGTTGGTATTATAATTACAGGTTTGAACAACTTTTGATTGATGTATCAATCATCCAAATCGGAGCATAATTGCAGATTTTCAATTTTTAAAGCTCTGAATTTGTGGGCTACAGTTCAGATGATTTTTAATAATAATAAATTTTCCACAAAATGTGAAGAAATATTCGAGCGATCTAAATACCCGTTGGTATCATAATTACAGGTTTCAACAACTTTTGATTGATGTATCAATCATCCAAATCGGAGCATACTATCCTATACTATCCTATCCTATCCTATCCTATCCTATCCTATCCTATCCTATCCTATCCTATCCTATCCTATCCTATCCTATCCTATCCTATCCTATCCTATCCTATCCTATCCTATCCTATCCTATCCTATCCTATCCTATCCTATCCTATCCTATCCTATCCTATCCTATCCTATCCTATCCTATCCTATCCTATCCTATCCTATCCTATCCTATCCTATCCTATCCTATCCTATCCTATCCTATCCTATCCTATCCTATCCTATCCTATCCTATCCTATCCTATCCTATCCTATCCTATCCTATCCTATCCTATCCTATCCTATCCTATCCTATCCAATCCAATCCTATCCTATCTTATCCTATCCTATCCGATCCGATCCGATCCCATCCGATCCGATCCGATCCGATCCGATCCGATCCGATCCGATCCGATCCGATCCGATCCGATCCGATCCGATCCGATCCGATCCGATCCGATCCGATCCGATCCGATCCGATCCGATCCGATCCGATCCGATCCGATCCGATCCGATCCGATCCGATCCGATCCGATCCGATCCGATCCGATCCGATCCGATCCGATCCGATCCGATCCGATCCGATCCGATCCGATCCGATCCGATCCGATCCGATCCGATCCGATCCGATCCGATCCGATCCGATCCGATCCGATCCGATCCGATCCGATCCGATCCGATCCGATCCGATCCGATCCGATTCGATCCGATCCGATCCGATCCGATCCGATCCGATCCGATCCAATCCGATCCGATCCGATCCGTTGGTATCATAATTACAGGTTTCAACAACTTTTGATTGATGTATCAATCATCCAATTCGGAGCATAATTGCAGATTTTTAATTTTTAAAGCTCTGAATTTGTGGGCTACAGTTCAGTTGATTTTTAATAATAATAAATTTTCCACAAAATGTGTAGAAATATTCGAGCGATCTAAATACCCGTTGGTATCATAATTACAGGTTTCAACAACTTTTGATTAATGTATCAATCATCCAAATCGGAGAATACTATCCTATACTATCCTATCCTATCCTATCCTATCCTATCCTATCCTATCCTATCCTATCCTATCCTATCCTATCCTATCCTATCCTATCCTATCCTATCCTATCCTATCCTATCCTATCCTATCCTATCCTATCCTATCCTATCCTATCCTATCCTATCCTATCCTATCCAATCCTATCCTATCTTATCCTATCCGATCCGATCCGATCCGATCCGATCCGATCCGATCCGATCCGATCCGATCCGATCCGATCCGATCCGATCCGATCCGATCCGATCCGATCCGATCCGATCCGATCCGATCCGATCCGATCCGATCCGATCCGATCCGATCCGATCCGATCCGATCCGATCCGATCCGATCCGATCCGATCCGATCCGATCCGATCCGATCCGATCCGATCCAATCCGATCCGATCCGATCTGTTGGTATCATAATTACAGGTTTCAACAACTTTTGATTGATGTATCAATCATCCAAATCGGAGCATAATTGCAGATTTTCAATTTTTAAAGCTCTGAATTTGTGGGCTACAGTTCAGATGATTTTTAATAATAATAAATTTTCCACAAAATGTGAAGAAATATTCGAGCGATCTAAATACACGTTGGTATCATAATTACAGGTTTCAACAACTTTTGATTAATGTATCAATCATCCAAATCGGAGAATACTATCCTATACTATCCTATCCTATCCTATCCTATCCTATCCTATCCTATCCTATCCTATCCTATCCTATCCTATCCTATCCTATCCTATCCTATCCTATCCTATCCTATCCTATCCTATCCTATCCTATCTTATCCTATCCTATCCTATCCTATCCTATCCTATCCTATCCTATCCTATCCTATCCTATCCTATCCTATCCTATCCTATCCTATCCTATCCTATCCTATCCTATCCTATCCTATCCTATCCTATCCTATCCTATCCTATCCTATCCTATCCTATCCGATCCTATCCTATCCTATCCTATCCTATCCTATCCTATCCTATCCAATCCTATCCTATCCTATCCTATCCTATCCGATCCTATCCTATCCGATCCGATCCGATCCGATCCGATCCGATCCGATCCGATCCGATCCGATCCGATCCGATCCGATCCGATCCGATCCGATCCGATCCGATCCGATCCGATCTGTTCCGTTCCGAGATCCGATCCGATCCGATCCGATACGATACGATACGATACGATACGATACGATCCGATCCGATCCGATCCGATCCGATCCGATCCGATCCGATCCGATCCGATCCGATCCGATCCGATCCGATCCGATCCGATCCGATCCGATCCGATCCGATCCGATCCGATCCGATCCGATCCGATCCGATCCGATCCGATCCGATCCGATCCGATCCGATCCGATCCGATCCGATCCGATCCGATCCGATCCGATCCGATCCGATCCGATCCGATCCGATCCAATCCGATCCGATCCGAACCGATCCGATCCGATCCGATCCGATCCGATCCGATCCGATCCGATCCGATCCGATCCGATCCGATCCGATCCGATCCGATCCGATCCGATCCGATCCGATCCGATCCGATCCGATCCGATCCGATCCGATCCGATCCGATCCGATCCGATCCGATCCGATCCGATCCGATCCGATCCGATCCGATCCGATCCGATCCGATCCGATCCGATCCGATCCGATCCGATCCGATCCGATCCGATCCGATCCGATCCGATCCGATCCGATCCGATCCGATCCGATCCGATCCGATCCGATCCGAACCGATCCGAACCGATCCGATCCGATCCGATCCGATCCGATCCGATCCGATCCGAACCGATCCGAACCGATCCGAACCGATCCGAACCGATCCGATCCGATCCGATCCGAACCGATCCGATCTGATCCGATCCGATCCGATCCGATCCGATCCGATTCGATCCGATCCGATCCGATCCGATCCGATCCGATCCGATCCGATCCGATCCGATCTGATCCGATCCGATCCGTTGGTATCATAATTACAGGTTTCAACAACTTTTGATTGATGTATCAATCATCCAAATCGGAGCATAATTGCAGATTTTCAATTTTTAAAGCTCTGAATTTGTGGGCTACAGTTCAGATGATTTTTAATAATAATAAATTTTCCACAAAATGTGTAGAAATATTCGAGCGATCTAAATACCCGTTGGTATCATAATTACAGGTTTCAACAACTTTTGATTGATGTATCAATCATCCAAATCGGAGCATACTATCCTATACTATCCTATCCTATCCTATCCTATCCTATCCTATCCTATCCTATCCTATCCTATCCTATCCTATCCTATCCTATCCTATCCTATCCTATCCTAACCTATCCTATCCTGTCCTATCCTATCCTATCCTATCCTATCCTATCCTATCCTATCCTATCCTATCCTATCCTATCCTATCCTATCCTATCCTATCCTATCCTATCCTATCCTATCCTATCCTATCCTATCCTATCCAATCCTATCCTATCCTATCCGATCCTATCCTATCCGATCCGATCCGATCCGATCCGATCCGAAGCGATCCGATCCGAACCGATCCGCTCCGATCCGATCCGATCCGATCCGATCCGATCCGATCCGATCCGATCCGATCCGATCCGATCCGATCCGATCCGATCCGATCCGATCCGATCCGATCCGATCCGACCCGATCCGATCCGATCCGATCTGATCCGATCCGATCCGATCCGATCCGATCCGATCCGATCCGATCCGATCCGATCCGATCCGATCCGATCCGATCCGATCCGATCCGATCCGATCCGATCCGATCCGATCCGATCCGATCCGATCCGATCCGATCCGATCCGATCCGATCCGATCCGATCCGATCCGATCCGATCCGATCCGATCCGATCCGATCCGATCCGATCCGATCCGATCCGATCCGATCCGATCCGATCCGATCCGATCCGATCCGATCCGATCCGATCCGATCCGATCCGATCCGATCCGATCCGATCCGATCCGATCCGTTGGTATCATAATTACAGGTTTCAACAACTTTTGATTGATGTATCAATCATCCAAATCGGAGCATAATTGCAAATTTTCAATTTTTAAAGCTCTGAATTTGTGGGCTACAGTTCAGTTAATTTTTAATAATAATAAATTTTCCACAAAATGTGTAGAAATATGCGAGCGATCTAAATACCCGTTGGTATCATAATTACAGGTCTCAACACCTATTGATAAAGGCATCAATCATCCAAATCGGAGCATAATTGCAGATTTTTAATTTTAAAAGCTCTGAATTTGTGGGCTATAGTTCAGTTGATTTTTAATAAAATTATATTTTCCGCAAAATGTGTAGAAATATTCGAGCGATCTAAATACCCGTTGGTATCATAATTACAGGTCTCAACACCTATTGATAGAGGCATCAATCATCCAAATCGGAGCATAATTGCAGATTTTTAATTTTAAAAGCTCTGAATTTGTGGGCTATAGTTCAGTTGATTTTTAATAAAATTAAATTTTCCACAAAATGTGTAGAAATATTCGAGCGATCTAAATACCCGTTGGTATCATAATTACAGGTCTCAACACCTATTGATAGAGGCATCAATCATCCAAATCGGAGCATAATTGCAGATTTTTAATTTTAAAAGCTCTGAATTTGTGGGCTATAGTTCAGTTGATTTTTAATAAAATTAAATTTTCCACAAAATGTGTAGAAATATGCGAGCGATCTAAATACCCGTTGGTATCATAATTACAGGTCTCAACACCTATTGATAGAGGCATCAATCATCCAAATCGGAGCATAATTGCAGATTTTTAATTTTAAAAGCTCTGAATTTGTGGGCTATAGTTCAGTTGATTTTTAATAAAATTATATTTTCCGCAAAATGTGTAGAAATATTCGAGCGATCTAAATACCCGTTGGTATCATAATTACAGGTCTCAACACCTATTGATAGAGGCATCAATCATCCAAATCGGAGCATAATTGCAGATTTTTAATTTTAAAAGCTCTGAATTTGTGGGCTATAGTTCAGTTGATTTTTAATAAAATTAAATTTTCCACAAAATGTGTAGAAATATTCGAGCGATCTAAATACCCGTTGGTATCATAATTACAGGTCTCAACACCTATTGATAGAGGCATCAATCATCCAAATCGGAGCATAATTGCAGATTTTAAATTTTAAAAGCTATGAATTTGTGGGCTATAGCAGAGCCTTCTAGAGTATAGAGCCATAATCATTATGACGTATTTTTTCGAAGCTTTTTTAGTGGTATAACTTTTCACTAATTTCCATAGGAATCCATAGTAAAAATGGTGTTTTTTAGCTTCAAGTTTTTCAATGAAAAAAGCAAAAATGTTACAAAATTTTATACAAAAGTGTTCTACATATATTTAGCAGCAATATACAAGAAGGGTATATTGGTATTAAGTAAATATTAATTGCAGAAATATTAAAATTAATTATTTCTAAAATATATTTTGTGAACTTTCATTTTGAAAAATACATCAAAGTTGGCTCTGACGAATTAAAATAATACTTGCTAAATTTATCTTTAGTTTTACTAGTGTACGTTAGATGTCTCAGATTTATACAGAAAAATACTAAAAAGATTGTTTAATCACAAAATTATGACACGTTCTTAAATATTTTGCGAATTTGTTTTGCTTTCCCTACAACTTTTGAACTCAAATTTCCCCAAGTGGTGATTTTTTGTACGGTTTTCAAAATGTTTACTGAACACTGCCATCTATGTATATTGGCTTAATGCACACGATTTGTAGTAAGCTTTTCTTTTTAATTTGACCAGAAAGCTGTTGTTATGAACTTTTTTTTTATATTTTGGTTTAAATAAATCAATTATTACAAGAAAATGAAAACGATTTACTTAAACGATATTCATATATGTATGTTGAAATTCAAACATTTATGAAAATATTTCAGAAATCATAATTAAGAATTTGCAACGTTTTCATTTACAAATTTGTCTTAGGAAAAAAAGTGATTTCCCATATGTTTTGTGTGTTTTACTATGGAAATTTTGATTTTTTCGTCGTTTCTAATTCCCTTATAAAAGCTTCGTATTTTAGATTATGGCTTGTATAATCAAGGTTGCTTTGGCTATAGTTCAGTTGATTTTTAATAAAATTAAATTTTCCACAAAATGTGTAGAAATATGCGAGCGATCTAAATACCCGTTGGTATCATAATTACAGGTCTCAACACCTATTGATAGAGGCATCAATCATCCAAATCGGAGCATAATTGCAGATTTTTAATTTTAAAAGCTCTGAATTTGTGGGCTATAGTTCAGTTGATTTTTAATAAAATTAAATTTTCCACAAAATATGTAGAAATATTCGAGCGATCTAAATACCCGTTGGTATCATAATTACAGGTCTCAACACCTATTGATAGAGGCATCAATCATCCAAATCGGAGCATAATTGCAGATTTTTAATTTTAAAAGCTCTGAATTTGTGGGCTATAGTTCAGTTGATTTTTAATAAAATTAAATTTTCCACAAAATGTGTATAAATATTCGAGCGATCTAAATACCCGTTGGTATCATAATTACAGGTCTCAACACCTATTGATAGAGGCATCAATCATCCAAATCGGAGCATAATTGCAGATTTTTAATTTTAAAAGCTCTGAATTTGTGGGCTATAGTTCAGTTGATTTTTAATAAAATTAAATTTTCCACAAAATGTGTAGAAATATTCGAGCGATCTAAATACCCGTTGGTATCATAATTACAGGTCTCAACACCTATTGATAGAGGCATCAATCATCCAAATCGGAGCATAATTGCAGATTTTTAATTTTAAAAGCTCTGAATTTGTGGGCTATAGTTCAGTTGATTTTTAATAAAATTAAATTTTCCACAAAATGTGTAGAAATATTCGAGCGATCTAAATACCCGTTGGTATCATAATTACAGGTCTCAACACCTATTGATAGAGGCATCAATCATCCAAATCGGAGCATAATTGCAGATTTTTAATTTTAAAAGCTCTGCATTTGTGGGCTATAGTTCAGTTGATTTTTAATAAAATTAAATTTTCCACAAAATATGTAGAAATATTCGAGCGATCTAAATACCCGTTGGTATCATAATTACAGGTCTCAACACCTATTGATAGAGGCATCAATCATCCAAATCGGAGCATAATTGCAGATTTTTAATTTTAAAAGCTCTGAATTTGTGGGCTATAGTTCAGTTGATTTTTAATAAAATTAAATTTTCCACAAAATGTGTAGAAATATTCGAGCGATCTAAATACCCGTTGGTATCATAATTACAGGTCTCAACACCTATTGATAGAGGCATCAATCATCCAAATCGGAGCATAATTGCAGATTTTTAATTTTAAAAGCTCTGAATTTGTGGGCTATAGTTCAGTTGATTTTTAATAAAATTAAATTTTCCACAAAATGTGTAGAAATATTCGAGCGATCTAAATACCCGTTGGTATCATAATTACAGGTCTCAACACCTATTGATAGAGGCATCAATCATCCAAATCGGAGCATAATTGCAGATTTTTAATTTTAAAAGCTCTGAATTTGTGGGCTATAGTTCAGTTGATTTTTAATAAAATTAAATTTTCCACAAAATGTGTATAAATATTCGAGCGATCTAAATACCCGTTGGTATCATAATTACAGGTCTCAACACCTATTGATAGAGGCATCAATCATCCAAATCGGAGCATAATTGCAGATTTTTAATTTTAAAAGCTCTGAATTTGTGGGCTATAGTTCAGTTGATTTTTAATAAAATTAAATTTTCCATAAAATGTGTAGAAATATTCGAGCGATCTAAATACCCGTTGGTATCATAATTACAGGTCTCAACACCTATTGATAGAGGCATCAATCATCCAAATCGGAGCATAATTGCAGATTTTTAATTTTAAAAGCTCTGAATTTGTGGGCTATAGTTCAGTTGATTTTTAATAAAATTAAATTTTCCACAAAATGTGTAGAAATATTCGAGCGATCTAAATACCCGTTGGTATCATAATTACAGGTCTCAACACCTATTGATAGAGGCATCAATCATCCAAATCGGAGCATAATTGCAGATTTTTAATTTTAAAAGCTCTGCATTTGTGGGCTATAGTTCAGTTGATTTTTAATAAAATTAAATTTTCCACAAAATGTGTAGAAATATTCGAGCGATCTAAATACCCGTTGGTATCATAATTACAGGTCTCAACACCTATTGATAGAGGCATCAATCATCCAAATCGGAGCATAATTGCAGATTTTTAATTTTAAAAGCTCTGAATTTGTGGGCTATAGTTCAGTTGATTTTTAATAAAATTAAATTTTCCATAAAATGTGTAGAAATATTCGAGCGATCTAAATACCCGTTGGTATCATAATTACAGGTCTCAACACCTATTGATAGAGGCATCAATCATCCAAATCGGAGCATAATTGCAGATTTTTAATTTTAAAAGCTCTGAATTTGTGGGCTATAGTTCAGTTGATTTTTAATAAAATTAAATTTTCCACAAAATGTGTAGAAATATGCGAGCGATCTAAATACCCGTTGGTATCATAATTACAGGTCTCAACACCTATTGATAGAGGCATCAATCATCCAAATCGGAGCATAATTGCAGATTTTTAATTTTAAAAGCTCTGAATTTGTGGGCTATAGTTCAGTTGATTTTTAATAAAATTATATTTTCCGCAAAATGTGTAGAAATATTCGAGCGATCTAAATACCCGTTGGTATCATAATTACAGGTCTCAACACCTATTGATAGAGGCATCAATCATCCAAATCGGAGCATAATTGCAGATTTTTAATTTTAAAAGCTCTGAATTTGTGGGCTATAGTTCAGTTGATTTTTAATAAAATTAAATTTTCCACAAAATGTGTAGAAATATTCGAGCGATCTAAATACCCGTTGGTATCATAATTACAGGTCTCAACACCTATTGATAGAGGCATCAATCATCCAAATCGGAGCATAATTGCAGATTTTTAATTTTAAAAGCTCTGAATTTGTGGGCTATAGTTCAGTTGATTTTTAATAAAATTAAATTTTCCACAAAATGTGTAGAAATATTCGAGCGATCTAAATACCCGTTGGTATCATAATTACAGGTCTCAACACCTATTGATAGAGGCATCAATCATCCAAATCGGAGCATAATTGCAGATTTTTAATTTTAAAAGCTCTGAATTTGTGGGCTATAGTTCAGTTGATTTTTAATAAAATTAAATTTTCCACAAAATGTGTAGAAATATTCGAGCGATCTAAATACCCGTTGGTATCATAATTACAAGTCTCAACACCTATTGATAGAGGCATCAATCATCCAAATCGGAGCATAATTGCAGATTTTTAATTTTAAAAGCTCTGAATTTGTGGGCTATAGTTCAGTTGATTTTTAATAAAATTAAATTTTCCACAAAATATGTAGAAATATTCGAGCGATCTAAATACCCGTTGGTATCACAATTACAGGTCTTAACACCTATTGATAGAGGCATCAATCATCCAAATCGGAGCATAATTGCAGATTTTTAATTTTAAAAGCTCTGAATTTGTGGGCTATAGTTCAGTTGATTTTTAATAAAATTAAATTTTCCACAAAATGTTTAGAAATATTCGAGCGATCTAAATACCCGTTGGTATCATAATTACAGGTCTCAACACCTATTGATAGAGGCATCAATCATCCAAATCGGAGCATAATTGCAGATTTTTAATTTTAAAAGCTCTGAATTTGTGGGCTATAGTTCAGTTGATTTTTAATAAAATTAAATTTTCCACAAAATGTGTAGAAATATTCGAGCGATCTAAATACCCGTTGGTATCATAATTACAGGTCTCAACACCTATTGATAGAGGCATCAATCATCCAAATCGGAGCATAATTGCAGATTTTTAATTTTAAAAGCTCTGAATTTGTGGGCTATAGTTCAGTTGATTTTTAATAAAATTATATTTTCCGCAAAATGTGTAGAAATATTCGAGCGATCTAAATACCCGTTGGTATCATAATTACAGGTCTCAACACCTATTTATAGAGGCATCTATCATCCAAATCGGAGCATAATTGCAGATTTTTAATTTTAAAAGCTCTGAATTTGTGGGCTATAGTTCAGTTGATTTTTAATAAAATTAAATTTTCCACAAAATGTGTAGAAATATTCGAGCGATCTAAATACCCGTTGGTATCATAATTACAGGTCTCAACACCTATTGATAGAGGCATCAATCATCCAAATCGGAGCATAATTGCAGATTTTTAATTTTAAAAGCTCTGAATTTGTGGGCTATAGTTCAGTTGATTTTTAATAAAATTAAATTTTCCACAAAATGTGTAGAAATATTTGAGCGATCTAAATACCCGTTGGTATCATAATTACAGGTCTCAACACCTATTGATAGAGGCATCAATCATCCAAATCGGAGCATAATTGCAGATTTTTAATTTTAAAAGCTCTGAATTTGTCGGCTATAGTTCAGTTGATTTTTAATAAAATTAAATTTTCCACAAAACGTGTAGAAATATTCGAGCGATCTAAATACCCGTTGGTATCATAATTACAGGTCTCAACACCTATTGATAGAGGCATCAATCATCCAAATCGGAGCATAATTGCAGATTTTTAATTTTAAAAGCTCTGAATTTGTGGGCTATAGTTCAGTTGATTTTTAATAAAATTAAATTTTCCACAAAATGTGTAGAAATATTCGAGCGATCTAAATACTTGTTGGTATCATAATTACAGGTCTCAACACCTATTGATAGAGGCATCAATCATCCAAATCGGAGCATAATTGCAGATTTTTAATTTTAAAAGCTCTGAATTTGTGGGCTATAGTTCAGTTGATTTTTAATAAAATTAAATTTTCCACAAAATGTGTAGAAATATTCGAGCGATCTAAATACCCGTTGGTATCATAATTACAGGTCTCAACACCTATTGATAGAGGCATCAATCATCCAAATCGGAGCATAATTGCAGATTTTTAATTTTAAAAGCTCTGAATTTGTGGGCTATAGTTCAGTTGATTTTTAATAAAATTAAATTTTCCACAAAATGTGTAGAAATATTCGAGCGATCTAAATACCCGTTGGTATCATAATTACAGGTCTCAACACCTATTGATAGAGGCATCAATCATCCAAATCGGAGCATAATTGCAGATTTTTAATTTTAAAAGCTCTGAATTTGTGGGCTATAGTTCAGTTGATTTGTAATAAAATTAAATTTTCCACAAAATGTGTAGAAATATTCGAGCGATCTAAATACCCGTTGGTATCATAATTACAGGTCTCAACACCTATTGATAGAGGCATCAATCATCCAAATCGGAGAATAATTGCAGATTTTTAATTTTGAAAGCTCTGAATTGGTGGGCTATAGTTCAGTTGATTTTTAATAAAATTAAATTTTCCACAAAATGTGTAGAAATATTCGAGCGATCTAAATACCCGTTGGTATCATAATTACAGGTCTCAACACCTATTGATAGAGGTATCAATCATACAAATCGGAGCATAATTGCAGATTTTTAATTTTAAAAGCTCTGAATTTGTGGGCTATAGTTCAATTGATTTTTAATAAAATTATATTTTCCGCAAAATGTGTAGAAATATTCGAGCGATCTAAATACCCGTTGGTATCATAATTACAGGTCTCAACACCTATTGATAGAGGCATCAATCATCCAAATCGGAGCATAATTGCAGATTTTTAATTTTAAAAGCTCTGAATTTGTGGGCTATAGTTCAGTTGATTTTTAATAAAATTATATTTTCCACAAAATGTGTAGAAATATTCGAGCGATCTAAATACCCGTTGGTATCATAATTACAGGTCTCAACACCTATTGATAGAGGTATCAATCATACAAATCGGAGCATAATTGCAGATTTTTAATTTTAAAAGCTCTGAATTTGTGGGCTATAGTTCAATTGATTTTTAATAAAATTATATTTTCCGCAAAATGTGTAGAAATATTCGAGCGATCTAAATACCCGTTGGTATCATAATTACAGGTCTCAACACCTATTGATAGAGGCATCAATCATCCAAATCGGAGCATAATTGCAGATTTTTAATTTTAAAAGCTCTGAATTTGTGGGCTATAGTTCAGTTGATTTTTAATAAAATTAAATTTTCCACAAAATGTGTAGAAATATTCGAGCGATCTAAATACCCGTTGGTATCACAATTACAGGTCTCAACACCTATTGATAGAGGCATCAATCATCCAAATCGGAGCATAATTGCAGAATTTTAATTTTAAAAGCTCTGAATTTGTGGGCTATAGTTCAGTTGATTTTTAATAAAATTAAATTTTCCACAAAATGTGTAGAAATATTCGAGCGATCTAAATACCCGTTGGTATCATAATTACAGGTCTCAACACCTATTGATAGAGGCATCAATCATCCAAATCGGAGCATAATTGCAGATTTTTAATTTTAAAAGCTCTGAATTTGTGGGCTATAGTTCAGTTGATTTTTAATAAAATTATATTTTCCGCAAATTGTGTAGAAATATTCGAGCGATCTAAATACCCGTTTTCATCACATTTACAGGTCTCAACACCTATTGATAAAGGTATCAATCATCCAAATCGGAGCATAATTGCAGATTTTCAATTTTTAAAGCTCTGAATTTGTGGGCTATAGTTCAGTTGATTTTTAATAATAATAAATTTTCCACAAAATGTGTAGAAATATTCGAGCGATCTAAATACCCGTTGGCATCACAATTACAGGTCTCAACACCTATTGATAGAGGCATCAATCATCAAAATCGGAGCATAATTGCAGATTTTTAATTTTAAAAGCTCTGAATTTGTGGGCTATAGTTCAGTTGAATTTTAATAAAATTAAATTTTCCACAAAATGTGAAGAAATATTCGAACGATCTAAATACCCGTTGGTATCATAATTACAGGTTTCAACAACTTTTGATTGATGTATCAATCATCCAAATCGGAGCATAATTGCAGATTTTCAATTTTTAAAGCTCTGAATTTGTGGGCTACAGTTCAGTTGATTTTTAATAATAATAAATTTTCCACAAAATGTGTAGAAATATTCGAGCGATCTAAATACCCGTTGGCATCACAATTACAGGTCTCAACACCTATTGATATAGGCATCAATCATCCAAATCGGAGCATAATTGCAGATTTTTAATTTTAAAAGCTCTGAATTTGTGGGCTATAGTTCAGTTGATTTTTAATAAAATTAAATTTTCCACAAAATGTGAAGAAATATTCGAGCGATCTAAATACCCGTTGGTATCATAATTACAGGTTTCAACAACTTTTGATTGATGTATCAATCATCCAAATCGGAGCATAATTGCAGATTTTCAATTTTTAAAGCTCTGAATTTGTGGGCTATAGTTCAGTTGATTTTTAATAAAAATAAATTTTCCACAAAATGTGTAGAAATATTCGAGCGATCTAAATACCCGTTGGTATCATAATTACAGGTCTCAACACCTATTGATAGAGGCATCAATCATCCAAATCGGAGCATAATTGCAGATTTTCAATTTTTAAAGCTCTGAATTTGTGGGCTATAGTTCAGTTGATTTTTAATAAAAATAAACTTTCCACAAAATGTGTAGAAATATTCGAGCGATCTAAATACCCGTTGGTATCATAATTACAGGTCTCAACACCTATTGATAGAGGCATCAATCATTCAAATCGGAGCATAATTGCAGATTTTTAATTTTAAAAGCTCTGAATTTGTGGGCTATAGTTCAGTTGATTTTTAATAAAATTATATTTTCCACAAAATGTGTAGAAATATGCGAGCGATCTAAATACCCGTTGGTATCATAATTACAGGTCTCAACACCTATTGATAGAGGCATCAATCATTCAAATCGGAGCATAATTGCAGATTTTTAATTTTAAAAGCTCTGAATTTGTGGGCTATAGTTCAGTTGATTTTTAATAAAATTAAATTTTGCACAAAATGTGTAGAAATATTCGAGCGATCTAAATAACCGTTGGCATCACAATTACAGGTCTCAACACCTATTGATAGAGGCATCAATCATCCAAATCGGAGCATAATTGCAGATTTTCAATTTTTAAAGCTCTGAATTTGTGGGCTATAGTTCAGTTGATTTTTAATAAAAATAAATTTTCCACAAAATGTGTAGAAATATTCGAGCGATCTAAATACCCGTTGGTATCATAATTACAGGTCTCAACACCTATTGATAGAGGCATCAATCATTCAAATCGGAGCATAATTGCAGATTTTTAATTTTAAAAGCTCTGAATTTGTGGGCTATAGTTCAATTGATTTTTAATAAAATTAAATTTTGCACAAAATGTGTAGAAATATTCGAGCGATCTAAATACCCGTTGGCATCACAATTACAGGTATCAACACCTATTGATATAGGCATCAATCATCCAAATCGGAGCATAATTACAGATTTTCAATTTTTAAAGCTCTGAATTTGTGGGCTATAGTTCAGTTGATTTTTAATAAAAATAAATTTTCCACAAAATGTGTAGAAATATTCGAGCGATCTAAATACCCGTTGGTATCATAATTACAGGTCTCAACACCTATTGATAGAGGCATCAATCATCCAAATCGGAGCATAATTGCAGATTTTCAATTTTTAAAGCTCTGAATTTGTGGGCTATAGTTCAGTTGATTTTTAATAAAAATAAATTTTCCACAAAATGTGTAGAAATATTCGAGCGATCTAAATACCCGTTGGTATCATAATTACAGGTCTCAACACCTATTGATAGAGGCATCAATCATCCAAATCGGAGCATAATTGCAGATTTTTAATTTTAAAAGCTCTGAATTTGTGGGCTATAGTTCAGTTGATTTTTAATAAAATTAAATTTTGCACAAAATGTGTAGAAATATTCGAGCGATCTAAATACCCGTTGGCATCACAATTACAGGTCTCAACACCTATTGATAGAGGCATCAATCATCCAAATCGGAGCATAATTGCAGATTTTCAATTTTTAAAGCTCTGAATTTGTGGGCTATAGTTCAGTTGATTTTTAATAAAAATAAATTTTCCACAAAATGTGTAGAAATATTCGAGCGATCTAAATACCCGTTGGCATCACAATTACAGGTCTCAACACCTATTGATAGAGGCATCAATCATCCAAATCGGAGCATAATTGCAGATTTTCAATTTTTAAAGCTCTGAATTTGTGGGCTATAGTTCAGTTGATTTTTAATAAAAATAAATTTTCCACAAAATGTGTAGAAATATTCGAGCGATCTAAATACCCGTTGGTATCATAATTACAGGTCTCAACACCTATTGATAGAGGCATCAATCATCCAAATCGGAGCATAATTGCAGATTTTTAATTTTAAAAGCTCTGAATTTGTGGGCTATAGTTCAGTTGATTTTTAATAAAATTAAATTTTGCACAAAATGTGTAGAAATATTCGAGCGATCTAAATACCCGTTTTCATCACATTTACAGGTCTCAACACCTATTGATAAAGGTATCAATCATCCAAATCGGAGCATAATTGCAGATTTTCAATTTTTAAAGCTCTGAATTTGTGGGCTACAGTTCAGTTGATTTTTAATAAAAATAAATTTTCCACAAAATGTGTAGAAATATTCGAGCGATCTAAATACCCGTTGGTATCATAATTACAGGTCTCAACACCTATTGATAGAGGCATCAATCATCCAAATCGGAGCATAATTGCAGATTTTTAATTTTAAAAGCTCTGAATTTGTGGGCTATAGTTCAGTTGATTTTTAATAAAATTAAATTTTCCACAAAATGTGTAGAAATATTCGAGCGATCTAAATACCCGTTGGTATCATAATTACAGGTCTCAACACCTATTGATAGAGGCATCAATCATCCAAATCGGAGCATAATTGCAGATTTTCAATTTTTAAAGCTCTGAATTTGTGGGCTATAGTTCAGTTGATTTTTAATAATAATAAATTTTCCACAAAATGTGTAGAAATATTCGAGCGATCTAAATACCCGTTGGCATCACAATTACAGGTCTCAACACCTATTGATAGAGGCATCAATCATCAAAATCGGAGCATAATTGCAGATTTTTAATTTTAAAAGCTCTGAATTTGTGGGCTATAGTTCAGTTGAGTTTTAATAAAATTAAATTTTCCACAAAATGTGAAGAAATATTCGAACGATCTAAATACCAGTTGGTATCATAATTACAGGTTTCAACAACTTTTGATTGATGTATCAATCATCCAAATCGGAGCATAATTGCAGATTTTCAATTTTTAAAGCTCTGAATTTGTGGGCTATAGTTCAGTTGATTTTTAATAAAAATAAATTTTCCACAAAATGTGTAGAAATATTCGAGCGATCTAAATACCCGTTGGTATCATAATTACAGGTCTCAACACCTATTGATAGAGGCATCAATCATCCAAATCGGAGCATAATTGCAGATTTTTAATTTTAAAAGCTCTGAATTTGTGGGCTATAGTTCAGTTGATTTTTAATAAAATTAAATTTTCCACAAAATGTGTAGAAATATTCGAGCGATCTAAATACCCGTTGGTATCATAATTACAGGTCTCAACACCTATTGATAAAGGTATCAATCATCGAAATCGGAGCATAATTGCAGATTTTCAATTTTTAAAGCTCTGAATTTGTGGGCTATAGTTCAGTTGATTTTTAATAAAAATAAATTTTCCACAAAATGTGTAGAAATATTCGAGCGATCTAAATACCCGTTGGCATCACAATTACAGGTCTCAACACCTATTGATAGAGGCATCAATCATCCAAATCGGAGCATAATTGCAGATTTTCAATTTTTAAAGCTCTGAATTTGTGGGCTATAGTTCAGTTGATTTTTAATAATAATAAATTTTCCACAAAATGTGTAGAAATATTCGAGCGATCTAAATACCCGTTGGTATCATAATTACAGGTCTCAACACCTATTGATAGAGGCATCAATCATCCAAATCGGAGCATAATCGCAGATTTTTAATTTTAAAAGCTCTGAATTTGTGGGCTATAGTTCAGTTGATTTTTAATAAAAATAAATTTTCCACAAAATGTGTAGAAATATTCGAGCGATCTAAATACCCGTTGGTATCATAATTACAGGTCTCAACACCTATTGATAGAGGCATCAATCATCGAAATCGGAGCATAATTGCAGATTTTCAATTTTTAAAGCTCTGAATTTGTGGGCTACAGTTCAGTTGATTTTTAATAATAATAAATTTTCCACAAAATGTGTAGAAATATTCGAGCGATCTAAATACCCGTTGGCATCACAATTACAGGTCTCAACACCTATTGATAGAGGCATCAATCATCCAAATCGGAGCATAATTGCAGATTTTTAATTTTAAAAGCTCTGAATTTGTGGGCTATAGTTCAGTTGATTTTTAATAATAATAAATTTTCCACAAAATGTGTAGAAATATTCGAGCGATCTAAATACCCGTTGGTATCATAATTACAGGTCTCAACACCTATTGATAGAGGCATCAATCATCCAAATCGGAGCATAATCGCAGATTTTTAATTTTAAAAGCTCTGAATTTGTGGGCTATAGTTCAGTTGATTTTTAATAAAATTAAATTTTCCACAAAATATGTAGAAATATTCGAGCGATCTAAATACCCGTTGGTATCATAATTACAGGTCTCAACACCTATTGATAGAGGCATCAATCATCCAAATCGGAGCATAATTGCAGATTTTTAATTTTGAAAGCTCTGAATTTGTGGGCTATAGTTCAGTTGATTTTTAATAAAAATAAATTTTCCACAAAATGTGTAGAAATATTCGAGCGATCTAAATACCCGTTGGTATCATAATTACAGGTCTCAACACCTATTGATAGAGGCATCAATCATCCAAATCGGAGCATAATTGCAGATTTTTAATTTTAAAAGCTCTGAATTTGTGGGCTATAGTTCAGTTGATTTTTAATAAAAATAAATTTTCCACAAAATGTGTAGAAATATTCGAGCGATCTAAATACCCGTTTTCATCACATTTACAGGTCTCAACACCTATTGATAAAGGTATCAATCATCGAAATCGGAGCATAATTGCAGATTTTCAATTTTTAAAGCTCTGAATTTGTGGGCTACAGTTCAGTTGATTTTTAATAATAATAAATTTTCCACAAAATGTGTAGAAATATTCGAGCGATCTAAATACCCGTTGGCATCACAATTACAGGTCTCAACACCTATTGATAGAGGCATCAATCATCCAAATCGGAGCATAATTGCAGATTTTTAATTTTAAAAGCTCTGAATTTGTGGGATATAGTTCAGTTGATTTTTAATAATAATAAATTTTCCACAAAATGTGTAGAAATATTCGAGCGATCTAAATACCCGTTGGTATCATAATTACAGGTCTCAACACCTATTGATAGAGGCATCAATCATCCAAATCGGAGCATAATTGCAGATTTTTAATTTTAAAAGCTCTGAATTTGTGGGCTATAGTTCAGTTGATTTTTAATAAAAATAAATTTTCCACAAAATGTGTAGAAATATTCGAGCGATCTAAATACCCGTTGGTATCATAATTACAGGTCTCAACACCTATTGATAGAGGCATCAATCATCCAAATCGGAGCATAATTGCAGATTTTTAATTTTAAAAGCTCTGAATTTGTGGGCTATAGTTCAGTTGATTTTTAATAAAACTAAATTGTGCACAAAATGTGTAGAAATATTCGAGCGATCTAAATACCCGTTTTCATCACATTTACAGGTCTCAACACCTATTGATAAAGGTATCAATCATCGAAATCGGAGCATAATTGCAGATTTTCAATTTTTAAAGCTCTGAATTTGTGGGCTACAGTTCAGTTGATTTTTAATAATAATAAATTTTCCACAAAATGTGTAGAAATATTCGAGCGATCTAAATACCCGTTGGCATCACAATTACAGGTCTCAACACCTATTGATAGAGGCATCAATCATCCAAATCGGAGCATAATTGCAGATTTTTAATTTTAAAAGCTCTGAATTTGTGGGCTATAGTTCAGTTGATTTTTAATAATAATAAATTTTCCACAAAATGTGTAGAAATATGCGAGCGATCTAAATACCCGTTGGTATCATAATTACAGGTCTCAACACCTATTGATAGAGGCATCAATCATCCAAATCGGAGCATAATTGCAGATTTTTAATTTTAAAAGCTCTGAATTTGTGGGCTATAGTTCAGTTGATTTTTAATAAAATTATATTTTCCGCAAAATGTGTAGAAATATTCGAGCGATCTAAATACCCGTTGGTATCATAATTACAGGTCTCAACACCTATTGATAGAGGCATCAATCATCCAAATCGGAGCATAATTGCAGATTTTTAATTTTAAAAGCTCTGAATTTGTGGGCTATAGTTCAGTTGATTTTTAATAAAATTAAATTTTCCACAAAATGTGTAGAAATATGCGAGCGATCTAAATACCCGTTGGTATCATAATTACAGGTCTCAACACCTATTGATAGAGGCATCAATCATCCAAATCGGAGCATAATTGCAGATTTTTAATTTTAAAAGCTCTGAATTTGTGGGCTATAGTTCAGTTGATTTTTAATAAAATTATATTTTCCGCAAAATGTGTAGAAATATTCGAGCGATCTAAATACCCGTTGGTATCATAATTACAGGTCTCAACACCTATTGATAGAGGCATCAATCATCCAAATCGGAGCATAATTGCAGATTTTTAATTTTAAAAGCTCTGAATTTGTGGGCTATAGTTCAGTTGATTTTTAATAAAATTAAATTTTCCACAAAATGTGTAGAAATATTCGAGCGATCTAAATACCCGTTGGTATCATAATTACAGGTCTCAACACCTATTGATAGAGGCATCAATCATCCAAATCGGAGCATAATTGCAGATTTTAAATTTTAAAAGCTATGAATTTGTGGGCTATAGCAGAGCCTTCTAGAGTATAGAGCCATAATCATTATGACGTATTTTTTCGAAGCTTTTTTAGTGGTATAACTTTTCACTAATTTCCATAGGAATCCATAGTAAAAATGGTGTTTTTTAGCTTCAAGTTTTTCAATGAAAAAAGCAAAAATGTTACAAAATTTTATACAAAAGTGTTCTACATATATTTAGCAGCAATATACAAGAAGGGTATATTGGTATTAAGTAAATATTAATTGCAGAAATATTAAAATTAATTATTTCTAAAATATATTTTGTGAACTTTCATTTTGAAAAATACATCAAAGTTGGCTCTGACGAATTAAAATAATACTTGCTAAATTTATCTTTAGTTTTACTAGTGTACGTTAGATGTCTCAGATTTATACAGAAAAATACTAAAAAGATTGTTTAATCACAAAATTATGACACGTTCTTAAATATTTTGCGAATTTGTTTTGCTTTCCCTACAACTTTTGAACTCAAATTTCCCCAAGTGGTGATTTTTTGTACGGTTTTCAAAATGTTTACTGAACACTGCCATCTATGTATATTGGCTTAATGCACACGATTTGTAGTAAGCTTTTCTTTTTAATTTGACCAGAAAGCTGTTGTTATGAACTTTTTTTTTATATTTTGGTTTAAATAAATCAATTATTACAAGAAAATGAAAACGATTTACTTAAACGATATTCATATATGTTGAAATTCAAACATTTATGAAAATATTTCAGAAATCATAATTAAGAATTTGCAACGTTTTCATTTACAAATTTGTCTTAGGAAAAAAAGTGATTTCCCATATGTTTTGTGTGTTTTACTATGGAAATTTTGATTTTTTCGTCGTTTCTAATTCCCTTATAAAAGCTTCGTATTTTAGATTATGGCTTGTATAATCAAGGTTGCTTTGGCTATAGTTCAGTTGATTTTTAATAAAATTAAATTTTCCACAAAATGTGTAGAAATATGCGAGCGATCTAAATACCCGTTGGTATCATAATTACAGGTCTCAACACCTATTGATAGAGGCATCAATCATCCAAATCGGAGCATAATTGCAGATTTTTAATTTTAAAAGCTCTGAATTTGTGGGCTATAGTTCAGTTGATTTTTAATAAAATTAAATTTTCCACAAAATATGTAGAAATATTCGAGCGATCTAAATACCCGTTGGTATCATAATTACAGGTCTCAACACCTATTGATAGAGGCATCAATCATCCAAATCGGAGCATAATTGCAGATTTTTAATTTTAAAAGCTCTGAATTTGTGGGCTATAGTTCAGTTGATTTTTAATAAAATTAAATTTTCCACAAAATGTGTAGAAATATTCGAGCGATCTAAATACCCGTTGGTATCATAATTACAGGTCTCAACACCTATTGATAGAGGCATCAATCATCCAAATCGGAGCATAATTGCAGATTTTTAATTTTAAAAGCTCTGAATTTGTGGGCTATAGTTCAGTTGATTTTTAATAAAATTAAATTTTCCACAAAATGTGTAGAAATATTCGAGCGATCTAAATACCCGTTGGTATCATAATTACAGGTCTCAACACCTATTGATAGAGGCATCAATCATCCAAATCGGAGCATAATTGCAGATTTTTAATTTTAAAAGCTCTGAATTTGTGGGCTATAGTTCAGTTGATTTTTAATAAAATTAAATTTTCCACAAAATGTGTATAAATATTCGAGCGATCTAAATACCCGTTGGTATCATAATTACAGGTCTCAACACCTATTGATAGAGGCATAAATCATCCAAATCGGAGCATAATTGCAGATTTTTAATTTTAAAAGCTCTGAATTTGTGGGCTATAGTTCAGTTGATTTTTAATAAAATTAAATTTTCCACAAAATGTGTAGAAATATTCGAGCGATCTAAATACCCGTTGGTATCATAATTACAGGTCTCAACACCTATTGATAGAGGCATCAATCATCCAAATCGGAGCATAATTGCAGATTTTTAATTTTAAAAGCTCTGAATTTGTGGGCTATAGTTCAGTTGATTTTTAATAAAATTAAATTTTCCACAAAATGTGTAGAAATATTCGAGCGATCTAAATACCCGTTGGTATCATAATTACAGGTCTCAACACCTATTGATAGAGGCATCAATCATCCAAATCGGAGCATAATTGCAGATTTTTAATTTTAAAAGCTCTGCATTTGTGGGCTATAGTTCAGTTGATTTTTAATAAAATTAAATTTTCCACAAAATGTGTAGAAATATTCGAGCGATCTAAATACCCGTTGGTATCATAATTACAGGTCTCAACACCTATTGATAGAGGCATCAATCATCCAAATCGGAGCATAATTGCAGATTTTTAATTTTAAAAGCTCTGAATTTGTGGGCTATAGTTCAGTTGATTTTTAATAAAATTAAATTTTCCATAAAATGTGTAGAAATATTCGAGCGATCTAAATACCCGTTGGTATCATAATTACAGGTCTCAACACCTATTGATAGAGGCATCAATCATCCAAATCGGAGCATAATTGCAGATTTTTAATTTTAAAAGCTCTGAATTTGTGGGCTATAGTTCAGTTGATTTTTAATAAAATTAAATTTTCCACAAAATGTGTAGAAATATGCGAGCGATCTAAATACCCGTTGGTATCATAATTACAGGTCTCAACACCTATTGATAGAGGCATCAATCATCCAAATCGGAGCATAATTGCAGATTTTTAATTTTAAAAGCTCTGAATTTGTGGGCTATAGTTCAGTTGATTTTTAATAAAATTATATTTTCCGCAAAATGTGTAGAAATATTCGAGCGATCTAAATACCCGTTGGTATCATAATTACAGGTCTCAACACCTATTGATAGAGGCATCAATCATCCAAATCGGAGCATAATTGCAGATTTTTAATTTTAAAAGCTCTGAATTTGTGGGCTATAGTTCAGTTGATTTTTAATAAAATTAAATTTTCCACAAAATATGTAGAAATATTCGAGCGATCTAAATACCCGTTGGTATCATAATTACAGGTCTCAACACCTATTGATAGAGACATCAATCATCCAAATCGGAGCATAATTGCAGATTTTTAATTTTAAAAGCTCTGAATTTGTGGGCTATAGTTCAGTTGATTTTTAATAAAATTAAATTTTCCACAAAATGTGTAGAAATATTCGAGCGATCTAAATACCCGTTGGTATCATAATTACAGGTCTCAACACCTATTGATAGAGGCATCAATCATCCAAATCGGAGCATAATTGCAGATTTTTAATTTTAAAAGCTCTGAATTTGTGGGCTATAGTTCAGTTGATTTTTAATAAAATTAAATTTTCCACAAAATGTGTAGAAATATTCGAGCGATCTAAATACCCGTTGGTATCATAATTACAGGTCTCAACACCTATTGATAGAGGCATCAATCATCCAAATCGGAGCATAATTGCAGATTTTTAATTTTAAAAGCTCTGAATTTGTGGGCTATAGTTCAGTTGATTTTTAATAAAATTAAATTTTCCACAAAATGTGTAGAAATATTCGAGCGATCTAAATACCCGTTGGTATCATAATTACAGGTCTCAACACCTATTGATAGAGGCATCAATCATCCAAATCGGAGCATAATTGCAAATTTTTAATTTTAAAAGCTCTGAATTTGTGGGCTATAGTTCAGTTGATTTTTAATAAAATTAAATTTTCCACAAAATGTGTATAAATATTCGAGCGATCTAAATACCCGTTGGTATCATAATTACAGGTCTCAACACCTATTGATAGAGGCATCAATCATCCAAATCGGAGCATAATTGCAGATTTTTAATTTTAAAAGCTCTGAATTTGTGGGCTATAGTTCAGTTGATTTTTAATAAAATTAAATTTTCCACAAAATGTGTAGAAATATTCGAGCGATCTAAATACCCGTTGGTATCATAATTACAGGTCTCAACACCTATTGATAGAGGCATCAATCATCCAAATCGGAGCATAATTGCAGATTTTTAATTTTAAAAGCTCTGAATTTGTGGGCTATAGTTCAGTTGATTTTTAATAAAATTAAATTTTCCACAAAATGTGTAGAAATATTCGAGCGATCTAAATACCCGTTGGTATCATAATTACAGGTCTCAACACCTATTGATAGAGGCATCAATCATCCAAATCGGAGCATAATTGCAGATTTTTAATTTTAAAAGCTCTGCATTTGTGGGCTATAGTTCAGTTGATTTTTAATAAAATTAAATTTTCCACAAAATGTGTAGAAATATTCGAGCGATCTAAATACCCGTTGGTATCATAATTACAGGTCTCAACACCTATTGATAGAGGCATCAATCATCCAAATCGGAGCATAATTGCAGATTTTTAATTTTAAAAGCTCTGAATTTGTGGGCTATAGTTCAGTTGATTTTTAATAAAATTAAATTTTCCATAAAATGTGTAGAAATATTCGAGCGATCTAAATACCCGTTGGTATCATAATTACAGGTCTCAACACCTATTGATAGAGGCATCAATCATCCAAATCGGAGCATAATTGCAGATTTTTAATTTTAAAAGCTCTGAATTTGTGGGCTATAGTTCAGTTGATTTTTAATAAAATTAAATTTTCCACAAAATGTGTAGAAATATTCGAGCGATCTAAATACCCGTTGGTATCATAATTACAGGTCTCAACACCTATTGATAGAGGCATCAATCATCCAAATCGGAGCATAATTGCAGATTTTTAATTTTAAAAGCTCTGAATTTGTGGGCTATAGTTCAGTTGATTTTTAATAAAATTATATTTTCCGCAAAATGTGTAGAAATATTCGAGCGATCTAAATACCCGTTGGTATCATAATTACAGGTCTCAACACCTATTTATAGAGGCATCTATCATCCAAATCGGAGCATAATTGCAGATTTTTAATTTTAAAAGCTCTGAATTTGTGGGCTATAGTTCAGTTGATTTTTAATAAAATTAAATTTTCCACAAAATGTGTAGAAATATTCGAGCGATCTAAATACCCGTTGGTATCACAATTACAGGTCTCAACACCTATTGATAGAGGCATCAATCATCCAAATCGGAGCATAATTGCAGATTTTTAATTTTAAAAGCTCTGAATTTGTGGGCTATAGTTCAGTTGATTTTTAATAAAATTAAATTTTCCACAAAATGTTTAGAAATATTCGAGCGATCTAAATACCCGTTGGTATCATAATTACAGGTCTCAACACCTATTGATAGAGGCATCAATCATCCAAATCGGAGCATAATTGCAGATTTTTAATTTTAAAAGCTCTGAATTTGTGGGCTATAGTTCAGTTGATTTTTAATAAAATTAAATTTTCCACAAAATGTGTAGAAATATTCGAGCGATCTAAATACCCGTTGGTATCATAATTACAGGTCTCAACACCTATTGATAGAGGCATCAATCATCCAAATCGGAGCATAATTGCAGATTTTTAATTTTAAAAGCTCTGAATTTGTGGGCTATAGTTCAGTTGATTTTTAATAAAATTATATTTTCCGCAAAATGTGTAGAAATATTCGAGCGATCTAAATACCCGTTGGTATCATAATTACAGGTCTCAACACCTATTGATAGAGGCATCAATCATCCAAATCGGAGCATAATTGCAGATTTTTAATTTTAAAAGCTCTGAATTTGTGGGCTATAGTTCAGTTGATTTTTAATAAAATTAAATTTTCCACAAAATGTGTATAAATATTCGAGCGATCTAAATACCCGTTGGTATCATAATTACAGGTCTCAACACCTATTGATAGAGGCATCAATCATCCAAATCGGAGCATAATTGCAGATTTTTAATTTTAAAAGCTCTGAATTTGTGGGCTATAGTTCAGTTGATTTTTAATAAAATTAAATTTTCCACAAAATGTGTAGAAATATTCGAGCGATCTAGATACCCGTTGGTATCATAATTACAGGTCTCAACACCTATTGATAGAGGCATCAATCATCCAAATCGGAGCATAATTGCAGATTTTTAATTTTAAAAGCTCTGAATTTGTGGGCTATAGTTCAGTTGATTTTTAATAAAATTAAATTTTCCACAAAATGTGTAGAAATATTCGAGCGATCTAAATACCCGTTGGTATCATAATTACAGGTCTCAACACCTATTGATAGAGGCATCAATCATCCAAATCGGAGCATAATTGCAGATTTTTAATTTTAAAAGCTCTGAATTTGTGGGCTATAGTTCAGTTGATTTTTAATAAAATTAAATTTTCCACAAAATGTGTATAAATATTCGAGCGATCTAAATACCCGTTGGTATCATAATTACAGGTCTCAACACCTATTGATAGAGGCATCAATCATCCAAATCGGAGCATAATTGCAGATTTTTAATTTTAAAAGCTCTGAATTTGTGGGCTATAGTTCAGTTGATTTTTAATAAAATTAAATTTTCCACAAAATGTGTAGAAATATTCGAGCGATCTAAATACCCGTTGGTATCATAATTACAGGTCTCAACACCTATTGATAGAGGCATTAATCATCCAAATCGGAGCATAATTGCAGATTTTTAATTTTAAAAGCTCTGAATTTGTGGGCTATAGTTCAGTTGATTTTTAATAAAATTAAATTTTCCACAAAATGTGTAGAAATATTCGAGCGATCTAAATACCCGTTGGTATCATAATTACAGGTCTCAACACCTATTGATAGAGGCATCAATCATCCAAATCGGAGCATAATTGCAGATTTTTAATTTTAAAAGCTCTGCATTTGTGGGCTATAGTTCAGTTGATTTTTAATAAAATTAAATTTTCCACAAAATGTGTAGAAATATTCGAGCGATCTAAATACCCGTTGGTATCATAATTACAGGTCTCAACACCTATTGATAGAGGCATCAATCATCCAAATCGGAGCATAATTGCAGATTTTTAATTTTAAAAGCTCTGAATTTGTGGGCTATAGTTCAGTTGATTTTTAATAAAATTAAATTTTCCATAAAATGTGTAGAAATATTCGAGCGATCTAAATACCCGTTGGTATCATAATTACAGGTCTCAACACCTATTGATAGAGGCATCAATCATCCAAATCGGAGCATAATTGCAGATTTTTAATTTTAAAAGCTCTGAATTTGTGGGCTATAGTTCAGTTGATTTTTAATAAAATTAAATTTTCCACAAAATGTGTAGAAATATTCGAGCGATCTAAATACCCGTTGGTATCATAATTACAGGTCTCAACACCTATTGATAGAGGCATCAATCATCCAAATCGGAGCATAATTGCAGATTTTTAATTTTAAAAGCTCTGAATTTGTGGGCTATAGTTCAGTTGATTTTTAATAAAATTATATTTTCCGCAAAATGTGTAGAAATATTCGAGCGATCTAAATACCCGTTGGTATCATAATTACAGGTCTCAACACCTATTTATAGAGGCATCTATCATCCAAATCGGAGCATAATTGCAGATTTTTAATTTTAAAAGCTCTGAATTTGTGGGCTATAGTTCAGTTGATTTTTAATAAAATTAAATTTTCCACAAAATGTGTAGAAATATTCGAGCGATCTAAATACCCGTTGGTATCACAATTACAGGTCTCAACACCTATTGATAGAGGCATGAATCATCCAAATCGGAGCATAATTGCAGATTTTTAATTTTAAAAGCTCTGAATTTGTGGGCTATAGTTCAGTTGATTTTTAATAAAATTAAATTTTCCACAAAATGTTTAGAAATATTCGAGCGATCTAAATACCCGTTGGTATCATAATTACAGGTCTCAACACCTATTGATAGAGGCATCAATCATCCAAATCGGAGCATAATTGCAGATTTTTAATTTTAAAAGCTCTGAATTTGTGGGCTATAGTTCAGTTGATTTTTAATAAAATTAAATTTTCCACAAAATGTGTAGAAATATTCGAGCGATCTAAATACCCGTTGGTATCATAATTACAGGTCTCAACACCTATTGATAGAGGCATCAATCATCCAAATCGGAGCATAATTGCAGATTTTTAATTTTAAAAGCTCTGAATTTGTGGGCTATAGTTCAGTTGATTTTTAATAAAATTATATTTTCCGCAAAATGTGTAGAAATATTCGAGCGATCTAAATACCCGTTGGTATCATAATTACAGGTCTCAACACCTATTGATAGAGGCATCAATCATCCAAATCGGAGCATAATTGCAGATTTTTAATTTTAAAAGCTCTGAATTTGTGGGCTATAGTTCAGTTGATTTTTAATAAAATTAAATTTTCCACAAAATGTGTAGAAATATTCGAGCGATCTAAATACCCGTTGGTATCATAATTACAGGTCTCAACACCTATTGATAGAGGCATCAATCATCCAAATCGGAGCATAATTGCAGATTTTTAATTTTAAAAGCTCTGAATTTGTGGGCTATAGTTCAGTTGATTTTTAATAAAATTAAATTTTCCACAAAATGTGTAGAAATATTCGAGCGATCTAAATACCCGTTGGTATCATAATTACAGGTCTCAACACCTATTGATAGAGGCATCAATCATCCAAATCGGAGCATAATTGCAGATTTTTAATTTTAAAAGCTCTGAATTTGTGGGCTATAGTTCAGTTGATTTGTAATAAAATTAAATTTTCCACAAAATGTGTAGAAATATTCGAGCGATCTAAATACCCGTTGGTATCATAATTACAGGTCTCAACACCTATTGATAGAGGCATCAATCATCCAAATCGGAGAATAATTGCAGATTTTTAATTTTGAAAGCTCTGAATTGGTGGGCTATAGTTCAGTTGATTTTTAATAAAATTAAATTTTCCACAAAATGTGTAGAAATATTCGAGCGATCTAAATACCCGTTGGTATCATAATTACAGGTCTCAACACCTATTGATAGAGGTATCAATCATACAAATCGGAGCATAATTGCAGATTTTTAATTTTAAAAGCTCTGAATTTGTGGGCTATAGTTCAATTGATTTTTAATAAAATTATATTTTCCGCAAAATGTGTAGAAATATTCGAGCGATCTAAATACCCGTTGGTATCATAATTACAGGTCTCAACACCTATTGATAGAGGCATCAATCATCCAAATCGGAGCATAATTGCAGATTTTTAATTTTAAAAGCTCTGAATTTGTGGGCTATAGTTCAGTTGATTTTTAATAAAATTATATTTTCCACAAAATGTGTAGAAATATTCGAGCGATCTAAATACCCGTTGGTATCATAATTACAGGTCTCAACACCTATTGATAGAGGTATCAATCATACAAATCGGAGCATAATTGCAGATTTTTAATTTTAAAAGCTCTGAATTTGTGGGCTATAGTTCAATTGATTTTTAATAAAATTATATTTTCCGCAAAATGTGTAGAAATATTCGAGCGATCTAAATACCCGTTGGTATCATAATTACAGGTCTCAACACCTATTGATAGAGGCATCAATCATCCAAATCGGAGCATAATTGCAGATTTTTAATTTTAAAAGCTCTGAATTTGTGGGCTATAGTTCAGTTGATTTTTAATAAAATTAAATTTTCCACAAAATGTGTAGAAATATTCGAGCGATCTAAATACCCGTTGGTATCATAATTACAGGTCTCAACACCTATTGATAGAGGCATCAATCATCCAAATCGGAGCATAATTGCAGATTTTTAATTTTAAAAGCTCTGAATTTGTGGGCTATAGTTCAGTTGATTTTTAATAAAATTATATTTTCCGCAAATTGTGTAGAAATATTCGAGCGATCTAAATACCCGTTTTCATCACATTTACAGGTCTCAACACCTATTGATAAAGGTATCAATCATCCAAATCGGAGCATAATTGCAGATTTTCAATTTTTAAAGCTCTGAATTTGTGGGCTATAGTTCAGTTGATTTTTAATAATAATAAATTTTCCACAAAATGTGTAGAAATATTCGAGCGATCTAAATACCCGTTGGTATCATAATTACAGGTCTCAACACCTATTGATAGAGGCATCAATCATCCAAATCGGAGCATAATTGCAGATTTTTAATTTTAAAAGCTCTGAATTTGTGGGCTATAGTTCAGTTGATTTTTAATAAAATTATATTTTCCACAAAATGTGTAGAAATATTCGAGCGATCTAAATACCCGTTGGTATCATAATTACAGGTCTCAACACCTATTGATAGAGGTATCATTCATACAAATCGGAGCATAATTGCAGATTTTTAATTTTAAAAGCTCTGAATTTGTGGGCTATAGTTCAATTGATTTTTAATAAAATTATATTTTCCGCAAAATGTGTAGAAATATTCGAGCGATCTAAATACCCGTTGGTATCATAATTACAGGTCTCAACACCTATTGATAGAGGCATCAATCATCCAAATCGGAGCATAATTGCAGATTTTTAATTTTAAAAGCTCTGAATTTGTGGGCTATAGTTCAGTTGATTTTTAATAAAATTAAATTTTCCACAAAATGTGTAGAAATATTCGAGCGATCTAAATACCCGTTGGTATCACAATTACAGGTCTCAACACCTATTGATAGAGGCATCAATCATCCAAATCGGAGCATAATTGCAGAATTTTAATTTTAAAAGCTCTGAATTTGTGGGCTATAGTTCAGTTGATTTTTAATAAAATTAAATTTTCCACAAAATGTGTAGAAATATTCGAGCGATCTAAATACCCGTTGGTATCATAATTACAGGTCTCAACACCTATTGATAGAGGCATCAATCATCCAAATCGGAGCATAATTGCAGATTTTTAATTTTAAAAGCTCTGAATTTGTGGGCTATAGTTCAGTTGATTTTTAATAAAATTATATTTTCCGCAAATTGTGTAGAAATATTCGAGCGATCTAAATACCCGTTTTCATCACATTTACAGGTCTCAACACCTATTGATAGAGGTATCAATCATCCAAATCGGAGCATAATTGCAGATTTTCAATTTTTAAAGCTCTGAATTTGTGGGCTATAGTTCAGTTGATTTTTAATAATAATAAATTTTCCACAAAATGTGTAGAAATATTCGAGCGATCTAAATACCCGTTGGTATCATAATTACAGGTCTCAACACCTATTGATAGAGGCATCAATCATCCAAATCGGAGCATAATTGCAGATTTTTAATTTTAAAAGCTCTGAATTTGTGGGCTATAGTTCAGTTGATTTTTAATAAAATTATATTTTCCACAAAATGTGTAGAAATATTCGAGCGATCTAAATACCCGTTGGTATCATAATTACAGGTCTCAACACCTATTGATAGAGGTATCAATCATACAAATCGGAGCATAATTGCAGATTTTTAATTTTAAAAGCTCTGAATTTGTGGGCTATAGTTCAATTGATTTTTAATAAAATTATATTTTCCGCAAAATGTGTAGAAATATTCGAGCGATCTAAATACCCGTTGGTATCATAATTACAGGTCTCAACACCTATTGATAGAGGCATCAATCATCCAAATCGGAGCATAATTGCAGATTTTTAATTTTAAAAGCTCTGAATTTGTGGGCTATAGTTCAGTTGATTTTTAATAAAATTAAATTTTCCACAAAATGTGTAGAAATATTCGAGCGATCTAAATACCCGTTGGTATCACAATTACAGGTCTCAACACCTATTGATAGAGGCATCAATCATCCAAATCGGAGCATAATTGCAGAATTTTAATTTTAAAAGCTCTGAATTTGTGGGCTATAGTTCAGTTGATTTTTAATAAAATTAAATTTTCCACAAAATGTGTAGAAATATTCGAGCGATCTAAATACCCGTTGGTATCATAATTACAGGTCTCAACACCTATTGATAGAGGCATCAATCATCAAAATCGGAGCATAATTGCAGATTTTTAATTTTAAAAGCTCTGAATTTGTGGGCTATAGTTCAGTTGAATTTTAATAAAATTAAATTTTCCACAAAATGTGAAGAAATATTCGAACGATCTAAATACCCGTTGGTATCATAATTACAGGTTTCAACAACTTTTGATTGATGTATCAATCATCCAAATCGGAGCATAATTGCAGATTTTCAATTTTTAAAGCTCTGAATTTGTGGGCTACAGTTCAGTTGATTTTTAATAATAATAAATTTTCCACAAAATGTGTAGAAATATTCGAGCGATCTAAATACCCGTTGGCATCACAATTACAGGTCTCAACACCTATTGATAGAGGCATCAATCATCCAAATCGGAGCATAATTGCAGATTTTTAATTTTAAAAGCTCTGAATTTGTGGGCTATAGTTCAGTTGATTTTTAATAAAATTAAATTTTCCACAAAATGTGAAGAAATATTCGAGCGATCTAAATACCCGTTGGTATCATAATTACAGGTTTCAACAACTTTTGATTGATGTATCAATCATCCAAATCGGAGCATAATTGCAGATTTTCAATTTTTAAAGCTCTGAATTTGTGGGCTATAGTTCAGTTGATTTTTAATAAAAATAAATTTTCCACAAAATGTGTAGAAATATTCGAGCGATCTAAATACCCGTTGGTATCATAATTACAGGTCTCAACACCTATTGATAGAGGCATCAATCATCCAAATCGGAGCATAATTGCAGATTTTCAATTTTTAAAGCTCTGAATTTGTGGGCTATAGTTCAGTTGATTTTTAATAAAAATAAACTTTCCACAAAATGTGTAGAAATATTCGAGCGATCTAAATACCCGTTGGTATCATAATTACAGGTCTCAACACCTATTGATAGAGGCATCAATCATTCAAATCGGAGCATAATTGCAGATTTTTAATTTTAAAAGCTCTGAATTTGTGGGCTATAGTTCAGTTGATTTTTAATAAAATTATATTTTCCACAAAATGTGTAGAAATATGCGAGCGATCTAAATACCCGTTGGTATCATAATTACAGGTCTCAACACCTATTGATAGAGGCATCAATCATTCAAATCGGAGCATAATTGCAGATTTTTAATTTTAAAAGCTCTGAATTTGTGGGCTATAGTTCAGTTGATTTTTAATAAAATTAAATTTTGCACAAAATGTGTAGAAATATTCGAGCGATCTAAATAACCGTTGGCATCACAATTACAGGTCTCAACACCTATTGATAGAGGCATCAATCATCCAAATCGGAGCATAATTGCAGATTTTCAATTTTTAAAGCTCTGAATTTGTGGGCTATAGTTCAGTTGATTTTTAATAAAAATAAATTTTCCACAAAATGTGTAGAAATATTCGAGCGATCTAAATACCCGTTGGTATCATAATTACAGGTCTCAACACCTATTGATAGAGGCATCAATCATTCAAATCGGAGCATAATTGCAGATTTTTAATTTTAAAAGCTCTGAATTTGTGGGCTATAGTTCAGTTGATTTTTAATAAAATTAAATTTTGCACAAAATGTGAAGAAATATTCGAGCGATCTAAATACCCGTTGGCATCACAATTACAGGTATCAACACCTATTGATATAGGCATCAATCATCCAAATCGGAGCATAATTACAGATTTTCAATTTTTAAAGCTCTGAATTTGTGGGCTATAGTTCAGTTGATGTTTAATAAAAATAAATTTTCCACAAAATGTGTAGAAATATTCGAGCGATCTTAATACCCGTTGGTATCATAATTACAGGTCTCAACACCTATTGATAGAGGCATCAATCATCAAAATCGGAGCATAATTGCAGATTTTTAATTTTAAAAGCTCTGAATTTGTGGGCTATAGTTCAGTTGAATTTTAATAAAATTAAATTTTCCACAAAATGTGAAGAAATATTCGAGCGATCTAAATACCCGTTGGTATCATAATTACAGGTCTCAACACCTATTGATAGAGGCATCAATCATCAAAATCGGAGCATAATTGCAGATTTTTAATTTTAAAAGCTCTGAATTTGTGGGCTATAGTTCAGTTGAATTTTAATAAAATTAAATTTTCCACAAAATGTGAAGAAATATTCGAACGATCTAAATACCCGTTGGTATCATAATTACAGGTTTCAACAACTTTTGATTGATGTATCAATCATCCAAATCGGAGCATAATTGCAGATTTTCAATTTTTAAAGCTCTGAATTTGTGGGCTACAGTTCAGTTGATTTTTAATAATAATAAATTTTCCACAAAATGTGTAGAAATATTCGAGCGATCTAAATACCCGTTGGCATCACAATTACAGGTCTCAACACCTATTGATAGAGGCATCAATCATCCAAATCGGAGCATAATTGCAGATTTTTAATTTTAAAAGCTCTGAATTTGTGGGCTATAGTTCAGTTGATTTTTAATAAAATTAAATTTTCCACAAAATGTGAAGAAATATTCGAGCGATCTAAATACCCGTTGGTATCATAATTACAGGTTTCAACAACTTTTGATTGATGTATCAATCATCCAAATCGGAGCATAATTGCAGATTTTCAATTTTTAAAGCTCTGAATTTGTGGGCTATAGTTCAGTTGATTTTTAATAAAAATAAATTTTCCACAAAATGTGTAGAAATATTCGAGCGATCTAAATACCCGTTGGTATCATAATTACAGGTCTCAACACCTATTGATAGAGGCATCAATCATCCAAATCGGAGCATAATTGCAGATTTTCAATTTTTAAAGCTCTGAATTTGTGGGCTATAGTTCAGTTGATTTTTAATAAAAATAAACTTTCCACAAAATGTGTAGAAATATTCGAGCGATCTAAATACCCGTTGGTATCATAATTACAGGTCTCAACACCTATTGATAGAGGCATCAATCATTCAAATCGGAGCATAATTGCAGATTTTTAATTTTAAAAGCTCTGAATTTGTGGGCTATAGTTCAGTTGATTTTTAATAAAATTATATTTTCCACAAAATGTGTAGAAATATGCGAGCGATCTAAATACCCGTTGGTATCATAATTACAGGTCTCAACACCTATTGATAGAGGCATCAATCATTCAAATCGGAGCATAATTGCAGATTTTTAATTTTAAAAGCTCTGAATTTGTGGGCTATAGTTCAGTTGATTTTTAATAAAATTAAATTTTGCACAAAATGTGTAGAAATATTCGAGCGATCTAAATAACCGTTGGCATCACAATTACAGGTCTCAACACCTATTGATAGAGGCATCAATCATCCAAATCGGAGCATAATTGCAGATTTTCAATTTTTAAAGCTCTGAATTTGTGGGCTATAGTTCAGTTGATTTTTAATAAAAATAAATTTTCCACAAAATGTGTAGAAATATTCGAGCGATCTAAATACCCGTTGGTATCATAATTACAGGTCTCAACACCTATTGATAGAGGCATCAATCATTCAAATCGGAGCATAATTGCAGATTTTTAATTTTAAAAGCTCTGAATTTGTGGGCTATAGTTCAGTTGATTTTTAATAAAATTAAATTTTGCACAAAATGTGAAGAAATATTCGAGCGATCTAAATACCCGTTGGCATCACAATTACAGGTATCAACACCTATTGATATAGGCATCAATCATCCAAATCGGAGCATAATTACAGATTTTCAATTTTTAAAGCTCTGAATTTGTGGGCTATAGTTCAGTTGATGTTTAATAAAAATAAATTTTCCACAAAATGTGTAGAAATATTCGAGCGATCTTAATACCCGTTGGTATCATAATTACAGGTCTCAACACCTATTGATAGAGGCATCAATCATCCAAATCGGAGCATAATTGCAGATTTTCAATTTTTAAAGCTCTGAATTTGTGGGCTATAGTTCAGTTGATTTTTAATAAAAATAAATTTTCCACAAAATGTGTAGAAATATTCGAGCGATCTAAATACCCGTTGGTATCATAATTACAGGTCTCAACACCTATTGATAGAGGCATCAATCATCCAAATCGGAGCATAATTGCAGATTTTTAATTTTAAAAGCTCTGAATTTGTGGGCTATAGTTCAGTTGATTTTTAATAAAATTAAATTTTGCACAAAATGTGTAGAAATATTCGAGCGATCTAAATACCCGTTGGCATCACAATTACAGGTCTCAACACCTATTGATAGAGGCATCAATCATCCAAATCGGAGCATAATTGCAGATTTTCAATTTTTAAAGCTCTGAATTTGTGGGCTATAGTTCAGTTGATTTTTAATAAAAATAAATTTTCCACAAAATGTGTAGAAATATTCGAGCGATCTAAATACCCGTTGGCATCACAATTACAGGTCTCAACACCTATTGATAGAGGCATCAATCATCCAAATCGGAGCATAATTGCAGATTTTCAATTTTTAAAGCTCTGAATTTGTGGGCTATAGTTCAGTTGATTTTTAATAAAAATAAATTTTCCACAAAATGTGTAGAAATATTCGAGCGATCTAAATACCCGTTGGTATCATAATTACAGGTCTCAACACCTATTGATAGAGGCATCAATCATCCAAATCGGAGCATAATTGCAGATTTTTAATTTTAAAAGCTCTGAATTTGTGGGCTATAGTTCAGTTGATTTTTAATAAAATTAAATTTTGCACAAAATGTGTAGAAATATTCGAGCGATCTAAATACCCGTTTTCATCAAATTTACAGGTCTCAACACCTATTGATAAAGGTATCAATCATCCAAATCGGAGCATAATTGCAGATTTTCAATTTTTAAAGCTCTGAATTTGTGGGCTACAGTTCAGTTGATTTTTAATAATAATAAATTTTCCACAAAATGTGTAGAAATATTCGAGCGATCTAAATACCCGTTGGTATCATAATTACAGGTCTCAACACCTATTGATAGAGGCATCAATCATCCAAATCGGAGCATAATTGCAGATTTTTAATTTTAAAAGCTCTGAATTTGTGGGCTATAGTTCAGTTGATTTTTAATAAAATTAAATTTTCCACAAAATGTGTAGAAATATTCGAGCGATCTAAATACCCGTTGGTATCATAATTACAGGTCTCAACACCTATTGATAGAGGCATCAATCATCCAAATCGGAGCATAATTGCAGATTTTCAATTTTTAAAGCTCTGAATTTGTGGGCTATAGTTCAGTTGATTTTTAATAATAATAAATTTTCCACAAAATGTGTAGAAATATTCGAGCGATCTAAATACCCGTTGGCATCACAATTACAGGTCTCAACACCTATTGATAGAGGCATCAATCATCAAAATCGGAGCATAATTGCAGATTTTTAATTTTAAAAGCTCTGAATTTGTGGGCTATAGTTCAGTTGAGTTTTAATAAAATTAAATTTTCCACAAAATGTGAAGAAATATTCGAACGATCTAAATACCAGTTGGTATCATAATTACAGGTTTCAACAACTTTTGATTGATGTATCAATCATCCAAATCGGAGCATAATTGCAGATTTTTAATTTTTAAAGCTCTGAATTTGTGGGCTATAGTTCAGTTGATTTTTAATAAAATTAAATTTTCCACAAAATGTGTAGAAATATTCGAGCGATCTAAATACCCGTTGGTATCATAATTACAGGTCTCAACACCTATTGATAGAGGCATCAATCATCCAAATCGGAGCATAATTGCAGATTTTTAATTTTAAAAGCTCTGAATTTGTGGGCTATAGTTCAGTTGATTTTTAATAAAATTAAATTTTGCACAAAATGTGTAGAAATATTCGAGCGATCTAAATACCCGTTTTCATCACATTTACAGGTCTCAACACCTATTGATAAAGGTATCAATCATCGAAATCGGAGCATAATTGCAGATTTTCAATTTTTAAAGCTCTGAATTTGTGGGCTATAGTTCAGTTGATTTTTAATAAAAATAAATTTTCCACAAAATGTGTAGAAATATTCGAGCGATCTAAATACCCGTTGGCATCACAATTACAGGTCTCAACACCTATTGATAGAGGCATCAATCATCCAAATCGGAGCATAATTGCAGATTTTCAATTTTTAAAGCTCTGAATTTGTGGGCTATAGTTCAGTTGATTTTTAATAATAATAAATTTTCCACAAAATGTGTAGAAATATTCGAGCGATCTAAATACCCGTTGGTATCATAATTACAGGTCTCAACACCTATTGATAGAGGCATCAATCATCCAAATCGGAGCATAATCGCAGATTTTTAATTTTAAAAGCTCTGAATTTGTGGGCTATAGTTCAGTTGATTTTTAATAAAAATAAATTTTCCACAAAATGTGTAGAAATATTCGAGCGATCTAAATACCCGTTGGTATCATAATTACAGGTCTCAACACCTATTGATAGAGGCATCAATCATCGAAATCGGAGCATAATTGCAGATTTTCAATTTTTAAAGCTCTGAATTTGTGGGCTATAGTTCAGTTGATTTTTAATAATAATAAATTTTCCACAAAATGTGTAGAAATATTCGAGCGATCTAAATACCCGTTGGTATCATAATTACAGGTCTCAACACCTATTGATAGAGGCATCAATCATCCAAATCGGAGCATAATCGCAGATTTTTAATTTTAAAAGCTCTGAATTTGTGGGCTACAGTTCAGTTGATTTTTAATAATAATAAATTTTCCACAAAATGTGTAGAAATATTCGAGCGATCTAAATACCCGTTGGCATCACAATTACAGGTCTCAACACCTATTGATAGAGGCATCAATCATCCAAATCGGAGCATAATTGCAGATTTTTAATTTTAAAAGCTCTGAATTTGTGGGCTATAGTTCAGTTGATTTTTAATAATAATAAATTTTCCACAAAATGTGTAGAAATATTCGAGCGATCTAAATACCCGTTGGTATCATAATTACAGGTCTCAACACCTATTGATAGAGGCATCAATCATCCAAATCGGAGCATAATCGCAGATTTTTAATTTTAAAAGCTCTGAATTTGTGGGCTATAGTTCAGTTGATTTTTAATAAAATTAAATTTTCCACAAAATATGTAGAAATATTCGAGCGATCTAAATACCCGTTGGTATCATAATTACAGGTCTCAACACCTATTGATAGAGGCATCAATCATCCAAATCGGAGCATAATTGCAGATTTTTAATTTTAAAAGCTCTGAATTTGTGGGCTATAGTTCAGTTGATTTTTAATAAAAATAAATTTTCCACAAAATGTGTAGAAATATTCGAGCGATCTAAATACCCGTTGGTATCATAATTACAGGTCTCAACACCTATTGATAGAGGCATCAATCATCCAAATCGGAGCATAATTGCAGATTTTTAATTTTAAAAGCTCTGAATTTGTGGGATATAGTTCAGTTGATTTTTAATAAAACTAAATTTTGCACAAAATGTGTAGAAATATTCGAGCGATCTAAATACCCGTTTTCATCACATTTACAGGTCTCAACACCTATTGATAAAGGTATCAATCATCGAAATCGGAGCATAATTGCAGATTTTCAATTTTTAAAGCTCTGAATTTGTGGGCTACAGTTCAGTTGATTTTTAATAATAATAAATTTTCCACAAAATGTGTAGAAATATTCGAGCGATCTAAATACCCGTTGGCATCACAATTACAGGTCTCAACACCTATTGATAGAGGCATCAATCATCTAAATCGGAGCATAATTGCAGATTTTTAATTTTAAAAGCTCTGAATTTGTGGGCTATAGTTCAGTTGATTTTTAATAATAATAAATTTTCCACAAAATGTGTAGAAATATTCGAGCGATCTAAATACCCGTTGGCATCACAATTACAGGTCTCAACACCTGTTGATAGAGGCATCAATCATCCAAATCGGAGCATAATTGCAGATTTTCAATTTTTAAAGCTCTGAATTTGTGGGCTATAGTTCAGTTGATTTTTAATAAAAATAAATTTTCCACAAAATGTGTAGAAATATTCGAGCGATCTAAATACCCGTTTTCATCACATTTACAGGTCTCAACACCTATTGATAAAGGTATCAATCATCGAAATCGGAGCATAATTGCAGATTTTCAATTTTTAAAGCTCTGAATTTGTGGGCTACAGTTCAGTTGATTTTTAATAATAATAAATTTTCCACAAAATGTGTAGAAATATTCGAGCGATCTAAATACCCGTTGGCATCACAATTACAGGTCTCAACACCTATTGATAGAGGCATCAATCATCCAAATCGGAGCATAATTGCAGATTTTTAATTTTAAAAGCTCTGAATTTGTGGGCTATAGTTCAGTTGATTTTTAATAAAAATAAATTTTGCACAAAATGTGTAGAAATATTCGAGCGATCTAAATACCCGTTTTCATCACATTTACAGGTCTCAACACCTATTGATAAAGGTATCAATCATCGAAATCGGAGCATAATTGCAGATTTTCAATTTTTAAAGCTCTGAATTTGTGGGCTATAGTTCAGTTGATTTTTAATAAAAATAAATTTTCCACAAAATGTGTAGAAATATTCGAGCGATCTAAATACCCGTTGGCATCACAATTACAGGTCTCAACACCTATTGATAGAGGCATCAATCATCCAAATCGGAGCATAATTGCAGATTTTCAATTTTTAAAGCTCTGAATTTGTGGGCTATAGTTCAGTTGATTTTTAATAAAAATAAATTTTCCACAAAATGTGTAGAAATATTCGAGTGATCTAAATACCCGTTGGCATCACAATTACAGGTCTCAACACCTATTGATAGAGGCATCAATCATCGAAATCGGAGCATAATTGCAGATTTTCAATTTTTAAAGCTCTGAATTTGTGGGCTATAGTTCAGTTGATTTTTAATAATAATAAATTTTCCACAAAATGTGTAGAAATATTCGAGCGATCTAAATACCCGTTGGTATCATAATTACAGGTCTCAACACCTATTGATAGAGGCATCAATCATCCAAATCGGAGCATAATCGCAGATTTTTAATTTTAAAAGCTCTGAATTTGTGGGCTATAGTTCAGTTGATTTTTAATAAAAATAAATTTTCCACAAAATGTGTAGAAATATTCGAGCGATCTAAATACCCGTTGGTATCATAATTACAGGTCTCAACACCTATTGATAGAGGCATCAATCATCGAAATCGGAGCATAATTGCAGATTTTCAATTTTTAAAGCTCTGAATTTGTGGGCTACAGTTCAGTTGATTTTTAATAATAATAAATTTTCCACAAAATGTGTAGAAATATTCGAGCGATCTAAATACCCGTTGGCATCACAATTACAGGTCTCAACACCTATTGATAGAGGCATCAATCATCCAAATCGGAGCATAATTGCAGATTTTTAATTTTAAAAGCTCTGAATTTGTGGGCTATAGTTCAGTTGATTTTTAATAATAATAAATTTTCCACAAAATGTGTAGAAATATTCGAGCGATCTAAATACCCGTTGGTATCATAATTACAGGTCTCAACACCTATTGATAGAGGCATCAATCATCCAAGTCGGAGCATAATTGCAGATTTTTAATTTTAAAAGCTCTGAATTTGTGGGCTATAGTTCAGTTGATTTTTAATAAAAATAAATTTTCCACAAAATGTGTAGAAATATTCGAGCGATCTAAATACCCGTTGGTATCATAATTACAGGTCTCAACACCTATTGATAGAGGCATCAATCATCCAAATCGGAGCATAATTGCAGATTTTTAATTTTAAAAGCTCTGAATTTGTGGGCTACAGTTCAGTTGATTTTTAATAAAACTAAATTTTGCACAAAATGTGTAGAAATATTCGAGCGATCTAAATACCCGTTTTCATCACATTTACAGGTCTCAACACCTATTGATAAAGGTATCAATCATCGAAATCGGAGCATAATTGCAGATTTTCAATTTTTAAAGCTCTGAATTTGTGGGCTACAGTTCAGTTGATTTTTAATAATAATAAATTTTCCACAAAATGTGTAGAAATATTCGAGCGATCTAAATACCCGTTGGCATCACAATTACAGGTCTCAACACCTATTGATAGAGGCATCAATCATCCAAATCGGAGCATAATTGCAGATTTTTAATTTTAAAAGCTCTGAATTTGTGGGCTATAGTTCAGTTGATTTTTAATAATAATAAATTTTCCACAAAATGTGTAGAAATATTCGAGCGATCTAAATACCCGTTGGCATCACAATTACAGGTCTCAACACCTATTGATAGAGGCATCAATCATCGAAATCGGAGCATAATTGCAGATTTTCAATTTTTAAAGCTCTGAATTTGTGGGCTATAGTTCAGTTGATTTTTAATAAAAATAAATTTTCCACAAAATGTGTAGAAATATTCGAGCGATCTAAATACCCGTTTTCATCACATTTACAGGTCTCAACACCTATTGATAAAGGTATCAATCATCGAAATCGGAGCATAATTGCAGATTTTCAATTTTTAAAGCTCTGAATTTGTGGGCTATAGTTCAGTTGATTTTTAATAAAAATAAATTTTCCACAAAATGTGTAAAAATATTCGAGCGATCTAAATACCCGTTTTCATCACATTTACAGGTCTCAACACCTATTGATAAAGGTATCAATCATCCAAATCGGAGCATAATTGCAGATTTTCAATTTTTAAAGCTCTGAATTTGTGGGCTACAGTTCAGTTGATTTTTAATAATAATAAATTTTCCACAAAATGTGTAGAAATATTCGAGCGATCTAAATACCCGTTGGCATCACAATTACAGGTCTCAAAACCTATTGATAGAGGCATCAATCATCCAAATCGGAGCATAATTGCAGATTTTTAATTTTAAAAGCTCTGAATTTGTGGGCTATAGTTCAGTTGATTTTTAATAAAATTAAATTTTCCACAAAATGTGTAGAAATATTCGAGCGATCTAAATACCCGTTGGTATCATAATTACAGGTCTCAACACCTATTGATAGAGGCATCAATCATCCAAATCGGAGCATAATTGCAGATTTTTAATTTTAAAAGCTCTGAATTTGTGGGCTATAGTTCAGTTGATTTTTAATAAAATTAAATTTTGCACAAAATGTGTAGAAATATTCGAGCGATCTAAATACCCGTTTTCATCACATTTACAGGTCTCAACACCTATTGATAAAGGTATCAATCATCGAAATCGGAGCATAATTGCAGATTTTCAATTTTTAAAGCTCTGAATTTGTGGGCTATAGTTCAGTTGATTTTTAATAAAAATAAATTTTCTACAAAATGTGTAGAAATATTCGAGCGATCTAAATACCCGTTGGCATCACAATTACAGGTCTCAACACCTATTGATAGAGGCATCAATCATCCAAATCGGAGCATAATTGCAGATTTTCAATTTTTAAAGCTCTGAATTTGTGGGCTATAGTTCAGTTGATTTTTAATAAAAATAAATTTTCCACAAAATGTGTAGAAATATTCGAGCGATCTAAATACCCGTTGGCATCACAATTACAGGTCTCAACACCTATTGATAGAGGCATCAATCATCCAAATCGGAGCATAATTGCAGATTTTCAATTTTTAAAGCTCTGAATTTGTGGGCTATAGTTCAGTTGATTTTTAATAAAAATAAATTTTCCACAAAATGTGTAGAAATATTCGAGCGATCTAAATACCCGTTGGTATCATAATTACAGGTCTCAACACCTATTGATAGAGGCATCAATCATCCAAATCGGAGCATAATTGCAGATTTTTAATTTTAAAAGCTCTGAATTTGTGGGCTATAGTTCAGTTGATTTTTAATAAAATTAAATTTTGCACAAAATGTGTAGAAATATTCGAGCGATCTAAATACCCGTTTTCATCACATTTACAGGTCTCAACACCTATTGATAAAGGTATCAATCATCGAAATCGGAGCATAATTGCAGATTTTCAATTTTTAAAGCTCTGAATTTGTGGGCTATAGTTCAGTTGATTTTTAATAAAAATAAATTTTCCACAAAATGTGTAGAAATATTCGAGCGATCTAAATACCCGTTGGCATCACAATTACAGGTCTCAACACCTATTGATAGAGGCATCAATCATCCAAATCGGAGCATAATTGCAGATTTTCAATTTTTAAAGCTCTGAATTTGTGGGCTATAGTTCAGTTGATTTTTAATAAAAATAAATTTTCCACAAAATGTGTAGAAATATTCGAGCGATCTAAATACCCGTTGGCATCACAATTACAGGTCTCAACACCTATTGATAGAGGCATCAATCATCCAAATCGGAGCATAATTGCAGATTTTCAATTTTTAAAGCTCTGAATTTGTGGGCTATAGTTCAGTTGATTTTTAATAAAAATAAATTTTCCACAAAATGTGTAGAAATATTCGAGCGATCTAAATACCCGTTGGCATCACAATTACAGGTCTCAACACCTATTGATAGAGGCATCAATCATCCAAATCGGAGCATAATTGCAGATTTTCAATTTTTAAAGCTCTGAATTTGTGGGCTATAGTTCAGTTGATTTTTAATAAAAATAAATTTTCCACAAAATGTGTAGAAATATTCGAGCGATCTAAATACCCGTTGGTATCATAATTACAGGTCTCAACACCTATTGATAGAGGCATCAATCATCCAAATCGGAGCATAATTGCAGATTTTCAATTTTTAAAGCTCTGAATTTGTGGGCTACAGTTCAGTTGATTTTTAATAATAATAAATTTTCCACAAAATGTGTAGAAATATTCGAGCGATCTAAATACCCGTTGGCATCACAATTACAGGTCTCAACACCTATTGATAGAGGCATCAATCATCCAAATCGGAGCATAATTGCAGATTTTTAATTTTAAAAGCTCTGAATTTGTGGGCTATAGTTCAGTTGATTTTTAATAATAATAAATTTTCCACAAAATGTGTAGAAATATTCGAGCGATCTAAATACCCGTTGGCATCACAATTACAGGTCTCAACACCTATTGATAGAGGCATCAATCATCCAAATCGGAGCATAATTGCAGATTTTTAATTTTAAAAGCTCTGAATTTGTGGGCTATAGTTCAGTTGATTTTTAATAATAATAAATTTTCCACAAAATGTGTAGAAATATTCGAGCGATCTAAATACCCATTGGCATCACAATTACAGGTCTCAACACCTATTGATAGAGGCATCAATCATCCAAATCGGAGCATAATTGCAGATTTTTAATTTTAAAAGCTCTGAATTTGTGGGCTATAGTTCAGTTGATTTTTAATAAAAATAAATTTTCCACAAAATGTGTAGAAATATTCGAGCGATCTAAATACCCGTTTTCATCACATTTACAGGTCTCAACACCTATTGATAAAGGTATCAATCATCGAAATCGGAGCATAATTGCAGATTTTCAATTTTTAAAGCTCTGAATTTGTGGGCTACAGTTCAGTTGATTTTTAATAAAAATAAATTTTCCACAAAATGTGTAGAAATATTCGAGCGATCTAAATACCCGTTGGCATCACAATTACAGGTCTCAACACCTATTGATAGAGGCATCAATCATCCAAATCGGAGCATAATTGCAGATTTTCAATTTTTAAAGCTCTGAATTTGTGGGCTATAGTTCAGTTGATTTTTAATAAAAATAAATTTTCCACAAAATGTGTAGAAATATTCGAGCGATCTAAATACCCGTTGGCATCACAATTACAGGTCTCAACACCTATTGATAGAGGCATCAATCATCCAAATCGGAGCATAATTGCAGATTTTCAATTTTTAAAGCTCTGAATTTGTGGGCTATAGTTCAGTTGATTTTTAATAAAAATAAATTTTCCACAAAATGTGTAGAAATATTCGAGCGATCTAAATACCCGTTGGCATCACAATTACAGGTCTCAACACCTATTGATAGAGGCATCAATCATCCAAATCGGAGCATAATTGCAGATTTTCAATTTTTAAAGCTCTGAATTTGTGGGCTATAGTTCAGTTGATTTTTAATAAAAATAAATTTTCCACAAAATGTGTAGAAATATTCGAGCGATCTAAATACCCGTTGGCATCACAATTACAGGTCTCAACACCTATTGATAGAGGCATCAATCATCCAAATAGGAGCATAATTGCAGATTTTCAATTTTTAAAGCTCTGAATTTGTGGGCTACAGTTCAGTTGATTTTTAATAAAAATAAATTTTCCACAAAATGTGTAGAAATATTCGAGCGATCTAAATACCCGTTGGCATCACAATTACAGGTCTCAACACCTATTGATAGAGGCATCAATCATCCAAATCGGAGCATAATTGCAGATTTTCAATTTTTAAAGCTCTGAATTTGTGGGCTATAGTTCAGTTGATTTTTAATAAAAATAAATTTTCCACAAAATGTGTAGAAATATTCGAGCGATCTAAATACCCGTTGGCATCACAATTACAGGTCTCAACACCTATTGATAGAGGCATCAATCATCCAAATCGGAGCATAATTGCAGATTTTCAATTTTTAAAGCTCTGAATTTGTGGGCTATAGTTCAGTTGATTTTTAATAAAAATAAATTTTCCACAAAATGTGTAGAAATATTCGAGCGATCTAAATACCCGTTGGCATCACAATTACAGGTCTCAACACCTATTGATAGAGGCATCAATCATCCAAATCGGAGCATAATTGCAGATTTTCAATTTTTAAAGCTCTGAATTTGTGGGCTATAGTTCAGTTGATTTTTAATAAAAATAAATTTTCCACAAAATGTGTAGAAATATTCGAGCGATCTAAATACCCGTTGGTATCATAATTACAGGTCTCAACACCTATTGATAGAGGCATCAATCATCCAAATCGGAGCATAATTGCAGATTTTCAATTTTTAAAGCTCTGAATTTGTGGGCTATAGTTCAGTTGATTTTTAATAACAATAAATTTTCCACAAAATGTGTAGAAATATTCGAGCGATCTAAATACCCGATGGCATCACAATTACAGGTCTCAACACCTATTGATAGAGGCATCAATCATCCAAATCGGAGCATAATTGCAGATTTTCAATTTTTAAAGCTCTGAATTTGTGGGCTATAGTTCAGTTGATTTTTAATAAAAATAAATTTTCCACAAAATGTGTAGAAATATTCGAGCGATCTAAATACCCGTTGGCATCACAATTACAGGTCTCAACACCTATTGATAGAGGCATCAATCATCCAAATCGGAGCATAATTGCAGATTTTCAATTTTAAAGCTCTGAATTTGTGGGCTATAGTTCAGTTGATTTTTAATAAAAATAAATTTTCCACAAAATGTGTAGAAATATTCGAGCGATCTAAATACCCGTTGGCATCACAATTACAGGTCTCAACACCTATTGATAGAGGCATCAATCATCCAAATCGGAGCATAATTGCAGATTTTCAATTTTTAAAGCTCTGAATTTGTGGGCTATAGTTCAGTTGATTTTTAATAAAAATAAATTTTCCACAAAATGTGTAGAAATATTCGAGCGATCTAAATACCCGTTGGCATCACATTTACAGGTCTCAACACCTATTGATAGAGGCATCAATCATCCAAATCGGAGCATAATTGCAGATTTTCAATTTTTAAAGCTCTGAATTTGTGGGCTATAGTTCAGTTGATTTTTAATAAAAATAAATTTTCCACAAAATGTGTAGAAATATTCGAGCGATCTAAATACCCGTTGGCATCACAATTACAGGTCTCAACACCTATTGATAGAGGCATCAATCATCCAAATCGGAGCATAATTGCAGATTTTCAATTTTTAAAGCTCTGAATTTGTGGGCTATAGTTCAGTTGATTTTTAATAAAAATAAATTTTCCACAAAATGTGTAGAAATATTCGAGCGATCTAAATACCCGTTGGTATCATAATTACAGGTCTCAACACCTATTGATAGAGGCATCAATCATCCAAATCGGAGCATAATTGCAGATTTTCAATTTTTAAAGCTCTGAATTTGTGGGCTATAGTTCAGTTGATTTTTAATAAAAATAAATTTTCCACAAAATGTGTAGAAATATTCGAGCGATCTAAATACCCGTTGGCATCACAATTACAGGTCTCAACACCTATTGATAGAGGCATCAATCATCCAAATCGGAGCATAATTGCAGATTTTCAATTTTTAAAGCTCTGAATTTGTGGGCTATAGTTCAGTTGATTTTTAATAAAAATAAATTTTCCACAAAATGTGTAGAAATATTCGAGCGATCTAAATACCCGTTTTCATCACATTTACAGGTCTCAACACCTATTGATAAAAGTATCAATCATCGAAATCGGAGCATAATTGCAGATTTTCAATTTTTAAAGCTCTGAATTTGTGGGCTACAGTTCAGTTGATTTTTAATAAAAATAAATTTTCCACAAAATGTGTAGAAATATTCGAGCGATCTAAATACCCGTTGGCATCACAATTACAGGTCTCAACACCTATTGATAGAGGCATCAATCATCCAAATCGGAGCATAATTGCAGATTTTCAATTTTTAAAGCTCTGAATTTGTGGGCTATAGTTCAGTTGATTTTTAATAAAAATAAATTTTCCACAAAATGTGTAGAAATATTCGAGCGATCTAAATACCCGATGGCATCACAATTACAGGTCTCAACACCTATTGATAGAGGCATCAATCATCCAAATCGGAGCATAATTGCAGATTTTCAATTTTTAAAGCTCTGAATTTGTGGGCTATAGTTCAGTTGATTTTTAATAAAAATAAATTTTCCACAAAATGTGTAGAAATATTCGAGCGATCTAAATACCCGTTGGCATCACAATTACAGGTCTCAACACCTATTGATAGAGGCATCAATCATCCAAATCGGAGCATAATTGCAGATTTTCAATTTTTAAAGCTCTGAATTTGTGGGCTATAGTTCAGTTGATTTTTAATAAAAATAAATTTTCCACAAAATGTGTAGAAATATTCGAGCGATCTAAATACCCGTTGGTATCATAATTACAGGTCTCAACACCTATTGATAGAGGCATCAATCATCCAAATCGGAGCATAATTGCAGATTTTCAATTTTTAAAGCTCTGAATTTGTGGGCTATAGTTCAGTTGATTTTTAATAAAAATAAATTTTCCACAAAATGTGTAGAAATATTCGAGCGATCTAAATACCCGTTGGCATCACAATTACAGGTCTCAACACCTATTGATAGAGGCATCAATCATCCAAATCGGAGCATAATTGCAGATTTTCAATTTTTAAAGCTCTGAATTTGTGGGCTATAGTTCAGTTGATTTTTAATAAAAATAAATTTTCCACAAAATGTGTAGAAATATTCGAGCGATCTAAATACCCGTTGGCATCACAATTACAGGTCTCAACACCTATTGATAGAGGCATCAATCATCCAAATCGGAGCATAATTGCAGATTTTCAATTTTTAAAGCTCTGAATTTGTGGGCTATAGTTCAGTTGATTTTTAATAAAAATAAATTTTCCACAAAATGTGTAGAAATATTCGAGCGATCTAAATACCCGTTGGCATCACAATTACAGGTCTCAACACCTATTGATAGAGGCATCAATCATCCAAATCGGAGCATAATTGCAGATTTTCAATTTTTAAAGCTCTGAATTTGTGGGCTACAGTTCAGTTGATTTTTAATAAAAATAAATTTTCCACAAAATGTGTAGAAATATTCGAGCGATCTAAATACCCGTTGGCATCACAATTACAGGTCTCAACACCTATTGATAGAGGCATCAATCATCCAAATCGGAGCATAATTGCAGATTTTCAATTTTTAAAGCTCTGAATTTGTGGGCTATAGTTCAGTTGATTTTTAATAAAAATAAATTTTCCACAAAATGTGTAGAAATATTCGAGCGATCTAAATACCCGTTGGCATCACAATTACAGGTCTCAACACCTATTGATAGAGGCATCAATCATCCAAATCGGAGCATAATTGCAGATTTTCAATTTTTAAAGCTCTGAATTTGTGGGCTATAGTTCAGTTGATTTTTAATAAAAATAAATTTTCCACAAAATGTGTAGAAATATTCGAGCGATCTAAATACCCGTTGGCATCACAATTACAGGTCTCAACACCTATTGATAGAGGCATCAATCATCCAAATCGGAGCATAATTGCAGATTTTCAATTTTTAAAGCTCTGAATTTGTGGGCTATAGTTCAGTTGATTTTTAATAAAAATAAATTTTCCACAAAATGTGTAGAAATATTCGAGCGATCTAAATACCCGTTGGTATCATAATTACAGGTCTCAACACCTATTGATAGAGGCATCAATCATCCAAATCGGAGCATAATTGCAGATTTTCAATTTTTAAAGCTCTGAATTTGTGGGCTATAGTTCAGTTGATTTTTAATAACAATAAATTTTCCACAAAATGTGTAGAAATATTCGAGCGATCTAAATACCCGTTGGCATCACATTTACAGGTCTCAACACCTATTGATAGAGGCATCAATCATCCAAATCGGAGCATAATTGCAGATTTTCAATTTTTAAAGCTCTGAATTTGTGGGCTATAGTTCAGTTGATTTTTAATAAAAATAAATTTTCCACAAAATGTGTAGAAATATTCGAGCGATCTAAATACCCGTTGGCATCACAATTACAGGTCTCAACACCTATTGATAGAGGCATCAATCATCCAAATCGGAGCATAATTGCAGATTTTCAATTTTTAAAGCTCTGAATTTGTGGGCTATAGTTCAGTTGATTTTTAATAAAAATAAATTTTCCACAAAATGTGTAGAAATATTCGAGCGATCTAAATACCCGTTGGTATCATAATTACAGGTCTCAACACCTATTGATAGAGGCATCAATCATCCAAATCGGAGCATAATTGCAGATTTTCAATTTTTAAAGCTCTGAATTTGTGGGCTATAGTTCAGTTGATTTTTAATAAAAATAAATTTTCCACAAAATGTGTAGAAATATTCGAGCGATCTAAATACCCGTTGGTATCATAATTACAGGTCTCAACACCTATTGATAGAGGCATCAATCATCCAAATCGGAGCATAATTGCAGATTTTTAATTTTAAAAGCTCTGAATTTGTGGGCTATAGTTCAGTTGATTTTTAATAAAATTAAATTTTGCACAAAATGTGTAGAAATATTCGAGCGATCTAAATACCCGTTTTCATCACATTTACAGGTCTCAACACCTATTGATAAAGGTATCAATCATCCAAATCGGAGCATAATTGCAGATTTTCAATTTTTAAAGCTCTGAATTTGTGGGCTATAGTTCAGTTGATTTTTAATAAAAATAAATTTTCCACAAAATGTGTATTGGGCGAGAAGTGATGAAGAAAAAGCCAATGCTTTTGCTGATCATCTAACAACAGTATTCACACCACACGAAGAAGATAATAATTTCGTGCTACCCCAGCAAATGGATGATGGTTTATCCTACAAACCTATAAAGTATAATTGGAAGAAAGTTAAGAATACAATTAAAAATTGCATAAGCCCGAAAAAGGCACCAGGACATGATCTCATTACTGGAAAAATGATAAGGGAATTGCCAGACAAATGCATAAAACTAATAACATTCATATTCAACGCGATCATGCGAACCAGTTATATTCCTCAAAAATGGAAAATATCTTTGATCACAATGATACATAAGCCTGGAAAAAATGAAACGCAGATCTCATCATATCGCCCAATAAGCATGCTGCCCACAATATCAAAGCTATTTGAAAAAATGTTACTAACAAAATTGAAACAACCAATATTGGAAGAACGGCGCGTTATACCAGACCATCAATTTGGGTTCCGAAACCAACATGGTACCACAGAGCAAATTCACAGAATTGTAAACGCAATCAAAATCACCTTCGAGGAAAAGAAATATTGTTCTGCTGCTTTCTTGGATATAGCACAAGCATTTGATAAAGTTTGGCACGATGGGCTAATATACAAAATTAAAGAGCTTCTACCGAAGAAATTTCACTCAATTTTGGGAACTACCTTATTCAAAGGCAATACATGGTCAAACAAAATGGCGCAACTACTTGCTTAAATGATATTAATGCAGGTGTCCCGCAAGGCAGCGTTCTAGGGCCAATATTATACTTGCTGTACACAGCCGATTTACCTGTAACCAACAGAGCAACAATATCAACATTTGCCGATGATACGGCCATCCTGGTGTCACACAATAATCCGAAATTGCCTCAAAGGAGTTACAGAATCATTTAAACAAAATCGCGGACTGGCTAAAGACATGGCGAATAAAAGTGAACGAAAACAAATCAACTCACATCACATTCACGCTGAACAAACGCACTTGCACACCAGTGAAATTAAACAATAAAAATATTCCTCAACAAACGAAGGTCAAATACTTAGGTTTGCACCTGGATAGAAGGTTAACGTGGAAAACCCATATTGAAACTAAGCGCAACCAAATAAAAATGACATTTTCCAAAATGTATTGGCTGATGGGAAGGAAATCTCAGTTATCATTAGCCAATAAAGTTTTACTGTATAAAGCGATAATCAAACCCATATGGACATATGGTATTCAGTTATGGGGATCCACCAGCGCTTCAAACAGAGAGCTCCTGCAACGAACACAAGCGAAAATACTTCGAAGTATTACTAATGCTCCGTGGTACATTCGAAATAGTAATATACATGATGACCTTGGATTAAAACCATTAAAGAAACAATTAAAGAATTCAGTTCTAAATATTATTCAAAACTAGAAGCGCATCCCAACGAATTGGCCAGGGATATATTAAAACAGCCACGATTTAGGCGACTGAAAAGAACAGATCCACTCGGACTGATGAACCTGTGAACCTGTAAATTTATTAAATGTTGATGTTATACATATGTATGTATAAGTATAATCTAAATTAATTAAATTGTGAGCACCAACAATAAGTATTAACATTGGTTAAGACTTAAAATATGTAATAATTTTAGCTTAAGATTTGATTACTTCTTGTTAGTTTCTTATGTAGAAAGATTCAAGAATAAAGCCATTGGCAGCATTTAAAAAAAAAAAAAAAAAAAAACAAAATGTGTAGAAATATTCGAGCGATCTAAATACCCGTTGGCATCACAATTACAGGTCTCAACACCTATTGATAGAGGCATCAATCATCCAAATCGGAGCATAATTGCAGATTTTCAATTTTTAAAGCTCTGAATTTGTGGGCTACAGTTCAGTTGATTTTTAATAATAATAAATTTTCCACAAAATGTGTAGAAATATTCGAGCGATCTAAATACCCGTTGGCATCACAATTACAGGTCTCAACACCTATTGATAGAGGCATCAATCATCCAAATCGGAGCATAATTGCAGATTTTCAATTTTTAAAGCTCTGAATTTGTGGGCTATAGTTCAGTTGATTTTTAATAAAAATAAATTTTCCACAAAATGTGTAGAAATATTCGAGCGATCTAAATACCCGTTGGCATCACAATTACAGGTCTCAACACCTATTGATAGAGGCATCAATCATCCAAATCGGAGCATAATTGCAGATTTTCAATTTTTAAAGCTCTGAATTTGTGGGCTATAGTTCAGTTGATTTTTAATAAAAATAAATTTTCCACAAAATGTGTAGAAATATTCGAGCGATCTAAATACCCGTTGGCATCACAATTACAGGTCTCAACACCTATTGATAGAGGCATCAATCATCCAAATCGGAGCATAATTGCAGATTTTCAATTTTTAAAGCTCTGAATTTGTGGGCTATAGTTCAGTTGATTTTTAATAAAAATAAATTTTCCACAAAATGTGTAGAAATATTCGAGCGATCTAAATACCCGTTGGTATCATAATTACAGGTCTCAACACCTATTGATAGAGGCATCAATCATCCAAATCGGAGCATAATTGCAGATTTTCAATTTTTAAAGCTCTGAATTTGTGGGCTACAGTTCAGTTGATTTTTAATAATAATAAATTTTCCACAAAATGTGTAGAAATATTCGAGCGATCTAAATACCCGTTGGCATCACAATTACAGGTCTCAACACCTATTGATAGAGGCATCAATCATCCAAATCGGAGCATAATTGCAGATTTTCAATTTTTAAAGCTCTGAATTTGTGGGCTATAGTTCAGTTGATTTTTAATAAAAATAAATTTTCCACAAAATGTGTAGAAATATTCGAGCGATCTAAATACCCGTTGGCATCACAATTACAGGTCTCAACACCTATTGATAGAGGCATCAATCATCCAAATCGGAGCATAATTGCAGATTTTCAATTTTTAAAGCTCTGAATTTGTGGGCTATAGTTCAGTTGATTTTTAATAAAAATAAATTTTCCACAAAATGTGTAGAAATATTCGAGCGATCTAAATACCCGTTGGCATCACAATTACAGGTCTCAACACCTATTGATAGAGGCATCAATCATCCAAATCGGAGCATAATTGCAGATTTTCAATTTTTAAAGCTCTGAATTTGTGGGCTATAGTTCAGTTGATTTTTAATAAAAATAAATTTTCCACAAAATGTGTAGAAATATTCGAGCGATCTAAATACCCGTTGGTATCATAATTACAGGTCTCAACACCTATTGATAGAGGCATCAATCATCCAAATCGGAGCATAATTGCAGATTTTCAATTTTTAAAGCTCTGAATTTGTGGGCTACAGTTCAGTTGATTTTTAATAATAATAAATTTTCCACAAAATGTGTAGAAATATTCGAGCGATCTAAATACCCGTTGGCATCACAATTACAGGTCTCAACACCTATTGATAGAGGCATCAATCATCCAAATCGGAGCATAATTGCAGATTTTTAATTTTAAAAGCTCTGAATTTGTGGGCTATAGTTCAGTTGATTTTTAATAATAATAAATTTTCCACAAAATGTGTAGAAATATTCGAGCGATCTAAATACCCGTTGGCATCACAATTACAGGTCTCAACACCTATTGATAGAGGCATCAATCATCCAAATCGGAGCATAATTGCAGATTTTTAATTTTAAAAGCTCTGAATTTGTGGGCTATAGTTCAGTTGATTTTTAATAAAAATAAATTTTCCACAAAATGTGTAGAAATATTCGAGCGATCTAAATACCCGTTGGTATCATAATTACAGGTCTCAACACCTATTGATAGAGGCATCAATCATCCAAATCGGAGCATAATTGCAGATTTTTAATTTTAAAAGCTCTGAATTTGTGGGCTATAGTTCAGTTGATTTTTAATAAAATTAAATTTTGCACAAAATGTGTAGAAATATTCGAGCGATCTAAATACCCGTTTTCATCACATTTACAGGTCTCAACACCTATTGATAAAGGTATCAATCATCGAAATCGGAGCATAATTGCAGATTTTCAATTTTTAAAGCTCTGAATTTGTGGGCTATAGTTCAGTTGATTTTTAATAAAAATAAATTTTCCACAAAATGTGTAGAAATATTCGAGCGATCTAAATACCCGTTGGTATCATAATTACAGGTCTCAACACCTATTGATAGAGGCATCAATCATCCAAATCGGAGCATAATTGCAGATTTTTAATTTTAAAAGCTCTGAATTTGTGGGCTATAGTTCAGTTGATTTTTAATAAAATTAAATTTTGCACAAAATGTGTAGAAATATTCGAGCGATCTAAATACCCGTTTTCATCACATTTACAGGTCTCAACACCTATTGATAGAGGCATCAATCATCCAAATCGGAGCATAATTGCAGATTTTCAATTTTTAAAGCTCTGAATTTGTGGGCTATAGTTCAGTTGATTTTTAATAAAAATAAATTTTCCACAAAATGTGTAGAAATATTCGAGCGATCTAAATACCCGTTGGCATCACAATTACAGGTCTCAACACCTATTGATAGAGGCATCAATCATCCAAATCGGAGCATAATTGCAGATTTTCAATTTTTAAAGCTCTGAATTTGTGGGCTATAGTTCAGTTGATTTTTAATAAAAATAAATTTTCCACAAAATGTGTAGAAATATTCGAGCGATCTAAATACCCGTTGGTATCATAATTACAGGTCTCAACACCTATTGATAGAGGCATCAATCATCCAAATCGGAGCATAATTGCAGATTTTCAATTTTTAAAGCTCTGAATTTGTGGGCTACAGTTCAGTTGATTTTAATAATAATAAATTTTCCACAAAATGTGTAGAAATATTCGAGCGATCTAAATACCCGTTGGCATCACAATTACAGGTCTCAACACCTATTGATAGAGGCATCAATCATCCAAATCGGAGCATAATTGCAGATTTTCAATTTTTAAAGCTCTGAATTTGTGGGCTATAGTTCAGTTGATTTTTAATAAAAATAAATTTTCCACAAAATGTGTAGAAATATTCGAGCGATCTAAATACCCGTTGGCATCACAATTACAGGTCTCAACACCTATTGATAGAGGCATCAATCATCCAAATCGGAGCATAATTGCAGATTTTCAATTTTTAAAGCTCTGAATTTGTGGGCTATAGTTCAGTTGATTTTTAATAAAAATAAATTTTCCACAAAATGTGTAGAAATATTCGAGCGATCTAAATACCCGTTGGCATCACAATTACAGGTCTCAACACCTATTGATAGAGGCATCAATCATCCAAATCGGAGCATAATTGCAGATTTTCAATTTTAAAGCTCTGAATTTGTGGGCTATAGTTCAGTTGATTTTTAATAAAAATAAATTTTCCACAAAATGTGTAGAAATATTCGAGCGATCTAAATACCCGTTGGTATCATAATTACAGGTCTCAACACCTATTGATAGAGGCATCAATCATCCAAATCGGAGCATAATTGCAGATTTTCAATTTTAAAGCTCTGAATTTGTGGGCTACAGTTCAGTTGATTTTTAATAATAATAAATTTTCCACAAAATGTGTAGAAATATTCGAGCGATCTAAATACCCGTTGGCATCACAATTACAGGTCTCAACACCTATTGATAGAGGCATCAATCATCCAAATCGGAGCATAATTGCAGATTTTCAATTTTTAAAGCTCTGAATTTGTGGGCTATAGTTCAGTTGATTTTTAATAAAAATAAATTTTCCACAAAATGTGTAGAAATATTCGAGCGATCTAAATACCCGTTGGCATCACAATTACAGGTCTCAACACCTATTGATAGAGGCATCAATCATCCAAATCGGAGCATAATTGCAGATTTTCAATTTTTAAAGCTCTGAATTTGTGGGCTATAGTTCAGTTGATTTTTAATAAAAATAAATTTTCCACAAAATGTGTAGAAATATTCGAGCGATCTAAATACCCGTTGGCATCACAATTACAGGTCTCAACACCTATTGATAGAGGCATCAATCATCCAAATCGGAGCATAATTGCAGATTTTCAATTTTTAAAGCTCTGAATTTGTGGGCTATAGTTCAGTTGATTTTTAATAAAAATAAATTTTCCACAAAATGTGTAGAAATATTCGAGCGATCTAAATACCCGTTGGCATCACAATTACAGGTCTCAACACCTATTGATAGAGGCATCAATCATCCAAATCGGAGCATAATTGCAGATTTTCAATTTTTAAAGCTCTGAATTTGTGGGCTACAGTTCAGTTGATTTTTAATAATAATAAATTTTCCACAAAATGTGTAGAAATATTCGAGCGATCTAAATACCCGTTGGCATCACAATTACAGGTCTCAACACCTATTGATAGAGGCATCAATCATCCAAATCGGAGCATAATTGCAGATTTTCAATTTTTAAAGCTCTGAATTTGTGGGCTATAGTTCAGTTGATTTTTAATAAAAATAAATTTTCCACAAAATGTGTAGAAATATTCGAGCGATCTAAATACCCGTTGGCATCACAATTACAGGTCTCAACACCTATTGATAGAGGCATCAATCATCCAAATCGGAGCATAATTGCAGATTTTCAATTTTTAAAGCTCTGAATTTGTGGGCTATAGTTCAGTTGATTTTTAATAAAATAAATTTTCCACAAAATGTGTAGAAATATTCGAGCGATCTAAATACCCGTTGGCATCACAATTACAGGTCTCAACACCTATTGATAGAGGCATCAATCATCCAAATCGGAGCATAATTGCAGATTTTCAATTTTTAAAGCTCTGAATTTGTGGGCTATAGTTCAGTTGATTTTTAATAAAAATAAATTTTCCACAAAATGTGTAGAAATATTCGAGCGATCTAAATACCCGTTGGCATCACAATTACAGGTCTCAACACCTATTGATAGAGGCATCAATCATCCAAATCGGAGCATAATTGCAGATTTTCAATTTTTAAAGCTCTGAATTTGTGGGCTATAGTTCAGTTGATTTTTAATAAAAATAAATTTTCCACAAAATGTGTAGAAATATTCGAGCGATCTAAATACCCGTTGGCATCACAATTACAGGTCTCAACACCTATTGATAGAGGCATCAATCATCCAAATCGGAGCATAATTGCAGATTTTCAATTTTTAAAGCTCTGAATTTGTGGGCTATAGTTCAGTTGATTTTTAATAAAAATAAATTTTCCACAAAATGTGTAGAAATATTCGAGCGATCTAAATACCCGTTGGTATCATAATTACAGGTCTCAACACCTATTGATAGAGGCATCAATCATCCAAATCGGAGCATAATTGCAGATTTTCAATTTTTAAAGCTCTGAATTTGTGGGCTACAGTTCAGTTGATTTTTAATAATAATAAATTTTCCACAAAATGTGTAGAAATATTCGAGCGATCTAATACCCGTTGGCATCACAATTACAGGTCTCAACACCTATTGATAGAGGCATCAATCATCCAAATCGGAGCATAATTGCAGATTTTCAATTTTTAAAGCTCTGAATTTGTGGGCTATAGTTCAGTTGATTTTTAATAAAAATAAATTTTCCACAAAATGTGTAGAAATATTCGAGCGATCTAAATACCCGTTGGCATCACAATTACAGGTCTCAACACCTATTGATAGAGGCATCAATCATCCAAATCGGAGCATAATTGCAGATTTTCAATTTTTAAAGCTCTGAATTTGTGGGCTATAGTTCAGTTGATTTTTAATAAAAATAAATTTTCCACAAAATGTGTAGAAATATTCGAGCGATCTAAATACCCGTTGGCATCACAATTACAGGTCTCAACACCTATTGATAGAGGCATCAATCATCCAAATCGGAGCATAATTGCAGATTTTCAATTTTTAAAGCTCTGAATTTGTGGGCTATAGTTCAGTTGATTTTTAATAAAAATAAATTTTCCACAAAATGTGTAGAAATATTCGAGCGATCTAAATACCCGTTGGTATCATAATTACAGGTCTCAACACCTATTGATAGAGGCATCAATCATCCAAATCGGAGCATAATTGCAGATTTTCAATTTTTAAAGCTCTGAATTTGTGGGCTACAGTTCAGTTGATTTTTAATAATAATAAATTTTCCACAAAATGTGTAGAAATATTCGAGCGATCTAAATACCCGTTGGCATCACAATTACAGGTCTCAACACCTATTGATAGAGGCATCAATCATCCAAATCGGAGCATAATTGCAGATTTTTAATTTTAAAAGCTCTGAATTTGTGGGCTATAGTTCAGTTGATTTTTAATAAAAATAAATTTTCCACAAAATGTGTAGAAATATTCGAGCGATCTAAATACCCGTTGGTATCATAATTACAGGTCTCAACACCTATTGATAGAGGCATCAATCATCCAAATCGGAGCATAATTGCAGATTTTTAATTTTAAAAGCTCTGAATTTGTGGGCTATAGTTCAGTTGATTTTTAATAAAATTAAATTTTGCACAAAATGTGTAGAAATATTCGAGCGATCTAAATACCCGTTTTCATCACATTTACAGGTCTCAACACCTATTGATAAAGGTATCAATCATCGAAATCGGAGCATAATTGCAGATTTTCAATTTTTAAAGCTCTGAATTTGTGGGCTATAGTTCAGTTGATTTTTAATAAAAATAAATTTTCCACAAAATGTGTAGAAATATTCGAGCGATCTAAATACCCGTTGGTATCATAATTACAGGTCTCAACACCTATTGATAGAGGCATCAATCATCCAAATCGGAGCATAATTGCAGATTTTTAATTTTAAAAGCTCTGAATTTGTGGGCTATAGTTCAGTTGATTTTTAATAATAATAAATTTTCCACAAAATGTGTAGAAATATTCGAGCGATCTAAATACCCGTTGGTATCATAATTACAGGTCTCAACACCTATTGATAGAGGCATCAATCATCCAAATCGGAGCATAATTGCAGATTTTCAATTTTTAAAGCTCTGAATTTGTGGGCTACAGTTCAGTTGATTTTTAATAATAATAAATTTTCCACAAAATGTGTAGAAATATTCGAGCGATCTAAATACCCGTTGGCATCACAATTACAGGTCTCAACACCTATTGATAGAGGCATCAATCATCCAAATCGGAGCATAATTGCAGATTTTTAATTTTAAAAGCTCTGAATTTGTGGGCTATAGTTCAGTTGATTTTTAATAATAATAAATTTTCCACAAAATGTGTAGAAATATTCGAGCGATCTAAATACCCGTTGGCATCACAATTACAGGTCTCAACACCTATTGATAGAGGCATCAATCATCCAAATCGGAGCATAATTGCAGATTTTTAATTTTAAAAGCTCTGAATTTGTGGGCTATAGTTCAGTTGATTTTTAATAAAAATAAATTTTCCACAAAATGTGTAGAAATATTCGAGCGATCTAAATACCCGTTGGTATCATAATTACAGGTCTCAACACCTATTGATAGAGGCATCAATCATCCAAATCGGAGCATAATTGCAGATTTTTAATTTTAAAAGCTCTGAATTTGTGGGCTATAGTTCAGTTGATTTTTAATAAAATTAAATTTTGCACAAAATGTGTAGAAATATTCGAGCGATCTAAATACCCGTTTTCATCACATTTACAGGTCTCAACACCTATTGATAAAGGTATCAATCATCGAAATCGGAGCATAATTGCAGATTTTCAATTTTTAAAGCTCTGAATTTGTGGGCTACAGTTCAGTTGATTTTTAATAAAAATAAATTTTCCACAAAATGTGTATTGGGCGAGAAGTGATGAAGAAAAAGCCAATGCTTTTGCTGATCATCTAACAACAGTATTCACACCACACGAAGAAGATAATAATTTCGTGCTACCCCAGCAAATGGATGATGGTTTATCCTACAAACCTATAAAGTATAATTGGAAGAAAGTTAAGAATACAATTAAAATTGCATAAGCCCGAAAAAGGCACCAGGACATGATCTCATTACTGGAAAAATGATAAGGGAATTGCCAGACAAATGCATAAAACTAATAACATTCATATTCAACGCGATCATGCGAACCAGTTATATTCCTCAAAAATGGAAAATATCTTTGATCACAATGATACATAAGCCTGGAAAAAAATGAAACGCAGATCTCATCATATCGCCCAATAAGCATGCTGCCCACAATATCAAAGCTATTTGAAAAAATGTTACTAACAAAATTGAAACCAATATTGGAAGAACGGCGCGTTATACCAGACCATCAATTTGGGTTCCGAAACCAACATGGTACCACAGAGCAAATTCACAGAATTGTAAACGCAATCAAAATCACCTTCGAGGAAAAGAAATATTGTTCTGCTGCTTTCTTGGATATAGCACAAGCATTTGATAAAGTTTGGCACGATGGGCTAATATACAAAATTAAAGAGCTTCTACCGAAGAAATTTCACTCAATTTTGGGAAACTACCTTATTCAAAGGCAATACATGGTCAAACAAAATGGCGCAACTACTTGCTTAAATGATATTAATGCAGGTGTCCCGCAAGGCAGCGTTCTAGGGCCAATATTATACTTGCTGTACACAGCCGATTTACCTGTAACCAACAGAGCAACAATATCAACATTTGCCGATGATACGGCCATCCTGGTGTCACACAATAATCCCGAAATTGCCTCAAAGGAGTTACAGAATCATTTAAACAAAATCGCGGACTGGCTAAAGACATGGCGAATAAAAGTGAACGAAAACAAATCAACTCACATCACATTCACGCTGAACAAACGCACTTGCACACCAGTGAAATTAAACAATAAAAATATTCCTCAACAAACGAAGGTCAAATACTTAGGTTTGCACCTGGATAGAAGGTTAACGTGGAAAACCCATATTGAAACTAAGCGCAACCAAATAAAAATGACATTTTCCAAAATGTATTGGCTGATGGAAGGAAATCTCAGTTATCATTAGCCAATAAAGTTTTACTGTATAAAGCGATAATCAAACCCATATGGACATATGGTATTCAGTTATGGGGATCCACCAGCGCTTCAAACAGAGAGCTCCTGCAACGAACACAAGCGAAAATACTTCGAAGTATTACTAATGCTCCGTGGTACATTCGAAATAGTAATATACATGATGACCTTGGGATTAAAACCATTAAAGAAACAATTAAAGAATTCAGTTCTAAATATTATTCAAAACTAGAAGCGCATCCCAACGAATTGGCCAGGGATATATTAAAACAGCCACGATTTAGGCGACTGAAAAGAACAGATCCACTCGGACTGATGAACCTGTGAACCTGTAAATTTATTAAATGTTGATGTTATACATATGTATGTATAAGTATAATCTAAATTAATTAAATTGTGAGCACCAACAATAAGTATTAACATTGGTTAAGACTTAAAATATGTAATAATTTTAGCTTAAGATTTGATTACTTCTTGTTAGTTTCTTATGTAGAAAGATTCAAGAATAAAGCCATTGGCAGCATTTAAAAAAAAAAAAAAAAAAACAAAATGTGTAGAAATATTCGAGCGATCTAAATACCCGTTGGCATCACAATTACAGGTCTCAACACCTATTGATAGAGGCATCAATCATCCAAATCGGAGCATAATTGCAGATTTTCAATTTTTAAAGCTCTGAATTTGTGGGCTATAGTTCAGTTGATTTTTAATAAAAATAAATTTTCCACAAAATGTGTAGAAATATTCGAGCGATCTAAATACCCGTTGGCATCACAATTACAGGTCTCAACACCTATTGATAGAGGCATCAATCATCCAAATCGGAGCATAATTGCAGATTTTCAATTTTTAAAGCTCTGAATTTGTGGGCTATAGTTCAGTTGATTTTTAATAAAAATAAATTTTCCACAAAATGTGTAGAAATATTCGAGCGATCTAAATACCCGTTGGCATCACAATTACAGGTCTCAACACCTATTGATAGAGGCATCAATCATCCAAATCTGAGCATAATTGCAGATTTTCAATTTTTAAAGCTCTGAATTTGTGGGCTATAGTTCAGTTGATTTTTAATAAAAATAAATTTTCCACAAAATGTGTAGAAATATTCGAGCGATCTAAATACCCGTTGGTATCATAATTACAGGTCTCAACACCTATTGATAGAGGCATCAATCATCCAAATCGGAGCATAATTGCAGATTTTCAATTTTTAAAGCTCTGAATTTGTGGGCTACAGTTCAGTTGATTTTTAATAATAATAAATTTTCCACAAAATGTGTAGAAATATTCGAGCGATCTAAATACCCGTTGGCATCACAATTACAGGTCTCAACACCTATTGATAGAGGCATCAATCATCCAAATCGGAGCATAATTGCAGATTTTTAATTTTAAAAGCTCTGAATTTGTGGGCTATAGTTCAGTTGATTTTTAATAATAATAAATTTTCCACAAAATGTGTAGAAATATTCGAGCGATCTAAATACCCATTGGCATCACAATTACAGGTCTCAACACCTATTGATAGAGGCATCAATCATCCAAATCGGAGCATAATTGCAGATTTTTAATTTTAAAAGCTCTGAATTTGTGGGCTATAGTTCAGTTGATTTTTAATAAAAATAAACTTTCCACAAAATGTGTAGAAATATTCGAGCGATCTAAATACCCGTTTTCATCACATTTACAGGTCTCAACACCTATTGATAAAGGTATCAATCATCCAAATCGGAGCATAATTGCAGATTTTCAATTTTTAAAGCTCTGAATTTGTGGGCTATAGTTCAGTTGATTTTTAATAATAATAAATTTTCCACAAAATGTGTAGAAATATTCGAGCGATCTAAATACCCGTTGGCATCACAATTACAGGTCTCAACACCTATTGATAGAGGCATCAATCATCAAAATCGGAGCATAATTGCAGATTTTTAATTTTAAAAGCTCTGAATTTGTGGGCTACAGTTCAGTTGATTTTTAATAATAATAAATTTTCCACAAAATGTGTAGAAATATTCGAGCGATCTAAATACCCGTTGGTATCATAATTACAGGTCTCAACACCTATTGATAGAGGCATCAATCATCCAAATCGGAGCATAATTGCAGATTTTCAATTTTTAAAGCTCTGAATTTGTGGGCTATAGTTCAGTTGATTTTTAATAAAAATAAACTTTCCACAAAATGTGTAGAAATATTCGAGCGATCTAAATACCCGTTGGTATCATAATTACAGGTCTCAACACCTATTGATAGAGGCATCAATCATTCAAATCGGAGCATAATTGCAGATTTTTAATTTTAAAAGCTCTGAATTTGTGGGCTATAGTTCAGTTGATTTTTAATAAAATTATATTTTCCACAAATTGTGTAGAAATATGCGAGCGATCTAAATACCCGTTGGTATCATAATTACAGGTCTCAACACCTATTGATAGAGGCATCAATCATTCAAATCGGAGCATAATTGCAGATTTTTAATTTTAAAAGCTCTGAATTTGTGGGCTATAGTTCAGTTGATTTTTAATAAAATTAAATTTTGCACAAAATGTGTAGAAATATTCGAGCGATCTAAATACCCGTTGGCATCACAATTACAGGTCTCAACACCTATTGATAGAGGCATCAATCATCCAAATCGGAGCATAATTGCAGATTTTCAATTTTTAAAGCTCTGAATTTGTGGGCTATAGTTCAGTTGATTTTTAATAAAAATAAATTTTCCACAAAATGTGTAGAAATATTCGAGCGATCTAAATACCCGTTGGTATCATAATTACAGGTCTCAACACCTATTGATAGAGGCATCAATCATCCAAATCGGAGCATAATTGCAGATTTTCAATTTTTAAAGCTCTGAATTTGTGGGCTATAGTTCAGTTGATTTTTAATAAAAATAAATTTTCCACAAAATGTGTAGAAATATTCGAGCGATCTAAATACCCGTTGGTATCATAATTACAGGTCTCAACACCTATTGATAGAGGCATCAATCATCCAAATCGGAGCATAATTGCAGATTTTTAATTTTAAAAGCTCTGAATTTGTGGGCTATAGTTCAGTTGATTTTTAATAAAATTAAATTTTGCACAAAATGTGTAGAAATATTCGAGCGATCTAAATACCCGTTGGCATCACAATTACAGGTCTCAACACCTATTGATAGAGGCATCAATCATCCAAATCGGAGCATAATTGCAGATTTTCAATTTTTAAAGCTCTGAATTTGTGGGCTATAGTTCAGTTGATTTTTAATAATAATAAATTTTCCACAAAATGTGTAGAAATATTCGAGCGATCTAAATACCCGTTGGCATCACAATTACAGGTCTCAAAACCTATTGATAGAGGCATCAATCATCCAAATCGGAGCATAATTGCAGATTTTTAATTTTAAAAGCTCTGAATTTGTGGGCTATAGTTCAGTTGATTTTTAATAAAAATAAATTTTCCACAAAATGTGTAGAAATATTCGAGCGATCTAAATACCCGTTGGTATCATAATTACAGGTTTCAACAACTTTTGATTGATGTATCAATCATCGAAATCGGAGCATAATTGCAGATTTTCAATTTTTAAAGCTCTGAATTTGTGGGCTATAGTTCAGTTGATTTTTAATAATAATAAATTTTCCACAAAATGTGTAGAAATATTCGAGCGATCTAAATACCCGTTGGCATCACAATTACAGGTCTCAACACCTATTGATAGAGGCATCAATCATCAAAATCGGAGCATAATTGCAGATTTTTAATTTTAAAAGCTCTGAATTTGTGGGCTATAGTTCAGTTGAGTTTTAATAAAAATAAATTTTCCACAAAATGTGTAGAAATATTCGAGCGATCTAAATACCCGTTGGCATCATAATTACAGGTCTCAACACCTATTGATAGAGGCATCAATCATCCAAATCGGAGCATAATTGCAGATTTTTAATTTTAAAAGCTCTGAATTTGTGGGCTATAGTTCAGTTGATTTTTAATAAAATTAAATTTTGCACAAAATGTGTAGAAATATTCGAGCGATCTAAATACCCGTTGGCATCACAATTACAGGTCTCAACACCTATTGATAGAGGCATCAATCATCCAAATCGGAGCATAATTGCAGATTTTCAATTTTAAAAGCTCTGAATTTGTGGGCTATAGTTCAGTTGATTTTTAATAATAATAAATTTTCCACAAAATGTGTAGAAATATTCGAGCGATCTAAATACCCGTTGGCATCACAATTACAGGTCTCAAAACCTATTGATAGAGGCATCAATCATCCAAATCGGAGCATAATTGCAGATTTTTAATTTTAAAAGCTCTGAATTTGTGGGCTATAGTTCAGTTGATTTTTAATAAAAATAAATTTTCCACAAAATGTGTAGAAATATTCGAGCGATCTAAATACCCGTTGGTATCATAATTACAGGTCTCAACACCTATTGATAGAGGCATCAATCATCCAAATCGGAGCATAATTGCAGATTTTCAATTTTTAAAGCTCTGAATTTGTGGGCTATAGTTCAGTTGATTTTTAATAATAATAAATTTTCCACAAAATGTGTAGAAATATTCGAGCGATCTAAATACCCGTTGGTATCATAATTACAGGTCTCAACACCTATTGATAGAGGCATCAATCATCCAAATCGGAGCATAATTGCAGATTTTTAATTTTAAAAGCTCTGAATTTGTGGGCTATAGTTCAGTTGATTTTTAATAAAATTAAATTTTCCACAAAATGTGTAGAAATATTCGAGCGATCTAAATACCCGTTTTCATCACATTTACAGGTCTCAACACCTATTGATAAAGGTATCAATCATCGAAATCGGAGCATAATTGCAGATTTTTAATTTTTAAAGCTCTGAATTTGTGGGCTATAGTTCAGTTGATTTTTAATAAAAATAAATTTTCTACAAAATGTGTAGAAATATTCGAGCGATCTAAATACCCGTTGGCATTACAATTACAGGTCTCAACACCTATTGATAGAGGCATCAATCATCCAAATCGGAGCATAATTGCAGATTTTTAATTTTAAAAGCTCTGAATTTGTGGGCTATAGTTCAGTTGATTTTTAATAAAATTAAATTTTGCACAAAATGTGTAGAAATATTCGAGCGATCTAAATACCCGTTTTCATCACATTTACAGGTCTCAACACCTATTGATAAAGGTATCAATCATCGAAATCGGAGCATAATTGCACATTTTCAATTTTTAAAGCTCTGAATTTGTGGGCTATAGTTCAGTTGATTTTTAATAAAATTCAATTTTCCACAAAATGTGTAGAAATATTCGAGCGATCTAAATACCCGTTGGCATCACAATTACAGGTCTCAACACCTATTGATAGAGGCATCAATCATCCAAATCGGAGCATAATTGCAGATTTTCAATTTTTAAAGCTCTGAATTTGTGGGCTATAGTTCAGTTGATTTTTAATAAAAATAAATTTTCCACAAAATGTGTAGAAATATTCGAGCGATCTAAATACCCGTTGGCATCACAATTACAGGTCTCAACACCTATTGATAGAGGCATCAATCATCCAAATCGGAGCATAATTGCAGATTTTCAATTTTTAAAGCTCTGAATTTGTGGGCTATAGTTCAGTTGATTTTTAATAAAAATAAATTTTCCACAAAATGTGTAGAAATATTCGAGCGATCTAAATACCCGTTGGTATCATTATTACAGGTCTCAACACCTATTGATAGAGGCATCAATCATCCAAATCGGAGCATAATTGCAGATTTTCAATTTTTAAAGCTCTGAATTTGTGGGCTACAGTTCAGTTGATTTTTAATAATAATAAATTTTCCACAAAATGTGTAGAAATATTCGAGCGATCTAAATACCCGTTGGCATCACAATTACAGGTCTCAACACCTATTGATAGAGGCATCAATCATCCAAATCGGAGCATAATTGCAGATTTTTAATTTTAAAAGCTCTGAATTTGTGGGCTATAGTTCAGTTGATTTTTAATAATAATAAATTTTTCACAAAATGTGTAGAAATATTCGAGCGATCTAAATACCCGTTGGCATCACAATTACAGGTCTCAACACCTATTGATAGAGGCATCAATCATCCAAATCGGAGCATAATTGCAGATTTTCAATTTTTAAAGCTCTGAATTTGTGGGCTATAGTTCAGTTGATTTTTAATAAAAATAAACTTTCCACAAAATGTGTAGAAATATTCGAGTGATCTAAATACCCGTTTTCATCACATTTACAGGTCTCAACACCTATTGATAAAGGTATCAATCATCCAAATCGGAGCATAATTGCAGATTTTCAATTTTTAAAGCTCTGAATTTGTGGGCTATAGTTCAGTTGATTTTTAATAATAATAAGTTTTCCACAAAATGTGTAGAAATATTCGAGCGATCTAAATACCCGTTGGCATCACAATTACAGGTCTCAACACCTATTGATAGAGGCATCAATCATCAAAATCGGAGCATAATTGCAGATTTTTAATTTTAAAAGCTCTGAATTTGTGGGCTATAGTTCAGTTGAGTTTTAATAAAATTAAATTTTCCACAAAATGTGAAGAAATATTCGAACGATCTAAATACCCGTTGGTATCATAATTACAGGTTTCAACAACTTTTGATTGATGTATCAATCATCCAAATCGGAGCATAATTGCAGATTTTCAATTTTTAAAGCTCTGAATTTGTGGGCTACAGTTCAGTTGATTTTTAATAATAATAAATTTTCCACAAAATGTGTAGAAATATTCGAGCGATCTAAATACCCGTTGGTATCATAATTACAGGTCTCAACACCTATTGATAGAGGCATCAATCATCCAAATCGGAGCATAATTGCAGATTTTCAATTTTTAAAGCTCTGAATTTGTGGGCTATAGTTCAGTTGATTTTTAATAAAAATAAACTTTCCACAAAATGTGTAGAAATATTCGAGCGATCTAAATACCCGTTGGTATCATAATTACAGGTCTCAACACCTATTGATAGAGGCATCAATCATTCAAATCGGAGCATAATTGCAGATTTTTAATTTTAAAAGCTCTGAATTTGTGGGCTATAGTTCAGTTGATTTTTAATAAAATTATAATTTCCACAAAATGTGTAGAAATATGCGAGCGATCTAAATACCCGTTGGTATCATAATTACAGGTCTCAACACCTATTGATAGAGGCATCAATCATTCAAATCGGAGCATAATTGCAGATTTTTAATTTTAAAAGCTCTGAATTTGTGGGCTATAGTTCAGTTGATTTTTAATAAAATTAAATTTTGCACAAAATGTGTAGAAATATTCGAGCGATCTAAATACCCGTTGGCATCACAATTACAGGTCTCAACACCTATTGATAGAGGCATCAATCATCCAAATCGGAGCATAATTGCAGATTTTCAATTTTTAAAGCTCTGAATTTGTGGGCTATAGTTCAGTTGATTTTTAATAAAAATAAATTTTCCACAAAATGTGTAGAAATATTCGAGCGATCTAAATACCCGTTGGTATCATAATTACAGGTCTCAACACCTATTGATAGAGGCATCAATCATTCAAATCGGAGCATAATTGCAGATTTTTAATTTTAAAAGCTCTGAATTTGTGGGCTATAGTTCAGTTGATTTTTAATAAAATTAAATTTTGCACAAAATGTGTAGAAATATTCGAGCGATCTAAATACCCGTTGGCATCACAATTACAGGTCTCAACACCTATTGATAGAGGCATCAATCATCCAAATCGGAGCATAATTGCAGATTTTCAATTTTTAAAGCTCTGAATTTGTGGGCTATAGTTCAGTTGATTTTTAATAAAAATAAATTTTCCACAAAATGTGTAGAAATATTCGAGCGATCTAAATACCCGTTGGTATCATAATTACAGGTCTCAACACCTATTGATAGAGGCATCAATCATCCAAATCGGAGCATAATTGCAGATTTTTAATTTTAAAAGCTCTGAATTTGTGGGCTATAGTTCAGTTGATTTTTAATAAAATTAAATTTTGCACAAAATGTGTAGAAATATTCGAGCGATCTAAATACCCGTTGGCATCACAATTACAGGTCTCAACACCTATTGATAGAGGCATCAATCATCCAAATCCTAGCATAATTGCAGATTTTCAATTTTTAAAGCTCTGAATTTGTGGGCTATAGTTCAGTTGATTTTTAATCAAATTAAATTTTGCACAAAATGTGTAGAAATATTCGAGCGATCTAAATACCCGTTGGCATCACAATTACAGGTCTCAACACCTATTGATAGAGGCATCAATCATCCAAATCGGAGCATAATTGCAGATTTTCAATTTTTAAAGCTCTGAATTTGTGGGCTATAGTTCAGTTGATTTTTAATAAAAATAAATTTTCCACAAAATGTGTAGAAATATTCGAGCGATCTAAATACCCGTTGGTATCATAATTACAGGTCTCAACACCTATTGATAGAGGCATCAATCATTCAAATCGGAGCATAATTGCAGATTTTTAATTTTAAAAGCTCTGAATTTGTGGGCTATAGTTCAGTTGATTTTTAATAAAATTAAATTTTGCACAAAATGTGTAGAAATATTCGAGCGATCTAAATACCCGTTGGCATCACAATTACAGGTCTCAACACCTATTGATAGAGGCATCAATCATCCAAATCGGAGCATAATTGCAGATTTTCAATTTTTAAAGCTCTGAATTTGTGGGCTATAGTTCAGTTGATTTTTAATACAAATAAATTTTCCACAAAATGTGTAGAAATATTCGAGCGATCTAAATACCCGTTGGTATCATAATTACAGGTCTCAACACCTATTGATAGAGGCATCAATCATCCAAATCGGAGCATAATTGCAGATTTTCAATTTTTAAAGCTCTGAATTTGTGGGCTATAGTTCAGTTGATTTTTAATAAAAATAAATTTTCCACAAAATGTGTAGAAATATTCGAGCGATCTAAATACCCGTTGGTATCATAATTACAGGTCTCAACACCTATTGATAGAGGCATCAATCATTCAAATCGGAGCATAATTGCAGATTTTTAATTTTAAAAGCTCTGAATTTGTGGGCTATAGTTCAGTTGATTTTTAATTAAATTATATTTTCCACAAAATGTGTAGAAATATGCGAGCGATCTAAATACCCATTGGCATCACAATTACAGGTCTCAACAGCTATTGATAGAGGCATCAATCATCCAAATCGGAGCATAATTGCAGATTTTTAATTTTAAAAGCTCTGAATATGTGGACTATAGTTCAGTTGATTTTTAATAAAATTATATTTTCCACAAAATGTGAAGAAATATTCGAGCGATCTAAATACCCATTGGCATCACAATTACAGGTCTCAACACCTATTGATAGAGGCGTCAATCATCCAAATCGGAGCATAATTGCAGATTTTTAATTTTAAAAGCTCTGAATATGTGGACTATAGTTCAGTTGATTTTTAATAAAATTATATTTTCCACAAAATGTGAAGAAATATTCGAGCGATCTAAATACCCATTGGCATCACAATTACAGGTCTCAACACCTATTGATAGAGGCATCAATCATCCAAATCGGAGCATAATTGCAGATTTTCAATTTTAAAAGCTCTGAATATGTGGACTATAGTTCAGTTGATTTTTAATAAAATTATATTTTCCACAAAATGTGAAGAAATATTCGAGCGATCTAATTACCCATTGGCATCACAATTACAGGTCTCAACACCTATTGATAGAGGCATCAATCATCCAAATCGGAGCATAATTGCAGATTTTTAATTTTAAAAGCTCTGAATATGTGGGCTATAGTTCAGTTGATTTTTAATAAAATTATATTTTCCATAAAATGTGAAGAAATATTCGAGCGATCTAAATACCCATTGGCATCACAATTACAGGTCTCAACACCTATTGATAGAGGCATCAATCATCCAAATCGGAGCATAATTGCAGATTTTTAATTTTAAAAGCTCTGAATATGTGGGCTATAGTTCAGTTGATTTTTAATAAAATTATATTTTCCATAAAATGTGAAGAAATATTCGAGCGATCTAAATACCCATTGGCATCACAATTACAGGTCTCAACACCTATTGATAGAGGCATCAATCATCCAAATCGGAGCATAATTGCAGATTTTTAATTTTTAAAGCTCTGAATATGTGGACTATAGTTCAGTTGATTTTTAATAAAAATAAATTTTCCACAAAATGTGAAGAAATATTCGAGCCATCTAAATACCCATTGGCATCACAATTACAGGTCTCAACACCTATTGATAGAGGCATCAATCATCCAAATCGGAGCATAATTGCAGATTTTTAATTTTAAAAGCTCTGAATATGTGGACTATAGTTCAGTTGATTTTTAATAAAATTATATTTTCCACAAAATGTGAAGAAATATTCGAGCCATCTAAATACCCATTGGCATCACAATTACAGGTCTCAACACCTATTGATAGAGGCATCAATCATCCAAATCGGAGCATAATTGCAGATTTTTAATTTTAAAAGCTCTGAATTTGTGGGCTATAGTTCAGTTGATTTTTAATAAAAATAAATTTTCCACAAAATGTGAAGAAATATTCGAGCCATCTAAATACCCATTGGCATCACAATTACAGGTCTCAACACCTATTGATAGAGGCATCAATCATCCAAATCGGAGCATAATTGCAGATTTTTAATTTTAAAAGCTCTGAATATGTGGGCTATAGTTCAGTTGATTTTTAATAAAATTATATTTTCCACAAAATGTGAAGAAATATTCGAGCCATCTAAATACCCATTGGCATCACAATTACAGGTCTCAACACCTATTGATAGAGGCATCAATCATCCAAATCGGAGCATAATTGCAGATTTTTAATTTTAAAAGCTCTGAATTTGTGGGCTATAGTTCAGTTGATTTTTAATAAAAATAAATTTTCCACAAAATGTGAAGAAATATTCGAGCCATCTAAATACCCATTGGCATCACAATTACAGGTCTCAACACCTATTGATAGAGGCATCAATCATCCAAATCGGAGCATAATTGCAGATTTTTAATTTTAAAAGCTCTGAATATGTGGACTATAGTTCAGTTGATTTTTAATAAAATTATATTTTCCATAAAATGTGAAGAAATATTCGAGCGATCTAAATACCCATTGGCATCACAATTACAGGTCTCAACACCTATTGATAGAGGCATCAATCATCCAAATCGGAGCATAATTGCAGATTTTTAATTTTAAAAGCTCTGAATATGTGGACTATAGTTCAGTTGATTTTTAATAAAATTATATTTTCCACAAAATGTGAAGAAATATTCGAGCCATCTAAATACCCATTGGCATCACAATTACAGGTCTCAACACCTATTGATAGAGGCATCAATCATCTAAATCGGAGCATAATTGCAGATTTTTAATTTTAAAAGCTCTGAATTTGTGGGCTATAGTTCAGTTGATTTTTAATAAAAATAAATTTTCCACAAAATGTGAAGAAATATTCGAGCCATCTAAATACCCATTGGCATCACAATTACAGGTCTCAACACCTATTGATAGAGGCATCAATCATCCAAATCGGAGCATAATTGCAGATTTTTAATTTTAAAAGCTCTGAATATGTGGACTATAGTTCAGTTGATTTTTAATAAAATTATATTTTCCACAAAATGTGAAGAAATATTCGAGCCATCTAAATACCCATTGGCATCACAATTACAGGTCTCAACACCTATTGATAGAGGCATCAATCATCCAAATCGGAGCATAATTGCAGATTTTTAATTTTAAAAGCTCTGAATTTGTGGGCTATAGTTCAGTTGATTTTTAATAAAAATAAATTTTCCACAAAATGTGAAGAAATATTCGAGCCATCTAAATACCCATTGGCATCACAATTACAGGTCTCAACACCTATTGATAGAGGCATCAATCATCCAAATCGGAGCATAATTGCAGATTTTTAATTTTAAAAGCTCTGAATATGTGGACTATAGTTCAGTTGATTTTTAATTAAATTATATTTTCCACAAAATGTGAAGAAATATTCGAGCCATCTAAATACCCATTGGCATCACAATTACAGGTCTCAACACCTATTGATAGAGGCATCAATCATCCAAATCGGAGCATAATTGCAGATTTTTAATTTTAAAAGCTCTGAATATGTGGACTATAGTTCAGTTGATTTTTAATAAAATTATATTTTCCACAAAATGTGAAGAAATATTCGAGCGATCTAAATACCCATTGGCATCACAATTACAGGTCTCAACACCTATTGATAGAGGCATCAATCATCCAAATCGGAGCATAATTGCAGATTTTTAATTTTAAAAGCTCTGAATTTGTGGGCTATAGTTCAGTTGATTTTTAATAAAAATAAATTTTCCACAAAATGTGTAGAAATATTCGAGCGATCTAAATACCCGTTTTCATCACATTTACAGGTCTCAACACCTATTGATAAAGGTATCAATCATCGAAATCGGAGCATAATTGCAGATTTTCAATTTTTAAAGCTATGAATTTGTGAGCTACAGTTCAGTTGATTTTTAATAATAATAAATTTTCCACAAAATGTGTAGAAATATTCGAGCGATCTAAATACCCGTTGGTATCATAATTACAGGTTTCAACAACTTTTGATTGATGTATCAATCATCCAAATCGGAGCATAATTGCAGATTTTCAATTTTAAAAACTCTGAATTTGTGGACTACAGTTCAGTTGATTTTTAATAAAATTATATTTTCCACAAAATGTGAAGAAATATTCGAGCGATCTAAATACCCGTTGGTATCACAATTACAGGTTTCAACAACTTTTGATTGATGTATCAATAATCCAAATCGGAGCATAATTGCAGATTTTTAATTTTAAAAGCTCTGAATTTGTGGGCTATAGTTCAGTTGATTTTTAATAAAAATAAATTTTCCACAAAATGTGTAGAAATATTCGAGCGATCTAAATACCCGTTTTCATCACATTTACAGGTCTCAACACCTATTGATAGAGGCATCAATCATCCAAATCGGAGCATAATTGCAGATTTTTAATTTTAAAAGCTCTGAATTTGTGGGCTATAGTTCAGTTGATTTTTAATAACAATAAATTTTCCACAAAATGTGTAGAAATATTCGAGCGATCTAAATACCAGTTGGCATCACATTTACAGGTCTCAACACCTATTGATAGAGGCATCAATCATCGAAATCGGAGCATAATTGCAGATTTTTAATTTTAAAAGCTCTGAATATGTGGAATATAGTTCAGTTGATTTTTAATAAAATTATATTTTCCACAAAATGTGAAGAAATATTCGAGCGATCTAAATACCCGTTGGCATCACAATTACAGGTCTCAACACCTATTGATAGAGGCATCAATCATCCAAATCGGAGCATAATTGCAGATTTTTAATTTTAAAAGCTCTGAATTTGTGGGCTATAGTTCAGTTGATTTTTAATAACAATAAATTTTCCACAAAATGTGTAGAAATATTCGAGCGATCTAAATACCAGTTGGCATCACATTTACAGGTCTCAACACCTATTGATAGAGGCATCAATCATCCAAATCGGAGCATAATTGCAGATTTTTAATTTTAAAAGCTCTGAATATGTGGAATATAGTTCAGTTGATTTTTAATAAAATTATATTTTCCACAAAATGTGAAGAAATATTCGAGCGATCTAAATACCCGTTGGCATCACATTTACAGGTCTCAACACCTATTGATAGAGGCATCAATCATCCAAATCGGAGCATAATTGCAGATTTTTAATTTTAAAAGCTCTGAATATGTGGAATATAGTTCAGTTGATTTTTAATAAAATTATATTTTCCACAAAATGTGAAGAAATATTCGAGCGAAATAAATACCCGTTGGCATCACAATTACAGGTCTCAACACCTATTGATAGAGGCATCAATCATCCAAATCGGAGCATAATTGCAGATTTTTAATTTTAAAAGCTCTGAATTTGTGGGCTATAGTTCAGTTGATTTTTAATAAAAATAAATTTTCCACAAAATGTGTAGAAATATTCGAGCGATCTAAATACCCGTTTTCATCACATTTACAGGTCTCAACACCTATTGATAAAGGTATCAATCATCGAAATCGGAGCATAATTGCAGATTTTCAATTTTTAAAGCTCTGAATTTGTGAGCTACAGTTCAGTTGATTTTTAATAATAATAAATTTTCCACAAAATGTGTAGAAATATTTGAGCGATCTAAATACCCGTTGGCATCACAATTACAGGTCTCAACACCTATTGATAGAGGCATCAATCATCCAAATCGGAGCATAATTGCAGATTTTTAATTTTTAAAGCTCTGAATTTGTGGGCTATAGTTCAGTTGATTTTTAATAACAATAAATTTTCCACAAAATGTGTAGAAATATTCGAGCGATCTAAATACCCGTCGGCATCACATTTACAGGTCTCAACACCTATTGATAGAGGCATCAATCATCCAAATCGGAGCATAATTGCAGATTTTTAATTTTAAAAGCTCTGAATATGTGGAATATAGTTCAGTTGATTTTTAATAAAATTATATTTTCCACAAAATGTGAAGCAATATTCGAGCGATCTAAATACCCATTGGCATCACAATTACAGGTCTCAACACCTATTGATAGAGGCATCAATCATCCAAATCGGAGCATAATTGCAGATTTTTAATTTTTAAAGCTCTGAATTTGTGGGCTATAGTTCAGTTGATTTTTAATAACAATAAATTTTCCACAAAATGTGTAGAAATATTTGAGCGATCTAAATACCCGTTGGCATCACAATTACAGGTCTCAACACCTATTGATAGAGGCATCAATCATCCAAATCGGAGCATAATTGCAGATTTTTAATTTTTAAAGCTCTGAATTTGTGGGCTATAGTTCAGTTGATTTTTAATAACAATAAATTTTCCACAAAATGTGTAGAAATATTCGAGCGATCTAAATACCCGTTGGCATCACATTTACAGGTCTCAACACCTATTGATAGAGGCATCAATCATCCAAATCGGAGCATAATTGCAGATTTTTAATTTTAAAAGCTCTGAATATGTGGAATATAGTTCAGTTGATTTTTAATAAAATTATATTTTCCACAAAATGTGAAGAAATATTCGAGCGATCTAAATACCCATTGGCATCACAATTACAGGTCTCAACACCTATTGATAGAGGCATCAATCATCCAAATCGGAGCATAATTGCAGATTTTTAATTTTTAAAGCTCTGAATTTGTGGGCTATAGTTCAGTTGATTTTTAATAACAATAAATTTTCCACAAAATGTGTAGAAATATTCGAGCGATCTAAATACCCGTTGGCATCACATTTACAGGTCTCAACACCTATTGATAGAGGCATCAATCATCCAAATCGGAGCATAATTGCAGATTTTTAATTTTAAAAGCTCTGAATATGTGGAATATAGTTCAGTTGATTTTTAATAAAATTATATTTTCCACAAAATGTGAAGAAATATTCGAGCGATCTAAATACCCGTTGGCATCACAATTACAGGTCTCAACACCTATTGATAGAGGCATCAATCATCCAAATCGGAGCATAATTGCAGATTTTTAATTTTAAAAGCTCTGAATTTGTGGGCTATAGTTCAGTTGATTTTTAATAAAAATAAATTTTCCACAAAATGTGTAGAAATATTCGAGCGATCTAAATACCCGTTTTCATCACATTTACAGGTCTCAACACCTATTGATAAAGGTATCAATCATCGAAATCGGAGCATAATTGCAGATTTTCAATTTTTAAAGCTCTGAATTTGTGAGCTACAGTTCAGTTGATTTTTAATAATAATAAATTTTCCACAAAATGTGTAGAAATATTTGAGCGATCTAAATACCCGTTGGCATCACAATTACAGGTCTCAACACCTATTGATAGAGGCATCAATCATCCAAATCGGAGCATAATTGCAGATTTTTAATTTTTAAAGCTCTGAATTTGTGGGCTATAGTTCAGTTGATTTTTAATAACAATAAATTTTCCACAAAATGTGTAGAAATATTCGAGCGATCTAAATACCAGTTGGCATCACATTTACAGGTCTCAACACATATTGATAGAGGCATCAATCATCCAAATCGGAGCATAATTGCAGATTTTTAATTTTTAAAGCTCTGAATTTGTGGGCTATAGTTCAGTTGATTTTTAATAACAATAAATTTTCCACAAAATGTGTAGAAATATTCGAGCGATCTAAATACCCGTTGGCATCACATTTACAGGTCTCAACACCTATTGATAGAGGCATCAATCATCCAAATCGGAGCATAATTGCAGATTTTTAATTTTAAAAGCTCTGAATATGTGGAATATAGTTCAGTTGATTTTTAATAAAATTATATTTTCCACAAAATGTGAAGAAATATTCGAGCGATCTAAATACCCATTGGCATCACAATTACAGGTCTCAACACCTATTGATAGAGGCATCAATCATCCAAATCGGAGCATAATTGCAGATTTTTAATTTTTAAAGCTCTGAATTTGTGGGCTATAGTTCAGTTGATTTTTAATAACAATAAATTTTCCACAAAATGTGTAGAAATATTCGAGCGATCTAAATACCCGTTGGCATCACATTTACAGGTCTCAACACCTATTGATAGAGGCATCAATCATCCAAATCGGAGCATAATTGCAAATTTTTAATTTTTAAAGCTCTGAATTTGTGGGCTATAGTTCAGTTGATTTTTAATAAAAATAAATTTTCCACAAAATGTGTAGAAATATTCGAGCGATCTAAATACCCGTTTTCTACACATTTACAGGTCTCAACACCTATTGATAAAGGTATCAATCATCGAAATCGGAGCATAATTGCAGATTTTCAATTTTTAAAGCTCTGAATTTGTGGGCTACAGTTCAGTTGATTTTTAATAATAATAAATTTTCCACAAAATGTGAAGAAATATTCGAGCGATCTAAATACCCATTGGCATCACAATTACAGGTCTCAACACCTATTGATAGAGGCATCAATCATCCAAATCGGAGCATAATTGCAGATTTTTAATTTTAAAAGCTCTGAATATGTGGGCTATAGTTCAGTTGATTTTTAATAAAAATAAATTTTCCACAAAATGTGTAGAAATATTCGAGCGATCTAAATACCCGTTTTCATCACATTTACAGGTCTCAACACCTATTGATAAAGGTATCAATCAGCGAAATCGGAGCATAATTGCAGATTTTTAATTTTTAAAGCTCTGAATTTGTGGGCTACAGTTCAGTTGATTTTTAATAATAATAAATTTTCCACAAAATGTGTAGAAATATTCGAGCAATCTAGATACCCGTTGGCATCACAATTACAGGTCTCAACACCTATTGATAGAGGCATCAATCATCCAAATCGGAGCATAATTGCAGATTTTTAATTTTAAAAGCTCTGAATATGTGGACTATAGTTCAGTTGATTTTTAATAACAATAAATTTTCCACAAAATGTGTAGAAATATTCGAGCGATCTAAATACCCGTTGGTATCATAATTACAGGTTTCAACAACTTTTGATTGATGTATCAATCATCCAAATCGGAGCATAATTGCAGATTTTCAATTTTAAAAACTCTGAATTTGTGGACTACAGTTCAGTTGATTTTTAATAAAATTAAATTTTACACAAAATGTGTAGAAATATTCGAGCGATCTAAATACCCGTTGGCATCACAATTACAGGTCTCAACACCTATTGATAAAGGTATCAATCAGCGAAATCGGAGCATAATTGCAGATTTTTAATTTTTAAAGCTCTGAATTTGTGGGCTACAGTTCAGTTGATTTTTAATAATAATAAATTTTCCACAAAATGTGTAGAAATATTCGAGCAATCTAGATACCCGTTGGCATCACAATTACAGGTCTCAACACCTATTGATAGAGGCATCAATCATCCAAATCGGAGCATAATTGCAGATTTTTAATTTTAAAAGCTCTGAATATGTGGACTATAGTTCAGTTGATTTTTAATAACAATAAATTTTCCACAAAATGTGTAGAAATATTCGAGCGATCTAAATACCCGTTGGTATCATAATTACAGGTTTCAACAACTTTTGATTGATGTATCAATCATCCAAATCGGAGCATAATTGCAGATTTTCAATTTTAAAAACTCTGAATTTGTGGACTACAGTTCAGTTGATTTTTAATAAAATTAAATTTTACACAAAATGTGTAGAAATATTCGAGCGATCTAAATACCCGTTGGCATCACAATTACAGGTCTCAACACCTATTGATAGAGGCATCAATCATCCAAATCGGAGCATAATTGCAGATTTTTAATTTTAAAAGCTCTGAATTTATGGGCTATAGTTCAGTTGATTTTTAATAATAATAAATTTTCCACAAAATGTGTAGAAATATTCGAGCGATCTAAATACCCGTTGGCATCACAATTACAGGTCTCAACACCTATTGATAGAGGCATCAATCATCCAAATCGGAGCATAATTGCAGATTTTTAATTTTTAAAGCTCTGAATTTGTGGGCTACAGTTCAGTTGAATTTTAATAACAATAAATTTTCCACAAAATGTGTAGAAATATTTGAGCGATCTAAATATCCGTTGGTATCATAATTACAGGTTTCAACAACTTTTGATTGATGTATCAATCATCCAAATCCAGTCCATATGTGGACTATAGTTCAGTTGATTTTTAATAACAATAAATTTTCCACAAAATGTGTAGAAATATTCGAGCGATCTAAATACCCGTTGGCATCACAATTACAGGTCTCAACACCTATTGATAGAGGCATCAATCATCCAAATCGGAGCATAATTGCAGATTTTTAATTTTAAAAGCTCTGAATTTGTGGGCTATAGTTCAGTTGATTTTTAATAAAATTGAATTTTCCACAAAATGTGTAGACATATTCGAGCGATCTAAATACCCGTTGGTATCACAATTACAGGTCTCAACACCTATTGATAGAGGCATCAATCATCCAAATCGGAGCATAATTGCAGATTTTTAATTTTAAAAGCTCTGAATATGTGGGCTATAGTTCAGTTGATTTTTAATAAAATTAAATTTTCCACAAAATGTGTAGAAATATTCGAGCGATCTAAATATCCGTTGGTATCATAATTACAGGTTTCAACAACTTTTGATTGATGTATCAATCATCCAAATCGGAGCATAATTGCAGATTTTCAATTTTAAAAACTCTGAATTTGTGGACTACAGTTCAGTTGATTTTTAATAAAATTAAATTTTACACAAAATGTGTAGAAATATTCGAGCGATCTAAATACCCGTTGGTATCATAATTACAGGTCTCAACACCTATTGATAGAGGCATCAATCATCCAAATCGGAGCATAATTGCAGATTTTTAATTTTTAAAGCTCTGAATTTGTGGGCTACAGTTCAGTTGAATTTTAATAACAATAAATTTTCCACAAAATGTGTAGAAATATTCGAGCGATCTAAATACCCGTTGGCATCACAATTACAGGTCTCAACACCTATTGATAGAGGCATCAATCATCCAAATCGGAGCATAATTGCAGATTTTTAATTTTAAAAGCTCTGAATTTGTGGGCTATAGTTCAGTTGATTTTTAATAAAATTGAATTTTCCACAAAATGTGTAGACATATTCGAGCGATCTAAATACCCGTTGGTATCACAATTACAGGTCTCAACACCTATTGATAGAGGCATCAATCATCCAAATCGGAGCATAATTGCAGATTTTTAATTTTAAAAGCTCTGAATATGTGGGCTATAGTTCAGTTGATTTTTAATAACAATAAATTTTCCACAAAATGTGTAGAAATATTCGAGCGATCTAAATACCCGTTGGTATCATAATTACAGGTTTCAACAACTTTTGATTGATGTATCAATCATCCAAATCGGAGCATAATTGCAGATTTTCAATTTTAAAAACTCTGAATTTGTGGACTACAGTTCAGTTGATTTTTAATAAAATTAAATTTTACACAAAATGTGTAGAAATATTCGAGCGATCTAAATACCCGTTGGTATCATAATTACAGGTCTCAACACCTATTGATAGAGGCATCAATCATCCAAATCGGAGCATAATTGCAGATTTTTAATTTTTAAAGCTCTGAATTTGTGGGCTACAGTTCAGTTGAATTTTAATAACAATAAATTTTCCACAAAATGTGTAGAAATATTCGAGCGATCTAAATACCCGTTGGCATCACAATTACAGGTCTCAACACCTATTGATAGAGGCATCAATCATCCAAATCGGAGCATAATTGCAGATTTTTAATTTTAAAAGCTCTGAATTTGTGGGCTATAGTTCAGTTGATTTTTAATAAAATTGAATTTTCCACAAAATGTGTAGACATATTCGAGCGATCTAAATACCCGTTGGTATCACAATTACAGGTCTCAACACCTATTGATAGAGGCATCAATCATCCAAATCGGAGCATAATTGCAGATTTTTAATTTTAAAAGCTCTGAATATGTGGGCTATAGTTCAGTTGATTTTTAATAAAATTAAATTTTCCACAAAATGTGTAGAAATATTCGAGCGATCTAAATATCCGTTGGTATCATAATTACAGGTTTCAACAACTTTTGATTGATGTATCAATCATCCAAATCGGAGCATAATTGCAGATTTTCAATTTTAAAAACTCTGAATTTGTGGACTACAGTTCAGTTGATTTTTAATAAAATTAAATTTTACACAAAATGTGTAGAAATATTCGAGCGATCTAAATACCCGTTGGTATCATAATTACAGGTCTCAACACCTATTGATAGAGGCATCAATCATCCAAATCGGAGCATAATTGCAGATTTTTAATTTTTAAAGCTCTGAATTTGTGGGCTACAGTTCAGTTGAATTTTAATAACAATAAATTTTCCACAAAATGTGTAGAAATATTCGAGCGATCTAAATACCCGTTGGCATCACAATTACAGGTCTCAACACCTATTGATAGAGGCATCAATCATCCAAATCGGAGCATAATTGCAGATTTTTAATTTTAAAAGCTCTGAATTTGTGGGCTATAGTTCAGTTGATTTTTAATAAAATTGAATTTTCCACAAAATGTGTAGACATATTCGAGCGATCTAAATACCCGTTGGTATCACAATTACAGGTCTCAACACCTATTGATAGAGGCATCAATCATCCAAATCGGAGCATAATTGCAGATTTTTAATTTTAAAAGCTCTGAATATGTGGGCTATAGTTCAGTTGATTTTTAATAACAATAAATTTTCCACAAAATGTGAAGAAATATTCGAGCGATCTAAATACCCGTTGGTATCACAATTACAGGTTTCAACAACTTTTGATTGATGTATCAATCATCCAAATCGGAGCATAATTGCAGATTTTTAATTTTAAAAGCTCTGAATTTGTGGGCTATAGTTCAGTTGATTTTTAATAAAAATAAATTTTCCACAAAATGTGTAGAAATATTCGAGCGATCTAAATACCCGTTTTCATCACATTTACAGGTCTCAACACCTATTGATAAAGGTATCAATCATCGAAATCGGAGCATAATTGCAGATTTTCAATTTTTAAAGCTCTGAATTTGTGAGCTACAGTTCAGTTGATTTTTAATAATAATAAATTTTCCACAAAATGTGTAGAAATATTTGAGCGATCTAAATACCCGTTGGCATCACAATTACAGGTCTCAACACCTATTGATAGAGGCATCAATCATCCAAATCGGAGCATAATTGCAGATTTTTAATTTTAAAAGCTCTGAATTTGTGGGCTATAGTTCAGTTGATTTTTAATAAAATTAAATTTTCCACAAAATGTGTAGAAATATTCGAGCGATCTAAATAACCGTTGGTATCATAATTACAGGTCTCAACACCTATTGATAGAGGCATCAATCATCCAAATCGGAGCATAATTGCAGATTTTTAATTTTTAAAGCTCTGAATTTGTGGGCTATAGTTCAGTTGATTTTTAATAACAATAAATTTTCCACAAAATGTGTAGAAATATTCGAGCGATCTAAATACCCGTTGGCATCACATTTACAGGTCTCAACACCTATTGATAGAGGCATCAATCATCCAAATCGGAGCATAATTGCAGATTTTTAATTTTAAAAGCTCTGAATATGTGGAATATAGTTCAGTTGATTTTTAATAAAATTATATTTTCCACAAAATGTGAAGAAATATTCGAGCGATCTAAATACCCGTTGGCATCACAATTACAGGTCTCAACACCTATTGATAGAGGCATCAATCATCCAAATCGGAGCATAATTGCAGATTTTTAATTTTAAAAGCTCTGAATTTGTGGGCTATAGTTCAGTTGATTTTTAATAAAAATAAATTTTCCACAAAATGTGTAGAAATATTCGAGCGATCTAAATACCCGTTTTCATCACATTTACAGGTCTCAACACCTATTGATAAAGGTATCAATCATCGAAATCGGAGCATAATTGCAGATTTTCAATTTTTAAAGCTCTGAATTTGTGAGCTACAGTTCAGTTGATTTTTAATAATAATAAATTTTCCACAAAATGTGTAGAAATATTTGAGCATCTAAATACCCGTTGTATCTAAATACCCGTTGGCATCACAATTACAGGTCTCAACACCTATTGATAGAGGCATCAATCATCCAAATCGGAGCATAATTGCAGATTTTTAATTTTTAAAGCTCTGAATTTGTGGGCTATAGTTCAGTTGATTTTTAATAACAATAAATTTTCCACAAAATGTGTAGAAATATTCGAGCGATCTAAATACCCGTTGGCATCACATTTACAGGTCTCAACACCTATTGATAGAGGCATCAATCATCCAAATCGGAGCATAATTGCAGATTTTTAATTTTAAAAGCTCTGAATATGTGGAATATAGTTCAGTTGATTTTTAATAAAATTATATTTTCCACAAAATGTGAAGAAATATTCGAGCGATCTAAATACCCATTGGCATCACAATTACAGGTCTCAACACCTATTGATAGAGGCATCAATCATCCAAATCGGAGCATAATTGCAGATTTTTAATTTTAAAATCTCTGAATATGTGGACTATAGTTCAGTTGATTTTTAATAAAATTATATTTTCCACAAAATGTGAAGAAATATTCGAGCGATCTAAATACCCGTTGGTATCATAATTACAGGTCTCAACACCTATTGATAGAGGCATCAATCATCCAAATCGGAGCATAATTGCAGATTTTTAATTTTTAAAGCTCTGAATTTGTGGGCTACAGTTCAGTTGAATTTTAATAACAATAAATTTTCCACAAAATGTGTTGAAATATTCGAGCGATCTAAATACCCGTTGGCATCACAATTACAGGTCTCAACACCTATTGATAGAGGCATCAATCATCCAAATCGGAGCATAATTGCAGATTTTTAATTTTAAAAGCTCTGAATTTGTGGGCTATAGTTCAGTTGATTTTTAATAAAATTGAATTTTCCACAAAATGTGTAGACATATTCGAGCGATCTAAATACCCGTTGGTATCACAATTACAGGTCTCAACACCTATTGATAGAGGCATCAATCATCCAAATCGGAGCATAATTGCAGATTTTTAATTTTAAAAGCTCTGAATATGTGGGCTATAGTTCAGTTGATTTTTAATAACAATAAATTTTCCACAAAATGTGTAGAAATATTCGAGCGATCTAAATACCCGTTGGCATCACAATTACAGGTCTCAACACCTATTGATAGAGGCATCAATCATTGAAATCGGAGCATAATTGCAGATTTTCAGTTTTTAAAGCTCTGAATTTGTGGGCTACAGTTCAGTTGATTTTTAATAACAATAAATTTTCCACAAAATGTGTAGAAATATTCGAGCGATCTAAATAACCGTTGGTATCATAATTACAGGTCTCAACACCTATTGATAGAGGCATCAATCATCCAAATCGGAGCATAATTGCAGATTTTTAATTTTAAAAGCTCTGAATATGTGGAATATAGTTCAGTTGATTTTTAATAAAATTATATTTTCCACAAAATGTGAAGAAATATTCGAGCGATCTAAATACCCGTTGGTATCATAATTACAGGTCTCAACACCTATTGATAGAGGCATCAATCATCCAAATCGGAGCATAATTGCAGATTTTTAATTTTTAAAGCTCTGAATTTGTGGGCTACAGTTCAGTTGAATTTTAATAACAATAAATTTTCCACAAAATGTGTAGAAATATTCGAGCGATCTAAATACCCGTTGGCATCACAATTACAGGTCTCAACACCTATTGATAGAGGCGTCAATCATCTAAATCGGAGCATAATTGCAGATTTTTAATTTTAAAAGCTCTGAATTTGTGGGCTATAGTTCAGTTGATTTTTAATAAAATTGAATTTTTCACAAAATGTGTAGACATATTCGAGCGATCTAAATACCCGTTGGTATCACAATTACAGGTCTCAACACCTATTGATAGAGGCATCAATCATCCAAATCGGAGCATAATTGCAGATTTTTAATTTTAAAAACTCTGAATTTGTGGACTACAGTTCAGTTGATTTTTAATAAAATTATATTTTCCACAAAATGTGAAGAAATATTCGAGCGATCTAAATACCCGTTGGTATCACAATTACAGGTTTCAACAACTTTTGATTGATGTATCAATCATCCAAATCGGAGCATAATTGCAGATTTTTAATTTTAAAAGCTCTGAATTTGTGGGCTATAGTTCAATTGATTTTTAATAACAATAAATTTTCTACAAAATGTGTAGAAATATTCGAGCGATCTAAATACCCGTTTTCATCACATTTACAGGTCTCAACACCTATTGATAAAGGTATCAATCATCGAAATCGGAGCATAATTGCAGATTTTCAATTGTTAAAGCTCTGAATTTGTGAGCTACAGTTCAGTTGATTTTTAATAATAATAAATTTTCCACAAAATGTGTAGAAATATTTGAGCGATCTAAATACCCGTTGGCATCACAATTACAGGTCTCAACACCTATTGATAGAGGCATCAATCATCCAAATCGGAGCATAATTGCAGATTTTTAATTTTAAAAGCTCTGAATTTGTGGGCTATAGTTCAGTTGATTTTTAATAAAATTAAATTTTCCACAAAATGTGTAGAAATATTCGAGCGATCTAAATAACCGTTGGTATCATAATTACATGTCTCAACACCTATTGATAGAGGCATCAATCATCCAAATCGGAGCATAATTACAGATTTTTAATTTTTAAAGCTCTGAATTTGTGGGCTATAGTTCAGTTGATTTTTAATAACAATAAATTTTCCACAAAATGTGTAGAAATATTCGAGCGATCTAAATACCCGTTTTCATCACATTTACAGGTCTCAACACCTATTGATAAAGGTATCAATCATCGAAATCGGAGCATAATTGCAGATTTTCAATTTTTAAAGCTCTGAATTTGTGAGCTACAGTTCAGTTGATTTTTAATAATAATAAATTTTCCACAAAATGTGTAGAAATATTTGAGCGATCTAAATACCCGTTGGCATCACAATTACAGGTCTCAACACCTATTGATAGAGGCATCAATCATCCAAATCGGAGCATAATTGCAGATTTTTAATTTTTAAAGCTCTGAATTTGTGGGCTACAGTTCAGTTGATTTTTAATAATAATAAATTTTCCACAAAATGTGAAGAAATATTCGAGCGATCTAAATACCCATTGGCATTACAATTACAGGTCTCAACACCTATTGATAGAGGCATCAATCATCCAAATCGGAGCATAATTGCAGATTTTTAATTTTTAAAGCTCTGAATTTGTGGGCTACAGTTCAGTTGATTTTTAATAATAATAAATTTTCCACAAAATGTGAAGAAATATTCGAGCGATCTAAATACCCGTTGGTATCACAATTACAGGTTTCAACAACTTTTGATTGATGTATCAATCATCCAAATCGGAGCATAATTGCAGATTTTTAATTTTTAAAGCTCTGAATTTGTGGGCTATAGTTCAGTTGATTTTTAATAAAAATAAATTTTCCACAAAATGTGTAGAAATATTCGAGCAATCTAGATACCCGTTGGCATCACAATTACAGGTCTCAACACCTATTGATAGAGGCATCAATCATCCAAATCGGAGCATAATTGCAGATTTTTAATTTTAAAAGCTCTGAATATGTGGACTATAGTTCAGTTGATTTTTAATAACAATAAATTTTCCACAAAATGTGTAGAAATATTCGAGCGATCTAAATACCCGTTGGTATCATAATTACAGGTTTCAACAACTTTTGATTGATGTATCAATCATCCAAATCGGAGCATAATTGCAGATTTTCAATTTTAAAAACTCTGAATTTGTGGACTACAGTTCAGTTGATTTTTAATAAAATTAAATTTTACACAAAATGTGTAGAAATATTCGAGCGATCTAAATACCCGTTGGCATCACAATTACAGGGTCTCAACACCTATTGATAGAGGCATCAATCATCCAAATCGGAGCATAATTGCAGATTTTTAATTTTAAAAGCTCTGAATTTGTGGGCTATAGTTCAGTTGATTTTTAATAACATTAAATTTTCTACAAAATGTGTAGAAATATTCGAGCGATCTAAATACCCGTTGGCATCACATTTACAGGTCTCAACACCTATTGATAGAGGCATCAATCATCCAAATCGGAGCATAATTGCAGATTTTTAATTTTAAAAGCTCTGAATTTGTGGGCTATAGTTCAGTTGATTTTTAATAACAATAAATTTTCCACAAAATGTGTAGAAATACTCGAGCGATCTAAATACCCGTTGGCATCACATTTACAGGTCTCAACACCTATTGATAGAGGCATCAATCATCCAAATCGGAGCATAATTGCAGATTTTTAATTTTTAAAGCTCTGAATTTGTGGGCTACAGTTCAGTTGAATTTTAATAACAATAAATTTTCCACAAAATGTGTAGAAATATTCGAGCGATCTAAATACCCGTTGGCATCACAATTACAGGTCTCAACACCTATTGATAGAGGCATCAATCATCCAAATCGGAGCATAATTGCAGATTTTTAATTTTAAAAGCTCTGAATTTGTGGGCTATAGTTCAGTTGATTTTTAATAACAATAAATTTTCCACAAAATGTGTAGAAATATTCGAGCGATCTAAATACCCGTTGGCATCACATTTACAGGTCTCAACACCTATTGATAGAGGCATCAATCATCCAAATCGGAGCATAATTGCAGATTTTTAATTTTTAAAGCTCTGAATTTGTGGGCTACAGTTCAGTTGAATTTTAATAACAATAAATTTTCCACAAAATGTGTAGAAATATTCGAGCGATCTAAATATCCGTTGGTATCATAATTACAGGTTTCAACAACTTTTGATTGATGTATCAATCATCCAAATCGGAGCATAATTGCAGATTTTCAATTTTAAAAACTCTGAATTTGTGGACTACAGTTCAGTTGATTTTTAATAAAATTAAATTTTACACAAAATGTGTAGAAATATTCGAGCGATCTAAATACCCGTTGGTATCATAATTACAGGTCTCAACACCTATTGATAGAGGCATCAATCATCCAAATCGGAGCATAATTGCAGATTTTTAATTTTAAAGCTCTGAATTTGTGGGCTACAGTTCAGTTGAATTTTAATAACAATAAATTTTCCACAAAATGTGTAGAAATATTCGAGCGATCTAAATACCCGTTGGCATCACAATTACAGGTCTCAACACCTATTGATAGAGGCATCAATCATCCAAATCGGAGCATAATTGCAGATTTTTAATTTTAAAAGCTCTGAATTTGTGGGCTATAGTTCAGTTGATTTTTAATAAAATTGAATTTTCCACAAAATGTGTAAACATATTCGAGCGATCTAAATACCCGTTGGTATCACAATTACAGGTCTCAACACCTATTGATAGAGGCATCAATCATCCAAATCGGAGCATAATTGCAGATTTTTAATTTTAAAAGCTCTGAATATGTGGGCTATAGTTCAGTTGATTTTTAATAAAATTAAATTTTCCACAAAATGTGTAGAAATATTCGAGCGATCTAAATATCCGTTGGTATCATAACTACAGGTTTCAACAACTTTTGATTGATGTATCAATCATCCAAATCGGAGCATAATTGCAGATTTTCAATTTTTAAAGCTCTGAATTTGTGGGCTACAGTTCAGTTGATTTTTAATAATAATAAATTTTCCACAAAATGTGTAGAAATATTCGAGCAATCTAGATACCCGTTGGCATCACAATTACAGGTCTCAACACCTATTGATAGAGGCATCAATCATCCAAATCGGAGCATAATTGCAGATTTTTAATTTTAAAAGCTCTGAATTTGTAGGCTATAGTTCAGTTGATTTTTAATAAAATTAAATTTTCCACAAAATGTGTAGAAATATTCGAGCGATCTAAATACCCGTTGGCATCACAATTACAGGTCTCAACACCTATTGATAGAGGCATCAATCATCCAAATCGGAGCATAATTGCAGATTTTCAATTTTTAAAGGTCTGAATTTGTGGGCTATAGATAGTTCAGTTGATTTTTAATAACAATAAATTTTCCACAAAATGTGTAGAAATATTCGAGCGATCTAAATACCCGTTGGTATCATAATTACAGGTTTCAACAACTTTTGATTGATGTATCAATCATCCAAATCGGAGCATAATTGCAGATTTTCAATTTTTAAAGCTCTGAATTTGTGGGCTACAGTTCAGTTGATTTTTAATAATAATAAATTTTCCACAAAATGTGTAGAAATATTCGAGCAATCTAGATACCCGTTGGCATCACAATTACAGGTCTCAACACCTATTGATAGAGGCATCAATCATCCAAATCGGAGCATAATTGCAGATTTTTAATTTTAAAAGCTCTGAATATGTGGGCTATATTTCAGTTGATTTTTAATAAAATTATATTTTCCACAAAATGTGTAGAAATATTCGAGCGATCTAAATACCCGTAGGCATCACAATTACAGGTCTCAACACCTATTGATAGAGGCATCAATCATCCAAATCGAAGCATAATTGCAGATTTTCAATTTTTAAAGGTCTGAATTTGTGGGCTATAGATAGTTCAGTTGATTTTTAATAACAATAAATTTTCCACTAAATGTGTAGAAATATTCGAGCGATCTAAATACCCGTTGGTATCATAATTACAGGTTTCAACAACTTTTGATTGATGTATCAATCATCCAAATCGGAGCATAATTGCAGATTTTCAATTTTTAAAGCTCTGAATTTGTGGGCTACAGTTCAGTTGATTTTTAATAATAATAAATTTTCCACAAAATGTGTAGAAATATTCGAGCAATCTAGATACCCGTTGGCATCACAATTACAGGTCTCAACACCTATTGATAGAGGCATCAATCATCCAAATCGGAGCATAATTGCAGATTTTTAATTTTAAAAGCTCTGAATATGTGGGCTATATTTCAGTTGATTTTTAATAAAATTATATTTTCCACAAAATGTGTAGAAATATTCGAGCGATCTAAATACCCGTAGGCATCACAATTACAGGTCTCAACACCTATTGATAGAGGCATCAATCATCCAAATCGGAGCATAATTGCAGATTTTCAATTTTTAAAGGTCTGAATTTGTGGGCTATAGATAGTTCAGTTGATTTTTAATAACAATAAATTTTCCACTAAATGTGTAGAAATATTCGAGCGATCTAAATACCCGTTGGTATCATAATTACAGGTTTCAACAACTTTTGATTGATGTATCAATCATCCAAATCGGAGCATAATTGCAGATTTTCAATTTTTAAAGCTCTGAATTTGTGGGCTACAGTTCAGTTGATTTTTAATAATAATAAATTTTCCACAAAATGTGTAGAAATATTCGAGCAATCTAGATACCCGTTGGCATCACAATTACAGGTCTCAACACCTATTGATAGAGGCATCAATCATCCAAATCGGAGCATAATTGCAGATTTTTAATTTTAAAAGCTCTGAATATGTGGGCTATATTTCAGTTGATTTTTAATAAAATTATATTTTCCACAAAATGTGTAGAAATATTCGAGCGATCTAAATACCCGTTGGCATCACAATTACAGGTCTCAACACCTATTGATAGAGGCATCAATCATCCAAATCGGAGCATAATTGCAGATTTTCAATTTTTAAAGCTCTGAATTTGTGGGCTACAGTTCAGTTGATTTTTAATAATAATAAATTTTCCACAAAATGTGTAGAAATATTCGAGCGATCTAAATACCCGTTGGTATCATAATTACAGGTCTCAACACCTATTGATAGAGGCATCAATCATCCAAATCGGAGCATAATTGCAGATTTTTAATTTTAAAAGCTCTGAATTTGTGGGCTATAGTTCAGTTGATTTTTAATAAAATTATATTTTCCACAAAATGTGTAGAAATATTCGAGCGATCTAAATACCCGTTGGCATCGCAATTACAGGTCTCAACACCTATTGATAGAGGCATCAATCATCCAAATCGGAGCATAATTGCAGATTTTCAATTTTTAAAGGTCTGAATTTGTGGGTGGGCTATAGGTAGTTCAGTTGATTTTTAATAAAATTATATTTTCCACAAAATGTGTAGAAATATTCGAGCGATCTAAATATCCGTTGGTATCATAATTACAGGTTTCAACAACTTTTGATTGATGTATCAATCATCCAAATCGGAGCATAATTGCAGATTTTCAATTTTTAAAGCTCTGAATTTATGGGCTACAGTTCAGTTGATTTTTAATAATAATAAATTTTCCACAAAATGTGTAGAAATATTCGAGCGATCTAAATACCCGTTGGCATCACAATTACAGGTCTCAACACCTATTGATAGAGGCATCAATCATCCAAATCGGAGCATAATTGCAGATTTTCAATTTTTAAAGCTCTGAATTTGTGGGCTACAGTTCAGTTGATTTTTAATAATAATAAATTTTCCACAAAATGTGTAGAAATATTCGAGCGATCTAAATACCCGTTGGTATCATAATTACAGGTCTCAACACCTATTGATAGAGGCATCAATCATCCAAATCGGAGCATAATTGCAGATTTTTAATTTTAAAAGCTCTGAATTTGTGGGCTATAGTTCAGTTGATTTTTAATAATAATAAATTTTCCACAAAATGTGTAGAAATATTCGAGCAATCTAGATACCCGTTGGCATCACAATTACAGGTCTCAACACCTATTGATAGAGGCATCAATCATCCAAATCGGAGCATAATTGCAGATTTTTAATTTTAAAAGCTCTGAATATGTGGGCTATATTTCAGTTGATTTTTAATAAAATTATATTTTCCACAAAATGTGTAGAAATATTCGAGCGATCTAAATACCCGTTGGCATCACAATTACAGGTCTCAACACCTATTGATAGAGGCATCAATCATTCAAATCGGAGCATAATTGCAGATTTTCAATTTTTAAAGCTCTGAATTTGTGGGCTATAGGTAGTTCAGTTGATTTTTAATAAAATTATATTTTCCACAAAATGTGTAGAAATATTCGAGCGATCTAAATACCCGTTGGCATCACAATTACAGGTCTCAACACCTATTGATAGAGGCATCAATCATCCAAATCGGAGCATAATTGCAGATTTTCAATTTTTAAAGCTCTGAATTTGTGGGCTATAGGTAGTTCAGTTGATTTTTAATAAAATTATATTTTCCACAAAATGTGTAGAAATATTCGAGCGATCTAAATATCCGTTGGTATCATAATTACAGGTTTCAACAACTTTTGATTGATGTATCAATCATCCAAATCGGAGCATAATTGCAGATTTTCAATTTTTAAAGCTCTGAATTTGTGGGCTACAGTTCAGTTGATTTTTAATAATAATAAATTTTCCACAAAATGTGTAGAAATATTCGAGCAATCTAGATACCCGTTGGCATCACAATTACAGGTCTCAACACCTATTGATAGAGGCATCAATCATCCAAATCGGAGCATAATTGCAGATTTTTAATTTTAAAAGCTCTGAATATGTGGGCTATATTTCAGTTGATTTTTAATAAAATTATATTTTCCACAAAATGTGTAGAAATATTCGAGCGATCTAAATATCCGTTGGTATCATAATTACAGGTTTCAACAACTTTTGATTGATGTATCAATCATCCAAATCGGAGCATAATTGCAGATTTTCAATTTTTAAAGCTCTGAATTTGTGGGCTACAGTTCAGTTGATTTTTAATAACAATAAATTTTCCACAAAATGTGTAGAAATATTCGAGCGATCTAAATACCCGTTGGCATCACAATTACAGGTCTCAACACCTATTGATAGAGGCATCAATCATCGAAATCGGAGCATAATTGTAGATTTTCAATTTAGAAGCTCTGAATTTGTGGGCTATAGTTCAGTTGATTTTTAATAAAATTATATTTTCCACAAAATGTGTAGAAATATTCGAGCGATCTAAATACCCGTTGGCATCACAATTACAGGTCTCAACACCTATTGATAGAGGCATCAATCATCGAAATCGGAGCATAATTGTAGATTTTCAATTTTAAAAGCTCTGAATTTTTGGGCTATAGTTCAGTTGATTTTTAATAAAATTATATTTTCCACAAAATGTGTAGAAATATTCGAGCGATCTAAATACCCGTTGGCATCACAATTACAGGTCTCAACACCTATTGATAGAGGCATCAATCATCGAAATCGGAGCATAATTGTAGATTTTCAATTTTAAAAGCTCTGAATTTGTGGGCTATAGTTCAGTTGATTTTTAATAAAATTATATTTTCCACAAAATGTGTAGAAATATTCGAGCGATCTAAATACCCGTTGGCATCACAATTACAGGTCTCAACACCTATTGATAGAGGCATCAATCATTGAAATCGGAGCATAATTGCAGATTTTCAGTTTTTAAAGCTCTGAATTTGTGGGCTACAGTTCAGTTGATTTTTAATAACAATAAATTTTCCACAAAATGTGTAGAAATATTCGAGCGATCTAAATACCCGTTGGCATCACAATTACAGGTCTCAACACCTATTGATAGAGGCATCAATCATCCAAATCGGAGCATAATTGCAGATTTTTAATTTTAAAAGCTCTGAATTTGTGGGCTACAGTTCGGTTGATTTTTAATAAAATTAAGTTTTCCACAAAATGTGTAGAAATATTCGACGGATCTAAATACCCGTTTGCATCACAATTACAGGTCTCAACATCTATTGATAGAGGCATCAATCATCGAAATCGGAGCATAATTGCAGATTTTGAATTTTAAAAGCTCTGAATTTGTGGGCTATAGTTCAGTTGATTTTTAATAAAATTAAATTTTCTACAAAATGTGTAGAAATATTTAAGCGATGTTCATACCCGTTGGCATCACAATTACAGGTCTCAACACCTATTGATAGAGGTATCAATCATCCAAATCGTAGCATAATTGCAGATTTTAATTTTAAAAGCTCTGAATTTGTGGGCTATAGTTCAGTTGATTTTTAATAAAAATAAATTTTCCACAAAATGTGTAGAAATATTCGAGCGATCTAAATACCCGTTGACATCACAATTACAGTTCTCAACACCTATTGATAGAGGCATCAATCATCCAAATCGGAGCATAATTGCAGATTTTCAATTTTAAAAGCTCTGAATTTGTGGGCTATAGTTCAGTTGAGTTTTAATAAAATTAAGTTTTCCACAAAATGTGTAGAAATATTCGAGCGATCTAAATACCCGTTGGTATCATAATTACAGGTTTCAACAACTTTTGATTGATGTATCAATCTTCCAAATCGGAGCATAATTGCAGATTTTCAATTTTTAAAGCTCTGAATTTGTGGGCTATAGTTCAGTTGAATTTTTAATAAAAATAAATTTTCCACAAAATGTGTAGAAATATTCGACGGATCTAAATACCCGTTGGCATCACAATTACAGGTTTCAACACCTGTTGATAGAGGCATCAATCATCGAAATCGGAGCATAATTGCAGATTTTTAATTTTAAAAGCTCTGAATTTGTGGGCTATAGTTCAGTTGATTTTTAATAAAATTAAGTTTTCCACAAAATGTGTAGAAATATTCGAGCGATCTAAATACCCGTTGACATTACAATTACAGTTCTCAACACCTATTGATAGAGGTATCCATCATCGAAATCGGAGCATAATTGCAGATTTTCAATTTTTAAAGCTCTGAATTTGTGGGCTATAGTTCAATTGATTTTTAATAAAATTCAATTTTCCACAAAATGTGTAGAAATATTCGAGCGATTTAAATACCCGTTGGCATCACAATTACAGGTCTCAACACCTATTGATAGAGGTATTCTTCATCGAAATCAGAGCATAATTGCAGATTTTCTATTTTTAAAGCTCTGAATTTGTGGGCTATAGTTCAGTTGATTTTTAATCAAATTAAGTTTTCCACAAAATGTGTAGAAATATTCGAGCGATCTAAATACCCGTTGACATCACAATTACAGTTCTCAACACCTATTGATAGAGGTATCCATCATCGAAATCGGAGCATAATTGCAGATTTTAAATTTTAAAAGCTCTGAATTTGTGGGCTATAGTTCAATTAATTTTTAATAAAATTCAATTTTCCACAAAATGTGTAGAAATATTCGAGCGATCTAAATACCCGTTGGCATCACAATTACAGGTCTCAACACCGATAGAGGCATCAATCATCCAAATCGGAGCATAATTGCAGATTTTAAATTTTAAAAGCTCTGAATTTGTGGGCTATAGTTCAATTGATTTTTAATAAAATTCAATTTTCCACAAAATGTGTAGAAATATTCGACTGATCTAAATACCCGTTGGCATCACAATTACAGGTCTCAACACCTGTTGATAGAGGCATCAATCATCGAAATCGGAGCATCATTGCAGATTTTCAATTTTAAAAGCTCTGAATTTGTGGGCTATAGTTCAGTTGATTTTTAATAAAAATAAATTTTCTACAAAAAGTGTAGAAATATTCGAGCGATGTTCATACCCGTTGGCATCACAATTACAGGTTTCAACACCTGTTGATAGAGGCATCAATCATCGAAATCGGAGCATCATTGCAGATTTTCAATTTTAAAAGCTCTGAATTTGTGGGCTATAGTTCAGTTGATTTTTAATAAAAATAAATTTTCTACAAAAAGTGTAGAAATATTCGAGCGATGTTCATACCCGTTGGCATCACAATTACAGGTTTCAACACCTGTTGATAGAGGCATCAATCATCGAAATCGGAGCATAATTGCAGATTTTGAATTTTAAAAGCTCTGAATTTGTGGGCTATAGTTCAGTTGATTTTTAATAAAATTAAGTTTTCCACAAAATGTGTAGAAATATTCGACGGATCTAAATACCCGTTTGCATCACAATTACAGGTCTCAACATCTATTGATAGAGGCATCAATCATCGAAATCGGAGCATAATTGCAGATTTTGAATTTTAAAAGCTCTGAATTTGTGGGCTATAGTTCAGTTGATTTTTAATAAAATTAAATTTTCTACAAAATGTGTAGAAATATTTAAGCGATGTTCATACCCGTTGGCATCACAATTACAGGTCTCAACACCTATTGATAGAGGTATCAATCATCCAAATCGTAGCATAATTGCAGATTTTAATTTTAAAAGCTCTGAATTTGTGGGCTATAGTTCAGTTGATTTTTAATACAAATAAATTTTCCACAAAATGTGTAGAAATATTCGAGCGATCTAAATACCCGTTGACATCACAATTACAGTTCTCAACACCTATTGATAGAGGTATCCATCATCGAATTCGGAGCATAATTGCAGATTTTCAATTTTAAAAGCTCTGAATTTGTGGGCTATAGTTCAGTTGAATTTTAATAAAAATAAATTATCAACAAAATGTGTAGAAATATTCGACGGATCTAAATACCCGTTGGCATCACAATTACAGGTCTCAACACCTATTGATAGAGGCATCAATAATCGAAATCGGAGAATAATTGCAGATTTTCAATTTTAAAAGCTCTGAATTTGTGGGCTATAGTTCAGTTGAATTTTAATAAAAATAAATTGTCAACAAAATGTGTAGAAATATTCGACGGATCTAAATACCCGTTGGCATCACAATTACAGGTCTCAACACCTATTGATAGAGGCATCAATAATCGAAATCGGAGAATAATTGCAGATTTTCAATTTTAAAAGCTCTGAATTTGTGGGCTATAGTTCAGTTGATTTTTAATAAAAATAAATTTTCCACAAAATGTGTAGAAATATTCGAGCGATCTAAATACCCGTTGGCATCACAATTACAGGTCTCAACACCTATTGATAAAGGCATCAATCATCGAAATCGGAGAATAATTGCAGATTTTCAATTTTAAAAGCTCTGAATTTGTGGGCTATAGTTCAGTTGAATTTTAATCAAAATAAATTGTCAACAAAATGTGTAGAAATATTCGACGGATCTAAATACCCATTGGCATCACAATTACAGGTCTCAACACCTATTGATAGAGGCATCAATCATCGAAATCGGAGAATAATTGCAGATTTTCAATTTTAAAAGCTCTGAATTTGTGGGCTATAGTTCAGTTGAATTTTAGTCAAAATAAATTGTCAACAAAATGTGTAGAAATATTCGACGGATCTAAATACCCGTTGGCATCACAATTACAGGTCTCAACACCTATTGATAGAGGCATCAATCATCGAAATCGGAGAATAATTGCAGATTTTCAATTTTAAAAGCTCTGAATTTGTGGGCTATAGTTCAGTTGATTTTTAATAAAAATAAATTTTCCACAAAATGTGTAGAAATATTCGAGCGATCTAAATACCCGTTGGCATCACAATTACAGGTCTCAACACCTGTTGATAGAGGCATCAATAATCGAAATCGGAGAATAATTGCAGATTTTCAATTTTTAAAGCTCTGAATTTGTGGGCTATAGTTCAGTTGATTTTTAATAAAAATAAATTTTCTACAAAAAGTGTAGAAATATTCGAGCGATGTTCATACCCGTTGGCATCACAATTACAGGTTTCAACACCTGTTGATAGAGGCATCAATCATCGAAATCGGAGCATAATTGCAGATTTTTAATTTTAAAAGCTCTGAATTTGTGGGCTATAGTTCAGTTGATTTTTAATAAAATTAAGTTTTCCACAAAATCTGTAGAAATATTCGACGGATCTAAATACCCGTTGGCATCACAATTACAGGTCTCAACATCTATTGATAGAGGCATCAATCATCGAAATCGGAGCATAATTGCAGATTTTTAATTTTAAAAGCTCTGAATTTGTGGGCTATAGTTCAGTTGATTTTTAATAAAATTAAGTTTTCCACAAAATGTGTAGAAATATTCGACGGATCTAAATACCCGTTGGCATCACAATTACAGGTCTCAACATCTATTGATAGAGGCATCAATCATCGAAATCGGAGCATAATTGCAGATTTTGAATTTTAAAAGCTCTGAATTTGTGGGCTATAGTTCAGTTGATTTTTAATAAAAATAAATTTCCACAAAATGTGTAGAAATATTCGAGCGATCTAAATACCCGTTGACACCACAATTACAGGTCTCAACACATATTGATAGAGGCATCAATCATCGAAATCGAAGCATAATTGCAGATTATCAATTTTAAAAGCTCTGAATTTGTGTAGAAATAAACAAAATGTGTAGAAATATTCACGCGATCTTCATACCCGTTGGCATCACAATTACAGGTCTCAACACCTATTGATAGAGGTAACAATCATCGAAATCGAGGCATAATTGCAGTTTATCAATTTTAAAAGCTCTGAATTTGTGGGCTATAGTTCAGTTGATTTTTAATAAAATTCAATTTTCCACAAAATGTGTAGAAATATTCGAGCGATCTAAATACCCGTTGACATCACAATTACAGGTCTCAACACCTATTGATAGAGGCATCAATCATCCAAATCTGAGCATAATTGCAGATTTTGAATTTTAAAAGCTCTGAATTTGTGGGCTATAGTTCAGTTGATTTTTAATAAAATTATATTTTCCACAAAATGTGTAGAAATATTCGAGCGATCTAAATACCCGTTGGCATCACAATTACAGTTCTCAACACCTATTGATAGAGGTATCCATCATCGAAATCGGAGCATAATTGCAGATTTTCAATTTTTAAAGCTCTGAATTTGTGGGCTATAGTTCAGTTGATTTTTAATAAAAATAAATTTTCCACAAAATGTGTAGAAATATTCGAGCGATCTAAATACCCGTTGACATCACAATTACAGGTCTCAACATCTATTGATAGAGGCATCAATCATCGAAATCGGAGCATAATTGCAGATTTTGAATTTTAAAAGCTCTGAATTTGTGGGCTATAGTTCAGTTGATTTTTAATAAAAATAAATTTTCCACAAAATGTGTAGAAATATACGAGCGATCTAAATACCCGTTGACATCACAATTAAAGGTCTCAACACCTATTGATAGAGGCATCAATCATTCAAATCGGTGCATATTTGCAGATTTTCAATTTTAAAAGCTCTGAATTTGTGGGCTATAGTTCAGTTGATTTTTAAAAAAATTAAATTTTCCACAAAATGTGTAGAAATATTCAAGCAAACTAAATACCCGTTGGCATCACAATTACAGGAATCAACACCTATTGATAGGGGTATCAATCATCGAAATCGGGGGATAATTGCAGATTTTCAATTTTTAAAGCTCTGAATTTGTGGGCTATAGTTCAGTTGATTTTTAAAAAAATTAAATTTTCCACAAAATGTGTAGAAATATTCAAGCGATCTAAATACCCGTTGGCATCACAATTACAGGTATCAACACCTATTGATAGAGGTATCAATCATCGAAATCGGGGGATAATTGCAGATTTTCAATTTTAAAAGCTCTGAATTTGTGGGCTATAGTTCAGTTGATTTTTAATAAAAATAAATTTTCCACAAAATGTGTAGAAATATTCGAGCGATGTAAATACCTGTTGGCATCACAATTACAGGTTTCAGCACCTATTGATAGAGGTATCAATCATCGAAATCGGAGCACAATTGCAGATTTTCGATTTTAAAAGCTCTGAATTTGTGGGCTATAGTTCAGTTGATTTTCAATAAAATTAAATTTTTCACAAAATGTGTAGAAATATTCGATCGATCTAAATACCCGTTGGCATAACAATTACAGGTCTCAACACCTATTGATAGAGGTATCAATCATCGAAATCAGAGCACAATTGCAGATTTTCGATTTTAAAGCTCTGAATTTGTAGGCTATAGTTCAGTTGATTTTCAATAAAATTAAATTTTCCACAATATGTGTAGAAATATTCGAGCGATCTAAATACCTGTTGGCATCACAATTACAGGTTTCAGCACCTATTGATAGAGGTATCATTCATCAAAATCGGAGCACAATTGCAGATTTTCGATTTTAAAAGCTCTGAATTTGTGGGCTATAGTTCAGTTGATTTTCAATAAAATTAAATTTTCCACAAAATGTGTAGAAATATTCGAGCGATCTAAATGCTCGTTGGCATCACAATTACAGATCTCAACACCTATTGATAGAGGTATAAATCGTCGAAATCGGAGCATAATTGCAGATTTTCGAATTTTAAAGCTCTGAATTTGTGGGCAGCTTTGCAATTTGTGGGGATAAGCTGGTGGTTGCTGCAGCAGACTCGAATATTCTAATGCTGCTTCGGTTTTTATGTTCATCCGCACGTCAAACAATTTGGCTTCTTTGCCTCAAATCGAAGACTTTGTATGATATAGCAGCATTGGGGACTCATCTGTCTTTATTACGCGACCTGCTTCCAGTTTTTCATGTTTTAACCAGATGCGATATAACTTCAGTGTTGTATAGGAAAGGAAAACTAAAAGCATTCAAGCTTTTGCAGATCAATGCAGAACTGATGACCGAAGTGCAAGTGTTCTTGCAAACGAGTATAACGAAGGAGAATATTGCAGCCAGCTGATCGCGTTTAATATGTGGACTATATAACATTACCAAAGAGATTCCACTAGAAGAAGAAAGATATCTTGCTTACAACAGAGTAATTGGTAATCAGCAGTTATATTCTAAATACGATTTAGCTTGTCTCCCACCAACAAAAGAAGCTGCAAATCAGCATTCATTTCGGGTATACCATCAAGTTCCAGCATGGCTGGGAAATGCTTTGCTACCAACAGATTGGGGATGGAAATCTGTCAAAAGTAGTCAAATGTAATATTGTTGATCCCAAATCTCTGCAAAGATAGATTTAATTCATTGTGATGTGTGAAAATATCTACTAAATAAGCTAAATGTATTGTTGTATCTTTATTGCCAAATTCAGTGGTTAGAGAACTCCCTTGACCAGTGAGAAATTGTAATATTTCATTACGCAAAAACTCAAAATTTGAAATGGTTAATTACAAAAGATTACAACGTAATAATATTGCATGTACATATACCTACCTACTTGCTGAACTCTATTTTATTTCTCTTTTTTATGTTTCGTGTTATTACATAATATTACCCATAAATCACTTGTTTTTGCTAAATATACCCTCTACTTCATCTTCTGGAAATTGTTGGTTTGACTCCGCACTAAATGTAGGCCGAACTAATTTAATTCCCCTTGCTGCCAATTCTTTGTCTCTTGCGAATCCATTATCACTCAACATTTCTGATCCATACGACAATTATTACATGCAGGATTCCTGCAATTCAACCCATACCTGAGCCACAGGAAAAATGCAATGTTCCAAGCAATGAATGGGCCGCTTAACCGTGTGAATATTAAGGCCTGGGCTAGGCCTATCCTATCTTTTGCTTTAAAGATATATCGTTATTGTTGATCTGCCTCAGCTTCTATGATCTATTATGAATGAGGTCTAGCTCAAAATAGATTGTCTAAGTATGGGGCTGATATAAGTGAAATTTTTTGTAAATAAACAAATATCAACCATAATAGAATCGTTTTCCTCAAATTTTTCAAAAAGGTTTTCTTCATTAAAAATGAATTTGTCGGTTGCTTTACCGGTATACGCTCCGCTTAAGTAGAATATTAGTACTCCCGGCGTAATACATACCAACAATTTAATTGTTTTCTGTCCTTTATAATGTGAATTTGTGTAAGTTTTACAGTTCGGACAGTTGTGTACTTGAAAAGTACTTCTGTGCAATTAAGTATGGCTCTCACATCCATTAAATTTGGCCTAAAGCAGTTAGGTAAGTTAGCGACAGTTTCTTCTTTAGATGGAAAATAGTGGCAAAGTTGCGAGAAATAGTGCTCGATGATATTTCAAAAATTGATAACAAGCAAATAAAAGACAAATTAGTTGTTAACTTTATAAATACCAGCGCAATTTGTTCTTTTAAATTTAAACTGTTTTGGTATTGGGGCTGATAAATAGTAGCGGCGCAATCTTCGATGGCATCTAATAACGTGAACTTATTAATTCCCGTCCAAGAATTTAATAAAGTTCCATTTTTAATTAGATCCAACACAAAAATTTGATGGGATCCGTCATTTTCCAGTGTGTTTGCTTGAACGCGTGTATCACACATTCGAAGGCCTTCATATTGTGAATGCATCTGATGCAATATCGTAAGACACTTTGAGCGTGGTTCAATATTGCTGGAACTACTCGTTAGGTTATTATGTCCAGAAACCGATTCTTCATCTTATTCTATAGATACAACTAGATTGTCTGTTTTTCTCGTCTCTCAGTTCTAAGATCTAATCGATCTATTCTTTGCCTTTTTGTATTAACACTACTTTGCGGCAAGTTTTGGCTGGATATGGAATTCTTTTTCAAATAGAGTTAATAGTGATTCCTAAATCGAAAAAAAAATATCAGAAAATTTAAAGACAGAAAGTTTTTTTGCAACAACTTACGGCCTGTATAATCATCTGAGGTAAAGTGATTACTACACTCTTGTGAATTTAAATTGACCTTTGTTTCAATTCTACACACCGCAATTCACCGCTCTTTTAATATTTTTTCTTTTGGGAACTGATGTAAACTTGTACTTTTGTCAGCTCTCGAAAGACAACTAAAACACATTTTATTACTCCATGACTGTTACCTCAAAATAAATTAAATCTGCTTTACAGTTATGATACAAAATTTTGAAACACGATTTAATTTTTTTTTTTTTAGTTAGTTAAATGAAAACACAAAATTTTTCATACAAACTTAATATGAATAGTCGAATTTTGACATTTCTCATCAGCTTTATAAAAATCGACACCAACGCCTCGCCTCTACAGTTGATGGAAATCGCAAATAGTAAAATTTCATCAATGATTTACGTTTTCAACACACGTGGCCCCTCTCCCAGTCCCTCAAATAAAACATCATTAGGCTTGGATTTTTTTTTTAAATAATTTTCCTTTTTCATTTATTTTTCTTAATTTTTTTTTTAATTTTTTTTTTTTTTAATATTCCACTATTTCAGAAATTTTTCGATTTTTTTTTTCAGCTTTCTCATCAATTTTGTTTTTTTTTCTCATTTAAAATAACTTATTTACAAAGTAAAGAATAAAAAATAATTAATAATAATAATTAAGAGAATTATAATATAATTTTATTAAATATTATAATTATTTAGTTTTTTTTTTTTGTAATTTTTATTTTATTTGTTTTTTTAATTAATAATTTCTTATTCATAATATAGATTTATTTATAGTAGTTGTTGTTTTTTATTTTTAAATTTTAATTAATTTAATTATTAATTATGTGTATGTGTGTGTGTGTTTTTTTATACAGATATAGAGATACTTCATTTATTTAATTAATTAATTAATTTATAATTATTGATTTATATTATTTTATATAAAAAAATAAATTTATTTCAAATATGAATTTTTAATAGAAAATCAAATAAACAAGAAAGGAAAGTACGGGCTGGCGCAGGGGTGCGGAAATATTCTTTGGAGTCGTTAATAAATTATCAATTATGTTTATAATTAAAATCCAATTTTTTTTTTATTAAGTAACAAAATAATAACCTGGACAGCTGACGTTCTGTTTAGTGACAAAAAAAAAAAAACAAAAAACAATTAAATTACGTAGAAAAAATTTACACATTTACAAAAAATAATTAAAAAGCTTAAGACTAAAAAAAAGTATATAACAATAAAAGGATAATTCGAGTGTGTATATAGTGTGTACTTACTCATATAGGATAACGATTTTTTTAGATTAGTAAAATTAAATTAAATTAAAAATTAATGTAACAATAAATAAACATTTACAAAGTAGTAAAATCATCATTATCATTATTATTACTATTTAAATGTTCACCATCATCATCAACATCATGATTATTATTATTACGATTAACAACATCATTATCATCATCCTTATTATTTATATCATCACAATCATCTTCAACATCATCATCATCATCATCAATATCATCGCCTGTGTTAGTAGTAGGAATACGATTATTATACGCTGACAACAATAATGATGTTGACGATAATAATTTTTGTTGTTGTTCACATTTATTATTAATGTTAATAAAATTATTTTTATAGCTATTTAGATTACCACTAAAATTACTATTATTATTATTATTTAAAATCAATAAATTACTATTATTACTATTAATCATTTTCTTTACAATTGTCTTTTTATTTATTTCACTTAAGTGTTTTACATTTTTATCACTTTTATTATTATTACTAATTAAGCTCCTTCCATTTTTACTATTACTACCACTAATTGTATTAATTAATTTAAGTTTTTGCTGTTTTTTTAAATTAATTAAATTATCGCCAACATCAATGTCACCATCATGTTGATCCATATCATTGTCACCAATAAACAAATTACTAATGTTATTGTCCTTATCACATTTAGTATTGTTATTATTCATATGGTTTGTGGTAAATTGATTTTCGTTTATTGATTTGGTAGCAGCGCTAAATGGAGATTCATAAAAATGTTGATTATTTTTATTCGTTGTTTTTAAATTGCTACTACCGCCATTATGATTTTGAGAATCATTACTATTATTGTTATCATTATCACAATCAATTTTATTACTAGGACCACCACCACCACCACCCGGCACCTGATTTTGTTGTGAATTGTAATTGTAATTAATTATATCGTTCGATGCATGTTGTTGCTGATATGAAGATGATATACAGGTTGGCGGTGGTTGATGATAATGATGATGAAAATTTTGACGAAAACTATTCGATTGTGAACCGTATGTGTGTTGGAAATTATTTATAATTGGCTGATTATTAGGAAAATGATGATGATGATGATAGTGTTGCGGCGGTGGTAGTACTGCATGATGATGATGATGTTGATGTTGTTGAGTAATGCCACCGCTACTACCATTCCAAGATGGTGTATTGCCGCCACCACCACCACCATCACCATGAGACAAATCACAACCATTTATATCACGTTTTAACATTTTTCGCATCATTTCAATTTCACGGCCATATAAGCTACCATAAATGTGTTCATTTTGGGGTGGCGGCACAACCACTGATTGTGAATGATTTGGTGGTGAACGGGCTAATATCGCAGACGGATGATGTAATACGGATAGTAATGATGTTGTTGATGCTGATGATGATGAATTGACTAATTCGATACGTTCTGTACCAATGCCGCCGATGCCGACGCCGCCGCCCCCGATTGTCGTTGTATTACTCAATAAATTTACTGTGCTATTACTATTATTACTTGTATTACTAATGTTACTACTAATATTATTGTTGCTATTACTATCATCAATTATAGTAGTAGTTTTTGATCCTTTTTTTATTTTTGGTGGTCGTCCAAGACGGGGAGCCTCTCAGTCTCTAGACCTTCTCGGTCGTCCAACTTTACCTTTGCGTAGCGGTGCTGACCCTGTATTTGCTCCAGTTGTTTTTATTAGTTTATGCCAATCATTTTCGCACACTATACTACCGGTTACTACATAGTACCTGGTGAAGAAAAAGAAAAAAATTCAAATTATTTAACGGATATTCTATAATAAAAGCTTAATCTTTATTTTCTAAATATTTAAAAATGTTGAGTTTTAAAATTATTCAATAATAATTTATATGTTTGTGTTCCCAAAAAGAGTGTATTTAAAACCCTAAAATTATTTATTAAACATAAAGCTGCTAAAATATTAAGCTTTTCAAGAATCTTTTAAATAGTTTACATTTTGGTAACCAATGTCAATTCGGCGGGTAAAACCTCAGTTTTTTGTTTAGCTAAAAAGATTGATTGTTTGAACATTACGATTTACAAACCATAATAAATAATTGGCTGAATTCATTAAAATATTCAAAAAAGCTTCGAAACAAAATTTAGGTATTTTAGTTGAGCTTAAAAAATGAAACTGTTTAAATATTTAAAATGTTGTAAATCTTCACATATAAAATCGAAAAGCTCGTTCGTTTTGAATCCATGACAAAGCTTTTACTGTAATCGATACATCTTTGATGTGGTTCAGCTTAAAAGCTCCAATTGAAACAAATCTACAGTAATAAATGTGGCTGATGTGTCAAATATATTTGCCTCAAAAGCTTACTCTAACGTATCTCTTCTATGGGAAGGTTAAAGTTACGGATCTAAAAAAAAATTTAAAATTAATCAAAATGTAAGCTTAAAATTAAGTCTTCATTTGCTCGAATACTGAAATAAGAAAACTTAACTATTTGAACTTTAACTTTTTGAAAAATCTTTAGCTAAAAATTATCTTTAAACTGTACACTAAAGGAGAGCTTTTTACCATTCAAAAGTGACACAAATACTAAACACTATTTAAAAGCTCTAGGCCCTCGATTAAAAGTTGAGCATGCCCGCAAAGTTTAGTTTTGGTCACTGTTTGAATGCAGTAGGAAATGTAAACGTTCAATTTTTAATATCAAACATTTAGAAGCTTTTACTGAAAATGTTAAGTTTCTAGTTTCATAAACAGAGAGTTTTAAGCTCTAAGCATCTTACTTTCCTAATTGAAAAAATAAGAATATTTTAAAAATAATTTACACCATTTAATTACACCATAAATTAAGCTTTTAATATTTTACTTAAGTTTAGAAATGCTCAGTGATTTTCTTAGTTTAAGGTTTACAGCTTCCAAAATTAATTTATTCCGAAACAAGACCGTTTTTGTGTTCATTTTAGCAACGAATGGGAAATTAGCGTGGAAAGTGATTAATTTTTCATAGTTTTTAATTACTAGGAAGACAAAGTTAGTTTAAATTTAGCTTTAAGCCCAGTATGCCGTTAAACTGTTATATAATTTTCACCGTTCGCGAGATCAATCAGTTAAATAATTTTGAAATGTTTGAAAAGTTTTGGCAAAACCTATCCACCTAGGTATTAGAATTATTAAGCTTGAAGTATCATAATTTTATTTTATAATAGAAACGAACATTTTACGAAAGCTCAAATAAAAAAAAACATTTTTTAAAGCTCAAAATTATTGGTGATAAAATCATGATGTAAAAGTAAAGTTTACTCAAAAGTATATTAAAATATAAAATTAAATATTCAACTTACAAAATTTGGCAAATTCAAACTAGAAACTCAACTTTAGTTGGAACTTGAAGCGAAGATTTTAAAGTAATAAACGAATCATTAAAGGTTTAAATCGAATGAACGCTCATTGATCGAAGCAGACCTTTTAAATTGTCTGATAAAGTGAGTATTGCTGTTAATCAAAATAAATTCTGTTTAAAAGCTCAATAGTTCATCAATGTTTTTATCAAAGGTATTAAGTTTATTATTATCTCTCGATTATTATCATTCGAAACTTTCAGAAAAAAGCTCAATATTTAGTTTCGAAGTTTCACTGTTTGTAATCCGATTATTTCGATTGATCTAGAACAAAAAGCTCAATACTTTCGCTGAAGTTTTAATATACAAATTAAAAAAATTAATTCACAGTAAGCTCGGCTCACATTTATTAGGAAAAGGTTTAGATGTTAGTTATGTTGCTGAAAAGTTGTGCTTTGCAACTAGATTAATCATCGAGAGCTTCAGATATGTTCCATTTATAAGAAAATTTGTAGCTAAAAGCTGTCCATTTAAGTGTTGGTTTAGTTTAAACGAAGCTAAAATTATGCTTTAAAACTAAACTTATCTCAAAAACGTTTTCCTGAACTTTTAAAATTTTGTTTCTTGGATAAAAAGCTCAAAAGCACTATAAAATTAGCTGAACATTCGGTTTATAAAGTATAATAAATATTTTAATTAATTCATTAAAATTATTCTAAAAAGCTTCAAAACAATATCAAGCTTCTGTTCTTTATAATACGTCTATTCAATAAACCTTTTAGTTAAGCTTAAAAAATGAATCTGTAAAAAATTTAAATTATTGTAAATCTTCGTATATAATATAGAAAAGCTCAACAATTCATTTAAAATTTGTAACTAAGCTTTTGCTGTAACCAATATAAAGCTTCAATTTAAAAAATCTGCAGTGACTAGGGTGTTCGACAAGTCAAATAAATTTGGCTTAAAACTTAATCTATCGTTTCTTTTCGACGAAAAGTTTAAAGTTACGGATGTATCGATTTGTTTTAAATTGTAGCAAAATTAAAGTTTAAAATTAAGTTTTCTGCTCAAATACTGAACCAAATACCAAAAACTCTGTTTAAACTTTACATTAAAGGAGAAATTTTGGTCGTTCAAGAGTGACACAATTTCGAAGTTTTGTTTAAAGCTCTCTTAAAAATATTTAAAGCCTCCCTTTGTTACCACTAGAAAGCAGATCGTTTTTCTCGATTAAAAGCTCAACATGTCCACTAAGTTTAGTTCATATCATAATTTGAATGCATTGAAATATATAAAATCTCAATTTTTAATATCACAAATTTAGAAGATTCTACTGAAAAATTAAGTTTTTAGTTTCATAAATAGAGATTTTCACGAGAAACTCATAAATTTATGTATGAGGTATTCCGATTATTACGATCGAGCTTAAATCAAGCACAATAATTTATTTCTACTTTTGTTAGGCCGGCAGTAAATAATAATAAATAATAATAGTCGATAGAGAGCTAAGGTCAAAAAGGTAGCTCGCGTTCTCAAAAAACAAATAAACTATAAAATTAAATGAAGTAAGATGTATCCCTTTCTATTTCTCAGATGCTCCAAATAGGTTAAGTTTCTAATATTTACATTGAGCTTACAATATTATGTTTAAGTTTAAAAAAGCTCAGTTATATTATTAGTTTAACGTTTAGAGCTCCCAAAATTAATTTACTCCAAAACAATCACAGTTTTGTTTTCATTTTTGGAATGGATTCAAAAGTGACGTGAGAAAGCTTCAATAACCAAAAATTATGATTTTATTTGCAATTAAAAATAAAATAATTTTTTCATAGTTATTACAGTTTAATAAAATTACTCCAAAAAGCTTAAAAACAATAATAATGTGCTTTACATTACGTGTACTCCATTAACATGTTAGTTGAGCTTAACAAATGAAACTGTTTAAAAAATTTGTTATAAATCTTCGCATATAAGATCGAAAAGCACAATCGTTTGTCTCGAACCTGAGGCTAAGCTTTTAATGTTACCGATGCACTTTTAATAGGGTTCCATTTGAAAGCTTCAAATAAAAAAAATCTGCAGTAATTAGAGTAGCTGGCAAGTCAAATAAATTTGGCTCAAAAGCTAAATCTATCGTTTCTCTTAGATGAAAAGGTTAAAGTTACGAATGTAGTGATTATAGTTCAAAATTGTACCAAAATTAAAGTTTAAAAGACTGAACAAAAAAAATTTAACAATTTAAGCTTTCATTTTATGGAAAGCTATAGTAAACAAATCAGTTTAAACTTTACATTAATAGAGAGCTTTTAATCGTTCAAAACTGGCATAATTTCTAAATATGGTACAAAATCTCTTAAAAATATTTAAAACCTTCCTAACCACTTGTAATCAAATCATTGTTTCTTGATTAACAGCTCAACATGTCCACTAAGTTTAGTGGTTATCATTGTTAAATGCACTGAAATATATAAAATCTCAATTTTTATTATCCCAAATTTAGAAGCTTTTACTGTAAATACTAGAGTTCTAGTTTCACAAATAGAGCTTTTTATGAATTTTATGTATGTGGTACTCCTATTATGTAGGCCGAGCCTAAATCAAGCACAATAACTTAGTTCTATGTACTTTTGTAAGGCCCACAGAAAATACTAATAATAGTCAATAGAGTCCTACGATCAAAAAGGTAGCTTGTGTTCTCAAGAAACAAATAAACTATGCATTTAAATGAAGAAAGCGATATCGCTTACTACTGCTCAGAGGCTCAAAATAAGTAAACCTAGCATTTTACTTTTCCAAAAGAAAATTTAAGTCGTTGAATACTTTCAAAATGCTTTATATCAAAATGAGCTTTTATCTTTTACTTAAGCTTAAAAAAGTTAAGTGGCGTTATTAGCGTTAGGTTTAGAGCTCCCAAAATTAATTTACTACATAACAAGCACAATTTTGTTTTCATTTTGGTAATGAATGCGAAAGTTGCGTAAAAAACTCAATGCAATTATTTTGCTAAAAGCTTAAATAACCAAAAATTATGATTTTCTTTGTATCATAATTAAAAATAATTTTCAAATGTTTTTAATTACTAGAAATACAAAGTTAGCTTAAAAACCGTTAAAGAGACAATATTCTCGCCGTTCTCGAGATTGGACTGATGTGAATTGATCTGAAATTACGGGTTCAATAATTTTGAAATTTTTAGAAAAATTTTAACGCAGCTAAGCTACCCTTGTTTTCGAATTATTGAAGATGAAGTATCATAATAATATTAACCAATAGATTACCAACATTTTATCAAAGCGTAAAGAAAATCTATTTTCAATTGGACAAAATTAAATCGTGATTTAAAATTAAACTATACTCAAAGCGTTTTAAAATAAAAAGTTAAACATTTAATGTTACAAAATTTCGCAAATTCAAACTAAAACCTCAACACTTAAGTTCGAACCTAAACCACAGCTTTTAAAGTGATTATTAAATCATTAAAGGAGCAATATTTAATAGTTTGAATACGGAGCACTCATTGCTGGAAGTAGAGCTTTTAAATTGAAATATATCTGATTTAATAAGTATTACTGTTAAGTTAAATAAATGTTGCTCAAAAGCTCAACATTTTATAAACGTGTTTATCAGCAGCAATAAGTTTATTATTATCCCACTATTATTTTCATTCGTTCATTAATTGTTTTAATTTGAAAGTAAAATCTTCCATCCGAAAGCTTTTAGGAAAAAAAAACACAATATTTAGTTTCAAAGTTCCAACAAAACATTTAGATTTTCGTTATTTTTTAAAACACAGGTGAGCTTAATATTATTAAATAATTGCCTTAGAAACTCCATCCAAGTTCCAATCATTCAGCGATAAGCCTTCGCCATCTTTTATTCGCTAACAAAGTAATTTTTTTGTTGTTTATGATTGAATAAAAATTTGACCAGTGAAAATTTGAGCAAGTTTTCCTAAAACTTTTAAGCTACTAATTTCTTACTTTTCGCACTCTGATTATTTTGATTGGTCTAGAGCAAAAATCTCAAAGCTTTTACTGAAGTTTTAATACATAAATTGAAACAATTAATTCACAATTTGCTCTGCTCAAGTAATGCTTTGAAACTTAGATTAACCATTGAGAGCTCCGGATAAGTTTCATTTCTTAAAAAATATTAATCTTAAACCTGCCTACAAAAGCCCAATGTTTAGTTTCTACATACAGTTGTTCTTTGTAGCTATAAACTCCAAAGAAAATTAAAAATGTAGATTTTTTATTTTTGCTTGAAAGCTCCAAATAAGTTGAAATTTAAAAATGTCAATCTTGGAAGCATTTATAATATTCAAATAAGTTCCTAATATTTCATTTTGGTTTAGATCAAAAGCTCAACGGCTGTAAAATTAAATAAAACAAACTTAGTTTGTTAATAGACACTTACTTAAAAAATATTCTATAATCAACTAATTGAAAAAATTAAGAGCTTCTAATTCTATTACTTTTTAACAAAGTTGTTTGAAAATTAAGAAAGCTCATTTTAGTACAAATCTTATGTTAAGTTCAATATTTAGTTTTGGCACATCAACATAGCTTTTAAATTTATTATTCCAATTTACCATAATTTTGTTCAATAACTCAATAAAATGCCCAATGTTTAGTTTCTGTACACAGTTGTTCTTTATAGCTTTAAACTTCTTAAGAAATGTAGATTTTTTTATTTTTGCCTAAAAGCTTCAAATGCGCTGAATCCTCAAAATTTAAATTTAAATTTTGAAAACATAATATATTTACATGAAGCTTTTAATATTTTGATTGGCTTAAGAACAAAACAACTCAATGGTTAAGAAAATTAAACAAAAAACTTGTTCGACAATAAATACGTATTTAAAAAAAAAATTCTATGATCACTATTTACCAAAAAAAAAAAATATGAAAAGCTTTGAATCTTAATATTTTTAAAGAAAGTTTATTGGTAATACGAAAGCTCAATTTAATATAAATATCGAAATAGTAATGTTAATATCAATATTTAGTTTTAGAGCTTTTAAACTTATTATTCAGATGTGCAGTCAATTTTGTTCAATAGCGCAATGAAAAGCCTAATGTTTACGTTTTGTATTTATTTGTATTTTATAGCTATATAAATTAAAAAGGTAGATTTTTTTAGTTTGCCTCAAGAGCTTTATATATCTTAAAATTTACTCTTAATTATATTTAAATACATTAAACGTTTGATTTGATCTTTTGGTTAAGAGCAAAATAGCTCAATGGTTAAGAAATATTAAACAAAAATCTTAGTTTATGAATACAAATCTATTTAAAATATTTTATGATCACCAATTAACACAAAATATTTAAAAAGCTTTAAATCCCAATATTTAAAAAAATGTTTATTAGAAATTGAAAAAGCCCACTTTAATACAAATTAATTTTCCGAATTTCAATGTTAAGATCAATATCTAGTTTTGACACATGAAAAGAGCTTTAACTTTTTTTATTCAAATTCACAATAATTTTGTTCAAAAACTCAATGAAAAGCTTAATGTCAAGTTTCAGTATACAGTTTATTATAGCTATAAACTTCGAAAGAAATTAAAAAGGTAGATTTTTTTTTGCTCAAAAGCTTCAAGTAAGCTTAAATTTAAAAACTTTCCTTTTAATCTTGAAAGTAATGAATAATATATTTGATACATTAAGCTTTTAATTTATGGTTTAGGTTTAATTCAAAAGCACAATGGTTACGTAAAACTAATTAAAAATCACATAATATTTTTTAAGAAAGCTTGTTAGAATTTAAAAAAGCTCACTTTAATACAAATTAATTGTCTAAAATCAACTAATGTTAAAATTAAAACTTAGTTTTGACACTAGAGCTTTTAAACTTAATATTCAAATATAAAAAAAATGTTGTTCAAGTATTAGACAAAACAGGAATATTTCCGAAAATCTCGAATAAACTGAAATTTCTAGAATAATCTCAATGCTATATCAAAAGCATTTTTTTCCGCAAACATATCTAGAAAACGTCGAATAATCTCAGAAAAATCCACTTAACGCTATTCAAACCCTGATATCTAGATTATTTCAAAAATCGTAAATCCTAGAATTTCGGAAATCCAACCTAACTCAATGTATATATAAACGCTTCAACGAGCCATAGAGATGCTACGACTTATTATACGATAAATCTAACGATTTGGCTTGAAACGTTTACTATAACGATAATCTGAACGTATATCGTGCACCAAACAGTACGATTCAATCGCATCGGACGGCAGTATGATCTGCAATAAAAGTTTACGTACGATTGAACGATTTAGTTAAATATCTGGCTGCATTTACTCGAGAGTTGTTTACAAATTTTTAGATTTCGTTAACTTGTGTACTACAGATGTACCATTTTGGCCAAACGAAACTTTCAAGAAGGGTGACTGATTTATTTAGGAAAAAATCATTCCTTATGGATGTGACTGGTAATGGTTACAACAAGAAGGACAAACGCAACAGAAGTAAACTCAAAAGCAAGATTTGACTGATAATTGGTTCGAATAGCGTGTGTGGTACGATAAATTGGTTCAATTATCTGTAAGATTTGCAGTACAACCGATAGTACGATTAGTTGTAGCGTCTGTGGCCCATTTTATATTTCAATTCAAACTAACTCAAAAATTAGTTATGTAAGACATTTTGAGTTCTTGTTCTGCTTAAATATCGCATTTCCTAACGATTGCAATACCGAAACACTTACTATTGCTCAGTGGCTGCAAATAAGTAAAACTATAAGCATTTTACTTTTCCAAAAGAAAATTTAAGTCGCTCAATACTTTCAATATAATTTACATCAGTTAAATAGAGTAAGCTTCTAATATTTAGATTGAGCTTTTAATCGTTTACGTAAGTTTAAAAATGCTCAGTGGTGTTATTAGTGTTAGGTTTAGAGCCCCAAAATTCATTTAATCCATAACAAGCACAGTTTTGTTTTCATTGTGGTAATGAATGCGAAGCTCAATGCAATTATTTTGCTAAAAGCTTAAATAACCAAAAACTATGATTTTATTTGTATCATAAGTAAAAATTGTTTTAAATAGTTGCTAATTACTAGAAATAAAACGTTAGCTTGTAGCTAGTACCGTTCTCGAGATCAATAAGCGAAATTGATCTGAAATTACGGGTTCAATAATTTTGAAGGGTTTCACAAAATTATACCGTGATTTAAAATTAAGCTATACTGAAAAGCCCTTTTAAAATAAAAAGTTAAACATTTATTATTACAAAATTTCGCAAATTCAAGCTAGAACCTCAATACATAAGTTCAAACCTAAACCAAAGCTTTTAAAGTGATTATTGAATCATTAAAGTGTTTAGATTTAATAGTTTGAATACTGAGCGCTCATTGCTCGAATCAGAGCTTTTAAATTGAAACAGACCTGATTTAATAAGCATTACTGGTTAGTTAAATAAATGTTGCTCAAAAGCTCAATATTTCGTCAACGTTTTTATCAGTAGAATTAAGTTTATTATTATCATTCGTAAATAAATAATTATTACAAAAGCTTAATGTTTAGTTTCTGCCAACAGTTGTAATTTATAGCTATAAACTTCTCAGAAAACTAAAAAAATTAGATTTTTTATGTTTGCAAATAAGTTAAATCTAAAAATGTACCTTTCAACCTTGGAAGCATTTTATAATTCATATATTATACATTAAATTTTTAATATTTTATTTTGGTTTCAATCAAAAGCTGAACGGTTATGTAAAATTTAACAAAAATCTTAGCTTGTACTAAAATAAAAATTAAAAAAATATTCCATGATCACTAATTAAAAAAAAATAAAAAATTAAAAGCGTCGAATTCTATAATTTTTTAACAAAGTTTATTCAAATTACGAAAGCTCACTTTGATACAAATTAGTTTTCCGAAATCTAATGTTAAGATTAATATTTAGTTTTGACACGTCAATAGTGCTGCCAAACTGATTATTCAACAACTCATTGAAAAGCCCAATATTTAGCTTCTGTACAAGGTTTATCGCTATATACATAGTTGTAAAAAGTTGTCTGTACATAGTTGTATTTTATAGCTAAAAACTTCTAAAGAAATTAAACAGTATATTTTTTTAGTTTTGCTCGAAAGCTTCAATACGTTTAAAATCCCAAAATTTACCTTTCAATATTGAAAAGAATTTTTAATATTTAAATACATTAATATTAAATTTTATCGAATAAATACGTATTTACAAAAAATATTCATGATCATAAATTAACAAAAAATATTTAAAAAGCTTTAGATCCTAATATTTTTTAAGAAAATTTATTGGAATTAAAAAAGCTCATGTTAATAGAACTAAATTTTCCGAAATCTCACGTTAACATCAATATATAGTTTTGCCATTTTAACAGAGCTTTTAAACTTATTATTCAAATTTAGAATCAATTTTGTTCAACAATATGTATAATAAAAAGCCAAATGTATAGTTTATGTACATAGTTGTATTATATGGCTATAAACTTAAAGAAATTAAAAAGTAGATTTTTAGTTTATCTCAAAAGGTATTTAAAGCTTTATATGTGTCACAAATATCCCAAAATGTTCCTTCCAATCTTGAAAAAATTTTATATTATTTAGATGTATTAAGCTTTTATTACTTTTTGGATTAAGAACAAAATAGCTCAATGCTTAACACTAGATATGCCAACCGGTCAAAATGATCGGTTGTACTTTCATTGAACTCATTGTTATGTAAGTAGTGTTTCTAAAATGTATGATAAGTTTTAATATAATTACTGTTTTCCATATTAAAAGTCATCTTGAGTTTCCAAAACAATACTTACATAATAATAAAAAAAAAAATTATTTCTCTAAATGTACAACCGGTCGGTATATCTAGTGTTAAGTACAATTGAATACAAATCTTAGTTCAAAGCTTAGTTAAGAGCTCACTTTAATACAAATTAATTTTCCGAGATCTTCTAATGTTAAAATCAACATTTAGTTTTGATACGTCAATAGAGCTTTTAAACTTATTATTCAAATGTACATTAAATACTATTGGACAATTCAATGATTTGAAACATCGTTAAAGCTTAAAAAATAAATTAACTAAAAGCCCATTATTTTAGATTGTGTAAGTCCCAAAAGCTCTGTGTTTCAGTTATAATAAATAAAAAAACTAAATTGGTTTCTGACTTCAATTTAAACTTTCACATAATGAAATATTGAATGTTTTTGTGTTATTTAAAGTGAATCGGAAATTATCGTGTGATATGTAAAATTTGCTTAGAAGCGAAAGAATTTCGTTTCGACTTATTTAAGAGAAAAGTTACACGAGAATTAAAACATTCGATCGTCCTAATAATAAAATATATTGGCACATTAACTTTTGGGAGCCAGAAAACGTCACCAAGTATATTTAAATAAAAGCTTAATATTTTGGTTTAAAGCTTTAAGGTAGCTTTTAACCAATGTAATAAATGTAACCGAAAATATTTAGTTTTTATTAAAAAAAAATTGTTTTAGTTAAGGTCAAAGTACGGCTGGATTTAATGTAAACATTGGATACGTAAAAAATTTGATTTAAGGTTCATCTTGCTACCATGAGTTGAAAAAACCTTTTTTTTTAATTTTTGCATCAAAACTTTACGAGTATTTTTTGGAAATTTGTAATGGATCAACTTCACTAAATAAATTCTAAATTGGCCAAATATTTTAAAGATGTATCAATTGATTAAAACAATATTGACCAGAAACAAATATTGCGGAACAGTTACCTATCTATTAGTGTTAATATGTATAATATACGTTACCTACAAAAACCATGAATACTGTGCAACGATCTTATCTCAACTCATTATACATACAACTCAATATAAATACATTTATTAGTGTTAGAATAAACTATCAAGTAACCTCGGGCAATTTTATAAATCTTGTAAATTTGAAATAATCTCAAAATGTTCAGCAATTTTGAATAATCAGTAACTTCATGCGGGCAAAACCACTGAATAATTCATCAACAATAATCTCAGAATCAAGCAGCCAAGTAACGTGCGAATTCGCAATATGGATTAATTCAAAATTATTTCGAGGATCTCGCAAAATCTCAAATAGCCTAGAAAATGTCGTCAACTTGACTTAACTCCTACCTGTCTCAGTATGTAACTCAACGCTATGTAAATGATGGAAATCATAAAAATAAAATCCCCGATAAATCACTAATTCTGTAACAAGATGCAACGAATAACGAGAAACGCGATTAATATCGCAAAAGCTCGTATAATCTTAGAATTTTAGAATAGTTTCGAAATTCAGATAAAATTTCGAATATTTCAGATAAATCGACAAATCACTCAGAATCTTAAAAATAACCTCGATAAGTTCGAATCATTACATATTAAGCTAGTGCTATCCTATACTATTTACATCTGGAAATATAGATAAATTCAAAAATCTTTGGTTTCTAGATTTTCTTCTCTGTAAAATAATTTAGTTGCTCAAAAAAAAATAAAAAATTTTAATTCCCGAAAATCTCAAATAAACATCAATTTCTAGAATAATCTTAATGGTCTATCGAAAACATTTCTTTTCCGCAAAAATAACTAGAAAACGTCGAATAATCTAAAAAAAAATCAACTTAACGCTATTTAAACCCAGCTAACTGAATTATGTCAAATATTACTAAACCTCGAATTCTGAAAATCTCACCTAACTCAATGGTAATGCAAATGCTTAAATGGGCCACAGATCATACGATTTATTGTACGATAAATCTAACGATTTATCTTGAAACGATTTTTATATCGATAATTTGAAAGTGTATGCGATTGTCGTACAACAGTACGATTCATTCGCATTGGATGAACGATTTATTTAAATTGCTGAGAAGAATTATTTACAGATTTTTGTCTTTCGCTTTAAAACGGTACCTTGTGTAGTACAACTGTACCTTTTTGGCCAAACGAAACTTTCAAAAGGCATGACTGATTTATTTAGGAAAAATTCATGCCTAACCATTAAAAATCACTTGAAATCTGAAAGTCAATATTATTGTATAATTCGACATAATGTTAAAATTTGAGAAACTCGTGTTTCCAAGCGATTGCAATACTGAAACTCGAAATATGAGCGGTACATAATCGACAAACAGAGGTAACCCTAGCAGGTTAAGTTGAAGAGGTCTCTTTAAAATTCATATGGAATTTGCTATTTTCACATTTTGGTGTACCAGTCACTCAAAATCTACAAATTTGTTGACATCAAAAATTCAGTTAATTTAGCGGTGATCCGTTCCCCTATGAATTTAGCGGGGTTTGGACGGACTATAATTAATTACAACTGAAAATTTGCTTGTGGATTATAATTTTGTCATGACATTTTTTTTACAAGATTTAACATATAATTCAGTAATAATTTTTAAATTGAATAAAATTACACTCGAGAAAATCGGTTAAACCGCATAACCGAAAAGTTTAAATTAATCATTTAACCTGTATCTGATTTTATTCCTTTGTTATCCCTTTCAGTAATGTCTCTCCTTTAGCTATGCTCTCCTTTTAATTTGTTTTGCCTGATAACTTAACCCAGAAGCCGCCACTAGGTAGCATATTGTTATAAGCTACGGGAATACATATCTCTGTTATTTAATATTTTTGAAATTAAACTGAAGTTAATTTCAGTTAATCCGTAAACATATTATACCAAAGCTCAAATTAGCAACTAGGGCTTAAATGTTGAGCTTAATTGTTTACCTGTTAAATCGCCTTATATTAACCTGCATTAAAAAAAATTACTTTAGTTAAAATCCCTTCTTCGATTGAAAGCTCAATGTTTCAACCAAATCTGAAATTTATTTTATTTAGCTTTTGAGTAACATTTTTTTTTTTTGGCTAAACAGAAACCCTCAACAAATCATTGTGTTTCAATTTGAAAGGTCGTCTTCGGTTTTTAGCGTTAAGTATACAAACTTTTCGCTATACATACCTATTTTTGCCTCTTTAATTATTTTAAAAGTTTTCATTTATGATCGAGCTAAGTGTTGTGCTCTGTGGTATTATTGGCGAAATTTTGCAACTTTCTAGTTTTATTTGAAACAAAATCTCACCGACAGTATTAGAAGGTTTATGTGTAAAGATTAATTTAAAAAATGATTTTACTTTGGGCTTTCGGATATATTTGTTTCTTTCAGTTTTTAAAAAAATGATTACCAACTATTGTTAAATCGCGTGTTTAAATTTGTAAAATTTAGTTGATTGAAAAGTAAAACATGAAAACAAATTTTAAACAATATAAGTAAATAATTCTAAAATCAAGAGTAGCAGTTAAATTAAGACATCGCACCTATAAATTTGCGTTCATTACCAAAATAAAATAACACGAAATTTTACTTTACCACCGAGCTTTTAAACTTAAGCAAAATAATAAAAGCTGAACTTGCTTAACTGCTGCACAATAGTGCAAACTATCTCGGCGACTTCCATTTGCAAGTTCATTCATTAGTGTATTTTATTTGAAGCTTTTTAATCTACTTTCATTGGATTTATAATTCAACTCTAATTTAAGATCTTGGAGGTTAGTTTTAACCTAACTGATAATTTAATCTAAACTCAAATAATCGAAGTACCACATACCTGAATTTAGAGTAACTTGTAAACGTGTTCTATTTACAAAACTAGAAAATTAAAAAAGACTGCGAAAGCTCTTAAACGTATGATAATACAAATTGAGCTTTTATATTATCACTAAATTTTGGTTCGGCAGCCATATCTGAATCGAGATGGTACAATAATATAAATTGGTTGAAACATTGAGCTTTTAATCGATAAAAAACATAGTAAATGTTTTGCTAATAAGGAGTGGCTAACGGGTGACATTTTTTATATAATGTTTTTAACAGAATGCAATATAAAGGCTTAATTTGTCATTCAAAGTTTCTCTAAAAGCTTCTTGGAAGCTTCAAAACATTTCAAATAAGTTTTTATCGACAGCTTTTCATAAAACTTTTAGATTCACCTCACAAAAATGTAAACTTGATTTTAAAAGTAGCTATTGAGCTTTTTCCATTACGAGTTTTTTTTTTTGCTATAAATATTTTGAAAGCCCCCTCGGTAATCCGAAAGCTTTAGAAAAATTAAACCGGAATAGAGAAGAAACTTAATGGCTGAGTTTCTTCCAAATTTTTTTTTAAGGGTTTAATTCAAAATTGGGTAAAATTAAGGTGCATTAGCGAAAACTAGTTTATGACCAGCAGAACTATAAAGCTCTATTAAGTGTTAATGTCATAAATTGAGTAACTTTCCTACAACTTTTAAGCTTCCAATGTCTTACTGTTTGTACTCTAACTATTTTGTTTTTGATTTTACGAAAACAGGTAGACACTTTTTTATTGGCGCTCCTTTAACAAATACTTTATTTTATTCAATAACATATGGTATCCTCAAGCAAAAAAAAAACAGATTCAAAAGCACGATCTTAAGTTTCTGAATTGTTTTATAGGAACTTCTAAAGAAAATAAATAGATTTCCTATTTGTGCTCAAAAGCTTCTAATACGTTCAATTCTAAAAATCTATATTTCCCCTTAGAAATATTTTACAATATTTAAATAAATTATTATGCTTTTAATATTGGGAGGAAGGGGGAGGGGCAACTAAAAGCTCCCTCTTTAAATTTCTAAAAACATGGTTACCAGTTACTAATAAAGCGCAATATTTTTCTGTAAAGCTTCCACAAATATTTTCATTCGTAATACAACTAGTGCTCAATTATTATCGATAATTTTTTACGAGTTAAAACCGCGCTGAAAATTCAACGAGTGCGCAGCACAAGTTGAATTATCTGCGTCGGTTTTAACGAGTAAAAAATTATAGATCATTAATTGCAGCACGTGTTGTATTTAGTAAGAGAATACAACTTTCCCGTCAGCGATTGAATCACAATTCATTCATTCGTGACATGTTGTATGCAAATTATTTGACAAGCTTTTGTTTGCATGGCTTTTCCTTTGATGTGTGTATAAAAAATTCAATCATAATAAAAAAAATTAAAATACAATTACAAATTAGAGATAATTGTTTAGGATTTTCTTGTTGCTATGGTGAAAATTGTAAAACTATCGCGTTGCTATGGTGAAAATTGTAAAACTATCGCGTTGCCATGGTGGAAATTGTAAAACTACCGCTATAATAACGTGTTGTTGTTTGTATTTTGCATGACAATCTAAATACTATTGCTGTAATAATCGCTTTTTCGTAAAATTTCCCATGGCATATTTTGTGAAAGTTGTATTCTCATTAATATTATTTAACATGTATTGATTAAAAATTTTGCAGTAGATCTTAATTGCACTTGCTGTACCAAGTATATTTTAATAGAATGAATAAGGTAGGTGGTATAATAAATATCATAGGTAACTTGAAATTAACAGCAAGGCACGGTGCTCTGGAGTCGGTTTAAACAAAAAAGTGCGGTGTCTCCGAAATTCTTTTTTCCAACGTTTGGAGACCTCAAAAGGAGTACTTTTAGCCATTAGAGAAAAAAATCCGCTCGGCGCTTTTTTTTCTGGGGCGAAAATCACGAAAATCATATGCCTAGAGACGATAACGCCTTTTCATGAGTGCTGATGATTACTGTATATGTATACAGGGTATCATATACATCTGCACTAGTACATACACAAATATAATGATTAATAAAAATAATGAAAATTACCACAATGTCTCACTTATATGGTCAGCATTAGATATCAATTCGTTTCTTGGAACCGTTGCTACGGATTTAAAGCTGGCCAATATTATTTCGGGACTTATGAGTAACTCAAGTGCACATCCTTGCACTTGGTGCGATGCTCCTCAAAAAAACCTGATCAACTCGGGCAATTACAGAACTATCAATGATTGTCGCGCCAAATGTGAAAAGTGGCGCTCAGAAGGAGGCCTAAGAAAGTCAGCCAAGATATTTCATAATTGCATACATCCACCTCTCTTCAGTGCAGATAATAAGCGAATCATCGACATAATCCCACCTCCAGAATTGCATCTACTGTTGGGAGCAGTAAATACCCTCTTCCACCATATGATGTTGGAGAATGGAGAAGTCAGCCTCAAATGGGCCCGGGAGTGCCATGTGGACCGGCAGTGCACCTATGGTAGTCCAACATTTGAAGGGAATGCGTGTAAGGTCTTACTCGATAGGGTGGATATTTTAGATGCCATGAAATGCCTTGGCTGTGCCAAGTATGTAGAGACGTTTAGAAAATTGAAGAAAGTTGTCGATTCTTGCTTCTCATTGACACTAGATCCCGATTTCAAGACATACATTGAAGATTTCAAGATTAGTTATCAAGCACTCGAGATACCTGTGACACCAAAAATCCACGGCATATTATACCATGTAGCTGATTTTTGCTCCGAAACCAAAAGAGGATTGGGATTTTACAGCGAACAAGCTGTCGAATCAGCCCATGCAGATTTTAGTAAGACTTGGAATCGTCACAAAGTACTAAAAAATCATCCTGACTATTCACTCAAATTATTGCGAGCTGTATGCGAATATAATAGTTTTCATCTATGATATGTGTGTTATTATTTTTCGTTCATTTTTGCGTACTATATATGTTTTTCGCTCATCAATATTAAAAACTCATTGCAATAACTATATTTGTCTGTGGGTTATTCTTGTATTTGCGTCTAATCATCCAACCCTATATCCTTCCATCTTGAGTAACAACATTTTCAGCGAAAATGAAAACATCGAAACATCGAGCATAAACAAATATACTATTGGATAAGCAAAGGGCCTGTAGTATATCAGGGACTCGTTGGTAGAGAAAAAAGAAAATGAAAACATAGGATCTTGGCTCTTCCCCTCTCCAAACTTTCATCTATCCTGTTGTGTTTTTATGCTTCTACGATTGAAAACACTTGCCGTACACTTGTTGGACACCCTATATATATATCATTGGATCTGTGTATAAACCAGTACAGGTGTATATGACACCCTGTATACATTTACAGAGCCAATACATTGCAGGACAGGGCGTTAACTTCTCTAAGAATGCTTTTTTGTCATATTTTCGCCCCAGAAAAAAAAGCGCCGAGCGGATTTTTTTCTCTAATGGCTAAAAGTACTCCTTTTGAGGTCTCCAAACGTTGGAAAAAAGAATTTCGGAGACACCGCACTTTTTTGTTTAAACCGACTCCAGAGCACCGTGAAGGGCCTAAGGTAATTGTCAAGCTTTATGGTGCATCTAAAATATGTCTCGCTTTAAAAACAATTTTCAAACAAACTTATGTCACCATTAACACAACCAATTTGATTGTTTTCGACTAAAAGCTCAATGTCTCAACCAAACCAATTTTCTGTCAATGTAATTAAAAATTGGAAATTTAAAATATTTCCAAAAGCTTACAGAAATTGAAAATAAATTTTAAATAAAACCAAATTTTTAACATCACGATCTCGTAATTTCTTAAATACTTAGTATGCTATATACCGCGCAAAATAGGCGCAGAAAACATTCGATTGTGAAAATTAAAATTAGCTAGACGCTGAGTTCTTGTTAAAGCATTAAATAATAATTATTTAATACATTAAGTCTGAATATTTGAAAACTTAAGTATTGGACATTCGTATGCAATGATAACATCAATGATAACATATCATATAAATTTTACTAAAAAACTCAAGATGGAGGTGACTAGTTTCAAAGCTAGCAATAAGTGGATAAGCTTTCGGCCATCTTTTGATAGAGCTCAGAATACCAAATTTCACCAAGGAGCTAAATCTAGTAGCTGCATTACTTTCGGAATGGTTCAAAATTCCAAGATGCCGGATTAAAGTCCCATATTGGAATTGGTTACATATTTTCAAGTGCAGCTAAATTAAAGCTTAATTCAAAAATACTAAATTTTATCCCCAGGAGGCAACCGAAAAAGCAAACAAAAAAGCTCCATTCAACTGAAAATGTTAAATGTAAAAAAAAAATATTTAGCTTCAACGTATAAATAGAGCTTTTAACGAATAAAGTTTATTTAAGCATTAAATTAATTTTAAACAACACTTCGGTGGTTGTCACGTATAATGCTTTAAATAGCAATTAACACAACATTTACTCTGGCTAAAACTCAATGGATGAATATAACAACACAAATCACCGATTATTTAGTGAAGTCGATAGCTTAGTTTATTTGAGTGGAACTCTTACTATTATGCTCATAAGTAAAAAGCTGAATAGTTTGAGTAATAATACAAAACTCAGATTCAGGGCAATAACAAGGCGTGTAAGTGTTAAATTTGTGTAGCCTTACATCTTAAAGCTTCATGACAAAATAACTCAAATTGAGTCAAACTTTCTATTTAGGCGACAAAATTCCACTAACTAGTAAAGAATGTCTGCTAAACCTAAAAGGAGTTACGTGTTTGACTATCGGGATCAAATTGAACATATGAACAAATATTAAATTATAAAAGCAACTAAACCACAATAAAAATCGTTAAAAAATTAACTTACCTATCGCCTTGAACTAATTGTAAGCCACATTTCGAACACGCAAAACATTTCACATGAAACACATGATGTTGGATTTGTTGATTCGTTTGCTGGTTTTGTGGTTGACCTGGTTGTGAATTCACTTGTGATGATGTTCTCATAACTAATTCATTTGCTGGTATCATTTGTCCACATGCCGAACATGCCCCCGAACTGCCATATATTCTGTAATAAAATATGTAAACATAAAATGATTAAAAATAATTTATACAAAATAAAAAATCGTACGTGACGTTGAATATGTTTATTTTATAGTAAACATAATTATGCTAATTACTTTTATGCAATATAAACTTTACTTAGCAAAAGCTATAATTAACGGTATCATGTTTCTTATGTGTATCGTACCTTGTGCCGCGCATTTCATGCGGGTTAAAACAAGAAATGTATAAAGAATTCAACAAGTTGCATTTTCATTAAATTGTCCGTATAGAAAAATTTCCATCCATCATAGTATTAATTTACATTTGATTATATTAAATGAAACGCAACAAGACGAAAAAATTAAATTAAATAAATAAAAAAAAAATATTCATTACAACCCTTTCCACCCCCGCCCCCTAAGCGCACACAAAATTAAAACGCGCGGTGCTTCTCTTTCGCAACAAATTTATTTTCTCAATTAACTTTATTTCATTGTGCTGCTGCTGCTGCTGCCGCTGCTGCTGCTTCTCGAAAACAATGAAAAATCTCAATCCATATAAAAAAAAAAAAAAATAAACCAGCACCCACTTCAACAATATCATCTACAAAATAAAAATTAATAACAAAACAACGACAATGAACAAATCTCACTTGAAGTTCTTTACCTTCATCTCGTATCCTTATTATGTACTCTACTATATATACTCTACCGCACCATCGTGCTAAAGAAGAAACAAAAAAATCCTCAAACCATTTAATTAATTTCCTACTGTATATTGTACTTCTTCTGTTCTCTCTGCCTTTATACAGTAGAGCATCATCCCATCATCATACGCCTTATATTGTTTTAAAGACGAAATACATAAGAACATGTATAGTTTAGATGGAAATGGAGAAGAAGAAAAAAATTTAATTAATATTAAAGGATTTAATTAAAATTTTTATAAACACACACACATACAAACGCATACACTTACACAAAAGTGTACGTTGATTTTCAATATGGCATGGTTTTATAACAAACAGAGGGGTTTCCTATTTCGTTGTTGTAAACAAGAGGGTGGGGAGGAAGATGGATTTATATTTTTTAATTTCTAATTAATTTGTGTAATGCAATCAATTTTTTTTTTTTTTTTTGCTGAATGAGGCACAAAGGACATCGGTCAAGTTTGTTTATGTTGAGGCCGAGGGTGGTTCAAAAAAGAAAATGATTTTGACGTATTCAGTTTGAATAGGGTTTTGTTGACTTTTTTTGTGCTGGCAACAGGTTTTAATGAATTATTTTGCAGTGTGTAAGCCTTTCCACTCTTCTTTGAAGTGCGGTGATAATAAAAGTAAAACTAATTCTATTAACCCTGATAATCCGTTACTTCCTTAATTTTGAAATTTCTGTTTTGCTGAATGATTGTAATTTTCGAAAGTTCGGAAGACGTAAAATACTAAATTATTGTACCGAACTGCCTAAATATTGTTAATCCTTTAATTAGAATTAGAGCAATGTTGAACAAACAAATTTGTTTACAACATCGTTGGAGATCAAAGAATATTTTTTTTCGAATTTTAGAAAATCCGATTATAGCCAATTTGTTTTGAAATACGAAATTACCGGAATTTGGCTTTAAATAATGGACACATTGGCTCCGTTTCCTTCTCTAGGTAGTAAAATTTAAACAACATTCCTACCCGTCCGGAAGATTCTACTTCCTTTAATCAATCTTCAATCAGAATTATTTCTTACGCATATTGTAAGAAGAAAGGAGATCACAGAGTCTCGCAAGACACAAGGGTACTCTGTTTGGAGCCCCAACCAAAGATGAAGTGAGCATCCAACAAGAACAAAAATTTACTAATCAACCGTCTAATATTTTCTTATCACCTCAAATAGAATACAACATTTATATTCGCTTATATCTGGACATTGGTACTTCAAATCGTTTCAATCTCTTATAGTTGGCACTGAAGCTGATGTCAGCGTTATTAAACAATCGTGTCTGCTTGAATCTTCTATTCATTATCCAACCCTAAAATGTCAAATTAAAGGCGTTACCATTGGGAGCGATGAATCTTTAGGATTATTACCTTCAGAAATTATTTTTACTGATACATTTAGCATTTCTCATAGATTCCAAATTGTAAAAGATGATTTGACAAGTTATTCGAGAATTTAGTGATATTTTTTATTTATATGGTGACGTATTAAACATAAAATACCCACAACTTTCGATTGTGCACCTATCTTTCAAAAATCGTACCGCATGACTGATGCAATTAAAACGGAAATAAATCAAGAAGCAGACGAAATATTAAAACAAGGGATAATTGAACCAAATGATAGTGCTTGGAAATTTCCACTGTTGGCCGTATCTAAAAAGTCTGCTGATGGCTCGCGTAAATGGTGCGTTGTTTTCGATTTTCCGGCGTCAATTCAATACAACTGCTGGGCATTTTTATTTTAACCGCATGCCTTTTGGTTTGAAAAGAGCTCGAGCAACCTTTCAAAATCTTATGGATACCGTTTTTTCTAGTCTCAATGGCCTCAAATGTTTAGTATATCTATACGACATAGTCGTATACGGTCAAAATTTATATCAACATAATCAAGACACAAAGAAGTTCTCGAGTGTTTACGAAAATTCAGCTTACAATTGAATTCTGAAACATGTACATTTCTCCGTCAAGAGTTAACTTACTTAGGGCATATAGTTGGGCCCGATGGTGTGAATCCTGATCCAGGTACGCCATCGTGAACTATCCTGAGCCCAAGAACCAACGTGAAGTCAGAAAATTTCTGGGTTTCGTAGGATATGACAGACGATTTGTGTAGAATTTTTACAAAATTGATTTACCTTTAACAAGTCTTCTAAAAAAAGATACACCTTTTTTAAAATTCTTAAATCCATAATTACCAAGCCACAAATTTTACAATTTCCAAATTTCGACAAACAATTTACATTAACGACTGATATGCAAGCAATATAGCTATCGGGGTAGTGTTATCTCAAAACTTTGAAGCCGGAGAACTTCCCGTTGTTTTTGCCAGTCCCACATTAACGAAAGCCGACCAAAAATATTCAGTAATGGAGAAGGAACTTTTAGCAGTTGTTTGGTTTATCAAACATTTTCGAGCGTATGTGTTTGGAAGGAAATTTAAACTCATAAGTGATCCTGATGATAAACCATTGCTATGGTTATTTGTTATGCCAAGCCCGTGTTCCCGTTTGATGCGATGGCATTTGGAACTCGAAGAGTAAGAATTTGAAATTTCTTACAAACATGGGACACTCAATAAAAACGCTGATGTAGATGCTGAGCCGAATTTTAATTGATCATACAAAACTCTTAACAAATTCCCTAAATACTCCAGATTTTTTAAATAGTAAACCATCATCTTCAAATATGTACTTTTATTAATCATGTTTCTAGAAACTCTGATTCAAATTCATCATCTTCTAACCGTATTACCGCAATGACACGTGCATAAAATAAAGTAGACTAAATACTTCACGTTCTTCAAATAGTCAAACTAGATTACCATTTGATAATAATTAAAAATGTAATTCTTCAAAGAATCCGACTATCAACAATAACCAAGAAATTCAAATTAAGGACAACCCAAACCTTAACAAAAATAAATCAAATTTACTCGAAGTCACAGATCCTCAGGATCACCCAAAACTCATTAAGGAATTCCATGACACACCACTAGGTGGTCATCAAGGAATCCGACCAATATACAAACGGATGCGAAAATATTATTACTTCCCGAAAATGCAGGGTATGATTGAAAGATTCATCGAGTCCTGTGATTTATGTCAGAAAAATAAAGCCAGTCGATACAACAAAAATGTTTATGACGATAACTTCATCTTCAAATACGCCCTTTGAAAATTTTTTTTTTGATATCGTAGGTCCTTTACTTTAATATTATTTACAAAACCTTTTGAAATACGAAATTACCAAATTTTGAAGCTAACGGAAATTTTAATTTTGGTCTAAACGGTTCTGGGTTGAAATATTATTAAAATAATAAAAATTTGAAACCGAGACATACCCGATTTTTAAAAAGTTTTAGTATAACCCTTTCCCATTTCTAAAAATTTGAATTAAAAAAGTGTTCTTGTTTTTACCAAATTTCAAGTATACAATTAAATTAAAATTTTACGGATACCTTTGAAGTAATAAATTAACAAATTTTCGAGTTTACGGAAAATCAATTTTCGGAATCGAAACATGCGCTCAATTCTAGATTTTGTTCCAAATGTCGAAAAATCATAAAATTAGCGAAAATTTCATAAAGGAAAACCAACGAATTTTGAAAAATCGGTGTTGCCTTTTATCAAATTTTTTAATATAAATGTAAATATTCAAAATTTAAAATTGTAATGCATTTTTTGCAATATCTTTGGAAATTCGAAATTACGAAAAATTTGTAATTTATGCATTTTGATTTTTGAATCCAATAGTACATTTCTGAATTTCGAATTACCTACTAAACTGAATAATTCAAACCAAAGATTGCTTGCTGGTTCAATTTTCAAAATTTATTTCAGAACCTTTTGTATACTAAATTTACAAATTGTCGAGTTTGTTTTTTATAATGTTTCAAACTAAAGATTAAAATCCTGGAATCGAAATCTACAAAACTAATGGTTAAATGTAAGATCAGGATCATCGAGGTAAAACTCAATAGTTCAGATCAATAATTTTTATTTTCAATAAATTTTTACGGTTAAGTATATACTCAAATTTTAAAAGTTCAAAAATTTCAAATTTTAGAACGAATTAAATACAATTCTGAATTCGCAATTTGAACCGTCAAAAATTTTATTCAAATAATGAAAATTTGAAAAGGAATCATCAAATATTGCAAAGCTCAGTAATTCAAACTAAAATTGTTTTTTTGAGTCATCAAATTGTAGGCTTACACGTCATTATAAAAATTTAAAAAATGTTTACAAAATCTTTTGAAATACGAAACTATCAAATTTCTACTTTGCGGAAATTTTAATTTTTAAATCCAAAAACAACAATTCTGAAATCAAAATCTTAAACGTTGAATATCAACGATATAAAATTTAATTTGAGTCGAGTGTTTCCGAATTTTTTAAACATTTTTAAAATTCACAACTACAAACAAACAAATTTTAAAATAGTGAAAAGTTTGAAATATTTATAAATTGATTTAAAATACAAAACTTCTGAATTTCGAGGTTGTTGAAATTTTAATTTTTAGTTCATTAAAATAATGAAAATTTTAAACAGAAAATTTACAAATTCGAGTAAAAAAAAAAAAATTCTGAATTTCTAAAAATTCTAAAACTCTGTAATTCGATAATTTTCCAAAATAGCTTGTTGATTTGTTTATCAAATTTTAGGTTAATATACAAATTTAAATTTCAGAATGGTGAAATTTGCAATTTTTTCAAAATATTTTAGTTTTTGAATCCAAACTTAACAATTCTAAACCGTTTCGAAATGATGAAATTCGAAAATAATGAAAATTTGAATCATTAAAACTAGAGAGTTTTTTAAAATTTTAGAGTTTATGGAAATTTTAATTTTTAAACCTAAATATTTCAAGTCGAAGACTGCAACGTTGGTCAAAATTTGAAACCATAAAACTACTAATTTTAAAAGAATAGAGTAAAATGTTTTCAAAATTTCTTAACATTTTAAAACTCATAATTCGAAACAAAAATGGTTTTTTGTTGATTTTTCACGAAGAACTACGTACTAAGCATTTGTATTTAATTTGTATGGGGTGCTAATCACTCAGTAACGATGTCCAAAAAAAATTTTATAAATTAATCGCTTAACACTTTTAAACAAATAAAGGTGGCGAAACACAAAATATAACATCTTCAAGTGAGATCTCAACTAATTCGGTCGTTTAAAGTATCGAACGAACCATCAATGCTTTTAAAAGCAAAGCCCAAGATTACTGCTACAAAGTATGCAATAAGAGGTAAAGATTTTAAAAATGGTATTCAGTTAGATTATCCTGAACCTTTTGGAAAGGTAACTGTAGCGAAGAGTGTGGCTGTTGGAGTAAAACAACGTTTTTGCGGCTATTTTATATGCAACACCAATACGGGATACTATCCAACAAAGAATTTTAAAGTGTTGATTGAAGACCATAAGGACATTTTAACCTCTAATCCAAAACAATCCGAACGAAACTTTTTAAGTTTAAACAGTTAAAATTTCAAAGCCTTCCGAAAAGCGAAATTACCAAATTTTTCAGCTCGTCAAAATTTTAAATTTTTACTGTTACTATATTGAAAATTTCGGAATTGTTACAAAACATTTAAATAACTTGCAGAGAGAGTAATTATACTGGGCACCGAATATTAAGTAATTTAATTTTGTTAAAGCTTTTATCAATTTCGTTTTACAGCAAAATTCTCACTGTAGTGGAACTGTGATATTGTGAAACGGCAAAAGAAATTTTAGTTTGTTGAATGAATTAACTGTTACATATTACGTCAGAAAAACAACCCATTGTCAAATTGAGTTGATAAAGTTTAATAAGTTTGGGATTATAAAAAATTATTTAACTGTTGGCAAATTCGATAAAAAAATTTAAATTACGGATGCTGAAAAATATATCGTGCATCATTGCAGAAGATTACATTTAAGTACAAAATTCCAAATTTTAAAATTTGTTTATTACAATTCTGAAATCTAATTTAAGTTTCTAACGATAACTTTTATAATAAAAATTTGAAACAGAAAAATCTATGAATTTTATGAATCGAGAAAAGGAATTGCTAATCTACTTAAAAATTGAAAAACTCGAGAATTTAAACTAGAATTATTTTGGTGATATGTAACGTTTACATACAAATTCAAATTACTTCGGCCTAAAAAGACCAAGGTATTGAAATCCTGTCAAAAATAACGAAAAATTTGGTTGGTCCAAAATCACTTTTCTCGACGTTTTCAAAGTCCCTGAGTCTGAAAATGCAAAAAAAAAATGTCCGTCCGTCTGTCTGGATGTCTGGATGTCTGGATGTCTGGATGTCTGGATGTCTGGATGTCTGGACCCATGGTATCTCGAGAACGGCTTATCCGATTTTGAATTTTGTTTCGCCAATCTGTTTCTATTGACCCAAAATACCTGGTTATAAAAATATTTACGATTGTTTTATGTATGCTGGTTTGATTATTATTGAATTGGGCATTGAATTGGGAATTGATTTGAAGGTTAAGTTAGCGGTAAATTTGAGGGTTGAGTTAAAGTTGAGTTGGAGTTGAGTTGGGGTTGCATTAGGATGTAGTGAGTAGGTAACAAACTTTTTATATGATGGAACTTGCGCTTGCCTATTTATCAACCGATTATTATGAAATTTGACATGTGTGTCGGAAATGGGAATCTAAAATGATTTTGGATAAAGTTTTGGAATATGGCCAAGTATGATGGAAGTTGCCTATTTTTGAAGCGATTAAGATGAAATTCGATACGTCCGTTGGAAATGTGATTCTAAAATGATTTTTGGATGAAGTTTAGGAATATGGCCAAGTATGATGGAACTTGACTATTTCTCATCACATATGCGTTGAAAATTGGATTCTAAAATTGTTTTGGATGAAGTTCTGGAATATGGCCAAGTATAATGGAACTTGCCCATTTCTCAACCGATTTTGATGAAATTCGACATGTGTATTGGAAATGGGATTCTAAAATGAGTTTTGGATGAAATTCTGGAGTAGGATGGAACTTGGCAATTCCTTAATGGGGTATCATCAAATTTGAGATAGGTGTTGGGAATGGAATTCAAAAATAATTTCTTGATAAAGCTCTGGAATATGGCCAAGTAGGATGGAACTTGGTTATTCCTTACCCGATTATGATGAAATTTGACATGTGCATTTTAAATGGGATTTTAAAATGAGTTTTGGTTAAAGTTCTAGAATATGGTCAGTTACTCGGTTAGAAATATCAGTATAATTTTGTATACTACTTTTGGTATAAAGTTCTAAAATACGATTTTTCGTGTTATATTGAATGCCTGTACCCCTGCTACTAAAGCTTTTGACCTGTTTGGCTGTTGTTGTATGTATAAGTAAATATATGTTAGTTAAAATAGAAATCAGTACTGTCAAAACTGTCACACCAACTTTATAACACAGGTGACAGGTGAATGCAATCCTTATTGAAAAAACCAAAGACCGAAGTTCTGATCACCTCGTGAGGTTTCAGCCCTTTATATTTTTAAAATTGTAAAGCACAACACAAATACAACCATTTTACAAAATATTTTGAAATACGAAATTACCAAATAAAAATTCTGAAATCAAAATTTTAAGCGTTGAATATCATTAAATTAGTGAAATTTTTAAAGAATAATTTAATTCGGGACAGAGTTTCCGAATTTCCTAAAAATTTTAAAACCTCTCAACTAAAACTTGTTTGTTATTGCGGCCAACTGTGGCATTTGGTTTGGGAGGTATTACGTTCCAATCTCGTTAGGGAGGAAGGTTGCACAAGAGATGGTACATTGTTTGATTGCGATCAATGGTGGCGAAGAATACAACTATGGCCTACTGCTAGAAATTAGAATCATGAGCCGATCTATTTTTCAAATCAGTACTAACCTTTGAAGCCGTGTGACCTCGATTTCGCTGCTACGTTAAAAGCAAGCTGCAAAAGATTTGGGAGTCCTTTAAACCCCAAAAATCATCGCAAGGATACATTCCTACTTTAAAAAAACCGTCACTATCAAATTTCAAGAATACGGAGTTTAAATTATTAAATCCGAACTAAAAATGCCGAATGAAATATTTAGGACGTCAAAGTATCAATAAAATTTCTTACAAATTTTATTTTTTGTTTCCTCACAAAATCTTTTGAAATACGAAATTATGAATTAGAATGAAATTTTTGTACCAAAAATTCACGAATTTTAGAAAATTCGATTTATGTGTTTCTGAACATCCTAAAAATTGTAAAACTCTCTAATTCAACCATTTTCAAAAATTACTTGTTGATTACATACATATATGTCCAAACTTTTCATTTATAATGTATTGGTATTTTAGAAATGTGAAAGTTTTAAAATGTTCTACAAAGTTTTTTGAAATATCAAAATACGAAATTTCGAGTTGGAAGAAGTTTTAACTTTTAAATCCACAAATTATAATTCTCAATTTTCTTAAAATATCGTTACAACAATAGAAATTTTAAATCAAAATATTTAGGAGATTTAGAAAATTTGAGTGTGACGTTTTCGAAATACTTAAAAATCTATAAAATTATTTGAGCATTTATAAACTTTTGAATTTTTGAATCCAAACATTGAATTTCTGAATTTAAAATTAAGAACTTCAAAGTATGCGAATTGTTTAAAAATGCAAAATTCAATAATTCGAACTAATATTGTTTCTTGATCTTTTCATCAAGGTTTACGTTTCAATTTTAAAATTATGAATTTGTTTATAAAAGTAAAATTTGTTAAAATTGTTTTGGAAATTTGAAAACCATGCCTCCAATTTTTAATTTACACAAATTTTTTTTCTTCGAATTTTCATTTTTTTTTACGGCATTTTGATGTTGCAAATTTTGAATTATTGAAATTCGAAAAATAAAATTTGCATTAAATCTAAAATTTAATAATTTGGAATTTTTAAGATTTATTAATATAAATTTTACAATTTTAACAATTTTAAATAAAACGTAATTTTATGAGTAAAATTATGAAATTTTAAATTTGTTGGGAAATCTTGAAAAGTTGTACCTGAAATTTATAAAAATCGTAGATTTTTCGGTTTAAATAAAGTTACAAAATTTCAAATATTCAAAAATTAAAACCAAATTTCCTAAAAATTTTTAAATTCAATAATCCTAATTACGAATTGTTTGTTAATTTTTGTTTATCAAAACGTAAGTTCACACACAAATTCTAATTTTTTCGAATCGTGAAAATTTAAATTTTTTACAAAATTTTAAATACGAACTACCAAATTTCGAGTTAACTGAATTTTTAATTTTTAAACCCAAACATTATAGGTAGATTCCGGTTGGGTGGAATTATTTTGTGGAACGGAATTTTATTCTAAACGAGAATTTCGCATTCGAGTTCAGTGGAATTAAAAAATAAATCCCGCTTTTGTAGATGTCAAAATTTCTCGTCGTGGAATTTGACGGTGTAATACAATTATTAGTGCCGTGGAATTTATTCTTAAGTTGTTTAGACCAATGTGTAGATTTACCTCGAGGAAGGTAAATAATGGTTTATATATTTTTGTACAGATTTTAAAGCACATACGGAAAGTTTTGTCATACGAAAAGTGAAATTATAGTGGAGAAACGCCGCCAATTGAATGTAATAATAACATCACTATAATAGACGAATAAAATTAAATATTTATTAGCAAACATTTTAAATGTAACAAACAAATATTCTAAGATATTATGGATAAAGGAATTTTAGTGAAACAAAACCCTTCCCTGATTTTTCTTTGTTCAAAGAAAAAATGGAATTATTTTACGCTACTTATTATGCAACACGAAACTTTGATGAACACCATCCTGTCAAAGTAAAACTCGTCTATTATTCTACAAAGCGAAAACCACCGCTGCAAGTGACAAATGACAAATTATTTTACTAGATTTAGAACTAGTACTAAATATAAATCCCGCAAAGAGAACTAGAATACAAATTTGTGAAACGAAATTATTCAGCGAGAAAACCAAGTGTGAGAAAAATAAAAATTTCGTTCCAATCCAATTCATTTCACAAAACGGAATCTACATACTGAAATAAAAATTTGAATAGTTATGGAAATTAGATAGAGCAATTTAGATAGTTGGGATTGCAGATAGTCAAAATATTATTAAAATAATGAAAAGTGAAACCGAAAAGCCTATATGCATTTTAGGGAATTCAAGAATATCGTATCCGAATATCCTAAAAATTGTAAATCTCAATAAATTAAAATTACAAATCAGCATTTCAAAACTCTTCGCAAAATTTTTTCAAATGCAAAATGACCAAATTTTCAAATTTTATTATTGGCGATTTTCATCAAATGTAGTTAGCGTTGGTTTCTATGTAAGTAAAGGGGACGAGTATTGTCAAATTCAACTGTTTGACAGTTCTGATCACCCTTGTTCTATGGTTAAATTTTGTTCATATTGTTTTCACCAGATGTCAGCTACTTTGTTGGAAATCACGAATAAGTTCTAACCTTGGACCAATTTGAATAGAGTGTTTCTGAATTTCTAAAAAATGTAAAACTCAATAAATGAATGATTTGCAAACGGGGCTTGCTTTATTTTCAAAAGATCTTGTAAAAATTTTAAATTTTCACAATTTGAAACTTTGAATTTATTTATAAATGTAGAAAATGTTAAAGTTTTTGTGCAAATCAGAAACGATATACTCGAGTTTTCTAAAATTGAAAGACTTTTCTGTTTCAAGTATTCATTATATTTCATTTCTTGCCGTTCAAGCAATTCAAATATCAAAAATTTTCCATTTGGAAAACCTGAAATTTGGTAATTTCGAATTTTTTCAAAATTGTCACAATTTTAAAACCTAATTTTAAACTTAACATTTAATGGAAAAATATTCCATTTTTGTTCAAATTGAAACGCTGTTCGGAGATGTAATTCGTAGATTTACGGTTTAAATTTTCAGTTTTAATGAAACTACCAAATTTCGATACCAAATACCAACCAAAATCAATTAAAATGAGCTTGTTAATTTTTTTATCAAATCATAAGTTTACATACAAATTCTAGTTTTAAAATCGTGAAAAATTGAATTCTTTACCAAATTTCGAGTTTACAGAACTTTTAATTTTGAACTCAAATGTTCCCAAATGGTAGTGAAATTTAGAGGTATGTGGGATTTAGTTAGCTGAATTATTAATAAAATAATGATAATTTGAAAACCTTTTCCGAATTTCCTTAAAGTTATAACACACAATATTTCGAATTAAAAATTGGAAATTTTTTTTATTAAGTTTTATTTTACATACAACATAAAGCTTTTCCATTTCAAAACTCTACGTAAAATCATTCGAAATTACTACAAAGTTTTCGGACTTGCGGAAATTTAAATTTTTTAATCCAAACTCATCGAAAAATAAAAATTTGAAAACAAAAAATTCACGAATTTTAGTTTTTCGGTATAAAATTGTAATTGCAAAGCTGACCAATAAATTTTGGAGCCAATTTTGGCTTCCATTGCCTTGGATAAAAAATTTGAATACGAACTTTCGAAACAAAATAAAACCAATGATATTCAAACAAAAGGGAGGTGCTTCATTCAATTGGAGTGATTTGATATGAGACTGCATAATCTTTGCATAAATAGGAAACAAAGCAAAATATCTTCATGGGGTGTGATGTACACATGAAAGAATATACAAATTAGCTTACAGGGACTTAGGAAGAGGCTGGAGATATTGTAAACATAATTTAAGAGAAGATACACAATACTGGATGCTCATTTTGATCGTTCGCAATCAACCATCCTGCTAGAGAACTCAGTAAGTTTTGTGGATAATTTTTACTAAATTATTATGATATTGGTTCAAAGATATTTGTTTTATATTCTGGAACTGCTTGACTGCGACAATTTTTTCTAACGATATTATGGTTATCTAAATTTGAGCAGTCTCCTAACAGAAAGGCTACTAGCTAGGTTTGGTAAGGTTAGGATGGCTGTCTTAAGGACCGGCATAGACACAAAATGGTTTGTAGCATAAAAATATTGTCAATTCTACCCTTTGAACCATCCAGAGTTTACAACGAAAAGTTGAATACACCTGACGTCCATCCCATCCAAGACTACTGGCCTAACTTAAACCATTACTCATGCAGTGATTTGCAAAATGTAGACATCAAAAGGTTTGCCAAACATAATCATGTTGGAATATTAGTGAAAATATTTGTTCCTAAATTTCTAAATTTCAACAGTCTCCTTATATTGGATTTCAACTATAATTTTGATCCAAATTTTGGGTTTTTTGAAATTTTTTGATTTGCTGGCTTTTCAGTAGCTACAACTGAATTTGCAAATTTTGAAATATTTAGGTCGATATTTATAATTTTAAAAGGTCAAATGTGGTGATAATTTTCTAAAAAATTTTTATATAAAGAAACGAAATTTTAAAAATTTTAAATTCTGAATTTGTAAAATAAACGTGGTTTAAACAAATGTTGTCCGTATTTCAGAATTTTATCCAAATATATCGTACTAGTCGAATTTCATGATAATCGGTTAAGAAATAATCGAGTTCCTTCCTAACTGTCCATATTTCAGAATTTTCTCCAAATATTTCGGAATAGTCGAATTAAGATTATTTGGCATCTGCACTAAAGTTAGATAATCGAAACTAAAAAACTTTAAATATTTCAAAGACAGAAACATTTTTAAAATTCAATTCGGAATGCCTAATTCAGAGTTGTACCAATTTACAATTACAAATACAATTTTGTTGTAAAAAATTAAGAATTACATAAAATTACTAAATAAAAATTTATTAATTCTGAAAATTATTAATTTTTAATTAATAATTAAAAACTTAAAATTAAACTTCCGGATTTCTAGAAATATAAACTTACAAAATTTAAAATTCTTAAAAATAATTACAACTATAAAATTTACAATTTTTAAATCTGCAATTTCTGGATCTTAAGAATTAATAAAATAATTTGAAATTTTAGCAAACAAATTAAATTCACTACTAATTCTCGTTTTACAAAGGCAGTGCAAAAATTTGAATTTACAATTCTGAACAAATCTGATGGAGATTTAGAATTATACGGCGGCAATCTCACTAGGTAACATTCGGCTATAACGTTTTAGAGTCTTAAAATATTACAATATTTTACAAAATTTCTGGAAATTGGAATTTGAGTAACCAAATTCTAAAAATTTTAAATTAACAAACTCATAGCAACCATAATTTGACAGTATTCAGACCATTAGAATAAATCAAGTTGTTTTCTATTCAGGCAGTCGTCCTGTCGTTCAAATTAAAACTAAAACTTTTAAATTATTGAGGTTAGGATTTACTAAATTATAATTCTTTGAATTATTTCCTCCCAGACTTACTATTTCATATTTGTAAGTATTAATTTCACTTACACCAAACTAATCACAATATTAAGAAGCAATAAAAATAAAATATAAACCGCAGCACTTGAAATGTTGGATAATTAACAAAGTTGCGCTGCATAAATACAATTTTTCGTTTGTTTTTCGAGAGAGCTAGTAAAGAGTGGTAATTTAAGTCGAATTTAATTAATTCAAAACTTTTCATTCCACATTCGTCTTTTCCCTCTTTCTTTTTGTACAAGTGTTTGTTATAAACAGACATATGTACGTACATACATGCAGAATAAAATTTTTGCTAACATTGCATTTTGATAGGAGTGGAAAATTTGAATTTAATTAATTGGAATTTGATAAAGATAACAATGGTCAGTGTGACATACTAAAAATATAAATTTTCGATATTTACGATCTTTAATTTATTGGATTATAATGACAACGCTGATGATAAATCTATACACATTTTCTATTTCATTTCGTCGAATTAGTAAGCGACAATACAATCAAAAAATAAAAAATTATTATTTTCAAATCAAGATAAATTGATAGAGATTCCCGCCTCATCACACTTTCTCATTTCTCGCCTTAAAAACACATTGCAAAATTGTTTACTATACTATACTTCAAATCCCCAAACCCAATAAAATTATAAATGCGAGCACGTAAACAGACAGATTTTCTACACAACCCACACACCTTATTGAATTCAATCATTTAAAATAGTATACAATACAGTAGTAGTGTTGTACTCTTGTATAGATGAATTGTAGGAAAATTATCTGTCTTGTGTATATGGATGTATGTATGTATATAAAAACGAGTAGGTAGAAGACGAGATGAATGAATGATAATCATGTTTTTGTTTTCTATGGTGAAAACATGTAACGAAATGAAAAAGAAAACGGAAAGAAAATTATAGCGCCAGAGGACGTTTAAATCCTTGATTAACGAATCCAATTAGAGCACTTGTTTTCCCCATTCATATATAATATGAGAAGAGAGTGTGCCATCGGGATATAAAATAAAGTTATGTTGCTTTTTTTTTTCTTGTGTTTAAATATTGTTGTTGTTGTTGGGTTTTACATAAGGAAAATAGCAAACTTAAGTATTAGGTTATAGTGTATATTTGTATATGTAGACACAATTATAAAATTGGTCGAAAAAATGTTTTTCTTTTTTTTTTTTTAGATACGAGAGGTTCTCCATATAATTTTTCCAGACATATACAAATTTTGTATAATAAAGTTTAGAAAATGATGAAGAAGAGTTTTTTTGCCTTCGTTCTATGTCTATTAAGTTAACATACATACACAAACACATACGTTATATACATATATAATTTTTAAAACCATATATTTTCCAAAAAAAAAAAAAAAAAAAATTGTGGTTGATTAAAATTTAAATAAGAAAATCAGCAGAGCACAAAACAACAGCTTTCGGAGGTGGAAGGTATGAGAAGGAAATTTAAAGTTAATTTTCTTTTGTGGCCCGCTTATATACACAACATAACTGTACACTTTTGTATCGTAAAGAAATTTTCCTAGAAAACAAAATTAATAAACTGGCAAAAAAATAGAACAACATCACATCTAGAATGTGCTTTCATCAATTTTGCACTGTAAACAAACCAAATGTGAAGTTTAATTTTTATTTTGTGTTTTTTTTTTGCAACTTAACATAAAATATTTAAGGAAAATTGAAAATTAGATGAGAAGAAAATAGTTTTAGAGGTTTTTTACTTCATCGTATATTATGGGAAGTATTTTTACTTAACTAAATTTTAAATTGTTATGTGTTTTGTGTGTGTCTAGGTGTGGTGTGCGGTTTTTGTTTATTGTGGTGAAAATGAAGCAAGTGAATTAATTAGTGTAGAAAAGTTTAAGAAAGTAAAACGATTTACAAGGGCTATATGATATTACAAGCCATGAATGAAATTAATAAATTATTAACATTTTTAATTTTTAGCAATAATTTTTATAATTTTCCAACAAATTGCAAGACCTCTTAGGTCTGATAATTTCCTTCAAACATAACAAAATTTAAGACTAGCAACTGAAATAAATATTTGCTTGATTTAATTTTTATTTCATTAGGCCTTTAGGACCTTTAAACCGAAATACTGTTAACTAAAATTAATCATTTTCAGACCAAATTATCTTGAGAATTGGTTCGAGCAATTGAAAAATTCGTAACAAAAAAACAGAGGAAAGGAAGAATTTTAAAAAGGAGTGTCGATGACACATAATTTCATACAATTTTTAAAAATTCATATTGCAGTAATATTAGCTGAAAATGTTTTCAATAATTGTAATTTTTAAAAATCGTGTGATTGGAATTGGAATCATCGTGTCGTACGTAGATGAATCAAAATTACTTTATTTACTGAGAATTTAAAAATTGGCAGAATTTAAGAAATTTAAAATTTCATAATTTTCAAAATTTTATCAATTTTCGTTTAAAACTGATCGGCTAATTTTCAAAGAATTTGCAAATATCTTCAAAATATTGGTAAGATTTTATCTGATAGAAATTATTTCTATCAAATTTCTAGATTTTGATTAAATGTAAATTCTGAAAAAATCCAATTTCCAGGATGCAAAAAAAATTAAAAAATGTTCTTATTAAATTTTATTTTAAAAGTTTTCGTGAAACTTTGGTTGGAGAAAACTGATCAGATAATAATTTTAAAAAAATTTAGCCTGTTTAAATTTTTCGAGCTTTTAATAAATTGTTTGTAAGCTCGCCTTTCCATCTTACACCTGATTCGATTAAATTGGTCCTTGCAAAAGTTTAAAACTAAGCTTTAAATTAATAATTTAAAAGCTTACGAAACAGCGATATTGAGAAAAGTTAAAAATAGTCCAAGATATTAAGTTTCAGTATTAAAATTTTGTAAATTTTTAATTTGGCTAAATGAATTCTGATAGATTTCCAATATTTCCGAAATTTTAAACTTGATTTTGAATACACTTTATAGACAATTTACAAAGTTTAAAAAATAAAATTTTTGATTTCTAATTATTTGAAACCTATTCGGAATATCATGAGTTTCACATTCTTTTGTATCTAAAAAAACAACCAAAAGCTTTTAAAAGTTCATCGTATTTGAGTAATTCCGACTTTCGACTCGATTAGTTTAGATAGGAAAATAAGCGAAAGTTTAACGCAATTTAGTTAAAAATTATAAAAAATTTCAATTTATTGAAACAGTAAATAATAAATTTATAGTGTAAAAAGCTTTTACTATTTTTTTGGTTCATTATTGTTTAGCTTTTGTTTATTCGAAACTCTAATTATTAAATTTTCGAATATCTTAAGTTGGAAAGCTTTTAGCGAAGTTCTTAAATTAATGCATTTTTCGAAATGCTTTAAATAAAGCTTTGTTTATTCAGCTTATCAAAAATAAAATTTGGATGATTGCCATGAATTTCGAAAAAACTTGGATTCTAAGTCCTTCTAATGAAGTTTAACCAATTTTTAAAAACTTTCGGTACCGAAATTTACCGAAAAATAAAAATTATCAGAATTCAAAAAATTTAACAATTTAAAATTTCACAAGTTCAAAATATTCAATTTAGGGTTAAAAATTCATTTAACTTTTGCCGAAATCTGATAGAGTAATTTTCAGCGAATTTTTATAAATTTTCAAAATATTGTAAACTTTAAATTTTATAGAAATTAAATCTATAAAGTTTCTTGACATTCGATTAGATTAGAACACAAACTTTAAATGTTGAGACTTTAAGAGCTATTATTAGGTTATACGAGTATAAGCGGTGTCTTATAGTCTTAAATACGATTCGGTTAAATTGGTTTTATAGAAAGTTTAAAATTTAGCTTATTCAATTTAAGCAATTTTTACTTACTGCCTTAATGAACCATTTTTTAAAATATTCAATTTTAAAACAACTCTGATGAATTTTCAAAATTTCCCGAAATTTTAAATTCGGTTTTGAGCAAATTCCTTAAGTTAGAAAATTCCCCCAAGGCTAATAAAATTAAAATTAGGACAATTTTTGGATTTTAAATATTTAAAAACATGATTTTCAATTATAAAAGTTGTAAATTACAAAAATTTCTTCTGAAAGTTGATTAATTCCCAATCAAATAATTTAGACAGGGTTAGGTCAGTGATTTTATGAAAATATTTTGTTAGTTGCTTTGAAAACCTTTAAACTAATAGCTTGTAAATAAATTTTATAAATAATTCAATTTCTCGAAAGGATAAAGCTTTTGAGGTATCGCGCTTATTATAAAATAAAGTTGGTTGTTTGACTGAATAGTTGAACCAACTCAGGATATAAAAAAAAAAACTGCGAAGAGACAACCCACAACAACGATTGTGTTAGGTTATCACCGAAGCATTCCATTTAACATAATAATCAATCCTAACCCAGACAAATTAAATTCTCATTGGAAATTTTTGAAGATTTCTCGAAATTTTCAACTTGATTTTGAACAAATTGTCTATGTTAGGGTTTAAACCATAAAATTTTTGATTTCGAAACATTTAAAACCTGCTAGAGTCTTTTCATGCATTTCAAATTTTATTGTATCCAAACACAAACCACAAGCTTTAAAAGTTAAAATTTCGGTAATTTCGACTCGATTGGATTAGGTAGGAAGATAAGCGAAATTTGAATGAAATTAAACCAAAAATAGAAAATCAACTCTACTGAAAAGTAAAATAAAAACTTTAAAACTATTTCCACAACGTGTAATCTCAGAAATAGTAAATCATTTTAATTTCGGTACTACAGTCCCTGCCATTGTATATTAGATAGCTCAAACTAAAGTTTTAAATTTATCGAGAATTTAAAAAATCTTTAGAATTCAAGAAATTTAACAATTTAAAATTTCATAATTTCAAAACATGCAATTTGGAAAATTCGATAATTTTTGTCTAAACTTACTTGAGTAACTTTTAGCGAAATTTCATAAATTTTCAAAATACTGTAAATTTTAGAGAAATAAAATCCATGAAATTTCATGACGGGATTTTTTTTAATTAAAAGGTATATTGGAATTACCGTTATCTTATAATCTTAAATATGATTCGATTAAATTGGTTTGTATAGGCACTTTACTATTAAGCTTATAATTAATTATTCAGAAGCCTACAAAACAATGATATTGATTATTAAAAATTAAAATATCTCAGCAATTTTGTACTTATTACTTTAATTGAAATCAACATTTTCAACCTTTTTATTAATGTTCAAATTTGATTGGCAATTTAATACATAAATTCTAAATCAACTTTAATAAATTTTCAAAATTTCCCGAAATTTGAAATTCATTTTGAGCAAATTCTTTTAGCTAAAAAATCCCAAAAGGCTAATAAAAATGAAAATAGCTACATATCTTGATTTTTGTAATATATATTCAAAATATTCCTTTCCTTTGAATTTCAAAAATTCAGCTTTTAAGTAATCGGCTTATTAAAAAACAAATTTGGTTGGTTGTCCTGAATAGTTTGAACCAACTTTGGATAAACAACATTTTGTGTTTAGAAAATCTTCAAGAAAGATGTAGAAATGTTTCACCGACTTTAAAAAATTTCTAATGTAATGAAATTTGAATTAAAATGTTAAATTCCTAGTAAAAAATTCATTAAATTGGGATCGAAATACAACAAATAAGTTTGAAAATTCGGCAAAAACCTAATTTCTACGAAAATTTAAAATTTTAGATTCACAATTGTTAAAAAATCCAAAAATATGAAATTTTTAAAATTGCGTAAAATTTTCTGGAAATCATTCGACAAATAGAACCGCGAAAGACCGGTTCTTCTCACATGCGATTATACAGGGACATCCCGCCATAATTCATATAAATTTTGATACAATTTAAAATTAAAGTATCTTGATTTTGTTTATTTTCGGATGAATATTAGTTTAAAAGCTTTCAACTTAATTTTACTTCAATGGCTTACCGGAGAAAAAACTGGGTATACCTGTTTCAATGATGAGAAACTTTCTATTTGAAACATTGGGCTACTGTACATTTTGCAAAACATTTTACTTCACTTTCCAATAAAATAGACTCATCAAATTAATTGAATCCAATTAGATACATATTGAACAATTTATGGTAACAAAGTATTGTATATAATAATTGGAGGCCAAAATTGGCCTGTCTTTCGGGTTAAATGGAATTATTGATCGGCCTAAAATGTGTACATGGGTATGCAGAAGTTTCAAAACTGCGAGAATTGATACATTTTTAACCGAAATTTCCTGAATTGAATTTGAATTAAATTTATTCTTCAAAATTTCAAAAACTGAAAGATTAATCAAGTTGACATGATAGTAAAGTTAGGTCCAATTTTCCATTTATCTTTTTAGGTTTCATTAACCCGAATTTCTTTAAATTACATCAAAGCAACAGAATTGTTAAAATTCTATAAAATTCTCAATTTTTTATAGAAACATTTAAAACTAAATTTCAGAATCGGTTTCAGTCTGAATTTTAAATTTTTATGATATTCACCATACGAAGTATATAGCAAATATTCGAATTTTGAGACCATGTTGAATATTTCAAACTTAATTGGAAATTCCGAAAATTTTTAATACAAATTTAATTATGAATAAAGCCTGAATTCAAATTTCCAAAAAAATCTCAAAACTTAAATTAATAATTCTTAAATTCTCAATTTAATGGGAAATTTAAATTCAAAAGTTTCAAATTGATAGCTCGGGAACAGATAAAGATATTTAGACTTTTTAAATTGGAGATTAGAGAAGATGAATGGTACTTTATGATGGAACCATTGGTTTTTACTGCTGAAATTCCCTAACAATAGAATAAAATGTTTAAAACTCATAAAAACAGCGATTTTTGCACTTTTAGGTTAGGATTTCCCAAAATCCTGACATAATATGGCAATTCTGCGAACATATTCGGACTCAGCATCGAAAAGTACGTCGGAAATGATTATCTATGTTTCTGCAACTTTTCTTTGCCAAACTGATTAGTCAAAATTTCATAGTATTACCAAAATTTCAATTTATTAGTTCAGAAAATCTTAAATTTTATTTTCAAGATATTTGAAAATTCAAAAGTACAAATTTTAAATTCAGATTTTTATTGTCTGACTGTCGCTATCGCAAATTTAAATTCAAATTCTAGATTCAAAATTAGAAAAAATAAAAATTATAAACTTTTCAAAATTCTTAAGCATCAAAATTCAATAATGGAAATACGGGTAAATTTAGTCTAGAAATCCAGAAGTAACAAAATAATTGTACCGTTCACATAACATAACTGGTTAGTGGAGTTTGATACACAAAAATATTAATTAGAAATTCCGAAAATTTTTAATAAAATTTAATTTTGAATAAGATCTCTATTAAAATTTTAAATGAAAATTTTCGGAAAAAAATTCATAACATTCCGAGAAAGAATTTTCATTACCATCTCGAAAAGCTTTAACGAATTTGTGATAAAAATAAAGCTCGAAACATTTAGCTTAACATACCGCGTAAAATTCGAATTTTCAATATTTATAAAAGTCTATCAGAAAATCGCAAAACTTTTAATAATAATTTTCAAAAACCGGTATCAGTAGATCCAAATTATGATAAACTTTCAAAAATTAATTCAAAGAAGAAGAATGCTTGAAAGTTGAAAATGTAAAGAACACACTTAGAAAATTCAAAATGGATACGTATTTTCTAAATACTATCATTCACTCAAAAATTACTAATTTATAAAATTAGAAAAAAATTAAATATTAAATTAAAAATTCCATAAAACAAACCAAAAATACAGGCTTTAATAAGTAAAATTCTTATTTACATAACTCATCTCACATTCAAGATTAGCTAAAATTGCATAGAATTACTAAAATTATCATTTTATTAGTTCAGAAAATCTTAAATTTTTTTTAAAATATTTAAATTTCAAAATCACAAATTTTAAATTCACTGACTTAAAAGTTCACATTTCTTGTAAACATTTCACCATCCCAAATTACAATTCAAATTCTAGGTTCAAAATTGGGAAAAATTAAAAATTATGAAATTTTCGCAATTCTAAAGCATTAAAATTCAATAATGGATACATGGGTAAACTTTGTCCAGAAATCCAAAAGTAACAAAATTGTTGTGAACGTCCACATGACATGATGAGTTTGACACACAGAGAAAATAATTAGAAATATTTAATAAAATTTAATTCTGAATAAAGTCTAAATTAAATTTAAACTAAAGATTTTCAAAAAAAAAAATTCATAACATTGCGAGAAAAAATTTTCATTATTTTCTCGATAAACTTTTATGAATTTTCAATAAAATTAAAATTCGAAAAATTAGGATTAACATACCGCGTAAAATTCGATTTTCCAATTTTTATAAAAGTCTATAAGTAAACCGCAAAATTTAAATTAATAATTTTCAAATTCTGTACTGAATGGAAAATTTAAATTCAAAAGTTTCAGAAATCGATACCAAATCAAAGTTTTGATAAACTTTAAAAAATGAATTCTAAGTAGAAAATTCTTTAAAATTGTCAAATAGAAATTAAAACCTCTGCCATAAAAATTGAAAATAACTTTGAAAATTCAAAAATTGTCAAGTATTTTCTAAGCAATGTCATTCAACAAAAAATCACTAATTTATAAAATTAGAAAATAATTAAATGTTAAATTAAAAATTTCATAAAACAAACCAAAAATTCAGGCTTTAGTTAGTAAAATTTATATTTTGATGATAAGTAAAACTCATTTACATAAATCATCCCACATTTAAGATTTCGCTCAGGATTATGAAATTATGAATTATGATTATTTAGTTAAAACTACATAGAATTACCAAAATTTCATTTTATTAGTTCAGAAAATCTTAAATTTTTTTTCAAAATACATATTAAAATTTCAAAATCATAAAATTTTAAATTCATTTTTATTGTTTGACTTAAAATTTCAAATTCACTGTAAACAATTTGCAATCCCAAATTTTAATTCAAATTCTAGGTTCAAAATTGTGAAAAATTAAAAATTAGAAAATTTTCAAAATTAGAAAGCATCAAAATTTAATAATGAAAATATGGGTAAACTTGACATAACTGGAGGAGTTTGATACACAGGGATGAATATTAATTAGAAATTCCGAAAATTTGTAATAAAATTTAATTTTGAAAAAGGTTTGAAATAAAATTTAAAATGAAGATTTTCGAATAAAAATCATAGCATTACGAGAAAGAATTTGCATTACCGTTTCGACCAGCTAAGATGAATTTTCGATTAAATAAAAATTTAAAAAATTAGACTTAACATACCGCGTAAAATTTGAATTTTTATGATTTGAAAAATTCTATTAAAAGATCACAAAACTTAAAATAATAACTTTCAAATTCTCATCTTAATCGAAAATTTAAATTCAGATGCTTCAAAAATTGTTATCTAATAAAAATTTTGAAACAATTTCAAGAACTAATGCAAAGAAGACAAATTTTTGTAATTTCTTTTTAATTGTCACATTTAAAATATCGAACCATTGTTAATATTTGAAAATTCAAATTAAATAGAAATTAAAACGAACAGGGAAATTATCAAGAATTTTACAACTTCAGTTTCGATCTGAATGACAAACACGAACAATTTAATTATTTTCCAGTCGATCTCATCAGGTTATAGCAACTGAATTGTTAATTACATTATTGATTATTTTCTAACCATGTACAGGAATGTTCAGGTATTTTCCAAATACTGTCATTCAATAAAAATTATTTTTAAGTTGTTAATATATGTACAAAATTCATTTGAAGAAACAGAGTTATTGGTTTGAAACCAATATTGAAGATAAAAAAAATTTTATTTGAATCAACCAATTAATGTAAGATTATTAATTAAAAATTTGATATTTCAACATTTCAATTTGTTGGTTCACAGAATTTTAAATTTTATTTCCAAAATTTTTAAAAATTCAGAACTACAAATTCTAAATTCCTTCATTCAGTGCTTGAATTAAAATTTCCAATTTCAAAATTAATTTAAAATATTGTTTGGAAAAATTTTCAAAATTCTAATGCTTTTCATGCATGCAATACTGAAAAATCTGCTGCAACCGTTGTCATTGAAGCTGGGCAACAATTTTATAGTGCTCTAGTCAGAAAACTGCACATATTTTTTTAAAATTTTGAACAGTGTAATCGACTTTTCAAACAAATTATGTATGTTGGTTTCAATAGGTGCACAATTTTTTGGCCAATGACTGTATCTGAAATATGCGATAATTTTTAATCTGAAAAGACCTTTTCTAGATTTTAACTCGCTTAACTATTTAAATTAGCTAACCACTGTTTTAAATACACTATGACCAGAAAAATTGTTTATCTACGTATAAAATAAAAATAAACATTAATGAACAAGAAACAGCAATAAATTTCAGATCGAAAAATAGCAATCTGTGATTGCCCAAGTATAATAAAAAAAAACGCAAAATAAAATTATGAGAAAATAAAAATAGCAAAAGATTTTTTTTTGTATCGCCCTGATCCCTCAGATGTAATAAAAAAATATTGCAAGGCTAACACACAACAGCAGGTTATGTTTTCTGAATCATTTTGGTGTTATATGAATAGACGCCACTATTGGACAGTAATAGTAGATAGGAGAAAAATTTATAACGGATTGTCAAAATTGGAATTTTCTTCCCCAATCTGTTCTATGGTCAAGGCAGATAGTTAAAAAGCTTTTGGAAGCCACGTCAAGAGGATCAGATACTTGCTATACGAATTGAACCAAAATCACGTGGCGATTTTACCATGTTGTTCAATTTTTTATATATGATGAATTGAGAATTGTGTTGCTCAGTGAGTTCTGTTCAGGGTTGTGTTGGGTTCCATTTGTGAGTTGAATTGGGTTTAATGAGCAAATCAGTTGATGATTTATTTGAAAGTTGAATTTACGGTTCAATTAGAGTTAGACAAACATTACGCGTCCTCAAGCAGATTCTGGGCAAAATAAATTCAAGATCTGTGATTGTGCTCCGATTGTGGTTTTTGTTATTTCTAAGTATAGGTTTTAGGAACTGTAATTATTATTCCAATCCGTGTTTAGATTGCTTGATTATTTCCATTCGATTTTTTGTGGTTCTTGATACCTGTAATGATAGGTTTTGGGACCTGTAATTATCGTTCCAATAAGCATTACGTTACTTGATTATTTTCATACATTTCAAAGAAAATTCAATTTTTTTTAAATCACCTTCATCCGCAGATTCTGGGTTCAAAAATCAAAAATCTGTAATTATGCTCCGGTTATGATTCTTGATACCCATAAATATAGATTTTGGGATATGTGATTGCTGTTCCAACGCGCATTTAGAAAATCACTTTAGAAAAACCCAAAATGGATAAATTTGGTTCATACTTCATTCGAAGAAACAGAACTGTTTTACCGTCCACTGGTACCATATACTGGTGGAGTTTGATACCCAAGGATATCCCCTTGAAGTTTCCGGAGGGCAGTTGATGATTTGAAGGTTTTCCATAAACAAAATGATTAGGAACGAAATGTTTAAAATCATTTGAGTCTGTAGAGAGAGGTATTATTTGGCGCAAATATCTCTGTATCGACTTTTTTTTCATTTTACCGACGACGTTACGAATGGCATAATTTTTCTTGAGAAAACCAAGGAATGAAACATTCTTCGTAAATGGATAAACAAAAAAATGTCCTTAAACAGCAATAGTGGAAGCAACTAATTAATTCAGAATAGAGGCCAATTGGCCATACAAATATTCATTAATAATGGAAGGTCCTGAAAAATTATGGACTCTTGGCAAAAAAATTTAGAATCGGGCGTCGAATTAGATGCTTCTTGATTATTCTTCCCACTCGAAGTAGATATTTCAATGAACTGCATGATGAAACGACACGACCTATTTAAACCACTCTGGATGTTACACAGAATTTGATATTCGACTTCTTCCTCTCCTGAATCAGTTGGCCACGATATTATGGCGTAAAAGTGAGCAAATGAGTGTAGTTGTAAATGCAATTTTCGATATTTATTCATAATCACTGTAGAAGATCATCACAAATTTTAATCATCTCTTCTTCTCATATTTAATTGGCGTTACAGGAGTTTAGATCCATTAACGATGAGCTGGATTTGGAGAATTATCAGGGTTTTTTCACATATGCGATACATTGTCAACACCCAGAGAGACAGACTAAGATATCATAAAATAAATGAAGGAAGGCACAAGATTAGTGAAGGGGATTTCACTTGCATTCGAAGAAGCGCTTAACTCGATTCTATAGTAATTGTGAAGTTTCGATACCCAACACTTGGAATTGTATTAGTCCCAAGTGAGCCCAATTATGAAATTCGACTCCCTATACCATTTGTATTTACAAAGATCGAGCCGATGATTCCTCCCTCGTTGAAACAGAATTATAGAGTGCCAAGATTGGGTGTTATGTTTGCGTATGTGCTTGGAAGTGACTTCCTCACTTCTTCGCTTTCAAATAAAATAAAAATAAAAAAAAAATCGTTAACAACAAAATCAGAATAACTAGTTTTCATCTTGGCTAAGCAATAATGCTAGTGCAGAATGCTGTGAATTACCGGCCAACATAACTGGGTCCATCAGCGAACCCAAGGTTACCGAAATTGAGATAAGATGCTTGCCAGTTTGCCATAACTAAAAAGTCATTAATGCAGTTTGCATTATCACAGCCGAAAATAAAAAATGTAATTGTTTGTAAGCCGTAAGTTATCAAGGATGCATGCATAGCTTTAAAGACTTTTGCAAATAGTCACACGAGAAAAAATATCGTTCCTCTTTCGCGTGAAAAAATGTGGAAAATTCGTGGATTGCAAAAAATGTTTAAAATTGGTATAAAATCTGCCTCTTGACTCTAGAGTGTTATGTCTGGCAAACGGATTGCATTGATGTGGTTTGTAATTAGCTATTGCTAGAAAAAAATTCAGTTCCAAGTTTTTGGAAAATCAAATGTTCGCCGATTTCTCCCGCGGAAAACCTGTATTGATTTTTTGTTCTAGTGTTACCTATTGACAAGGCACATCTAGAGGATTATCAATTTTAAATAAATTTTGGATTCTTCTGATTTTCCGAATTTTTTCATGTAGTTTTTCGAGTAAGTGAAACGAAATTTTTGACGTATGACTATTGTCAATAGTTTCTAATGCAATCCATGTATCCTGTTAATTTTCGTCTGGCTGTTGATGCTTGTGGATATTTTTAATTTTCGGCTGCATTATCGACTATTTACTTGCGGCTAAATTTAACAGTGTGCTTGGTCCACTCCAATTATTAATATCCAATTATTCCAATTAACTAAAACAGCTTTCATCGTCAAGTTTAGTTTTTATAAAACATTTCTAGAAAATTAAATTTTGGAAAAAATCATTTTTCAATTAAATTTTTGTTTTTGTTTGGAAAACAACATGAAAAAATTATTTTTTTCTCCATTGTGTCATATTTAGTTATATATATCATAATTTAATATAATTTAGATGTTAATGTAAATGACGATGATTTAGAGAGATCACCATCCCCTATTATCGGCACCATCGTTGTTTTATAAACAGCAACAATAAATAAAAGGAAAATTTTATTTTAGAATGAAAAACTTATCAGTATTTGTTGTTGCCGCATGTTTTAAATGAATTGATTGTTGAGTTAGGGTTGAGTTTTGGATTGAATGTAATTTATGATGAGTATCTCATGGATTGTTGTTATGTTTCTGTTTTTTTTTTCAACTATATTCATTACTATTGCTACGACTACAATAATAAACATTTCTCTAATACTACTGTAGTATTTTGCCATTATTAATATTACTATTATTATTGTTGTTGTTGTTATTATACGATACTCTTTGCCTCTGTTAAATGTTTATACACTATATAGAGTAGAGTAGACGAGGCCATTTACTTGATTGCTAATTTCAAAATTCACAGAAATTAATTACGAATATTGCTTGGGAATTTAAGCGAAATGTTATACGCTTGTATATAGTATGTGTGTGTACATGTACATCCATTATATGTAGATATAATTTACATTTATTTTCCTCTCGTTTTTCTTTTCAATTTACATTATCCTATCGACATAATCGACGCCATATTTATTATATATAGGAAACTTTTTTTTTCGGAACATTCTCATTAGTTTGATGTAATTTTTCTATTTTTTTTTATCATTTTGCTGTTGTTGTTTTTATTCGAGTTGTACGGGGAAAACATTTTTTTTTTTGCTGGTTTTGATAGAGCTCGGAAAATAATGTTAGAGGATAAAAGTAGCGGAAATGCAAAAAAAAATAAAAAATTTTAGTGGAACGAGTGACAGAGAATGGTGGTAGTGGGTGCTGGTTTTGTAGAATTATAGTAATGGATCATATTTATCCGGTAATTTTGTTGTTGGACTCTGTTATCTAGGTGTGGGTGGTCGTTGTCGAGATTGGAACGTTGATGATGATTGAATTTGTGTTTGGTGAGGTAATTAGATTAGATTAAATTTGGTATATGATTTTCTTGTTTTTTCTGCTAAAATGATTAAATTGATATTCTTCTTCTCATATCCTCTGTTTGGTATTATGTGGATACCATTGTTTTTGGGAGACGATATTTTGTTGATTTGGTTGACAAAGCACAATGAAAATGCTTTTCGTTTAATTATATTGTCGTCATTATTGTAGTTTCAACAAACCTATCTTATATACAATACATATACTTATAATAATCGTTGAAATTATAAAACCAAAAAATGTTACTGATTCATATTTAAAATATCTCAATTTAAGAAATTTGCATAGTGGAATTTGCGCTCAACATTATCCGAGAAATCGACAAATTATTTAAACTGGCACTTGCAATCAAACGGTTTTCTAATAACTACATAAAGCCTTTGGAGAACACCAAAACATTCAGAATTTGTAGAAAATGATCAGAATTGAATGTAATCTGTGCAAATTTCAGAAATCAATAAAAGGTAATGTTTGTAAATAAGATGCACGGTACTATCCGCCAAAGAGCCAACTAACTCTAAATTTTTTTAGTATTGCTTTGCTGATCACTTTCTTATCATTCAGTGAAATGTTTGTTTATGACGTCATAAATATTATCACGTCTACGTGAGGTGATTTGGCGCAACAATTACTGGTTCCAAAATTTATATTACATATTTAGAACACAATCGCAGATTTTCGATGTTTTTTTTGGGCGTAAAACATTTTTAGGTTAAAACATCTTTGTTAGATCGTGACGTAAGTATATAGTAGATTCAGATTCATTATTTTAGGTAATTTGTATATGTAACATCAGGTAACACTTTTCATTTTTCCGTCCTCAAAAATACACACAAAATAGATGCGGGTGCTTTGTTGATAGATATTGAAAATTTTGACATTACAATCTAGGAATTACCAATAAAACCATGGTCAGTTAAGTAGTTTTGTTTTGTTTCAAAATGGTAATACACGTGCACACATTGTGCTGTAAGATAATATTAAGTAGATCTAAAGTGGAAGGGAAGATGTCCATACATGAGAGTGCAGTAAAATATAATGGAAACCTCTCTTCTAGTGTAAGAAAAAGCGACATGTGTGAGTACGACACAAAAAAAAAAGATTGTGACAAGGAAGGTTGTGCAAGGTAAAATCTCGGTGAAGGATTATTTAATTAACTAAAAAGAAGAATTAAGATGATTAAAGTTTTTTATTGCGTGATGGAAGTCGTATTTAAAGTTCTGGAGTGGGATAAGACAGTTAAAGGCTATAATAAAGGCGGATGGTCAAAATATTCCAATGGATCAAGTTCGGGGATTGGATTCTGCTGGAAATAGAGAATATCTGATTAATCGGTTGTTGAAAGAAACGTTGAAAGGAAAAAGTATAAAGAGTGATAGTTACAATAATATTAGGTTTACTGTAAGGGATATTATCGATATGGTTCCAAATTTTGACCCTACCGATATTGCTGGGTTGAAATCATGATCAGTGGGTGGATAATGTAGATGCATTGATGGAAGTAAATGGCTTAAGACGAAAGATTGGTGATACTAGCGGCGAAAAGAAAAATTCAGTGATATGCGCTAAAATGGTATGACTCAGTGATAAACCGAACAATGATGTGGTATCGATTTACAGTTATGCTCAGACGAGATGCCGATGTACTCAAACAGAAATTAATGAGCGTATGAGGAAACAAGTGCGAGGAAAACAAGGATTGATGGAGTATTTTTTCGAAATGTATCAAATCGAGAGAGGACGACTGGAAGACGGAAGTGTTATATACAATACAATTATAGGATTGAACGAATATGAATTAAGTTCGACGTTAAAGTCAGTCCAAATGTCATCGTTAAATGAGTTGAAGGGGCATATAGAGTGGCACGTTAGGATACACGGAAAGGAGGGAGATAATACAAAGAATGGTAACAGTCAAAATAATCGGGAAGCAAGAATGAAACGTGACGACTGATGTAGTAAGCCTAGAAGAGCCGAATGAAGTAAACCGGACTGCATACGGAAGCGGGAATGTTATAATTGCTTCAAGCCAGGCCACATAGCAAACAATTTTTCGTAGCCAAGAAAAAAAAACCATCGTGTAATATTAATTTGGGAAGAGATTTCTTAAATCTGAATGAGATAAATGTTGTCCGAATAAAGGGACCAAATAAATTCGACATTGATATGATGAGAGGTTGTTGGTTATAAATGAAGCGACACTGGATATAGGAGATACGAAAGAAACGGAAAATATACTAATCATATTCAAGGCATATCTGTACAGCGATTTTGGTCGCAAAATGAGGATTCATTTGAGGATTACCGGAAGGCAATAGTATTGGTAAATTGTATTGGTGTTGAATGTGCATTTTTTCTTTCAATTTTTCGTTTAATATGATGCAAATAAGAGAGATAAAATGACGCGAGTAATGGGGATAACATGATACAAATAAGAGGAATAAGCTCAAAAGAGAACGATTGATGTATTAAATATTGAGGGGACTGAGATAGAACAACAAATTTCGAAATAAAAAAAAATTAAAAACATTTACGACTACGAAGTACGAAGCGAGACTCAAAATAAAAAATATTAACCAAAAAAAAACAAAAAAGTTAGAAAACAAAATGATTTTGCTTATTTGGTTTAGTATTGTGTTGCAACTCATGATGGTCGGTTGCTATGCTATACGATGTTATGTCCGAGGATGGAGAAATTTTATTGTAGCATATACACAACAAATAAAAAAGCGAGATGTAATGTAAATTCAATAAGAAGAATTTATAAATTAAAAATCATTTATATTACTGTTAACCGAAATTGAGGACCGAAAATTTTTATGTGGCGTAATTAATTACTTTTCAATAATAATTAAATATTTCACAATTAATTCTTAAAAATGAATTAATTCATAATTAAAATTTTAATTAATTAATTGATTTAAAAAAAATTGATGTAGCAAAATTAATCCTTTATTAAAAATTAATTAATTTCACGGTAAAAATTTTGCGAAATTAATTAATTTTTGTCGTTAGAATTAATTGTTGGTAACTTAATGTAAGGGGCCAATTTAATTAAATTATACCTAAATTGTTATTAGTTATAATTTTCTTTTTATGAAAATCAATAAATAATTAATGAAAAGAAAAATTATAAATTATATTATATCACAATTTTCACAATCTGCTTGAACAATAAACAACAATAGACACAAAAATATTTATGAATTCCCCATGTCAGAAGAAAGGGAAAAATAGCTCAAGGCGAGCATAAGCACCAAAAATTTGAACCGATTCACCCGATTCGTTTATTTTTGATACTTACCACGAGGAAACGCATGAGAAAATACACTAATACAATAAACAAAATTTTACGGCACACAATAGCAAAATGTATATTATACACCGTGTACATATACAAAATTCTCAATCCTCAATCCTCATTTTGCGACCAAAATCGCTGCACTGAGAAATTGTATGAAGACAATGTTAAAGCTGTCGAAAACAGAGTGCAATACCAGGCGGAAATAAGATTGAGAGAAAACAAGATAGTGATAGTACGTCCAAAACGTTTAAGTCTATAAAAAGTCAGGAGTTAAAAAAATTGACGGATGAAATGTTAAGATTAGTAATAATTAGACCAAGTGAGTTAGCATATATTAGCGAGTGGCACTGGTTAGAAAGAAGGATTCTAGATATAGGATGTGTATAAATTATAGGCTGTTAAATAAAATCATTGAGCGTATATATACCGAGGAAGTATTTCAACGGTTAAATGGGAAAATAAATTTTTTGATACTAGGTTTAAGAAATGGGTTTTATCATGTAGCGTTAAAAGAAGAGTCCAAGAAATTTACAACTCCCCGACAGTTAATGAAGGACAATAGAATTCTAATTTGTATAGATGACATTTTGGTGGCAATAATAGGTATAAACATTTAGACGTATTAAAGGGGAAGTGCCATTAAGGTGGATTATCTAAGGTATCATATTAGTTTTTCGGTAGATACGATGAAAGATAGGCACGTTGAAAGCATACCGAAGTATCCTATACCTCCAGATGTGAAAACTTTACAGCGGTTCATTGGGCTCATAAGCTACTTTAGGAAATTTATCAAGGGATTCGGTGTAATTGCTTCTCCGTTATACAAATTATTGATACCGGAGGTGGAGTTTGTTTCTTTGGGAAAGATGTTAATAAATTTTAAATTGCTTATAATATTTGAAATTTTGTATTTCTCCAATATTGTAAATCGTCAAAAATTTTATAAATCGCGTAAAACTCGACGAAACATTGTAAAATTATCAACAGTAACTTTAAAAATGTTTTATTGATTTAATATTAAAAATAAAACAAAAAATTAAAATTAAAATTTTGAGATTCAAGAACGGATTAAATTTTAAAAGTTCAAAAGTAAAAAGATTCGGAACAACTTCAATTTTTTTAATTTTTTCCAAATGTAATTTTTGTGAAAACGTTTTTTTCATTTGATTTTGTATAAAATAAATTTCGGCTGAAATATGTCGGCTGGTAACATTCGGTTGAGTTAGCCAAGAGCTAATTTTAACAGGGGGGCTATTTGTGAATTCGATTCGATCGCACTCGAGTCTTCGATTATTGGATTCTTATTTGAATTGAATCAGATTCGTTCGTTTCTTATTTAAATCAAATACGAATCTTATACATCGAAGAGTCGAACACGTTCGAATCGAATTCCCAAATAGCCCCCCAGGGTGATTATTTCAGGAAGAAGCAAAAGTTGCCCACGACTGTATATGTTCAATACGAAATCGAAGCATTGCCCAAAGGGTCTTGATTGTTTGTTTTTTTAAAACAACATTCCACTGCCGCGGACATACAACACACTTGACCGCCGTTCGTGCGGCAATATCCAGTAGCGACCACGAAACTGTGTTGGATTCGTGCAACAAAGATTCGATAAATCGCCTTGCTCGCTTGAGAATGATGTGTCAATTCGGTAATTCGAAACAACACAGAGGACAAACCAAGAGAATCCAAAAATCAAAATCCAAAAAATAAAAACTAAAAACCAAATTGCCTAAATTCAAAAGAGACAAAATCCAAAATGTAATCCAGAAAAAAATGTAAACTTTATAAAAATATTTTCATCACAAAGGATTAACAATCTTGTTAAATATTGGAAATAACCAACATTTCGAGATTTTAGTCTAAATTTCACTCGATCTCATTTCAACCAACCATACAGCAAATCGATTTTTTTTATTGTGGTAAAATTCAATTTCTATTGCTAGAAATATATCATAAAAAATATAAATGGGTGAAACTTCACTTTGAACTTAACATAATCTGTAGCTCAACCTCTAATTCAACCGTAACGCAATTGCCAACCCAATCACTAAATCAACTGCCAAGTTTACTCTTAATTCAATCACCAATTCAATTCCAAATCATCGCTTAATCTAAGCCCAAAATCAACAATTAACCTCAATTCACGAATGAGCCCCCGAAATAATTCTCCCAACCGCAATCCTCATTCAATCCCAATATAAGCTAACTTAACCCCAACTAAATCTCAACATCATACTCAACTCCATAATAAAAGGCCAACTTAATTACAAAATTAACTCAATTTAACAAAACATTAACTCGACCCCAAATTAATCTCCAACCGAGCTCCTCGCACAAATCCAACTCAACATTAACTCAAACCCTATTCAACCCTAGCTCGACCTCAACTAAACCCTCAAATCAACCCTAAACCCAAAAAATCAACTCCAACTCAACCCTCAACTTATCCCTGCTAAACTCAATGTTCAATTCAATCCCTTAATCAAGACAACTAGATGTATAGGAACTGAAATTAATTTAATCCCCATATCAACCCTCAAATCCACCCCCAAATAAATCCAAGGCTGAAACACATCGCTTAACACCAACTCAACTTTCAACTAAATACCCAACTCAATCCTCAAATCAACACGGTCCGAAACGTTACATGCGTACATTAACTCGACTAAAACAAATGAAGCTAATTTCCAACTCAACCCTCCACAACCTTTGCCCCTCCCCCGAAAATGGAACCCAACTCATTCCTCAACTCAACCGCAAACTCAACGCCAAACTTAATCCTCAAACCAGCATACATTATATAAAAAATTATTCAATGTGACAATATCATTTCGTGGTTTTAGGTTAATTTGTAGGGCAGGAACCCCAACCTATTGGCGTACCTACAGACTCCAAAATCGTTTCAATTCTTCGCCACTTGACTATAGAAAACAATCCAAATCGAACAAGCCGTTCTTGAGATACCATGGTTACAGACAGACGTTCAAGCAGATGCAATTTTTTTTTTTTTTGCTTTGGAAACCATAGAAAAATGGTTTTGAACCAACAACATTTTTAGTCATTTTTGACAGGTTTGCAATAATAATTTGATTTTTTTTTTATTTAAAAACAATTGTCGGGGATGTTTTCTCGCTTTTGATTTCTTAAAATTATTTGAATTGTGTTCCTATTGATTTTGTAGAACTGTTCGCCGTAAACTCTTCGGCCCTATAAAATATTTGGTACTCGAACGATGAAGCTAGTTTTGGGTTTGCGATTAAATTTTCTGTCAAAATTCATTATTGCGGAAGGTTCAAGCCTAATGAATGTGGAAGGTTGCAACACCAAACCAAAAATACCATTTCAACGATTTTTTTATTACGGCTATGTAGCTTACTTTAACGAGGCTAAATAAAATGGACACACACTTTTTTGTTTGACACGATGAAACGTTTACAATCAAATTAACTTGGTATTTACCATGTGCCCTCCCCCCTCAAATTTTTATTTTTAGAGTGAAAATTAGTCAATTGGAAACGAATTATATGCGTACACAATCCAAGAAAACTTGTAAATACAAAACAAATTTACAAAAGTGTAATCAATATTAAATCAATGAAGAAAATTAATTTTAGTAAAATTAAATTTTTGTGTGAAATACTTGGAATAAAATAAACTAAGTTGAGAGAGTGGGGCGACAAAAATACGAACACATACACCAGTACAGAAATGGGGATGGATCAAAATTTGTGGATGACTGATTTAATGAAAAATGTTTTTTTTGCTTTCTCCTTCCATTAATCCATTCTGAATTGTAATGAAATTAAATTTTTGAGGTCAATTTGTATACATTATGTGTGTGTATGTGTGTGCGCATTTTCCAAATCGATATAGACTTTAATTGAAATCACGAAATTCAAATTAAAAATAATTTCAATTTCTAAGAAATGTATAAGGCTGTATATTATGTGTATATACAATGGAAGGAAGATGTATATCGTCTTCGTCTTAATGTTGTTGTATTTTTGTTTTTGTTTCTGTGTTCTTAATACCATAATAATGATGATCGTAATTACGTTATAATAATATAGAGAAATAGAAGTAAAACTAAAAATTTATAAAAGACTTGAGAATAGATAAAGGTGATGCACATTTTATATACATTGTTTATAGTGTAATTCTATCTATCGTCTGTCGTAGCTCTCATTCCACATGGGATGAAATATTTAACTTGAAACTAAATTTTATAAAAACAGGATATTGAAGATTAAAATGAAATATTAGATGGGTGGTGCTTGTTACCATTAGTATATAAAGGTGGATGAAATTGGCTCCAATTTTTTTTTTTTGTTCGGGTCTTGAGTGCTTTGGTTGCTGGGTTCAGATTAAATATTTTAAGGTGTATAATTTTTTTTCTGTTAGTTGACAAATCAGAAAAAGTATTATTTTTAACTAGCCTACATTCTCTTGAATAATGAAAAATGATTCTCAAGTTAGTTAAAATTGAAGACAAGTTTCATAAAATTTATAATATTTAATTTATGTTTCGTCAACCATTTGTTAATTCGCAACTACATATTTAGTTTAACGTAAATATTTATCTGATTGGTCTTTAAAAGCTTCTAAAATGTTAGATTAAAATTTTAAATACGTACTTGACGTACTTGCATGTACTAAAAATAAATAGTTCTTAAGAACAACGCTATTGACGCGTGTTCGAATTATTTTCCCATACCAATTGTGGTATCAGAAGTACCTACACCAGCGCACCATACGAAAATGTGGGCGAAGTTGATGTTTAAATTAAACTTATTTTCATTTTCAACTCTGAACCCTTCATCACATTTTTCTGACACGAATTTAATTATAACGCGAAGAAAAAATTAGGGAGCGCCCCGAAATCTTGCATTACAAAATCTTGCAAGTACACAATCCTGCATTTTTTAAAAATCATGCAAATCAAAATCTTGCCAAACCAAAATCTTGCAATTACAAAATCTTGCAAGTACAAAATCTTGCAAATACAATATCTTGGATTTAAAAAATTTTGCAGTTTTAGTATCTGTACCTGTCTTTAGTATCTAACATAATATTTATTGCGTATTCATAAAAGCTCAATATAACTAAAAAAAATAAAATAAAAAAAATTGTGCAGATAGCGATCCGGATAACTATGCATCAAGAAATATGGCTAATATTAAAATTAGAATGGAAATCTCCATTTTTCAAAATATGTCAACAAAATATTCTGGATAAGGAAGATTTAATGTTCATTTTCCAGAATTTAAATTTTCGCTTTTGATTAATGAAAATTTAAAATTAAAATTAAAATGGAAATCTCCGTTTTCCAGAATATTTCAACATAATATTCTGGTTAAGAATATTTAATCCTGGACATTTGATTTTTGATATCTCAATCAAAATTCTACTGTATAATTATCATTATACAGTAGAATTTTGTCAATGCGATTTGTTATCTTGCATAGCAATTTCCCGTACATTTATAGAATCGCGCGCGCGATTCTATAAATGTACGGGAAATTGTTATGCAAGATTTTGTAATACAAGATTTTGTAATGCAAGATTTTGTACTTGCAAGATTTTATAATGCAAGATATTGTAATGCAACATTTTGTAAAGCAAGATTAATGGGCTAACCCAAAAAATTAAAATATTTAGGATTTTAAAATTCAGCCTCAAAAACCAAAATTTAGCAACTATTCGTAATCATATTGACAATTTGAAATTTTAATTTTTTGAAGATAGTTTAATTTCAAGGTTTTCAAATTAAGGTTTAAATTTTGTTAAATTTAACTTGAAACATTACAAACTATGTTCGACCAATTTTCATTCAGTGTTGAAAAAATAATCAATAAGCAAACCAAATTTTTAATCAATCTCTAATCAAACATTGTTCAAATTTAGTTTGTAACCGGTAAACCGGAGGTTTTTTGGACATTGTTTTTATTCACCACGCGCGGTATTTGGGATCGCATGGGGTATGAGTTTGCCCAGCACTGCAAACCAAATGTTATGGAAAACAAGAATATAACTCATTGGAAGTGAATAGAAGGTGTAATGGTGGAGGTAGCGAGAGTGGATAGGGGATTCGATTTTTAGCTTTGCTTGAAAGAGGAGCAAGTCGGAAAAAAAATTGTGATGAGAAATATTTTGTTTTTCAAATTAAATTTTTGTATATTAAAAGAATGTGGAAATTTGGTGTTTTTTTAATGAAAATAGTTAGTGTTAATTAAAATAGATAACCAAAGTGATAATTTAAAAATCCAAAACAAAACAAATTAAACTGTAAAAAATTTATGAATACCTATAGTTAAGTTAAGAGATAATAAATGAAGAAAAAATAATGTTAGTTTTTAAGATCAGATACGAAAAATAAAAAAATTTGTTGTGATGACTTGAACATAAATGAATGATGATAAAGGTTTTGAATTTAAAGAACCATAGTCATACAAATAAAGACAAATTATTCTAAATAAAATTTAAAGTGTGAATTCATTTAAAAGTTTGCGGTCTTTTCCATGTATATTGATCCAGTTATTTTGCAGTGATTTGTTGGATGACTAATTTTTTTTCTGTTGATCAGCAAATTCATGATTACCATCACAAGAACAATAAAGGTTATTTGGTGGTACTGAATGTTATTTTTTGTGCAGTGTGTTCTACGGTTGATGGTACGAGCTGTTTCGGGGAACCTTTCTCATCAATTTATTTTTGAGTGCTGAATTAATTTGGACAACTTGGTGCAATACCGGCACCAAGTTACAAGGTACGTGACGAAATTCTAGTTTGAAAAAAAAAAAACTAAAGATTGTTTTTCCGTTATGTTGGATACTGACCGTATTATTTTTTTTCGTTTTGGCTTGGGTCGTTTTGTCTGTATTCTTCATGGTGACAATTAAACACCTGGATCTGAAGTTATTTAATTGAATCATCTCCAACGGTTTAATATCCAGCTACCTCAGGAGACGCTGAAATATGGTTGTGGTCAAGTACTTGGATGGATAATTTATTTTTACAAAAATCACCATAAAATTACCTATATAAGGTCAACTGTAACCTGTTACGAGATTGTTCGAAGATATTTATGGTAGAGTTGACGTGCTTCAAAATAAATAAGATTGAATGGCGGTATATTGAATGAACTAATAGCTGTATACAGGTATTCATTAATTTAACTAATTTTCATTAATTTTAAGTACCATTATAAACAGGATAGTAATTAGTATCTTGATAATTAGTTATTTTAAATATTTATTTTTTTTATTGGTCAATTTTCATATTGTACATTTCTGAATATCACAATTTTTTTTTTCTTCAAATAACGTATCATCCGCTATTCTGACCGTGAGATTTCATGATCCTTATTGCTTCAATCACCTTGTTTTCTTTAGCATGACTCTGTTGTTGGGACAGCGATTGAATATGATGTCTTACTAAATTATTAGTTTAAGTCCTCTGCAGCATGTCCACAGTCTCAATTGTTATTTCGGTCGGTAAAATCATTTAACTAGCAGCAATTACTAGCTCTCTGTTAGCCCAGTCAAGAACCTCCCCAGCCACTGCACGCTAGCCGGCTGAAAAAGCTGCTCTGGGATAATTAAGAGGGAGTCTGCAGCAGGGATATTTTCAGGTTCATAAAAAAATTGTGATTATCCCTGTTACAAGTTATTTACTTCATTTAATCAAAATTAATTCAATTTCCACTTAAATTATTTAACAGACAATGAGGCATAATCCTTGTAGGCTTTCAAATAAATATTTCAAATTTAGTTCAAACTTGAATCAAACTTCTTTTAACATTATTTTGACTAAATTTGTCTATAAAAAACCAGGAGCGATTAGTTGGTTATTTTTAACCACATTCGAATAAATTTTTGGTTTTAGAATATTGTGTATCCATTTCAAACTTTATTCTAATTATTTTCCATTTTTGAATCAAACTTCATATTTTACTTCGAAAGGAATTCTTTAAGAAATAAGAAGGTATTAGTTGGCTATTTTCAATCAAATTTATATATTTCCTGATACTTAACCCGAACATATTATTATCTTTAAAAAAATATTTCGTTCCACCTTCTTTCGAATACATGAACATTTAGATCAAACTATTTTGAAACTTTATTCGAACTTCATTTAACTTTGTTTACTACGTTTAATTGTATCCTATAAGAAAAGAAAAAGTTAATCATTTGGTTAATTCCAAATGAATTTTTCATTAGAAAATGTTTCATCCAATGCGAAATAATTTTTTGTTGAATTGACTACAGTCAATCTGGCATCAAACTTCAATTAAGTTTATTTAGCATAAAAACACTTTAAGAAACGTGGGGGCATATATTTAGTTATGTTTAAACGATTTTGCGCAGATTATTTTTAAAAAAATATTTGACTCATTTCAAACAGTTTTCAAATTTAGATCAAACTTTATTCAAACCTCATTTAACCATATTTCGATAAAATATCCTATAAGAAACAAAAAGATTAGTAATTTAAATTGGATTGAAATAGAATATATTTAGCAAAGGATTCATTCATCCATTTCAATCAAGCCGGATTTAAAATATTTTTCATTAGATCTTACTCGAACTGCAACCAAACTTCAATTCAAATTATTTTGTTATGAAAACACTAAACGAAACTTTAGCGCATTATTTGGTTATCTTCAAAAAATATTTTACCTTTTCCCTTAGAAATAAAAAACTCCTTTCAAATTTATTTCAAACGTCAATCAAATGGCATCTAAAATTATTTTGAATTACAAATTAAATGACATTTGGAAGTATCATCCTTAAAAAAATGTTGCATTCATGTCGAACTACTTCAAATTTAAATCAAACTATATAAGATTTAAATCATCCTTATTTGAAAATATATTTTGTCCAATTCAATCAAACTTCATTTAACATTATTTTGAGATGAAATCCTATGAAAACACTAAAATTGATTGTTTCTAATCTTCTCAGTTTGACAATCCAATACTCAAACTTCGATCAAACTTTGTTAAACATTATTTTGCATGATAGACCATAAATGATTTGGAAGCGTCTAGTTGGATATATTCAATCACATTTGTATAAATTTTTAAAAATAGTTTTACCTATTTCAAATGTCTATCAAATTTAGATTAAAAGATTTTAGAACTTGAGTCAAACATTATTTGACTTAATTTATTGGAATCCTATGAGAAAAAATGTTCATTCAAATTATTTTTAAATGAAAAACTTAAGCTCGGATCAAAATATGATACTACAAAAGACTAGAAAGCTTCTACTTAGTTGTGCTTTATTGAATTTGCTCAGATTATCTTTAAACAATATTTCACTTATTTCAAACAAGTTTTAAATTCAGATCAAACTTTATTCAAACTTGAATCAAGCCTCATTTAACCTTACTTTGGTTAGATATCCTGTAAGAAACAAGATATTATGTGGTTATTTTAATTCGGATTCAATTAGAATATATTTAGAAAACGATTCATCCGTTAAGCTGCTTTCAAATTATTTTTCATTAGATCATATTAAACACAAACTGCGACTAAACATCAGTTACAATTATTATGGTATGACTAACTTGTTCAAACTTCTTTCATATTAACACATAATTGAAACTTGAATGAAATTTCATTTAATTTTACTTTTAATGAACATCTAACTGTGATGCAACTAAATGCAACTAAATTCAAACGTCTTTAAAAACACTTCAAATAAAATGCAGTAGTTATTTGGTTATCTCCAAAAAATATGTTTTCTCATTTCAAACTTCATTCAAATTTAGATCAAACTTCAATCAAACGGCGTTTACAAAGAAATATAATAATAGCTATGTTTAGATTAAACTATGTTCAAATTTGAATCAAACTTTATTTAACATTATTTAGGCGAGTTTGATTATATCACCAACCGGCTAAAAATCAACCTTAGCTATGTAATATGTCACCCTAGGTACTTTATCCATATTTAATTCATCGTATCTTATATGTTGAATCTATTGATAACAGAAACTAAACTCTTCGGCTTTATCATCGTCCTGAAATTAAAAATATAAATTGGCTTAATTTTGTTGTTAACAATTTTAACTTCTTACATATAGATTTGGATACTTTGAAATAAATTCTTGTTATATTTTCTTTAAAAACTACTAAATGTTTAGCTCCAGCATAAAATCGTATAAACAAATTATATGACAATTATAAAATAGCTTGCTCAGACACCGCCAGACTGCTGAAGGCCGCACTAAAATAAAAATTAGTTAATGTTAACCAATTAAACTAAGCTTTTCGGTTAATCGATCCGATGTTTACCGATTTTTACCGGCAAATAAAATGTATACTGGATTATTTGTTAAATTTTGTGAATGACCACACAAGTTTTCAGCCTACTACATTCCAATTTCATAGCTAGTTGCTTAGTTATTATAATCCATTCAAATTTTAATTTCACTTCCTGAAGTTTTGGTGCAATTTCGCGCCAAACAATTTTCGAAACTCCTAATAATTCTAATAGTACTGATTCTCAAGCGTATCATGTTTTGGAGTTGGTGTTCAATTTTTTTAGTTTCATGAATTTTTACTTTGAATTGCGTCATATGTTTCTAACTTACAAAAAATTGATGATTAAGGTTAAGTTGTTTGTCATCAAAATGATCAACATTATTCAATAATTTCGAGTTCGATGTATTTAAGTTATTTTCGATTTTTTTGGGATTATCGACATAATGTTCTAGAACTCTGCAATTATTAGAATCTATTCGAGTTTATCGATATTATCGGAAATTTACAACCTGTAAGTTCGCTTAAATACTTGAAAATTTCAAAATAGTTTACATTTTTAATTTTACAATGTCAGCTGGAATTCTGATTAACAAACTTATTAAAATTTCAACCAACTGGCATCTTTTGCCAAGTCGCACGGTTTTTTATTTAAAAAAATCGAACTTTAAAAATCCACCAACTAAATTTGAAAGTTTTAAATGATAAATGAATATTTTAACTGGCATTTTACCTGCATATTAGATTTTGAAATTAATTTTCAAAAGTTGTAGTTGAAATTTTAGTGCAACAAATTCGTTTTTTAAAAGATTTTTAACTCTCGGAGCTTTAACTTAAAATACTCGTAGTTGGCTTAAATATTCCAAAATTTCAAAATAATAATTATTTCGTATTTTAAATTTTTAATTTTGTAATGGCAGTTGTAGATTAATTTAAAATCAGGGGGAAGCCATCTAAAATTGTTTGCGAACCGTTTTTGAAATTCGAGCTTATATCTAAAATTATTGTTTATTTGAAAATTTCTTGAAAGTCTACCTGGCATTTCTAGCGTTATGCCAGTTTTATAACGCAAAATACATTTCAGGTTTTACCATTTAAATTTTTAAATTGTGAATGTTTATTCTGGCCTCTAAAATTTAAAATAAAATAGTTTTCGAATTTATAAATATCCTATGGCTTTGAAATGTTAGATATTTGGAAATTCTAAATTTTAATTTTTTATTTTGAGACTGAATTTCGAACTTCTAGGTAAAGCTGATTCTTAGAAACTCTAAAATTTGAAACGTATTATTATAACTGACGCCCCTAAGGTCCACTATATTAAACATTTACATATCAAGACATTAAAACCCCAAATACCTACTTCTCAAATTTTTAATTATCACATTCGAAGCTTTCTACAATTTCTAAATTCAATTGAAAATTTATCGCTTATTTTCGAACAAAGTTTAATACTGTTACCCTAAAAGCTCTATATTTTTAAACTTATTAAAATGTCCACTAGCTATAGGATTATTTGTCAAGTCGCACTGTTTTTTCATTTAATAAAATCAAACTATAAAATTCCAACAACTGGATTTTGAAATTCTTGAGGAATTAATTTTCAAAATTTTGAATTTAAATTTAACTTCAACGAGTATACATTTAAAATAATTCATTTAAATACTCCAAAATTTCAAAATATTATTCATTTCGCTTTTTAAATTTGTACCTTTGTAATGTCAGTTGATTCTGATTAAATTAAAATCACAGATATTCCGGAAACCATTTAAATTTTTTTGCCAACATTTTTTGAATGTTGGCCTTTTTTGGGTTTGTTTGAAAATTTCTTGCCATTTCAACTAGCATTTGCAATTCCAATTTTATTCCAGTTTAACATCTCAAACTTCAAACTTTCATGTTTTAACGTTTTAATTTTCAAATTGTGACTGTTTATTCTCGCCTCTAAAATTTAATAAAATAATTTTTCAATGTTCAACGTTCGAATTTATAAATATTCTAATTTTATTCGGACTATATTGGACATGAAAATATTAGCTATTATCAACCTTTGTAATTTTAAATATTACCATTTTATTTGAGGCTGAATTTTGAACTTAGAGTTAAAGTTGTTGCTAAGAAGCTTTAAAATTTGAAACATATTATTCTACCAAACACATTTACAACTAAAGACTTTCTTTCAAATTCCAAAAATATTATTTAAATTTTAAATTATCTCATATAAATTTTTGATTTTTTGATATTTTTAAAGTTTTTAAAATTTTCAAAACCTTTTACTGAAACAAAGACTAAAATTGTTCTCTAATAATTTGAACTGTTAGCATGAAATTTAAATTCGAGCCCTGATTTTTTATTAATCAGAATTCCAACAGACATTCCAAAATTAAAAATACAAAACGAATGAATACAATTTTAAAATTGTTTGGTTCTTGAATGAACTAATTTAAATTTTAGCTCCGGAAATCCAAGACTCCTAAAAGAAACGAATTTGTTGTTAAAAAATTTATTTGAAAAATTGCTAGTTAAAAGATTCATTTACGAGTATCATCAACATTTTCAATATTCAGTTGTTAGAATTCAATAAAAAAAATGGTGCGTCTTAAAAGCTAGCATCATTAAATTTTTGATAAATTTTAATTTTAATAAAAGCTAATTGAAAGTAAAAATTAAATTTTTTTTAACTAACATCTTTTGCCAAGTCTTACTGCTTTTTGCATTTAAAAAAATCAAACTTTAAGATTCCAACAACTGGATTTTGAAATTTTTCATGATAAATGAATCTTTCAACTGGCATTTTAAATATTACATTTTGAAATTATGTAATTCAAAATTTTTAATTTAAATTTTAGTGCAACAAATTAATATTCTCTCAACGATTCTTTACCCTCGGAGCTTCAACATAAAATATTCGTGGTTAGCTTAAATACTCTAAAATTTCAAAATATTATTCAATTCGTGTTTTAAATTTTTAATTTTGTAATGGCAGTTGAAGTTCTGATTAATTTAAAATCAGGGCTGTTTTTTGAATTTGGAGCTTATATTTAAAATTGTTGTTCATTTGAAAGCTTAGCACTTTAAAGTTTTTTGGAATTTTACCTGACATTTCTAACTTTATTTCAGTTTAACAACTCAAAATACCAAATTACAAGTTTAAATAATTGAATTTTTAAATTAAAAATACTTATTCTGGCCGCTAAAATTTAAAATATAATTTTTCAAAGTTCAACGTTCGAATTTATAAATATCTTAAGTTTATTCGAACTTTTTAAGGCATTTAAATTTGATAGTTTTGTAATTTTAAATTTTAATTGTTCGTTTTACTTTTAGACTAAATCTCAAATTTCGAGATAAAGTTGTTTCTTAGAAGATCTAAAATTTGAAACGTATTATTATAGCTGATTCCAAAAGGCCCACTGTAAGCAACTTTTATATTCCAACGACTGTATTTTGAAATTTTTGAGGAAATTAATTTTCAAAATTTTGAATTAAAATTTCACTTCAACGAATTCGTTTTCTCAATGAATTTTGATTCTCGGAGCTTAAATTTGAAATAACTTGCCGAAATACTCTAAAATATTTGTCGTTTGGTTTTTTAAATTTTTAACTTTGTAATGGCAGTTAGAATTCTCAACAGAGCTTCCAGAATTTTTTTTTTTTTTTTGGAAACAATTTTTGAATTTCGGGCTTACAGTTAAAATTATTGTTTATTTAAAAGTTTGGCGTAGTTTTACAACTCAAGCTATAAAATTTCAAGTTTTATCATTTGAATTTTTAGATTATGAATGTTTGTTCTGGGCTCTAAAATTTAAAATAAAATAATTTTTCAAGGATCAATGTTCAAATTTATAAATATGTATGTTTATTCGAACTTCATTGGGCATTTAAATGTCATGTATTTGAAAGATTGTAATTCTAAATTTAAAATTTCTATGTTTAGACTGATTTTTGAACTTCGAGGTTAAGTTGTTTCTTAGAAGCTCTAAAGTTTGAAAAGTATTATTATGCTGCTAGGACCAACAATATCCAATTTTTACACCTCAAGACTTATTGTAAAGGATGAGCACTCCTGTTGATCCTATAATTTTATAATTCCAGATACTATTCAAAATCCGAATGAATTGTGGATATATAACTCGGAGCTAATTGTATGCCACTTGTTGTATGATCGTATCTCAAAACACCAATTACAAACACAGAAATTTTCTATTTATTTATTATTTATTGTTTAAAAAAATAAATTTAAATTATGTGGATTTTAGTTTTTAGTATTTTTTTATATGTACGTCTGTAAATTGATCGCTTGTTTTGAAGGAAGAAAGCAAAATTAGTTATTTTCAGATTTAAGTCGCAGGAGACAGTTTGCGCTCAGCTAACACGGGATTAATTTAATCTGTTGTTTAGTGTAGGACATGATTAATAGTTTTTATTAAAAAAAATTCAATTTTTAATTTTTATTTATTAAATATTTTTAAACATTTAAACATTTTTCAATGCTCAACGTTCGAATTTATAAACATTCTATGTTTATTCGAACTTTGGCAAGGTAAAATTGATTCTGAGAAGCTCAAAAATTTGAAACTTATTATTATAACTGACGCCGCTAAGACCCACTATATAAAATTTTTATACCTTAAGACTTTAAAATTCCATAAACACTTCTCCATATTTAAAATATCATAGTCAAATCGTGGATTTTTCGATAATATTAAAGGTTTCTAATAGTATCGTTAACATTAAGAACACTTCTTAATGTTAACGATACTATTTTACTTAACATTACTCTCGTTTCGTTTTTAAAACTATGAAAAGTTTTTTAATACAAAATTTAATAAAACAACATGTTTTAAATTGTATACTCTCTTACGGTAGTTTAGCTGAAGCCTTTGCTTCCTAATTAGATGTAGGTACAGTTTTATTCTCATTATTGACCTAGAAGATTATAACTCGATTCCAGTCGGACAATGGGTGATAGTGTTCCTAACAGCATATGTTACAATTACATCTAAACTTTTTGTAAAATCCGCTATTAATTGGTTGGAGTCATACCACTATTTATAGTATTCATAAACTAAAAATTATACTCGTTGAAGGCGGAAATTCAGTAACAGAAGAAGAAACCCTAAAGTTAATGAATACAATTCCTACAATAAATTCATTGCTTGGTTTGGATCTAGTTTTGCTTTTAAAGTATATTTTAACAAGTCTATCTCTAAAGCTCTATGAATGTGCAATTGTAAAATTTAATCTCCTTTGCGCAATTAAAATGTTAATACTTGCAACGGTTTAAAAGTTTAAAATTGAACTGTAGTATTCCATTTCACAAACACTCTACAAGAAAACCCCGCTTAACGCTGCCCCGTCGTTTAGCGCTGACTTGTATAACGCTCCATATTTCAGGAACGTATATCGAGCAGTAAGCGTGGTTTTGCTTATTTACAATCGTATATACCACATTGTATTGTGTTTGCATTATTCTCACGAAAGTGGCCATTTCGAATAATTATTTTGTTTGGACATTGGCGAAGTACCGATATCTCCAGACAAATATTCTGAAGGTATCCTTGTAATTAAAGCGCATTTTATTGAATATTTGAATTACTTAAATCGTGGAAGTTACACAAATATTTTCAAAGGTTTCAACGTAAGTGTTTATTTATGTACTTTAATTTTTAAATAAAAATAAGAATGTTCATTGAAATAAGAGTTTGAGGTTACGGTTTTCCCTGAAGTGTTATATTACATACATATAGTGATTTCTGCACTAACTTATAGATTGTGATGTGGATATTAATGCATTCAAAATTTTAAAAGAGCGTCATATTGACGAAATATTTTTTGTATGCAATCTTCGCGGTATCTTCAGCATTTGGTGTGCAACTTGAATTCAGTTTGCAGCAATTCCAAAAAACTTTAAAAACGTGGTTAATGAATTAATCAACTTATGCTACTCTCCTTTCCAAGATCATCAAACAGAAAATAAGTTTATACAAGTTTTAAACAAAAATAATTTATTTATACCTCCTAAAATAATTCACATAGATAATAGTATTTATACGATCATTAAAAAATTATCAAGTAACATTAGGTTCTGAATTAGCAAAAGGCGTTATTTTACCGATAAGCCTTCTAATTGGAAAATATTTTGAAATACCACGGATTTTGGATCTGTATCTTCAGAATATGAATAAGTTGAGAAACTCTAAAGCGATCAGAAATTTTATAAATTGCAAAATTTGGCTGGAAACAACTAATAAGACCACATCATGACTGTTATTTCCTTTTTCGTTTATATTGTAGAAGGGATAAACAATCCACTCAGATCATATGCTGAACCATTAACAGTTACACGTAATTCTTTTTTCCGACAGCCCCCGAATTTATCAAATCCATTATGCAGCCATTATGAAATCAAAAGACGTGAAGTCCTCTGGCAATGCTCGAAGCTTTGACGCATTTATAGCTGAGCTTAATTCGATAGAAAATTCGTCAATTAAAATAAACAGACGCTACATAATTTGGCATTGAACTGCACTTTACGTTTTAATAAATTATTTTCTTCCAAAGTATTTTACAGAAGTTGCTCAAGTAATTTTGACGAGACAAAAATTCTATGCGACGAAAATGAAAGTGCACTTCGATAAGTTTGGCATTTTTTATTAAATATTTCGTCTATAATAAATTTGTGTGTAACGTCAAAATTTTCAGATGACAAAATTCTTCAACTAAAAAGTTTAATTAAGTTACATTATGAGCAATATATACAACTCTTTAATGATAATTTAAAACCCAAACATCACCTAATGGTTCATTACCCAATGATTATAAAAATCGCTGGGCCTTTGAAGGATTTATGGACCTTCCGTTTTGAATCTGTCCACAAAATATGGAAACGATATTTCAATATCATTAATTCAAGAAATAATCCACCTGCAACATTTCCACTTAAGTATATGTTTTCATTTGCACCTGATGTATTAAATTTATTAAACCGATGGCGATGCAAAATTGTATCTACAAAATCGTTTTATTGATTTATCGCTAAGAAAACTAGTGATTACTAGTATTTTTAATTAAATTTGCGACATCATATCGTGCAAAATTGAAAAAAAAAATATCTAATTTTGTTGATTCATTTTAATGTTTCTACTATGACCAATATGCTCGATTTTCCAGCTTCCTGAAAAATATCAAAAACCTAGATACACGTTTTTGCATTATCACTTGCGGTATGTAAGATTGCTTTTCACTGCGTTTCAAAAAGGATTTTAATTTTGGGACGATGAAAGTGCCATTCGAGGCTAAAAGAGCATATTTAACAGCGGGAAATATCGCCACTAAAATTTTAGCCTAAACGGTGCGTCACCGTGCAATTTTACTAGAACTTTACTAAATCGCCGTAACAATTAAATCTATGTTTTAAAAAGTTGTCGATTTTATTCCACATTCATTTTATAAGGAGTGAGAATGAAAATAATTTTTTTGTAAAGTTGTGGAATTAACAAAATTTAATAAATTTGAATAAATGAAATTTATAGATTTTATAAAATTTGCAGAGTTTAAAGAAATTATAGTATTTATAAAAATTGGGAAATGTTAGAAAAAATTTAAGTTAGCAGAATCTATAGAACTCTGTCAGTTAAAATAATTTATAGAACTTAAAGAAACTATAACATTTAAAGAATTTAAAAAATTCATAAAATTTATTGAATTTCTAAAATTATTTTATAAACTTACTGAATTTTGCACCTGCTGCAACAGTAAGTCTGGAGGGTCCTATGACAGTGCATAAACTGGAAAGGTTGAACTGGGAGGTTGGACGAGGAAGAGAAAGGGACAATGGGACTTCCTTTGCTTGAATAAATACTTATGTAAGTTCAAGATGGACAACCTGTTGGATTTCGAAAACAGTAAAGTGTGCGATGTTCTCTCTGCTTTGTAGAAATCATAGAAATAATAAAATTTATAGGATTTACAGAAATTATTTGATTTATAGAATTCAAAGAATTTATTGAATTTGTAAAATTTAGAAAAATTAAAGAATTTTTAGAAATACTAAAATTTGTAATATTAATGGAATTAATTGATTTATTAGAAATTAAGGAATTGTTAAAATTAGCCAAATTTGAATTTGTACAATAGAACTGACAGACTTGAAAAATTTGTAGAATGGATTGTGTTCTTGAATCAATAAAATTTATAAAATTTATAGAATTTATCGCATTTACAGAATTTTTAAGAACTAAACAATTTATGAGATTTGCTGAATTTACTGAATTTTAAAACTTTATCCATAGAAGTTAAATAATTTATAGAAATTATTGAATTTATAGAATTATTTAAGTTAATAGGATTTATCGAAATTTTTAAATTATGAAATTTATAAAATTCAAAGAATTTATAAAATTTATAGAATTTATAGAAATTATGGAATTTTTAGATTAAGTAAAATTTGGGTTTGAGGAATTTATAGAACTTAAAACAATTTATAGTTCCCATAGAATATATAAAATTTAAAGATTTTCTAGAATTTATTGAGTTTGCGGAGTTTATATAATTTATTGAATTGATGTAATTTATAAAATTCATAAAATTTATGGAATTTATAGAGCTTTTAAAAATATTACAATTTATAATATTTATAGACTTTGTAGCATTTAGAGAATTTATAAAATTTATAGAATTTATTGGATTTAAAAAATTTATCAAATATACAGAATTTATAGGATTTATCGAGTTTAAGAAACTTATTGGATTTTTAAACTTTATTTGTAGAGTTTACTGAATTTATAGGACTGAATTTATTTAATAACAACAAATTTTAAAAACAATTTAAATTCTATTAATTTTTCAAATTCTAAACTCTCGGTGGTCGTACTGTAATTTCTATGCTTCTGCGGTCGCACTGGGTCGAAAACGTACAACTACAGTTTTCAACGTGTTAAATCGCTTTGAAAAATCTAAAAAAAATCATGATGACTTTTGAACCCTTCTACATAGAATGAGAATGCACAATTATTTAAATACAAAAGTTACTATATTTTTTACAATAAACTGGTATCTGAGCGAAAACGCTACGAAAACGTGTATTGGCCTAAACTTTAAAATTAAAAAATGCGCCATAAGTAAAGATAAATGGCCATGGATTTTCATAATGGACAACCTATGTAACGTTCAAGAAAAACCGGGGTTTGACCGTTTCTGCCGAAAAAAGTATAAATATTTGACCACTTGAATATGCATAATTTTGACGAGAGAAAATCGAGGATTTCCTCGATTTAGCTCCTTTTAACTGCAAAACTGCCATTATGACAAATAAAAAACATCTTTTTGACATTTTGTATATAAATTAGAACACAGAATAGAGGCTGAAAATGCTCAAATATCAACCGACGTTAGTAGTGTGTTTGATAGCACATTGAGTGGCGTGAGTGATAAACGACTAAATATTTTTTTTTATATGGCTTTTCGTAGTGACTAATATGCCTAAAAGTTATATTATGTGTATCTGCTTATCAGCAAAATGAGCAGCTTTTGGCAAAAAATCAGCTCTTTTGAATTTTCATTTAAACACACGCCGGTCGCACTGGAATGTCTTCGTCCGCTCGATCACTTTGTACCGCTATTGCTCATGCACTAACTGGCACAGAGCGGGCAAACGCCACTTGCAAAACTATAACTGTACTAAGATTTTTTAGAGAGTGGTGCCAGGTCCTGCCCCTTTTTTGTTTTTCGGGAATTCCCAAGTGAAATTTCACTTGGGACGAAATCGTCCTAGTGCGACCGCGGAGGGTAAAGTTGTGTAAGTAGTAGCTGCTGCGATTTAGCATTGTTCATAAATAGGAACATTAATTATAAAACGAAATAATTTTAAACGAGATAAAAAAAAAATATTTTTAATTTTTAATCAGAGATTATTTAATAAAAAGTCAATTCCGGAATTTTGAAATCGAGAACATTCAAATTCGAAAATTCTGGAATTACTTTTTGGCAAAAAATTGGATGCCTTAATTTCATTATATTTTAAATATTAGTTTAAAGTAGTTTTAACCAAGTAGAATTAATATCAGTGAACAAGTTAATATCTGTGCTCAAAAGGTAAACTATCTTAAGTCGATTTAAGCTGTTTTACGTTTTTAAATATTCAACGTGTTCTATCTCTCCTCTAACCCCACTTAGTTTGACTTAGGTGGTAACACCTTGTAGCCAAAGTCTTTGATCGCAAAGCCGTAACAACTTTAGTCGACATAAGTTTCTAACTGTCTAGAAAAATTTTGAAACTTGAAATAAGATGTTTTACCTTTTGATACACTAAAAGAAGTGAAGTATTTAATTTCAATAAAAATAATCTTCGTAACAACAATAAGATCCACTATATCCCACCGTTTTACAACTAGAAAGAGAAGTTTGTTATCTTTATTAAATCAATAAGATTCTTTCGGCTTTTTATAGGCACAATATATTAATAATAATGGCATTCACAACATTTTCGACTTGTTAATAAGAAAAATGAGGCCAGTCATTTATAATATACTAGCTGAAACACCCGGCGTTGCTCGGGAAAAATTAATAATTTTATGGTTACCATCATGGGTAAATTCCTTTTTGATGGCTCGTTGATCCTATTTGCAAGCGGCATACTCAATTTCATTATGATTGGTTTATAAATGGCTAAGTTCCATTTCTTGCTGGCTCCGTTGGTCATATTCTGGAACTAAACCCGGCCACGATTCGAAGTAAATAAAAGTATTTTAGTGAACGTAGATTGATCGCGAAAACACATCATTCAATGCAATACCAGCCATGCGTTGCTGTGGCTATGTTGTGAAATGAAAGGAAAGGAAGAAAAAATTTGTTTTCATTGAAAATCATTTTTTATTGAAAATGGATTGACTACATATTTTATTTATCCATTTTCTGCATAAATATAAAGATCAGACGGTTTACCAACTCACGGTTTTCCTCTCTCTCATTTTCTAAATTCAAACCACACACTTGCAAATATTGCCCTTGTGCTTTATTGATTGTCATAGCGAACCAAACGCGTATTGGAAATTGAAGTCGTTTGAACTCGAATGCCATGTTGGTTGGAATGAGTGTAAGTAGTACGTCTTCACCTTTATGAGGTCCAATCAGAATTGTTGCTTCAGTTAGATTGTTCATAAACCTTTTTACTACTAATTGTGTGTCATTGCATAACTTTGGCTGATATATGTTTCGGAATAATAAAATGGGCTTTCCAATTTCTAAATTAAGAATGTATGGCGGTAATCCGGGAACATCGAGAGAATTAAGAAATTCCGTTGGAAAATTTACTACTTCACTTTGGTTCATCACGAAGTCAATGGATTTGTATGTCACCGTTTCACCTGCGATTCTGTTTAAAATGCTGCTGTTCATATCGTATACGTCGACATTTTTCGACGCTAGAATGGCTCTTCCGCTCAACCATGCGTGATTTCAATAATTTGTTTCGATGCTTTGGAAAACCTTGTCGACTAATTCTTCTTTTGAATTCACGATGTTGCAGAAATTAGATGGGAAGGTGATTTTTCCTGTTTCTGAATTTGTGGATACGGTGCCGTTACCGACCTTGAGTAATTGCCTTGAAAATATGTCAGCTGTTGGATCGGTTTGAAGCTGAATTCTCATATTGGTTGTTAAATGCATTTTTTTGACTGTGTTCCCAAAAGTTGAATATTTGAAGCAAGCAAGCAATTTATCAGCTGGTGTTGAGCAAGGTATAAAATAGGTAATTGTACACTCATCCCATACAATGATTTTGCACGCCTGAAGAACCTTTCCCATTCCTGATGATTTTGAAATATTACATGTTGGGTTGCCTTGAATTGCATGTTTAGTGACAGTTTAAGAGCGGAATGCGCTGGAAGCAAGAGCTAAAGCAGTATGGCCATTTGAACGGATTTTAGCCAGGATCAAATAAATTAAGAACGTTTTTCTAGTTCCACCTGGAGAGTTTTTCTAGTCCTACCAGATTGGTTGGCTACAGTTTGCATGATGGTATCAAATGCTATCTTTTGTTCTAGAAGGAGTTTCAGTGTTTTTTCTTGGACGAACAGCTGTAAGTCATTTCTGTTGTGTGATTGCCCTCTAAGCAGTTCTCTGTCGAATGTTGCATTGGCCCGATTTAGTGCTGTCAAGATTTAGTGCAAGGCAAAGATCCTCAATGAAGATTAGCGCTTCATTATATATTTCTTCTGTGAAATGCAAGCCATGATTTTGTGTTTCATGACGCATTCTGTGCAGGATACCTTCGGCCATGTAGTCTTTGTATTTCTACCACAATTGTACTGGTTGTGTCGGGGAACATTTAGATAAAATAATTTCAAACAACGTGCGTATTTGAAATGGATTAGAAGTAGCGGATGAATCTTCAGTTGACTTGTCCCAATTATTGTCGTTTTCCACTGTTCATAAATGTATAAATGATGTTGGACCATGAACGGTAATCAGAAGCAACCGTATATAAAACCATTCAGTGTTGTTCTTATGTACAGTGCATATTCTTCCTAAAACATTTGATGAAAATATTCCAGGTTGTCCAATTCTGCTTTGCCTGTCTTCCTTCTTTTAAAATTCTTTCTTTTTGCTTTCCAAGTGTAATAAGTCTGAATGTCTGCATACATCAAAGCTGTTGCAAAATCATCTGTTTGACACAATAGAAAAAACACTTTTTGTTGCCACAATGTTGTGTTCGGTGCGTTTGTTGCTATGTCCGTTATGTTTTAGTGAAATACACTCTTTGTCCGTTTTCAAGTTGAACAACAAGATGAACGACAGTTGGATCCCTCTCGTGGATTGAAAATCCTAAAATACGACACACAGCTTCAATGCTGCAGACAGATCTGCCGATTTGATATTAAGAGTTCATCTAAATTACTTCTTGTTGAAACTCTAAACACGGCCATATCGCTGAATTTGTTGACGTGTTTACAAATGCATTTTATGGATTTCACAAAATTGCAATACTCAACGTTGATATGTGGTTTGAAAGATTTCGATAAAAGTGGCAATTATGGAACAACCCAACGATTATCGACTTTAGTGTCATTTCCTGTTACTTTTCAAGTAATTGATTTTCCTTTGTCTTCTGTACTTCCTCGTCGATATAGTGGGTAACCATCATTACCAGTAATTTTGTCTTACTGTTGCGTATGTACGAGAAAATTTCTGGATAGCGTTGTATCTCCATAGAGATAAGTAACCAATGCCTCCGGTGGCGAAGTCAAAACTGGCAATTTAACTTTGCCATCGGCATAACATAGCCCTGTCATTTCTGCTTGGAACTTCAATGCTTGGCAATGTCGGCACACGGAAGATTCTTGTAGGCGATTGTAGAGTCATAATTGAAAGCAGCGCGGTTCGAATCGACGTTCCGTTTTGTCGAAACTGAGCTGGTGCCCGTGCAGCGCGAACTTGTCCGATATGAGCACGTAGAGACAGAGGTTTATTTAATTTTTCGCGTTGTTCTTGTGTTTCATTCTCACGAACACCGTGCATTCTTTGTGAATTACGGTTTCTTCGTCCTATAGGTTCGATCGTCTGATAGCCGACATTTGATTCAAAAATTACAATGATTCATTTAACTAATTCACTTTGAAGTCATTAATCAACAAAAATGAACTTACCGATCGAATCAATCCCAAACCAGCAATCCAATTTGATAACCGCACTAGCCCCGCACCAATAAATTTCTTGAAAAAATTATCGAAATCGTAAAAATCACACTGAACTTCATACGATTGTAATAATAGTACCGTTTATGGATGCAATGCACACAATTCGAATGTATCATAAAACAGTGATTTAACACTAAATTTCCAATTTAATAGCAGCAAGAAAAATAACACGTTCACACAATCGAAAATAACAATGCGAAAAGGACACCTGTCAAATTGCACAACGCATAAGTCAACGTACAACACCATCTACTGGGTTGTGGCATTAATGATTACACCTCAGCGCCATCTCTTATTTATCTGGTTAACTTTGTGTTTTTATCAATTTATTACACGATTTTCTGCGATTTTTCAAGCTTTGCATCGACTTTTCACGCTTTACTTTGATCCAACCAAAATTATCAAAACTTGCAAAAAATTCAAAATTTCATAGAAAAAAAAAATTCAATTTTCTTCGGGTTTTTCTGGAAGTTTTCGAGTTTTTCATTCAGATTTTCGAATTTTTCTCTTCTAAAAGATTATCTGGACCGGATTCGCGCGCAATCCCGTACTAAAACATCATTTTTCGATTTTGAGAATTTTCCGACTTTTCCGGTGGATTTCCCAAAATTTTCTAGCCCTTCTCAACTGATGCGCGCACATACACTTTTTGCACCATTTTTATATATTTAGATCTACCAAAAAAGTAGAAATATCAAAATCCCCCACGTACTTTAACCCGAGAGTCAATACAAAATGTATTGACTCTAAAAATGAAAACTTTTCCTTGAGTTTTCTGGGTGGTAGTTTGGTTTCGTACTGATAATCTCAAAACAAAAAGTTCGATCTACTCATCAGGTAGCTACGATCAAACTACAAAAATACAATTCCAACTTTATACATTAAGTGTAAGGCAAGAACGTAGTGACTTAGCGAATTATAAATTCTCTAAATCAAAAAATTTTCATTTCTGTGTGTTTCATGCCCACATGAATAAAGTTTAAGAACCTGCAATTTGTTTGAGTACCTCAAGATAATGTGCCAATTAATAACTGTTCGGCTTAGTGTCCATTAAGATTATTGGAGTACTGTAATGTATATTATTTGGTACAAAATTTGAAACACCCTGCTACGATAAAATGTTATAATTTGCCCACTTTGTGAAGTGAATTAGTATAATGTTGTAACAGGAAAAAACTTTCAATAAAAAAAAAAAAAAATTGGAAGGAAGAGAATATTAAGAAAATAGTTTTAAATTAGTTTCAATTTTCAGACATTGTGATGATGAAGAAAACACAAAAGAAAAATATAAAAAGAAAACGTAAGAAAATTCGAACCAAAAAAAAGAAAAAATTATGGAATTTTCCTTAAATATTGTATAGAAAATTTCTTTTATTAAAAACTTTTTTTTTTTTGTGTTGTGTTGGAAAGACAAAATATTAAATTTTTTATTTTTTTTGTGTGCTGTGAAATTAAAAACTATTTCCCAAAAATTATCTATATTTTGAAATATTTAATTTAATTTTCTCTAAGTATACCATTTTTGTGTTAGAAACTAGATTTTTTTTTATTGTACACAAGAATTTCTCAACAAGAAAATTTTAATTTGTTTTTAATTAAAAATTAGACAACACAAAAAAATAAATTTTGTAATTTTGTTCAAAATAGTTTTGAATAATTTTTCGCAGCATTTACTTATAAGTGTCTTATACACACAGATGGACCCCCCAAACCCTAAATAATTCATATACCCTCCTATATACGTGTATTTATAATTCAATTTTGACACAATCACGAGTGGGGCGCACAAAAGCGTAAATTGATAAATAAGCAAAGTCCTAATGAACTCTGTATATACATACAAATCATCATCAAATCAATATAATGAGGTTGAGGTTACAACCAACTACAACAAAAAATGAAAATCTTGATTTTTTTTTTTTTTTTCCAATTCCGACTTTGAATATGAAGATGATTATGTATAGAACGAAAATGAGGAAAGAAATTCGAACAATTTATATAAATTGAAACAAGATTGTGTGACTGTATTAGTTTATGTATATATTCATAAAGAAGAGTGAATCTTATAAGAAACGTGAACATACTGACAAATTATATTCAGAACGCGCAATTTTGGGGAAAATTGAAGAAAATCGCGCGTTAATGACGTAAACTATAAATACTCGTTCGTTTATGCCCCCCCCCCCCCCCCCCCCCGATTTGTATAGATACCTAATTAGATATTATTTTGTGTGCATGACCAACTAATTACAACGTACATTTATAATTGAATGTAATTAGTATCGTTTGAAAATTAAAAAAAATAAAACGAGAAACGAAAAATTATTTATTTCGATTCAGTAAACAGGAAAATGATACATCACCCACGTAATAATGAATGTTGGAAAATGATAAAAATTGTTGCAATGGGTAACAGATTTTTATTTTTTTATTTTTTTCATTTTTACCCTGCCTGTTGTGATATCATTAAAATGTAATAACAAGTAGGGAAAATATGTGATGGTGTGTGTCTCTCAGTGAGATGTGGAAAGGTACATCAATTATGGATAAATGAGTGCATTTAGGCGTATGTATGGATGGAACGAAAATAGGGGCACCTACGGGTTTAATATTTTAATGGTTAGGTACCTAAGCTGATTATAAGAACGTTTATATCTAAACTTAGCAAACATTTTAATTGTATGTTTTGTAAACATACTGAGTAGATGCTCTCAGTTGAAAGTTTATTAAATTTCGCATTTTCTAGCTGGGATAGTTTTAATAATAAGTACATTTTTAGGTATTAAGTAAAATTTATGAAATTTCCAACCAGAAAGTACTAAAATCTAAAATGGGAAGTGAAAACCGCTGTACAATTAAAAATTAAAAATTCGCCTGGAAAGGAATCATTATACAAAATAATTAAAATTTTAAAAATTCTCTCTGCAAATTTAAATTCAAATATACTCATATTTTAAAACTTACAGCTTTCATGGAATAATTTTAATCCTAAGCTTTTCATTCTAATTTGTAATTCATTTGTTAAATAACCGTCATCAATTTCAAAATTTTAATCTTATCTGAATTAGCATAATTAATTATTATTAATTTGTGATTAAAGAAAATTCCAACTGCCAAAAGCTTAAATTTAGAAGCACGAGAAGTTCATGTTTCCAACGAAAATTCCAAAATATGATTGTTGAACTTACAATTTTGAAATTCAAGTTTAGAACTTTGAAAGCACCTATTGGAGTTCAGTAGTAGACCCCAGACTTTTAAGATGTTAAAGCAAACAACAAATTTAGAAACTGTGGGTTATGGCATTTAAAATAGCTCTATGATTTAAAATGTACACTTAAATTATCGAAGTTTGAAATTTTAGAAATTTTTAGCGAGCAGTTGCGAAACTGTAAAAAAATCAACAATAACAAAAATGTCCGGCTCTCTAAAATATCCGGGAGCTGTAGTCAAGGAGTCTCGGGTCATTAGGCCTGCCTCCAAGTTTACACATAAACAACGGAACATAGCTCAAGCGAAACTGGTCTACAATCTACATGTATCATGAGCAACCAATAATGCAGAGAAACCAAAGCACAAACCCGGCTGGTACCTCAAGACCAACATATAATACCAGGAGGAAGATCTGGAGAGCTCCAGCTAAGCTTAATAATATTTCGCCTTACAACAGAACGGACAAGGACAGAACCACGCTTGCAAAAAATATCTCCGAACGAAAGTCGGAAGGCTTCTTTGAAGGCTCTGAATGAAGAAAGTCCTAAGATCGCAAAAATGACGAAGCTCTATGCTACCGTAATCAAACTTTTGAATGGGCTGCTCAAGGATCAGCTGGTTGTGGACTGATTGAATGCCTAAGAATCCTAACAGAAAACCCCGGACCTACTCTGATTTGAAATGCTGATGAAATATCTTTGTTCCTCTATAAGAAGGTAGGGGAAGGACTTGTTCATACCTCGCCAAGAGCCAGCGTTGCTGATATAGCTATGGAAGAGATCCTCTGTAAGCTAAAAGCCGGAGTGTGGGTACATTCAGAATCTAGCGACCCTAAGGTAATTCCAGAAATGTTGTGAATCGGCAATCCGGATTTATAAACCGGCAACTGGAAAGTTGGCAAGCTCGAGAAGCCAAAAGCTGATTATACGTTAGATGTTATTATTATCAACAAAGAGTCACTGACTAGAGCAGTCAGGCAGGGCAATGATACTATAACCTATACCCCCAATGCAGTCACAATCAGGGTTTATAAAAAAATCGGATATGCCAGAGGCGCCAAAGTCTGACAGGGGCACTTCCGCTGCGCTCAAAAGCTCATCTGGGCATCCTGAAGATGCGGACAGCCAACTCAAAATTCTTTCAATAGACACTGAAATGAAAATGTTTTTGGAGTCATATTACAGACACTCTCAGAGTATAGGAGGTGTATACTTTACATCAAAGGGGGACTCTGTCAGCACCGTGGTGGAGATCAAGAAATCTGAATGCTAAGATTTCTTCAAAGCAACCTCCATTAATGCAAGGCAGCACCAGCTGCTTTCCTACTCAAAATTGTAAAAGAAGAGACAGATGTTGTCTCGATCGAAGAACTTTCGGTTACTCAAGACCGGTTATATTGGCTAAAGACTCTCAAGTCTAAATTTGGAGAAAAAAGGTAGGATTCGGTCGGCTGTGCTCGTTAAAAATTATCTAAGGTATTTTCTGCAATACTCCAGGAGTTATCCTGGGAAGAAATGCGAATTCTCATCACACAATCTGGAAGGGCGGATACAAATGAAAAGCTGAACTTCATTACACTCTAAGTACTAACCTTTATACATGCAATATAGGCAATAAATCAACTTTTATAACTAAGAACAGACAATGCTATTAGATATTATACAAATTTTATGATGAATAGTCTATTAAACTGGAAAGTATCGGAATTCTATTTCTTTGATGGCCTTGTTATAATTGGATCTTTTAATTTTCCATTTGAAATGGACATAGAATTTCCGTAACATCCAAACCGACTAGAGAGTAAAACCGACTGGGATACTTTTAGAACTATTCTGGGTAATTCACTTCCAGTTCGGATGCCAGAATTTACAGAAAAACCACAAGAACTTGATGCCTTAGCAGACAAGCTGTCTATCGCTTTTAACGAAGCGATGTAAGCCTCTAGTCTTCTTAGTAGGCCTAGCGGTCTATCTCGGTCACCTTGATGGCCTGAATAGATGCAACAAACTAGTAAAAATTGCAGGAGGTTCTTTTAAGAAAAAGCAAGATCAGATGCTAAGGGGCAGGATCAAAAATTCATAAATATCAGTTTGGGGGAGATCTCCGCTAGAAGATTCATAAGTATAGGCGCACCAAAAGGTGTCCCCCCTACTTTGGAATTTGATCATTAACGTCCTATTGCCAAAATTGAGGGGTAGTGGCTTCAAGGTGGTTGCTTACGCAGATGATGTTGCTATTGGCGCGTGTAGTAAATTTCCCAGCACCCTTCGTGAAATCATGCAAAATGCCCTCTGCATTCTTTCCATATGAAACTGTCGTTGTGGATTGAAGGCAAATCCACATAAAACTGAATTGACTTCGTTTTCTTTCCTCATATCGGTCCTCCCACTTTTAATGATATCGGTTACACTTTTATAGAAAAAACAAAGTATCTGAGTCTCGTTTTGGACAGCAATTAAATTGGACGCCTAATATTTTGGAAAGGGTAAATAAATGTACGACAGCACTGAACTCTTGCAAAATTGCCATTGGTAACGAATGGTTGCTGGAGTCATTTACCGTACACTGGCTGGCTCTACATCGCAGTTGTCAGATTCATTCATTTGTATGAGGTCAAGTAATCGCCTGGTGGCCTACTCTGGACAAAACTGCGAACCAAAAGCTGTTGATTAAAGTTTAGAGAACTGTTTCCCTGTATATTAGCGGTACACATCTTGCGCAGATAGTTAGCCGCATATACTGCCATACCACTGAAATCTATCTTAATGTGGGCCGGCAACAATGCAAAGCACTATCATCAGCTGTTAAGTGTAATAAAGTGGTTCCTAAGATCACCGACTAAACTATCCCGTTGTTATCTTTTGAGGTGATGTTTCCGACCGTGATTCCCTCCAGAGAGGACTGGCTGGTGGATGCAGTCCTAAAACCAGGAGTTATAAATTTTTTCACGAATGGTTCAAAAAGGGATGGGAAAGTGGGTGTCACGATGTTCTGTGAGAAACTTCCGATAACATCTTCATTCCATCTCCCTGACTATTGTAGCGTTTTTAAAGTTGCAATAACTGCCATAAAGCAAGTCGTAAACTAGTTGAGGTATAATGTAATAATAGTCGGTGAAATTAGAATTTTTACAGACAGTTAGGCTTTAATTAAAGCACATAAATCAAACCTCTTCACGTCAAAAGTAGTCCAGAAGTGTCTCTCATTTCTTAAAGAAATGGCAGATCAGTGTAACATCCATCTAGTAAGGGTGCCAGGGCATTTCAATAGTATAAAGAACATAAAAGCCGATGAACTTGACCGACGATACCACAAAACAGGCTAAAGTTTCTAGGGGTATTTAAATAAGCTGCAGGATTTCATCAGGATGGATTTCAAGGGTATCCAGTGATTTGACAGCAGTTCAACACGGTTTCAATGAGTAGGTTGAGAATAAACATTTGTGGTATGGCTATGGAAAAATCTGTATCTATGCCGCTTGTGTTTAGAGTGCCACCTTAAGCAAGCTATTTAGGTTTTAACTTAAAAAAATTCAAGATTCAGTTGCAATCAAATTTGAAAATTGCTAATGTACAATACTATAATATCAAATTCATCGAAAGCTTGTAAGCTGTTAAACAATTTAATTTTCCAGAACTCCAACTGCCAAATTCGAGTTAACATCTAATATTTCCAAATTGGAATGTTAAGTGGGATATAGTGGAGCTTTAATACATTACTAGAAACTAATTTGAAATGTTTAGAGCTGTTTACAGCACGAAAACATTTTTCTTTTTTACATAACGTGGAAAATCACCGATTTTTGGTTAATTATCTACTGCGCATGCCCCTATCGCAGGTGATGCATTATTGCGCATGCTCTGCGCATGCATATTAGTAGTGTTATGGTTATATTCGAGCTCAGTTGTGTCAAATCATTTTACTCGTAAGCTATCGTTGTGTTAAGTTGCAATTGTTTTAAATTTTATCGTTGTTTTTTGTATTGTTGTGTGGAAACTAATTTAATAATGGCTATGGCTAAAACTTCTATTAATATTCGGGCCAGCAGAAGATGTTATGTTTTTGAAATAGCAAAAGATCTTGATTCTGTAACACCTGTTATACTCCCGACGTATAAAGACATGATGAGATGCTATCAGAGTATTCGTTTAAAATTGAAAGGCGTTGGTAGCAAGGAACCTCATACTGCGGAAATTTCGAAAATTCTAGCACAGAAAATTCTTCAAATTTGGCAGATTGCCTCACATCCTACAGTGACGCACAAGCGTGTAGTGGATATGATTACAGCTTACCACAATAAGTATCAAAATATTATTAAACCTCTGAAAATTTGAAATACCGTTTTTCTACAAAAAAAAATTGAAAAAATTTGAGACTGATGCAGAACACCTTTTTGATATACGTATGTATGTGCCTTCAAATGCAATCAATCTTCACTGTTTGCAGTTGTATGAAAACGAGCAAAGTTTCGAGCGAAAACGAATGGCCCGGAAATCAAAAAAACTCGAAAGATCTGTGTTTGTAAGAGAACCAGAACAGTCTGTTATTGCAGGTACAAGCGGAATCCAGGAAGTTTCGGGATTCGATTCATCTGATAAGTTTATATCAAGTGATGATTATGACAGTGGAAGTGATGCGGACAAAGATTTCAAACATAAACATACTTTGAAGAAAATAAAATTGAACGAGACAACACAAACTTCTATCCAAATGAGAATGTCCTTGCTCAAAACTGCAAAACCTTCTGATCTTACTGGCGCTCCAAATAGAATGGTTGCCAAGATTATAACAGCTGTTCTTGAAGATTTCAAGTTGGTTTCGGTACTTGATCCAAAATATGTTGTGGACAAAAACAAATTCCGACGAGAAATTAAAAAAACAGAAAACAAATACAGGCAAACGAACTTACTTTACTCTTTATTTTGATGGTCGCAAAGATCAGACTTTAATTCAGGTAGAGGGACGTCGAGAAATAAGATGCGAGGAGCACATTTCACTAGTAGAAGAGCCGGAAACCAAGTATTTTTGATATGTGGTAGTTCAAGCTCCAGTTAAATCGGCGGCCATAACGCATGAGATCGTATGTTACTTGCAAAAATATAAAATAGATTTTACAAACTTAACTGTTCTCGGGTGTGATGGCACAAATGTCAACCCTGGATGGAAAGGGGGCGTATTACGTTTAATAGAAACCCGTGTCGGTAAGCCTCTTCAATGGAGTATATGTCTCTTTCATGCAAACGAACTTCCACTTCGGCATTTAGTGCGAAAGTTGGATGGTTTCACAAAAGGTCTAGATTCTTTTTCTGGACCCATAGGAGCACTGCTGAGTGAATTTGAGAAAAAACCTGTGATAAAATTTCAACCTATTCAAAGTATATTACCGGATATCAACATAAAAGATTTGAGTTCCGATAAGCAGTATCTTTATAAGATATGTCGCGCTGTGAGTGAAGTTTATTGTTGCTCAAGCTTAGCAAGCAGTAGTCCAGGGAAGTTATCTCAAGCTAGATGTAGCGACTACTGAACCATCAAATCCTTTTCAAATTCTTGCGGCCTTCGTAGTAAAAGTGTATGCACCCATGTGGTTTCAAATCAAACAAAATCCAATGTGCCAACATTACATGGGGCCAGACATTTATGGAAGATGATTAAACTTTCTCGCCAGTTTCCAGTTGATGTCAGAGAAATAATTCACAAAGTGATTTCGACAAACGCTTACTTCGTACACCCGGAAAATTTGTTACGTGCGATAATTACTTTTTTTTTTTTTTTTTTTTTTTTTTTTTTTTTATTTAACAAATATTACAACTGAATACAATTTCATCTAGTAATTTATCTATATTAAATGATGTTAACTGTTTGAGGAGAATAACCCATCGGTTAGCTCCAGGTTGGATACTTCATTAATTTATCTGTCCTAGTTCTAAGGGCTTCGTTCTTCGAAGCCGTCTTACTGGATTTTGGTTGTTCAGCATACGACGCAAATCCGCATTTTCATGTTGACTGAGGCGCTGTACGTGTTTCCTAGCATATTTCTTAATTTCTTCACTGACGTACTCCATCTTTAGATCCTTATGAAGGTTATCATTCCTTATATACCATGGTGCGTTGACCATACTACGCAAGACTTTATTTTGAAAAGTTTGAATTACTTTTACGTTAGTTTTCTTGGTACAGCCCCATAGCTGTATACCATACGTCCATACAGGTTTCAATATCTGCCGATATAATAGCAGTTTATTATGCAATGTTAGCTCAGAGTTCCTTCCTATGAGCCAATACATTTTTCTATATTTGATGTTTAACTCTTCTTTTTTCTTTTTAACATGCTCTTTCCACTTGAGTTTAGCATCAAGGGTCATTCCTAAATATTTTGCCGTGTTTGCATGTGGAATAAGTTGTGAATTCAGTCGAACAGGTAACCAATTAACATTTTTGTTGGTAAAGTTTATATGTACAGATTTAGTTTCGTTGAGTTGAAGGCGCCATTTCTTCGTCCAATTACTCAATGAATTAGCAGCGTTTTGTAATTTGCTGGTTGACTCCTCTATGTTGTTTCCAGTTGCCAAGATTGCAGTATCATCCGCAAATGTTGCAATATTTGTTCCTTTTGTGCTTGGCACATCTCGCGTATAAAGTATATAGAGTATCGGCCCCAGAACACTCCCTTGTGGAACTCCCGCCGATATTTTCTTTAATTCGGAGTATTCCTCTTCATGTTTCACACGAAAGCGTCGATCAGCTAGATATGACTTTAAAATCAGGTAAAACTGCTTCGGCAGATCTCTGTGTAGTTTATATTCCAGGCCTCGGTGCCATACTTTGTCAAAGGCTTGAGATACGTCCAAGAATACACTTGAGCATATTTTTTTATTTTCCAGAGCATCTTCAATTAGATCTGTGATTCTATGCACTTGATCTATGGTAGAGTGTCTCTCTATAAATCCAAATTGGTGAGGAGGAATGAGTTTTCTGTCTTCTATTACTGATTTTAATCTCTTGAGTAGTAACTTTTCAAATAATTTTGAAATTATAGGAAGTAGGGAAATCGGCCTGTACGATGTTTTCTTGTTTGGCGGCTTGTTAGGTTTTATAATCATTATCACCTCTGCCACTTTCCACTGGTATGGAACGTATTTTAATCTGAAGGCTGCATTGATTACTTGCAGTAATTTTCGTACTCCTTTTTCTGGGAGAGTTTTAACTATAAGTCCAGTGATTAAATCATAACCAGGGGATTTTTTTGAACTTAAGTTGTTTTTAATTTCATCTTTTAGCTCTTGTAGTGTTACAGGTTTTATGTTTAGGTTATCCACTTTATTTACTGAAATTATATTTTCTTCAGCTGTTTGCCTTGGGAGGGGTTGAAATGTGTTTTCAAGATAGTCTGCAAACAATGCAGCTTTATCTTTGGCACTTCTAGCCCAAGTTCCATCGTCATTCTTGATAGGAGCTATTTGTACTTTAGGCCTTTTAAGACCTTTAGTTGCTTTCCAAAGGGAGTAATTAGTGTCTTTGTTGCCAGAAAGGCCAGCCAGGTATTCATTAAAAGATTTGTTCTTGACTTCTTTGATAAGCATTTTTAATTTGTTGCTTAAATAATTAAGTCGTGATTTGCTTTGTGGTGCTCGATTCCTCTGCCAGATTTTTCGAGCTTTCCGCTTTTCTCTAACCAGATCTCTCACTTCTACTGGGTAGTTGATGTAACTTTCCGTTTGATTACAAGTAGGAGGAGTACTCTGCCATGCTGCTTGCAGAATACTGTTGTTCAGCAGCTCCAATTGAACCTCAAGTTCTGCCGGAGTTTTAATTGGTACTTGTAGTTCCGTATTGTCTTCGACTATTTTCCGGAAGAGGTCCCAGTTTGTTTTATTATTTGTTAACCTAGGTAAATTTTCTTTTTTGATAATGGTATCACTGAGTGTCATAATGACAGGTGTGTGGTCAGATGAAATTCCTTCACTGTTTTCGAGTAATACGTAGTTTACAGATATCCCTTTTGTTACAAAGAAATCTATCAAATCTGGTATCTTATTTGTATCCGCTGGCCAATATGTTGGTTTACCTCCAGACAGGAACTCGCAGTTTAGTGCCCGACCAGCTGCAAATAGCTCCTTACCCTTATGGGTTGTTAGCCTTGATCCCCAATATGTATTTTTAGCATTAAAATCGCCTCCGATTATGAAGTTAAAACCGAGCGATTTGAGTAACGTAACATAGTTTTCTTTAGTCAGATTATAACGTGGAGGGCAATATATTGAAGATATGTTGATTACCTTTTGACTATTTATTCGAACATTAATGGTGGCTACTTGCATAATTTCTTCTTCAATTTTTACTCCTTCGTAATGTTTGATGTTTTCCTTCACAAATATGGTTGAACCTCCTCTCGCTTTTCCTGACGGGTGGATGGCGTGATAGCACTGGTATCCTCGAATTCTAACGAATGAATCTTTTGTCAAATGAGATTCTGAAATTAGGCATATATCTATCTTTTCTATATTTAGGAAAATTTCTAACTCTGGAATTTGTTGCAACAGCCCATTTGCATTCCAATTGGCGATTCTGAATGTGTTATTCATCTTCATAGATTAGTACATCATAGAAGTGATTTCATTCACTGTTTCTTGCTTATTTAACCGCTTATTTAAAGCGTCCAGGCTTCTTTCTTGTTTTAGTAGCCTTAAGTTTAATGCTTCTATATTCTTTAAAATTTTTTCAAGAATTAGGCTTTGACCGTCTTCGTTGTTACTTACTACTTCCCGCTGTTGTACAATCTGGGAGTATGTTTTTCGGCCTGATATTGCACTTGTTAGTGGTAGTTCTACCACTGGATTTTTAGATATTGTCTTATTATTGAACATCCCACGGTTTAGCGGGCCTTGTTGTTTTTTATTTTTCAGATTTTGAAGTTCCCTGGCTACTTCACATCCTCTATAATTAGCGGGATGCTCTCCATTACAGTTTACACATTTTGGAGGCGTAGCTTTTGTGAACCTACAATCTTGGGCGAGATGTTTTCCCGAACATTTCACGCATCTAGGCTCTCGTTTGCAATATTTCTGCGTGTGATTATATCCTTGGCATTTCTTACACTGAGGTATCAAGCCTGTGGATTTTCTTAACGCTTCTATTCGAACTCTCATGTTAAGGACTGCCCTAATATTGAAAATTTTTTCCACTTTTTCCGTGCTATTAAAAGTAAGCATAAACAATGGGAGCCCCCTTTTATTCATTTTAATCCCTTGATCAGTTACAGTTTTTTCTTTCTTTAGGATATTTACCGCATCCTCTATTTTGAAGCCTTGGTGTTTAAGGTCTTCCATTATATCCTGCTTTGCACAGGTTGGATGAAGACCTCTGGCCATCACTTTAATCGGACGATCATTTTTGTCCTCATATGTGTACCATTCCTTGCCGTCATCTGTCAGCTTTGAAGCCAAGGCTCTATAACTTTCAATATCTGTTGTATTGATTTTCCAAATATTGTTGTTCAGTGCTACAACTCTGTAATCTTTTGTAGTCACCGATTTCATTAACGATTGGATAGTACTATATTCAGTTACGCCAATAATGTTGATTGGTGGTGGAGCCTTTTCCTTAATTTTGGTAGTTTGGTTTTCCTGAGCTGGTACATTTTGCTGATTTTGATTTAATACAGCAGTTATTGAAGTGCGGTTTGAAGCTACAATCTCTGGAGAAGATTCTGCCTTCCGTTTTTTCGCAGGTCTTTTCTTCCTGTTCTTTTTTAAGATCCAGTCAGTTTCTTCTCTTAATTCTTCTTCGTCAGTGTGGTACTCTGTAGCACACTGTTCTTCTGGCTTCTTGGGTTGCAAAGCATTTTTCTCATGGAAAACTGAAGCATCCTGTTCCTCAGGTTCCTTTGATTGTAAAGACTTTTTCAGTTTCTCATTTTCTAACTTAAGAGATTTTACTTCGTTCATTAAATCCGACGTAATTTTTTCAATGGTACATAGTTGTCTGCGTAGTTCTGCATTTTCTATCTCAACTGTTCTAGCTAATGATGTTGGTGATCTTTGCACTATGGAACTTCTTCCAAATGGGTCAGAGTTCATCAGCTCTGAAGTATTGCGGTCATTGGATATCGACGACTGGGAGCCCGCTTGCTCACCCCTCAAAGTCGCCGGCACTGGGTATCCGATTCCCTGCGCCGTAAGGTTATCTCGTTTCGAGTCCCCCATATTGGTTATTATTTTCAGGGAACCACCCTTAGCTAGTTTTGGTCCGCGAATGGTATTTTATTTCCCATTTACCCGCCCGACAAGTCAGTGAGAGTTTTCCCCTATCCGCCACCTGGGGACGCGCCCGATGGGAGTCTAGCAACTCCGCACGAGGCGATAATTACTGATCCTGAAAATTGTAACATTAGCGAGCTGGGCATTAGAAGAATAGTCAAAGCTAGGCTAGAGAAGCTGCATGGAGACCGTTTCTTTAAAGTGCCTAAAATAAATTTCCAAGCACTAAGTTATGTGGAAATGATTAATTGGCAAGAATTTCATGTAACTGAGCTGCCACTTACCATGAGTATAAAGGATGAAGGTTTACAGCTAATGTGGAGCGGGAAGAATTTTCCCGTTTTATTTATAGACAATTTTCCTTCTCACACACAAGCGGTTGAAAGATGCGGTTAATTGGTAACGAAAGCATCTTCCAAAGTATTTGGCGAGGAGTCGAGAGACGGACACATTCCGGCAAGGGTAGAAGCCAGAAAAAAATTTACTTTCGTTTGAGAACAAGTAGATCAAATATAGAGACCTCCAAACATCATCTGATATTTCAATATCAAATATAACTTTAGTGAGCGCCCAATTTTAAATTAATCCGAATGTTCCAAACTTTTAGGATATAATTTGGATTTGAAGGTAAAAAGTTTTGAAAAGAATATCGTGTCACTGTAAGAATTTTGAACTAGTTTGACCGAAGAGTTTACGTTTACTGAGAACAATGTTCAAGTTCACAAGGGTTCGAGGAAAAAATCGAATGAATTATATCGAGAGGTTTTGCACCATATGATTGAAATTTCAAGACCGATGGTCATTGAGGACGAGTCAGTTTTTCAATGGCGTTATTGATGGAATAATTCTAAATAAATTAGTGTGCTGACTTGAAAAAGAAGTTCTACAGCGGACTATGGTTTGAAAATTTAAAGGAAGCAAGTGTCAAATACTACAAAATGAAATTGAACATCCAGGAAACATAATTCATGATGGTTTCGTAGAACTAGATGCAAATAAGACCATAAGGTAATTTAATACAGGCACTAATACAACTCCCAAGTTTTTTGGGGCTGATGGCTTATTTCCATAAGTAGAATTCAAATTTAGAACAACAAGAATGGCTATCGAATGTCTAAAGAACGCATTCAGGTAAATCCGCACCTTCAGTTGCATCGACAACGAGTTACATACTGTTGCCAGCAAGTAGTTTCAACAAAAATTAAATGTTTTATTAGACAGGTAGTAAGCGATTTAAACGCAAATTCGCACAATATTTGCAAATGTTAAAATCTATTGTTGGTGACATCAACCATAGCAATCGATATATAATATCATACTTTACATTTTTCGCCCAGAATTTTTTGGAAAATGCCAAATAGTGATTTTCAATGAAAATTAAATTTTCTACGAAACCTGTAGTGACAACCAGGCGATTCAAACGAAAATTGGCACAATATTTGGCAACATCTATTGTTAGTGATATCAACCATGGCAATCGATACATAAAATCATAGTTTACATTTTTGTCCCAGAATTTTTGGGAAATGTCAAACAGCGATTTTCAATGGAAATTAAATTTTCTATGAAATGAGTAATGACAACCAGGCGATTTAAACCTAAGTTGGCACAATATTTGCAAATGTCAAAATCTATTATTGGTGACATCAACCATGGCAATCGATACATAATATCATAGTTTACATGTTTGGCCCAGAAATTTTGTAAAATGCCAAATAGTGATTATCATTGAAAATTAAATTTTCTATGAAATCTGTAGCGACAAGTTGGCACAATATTTGCAAATGTCAAAATCTATTGCTGGTGACATCAACCATAGCAATCGATACATAATATCTCAGTTTACATTTTTGGCTCAGAATTTTTGGAAAATGCCAAATAGTGATTTAGAATAAAAATTAAAATTTCTACGAAATCTACAGTGACAACCAGGCGATTTAAACGCAAGTTGGCATAATATTTGCAAATGTCAAAATCTATTGTAAGTGATATAAACCATATCAATCGAAACATAATATCATAGTTTACATTTTTGGCCCAGAATTTTTGGGAATATCCAAATAGCGATTTTCAATTAAAATTAAATTTTCTATGAAATCTGTGGTGACAACCAGGCGATTTAAACGCAAGTTGGCACAATATTTGCAGATGTCAAAATCTATTGTAAGTGATATAAACCATATCAATCGAAACATAATATCATAGTTTACATTTTTGGCCAAGAACTTTTAGATAATGTCAAATAGTGATTTTCAATGAAAAATAAATTTTCTATGAAATTTATGGTGACAACCAGGCTATTTAAACGCAATTGGCACAATATTCGCAAATGTAAAAAATTATTATTGATGATATAAACCGTAGCAATCGATACATAATATCATAGTTTACATTTTTGGCCTAGAATTTTTGGAAAATGTCAAATAGTGATTTTCAATAATATTGATAGCATTGCGAAGTTCTGTTGGTTATTTGCAGTTAAGACATCTACTGCGAAGGAAAATGAGGTCAAAAAGTCTGGGGGAAATGTCGAAAGTCTAGTTGGCGACACTTTCTAAACCCTTATTAAGTATTCCGAGAAAAACTCAAAGGAAAAGACAAAAAACTCTTGAATAAATTTAAACAAAAATTGAAAGATTTTGAAAAATTTCGTAACTGTTTTATTTCAAACCAAGGTTTTACAAACAAATAACTTTTGATTTAAAGGTGAAATTGTGATTTGTGACTTGAGATTGTTTAAGTTTAAATGAGAATGGAATTTATTATTCGTAATGCAGATAAAATTTGAACTCTAACCTAATTCCTTCAAATCACTCTATTTATGCAATTTAAATAAATACTTTCGTCTCCCACGATTACCAAAATAGGTAACCAAAAATTATTTAATTCACAAGCAACCAAGCAAATTTTTTTGTGTTATAGACAAATTAAGCTCGATATGAGGACACCTAAAACTGTCTATCATTAAACTCCAATATACGAGTATATATGTATGTATTCATTCCAGATAATTATTGTTGAATCATCACAAATAATTAAGTTTCTCTCGAACTAAATATAAAACACAAAAACAAAAACCACAGACATGGAAACATAACAACATACATACACTGAACTTTCAACTTGCCTGCCAAATAAATATTAAAAACAAAAAAATCATTTACGAAAATTAAAAACAATTTCTTATCTCATCATTCTCATTGTATATATAGTAAAAGTCAATCTATATGGTCTAATGAACTAAGTTTAGAGATATACATGAGTACAAAAATAATGCTGTTAACCCAATTAATTTGCATGAATTGCGTGATCTTTTCAAACTCAAAATCAACACTTTATACTTACGACGAGCAATATGAGGGTACAGCATTTTTTATCACTCCACTATTACAAAAAAAAAGTAAAATATAAAACAATTGAATCCCATAAAAGTAATATAACGACAATTTAAATAAAACAAAAAAAAAACGATTTTTCATCATTTTCCACCCCGCCCGCGCGCGCAGCACACAACAAAAAAAAATACGAAACGAGAAAAATATTAATTCGATTTCATGAAATTAAGATAAATTGATTATCTCGGGAAGAGTGTGAGGTGAAAAATTTATTGGGAGGGGGCGGGGTGGGAAAAATGCAGAGTAGGGGAAGAAAACATTGAATACTTTAGTAGTCGATTTATACATAAATATTTATAGACAAAAAAAAAAAACAAAAAAAGTGAGAAAGGGATTTTCGATTACGTCTAGACAATTGGAAAATTTTTGATTTCGTTTTTTTTTCTCTCTTCTTGTTCTTCTCGATTATCATCGTCGTCGTCATCTCATTCTTTATACATTTTCAATCATGTCAAATTAAACAAATCAATCAAAATTAATTTTATGTACATCAAATTCCATGAAGGTAGGTATATATAGTATATTATATACAGTACACGATGATTGATTCATCATACCGCTGCTGGCGCGTATTTTATAGCCTTGTATAGATAGGTATATACATATATAGTGTAATAGAACAAAAATACAAAATTCGACTTACCGTGAATAATCTGTTTTGCATAATATCATCCCGCCTTTTGTATAACAACTAGAACCTATTTCTGCTAACATTGCATGACAATAATTACATTTTAGACATGAATTATGCCAGTACCTATCCATTGCATGAAGAAAAAATCGTTCTACTATTTTACCTGGAATGAGAAGGAAAAAGATTGTTAGCACTTACAAAGCTGTGTAATTGGTATATTGTATGTAAAAAAAAAGCTCAAAATAATTTTATAAATTTTATGAAAAACCTCTCCAGAGAAAATCCCTTAAGCTTCAAGCTTTAATAACATGGAAACCAGTTACTCATATCAGCCAATTCCAAAATCACTTTGAATGAAACTAATAATTAAATTGGCATAATTATGTCGATTACACCGCAAAGCATAAATGCCCCAAAATGTTAGTTAATTCTTGCCAGATTTTGGCATTGGCATAGTTTTTTGGAATAAAATATAATTTCATAGTTGGTTGCGTGTAAAGAAAACGTCACGATCCTCGGCGGAATCTAAGCTGAAAAGTAAGTACAGTCAAATCTATTTTACCTAAATCGCACAAAAAAAGACCGCACAAAAATAGGTTTGACTGTAAATGTTTTTATTACAGCACTTGTATGACACGGAGTAAGGATTAAGAAGTCATTTTTAGTAAAACAGGTAAAAAGTTCAATTGGGCTTGTGAGAGATGTTTTAAAACGAAACGCCGCTGATGGATGAAATTTCGCCATACGCGAAAATAAAACTTATATGGAAAATCATTTTGATTCGCTGGAAAAGTCAATATATATATATATATATATATATATATATATATATATATATATATATATATATATATATATATAGATATCACCGAATTAGTAGAAGAAAGATATTCGCATATTAAAGTGAAAGGTTTCTGTATTAACAGAAAAATTAGAAAATGTCAAAAATTCTCTTTCAGCCTATGAAGCGGCTGATATAACCGCAAGAAATATGGCTAAAATTGAAACATTTAGAATATCGATTGGATCGTTTTAAACATAACAGTTTGCCATGCTCAGTTGATGTGCATGAAAGTGTTTCGGTTATAAAAATTTTAACTGATGGTCTCAACATCGACTGTCACAATGATGCAATTGCTCAAATCTTTCGTCTCTGATCATCGCAGAATTAACCTGAGAAAATTATAGTGACATTTAAAAATGAGAGTGTGAAATAGGAAATTTTGAAGGAAATACAGCCTGTGAAAAAAATGTCGGCCAAGCTTATTGATGGGAAGTCTACAAATTATATATGAGACACAATATTTATAAAAGGAAATTGTGGAATCAAGCAAAAATTACTGAAGAGGAAAAAGATTACAAATTTATAGCTTAGGAAAATTAGCGGAGAAAATGTTCACTACATTCAAAATTTTAGCAATCTCAACAAATCACAGTAATCGACAATCAGTAATGAATTCTTCTTTTTTTTTCTCAAAATTTCTAGGTGTTTCCATACTTTAACCTCTCAATGTAAATTCCTTCAGATGATCTTGGGAGGTCGTAGAAAATACATACTCGGACGTAACATTGATCGCTCTTTTCGATTCTGTCATCAAAAATAGGGGTTCTAATTAAAAAAAATGACTTTGACCTCCAAATGACCTTGAAGATGAAGGTCAAGGTCACAACTAAGCTCACCATTAAATTCCTTGTTGAAAATAACCTAAGAATAAACCTTGCCCAGTTTTTTTTAGACCGAACCCCGCGAGATTTTTAGGGGTTTCCATACTTTTTCCTCACCCTGTATAGGTCACGACTCACGATCTATAATTGTATCCGCTTATCAGTATGATATTGTTTATAGAAAAGGATCTCAAATAGGAAATGCTGTTACATTGTCTCGTTTACCACTTAATGAAAAGCCAAAAATTGATGTCAGCTTTTGCAATTTATTAAACAGTATCACATTGGTTACGAAACCCTAGAAATTTCAGGACATTACGATAGAAACAGAAAAAGATCCGATTTTGTCTAAAGTTGTAAAATACTGTGAATCTGGAAATCCGAATTGGTTATTGAAAATAATTGTAGCATGCGACATAAACGAATAATTATTCCATTTTCATTAAAAAAATATTTACTTAACCTGTTACACGAAAATCGTTGTTAAAAACACCCGATGCATGACAAACGTGTTGCCCATAACGTCTACTGCGGTACGGTAAATTGAGCTGAAAGACGAATTTAAGAAATTGAAAGAACTGCTAGACGAGAATTTTTGGAAATTTGAGACATTTCTCAAATTGGGATTATAAAACTTCCTTTATTTGAATTTTTGGATGAATCTTTGTCTGAACTGAAGGGTGCAAATTTAGAGCACATATTTGATAAATTTCCAAAAATTATTCAACTTCATGAAACTTTCTCCAAATGTCCACACTCTTTAATTAATTCAACATTTCAGTCTCGTATGAATATTCAAATTCCGCAAATTGGGTGATTAAGGTTTTGTCAAACTTCAAGATTTAAATTGATGATTTAGAAAAAATTAAAGAAATTTTTAAAGGTTATGAAACATTTAATGAATTTGTAAGAGGTATTCCAAGATATTGAAGAATTCTTATAAAATTTTAAGAATTTTAATGTTTTAAAGAATTTAAGCAGAACAAACTGTCGCTCTTAAGCTAGTTCTAGAGGATTTCCAATGTAAATATAAATTTAAAAATGTAAGACTTAAGAATATTTAGAGATTGTAATTTGAGGATTTCCTGGCTTAGTATTTATTGGTTAAAGAATATTTTGAAATTTTTTTTTATTTCATACTATACCGAAAATCAATGTTTACGTGATTGATTTCAGTCCGGCAAATGAATCATTACGTCAGATAACAAAAGTATCCGGAAAACGAGCTATTACAGGGGTGCGATTCTGGTTCAGTGATAATTTTAAATGATAAAAAAACTTTTCATGTTCATCTAGTCATCCGTTTTAATTTTTTTCATTGCACAAAACAAAATTATGCATGCCTTATTGCACTAGGATGCGATTCTGGTTCGATGATAATGAAATCTGATAAAATTATATCATTGTTATACACTGTGTTTTGCGATTGCAAGTAAGCGACGAATGATAAATTTATGATGAATTTGAAACAAATTCAATAAATTTATCAGACTGGTTTTTGTCGATGAAAATTTTTGTCGCCAATGATAAAATTTGTACGCATACAAAAATGGTCACTGAAATATAGTATGTAGAAAATATTTAATTAGTTTCCAAATAAATTATTTCTTAAGATAGGTGATGTACCAAATGTGTTTGCATTTGGACATTGTGTACCTACAAACGTTTTTCTCTCAGTAACTTTTTAGGATCTAAATAATTTGTGTAATTGAGCAACTGCAAATTCAAAATTATCGGAAAATCTACTCTAGGAAATTTAAAAAGTCTTAACCCATTTTAATTAGTGGAAAGAAATAAGTGAAAAGTGACCCTGAAATACTTTCTCCAACTATAAAGAAATATTTTGCAAAATAAAAATAATACAACGTCTTATTAATTTAGCTTGTGGTGCTGTGATCTGATTAGCATGGTTTTATAAAGTATTTAAGAATTCTTCAGAAGAATTAATGTTAGGTTTATTGGCCTTACATTATAGTACACAATGCGGGTTTTGTTTGAAATAATTTCGATTTAATTATTTCACGTCAGGTTGGCGAAGGAGGGTTCGTTAATATTAAATTGTTGTTAAGCGAACTGAGTGTTTGGAATTCGAAAAATAATTCTCGTTCGACACGTGAAAAACAGATAGGGGCAAAACTATTTTTGGCCGGTGCAATGTCGCTTATACTATACATAATTAATTGTATATATATTATATTCTGTGGTATTAACACCTTTATCTTCTGAAATGCTTTCTGAAAAATTAAAAGAATATTGGGATTTTTAATAAACCCATCAGTTGAATATATTCCGATAACGACGTTAAGCATCCTTTGAAAGAATATCGAGATCCATTTTTCGGAGTTTGCAAATGTTTAATATTATAATTTATTTGAATAAGGAATTCCAAAGTATCAGGTTATTTAATTTAAATCGAATGTCCACTACAAATCGAACGACAGCACAAGAAAAAAATTGGTTTATGAGAAAGGTTTTGTTACCCTAGAGGGCCTAGTTCTATTTACATTCGTGCTCTAATCCAATCAAATCAAACTTTTGTGACTATTTCGCTGATTAGGTTGGTTTTGATAGAGCTCAGACGTAAATACCAAGGATAAAAGCCATCATCGGGGCCAACCTTCAAAAACATTTTGGTACTTCATCATTCATTTGTTGCAAACTATACAAATTCTTTCACAATGTTTGTATTGGGAGAAGCAAAGAGAACATACTGCTGTCTATATACACTAGCATAATAAGTGAGTATATCAGATAAATAACTTTATTATGATTTTATCATATTTTTGTGTTGATGCTTTGTATGTCTCTATATTTATCGTTTCGGTGTAATTTATTAGTAAGAAGGTAAGGTATCGTAAATAGATTCGTAGAAGCAATGTCTGAATTTACCGCTCATCTATTGAATGGCATAAATATAGCAACTGCAGCTTATAGTGTAGAATACTTGTAGAATACTTCATACAATATTATAGTGTCGTGTGTCGCTGTAAACCTAGCATAATGAATAATTATTTTGCCTTTGCGCTACTTCTTGATAAAATTCAAACTTTTAAATTTCCAAGTAGGCATAATACGAAAAACAATAAATTATGCTTTTTGCTTTGTTTACACCGATTCAAATTTATCATATCATTTTATCACTGAACCGGAATCGCACCCCAGTAGAGTAGACTGTAAAACCAAACAAAAAAAAAAAATAACTAGGGCAACTTGATAATTTGAAAACCATTTGGATTGATTTTCTTTAAATTTCAAATTCATGTTTTTACTTTAAAATTCAATTTTAAATGAAAAATCGAATTAAAGTCCCATGTAGTATGAAATAAAACGTTGTACGTTACACGTACGTTAAATGATAATTACAGTACTCGTTCAAAATTCTGGACTCGGCTCCTTCGTCGCCTCGTCCATAAACGTCGAACTCGTACTGTAATAACTCATTTACCGCCCTTGTGACGTAAATAACTATTAATCAGCAGAATTGAAAGAATTTTCGGGTTTGAAAAATGAAATAATTTTGAAAATCAGGAAAAATTTTACTTATTAAAAGTTGAAGGATTAGAAGATTCAATATAATTTTAAGCATCATAAAAATTTCAAGAAATAGAGTAATTTTTTGATTTGCTGACTTAGGCAATCTGAAGATTTAGGTGAATTTAAAAATAACAAAAAAAGGAAAAATTGTATATGACGTTGTTGGATATATTCCAGAATTGATAAATTAGCCGTTATATGAGTTTAAAATAGTATATAGAGTTTCTAGAATTTGCATAAACATCGTGTCTGCCAATTCATAGAACTAATTTTAAAGAGTTGGGATTTCCATTAATTTGACTTAAATCCCGTATTTTCCTTATACCCCCTATATTCCTATTATAACCTTTTTTAATAGTTGGTCGATATACCGCTAATAATTTATTACGATATATTAAACTATTACAGTATATTTATAAACACGTCCTACATATTTGTGGATGGCCCAAATTATTTTGTTAGTTTTACTACTTTAATCAAGCGTTAATAATCGAATACCACGTAAAGAGATTTAAAAAACCACTCATCGGAATTTAAATATCCTGCATTCCCTCATCTGGTAACGCTACGTATTTTTTACGTCTGTTCTCTGTTGTGACATAAATATTCAGTAAAGATTCAAACACGAAGATGTCCGTATCTGTTTCGTTCCAGTCGTTTTTTACCTGCTCCACTAAGGCTGTTTTGCCAATTCGAAAATATAAAATTTGATCCTAATATGGCATTCTAATGAGAGGAACGGAACAAATATTATTGTGTTTGAAACATAAGCTTTGACAATTCATTATGGATAGTTCATAAGTTGTCCACTTGGAAATTTGTTTTCAGAGCCCAACCCTAAATTACGGGATGCAATTTAGTAATGCTACGTCTTTGTATTGTATTTGCGGAATCACTAGTTCATAATCAATCACCATTGCTGCTACTCCACAGACATCAATTAGGTTGAAGAACTGCACAATCAGACATCTATTAGACTTTCGCTTCACCGAGCAGCTACATATGTACAAGTTAGTTTAAAGTGTCCACAACACCCTTTGTGAAATTTGAGTGCAAAATAAGCGACGATTTAATAATCGATCGCTCAAATGGTTCACACAAATGAGTAACAATTTTCTGTCCTAAATTCTTTTCTCTTTTGGGCCCTTTTTGGCCTAAGTATGGAATACCATAGAGAGTAAAACTTGTGGTGCTGTCACATATCCAAAATATTTTCACCCCGTATTTATCGTGCTTTGATGGGATGTATTGCCGAAAAGAAACTCGCCCTCGAAATGGCATTAGCTATTCATTAATAGTAAAATTTTTACCAGGGTAGGTTTCAGTAAGTTTATATTGATCGTATCCCATATTTGCCGAATGGGTGCAAATCAATTTTGCGATCGACTTACAAATGGAGCTGCTTAATCGTCGAAGCGTAAATGGCGAAGAAGTACCACAAATTCATCCCAAGACATGGTAACGCGAAACATTGGGCTACCAAATAATGGATTCCAAAATTCGTTATAATCTACAATGCATTGTAGCTGGCGTAAATCAGCATTTAAAAGCGGCCTCATGAGGAATCCGTCATTTTCCACTTGTTCCCTGCAACTTTTGTAATTTGAACTATGTGAGTTGATGTCCTCCACTAAAACGTTTTAATAAACTATGATGAAGTAATCTTCATCAGTATAAAATAATGAGAACGCTTCAAGAACTGTGTCGATGTACTTGACAGGGAGTAATTTTACTTGGTGTGTACGTCCTCGGATTATATTTGTCTAGGCATTCCTCCCACTTGTATAAGGAACCATCATCCACTCAGTACCGTCCTTTGCGGAATATCCTCATAATAATTCATATCCTTAGAATTATCTCTGTTGGGCTTGTGAAATATAACAATGAGAATAATAAAAAAAATGAAATATTTGGATCAGTTAAAATGTAACAGCAGTTTTATTTTGCCTTTTCGATACCAGTATTTGTAAAATACATCGTTCATGTAGGATACGCCGGAAAACGTTCCAAGGCCATTTTTGTAAATCACACATTTTTCAATAATAAAAAAATATAGGGTTATGAGTGCAAAATAAGTTGAATGAGGAACACCTAAAGTTCCTATAAATAAAAAATGCGTTTTCGCATAAAGTTGATAAGTGTAGTGATTACGTATTTTGATTATAAGGTTTATAAATAAAAATGGTGTTCCCCGGATTATATTTTTTATAGATAATAAATTTCTGGGAAAATCGTTAAATTTATTTCAAACAATAATAATCAATTAATTTTTAAATTAATCCGGTTTTCTATAGGTATAAGCAGCATTTACTTGTTGATTTTCCTTTCCCTTTAAATCTTTTTAGAGCCAAACGAACTATCTGCTTCAATGTTTTAGGCTCTGGGCCTGTTCTAATTTTTCCATTGCTTAGTTGTTTACACAAGTTTTAGAATATGGAGACCGAAGAACCAGCTTATTTGCTGCCCAACCAGCAACTACGAAGAAGATTACAGGCTGAAGTAGCTGAATGTGCAGACATGCCGTTGTATGCCGATGAAGAAGCAGTATTATACTCTTCAGAATAGGCAATGGATAATAAGATTCAAGAGGTAGCGTTAGACTCTTCAGAACAGGTCATGAATAACGAGATTGAGCTGAATATTGAAGGGTATTTCAGTTCTCGTCATTGGTTTGGTAAGGAAAGTACAGAGTTTTTTAATAAAATGGCGGTAGAATTAGCTGAGTGAGCAATCAAATCGGGGTTAGGTAGAGACGGGAAGTATTTTGAATAGAATTGTTGAGTATTTTGAATAGACATAAAATTAACGTTCTAAAAACTGTCAAAACGCTTTGTAGAACCCCTAGTAGTAGAAAAATAGTAAGACGTAAAATAAACCCAGGGGAATACTATCATTTCAGAATAGAGTAAAATTTAATCCAATCCAATTACGAATTTTTGTATAATGCTGACTAAATACAGATATTAGTCCATGTCATCAAAACTTCAGTTATGGCCAATTCTTGGTGCCTTTGTGGATAGGAAAAATCTTTCTCCATTCATTATTGGTGTTTATTCGGGAAGTGAGAAGCCTGAAAATATTGATGAAATTTTTTTGGACTTTGTAAATGAGGTTCAGTTATTAATCATTCAAGGAATTTACGTGACACAAAATAAATTAAGGAAACAATTTTCGTTTAGATATTTGGTTTGCGATGCCCCTGTGAAATCTTATGTTATACTAGTTTTCATGGTTGTCCTAAATGTGGTCGAGTCGGAACATTATGTTAATTGAACTGTTGCCTATAGTACAACTGTTTCTCAGATATATTATGATAATTCATTTAAAAATATGAATTTCCCAAGGTTCCGTCTTAAATAATTAGGTCTCCAACTATTTTAGAAGGTATATGTGTAAGCATGACTTCCCAGTTTGTAGTGAATCCAATGCACCTCATTGATCTTGGAGTTGTTCGTAAAATTTTAAGCGCACTTGTTAAAGGTTTAAATTAACTCAGGATACAAAAAGTAAGTTAGATTCAAAGTTAGTGAATTGTGCTGGCAGTATCCCCTTAGAATTCGCTCGTAAACCCAGGTCGATAAATGATTTAAAAATGTGGAAAACTACGGAACTAACGGAGTTTATTTTATGTACCGATATTATTGTTTTAAAAGACATTGTTAGCGACAAAAAATTTTAATTATATCGGTCGTTCATATCGATTAATTCCTCAAAAGGATGCGCAAAACCATTAAAATTTAGTCAGTAAAATATTAGCAGAATTTGCTAGAATATTTCCGAATATTTATGGTGAACATAGAGTTAGCTATAATGTACACGGTCTCCTCCATATCGCAAATTGTTTGTCTCAGTTTGGTAGCATTGATTCATTTTCAGCATATAAATTTGAGAATTATATGCAGGAGATAAAAAAATTAGTGAGGAAGCCTAGTTTAATGCTACAACAATTTGCCAACCGAATTGACAACAAACTTCGAGTAATTTACGCAAAAGTCTACATCATATAGGCTCAAATTCCAATAGCTTTAGATTTGACGAGTTCATATTAAAAAATACCGAAGCTGACAAAAGCTGCTGCATTTTGGGCAACGTACCGTTTTTAATTTAAGAATTCATAGATCAATACGGAACGGCAATGGTTATTGGTAGGGGCTTTTTGGTCGGATCACCATATTACTTGATGTCACTGAATTCTCAAATAACACTTGGGATTATACAGTGTCTGTACCAGTATATCGGAGAATAACGAAATATTTCCTGTGGCATCGACAAATTTTAAATATAATAAGTTATTTTATAAAGCAAATTATATTTTAACACCCTTGATACATCAAATCAGTAATTAATTTTTAATTGAATTTACTAAATACATAATTTTAATTTTATAGACCAAATAGCACCTAACACCTGTGATTTTGAAGATTTTAATTTAACAGATTCGATTACGTTCGGAAAAGAATTTTCATCGTCGCCGCCCTTGAAAACCAATAGAAAATCTTTAGCATCAGCAAGAAGAATAGAAAATCTTTTCGAGCACTCAATCATACAACTGGAACTGAGGATGCGTAACTAAAATTGTTCAATTCGGTTTATGACGGTATTGATAATAATAAAAAGAGGCCCATTTATTAATGTTACCAAGGCATGTGATACAGTAAATCATACACTCGCAGTAATGCATTAAACTTGTTTGAATCCTACTTGTTCAATCGTTTTCAATGCAGTAAAGCAAACTAAAGTCAATAATGAACTGAGCAGTGAGGAACGAATATTAGATGGAGTTTCACAGAGCTCTGTTCTTGGACCCATTCTTTTCTTAATTTACATCAACTCCTTGTGCAAAATTGACTTTTACGGTAAAATGGTTTCTTTTCTTCAATATCTTTGAATCTTGACTACTTAAATTTGGTTTAATAAGCATTTTATGGTGTTAAGCTCTAAAACGAGGTACATAACTTGTTTAATGACAAATCAACGTATGCGATTTTACCTTACATCTTATTCTGCTTTAGAACATTTTACAAAGATATATCCAAAAATTATTTCTATAACTCTAATTGTTTCATTAAAAATAATGAAAATTTTAACAGGTGTCAGCACAACCATAGGATTGGCCGAATTATGTGATTACTTTGTATCTGGGTGGGAATGGTTTAAATCATTGGTCACGTTCAGTACAGCGCAGCCATGCAAACTTTCCTCATGACTATTAGCAAAAATGCGACTCTATACTTTTGTGGCTCATTACTTTACTGAACCGCTGCTCATTACAATCTGTTCAAATAAAACGCGGAATTTTTCAATCAAACAGACCGCGCTAAATATTTTGCTGAATTTTTTTTTTGTCTACGGTTGGTAGACATCATATCAAATGTGAGCGCGATCAGTCACTTAGTTTGTTTACAGCTAGCGTCTAAACCAGTCTACCTTTGGTGTGAGTTGCGAATTTTACAATGTCGAATTTAGTTGAACAATGAGCTTGTCTGAAATTTTGTCTTAGAAACGAAATTGAGGAAGAATATTCGTCGAAAAAGACCGGAATTGTGGCAAAACAACTCATGGTTTCTTCACCACGATAATGCACCTGCTCACACATCCCGTCTTGTTCTTGATTATTTGATCAAAAACAACGTCAGCATCATTCCGCAAGCCCCGTATTCACCTGATATGGCACCGTGTGATTTTTGTCTCTTCCCCAGATTCAAATTACCACTTCGAGGAAAACGGTTTGAGTCGATTGAGTTAATAAAAGAGAATTCGCTGAAGGAGCTAAAGGCTACCTTTGCCTTTCACCTCCGATGGTGATTATTTTGAAGGGGATAAAATAAATATTAAAGAATAAATTAACCGTTGTTGTTTTATGTTAAAATTCTGGGTTATTTTTAAACAGATGGTATGTACAGCAAAAACTAGTAAGCTTTTTTTGCAACTACAACTCTTATTATTACAGTTACAGTACTCTTACAGTTTTCATATTTATAAACCTAACTATATAATTTTTTTATATGTAATGTAACAACTTTTATAGTGGTCAAAATTCATCACTATAAACATTGCCATAAAATATCGAAAACCACAAAATAAATTCGAAATTCGAATCGCATTTTTGGCATGATTTTCGAAAATCGTTGCTGTAATAATAGCAATACATAGTTATAAATTTGAGCCTAAATTTGTTCTTATATTAAGAGAATTCTTTATCAATTTAAAACATTTTAAAAATCTACAGAATTTTAAAAATTGAAGGATTTCATAAAATTATGGACTAATGAATTTAAATCTAAAGAATTTAAATAATAAATTTAGAGAAGGTTTAAAAATTCTAAACAATATAAAATAATTAAGATCTTAAACAATTAGAGAATTTGGAATAATTAACCAATTCATTGACATAACAAACTTGAATGAAATTCTAAGGGAGTTTGACATTTTATGTATCAATGAATTTGAGGAAATTTGAAGTATTTCAAGAATCTTAATAATTTTTATAATATATAGAATTTAATGATTTTATAGTTTTAGATATGTAAATTAAAGATTTATTGAATTAAAAAAACTTTGTATACAATTTTAAGAATTTGAAATATGGATCCTTAAAAATATTTGCGAATACAAGAAAAAATCAAAGAATTTTAAAGAATCAAAGGATTAAAAAATTTAGAAAATTAAAGAACTTAAATAAATGAAACAGTTTAGTGAATTTTTTAAATTCTTTAAACTTTTCAAACTCAAAGTATTTACAGAACTTAAAAAAATTTATAAAAATAAACAATTTAAGGAAACTAACGATTCTACAAAATTTAAATGATTTAAATAAATTAAATTGATCTAAGCAGTTTAAAGACTTTAAAAAATTCGGAACAATTTAATGAAATGAAACAATTTAAAAATTTTAATGAATTTAGAAATGGTAAACATTTATGCAATATAAACAGTTTAAAGATTGTACAAACAAAATAATCTTAAAAATTTAAGAATTTAAAGGATTTAAACAACTTAAAGGACTAAAAACAGTAAAAAAACTGAATTTTAGGTCAATTTTTCTCTTCAAATTCTTTAATTTTTAAAGTTTCTTTACATTTTTAATTCTGCAATTATTGAATTTGCAGATGAATGAATTCTTACCTTTATTTATTTATTTGTTTACATAAATTTTGCGACACCCCATTTTGAGCCTGGGCTCATTTTCAATGGGTTGTCAAAACGAAATAAGGAGTCGACTGCGTGATAAATACAGCTAAGCTATTAATTGCATATTTAAAAATCCTTTATGGTTTTCTTGAACAACGTATACAAATTTTCCATTATATGCTGAGATTCGACTATTTTAGATTATCCTCCATAACTCCTATCCTTGCACACTGGTCCTTTTCCATACACAAGATTCACATGCTTAGATATATGGCGAATATTAAATTATATAATATAAAATATAAAATAATTTACGTTTTAAGAAAAAAAAATAAAAAAAAACAAGACTGTCCGACTCAAAAGTCAAAGCCTTAAATTGTTTCTTAAATTTTTCTTTCTAGAAAGAATTTTATAAAGTATACCTAACATCGTGTAAACTTAAAAATTTTCAGATAAAGAGATTAAAAGTTTAGAAAATTAAAGAATTTAAAAATATAAACAACTCAACAGAAGTTTTACCCATTTTTTCCCCAGATATACATATGTACGTATACAAATCCTATTAAAATAAACAAAATTCTATTGGATTCCCATTGATGTTCGCATGGGCTGGTGCTTATTGTACACTGTTAAGAATTAGCAACAACAAAATAGCTGATTAAATTCCCCCTTCTATAAATCTATGAAGGTATCCCGTAACCAGAGAAATAAATGTGCTACAAAATTTAAAATTGCAGCTTTACAGTAATTTGATTAAGGGCCATTAACGGTCGTTGCCAGAGATTTGTACTCAAATTGTGATAGTTCACGAAATAGCTGATAAAATTCCACATCCATCCAGCTATGAAGTTATCCCCTAACCAGAGAAATAAATGTGAACTTTTAAGGTGGATTCACGAGGTCGGTTTTTTATCCTAGGGTATTTTTGTCCGAGCTCCTCTACCAATCAAACCGATTCACGAGGCTGGTTTTTTACGTTTGGTAGTTATTTATTTCCGTTCTGCTCCATCTAGTGATTGAAATAACCAAAAAAAATGTGTTTTGATTGATTTAGGAGCTCGGACAAAAATACCCTAGGGTAAAAAACCGACCTCGTGAATCCACCTTGACAGTTCAAATTTCGGTTTTCCCTATCCCCCGAAAGAAATTTCTTTCAAATTTTAATCGCCAAATAGCAATTTTCGCATTAATACGAAAGGGTCATTTATTTAGTTAATAAATTAGCTGACTAAATTTTTCGTACGCCGATCCTAAATAATATTCCCTTAAAGAAATAATTTTTATTCGGATGATTCTTTTCGATTTTGTAATAAAATTACATTTTTAGTACTAAATATTTCTATAGGAATCCAGATTTTTTCCAATTCTAAATCAATTTAACAGTGTAACACTAACACAAATAAAAAATGGGAATTTTGGGAAAAACTTCAAACCCATCTAGTTTTAAGGAATTAAAGATTGTTTAAAATTTAGAGAATTTAAAGAAAATTTAAAAAAATTAAATTTGAAACGATTTACAAAAATTATAGAATTTAAACAATTTTATAACTTATAAATTTCAAAGAATTTTAAGATAAGAATTTAAAAAATTTAGAAAATTTAGAGATGAGTTTTAAAATTTAAAGAATTTAACAAATTTGGAGATGAAAAAATAAATTATGAGGATTTTAAAAATTCACAGAATTTAAAGATTTATAGAATTTATAGAAATGAAAAAATCTAAAGAATTTGAAATTTTTTAAAAATTTCAAATATTTTAGAATTCAACGAGAAAAATTTAAAGAAATTATGGCGTTTGAACTTTCTGCTTTTTATTATATAAGGCAAAATGCAATTTTGTTTTTTATATTTGTATACGTATTTGTGATATGAAACAACTGCATACAGAAATATCAAATTTGTAAATGTACACTACAATTTAAGATGCTATATTCCACTAGATAAATTGACTGATAGCAAGACTGAAAAAAGTTCAAAATTCTATGCAATAGACAAAGTCAACGTTTTTTTTCATAGAAAAATTTTGAGGAGAAATTTTGGCAGCACACAAAAACATAACCAATAATTATTAAAATAAATTAAATATTACTATTAATTCGTTAAGTTTTACATCTCAAAATTATCTAAAAATTTAAGAATTGTGACTAATATAAAATGTTCTCAATTTGATACTTTCTTTTTTGAAGGTTTTTTGTTTCATTCGCCCATCCAGCAAATGTATATTTTTATCTTCCTTTAATTTGACTATTAGTCAGTTCAGTCAAGTGGAATAGCACCTTTAATCTATTTTTTAAATAACTAGTAATAACCAGGTTACTGGTTTACTGGATTTACCGCATAAAACACATTGCTGAATTAGCGGATATTTAAAAAAAAATTCCAACATTTTCTGTAAACACAAAAAACTATTCCGTCAGATCATGAAATTTATTAATTACTTACTGGTGTACTCCATTTTCCATAGGGAGAGAGGTATTTTTTGATTATTTAAAAAAAAACGTGGAAACAATTTTTAGGATATATAGTAAAAGTGTGAGTTAGCTATAGTGCCGATTAGAGCCGCTAAACGGCTAACAGAGATATATAGTTTGGTCGCAAATATTTAGAGTTGCATAATGATCTGATAGGGCTTTTTTTTCTGAAACTATACTAAAAGAAAAATTGCTGCCCAACCAGATATTCAAAAAAGCCAGAATGGCTGCCTAATATTGAAATTTATGTTTACCTGGCGCAAATAGCACTTGTAAGTAGAGTAATATTGTTACAAATGTAATACAAATTTATATTACTCTAAAGTTACCATGGGGCTAATTCCGAATTTCCAGGCAATCTCATCTGAATATATTGCGATTGAATTGCTAATTACACTTATGATTACTTTCTATAGGTACCGGGTGTTTCTTTTAAACTGAGACGATCAAATATCTCGAAAAATAGCCACTCTACGGAAAAAATGTCCATAATCAAAATTTAATCATACCGCGGGGGAAATGCATTAGTGCAAAAAAATAGTCCCCCACCCCCCGCTTTGTAGGTGGGGCGGGGGTAATTTTTAAACTAAGATAGGAAGCCATATTTTTTATTGCAGATACGGATTCTACGACTAAAAGTACGTATGATTTGAATGAAATATTTTGTTCGGTTCATGATAGATGGCGTTGTAATCGACGAAATTCAATTTTTTCAATTTCTTCTTCTTAGAACACACGCATTCGATTCTGCAATACGTTTGAAATAAAAAACATCACGTTTTCATTGGAAATACTCGAAATTCGTCATCAAAACAATTTATTAATGTAAATGGCAGGTGAATAAAACAATTTTAGCTTAAAATAAGTGTTCAAAATGATGGCCTGCGACTTCAATGCACTTATTAATACGCATTTCCAATGATTGTACACAACTGAGAAGTGTGTTTGGTTGAATTTCAGCACACGCATTTCTGATTCGCTCAATCATGTTCTCACGTGTTGTTGGTTCTTGTTTGTAAACTTTGTCTTTGAGATAGCCCCACAAAAAGAAATCTGCCGAAGTAAGATCTGGTGATCTGGCGGGCCAATTTATTCGAAATTAAAATGACAATTGGTTTAAAATACAAGTAATTTTTTAAATTCAACAAACATTAAAATTACTCATATTTTATATCATGATTTTATCACTCAAAATATGCATTTTCCATATAAAATAGACAAATGAGTACCCATATCGAAAGCTCATTGAATATTTTTTCGTGTACAATCAGGCCTGTATATATAAGGCTTTGATCAGATATTTTAAAAATCTGTATAGCCAATGATGTCAAAGACGATATAGTATTCAAAGTCGATCTTAGCCACATTAAAAATCGTAAAGTCCACAAGGAAATTGTGGAAATGATAACGCAACATCACCCAGTTGGTACCAAAACAAACAAATATATCAACCACAATTGTTTTCAAAAATGAACAGCCTGTGTTTCATCATTCTCGTTGACTTTCCGTACAAGAAGCACAAGTTGTAAAAGATGTTGTCAGCGAATGGTTACCAAACGGTATTATTCAAAAGATTGTATCCGCCTGCGCGAGTCCAGTGGTCCTAATTCGGCAGAAAAACGGTCAACATCGATTATGTGTTGACTACAGAAAACTCTACGAAAATATAATTAAAGCCAGAATTCCGTTACCATTAATAGAAAATCAGCTGGGTCGATTACAGGACGCCAGAGTTTTCAGTGTACTGGACCTCAAGAATGGTTTCTTCTACGTCCCTATTATTACCGACAGTCGAAAATTTATATCTTTCGTTGTACCAGACGAGTAAAATTTATATCTTTCGTCGAAAACAACAGTCGAAAATTTATATCTTTCGTCAGTACGAGTTCTTAAAAATACCGTTTGGCATGTGCAATTCTCCAGCAGTTTTTCAGCGAATATGGATGATTTGGTTGAATTGGCGGGAGACGAACGGGAAGCAGTGCAAAATTTTAAGACAGTTTTGATAGTCGCGCCGAAGTATGGTTTGGAGATTAACTGGGCTAAATGTCAATTCATTGGGAAGAATATCCAGTATCTCGGACATGTCATTTGTAAGGGAAAAATTCAGCCCGGAGATCATAATATCAAGGCCGTACAGAACTTTCCGGTATCCTCATCATTGAAGAATATCCAACAATTTCTCGGATTAACCGGATATTTTCGAAATTTTATCGAAAATTACAGTCGGATTGCTCGACCGTTAAGTGATCTTTTACGAAAGGAAAAGAAATTCGATTTTGGCTCCGAGCAAAAGTTCGCTTTTGATACATTGAAAAATGTTTTATGTCAAAGGCCGATTCTTCAAATTTATAATCAAGAAATGGAGACCGAACTGCACACAGATGCCAGCGCTCTTGGAACACTTTAGGAACACTTCATCTCGATTACTTAGGATAGGACCGATGACGACAAACAGGTAAGGGCTATCAGTACCTGTTGGGCGTGGTGGATGCTTTTACCAAAATTTTGTTGGCTATACCCAATTAAATCAATTGGGTCAGACGAAGTATTTGATCATATGGAGAAATATTCCTTTATTTGTAGCAATTCTGAAAGAATAATATCCCATCGTGGCTCAGCCTTTATATCCAACAACTTCAAAGATAATTGTGAGCAAAAGTTTTCCGTGGAAAGTCAAAGTGCAACAGTTTCTGAACATCGTGTCATAAAAATGAGCCCTTTTAGATAGTTGATTAGGGGAAATATGAGATTACGAGAAGATGTCGAACTTAAAAAGATCTTCGAGGAAGAAGTCTTGGAATCGTTCATGGAGAAACGAAATGAATTACATGAAGCGGTGAAGAATAGTATTAAAACAATTCAGCAAGAAAATATTAAAACATACAACAAAAAAAGATGAGAACCACGAGCCTATGAAGTTGGCGATCTCGTTGCTGCCCGTCGTATACAATTCGGTCCCAGACTAAAAATTAAGAATACGTTTTTTGGTGCGTATAAAGTCCTGCAGGAAAAGTCAAGTCACCGATATTTTGTTGAAAAAATTGGACAGATTGAAGGTCCATAGCAAACCATAACCAGTTGTGATAATATTAAACCATGGTTATCACCGGAATACGAAGAGGATAATCTATCATCAGGATATGAAGGAAACCAGGATGGCCGAAATGTGGGATAGTGATTGTGATGGTGATGATGTAAGATGGTATGATGGTACGCTGGTACGGTGTTATGATGGTACGATGGTTTGAAGGAATATTATTATAATTGTTATGATGGTGTGATGATATGATGGTACAATTATATAATGGTATAATGGTTGATGGTATGATGGTGTAATGATATGACGGTATGGTCGTGTGATGGTTTATTATTGTATTATGGAATGAACGCATAATGATATGATGGTGTAATGGTATAATTGATTGATTCTAACTCTATGGAAGTATGGTGGTATGATAGGCTGATGGTGTTATGGTATAATGGTACGATTGTATCTATGATGGATTATGATTATTTTAATAAAAGCTCTCATTCGTAAAATCTGCCTTTTGAAGCATGTCAAACAAGTTTCAATTACAACGCATCTTGCAAAAGGTTCATCGGCAAATGTACGCCTCATCGAGAGAATTTTAACGGCAACTTGTTCAACAATGTAGAGAAAGAAATTCTGTCTAATCGTGGCAACACTGCCAATGAAACATTACGCAGTACCATATCAAATAGATTGATTGAACTCTATCCTTCTCATAAGGTCTTCTAAGTATGTGACTACATAAAAGAGAATGCACCTTTATTTTGAAGATTCAGAGATTCTCACTATTTCCCAACCATTAGAAGTAAAGCAGGCAGTAATTTGAAAAAAATGTTGCATATTCAAGGACCAACAATTTCTTTGCTACGAATTAAAAAAACCGAAAATATTACGCTATATTCCAGGATTTAAAAGGTGTTATGTGAAGTTATGTCATTTTTGTTTTTGCAAGATAAATTCAAACTGGAAGCCGGAAAATAAAATAACATAAAATTAATTTTATTGTTGCACTGGAAACGAGGCAATGCCCTTTATTATGACATCATTAATCCGTGTTATATTATGTTAACAGGGGAATGTGGGATTTTAAAAACTGTGTAAATGTATGTGTTAAACTATTTTTATATTTTTATAAAGTTATGAATTCTTAAATTGATATCAATTTTTTATAATATTTTTTGTACCTACTACAAATAACAATAACATTCGTTTATAAAACAAGAAGGATAAAAACTCATACGATTTTGAATGACTCTTAAATCCAAAAACGGTTTGAGACTTAAGCCGTTATAATTTGTGACCACAGATTACGTTTACTAAATAGCACTGACTTACGTGAGTAAATACATTTTCAGAAAATGACTGAAATATCTTTATACATAATTCATGAACTTTCATCCTGTATAGTTAACATTTTGGTAATTTCACAAATATTTAATAATATTTTCCCGGGTAACGCCGGGATTACCGGCTAGTAGTCTTATAAAGGCTTCGAAAACAGAATACAAGAGCTCAGACTTTTGCCATGTGTGGGTCTACCAATAAAGGAATTGTGTTGCATTTATATTTTCAAGAGTTCTACCAAAATATCCACCAACTCTGTTCGCATATTGGACATGTTCGTTTTGACACAACAACATAAAGCCAAAATTTGGTGAAACTTTGTTAAATTTAATTTTTATCTTGCCAATCTCATGCAACGTTCAATTTATTTATAATGTTTGTTTTATAGCTTTAACTCTATTCCTGAATTTCTTTGCTGCATATAGATAGATTACAATATTTGCACTAAACGTACCCTTTTAAATTATATACAATATAAACACCCCTCTGTGCATCATCTGTTATCTAATTGACAGTCAAATATATGTTCCGATGAGATAAACTACAATTTTTTTTATGGAACACAATACCCAAATTAAAAAATAGTTAACCCTATAATAATATAATACAATAACTATATGTAACTATGCGCCAGATATTTTTCTGACCATCTTTCCTATCGCATTAAACGAAATTTACATATATATGGTCCAGTTGAATATGTATATAAAAAAACATATTGTTTCTTTAAATCGGACTGGCACCCCTAATATCTGTATATTATGTAGAATATCTTAATATATATATTATACGACACGTGATGTGACAAATGAAAGGGTTGTAAATAATTTAGGTATAATAATGCAGATGCTTTAAAATAAAAAAATATTTTTTAACTTACCCCCACAACCGCCACAATGTTTTAGCGGCCCATTATTATTGTTCATCTGATGGAATCCTTGTTGCGGATCCATTGACATTGGCTGTGCATGCCCATTATGATGTCCACCACCTAATGGTGGATGATAATTATTATTATCCGGACTTGGTGGATGGGGCGACGATAGATCCGAATACGGATGATAATGAGGATTCATCGCCAGAGACGCTGCCAGCTTGATAAATTTTATTTTACAAATTTTGACGAGAAAATTAAAAAAAATTTAATAAAAAAAAAACTAAACACGGTAAACACAATTTTTAATTAGTAAACTCAAATTAATTTTCTTGAGTTTTTTTTTTCACTTTTCTCAGGTATATATTAAATTAATATTATTATGTACACACAGATAAACACTAAAACACTACAAAAAAATTGTAAAATTATTTATTTAAATAATTTTAAAATCACAACACTTGTATTTAATTAAAATCACTTTTTAGTTGTTGTTGTATTTATGTGTTTAATTAACAAATAAATAAACCTTTTTTTTGCCTATAAACTATATTTACACGGGGTTAACCTTTTACACATTTTCTATTTATTTATTAAATAATATAAATATGTGTTCGATGATTACCGAAACAACCTGTAGGTTCTCCACAAATTTTCCAATACACAAAAAAAAAAATCACTGTTAGAGCAGGATAATAATGATAAATAATAATGATATCCTTTTATTTATTTAATAACGAATCGCAATCAATATCTGTGTATATATGCTGTGTTGACTACAGAATAGAGCCGTTCTATATCCTTAATCCCATTTTTTTTTTGCTTTCTCGTAAACGTACAAATATATATATCCAAAATACAGTCGGTGTAGCTATGTATGAGTGTTTCTGATAAATAAAGCTGTTGTTATCGTTGTGTTCTGAAAATAGAAATGAAAAACAAAATATAAAATAATTGATTAATTTTCGTATTTTGGAAAAACAAAAAAAAAAAAAAAGAAAAAGAAAATTCTTAATTTAGAAAATGAAAAACACAAGAACGAATGAAAAACACTAAGAAGAGAGTAAGAAGGGATGTGCCAATTGGTTTGAGAGTGGGTATACGAAAATACATAGAATGACTTATGCTGTTATTACATGATAAAATATAAAATATTTAATTACGAAACAATAGAGATCATTAATCGAATATTTTCCCAACCACCCTTCCGCCTCCCACTCACTCACACATACATAATATATAATATTCTGTTTTGTTGAGCTGTTGCTAGAATACTTTCTTTTTTTTTTTTTTTTGTGAGTGTTGTTCAGTTAGGATTTAGGGGTGGCTGGCTGGCTGGCTGATTGTGACTTAAAATAATTGAAATAATTTAATTGAATTTACCCTTGTAGTTTGGAAAATGTAAAATGGCAAAACAAAAAAAAAAAGATTAAATTAGACTATTCCAATTTTGTGGTATTCTCTATGTTATATATCGTTCGTAATATTGTAATATATAGGGGCAAGCGAGGGTGGAAATGTTGAGTGAATATAATGTAAATTGAAAATAAAACAAAAACACATTTTCCGAATTTACAAAAAAAAAAAAAAATTAATTAATTAGAAGACATATATTATGTATATAGGCATGTATTATAAATTAATTTTATGCAAATTTTGTAGATTTATACAATATGAATGTATTTACTATTATGGTTTGAAATATATTTAGGACACGCACTAAGCAAATCTAATTCGTCCGCAAAATGCACTGATTAATAAAAATTTAAAGATTTTATTAAAAGGTATTTGAAAATATTTCCTCAAGAAGGTGCCCTCAATGGTGTAGATAATGTATGTGGACAGTTATAAAAATGACGTCGATAACGTAGACAATGCGTCGAAATTAGAGCCTCTGTCGCTTTTGTAGGCATTATTAACTGAAATAGGTAAATGCTCACAATATTTATCTTAACATACTTAACTTATACAATTTAATACCTATTTCAATACATATTTTTTACCTTACGGTTTTCTAACAGAAAAGAATGGTAATTACAGAACACACTCACTTATTGCAGTGTTCGATAACTGCAAGTATTCCATAGTTGCATCTAAACTGTACTTTGTTGCTTATTTGATTTCACTTTAAAATTATTTCCGTTAAAATAACAATAATAAAGAAATGTACCAGACCTTGTTTTTAGTGGGCCTCACTGAAATGACAAACAAACCAAAACCAAAAGCTTTTCAGAATTGGTATGTCCAGCTTAGGCTCCTTCACCAAACTAACCATTCACTACTGCGGTAGAAACAACCTTTCCCAGAGCTATGAGACACGAAATATTGATGAAGAGAAAAGAAAGACCTTCCATGTCTTCCTCAGGACGTTTCAAAAACCTTTAATTTAAATAATACATACATTTTGTTTACCTTCCAAGAAAAATTTTATTCTGAATCCTAAAATTGTAGCTGATTAAAAGAGTGGTATTTCTGAATTAGCCGAGACATTACAGACCAGCATCAGAAAAATACTTGTAAATATTTTGATAAATTTTAAATGTCTCAATAACTGGACTAATAAATTTTGCACTAAACACGAAATTTGTACTACAAATTCGACAAGCTCATAAAGTTAAACGACTTTTATGTGCCAATTCCAATTTGTACGTTTTGGAGACTGCGATGAGAGTGATTTTGGTTGTTATGGTGATTTTCTGCAAATTCTAAGAAACAAGCGGAATTCTTTAATTATTCAATTATCTTATGTGAGTAAACAGAATGAAATTATTAAGGCGTGGAAAGTTGTGAAATCCATATTATGATGAATCATAATGAAGTTTAAAGGCGGGTGTTGAGTTGCATTCATTCGTTCTTTCTTTCGTTCTGAAATTTTTTTTAATCAATCGTATTCCTTGAGAATGACGTTATTTTTCGTTCGTGTTCCTTTGATTGGATTAAAAAAAACATTTCAGAACGAAAGAACGTACGAACGAATGCAACTCAAAACCCGCCTTTAACGCGGTCGGATAAAGACCTTTCAGGCTTCAGCCACGAGAAATGAAGTGCCTGCTTTTATATGGCACACCAGCCGAAAAATTATGTAAGAATTGAAAGAATTCAAACTCAATTCGTAATAGAAATTTTGTGCAATTTTATAACTTATAATATTATACGACTTTCATATAACAGATATTTCTAATTTTGTTAATAAAATCAGATCGTCATTCATATCTTTCGGGTTTTCTTTAGGTATCAAAAATGTTACTCGTATTTTGAAGACTAAACAATCAATAAATGACGTTTTTAATTAATCGCCCGACTTTTAATTCGACTGTCTCACTAAAATGGCACCACTCAAAGGATATGCGGTTTTTCTAAAATACACAAAGATGACAATCCTTTGAGACAAATTGTTATAGCTGTGTGTTGGCCCAGCATTATATAGGTAAGTGTTTTTTGTTATGGAAGAATATTATGGAAGAATATAAATATGGAACTAATTATGGAAGAATATAAATTAAAAAGTTACTCCAACGATTTAAATTTTTCCATAGAGGTGTCCTTGATCATATTAAATTTAGTTTTACTGCAAGATAGCTCCACAATAGCTAACCTATTGACATAGAGACTTATTAAGTGTTCATTGAAACGGTCGCTATTCCCTTAATCGTACGGTTTGTCACGCCAAATAGCAGTCAAGTTTCAGTATTTCTTCTATAAACCCTCTACTATGACTGCTATGAAATAATTGTATTGCACTAATTTTTTACGACTATGGTCATTTAAAACGGCCTTTATGCCGCCTACTCGAAAATAAACGACAGCAACTTTTTTGGTATTTTTTTCAAAAATACTAAAAAAATTCAAACCGTCTCAGCTTCTTCTATTGCAAAATTACCATTTATCGAAAACAACAACAAAAATAATATTTTCAACATCTGCGAATTGTCTACGAATTTTCTACATTGTTTACGTTGAAAACTATTGTCTACGCTATTGTCGATATTTGATTGTAGATAATCTTAAAAAAGGCGTAGACGCTTAACACTGATGTCAATCTATAAAATTATATTTACCTATTTAAATTTCCTATTTTTGAGGTAGTGGCTCTCTCTCTCTCTCTCTCGGTGCCAAAAAGTGATCAAAATCTCAGAAGAAATTTAACAACACTCTGATTGAATCGCTGAATTTTAAGCTGGGTAAAAAGGAGGTAAACCTAATTCGAATATGCTGAATCCAATGGTGCTAGTTTCATTCCAAAGTTAGTCCCCATTTTTTAGATATCGCTTTCGAAAGTTAAGTATACCAAATTTCTAAAAGTGTTGTTTATTATTGTTCTCCAAAGGATTACTGATATCGGTATCGGTGCGTACACGTTCCGTTAAACAGCTCATTTTCAAAGCCATTACCTGAACCAAAAATTTAATTTAGGCTAAATTCAGGTTTATTCAGGCCCTTATCAGAAAATATACACTTTAATAGCACACTGGATTTCAGGCCCTAATCCCATTGAACATGTTTAGCACATTTTGGGGATATGGTTTGGGTTCAGAACAGGCTCATGGTAAGGAGTAGCAGAGGGCCCTCATATACAAAAAGTATAGTTTTGACTATGAATCACCAGCTGAAAGAAGTGGTTCGGGCGATGGGAGGAAACACCCCTAATGTGTTTTGGTTAAACTACATTTTGAGTAAAACTGTATATGTAATATTCAATTTTTGGTTTTTCGTTATTTTTTTCAATGAACTAAAGAGGTCCATAGCGTATAGGTGTTGGCCCTTGTGTTTTTTTCCTTGCTCTGTATCTTTTTGTGAAAAAGTAAAAAATGGAAAGTTTTAATGCGTGATTGAATTGGATTAATGCTGTTTGCCTCGGTCGATATTTTTGGCTAAATCTTCGACTTTTCTAAACAGTTGGTAGGCTCATACCGGTCATTCTAGAATGGCGATACGTTTTTAATGTCAATTTATTTTTGCCATTTCAAATTTACTTGAATTTTATGGTCATAATGTTCACTTATTTGACCTATAGAAAATATTATGATATGCGACATCATTAGTGATTTGGTTTTTCAAACGTTTCGTTGGAAATTATTCGTTTCCATAAACAAACTTTGTGCGAATTTTGTTCTTCAAAAAATCCGGGTGACTGCTTCATATAACTACCGTTAAACTACCGTTTAAATCAGTTATTGGAAACTTCGTTAATGTAAGCAATCAATTTTGCATGAAATTTACCGTCATAAAAGCTTCACCCTAAAATATGTTAGGCAAACTAGCATCGAATAACATACAGTGATGAGCAAAATTTTCCGGACAAATATTAATTTAGGAAACTATCTGTAATTTAACAATGACCCCGGCCATTTTTAAATTTTTTTTTTTTTTTTTTTGCGAAAACTACTAAACTCGTTATATCCTATATTTTTGGGCTAAATTACCCTTGATCCTGCCGCATATGGATAAGAAAACAAAAGGTATACTATGGCGTAGGAAATCTCCAATTTATTGAAACAACAATGGGTAGTACAGTCTGCTGAAAAAAACCGCTGTGAAACCGATTTTTATTTGTACCAAGATAATGATCCCAAGCACAGGCGGTAATAGATAGCAAGCGATTGCATATGAAATATTAATAGTCTTAACCTCCAGACTTATTAAAAAACTAAACTGTAAACGAATTTTTACTTATAATAAAGAATTTGAATTACAATTTTGTCCGAAAAATTTTGCTCATTGATATTGGTATAAGTTTTGTTTTCTTATCCATATGCGGAAGGATCAAGGGTAATTTAGCCCAAAAATATAGGATACATCCAGTTTAGTAGTGTTCAGAGACGCTTTCGAAAAAAAAAATAATTAAAAAAATGGCCGGGGTCTATACTACTATACATACACATCTGGCCATTTCAACTACGTTCCTATTTTTCTTTCAGCAACACCATCGAAACAAGCTAGATTGTTTTTTTTTTCTTTCTCATTGTCAATTCTACACGTTTAAAGCATTGACCAGTCAGTCTTTAAGAAATTTAAGTAAGAATGCGACCATAGGAACATGCATGTTACTGACCAGCGAAACTTTAAGAACTTTTCGTTCAGTTTCGTTAAATTTGAATTGTCATTTAACAATCTTTAACAAGAGCGAAAATTATCGCCCAAACTGAAGGAAGAAACGTCAATGTATTCAGTTTTGTGATATTTGTGAATTAATATTATGTATTTATGTTTTATTAATTAAAATAATAATTTAAATGCATTTTAAACATGTACATAGAATATTATGTAGTGTAATATGTATTAAAAATAATAAAATACAAATATTTTGAATTTTTTTTTGTCAAATCGTGTTAAAGATTCGCTGGGCGATCTGTCAAAATTTCCGTAATAATACACTTTCGTTAGATTCTGTAAGGTTTTATTACGGATTCTTAAAGACTGACTGGTCAATGCTTTAATTCACAAACGTCATTTGTACAAGTTTTTTTACAAAATTGACATTTTTTTCGTTATTGGTGTTAGTGCAAATTGATGAGAAAATGTTCATTTTTCTGTTTAGATGTGCGTCAAAAAGCGAGAAAAAACCAACCGTGATTTTTTGTGGTAAATAGTTTGCTTTGTGATGCGTTTTCGATGTGTTTTTGAATTTTTGGGCAAAGAGTAGACATAACCGATGTTATTGTTATTTCAATAAAATAACTAGCTAAACTGCATAAAATTTCGATTATGGTTTATCAATTTGTATTGGGATTTTCCCGGCAAACGAACATCACAGTGTTTAAATCTATGATGTTTGAAAATTCCGTATTTGTGCCTCGAGAGGGGTGGAATGATTCTTGGATTCTATATTTATAATTTTTCAGAATTTCTCGTCCATAAAATGTTGGGAATTTACTTGAAAAGGTCTAATCTAGGTAGTAAATAGACTTGGGAAGGAGTGGTGGGGTTCCTTGAAATGCAAGCACCATCAGGCTAAAGATGTACAATTTGGCCTTTGGCTACATCTTTGGCCTTTGGCTAAAGATGTACAATTTGGATATTCGATTTGGTCCTAAATAAGACGATGATATTTGAGTTTAAAAAAATCGCAAAATCAGAAATTTGATCCGATTCATGCAGAATGAAGTACAAAAAGTTAATAGTCTCTCGGATCGATTCTCTCAGATACCCTTTGGTAGGTGTGGAGATCACTTTAGATGGTGGTGGTGGCTACTGTTCTTAGACAAATTTTCATTTTTAATACATTTGGCTCGATGAAGACAGAGGGCAGATAAATATTTTAAAACGTTGAAACAGGAATACTGTTGTGTAATTTGCATAATAATTTCATAAAAGGTTTAGTTAGTTATTCAGACTAAATATAGTTATCAATAATAATTGTGGACAAATTGAATTTATTACTTATTATCATTAAAATTTCACAAAACACTTGTGCAAATTAAATTTTACAGAATGCATATTAATCCAAGTACCTTCTGTATAAAGTAACCGTGCGAGGAGAATTTTGGTTGCCAGCCTGGCGCTGAGTAGCGTAATGTAATCTTGAAATAAAAAAACAAATCGGCCAAAGGTACACAGCATTAGTATTATTTTGTGCGTGCAAAAAAATCAAAAAATGAGGTGTTGCTGTTTAAAAGTGTACCTACTGTTGAATTACTGGCTTGAAATTAGTTTGTGACTCAGTTGATATTTTGGTTGAGCAGATTGTGTGTCCATAATCAACAAAGGCGTGCATATATTGGTTTCGTTATTTTGCATGATTAAATGGTTTAAAAAAGTGTAGCGGTAATTACTAATTGATGATAAAATTCACGTGTGTTTTCCATGCCAATTGTGTTGGGGTGCTTGTGTCCTCAAATTAGATTTCGTTGTACATGCCACAACATTTAGCAAGGTATTGTAAAGAATTGAGTCGCATGGTGTAGGGATGCCTTTACTAGTAAAGGAAAGTTATACCCGAGGAAATGAAAATGGTGTTATGAGGTTGAACAGTTTATGACGAGTTTTGGTCAGATAATTTATGACGAGTTTTGGTTTGATAATTGATTCTACAAAAGAGTTCGGAATACCATTTGGAAGTGAATGATTCAACCTTTCTATTGAATGTAAATTTGTGATTCTGAGTGCGCATTTAGTTTTAGCTGAAGTTGTCTTACCTTTGGTAAGGCTAATGCAGAAGGTAGGATGTTTAGAGTAGACTGCGAAAGAGTTGAGACTGCTTCAGGTTTCGGAAAAATCCTTGGATCCAAGATATTTGATCCAACTCTTTAGTCAGCTCTTAACTTTCACATTAAATCTCTTATAATTCTTTCAATTTTTTCAATTAGCACAAGTGTCCGTTCGTTGTATTGGTCGCCTTCAAAGCGTGTATTCCACAAGCACTTAAAACATATGTTTTTAAATTATAGGCAGATAAACTGTAGTCCGAAAACAAAACCACATAAAATGTGAAACTATGCCAAGGTTTAATATTTTTAAAATTAAGAATTTTGTTGTTTTCTAATTCGAATAAACTCCATTGGAACTAAAAACAAAGATTTTCCCAAAGCTATGTCGAATAACCAAGAAGGTTAAACTAAAACCTCACTTATGAGTTTACTACTAAAATATACTGATTTTAAACGCCATTGTTGGCCCGAACTGTATGAACAATCGTGCTCAAATTTCTATGACGAATCAGATTTTCGTGTTTTTCTAAGCAATCAGAAAGCGCGAGGTCTTAGGTAGTTGAGAGAAGGAACCCTTCGTAATCGTTATCCTTTAAATTCTTGAAACATTGGAACATCAGCATAGCAAGATTAAGATAGATTTTTCAACATTATTCAAGTTCTGTAAGGTATAAGTTGTATTACTTGCCGTAAAATATTCATTCTCTGTACTTCAGTCAGATCTTTTTAACAAAATTTTAATTGATGGTTTGTTCACTTGAGTGCAGAGACTGGAACCGAAATGTTTTTCGTTCCGGTTTTCGGTTACGTTCCTAATTTTTAAATTCCGGTTCGGTTCAGTTCCGGTTCGGCCATTAAATATCGGTTCGGTTCCGGTTTTCGGTTCATTGAAAATATCGGTTAATTACGGTTTTCGGTTCCAGTCTCTGGTTGCAACTTGTTCATCACCTAAAATTTACGTTGAAAAAGTGCAACAAGAATATTTTTCCTCTCCAGCTAGTTTATAGACAAAGAGGTAAAACACGAGGAAATGGTGTGTTGCAGTGTTAACTTTGTGTGAACAGCCGGATTAATTATAAAATGCGCCCACTAAGCAGTATAATTCGTTTACCACACGAAAGTAGTTTTTATTATATATACAAAAATCTGCGTAAGTCGGAAGCGGAACAGTCTTAAACGAAAAAATTACCGTCTAGGATAGTTCGATTAGTTTAATTTGTAATAATTTTAAAAACTGAAAACAATTGTATACATTTTTCCGGATAGCAAAAACTTGAACCGGAACGAAAATTAATTTCGATTCCAGTTTCGGTTCAGGTTCAATTTTTTATTTTATTTCGGTTCGGTTCCGGTTTTCGGTTCATTGAAAATAGCGGGTTTTTTCGGTTTTCGGTTTGCAGTTCAGTTTCGGTTCCAGTCTCTGCTTGAGTGCGACTTTTGTGTTGCCGATGGAAGCGATCGACCATGCCATTTGTTGGTGGTAAGCCGTTGTACAAAACCGAGGTTATGTCCGAAGAGTTTTGTTAACTCAGTGAAAAGTTTGGACTCGAATTGCGTTCATTGATCGGTTGTGATGTGAAGGAGCACACCGAATCGTGATACGTAATTTAATTATTGATGTGATTGCAATTGTTGCAGCTGACATATTGGTTATGCAGATGCTTCGGGCCAGCGAGTGAAGCGATCGACAGAATAACCCCTTCCCTACGAAGGTCCGTATAAAATGATACGTCGACAGCGAAAAATTGTATAGTATCGATTAATGGTAAAAACTAGCACACGGGATTCAATGTTCGGCTAATCAAACATCAGGCCCTCAAACATACAAAACCGCCCGTATTGTCTCTACTCATACAAATTTTCCTTGGAAAGTGGAAGTCACGGGTAAAAACTTAAAAATAAAAATTAAAAACTACATTAAAAATTAAAAAGCAAAAAGTAAAAAGTAAACAGTTAAAAGTAAAAAATCAAACGTAAAATGTAAAAAGTAAAGAGAAAAAGTAAAAAGAAAAAATTAAAAAGTAAAAAGTAAACAGTAAAAGTTGGTTTAAAACCTTTTTACGCGACGTTTTGAAAGGCACTGGAAAATGCCTTCCGTCTTCCTGGATGACTGCCTCTACCCATAGTATTTCGGGAACGGCTTATCCGATATAGAATATTTTCGTTTATTTCTATATATCATGGAAAAGTAGAGAATTGAAGAGCTGGTGGAAGCTGTACGCTAAGGGGGTCAGGTACCTGATATAAGAATGGTCCCTAAACTACGTGGTGACAGTAACATGTTCACCATTTATTTTTGTATAAGCTGGTTTAAGGATGAGTGGGCCTTAAGCTTGCCGTTGAGTTGACTGTTAAGTTGGGTTCCAATTGGGGGTTGAGTTGGAGTTGAGTTAGAGTAGACTTTAGGTTTAAATAGGGTTTAGAGAGCAGTTCAGCTGGGAATTTATTTGTGGTTTGAATTTACGGTTAAATTAGAATGAGCCTGAGTAGGATTCAGCGGTTTAATTGGGAATTCGTTTGGGGCTATGTTTAGGGTTGAGTTGGAATTTAGCTTTATTTGTTTTGAATTGAGTTCATGTAAAAATGTAGCTTTTTGAGTCGCGTTGATAAGAGTATTGAGTTGGACATTGAATTTGGGATTAAGTTGCGGGTTTAGTGCTGAGGTTTAGTGGAAGGTTTATTATTGGATTTAAGTAAAGAGGCTAATGGGTTGAGTTGGAAGTTAGCTTGAGTTGAGTTCATGTGCGTATGAAATACGTTCTAACCACGTTGATTTGTGGATTGAGTAAGGCCTTGAATTTGGGCTAGAGTTAAGGGCTGAATTCATGGGAAACTTTGGGTTGCTGATTGTTGCGTTAGGGATGAGTTGGAGTTCATTCAGTCGTTCAGTTAGGGATTTATTTGGTAAACAACTTGACTTGTTATAAATTGAGTTCATGTGTGCATGCAGTTTTTCCGACCCTGTTAATTTGAGAATTGACTTGGGCGTTTAGTTAAGGGTTGCGTTGTTGCCGAGCAGGATGTTTAAGATTGAAGTGGAGATTAGATTAAATTGAGTTTGTGTACGTGTTTTTCAAACCGTGTTGATTTTGGGTTTGAGTTGAACGTTGAGGTTTGGGTTAATCTTAAAGTTGAGTAGGAGTAGAGTTGAGGTTGAGTTATGGCTGAGTTATGGGTGAATTGAGAATTGAGTTGAAGGTTCAGGGTGAGGTTAGATTGAGTTGATATGAGTTGAATTCTTACATGCTTTTCAGTTTTTGAGTTTACTTCAGGGTTGAGGTGTTTGGAAATTATTTAGGAATTGATTTGGGGGTTTAAGTTTGATTTGGAAGATGGTTTGGGATTGAATTGATGATTTATTTTAGGATTGGGTTCTCGGTTGTTTTAGTGTTGAGATGGAATAGGAAGTTGAGTTGTAAATTGAGATAAAGGTTGAGCTGATCTTTGAGTTAGGACCCTGTTGTACGATTGAGCGCTCCAACAGCTCGCTCCAAAATTGCTCGATTTTTAAAAAGAGTACAACTGGGCAGGTTCAGTTAGGGATTGATTTGGGAGTTGAGTTGATTTTCAGGACCAAAGTTCTGATCACCTCGTGAGGTTTTACTCTTTTATATTTTGTTGGTTAAGTTTTCGGATGTTCATTTTAGGGTTATATTAGGGTATTTACTGTTAGACAGCCAAGGAAAAGTCTCCTCGCGAATGCTTAGATTAATATGTATTTTGTAGAATTTGAATTTGGTAAATTATTTTGTGGATTGCTAATAATAATGAGTAATTAATTGAGTTTGCCCACCATTATTATTGTCTACATGTGGCCAAATGTATTAAATATGAAAAAAAAATTCACGGTTTATAATTGTAAGCGTGTAACGGTGTAATCTTGATGAAGTGATTTGTTCATTTTCGGGAGCAAACAGTTTCGTGTGCAATCACAAATTAATGCAAAAAGTTCCGAAATACGAGACTAACATTTTATTTTGGGTTTCTTTTTGATCAGCACTTAACAATTGCGGCATCCATCAGAAGGACAAAAAATTATGTGCATCAGTTGAAATGCCTACAGCCTCAGAAATCTCAGGAAATTAATAAAAATTTGATGTTTATATTTTTGAGGTAGGTAATACCCCGTCCCCACAGACATTTCTCAGATCCACCCCTGAGCTCTAATAACATAATTAGATTTTCACAATGCCATTGTTGGCCCAAATTCCAGAGGGCCGAGGGACTATTCACTTCGGCTGCTGGATTCTGCATCATTCGGATAAAATTTTTGATTTTGAGATTTTTTAATATCGAATATCCTATCATCGTCTTATTAATGGCCATATATCAAACGCATGACTGGTCTCTTGGATATCGTTATCTTCTAAGGCACCTTTCGTAATGAGAAAAAAAATATGGCACATATAGTACTTTCCGCCTCAAGTCAATTTACTAATGCTAAAACCCATCACATCGTACATAGATCCATTAATTTCCATCCCGGTCACCACTAACAGTTGCATTTATTTAAATTACCAACACTTAAATGAAGAACAATAACAACCAACTATTATACGGGAAGATAATTAAAGCTGTCTTAACCTGATTAAAGAAGAAAAATTAAGCCATTGATCAAAACACATTGATACAAAGGTATATTTTGTGAAAGATTACGTCGAAAAGAAAATCGTTCAGAGCAGATCTTGTCTTTCTGTTATTATGCTGACCGATTTATTTACTAAGCCGTTGTCAAGGAGAAAAACAGAGATGCTGAGAACCAAGTGTGGACTTTTAAGTGAATGAGAGGGAGTATTAGAACACATTCACATCGGTAACTGCTGATCTCTATTGCAAACGCATTTAAATTATCTTTTTATGTTATACTTTTATTCTAAATTAGTTATTGAATATCTAACAATTTATAGTGTTCTGACACTCAATATAGGGTATGAATAGGGACTGAGAGCAGGACTAGCGAAATCAATTTTTCTCTTACAATTAATAATTTCAAAGAAATTCAGGGGATCTCGACGTACATATATAGAAAAAATATACAGGATATTTGTAAAACTCGTATTTATAACCTATGTAGGTATGTATAAATTATTTACCCTCGAGCCAAACTATAATACCTTTTAAAATTTTATTTATCTCATAATAATTACTGTAATGTGATGCTTCAATACCCATTATGTATACATTACATGTTTATGCTATTTAAGTACGTACATTATAGTTTACATACAATGATACCATCCAGACCAGACATAAATCCATATTCTCGTATTTATCTCATAACAAAAATAAAAAAAAGAGGAGGGAAAATTAGAAAAAAAACACTTTTATATCTCTAACATTATTTATGCGATATTTTCTAAAAAAAATACGCAAAATTCACGGGGTGCCCCATTATTATATTAACAAAATTCTAAAACCTCGGAAAATAAAATATTTTCCAATATAAATTATATATTTTTATTTTTTTAATTTAATTATTTTCTATAAATTTCCCAACCAAAAAAAAACCAAAAAAAAAAAAAATATTTTGTGTTGGTTGGTGTGTGTGTGCTATGCAAAATGATAATCTCAATATAAGCCTCAGCCATTAATCATGTTAAAATTAAAACAAAAGGAAAATTTATAGTAGGTATAGGAAAAATTCTATACATGGAAATTTGTATATATACTTATACATACATGTACAGAAAAATAATGAAAATGAGCTAAAAATTGGATTGGCGTTCAAAATTATGTATACGCAAAACCGCCTTCAGGAATCAAAATTCAAAAACAGACAAAAATTTTATTTACCCTTGATGAAAAACATTTCTTGGCCCCGATAATTTTGCCTGACTTGCGACTGACACACAATTATTTCAAAGTAAACCTCTACGTGTTATATATAGATATTGAATATTCCGATGTATTTTATAATGAAACTACCTATTCTACCGCTCCTCTTCCGTATACTGTAAATACCGAAAACTAGGTATAAAAAAAAAGATTTCCACAAATACCACCCCGAGGGTTAGCAATTTAATTTAATTCATTTAAATAGAAATAAAATAAAGTTAAAATTACGAGAGAATAACGAATTTTATCCATTTCGTAGCAAAACTTTATTTTTAACTCTATAAATGAATCCTAGAGGCATAGAATTTTCATTTTATCAGGGCGATATACTAAAATGGAAAAACTAAAATAAAATAAAATCTTCAAAAATATATGTAATTGAATTGTTGGACAAAATGAAATAATTAATTTTTTTTTCATGTGATTGATATATTATTGTATACGAGTAAAATTAATTTGCCGAATTAATTAAATCACTGACTGGAACAGAATCAAATACATCAAAGGTTAAAATAAAACAAAATTTTCACCAACCCCTCAATTATTATTTTTTTTTTTTTCTTTTAATTATAAAAAAACTCTACAAAATTGATGAAATAATGTATCGTGGTCAAATGATGTAAGAGAACACAATAATTTTCATTTCAAACGAACGAACGAATATAATATACTATTGTGCACAGAAGGTTATCTCTCGCTCTGAATGTATGTATACGATAAAAAACAAAAAGCACCAACAAAATAAAAAACAAAAAACGGAAAAGCACTATATTTTGTTTTATTTAGAAATACGTAAGCACGAAAATCTGAGGAAGAGACCGCACAAGTGTTTTTACTGTCCTTTCCATTGTTAATTAATTAATTTCTTTTTTTTTTTTTTTTTTTTTTTTTTGTTGTGCTTTATCTATCTAGAGGTGAGCTTTTTTTATACATTTTTTCTTTTTATTATTTTGATATTTAATTAAGTTAATGCTGTTTGTTGTATTATTATAATGCAATTAAGGATTAAAATATTTATGACAGTTTTGTGTGTTTTAATTAAAATTAATGATATGGGTTTATCTCTCTACTTTGTGTAGGTACAACAACAACAACAACAACAGCGACAACCTACAATAATAACAAAAAGATAATTTAATGTTGCCTTTTTAGGTGGCTTATACTCACTCGTATATACGTTTCGTATTTAAATTAGGATGGTTTTAAGATTATGTATAATTATAATATGTTGAAGAAAGGGGTGGGGAGGAGATGGGATTTATTTTATATACGTAAGTATAAATTTTACCTTTGTAATGGACTATGCGGGAATAGAAATGTGTATAACTTTAATTTAATTAAAAATTATGATTCACAGTTGACGATATAATTTTGCATTTAACATCTATAAAATGTCGTCGATCTATCAGAACAATAAATTTTGATATAATATAGTTGGATTTATCTTTGCGATTTGGTAAGCGATATTATGACGTACTATTCCAGCTAAACAGACCACAAGAAAAGAACCTGGCAAAAAAACGTTGGCACTAAAATTTCAGAATTTTGTAAAATTCTAATAGCATCTCGAATATCTAAGTCGGCAAACATTTCAAAAATTCTTAAAATAAAAACTTTAGAATTTTGTAAAAACCTGATGTGAGATTACTATAAAGTTGGTGAAAAATTAATAAGATCAAATTACTGTTTGGCATTCCTTAATTATTTCAGAATTCCATCAAATTCTAATATATGTTGGATAAAAGCTTGAGTATGATGAAAAAAATTTACAAACCTCCAAATAATATTTAAAATTGCACAACGAAAAATAAGTTTCAAAATTTCGCAGTAGCCAAAAAATTAAAAAGTTCAAATTTACACTTAAATTTTAGAACTTCGTAAAATTCTAGTAGGTAGATCTTTGAAATTTCTTAATCATTTCTGATTTTCGTAAAATAATAATATGTATTCTAAAATCCTAATATACATACAATAGGCTTAGAATTATTATCAGCTTGATTGTAATGGCAAAAATTTCAGAATATATTTTAATTATTAAAATATTTCTAAAATTACAATTTTCATTTAATTCAATGAATTGCAGTTTGAATTAATAAAACTAATTAGGGCAATAATTTGATAAGTCAAAAAAGTTTTAAAATTGGAATTTTTTACCAAATGTTAAATTTTGAAATTGATATTTGAATTAGGTTTTTCAATAACTGAAATTTATAGAATAAACCATTTTAAAAATTAAAAATAGTTTCAAGATTTAGTGATCTATTTATTTTAAAAATTTTAACGTAACTAAAAACGAATAAGAATCATCATTGTTCCCAACACCTGTTAAAGCTGTGCTTTAGATTTTGATGAAGCACAGCTTCAACAAATTTTCTTTGGTGAAACTATTATTTTTTACAATTTTGAGTTATGATTGAAATTTTCAAATGACGAACATCCTGGAATTAGTCTACAAGTCTACGAATTAAAAACGGTTATACAATATTTTATGTTATTTGGAAGTTTTACTATTCCTAATAGTCTTAATTTTAATATTTTTTCAAAATAAATTTTAATGTTTCATTGAATTCTGAAGATTTGAAATTTAAGAAACTTTTAAAATTTGTTGTAGGATTATATTTATTTTCAAGTATTATTTGTAAAATTTATTTAAAAGTAAAATTGCTTAAAATTTTTAAATTTGATTTTCTTTTACAAATTTTGATAATTTTTGATTAATTGTGCTGTTAAGTTTTGTAATTAATTAAAAAGGTATTCTTCTATAATGTTACAAATCTTAAAAGTTATAGTACAAATATTAAAAAGTTTTATTTTTAATTTGAAGTTTTAAAAATGAAAAATTAAGAAATTCATGAAATTTTAAAAATTAACCATTATGGCAATTTCATTAAATTTTCAAATTTTAAATGAAAAATTTTCAATTTTGAGTTTCGATTCAAATTTGGAAGTTGTGAACGCCGCGAAATTAGTGCAAATATTAAAATCTGTTTAATTTTTCTAAGAATTGGAAATTTTGTAAATTCTGAAAATATAATTTTTAACATTTTTTAACAAATTGTTTAAATTAAATTTTAATGGTTTTATAAATTCTGAAAATTCAATTTTAACGGGTTTTAGTTCAATTTCGTAATTAACAAAATATTAATACTGCATATTGTGTGTAAATCGTTTCAAATTTCTAAATACAGATTTAATAATTTTGAATAATATGAAATATTCGCAATTGGGGACAAAATATTAAAATTTATAATACTAGAATTTTGAATTTAAAATATTAAATATTTTGATTTTAATTTCATTAATCCAATTTCAATTAAATAAAATTACTTTTGAAAAATAAAAAATACGTTATTGGTTCCAGTCAAGTTTTAATTTTTTGAAATTTGAAAATTAGGAAAACTCATAAAAATTAAATAAGTCAGCTAGCAGTTTCATTATTCAATTTTCAAATTTGAAAACTAATCGTTAATAAATTAGTTGTTTAAACAGTTTTTCTACAATTTGTCAGTTTTGATTAAAATTGGAATAATCCGAGCGACCAGAAATTACTCTCAATTTTAAAATTTTTAAACTGGTTGGAAGTTCAATGAATTTTTAACGAATTGTTCGAATTGAATTCTAATTGTTTTAATTCTGAAAAATTAACATTAAAAATTTGATTTCGGTTTTTTACAAATGTAAAAATGTACTGTTTACAAATGTGTCTTCATATTCAGAATTAAATTACTAAAATTCCGAACCGTCTTCTTATTTTAAAACACAACTTAAACAACTATTCCTTTTCAATTTTTTTATTATAAATTTTCAATTGAAATTAGGATTTGAAAGAACGCCCTGACATTAAAATAAAATAAATATTTTAATTTCACAAACTCGAAGTTTTGTAAATTCTGAAGCTATAAATAATATTACAATTTAAAAAATAAAAAAATAAAAAAAATCCAACAAAACTTGTACTGTTTGAAAAATTGAAAGCACGCGAAAACTTGAAAATGTCGCATAAACTTTGTTCAAATATTCTCATTCATAAAGATTCAATTACAAAATTGTTTCTAAATTTGCTGCTAATTTGATTTACACAACAATTTTAACATTTTACTTGGGAGTTTTTCAAATTAAGAAAGTTGGCATTTTTAAATTTTTTAACAAGTTAATTTTACCTCCATAAATAAATGTTCAATAAAATTTAATTATTAAAATATTTCTAAAATTACAATTTTTATTTAATGCAATGAACAAACTGCAATTAATGCAAAAAATAAGGTAATAATTTGATATGTGAAAAAAATTTAAAATTGTTAGGAAATGTTAAATTTTGAATTTGTCGTTTTCATAAAATTTATCTTCTTAATTTAGTTGTTCGCAAATTGTTTCTAAATAGGTTTTGACTTTGATTTAGATTTTTAATAACTGAAAATTATGGAAATAAATAATTTTAAAAATTAAAAATTTAACTGTTTCAGGATTTAGCGATTTAGTTATTCCGGCCATTTATTGGAGATTTTATAAATTACAACTGCAATTTAAAGAACTGACGGAAAAATAAACTGTATTGTATAGCATTTATTGAATTAATAGAACTTATAGTTATTGAAATTAGGTAATATTATTTGTAGAGTTTGTAGAATTTTTTCTAATTTAAATTTATAGAAATTTACAGAATAAAACATAATATTAACATTTATATTTCTGGACTTTATAGAATATTTAAAATAGACAGAATTTTTTTTGTTTTTGAGATTTATAGAATTTATCGAATTTATAGAATTTTTAAGAACTACACAATTTATAGAATTTGTATAATTTAAAGAACGAACCTAAATCACTTAATCTAGAAAATTTGAAAAATTTATATTATTCATAAAATTTATAGAATTAAAGAGTTTATGAAAATCATAAAATTTTTAGAATTTATTTAGACAGAATGGTAAAAGCCCATTAGACACAAATTAGAATTTATAATTTATTTATTAAATTTATAAAATTTATCCAATTTTAGGATTTCTGTAATTAAGGAATTGATATGATTTTAGAAAGTTGTTGAGTTTATAGATTTTACAGAATTTACAGAATTTTAAGGATTTATAAAATTTATAGGGTTAAGGAATTTATATATCGGCAAATTTTATAAACTTTATAAATTTTTTAAATTTTTTATAAATCCTATTAATTCTGTGTATTCTTCAAATTCTATAAAGTTTAAAAATTCAGAAAGTTCCTTAAATTCACTAAATACTATTAATTCTGTAAATTCTATAAATATTTTAATATTTTTGAATTTATTGAATTTACTGTTTATTGAAACTAAATAATTTATATAATTTATAAATTTATAAAATTTTAACAAATTAAAAAATTTATAGGATTTATAGAAATTATAAAATTTGTAGTACAAGTAAATTTTGTAAAATTTCGGCAATTTTTTGTAAAATTTAAAAAAATACAACTGTCAATAGATCAAATTTATAGATTGTATAGCATTTAGAAGAAATTATAAAATTTATAGGATTTGAAGAATTTAAAGTATGGATAAAAATTATTAAATTCATAAAATTTATTCGATTTTTAAGATTTTTGAAATTTATCGAATTTACAAAATTTATTAAAATTAGTGAATTTAAGGGATTTGTATAATTTAAAGAACGTACCAATAATTTAGACTTTATTGAATTCATAGAATTAATCAAATTTACACGACTTAAATTCCATATTTCGACTTTAAATTACATAAATTTGAATTTAAATTCAAAGATTCATTTTTAATTTATAAAATTTACAGAATTTAAAGCAATAATAAAATTTATTATATTTATAGAAATTTTGAAGTATTTACAATACATAAAATTTGAGTTTTTAGAATCTATAGAACAGACAGACTTTAAACAATTTATACAACTCATAGAACGTACAAAATTTAAAGAATTTTTATTATTCATAAAATTCGTAGAATTTATAAATTTTATAGAATTTTTAGAATTTATAAATTTATTGAGTTTATAGAATTTATCAAATTTACAGAATGTTTAGGATTTATAGATTTAAAGAATTAATTTACTTTACGAACCTTATTGGAATTTTAGACTTTATAGAATTTGTAGAATTTGCTGAATTTTTAAATTCAGAAAATTCTACAAATTCACGAAAAATTCACTTCTAAAATATAATAAGAGAGTTTTGTATAACTTAGCTAGAAAATAATTTAATTTTGAGCCTTTATACTAACTGCAAGTAATACCGTAGAAACCTAGGGAGGTGCCGATTGGCTTAATTTTTTGGCAGAACATGAACGACATATTGATGAATGTAGTAGCATAATATTTCTAAAACATTCTCAGCGGACATAACTTTAGAAATGTAATTGAGACAACAAACTCTAAATTATTGAGAAACGTTAAGAAAAATTAGGAGTGAGACAATGTCATAAATCAGAATTGCGAACATGTGAATTAAATTATTATCATATTTAAAATAAAAAAAACAATTTTACCTTGATTATCACATCATAAAGAATCAATCAAACTACACTTAAACAAACATCGAGAAAGAGAGAAAGTGACATAGAAAACTAACAATCACTATAATTTATGATAATCACATGAAATTACAATTAGCGTATATATACTTACACAACGTTCAACTCTAATTAAAATTATGTAATTTCACAATATGTATACAGAGAGAAAAGATGGGGATGACAAGTGAAAAAAATTGACATTTTGATTAATTACGAAATCTTAACATTACGGTGATAATTTATTCAAAAAGTACTTTAGGGTTAATACACCCATATCACTATGGTTATTAGTATTCTATTGATGGTGTAAGTAAACATATTCGCGATCATATATATTGCATGCGCGATAATAAAAATGGAACAACCGCGAATATATAATTAGACAGCACAAACATCAATTATGCAAATTAAATTGAATTTGCGTGCTGATCATGATGATGATGATCATTTGCTGTATACCTTTTAAAATCAAATTAATGATGAATAATAAATGATGATAGTTTGTCCTACACTTGTGCATGTATGTTTGTTTATATACATTGTGTTTGCTTGATTAGAAATTAGTTGCATTTAATATTGTCGGATATAGTATATACGATCATGTAACTGATAATTATTTACAGGTAATGTTTGTGATCGTGTGTCGAATATAATAATTATACATGCCTCATAATATGGCACCAATCGTCATCGTGTTTTTAGCAAAATTATATGTAGGTCGGAAAGTGTATTTTGATTAGAGTGTACTGATTATATATAACAGTACACATAATTTATTTCTATTCACCACATTATGTTTGTGTTTACTCGTAGGAAGAAACATTTTATTAATTTCTAACAGGTATGAATAGTGTAGGTATATACAAAAGTTGTCTGAAATATTTACAGCCATTAACATAAACTGGCAAAATTTTAATCCAACGCAGCATTCAACAAATTTTCTCATTATCAATTAACTATTTTCAGACTTAACAGCTTATTTTTGTATTTATGGATTATAAATAGATGGGGAATTTCAAATTCGGAATTAATAAACATTTATTTTGATGGAACTTTAAATTTGAGATTATTTAGTTAAAACCTTTCGTACACTGCTTACTATTTTGAAGAGGAACAGCTTGTTTTTTACTAATTAATATTTATATGCTTGGTAAATAAAGTTATACTTTGCCTTTATCTTTCAAGCGCTTTCCAACTGTGCCTTGGGGGAAAACAGAAAGCAAAAACTAAAATATTTTCAACATTCTCAACATTGTTTAGGAAGTAAGGCCCTTAAACTTTATTTATTTTATAATTTGGAATAAAGCCCACTGTAGTGGTCCTTTTATTGAACGCCTGGATAGTTGCATCGGTATGACCATTTCGAAAATTTACTGTCCCAATTTAAATTGTCTATTTCAAAATTAATAAAATGTACTTCCATACAATGTGTTTAATTTATCAAGCAGAACAAGGTTCTGTAATAAAAAAATGCAGGTTTACAATTAAAGAAAACCTTGTAATAACCTAAAAATGTCCATCAAATCAAAAATAGGTTATACAAACATAATATTTCCCCCCTTATAACCAAACAAGTCTTATTTGGAATAATTTTTTCATACAATTTCTCGTTTTCGAGATATTCAGATAGTTCACTTGAAGTCCTATATACCTATACAATTATAATTATAGCTGTCAACAACAAATGAAAATAATAATTGTGTTCGTAGTTGTTTTATAAATAAAAATCTACATTTCAATTACATTTTTTGGTTGTGTCACAAATTCTCTAAATTGAGTTGATTACTGTTCAAAAATATTTAATAAAAAATTAGTGATTTAGGGTTAGTAATAAACGGTTTGTTGTTGGCAAACAAATTTAAAAATTTAATAAAATTCTCCCAAATTTAAGAAAAATTTGAATTTATAGTAGCAGCAAATTTTAATATATTGCAAGCGTTCTGATATTTTCTAAATACAGAATTTTTTGAAAAAAAGCAAAAATTTTAAATTTTTAATTTATGGAAATTTTGAAAGTTTCAATTTTATAAATTTTTAAAAATTAAAATTTGATGATTTCTAAATTCTGGAGTTTAAACATTTAAATATTATTTGTCTTCTGATTGGTTACATCTACCTACACCAATCAGAAGACAAAAACATTTAAATGTTAAAACTTCAGAATTTATAAATCATCATATTTTAAATTTTAAAAATTTATAAAATTGAAACTTTCAAAATTTCCATAAATTAAAAATTTAAAATTTTTGGTGAAAATTTCAATAGTTAGAAATTTTCACAGAATTTAGGCAAATATCAGAACGCTTACAATATATTAAAATTTGCTTCTAAATTCAAATTTTCCGAAAAAATTTTGAAGTATTTTATGAAATTTTTAAATTTTTTTGAAAACAACCACCCTAAATTTACCAAATCTCGTCAATTTTCATAATTGGAAAAAATTGAGAATTCTTTTTGGATTTCTTTTGACCACTTCACTAAATTTTTAATAAATTTGTTCGAATTTTGAAAAAATTCTAAAACATTATTATGTTAATTAATACCTGGAGATTTAACAAATATTGACAGTTTGAATAAATCCTGAAGCTTCAACAACTCTGATGATTGATAAATTCTGAAGTTTTAACAATTTGTTGCAACAATAAAGAATTTCAACGTTTGAAAAAACCTCAATTCTTTATTCAGTAGTCAGTTGTATAATCGTATTAAGATGTTAAATTTTGTAAAACAGATATTTTCAGTTCTTTTATTAAGTTTCCATAATGGAAGTACACTAAAAGATCTCAAACTAAAAAGATCTTATATGTATTCGTAAATAAGCTCCATTTACGGATATTTATATTTAAATTTTAAAATATTTTGTGAATTTTTCTAAATATTAATTTTAAATTATACAAATTTTGAAATTACAAGTTTACAAATATTAGAAATTTTAATTTTTAAAGTTTAACGAATTTTGAAGTTTAAACATTTAACTAATTTTAAATTTATAAATTTTAAATTTGAAAATTTTTAAAAATTTGAGAATTCGTTCACAACTTTAACACAAGTCGTATTTCCATGAGAATTGCTCGCGATACGAATGTAATAATTCAAACCAGAAGTTTGAATTATTTAAATCATTCCTAATTTTAGTTATACCACCCGACACCAGATGCCAACTTGTTCTTTCTACTTGTTGTTCCATTTCAATTCGAAAAAATAATTCGCGCCTTGTTTCCATGAGAAAAAATAAATGAAAAATAATTTGAAATTTTGGCTTTCATTAAAATTTGAAAGAGCCTACTAACTTCTAGAAATTAGTCTACAGTTTTCATAATAAAATCTATAAAACAGTTTTGTATCATTTGGAAATTTTTGTATTTCTTATTGTTTGAACTTTTACCAAACTATTCAAATTAAATTTCAGTGTTTAATTGAATTCTGGAAACTTAACATTTTTAGAATTTGAAGAGGTTTTAAAAATTGTTGTGGCATTTTATTTTCATGCAATAATTAAAAAAATTATTTAAATGAGAAAATTGTTTTTAATTTTCAAATTCCGATTTCTTTGCAAATTCTGAAAAGTTTTTGTTTAATCTGCTATCAAGTTCTGCAACAATAAGAAACAATTATTTATATCTATCAAATGTTCAAAATTTTAAAAATATGTACATTTCTAAGAATATTAAATAAAATAAATTATGTTTTTAATTGTATTTTATTAATTTTATTTTTAGATAATTTATTGTGAAATTTGATTTTTTATTTCTATCTTGCGACCAATACCGATTTCGATATTAAAATATCATCATCAGTTGGTAATTGCTTTTTTATACTACCCAAAAAAGTAATTATAAACTGACGATGATATTTTGATGATATTTTGATGTCTGATCAATGTAAGTTTTGTAAATTCTGAAACTACAACAAAACCTAACCTGTTTTAAAAATAAAAACCATAATTTTATTAACTTTCCAAACGTATGACGAAAACTTAGATATTTCACTCGAAATTTGTACAAATATTATCATTCATCAGCACACAATTACAATATGGTTTTTAAATCTGTTGATAATTTGACTAACACAACAATTTTAATATTTTACAGTTTTCAAATTCCAATTCCAATTTTCTTAGCATTTTTAAATTTTTTAACCAGTTAATTTTTCATTGAATTCTGAAGAATTCTTTTGCAACCGCATTAGAATGTAGATGTAATTGTTTTTAAAATTAAAACATCCACATACCGTTTACACATAACAACACCGAAGGATAGGATAGGATTGTAAGTTGGGAGATACTCGATCCAGTTACAGATACCCAAGCGATCGATAGTTAATAAATTTTATTAGTAAATATACAGTAAAATAGTTAGTACAAGGCAACACAATTTCTAAAATTATAAGCTTATTCACCCTTGTTTATCCGGTTGGCAGGTTGCTTTAATCTAGAATTAAGTACTGATCCCTAGGAATAACATTTTCTACATTTTTCGTTCCATCACCAAGTTCCCAAATTTGTACTAACCGTAGATAATGTTACTTGACATCGTTGTTGAAATCGTTGCGTCCTCTTCTCTCTTCCCCCCACAATTTTTTTCAAAAATTCATAATTATATTTTAAAATTTTATAAACTATGAAACTTCAGAATTTCCTATAATTTAGTTTGAAATTGGTTCAAGCAACACTTTAAAACTTTTAAATAATATTTAAGCTCCATAAACAGAAAAATTCAGAATTTAATTAGCAAAAAAAAGATAAATTACTCTAAAACTTCAGAATTTTTTAAAATTCTGAAACTAGCACTAAATTTTAGAATCTAGTAATATTCTAGTGTAGGTTATTAAGTTAACAAAAAATTAAAAAACTAAAATTAATATATTAATTTCCTTAATCATTTAAACTACAAAATTTTGTAAAATTTTAGTAAATCTCTAATCCTTAAACAATGAAACTGCAGAATTTGTCAAACTTAAATATTATAGCTATGTATGCTTAAATATATTGGCTACAATTTTAAATATTTCAAATAATACTTAAATTTCATAAATCGAAAAATTTCAGAATTTCGCAAATTTTTAAGAGTTGATTATCTCAGTTTGATTATATTTGCAAACATTTATAAAATTAAATAAATATGTGATGTTAGATTACTGACTACCTCAAAGTCCATGACGTATTAGGCATCAGATTGATTTTAGGGGCAAATAAACTCTAAATTAACATACAAGTTCAAAATTTCGTAATATTCTAATATAAGATTACTAGACAGAATTTCTTTAAAATTTCAGAATTTCTTAAAATTCTAATAGATTATTAGCTTGATAACGTTGATATAATTTTGAAAATTCCATAAAAACCAAAACTATAGAATTTTAAAAAATTCCCATGTTAAATTATTATAAAGTTGACCAATCATTAAAATTATCAAGTTATTTCTTGCAATTCCTTTATTAAATCAGAATTTCATAAATTGCTAACTAATAATAATATTTAAAATTCCATAGATTCTAAAATAATAAAATTTCTTAATATGTATACTAATGTCCGATATCACTAAGTTGGCAAAAAATTAAAATTAATATTTAAAATTCATTAATCACTAAAAATGTAGAATTTTCTAAAATTTTAATTCAAATTAGACGTCAGCGTAAATAGATTGGCCATAATTTAAAACATTTCAAATATGTAATATTTAAAGAGTCATTACATCGTAAAATTCTAAAAAAATTCAGCATGATTAAATTGGAGAACATTTAAAAAATTCCATAAAAATTAAAAATTCAGAATTTTTGCAAAATTCTATTGCTGGATACTATTTAAAATAGTATACAAAAAATAACATTAATTTTAGAAATTCCTGAATCACTTCAGAATTTCGTAAAATTCTGATGATAATTTATGAACATGAAATTTATTGAAGCAACATTTAAAAAATTTTAAATAATTTTTAGAATTCCTTAATATATTAAAACTTCAAAATTTTTTGAAATTCTAGTTCATATTAGAAGTTAACTTAAATATATTAGCTATAATTTGAAAATTTTTAAATAATATTTAAAATATCGTATATGGTAGAATGTCGTAAAATTTTCAGCAGAATGTCATCAAATTGAAAAATTCCATAAAAACTAAAAATTCAGGATTTTACAAATTAATTTATGAAATTCCCTAATCACTTCAGACAGTTTATGAGCGTGAAATTTATTAAAACAACATTTTAAAAATTTCAAATAATTTTTAAAAATCGTATCATTAAAATTTCTTTATTCCGTACTATTCTAGTGTTAGACATCAAGTCTATCATCAAGTGATCAAAAAATAAAAAAAATCAGATTTTAATTTAAAAAGCCAATATTGGTTTATGTTATCAGCTTGATTATGTATATTGGCCTAAATTTCACATTTAAAATTTCTTAATCACAAAAGTTGCATAATTTCTTAAAATTCTGATTTTTATCAAACATTTGAAAATTTAAAATTAAACTCTCTAGTATTTTAGAATTGTTAAATATTAAATCAACAAAAGTTTTAAAAAAATCAAATTAATGTTTAAAAATCCATAATCAATCAATTTCAGAATTTCGTAAAATTATAGCATTCGATAGGTATCAAGCTTGCTAAAGTTTATTGGCTATATTCCAAAAATACCAAATACTATTTAAAATTCCATAAGCAATAAAATGCCATATTCCAAATTAAAACAAATTTTTAAAAGCTTGGTTTAGGGCTCTTTTTAATTTTAAAAACCTAAATACAGTTTAGCTTCGATTTCTATTCGGAATCATTCTCAAACGCGTTATGAAAACCTTATGGATTTAGGATTTAAAGGATTTTATTGAGTGATATTTACATTTGATTTACGATGATTAATTATTGTAATTCTACAGGAACCTCTTTGGGTTTTTTGTTAGAAGGATTGATTTTATTTACATTGGCTTCAGTAGCCTTAATACTAAAAGCATAGACATTCATACTAGATTTCTCATTTCATAGTAACTAAAGGAAAAAAACAAAAACTTCTGATAATTCCAATGTATCGTTGTGTTGTGTATTTTATAAGGCAATGATTTTAGAATGCGTTGCAAATATAATACGTATATGCAATACATCGATAACATTTGAATGGAAAATTTTTGTTTTTATTTTCTGTTTTTAGTCAAATGAGAGATCTATTATGATTGTCTATGCTAAAAGCAAGCTTATTGCTATTGTTTGTTGTGTTACGGGTAAAGCACTTTTTTTTTTTTTTTTTTTTTTTTTCAAACTTACAATCTAACTTAATACTAATATAAAGGTAAAAAATATTTACTAGTTAAGATAGCATTCACCGTGTGAAGACCTCCACTTCCCAGCTCACAGGCCTGTTTGGGTCTCCAACACAACGGACAACATTTTTGCACGCTATGTTGGAAACCCCCACAGACCCGCAAGCTAAGACAAAAGTCCTCCCACCGTGGATGCCTCCCAATTTTGTGCTGGATGCTAGCATTTGTTAGCAAAATAAATTTAATAATTCTCAATTCATTAATGATGGACAATTTCATTTGAAATTTCGCTTTGGTTTATCCAGCGGTTGGATATTCTCCTTTCCGAAAGACCGGCAGAGAACTCATCAATATTCAGCAGTCCAGCTGAGTCGTGTAGTTTTCTTATGCTACTCTGTTTAAAGTCAGAAGGACGTGGCCAGCTGTTGAAGACGAACCTCAATGCTTTGTTTTGCATTTTTTGCAGGGTTGCCTTTTCCAGGACGGAGCAGCGTATGTTACTATAGGCCGGATATACATTTTATAGACTAATAATTTGTTTTGTTCGTCTAGTCCGCTATTTTGATTTAGGATGGGGTACAGCGTCTTGAATGCTATAAAGCACTGTTTTTCAATATTCTTAATATGTGTGGAGAAATCTAGTCCGTTTGCCAGGTGGATCCCTATTAGTGACGTTTATTTTTTGGTCGTTTATTATTATTTCTCCTGCTGGTTTCCATTTGTTTTCGTATCCTTTTTTAGGATAGAAAAGCACCATCTGGGTTTTTGTGGCGCTGATTTTAATTTTTCACCTTTCTTAATACTCAGCAAGAGTGTTCAGGTAGATCTGAATTCTGTTCGTGCATTGGAATCCGCTGCGATTTCATCCGCAAAGGTCTGCAGCTTGGTCCCCTCAGAGCTGGGTTTTGGGATGTCGTGGATATAAAATATGTATAACAGTGGGCCAAGCACGGAGCCTTGCGGAACAACTGCGGCCGCCCTTCTGGTTGATGATTTGTAACAGTTATTTAACACAACGAAGAATTGCCTATTATCTAGGTAAGACTTTACAACTGTTATCAGTGCCTGGGAGACTCGCCACACAATCAGCTTGTGTACCAGTCCGTCGTCCCAGACAGAGTCAAAGGCCTTTTGCATGTCGAGAAATACGGCTGCAACTGTTTTGTGGAATCTCTTTGCAGATTTTATTTGGTTAATTAGCCTCATTAGGGCGTCCGTTGTTGACCTATTGTGAACGAAGGCAAACTGTTCCTCTGGTATCAAGTGCTGGATGGCATCTAATAACCTGCGTGCAACGATCCTTTCAGCAATTTTGCTGAGTCCGCTCAGCAAACTAATTGGCCTTGTATTTTCTGGGCTGCATGACTTGCCGCTTTTTGGGATTGCAATCACCTTCGCCGTTTTCCAGCTTTCCGGGAAGTATCCAAATTTTAAAATTGCGTTTATGATTAGCACCATCTGTCTAAATCCTGCTAGAGGCAAGTTTTTTATGGCCCTGTTGGTGACACCATCGATCCCAGGGGACTTTCTATTTTGTATTCGCTCGGTCAGATTTCTCACCTCTTCGTAGTCAGTGCTTTTTTCGATTGTTTTGAGAAGTCATCCACCGACACCACGACCGGGTCGGGTTCTTCCTCTTCGCCATCATTTTCGCTGGTGCGTGTAGTGCCTTGGAAAAGAGCTTCGTAGTGGTCTGCGATTTTGTTGGATATTACTGCTGGGTCGATTGGCTGTACTCCCTCTTCCTCCAGAACAATTTTTCCTCCGCTATTTGGCTTAATTCGTCTTATGTAGCTGTATACATTTCTTTTGTCGGGCCTAATATCGCTCAGTTTCTTGCGAAACACTGTCTGGACATGTTGTTGTATGTTTTCATGGATGTTTTTGTTGGTCCGGTTTATGAGGGTAGAACTAAAAAGTACTGGGGTCTTGCGGTGCATGTTTCGATAGTAATTTCGTATCTTGATCATTTTCAAGATGTTTGGCGGAAGCTGTCTGGGGTTTGTAGCAGGATCAATGTTGGGCACATATTTTCCTTCAGCCGTCCTGATTAGCTGCGCAAGCATATTGACTCGGGATTCAATCTCCGTGGTGGACTCAATTTGTTTGTTGTCATACACCTCCAACTTGTAGTGTATGTAGGTGTCACGGTGGTTGATATTTTGATAAACATTATAATTTTCCTCTAATTTGATTTTGACTGGCAGGTGGTCCGAACAGAATTCATTTATTGTTCAAATATTTTCGATGCTTATGTTTTTTGCAACTGCAAGGTCAATGACCGATTTCCCCCGAGTACCGGAGCTTGGGAAGTAGATCTGTGCTTCGTTTTCCGTGCAAAAGCTGTTTAGCTGTTTGCCATTTGAGTTTCCTTTTGTGGGGTCCCAATAGTGGTGTTCTGCGTTAAAGTCTCCGCATAGAAGAACTCTATTCTGGTGGTTAAGCAGTTTGCTCAGGTCCGCTTTGGTTACTTTCCAGAAGTAAATTGCGAAGATTGTGAATGCATCTGTGCCTTCTCCGATAGTCAGCGATGTGGCTGTGTAGTTTTCATCCACAAAGGATTTTGGGTTTGAGTGGCTTATGTCCTCTCGCACAAGTAAGGCCGTGCCTCCCGATCTGCCTGCTTTTGGGTTAGTTCTGTACATTTTGTAATTTTTAATGTAAAATTTGTGCGATGCTGCCATTTGTGTCTCGTTGAGGTAGGCAATATGTGGCTGGTGTTTGTCGATCAAAACTGTAAGCTCATGGCGGCGCGCTAGGCTTACTAGGCTGTTACAATTTAAGCTAATAATCTTCATTTGAGGTACTGGCACACGAAGTTAAGGTACATACTCTTTTGTGTGTTAATATCGCGTACCTGTTTTAGTCGCCGCATGAACTCCGTTATACTTTCTGTTAGTGAGGTAAAGTCTACTCCAAACAGCTGCTGGGACTTTGAGAAAAACTCTCCCAGAGGACTACTTGTTTCGTGGGAGTGACTACCTTCTATTGGTCCTGGTACATTTTGACCACCCGTATTGTTATCGTAATTTTGGAAGTTTGTGTGATTGGTCGAAATATTGCTTAGTGAGTGAGAAAAACTAACACCTGGTCTTACGAAATTAGAGTCGAAAAAAGAACTCGCGGGTCCCATCGAATTTTTTGAATTTTGGAATTTATTAACTTTATTTTACTTACCTATGTATTTCAGCCTCTCTGGACATTCCGTAAAGCTGGCTTCGTGGCTCCCTCCGCAGTTGTGGCATTTAACTGGGATATTTTGATCCGTGTTTATTGGACATTGCTCTGGTTCATGATTGCTGGCACATTTGACACAGATGTACCTCATGTAGCAGCTTAAGGCAGCATGGCCGAACCCTTGGCATCTTCGGCATTGTGTTACTGGAGCCTTCCTCTTGGTCTCCCAACTAATTTTATATCCGCAACATCCATGTATTTGCTTAATGTCCATGATTTTAGTGTTTGGCTCGAATGTTACCGTGAAGCTTGGTAGCTTAACTTGGACATCTTCGCCCTTTTGATTTTTAACTGTTTTGACCATGGGGTACACCTCCACTGGTTTTGGAGGTGTACCCCATGGTCACATAAAAAGGGATTACCAATCTCAGTTTTCACGATAATTCTTCCATAAAAATTCGACGAAAGGTAAATATTCCAAAAAGATATTTTAACGATTCTGTTTAACAATTTTGAAGCAGAATATCACTTTGACAGGCCTACAGGCAACCAAACGTTTGACCTGTATCAGTTAGTGGAAAAAGTGCTGTCGAATATATTCAACATTCTAACTTTGTCAATTCTTTGGAATCGCTGGTTTAAAAACTAAATTGTGATGGGTTGAATGTCTTTGACATCTTTGAGAATATTTTTTGCCTGATTTGGGATTTTAAAAATGTAGCATTTTGACATTAAATTGTAAATCGAGAATTTTTGTCAGTGCTAGTGTACGCATATCCAAACATAGATAACACCGATTGCAGAACACAAAAATCTCATAAATGTATGAAAGACATATTGACAAAGACGTTCTGTAATTCTGGATAAATCTTATAAATTTATAATACTTTAGTCATCCATGGTAACACAAAAACATATCTAAAATTAAAGTTTTATGTTATACCTAAAACTAATCATAGAAAAGTGTGACCAAATACCTTGTACGTATGTCATCTTTTCACTTCAATTATCAACCCACATTTATTCACACACCAGTTACGTTCATTCATCCCATCTAGGTTAATATTTTCTTTTGTCTCTTTTGCCATGGTTGCTACTGTTTACAAAAAAAGGTATAATAAATAACCATATCACCACCCACCCACATACTAATTTTATGTTTCACTAAATTAAGAAATTATCTTGTTAATATATTTTTGACAAAGTGATTACACACTACTTAATGTTTTATAATAGTGTTTCAAGTTACATACATATTTATGGTTTGTTGTTGTGTGAATGACGTGTTCTAATATTAGTAGAATACCATTTCGGTTTCTTCTTATATTTCGTGCGGTTGTTGTCTTAAATACTACTCTATAAAAGTATAAAACAAAAGATGAAATTGGTCTACCATGTGATGACATTCACACGAAATTCTTATAAAATATCCACAATGTTTTTTGTTTGTTTATCTTAAGACACCGCATCCCAAATATATGTATACAAGACAAAATGTAAATAAATATGCATTAACTAAGTAAAACTCTTAATGATGGCTGTAGATAATAGCGACGACGTATAATTAACAAGATTATAGTCGTATTTAGTGGAACGATAATAAATAGTAAAACTATCATCCATTTAAGTATATATTGACCCAAACCATGATTTTCATAATTCATTAAGAAATGGAAGAACAAAAAATTCTTTACCCATTGAAACCAAACAACAATGATCTGCTATAAAATCTCAAACTCTTCAAATTTTTTTTTCCTTCCTCAACACGCTCTTCATTTCCTACTACACTATACACACCACTTTTCATCTTCTTCTTCTTCTACATCGACTTGTACAAAATACAAAATAAAGTTTTACGTAAAAAAAAAAAAAAAAAAAATTAATTAAATAAAATTTTTCCAAACATTCTCATTTTCTTGTTTAAAACAAAACAATTGAATTAATTAGAAAATTTTAATTAATTAGTTTTTCAAGAAAAAAATAAAAAAAAGGAAATTTTTGTTTTGTGTGATGAGAAAATGAACGCAAGTACCAAGAGAAACTACATCAACCATCATCACCCCATTTTTAATTTTTTTTTTTTTTTTTTTTTGTTATTTAACAAACAACCATTTTCTAATATATTTTAATTACCCTACCATTTTCTCTTAATTTTCATTTCGAGTTGGAAAAAGAAATAACAATAATAATACAAAAATGGAATACTTCAGCAGTATATGGATGTAGACACATATGGTTAGATGTTTGATTTTTATTTACGTATTTGGAAAGGACATACTCGCAGAGGGTGGTACCAAATGTGTTGCTAAGATATAATTAAATGATTTTTAAAGTAATTTGACAATATTGTGTCATCTGCTGCTGATAAATATACTAAAATCCTAATTTGGTAAATATTTCGTCATAATTCGAACTCGATTGTTGCAATATGTGTTCAAATCGCTAAATTTTTTAATCAAACATCAATGTTTTATTAAGTTTTTTTAAAAAATATTTGTTAAAATTTACAAATTGTCAGAGTATTAAATTAGAATATTCGGAATTTAAGAATTTGGAATAAATTTCGGAAATATTTGGTGAGAACTAAAAATCCATAAAAATATTTAAAAATTAATCGATTTTCATAAATTTTCTGATTAGGTACACGTACCCATTCTAAATTAAATTCTACAAAATCTATATATTCAGAATTCAATAAATCATTAGAATTTAATTTTAAATAATTAAAAAAAATTAAAAAAATTATTCTTTCAGGATTTAAAACAGTTCAAAATAATTTAATTTTACAAATCTTCAAATTCTGGAACATTTCTTTTCTCGAAAAAGTTTGACCGGATCCAACAAAATTTTTATTTTCTATTTTCTAAAACTAATTTTGTTTAATTAAAATTGAATTGTTGTACAAAAAAACGAAATTCAAATCACAATATTTAATTCAAAATTCTAGTATTAAAACTTTTAATATTGTGACCTATTTGCGAATATTTCATGTTACTCAAAATTAACAAAGCTATATTTAGAAATTTGGATCGATTTGCACACAATTTGAATTTTCGGAATTTTGAAAAACATTAAAATTTAATTTAAACAATTTGTTACAAATTTTAAAAATTATATTTTCAGAATTTATAAACTTTATAGATATAAAATTAAATTATTTGATAAATTAAAATTGGGGCTGCCGCCACTTCTAAATTTGCATCAATTTCGGGGGTGATTTTAGTCATATCTAATACGATGTGACAGTAAATTCGAAAATTAGGTTTCATCTTAAAAATTGACTAAGTTTCAAATAAAAAGGCACGTATGGATTCGAGTGAAATTAAGAATTCAAAAATAATATTCTGATGATTAAAAATTCTGAATTTTTCACTGAAAATTCTGAGTTTTCACTTCGAAAATTGTATACTCTATTAATATATTGATACGGCGTCCAACAAGCTGATTCTTAGATATTCATTTAAAAACTAAAGATTTCTAAATTACTGGAAAGCTCTATGACCATCAGTCTAATGATTATTCTCAGTTGGAGTAGGCAATTGCCAATTATTCGAGCCATTAAAAAAACCGAAAAAATTTAGGAAAAATGAGATTGAAAATGCTATGGAATCAGATTCTGATTTTTCAAATAAAACTGATTATGAGCTATGGCTCACAAGCGAGCAAAATTGTAATTTTTACAGAAGCGAAATGGAAAGTTTGAAATTACAAAATAGTTTGTTGGTTGAAGAAAATAAAATAGGCGATATTTCAAACCCGTAAAAGAATTTTTCGAATGAAACAGTTTCAATCGAATCAAACAATTTCTCATCAAATAGACAAATCTTCAGCACAAAAACATCTTAAAACTTTTGATAAAATGCTTATTAAACATCGTAAAAATTATACGGATGAAGAAAAAGATTTGGCTCTGTCTATTTTTTTTAAAATCATTCCACATCCGCTTCGTATTTTTTCTTGAGGGATAATTTAAAGTTTAAATTGCCTTCACTAGCCTCGATTTATAGATAGTTTCCACTTCAAGAAATTTTACCAGGTTCGAAAAATGAGGATTTATTTGCTCAAATAAAATCGAGAATTGATCATTTTTCTGCGGAATCTCAGGAATTTATGTTGTGTTTCGACAGAATACCTATAGCAAAAAAACTGCCTATAACGGAAAAATGGATCACATCGAAGGTTTTATTGATTATGGGGAAGGAATTACAAATTGTAAATAAGGCTAACTAACGATCTTATCTTGAAATATTTTTCCATTGGTTGGAATGTTACAAGTTTGATTTGCGATTTATAGGTCTTTAGGTAGTACAACGGATCAACCATATTATATGCTTCATGATTACAAAATAATATTATGTATTTATGATGTGACACACTTAATAAAATCTGTTCGAAATAATTTAATAAATTATAACTTGATATTAGCAAACGGAAATAATAAAGTTTCTTGGGATGTAATCAGACAATTATAGAAAATAGATTCGGCATCACTTCTCAAGGTTTTCAGATATTTAGTTCGAGCGCCGCTTCTGGTATACGTACTATTGAAAAACTAAAATAGTTTACGCCTGATGTAACATTAATGGCTCACGATACAGCAAATTTTTTGGATCGGTTTAATGAAATATTTCACCTACTACATATCAAAGGAAATATTTGACCTACTAAAAATCGAATAGTGGGGCGCTTGAAAATTCAGAAATTGTTGTAGTAAAATTAGAAAACACAATTCAAGTACAAATTAAAAAACGAAAATCCTCTGTTAAAGAATTTCGGGAAATATTTAAACGAATAATGTCAGTAAAGCTTATTTACAGCTCAAAATATGCTTATGCTAACAAACTCATTTTAACAATAACAATTAAAGAATTTTCAAAAACTATTATTACAATTTTTTTTCGAAATTTTAATTTTGTAAACGTCCTTATAGTGAAATTATATATCAAAATTCAAGAATTGAAGAACGTTTACAAAATTAAAATTTCGTAATAAAAAATTTTGAAAATAGTTTTTGAAAATTCTTTAATTGTTATTGTTAAAATAGGTTTGTCTATTTAAAATGGCTTGTAAACACAGAATAAATTGAGAGATTGACATTAAATTTTCCTTCATTCACAAATGAACAATCGCAAATCCCAGATGTCATGTGGCAATACCAAATTAAAATTTTCAGACAGATCTGTCATTTAGTTCAGTTTTGACAGCCATTGAAAACAGCCAACCCATTGTTTTTTGCAAAAAACATGGAAAAAAGTGAATTTCTTGTGTTAATTAAACATTATTTTTGCGTGGAAAAACCATTACGCAAACCAAAACAAAGCTTGATAAATATTATGGGGACTCTTGTCCATCGATTAAAATGATTCACAAGTGGTTTACTGATTTTCGTTGTGGTCGTACAAGCACAACTGATGCCGAACGTTACACGAACATTTGAATATGAAAGAGCTATCCGCGTATTGGGTGCCGCGTTTGCTTACAATCGACCAAAAACGCACACGTGTGACAACTTCAGAGGCCGGTTTGGCGATGTTCAGGCGAAATAAAAACGAGTTTTTGCGTCGTTTCATAACTGTGGATGAAACATGAATCCATCACTATACACAGAAGACCTAATGAGGAGATCATCGATGCAACAAACGCATATTTTGAAGGGTTGGAGAAATCGTATTATTCGGAAGGGATCGAAAAATTGGAAAAACGTTGGACTAAGTGTATCGAGCTAAAAGGCGACTACGTGGAAAAATAAATTTTTTTTGGCCGAAAATATTATTTCTTGTTTCATTTTTACCAAACTTCTCACTCCACCCTCGTATTCTATAAATTTTGTGAATAATATAAATTCTTCAAATTTTTCAGATTCTGTGAATTAGGTTCTATAGTTCTGCAAATTTTATAAATTCCAAAAATTTAAAAATCAATATTATAAACTTTAATAATTCTATATACTCAATAATTTCTATAAATTTCGTAAATTTGAATTTAAATTCTTTAAGTTATATCCTATAAATTTTGTAATTTTGGATAATAAATAATTTCTATAAAATAATAAATTTTAAAAATTCTTTAAAATCTCTTAATTCTAGAAATTCCAATAATATAATCCCGTTAAATTCTAAAAATCATTTAAATCCTGAAAATTCGATAAGTTTCATAAATACAATAAATTCTACAAATTTTATGAATTCTACAATTTCTATCAAATTTATAAGTTCTGTAAATATTACGAATAATGTTAGCTCTTTAATTTTTTTTGATTCTATGAGCTTTATAAATTGTTTAAAGCCTGCTATTTTAAGAACTTAATTCAAAAATTTAAAAATAAATCGTATAAACTTTAGAGTTATTAAAGTTTATAAGATTTATTTTTTACTCAATAATTTCTATACATTTCGTAAATTTTAATAAAAAAATTTGAATTCTATAAATTTTGTAAGTCCTATAAATTTTGTAAATGCCGTAAATTCTATGAATTCAAATAATTCTAAAATATTAGTTTGTATTTAAAGGTCCAACCAATTATGTAAATTCGGTAAATTCAATAAATCTTAAAATCCAATAAATTTTATAAATTCTTCAACGTCTATTGATTATATAAGCTGTTTATAAATTCTAGTTATACAACTTTTATAATTTTATAAATCTAGTCTCTAAATTCTACAAATAATATAAGTTTTAAAAAATTGTTTTGCTCTATAAATTTAAGGTCAAAAAATTCTATAAATTCGATAAATTCTATTAGCTAATTCTAATTACAATAAATTATATAAATTGAATAATTGATGTACAATCTATACATTTTATTAATTCTGTCAGTTCTATAAATTGCATTTATAAATTCTACAATATATTTCGGAAATTTTAGAAATTTTTCTTATACTACAAATTTCATAATTTTGATAAATCATATAAATTTTCTAAATAATTAAAATTCTATTAACTTTATAAATTCTATAGTTTCGATAAAATATAAAGTCAATAAAATAAATAAAATTGTTCATACAATTTACAGAATTTCTAGTATTTAGAAAATTTAAGAAACTTACTAATTTAGACTGTAAAGAACATGTAAACTGTATATTTTTAGGTTTTACGCAGTTTTATAGAATTTATAATTTTTTTATAATTTATGGATCTTTTAAAAATTCTTTAAATTTATAAATTCTATTAACCTTTAAACAATATAAAACAAATTCTTTAAATCCTATAAATTTAAAAAATTCGATAAGTCTTAAAAATTCAATAAATTCTGTGAAACCTTTAAATTCCACAAACTAAAAACTCAAATTTTGCTTTTTCTAAGAATTCTATATTTTCTATTAAAGTAATAAATTTTATAAATTCTTTGAATTCTGCAAATTTTGTAAATTCAAGAAACCTAAAAATAAATAATGTGAACTTTAACAATTCTGTAATATTTGTAAATTTATAAATTCCACAAACTCAAATTTGAGTTATCTTGAAAATTCTTTAATTTCTATAAATTTTATAAATTTAATAAATATTAAAGTAGATTATATTAATTCTTTGAATTCTATAAAGCCGAAAATTTTAAATCTTTTAGGTATATTCTATAAATCCTATAAACTCTGAAAACACCCCAAATTCCATAAATTTTAATAGTTCCTCAAACTCTATAAATTTTTTAATGTTCCATAAATTTCATAAATTCTCTGAATCCTATAAATTTTCCAAATTTTATAAATCCTTTAAATTTTATAGATTCTAAGAGTTCTATACCTAAATTGCTTTAGCTGAAGATTTCTATAAATTCTACAAAATAAAATTTTCTTTATTCTAGAATTTCATAATTTCTATAAATTCTATAAATTCTTTTGAATTCTGAAATTTTATAAAGTCTATGATTTTTATAAATTTTAATAACGCTAAATTCTTTAAACTCAGTAAATTTTACAATTTATACAAATTGTTTAATTTGTCAAAATCAGAAAAAAAAATCGATTTCAGCCGTGTGACATACGGCATTTACAATGAAATTCATTTTAAAATTTCAAAATGTCAGCAATTGTCACCTTAGCTTAACAATGCTTATTTACACAAACGTAAGAAACAATTTAATTTAATTTTCACAATTCAACTGTGTATTTTTTCAAGTTCTCTATTGTTGGACCCAATCCTCCGATTGCTTTCTGTTAAACGTAGCAATTATCAGTACTCTGAAATTTTTTTAGATTTTTTTCATAGAAATAGCATGTTCATTTCATCAGATTGGTGCCAACTAAGCGGGACTTGAGGTTTACGAAATGAATTACGAAAATGAAATTAAATTTAACTCAAGTGGCTTTGCGACTCTATTTGACTTTGCCATCTCAATCATAAAATTCTAAAAATAATCCAGAGAATTGGCAATTGAAAGGTCTAACAAGAAATAGTCATGAAATTAGTGCCAACAATACAGGTATTGAGAAAATATTAGGCTAAATTACGAAAATCTAATTAAATACTATTCACGTGGCTTGTTTTAGAAAAATCTAATAAAATACGACTCACTTATTTCACTGTATATGATGACATTATCAAGTATCACAAGCGAAATTAGTTAAACATTTTTGTGTCAGCAAATAAATTATAAAATTTTTTCTATAAATTTTTACAAATTCTAGAAGCTTGGAAATTTTCAGGTTTTAAAGTTTTATCTAATAATCCAAATAAATTCTAAAATTTTATGCGCGAATTTTTTTTCTAAACCGTTCCTATAAAGCAAAACCGAATACTGAACTGATTACCAAATATTTTACCAGCCTTTTTTTAAAATGTGAAATTTTTGCTAATTCTAGAAATATAAATTTGTATTAGCGCATACTGCGTAGGTTATACAAAAACCATTCAAATTCACAGTTATCTTATGGTATTTTATTTTGAATGTAAACATCACTGCAAGTTTAAATTCAAAGACTTAAATATGCGAAAATGGAACAAAGAAAAAAATGTAATCCGTGGTACATTCTTGCTTGGAGATATTAGTCATGTTTGACGAAAATCACCACAAGTTTAAATTGAATGGCTAATGTTGATTATTTCAATTTAATAAACTAACTTTGGTACCTTGTTTGGAAATATAATTAAGAACAAAATGTAGATAGTGGTCTATTCCTAACTTATACCAATATTGGGGATATACCTTTATGTCCAATATTACCCCAAGTTTAAAATGAACAACTAAACTTGAATATTTATATTTACTAAACCACCTTCAGCACATGGTTCATTATTCCATTAATATTGAATGTTAGCCGATAAATTTAAACTTATGATGATTTTGTCATATCTAGCTCTAAGAGAAAATTCAAAATATTTATGTAAGTGAAGAATGAAAATTGGCCTGGTTCTGCGTTTTATTTGGGTGATTTTCGACATATCTAACCCAATAAGTGGGTGACAATAAATTAGAAAATTAGGTTTCATCCTAAAAGTTGACTAAGTTACATATTATAAAAAGGTATGTATGGTTCCGAGTGAAATTAAGAATTCAAAAATAATATCCTGATGATTCAAAAATTCTGAAGTTTTAACATTTAAATAAGTTTTCACTTCGTATTGATGCTTGTGAAGTTTTTCCGAAAACGTTCCGAAAATTGTATACTCTAATTTTATAACAAGCTGATTGTTGGATATTCCATTTAAAAATTAACGATTTCTTAATTACTGGAAAGCTCTACAACTATCAGTCTAATGATGATTCTCAGTCTGAGTAGGCCATTGTTTACGCAAAGCTGTCGAAAAGCGTGTGAAATAAAATTCAAAAAAACGACCAAAAATCAACTTTTCACATGTGTTGTAAACACTACTATGTAATGATGGTTCATATAAATGCGTGGCAGCTAATGTTCGGATATACGGTCGTTTGATTCAAGAACCTAAACGCATTACTAGCGAGACACTTAAGCCGTGAGTCATCGAAAAATTGAGAAAATCAAGAACAAACAAAAATTCAAAAATTTAAGATCTTCCAGTTCATGACGCTCTTGACTAATTCTTAAATATTTTAAGAGTAGTTTTATGAAATCGACAATTATTGCCCAAAAGTAAAGACGCTCACCAATTTGAAATGAAAATTTTTGCAGACACGATTGATTCGAATAATTCAACCTGTTAATCACGAAGAATTAAGCATTTTAAAACGTTTTACCGAAGTAACTAACTTATAAAAAGCCTAACTCAATAAATAATAATGTTGATTTGTAAGACATTGGTGGTAACATTGCTGTTTGCTGCACTACTTCATTTAATTTATAAATAAGCGTCCGCTCTATTTTTTAATTTATTTATTGTTAGATGATATTCCTGAAATCCAAATTTTGAATTCAATTGTTAAAATTTTTAAAATTTCGTGGCTGGTAATTTTTAGTAGGAGTAATAAATAAAATGTATCAAAAGAAAAAAAGAAAAACGACGAGGCGACGAAAAAATTGATGGTAAAAATGTCAGCTGTAGAAATGGAAAATTGTATGACCAAAGTTTTAAATCAACAAAATACCTTTATGCAAAATATGTTGGAGTAGCAACGTGCATGGATGGAGCAATTAGTTGTTAAGAGTACATTCAACGTGTCCCCTTTCCATTCTTTTGAAAAAATAAAAGATGAATGGGAAACATTCCATTTACAGTTGAAACAGCATTTTAAAGCTCATAATATTAATAATGATGCACCCAAATTCCGGTTCAATGATAAATGAAAATAAGAACTGACTTGATTTTTTATTTCGCCTACTCTAAATAAAAATGCAACCGACTAGTTGAATTCGGGCCCAGAAACGTGCATTTTTTTCTTTTATGGGTTGATAACGAAACATTTTTGCTGTTTCAAAAATTATTTGGTAATGACAAAATTATAAATCAGCAATACAACGATTTAGTGAGTACACTTGCTATATATATTCTGGATGGTGAAGGTACTAGATCATCATTCAAAGGATTAGAGGTGATAAGGAAAATGTCGAGACCAATTAATTTAAACGAACTTCAATCGTTCATGGGAAAGATTAATTACTAAAGTAAATTTATAGACCATTATTCGGAAATATCTGTACCACTCAAATGACTGAGGAAAAATAATGTCAAATTTGAATGGAGTTAGGATTAGGAGAAAGCATTGCAGTTATTAAAGAAGTAAATTATAGAAGCCACCAAATTAGTTCATTTTCGAGACGAACTACCATTATTATTAGCTGCAGACGCTTCATCACATGGGATTGGATGTGTCTTATTATAAATATTCAGATGGCACGCGAGCACCAACAATGATACAGTCAGATTGAGAAAGAAGCTCTGTCTTTATATTTGGCGTAACTAAATTCCACCAATATATTTATGGAAGACGATTTAAACTTTTGACTGAACATAAACCTTAAGTAAGCATTTTTGGTTTAAAGAAACATTTACCAGTTATGACAGCTAATCGATTAACTAGATGGCCAATAATATTATTGGGATGTGATTTCGAAATAAATTATAAATCAACGGAAACTCATTCTAATTCAGATGGATTATTTCGGTTACCTATGGGTCCTGACGAAAAATTTGACAAGGATGAAGGTTGTAATGTGGTGGATGTTGAATAACAACAATTCATGGAGAGCTTGTCTACAGTCGCAGAAGGTGTTGCGAAGTTATACTAAAACTGATGAAATTTTTAAAATTGTTGCATGATAAATTAGTAGGGCTGTGATTTTTAGGTAAAAACCTATTCGTGCTGGAGCCAGGTTTACGTGTTTTGGTTACATAGAAACTTGATTCATAAAATTTCCTTTCATATGGCATCGGTTTGTTAGCACCTTTTCTCACCTTTTCCGTGGTTTGGAACCTTTTTGACCTAAATAAACATTTTTGAACCTTTTTGTCGCCTAAATTGTATAATATTCAAAATCATTTCCAAAATAATCATGAAATGTCCGGATTTTACATCAAATTGGTATCGTATATTTTTGGTCTACGGAAATAAATTTTAAGACAAGCGACAAATGTGAACGCGACATAAAAAATTTCCTCAGTTAAAAATATGAATACGAAAACACATTTGTTCAGTATTTTTATTTCTAAAAAGTGAAGTTTTTACATTAGTTCCAAAACTACTTTAAATGTATTTTTTTTTTTCTTTTGTTGGCATCCATGAGGAAAAATTTGGCATAAATAGGTTTTTTTCAGTCGGTTTCATCGATGGACAAATGTTATTTTGTCAAATTTGTAATGTGGCAATCGTTGCAGTCAAAAAATCACAAAAAGGTCAACATATAAGATCCCAAAAATACAAAAAAGTGCCACAAAAAACCATGGAACTACAAATCAGACGTTTATATCTGAGGTGAGGAATGGAAACGTTAAGCACCCGGCTTTTTTGGTTAAACAAAAAGCCTATAAACGATGAAATTATTTTACAAGTAAAAAGTGCGATAAAATACGAATATATACGGGTGACTATAGAAGAAACAACCGACACAACCGGAAGATATGTGGCCAATGTTGTGGAAGGTGTTTTAAATAGGGATGAAGATGGCCGAAACTATAAGATCAATACATCCCGATGTAGAGAGATGATTGCTTACCCCAAAAATTTATTTTTAAAAGCGCCTCGAGATTCCAAATTTTTAGAGAATTTGAACCGGGTTTGGAGCTTCCACCAAAGCAAATAGTCAATATGTACTTTTTATTTATTTTTACTGTGATGAAATAAGCAACAAATTTAAGTTAATAAATTAATTAAAAGCAGCTTTATTACTCAAATAGTTTTAATTTTTGGAACCTTTTTACCACCTTTTCTTAATTTTATAGAGCATATTTTAGGTACCTAAAATGCATTTTTTAGCACCTAAAATTCACAGCCCTATAAATTAGTAATGATTGGCTTAGACGATGTTCAAAGGAGTAATTTTATTTCAATCAAAATTTACACGAGTAGTAGTGCTCGATGTTTTTAATTCAAAAGTATTAGGAATGTTGCATCACGGACATTGGAGTGCAGTGAAAATAAGACAGGTGGCAAGAAAATATTGTTGGTTTCCGAGGATTCACAAAAAAATTAAAATTATTAATAATTTGGAGGGATGAGAGTAGATCCTGTTGAAATATAATTTGCATTCAATAAATACTAGAAGTGTAAGTCATCCTTTATATAGCACTTTTATATATAACTGTGAAATAAAATGCAGTAGCCTTGAAAGATTTTCTGTCCACTGGATGTAATCCCAATTAATTTTACAACAAAGATTATGGGCCCAGATATCGTGTTATATGGATATATTCTGGAAATTGTGTAAAATAAAATCAAATTTTAATTCGTACAATTTTGCAAAATAATAATGGTGGACAGCGTTCCAAAATACCAAATTCCACGCCTGAATGCTGGACATTTTTTCAATTGGCGTTTCAGGATGGAAATGTTGTTGAAGCTCGACAAGATCGGACGAAAGATCGGACAAGAGACAATGCCAAAGAATGGGGCACAGCGAATGAAAAGGCGCATTCAACAATTAATTTCGTTGTGCGTAGAGGATGACCAAATTAATCATATCCGAAACACGAAAAGTGCAAAGGAAACCTGGATAGCGCTAAAGGAATTTCATGAGCGTGATTCACCGGGCACCAAAGTGCGATTTTTACGTGAAATAATGAAACAACGTGCAACAGAGGATACTCATATGTTGGTTCATGTCAATCACATGAACGAATTGTTTCAGTAACTGCTTGCACTCGGTGAACATCTCAAGCCTGAATTTTTTACGAGTGCCACGCTACTTGGTTCATTGCAGCACAGCTATGATGCATTGATAACGGCGTTCGAGGCACGTAACGAAGGTGAAATAACACCAGCGTTGGTGAGTGCAAAGGTAATTGAGGAGTACAGACGACGAAAAGATAGAGATGAAACGAAGCATATTTCTGGTGATGCGAACGCATTAAAAGTGTCAAACAGTAATAGTTCGCAGAAAACAAAAAGTGTCGTCAGTTTTTTCTTCTGTAAGAAGAAAGGTCATTTTCGGAATAAGTGCGATGAATATGCAAAATGGAAAGCAAAGAAACCCAATGAAAGTGGAACATCGAAAGCAAAGCTGGCGAGTCTTCAAGCGACTGGATCCTTGATTCTGGAGTGACATGTCATATTTCCATTTGCCGTGGCGAATTCATTGAAAGAAAGTCGTCTGGTAGGGGCAACGTGATTGTGCATTTTTTGAATGGAGATGGGAAAATAAATGAAATAAAAATCGAAAATGTTTTGTATATCCCAGAAATCGGTGTGGAAAATTCATTTCTGTAAAACAACTGACCGAAAAAGGGTTAAGTGTTATTTTCAACGGAGATGTTCAAAATATCGTACTTTGATAGAAATGGCCCGTTGCATGCTGCTTGATGCTGGATCGGAACATCGGTTTTGGGGTGAAGCGGTTGTAATGGCGAATTATTTACAAAACATATTACCGTGCAAAGCAATAAGTCGAACTCCTTTTGAAGCTTGGAACTGTAGAAAGCCATTTGGTGCAAAATGTTTTGTACGAGTTCAAGATGCGCAGCATCGGAAATTAGATTCGAAAGCGGAAGAGGCAATTTTGTTGGGTTTTGATTCTGAATCGAAAGCATACACGTGTTTCGTGAAAGTAAAACAGAAGATTGTCATTTCTCGAGACGTTAAATTCACAGATGATACAGCGGCGAAACATAACCTACTACGTTACTTTACTACTTTACGTGAATTTAGATGATCCTCAACCGGAAGATGACAACGAATACCCAGAAGTTATTCCAACGGAGACCGTTATTTCCAGTCTGAACAGTGATAATAGTACCGACAAAAACCTAGATAATTAACATTAAACGTTTGTAAAAAACATTGCCAGTAACTCGTCGCTTGAGCTACTAAGACGATCTGATCGTTCGACTATTGGGAAACGTCCAAGATATTTGATTAAAGAAAGCAGCGTTGTTATCAATGGCGAACCATCCAACTTTAAAAAAGCTATTTTCTGCACTTAAAAGGATTATTGGATTGACGCCATGCGGAGGAGGAGTATGCATCGCTGATTAAAAATGATAAATGGAAGCTGATAAATCTGCCTGAAGGTAAAAATTTGGTCGGCTGCAGATGGATCTATAAGTTAAAAACTAGTGCTGATGGAAAGATGCAGAAATATAAGGCTAGACTGGTAGCACAAGGCTTTAGTCAAAAATATGGAGTTGACTACGATCAAGTGTTTGCACCTGTCGCAAGACACACAACATTTCGAATTTTGCTTTCAATTGCAGCGAGCAGCAAAATGATGGTTAATCATTTTGATGCGAAAATCGCGTTTCTGAATGGCGACTTACAGGAGGAGATTTACATGCGTCAGCCACCTGGATATATAGCCTATGGAAATGAGGATAAGGTATGTCGTTTAAACAAAAGCAATTATGATCTGAAACAGTCAGCACGTGTTTGGAATGAGCAGAAATGACGAAGAGCAAAGCTAGAACTTGTTTACACACTTACCAAGGGCAACGTGGCTACAAGTTTGTGTTAACATATGTCGATGATATATTGGTTATTTACGACACAAAATAATACAGCATTAATTTTGAGAAAACGTTGAGTTCGAATTTCAATATCGACAATCTTGGTTTGATAGCAAACTATTTGGGAATGAGAGTCGCTAGAAATGATTATTTCTATATGCTTGATCATGAGCAATACATTTTGAATGTTGCAGCAAGATTTAATTTGGAAAAATCCAAACCGACTGATATTCCAGTTAGTGCAGCAATAGGATGTTTGTTATACATATCGACGAATACTCGTCCTGATATTTCTGCAGCCATTGCAATATTATCACAGAAAGTAGAACCACCGACGCAGTCTGATTTGAACGAAGTAAAGAAGGTGATTCGTTATCTTAAAGGTACATTGTAACTACGTCTGAAATTAGGATGTGAGACAATTAGCAAAGAAATAAGTTGGATACGCTGATGCGAATTGGGCAGAAGATCGCCAAGCACGAAAGTCCAATTCTGGTCACATTTTTATTTTAATGGTGCAATTAGCTGGTCTTGCAGACGGGAGGATTGTGTAGCCTTATCATCGACCGAAGCTGAGTTCATGGTAATGTCTGAAGTTTGCAAAGAAGCGATTTGGATCCAGCGCATTTTGAAATGATCTTATTCGCGTGAAGGTTGTCCTAAACTTGTCTTAAAATTACAAAAACAAAAATTTAGGGCAAACTTCACGCGACTCCACAAACGCGTGAAGTTTTTCCTAAAATTAAACATTTTTCCTAAAAATTGAGTTTCCTGAGCATGTATTAGTAAGAATAATAAATCTCTCGTTATTATGAATTTGTACGTAAAAAAAATATTTGTGTTTAATTGAAATTTACAAAAAAACATCTAAATAAATTAAGTTTTAATTTAAATTGTCCAAAGAAACAATTTAACAAAATTAAACTTCATTCAAAATTAGTAACATACAAATTACTCAATCTACATAACCCAAAGATCTTAACTAAATGAGCACATGTTTTACAGAAAGTCGGAGGCCCTCTATGTCGAAAAACAAAAATAACGACTTCATTAAAGGTTGTATGCTATCCTCATATCTAAAATAAATTACAACTTGCCAAAATCTAGAAGATAGGTGACTTAGGACAGACGTGATGCGTCCCTATATGCAGGTTTGCATAAAGTTGGATATAAGAGGGGGTCACCCACTACCCTTAAAAATATATGTCCACTTGGGAACGATTTTGGGCCGGACTGAGAATTTTTTTAATATTTAATTTTATGCGAACTTACATATAGGACGCAACAAGTCTGTCCTAAGTCACCTATCGTCTAGATTTTTGAACGAAGTAATATTTTTTAGGAAGAGGGGTTCACCCACCACCCTTAAAAATATACGTCCACTTGGGTACGATCTTTGGGCCGGACTGAGAAATTTTCTAATATTTAATTTTATGCGAACTTACATATAGGACGCAACACGTCTGTCCTAAGTCACCTATCTTCTAGATTTTTGAACGAAGTAATATTTTTTAGGAAGAGGGGGTCATCCACCACCCTTAAAAATATATATCCACTTGGGTACGATCTTTGGGGCAGACTGAGAAATTTTTTAATATTTAATTTTATGCGAACTTACATATAGGATGCAACACGTCTGTCCTAAGTCACCTATCGTCTAGATTTTTGAACGAAAAATATTTTTTAGAAAGAGGGGTCACCCACTACCCTTAAAAATATATATCCACTTGGGTACGATCTTTGGGGCAGACTGAGAAATTTTCTAATATTTAATTTTATGCGAACTTACATATAGGACGCAACACGTCTGTCCTAAGTCACCTATCTTCTAGATTTTTGAACGAAGTAATATTTTTTAGGAAGAGGGGGTCATCCACCACCCTTAAAAATATATATCCACTTGGGTACGATCTTTGGGCCGGACTGAGAAATTTTTTAATATTTAATTTTATGCGAACTTACATATAGGACGCAACACGTCTGTCCTAAGTCACCTATCGTCTAGATTTTTGAACGAAGTAATATTTTTTAGGAAGAGGGGGTCACCCACCACCCTTAAAAATATACGTCCACTTGGGTACGATCTTTGGGCCGGACTGAGAAATTTTCTAATATTTAATTTTATGCGAACTTACATATAGGACGCAACACGTCTGTCCTAAGTCACGTATCTTCTACATTTTTGAACGAAGTAAATTTTTTAGAAAGACTGGGTCACGCACTACCCTTAAAAATATATGTCCACTTGGGTACAATCTTTGAGCCGGACTGAGAAATTATTTAATATTTAATTTTATGCGAACTTACAAATAGGACGCAACACGTCTGTCCTAAGTCACCTATAGGCTAGATTTTTGTACGAAGTAATATTTTTTAGGAATAGGGGTCATCCACTACCCTTAAAAATATATATCCACTTGGGTACGATCTTTGGGGCAGACTGAGAAATTTTTTAATATTTAATTTTATGCGAACTTACATATAGGACGCAACACGTCTGTCATAAGTCACCTATCGTCTAGATTTTTGAACGAAGTAATATTTTTTAGAAAGAGGGGGTCATCCACCACCCTTAAAAATATATGCCCACTTGGGTACGATCTTTGGGCCGGACTGAGAAATTTTTTAATATTTAATTTTATGCGAACTTACATATAGGACGCAACACATCTGTCATAAGTCACCTATCGTCTAGATTTTTGAACGAAGTAATATTTTTAGAAAAAGGGGGTCACCCACCACCCTTAAAAATATATGCCCACTTGGGTACGATCTTTGGGCCGGACTGAGAAATTTTTTAATATTTAATTTTATGCGAACTTACATATAGGACGCAACACGTCTGTCCTAAGTCACCTATCTTCTAGATTTTTGAACGAAGTAATATTTTTTAGGAAGAGGGGGTCACCCACCACCCTTAAAAATATACGTCCACTTGGGTACGATCTTTGGGCCGGACTGAGAAATTTTCTAATATTTAATTTTATGCGAACTTACATATAGGACGCAACACGTCTGTCCTAAGTCACCTATCTTCTACATTTTTGAACGAAGTAAATTTTTTAGAAAGACTGGGTCACGCACTACCCTTAAAAATATATGCCCACTTGGGTACGATCTTTGGGCCGGACTGAAAATTTTTTTAATATTTAATTTTATGCGAACTTACATATAGGATGCAACACGTCTGTCCTAAGTCACCTATCGTCTAGATTTTTGAACGAAGTAATATTTTTTAGGAAGAGGGGGTCACCCACCACCCTTAAAAATATACGTCCACTTGGGTGCGATCTTTGGGCCGGACTGAAAAATTTTCTAATATTTAATTTTATGCGAACTTACATATAGGACGCAACACGTCTGTCCTAAGTCACCTATCGTCTAGATTTTTGAACGAAGTAATACTTTTTAGGAAAAGGGGGTCACCTACCACCCTTAAAAATATACGTCCACTTGGTTACGATCTTTGGGCCGGACTGAGAAATTTTCTAATATTTAATTTTATGCGAACTTACATATAGGACGCAACACGTCTGTCCTAAGTCACCTACCTTCTACATTTTTGAACGAAGTAAATTTTTTAGAAAGACTGGGTCACGCACTACCCTTAAAAATATATGTCCACTTGGGTACAATCTTTGGGCCGCACTAAGAAATTTTTTAATATTTAATTTTATGCGAACTTACATATATGACGCAACACGTCTGTCCTAAGTCACCTATCGTCTAGATTTTTGAACGAAGTAATATTTTTTAGGAAGAGGGGGTCACCCACCACCCTTAAAAATATATGTCCACTTGGGTACAATCTTTGGGCCGCACTAAGAAATTTTTTAATATTTAATTTTATGCGAACTTACATATAGGACGCAACACGTCTGTCCTAAGTCACCTATCGTCTAGATTTTTGAACGAAGTAATATTTTTTAGGAAGAGGGGGTCACCCACCACCCTTAGAAATATACGTCCACTTGGTTACGATCTTTGGGCCGGACTGAGAAATTTTTTAATATTTAATTTTATGCGAACTTACATATAGGACGCAACACGTCTGTCCTAAGTCACCTATCGTCTAGATTTTTGAACGAAGTAATATTTTTTAGGAAGGGGGGGTCATCCACTACCCTTAAAAATATATATCCACTTGGGTACGATCTTTGGGGCAGACTGAGAAATTTTTTAATATTTAATTTTATGCGAACTTACATATAGGGCAGTTAGCAACACGCCTGTCCTATGTTACTTATCTTCTAGATTTTTGAAAGTTGTAATTTATTTTAGATATGGGTGTAGCATACAACCTTTAATGAAGTCGTTATTATTATTTTTCGATATAGAGGGTCACCGACTTTCTATAAAACATGTGCTCATTTAATTAAGATAAAGTTCGGTTATGAAGAAGGGTTATGTGGATTGAGTAATTTTTATGTTACTTATTTCGAATGGACTTTAATTTTGTTGAATTGTTTCTTTCGACAATTTAAATTAAAACTTAATTTATTTAGATTTTTTTTTGTAAATTAAAATTAATCACAAATATTTTTTTTACGTACAAATTCATAATAACGAAAGATTTATTATTCTCACTAGCTAATACATTCACAGGAAATTCATTTTTTAGGACAAATGTTTAATTTTAGGACAAACTTCACACCCGTATGATCTTCACTGGCAAGGAAGTCAATCAACAAAAATCTCCGAGGACAACCAAAGCGTGATTAAAATGATAATTTATGAAAAGTTGAGCAACCGTTCAAAGCAGATTGATGCCAAAGTACATTTTGTAAAGCAATACGTTGACGACGATCTTATAAAAGTTGAATATTGTCCAACCGATGAGATGCTGGCCGACATGTTTACAAAGGGTCTTGCTAAAGCGAAATTTCAATTGTTTATAGGGAAAAGTGTAATTTAATTAATTTGAATTGATTTTAGTGAAATGTTCAAAATCAAAATATTTTTTGTTAGTATAAGTTAACAAGCATTCCTCAATAATATCATATTGCTTGATAACATTCAACATGCAACACAACACCAAAGTCACGTTGCAGTACATATGCAGTACAAATGTGGGAAATGCAATTCTACAGGAAAATTATGTCGAGTACGCACATTTCGATTATAATGGATAAGAAGAATATAATTTTAAGTTAATATTTTAGAATAAGAATTTAGTTGTAATCTTGATGTAAACAAAATAAGTTAAATAAAAAATCTTTTTTTTAATTAAAACTAAAAGAAAATAATTAACTGGCGCCGAAACAGGGACTGTTGTTTTTAATTGGCCAATAAAAAAATATTTTTTTTTTAAAGTTTAACCAACAACTTTAAGTGACATTGATCAAATTTTTGTGAATATTTTTAAGTTTAACCAGCAACTTAAAAAATAATCAATGAACCTTTTGTGAAAGTGCAATTTAAGTATTGGGAAAAGAAGTCCCGTAGTAATCCACGTAAGGATAAAACGGAGTTAAATCGAAAAATCAAGGATAACCAGTCCGGATCACCAAAATCGATTTAGCAGCGGCCCAACCAATTGCGAAAGGGAAAACGGCAATTGAGCAAGGGAATAGGTTATAACTCCAGATGTTAACCATACGTCAGTTATTTTTTATGTAAGTTTATTTTTATTATTAAACTAAGAGAAATTTTTGAAAAAATTATTTAAAGAAAAAGAAAATAATTAACTAAGTAAAAATAAAAATCATTTAGAAAATTAGTAAAACTAAGAAAATTCAAGATAAAAGTAAAATTAAAGTGAAAATACTAGGTAAAAGTGAGAAAAATTAAATTATTTCTAAGAAAAATATTTGTTATTAAATTCTGTGGGCTACCAATAGAATTCTATAAGTTATTTGTCTTCACACACTCGAGACCCAAAAATAAAAAGATAAAACAATGCCTAATTTAAGTAATACCTACTTCTAATATACGACCATCAATACTTACCCCAAATGAGGGCTCTGGTCCTAGTTCTACACCCTCCAACTTCAGTGCCTCTTTTTACCTTGACCAACTCAAAACAGTATTAGGTGAAATCATTACCGAACAAAATCACAAAAATTTCCACCAGACCAATACCTAACTCCAATTTTAGTGAAAGTGACCAAACAATAGAATCCAAATACCTAACCGACCACAACGAATTAGATAAAATACCCGACGTAGTGAAAAGCCTACGTGAATTTTCCGGGCAACCAGGAGAATTTGGATCCTGGAAGAAAAGTGTAGATCGTATCCTAAAAATTTACCAACATCAAAAAGGAACACCAAAGTATTATGGAATACTCAGTGTTACAGCCTGTAATACAGCCCTGGAGTCTTACAACAATCTCATCAGTTGGGAAAGAATCTCAAAATGTTTAACGCTCCACTACGCAGATAAACGAGATCTAGGTACACTTGAATACCAAATGACTACCCTAATTCAAAAAAATAGTTCCATTCCAGAATTTTACCAAGAGGTCTACTACCACCTCTCACTTATTTTAAATAAATTATCATCAATGGACATGAGCCAAGAGGCTATGAACGTGATGACTCAATCATATAGGGATAATAAGGCACTCGACACCTTCGTGAAAGGTCTCAGAGGAGACTTACCGAGATTATTGAGCATGAGGGGACCAATGGATTTACCAGAAGCTCTCTCCGTGTGCCTAAAACTTGAGAATGTGCAATACCGTGTTCAGTACAGCCACGGAAATATGAATATCCAAAGACCTCGATTTTCCCAACCTCCTTCACCTCCTCCTAGGAGAGCCATACCCATAAAACAACAACATTTTCCAAATCAACCCAGAAATGTTTACCCTTCATTGTTACATAATCCTCAAGCATCCCAAAATTACCCAAAACCTTTCCAAAATAATTATCACATCCTTCAACTTCAAGACAAATCCCACACACACAATCCCACACCACCTAGAATTCCCAATAGGAGTTATTTTCAAAAACCACAACCAATGGAAGTGGATCACTCTATACACTCTCGACAAATCAACTACCAAAACAGACCAATGAATCAATTCGATCAAAACCGACCAAGGAACCAACTCGAGAATAAACGACCTCATTCACACCAGCTTCACCAACCGGCTAAAATACAAAGAGTTTACCATACAGAACCATCTTACGACCAAGAACAAATAGCACAGACACAGAATGACCTACAACATGACCAGACACTCGAAGAATATTCTAATCCTCCAGAAGACCCAAATATAACAGACGAAACCGAAGATGATTTACATAATAATGACCAAATGCCCATCGAACAATTACAAGATATCCATTTTTTGGACTAAGGAGCTCTTCGCTTCCGTATTTAGAACATGCTTCGAAGAGCGGTAAAATTTCTAGATTCTTAATCGACACTGGGTCGAACAAAAATTACATTCAACCTCAATACATCAGGAACCCGATTCCAAACGATAAACCATTTGTAGCAAATTCAATAGCAGGAAGCGTTAGAATTACGCATCATGCATTAATAGATATCTTCGGTCCCGAAAGAAAATTAAAATTCTTTATACTATTCAATCTAAAATCATTCGACGGAATAATCGGCAACGACAGTTTAAAACAACTCCGTGCCACAATACACACAAATGAAGAATTCATTACGATCCATCTAAATATAAAGATATCCCTCAAACAACATATCTCAGAATACGTAAACAATATAACCTTAAGGATTTCACACCTCAGCTTAGAACAAAGACAAAACGTTGAAAAAACTATCAGTAAATACCCAAACCTCTTCTCTGATCCAGAAGAAAGACTAACGTACACAACAACAGTGAAAGGGGAAATCCGCACGCATAATGCGGATCCAGTATATTCAAGACCTTATCCATACCTCATGTGCTTAAAAGAAGAAGTTGAAAAACAGATACCTACAACAGTTCCTTAAAGATGGGATTATTAGGCCATCTAAGTCCCCTTACAATTCCCCAATATGGATCGTTCCAAAAAAAACTGACGCATCCGGAGAAAAAAAGTATCGGCTAGTCATAGACTATCGAACACTAAATACTGTGACAATTCCCGACAGATACCCGATCCCAGAGATCAACGATATCTTAGCAAATCTAGGGGAAAACAAATTCTGTACAATTGTAGATTTGAAAAGCGGTTTTCATCAAATTCCATTAAAAGAGTCAGATATCGAAAAAACTGCGTTTTCAGTTAACCACGGAAAATCCGAGTTCACGCGTCTTCCATTTGGGCTTAAGAACGCCCCATCGATCTTCCAACGCGCTCTCGATGATATTATCCGACAACACATATAGGAAAGCGTTGTTATGTGTATATTGATGATATAATCATCTTTGGCAAATCAGAAAAAGAACACTTCGAGAACATGGAAATTATATTTAAAACTTTAGAAGAAGCTAATATGAAGATCCAACTCGATAAATTTGAATTTCTACAAGATCAGGTCGAATTTCTTGGTTTCATAATATCTAAAGATGGCATAAAAACCAATAGGAAGAAAATGGAAGCTATAAACATCTTTCCTTTACCAAAAACAGTAAAAGAACTTAGATCATTCCTCGAAAAGTCTGGATTCTACAGACGTTTTATTAAAGATTATGCCAAATTAGCAAAGCCGTTGACTTTGCTTTTAAGAGGGGAAGACGGACATGTGTCCAAAACACTCTCAAAAAACAAACCTGTCAATCTTGAACATACGGAGATAACCGCATTTAACAAATAAAAAATTCCTTAGTATCTAACGAAGTCCTATTAAAATTTCCTGGCTTTCAAAAAGAATTTGAACTCACAACAGATGACTCTAATTACGCACTAGGTGCGGTCCTCTCACAAGAAGGAAAACCAATTACATTCCTCTCGAGAACACTCGATAAGACAGAAGAAAACTACGCAGCCAATCAAAAAGAAATGCTGGCTATAATTTGGGCTCTGACTTCATTGAGAAATTTCCTGTACGGATCAAGAAAAGTCAATATTTTCACTGATCACCAACCACTAACTTACGCCCTGAGCAATAAGAACAATAATTCAAAAATGAAAAGATGGAAAGCCATCCTAGAAGAGTATAATTACGAATTGAAATACAAGCCAGGGAGAACGAACGTAGTAGCTGACGCTTTATCCAGAACACCTACCATTACCAAAATAAATGCCATGTCGACAACACAGCATAGTGATGATAGTTCATCACACGAAATGATTCCAACAATCGAAACCCCGATTAATGTTTTTCGAAATCAACTCATCCTAGATATAGGTGATGAAACCTCCTATCAGATAGTAAATCCTTTTCAAAATTACGTCAGACACATTATCACACAACCCAACTTTACTAATACTGACATTATAAATTTCTTCAAAAGATATCTAAATCCAAATTTAATTAATGGACTAAAAACGACAGAAATCCTAATGGGACGAATTCAGGAAATCTATCTTTTACACTTTAGAAATTATAATATTAGGTTTACACAAAAAATGGTACAAGATATCTCAAATGAAACTCAACAAGAAGAGAAAATATTATCCATCCATAGACGTGCTCATCGCAATGCTCAGGAGAATAAAAAGCAAATGATTGAAAATTACTATTTTCCCAGAATGAACAGGAAGATTAATTTACTAGTCAAACGCTGCAAAGTTTGTCAAGAAAACAAAGATGACCGACATCCTAATAACCAGGATGTAACTCCTACACCTATCCCAAACTACCCCGGTCACACACTTCACATTGGTATCTACTCAACACAAAACAATCTAATTTTGACCGCCATAGATAAATTTACGAAACTTGCCTTCTGCAAACCAATAAAGCCCAGAGCAATAGAGGATATTAAACAACCCTTCAGAGATATTCTGTTTTTCTTCAGCGTCCCAGAAGTCGTTGTAATAGATAACGAAAAATCCTTAAATTCACATTCCATATTGTCAATGATGGAAGATAGCCTAAGTATCAAGGTCTTCAAAACTCCCCCATATAAAAGCAAGGTAAATGGACAAATCGAAAGATTCCATTTTACCCTTACTGAGATAATGAGATGTCTAAATTCAGATGGAGTCGAGAGAACTTTTGAAGAACTACTCCAGAGAGCGGTAAAAGAATACAACTGCTCAATTCATTCTACCACAGGTAAAACACCAGTAGAGGTTTATTACGGTAGAACTCCAAATATAGATCCAAGCCAATTTGAGCAAAATTGCCTCGATAATATAGAGAAACTAAAACAAAAACAGACAAAAGACTTACAGTATCATAATAAAAACCGTAAGGCGATAAAGACATATTATCATCCAGGACTTATTATTTATGTAAAAGTTAACAAAAGACTAGGTTCGAAACTAACTGCTAGATATAAACCCGAGATAGTGAAGGAAGATAGAAACACAACCGTTTTAACAGAATCAGACAAAATCGTTCACCAAAGTAATATCAAATCATAAACATTTATAATTTCAGGTGTGCCTTAGGCAAAGTATTAGCAGAAGTACAAATACTCGATTACACAAACTCCCAAATTATTTCTATTAATAAGGGTAAAGCAAAGATACAATATGGGAATTTCAAACTAATTCATATAATCGAAATTAAAACCTACAAACATCCTCTACATGAATACCTGACACATGAGTTAATACAATTACAGTCGTTACTAGATGGACTAAAAATACATAAAACCAAACGATCCCTGAATTTTATTGGTAGCACATGGAAATGGATTGCCGGAAATCCAGATCATGATGATTATGAAATTATAACAAATAAAATGAACAATGTTCTAAAAAATAACAATCAACAAGTAATTATAAATCAATTGTATAATGATAGAATCAATAATATTACTAGATCTATAAATCAAATTAATAACGCAATTCAAAATGAAAGCAAAATAAGCGATCAATTAATTCTTAGTATCCAATATAAAATTAAATTAATGAAATAATAAACATTAAATACGTCATTCATTGGGCTAAAACGGGAATCATAAATTCACTCATATTATCTTACTCTGAAATTAAATTAGCAATTGACACAATTGAAAAGGAAAATTTACCATATTCTACCCCGGAAAAAGCATTAGACTTCTCAAACATTAAATTATTAGTAACAAATCGTCTTTACTTTATATTGTTTATATTCCTCTCACCACTTTAGAAATTTATGAAAACTATTAATAAAACCAGTAAAAAAGAATAATAGAACAACCGAAATAGATTATGAAGATATTATAAAGAATCATAATAATATTTATGGTATTATTAAGAATTGTAAAACCATTGACGTAGATATTAGTAATTCCACATGCTTACCGAACTTGCTCAAAAGCCGCCCTTCCAAATGCAATAGTACCAACAATCAACACGTGCCAACAATTGATGAATTAGCAGAAGGAGTAATTCTACTGAACCAATTTGATGGCGCCCTCGGCTTGGAAAATGAAACCCAAGCACTAAATGGCACTTACTTGATAAAATTTAGTAACATTAGTTTGTCCATAAATAATGATATCTTCACTTCCAGAGAAAAAGCCACACTTCAGATACTTCCAGCTATCCTACAACCAACACCATAGGAAAACCAGTTTAAAGAAATCCTGTCGTTTCAAATGATGAAAGATCTGCACATAAACAACACAGATCAAATCGAGCTGATACAAGACGGAGCATCCACGCAACAAATCACCTATAGCCTAATATTATTGGCCGCCATTGTCACCCTAACCATAATTTTTATTTTTACTATATTTAATAAAAATAGAACGATACGAATCTTCAACACTACAGCCAGTGACAGTGCCTGCTGAGAATAAAGAATTACAAACAGCAGCATTCCGTACGCAACCACCAGATACGGCCTACCCAGAAAACGGGAGCTCCATTCAAATCCATTTCTCTAGAAGTTCAAATGAGGGCATTTGAATTTAAAAAGGGAAGAGTTAACAAGCATTCATAAATACACAATAATATCATATTGCTTGATAACATTCAACATGCAACACAACACCAAAGTCACGTTGCAGTACATATGCAGTACAAATGTGGGAAATGCAATTCTACAGGAAAATTATGTCTAGTACGCATATTTCGATTACAATGGATAAGAAGAATATAATTTTAAGTTAATATTTTACAATAAGAATTTAGTTGTAATCTTGATGTAAACAAATTAAGTTGAATAAAAAATCATTTTTTTTTTTAATTAAAACTAAAAGAAAATAATTAACTTATATATTGAAATTAATTTTGTAAATTGATAATAGTAAAACTAGAATGCAAATTAAGGAGGAGTGTCGAAATATAATTTGCATGCAATAAATACTAGTAGTGTAAGTCATCCTTTATATAGCACTTTTATACATAACTGTCGAATAAAATGTATAGTAACCTAAAAAGATTTGCTGTAGTTTGTTCTGTCCAATGGCTACAATCCCAATTAATTTTACAAAAAATCCAACCTGGTTGGAGGTGATGAGAGATCATACGTAAGAAGACTCCCAAACCTGGTGATTAGTTATCGGTATGTCAAAAAAAAGCATTGGATCATATCATTGGATCAGAATTTGGAATTTCATCAAAATCGATGGAATTATGGATGTTCTTATATATATTGAAATTCTCGATCAGAATTTAGATGATAATATATGGCCTTCCGCTATGATGGCGTTATGAGCACTCAAAAAATTTTGAAAATTTAGATCAATCAGGTTGTTGTTTAAAACAAAACTTCAATTATATATCTTAATTTATTAATTTTCCACTCTTACTTCACCTAATCCACAATAAATATCAAAATTTTTTTTTTGCTAATTTAAAGTTTTTAAAACTACGAAATACATTTTTTTCGAAATCTTCCAAACTAAATATACCTTTACCTAATATTTTAATTCAATTAAACTTATAAATCCATTAAGCCAAACAAAAAAATAAAAATCATCCAATTAAAATTTCTAAAAGCACAACTTCAATAAAACGAATAATTAAGTTCGATTTTCTTCGTATTACTTTACTACTGCTTAATGCTGCTACGAAAAACAAAATTACCACGCAATAAAAAAGAAAATTCACAATTACATAAATTAAAAGATTAATGCGTATTATAAGAAAAATCGAATCGGCATCCTTTTTTACAAACGAAACGAAAAAAAACCGAATTAATACATAATGTATCCAGTATTAATTTTAATTAGATTAAATTTAATTGATCATAAAATTTAATTTAACAATCAATATAATCCACCCACTTTTAAAAATTATAAAGAAATGAAAAACAAAAATTCAATCCCATTCCTCCCATACATCAAACTCATCTCATCATCATCATCATCATCATCATAATCATCTGAGATGAAAAACAGTAACAACTTAAAAACCTAAATCTCTAATTGAAAACACCCTTTCTGCTTCTTCTTATTCTTTTGTTCATACTATGTACTCATTATCAATAGCGTTGTCGGCGGCGGATTCCTCATATACATACATATACTGTACACAAATATTTTTCCGCATAATTTTTCCTTTTTTTTCCATTTTCATTTCGATTAAAATAATAAATAATATTGATTTAATTTAGTAAATTGCTCACTCACTCTGTATATTATGTGTCGGCGGAATGGGGGGGTTGTAGAGCGAAAGGACGAGGACGACGAACGACACAACGAAATAGCACACAGAGGAAAATTATTTTTCTTTTTTTTCATTTGTCTCATTTCTACTTTTTGCCATTCCATTCTTATTCGTTGAATGAATGAAATAGAAAATACATTTTCCAGAAATTTTCTATATATTTTCACTAATTTATTATTTCACATACACACACACACAAATTTTTTTTTTTTGGAAAATCTCTTCGTCAATCTTTTCATATTATACATGTAGCATATATACCCACATCATCATCATCATCATGATTGTGTCGACTCAAACCAAACATAAATGAAAATCATATCTCTGTTTTTCACCTACTTTCTAATATTTTTATGTTTTATGTGTTCTGATTCATAACAAAAAAATGGGAATAAAACCATAAGGATATGTATCCTAATTAGAATGATGGCTTATATACGTATATAGCATTTTTTGTGTTTTAAATTTTAATTGGAAAATTGAAATGCAATGTAATGAAAAAAACTTCATATAGGGTGACTACAAATATACAAGTTATCTATTCAACCAAACAGAAACTCACTTAAACTAATTAGTTATCTCGAGGAAATTCGTTGTGTGGGAGAAAGGTATATATACATAAAAGGCAGCAATCCCGTATTTATATTAATTTAATTAGCTTCAAGCAAAAACAAAAAGTGGAAAATTAAATAGAAAATTAGAAAATGTGTATATAAATAAAAACTATCCCCTATTTATGATGATTAGAATAATAAAGGTAAGCAGTAGTATTCGTAGCAACAGTAATGTAATTTAACAAAGTAATGCTGGAAAATCGACTAAACATTGTACAAAAACAATTTCTTCAACACCTATTTTTCCTCTCTTCTACATGTACGTAATAATAGAAAATGTGCATGAATGAAAAACAAAAAAAAAATCCTAATTGAAATAGTCTACATGCGAGTGAGATAAAATAAAGTATCATCGTCATTATCATTCAACGTAGCGCGATATACGCGAGGGCATACACTAAATGCCACATACACACACACAGTCATTATCTTAATGAGGTAAATTATAAAAATTTATATCTATACCGGTATTTATTTTTCCGACAAACAGGATGAAAATTAGACAAATAAATGCCAAATGAATGCTCGCTGATGTTTTGTTTAACTTCTAAATTTATACCTGAAATGAGAAAAATAGAAAAAGAGAAAAATTAGAGGAAATTAATTAATGTTATCATATGGTTGTTGTTCGTTGATTTTATTTTTATATACATATTTTATAACGCAGTTGATAAGGATCATAATGTGTTTTCATATAATACCAATTTTTGTAGATTCGTATTAAAACGAAAAATTCGTCAAACATTGAACAAAGTTGTCAAAAGTTTGCACGAAATGAGACAATCGTATATAGGAGGAGGGAGGTTTCTGTAACCGATATGAAGATAGCCCAGAGGTTAATACCAGAAAACATAAACAATATCATCAGGCAACACTAAATATTATACCAGCCAAATAATAATAAATACGATATGGGGTATATCCTCCATTCAGTCGCAAGCGTATTAAGTAAGTTAACACCGCTGAAACATCAAATCGACATCCTCGATAAAAGTGGTACTTAGTCACAACTCGTTAAATATTTTCTGTTTTTTGCGATTTCGAGGTAGTAAAAATACTTAACATCGTACATAACCTCAAAATTTATAAAAATTTTGACGTTTCCCTATTTACGTTTGACAATTCTATTAGTAAAGACAAATTTATTAGCTTGAGATTAATATTTCGAAAATGAAATTTCTTCAACGATGCAGGCGAAACGAACGAACTCAAAGGAAAATATTTTGTGGTCGTGATGATCCATTTGACTGCGATGAAAACATTTTTTTGGTTCGATATCGGTTTTCCAAAAGTGCAGCTTTGTTCATTATAAATGAATTGCCAGTTCATTTAAAAAGGCCGACTAATAGAAGCAAAGCATTTCCTTCATATTTAATTGTACGTATCTACTCAATATTTTAATAAACTAAATAAAATGCTTATTTAAAATTGTAAATATTCACAGGTTTTAACATCTCTGAATATACTGGGCACTGGAAATTTTCAATTTGTCAGTGGCCAATTACCACAGTTTGGGGCAATCTGCGGTTAGTAAAGTCTTTGCTGAATTTTTGTTGGCTTTAATCACAAAAACGAAAAAATGCATTAAGTTTCCAAGAAATGAAGAGGAAATGTCACGCGTGAAACTTGGATTTTACAGCACCTATGGTTTTTCAAATGTTATTGGTGCAAGCGACGGGATACATATTGTCATCTAAAAACCAGCTGTTTGGGATGCATATGCCTTTTTCAACCGGAAATCCTACTACTCAATTAATGTGCAAGCAGTCAGTTACATAAACGCTTGTTAAATTTTTTTATGTAGCTATTCATATTAAATTTTTTTTTTAGGTATGTGACTCAATTCACGGACGTAGTAGTCAGATGGCCTGGATCGATTCACGATACACATGTATATAGCTATATTCCTATAAGTAGCTGAATATACATTTCCCACACAACATCATACGACATTCCATTAAACACAAGCAAGGTGTCAAATAATAATGCTGACAAACAGAATACATAATTAAAAAACAGGTAAACCAGCACGTTGCAGTCGAACAACAACAGCAACAACTTATTTGGCTTTAGAAAATAAAATAAGATTTAGTTTTTAACAGACTCTGTTATCAAAAGTAATAATTAATAAAACTTAAAATAAATAATTTTTTTTTATGTTCTTATTATTGTGAATCCTATAACTGGCGCAACCGTGCGGCAAGTGAATATGAAGTGTTAGTGTAACAGTGCAATAATTAGTAAATAAAAACTAATTAAAAAGTGAATCCGTTAGGAAATTAGAAAACATTAGTGACTTTTTTTTCAATTACGACATCTCTGGCTGAGACGATTCGAGATTCCGCCGCGACACAACAACGAGCTACACTTGGGACCAGCAAACACGACAGCAGTAATACGATTCATGAACTATTTTGAATTCGTATTATCAGGTAACCAGAAATTTTTATTATATTTTTTTTTAAGCATTTTCAATTAAATTTATTTTCATTTCGTCTTGCAATAAATTAGTTCGGGGGTAGCCCCTTAATCTTGCATTACAAAATGTTGCATTACAAAATCTTGCATTACAAAATCTTGCAAGTACAAAATCTTGCTTTTCAAAATCTTGCATTACAAAATCTTGCATTACAAAATCTTGCATTACAAAATCTTGCATTACAACATCTTGCATAGCAATTTCCCGTAAATTTATAGGATCGCGCGCGCGATTCTATAAATGTACGGGAAATTGTTATGCAAGATAACAAATCGCATTGACAAAATTCTACTGTATAATGATAATTATAGAGTAGAATTTTGCTTGAGATATCAAAAATCAAATGTCCAGGATTAAATATTCTTAACCAGAATATTATGTTGAGATATTCTGGAAAATGGAGATTTCCATTTTAATTTTAATATTAAATCTTCATTAATCAGAATCAAAAATTTAAATTCTGGAAGATGAAGATTAAATCTTCCTTATCCAGAATATTTTGTTGAAATATTTTGAAAAATGGAGATTTCCATTCTGCCCAATTTTTTTTTATTTTATTTTTTTTAGTTATATTGAGCTTTTATGAATACGCAATAAATGTTATGTTAGATACTAAAGACAGGTACATATACTAAAACTGCAAAATTTTTTAAATGCAAGATATTGTATTTGTAAGAATTTGTATTTTTTGCAAGATTTTGTACTTACAATATTTTGTACTTGCAAGATTTTGTAACTGCAAGATTTTGGGTTGGCAAGATTTTGATTTGCATGATTTTTACAAAATGCAAGATTTTGTACTTGCAACATTTTGTAATGCAAGATTTCGGGGCGCTCTCATTAGTTCGAAATTTTTTTACGATTTTTGCAAAAGTGTGCACTACAAGATAGACACACATCTGCCTTTACGCGAAATTCCAAAATAAATTTTAAAATATAAAATAAAAAAGTGTTACCAAGGCAAACTTGTGCACTACAAGATAGACGCAGACCTGTCACACTACTAGATAGAGACATTAATTTTTTTTTGTGTACTACAAGATACGCACAAAAAGTCTAATAAATTAGAAATATAGAAATAGAAATATTGAAGAGGATTTAGTAGAAATTGACTCAATGCAAGAAATGGATCAAGTGATACAATCATTAAATGCGATTAATGAACAACTCCAAAAAGTTAATCAAAAACAGGTTGAACATGAACCAAGTATTGGCATATCTCAACCAAAAAGTGGAACAACCATGCGAGGAACAAATTCCTGAGGTTGTCAATAAGGGGAATGTACTGGATTTATTCAGAATTCCTGACCCAATCAAATCGATTCACTCATTTGATGGAAATAGAAAACAATTAACCGCATGGCTAAAAACGGTGGATGATTCACTCAGTGTATTTGAACCGTTGGTATCAGAGCAACAATTCAGTCTGTATCTGCAGGCGGTTAATAATAAAATAGAAGGGAATGCCAAAGACACAATATGTCTAGCAGGCAACCTCAAAACATTCAGGGAAATTAAAGAAATTCTACTGGAATCCTTAGGGGACCGACAAAAATTATCATTTTATAAGTCGCAGCTTTGGGCGACTAAACAAAATGAAACTATGAATATTCATAACCTGCAATTAACGCATTTATCGATGAAGATGCGTTAGCCGCCTTTATTTCAGGCTTCAGAAAACCGTACTTTGGTTATGCTCAAGCTGCGAAACCTAAAGGAATAGAGGAAGCTTATGCTTTCTTATGCAAGTTTAATTGCAACGAGGTAATTTCCAACAACTCAAAAAGCAATCTAATCAATTTAATCCCCAATTTGGGTTACAAAAACAAATGACTGGTAATGGAAATCAACCAAGAAACAGTCATTTCAATCCAACGAACGAAAGAAAAACTTACTTAGTGAAAGAAAAACCCATCCCTATGGAAGTGGATATCTCAATGAGATTGAGGAATACTTTTAATAACAAAGTTATAAATAACCAAGAGGTTGCACAGGATGCCGAGGAACCTTCACCATCACCTGTGGATAATGATTACTCACAGGAGCATCAGGAAGAAAATTTTCAAGCAAGCCTGAACTCATAAATCGAATTCAATTTTGCTAAATAATCACAATTACAAGTTTGACAGGTATTACCCAGAAGAGAACTTCTATAATCACATTGTCACCATAGATACCTCAGAGAACGGCTACTGGTTGGTCTCAGGGTTCGAAAAATTAAACAAAGATATAATAATTTCAAGACAATAGTGAGAGTGTTGGCAGATAGCCCAGATACACCGGAAAAGCTTCCAAAATTGAAATTGCAAGTAAATAATTGATAGAAAAACTATCAAAAATATAATCCGGACAGAACACTTAAACGAAAGAGAAAAGAATATTTTAATCGACACAATTTTCAAAAATTAAGCAGTATTGTTGAGACAGAATGAGAAACTGTCATCAACCACAATTATTAAACACAAAATCAACATAAAAGTCCTTATTCTTCTCCAATTTGGGTTGTCCCAAAAAAGTCAGATGCCACCGGAAAAAGGAAAGTCAGAGTCGTGATTGACTACCGTAAGCTGAACGAAAAGACGGTAGACGACAAGGTATCCAATTCCGCAAATAGAGTAAATCTTAGACAACTTGGGAAAATCAGTATACTTCACAACTTTGGATTTGATAACTGGATTTCATCAAATTCCAATGGACGAAAAGTCACAAGAAAAAACAGCATTATCAACCGGAAAAGGTCATTTCGAATTCAATAGAATGCCTTTCGGCCTGAAAAATGCCCCTGGCACGATCAAACGTACGATGAATAATGTCCTACAAGATCTAATTGGGGATATATGGCACGTATACTTAGATGATATAATTGTGGTAGGACATAACTTGGATAACCACATACAGAATCTTAATAAAGTTCTCACGAAATTGTCACGGGAAACAGAATTTCTCGGACATATAATAACACAGTAGGGCGTTAAACTAAATACAGACAAGATACAAAAAATTTTGGACTGGCCATTACCAAAAAATCCCAAAGAAATCAAACAATTCTTGGGAATCTCAGGCTATTATAGAAGATTTATTAAGGATTATTCTAAAATAACAAAACCAATGTCCAGATACCTAAAAAAAGACACGATTATCAATATTAAGGACATCGAATATATTAAAGCTTTTGATACACTGAACAAATCCTGGCTACGGGTCAGATATTAGCATACCCAGACTTCACCAAACAGTTCATTTTAACAACGTATGCATCATCTTTTGCTCTAGGTGCAGTCCTATCTCAGATTCAAAATAACATTGAAAGACCTATCGCGTTTGCTTCACGTACCTTAAACTCTACAGAAATAAACTATGCGACTAGTGAAAAGGAAGCATTAGCCATAATATGGGCTGTAAAAAAATTTCAACCTTACCTGTACGGTAATAAGTTTACGCTGGTAACGGATCATAAGCCGTTAATCTTCATCAAATCATCTGAAAAAAATTCCAAGATTTTAAGATGGCGATTGGAGTTAGAAAATTATGACTACGATGTCATTTATCGGGATTCAAAATTAAGGAAAAGGCTCCACCACCAATCAACATTATTGGCGTAACTGAATATAGTACTATCCAATCGTTAATGAAATCGGTGACTACAAAAGATTACAGAGTTGTAGCACTGAACAACAATATTTGGAAAATCAATACAACAGATATTGAAAGTTATAGAGCCTTGGCTTCAAAGCTGACAGATGACGGCAAGGAATGGTACACATATGAGGACAAAAATGATCGTCCGATTAAAGTGATGGCCAGAGGTCTTCATCCAACCTGTGCAAAGCAGGATATAATGGAAGACCTTAAACACCAAGGCTTCAAAATAGAGGATGCGGTAAATATCCTAAAGAAAGAAAAAACTGTAACTGATCAAGGGATTAAAATGAATAAAAGGGGGCTCCCATTGTTTATGCTTACTTTTAATAGCACGGAAAAAGTGGAAAAAATTTTCAATATTAGGGCAGTCCTTAACATGAGAGTTCGAATAGAAGCGTTAAGAAAATCCACAGGCTTGATACCTCAGTGTAAGAAATGCCAAGGATATAATCACACGCAGAAATATTGCAAACGAGAGCCTAGATGCGTGAAATGTTCGGGAAAACATCTCGCCCAAGATTGTAGGTTCACAAAAGCTACGCCTCCAAAATGTGTAAACTGTAATGGAGAGCATCCCGCTAATCATAGAGGATGTGAAGTAGCCAGGGAACTTCAAAATCTGAGAAATAAAAAACAACAAGGCCCGCTAAACCGTGGGATGTTCAATAATAAGACAATATCTAAAAATCCAGTGGTAGAACTACCACTAACAAGTGCAATAGCAGGCCGAAAAACATACTCCCAGATTGTACAACAGCGGGAAGTAGTAAGTAACAACGAAGACGGTCAAAGCCTAATTCTTGAAAAAATTTTAAAGAATATAGAAGCATTAAACTTAAGGCTACTAAAACAAGAAAGAAGCCTGGACGCTTTAAATAAGCGGTTAAATAAGCAGAAATCACTTCTATGATGTACTAATCTATGAAGATGAATAACACATTCAGAATCGCCAATTGGAATGCAAATGGGCTGTTGCAACAAATTCCAGAGTTAGAAATTTTCCTAAATATAGAAAAGATAGATATATGCCTAATTTCAGAATCTCATTTGACAAAAGATTCATTCGTTAGAATTCGAGGATACCAGTGCTATCACGCCATCCACCCGTCAGGAAAAGCGAGAGGAGGTTCAACCATATTTGTGAAGGAAAACATCAAACATTACGAAGGAGTAAAAATTGAAGAAGAAATTATGCAAGTAGCCACCATTAATGTTCGAATAAATAGTCAAAAGGTAATCAACATATCTTCAATATATTGCCCTCCACGTTATAATCTGACTAAAGAAAACTATGTTACGTTACTCAAATCGCTCGGTTTTAACTTCATAATCGGTGGCGATTTTAATGCTAAAAATACATATTGGGGATCAAGGCTAACAACCCATAAGGGTAAGGAGCTATTTGCAGCTGGTCGGGCAATAAACTGCGAGTTCCTGTCTGGAGGTAAACCAACATATTGGCCAGCGGATACAAATAAGATACCAGATTTGATAGATTTCTTTGTAACAAAAGGGATATCTGTAAACTACGTATTACTCGAAAACAGTGAAGGAATTTCATCTGACCACACACCTGTCATTATGACACTCAGTGATACCATTATCAAAAAAGAAAATTTACCTAGGTTAACAAATAATAAAACAAACTGGGACCTCTTCCGGAAAATAGTCGAAGACAATACGGAACTACAAGTACCAATTAAAACTCCGGCAGAACTTGAGGTTCAATTGGAGCTGCTGAACAACAGTATTCTGCAAGCAGCATGGCAGAGTACTCCTCCTACTTGTAATCAAACGGAAAGTTACATCAACTACCCAGTAGAAGTGAGAGATCTGGTTAGAGAAAAGCGGAAAGCTCGAAAAATCTGGCAGAGGAATCGAGCACCACAAAGCAAATCACGACTTAATTATTTAAGCAACAAATTAAAAATGCTTATCAAAGAAGTCAAGAACAAATCTTTTAATGAATACCTGGCTGGCCTTTCTGGCAACAAAGACACTAATTACTCCCTTTGGAAAGCAACTAAAGGTCTTAAAAGGCCTAAAGTACAAATAGCTCCTATCATGAATGACGATGGAACTTGGGCTAGAAGTGCCAAAGAAAAAGTTGCATTGTTTGCAGACTATCTTGAAAACACATTTCAACCCCTCCCAAGGCAAACAGCTGAAGAAAATATAATTTCAGTAAATAAAGTGGATAACCTAAACATAAAACCTGTAACACTACAAGAGCTAAAAGATGAAATTAAAAACAACTTAAGTTCAAAAAAATCCCCTGGTTATGATTTAATCACTGGACTTATAGTTAAAACTCTCCCAGAAAAAGGAGTACGAAAATTACTGCAAGTAATCAATGCAGCCTTCAGATTAAAATACGTTCCATACCAGTGGAAAGTGGCAGAGGTGATAATGATTATAAAACCTAACAAGCCGCCAAACAAGAAAACATCGTACAGGCCGATTTCCCTACTTCCTATAATTTCAAAATTATTTGAAAAGTTACTACTCAAGAGATTAAAATCAGTAATAGAAGACAGAAAACTCATTCCTCCTCACCAATTTGGATTTATAGAGAGACACTCTACCATTGATCAAGTGCATAGAATCACAGATCTAATTGAAGATGCTCTGGAAAATAAAAAAATATGCTCAAGTGTATTCTTGGACGTATCTCAAGCCTTTGACAAAGTATGGCACCGAGGCCTGGAATATAAACTACACAGAGATCTGCCGAAGCAGTTTTACCTGATTTTAAAGTCATATCTAGCTGATCGACGCTTTCGTGTGAAACATGAAGAGGAATACTCCGAATTAAAGAAAATATCGGCGGGAGTTCCACAAGGGAGTGTTCTGGGGCCGATACTCTATATACTTTATACGCGAGACGTGCCAAGCACAAAAGGAACAAATATTGCAACATTTGCGGATGATACTGCAATCTTGGCAACTGGAAACAACATAGAGGAGTCAACCAGCAAATTACAAAACGCTGCTAATTCATTGAGTAATTGGACGAAGAAATGGCGCCTTCAACTCAACGAAACTAAATCTGTACATATAAACTTTACCAACAAAAATGTTAATTGGTTACCTGTTCGACTGAATTCACAACTTATTCCACATGCAAACACGGCAAAATATTTAGGAATGACCCTTGATGCTAAACTCAAGTGGAAAGAGCATGTTAAAAAGAAAAAAGAAGAGTTAAACATCAAATATAGAAAAATGTATTGGCTCATAGGAAGGAACTCTGAGCTAACATTACATAATAAACTGCTATTATATCGGCAGATATTGAAACCTGTATGGACGTATGGTATACAGCTATGGGGCTGTACCAAGAAAACTAACGTAAAAGTAATTCAAACTTTTCAAAATAAAGTCTTGCGTAGTATGGTCAACGCACCATGGTATATAAGGAATGATAACCTTCATAAGGATCTAAAGATGGAGTACGTCAGTGAAGAAATTAATAAATATGCTAGGAAACACGTACAGCGCCTCAGTCAACATGAAAATGCGGATTTGCGTCGTATGCTGAACAACCAAAATCCAGTAAGACGGCTTCGAAGAACGAAGCCCTTAGAACTAGGACAGATAAATTAATGAAGTATCCAACCTGGAGCTAACCGATGGGTTATTCTCCTCAAACAGTTAACATCATTTAATATAGATAAATTACTAGATGAAATTGTATTCAGTTGTAATATTTGTTAAATAAAAAAAAAAAAAAAAATAAAAAAAAAAATTTATCGGGAAGGTAACTCGAATGTAGTAGCAGACGCGTTGAGTAGATTCCCGACAACTAGTGTCACAAAAAAAATAAACTCCAATGAAGCAAATTATGACACTTAACGTGTTGAAACAAAACAAAACCCAGATAACGAACAGCAAATTACGGACACGGAGTCAAACAACGGTGAAACAGTGCACTCCGCAGATACATCAGATGACTATTTTATCCACATTTCGGAACATCATCTAGAGACAATAATTACTGAGGACATCTTTCTAAATTTTAAAAGAATAATAATCTCTAAAGAGTCATTTGAGAAAGAAGAGATAACGAAGTACATAAAACTTTACCACAATGGGAGACAATCAGCGATTCTATCACCCGAAACGAAGTACCAAAAGATTCAAGAACCTTTTAGGGAAAATTTTTCGCAAACCGGTCATTTTGTTTTCGTGACAAAAATGATCGAAGACGTTACCAGGATAGGCAAATGGCCATAATACAAAAAGAGCATGATAGAGCTCATAGAGGTACTAGCGAAGTAGAAAATCAAATTATGAGATCATATTTCTTCTCAAACATGGCCAGAAAAATCAAGAATTTTATCAACATCTGTCATATTTGCAACACACATAAGTATGATAGAAAGCCCTATAACATCAAGATATCTCCTAGACCTATCACAAAAAAACCACTTGAAAGAGTCCACAAGGACATCTTTAGTATGAAACAAACCAGCTTCTTTCAATCAATACTAAAAACCTCGTGGACACAACAGAAGCCCTAACTAAATATTTTACACTGGTCGGAATACCAAATAGCATTGTCTCAGATCATGAGACCACGTTTCAATCGACCCAATTCAGGGAATATTTAGCCAAACTTAACGTTCAATTAGAATATGCATCGTCGTCCGAATCAAACGGGCAAATAGAAAAAACTCACTCAAGCATCATAGAAATATTTATTACAAATAAACTCAAACTCCCAAATTCCGATATGAATACTGCAATAAAATTATGTGTTGCATTGTAAAATAATTCAATCCACTCAGCTACGGGCTTCACGCCGAATATTCAATCAAAATAATATCATAAATCCAGACCAAATTCAAGAACATGCCCACAAAATATTTCAAAGTGTAAACACCCAGCTGGAAAAAACCAAAAATAAAATGTTAAAACAAAATAATGAAAAAGAAGATTCACCAAATTTGGCAGAAAATCAACTGGTCATGTCTCAGAAGATGCAACTACAGATCCAGAACAGCTACACGTGTTTGTCGACGCCAGTGAACAAGCCTATTCAGCAGTGGCGTATTTCCGTTCAGGAGCAGCGGGATCCACCCCTATAAAGCCAATTTCAATATCGAGAGCTGAATTGCAATATGGAGTAAAAATTTATCGAGTAAATTTTGTGATTCACGTACAGTGATTCAATGGTTACATTCAAATTCAAGAAAGTATAAAGCATTCGTTGCCCATCTTGTAGGCGAAAATATGAGGAATACGAATATTGACGACTGAAAGTGGATCCCAATAAAAAAAAATGTTGCAGATGAAGTTATGCGTGATGTTGATGATTGCTGATTCGGTTCCTCTATAGTCGATGGATAAACGGACCCGACTTTCTGAAAGAGACCGAGTTATTGAGGAGAACTGATTTTCTGTAAAAGTCATCATGAGACTAATGCTAGATAAATACGAAACAAAAATTCCATATTCGGCAAGGATGATCAGAGTGACAGCTTGGATTATGTGTTTTGGAAATAACTGTCACAAGTCTAAAGATTTGAGAAAACGTGGAGTATTAAAAATAGAAGAGTTGGATGGAACCGAAATGTTAATTCTGAGGAGAAGTCAAATCGATACATTTGCGGAGGAATTCAATTCAACGGCTTGACAAATGGAAAATAAGTCAGTCAAAATAGGTGTCTGCCGACCTCGTTACCTTGTATAAACGAGAAAAGAATTATCAGGATGCTCATCAATTGCAGTTGAAGTAGTAATGCCCAATTATTTTGAATTCTAAGAATCACAGAGTGCAGTTGTTAATTCGACATTATTACGAAAAGATGAAGCACCAATAAACTCTCAACACCGAATGAGGCAACTCTATTGGATCCTGGACATATGAACAACAGTGAAAAGAGTATGGGCAAAATGCGAAGTGTGTCAATTAGCCGGAGCAAATTCGAAGATTTGATGTGGGACAACTACCAGTAGAGGGAATAACCACGCAAAGTTCACCGTTTATGTTTACTGGAGTTGTCTATTTCCAGCCCATAACTGTGACTGTGAAGCGAAGTACTGAAAAGAGATCCTGAGCTGTCTTTAAACGTCTAACCACTAGAGCCGTCTACTTGAAAATTGCAGGCTCACTCAATACAGAGTGGAATTATGGGCATAAGGAGAATCGTAGTAGGAAGGGGGGTATCCAGCAGAAATATTTCGGATTATGGCACCAACTTCCATAGTGCCAACAATGAGATGAGAAAGTCGACTGAAGAAATTTAGCATGACCAAATTGGAGAAATTCTTGCAAGTAAACGAGTCGAGTAAGAAAGTTCATCCCACCACACTTTGGATGCTGTTGGGAAAGAATGGTACGAGCTGGAATAACTGCCCTAGGAGCTACTTTAAAACAAAGAAATCTGACGGAAAAAGTTTTACATTAAATTGTCATCCCTCGACACATGTATCCGTTGACCCTAAATATGATGAGGCACTCAGTCCAAATCATATTTTGCTTAAAAATTCTGGAAGAGTAGCACCACTTGGTAAATTTAACGATCGAGATTTATGCCTAAAGAAACAATGGAGAATATAGCTGCATTTCATGACACCAAGCTATCTGGATCAAATCATATTTGAAACGCCAATGCCAAACAATTTAAAAGCTTTGTTTGGACTAGTAATTTTAGCACTTCTTTCAATAAATTAAAAGAGGCACTCATGACCGCACCTGTTCTGCAGTTTCCAGACTTCACCAACATGTATGCGGTACTTTCACAAAAGCTTTAGTTCACTTTTCGCTATTTTTTTTTTTGTTTCGTTTACCAATTATTTTGGCTGCTAGAAAATCCAGACCTTACATCTAAGAACGAGCTTTCATTATTATAACCGACCATCGACCGATAAACATTTCAAATCCTGATTCAATTCTCATTAGATGGAGCTTGGAATTGGAGGAATATGATTATCAGATCGTGCAGAAATCGGGAAATTTAAATTCGATTGCAGACGCACTGAGTCGTAATCCTCAGTAACAAACATTCAATCATCGAACTGAGGAAATCCACACCATTACGAAAGCCCAGTATTAAAAATAAATTAAAATCTCAAATTCAGATTCCAAATTCTTCTAATACAAGTTCGTTTCTCTTACTGTTAGAAAGCGAAACATTTTTGAGGCATCTTCTATCAGTGCAGTTCCTGGTGCTCCAACGGATTCCCAAATTCCATCCGATCCCATAGAGACAAAATATCTCAACTTAGTCTCAACAATGCCAATTCTGCTTGATAAGTCATTTTATTAGAATCTGATGACGACATTGAAAGGTTGCTCCATGAATTTTTCAATTCCCGTTTTGCAGAACATCAAGGCATTTTACGCACTTATAAACGTTTGAAGACATTTAACTATTTTCCAAATATGTCAACTCGAATCCAAAAGTATATGGAAAAGTGTAGCTCTTGTAAAGTAAATAAAATCGGCCCAGAATAAACTTCCAATGACAATAACCACTGCCTCCAGCATACCCTTTGAGCAGATTTTCATAAATATAGTCGGGCCAATCCATTCATCACTATCAAATAATAAATACATACTGACCATCCAAGACAATCTCTCAAAGTACTCAATGGCAATAGTGTTGGCCAATCAAGAAATCCGGACCATACCAAAAATATTCGTGGAGCATTTTATTTGTTCGTTTGGAGCACCACTAATAAATCTCACCGACCATTTTTTGCATGAAGTTTTCGAATCGAGTTAATTTTTTGATTGGGTTGGCCATTAAGTGTTGAGTTGAGCAGAGGGTTCGAGCTAAGTTGAGTTGAAGTTAAGTTAGGGTTTAGTTAACTTACATTGGGGTTAAATTCGGTTGAAGAATTATTTAAAGGTTGATTTGAAAGTTGATTTGTAGATCATTTGGCAATTGAGTTGAGGATTGGGTTGGCGGTTAAACTGGTGATTGCATGTAGAATTATATTACGATTGACTTAGAGGTTGAGTTGTAAATTGAGTTGGTGGTTGAGCTAAAGATTCACTTAAGAGCTTCAGATAGGAATTAATTAGGATTTGAATTAATTTGCAAGACCGAAGTTCTGATTAACCAAAACTGAAGTTTACATTAATCCTGTTTTGTTCAAAAATGAAAATTATGCGGAACGGTTCAACAAATCGGGTGCAGGACGCTCAGAAGTCTGGAATTGTACAATGGGTAAACAAATATTATGACACGCTTCAGTTATATTGTACAGAGTTGTTAGTGTTTTACCGACTACTAAATTCATTTATACTTTTAACCAAGTAGTTTCACTCTCACTAGTTAAACGGATCCCACCAGTGGAATCCATTTAACTTAACAATATTTAAAGAACCAATTTAAACACCGGATTTATACAAACCGGCAGTCAGCTTTAGGTTATTTACAATATCTCTATTACTACATATTTGTGTAACTGTTTAACTACACCTTTGTTGTGATTAAAATGTTGTTTAGCTTTTAGAAATGTGTAGTAATAATTTATTGCAAAAATAACCTAATACGGGAAGCGTTAAGACAGCGTAATTATTTCTAAATGGTATCCACAAAGTAACGCCGCCAATTATTTTTTGATTAATTAGAAAATACAAACTAAAGTAATTAAATTTATCTCGAAAAAGAAACCATTAAAAAAATGTTTAACATGCATATCACGTAGAGTCCATATAAATTAGCTATCGCCCCTCCCGCATTAGCATTCTCATTAGAATGATTAATATCCAGGCTATAACTCGAACAGATGTTTTTTTTTATATACCTCCGTACAATATAAAAAGAAACTGGAAATAGTTTAAAATTACTGCATACAACAATAATAACTATACGCACACCTTTCCTTTTCTTTGTGTAGTACATAAGAATTAGCAGGTGAAATAAATTCTAAATAAATAAAAGCCTTATATAAATAGAACATTCTAGCTAATTCAATTCAATTCTTAAATGTGTGCATGATTGATGTGTGTATGTGTTGTATGTGCCATTGTTCGAATTAAAACAGCCCATTGTATTTAAATAACATTTATTTATCAAACACTATATAGAGAGAATCTTATGAATTACAATTCAGAAACAAATCCAGCATATAAAGTGCCCAAATTTAATTACATCCACCAAATGTCACAAAGCAATATCTCTTAATTAAAAAATCACGCACCCTCTTATATTTTTTTGGTAAACACACACTTGGTCACACATGTCCAAGACAAAATGTTCGGGGTTTGATTGATTGATCGATCTGTACATTTTCATTTAATTGCAAATTTCACATATATAAAACAAATGTAATTCTATCTGTTACTATCTGAATTTAGGGGAAGTTTTAATTTATCGACTTTACACATTTTGTTTATATGTACAATATACATATACCGGCATAGGAACGGTAAAAACATTTTTTAGATTTTCAAAGTACTACATACTCGCCAAAAACATATCGATAAAACATAAACCAGAAAGTGGAGAAACATTCTTTTTGTTTTTAGTACAAACCAAATCAAGGCTGTCCGTTTAGGTGGCGGCATGTTTAAAACCAATTTAAAAAAAACACTTACGTAAGTATTCCCTATTAGTGTAGCATATAACATAATTTATGTAGTTGTGTCCATCAATCAGATATTTAATTGCGGTACCGGGCGGTGGCGATTGGATTTAAAAAAAAACTCGTAACGAGGAAAAGAAAATTACGGAAAAACTCGTTTTGTACATGAAAATTTAATATTTTTATTTGGGATATAGAAAATACGAAAAAAAAAATGCCAGATTTACTGTACGACAGAATTTATTTTACTCGTCTCTCTATGTATGTATATCTTTCATAAATTTTTGATGAGCTTGGTCAGCGCAGTGCAACACCTAAGAAAATAGGGTCCAAATTATTTTTGTTTCATTTCATTTAAGCTTCCCCCACTAGCAGTTTATTAAAGAAACTCATTTTTTATATTTTGTGGTAGACTAGCCACTTTTTGTTTGTTCATATGAATAAACATGCTTCTACCAATGACACCTACGCCACATCAAGATGAATTTTCTTCCTGAATGGTTTATATAATTTCAGGCGTTAAAAAATTCTGATTTTTCAATACAAAATAAACACCCAAATCAAAGTTGTTTTTTGTTTATATCCCCCCATCAACTCTTTAAGCGAAGCATAACCAATCAGCAATCAGTCTCGCATTTTTTTTTTCTCTTCATCTAACAATTAATTAGAAGAATCTCCAACAATTTTTGAGCAAAATACATTTTTCCGCAAATCAGATACGTCGATACGTGCAAAAACCTACAAGTTTTTACCTGCCACACCTGCGTTGGTTCACCGTTAGGGCGGAAATGTCTCCTAAGAGTCAATTAACGTTGGTGCGGAAATTCGGCTTCAATTTCTAAAGACGAACATTTTGGTATCAGAGATGAGTTTTTAACAAAAATGTCAGATACGTTAATTCACAGTTAGGACGACGATAAGTAACATTTGGCATAACATAGTGTCAAAACTAAGATATTTTCAATGTCCAAAATTAAACTTTATTTTTAAAACATCTACACCTTAAAATCGGGATACTTGGAGGCGGTTTTTATAAGCACTGTATGAGTTGTACTAAAAGAAGAAATATGTTATACTTATATCTAAATTTTTTCTAGCAGAGCTAGCTCAAAATATTGCGCAAAGTCATTGTTATTCACTATTGATTCTATATTTGTTTCATTTGGCGTTTTGTGCCAGCGGGGCCAGAAATAGTATTCAGTATCAAGAAATTTTAGCATTTATAATTTTTAGTACACAAATCAAAATTATATATTAAGTACAATTAATAAATTATTGTGTACTAAATAGTACAAGCAATAAGTAGTAATTACCCCAATAAGTACTAATTTTAAATATATATATAAATCTAAATTTATAATGTCCTGAGAGTTCTACTATAAACATGTTTTTTTTAGTACATATATTATTTAGTACAAAGCTAAACTTTGCATTTTGAATGCATCTTTAAACATAATGGTTTCTTGTTTCTGCACTTTAGTTAAATACACAAATCAGAAGAAGTCAACATAAATCCGATCTGCAACTCTTGAAATAATTACAAAAATCTTTTGTTAAATTGCTGCGCCAAAGTATCTAAATCCAACTTTCTAAATGTTAAGAATTAATGATGTTACAAATTACAGAGCCTGCCTCTTAATACCCTCTAACGCATTTAAAAGTAGCGCGAACCAAGTCCGTTGACCTAAGACTATCGTTCTACAGCCGTCCGCCAACTATGCCAACAAAAATATTCATGAATGCAATGTTTTGTGTTCATCAACCCATGGTGTGATCAAATATTCTATTGTCGTGTATTATCCCGCACACAGCCTAGTCGACGAGATGGTTCTACCGTTTTAGCTAAATAATAGCAGCAAAAGGTTTGAGTGATCAACGTGTGAGTCAAATACGAAGATGTACGCAATTCCATTTAAGCAACTGATGGAGAAGCTGGGGAATTAGCAATAGCACAAGACTTGGTTGATTGAGTTTTACCATTTTTGGTTATTGTTAGTAGAAGAATAAAATCATTGCAATAAATAGCAAATTAGGCTGGATTGTGATGAGAGCAGGCAACAACAATAAAGTGTCAACAGTAAGGTCAATCACGATTAAAGATCGGATAAACAAAACACTACCTAGTTTCTGCAAACCGAAGAAATATTCTAAGATAGTGAAGACACGAATAGTACCGTTGATAATATTTGTGACTTGTGATGTGAACAACATTATTTAACCTATTTTGCTTAGCAAAATGATGGAGATTCATTCAAAATTTCAAGCAAGATCAAAAGGTTCACCAGTTAAACAAGTCGTTCACGGAAGATTATTTAGTCCTCTAGCATCTGCTCATAGTCAAGAATCTTGGTTCAACGTTTGCGGTCTACCCACCACATCGTAGTAAAAGAAACTTGCACAAGAATCAAGCTAGGCGATGTTTTCGTTGAACAATTCTTGAAAACTGGAGCCAGCAGCATAAAACAGCTTGTATCATATCTTGATTAAGTTCAGTATACACAGCGTATTATTCGGGGTGGACATTGAGAAAATTAAAGCCAAATATACCAAATTTTGACAATTTTTTATTTTAAAAAAAAAATAAAATGTATATGAGGAAAATGAAGTTAAATTTGGTAGGACTATTCAAGATAATAAAAAATAATTTGACTGTTTCCATCAAAAACTGGCTACAGTGCACAGCAAATTTGACCTAAAAATGTCACGCTTTTTAAAAAAAGAAACTTGCCCATTTTATTTTTTGCTCTGGAGCAATTTTAAAAATGCAATTTTTTCTCAGATTCGTTACGTCTGTTCGAGATGGAAATATTAACCGTCAAAGTGACGTATAAATCAAGGTTCATTTCATAATAAGTATTCACATTTTTCACTAATATATTCCAAAACCAAATTATTTTTATTCGCATTCTTTGGTGTACAAAAAAATTGCTCGCTTTTGCGAAGGTCGACAGAACATCTCTAAAATAATTTCAGTAAATTATTTATTAGCGTTCACCAAGTATAATAGAAGTTGTGGCTACATAGTCCAAACTCTAAGACAATCGGTCCAAATTGGTTGTTTAAGTGTCCGCAAATACTTGAGAATTGATGTACGGATAGTAATTAAGGAACAAAAACAATTGCGCTATTTTTCAGTACTGATGACCAATTTAATTCGAAAAATTTGTTTTATTGATCGAAAGCAATTCTCATTGTGCTTTATTAAATTGTAAGATTGATTTGTTTGTTCTTTGCGCAATAAATCCCAACACATAGGAACTGAAGATGTATACAAATTAAAATTGAAAACTTTGATTGAGGAGCCATATTCATAAAACACACCAAACTCTAATTAAATTACTTTAATTTAGTTGAAATCTCAACGAATTCGTCAAATTTCAAAAAAACATTTTGTTATGAAATATACGTGCAACTAAAGCTATTATTAAAGAATTCTAAAAAAAAATGTCTATTTAGTATTTCTTGTGATGTCTATCTGACCAGATCTGACAAATTTTAAACCAAAAAAAAATGAAATTTTTTAATTTAAATTTATACAAAAATACTTAGTTTTAATTTTTTTAAATATAAACGGTTTTGAAAAAATAACAGATTGATTATGGGAAACATGGCGGCTCGCTAACTGGACAGTTCTTATTCTTAAACTTACTAGAGTTTTTAAATTATCAAATTTTATCAAAAAAATATTCCTAAATTTCTTTAATCCCTTAAAATTCATTTAAACGATTGTGAATTAATGTTAAGGGACTTTAAAAAATTTGAATTCTTAAAAATTTTCAAATTATTATATGAAACTGAAATTCTAAAATTGATTAAAATTTTAAAAATCAGCAAATTTCTTTAAATTACAATACTCATAAAATTCTGATGAGCTGGGTATTTTTGAAAATCTTTAAATTCTGAAAATTATAAAACTTTAAAAATTTTGAAGCTAATAAATCTTATGAACATTTTTTAATTTTTTTAATTTAGGAATTTTTTAAAAACTGCTCAAAAATTTAAAGTTTTACGAATTTTGTACATATTTGGGAAACGGAAATTCTCTCAAGTTGCATTTTCAATTGTATTGAATTTTTTTAATTTTTTAACGGTTGATATTTAAGGAGTTCATAAATTTCGTTAAATTGTAATAGGTAATGGGCTAGATACTCGATACTCTAGCAATTCGCAACTCTGTAAATATGGCGGATTTGCTAATCGAAAATTTGCTTGCGTAAACTACTCGATTATTTTAGCAAAGTAAAATATATTTTTGTATTCAGCACAAACGTTAAAGTGCGTTAAAGTATCCCATTTTCTGAAATTCAGAAACAAATTGGGTTGCTAAAGTATCGTGTATAACATTTCTAGCAAATTCGCAAAAAATACCTGCTTATCTGCTTATCTAGTCCAATATCCAGGAAATTCTGAATAACTGGGTATTCTTAAAACAAAAAAAATAAAATAAAATTCATAATTACTAATTTTCTTAAATACTTTAAATTTGGAAATTATTTATTTTTAAACGTGAAAACTAATTTCTGTATATTTCTAATTTTACTGGTTTTTTAAATTATTTGAATGTTTGAAATTTCATAAATCCATAAATCTCGTTAAAATGCTATACTCATAAAATTCGAAATGAGAATTGGGAGATGGGTATCCTTAACATTTTAAAATTCATTAATACTTTTAAAAGTAAATGGGAAATTATTAATTTTTAAAATTGGAAAATATTAAAATATCTTTAGAAATTATTGTAAAGCTTTAATTTATTAATACTATTTACTATTTAATTATATTTATTTAAATTTTATCCTGAAACTATTTGGCTGGGTATTTTTTTCAAATTCTTTAATTAAAAAATAATTAAATTTGAAAGGTAACAGACTTTTTGGAAATTTTTTAATTGATTAATATTTTTAGACACTTCAAATTCGGAAACACTACCCTTAATGAATTTTTTGAAAACTTCCCAAAAATTTAACACTTTACCAATGGGGAACGGCAATTATATCGGGTTTGGATATTTTTTCAATTGAACAAAATTTTTAAAATTTTTAAAACGGTTTATAAATTAATAAATATCGCTAAATTGACTACATATACTCAGCTATAAGAATTTCATGGGTATTATACCCATGAAATTCTTATAGCTGAGTACATATTTTAAAAACAAACAAAAATTAAAATTCATTATTTAACCAGTTCAAAAATTAGCAAATTTCGCTAGAATGCAGTACATCGTCATAAAATCTCTAACATTTTAAAATTTATGATTTTTTTTTTAAATATTGGTTTTTAAGAAACGCTTTATATTTGGAAGTTATTCATTTTAAAAATCTTTTGAAATTATTGTATGCCTTTATTAATGAACTCAATAAAAATTAACTTCTTGAATTATCAAAAAACAAACTTTCAAATTCTAAGAGATTTAAATTTATAAAACCTTTAAAATTCTTAAATTACTTGAATCGAAAATTCTTAAAAGTTTCTAATTTTTTTTAAATTTTACTGGTTTTTTAAATTGTTAAAATGTTTAATATTTTTTAAATCCGAAAATCTCATTAAAATGCTTTGCTCATAAAATTCTGATCAGCTGGGTATTTTATTTTGCAAATCCTTATATTTGAAAATTAATTATTTTAAAATTTTTGAACAAATAAATTTCTTGACATTGATTTAAGTCCTTAATATATAAATTACGGAAACGGAAATTCTTTCGGGAACACACATAATACCGACCAGCTTGGTATTCTAAACGTTTTAAAGTTTATGCAATTTTTTGAAACTATTAAATTTTTCTTAATGCTTTAATTTAGAAATTAGAATTTTTAAATTGTTGAACCTATAATAAATCTCTTTATCTCTTGATTTATAAAAAAAAATTCAGATTTTTCCAATTTTAAGAGACTTAACCAATTTAAATTAATAAAACCATTTAAATTCTTAATTTACTTGAAACGAATTTTTTTTAAAATTTGTAATTTTTTTTAATTTTACTAGCTTTTTATATTATTAAAATTTTATAAATCCGTAAATCTCGTTAGAATAATATTCTCATAAAATTGTGATCAACTGGGTATTTTTATTCCAATTCTGTCAATTTAAAAATTACATATTAATATTTAAAGTTTGAAAAACTAATAAATCTATTGAAATTTGTTTAAATCTTTAATTTTTGAAAATTTGAAATTCTTGAAAATTTACATCAGGCATCTTTAAAAGCGTGTTAAATTTAAATTTTATAAATTGTAAGAGACTTCATCAAATTCCTAAAATTCTAAAGGATTTAAAATAAATTTGGACAGCGGAAATTTGTTTAAAATGGTATAGATACTTATGAAATTCTAACCAGCTGTGAAGGATACATTTTAAAATCCATGAAATTTTTGAAATTATTGGATCTTTTTTAAATGCTTTAAATTTTAAAATTAATAAAAAATGTTTTGAAATTATTTATTTTTAACTGTTGAAATTAATGAGACTTAAATTTCTTAGAATTTTGAAATCCTTAATTTTAATCTCTTGATTTATTAAAAAAATCAAATTTTTTAAACCTTTAAAATTCTTAAATCACTTGAGACGGAAATTTTTAAAATTTGTAATTTTTTCACTTTTTTAAATTAATAAAATATTTGATATTTTATAAATCGGTAAATTTCATTTAATTTCTTAGGCATTTTAACTTCCTAATCAGCAACTTCATGAATTTTTTGAAAATTTCTCAAAAATTTAAAATTTTATCAATTTTATATTTGGGAAACGGAAATTTTCTCGAGTTTGGATTTTTTTCAATTGTACTGAATTTTTAAACTTTTTAAAACGGTTAACCCATAATATTCTGACAGCTGGCTATTTTAAAAGAAACAAAAATTAAAATTCTTAATTAATCATTTTAAAAATTAGCAAACTTTCCTAAAATGCAGCGCAACTTCATAAAATCCCTAGCATTTTAAAATTCATATTTTTTTTTTAAATTATTGTTTTTTTTTGAGCGCTTTATATTTGGAAGTTATTAATTTTAAAAAATCTTTTGAAATTATTGTGTGCCTTTAATTAAACAATGAAATCCTGAAAAATTAACTTCTTGATTTATAAAAAAAAAAAAACTTTAAAATTCTAGGCGATTTAAATTTATAAATTCTTAAATTACTTGAAACGATAATTCTTAAAAATTTGTAATTTTTTTCAATTTTACTGGCGTTTTTAAATTATTAAAATGTTTAAAATTTTATAAATCCAAAAATCTCGTTAAAATGCATTACTCATAAAATTCTGAGCAGTTAGGTATTTTTTTTTGTAAACACTTTGTATTTGAAAATTAATAATTTTAAAATTTTTAAACTAATAAATTTATTGAAATTTGTGTAAGTTTTTAATATCTTAGAATTTTTAATTTTTTCTTGAATTTAAAAAATTTTTAAATTCAAATTTTGCAAATTCTAAGGGACTTCATAAAATTTAAGGATTCAAATTAAATTTACACATGAAACATACACGAAATTCGGACCAGCGTAGTATTCTAAACATTTTAAAGTTTTCTTAATGCTCTTAATTTAGAAATTAGTAATTTTTAAATTTATAAATAGTAAATCTCTTTATCTTTTGATTTGTAAAAAAAAAAAATTCTAATTTTAAGAGACTTAACCAATTTAAATTAATAAAACCATTTAATTTTTTAAATTACATACTTGAAACGAAAATTTTTAAAAATTTGTATTTTTTTCAATTTTACTAGCTTTTTAGATTAGATAATTAAAATTTTCTAAATCCGTAAATCTCGTTAGAATAATATTCTCACAAAATTCTGATCAACTGGGTATTTTTATTGGAATTTCTTTAATTTAAAAATTATTAATATTTAGAGTTTGGATCTACTTAATAAATGTCCTGAAATTTGTTTAAGTCTTTAATTTTTGAGAATCTTGAAAGTCTTAAAAATTAGTTTCATGCATCTTTAAAATCGTCTTAAATTCAATTTTTACAAATTGTAAGAGACTTCATCAAATTTAAATTCCTAAAATCCTAAAAGATTTAAATTAAATTTGAAAAGCGGAAAATAAAAAAAATAATAAAAAATGTTTTTAAATTATTTATTTTTAAATGTTGAAATTATGTGACTTTAATTTCTTAGAACTTTGAAATCCTCAAAACAAATCTCTTGATTTATTAAAAAAATCAAATTTTCAAATTCTGAGCGAGTTAAACCAATTTGATTGCCTAAAACCTTGTAAATTCTTTAATCACTTGAAACGAAAATTCTTAATTTTTTTTAATTTTTTCACTTTATTCCGTAAATTTTATTTAATTGTTTAGGCACTTTAAATCCTTAAACAATAACTCCTTGAATTTTTTGAGAATTTCCCAAAAATTTAAAATTTTATCAATTTTATATTTGTGAAACAGAAATTCTCTCGAGTTTGAATTTTTTTCAATTGTATTGAATTTTTAAAATTTTCAAAACGATTGATATTTTATAAATTCATAAATTTTCCCAATTCTAAGGCAAATTCAATTCGTTTAAAAGATTTTAAAACTTTCACGTTTTTAAAATGATTACAATTTTCTAAAACTGCTAGCTGCGTTAAATTTTTTAAATTTGAAAATTAATAATTTTTTAGTATTTAATTGTTTTGAATCCCAAAATTCTCAATTACTTAAAAAGGTTGTAAAAAATGTAAGAATTATTTAAAAACTTCTTAATAAATAAAATTGTACAATTTCTAAGAGAGTTGAAAAACCCCAAATTTTGGAAACGGAAATTCTTTTGGGTTTAGAATATTTTGCAAGTTTTAAAAGATTTTTTAAATTTATAGTATGTTTGATATTTTTTCGAAATTCGTAAAGTTTAAAAACAAAACAAACTCATGAAATTCTGACCAGCTAGGTAGTCTCAACATTTTGAAATTCATTAAATTTTTTGAAATTATTGCATTTTTTGAAATGCTTAAAATTTTAAAATTACTAATTTTTAATTTTTCAAACTAAAATTTCTTTAAATTATTATAAGTCTTTAATTAATTAAATAAAATCAAATTTGTAATTTCTAAGAGACACTGAAACCAATTTAAATTCATTAAACCTTTTAAATTGTTAAATTAACCGAAATCGAAATTCTTAAAAATTTGTAATTTTTTTTAATTATATGTACTGGCTTTTTTAAATTATTAAAATATTTGAAATTTTAGAAACCTGTATATTTCGTTACATTGCACTCATGCGATTTTGAACGGCTGGGTATTTTTTTAAATTCTTTAATCAAAAAAATAATTCAACTTTTAAAGTTTTAAAGTTAAATCTCTTCAAAATTTGTTTTCTTTAATTTCTTAGAACCTTGAAATTCTTAAAAACTAACTCGTTGAATTTTTTAAAACTTCTCAAAAATTCAAAAATTGTACAAATCCTGATGTTTTGAAAACAAAAATTCTTTCGACTTTCATTTTCTTGAAACAGTTGACATTTTATAATCTCTTAAGTTATGTTAAACTGCAATAACCTTAATGACATTTTTTTAAAATTATTAATTTTTAAATTTTTGAACTGATAAGTCTCTTGAAATATTAAAAACTTAATTCTTGGATTGTTAAAAACTCAAAAAAATTGCTAAATTTTACAAATTTGAAAAAATTTACACCAATTTAAATTCTTAAATTACTTGAAACTGCAATTCTGATGTTAATATTGTAAATTTTATTTACGTCTTCCATTAAGAATTTAATGATTTACGTTTTATAAAAATGCAAATTTCGTTAAACCGTAATTTTAAATAAGTTCAGTTTACAGGTATGCTACGAGTATAAATGCTAAAAATATAAATTGGTAACAGTTCCGATATTTTTTTTTCTAAATTTTAAATTTTGTACCAAATAAAACTTTAATTTTTTGTTTACGTATCAACCTGTTACAATGAGAAGCTTAAAAATTTCAAAATTATGCAAGCTAATTCTGTAAAGTTTTGGGGAATTTGTTTTTGTATCCTATCTAAGAAATTAAACAAAGGTTCAACAACTTTAAACCACGTGAATTTAATAAAATTTTAATTTTAATTTTAAATACCGACGAATGACGGTAATAAATTCATCAATCAATTGGAAATAATTTTTGTTGTACAAAACTACTGTTATGCTAATTATCAAATACACTGATTGATTTGTATTCCAACTAAACAATTAATCATTTGCTTTGATGACGCGCAAACTAATCGACAATCTTATTTTGTGCATATCATCATCATCAACATGGCAAATTTCCTCTCGCCCCATTGAGCCATTTAAAGAGTGCGCGCACACACATCATACACATGACTTGATCTTTTATGTTAGTACATATGTATGTAATATGTATATTTGAAAAATCATAAAAATCGCGAACTACATTTAACACATTTATGTTGTTATTGTACAAGTATATAATATACTATATGCTTATGCTACTACATTGTTTGAAATGGCGCCAAAATTTCATTTAGTTGAAAGCATTATTATTTTGTTAGAGGATTATAGAGAATTTATATATATATTATGTTTATATTGTATATATAGATGTATATGTGTTTCAAACTAATACAGCAACAAAATTGATATCACGCGCAAAGCATGTACATATATACATAGTTTGGTCGATTATTCTAATTGAAAAAAAACTCTGAAATTAAAACGTTCAAATTAAAAAGGGAGTGGAATTTTCGCTTCTAACGAATGAATAAAGCTTTTTTAAAGCAACCCTCCAGCGAGTATTTTTTTAGTATACACATAATACATTTAATTCAATTAAGAAATTATAAATCTAATTTGTTGTGATACTTTTAGGGTAATTATAAATTTAAAACATGAGCCAATTTACTTAACAAAGCTTTTTCATTATTTAGACCACCCCACGCCACCCAATTTTGAGCCGTCAGGCTGTAGTATGAGTAGGACATTTCTCTGTTTATATTGTATATATGTATATATATAAATTACGTGCCTAAGGCATTGTTTTGTTGTATTAGTCATGAAATGAATCATTAGAGAAAATTAAAAATTCTAATTCCAATTAATACTAGAAAATGCTAGAGAGTAATAAATTACAGAACAGTATTTTAGAATATGTTTATAAATTTAATTAATTATATTGATTTTGGTGTGCGGCGCAGCGATAGAAATGATGTTGGGTGGTTATACTCTTTTGCGATTTTGGTCCAAACTGGGGGGGGGGGGGGGGGGGTGGATATTTGCTTGCGGAATAACTATATCGTTTGCACAATTTAATCGGTTCGCTCTATAGAAAACGAGAACTAACAAGCTAATGTGAGTGGAAATCTGCTTGGATAATGCGGGATATTTGTAGGTATGTGTATATCGACACAGAAATTTGATAATTTGCCAAGATCATTATTGCCAAGTGAATTATATGTAGATATGTGATGTTTGTTGTTTTTAATCATGTAAGAGAAAATCAATGCCTAATTTCGAGATTTTTGTTTTCTTCATCGGATAATAGTTTTGGCAGCATATTTCAGGAAAAACATCAGACAGTTTGTCATATTGAAGGTTATTCGTTTTGTGTTGGATCCAAATATTTTGTTATGGCCACTAAAACAAAAAAAAATTGGGAAATATTTTAATGCGCACATTCTAATTGGTTTGCAGTGTTTCCATAAAGTTTGATAAATTTCGAAATCTTACAGTTAAATCAAAATTCAAGGTTTTCATGAAAATGCTATATTGATGAACATTTTCTAGTTTTTAATTGTAAATGTTATTAAAAAATTAATTTTTATACCACATTAATCAAAAACTCGATAAAACTGCAATTTAAAACAACAATTTAGATGTGCGGCAATCAATTTCAATTTTCGTTAATTTCCAAAGAATTTTGAAATTTATGAATTTAAAAATTTAATTATTAAGCTCCAGAAATTGTTTTCAAAATATTTAAAAATTCAACTCGAATTAAAATTTTCAATCCAAAACTTAATTGTGTAATTTGAAATTTATTAAACGATTTAAATGTTCACAGGATTAATACGTTTACTAAAAAATTAAACAATTACATAATAAGTTTTCAGAATATTGAAATTTTAAGAATTCGACACTATTAGGCCGATAATAGGCGTCAAAAATATAAACTTGAAATTCTAAAATAAGCAAATTGTTTTTGTGGGAAGAAACTTCAGAATTAATCACTATTTTGTAATAGATACCAAGTGAAATTAAATTTTGAAATGATTTCGCACAAAATTTCTAATTCTCTAATTCTAAAAAGAATTTATAGAATTGATAGAATTTATAGAATTGATAGAATTTATAGGTTTTAAAAACATAGTGAAGTTATAAATATTTCTTGAACATATAGAATTTATTCGATTTTTAAGGATTATAGAATTTATTAAATTTACAGAATCTATTAAAATTGAAGAATTTATGAGATTTGAAGAATGTAAAGAAATTACTAAATTTTAAAATTTTACGCATAAGACTTAAAGAATTTATCTAAATTTCTGAAGTTATAAAATTTGTAGGAATTTCAGAATAAGTATCATAAAATTTGAGTTTATAGAATTTATAGAACTAACAAACTTGAAACAATTCATACAACCTATTGAATCTATAAAATTTATAAAATTTGTTGAGTTTATATGTATAATTTATAGAATTCATGAAATTTATTAAATTAATAAAATTTATAAACAGCACCTATTAAATCTAGAAAATATTTAAAATTTTTAAAATTTAGAATATTTCTGGGGTTTATATAACTCATAAAAATGTATGGAATTTATCAAATTCATAAATTTATAGAATTTATAAATTTTTTAGAGTTTATAGATAAAGTTTATAGTTTATAGTTTAAAGTTTATGCATCGGATTTTTAAAATTATTCATAAAATTTATAGAAATTATTGAATTGATGGGATGATTAAAGTTTATAGGATTTATCTAAATTTTTGAATTTTAACATTCTTAGAATTTACAGAAATTAAGAAATTTTCAAAAAAATTTGGGTTAGAACTAACAAACTTGAAACAATTCATAGAACCCATTAAATGTATACAATTTAAAAAATTTGTGGAGTTTATAATTTATAGAATTCATGAAATTTATCAATTTATAAAATTTATAAAATTCATAGAGTTTATAAATATCTTAGAATTTATAACATTTTTAGTGTGTAGAGTTTAGAGAACTTATAACATTTTAAAATTTATCGAATTTAAAGAATTTATGAAATTTGTAGAATTTAAAGAACAAACTGAATTTTAAACCTTTATGCCAAGGATTTATAGAATTATTCACAGAATTTATAGAATTTATTAAATTTATAAAATTCATAGAAATTATTGAATTTATGGGATTAATAAAGTTTATAGGAATTATCAAAAATTTTGAATTTATAAAATTTGTAGAATTTATGAAAATTACGGAATTATCAAAACAAGTAAATTTTGGGTTTGCAGAATTTATAGAACTAACGTATTTGGAACAATTCATAGAACCCATTGAATCTATAAAATTTTTAAAAAAAATTTGGAGTTTAAAAATTTGTAGAATTCATGAAATTTATCAAATTCATAAAACTAATAAAATTTTAAAAAATTTATAGAGTTTATAAATATATTAGAATTTATAACATTTATAGACTGTAAAATTTATCGAATTTATAAATTTTTTAGAATTTATCGAATTTACAGAATTTATAAGAACTAAAGAAATCTTGAGATTTGTAAAATTTAAAGAACAAAAAGAATTTTAAAACTTTATGCAAAGGATTTATAGAAATATTCATAGAATTTATTAAATTTATAAAATTCATAGAAATTATTGAATTTATGGGATTAATAAATTTTATAGAATTTATCTAAATTTTTGAGTTTATAAAATTTGTAGAAATTACGGAATTTATGAAATTTTCAGAATAAGCAAAATTTGGGATTGCAGAATTTATAGAACTAACGTACTTGAAACAATTCATAGAACGCGTTAAATCTATAAAATTTGTGGAGTTTACATAATGTATAGAATTCATGACATTTATCAAAATAATAAAATTTATAGACTTTGTAGAATTTCGAGAATTTGTAAATTTTTTCGGGTTAAGCGAATTTACAGAATTTATAAGAACTATAAAATTTATTAAATTTATAAAATTCATAGAAATTATTGAATTTATGGAATTAATAAATTTTATAGAATTTATCTAAATTTTTGAATTTATAAAATTTGTAGAATTTACGGAAATTATGGAATTTTCAAAATAAGTAAAATTTGGAATTGCAGAATTTGTAGAATTAAAGTACTTGAAACAATTCATAGAACGCGTTAAATCTATAAAATTTGTGGAGTTTACATAATGTATAGAATTCATGAAATTTATCAAATTTATAAACTTTATAAAATTTATAAAGTTTATAAATATATTAGAATTTTTAACATTTATAGTGCGTGGAATTTAGAGAATTTATAAAATTTTCAGAATTTATCGAATTTACAGAATTTATAAGAACTAAATAATTTATGAGATTTGTGGAATTCAAAGAACAAACTGAATTTTAAAACTTTAAGCATAAATCCTAATGCATAATGAATTATTCATAGAATTTATAGAAATTATTGAATTTATGAGATTATTAAAGTTTAAAGGATTTATCGAAATCTTTGAATTATAAAATTTGTAGAATTAATGAAAATTGCGGAATTTTCAAAATAAATATTGTTTGGGTTTGTAGAATTTATAAAACTAACAAACTTTAATATGTAAAATTTAAAAAATTTATAAAATTTATGAATTTTGTGGAGCTTATATAATTTATAGAATTCATGAAATTTATTAAATTAATAAATTTATAGTTTATAAATATATTAAAATTTATAACATAGAATTTATAAAATTTATAGAATTTATAAGAACTAGAGGACTAAAATTAAGAGGACTTACAGAATTTATATTATTGATAAAACTTATAGAATTTATATATTTTATGGAACTTGTAGATTTAATAGAATTTATAAAATTCATAAAATTTATAAATGTATATAGTTTATAGATATATTAAAACTTATAAAATTTATGGGATCTATTAAATTTATCAAATTTACAGAATTTATAGAATTTAAAAAACTTATTGGAATTTTAGACTTGATAGTATTTGTAGAATATACTGAATTTTTAGGATTGACATAATTTATAGCGTTTAAAGAAGTTTTAAATTTAAAGAATTTTTACAAAATTGCTACAAATTCTATAAACTCCATATTCTAGAAATTGTGTTTATCCTAATCGTAACTGCGATTTAGTATCGTTCATACATATGAACATTAATTATAAAAATATCTAATATTTTAAACGAAATATAGGAAATAGATACTTATGTTGTTTTTTGTAAAATTTTGATTTTTAATTTTTTACCAGAGATCCTATTCCCTACATTTTTCTTTAATTTTGTTTACTTAAGTAAACACATTTCCAACAACATTTACATAAAGCTGGTAAATTTTTCAATTTTACAGTGTAGATACAGTTAAACACTCCAATACTTCCCTCCGAGAGCAGGAGCGGGAGCCAGAGGTGAAGCCAGCCCACTTATATCTATTTTGAAGTTCTAAGTTCCATGATTTTATTGGTGTCATTTTTAAACAAAAACTTAATTTTGTCAAAATAAAAAATGAAAATAATGAATGTTTTAGATGGTTTCTGGCAAATTAAAAATACCCAGTACCATCTATGTATACATATTGTGAAGTTTATGTAATTTATAGAATTGATGAAATTTATTAAATTCATAAAACTTATAAAATTTAGAAAAATATCTAGAGTTTACAAATATATTAGAATTTAAAACATTTATAGACTGTAGAATTTAGAGAATTTATAAAAACCAATGTATTTATGAAATTTGTAGAATTTAAAGAACAAACTGAATTTTAAAACTTTATGCATAGGATTTAAAGAATTATTCAAAGAATTTATAGAAATTATTAAATTTATAAAATTTATAGAAATTATTGAATTTATTGGATTATTAAAGTTTAGAGGATTTATCGAAATTTTTGAATTTATAAAATTTTTAGAATTTACGGAAATTATGGAATTTTCAGAATAAGTAGAATTTGAATTTGTAGAATTTTTAGAACAAACAAACTTGAAACAATTCATAGAACCCATTGTATTTATAAAATTTTTAAAAATTTTGGTGTTTATATAATTTATAGAAATCATGAAATTTATCAAATTCATAAAATATATAAAATTTATAGAGTTTATAAATATATTAATTTGTCACATTTATAGACCCTGTAGAATTTATAAATTGTTTCGAATTTATGAAATTTACATAATTTATAAAAACTAAAGAATATATGAGATTTGTAGAATTTAAAGAACAAACTGAATTTTAAAACTGTATACATAAAATTTACAGAAATTATTGAATTTATAGGATTATTAAAGTTTAAAGGATTTATCGAACTTTTTGAATTTATAAAATTTGTAGAATATATGAAATTTTTTGAATTAGTAAAATTTGTGTTTGTAGAATTTATAGCACTAATAAACTTAAAACTATTCATAGAACCTATTGAATCTATAAAATTTAAAAAATTTATAAAATTTATGAAATTTGTGGAGTTTACCTATACAATTTATAGGATTCAGGAAATTTATCAAATTTATAGAGTTTATAAATGTATTATAATTTATAACATTTATTAACTTTGTAGAATTTAGAGAATTTATAAAATTTATAGAATTTATAAGAACTAGGAAATTTTTGAGATTTGGGGAATTTAGAGCCCTTACTGAATTTTTAAACTTTATTTACAGAATTTATCGAACTTATAAAATTTAGAGGACTTATAGAATTTATTAAATTTAAAAAATTTATGGAAATTATTGTGTTTACAGAAGTGTTAAAGTTAATAAGATTTTTTGAAATTTTTGTAGTTGTAAAACAAGTAAAAGTTAAGTTTGTAGAATCTATAAAACAGACACAATTGAAATAGTTAATAGAACATAAAGGAGCTACGGAATTTAAATAATTTATATTATTGATAAAATTTATACTTTTTATGGAACTTGTAGATTTTATAGAATTTATAAAATTCATAAAATTTAAAAATTTATAGATATTAAAACATATAAAATTTATTGGATTTATTAAATTTATCAAATTTACAGAATTTATAAAATTTATAAAATTTATAAAATTTACAGAAATTATAGAATTTAATAAACTTGACATAAATTATAGCGTTCAAAGAAATTTTAAATTTAGAGAAATTATACGTAATTATTACAATTCTATAAACTTCATAAATTCTAAAAAGTGTGTGTATGCTAATCGTAACTGCGATTCATATATATGAGCATTAATTATAAAAATATCTAACAGTTTAAACGAAATAAAAGAAATTTATTGTTTTTTGTAAAATTTTGATTTTTAATTTTTTATCAGATATTATTTAAATAAAATAAATTCCGGAATTCGGAACATTCGTATTCAAAAATTCTGGAGTTACTTTTCGGCCAAAAATTGGATGCCCTAAATTCAGCGAATATGTTTTAGTTTTATAATATTCAATGAAATTCTACGTTACTGTAGGTATTACAATTAGATTTGGTGAAAATTCAAGAATTGTGGTAAGTTTCCTAAATTTTTTCTGTATTTTTGTTTATTTTAGTAGACACAGTTCCGACAACATTTACATAAAGCTGGTAATTTTTTCCAATTTTGCAGTGTAGATACAGTTGAACACTCCTATACTTCCATCCGGGAGTCAGAGCGGGAGCCAGAGATGAAGCTAGCTCACGTATCTCTATTTTATTTTCTAAGTTTCGTGATTTTATTTGTGGCATTTAAATAATAAATGGAAAAAAACAATGTTTTACATGGTTTCTGGCATATTAAAAATACACAGCTCCGTGGCTCCTAGCTCCGGCTCCCCAGCCCTGCATTCCATGATCTACAATCAACAGATCTAGTTTGACAATAAATAAGCTTAACAGCAAATTAAAATGATCGTAGCCAATTTTGTAATGTTTTGGGAGTTGATCGTCTGGTCGCCTATCACAACGAGCAGCCCATATTATCTGATTATTTCTGAATTAAAAAGCTTCAAAAACTCAGAAGAAATTAATTTGAAATATACGAAATTAGGAAAACGTGCTAAAATGTTAATGCAACGTACGTATCACATTTTCAATACACAAAACAAGCCAAATCCCCTATAATTTATAACATAATCTTATGGGTTTTATTTAAAAAACTGAAAATACAAATTTAACTTTAAAAAAAAATTGTTCAAGGAAGTGAACTACAAATTTTGTTTTTTAATACGCCTGAAATTTGATGCATAAGTTAATTGAATAACCTATCATAACAAAGCGGACCATTAAATACACTTTACCCATTCCAGAGTACATTGAAACTTGCAAAGTGTTAATCTAATCAAAATATTTCAAAAGAATCATCATAAATTTAGAAATTTGCGAGAGAAAAATGAAAACAAAACATCAACTACAAAAACATAATAAAAAAAAAAAGAAAATCATTCATAAATTTTCATTTTTTTCAATTCCATATAAATGTTTTCCTCACAAGAATTTCCCTCCCTCTCATATATTTCTTATACTTTTCATTATACACACACACATACATATAATTGTTGTTGTCGCTCATTGTGCAAGACACAAACAACGCGACACAATTTTTTATTTTTATTTTTTTTTTGTGCCCGAACCATCATTCTATATAGAGAGAAGAAAATTCCTTCCTGCTCTATATTATATACTCGGCGTCGTGCACAAGAGAATGTGAATGGTGAACACTTTACATGATTTTACTTTCTCGTCGTCGTAATGGAAAGCACAAAAAAAAAAAGCAAAACAGCAACAACAAAACAATAATAATAATAAAAGGAAAATTCCAACAACAACAACAACAACAAAAAATTGGATGAACGCGCGAGCGGCAATTGAAATAAAATTTTCTTCTTCGTTTTCACACTGCGTTCTTGCGATGATGGAATTTTTTATTTTTATTGTTATGATTTTCCTTTTTTTTTATTTTTTTATTTTATTCGGTCAATGATGTTTTGTTTGTTTTTCATTTCATTTTTTGTTATTTTTATTTTTTATTTTTTTTTTTTTTTTTTAATATGTTGTCGTCGGTCAGGGAAAAAATTATTATTTGTTTTTCTTTTGGTAATAAGAAAATTTTATTGCGGTTAATTCATAAATAAAATAATAAATTTTTGTGTTAGTGTTTGTTTTTGTTTATAAAGTAGTACAGTGTGGTTTTTGTAGAGCGCCCACTTGTGCGATGGTTTGGTGCTCTCTGTACATAAATAATTTTGTTGCGGTGTGTGTACTGTCCGCCCTCAAACGAACACGCTTATTAAAATTCAAATCATAACTTTGGTGTGATGGCGGCGGCTAATCTAATCAAATTTAATTTTTCTCTATTTATAAGGCGGCTATAAATGTTATTTATATCCGTATACCAGTAAGTGCCTACGACATGCCTGTGTAACTATTATCTACACGTCATTTCGATAAAATTCAATTCAATTTTAGTTTCAGATTTTTGTTACCGGCAAATGTCGTAAAACTTATTTTCTTTGGATGTCTCATTTTTATTTGCCAATTAAATTTGTTATCGCGTCTTTATGTATATGGAACCCTCCTGGAAGTTTGTCTGGTATACATAAACATTGTTTAACGTTTTATAGCTTTTTTTTAATATACGATTATTATAGTCATGTCAACATGATTGAGCGTAAATTATACAGGGAAATTAATTCGGTATGGTAAGATGTGGTTACATCTTATAAATAAACTTCGCCAACCGATATAAAAAATGCGTTGGCCCACATCATCTCAAACGAAAAAAGAAGTACACAACACAAAACAATAGAAATTCGGGCTATAAATTAATTAACGTCACAGTGAACCAGCCATGTGTAACATGCAAAAGGTGTAATTAATAACCTCTCTCTCCTCGTTTCGGAATATGTAATTATCTATTTGTGTTGTATATTGTACGTATATGTTTATATAATTACGTGAATGGACACACGTGGCTTAATTATATTGATTTTGTTTTCATGTTAAAAAAAAATTTAAATTAAAATGTAAGTAAAACACATCGCTCGACATGCAAGATTCAAAACTACCTACACCGACGGTGGTTAGAAAGAGAAAGGTTCTCTGTCTTGATTATAATCTAAAAATTACATGTAATACAGACAGACTGTGCGCTTATATTTTAATGTCCAGTGAATATAATATACATAAAATACGTTTTGTCACGAACATGGTGGTTTCATAATTAAAAATTTTGAAGGTTGATGAACGCGCTGAAGAGTGTTAGATTAATTAGAGTCTAGCTATGTAATAGAAATGGTAACCAGTTTTATGTTTTTTTTTAAACATACAATATGACTGAATATTTAATTCCTAGGCGATTTCGAAACTCACATGTCAAATTTAGTGAAATAACCTCTAGTAGGAATACTGCAAAACTGAATAAAAATTATTGTCAATACTATGAAATATTTTGCATTTACCGTAATTTTAAGATTTCTGTTCAGAGAATTTTTCTAGAATGGTTTGCGAGATTCTAAAAATTGTATTCTAGATTTATTTATATTACGGAATATTGATTAATTAATTAATTATAAAATTATTTCATCTATAAAAGAAAAAGTTGGTAATACAAGATTATTTTTATAAGTTATAATAAAACTTAGAAAGTTCTCTAAAATATTGATTTGTATAATTTCCAATTCCATAAATTTAAAATATCGGGTGTTCAAAGAGTTTCGGCAATAACAAAAGATATAAGCTATAATTTAAACAATTGAGGAATTTAAGGTTTTCAGAGACCTTTTAAAATAAAAATAAAAAAATTTCAAATTTACAAAAATAATTGAATTTTAAAAATTTTATCAAATTTTAACAGTTTTGAAATTCAGAAAATTTTCAGCAAAATTCTTTAATTGAAAAATTAAAGTGATTTTCAGACGAGTTCTAATTTCTTTCAATTTTAGACAATTTTAGAAACAAATATTTGATGATAAATCAAATTTTGTGAAATTTTATTCGTTTTTTGTTTATTTTTAGAAAAATCTGAATTTCAAAAAAATTATTATAATGTCTGGATGTTCTGAATTTTGAATTCAATTCCTTGTAAAATTAAAATTTGAAAGTTATTTAAAATTTGAAGTATACAAATTTTTAAAATTCCAAATTAAAGGCTTTTTTTTAATTATAGGAAAAGTAAAATCCTAATAGATTTTGATAATTAAACGAACTTTAAATTAGAATTTTAATTTAATAAAATATTTGTAATTTAGCAGATTCAATGTATTTTAGTTAAAGAAGCTTATTTTGCCTTCCAATTACATAATCCTTTCTGAATCACTTTCTAGAAAAACTGTTTATGGATTGGAGTTCAGCTATAATTAAAACATCTGGGGAAGTTAAGCTGTTTGGAGATCGTATACAATTTCAAAAAACAAAAAATTAAACTTTTAATTTTATTAGAAAATAATTGAGTTTTAAAATTTTAATCAAATTTTAACTTTTTTGAAATTTAGAAAATTATATACAAAATTCTTAAATTAAAAAATTAAAATGAACACTTTTAATTTCCTCCAATTTTAGACAATTTTAGAAGAAAATATTTGACGGAAATTATTCAAATTTAAAATTTTGAAAGATAACAAAATTTTGTGATTTTGTTAGTTAGTTAACCAAATCTTTAGAATACCTAATATAATTTTGGGATGTTCTGAATTTTGAATCCAGTTCTTTAATCATAATTTCGAATCATTATTTAGACATTGAAAAATGAAACTTGAAAGTTATTTAAAATTTTAAGTATGTACTATAAAAATTTTAAATTCCAAATTATAGAAATGTTTTAGGAAAAGTAAAATCCTAATAGATTTTGCAGATTCAATGACTTAGCAGTAATTTAGCAGATTCATTGAATATTAATAAAAGAAGTTTATATTTCAAAAAAAGTTATTTCGAATCACCTCATAGAAAAACTGTTTTAACGGGTTGGAGAAATTGCTAAATTTTTAATTTTCATCCAATTGCACCAAGTTTCACAAATTTCAAAACAATGTTCGCAAGCATACACATTTAAAAAAAAATACCCCTCGAATTTCCCAAAACAATCTTACTGAAGGCAAAATCGCTGAAGATTTCACAAAATTTCAAAAAAAAAATTAAGAATTTAAGAAACTTATTGGAAAACATTATTAGGGAATTTAAAAAATTTAAACTTTAACTTTATTGAATTTTATAACCGCATTTGAGTTTTAGCAGATTCATTGTACTTTATTGTTTGAACAAATAAAATTTCATTCGGAAATTTTCGAAAATTTTTTCGAAGCATTCTAAATTATCACACAAAAAAAAATGCCTTGAATTTTATAATAATATGTTTATGCATTTAAGTTTTAGGAGTTGTATTAGAAACTTCAGCAAGTTACAAAGTACAAATTTGGTTAAATATTTTAAATTATTCATTGAAAATTAGAAACTTTTCAAGATCATAGAAATAAAATAAAAATTATCGATCTAAAAAATTAAATTAAATTTCAAAAGGATTTAACAATTTTCGAATTTACACAATTTTGACAACCGACCAGAATTCAGAAAATTTCATTTTAAAATTAAATTGCTTCAAAAAAATTCTCAAACTGAAAATAAATTTATGAAAATCTGGAAATTACCAATACAATTAAGAGATGAAGTTACTTTTAGGATGGAAGTTTACCTAGACACAGACTATTCTAACTTATATTGGGTTAGCTATTTAATAAAAAATGAGTTTGGTTTAGTTATTTAGTCTGACCAGGCACACGTCTTAAACAATTTTTTCCTTCGCTAGGAACATCTAAATAATATTTTCTAAACCAATAAACATTTCAAAAGAAATTGAGAGAATTTAGATTACCCCAACCATGGATTGCAAATACTTAAAGGAACTTAAAATTAACAACAATTATTAAAATGCCCGAGAGACCTTTAGAAATTCTCAAATTCTAAAATTTATCGAATTTTTGCGCCACGATTATGAAATTATTCTCAAAGTTTCAAAAAAACGATCAAAGTGACAACGTGTTTTCCGTTAATCAAATTTTTGTGAATGTTTATTATACTCCTATCTTAACTTTCTACAGTTTTAAACTCCCAGTGAATATTTCTGAATTATACATTAGGAAACTTCTTGGGAAATGATAGTTTTAGAGCAAAACGAGACATCTAAAATTTGGTAATTCGTAATCTGGTTTGTTGATTTGCAGAATTTTTTATAGCTAATGAATAATATGGAAGACGTTAACTAAAGCTCCCGGCATTTTAGTAGTAATTATAATCCAACTATCAAATAAGCAACTTTCGATCAGGCAGAAAGTCAGCATCGAGTACTAGGTTAGGTTAGGTTGAAGTGGCTGCTATCGCACACTTAGGCCAGCAATGGCCCGTTGTGATACCACAGGATCCCATCTCAACATTACTCCCGTTGAAACCAACCAGAGCTATTTATATAGCGTAATAAATCTCGCACTCCACAGTCCGCGAGTTCCGAAAGGCTGTCCATACCGTACACACCCAAATACTTATGCCTTCTGTATGATAGCGCCGGACATGAGCATAGGAAGTGTTCCAAAGTCTCCTCCTCCTCTTCGTCCATGCAACTTCTACAAAAGTCATTCGTCTGTATCCCCAGCCTTCCCGCATGCTCCCCAAAAAGGCAGTGACCTGTCATTATCCCTACGACCAATCCTAGACCAATCGAGTACTAACAAAACAAACATTAATTTCCCTATTTGTCATTGCGAAAGAAACATTGATACTCTTGTTAGAAATAGAGTTCAAATCCGAAGCAGAATATACTGGTTTAGGGTCACTAAACTTATCAAATTGAGATGATAAGAATGTTTTGTTTTTCTTTTCGGAAAATACCTAAATTTTGGCGTTACAATTACGAAAGCAAGATTACAAAAATTTTAATAAAAATTCAACTTCAAAAGTTAATGAATTTTACCGGATTGCGAAACCAAACGAATTTTAGACAATTTAAGAAACAAATTATTGTTTTAGGCAAATTCTAAAATTTAAAAAAATTTCAAAAAAAATATGCTTGATAAACGCAAATTTTACCTGAAAATTAAAAAAAAAAAAAAACGAATCTTAAATTGAAATTTTTTTCAGATTTTGAATTAGAAGAGTTTTAAAATATAATTATTGAATTTGGAAAAAATTCGTGAAATTTGTGAAATATTTACGAACCAAACAGTTTTTTTAGAATGTGTTCATACGAATTTTCCCGATATTACCAAAAATTTGTAAGATTCATAGAATCGCGCCTGAACTTTGGAATATTTCTAAAGAATTATTTATTTATTTTATAAAGTTAATTTTCAGAAAAGTTGTACGATCATTTTAAATTTTAGTCTGATTGACAGACAATTTAAGAAAAAATGTGCAAATTTTAACAAAATTTTAAAACTAAACAAAAGAAATTGAAATTTAAAAAAAAAGTCAAATTTTAGCGAATTATTTTAATTTTTAATTGAAAACTCTTGAAATGTTAAGAAATATTCTAACCTAAAACGATTAACGAAAATAAAGAATTGTACCATTTTTCGAATTTAACACAATTTTTGACCATTTTCTAAAATTAATTTATTTTCAAATATTTTGAACAACAGAAATCCAGGCCGATTAAAAAATCGGTGGAAATGAAACGAATGCGGATCGAAAGCTGCATATAAAGAAAATGAAATCGGTGTTTAAATCATAGAAATTCGCGATAACTCATAAACTCTAAATTAAATGAAAATCAATAGTAGAGTAGTTTTTGAAATTTTCCAGTTTATCCTTTTGGTCAGTACCAGTTTTTTATTTTCGTTTTTTATATAAATTTGTTTCGTTTTTTAACGTATGTTTAAGGTTTTTGTTATTAATTATCAATTTGATACGATGCGCCTACTGAAATATTAGAGTTTTGAAATTGTGGCTTTTTTGACTTTGTAAATAAAAATGTTTTCTTGCATCTAAATATGCCTTAAAATAAATAAAAAAAATGTTAGGTAATACCGCGGCTAACGATAGGTTAATATTTCAAGATTGTTGATTTTTACAATTCAAAATCATTTTTTACAAATCAAATCCAATTCTCATTATTACAGCCCTTCCCTAATAGAACTACACTAAATCACAAAACAACTTTATTAAATAACAATTAATTTTACATCTGATCATCCTTTAATGTATTTCTTGATTTATAGGTAAAAGGTTTTACATAGTGTTTCATTTTTTTAATATACTAGTGTTTCTAAAAATGGAAAATTAATCGAAAAATGAAAATCGCAGCAGTGATTCGTAAGTTTCAGAGCAGCCTTTAAACTCTTTAACCCCAAGGGAAAATCAACTGTGGAATCAGCAGAACTATCAGGTATAAATAAGAATGCCGCTAATTCAATTATCAAAAAATATTTGAAAGATGTTGAGAAAATCATTAAGGAAAAATTTGGAGCAAAAGATTCTCTAAAATTACAGAGCATATTTTAAATAAAAGTGAGCAAATCGTAAAGGGGGAAATCCAGCAATAACTCTGAAAAATTAAAACTGCGAGAATCGGCTGACATAGTGCCAAACATTTCTTCGATTCAAAACGGCGTAAATATGCTCATTTTTCTCATAATGCGCAAAAAGATTGACAGAAAATAATATTTGTTGATGAAAGAGGCTTCAATTAACGTTTAAAGCGGTCGAAAGTTCGATCAAAAAATTATAAATTGCCCGCCTAAAATGACCAGCAGTTAGAGGCAGAAATGTATCGCTGATTTGTTAAAAAACTTTTATTTTTCTAAATTTATTATATTGTTGTATTTATGAGCGATATGTTCCGGATAATCTGATTAACTTATATCCTGTTATTAAAATACGATTATCAATTATATTAAGCAAGGGCTGCATTCGAAATGCAGAAATTATCTAATTACAAGTACAATAACGAGAATTGGGTTTGATTTGCAAAAAATTGATTTTGAATTGTAAAAATCAACAAATTTAAAATATCAAAAATTGAATTTATTTTAAAAATATTTCAATTTATTCTACATTTAAAAAACATGAATATACTTTGGAAAATATTGAGAATGAGTTGGAGAAAATTGGCAGTGAACTACAAAAAATTGAATATCATTTGCAAAATAGTGAATTTGAGCTGCAAAACCTATATGTAAGCCGCTACACCAGCTACGTCGACCATATTAAAAAATAAGACCAGCGGCAATCGGTAGGGTTTTCTTTTACAACTATAAACTTTTACCAATTTATCCAATGTATCAACGCCATCTTTACTTTCATTTTAATCTAGTAATATACTTGGATATATAGTCGCTTTAACCATACTATTTTTATGATGAAGGTTTGACAGCAGTAGTATATTTCTTCCAGGATTGGGAATGTAGCTTACTAAAGTAATATTGTCATGACAAGCGAATTTCGATGAATTTAGCTACCTATTTAGCTACCGAATTTGTTTCCACTTTTCCTACTATTTTTTGTGGTAATTCGGGTTTGTTTGCTCTTATCGTTCCAAAAATTGTGATGTTTAAGCTTAACATCTACTCAGCGAGCTTGCAAGACGTGAAGTAGTTATCCATTATAATTAATCGTCCGCCCTTTGTTGACGTATCCGGCAGCCAATCTATGAACTAATTTGAGTGATAAATTTGTAGCTCGGGACTCCTCTGAGGTCGTTCGGCCAATGTAGATTTTGCCTTTCAACAGAAATACTTTCGACGTGTCGCAAATCCAAAGTATTTTTATCCCGTATTTCCCTAGCTTACTGGGAATTTATTGTCGAAACGTACAACGTCCACGAATAATTTAAAACAATCTAATCTTAAATTGAAAATTTTCTCAGATACCAAATTAGAAAAGTTTTAAAATAATTATTAAATTTGGAAAAACCTCGTGAAATTTGTGAAATGTTTAAAACAAAGTGTTTTCCCGATATTACCAAAATTTTGTAAAATTCACAGAATCGCGCCCGAATTATTGAATATTTCTAAAGAATTATTTATGTATTATTTTATGAAGTTAATTTTCAGAAAAGTTGGACGATAATGTTAAATTTTGGTCTGATTGACCGACAATTTAAGAAAAAATTTGCAAATTTAAAAAAAAAATCTTAAACTAAACAAAGAAATTGAAATTTTAAAAAATATCAGCAAAATCCTTAATTTTAGGAAATTTACTAAAGCGCTATTTTACAAAAAATTTCCAAACTTTTTTTGGAATTTTTAAAAAAAAATCAAATTTTAGCGAATTATTTAAATTTTTAATTGAAAACTCTTGAAATGTTAAGAAATATTACACCCTAAAAACAGAAATTAAAGAATTCTACCATTTTTCGAATTTAACACAATTTTTGACCATTTTCTAAAATTAATTTATTTTCAAAAACTTTTTACAACAGAAATCCAGGCCGATTTAAGGATCCGCAGAAATGAAACGAATGCGTGTCGAAAGCTGCATATAGAAAATTTGAAATCGGTGCTTAAATCATAGAAATTCGCGATAACTCATAAACTCCAAATTAAAAAGAAATCAATAGTAGAGTAGTTTTTCATGCTACTTTGGTTTACAATAATATTTTCCTATTAGTTCTTGACCCGCATTAGATTCACTGCTGCGAATTCTATAATCGACGTTATTATCTTTCAGTTTTAGCAGAATGCGTTTTATAACCAAAACCAAACAGTTTTGCAAGGAATAAAAAAATATCGGTTGCTCGAATACTAAAACTTTTTTGAGTTATTAAAAGGCATAATGGAAATATAAATATTTCCTGAATTTTTAAAATTTAATCAGAGTAGAATGCATTTAATGGATTATAATGAACAGTAAAATTATCAAAAATTTTAAATTTGGCAGAGATATTAGAAAATTCGATTTTTTTTTTCAATTCTAGAGACAAATTACCTAGTAAAATTTCTTTCAAATTTTAGAATTTTTTCATTTAATTGGGTTTTTTTATATTTTACGAAAAAATTGATGAAATTCTAAAAATCTTTTAAAAACAGTTTAAACCTGAAAATTTGGTTAATATAGACAACTTCTCAAAATTAACATAAGTATTTAATTTTGGCTTGATGTTTTCTGCCAGTTAAAAAAGCGAATGCTTTACCAGCATTTAGTTTTTCTTAATGTTTAAAATGTTCAGCTCTTTCGAATTTTAAAATATATCAAATTTATAAAGATTTTATGATCACTGACAATTTTTTGTGAACAAATTTAATCTACAAAGATTCCTGAAATACTTAAAATACACTCGATAGATTCACAAATTACAAAAATTTTCAAAATTGTATGAGCCAAATTCAAAATGAAATTTCACAAATTTCATAATCTCCCTGAATTTTGAAAAAAAACGGCCTAACAAATTAATTCTAAAATTCCTTCTTACATTTCTTAAATTATATAAAAACCAATGGGCCAATTAAATAGACCGACCAATCATTCATTAATCTGAAACAAAATTGATTACATAAACGAATACTAGAGGAAATAATAACACAAACCGGCAAAATCTAATATAGACCATTGGCTATTGTACACGGGCACGAATCGGAAACTGCAACGTCAGAACTCTATTAGAAACATCAAGGCTAGCACAAGCGGAGAAAATTTGCAAAAATTTGCAAAACAACACCGAGCTAATAACAATCATGGGTGAAAATGAATTAGATTCTGTGCGAAGCAAAAATGGAGAAAGACTTGTCGACTTCTGTATCACAAATCAGTTGTTCATAGGCGGCAGTAGATACCTATATATGTGAAAAATATACATAAATACACATGCACATCACCGAATGGCAAAACAAAAAAACAGATTGATCACGTAAGGGTGAATAAGAAATTCTTTACATCTCTACAAGGTGTCAGAACAATGAGGAGCGCAGACATACACAACGATCACCAACTAGTAATACCACAATTTCAAATAAAGCCAAACCGCTGTAAAAAACATACAACAATAAATAGGAGGAAATTTAAGACAAACAGATTGAAAGATGCTGAAACAGGAACCACCTTCAATGAAACGCTCCAAATCAATCTAAATAATGTAATGAAGCCACCAGAATATAATAGAAAACCCTGGATAAGCGATGATACATGAAGGAAAATTGAGGAACGCCGCCAACTTAAGTTACAAATGCACTAACAAAATATGACAGAGGTGAAACGTAGATACGAAGAAACAGTACGTGGAGTAAAAAAGATGGCAAGGAATGATCGAAGAAAATTTACAGAGAGCATTCTCAAAGCTGCTGAAGAGGCAGCAGCAAATCAAAATATGCGAGCACTACATCAGTGTTTAAGAAGAGTCACGGGAAAAATTTCAAACATACCACCTATAAGAGATGCAAGTGGTCAAGTCTTAAGGTTAAGGAGATGGAAATAATATTTCGGAGAAGATGCCACCACCAGTACAAGAAATATCCCGTCATCAATTGACTACAATAACGAAACTAACAACACCCAAATTCCAACGGAACAGGAAGTTAAACGTGTCATTGAGAAAGAGCCTCATCTACAGCTGCAAACGCATTAACACCAATAATCCAAGACGTGTGGAATTCTGGTGAAATACCACAAAAATGAAAGGCAGGCTTAACAGTTACAATCCCCAAGAAAGGTGACCTAGGAGAATGCAAAAACTGGCGAGGTATCTCCCTACTCAATACAACAATACTCGCAAAGATCATCCTTGATAGAATCTCACCTACGATCAATGCAAAATTATGAAACGAGCAAGCTGGTTTTAGAGCAGGAAGATGTTGTACTGATCACATCAACACAATCCGTATCTTCACTGAGAAATTCAATGAATGGAATTCATCACTGTACTTTCTGCTCTTCGTCGATTTCGAAAGCGCATTTGAAACGATAGAAAGAAACGTAATATGGCAGACAATTTGTGAAATGGGCATCCCAAAGAAATTAATCGAACTCATACAAGAAATATATCGGATGCTTGGAAACCGAGTTCAAATATAAAGGCAAACAAAGTGGAACATACTATAACACTCGTGGAGTAGTAAGGCAAGGATGCATACTCTCGCCAATGCTGTTTCTGATCGTGGTGGATAATGCGACGCGAAAACTAGATATCAAGTCCTCTAGCGGCATTCAATGGGGATTAACAAATAAACTCACTGATCTGGATTATGCAGATGAAATATGTCTGCTCACACACAAACCTTCAGATATGCAGCAGAAAGTACAACAGCTATCAGTCCTAGCTAACGTAGTTGGTTTCAAGATAAGGATTAGGAAAACAAAGGCAATGAGGCCCAACTCGAGAATAACCACACCAATACACATAACAATATAACAATAGAAGATGTAGACAATTTCGTATATCTTGGTTGCACAGTAACAAAAACAGGTGGGACAGACGAAGATATAAGCAAACGCATTAGGTTTGGAATACTTCCGCCCTGTCACTTAAGACCAAGATAGGAAAGTTCAGCTCGTGTGTGAAATCGGTACTACTATATGGATGCGAGACCTGGAAGCAAATAGGAAAAATCAAAATGAAGTTACAAGTGCTCGTAAATAAATGCCTTAGACGAATACTGAAACGCTTCTGGTATAACACCATAACGAACATCGAACTGCATAGAAAAACAAATCGCCAGGTGATATAACGAAGATGACATTGGACTGGAACCCGCAAGGAACAAGGAAAATCGGAAGACCAGTAATATCATGGACGAGAACCCTACTAGCTGAAGCGGAACAAGTCAGAAAATAATGGGTAGAGATAAAAGCAGTGCCCCCAACAGAGTAAAATGGTTCAGCCAAGTAGACGCCCTATACTCCTAAATTGGAGATAAATAAAAAAAATATTTATAAAACCCAATTTTTCAAATTTTAATTAATTATCAAAATTTTCTAAATTATCTTTAAAGAATTATTTAATTTTAGAAATCTAACACAGTTCAGGGCTATTTAACATTTAGAATATGCCAACAAAATTTTTAAAACTTTGAAAAATTAAAAATTGTTTTAAAGAATTTTTACAAAATTTTAAGGAATTGAAAATTTTCCGAAAATGTACGATTGTATTCACTTATTACTTGAATGAAAATACTTTTTACTATACTTATATATTTAGCTAGCGCGGAATTGCGTTCTATGTAATTGGCTCATAATTGCTTGCTATGGGCCGTAATTACGGAATTCTATGTATTACGCTCTAACGCATCATTTTGGACCATTTCGACGTTATGGTGAATTACTAAATTATTCGTTAATCGGGGAATTACCTAATAATCCTAGTGTTCGCTGATGACCACCGGGGTAAAAAAGATCGAAGTTTTTTTGAGCAAAAAAACGAACGCATAAAAAGAGTCGGTGTATTTTTAACTCTACTTTTACTTGGGTTTTTTTGACAACCGAAAATTATTTCTTTTATCGGCGAAAAAAAACCCAAAATTTCTGTGAATTGAAAAATTTAAAATAAAATAATATGAAATGCTTCGATTTGGATAATGCTATTAATAAAAAATATTAAAATAATAAAAAGAAAATGTAATGTTGACATTTAAAACACCAAAATTATTTGTCAAGTAAAAAAGTTGTTCGCTGATGTCATAAAAAAAAACCCGAGTTTTCTTTTGATGTGAAGTTTGCGGGGGTAAAATCTGTCAAAAAAACTCGGGTATTTTCTGTCAAAAAGCCATCAGCGAACACACGGAATATAAATCGATCGCTAACACACAAAAAAAGAAAATAAAGGAAAATAACGGGAAAAAATTTTGAATTTGTTCTCGTTCTCTTAATGCATTTCATTCACTTTCCTGTGTTAACGGGGTAAGTATAGTCGCTGTGTAGTGTAAAGTGTTATTGTGTATAAAATACGTTGTAAATAATTTAAAATAATTTAAATAATTTTTAATAACCTAAGGAAGTAAGTAAGGTTGTCAAAAGTAATAAATGAACCAAGAATGGATATACCGTTTCATAAATTGCATCACATGTCACGAACATATACGCCCGAAGCGTTGTCAGAAGTTCTTGACTTGGTAAAACATGGAACTATGACTGCATATAAAGTAATCTAAAGTTTATCACATGCCCAAACAGACATTATTAGATAAGGGCAAAAATAAATACACAAAGCAGTCATCTGCGAGCGCCCACCATACTCAGCTCATCTAAAGAAGACCTTATTGTAAAATGGGTGCAGCATTTAGCAGAAATTGGATTTCCAATTATAAAAGGTCATTTACACAGTATCAAAACTCGTAAAAACCTTAATCGTCCTAATAAGTTTAAAAATGGCTTGCCAGCCAGACATTGGTACAAAGGATTTTTAAATAAAATCCTACCATATGTCAAAGGGTCACATAGATATTGACTACGGCGCGACTTTCTGTCAATGAAGGAAAGATTAGAGCATGGTTTGAAAGAGTCCATAACTACCTTGAACAAAAAATCTCCTTGAAGTACTCCAAGAGCCTTCGCGAATTTTTACTGCGATGAATCAGCCATTTTCCTTTGTCACAATTATTTTTCACCCATTCCTGATAAAAGAAAATATCAAGAAACCAACAGTTTTATTTTTGGACGGCCATTCGTCTCATTTACCTTTACCTTTGAGTGAATTTTGAAGAGATAACTGAATCATTTTAACAGCTTTATTGCCAAATTCGATTTACCTATTGCAGCCCATGTACGTAGCTGTTTTTCACAGCCTCTAGAGTTCTTGGAGAATGGAAAACGATGGGCTTCGTTTAAAACTTGAAGAGTTTGGCTGACTACTTGAAGGTTGTATTGAATCAACACTCAAACCAGAAATAATTCAAAATGAATTTCGTTCATGTGGAATATTTCCGTTGGTCGCAAATGCGCTAGATTATACAAAAAATTTTAAGTCTACGGCAAACGAAGTTTCGGGCACTAACACCTCCACTAATGCAGATAACAATGGGCGACCACCATTAAAACAAGGGAACTTTCGAACAAGGGATCGATCTAGAAGTACAAGAGAATGGAAGCCTAGTAGAAATAACCAAAATTATTTGAATCAAATAACGGTAACACAATAGAAAACTGTATAATTGTAGATGAATTATTAGGCGAAAACGACACACCAGATCTTCTAGGAAACAATGAGGACAATACGAACAGGAAAGAGGCAATGATTGCTAAAAATAGTCCAAGAGCTGCACCTTCTTCTTCAGGAGGTATGAAAACTACAGTTGTATCCGTATCCAGTCAAATATCTGAGGAAAACATATAAGGGAGTGGTTCGAAAGCATTAGAATTTCCAACTCCATTTAAAAATGCATTTTTTGGCCACAAACTCAAACATCAAATAATGTAAAAAAGCAAGTTAAAAGAAAATAACTCCGACAGTGGCAAAAGTCGATGAATACAGAAAGGCGTATCGAAGTAAAAAAACGATCAAAACTGGAAAAGATTGAATTGCAAAAGAAAACCAAAGAGGCTAAAAGAAATATCAACCAGGAAGGAAATAAGATATCCTCTAAAACATCTAGTGAATCCATACTTTTTATATTAGTGGGAGAGTATGTAGCCATTACATATGAGGGATAAAATTTTCCCGAAACTGTGACGAACGTGGTTAATGAGGAGCCAATTAAATACGAAGTCAAAACGATGACTATGAGAGGGATTAATTGGCGTTGGCCTGATCAAGATGATATCTTAACATATGATGCCACGTGTACTACATTTAAATATTGATTAAACATTAATAAAGGCTGAATTTATTTGAACACATTTTTTATTCCATTTTTATCTTTTACTGAGACTATATACAAGGAACATACAATGGACGGAATAAGGTACATTACATACTAGCATGGAATTAGTTGAAATGACAAAATTTTAGCATGAAATTACAGACAAATCAGTGCTGACTAATTAATCGATAAATAATATGAAAATCAATTTATTGTAATATGAAAGTTATCGCTTTAAATTTTTTATTTATTAACATTGTTATCTCATGGATATTTTGAATTCCACAAACTAAAAAATCAACTTAAAATTTCAAAACGTTAAAAGAATTTTAGGTACGTTACAAAAATTTTATAAATTACCTTAGACAAAAATTTCTTTTTGTTAAATAATTCAATTTTAGATATCTAATAGAATTTAAGAATATTTAAACCAAAGAATATAACTTTAAAAATTAAAGTTTAAAAATTGTTAGATTGATATATTACGAAATTTTAAGGAATAGAAAGATTATTAAATGAATTTTTAAATATATCGAATTATATTAAATTAAATTTTCGAAATTAGCAAGTATTCTCAGAATATTATGCCAATTTGCCTACAAAAAATATTTTATTTTGGAAATCTAATGCATTTAAGAATATTTTATATCTAGAATACCAACAAAAAATTTTAAAAATTGCTTAGAACTGAATTTTTTTTACAGAATTTGATTTTTTTTAAGTTGGTTCTTAAATTTCCCGATTTATGCAAATCCCAATTTCACAAATTTACTAAAATTCGCAGAATTTTGCCTATTATTTTACGAAAATTATTTAATTTTAGAAATTTAATACAACTCAAAAAAAATTTAAATTAAGGATATTCCAAAACAATTTTTAAACATTTTCTGAAATTAAGAATTAGTTGGATTATGGAATTTTTACAAAATTTTAAAGAATTTCAAATTTTTCAATTATTTCGTAATTTCCTCGAATTAATTTTACAAATTTACAAGAATTCTCAAAAAATTTCCAAACTACCTTAAAATATTTTATTGTAATTTCAGAAATTTAATATAATTTAACGATCTCTACAATTTTAAAAACTTTGTGAAATTAAAAATTATAATTTTTACGAAATTCTACTGAATTGAAATTTTTTTCAATTAATTTTTTAAAATTCTTAAATTCGAATTATACGAAATCAAATTTTAAGCAATTTTGAAAAATTGAACTGGAATCAAAATAATGTTTCAAACAATACACAGAAATATCCCAAAAAGAAAGAGAGTTATAAAGTATTCGATATGTTTTGACTTTAGAAAAGGGAATTTTTCGACATGTTCGAATTTAGACTCAAATTTGAGAAAGGCGTCCATTTAGAGGGACTCCTAGCTCTGGTTCCATCTGAAACTGTGATCTTGTACTATCAAGAAGTCCTAATGCATTTGAAAACAGGTTTGTTGTATGTTAAAAGGTCTCATTAAACGGACACACACATATAGACTTCATATACTGCTTGACATTGTATGAAATAATTACTCTGGCAACAAACAAAAACTACATTGTAAACAAACAAAAAAAATCGTATTACCCCTGAATTGATATACCCAATTTTATTAATCGGAGATAGAACCAAATTTAAATGTCGGAAATGCAATATTAAAATGCACCGAACTGTGACCAAAAAAATAAAAATCGTAACAAACTGATTATAGATTAGTAAAGGTGTTTCAAGCAACATATATAACATTATACTTTCCACTTCTGCATGTGTTTCGTTTTTTTTTTTTTTTTATAAATATCAAGATTATGATGAGTTATGCATAATATTGCCACATACTTTTGACAAATTACCCTTCAAACTGTGTACATATGTACATATTAACAAATGTATACAACAGCAAAGCAAAAACAACAAAAAAAATCGCAAAATTAAATCAAACAGGTTAAAAACAGTCGCGCATTTTACGAGTTTACGATCCAAACAAGAAGAAATTTATATGTTTGTACAAAAAACAGGTGTGTGTATTTGAGTGTGTGTGTTTGTGTCTCCGTTTACCTTTCTCTCAACCAACATAAAAACTATGTAGGTACATACACAATTGTTGCTATACAAAATGCATAATTAATTTTCAATGTAATAAAATATAAATAAAAAATAAAAAACAGTCAAGACAAAAATCTTAAATATAAATTAACGTGTAACAAGAAACACCTTTTGAGTCAATTAAAATTCGACCCAATTTTATGTTGTTGTTTTTTTAATTTTTATAATATGTAATATTAAAATTTAATTAGAAATTAAAATAAACTACTTCTTATGACTAATTACCAATTAATATGATTTATAAAATAAACATAAAATTTTTGATTAATTAACTTAACAAGAATTTTAAGCACAAATCTAAATATTCGTTATGTACTCGTCATCCTATTAATATAAAATAATGAAGACTATAACAACATTATAATATGTACTTAGGTAGTTGATTTAAAATGAAAACGTTCCTTGAAAAAGAAAATTTTTTTATTTCGCAAAAATACAAAACAAAGTATTAGATCCATTTTATGTATCCATGTTGCCGAGGTTAACATTGTTTTCCGGTTATATAAATACACAGGCGTACAAAGATACTTACAAGAAAATATCGAGATGTGCTTGTAGAGAAAAAAATAAAAATAAAAGATTTACCTGAAATGAAAAAAAAAAATAAAAATCAATTAGCACTTTAAAGCACTTAACGATGAAATTAACTTGTGTAAACTTTTTAATTTCTGTATCTATAGATGGTTATTGACAGACGATAATTTTGTTTAAAATCAATTATAATTAGTAAAATTCACTTTAGGCGTTTGTTTGTATATTTTGTGTACAATTACGAGTACCTGAATAAATTAAATTTAAATTAAATCCTATTCATACAGAAGTTAACAAATTTAAAATGTAGATATGTATTCTAACTTTCTGAGCTACTCAAATAAAATTTTGTTAAATTTTAAATTATTAAAAATTATTTGTAAATTTATAAAATTATGATCGTTCCGATATCGAACTCAAGAATAATTTGTAGCGTAAATTTTATGGCAATTCGGAAATATTTTAAGTACATAATTAAATCGGCATATCACTTATAGCAGAATAGTAAACTTAGCAAACAAATTTTATTTTGCTTTCAAATTTAAAAATTATTAAACATTTTTAAATTGCTCAGGAAAATGCAAGTTGATCTAAAATTAGTAATAAATATTCAAATTTAAAATATTCAAGTTGTGAGAACAAAATATTTTGAATTGATTAAAATTTCACAATTTTTCATTTTCGCTCCACCTTCAACGTGTGGTTACAATTTTGCATTTTTGGTTGATCATAAGATGTTTATTTAGCGACGGCATCTAATAATTAATTAATTACATAAAACGAAATAAAATTTAAAAAGTGGCAGTAAATGGGTACCTATAATTGAATTTGGATTGCAAAAAATGGTTCATCATTTCAGAATATGCCTTCAGCCCTCATGTCATTCTAGTGTAAGAAAACTAGAGTATGAGTCGGGTGCTTTGTACAGCTCTCAGTGCCCCATTATACATGTAAGAGTGTTAACGCGTATTAAGACAATGAAAGGCTAATTTAAAAATATTTACATTAGTCTAAAGTTAGAGCTTAATAAATAATAACAAATTATCAAATTTCGCACAGAACACAAAATGTTAATGTAAAGGGTTAGCCCCTTAATCTTGCATTACAAAATCTTGCATTACAAAATCTTGCAAGTACAAAATCTTGCATTTCAAAATGTTGCATTACAAAATCTTGCATAACAATTTCCCGTACATTTATAGAATCGCGCGCGCGATTCTATAAATGTACGAGAAATTGTAATGCAAGATAACAAATCGCATTGACAAAATTCTATTGTATAATGATAATTATACAGTAGAATTTTGCTTGAGATATAAAAAATTAAATATCCAGGAATAAATATTCTTAACCAGAATATTATGTTGAGATATTCTGGAAAATGGAGATTTCCATTTTAATTTTAATATTAAATCTTCAGTAATCAGAAACGAAAATTTAAATTCTGGAAAATGAAGATTAAATCTTCGTTATTCAGAATATTTTGTTGAAATATTTTGAAAAATGGAGATTTCCACTTCTATTAGCTGTATTTCTTGACGTATAGTTATCCGGATCGCTATCTGCACAATTTTTTTTATTTTATTTTTTTTTAATTATATTGAACTTTTATGAATACGCAATAAATATTATGTGAGATACTAGAGACAGGTACAGATACTAAAACTGCAAAATTTTTTAAATGCAAAATATTGTATATGCAAGATTTTGTATTTACAAGATTTTGTACTTGCAAGATTCTGTACTTGCAAGATTCTGTACTTGCAACATTTTGTAACTGCAAGATTTTAGGTTGGCAAGATTTTGACTGGCTTGATTTTTAAAAAATGCAAGATTTTGTACTTGCAAGATTTTGTAATGCAAGATTTCGTGGCGCTCCCTAATGTAAAATTGTTTCCCTTCAAAATGTTAAGTAGGTATATAAAAAAATTTAGTTCGTTGTTTAAAAATCCGTAGTTTAAGTTTTTCGTTTAAATTGTGTCTAAGATTGTAGCTTTTAACAAATAACGGTTTTACAGTTATCAGGTATCCTTCCTAGCCCTCTAAAATTTAGTTTCAGATTTTTGATAATTTTAATAAAATTTAGCATACTTCACAAATTGCCAAAATTTGATAATTGTTATAAAAACTTCAGAATTTAGATTTCACATTATGGAAGAGTGTTGACGCAAAACTAAAATACGGTTTTTAAAATTATTTCAGCTAACAAATTTTGGAATAAATAAAACAATTTACGTTAATTCTACGAATTTTTACAAAATCGATTAAGAAACTTTAACCATTTACCTACGTGGACAAATTGCAAAATTACATTTCGTCTTGAGAATGAGCAAAATTAATGTGAGAATGCGTGTACAATTTTTAAATACTATTGGATGATCCACAAATTTGAAAGTTTTAGATCTGAAACTTATCAAAATTTAACAATTAAAAAATTGTTGAGAATATATTTTTACGAAATTTTTAATAAATTTAGTTTAAAATTGTTCAAGTTTTGAAATAGTTCTGAATTCTCCAGATAATATATTAAAAATCTTCCATAATCTTTCCATAATTTTTTATTCTTTTCCGAATTTTAAAGTTTCTTGAAAAAAATCAATCATTCATTCTAAAATACGTATTGAAAATTTTTAAAAATTTACAAAATTTGATACTTTAAACATTTAATCATGTTTCATGTAATTTTGTACAATTCATGAAGAAATTTGTTTAAATTCTAAATAATGTGAAAAATTTTAAATTTTAGTCACGAAACATTTTCTCGAAAATTTGAATTTTAAAATTTTTAAATTGCTAGTTTTTGAAAATTTTGACAATTTTTAAAAAGTTTTCAAAAAAATTAAAATTGTACACCCTATATAAATTTTGAATTACAATTTTTTTTTAGATAGTTTTTTGAATTTCCGAGACAAAGAAAATATTTCTCGAGAAATGCGAAATTTCTCGAAATTAAGTAATACAATCTCCCGGTAACGAGATTTAACAATTCAAACTCTTCTTTTGATTGGTACATTGGATTGGCCCTTAACTTCTCAAAAGTTTTCGAATTAATTGTGGATTTTTTTTATCGTTTTATGAAATTTATATTAAATTTGTCAAAATTTTTAAAAAATTCAAATAATTTACGAAATAGTTCAGATGAGGTTCTGTAGGTAGTAAATTTTTTTTAAAATTTACGAAATTCGATATTTTAAACATTTAACCATGTTTCATGTAATTTTGTACAATTCATGAACAAAATTTGTTTAAACTCTAATGTGAAAAATTTTAAATTTTAGACACGAAATATATTCTCGAAATTTTGAAAATTTGAATTTTAAAAATATTTAGTTTTAAAAATTTTGACAATTTTCAAAAAGTTTTCAAAAAAAATCAAATTTTACTTCCTGTATAAATTTTGAATTAGAATTTTTTTTATTAAAATAATATTTTATGTATTTCTATAAAATTTGTGATTTTAGAATTTCGGAGACAAAAAAAGTATTTCTCGAGAAATGTGAAATTTCTCGAAATTAAGAAATAAAATTTCTCGATAACAAGATTTAACAATTCGGATGAAGCAGTATTGTGCCGCGTAATCTACATGAAGTAATTAATCAGTTGTCTACTCGTGTCTCGTGTAGACAATGTATGTAGACAATTCAAAAAATGACATCGATAATGCAGACAATGTAGACGATGCGTCGACAATTCCTAGCAGAAAAATGAGTCAAACTTTAAATTTGTTAAGTACACGATTTCCAATACGCATTGAGATCTCACAAAAGAAATGATTTTTAGCACGTAAAACGTGTGACACTTAGGTACTTATTTTTACTAAGGTCTTCCAATTGGTGAACATAGAATTACAACTTAAAAAATATTCTTTCCAACAATCAAGAAGAGACTTTGGAAACTGATATGTGAAGCTGTTAACATTTACTTATGAAAATAATCGGCACTAGGAAATACCGTAAATCAGAATTTCGTAAGGTGTAGAAAAAGAGATGTTTTCCGACTAATTCACATATAAAAAACGACTTCACAATTATCGATAAAATTCATCTTTTCGATTACCAATCAAAAAATTAAAGGAACTTTTAAAAATGTTGCTTAGCTCAATAAAACAAAACCAAGTCAGAAAATTTTCAAAATTGATCTGCTCAGTCCAAAGATTTCTTCACTAATGCAACATGTCACTCATCCAGAAGAAACGTCCTTGTCCAGGGCTATGGAATACGAATGTAGAAAAATGAAGAAAGATTTTATTCCGTATCCTAGAAGTGTAGCTGATTTAAAGAGTGAAATTTTTAAACTAGACAAGACTTTAAAGATCAGCATAAGGAGCAGACCTATAAAAATGTTGACTAATTTTAAATTTAACGATAACTTACAAATAAATGTTTGGCTAAAAATGGAATACTACAAATTCGAAAAAATCACAAAGTTGAATGATTTCTATGTGGCAATCCCGATGTATACGTATAGAAATTTGATAAAAGTAATGTTACGGTACTCATAAAAAACCTAGTATAACCATAAATAAAATGGACTTGCCCTTATCAGACAACAATACGAACGGTGATAAAAAAAGTTCACATTTCTCAGTACAAAAAAATTTAAATCGAATTATTTGATGTTGCGAATGATTAAGCAAAATAAATAAATTTGTTGCTAAGAACGCAAATACAATGGTACTACCCCAAGAATGTATGGTCTTCTTAAATTACATAAATACTGCAATTCTTTGAGGCCAATTGTTAACTATGATGATTAAGCATTTTACAATTAATTTGTCTGCATTTTTGCAAAAATATTTTAAATAGTTACGTTCGTCATAATTTTTCGGCCATACAAAATGCGGAAGATTTCAAAGTTAAAATCAAAAATATTAGTTTGCCACCAAGTTATACAAAGTTTCTTTAGGTGCGGATTCAAATTTAGCTTTCAAGCTGATTAAAAAATTATGGAACGATATAAAATCATAATTAAAATTGTTCGTAGAAGGGTTAAAATTTGGATTTGATCAAACTGTATTTAGTTTTAACGGAGAATAGTACAAGCAAGCGTTTGGTTAGTCCCACAGGATCTAATTTAATGACGAGTAAATGGACACTAAAGTTTTGGAAGCATCTTCGCTTAAACGTATATTTCCGTTTTATAGAAACGTGGACGGTATTATTGCGATTATACCAAACTCTTTATATTTTTGTTAATGATAATTTACACAGCGAATAACATTCACATGCGAAATTGCAAAAAAAAAAATCGGTTAGCATTTTTGGATACGATGGTTATACGAAATGAAGATGAAAGCTTGACATTATATCAGTGTACCAACACGTTCACGATTCTATTTTTGCCTTTTCAAAATTTGTATAGCCCAATTACAAATCATTTCTCTTTAGGGGATGCTATACAGTTTTAAGACAAAGAAGAAAATCTTGATAAACGTTTAATCTTAGAAAATATTAAAAAAATCGGATTTCAAACACAAATTTATAAAGGCCCAAATTTATAGGTGTTACTACAACTATAACCCATATAACAACGTTTATAGTGATTAAAATCCATCACTATAAACAATGCTACGAAATATCCAAGACAACAAAATAAATTCGAAATTCATTTTGAATTTTTGACATGATTTTGAACTGATTTTCCAAAATCATTGCTATATAGTAATAGCAATAGTTACAACTATAAATTCAGGCCTAAATGTTCAAGAAGTTCCCAAATTATTGTTACACTACTACAATGACATTCTTCTAAATTAAATTACACTCAATTTTCGATAGTTCAAGTATAAAATATTTCGGTTTCGAACCCAACGAAGATTTGAAAAAAGCAAAAATGATACAGTTTTGATAAACCCTTCGAAACGAATAAAGCCATCGAAACGTCGGTGTGTAAATAAAGGATAGTAAGTTAAAACTTATAAATAAATTATTATGGGTTTCTTTGTATACCTGAGAACGTCATATACTATCTTTCATTTAGTTCGTTGGTTAACTGCAAAACTAATGTTCATATCTTTAGGGCCTTCGTGCTTTATGTTATCGATTCTTTATGCTGTGGTATCAATTTTCGCCAACTGCATTAAAGCTTATGTATTCGCTTTTATCAGAAAGAAAACAAAGAGCAAACTTTAATAGGTCTTTGTCTAATTGTAGGGATCCTAAAAATAGTTTAAAAATTTACGAAATTGTTTAGAATCTGTAAAATAATGCAAATCTTCTAATTTTTTTCGGCCTGTGATAAACGAGTAACTTTATACCCATGAAGCTGAAGGAATTTTAATTTTTTGAAAATCAATCATTTAATCTACGATCATCTAAACTACGGAGTGAAAACTTTTAAAAATTTACGAAATTTGATAAATTTTGGGTCACTAATAAACGGAGAGTTGTTTTTTTATCAGTTTTGAAATTTTCTTAAAATTATTAATTTTTTAAACATTAACCATGTTTCATATAATATGGTTTGTTTGTGCAAATCATAAAGAAATTATAAAAACTACAGATTAAATGTTTTATATTCACAAATCCAATATAGTAGATGTAATTTTGAAGATTGCCAGTGTACTAAAATTGGTTTATTTTGTAAATATGAGAACAATTTTAAATTTTAAATACAAAAAAACACAATTTTTTACAAATTATGGTAATTTTGAAAATTTGAATTTAAAATTTTTAGTTTTACAAATTTTGGTAATTTCTAAAAGTTTAAAAAAAAATCGGATTTTACAAATTCTAAGTTCTTTATACTCCTGATTGCGATTCAAAAAGGCAAATTTCAAATGCCTAGAAACCGAGAATTTTGTTTTCCCACGCATTTACTTCGCGAGCACTGTAAACTAGTTATTTTATAATACTGCCAGTGCTGGGACACCCTGTATAAATTTTGTATTACAATTTTTTTATTAGAAAAATATATTATTGCTATAAAATTTGTTTTAAAGAATTTTCAAACAACAAGATTATTTCTCGATAAATGCAAAATTTCCCAAAATTAATAAAATAAAATTTCTAGAAAAATTAAAATTTATGGCTTTCTCAGGGAATCAGGTGGTGAGAGACATGACGGAGTTAAAAATCTAGTACAACTTTTCTTATAAATGTGTAAAATGTTATTTTTGCAAGAACAAAAAATAAGAAAAATTTAACTAGATTTCATGATCACGAATTTTTAACTCCGTCATATAAGGCCAGCTTTACCGACTGATTTCTAGAGGCATCCATTAAAAATTCACATTAACTCTTGAGCATCAATCGTAATCTGTACTTCTGAATCGTACATTAAATGTAGCGAATTGGTGCATCTTTTCGAAAATTTTAGAATTTATTCTAGATTTCTTTTATGGTTTTATGAATTTTTACTAAATTCAAAAGTTTTACAAAATTATTTAGATGGTGTTTTGTTAAATACTGTAGATCTTTTCAGTTTATCTAGCCTGTGATAAACAAGTAGCTTTCAAGTCCCACTTTATAACCAAGAAGATTACCTGACATTGCACTTTGTAATACTAGCCTATTATTTTAAATTTCCAAATGACATTGAATTTTCATGTGTACCCTTTTTCAAATTACATATAACGAATATAAGAATTTGGGGACCAAACTCAAAGCAAATTTTTTTCTCGTATGTGAAAAAAATTTAACAGTAGCCCAAATTTTAAAATTAAACTTAAACTCAATTATGCAATTTTGTTTTTAAATTTTAAGATTTTAGATAAAAAATAAAATGTATAAAGAAATCAGAGATTATTGAGTACTAGCTGAAATACAGTTTGAAAAATTATTTCTAGACTGCCAAAATATTTTGGAATTATTAAAATAATTTACGCTAATTCTACGAATTTTTTACAAAATTTTAAAAATTGATAAAATTTAATAAATTTATGAGTGAATCACCGGTCAGTTGATTTCTTATTACTTTTAAAATTTTAAAATGTTTCACGTAATTTTGTAAATTTAAATGTTGAATACGAAAAAAACTTAATTTTTAACAAATTCTAGAAATTTTGTAAATATCGAAAATTTTGAAAAGTTTAATTTTTTTAATTTTAAAATTTTTTCACAAGTTTAAATTCTGATTTTATAAATTTTTTACATGCGATTTTCCGAGAAATTTCATTTATCAAGAAGTTGGAAGTTTTTCTGAAGTATTTTGGGAATTCATGGGAATTCAGAATAGTGCAATACTACAATAGCTGGACACCTTGTACAAATGTGCAAGTACATTTCTTAGTTACTTTTACGTTAATAAAATGACGTATAGTAATCAAGCACATTTTCGACCTTGAGAATTATAAAGATTTATCTGTTTTCCAAGTCACCTGAGTCCGGAAAAGTAGGTTTCGAAGTGGTGTCTGTCTGCCTGTGTAATCTCTACAGCACATATTATGGTTTAACTAACCGAATTGAATCTTCTATTTAAGCTTTTTTTATAAATTGGGTGGTCTCAACGAATTTTAGTGGAAATCAACCAACTGGAAGTGGCCATTCCCATGGGCCAGAAAATTTATTTGGCAAATATCTCAAAAAGTATAATGTTTACTACGGTTAATTATAAAATCTTTCCAAAAAAATAAGAAATACAAAAGAATAAATTCGTAATAAATTTGCATAATAAGTTTCTTAAAATTCCCTGTTGGAAAAGAAAGTCATGTGTTGACAAACGAATTTTAAAAATTGATATCGTTTTAAGAATTTTTGAGAAAGGAATTTACGTCGTAATCTGTACTATTGTTTGGTACATTATTTGTTTGGTTAAAATATTTCCAAAAATTTAAAATTCATTCTGGATTTCCATTCATCGTTTTATGAAAATTTTATTAAATTTGTTCAAATATTACTAAAAGTCATTTAAATTTGTTAAAATTTTTAATAAAATTTTTAAACCATATGGTTAAAAAAAATTCGTCAGTTTCAGAATTTTGATATCAAAAGTGTTATCCTTTAAACTGACTTATGTATTCTGATATAAGTTCTGACGTCGAATGTTGTGTCAAAATCGATTTTTTTATTAAATCAAACAATTTTTAAATTTTTTGAGTAAATTTATTAAAATATGAAAACGCTTTGTGAATCTCTAGATAATTAGTTTTCTAAAAATAATAATCAGTTGTCTAAAATAATAGTTTTAATTAATTTTTAGATCAAGCAATTTATTATTTTAAAAAATAATTTGAAATTCTTAACAAATTTTTGCCTGAAATTTATACATTAGTTAAACCCAAAAAAGTCTTAAACCAATTTTGTATTTTAACAACAAGTTTCAGTATTTAGCGATGCATTGAACTGTTTTCAAATTCTGAAACTTTTTCTTCAATTTTTGAGGTAAGATTGAATTTGGAAGTGCCCAACCTGTTATTAACCTAAATATTAAAATCTGCAAAAACAACGTTTTATTATATGGAAAATTGATAATTTCTCATTGTATGAATTTTTAAAAATTACATTTTTAAAATTTTTATTTCTTCAAATTAAATTTGTAAATTCACGAATTTAGATACATCAACGAAAATAATTTACTTAAGTCTGTTAAGAGAACCGGAAATTAATATGACCGGAAATATAGAATTGTGTGATTTGTAAAATTTATGATTCAGGGAGTTTGGTAAAGTTTAAAAATTTGAAAAGTAAAGGATTGAGAAAAATTTAAAAATTTGGTTTTCCCAAAAAAAAATTTTAGAATTTAAAAATTTCAAATATTTAAGATTTGGAAATTTAGAAGTATCTAAGAAAAATTAAAATTTGGACCGTTTAGGAATATGTAGTATGTGGATGTGTTAAGGAATTTTAAAAAGTTTAAACCTTGGTAATTAAAAATGTTTAATTTAGAAAATTAGAAAATTAGGAAGTTTATTAAGTTTTATGGAAGTCTACAGATTCAGCAAATCTACAAATGAATATTGAATGACCACTTTTAACTAGCTGATAGATCAGGTAACCTAGTAAAAGGGAGGTATAAAACGGTTGAACTAGTTTCAAAAAAATATTGTCAAGACATATAACTAATATGAATGGTGAAAAATGTGAATTTCTAGATTTGCTTGTTTATATATGTAAATCAATTATATGTTAGTTATGCCCCTAAAATATAATATAAAAATCCTAAACGAGTTTTCTTTATTGTAGCTTCTCATTAACTGAAAATTAGCAACTGTTGAATGTGAACTGTTTTCAAATTCTGAAAATTTTTCGTCAAATTTTGAGCTAAGATTGAAATTTGAAAGTTGCTAACTTCCTGTTATTAACCTAAATATTGAAATCTGAAAAAACAACGTTATATTATGTGGAAGATTATTAATTTCTCAAAGTATGAATTTTAAAAATTTTTAATAAATTCTTCAAATTAAATTTGGAAATTAACGAATGTAGATAATATGTCAACGCAAATAATTTACTTAAGTCTCCTAAGAGAACCGGAAATTTAGAATTTTGTAATTTGTAAAATTTATGATTCAGGGATTTTGGTAAAGTATAAAAATTTAGAAAGTTAAGGATTGCGAAAAACTGAAAAATTTAGGTTTTCCAAAAAAAATGTACAATTTAAAAATTTGAAAAATTTAAGATATTGGAAATTTAGAAGTATCTAAAAAAAATTAAAATTTGGACAGTCTAGGAATATGTACGTGAATTTTAACATTTTTTAATTAATATTAAGTAACCTAGGGAAATCTAAAATTTAAATCTTATTAATTAATAATTAAGCATGTTTGATCTATAAAACTAAATAATTTAGAAAATTAGGAAATTTATCAAGTTTGATGGAATTCTAGAGATTCAGCAAATCTACAAATGAATATTAAATGATTACTTTTAACTGGCTGAGCATAGTTAAAGGGAGGTAAAAAACGGTTGAACTGGTTGTAAAAAAATATTGTTTAAGACCAATATGTATAACTAATATGAAAGGTGAAAACTGTGAATTTCTATAAAATGTAATGTTAGTTAGTTTGCCCCTAAATCCTAAACTAGTTCTGTCTTTTATTCTAGGGTTTCATTAACTGAAAATTAGCAAAATTTAATTTTTAAAATTAAATCTTTACTAATTTCAGTATTTGGCAATGCAATAAGCTTTTTTCAAATTCTGAAACCCTTCCTTAAAATTTTGAGATAAGAATGAAATTTGAAAATTTCAATTTTGAAAATTTGCAAAAGCAACGTTCTATTTTCTGAAAAATTGATAATTTCTTAAAGTATGATTTTTAAAAATTTTAACAAACTCTTCAAATTAAAATTCGAAATTCACGAATTTAGATACGTCAACGAAAATAATTTACTTAACGTCTCCTAAGAGAAGAGCAAATTCTCTGATTTCCAAAATTGATGATTCTGGAATTTTGGTAAAGTTTAAAAATTTGAAAATTAAGCATTGACAAAAATTAAAAAATTTGGATTTTCCAAAAAAAATCATAAATTTAAGTTGTCGGAAAATTAGAAGAATCTGAGAAAAATTAAAATGTAGACAGTTTAGAAATATGTACGTGAATTATAAAATTTTTTGCCAATATTAAGTAACCAAAGAAAATCTAAAAAATGTAAATCTTGGTAATTAAGAATGTTTAATTAAGAAAATTAGGAAATTTAAGAAATTAGGAACTTTATTAAGTTTTATGGAATTATACAGATTCAGCAAATCTACAAATAAATAATGAATGACCACTTTTAACTGGCTGATAGATCAGGTAACCTATATAATTAATATGAATGAAAAAAAATGTGAATTTCTAGATTTTTTGTTTAAATAAATCAATTATATGTTAGTTATGCCCATATATATACAAATCCTAAACTAGTTTTTTTTATTGAAGCTTCTCATAATTTTAAAAATTAAAGTTTTACTAATTTCAGTGTTGAGCGATATACTGAACTGTTTTCAAATTCTGAAACTTTTTCTTCAAATTTTGAGCTAAGATTAAAATTTGAAAGTGTCTAACTTCCTGCTAATAACCTAAATATTAAAATCTGCAAAAACAACGTTGTATTATCTGGAAGATTATTAAATTTTTAAAGTATGAATTTTTAAAATTTTTAGCAAACTCTTCAAATTAAATTTCGAAATTCACGAATTTAGATACGTCAACGAAAATAATTTACTTAGGTCTCCTAAGATAACAGAAAATAAATAGGACTGTAAACCTGCGATTTGTAAAATTAATGATTTAGGGATTTTTGAAAAGTTCAAAAATTTGGAAAATTAAGGTTTGAGAAAAATTTAAAAAATTTTAGAATTTAAAAATTTCAAAAATTGAAGAAGTTGAAAATTTAGATGTATCTAAGATAAATTAAAATTAAGACAGTTGAGGAATATGTGCGTGAATTTTAACATTTTTAATCAATATTAAGTAACCTAAGGAAATTTAAAAAAATTAAATCTTGGTAATTAAGAATGCGTAATATAGAAAATTAGGAAATTTAGGACTTTTTATGGAATTCTACGGATTTACTAAATCTACAAATGAATATTGAAAAACTACTTTTAACTGACTGATAGATCAGGTTAGCTACCTAGTTAATTGGTCACAAAAACAGATTATTTAAGACCATATAACTAATTTTTTCTTTTATTGTAGGTTTTCATTAACTAAAAATTAGCAAATCTAATTTTAAAAATTGAAGCTTGACTAATTTCAGTATTAAGTATCTACATAAATATTGAAATCTGCAAAACAACGTTATATTATGTGAAAGATTATTAATTTCTCAAACCATGAATTTTTAAAAGTTTGAACAAACTCTTCTAATTAAATTTCGAAATTCTCGAATTTAGGTACGTCAACGAAAATAATTTACTTAAGTCTCTTAAGTGAACAGAAAATTAATAGAATTGTAAATTTAGAATACTTTGATTTCCAAAATTTATGATTCAGGGATTTTGGAAAAGTTTAAAAATTAAAAAAATTAAGGATTGGGAAAATTTTAAAAATTTGGGGTTTCCAAAAAAATTTTAGAATTTAAAAATTTCAAAAATTGAATATGTTGGAAATTTAGAAGTATCTAAGAAAAATTAAAATTTAGACAGTTTGCGATGCAATGAGCTGTTTTCAAATTCTGAAACTTTTTCTTCAAATTTTGAGCTAAAAATGAAATCTGAAAATTTGAATTTTGAAAATTTGCAAGAACAACGTTATATTATCTGGAGAATTGATAACTGTTAAAAATTTTAACAAACTTTTCAAATTAAATTTCGAAATTCACGAATTTTGATACGCTAACGAAAATAATTTACTTCGGTCTCCTAAGAGAACAGGAAATTCTCTGATTTCCAAAATTTATGTTTCTGGAATTTTGATAAAGTTTACAAAATTGAAAAATTAAGTACTAAGAAAAATTTAAAAATTTGGGTTTTTCAAATAAATTTTAGATGTTTGAAATTTAGAAGTATCTAAGAAAAATTAAAATTTAGAAGTTTAGGAATATCTACGTGAATTTAAAAATTGTTTAATCAATATTAGGTAACCTATAAAATTAATACATTTAACTTATAAAATTAAATAATTTAGGGAAGTAGGAAATTTATTAACCTTTATGGAATTGTACAGATTCAGAAAATCTACAAATGAATATTGAATGACCACTTTTAACTGGATGCTAGATCAGGTAACCTAGTTAAAGGGAGGTAAAAACCGGTTGAACTGATTACAAAAAAATATTGTTTACGACTATGTAAATGTGAATTTCTAGATTGGTTTGTTTATGTAATTCAATTCTTCGAAATAATGAGAAATGTATATGTTAGTTATGCCCGTAAAATAAAATCCTAAACTTTTTTTTTAGGAAATATAATTTTAAATACTAAAGCTTTACTAATTTCAGTATTTATCGATACACTGAACTGTTTCCAAAATCTGAAGCTTTTTTTTTAATTCTGACGTGAGATTGATATTTGGAAGTGGCTAATTTCCTGCTATTAAGCTAAATATTAAAATTTGTAAAACAACGTTATATGTATTATCTGGAAAATTGATAATTTCTTAAAGCTGATTTTTAAAAATTATAACAAACTCTTCAAATTAAATTTCGAAATTCACTAATTAAGATACCTCCTAAGAGAACAAGGAAATTCTCTAATTTCCAAAATTTATGATTCTGGAATTTTTATAAAGTTGAAAGAATTCTACGAATTTAATAAATCTACCAACCAATATTGAACCACTACTTTTAACTGGCTGATAGATCAGGTTAACCTGGTTAATTACCTAGTTAAAGTGAGGTAAAAAACGATTTGATTTAGACTCGAACAAAGATTGCTTAGACCATATAACTAACATGAACGGTCAAAAATGTGAATTTCAAGATTTGTTTAATTTAATCATTGTTCGAAATAACGAGAAATGCATATGTTAGTTATGCCCAAAAAAATCCTAAACTAATTGTTTCATTTATTGTAGGTTGTCATTAACTGAAAATTAGCAAATATAATTTTAAAAATTGAAGCTTGACTAATTTCAGCATTTAGCGATGTACTGAACTGGTTTCAAATTCTGAAACTTTTTCTTCAAATTTTGAGCTAAGATTGAAATTTGAAAGTGGCTAACTTTCTGTTATAAACCTAAATATTAAAGTCTGCAAACAACAACTCTATGTTATCTGGAATATTAAAAATTCCTTAAACTATAAATTTTTAAAAATTTTAACAAACTCTTCAAATTAAATTTCGAAAATCACGAATTTGGTTGGATACGTCAACGAAAATAATTAACTTAAATCTCTTAAAAGAACAGAAAATTAATAGGAATATAAATTGAGAATACTGTGATTTATAAAATTTATGATTTTAGTAAAGTTTAAATATTCGGAAAATTAAAGATTGAGAAAAATTTAAAAATTCGGGTTTTCCAAAAAATTTTAATCCCAAAAATTTAAGATGTTGGAAATTTAGAAGTATCCAAAAAAATTAAAATTTGAACAGTTCAGGAATATGTACGGTAATTTTAAAATTTTTTATCAATATTAAGTAATCGAAGAAAATTTATAAAATTTAAATCTTGTTAATTAAGAATGTTTAATTTAGAAAATTAGAAAATTTAGGAAGTTGTATGGAATTCTACAAGTTTACTAAATCTACAAGTGAATATTAAACCTCTATGAGTTTTTAAAATTTTTAACAAACCTTTAAAATTAAATTTGGAAATTCACGAATTTTGATACGTCAACGAAACTAATTTACTTAAGTCTTTTAAGAGAGCAGAAAATTAATAGGACTGTAAATTTAGAATATTGTGATTTGTAAAATTTATGATTCTGAAATTTTGATAAAGTTTCAAAATTTGGAAAATTAAGGATTGATAAAAAATTAAAAATGTGGGTTTTCCAAAAACATTTTAAAATTTCAAAATTTTAAGATGTTGGAAATTTAGAGGTATTTAAGAAAAATTAAAATTTAGACAGTTTGCGATGCAATGAGCTGTTTTCAAATTCTGAAACTTTTTCTTCAAATTTTGAGCTAAGATTAAAATTTGAAAATTTGAATTTTGAAAATTTGCAAAACAATGTTATATTATCTGGAAAATTGATAATTTCTTAAAGTAAGATTTTTAAAAATTTCAACAAACTCTTCAAATTAAATTTGGAAATTCACGAATTTAGATATGTCAACGAAAATAATTTACTTAGGTCTCCTAGGAGTACAGGAAATTCTCTGATTTTCAAAATTTATGATTTTGGAATTTTGGTAAAATTTAGAAATTTAAAAAATTAAGGATTGAGAAAAATTAAAAAATTTGAGTTTTCCAAAAAATCAAAAATTTAAGATGTTGGAAAATCAGAAGTATCTGAGAAAATTAAAATTTAGACAGTTTATTAATATGAACGTGAATTTTAACATTTTTTTAACAATATTAAATTTAAAAAATGTAAATCTTAGTAATTAAGCATGTTTCATTTATAAAACTAAATAATTTAGGAAATTGGGAAATAGGAAATTTTACGGAATTCTATGGATTCACTAAATGAATATTAAAATGAATAGATCAGCTTAACCAGGCCTAGTGACAGTGGGGTAAAAAACGGTTTGATCTAATTACAAAAACTGATCGTTTAAGTCATTTAACTAATATGAATGGTGAAAAATGTGAATTTCTAGATTTGATTGTCTTTTTAATGGCACTCAGGATAAATCAATGCCTAAAATTTTTTTCGTGATTTCGAATCAACAAAATGTCCAATTTGTATGTTAAAATTTTGGATACCAAACGTATTTTGAGATTTACGCTATAACAATCAAAATACAAAGTATTCCATGATGAAATTGTAAATTTCGGTTATGAAATATAAATTTCTGGTAACATTTTTATTGCACAGACTAGTTTTGGCCTACATAACTTAAATCCAGCGCTAATCCTTTTATATAATAAATCGTCTAAAAGTAAAAAAATATCCAAACTGATATCACGACCATAAAATGCACGGGATTTTTTTATCGCGTGTACCATATATACAATATGTAATACTTATGAATTGTTTTTGGTGAGTTTGTATTGTGTTTGTAAGTTCTTTGCACTGATAACGATAAAACTTTTTTATTTTTGTTTAAGTTTTATCTAATATCCGGTATATGTATATGTTTTATTTACATATACGTTCAATATTTTTTTTTCTTCTTTTTTGTGTTTTGCTTCTTCTCTATGCGATAACATTATAGACATAAGATATAATTTATGAGTTCAGAAGCATAATTTTTGATGCATGCATGTTTAATGGCAGCATTGCATTCAAAATTATTTTGTAGTTTTATAGTGTTTAGTGTTAATTAAAAAGTTTTTTTTTTTTTTTTTGTTAAATGTGTGGTGTACACGAAATGCTTGCATTGCATGATTGAAGTAATATAATTGTTGTTGTATAATATATTTTTATGTTGTCTTAGCTTATGGTGTTGGTGTTGTTATAATTAATTTCACCTCATATATACCGTGTGGTGCCTTTTCTTATCGTGTGATGATGTATTTTGATAAAATTTAATTAAAAAATCATGCAAATTTTAATGAGCGTAATGGAACATATATGTACTTCATGATATTTATTTATATATACCTACATACCTACACACACACATACATCATATATCTTATTCTAATTAACTTTTCTTACACAAAAATTTTATATCTAAACAAGTCTACGTATTAATGATATAAATTTAATTATATATCAAAACCGCCCACATACACGACTCATATCTAAAGAACAAAAAAAAAAAAAAAAATTCAACGTAAATGTCTCGTTCGTTCGTTGGTTTGGTTGCCGGTTGTCGTAATCGTAACGCCATGCTTTCACTTCAAGAAAAAAAAAAATGTTTCAGTACACAGTTATTTTTAGCATTTCTTCAAATTAATCTTTTTAGTTTTCTTATTACATGTATTTTATTGTTTTACCTACTTCGATATCGCGGTGTGCATATTTTATGAATTACGACATTTTAATGTGTGGATTTATTGAGAAATATGTCGGTGGGATAAGTTTTTAAATTTCAGATCTACTAGAGATTTCTTGTTCGAAATAACGAGAAACATAAAAAACCTGTCTTGTTAATGATTTTGCTGTCGCATATTAAATATACACGTATACGTACCATACGTGTATATAAATGTATAACCCTCGGTTACTTTGGTTTGAATAATCTGGGAGGTACACCAAAAAACAAAAAAATAAAAAAATCGTATGCCCGCTGCTCAAGGTGTTTATACATAAATTGTGTGTAACACCCACGTATAACGCGCGCGCGATATTAGTTAACAATTTGTAAAAAATTCAAAAAAAAAAAAAAAATTCGATTCACATCGATCTACGTCTTATGTATAATATGTATGTAAACACAAATTCCGTTAAATATTTAAAACCGCATGCGATGATTTATTGTGCTGCGGTCAAATTTTTATCTGATTTATATCAAGGATATCTATATAGGTATAGTTTTATAGACACAGCTGTACCACACACACTGTGCACAACCGTTCCGCCACCAGATGTTTAGGATCAAAGACATCGTCATGAACGCATCCTGTATATTACCATACGTAAACAATTCGCTAATTTTATGCAGATAATTAACTATTTAATAATTTCACGATATATAATATAACGGTAATGTTAGTTCGCGCATTCAATGAAATCTTTTTTACCTTTTCAAGTCTTGAAATGCAAATAAACAGAATTTATTTAAGCGCACATGAATGAGCGTAGGTTGAGTTTTGTGTTAACTATCTTGTTTTGGGATAAGCGATGATGAAGATAATTACCATCTCGTAAAATGCAAATGCTAAAATAAAATATTTACAGTAGTGATCTTGTTAAAATTTTGTTGAATAAATATTACGTAAATCGTAAAATTACCGTTAAAACGACATTTTGTTATCAGAATTTTTTTTTTCGTTTTTTATAAATAAAGATGATATAGGTGTGTATGATTAATGTGATCTCATTAGCAGAAGCAACGCCTTATGTTTTTAGTTCGTTAGTCTCGATTAAATATGTAATTAAAAGATGTCAAAAGTTCTTAATCAATTTTTTCCCTCCCCCTCTATTTATCGATAAACAAAATAAAATGAAGATATTCAAAGAGCAATAGTCACGCAAGGGCATTGGTGTTCAATATACTTTTGAATTTTGTCTTAATTATAAGAGCGCAATTTCTGATATTTAACATTTCAGCATAGTTTTTCTGTCTTAGTTCATGATCTGGTTAGGAACACGATTAAACCTTTAATAAAAGCTGGGTCAAAAATATGTCAGAAAGGTGGGATGATCCAATTCTATTTACTTGCAAAGAGACAACAAAAACTTGTTTAGATAACCTAAGTCCGGCAATGAAACTCTTTCTATTTGGTGGTCTTTGCGAAATTCAAATAATTTACCATGTATTTCAGCGGATTGCTGCTCTATGTATTAGTGTAAAGTTCTAATTTAAATTCACCAAATCAAAATCAAAATAGAATATAGAACTGAACGAATTCTAAATTTTAGTTTTAAAATCGCCAACATGAAATTTACACTCAAATACCTGAGATTTTTTACTTATGTAAAGTATCAAATCAATTGCTAATCAAATTTTATCCAATTCTGAATTAAAAAGGTTGGTATTAAAGGCATAAAATAATAAAGGTTAAAGGCGATAAAAATTCCACCAACAAAAATAAGGCGGACAATTTTCCATTTGATTTAATGTTGCGAATTGTGACAGGTCACTCGCTTGTTGTATTTTGGATCTAATCTAAACTAAAATCAAAACTACCTATAGTCTCAAAATAATGCCGCGTACACTGACAAACGTAATGATTGCGTTTATTGCATTAAATGAATGCGTCTACAGCCTTTTGATAGGGTTATTCATGATAAAAAAGTTGAAGCGGGTCGAAAATAACATACCGAATTTTATTAAGGCTTGCCGTGGAAACCATGATAGAAGCCTTGGATAAAAGCCACCTTGCCGAAAAGTAGCTTCATCCTTAAAGACTAATGTTCTAAAAATGATTTCAATGACCGATACCCGCAAATTCAAAAAAAATGTTGTGTGTATGCTACACACCAGTGATACCAGCTTTTGATTTTACCAGCTTGTCAGGAAGTGGAATTGAGTTAGTTAAGGTTGTAGAACAATGTATTAAAATACCAAGAACCAAATTTAAAACTGAAGGGTATTGTGTCGTTTCGGATAATAGCAGAAATATGGTGAAAATGGACACATTGATTAATATTTGCTTAGTCACACGGGTAATTTGTTAGCTATAGATGTTTATAATAAAAGAAAGAATCTTTAATCTCAAATGACACCAATTCTAAAAGATTTCAAGCAGCTAAAACTGAAAAAATCTCTTATTCATTTTAGTGGCCCAAAGGTTTAATTGCCAGCCGAAACGCAGTTCAAGAAAATGCATTTAATAAAATAAAGCTGTTGGACGATAACCTAATCGATAACGTAAGAAAACAAATTGAAATACTAGATCCTATTTTTGCACCGATCGATACCTGTCAAAAATTTGATTGTTCTCTTAGTGAAGCACGATATGACTAACTTTTAGAAAAAGGAAAAATACGTTATTAACAACTTTGGCTTTGATCGCTCATAGAATTCATTATTTATATCGTAGAAACCGTACAAAAAAATAGGATTGTCAGGAATAACTTACTGGGAATTTGATGCAAATCATTTTGAAGATATTTCGTTTTTGGCTCTAAAATTGTTAAAAATATACCGTCTTCCTCATCCACTCTAACATAAGAATCGAATATAGGTATACTAACTAACGAACAATGTTGGCCAACGGAGACCAACGTAGGATTGTAATTTAGTTGGTATATGGTTGCCATCACTGATATTATGCAATGGGCAAACAGCATAAATAATTTTGGGACGGGATTTTAAAACTCCAAAACCTTTCTCGATAATGTTACCAGCACGAATAATTTTTTCATTAAATTGAAATTCAATTATTTCACATTCACTTCGTGGATTTGAAAAAAATCGTTAAAAGCCACGACTCGAGTGGAAAACCAAAATTGCCAAGCGGAATTAAATTTTGCACAGCAATGTGCTCGCAACTTCGACGGCATCCAAATGGCGGAATCGTGAACAGAACCGGGAAAACGGGCATTTACATAAACGATTCGCCTATTAGCATCACATCAAATTAAAGTGTTAATGCTATATGATAACCCTTGCGGTTTCGATACAAATTTCCCCTGAAAAATTCATCGTGCTCGGGTGGCGCCAATAATTTCGCTCGTTTCAAATATTTGATTAAAATCGGATTTAATTTCTGCCTGTTCCAACATACTTTGCGGAAACCTAATGAATTCATCCATCAAATGATCGACTATAAGTTTTGTCATTTCGGTAACAGCCCGAGATACGCTGGGTTGAGACAGTGCTATAATCTGACAGCTACCAGTTGACACTTGGTAGGACCTATGCTCAAAAAAATGAAGAGCACATAAAACCTTTAATTTAAAAGGTACATCCGTTGGCTATAATAAATTGACGGTTGGTTTATTTAATCTAAATTTTTTTTTAAATTTTATCTCAGGTAACCCGTAGGGATTGCTTGCATCTCACAGGTGTTTTAGATTGCGCTTGTTTTTATTAATTAAATTTATTGGTTTACTTAAAAATATAAATATGATAAACCTCCCTCGGCACTCTTGTTGAGCTAACAAAATTAGCGTTTTATAACTTGGCATCACGAAAGTAAATGTTTTATTCCGAAAATTTAGAGAAATAAAAGGAAATTTCGATGTGTAAGTACTTCGAAATTTCGAATGCTCGATTTTATAAATTATGATAAAATAGTCAAATTTAATAATTTTATTTTTGACAGGTGTAACTATAGAATGCAATTCCTAAATTCGAATTTCATGAATTCCGGAATTCAAGTCGTTTTCGTTGCTTTAAGATTCTGGAAATCAATTATCTAATATCTGAATTTATTATTTATTATGAACATTTCAAAATAATTAAAAAAAGAGTTAATGGTTTCCTTAGTTTGTTCTATATTTTTTGTTATTTGGTAGCTATATTTCCATATTTTTTTAATTCTGTAGAAGGGCTGAAAGAATATGAAATCCGAAATGCAGATATGGTTTCCGTAAGGACAGATGGGGCATCTGTGATGCAAAAAATCGGGCGACTAATAAAATGTGATCAACAACTTTGTTTCGCGCCTTACAATATTTACACAATTGCAGAAAAAGTGAAATATATTCAGAGTTTGAACGCCCTGGGTAGCATGTAGTTTTCATAAAAAATAGCCTCGCTGTCACAGACACTGAATAATGATCCGGAAGGAAATATTTTTTTGGAAAAAGGGGACCTCGATCTTGAGATGGTGAATGTTTAAATCGATGATAGTGACTAGTTTCTATCGATGATAGAAATTAGCTTATATATACATATAATAGTACAAACATTGTGTAATATCATTTCATGTTAATCAATTCTCTATCATTTCACAAAATATTGACGAAAGGTAAGCAAATTGCCAAAAAAAACTAAGCAAGTGTGTATGACCTTACTTATGATCTGATTTAGTTCGATAAATAATTACCCGTGAATATCCGCTTTAGCATTCTGTCAATTCGATATTGCTGGATGCGTGCGAATATGATACACATTACCCGAAAAACTATTTTGAAATTATGCCGGGAAGACCTTAAAATAAAAATTATGACAAGCTAGGATTTGAATTAATGAAAATTAATAATAAATATGTGGCCTTGTATAATGTGTGCTATGAACAAGTATAAAATAGGCAAAAAAACGTCTTCAGATTATTTACGATCAATTTACCGTTGAGAATCGTTGAATCGATTCATTTTAAACATTTTATTACAAAAATTCGTCCGGCCTATACTGAGAAAGTCCCCGAAAGAAAACTTCTATCTACTACGTTGCTTGATAGAACTTACAATAAATGCCTTACAGAAGCCAAATTAGATATTGGTTCGGAGTTGGTATTACCAGTCGATGGATGGCGAAATTCTTCATATAATACTAAAGCGGTCGTCACAATGATTCACAACGCGAACGGCGAGCAGGCTTACATTCATGCTAGAGATTTAACATGAGACACCGAAACCGTCGATAACATCTCAGAAGCTCTATTAAATTCAATTGATATCGCCCAAACAAAAATTTATTCTACAGACGTTTTTGCTGTGAAAGACAACGCACATATATTCTGGCATATCACATGTAACAGTCATTCCGAAAATTTACTCGCTAAGGATTTATTAAATAAAACTATAACGGATAAAGTTACTTCTATTTTAAGAGAGTTTAAATAACCAGATTTTGAAAGATATCTTATAGCAAAAGGTGACACCAGAGTCAAGCTACATTGCGATTCCCGATGGTGCTCGTTCAGGGATTCCTATCATTGCCTGATTTTTAATTTGAACTAGCTACATGAAAATAATTGCCTTTTTGACGACGATTTTATAGAAAACGTAAATCGTTACATAAGAATATTTGATCCCGTGTGTACATTTAATAATAAATGCAAATCCTATTTGAATGCACTATTATGAAAAAAATATTAAAAAACCAGGAGTCTTTTGGAATATGGCTGAAACTAAACAGCCGATTTTATCGAAATTAGCTAAAGAGCTATTGCTGAGTTCCGCCTCTTCAGCCCAAATCGAGAGGCTATTTTCTAGTTGGGCACATGTGCATTCACCAGACAGCAATAGATTAAATTTTGAGCGATCTGAAAAATTGGTTTATTTGTACTATTCGCTGCGGATTGCCGACGAACTGAATTTTGATGACTGAAGCTCCATATAGATACATTAAATAAGGAATAGATAAAATCTTTTTCCTTGATATTTAAAAAAATATTACATTTTGGTATGTGAGGGTATACAACGAAGTGTTACTATTTTTTCATTTACTATTTACATTGCAATATATTGCCAGTTTACTACTAGGAATACAATAACCACATTATTCTGCATATAATTCAACTCCATAGATGTTTGTATATAATTAGCTCATAATATTATTCTATCTTTCTCGATATCTCCCGTATAATATTCGAAACAAATCAGCAAATCACTAATACGATTTTAGTTCACAAAGGCCACTTAGACATTGGAGATTAATACATTAAATAACTAATGGGGAATGTAAATATGTAATCCTAATTGATAAATGAAAGCGCATCTACCTGTGAAAGATAAGTGAACTTTTTAAGATTTAAATTTGAGTTTGTTAAAAGCACAGTACAAGTCTAGAGTTGACAAATTAAGATTAAATTTAATGCTTTAATACTCAAACTAGAGACACAAGAAAAAATTCGATTTCTACTTTCTAGTAAATAATTAAACGTCTACGCTTAGATAATGAAGTATTCTATACGGTGTAGATTACGTGGTACAACACTGTTAAAAAGTCTCGAAACATGATCCTGGATAAAATCCACAAATATTTTATTCTTAAATTTCCTAAATTATGTAATTTTATAAAATATTAACAATGTTCATAATTACCAAAATTTAAATTTTTGCTAATTTTCCTAAGTAAATACCTCAATTTCATAACCTTCTTTATATGGACTGTTTGCTCTAACGTAGTTTGTGAATAGGGCTGATCTGTTTGTGATTTGATTTGTATTAAATTCTTTATTGGGTTGTTAACTAAGTTTTATAATGAATTTAATTACTTATATTCTCTTCCTGCATGTAATTCATTGACTGTGATAACCAACTTTTCTCAAATAATAACATTTTATGAATTTATAGTTAAAACGATTCGTTTTGAATCTCATAATTTGTTTGAAGTTTGTTATTGGGTTATAAAAACGGCTTTAGAGTAAATTTAACTAAATATGTCCCGTTTCTTTATGCAGTTCATTGGCTGGGATAACCAATCTCACTCAATACTGAAATGTTAATATTTTACGAATTTATCAAGATTTCATTAGTTTCAACTTTTTTATTGGATGATTAAAGAAATGTTTCACTAATTTTAACTAAATACGAGTATATTCCCTTCCTGCATGTAAATTATTGACTGTGCTAAGATAACCAATCTTTCATTTTTTTGCTCAAATAATACTTACCGTTTTAAAGACGTACTAAATGTCTTAAACCATACGATTTATTAAAATTATTTATTTGGTTGATGACCAATTATGTGTTTATATGCTCAATTTGACTAATCTACTGACTGGTATCGCGATTTGTGTCAAATCCAATTTATCGTTTATTATTTGTTCTAAATTTATTATTGGATTATTAAAGGACTTTCAGAGTAAATATAACTAATTATATTCCCTTCCTGCATGTAATTCATTAGCTGGGATAACCAGTCGTGCATTTAATAACTCAAATTCCAACATTTTACAAATCTATCATGAAGCGATTAGTTTTAAATTGCTTATTGGGTTATAAAAGACATTTTTGGAAACTTGAAATTGTTTAATAATTCTATGTCCACTTGAAAATGTATTTGCTACCTTTAAATGATCAATAAATGTTGTAGGTTCCACAACACATGATGTACGATCTTGATAAATATTGACCTTAATGACTATTAACCTTGAATGGTCACGGAAACGTGAATACCACCTTTATTTAGTAATTCGCCAAATAAGATTAACTTTAGTTCACACATGATAAGAACTGCAAGATACCGTAAATTACACATAACTGCACAAACCTCGGTTGATTTCAACAAATCAACAATTAAATATATCTTAGAACAAGCATTCCTGGAATATCACCTCCATTCATTAGCCCAAAAGTAACACGTCTGGGAGCCTGTCCCCTGTCTACCGACAGAAGGTTAATAGCCGCATTTCTGGACGTTTGATCTGATCATGTTACTTGAAACGACAAACAATAAAACCTCCTACTATTTTTTTTAGTTACCTCTAAATTTCCAACATCTTAAATATTCGAAATTTTTAACCTTCCTATCAACGCGAGAATAAAACCACTTTGACCCACACGTTCAACCCCTGGTGTGTATGAATTTAATTTAGAGTTTTTCATCAAAGTCTGACACACCCAGGTGTGTCGTGTTGATAGGAAGGGTAAATTTTCCTCTATTCTTAATTTTCTAAATTTCTAAACTTTTTAAAACAGACCAAACGGTACGCGTTCCCGATACGTGTGGGATGCAAAAGGGATTTTCCGTCATCTGATTACGATGGGTGATGAAAATGAACACAACTATGTGACCCCGTGTTGAGAAGAGTGTAGAATTCATGGGTCGACCCTACTTTCATGTTAGTACTATAGGCTGACATGAAGTAATGCAATGTGTGTAGGTGGTTTACGCAAAACTACTGATTTGGCTACTGCATAAGGTAGGACATTAAAAGAGAACTACAAAAGAGTTAGTTGGAAGTGCATTGAGCCCAAGAAATGATTGCAGAAATAAACTTTTTAAAATAAAACCTTAATTTCCTAAATTTTCAATTTATTATTATAAAATTCAAAAATTTAAATAAACCTAAATATTAGAATCACGAATTTGGTAAATTGATTGAATTCTTTCATTTCTGGTTTTATTAATTTCCTGTCTCTTAAGAGAGAAAAAAAATTCACTAAGTCACCTACTCTTGGCAGTACGACTTAAGATACTCTTAGGATATTTTTTTCCTTTACCGTTTGTACGTTTAGTCCAACTCTTCCAATAGCAGCAAGAGCAAGACGAATTAGGTTAAGAGTTATTTTCAAAAATATCAAATATTGAATTTTGTGCAGTTATTAAATTCTTCACAAAACAACGCAAATGTATTGATACCACAAACTTCATTTCGTTAACATATCTGAATTTCTGGGAACTACTAATTTCCTGAATTTCTAAATTCGTTAATCCGGAACTAAATTCCTAACAAATAAATATTTCTAAATTTCAAATTTTTTATTTACAAAATTTGTAAGGTTCTGAATATTAAAAATCAGGGTGTAAATAAATTTCGATTAAAGTTTAAAAGTGAAACCTTCTCAAGTAAAGTAATAACGACTCCATTTTACCAATTAACATGCCATTCTATTCGCTATTAAATCACTAATCACAATAGAGACAAAGATACTCAATATAGTCAAAAAATTTCGAAACTCTACCGAAGTGGCTGGCAAAATGTTTGAAGCTTCTGCAGAATTTTCTACCATCAATGCGGTCTTATTTAAAAATGATGGTCTAACGTTTAATAGTTTCCAGTGACGAGTTATTATTGATATCAGTACAAATCTGATGACAAAGTTTTAAGGGATGTAAAAATATGAATTTTTGTAACCATTGTTGCATCTACCGCAAATAACAAAACTCGCCGCTTATATCAAATTTTATATTCGGTAGTTCTCATTGAATACCAAATTCTATATTCGGTAGTTACAACAATTATCTTGATTTTGTTGGACTGTTCAAGCAATTCAGTGATTCGATAGGTTGGGATGATGATTGATTTAGATTGCTTTAGGTAATTTACTAGCGATTTATAATGGAAAATATAACGTGGTTCCATATTGACTATTTGCAAATCAAATAAAATATGAAGCTCTAGTAGTGGTGGAAATCTATCGATAGTACTATCGATATATCGATAGTTTCGTACTATCGAAAACAATCGATACTTTTTATATACTATCGATATATCGACCTATCCAAGTAAGAATATGATAAGTGAAAAATACTGTTTTTTTTCAGGAGAGCAGTATAAAGGTTTAATTAGTTTTCGCTGCTAGGAATAAGCGGATCATTTTAATTGTATCGTTTATACTGAAGAGTATTATAAAGTGGCTTTGAATTCTTTTAACTAGATTAGTTAAAAACGCATTAATTTAGGAATATAAAATCAGTCATAACCCTATCAATTTTAGAGATAATACTTTAAGATTTTATCATAATAAGAATGCGACATCGTAGAGTCCAAAAATCGTATTCCCTTAAAACTATGATAACTGACGTTTTCATGGTCTTAATTGGATAGGTCGATATTTATATTTTATTCGTACAAGAGAGTTTTGCTATTATGCGATATAACTTTAGTTACGTTTTTCTTGTTGTCATTCCTTTTATATGCTAGTCAAATTATTGGTGATCAACGAACCCAAACGGTCTGAAAGCCAAAAAATGTTGAGATGCTGATTTTCTTACATAAAAACCATTGGCTGCTTTTAAAACAAAGTGGGAAACTGGGAAACTTTCCGATTATAATAACCTCCCTTGACTTTATAGTTTCTTTGTAGTCAACCTATATGTAATTGAATAAAGTTTATAAATTTATTATCCGATAGTATCGATAGTATATCGATAGTCTTTTAATTTGTGTCGATAGTTTTCTATCGATTGTTTTTTATGTTACTATCGAAACTATCGATAGTTGAAATTGTCGATAGTTTTCCACCTCTAAGCTCTAGTGTTACTGCCAAATACTCAATTTTGTCCGAATGATACATGGTTTTAAAACTCACCTGCTGATCCGTTCAACTCTTAAGATTATATTGGCTAAATATTTTTGAAGTTAAAAAAATACTCGAAATACAGTTCACATTAATCTGAAAAAATTGAAATTTGTTCAACTATACACAAAGATAAGATTCTACATTGCAAACATATTTGTATCTCAGATGTTGTATTCAAATTAGGGTAACCTGGGTAATTTCCAAAATAGGTACCGAATACACACAGGTTTTGGCAATCCTAAAATTAGGTTTTGGTGTAATGCCCGCAAGAATGAATTAGGTTCAGAACACCCAGTTAGTCTACAATCTGAAAATGGTAACGAAAATACCGAATCTTTTTAGTTTATGGCTTACAGAATTCGAATTTGTAGGAACGCTTTGATCCGCTAGAACGGCCAAAAGATCACAAAATTCTCTTCATGGCACCATTTTATTGTAGCCGCAAATAGGGTACAAAACCGTTCTTAATCGAGTCGATCTATTGAAAATTAGGAAATTAAACGATAAGCCATCTAAAAAAAAAATAATATTTTGCTTCAAAACTCAAAAACCAAAAATAGATTTAATGCAATTGCTTTAGCAACAAAAAATACGACGAATTGAAACCCACTTAGAAATTATGCTACACCGGTTGTTATCCTCTATGGAATCATAAACAACATGCAAGTTTGTATGAGAAAGCTAAATTTGAACTATTTGGAAGAAATCAGTTATAAAACTAGATATATTGCATGAAAAAGATCCAAAATCTACAATAATATTTTTTAGAAGTTTAAAGTGTTTTAACTAATTTTTGTAAAATTTCAAATTAAGAAAATGTTTGAGCATTTGGAAATTTACATATACTTAAGAAAGGTATTTCGAAGATACTGCTAAAGTTAGCCGAAAGTTGCCAGCCGAAAAAGAAAAGTCGGCAATGCAGATTGAATTACTCCAGCCGAAAGTAAAAAAAATCGGTAATGCAGATTGTGTTATACCAGCCGAAAATAAAAAATGAAGTCGATATTAATCGGTAGTGCTTAACCTAAAAACTACTAAGGAATGTAAGGATGTATGATTATCATTGAATACCTTTCTTAATATTCCTATATGACAAAACCTGGCTGCAGTTCCTCGTGCAAAATTGTAGAAAACTCGAGAAACCAAAAAAAAATTTTAATTGGAATAAAATCAGTGTCCAGGCTGAATTTATACAAATTTTCCAATAATTTTTGGAAAATCGAATTTTCCGAGATTTTCCACTTAAGACTCTTTACAAAATTGTTTATTACAAGCCATGTATCCTATTTACTTTCGGCTGATAACCACAAAAATTTTTATTTTCGGCTAGAGTATAATGAGAAGGTAATCTGCATTATCGATTTTTTACTTTCGGCTGGAAACTTTCGGCTAACTTTAACAGGGTATTTCAAAGGCATTTTTTAAAAATGTTTGTATATATTTTAAAATTTTGAATACAATTTTGAGACTCTTCAAAATTACAAAATTTCACTAGAATGCTGAAATTTTATTAATTTCCACAAACATTTTACAAAATTTGATCAAATACTGAATTTTTTTTTTTTTTCAAAACAAAGTTAAAAGATTGAAAGATGTATTAAAAGATCACTTTATCAACAGAACAATAATTAAGCATTTTAATTAGAATATATTTTGGTAATTCGGCCAGCTTATTATTTTTTTTAATTAATTTCTTTTGAGCAGTAATTAATTAAAACAAAAAATAAATAAAAAGACCCCAAAACAAAAATATTATTTTTTGGCTCGAAAATAAAATAAAAATTAGGAATATGACTAATTACAAAAACTTAAGAATTTAATTAAGAATGTTAAAATATTTTAATATTTCGAAAACTTTCTCAAATTTGAGATATTTGTAATATTGAGATATTTAAGATTACGTGAAAATTTAAAAGAAAATTTGTTAAAACCTTGTGATAACGACAAGGTAATGTTGAAATTAAGAAATTCATCAAATTCAATAAGTGAAATCATAATTTGTAGATACAATAATATTCAAAATAAGAGAACTTGTTAAAATTTGTTGAAATGGAATGAGAAGTGAAGCCAATAAAAATTGAATAAGAAACAAATATTCGTAATTCAAGTTAGAAATCCAACAAGTTGGATGGGGCTTTTATACAAAACGGAGGCGGTAACACCAGCGAACATCGTTTACTTTTCTTTTTGCATATATAGGTTATCACCAGTTTATCGAGGATGTCTATCCCCCTCCCCCTCCCCTTTCCGTGGTCTACTCTGTTATCGTTGTGTAAATTTGATATTGCTGTTATCAAAAATAGCAAATTTGATAACAGCAAAACGGTTTTATTTGGTTTAGGAATAAAGCTCACAAGTTTTAGGATGTTATCAAAACAAAATTTTGAAGATTTTAGATTTTTTTAAATTCCGCCTTCCTAGTAAACTATTTGGGAAGATCGGGTTTATTTTGCCTAATTGTTACAATTAGTCAAGTTTTCTCCCTCGAGTAAGAATCAATTGTTCATCAATGTTTAAATTTAATGATGGTTTATAAGGTTCTCGAATGCCTGCCAAGAACATTTTTCATACACCTCGAATGCTGCCAATTTAGCGATTTTTAGCCGTTTCTGTCGGATATTATAGCTTGATAAAATCGTAGGTTGTCAAGATGGTGTAATTTATCCAATCGCTCGTCCTAGTTCTTATGAGCACCTGCGAGCAAACATTTCCACCGAATTTATATCATACCAAACACAGTGTTTTTCTGTTGTTTTACTATCCTTTATATAAAACTGCCGCCTTTTTCTATTTGTCCCAGCCACGATAATATTTACCAATGTTTCTTGGATGCTTTTTTGGAATGCTAGTAACTGAGTGGTTAAATTGTTTTCTGTTTGTACCGTCAAACCTTCTATTTCTCTAAGTAGTAGAAAGCCGCGTATTCTGGTCACAATTGGAAGATGTGCACTCTACTTTCGGACACATTTTTTATTTTCAGTATAATACCACTTACCACTACCTGCTTTTTATCTTCAAAAGTGTCAGTTTCAACATTTTTTTGTTCATTATCTAGGCCCTAGATCGTCAGCGCCAAGTTCAAAATTTTTTTATCGGCTCAACATGCTTAACTTTATCGGAAAGTTTACCAAATTTATAAGTAATTTGAGCCCGCTTTTCATTATATTGCGTGTATAAGATATTAGTTGAGGCATGGACCATTTAAATAATCAGAAACATGTTTTTTTTTTTTTTAATTTTAAAATCGACTGGGGTCAATTTGACCCCAATACACAGAGATCAGGTTAAATGACCATTAATTTAGATCAATCTAAAAATCAGAGAATCCCTTCAAAACAAGATTAATACATTTCTACATACGTAAATATTTTAACATCTTCTTTTTTCGCTTTCAATTTCGTGAAATCTTTTATTTAATATATCGAGGCCGCTGTCTATATCAATCCTGTGAGTTTATGAAAATCGTCCAATAGTATTTTCCTGCAAATATATTTAAAACATCCTTTAGTCCTGACTTATTTTGGAAATGTCTACTAAAAGGATGGTGGCTAAAGCTCAACGGACCCGTCCCTTTCATTCTTGGTTATTGCGAATTTTTGCATTAGAAAAACATAGATTTAAGCGCAGATTTTAGCGCCTTGTTCAATTCAACTCTAAGCTGAGCTGGAAAAGCTCTTTCTTTAAAATATACCTGAATTACTTCAAAGAGAATCATTCCCAACATTTATACTATCATAAAGTGTAAATGCATGTGAAGTTTATCCTAAATTTCTCCTAAATTAAAAAAAATGGCGGTTAGTATTATTTTAGGAAAAACTTCACACGTCTATATAGAGATGTGAAGTTTATACTAAATCTTATAAAATTCAAAAAAATGTGACGGTACTAGTGTAATGCCGACATTTAGGCGATTTTCATATACTGTTATACTAATAATGCATACCTACATATTAATATTGAGTTCGCTTTATTCTAATTCCAATATTCTATTAGGGCAGAAGTTTAGAAAAATTTAAAACACATTTACAGATTTTGTTATTAGTTTTCCTAATACTAGGACCAAATAACGATATCATCTGACCGAGCAACTAGTTTCATGTAGTTCTAATGAAATCTACACCCTCAAATTTTGTCTGGATTGCACCAATCCCTTTTTTCATTGAGCACTCAACTTTGGAGTAATACTAAACACAGTTAGAAGATTTTCTCATCGGTTTCTTTAACAGTGGAATTAGATAATGATAATATCTGTTCAATCAGGCCGATTCATGAAGTTCTAATGAAATCTACACCCTCAAATTTGGCCTGGATTGCTTCAACCCCATATTACATTAAATTACCAGTGGCTGCTACGAGGAGGCAGCACATACACTTGTAAATAATGACCAGGTTACCGCTTACACAATTGTACCCATCATGCAGCTGCCTAATTCATGACCAAAACAGCTCATGTGATGCGCACCCTACTGGAATGTTACAAAGCACGTAACCAATCCACCGTCGTTACCAATCCACCGTCGTTACACTAACAATCCGTTATTTTACTTATTAAAATAAAGGCAGACTAGGGACCCCTATACATATCTTCAAAATTTTAAATTAAAAACAACAAAAGGGCGGGTTATTCGATATCGTCTTTAGCTCACAATTTCATAATTTGAGGCTTAATTTGAGGGGGTAGATTTCATTAGAACTTCATGATTTGGCCTGATTGAACAGATATTACCGTTATATAATTCCACTGTTAAAGAAACCGATGAGAAAAACTTCTAACTGTGTTTAGTATTACTCCAAAGTTGAGTGTTTAATGTAATATGGGGTTATGGAACAATCCAGGCCTAATTTGAGGGTGTAGATTTCATTAGAACTTCATGAATCGGCCTGATTGAACAGATATTACCATTATCTAATTCCACTGTTAAAGAAACCGATGAGAAAAACTTCTAACTGTGTTTAGTATTACTCCAAAGTTGAGTGTTTAATGTAATATGGGGTTGGAGCAATCCAGGCCTAATTTGAGGGTGTAGATTTCATTAGAACTTCATGAATCGGCCTGATTGAACAGATATTACTGTTATCTAATTCCACTATTAAAAAAACCGATGAGAAAAACTTCTAACTGTGTTTAGTATTACTCCAAAGTTGAGTGTTTAATGTAATATGGGGTTATGGAACAATCCAGGCCTAATTTGAGGGTGTAGATTTCATTAGAACTTCATGAATCGGCCTGATTGAACAGATATTACCATTATCTAATTCCACTGTTAAAGAAACCGATGAGAAAAACTTCTAACTGTGTTTAGTATTACTCCAAAGTTGAGTGTTTAATGTAATATGGGGTTGGAGCAATCCAGGCCCAATGTGAGGGTGTAGATTTCATTAGAACTTCATGAATCGGCCTGATTGAACAGATATTACCGTTATATAATTCCACTGTTAAAGAAACCGATGAGAAAAACTTCTAACTGTGTTTAGTATTACTCCAAAGTTGAGTGTTTAATGTAATATGGGGTTGGAGCAATCCAGGCCTAACTTTAGGGTGTAGATTTCATTAGAACTTCATGAATCGGCCTGATTGAACAGATATTACCGTTATCTAATTCCACTGTTAAAGAAACCGATGAGAAAAACTTCTAACTGTGTTTAGTACTACTCCAAAGTTGAGTGCTCAATGAAAATTACTATACATATATTAAAAATCAAAATCTCTGCTATAAAGAATGCTTTTAAGATTTATTTGGTTTGGATAATTAAAACTGAATTATTTTATGATAGGTTTTTGAAGTAGATTTTCGTGAATCTATTACTTTTCTACAAACCGCCTAAATGTTTGCATTTTACACATACATTTAAACAAAATTTTTGTTTTTGTAGTTTTAGGACAAAGTTAGTATAAATTTCACATCTGTAAGTGTAAAGTGTTTGTCAAGAAGGAAGTTGAGAGAGACCAAATTAACATTTACCAAAAAATTAATTTTATTGAGAAAGGGCAAAAGTGAAAAGGTTTTCAAATTGAAAAACCTGACAATAGTAAAATAGGTTGCTCATTTTCCATACTTGCAACCTTGTGGAAATAAACCGAATCTAATTCTTATATTGTAAATATTGATAATGGTCAACAAAGAGGGAAAATTTTTGAAATATTGATTAAACAGGTTAGCTACATCATCACAAATTTCAACCAAATTCCCATTACCTACTGTATTTAACAATTATGTATTATATTTGTTTACTTGCTTAATTTTTTTCTAGAAAATCCAATAATATTATGAATCACCCGCTATTTATCCGTGGGGCTGTTGCTATATTTTTCCAACAGTTATTTTGTAACAAAAAATTGTTGATTCATTTTTAATAATTTTTTTCAGCTTAAGAAAACGAACTTCCAAATTTTGTTTGCTAAGATAAAGGTGAATTTATTTTTTATCTGTAAGGTAAGGTTTATTACCATTCTAATTTACCTCCAGAATCTTCGTGCTTTACATTTTTTACAGTAATTTATATAGAATTTTTGTACCAATCAATTCAACCCAACCTAACAATGCACTTAGTTAAGTAAAAACCGTTATATTTTATTAATAAAGCTCGCAACGTGTATTTATCGAAGGACAAGGTCATACTGAAACGGAAAACCATTAGCCGGTAGGAACAGATAATCATTTTATGTCGAAAAGCAACAATACTTACATACTTATTTGTTTGAAAAACCGTCAAGCAGAATTCAGCTTAGAGAACTTAGAGACTTGGAGAAATCAATCCTTAATTTTTCGGGAAATGGTAATTACAGAGTTGAGACTGGGATTCATTATATTCAAAATTCATTTCCAATACAGACATTAATAGTGGCAAAAACGCTTTGTCTAAACCATTCCTTTGATTATTAGAGTTTATTTAAATCGAAAATGGTTTTAGAATCCCGTTCCCAAGTTCCTTCCTAATTGGCCATATTCCAGAAATTTATCTAAAAATCGTTTAAGAATCCCATTTCCATCGTATATGCTGAATTTTATCAAAATCGGATAAGAAATTGCCAAGTTCCTTCCTAATCTATATATAGTTCACTCGCTACAGTGCTCTCAAGCATTGTAAATCGTTTTTTTGTAGATTTAATTTAAAATAAATTAACCACTACTGTTCTTGATGAGCGGCTCGAAAAAAGAATTATGTGCAGTAGAATGTAAATGGAAATTTGAAAGTCCAATTGTGACTGAGAAAAGATATATACAGCGAAAAATTTGCCCAAACCAACGAAAGTTAAGAATTTACAAGCATTTTTGGGAAAGTACTCTATTATTACAAAACCATTAACAGACGTTCAACGGTAATTCTACTTTAAAAAAACAGCGAGGACACAAAATTTCTTCTTAGCTTCTTTTTTACTAGGAAAACTACCTCCCCTCAAGAATATTAAATAAGCTATGCATCGGAAGTTCTAGCAATTTCAAAATTAAAATAACTAAGAGTTTATTTAGAGCGTATTTTTAGTTAAACATGACTTACAGAAAGCTACCCATAGACAGATACAGGTTTTACTCGCGGCAGGGCTACGACGAGGAAATAGTCAGGTGAAAAGTCTAATCAGATTAAACATCCCATGTTTTTCAAAATTGTCTGCCGTGAAACCAGAAGAATGGTACAAGTTTGGAAATTCATTACAACACTGCTTGAACTCTACCTAGAGTAAAAGTATTGCCCATTAGAAACAAAATGCGCAATTGGGAAGAAAATATTATGGAATGATGTTTTTAGCTTAAAGTTTTCAATTAAAAACAGGAATGTTTTAAAACTTTTATATAAAAGCTTCTTATACATATATGTTTAACCATTTACACGAAGACTATATTGGTATTAAATTAATATTAATTGCAGAAATATTAAAATTCTGTGATCAAAAGGTAAAACAGCTTATTTCAAGTTTCATAATTTGTCTAGAGAAAAAGTTGAATATTATATTCATGTTTCACTTTCATGAAAACGTTGAATATTAAAAAAGGTAAAACAATTTAAGTTGATTTAAGCTACTTTAACTTTTGAGCACAGATTTAAATTATGTCTAAATATCTCAGAATAACGAATTAAATTAATTGCTAATTTGTGGTAATTTTTGGTTCGATTTTGCTAAATTTGTGCTGCCATCTATGTAATGTGTATTAACTTATTGACTACACTAAAGTATCGTTCTAGATTTGAAAGAGTTAATACGGTCCACTCATCAGCATTTAAGGTAATAATTGGATCCAAGTTTCAGTAATTAAATCTCGTTTAAAATTTAAATTAAAGTCAATATCGTTAGAATATTTCATTTTTCTTATTTCAGTTTTATCGACATTCGTACAGTTTTAAAATGAAATTTTATAAAATTTAACAGGAATTTCAGTAAATTTCAACTGTCTGTAATATTTAAAAATTTCATTGAATTTCACTATTTTTAACAATAAATTTCTAAAAATCATCTGGAAGCGTAAAAATATACTCGCTACTTAGTTGGAACAAAAGTTCAAAATTTTGCTCAAATTTTTTATGCAATTTCATGGTGAAAATTTTAAGAATTTGTTTAGCAAAAGGTGTTGGTACTATCACAAGGGTGCGCAATGAACTAATATTTATTATTTATTTATGTTTATTTTTCTCCGGTAATTAAATTTCGGTTTTGGTTGCTTTAATTAATTTTTGGTATTCAATTTTAATATAATAAATTTAATTTCGATAATTCCAATAAAAAAAAGTGTTAGTTTTTTAGTTTGATGAATACAAAGTGTACAGTTTAAATAAAATAAAAAAATTCTCCTGTATACTCAAGAAAGAACTTTCTTGCAAATGGCGTAAGTAAATCATTTTTCGCAACAAAGAAAATTCAAAAAATACAATCAAGAAAAAACATTTCTGTCTAAATTCATTTTATATTGGTGAAAATAGTGCAGGACATTAAAAATTTTATGAAATTATTTATTACGTAAGTGCAAAAATAAGAATAACGTTCGAAGGATAAAATGTATCCATTTGGAACATTGGTCAGGTTTTTATGTCACGGAGAATCAAAATTGCCTTAAATTTTATGCTTTTTGATTAAATAATGCATGTGTAGTACAGTTGCTAATTGATTGTTTACATGAGCAAAAAGGGATACCATCATAATCCCGAACGAAAAAATCCCCCAAAAAAATACCGAAAAACTTAAAGTAAACTGCTCCATCGAAAAGGAAGACCCCATTAAATTTTTGTTAACTACAATATGAAAATAAAAGGAATCTACATAATTTCATGACATCCTTGCGCGGAAAGGACCAATGCTAAGCGGCACTGGGTAGTTATTTATTTTAGTATGTGAATAATTATTAAAAAACATAAATTTTTCAAAAATGTTCCAATCTCTATGAATGTTAGAATTTCAAAAAATCGTCAAAGCGGGGGTTTGGGGCGGCAGCCCCCGTCCTCTAAGGTATAAAACGTTATATTTGTTATATTTAAAAAACTTGATTTTTCGGGATTTTTCGTTTTCTCGGGATTATTTTATTTTGGATAACGAAACCAACCCGAGCAAAACGGAATAGGGTTGAAAGACCGAATGTCAAATGTCAAAAGGCTGAACGACTAAAGGACGAATGTCGGAAGGCCGAATTGGACTAAAGGCCAAGAATGGCCAAAAGGGCCGCCAGGCCTAATATCGAAAGGCCGAATGTTGAAAGGCGTTTATATCGAAACGCCGAATGGGTCGCAATATACCTTTCACAAATTTTAATTTTAATTTGGTTCGCACTTTGATAATTACGTTTCTGGATTTTAATTTTCTGGTTTTTGGTTTCTCTGAATTTTTTTTCGGGATTTTCAGTTTTTCTATTATTTTTTTCTAGATACGGTAGCCAACCAAAGTGAATCAGAGTAAAGGAACATTTTCTTAAGTAAAGGATGATTCTATTAAGTGAAGGAGAATCAATCTGTTAAGTAAAGGAAAATTTAATTTAGTTAAATCAAGGAAGATTATATTAAATCAAGAAAAATTCCAATAGATGAAGGAAAATTCCATTAAATGAATGAATTTCAGTACAATCAGTTAAGAAATTAGAGAAGTTCCACTTTAATTGGCCATACTCTGGAACTCCATAAAAAAAAATCATTTTAGAATCCCATTAACATTTCCTTCGTATAAATCGAATTTAATCATACTAGGTTAAGAAATAGCCAAGTCTTAAAGTGTATCGTTTTATCCTTAAGTCGTACTGAAATATGCCGTAGTAAATTAGTGCAATATGCCATAGTGTAACATAGGCCGTATTGTACCATATTCCACACTGAAAATTTGCCGTAATGAGAGGGACTCGTTTCAAAGAACGATCTGATCATTTTGCCGCCATTTAGTACAAAAATGTAAAATGACAAAACTGAAGTAATAAACATGGAAAATATATATGTATGTAGGGTTTTTCCTTTTTGATCACCCGGTATTGCGAATACAGAAGATAGCGGGATTGTCTTTATAAATATCGACGGACTAGGTTTGGAGAAAAAAGAGAAGTTGAGCTTACAATACGAAGAGAAATACATCGATTTTAAAACTAAGTTCTTTTAAATAAAATATTGTAGATGTATATCAGTTTTGTAATTAATTAAATTTTTATTTTTCTGTGTTTGATTTTTGCATATTGAATACCACAAAATTGGGGGCTCAACCGGGCTAAAGAACGGGATGTTGTGCTTGTTAAAGTGATTTTTTGTTTGAGTTGGAAACGGGAAATTTACAAATCCAAACAATACTGTATTTAAAAACGTTGTGTGTGTAGTATTGTTGTACGTTATAAATAATGTCGAAAAAGAAGAAAGGCAGAAAAGGGAACAGTGTTGAATTCGAAGATGACAGTACTTTCTCGGAAGATTTTTTGAGAAAGTTTCACCAAAGTCTCATGAATTTAGCACCGCGTGGTTCAGACATTGATGACGAATTAAAACGTGAACTAATGCTTCTACGACGCGAGAACGACAGGTTGAAGGAAAGTTTGTCAACCACGTCGAATACAGTTAAATCATTCGATAATAATAACTTGGTGTAGGTCGGCGATAATGTGGATGTATTATCGAGAAAATGCGAAATCGAGTTACAAGGTCGAAACGTGGCTCGAAGAAATAGAAAATATGGCAACCGAGTTAAAATGGAGTCCGTTACAAAAATTAATATACGCAAAAAACGCATTAACCGGTTATGCTAAAAAGTGTTTACGAATTCGAACAGATTTAAATTTTTTCGATCGTTTCAGACAATTTTTAATTTCGGAATTTGCAGTACAACTCACTAGCGCTGACGTCCATATCAAACTTACTCACGTAGAAATGCGGGAATTAGGAGCGACTGGCCATGTTGATGATTTAGCTGTAATTAAATATGCGATCAATGGGATAGATGTTCAGGAAGTAAATAAATTTTTGCTGTATGGTGTAACTTCGGTCGAGGAATTCAAAACCAAAATGATGCAGTATGAAGAATTTAAGGCGAAGTTAACGACCGTTTCGAGTGAAAAGGCTAAGATAGGTGGTACTGAGCGAAGGCAGCAGAATATGAGATGCTACAATTGCGGCAAAATGGGACACGAAGCAGCCAGGTGTCGAAAAAAAGAAAATGGTCCCAAATGCTTTAACTGTGGAGATTACGGTCACATGTCAAATAAATGTCCAAAACCGAAAAAACTGAAGTACCAAATATACCAAATAAAGGAAACCAAAATAGTGCAAAATAATAACACAAAGGTAAATCAAAAATTAATTTTAATTAATAATCACAAAATTTTGGCCACAGTAGATACGGGCAGCGATCTGACGTTAATACGAGAGGATCAACTGGGCGAATTAGAAGGGGTAAAGCTGGACAAAGTAGAGACTACCCTTCTAGGAGTAGGTGACACCAAAATTAAAACGATCGGTCGGTTTTTAGCCACTCTTGTAATGGATGACATCAAAGTTGAAGCGACGATATATGTTGTCCAGAATTATCACTTAATTTAAAGTTTATATTGGGAAACGATGTTTTACGAGGGACGAAAATTATCATGTGAAAGAGAATTTCACAATTGAGAAAATAGCAAATGCAGATTTTTTATCGTGTTTAAGCATAGAAGAATTAAGCCAGATAGAGCTCAATATCGGGAGTTCCAAATACACGAGGGAGATCCAAACGTTAGTGGATCAGTACGAACCAATTTCAACGAGAAAGAGTCCCGTACAAATGAAGAGTTTGCTAAAGAGTGATGTACCAATATGGCAACACCCTAGGCGATTATCGCCCGGCGAAAAACAAGAAGTGGAGTGGTTAGCAAATGGGATTATAGCGCTTAGTTCATCAGAATACGCGAGTCCAGTCGTACTTGTCAATAAAAAAGATAACACCAAGCGTATTTCATCGATTATCGTAGGGTGAACAAGGAAATTATTATGGATAGATACCCTCTCCCATTAATAGAAGACCAAATCGACCGGTTACACAATGCTTTGGTGTTTACTACGCTCGATTTGGAAAATGCATTCTTTCACGTTCCAGTCGAGAAGGACAACCAAAAATACACGGCTTTTGTAATACCAACCGGTCAGTACGAATTCAAGAGAGCACCATTCGGATTGTGCACATCGCCAGCAGTGTTTCAACGGTTCATTCACTTCGTGTTTAAAGAATTAGTCGCATCCGGATGCATCTTGATCTACATGAACGACATTATTATCCCATCACCGAAATTTCCGGTGCCGAAAACAATCAGACAAGTGCAGAGTTTTTTGGGACTACCGGAATATTTCCGCAAATTCATCAAGGACTATTCAATCGTGGCGAAGCCCATAACAGACCTTCTCAGAAAAAATATGAAATTCGAGTTCGCGGAGAAACAGATAAGTTCTTTCGAAAAACTGAAAAAAATATTAATCGATAAACCTATTTTAATTATTTTTAGCCTATACAGAGAGACCGAGCTCCACACTGACGCATCTAAAATCGGATTTGTAGCGATCTTGATGCAAAAGAGTCAAGTAGATAACCAGTTTCATCCGGTCTACTTTTACAGCAAAAGCTTCACCCGCCCAAGCGAATTACTGTAGTTACGAACTAGAAGTGCTTGCGATTGTGGGAGCATTAAAAAAACTGAGGGTCTACCTGTTAGGCATTGAGTTCAAAATCGTAACCGACTGCGCCGCCTTCAAAATGACAATGGACAAAAAGGAAATTGTTCCGAGGATTGCGGGCTGGGCTCTAATGTTACAAGATTATCAGTACAAGTTGGAGCATCGGCCAGGTTCCAAGATGCGGCATGTCGATGCGCTCAGCCGAAACCCTTTTACCATGACCATACGAAATGAGTTTTTAGAAAGAATACAAGCCGGTCAACAAAAAGATGATCATTTGAAGGTGATCATCAAGCTACTCGATCACGGTCCAAACGAGAAGTTTCTCCTGGAAAGAGGCGTTTTGTTCAAAGAAGACGACGAAGGCCGAAAATTATTGGTTGTCCCTAAAAGAATGCAGCAAGAAATTGTTAAACATTTTCACGAAGAGAGCCACTTCAGGGTCAAAAAGATGATGAAAGCGATCCAAAGGGAATATTTTTTACCTAAATTGACGGATTTATGTGAGAATTGCCGATGAAACTGCATCCCATGTATTCTGGCCGGAAGGAAGTCTGGAAAGCAGGAAGGATTCCTCCATCCAATCCCGAAAGATGGGTATCCCTTAATGACTTATCACATCGACCATCTCAACAAATATATTTTTATAGTTGTAGATGCTTTTGCCAAGTTCATGTGGCTGTACTCCGTGAAGAAGTTGACATCTGCCGAGACGATTAGGAAGTTGGATATACAGAAAGTCAATTTTGGAAACCCGAAAAGGATAATCGCTGATAGAGGTGCGGCGTTCACTTCAAACGAGTTTACACAATACTGTGCCGATAACCAGATTCAGCTTTCACTCATCACGACAGGTATTCCCAGAGGTAACGGACAAGTTGAACGAATAAACCGAATAGTTATTCCAGCTTTGACAAAATTGTCTAATGATGCTCCAGAAAATTGGTACAGACACACGGATCGATTAAAGAGATTCCTTAATGCGACCTGGCAAAGAAGCATTGCGACTACACCATTTGGGGTCATGTTTGGAGTAAAGATTAGAAACCCAGAAGATCGACAAATTGTAGAAGTTATCGAGGCAGAAATGATGAAAGATTTTTTGGTGGAACGCGAAGAGACGAGAGCGGAGGTTAGAAAAAAAATTTAAGAGGTACAGGAGGAGAATAAACGTACCTACAATCGACGTCGAAAGAAAGCGATCAAGTACAAGATTGGAGACATTGTGGCAGTCAAAAGGACGCAGTTCGGATCGGCATTGAAAATTACACCAAAGTTTCTTGGGCCTTACAAAATTATTGAGGTGAGCCTAAATAAGCGGTACAAAGTGGAGAAAATTGGCGACCACAGCGGACCATATAGGATGACTTCAAGCGCCGATCACATGAAACCATGACGCGATAATTATTCCGAATATGACAGCGATGACGATAGTGAAGGTGACCACGGTGATGGAGGGAATGATGATATCACAAATAAAGCAAAAATACTTAAAACTATTTCAATCATCTGTTTTCAATATTTTCGTGATTTAGTTTTTGAGATTTTGTTGTCATAATTTCAAGTTTCGGACTAACAACGCACAGCCCCCCATAAATGAAGTAGGTGCCTTGGAATATTTATTTCGTACAAACTTTTTTGTTCTTTCAGCTTCAATCTTCATTACATACTTGTTTGATTTAGATAAAAAATATTATTTTGGAAAGCTTTACTTGTTCGCTTTACAAAAATATAGAGACTTGTCCTTTTCACTTTATAAAATTGAAAGACTCCACTCGCCCACCGGGTAGCTTCTTAGAAAACGCGTTATTATTTATTGCAATCTGCTAGTTAATTACACCTGTTTATGTTAAGCCATAGATGCCTCTAAAACAGTAAAAAACATTTGATTTTGGAACTGCACTTTGATGGCGCAAACAAACTTTAGCACAATATTAAAGGGCAGGAAACATATAAATGAAAATTTAAATTGGCCAAGAAGTGAAATTTTACACAAAAACTTCCGTTTTAAATCTCGTATTCGCTCAACCTCATGACTTTTCTAATAAATGCCCAAATGATATCACAACTAAACCTGGTTATAAATATAGTGTTTTGGATGGAAAGACGCAATAGTAGCACCCTATTAAACCATTGCAAAATTGTGTATTTGAGATTCTAAATAATTTTTCTGCCAACTATACAAATTTTTTATTTCATACGTCTGCACACAAAATGTATATATCTTTTCATAATATAAGACAAACAAAACAGGCAAAATTTCTAACGAAACTTTGTGTTCACACCAAATAAAAATAATTTTAATTATCAAAAATAAAAATAAATTTTAATGAAATGTTTTGAATTGATCTTTAATGAGAGTATTAAAAGAAAATTTATGACGAATTCATGTTTTTTATATGTAGCTACATGCTACATGCTGTATAAATATAAGCCAGACAGGCAATAATATAAGATTTATCATCTACAAAACAGATGGTTTTACCGCATCGTCTGTATCTATCTCGAAATACCAAAATAATATTTAATGAGGGTGAATATTGATGTATGTCAGCTATCATAAATCAAACCGAATAAGCTACCAAAATCAATCTCAACATACCTACACATAATATAACATGTATTAAAACATTATCTTTAAGTGACCTAATCGTGTTTTAATTTATTTTTTTTTTTTTTTTACTACTGTGACATAAAAAACGTGCCATTAATTAATAATTCGGTAATTAAATAATTGAGATAAAAAAAATAAAAATCGTATATAATACAACCAACCGGGCGTGTAATTAAATTTGTGTTTTCATAACTGAAAAACACGATAAACACTAATCGATAAAATAACACAAAAAACACAACATTAACCATTTAGTAGTTCTTATCGGGCATACCGTGTGTGTGTGTATGCGTAAAATTACATACAGAAATTATAAATCAATAAAATTCGGTTGCTTCTCCCAATTTAAACGTGTGAACACCTAATCTAATCTAATCATGTCAGTTGTTTACTTATAACCGACATACATAAAAATCACAAAACAAATAAAAAAACGTTTTATGGTTACAACAGATTCGACGACGCAATTTTTTTAATTACAACCAAAATTTATTTACAATAAAATCAAAAGGATATGGCCCCTCGAATAAACTTGAGGTTGGTTGTGTGAAGATTTTGGACCGCGAATACAACTTACATACAATTTCATCTCTATACTCTGTATATATACGAGTATAATATCACAAAACACATAAACATATTTAATGTATAAATAAAAATCGTGAGCTTCTGCCGCTTATCTAAAGTACAAATACATTTTTTTTTTTACTTTTTTTTAAATGCGCTACTTAAGATAAAATGTAAAGTCAAAGACAAAATACAGTCGAGAGCACAAATGTCTCATTACCATATAATATACATAGCTACATTGTTATTCCTCTCATTATTTTGTATCGCGCGCACTTAAAACCGCAGCTTCGACCATCTATATAAATTTTCTATACGTTATTCTGTTCGGTTAATAAATTCTTATTCTGTTTCTTATTTATTTCGTTTTAACTCATCAGATAACCGAAATAAAATAAAATAAAATATAGATAAAACAAGAAAAACGACTAATTAAATTAATTAAATTTTATTTATGTTTTGTTGTTGCTGGACTTATTAAAAAAATAAAAAAAATTAAATAAAAATCTTATGCTTCTTCTTGTAAGCATACCATTTAGTAGAGAATATATAGGCGAAGACATAATAGTAAATATTTTTAAGACTCGATATGTTTGTATATTGTGATATAATAAAACATGAAATTCTCAACTTTTGTTTTGTTGACCGATATGCTTTGTCCGCCATATTGGCATTATACCTGCGAATATCTTAAATAATTTTAAGCGAAATTATTCGGATTGTCTAAGCGTAGTATAACATACAGATTAACTTTTCTAAGTTTTTGTGATTTTTATATACATTTTAAAAATAATATTTTTCAATTTCGAGAATTAGCAGAACTTCAAAACAAAAAGCTTTCGGTTTTCTGTCAAATTTTATGGATATTTACTCATGTCATAGGTCGGCTTCAAAATGTTGGATCATAATGGACTTTTCTTAACAAATTTTTATTGTCATAGTACCAAACACTTTTGAAAAAAAATTCTTAAAATTTTCAGCATGAAATTGCAAAAAAAAATTTGAGCAAAATTATGAACTTTTAATATATTTTTATGCTTCCAAATGATTTTTGGAAATTTATCGTTTTAAAATTATGAAATTCAATGACATTTTTATATGTTACTGACCGTTGCAACTTACTGAAATTCCAGTTAAATTTTATAAAATTTCGTTTTAAAATTGTACAAATGTTGATAAAACTGAAATAAGAAAAATGAAATATTCTAACGAAATTGACTTAAATTAAATTTTAGACGAGATATAATATCTGAAACTTGGATGCAATTGTTAACTTAAAGGCTGGTGTGTGAACCGTATTAACCCTCTTTCGATATTGAATAAAACTAAAACGATATTTATTTCGTTTTCTTTATTTTGTTATTGGTTTATTTATATCAAAATTTATCAAATTTTCATGAAAAGACAGATTACATATATGGCAGCACAAATTAGGCGAAATCGAGCCAAAAATTACCACGTGGGAAAATTTCAAGTTACAAAATTTTAGGAAAAGCACAAATTATTAAAAACTGATGTACACTAGTAAAACTAAAAATAAATTTAGCAAGTATTATTTTAATTCGTCAAAGCTTAATTTGAGATATTTAGACATAATTTAATTTTAATATTTATTTAGTATCAATATAATATAGCCTTCGTGTAAATTGTTAAAGATATGTAAGAAGCTTAATTTTTATTGATAAACTTGAAGCTAAAAATATCATCCAATAATATTTTTTTTCGAATTGCACATTTTGTTTCTAATGAGCAATTCTAATGAACTTCTATTAATATTTTTACTTCAGGTAGAGTTCAAGCAGTGTTGTAATGAGTTTACGAACTTGTACCATTCTCCTGGATTCTCGCCAGATAGTTTAAAAAAACATGAGATGATTAATCTGATTCGTCTTTCCACCTGGCTATTTTCTCGTCGCAGCACCGTCGCGATAAGAAGATGTTTGATTTGCTCTCCATTAAAACCTGCACCTCTATCAGAAATAATGCGTCGAGGATTTCCATAGATAGCTTACTGCAACTCCTGTTTAACTAAAAATACGGGTGTCGTGGTAATGATCTTCTTTCATTATTGGATGAAGGAACGCTTCTGGTTTTTTAGCTTCTTTTCACCATTTTATTAATTCCGCCTGAATTCATTTTTGGGACGGTAACAATTTTCTTCCCTCACCATTTTCTTTGAAAAATATCCCGTTGAATTCCTAATAAATAAGCTCTTAGTTAGTATTCTTGAGAGGAAGTAGTTTTCCTAGTAAAAAGCCAGATAGGAGGAAATTTTGTGTCCTCGCTGTTTTTTTTTAAGTAGAATTGCCGTTGAACGTCTGTTAGTGGTTTTGTAATGATACAGTTCTATTCCAAAAAAAGCTTATATATTCTTAACTTACGTTGGTTTGGGCAAATTTTTCACAATATATATCTTTTCTCTTGGTGGCCGAGTTGAAGTGTGGTTTACCCTCGAATCTAAAACAAAAAGATTTTTTCACAAAGAAATTGACAATTTTTCTTTATTTATTTTGAAAATATAAATCAAAATTTCTTTGTGATTTTGATACGCATATCATGCGAAATATTTCTGGTGTCAGGCCGAAAAAAAGGTCACCAAGCAGATCGTGCTAGCTAGTTTACCAAAATTGAAAGACAGAGCTTAAAATTTTATTGATTGTTTTAAATAAAATTTAAACAATTTAGCATTTTAGGTAAATATTTTAAGAAATGTACAGCCGTCGCAAATTGGGATATTGGGGTCAAGTAGAAATGCAATTGACGTGCTGCGGTTAAACTAATTACGCCACGATCCATTTTGATAAAATCCATCGTGGGAAAATCCGTTTCTGGCATAATCCATTTTCTACAAAAACAATTTTTCTTAAAATCCATTATTGGCAAAACCCATTTATGTCAAAATGCACTTTTGTCAAAATCCATATTGCCAAAATTCATCAGAATGTTATGGATATGGAATGTTATGATTTTGAAACGATCACAATACGTTTTGAGCTATTGCAAAATTAAATTTTCACTTTTCCAGAATTTAAACACGCGTATGACTAAAATCTGGAAAAGGTAAAATTTAATTTTGAAACTCAGAACGCGTTGTGGGGAGCAAGTTTGGAAAACGAAAAAATGTATTTTGAAGCTCAGAACAAGGTGTGGTGAAATGGTGTAAATTATGGAAGAGTGGAAGTTTAGTTTTGAAACTCAGAACAAGCTCTGGTAATCGCAAAATTTAGTTTTGATACTTTGAACGTATTGTGGAGTAAGTTTTGGAAAAGTCAAAACTTTTAAACTCAGGAGCGTTCTGTAGTAAATTCTGAGAAAAAAAAATTTAATTTTAAAATTCGAACATAATATGTTCCGTGAATTTTTCAAAATAAAATTTTGGCTTTTCAGAATTAACACCACAACGTGTTTTGAATTTCAGTAAATAATTTTCACTTTTCCAGGATGTGACTAAATTCTAGAAAGAGGAAATTTAATTTTGAAGCTCAGATTATAGAACCATCCAGGATACAAAATTTGTAGGAGATCAAATTTAATTTTGAAACTTAGATCACGTTGTCTGAAAATTTCATTTTGAAATCCGACCGCAATACGTTCTGTGCTTTTCAAAATTAAATTTTCACTTTTCCAGAATTTGAAATTCTGAAGAAGGGGAAGTTTAGTTTTGAAGCTCAGAACATGATGTGGAGTAAATCCTGGGGATGGAAAAATTTTATTTGGAAACTCACAGCTCGTTGTGGAGTAAATTCTAAAGAAGGGGAAACTTCATTTTGAAACCCGACCACGGGTTCACTCCATGAATTTGGAGTTTACCAGAGTTTATACTACAAAGTGTTTTAAATTTCAAAATTAAATTTTCGTTGTTCCAGAATTTACACAGTATTTATATTCTGGGTAAGGAAAATTTATTTTTGAAACCTCAAAAACTAGTTGCGCTGTAAAATCTGGAAAAAGCTAAATTTAATTTTGAAACTCAGAATACGTTGCGGATTAAATTCTGGAAAAGAGTACATTTCATTTTGAAATCCGACCACAATACGTTATTACGTTCTGTGGTTTTTAAAATTAAATTTCCAATTTTCCAGAATTCACACACGGATGTGTGAATAAATCCTGGAAAAGGAACAATTTAATTAATAAACGCATTTTGGTTAATAATTTAATGTATTATGGTGTAAAATCTGGGACATACAAAATTTAATTTTGAAACTCACGACGCGTTGTGGGGTAAGATATGGAAAAGCAACGACCACAATCAAAGCAACCTTGATTATACAAGCCATAATCTAAAAAACGAAGCTTTTTTAAGGGAATTAGAAACGACGAAAAAATCAAAATTTCCATAGTAAAACACATAAAACATATGGGAAATCACTTTTTTTCTTAAGACAAATTTGTCAATGAAAACGTTACAAATTCTTAATTATGATTTCTGAAATATTTTCATAAATGTTTCAATTTCAACATATATAAATGTCGTTTAAGTAAATTGTTTTCATTTTCTTGTAATAATTGATTTATTTAAACCAAAATATTAAAAAAAAGTTCATAACAACAGCATTCTGGTCAAATTAAAAAGAAAAGCTTACTACAAATTGTGTGCATTAAGTCAATATACATTACATAGATGGCAGTACACATTTTTTAAAAATCGTACCAAAAATTGCCACTTGGGGAAATTTTAAGTTCAAAAATTGTAGGAAAAGCAAAACAAATTCTCAAAATATTAAGAACGTGTGATAATTTTGTGATTAAACAATTTTTTTTCGTATTTTTCTGTATAAATCTGAGACATCTAACGTACACTAGTAAAAGTAAAGATAAATGTAGCAAGTATTATTTTAATTCGTCAGAGCCAACTTTGATGTATTTTTCAAAATGAAAGTTCGAAAAATATATTTTAGAAATAATTTAATTTTATTATTTCTGCAATTAATATTTACTTAATACCAATATACCCTTCTTGAATATTGCTGCTAAAGATATGTAGAACACTTCTGTATACAAATTTTGTAACATTTTTGCTTTTTTCAATGAAAAACTTGAAGCTAAAAAACACCATTTTTACTATGGATTCCTATGGAAATTATTGAAAAGTTATACCACTAAAAAAGCTTCTAAAAAATACGTCATAATGATTATGGCTCTATACTCTAGAAGGCTCTGCCACAATACGTTCTGTGTTTTTTTGAATTTACACCACAGTGTGTTTTGAATTTAGAAATTAAATTTTCACTTTTGCAGAATTTACACACGAATGTGGCTAAACCCTGAAAAAGGGGAAACTTTAATTTTAAAGCTCAGAACAAGGTGTGGTGTAATGGTGTAAATTCTGGAACAAGAAAAATTTAATTTTAAAACCAGATCACAATGCTTTCTGAGTTCTCAAAATTAATTTTTTATACTAAATTTTCACTTTCAGAATTTACACGTGAGTGTGAGTAAATTCGGGAAAAGGGTAAATTAATTTTAAAACTCAGGGCAAACTATGATGTAAAATATGGGACAAGTAAAATATTGCATATTTTTGAAACTTTGAACACGACGTAGAGTAATTTTTGCAAAAGGAAATATTTCATTTTGAAACTCAGAACAAGTTGTGGCTTAGTTTTTATTAATATTTGTTTAAACTAATAATAATAAAAGGTGGTCCAAATGAGACGCAGGAAAATAAAAAATAATTTTGCAAAGACGCCAAGTTTGTTTTCTGTGAAAATGTTGAGCATCGGATCAACCTCTGTAAATCCAGCCGTGGTGAACATTTCAGAGATATCATTTTTCATACATAGTTGGCACCGATAATCCTTTAAAATAAAGTACCTAATTTGATTTAAAAATAAATATTTGTAGTTTTAGTTTACGTTTATTTTCCTGCGGCTCCATTGGATAACCCTTTAGTAAACAAATACGACTATAGTTTATATTATGAATTTATGATGCATACATATAATATTGTCTTTGTCGATCCATTTGATGATAGCTAGCAAGTCAGCATTTAGCAGGGTAGAAAATTACAATGTAAGTTTATGAACACACTTCTGGTCTCTTTACTACTATATACAGTTAGAAATTTCATTCGTTGTTTCACAGTCTCCTTCAACGTTAATTCGGAGGCATCGTTAAAAAAAATTGATTAACTTCGAAAATACTTGTAACGACAAAAACTTGATTTCCAATTTCAAAGTCTGCTAAAGTGTCAAGGTACCATCAACCATGCGAATTGGCGATAGCCAACTGGTTTTGAAGAAATCTTAGTTGATAATCATTTGATTAGTTGATAATCATTTGATCAGTTGTATCAAAAAATTATTTAAATACAGGTACTCAAACTTTAAATCTTTAGGAGTAGCCATATAAATCTACTTATATTGATTTTGAATCAACCGGAAGACGTTCAACAGATGTTGGTATTGTGCGTAATTCGAAATAAACTTAACTCAAATCATCCCTAAAACCTTCAACTCAAGCTAATTTAACCACAACTAAACTTCAACTCAACCCCTGCTCAAGCCAAATCTAAACCCTCTAAACAATTCCAAACTCGACAGCCAGCTTAATCCCGAAATAACTCGATTCTAAAAACTACATGCTTACTAAACTCAACTCAATGTAGTCCCCAACTAAACTCAATATAATCTCCAATCCTCGACCCCCAACGGAGCCCCTCACTCAACCTCAGCTCAATTTTAGCTTACCAGCGGACTAGCCAACTCATAATCTGTTTCCATCGCTACACAATATACACATACATATTTACATATACACCCTGCGCCATTGAAATGTTCGGTTTGAATTTTTAAAGTAAATTTTGGAAATACCACCGTTTGCTTCAAAAGTAGATGGCAAAAATGATAGATTCTGATTATCAAAACAATTTTTACACTATTCCGAATATATTCAAATAAAAAGAACGGTAATCCGCCATTTTAAACCTACATAACGTCGGATAAGGAATATTACCGACCTACCTCGTAACAATTTGGTAGGTCTTTACAGTGTTTTTAACAAAGTTTTATCAATTGAAAATTAGTTTTTTGTTGACAATGGTAATTTTTATTCAAAATAAGAATTAACAGAACTAAAATAATTCATCTCAACGAAAATATTTTGAGAGAAATTGAACTTTTTAAAATCAATGATTAATAACCCAGCCCTTGGCTTTTATGATGGCCTTAAACCCGATCAGCATTGAATTCTAAAGTTTGATTAAATAATATATTGTTATTTCTTCAAACCAAACTTTTCTATAAGTTTTTTCCGCTCTTTGGCGCTTTTCAGCTTGTAATTTGTAATCTTCTTTCCCATGAAGGACCAAATATTTTCAACAATATTGAGCTTAGGACTATTTCCTGTCCAGGATAACGACTCAATCACCAAGCTATTTTTAAATTCGGCTACCTAAACAAAACAGACAATAAAATTAAGCATTCTTACTTCACAAATAACATCAATAACTCGCGGAGAGGAATCATCCTGGAAGAGTGGAATACCGATGTATTGAGTCGGGTCCTCAATAGTCACGATTCAGCTTTCGATAATTTTTTTATATTTTCCTCCGCTTTCTGAACTATCCAGAAGGCTTAGTGATCAAACTCCAAAGGCTGTTATGGCTCTCCAGGCCATAACATATGGTGAATTTTTCACTGTCGGCGAAAAACGTTCTGTTAAATACCGTTTGCCTTTTCGTCGCCGAACCCTTGTCCTTACATCGGGTCCAAAGATATTGAATTTGGATTTATCCGAGAATATGAACCAACGCCAGTCCCTGGGCATTCAGGTTTTTCATTCTATTGCGAATTTGAGGCTTGCAGCTGCCATTTTTGCTGTCAGTAATGATTTTCTCGCTGGTCGACAAGCATATAAACCAAGTTCCTTTTAATAGTATGAACTGAAATAGTGTCGGTTGTTGCTATTAGAAGCTACCTTCTCAGCTCCAAAGCCGTAGCAAACCTTTGCTTAAGATCTAAATATCTGAAATTCGATTTGTTGAAACAGAAGTTCTCCTCTTTGCATCAGAGCCAAATTATCCTTTGATTTTCGGAATAGTGCCTTAAAAACTTTCTAACTGCTGTTTGGTTACACTAAATTACTTTTGCAATTTGTGAATGTGTGTACTTTTTGCCTTTGCTTGCAAAATTTTGGCTTTTTCGTTAGCATTTAATTTAGAGCGACACTTTGTAAAATTAACTCTTTTACTACTTAATTGAAACCGAATGAATATTTCACCCTTAGTTTGGTTTTAAAAACCTAATAAGGCGTGAAATATGCTGAAAAATAAAAAAACAAAAAAAAAATAGCGAATGAGGTAAAATCTAGGAGAGAATTCCATGAAATAGTAAATAATTGAAATCGAACATTTCAATGGCGCAGGGTGTACATATATACATAAGTATATGTAAGTTAATAAAATTCTATGGGAAATTTATGTATGATTATCGGCATACATTTGGTACAATCGATCCTCTTGTGATATAAAATGTGGTACATTACATTTGACAATGTGGTACGTTCGTTCAAAATGTGGTACGAATGGACAGCTGAGTATTGTACGATACGTAAAATGTTTAAATTTCTTAAATTAAATATTGCAATGGCTAAGTAATACTGAAATATGTATATTCTTATAATTTTAAACAATTATAATGGCGTTTTGTTAATATATTCCCAATAACGAAATTTACCGGTAATTACCGGTAAACCGGTAATTCAACTAAAAAAAATACCGAAAACCGGTAATGTAAAATCTCGGTAATTTTGCAATCCCTACATGGAAGTACAGCTTCCGTAAAGATTTTTGGTTAACAACACACATTCTGACACTCACATTATATACATATAGAATGAAAATTGTGGTACAATCAGTCTAGTCACCGCAACCTGATGAGAAGATTGATTGTTTCATAATCATAAGCGATCAGTTCAAAACTGGATTAAATTTTCTTACAATTTTCGGATATTAACTTCAAATAAATTAAAAATTAAAACTTTGTAAATATGTATAGTATTCATTGATAGTTACAACATTAGCATAACAAACCTACAAGACAAAAAAATGTAATTTCGCCAGTTTTAGCCAGATCTTTCAAATGCAGATTTTTATTTCATAAAATAATCCTCAATGTAGGGATACCATCATATTCCCGAAAGCAAAAATCCAGACAAAAAATACCGAAAAATACAAAGTCCCATCAAAAAGGAAGACTCCTTAATTTTTATTAACTACAATATGAAAACAAAAGGAATGAGATCATTTTCCGGCTCCGGGAATTCTAGTCAAAAATATTTCAGTAAAAAAAATTTCCATACAAATATTATGACTAAAACTCCTTTTAAAAAGGAACTTCAGTCCAAAAAAAAGGTAGTTCGGTTAGAAAACAGTTTGACTGAAATACCCTTTGTGTTTTTGGACTGAACGACCTTCTGAAAAAGTATTTTAGTCACAAATTTTTGGACTAGAATACCTTTTGCTTGGTTAGTTTTTTTGACTGAAATGCCTTCATAGACCTATATGTTGGCTTCGGCGCCCCAGTCAAAAGCATTTCAGTCAAAAACAGAAAGGAGTTTCAGTCAAAAATTAAAAGGCAATTCAGTCAAAATAGTCTAATACATTTATACCTTTTCAGAAGGAAGTTCAATCAAAAAACAAAAAAGGCATTCAAGTCAAACCATTTTTTACTGGAATTACTTTTGGTTTTGTGACCGATCGTGCGATGTTGAAAGGCCGAATGTCGGAGGCCGAATGTCGAAAGGCCGAACGCCGAAAGGCCGAATGGGTCGGAAGGCCGAAAGGCCGAATGTCGAATGGCCGAATGTGTCGAAAGGCCGAATTTTCATGGAATTTTCCTTCACTTGATTGATTAAAATGAATATTTAAAATTATTGAATTTATTTCTTAATGTACATTAATTTAAGTAAATAAATTGAAAATACGTGCTAATAAATCCTGTGCATGTAGCATATTAAGGTGACCAAATTTTGTTGAGAAAACAAATTTATTTTTGTTTTTTTTTATTATAATTAAATAATTAATTAATGGGATCACTACATTTGCCTGGAAAAAAACCCACAAATTTTAAAATCCAGAATAGTTGAAGAGAAAAAATCCAGAGAAAAAAAAATCCGAAAAAATCTAGAAATTACCGGAAAAGCCATCCAGAAAAAATATTTTGTTTAAAATTAATGAAAAAAATCAATTTTATTGGCATTATGAGGGGATCGGGGTATTTGCATGCAACACAAAATCTTGTTTTGTCGTTCAATCTTGTTTTTTGAATTCTTATCGTATAAAATTTAATTATTTTGATTATTTTTTAGTGAAATAACGAATATTTAGTGAAATGGTTTTTCTTGGGCCGATATAAAATATTGCATTTTAAAATCTTGCAATTACAAAATCTTGCATAACAAAATAGTGCAATTTTTTTTGTTTTAGTATGTATCATTAATAGATTTTAGAAAAAAGAAAACCAAAATACACTAAAAACTGACAATTAATTAATTCGTAATTCGCAATTCCCCGGGAAAACCAGAATAGTGCCACTGTGGCATGAAAAACTGTTTCGTATTTAATTTTTTTTTATTAGTGGTATGAGTTACAAACTTATACATATGATTATGAATATAGTATAAAAAACACCAATAAAATATCTCCATTATGATTATACAACAAAATTAAAAAAATTTAATGTCTGCAGTAACCTATACATCTACATATTTTAAATTTTAATTAATTACTGCGAAACGAAAACCAATTTAGCTGCCTTATTAGTTCCGAGTTCATTTTAAAGCAGTGTGAGTTAATCCAAATTTAGAAAAAATCCTTTCTATACCAGCTGATGACGATATAGCAGTATGCAGCTGACCAATCAAAGCCAAATTATTACTCGAAATAATATTCGGATAAAGCGATTGCATTGACACCCACCATTCAAAATCTAGGAGCTGCTCACAATTTTTAAAATGTGAATCCCTGAATGGGTTTAATTTTGCGACAAATTTCATAAATGTGGTATTTATGAAATTTATTGAAAAATGTAATTCAATAAAATCCATCGCCTTTTCTCTTTCGTCTGCAGTAATAACAGATTTTTTGGCTTAAGACTTAAAAGATATGCCGCAAAATGTGCATTTGTTAGTGTTTTATTGTATCTCTTTTAATATAATGTTTTAACAGTTCATTTCCAGTTCATTGCATCTGCTAATTTGCAGGTATTGCTTTGTATTTTCTCAAGGGCCGCTGTAGTTGGCTTCAATAAAGCAACTATATATCCTCTGCCAATCTTTTCATGTTTACATCAATAACTGTGTTTGGTGAGAAACAATAAAGTGTGTAAAGTAAATCAAATTTTATTATGAAATATGCATTTATTAACACTTACCAATATTTTTATCAAAATTCGTGGCATTTCACCTGTCTTTACACACCTTAGCAATTCCAGCGAAAGTCTATCGGCAAGCTTAAAGATTTACCACCAGCAAAACCCACATTTCAATTTTTGTTTAAAACAACTGTTTAAAAGAAAAAAAACAAGGTGTTTTAAACACTGTTTAAAACAGTGTTTAAAACAAAGAGTTTAAAACATACCAACCCTGGGTTCAATCACTATGAATACTAGAATTTAAAAAAATTGTCAGGGCGGAGGTTTGGGGGCAGTAGCCCCCATCCTCCAAGGTATAAAACGTATGAAAATAATATTTCAAAAATTTGTTTTTTTTTAAATACTTGGTATTAGGGATTTTTTTTTTTTTGGGATTTTTTTATTTTGGATAACGATACCAACAAGTTTTATTTTATTAACTATGTGATTCACCAAATAATATGGAATTAGGTTTTTGTTTTTATCGAAGTTTTGAGGTTTTTTACGGTTACCATTTACGAAATTATGTTCTTTGTTGTCTGTTAGTGTGTTAATTTTTAAATGAGTTCTTAGACTTTTAATCAATGATTTAAATAAAACATACCCTGGTTGAAACTTAAAGAACCAAAAAGTTTTTTACGAAATAAATATTCCTTACACCTTACTTCATTTATGGGGGCTTTGTGTTGTTAGCCCGAAACTTGAAAACATGAAAACAAAATCTCGAAAACAAAACCCCGAAAAATCACGAAAATATTAAAAACAGATTATTTAAATAGTTTTCAGTATTTTTGGTGTATTTGACCAATAGTTATAACTTATAACCCACCAGATTTTCGGTTACTTTGTAAATATGTACAGTATTCATTAAAAGTTACAACATTAGCATAACAAATCTACAAAATAAAAAAAAATTAATTCCGCCCGTTTTGGTCATTTCTAAATCAAATGCAGATTTTTATTTCATAAAATAATCCTCAATTTGGGGGTGCCATCATATTCTCGAAAGAAAATACAAAGTAAACTGCCCAATCGAAAAGGAAGACCCCTTAATTTTTGTTAACTATATTATGAAGACAAAAGGAATGAGAAAATTTTCAGGTTCAAAACTTTTATCAGAATCAGCATTATTCGGTTCTTGGATAGGACCTTTACTTACAAATGCCCTCTAACTTAATAATTAAGAGGGAAGTTGCAAAATGCTTTTTTTAAGGGAATGGCTGGTTTTAGTACGCATAAAATTTTTATATTTGTTGTTACTTTAAATAATTTAAAAACTCTTCTTAAAAGAATTACGAATTTATATCACATGTCTGTTCCATTCAAGACTGGCTCAATGTTTTGGGAAGTATTGCAAAAAAAAAACAAATGCAAATTTTCGGTACTTTTTTTTAATTTTAAGAAAAAATCGATTATCACTTGTGGATGGAAAAATCGAAAAATGATTTCAATAGGTGACAAATATTTAATTAAAATCCGCTGATAATTAACCTAATAATTTATATAAAAATCTGACCACATCAAATTAGAAAAAAATGTGACACACTAGGCTGTAATATACAAATTAACTAGGTAATAATTCAAAAACCGAATTTATTTAAGTTTACCTCCCAAGTCATAAAACCATTTTTGTTTGATGCTTCTGCTTTGACCTTTATGCCAGATAAGCTTGTTTTATTCGGCCAAACTCAAATAAATTGTGAAAATTATTAAGCAAAAAAAAAAAAAAAATTTGCAGCGACGCGACGTCTAAAAACCAATATGATACAAATACTGGATTGGTTAATCCACATATACATAGCTCGTCGTTGGGTCACATAAATTTAGCATGCAAGACACTTAAATGACACAACACGTCTGTTGTAATTTATTTGACTCTGACTTAAGTAAATAAATTAAGGTAAACAATTTTGAATAACGTGTGTCAAATGGTTTTAGCTATAGTACAGAAATAAATAAATTTGTTTAAGTCACCTATAGATTTGATTACACATCACAAAATTTTGGCTTAGTTCATAAAATCCAGCAAATTTAATTATTTGCAGCTGATGATGATTTTAAGTTTTAAAAATTGTATGCGTTTGGGAAATTCCAAGTCAATCATGGATTTTTTTATAATTTTTATTGAACCAGAGGATAAAGTTATAAATTTAATCAAGATAACATTATCTAATTAAAAAAAAATGCATTAATTAAAAAAAATGTGTCCAATCACAAAAATTCCATTTTAAACCATGCAAAAAATTCTTTCGTGATTACTATAAATGGATAAAAAATGACAAAATTATAATTATCAATTAAATCAAATTAAATTTATTCCATAAAATGTTGATCAATTCTCGAGAAAAATACCATATTTGGATAACAAGCCACAGAAACAGCTGCGTGTACTTAAAAAATTGTATATTAAATGAAAACCAATCATATATAAAATTTCATAATCAGAAGTCTTGATGGCGCGCGCGGCTAGTGTCGGATGAAGTCATTGAAATTGTCAGTTTATTTGTTATATCTATACACTTGAAGTTATCGACCCCTGTAATTAAATTCAATAATAGTTTTATTGTATTGCATTCTTTAACCCAAACCAACTATCTTAGCGCAGCAATTAAATATTAATTAAAATGTAGTTGTTGTGAAACAAACTGAATCATTTTGTGGTTGTTAACCGCATCAAAGTGTACAGTATACATGGCAGTTTCACATAAAACATAGCAGAGTAATAGAACTAACCTGTATGTACATAGTAAAACTATATTACAAATAAAAATCAACACAAAATATTGTCATCATTGTCATAAAAATTAATTAATCACCTTGTTCGTCGAAAACAGCCAAAAAAAAAAAGAAAAAAGAAAACTGACTGAATTTATTGTATGAGTATGTAAGTTTTGTATGTTCTGTGTATGTAGTTTGTTTAGGTTTATTATATGGAAACTATAAAAATCGTTCTCGACACTTTAAAATGATTTTATTATCGTGCAATAAAAAATAAAAAAAAAAAGTAAACAACAATACCGCTAAACAGTCGAGTGTGAATTTTAAATTTTGCGCTTTATCGCGTATTTTCTTATGCCATATATACACTACACATACAAAAAAAAAATTTGGTGCGCGAATCGAAATATTCTTTAGTGCATATGCTGCGGAAAATTTAACAGATGTGTTTTATTTGTCGCCACGTTATCTACCACAAGAGAATTATGTATTCTTACACCTAGTAAGATCGCGGTACATTAATCAAACCACGAATAAATTTTATTCCTCAAGTTTTATGTGAAACGCTTCACATCACATAATTATTATCTCAAAGCCAAATAAAATTTTTTTTTTTTTTTTTGAAAACTAAACTCGCAATGTAATTAGAAATAATCATTAAATCACACAGAATTCTTAAAATACTCTATACCAAAGAAAAAGAAGAGACGATGAAGAAATCCAGAATAACATTCCAATTTCTGCTTATATATACATTTTTTTTTTTTTACAACAATAATCATTAAATTAATTGCCATTAAATTATCAAAACTTAAAATAAAAATAAAACTCCAGCAACAACTTTATTCATTCCATTTTTAGTACGTCGATAATCGCTTCTTCTATATATATATATATATATATATATATATATATATATATATATATATATATATATATATATATATATATATATATATATATATATATATATATATATATATATATATATATATGTATACCCAAATTCCCCCTCTGCTTCTCCAAATGGAACTTCGATATAAGATTTTTTTTTTTTTTTTTTTTTGGAAGCATACCAACACAAGTCCAATGAAATAATGTACGTATGTACGTAACAACAACAATCATGCGGCATTCTAAATAGATGGGAAGAGTGTAGAATAACACAAATAAGATATAAAAATTTAAGTTAATCCAAAAATCATTAGAACAAATTTTTTTTTTATCGTCGAAAGATTTGTACAGTTGATCAACAACAATAACAATAATAAAAATGATAGAATTGTGCAAGGACGGCGTAAAATAAAACAATGGAACAATCTGATGAGATGTTGAATTCAAATGGAGGGTCCCCGAATTTCCAAATAATAAAATAAAAATGAATTTTTAAAATTTTAAAAATTTTCTAAATTCTTTAAAAATGTCTAACAATTGTTCTAGAAGATTTAGAAATTGTTAAAAACTTTGAATGATAAAAATAAAGTTTATGACTTGAATTCAATAGGTTACCACAAATCTGGAAACAACAGAGGGTTCTCAAAGTTCTAAATATTAAAAATATTTCTAATGTTGTTGAATAACTAAAATATCGTAAATTTACAAGTTTTAGGAATTACCAAATAATACAAAAAACAAACAAATTTCAAAATTCAAAATGACATCCTAGTAACCTAGAAAACTTCTAATTTGTCTTGATTCTATAATGATTAAAAAATGTATATTACTGTTAAAATACTTAACATTTTTCGAAATTTTTAATTGCTTCTAAAAACTGATAAAAAGTTTAGTTTTAATAATTTAAAATTTCGAAGTTTCTCAAATTTCTTCAAAATAATGAAAATTCTATGTGAAACTTTTCGAATTTAGAAATTCTCTGTGCAAACTCAATTTAAATAATTTTACTTTCAAACAACAACACATTTGCTCCCTTATCGCCTTTGGTCTGAAGTTTTTTTAACTCAGTTTCTATACACTGATAAACTCATTTTACTAGAATTTTTCATGACCTGAGAAAATCATGAAATAAGTCAAATTAGTAAAAAATCAACCTATCTAAAAATTTATAGTTTTCTTATTTTAAAATTTTGAAATTCCTATAATTTCGATTATAAAAAATCTAAATTTTTGTGAGTTTACAAAAATTCAAGTTTTCAAAATTAAAAAAAATTTCAAATTTTCTAGTTTTGAAGCTTTTCGAAATTTTGAATTTAGGCCGAATTCTAAGCAATTTTTATTTTTACCGAAATTTTACAAGCTCTCTTCAGACAAATGATTACCCTAACTACAATTCTATATTACCTGAATAACTGATGAAAGTCAGCAATTTTTCAAATTTTCTAAAAATTCAACGTAATTTATAAAATATTTCCAAAATTTTTAAAATTTTGAAGCTTCTGAAATTTATTCTGGATTTTGAAAATTCTATATTTTCTAGAGCACTGAAAAATTGAAAATTTTCAATTTTCAAAATAGAATAAACCAAATAATTTTCAACTTTTCTACGAAGCTATTTCGAAATTCCGATTTTAAATCGAATTTTAAATCGAATTTTAAATAATTTTACTTCCATCTAGCAGAGTCTTGCTCGGTTAATGCGTTTGGTCTAAATATTTTTAAGCTCTCTTCACACAACCGACTATCTCATTTTACTAGAGTAAAAGATAAATTCAAGTAATTTTTGAAATTTCTAAAAATTCAACATAGCTGTGAATTCAAGTTTTAATATTTTAAAATTATGAAATTCGTTTAATTTCTCCTCAAATAAACAAATTCTAAATTATTGCGGTTTTCAAAAAATTTAATTTACTCAAGGTTTTTAAAATTAAAAAAAAATTTAAATTTTGAAATTTTCTAGTTTTTAAGATTTTTGAATTTTGAAATTCTGATTTTAGGAAAACTCTTCAACAGATAAAGACTCGTTCGATTAACCCCTATGGCCCGAAATTGTTAAGCTCTTTTCACATAATCGATTACCTTAGGTCACTAGAATTATTTATTACATGAGTAAATGATAAAATTCAGCAATTTTCGGAAAACTCTAAAAATTTAAAGTTTAAATATTCTAAATATTGATGTGAATGAAATTTCTTCTTAATTACAAAAATTTGACATTTTCGTGAGCTTTGAAAAATTCAATGTTCCGACAGAGTTTAAAACTAAAAAAAAATAATTTCACAAAATTTTATTTTGAAACAATAAGAGACTTGCTCAATTAACACCTTAGGTTTTAAATTGGTTTATGCTCTTCACCGAGTACCCTCGTTTTATTAGAATTTTTCATTACCCGAAAAAATGACCAAATTCAGTAAATTTTTGAAAATTTTTAAATAATACCCATTTAACATTTAAACAAAACTTTAAAGTTATGATATTTTAAAATTTTAAAGTTTCTTAGATTTTTTCTGAATTAAATAGTTCTATATTTTATAGAGATTCCGAATTTAGAAATTCTGATTTTAAATCAACATTTAAACATCTTAACTTTCAAACAACAAGAGTGTTGCTCTGTTAACGCTTTTAGTCTAAAGAATTTTAAGCGCCCTTCACACAACCGATTATCTCATTTTTCTAGAGAAAGTCAAGCAGCTTTAAAAATGTCTAAAAACCCGATATAATTAAAAAAAATTATTTGTGTGTTTTCTTCTAAATTATAATAATTCTAAATTTTGCGAGCTTCGAAAAATTTAATTTTTGAAAAAATTTTAAAATTAAATATTAATTATAAAATTAGTAAATATTCTAATTTTGAAGGTTTGTGAACTTCGAGAGTTTCATTTTAGATTAAATTTTAAAGAGCAAGAACTATTTTGACTAACGCCTCTTTGATTACTCCGCTTTATTGGAATTCTTTATTACCTGAATTTTTAGATAATTTAAGGTTTTTGTATTTTAAAATTTTGAAATTCCTATAATTTCTATTATAAAAAATCTAAATTCCAAAAATTCAAGTTTTCAAAATTTTTAAAATTAAAAAAAAATAAAAAAATTTCAAATTTTCTAGTTTTGAAGCTTTCCGAAATTCAGAGTTTAGACCGAATTTTAAACAGTTTTACTTTCAAACAACAAGAACCTTATTTGTGAAAGGATATAGTCAGAAATTTTATAAGCTCTCTTCACTCACACAAACTATGAATACATTTAATAGAATCCTGTATTACCTGAGTAACTGATGAAATTCAGAAATTTTCCAAAATTTCTAAAAATTTAACATAATTTTTAAAAATTCTACAAAAGTTTAAAAAATTTAAAATTTTGAAGCTTCTGAAATTTCTTCTGAATTTTGAAAATTCAATATTTTCTAGAGCATTGAAAAATTGAATAAAAATACTCAATTTTCAAAATAGAATAAAACAAATAATTTTCACGAAGCTATTCGCATTTCGAAATTCCGATTTTAAATCGAATTTTCAACCTAGATTAAATTCATCAAATAGAGTTTGCACATTAACGCGTTTGGTCTAAATATTTTTAAGCTCTTTTCCCACAACCGATTATCTCATTTTACTAGAGTAAATGATAACGTCAAGGTAATTTTTCAAATTTCTAAAAATTCAGCATAGCTATGAATTAAAGATTTGATATTTTAAAATTTTGAAATTTCTTTAATTTCTCCTCAAATATAAAATGTCTAGATTATTGTAGGTTTCAAAAAATTTAATTAGCTCAAGGTTTTTAAAATTATAAAAAAATATAACATTTTTAAATTTTCTAGTTTTGAAGCTTTTTGAATTTTGAAATTCTGAGTTTAGGAAATTTTTTTAACAGATAAAGACAGGTTCGATTAACCCCTTTGGTCCGAAATTTTTTAAGTTCTTTTTACACAATCTATTACCTTGCTTCACTAGAATCATTTATTACATAAGTAAATGATAAAATTCAGCAATTTTCCCAAATCTCTAAAAAATTAATTTAAAATTTAAAGTTTAAATATTTTAAAATGTTGATGTAAATGAAATTTCTTCTAAATTAGAAAAATTTGACATTTTCGTCGGCTTTGAAAAATTCAATGTTCCGAAAGATTTAAAACTAAAAAAAATTAATTTCACAACATTTTATTTTGAAAACAAGAGACTTGCTCAATTAACACCTTTGGTTTTAAATTGGTTTATGCTCTCCACCGAGCACCTCGTTTGATTAAAATTTTTCATTACCCGAGAAAATGATGAAATTCAGTAAATTTTTAAAATTTTTAAAAATTACCCCAAGTTATGATATTTAAAAAATTTCAAGTTTCTGAGATTTCTTTTAAATTATAAAAGTTCTATATTTTATAGAGCTTCGAAATATTAGAGATACTCCATTATCAAAGTAAAATAAAACATATAATTTTCAAGTTTTTTATGAAGCTTTTCGAATTTAGAAATTCTGATTGTAATTCAATATTTGAACATCTGTGGCCACAAATCAATAGGGCACAAATCGAAAATTCGCATTTTTCAAGAAATAGTTTTTAAAACTAAGTCTCATTGAAAATCGTATGAGTTTTTTGAATTTTAGTGTTTGTAAACAATAATTACGGTTTGTTTGTAGTTCCGAAATATTACAAAAAAATTGATACTATATGAAATCGAATATGGAGAATTCGAATTTTAAATAAGATGTACAAGGGCACTACTCGACTTGTGCCCCTTTGATTTGTGTCCACAGATCTTTACTTTCAAACAAAAAGAGTATTGCTCTGTTAACGCGATTGGTCTAAAAAATTTTAAGCTGTCTTTACAAAACCGATTATCTCCCAACTTTTCAAATTTCTAAAAATCCGACATAACAAAAACTTTAGAGTTTTGGTGTTTTAAAATTTGAAATTGCAGTAATTTCTTCTAAATTATAATAATTCTAAATTTTATTAGCTTCAAAAAATTTAACTTTCGCAAAGTTTTTAAAATTAAAAAAAATTATAAAATTATGAAATTTTCTAATTTGAAAGGTTTGTGAACTTCGAAATAAAAATTTAATTTTAAATAATAAGAGACTTGTTTGACTAACGCCTGTCCGATTACTTCGCTCTACTAGAATTCTTTATAACCTGAGTAACTGACGAAATACAGCAATTTCAAAAATTTCTAAAAATTCAACATAAATAAAAATTTAAAGTTTGAATATTTTATAATTTCGAAGTTAATGATGTTTCTTGTAAATTATAAAAAATCGACATTTAAAATTCCAAAAGATTTTAAAACAAAAAAAAATCAAACAATTTTACGACAGACTCGATTAATGCCTTTAGTTTTAAATTTGTTTATGCTCGCACCCACTACCTCATTTTACTAGAATTTTTCATTACCAGAGAAATGATGAAATCAAGCAAATTTTCAAAATTCCAAAAAAAAATAACATAAACAATTTAAAGTTTCGATATTTTTCAATTTTGAAGCTTCTGAAATTTTATTGTATCTAAATTAAGAAAATTATATATTTTCTAAAGCTTCTAAAAATTAAAAATTCGTAATTTTAAAAATTAAAAAATATATAATTTTGAGGGTTTCTAAGAAGTTGTCTGAACGTCGAATTTATGATTTTAAACTAAATTTAAATAATTGTACTTTGAATAAACAAGCATCTACTCTTCACAACCAAAAAGCCATCGTTTTATGTAAATCGTTTTTTATTTTTTATGCAATTTAATCATCCGTTATTTATGTGGATTTTCCTTTAATGGATATCCTAATATATAAAATGGATTTAGTGAATTTTTCGAGTTCAGTCCTGGTATGTCAACCTCAGTTTTAGCTAGTCCCGTTTTTTTTCCCCATTGAAACGAGCTTAGCTAAATCGGATTTATTAAACTAATAAAGGTCTATCTAGGGTATTAGTATTATAGAGATGAAGCCAGATTTAAAATTATGGGCGACACGATTTATGCAAAGAAGTTAGATCTTGGATTCGAGGCAATATTGAAAAACTCACTACACTTCAATAAGTTTTTTTTTCGAAGTCCGCCAATTTTTTTATTTGTAAGTTATAGTTTGAAACGGATTATTATGGGATTTAAAATATTTCAAATACTATTAATATATTTTAATATATTTTTACACTTTAAAAGTGGACTGAAAATTTGTATTTCTTTGATCCGCTAATTAAAAATAATCGGCAGATTTAATTTAAATCAAAAAAATCAAATGATTTGTATTCTTTTTTAAATACATGTATTTTACCCACCCTGTTCATAACCGGTTATTTCGTTTTACTAGAGAAAATGACAAAGTCAAGCAAATTATAAAAATTTTCAACAATTCAACATATCAAATATCGGTAATTTCTTCTAAATTATACATTTTTTTGAACTTCGCAAAATTCAGTTTTCCCAAAATTATAAAAGAAAAAAAAATTATACTTTTGAAGCTTTTCGAATTTCGAAATTCTTTTTCTAGACCAAATTTTAAACAATTTTCTTTTTAAACAACAACAGACTTGTGTTAGTAAAACAAGCTTCGGTTACGAAGTTTTTTGCACTCTCTTCACACAGCCGATTACCTTGCTCTACTAGAATCCTTTATTACTCGAGTAACTGATGAAATTCAACACTTTTCAAAAATATCTAAAAATGCAACCTACATAAAAAAACGTAAAGTTTAAAGTAAATGAAATTTCTTTTAAATTATAAAAGTTCTACATTTTCGTGAGCTTCAAAAAATGTCAATTCCTAAAGATTTTAAAACTACAAAAAATAGATTTCAAACAATTTTACTTTCGAAAACAAGAGACTTGCTCGTTTGACCCCGTTGGTTTTAAATTCTGGGATGCTCTAACCGATTACCTAATTTTACTAGAAATTTCCATTACACGAGAAAATGACGAAATTTTTAAAATTTCGAAAAATTCAACATAAACAAAAATTTAAAAATTTGAAATACTAAAATTTTGAAGCTTCTGAACTTTCTTCTAAATTATAAAAATTCTATATTTTAATAGAGCTTAGAAAAATTCATAATTTGTCAATTTTCAAAATTAAAAAAATTTATAATTTTCAAATGTTGTTCAAAAGCTTCACTTTCTCGATTTCAAAATTTCGGGTTTAAATTAAATTTTAAACAATTTTCAGTGTTGTGCGTCTACACGTAATTTAAGAGTGTCTACATGTAAGTGTAGACAATAGCGTAGACAATAGTTGTTGACGTATACAATGTAGACAATGTAGACAATGTGCCGCCCCGGTGGCACAGTGGTTAGCATGCTTGCTTTAAGCTCCGAAGGTCTCGGGTTCGATTCCCGGCGGGTGATGAAAAAATCACGGCTGGTAAATGTAGGATCAATGAATTAATCACTCATTATCCGTTAAAATAACGATTACGAAACTTCATCATGAAGCGGCCAAATCCCTATATAGGATGTAGCGCCAGCGAAAAAAAAAATGTAGACAATGTGTAGACAATACGGAAAATTCGTAGACAATCAAATTTTTCTTGATGTTTTTCCTATGTATAGATTTAATAACTTCTGCGAACTACGCTTATATTTGAAGTTCCTAAATCAACCATATAGCCAGAATTGATAACCTAGAGCTAGGACACCAAAAATAAAACATTTTAGGTTTAACGAAGTAGTATATTATGCTAAAATTTCTGAGGGATACGAAAAAAACGCTAAGAATAATTGTTTAGATTGTTGGTACAATTGGACTGGGTACAATTTCATAACTTCATAAATTCAGAACACAACTTTAAAGAAATTCAATAAAGCAAATTCAGTAGTTGCATAATAATTTGACAAATTGAGTGTAAAAGAAGAGGTGGAGTTAAATGAGGAATTAGCCAAATTAGTATTCGGATGAAACCTGCCCTTAAGATTGGTGGAATCGAAACATATTAAGTCATTAATTAAATAGTTAAGATCAACTTATCAACGACTTTATTAGACAATGCGTATCTAAAATGCATTTCATGTGCTAAATCCAGTATTTCTGATGAGTCAGTGCAATTAATAGATGGTTGGAAAAATAGTTCTAGCAACACATCCATGCTGCATCATTGACGAGCAAGCCTTCTTACAAGCTTGGTACCTAACAGGTGAAAGCGAAACAGCAGCAAGCCAAGCCGAAATTTTGCTGGATCCGATAGACATTGCTAAGCAGCTATACAATGCTAAAGTATATACGGTTGATTCCGATAATGCAAGTAGGTAATATGGTTAAAATGGGAAAACTTACCAACCACGTTTTATTGCATAGTACTTGCAATAGCCATACCGCCAACTTGTTGGCAAAGAACGTAGTGAATATTGCAATAACAGAGAAGGTGACTACATACTGTACTCAAAAAATACAAGCACGATGGTGCTCATACAGAGATGCTTACCGCTCTCTAATCAAGAACTTGGAGCAGATGAAGATCGTAGTAGCTGAGTCTAAAATGAAAAAAGGTAAACAAGACGTTGTTAAACTCATTTTTGACGATCAGTTCATTGAACGGGTGACGGAAAGTTTACAGATGTTCGAATCAATATGCCATATCATTAAAATGTGCCAATCGACTTCATTTTCAACTGCCGATGCGGATAATTTGTGGTTAGATTTTAAATTGCCAATTAAATTTAAATTTAATTTGAATATTCGGAAGGAAATGGCTTTGAGCGAATATGCCTTCGCAGAATTTTATTTGCATCCTCATATGGATATTGGTAAACGATCATTTAGAAAAAATACACAATATTTCTTTAAAAAATTAAGCGGAGCGGGGATCGAAGAATGGGATGAATTTAGATATCAAAGCACATACATATTTAAAAATGCTCTATGAGAAAGACAAAAAAAACCCATGGTTTTTTGGAACATGGCTGAAATAAAGCATCCCATTTTATCGCAAATGGTAAAGCAATTCCTTAAAATTCCGGCATCATCAGCACAAATTGAAGAAATATTATTTTCTAGCTCTGTAAACGTGCATTCGCCAATAAGGAATCGTCTAACTTTGGAGCGTTCGAAAAAATTCTTACACGTACATATGTATATTATTTCCTCAGGATTAATGATGAATTGTGTACAGATATCGAGGAAGAATTAGAAGCAATGTTTTCAGAAAACTTGCCAAACTTAAGAAATAAACCAAAAGTGTCTTTACTTTTAAAATTGACTGAAACTATTGACGAATATGGTCCGATCTACGAAGTGCTTCAGCGGACCGAACTGAACTACAACATAAATTTGCTTTATGAAGTTACACGAAAATAGCGTCCGAGTAATTTTTATTTTTATTTGTTAAAATTGTAAGTATTGGGGAATCTATTTAATCCAATACGGTATTTAAAGTGTGAGTTTTGTATATTTGATTCATTTGGTACAGTTTTACCATTTTAAATAACGGATACTGTGCTGAAACATTGCATAAATTTAATGTAAAATTCACTATAAATCAATCTTTCGGCCACCTAAGCGTTTTTGAAATTAAATTGTACTACGTTTCAATTGATAAATACGAGTACTTACAAATTAAACTTAAACATTTTTAAAACACTTTTAGTAACACAAGACACTTAATATCAAATTTTTGTAGTTTTTAAGCACAGTATTCTGGCATTCTGGCATTTAAAATGATATGCACGTGCATATTGAATTAATTCCACTTAAATATGAAGTTATCAAAAAATGTTGTTGCTGTGTATTGTCACCGTATTGTCTACATACATTGTCTACACGTGTAGACAATCGTGTAATTACACCATGTAGATTACACGGCACAACACTGACAATTTTTCTTTCAACAACTAGAACCTCGCTTATTTAACGCCTTTGGTTTAAAAATTTGTAAAGTCTCTTTACACATCGGATTATCTGGTTTTTCAAGAGAAAATAATAAAGTCAAACAAACTTTTAGAATTTCTAAAAATTCAGCATAACTAAAAATTAAAACTTTTGATATTTTAAAATTTTTAAATTTCTGTAATTTCTTTTAAATTATAAAACTTCTAGTTTTGAAGCTTTTCGAATTTCGAAATTCTGATTATTGGCCAAATTTAAAAAAAATTTCTCTTAAACAAGAAGATACTTGTTTGAATAATGAGCCTGATCCTATGTTGTTTTATGCTCTCTTCACACACAGCCGATTTCTTTGCCTTAGTAGAATTCTTTTTTACCTTGAATAACTAATGAAATTCAGTAATTTTCAAAATTTTCTTTAAATTTGACTTACATAAAACTTTAAAATTTGAATAATTGAAAATTTTGAAGCTAGTGAAATATCAAATTCTAAAAATTCAACATTTTCGTGAGCTTCGAAAAATTAAAGTTTTGATATTTTAAAATTTTGAAGTTTCTGAATCTTTGTTCTAAATTATGAAAATTCTATATTTTCTGCACATCGAAAAATTAAAAATTTTCGAATTTTCTACAAAGCTTTTCGAATTTCGAAGTTCTGATTTTATATCAAATTTTAAATAATTTTACTTTCAACATCAAGAGTCTTGCTCGGTTAACGCCTTTGGTCTAAAGATTTTTAAGCTCTCTTCACACAACCGATTATCTCGTTTTACTAGACAAAATTATAAAGACATGCAAGTTTCTAAAATTTCCAAAAATTTAAAGTTTTCATATTTTAAAAATTTCTTCTTAATTAGAAAACTTTTTAAAATAACACGAAAATTATATTTTCTAGTTTACTATTTTGTAGCTTTTTCATTTTCGGTCTCTTTTCACACAACAGATTATTTGATTTTACTAGACTAAATGATAAAGTCAAACAAGTTTTTTAATTTTCTAGTAATTCTTAATATAAATAAAAATTTTGATGTGAGACTTTTAAATTTTCAGAATTTAGGAATACAGAAATCTGAGAATTTCGAATTCAGAATGCTCGGTGTTCAGCTCGAACTAACTATGAGTATGTCTAATTTGGCCACAACACCACTTCAAGAAATCAAAGGTATTTTTAGATTATGAATTATTTTGTCATTTTTAAATTGTTTGCATGTAGCGCTGTGTTCAGCAAACCGTTAGCGCAATTCTGCATTTTTTAGCTACCTAAATATTAAGTAAATTTTTATAGTAAATTTAAAGATCGAGAATCATACTTAGTCAAATATATTTTAACTAAATTTAAAAATTTTAGAATTATTAAGATTTAAAACCGATAAAATCCATAGCAGTATAAATTTTTTATGTCAGTAGACTCTTAAGTTCGAACTTCTAGAAAAATTGTTATACGTGCTCTGCAACATTTAAAGCTTTCCAACTTCGATGTTGCAATGCCTTAGCCTAAAGAAAAAAAATTAAATTTAGTATTTGAAATTTGAACGATACAGAAGATAATTTCAATTAATACACCTAACATCTAAATCAAAATTGTTATCTGTATTTTTCGAATTTTAAATACTAAACTTAAAAATGTTTGTTAAGGGTGAGATATTGCCGCAGCTGCATTGCAATTACAAGTAATGGAAGTTAAGAAATGACTTATGTGGGTGTCAAACGTAGAGCTTTAAAAGTAAAAAGTCGAAATGAAATGAATTTATTTGTGCTTCTGATATTAAAGCGGCCAACAAGGAAAAGCTATCTAAATTGGTTAGGTTTTAATAAAACATAAAAAGGTTTCATATTTTTCAATTTTTAACAAATTAAATTTGATTTATCTATCTATAGATGTTATACTTTCGTACGAAGAGCAGGTAGATCATTCCCAAACAGTTTTAGACGCAACTCAGTTCAACTCAATTAAAGAACAAAGTATCCATTATTCCAAAATATTTAGTTTTTTTTCTAACATGTCAATTGCTTTGTCTTCAAGTTTAGCATTCTGTTTCTTAATATTTAATATTATATAGAAAACTTCAAAATATATGTACCAGTACCTACTAAGACTTTGTGAAAATTATTATAGTTTCCTTTAGGAAACTTTCATGTTGACGAAAGCTTTTATTGTTTTTTAAAATATAAAAAAAAAATTGAATGCGGCTGTTTTCGTATCGTACTACTTAAATTAATTTACAGCAAACATCTTAGCATTTTTTTAAAAATATTAATTTAGAACGAGTTAAACCTTATTTGACGGATAAAAAGAATAATGTTAAAAATAGCCGTTGGCTTATCCGGGGGAACGCATAAATCATAAAAAAATCAATTGATTATTGTTAATTAACATTAAAAATGGCCCAGAAATACGTCAGATAGCTGGGGAAATGTCGCTACTACCCCTAAACCTATATAAACTACCCTTAAATAGCTTTAAATGGATAATCATTAATTATTGTTATAAAATTCGTGTAAAATGAAAAAAATGCTTGAAAATTATTTGAACTGTTGATACTGTCTATGTCAACGTAAAAAGTGATAAATAACTGTAAACATGCCCATTCAACCCCTAATAATTAAAATAACTACTTTTAAAAGCTAATGGTGAGCTTATTTTGACTTCTTAAGTGGCTGATGCTTAAATATTTGCGGGAGCGCGTACTGCTAGAAAAAAATTATTAGATTACTGTCAAAAAACACGAACATTGACTCCTGAGTTCATTAAATAACTCGTGACCCTAAAACTATACAAATACACCTTTACCGCGTAAAATATACAATCATTGATAATAATAATTATTGTTGAGAAATTCGTTTAACTGATAAAATTGTTTGGAAAGGATTCGAATAAAAAATACGCCAATCTAAAGAGCAATGAGTAACTGCAAACATCTCCATTAAACCTTAAAAATTAAAAAAGCAATTCTTAAAGACTGATGGTGAGCTTATTTATTATATTTGCTTGAATATTTCGGGACAATGCGTAGGGCCAGACTAGTATATTAGATATCAAGGGCACTAAAGTTTTGATATTACAAAATCTTTTGCTTACAAAATCTTTTTTTTTTTCCTGCCTAGACGTAAAAAGAGTAATGAAAATTCCGTGCCAAGTTTACGCCCGAATTTTACGCTCGGGAGTGCAAAAAAATGATAGATTATAGTCAAAATAAGAAAAAACAAGTAAATAAGATCCAAGATTTTACTGAAAATTGTTTTTGATAACTCTTCAACATAAAATAATATTTATTAAAACTGAATATTCTTTATCAAATAATGTTTAAAGAAATTATAAAAGATTTTAAAAGCATTTAAAAATGTTCCTTGAAAACAGCATTTAAACATTTAAATGGGCTTTAATATTTTCTATTTATTAGCTTGTTCTTAGAATTTTTGAGAAATTAAGTGTTATGTGTGCTAAGCGCTAATAATTAATTCCAAAATTTTTTATTGTATTTTGTTTTAGAAATAATAAAATAAGCTTTATTATACAAAAAATTGGTTTGTTTAAATAAACAATCCTTCGAGTTGTTATTAAGTCAAACTTGCAAAAACTATTTTTATAACATTTTCTTGAACATTTTCTCAAAAGATATTTATTTTTACCTTAAATATTTTTTTTAATTAGGTTTTCGGAAAATAATAATTGATGGAAAATAAAAAATATTTTTGTTTTTAATCATAATTTATATAAGTGATTCGCAAAATATACACTATATTATTATCAAAAATAAAAAAAAAAATTTAAAACTTTTCCTTTTTTTTAATAATTATTTTTAATTTACTTAAGATTTTACTTAACTTTTAATTAATCATTTTATTGAACTTTTTTAAAATGCAATGTCGAGTTTGCAATAAATCTCTTGCCAAAAGGAGACGTGGATAAGATTTCCACGAAGTTTCAGAAAATCCTCTTGAATACGAATGTACAAAGTGCTACAAGAAAAGAAAACGTCAGGATAGTACTGATAATAATCATCCTGATGACGAAAGACCAGAAGCTTGCTCTATTGAATCAGTTAATGATGACGTTGCAAGGATTCAGTTAGTTGACAATAATAAAATAGTTTTAGACATTAAAAAGACGAGCAAAAATCATAAAGTCTGTTTATTTGGTTGTGAAAATAACATAAATCTTAGACGGCTCAGTAAAGAATAATGTGTTAACATTTTTGTAAAAACCGATATTTATGTACCGTATGGTAACAGAATCTGTAATGGTCATGAAACTAATCATGGAATAAAAATTCCTGAAAACTTCGTTGATAACCAACCAAACGCATCTATGAATTCGGAAGAAGTTAAATCTCTTTTATACACCTCTTGACTATGACTCTTTTAAAATAATATTAGATTTCATTAAAGATATACGAACCCATAATAATGAGATGGCTCTAGGATTATACTTATCTCGAATTAGAAGAGGATACACTTTTGAAGAGTTGCAAAATAAATACAATTTTACCAGGCAAACGCAGTAAGTAATTACTGTGCAACCATTCGAAATGTTTTATTGCAGGCTTTCAGAAAAAAATATTTAACTTCTGCTGAGTCTAGAGATTCTATAATTTTTAATCAAACAGAAGTTTCAAAGATTTTTCAAACAGGATCTGCTGATAAAGGAGCCATCATATTTGATGGAACTTATTTGAAAATTAAAAAGAGTTTCGATTTCCAATTTCAGCGAAAAAGTTGGTCTGTTCATAAACATTATAATCTTTTAAAGCCAATGGTGGCGGTTTATCCTAATGGAAGAATCGCAGGTGTATGGGGACCATTTCCTGGTAGTGAAAATGATGCCACGATCTTTAACAGACAATTAGAACGGCCAATTTGGACACAATTTCAGAATGAAGATGTTTTTATCGTAGACAGAGGCTTTCGTGACTCAGTGGAAGAAATACAAAAAAAAGATTTTGTAGCAAAGATTCCAGCATTCTCTGATCATAAGAAGCCACTTACAGTTGAACAAGCAAATATATCCAGAATAGTGACAAAAAATCGTTACATAACTGAAGTGGTGAATGGTAGAGTAACTAGGAAAACTCATTATTTCGAAAATACAATACGGAATACTGTTGTAGAAACAGCGTATGATGATTTTGTAATTGCATGTGCCATCTATAACCTAACATTCACTCCAGTTGCTAGTAGCGATTTTGATATCAAAATAGCGAAAAGAATGATCACCTTGTTAAATTAGGATAATATGCTTTGAAAACTAGTATCAGATTTGAATTTGCATTTGCGCACATCATCATTTGAGCGAATGGAATCTACTTCTTTTGATGAGTTTCCGCGTCTTGAAAAGCAAGACCTTGAATTTTATGGTTGCGGCACATACCAATTGAAAATGGCACCTTACTATTATTCAGATCACTTAAATGAAGACGGAGACTTTGAATTTTTTGTTTCCAAAGAAAATCTAAATATTAATTATGAGTCATACAATATAAATATTGACCCTAAAAATGTTCTACTAATAAAAGTACGAGTCAACTCAAGACACTCTTCAAGCACGAAATATTTTGTTTTTATTTTGATTGATAAAACGAAACAATCAGTAAATGCCATAATATAGGACATACTTGTGGTTGTAAAGTAGGAAAAAGAGTTGTTGGATGCTGTTCTCACGTAATGCTACTTTTATGGTTCTTTGAGAAGATCATTCAGAAGTTTTTGACTTAAGCGATGATGAAAATCCTAGTGAACCAGAAGAGAACTCTGAATAATAAAAGTTTAAGTATAAAAGTCTTTAAATTAGAATAAAATCGAAGTGTACATATGAAAAAAACTTAAAAAATAAAAAATAAAAAAAAACGTGGAACGTAAAAAGGATCGCCTCCTCGTGGTGCGTTCTGGAAAACACAATAAGTGGCCGAATGGTCCTTTTTACTAATTTTTAATATAATTTTTTTTTTGTTTGTTAACAGATGTATACTTTGAAATACACTATACTAAGGTTACTTTAATTCGACGATTTTCAGGTACTAATCACTTTTAAGGTTCATTTATACTATTGCGACCTGAAAAATGGGCGAAGGATAAATTGCCATTTTTTCAGTACGCGCTCGCAATCCAGTCATTTATCACGTTTTACGTTGACATACTGTCTGTTCAAATCATTTTAAAGCATTTTTTTTTCATTTTACACGAATTTTATAACAATAATTAATGATTATCCATTTAAAGCTATTTAAGGGTAGTTTATATAGGTTTAGGGGTAGTAGCGACATTTCCCCAGCTATCTGACGTATTTCTGGGCCATTTCTAATGTTAATTAACAATAATCAATTGATTTTTTTATGATTTATGCGTTCCCCCGGATAAGCCAAAAATCGGCTATTTTTAACATTATTCTAATGTATATAACTGAATTTAGATTGCCTAGAAGGTCATTAGGGAAGATTACATACAAACCAACAGGAAAACATGGTTCCATATGAAGTGATAACTTATTTAAATATTCATTAGTTTCTAAACACAAATATGTCAATTTTATGAACTTTTTCATTTTTAGTTAAATATGAAATCTCTAAGTTAGGAAGCTGCCATTAGGCCAGAATATATAAAGATAAATGGCCTAACAGAAAAACATGGCTCTAGATGCTTTTAGGGACGATAACTTATTTTGATATTTTTATTAACTCCAATACTCAGATATGTCGGTTTTATGAAGTTTTGTTTCTTCATTTTTATTTAATTAATAAATATTCAAGATAGGAAGCTTCTATTAGGCCAAAAACATAAAGGTAATTGACCTAATAGAAAAATATTATTCCAGTTGCTTAAAGATCGATAATTATTATGATATTAATTAAATTCTATACTCGTATATGTCAATTTTGTGTGGTTTTGTTTTTTCATTTTTATTTAAATATCAAACCTCTAATGTAGGAAGCTACTATTAGGCCAGAAAAAATAAAGATAAATGGCCTAACTGGAAAACAAGGTTAAAGGGGCTTTCAAGAGCTATAACTTATTATGATATTCATTAAATTCTATACTCATTTATGTCGATTTTATGAGGTTTTGTTTTTTATTTTTTATTTAAATATCAAATCTCCAAGATAGAAAGCCGCTATTATGCCAGAATACATAAAAATAATTGGCCTAACAGAAAAACATGACTTAGGTGCTTTCAAGAGCGATAATTTATTTTGATATTCATTAATTAGCTTCTATACTCGGATGTATCGTTTTTATGTGGTTCTGATTTGAGTATCAAATCTCTTAGGTAGGTAGGTTCTATTAGGCCAGAGTACATAAAGAAAATTAGCATAACAGGAAAACATAGCTTATTCGCTTTCAGGAGCGATAATTTATTTTGATATTCATTAACTTCCGTAGGTACTCGTATTATGTCGATTTTATGAGGTTTTGTTTTCCATTTTTATTTAAATATCAAATCTCCAAGATAGGAAGCCGTTATTATGTCAGAATACTTAAAAATATATGGCCTAACAGAAAAACATGGTTCCAATTGAGTTGAAGATTGAATCCTTCGTTTAGTAATTTCTGAACTTACCGACAAAATTTTAAATTTTACATATTTATAAAATATTATTATTTTGGTTTTTAAAAATGAGTCATGTTTGTATATAATTAATTATAAATTTAATTGATTTTTAACCAAAATGGAGCAAAATTTACTACGAAGAATTCTATAGAAAAAATCAAGGATATTCAATATAGATTTGCCTCAATTGAATCTTTTCTGAATCGTCAAGTTTTCAATTTCATTAATATTTTATCTTAGACATTGAAAGCCGCCCCGGTGACACAGTTGTTAGCATGCTTGCTTTAAGCTCCGGAGGTCCCGGGTTCGATTCCCGGCGGGTGATGAAAAAATCACGGCTGGTTTAATGTAAGGATCAATGAACTAATCACTCATTATCTGTTGTAAAACTGATTACGAAACTTCAAAATGAAGCGGCCAAATCCCACCATGGGATGTAGCGCCAGCGAAAAAAAAAAAAATATAAAATTGAAAGGATTCAACAATTTATTACTTTTCAATTTAGAAAATTCAAGATAGCCCAAATAATTTAATAAAATTGGATCCTAAACTTATTTCTGTTATTACGTAATAAAAAGAATTGCGTTTGGTAGAATTATGCTAAATTTGTATATTTACGAGTATTTAAATTAAATAGGAATTTCTAAAAATATCCCACGTTATGTTGCCAATCTAACAAATCTTTATTTTGTTTTGATATCGCGCCATCTAATACGATATATAACCGATTCCGCACTCACATATCAATTAAAATGAACAACATTTCAATGACATGTGCGCGAAAACCAGCAATCAACTACTTATGTGCGGCGGCATTGTCTTTTCTACTTTTATTATTTCTACCTAATACAACCGATATTATCATCAACCTATCAATCGAATGTTAGATAGCCATCAATTACACTGTTTCTTAGTAAACAACTTAATTATATAAAATTATAAATCAAACCTTAGAAACACGGCAAAATCCCAAACGAATTTATTTACCTGTAAGTAGAACAAAAAAAAATCTAATTATCAATCAAAATTTAATTAAAATAAAAAAAAAAACTTAATGTTTTAACATTCTTACAAACTACCCATATTTGGCGTCGAATAAAAACATAAGAACTATAAAACATTTAGCTACCAACTAAATACAACAAAAACTTTATGTTTAGTAGAAAAATTACAACAAGACATAATTTTTTTACGATATATAGTTACATATAATGTGTTAGTAATAAACATAAACCACAACAACAAATCAACCTACAATTTTCTTTTATGTAATTTAAGTTTTTTGTTTAAGCCGCACACGATATAATAAAGAAAGCAAAAAAAAAAGTTCAATAACTCAGAATTTCGCGAAGAGAGATTATCTTTATTCACTCCACCAGCATAATTCACAATCTTTCTCAACCGGTTTTTGGTATGGTTGTGCACATAAACTCGAGTCGTTCTTATCAAAATCAAAATAAAAAAATAAATTTCTTCCTGTTCTGTACTCTCGTATACCATTTTATTATTTATTTTCTTGAGAAATCTTAAAGAAGTTGTAAATGTAGGTTTCTGTGTGTACATAGTTGGTATTTCCCGGCAAAATAAATGAATTGTCGTATAAATTTACTTAGGATGATAAGAGTGAAACGGAAGTATATATATATATATGTGTGTGTGTGTGTTTGTAGGTGGGAAATTTGCCAAAGCTTATCGCAATGCACACAATAAATAATTTACCGCGCTTAAACACAATGCCCTTTTTTGATCTCAAAACTGTTAAAATACGTTTAGTGTTGTTTTGATCACATAAACTTTTTGTACACTACACTGTGTTTACAACAAAAATCATTCAATTGTTTAAAAAAAAAATGTTGGAAACCTGAAAAAAAACGACTTAAACGATGGTTCTCACGATATAAACTTAATTGGATTTTGCATAGACTAAAATAAAATAAAAACTGTGACGTTAATACAAAGTAAAAACTAAACAACATTTTATTTTATTTTATAAATTCAATCAAGCTTTTAAACGACTTGATACAAATAAAATAAAGTAGCAAATCATCACCGATAGAAAATTAAAAAAAAAATCTAATTAAAATTATCACCGAGACTAATCCGTTTAAAGTTCAATACACAATGTATTTGTGAGTGCTACAATTTTTACCGATTCGCGCGTGGGAATTTGGGTAGAGTACCGTAAACCATATTTACATAAAAGTAAATACTAAGAAAATCCCCATTCACTCAAATCACTTAAAGAAACCAATTATATTCTCAATGTCAACAAACGTTTTATCTTTCGTTTGATTTTGTATGGTGTAGTATCCATTCTCAATATCCAATAAACACTCCATTCCACATACCAAGCAAAAAATAAAATAAAAAACACTCAAACCTCATCGTCACTCATCATTACCAACGAACGTTCCTTGTGTTGTATATATGTACATATAAATACATTTTATTGACCACAAAAACCAATAAAACTTTAATTTTGATGATAATTTGTTTGCTAATTTAATGTTTTGAGCATGTATCATCATCGTATACACTTATATCCACATAAAATACATAATAGAAAAAAAAATATGTGGATATTAGTACGATAAACATACATACATACATACATCAGAAGAAAACCAAACAAAGAAACTTAAAAACTATTTAATGGGAAAGTAGCTTAGCTGAGAAAATTCTGTCGTTTTTGTTTTATCTTCGTGTCGTTTAAACAATTATCATTTTCATCTTAAAGATTAAATTGGTCATAAAAATTTAAGATATTTGTTTTTTATGGTGTTGTTTCTGCTTAAAGATTATATTGTACTTAAAACTAAAACCATCCCTTTCTCTTGACACGATGTCGCTTATTATACAGATTGTTTGAAATATAATTTTATATTTTATTCTTAATACTCCAAAATCAATATTCCGAATTTGATCGATTGAAATAGACAATTAAAAAAAAAATGAAATCCCTAAAACCAAAATCCCCTAAATCCAAATTGGAAATTTATTCACAACAAATCATCTGAAAAAGTGGCTTTTATAAAAATTACCAAAGGATTTTCAAAAATTTGGAACAAATTGTTTTCGGGGTTTGATTTTTGGGGATTTCATATTGCTCACAAATAGCCACAGTATATTATATGGTATACATAATTGTTTTGAAATTTAATGAAAAATCGAAATTTAATTTTGGCTGTGCTTAGTCTGTTTGGCTGGGGGGTGCAACGATGACAACAAATTCTGTTTGGTTGGTGCAATAGGCTTAATATGATTGTATACATTTTTGGTAATTTTGAAAATTTATTAAGCTTGGCAAAATTCTTAAAATTGATTTTCATTTAAATTTTATAATTTTTTAAATTCTAACATATTTTAAAATTCTTATGTGTTTATGTCATTATGTAGCTATATTGTTTAAAAAAATGTTCAATTTGTAAGCCTCTTTAAATTCTTAGTACTCCTTAAATTTATCTGTAAGCATAGTGAATTTAACAATAAATATTAAATTCTTAAAAGTTGAATTTCTTTAAATCCTTAAATTCTTTCTATTCCTCGAAATTTCTAATCAAAATTATTAATTATTAATTTAACATCAAACTACTTTGAATTTATCCAAATGGTTCAATTTTTTTATGATTTAAATCCTGCCTTTTATTCAAATTTTAATTAGTTTTTTTTAAATTTTTATTCATGAATTTCTTGAATGCTTCAAATTCTTTAATTTTATAATTTTATGAAATTCTTAAATTGCTTGAAATTCCTTATACCCTAGACAAACAGAGGTTTACTAAATCCGATTAAGCTCAAGTCGTTCAACTAGTCGATTCTAAACATCGGATTTATTAACCAGCAATCTGTCAGAGCTATAAAAAACTAATTTTCTTGGATTTCTTTGAGTACAATTTTTGACGAATTTTTGGATCTCCTTGAATTTAATATAATATTTCAAAGCTGGAAATTGTTGGTAATTTTGAAAATCTGTTAAGCCTTGCAAAATTTTGAAAATTAATTTTCTTTTAAATTTTATAACGTTTTTAATTCTTATTTTTTTTTTAATTTTTAGGTCTCGTCACAATTTGTAAATCTCTTTAAATTCTAAGTTTTACTAATTTCTTAGTCACTTCTTGAAATTAATAGGAATGTATAAAGAACATTTTCATGGATTCCACCACAATTCTGGGAATTTCTAAAATATTTTGAAATTCGTATAATCAAAATCATTAATTAATACTTTTAAATTTTTGGAAATTTTAAAAACATCATGTAACATCAAATTACTTTGAATTTCTCGAAATGGTTCAATTTTTTTTAATGAGGTCTTTTAATGAATCCTGCATTTTATTCAAATTTTAATTAGTTTTTTGTTAATTTTTGGATGATTTTCTTGAATGCTTCAAATTCTTTAATTTTATGATTTCGTGAAATTTTTAAATTTTCAAAATTCTTAAACCGCTTGAAATTCTAAGACTTCTTGGATTTGTTGCAGTATTATTTTTGAGGGATTCGTGGATATCCTAGAAGTTAATTAAATATTTAAAAGCTGGCATTTTTGCAAAATTATTAAAATTAATTTTTTTTAAATTTTATGAACTTTTTAATTCTAGTATTTTTTTAAATTCTTACGTATTTTGGGTTTAAAACGTTTTTCAATTTGTAAAATTCTTTAAATTTTCAGAATAACATTAGCAGAATTTGATGTTTTATTTTAACTCTTACTTCTTAAAATCATAGGAAATTTAAACTCTAAGGATGGTAGTTTGAAAAATTTAACAGTAAAGTTTAAAAGAAAATCATATTCTTAAAATTTGTATTTCTTTAAATTTGTTACAATCACTACTTGAAATAATTAAAAATTTATACAGAAGACCTAATTAATTTTTTTACAAATTCATTAAAATCTTAAATCCTTAAATTTGGGATTTCTAAAAAATGTTCAAAATCATTATTATTATAAATATCTTGAAATTCAAAAATATCAATATTTTAACAACAAATTACTTTAAATTTCTTAAAATAAAAATTTTTTTTTTAATTTGTTTTCTTAATTTTTTTTAATAATTAAAATCCTGTATTTTATTCAAATTTTAATTTGTGGCTTGTTAATTTTTCTTGAAATTCTTTATTTTTATTATCTGGTGAAATTTTAAAATTTACGAAATTTATTAATTCCTTGATATTTTTGACGAATTCGCGGATCTCCTAGAATGCTGCTCTTAGTAAAGTAATCTTAGCAAATTTAAACTGTAAACATAGTGACATTTAAAATTTTATCAATAAATATTAAATTCTTAATAGCTGAATTTATTAAATTTGTTACCGTCAAATCTTAAAATTAGTAGAAATTTATAGAAAAAATATAAATAATTCTTTATATTCTTAAATACTTAAATTTTTTGTATCCCTCGGAATTTCTAAAATATTTTTAAATTCTATAATCAAAATCATTAATTATTATTTTAAAATTTTTTGACATTTAAAACCATTAATAAAATAACATCAAATTATTTTGAATTTCTCGAATTGGTTCAATTTTTTTTAATGATTTAAATCCTGCATTTTATCAAATTTTAATTAGTTTTTTGTTAATTTTTATTGATGAATTTCTTGAATGCTTCAAATTCTTGGTTTCTTGATTGTATGATTTCATAAAATTCATAAAATTCTTAAATCCCTTGAAATTCCTAATACCCTAGACAGAGGTCGTTTTAATAAATTTTTGAAATTCCTAATTCCCTAGACAGCCTGCGGTTTAATAAATTCGATTTGGCTAAAGCCGTTCAATACTACTCTATGTTAAACAGAGCGATTAATTAAACTCGAAAAATTCGCTAAATCGGATTTATTAATCCGCAATCTATCAGGGCTATAAAACACTTATTTTTCGATTACAATATTTGACGAATTTTTGTATCTCCTTAAATTCAATAAAATATTTCAAAGCTGGAAATTTTTGGCTAGAAATTCTAAGTTTTACCTTTTATTAGCCGAATTTGCTGCTTCCCTTGAACTTTTAAATCTTAAAATAGTCACTTCTTAAAATGAATAGGAATTTATAAAGAAAACTTTCTTGGAATCCACCACAATAATTGAAATTTCTAAAATATGTTGAAATTCGTATAATCAAAATCATTAATGAATATTTTTAAATTTCTTGAAATTTTAAAAACAATACTTTAACATAAATTACTTTGAATTTCCCGAAATGATTCAATTTATTTTAATGATTTAAATCTTGCATTTTATTTAAATTTTAATTAATTTTTTGTTAATTTTTATTTATGATTTTCTTGATTGTTTCAAATTCTTCAGTTTTATGATTTCGTGAAATTTTTAAATTTAAGAAATTCTTAAACCACTAAAAATTATTAAATATTTCAAAGCTGGCAGTTTTGAAAAATTATTAAAATTAATTTTCTTTTAAATTTTCTGATTTAATTCTAGCATTTTTTTAAATTCTTAAGTATTCTGGGTTTAAAATGTTTTTCAATTTGTAAATCTCTTTAAATTCATAGAACACCATTAGCAAAATTTGCTGCTTCCTCTGAATTTTTTATTCTTAAAATGTTAGGAATCTTAAACTCTAAAGATGATAGTTTAAAAAATTTAACAGTACAATTTAAAAGAAAATCATATTCTAAAAATTTGTTTTTCTTTAAATTTGTTACTATCATTTCTTGAAATAATTAAAAATTTATACAAAAGACTTACTTAATTAATTTTTTCTATAAATTCATTAAAATCTGAAATACTTAAATTTTTCTAATCATAGGCATTTCTAAAAAATTTCGAAAATCATTAATTATTATAAATTTTTTGAAATTTTAAAAATATCAATATTTTAACAACTAATTTCTCGAAATTAATTTTTTTTCTTAATAATTGAAATCCTGTATTTTATTCAAATTTTAATTGAAAATCGTTAATTTTATTGTCTCGTGAAATTTTAAAATTTACGAAATTTATTAATCCCTTGATATTTTTGACGAATCCATGAATCTCCAAAAATTTTATAACATATTTATAAAAAAATTGATATTTGTAAAATTTGTAATTCGTTAATTCTGATTTTTTTAAATTTTGTTTCTATGATTTTTAGAATTAGAAGAAACTTAATTAATTGTTTCTATAAAATTACTGTATTGCTAGATATTTAAAATTTTTGACGCTTACATTTTTTGAAATCCTTGGAATTTCTAAAAATTTTGTTGCTAGCAGTGTGTGCTTGGATCTTTTTTTTTTTTTTGTTTAATTTCTCTACTTAATTTTAATTCTAACCAATTCATTTTTTTTAGAAATGAGTATTTCTTAACATTCCAAAAATTCAAAAAAAAAAATCGGAATTCTTAAAACTTTTGCAATTGTTAATTTTTTTTAAATTGTTGAAATTCTAAAAATTTGCGTAATCTCTAATTTTGTAATTTGTTAATTCATTTTATAAATTCTAAAAATTATTAGTTTTGTTAAATTGATATCTAAATTTTTAAATCTGGTGAAATTTCCTAAACAACAATCAATTTCTTCAAGTTGTTAAATATTTAATGAGGTCTTGATTCTCAATGATGTCTCTGGAATCAGGCCGTGGAATTCAAAGAATTCTTGGTAAATACTTTCAAATTTATAGAAAACCAATTTTATTTGAACAGGGATTTAAAGAAATCAGACAAAGTTACAACGATCTTATTTTATTTCGTTTAACCAATTAAAATAATTCAGGCCGTGAAATTTCTCATTGTTCGAATTTTATTTCACTGAATTGTATTCATTAAATTGTGTAAATAACATATTTTTGATTTTTGAAAATATCGAAATTTCTAATTAAGAATTAATTAATTATAAGTTTTAATTAATTTGAAGTTTCGAACTGATGAGCTTATCACTATGAAAAAATTAATACTTTCATCAGGCCACGGCGACTGATTGTACCACAATTTTCATTCTATGTATACAGAATGTATTGTGCAGGTTGTATTAGCGAATTACACTAATAAGTCAAATTCAGTGTTAAACACATTAAAAAAAATTTACAGTGTTAAACACATTAAAAAAGTTTTTATAATCGGGTGCATATTTGGTGATTACACGAATTATAGTAGATTATGCAACTAGTGCTATTCATGGGTAAAAATCCGCCATTATTACCAATTAGTAACACAAGTCGGTTTTTAGTGCACCTACTTAAGTGACCTTTGCATTTATTGTTTAATTATTACTATTGGAAATGAATAAGTTTTCATAATGAATGAAAATGGATCTAACATTGAAATGGACGATCAGGATTATTTAACTGAAATTAATGACGAAGCAGAGTTAATTGCTTTAAACTTACTTCCCAAAAAGTCTGCTGATGTGTATTTACACTCGTATGATAAGTTTATGGAGTGGATGAAAAACAAAAAATTGGCGAAAAATGCATTGGTGAATCGGTCATGTTGGTATACATCAACAACCTTAAAATTAAGTGTATATCATTACGAGAATAATTTGGTATTTTGCAAATGATACATTTTCAGCAAAATTTAAGGCAAGTTCAATGTGGGTAGAATACTCCATGCTGAAAACCATGATCCCAAGAAATCACAATATCAATATAAAATATGATAAGCTCACTGCATTTTTGAAAAAGAATTCTGTTGGATTTCGCCCAAAAAAATCCAACATTTTCCAACCGGAAGACTAAGCTATAAAGGTAATAGATCACTTACAAACAAATGTATCAATTTCCAGAATTATTTTCGTAGGTGATAATGATTTTTTGTGTATATGGCGCAACTCGAGCGGACGAATTGACCAAAGCTGATGTTAATGGTGTGTGTGAAAAAGGAGATATTTACATTATACAAATTCCATAAATAAAAATAAATGTGGTGCGAACATTTACTGTGTAAATGGTATTGGTCTTAATCGATTATTCAGCAATTACTAAAAGGGAAAATACACATTTCAAATTTTCAACCAATTGGAACAAATAAATTGTTAAGTACACCTAAACAAATTGCCAATTTTTTGAAACTTGAAGATGTCGACAATTACACAGGCCACAGTTTTCGGCGCACATCTGCAATATTATTGGAACACAGTGGTACTGATTTACTAAGACTTAAACGCTACGGTAGGTGGCGATCATTCAGTGTAGTGGAAGGCTATATTGATGAATCGATATCAAACAAAATAAGAATTGGTAATCTGATTACAGATCAAATCTTATAAAAACCATAATGCTTCAAGAGCATAAATCGAATGCAGTACATCCACATCAGGTATTTCAATACCGTTACAATAAATTTCTGCTCTAACCACATCAACTTGCTTAACGTTGTCTCAATCTAATAAAACCAATCCAATACATTTAGAAGCAGATAATGTAAATAATGCCGAAAAAATTGTTCGTGGGATGCAATTTAATAATTGCAGTGTAACGATGAACTTCAATTTCAATAAATAAATCAAATTGCGATATTATATGCAATTGTTCAATTTATATAAAATTTTCAATTCACAATTTCCTCGACAATTATATTCTTAATGGTAGAGTTACCAAAAAACCCCTTTATTGGTATAGCTTTCTCTTCTATAAAGTGCCTATTACAGTTGAGAATAGACGGTCGTTTCCGGGAATTCCCGGGAACTATTTCCCGGGAATTTTACATATTTTATCAATCCCAATTCCCGAGATTTTCAAATTAAAATTCCCGGGAATTTGGAAAAAAATTAAAAAAAATTCAAATATAAAAAAAAATATGTATCAATAATATTCCGGGATACGTAGTATTGTAACCGCCACATTAAATATACTCACCTAGTAAGACTAGGTAAACTTAAAGCCAGATGACGAGCCTGGTACTTATTTTGATAACATCGCTGTGAAAAGTGATAAAATTGTCGCAAAACTTTTTAAATCATCTGTAATTAGAAACACGCTTTTGCAGAATCATGTTAAAGCTAACCGTGGGAAAGAATTAAATTTACTATTATTGATTGAAATGATTGTTAATTTTGTTTTATTAAATAAGAATTTTAGGCTTATCAGTCACGTAAAAATTGAACAATTCAGTTTTCATAGTTAATTTTATTCCGCCCAACGTGTTGACCAAATTTTTTTGTCATCTTCAAGGGCTATAATGAAGATACATATAACATTAAAAGAAATATTGATCAGAAAACTGATCTGAAGTAGTTTTCTTCTATTTTTACGTGACTGATAAGCCTAAAATTCTTATTTAATAAAATTAAATTTAATGTTTGACTGTAAAATAAGGTGGAACAGCGCAGAAACAAAGATAGTCCGTTTTCTAAAATTACCTGACTGTGTTGTAAAACCCTAAATGATCTGAGTTTGACTAATTTCTATTCAGAGAAGAATTCGGAGAGATTACAAACGATACTAAACGTTTTGGTTCCTATAAGATTAAATTTTGAACACCTGACCGACAAAATTAAAATTTAATTGTCGTGCTAAATCTAGTGTAGTGAAACTATTTATTCGTCTAACGAATTAAGACGTAAACCTTAAAACAAAGAATTAATGAGCGAAGAAACCGAAACCCGATTGAAATGATTTCGAATCAGAAAATTTGACTGGTGATTTGGTAGCAGTGGGAAACTCATCTTTAACATGGCAGTGGTTGCGAAAGTAATAGATAATCTGGTAAGGTGGCCTCAAATTAGTCAAATTTTTTGGAGATGTTGAAGTAAACTTCATCAAGTTGAGTTTTCAAATTCATCGAACTTTTGTAGAAAGAAACGGTCTGGTCTAAGTAACGAATCTTTTATCGCAATATGTTTGTGATAATTTGATGAACAATAAGAGAAAATATTTCAAATGAAACTACTGTTTTTAGTGAGTTTTACATAAAATTTTTGTCAATTGACTAGGAAATTGCTTCTTTTTATAAATTCCCAGGATCGTGTGATTTTCCGGAATTGAAGAATTCTCAATCCCGACTCCCGGGATTCGGCATTTGTCGGGAATTATCACCCTCTAGTTGAGAATGATATAAAATAATTAATTCAAACTAAAGTGAAATACAGTAGAATTCGTTTATAACAAACCCTTGTTATAATGAACACACGGTTAATACGAACGATTTTTTTAGTCCCTTAAATTTACATAATAAATTTTTCTTGTTTCCACTACATATAACGAACTTCGTTTATAAACCTATAATGAACGTTAAAATGTTCCTACAATACATGTTTAGTACAAAAATCTACTGTTATAATGAACATCGATCATTATTTGTTTCGTGTTTTTAATTAGGGGAAAGTGGGGGAATTCCGTGCATCTTGGTAAATCCGTGCATCAAAATATCAACATTTCTAATTATCTTATCCAACCCTGAGCTATATCAAATTGTTCCTTTTGATGAGTTCATTTACTAAATTGTACCACCAGTCGAAACATTAGAGTTGGTGAGAACACATGTAAACAAAAGTTTTTCTCTATATTTTATTGTAATATTACCGTGTTACTAAATTAACGGTAAGTGATATTAATTTTAATTTTATATAAATTATGTAGATGCATATTATTTTTGGGATACTTTAAGTGAAATATACAGAATAAACTAGTACAAACATCTTTGCGTGTGTTTAGATCTTTATTTATTTTTATTATTTCGCCATTGTGGGGAAATACCGTAAATTTTATTGGGGAAACACCGTACTTTGCACGGTATTGCCCCTTATCAAAAACTAAGATCTTATTCTATGTTATTAAAATTACTTTGTACATTACCATACGTAAGAAAAAGCACTAGACGTAGTTGGTCTGAAAAAAATGTGAAATTAGGTTTTGCTGATCTTAAGCAAGGAGAAATGGCTAGAAACTACCAAATACCTGTTTCAACGTTGAAGGACTATAGAAGTGAGGTGGCTATACTAAACGTGACAAATATCGGTAGGAAACCTACATTCAACGCAGAAAAGGTAAAAGAAATCAGTGATCATCTCCTTAATATGTCGAATACTTTTTATGGTATTACGCTCACCGAGTTCCGCCGCATGGTGTTCGACTATACTGAACAAACCGGTATTTTGAACCGATCCAACAAACCAAAGCATTTAGCAGGAAGAGAAGTTTATGAGAATTTTTTAAAGCGGAACCGTGGATTAAGCCTTCGTAGGCCTGAACCTACCAGCGTTAATAGGATAACAGCATTTAATGAAACAGAAATAAACCGCTTCTACACGAATCTGTATACAGTCTATACAAAATTCAAATTTGAACCAGGCCGGATTTTCAATATTTATGAAACTGGAATTAGCACGGTTCAAAAGCCAGGTAAAATTATTGGCCCTATACAGGCCGAAAGCAAGTTGGCAAAGCCGTCAGTTAGGAACGAGGGATAAATGGCATGTTTGCTGTGCGATGAGTGCAGGCGATGGATTTATACCACCAATGTTCATTTATCCACGTTCCCGTCTATCACCACTTCTGAGTAAAGATGGTCTTCCTATGGCAATCTGTAGCTGCTCTAAGAATGGATGAATAAATGATGAGCTTTTTATCGAGTGGCTGAAACATTTTATTAAATTCACTAGGTCAACTGCAACTGATCCTGTTTTATTGATGTTAGATAATCATGGAACGCACGAAACACTTGCGGCATAACATTTATGCAAAAATAACAATATTATGGTAGTGTCATTTATTAAAAGGAATTGTATTCATGTTTTTTATGTTTTGTAAGCGAAATAAATAAGTTTATTTGAAATATTATTACTTTTGAACTAACACGGAATTACCCCACTTAGTGCACGGAATTACCTGTGAGTTCGGGGTAATATCGTTTTTGTCGACTTTTAGGGCAATTCAATTATCTCGCAAAGGTCGTAACTCTAAGCCATTTTGCGTATGCAGACTAGAAGCATACATAACTGGCTATAAAAAACCTAAAAGCTGTTTTGAAGTGGCTTATTAAATTAAAATTCTATTGATTTTCGCTTAAGGGCACGCAATTCCCCCACTTTCCCCTATATCTATTTTTGTCTATTCATTCATATCCACACGCATAATTTTGCGTACATATTTTTTAAAAGTATCGGCCATAATTTTTTTAGAGGTAGCTGTTGTGAACAATATTTAAAATGGAACGAAAACGATACGCCATTTCAGTTCAAACAAAATTAAAAATTTTAAAAGAAGTTGATGAAAATAATCTTAGTTACCAAGCTATGTATAGCAGACAAATATAACTGCGTGAAAGATTCTATTGCCAGTATTGAGAAGAAATGAAAAATCTTGGAAGATTTGAATTTAAACTTAAAGCGGAAAAAATAAGAGTTGGAAAGTTGCCAGAAATTGAGTCTGCACTGTTGACATGGATTAAACAAATGCGTACAAAAGGGGTACCTTTAAGTGGCATTATTTTATAAGAAAAGGCCGCACTGTTTGCTTCAAAATTAAATGTCAATAACTTTAAACCAAATTATGGCTGGCTAGACCACTTTAAAAAAAGAAACGGCTTGGTTTTCACAGACGTCGTAAGAGAAAAAGATGCTGTAACTATAGACGTGTGTACCGATTGGATCACCGAAAAATTGCCTCGTATTATTGACGGCTATAGAAAACAAGATGTTTTCAATTTGGATGAAACAGGTTTTTCTACAAGTTACTTCCCAACAGAACCATAGAATTCAAAAATAAATCTTGCTCATGTGGAAAACTATGCAATGATCGGGTTACGGTTTTGGTTGGTAGTAATTCTGATGGGGCCGAGAAGCTGCTTCTATTGGTAATAGGTAAAAGTGCGAAACCACGGTGTTTTAAAAATGTTAAGACTCTACCCGTCATATATAGAAATAATCGGAAAGCCTGGATGACACATTTCGAATGGGAGGAATATTTAAAACAGTTTGATAAAAAATTCGTAAGTGAATCGTGACAAGTTTTATTCATCGCTGATAATTGTCCATCACATTTTGAAGTGCCAAATTTACGCGCTATTAAGTTGAAGTTTTTACCGCCAAATACACCAGCAATCTCGCAACCTATGGACCAAGGGGTCATAAAAATTATAAAAGGATATTATCATGAGTTCGTTGTCCGAAAATTAATATGCGATTTGGAAAATGAAGAAAACATTTTGCTGACAAACATTAAAATAAACCTGGGATAAAGTAAGAGCCGAAATCATCAAAAAAAATTTTGGCAAAGCCGGATTTTTTCAAGGCACGACCAATCAAATTGAAGAGATTAGTGATGATACTCTGCAATTGTTATGGACCAATCCGCGGCTGGAGACGATAGTCAATGACATCCCACTCAAAGAATATGTTGGTGTCGATTCACACATTTTAACATCCGAGAAAATTAATCAAGATGACATTTTAAACGACATGCGAAAATTATAGATTCTGACGATGAATTTTCAGAAGAAGAATTTCAGCATCCTTCCCAAAAAGATATTCAAAATTCCATTAAGGTGATTAGATTGGCGTTGAGCGTTGCTGATGGAACGCATAATGAGTTGCAAAACTAGCATTTAATTGAAATATTGCATTTATGTATTGTAATTGAACTAGTATTATTTATGTACATATTTTGAAAATGATAATAAAGTAATCATTTTTGATTAATTGGAGTAAATACTCGTATATTTCTATTATACATTCATTCTTATATCATTTCGAATGCATAAACCAAGTATTTACGGTTATAATGAACGGTGTTCATTATAACAAACATTTGGTTATAATAAACACTGTTCCTTATAACCAAACATTCGGTTATAATGAACGCTGTTCATTATAACCAAATATTTGGTTAAAATGAACACACGTTTATAATGAACAAAATTATTTGTCCCAAGACCGTTCATTATAACCGAATTCTACTGTATTACACTTGCTTAAATTAATAATTAATTATATTCTAGAAATTCGTTAAATTTAAAAATATTTAAAATTATTAAGCTTAGAGATATTTGATTCAATTTCTTGAATTTTTAAAATTATATAATTCCATAGCGTTTAATTTTTGTTAATTTTCTCTATTCACTTTAAATTCTTAATTTATTAGTATTTTTAAAATTGAAAATTTCTGGAAAATTGAATAATTTTATTAATGCAATTCCTACAATTTATTATACTTTAAATTTATAAATTCCCAAAAAAATAGTTTCTTCAATTTCTTAAATTTGTTTAATATATTCTTGATGCATTTCTAAATCTCGTAACGCTCCTAGAGTTATAAAGATTCTTGGGGTATACAATCAATCTAGATCATTCCACTTATCTGAGTTTGGAATGAAAACCCATTGTTCAATAATGTAGTTTTACTTTAAACTGTAGTTTATTAAAAGAAAATTTAACGTTATTCTTGTTTTTCTGTATACGAACAGACGAAGTAAAGTTGTGAAGCCATTTCCCATGTAATTTAAGTCACCTTTCTATGAATATAACATGAATTTAATAAAATCCCAGAAAATCGTTAGATTATTTTCGATTTCGTTTAAGTTAAAATGGTTCAAAAATGCTATTTACTTTAGGGCGTTTACCTGGCTTTACCAGTTTATCACAACTGTTCGAGCAATCAAATTGAGTTCAACTTATGCAAATATTACTTTCCATTGACGCAGCCAAAACATGATCAATGTTTCGTTAGATTCTGTTGTACTAACAACTCGTATGAGGCCAATTCATAATTATGATTAAACAATTTTATAATCTCGCCAAATGCTTGGGTTTCCAATGCGGTGTTGTCTCATTTGTCACTTGTCATGCTACGAGAACGTTCTTAAATCATTTTCTGAGGTTCTCTTCTATAGAGTAATAAGTGATTTCTGCTTCATTTTCTATTTCTCTAATGCAGTTTTATTAAATTGTGCAAGGGTCATATAATATCGATTCTTGAGTATAGCGAAATTTACAAGGAAGAATTAATTAATTATTTTCAAGAAATTTGTTATATTCTTTAAACAAATATTTAAAATTTTAAAATTGTACATTCTTGGAATATTTAATACCATTAATTGCCTTGGAATTCTGGGAAATACACAGATATTTAGTGAAAGGATTAAAATTTCATATAAGCTTTTGGGATTTAATTTTCTCTATTTACTTACCATGTAAAGGTTTTTAATTATTTTGGCATTTTTAGAATTGAAAATTTCCAAAATTCAACCAATTTGAATATTAAGGTACATCAAATATATTTGAATTTTTTAAAGTCTCGATTTTTCAATTTTTTAAATAACTAAGTTTACGACACCCTGCATATTCTATAAATTGATAATTTCCTAATTTAGGAAATTTAGTGAGTTAAAGAAAATCTTTAATTTTGGTAATTTCATGAAACTTCATAATTTACAAAACTCTTAAATACCTTGAAATTTTTCAAATTTGTCAAAATTCTTCATTAGTTATTGAATGACATAAATTTTGTCGAATGGGAACAGTTTGCAATAACCGTTAGAGCCATCCATTTAAAATGTGAGTCAAACAAATTTTTCACTTCTCTTGCTGCGGAGATTGTTTCAACCCCGAATTATTCTAGCATTACCTCAGTTTGCCAAACTGTGCAACGAGAATAATTTCTATTCGTGGAAATATTGAAATTTGAAGCAATTTTTTATGTGCCTGTACATACAATTTCAAAATTTTAAATTCTTAATTTTCAGATGTTTGACAAATTTTAAATTCTTGGTATTATTTGTAAGATTTACAGTTAGAAGTGTCCTTAATTTTTAAATTTCTTGAAATTGTAATTTTTTGTTAATAATCATTTCTTTAAATTAGTTATAATTTTGGGTCATACAATTTATTGGAACTCTGAGTAGTTTTCAAAATTTGTTAATTTCCCGATATTTTAAAATTTTTAAGATTAGTTAAAAATTAAAGCATGTATTTAAGTATATTTAAGATATGTATATGGAATTTCGAAAATTCTTATATTCTAGGGGAGGTATCACCAACCGCTTTTTACAAGTGAATCACAAAGGATAGATCATATTTGTTAAGGGCTAGAAGCAACTCTTTTAAATGTTTAAACGTATCTGTTTTCATGAAGTTGATTTCAACTACGATACCAATGTTGCAGTGGCAAACGAGGCTTTTGCTAAAGAAATTTTCTGTGACACTGATTATTGCCTAAGTTTTAGTGGTTTTGTCCCAATCCCCACAACTCTTTTCTGAACATCGACATGTCACATCAAGTTCATTTTAGTTCCACCAATTTCATCATTCTTTATCTGCGCGACACCCCGTAATTTTAATTAGGGTTAACGTACTCATGTTCGCTTGCTTTGCGAAAGAAAAATTAAAATTAAAGATAAGGAATAATTTAAACAGATGAACTGGAGTTTGCGTTACCGTTACCGTAACCGCATTTTTTGAAAAATGAAAATAACCCACCGCAAAATTGCGGTTATAATACTGGGAAGGATCGTTGACATTGTGTATAAATAAATTAAGTTTGCAACTTACATTTAGTATTGAATGTCATGTTTGCTCATATTTCAACTTTTTTTTCTAATAGAATTAAGTATTCTACATATTTCAAATTTCATTAAAATCATGGCCACATTTTATAAAATTTAATAACACTATGTACCTACTACATAATATCGCTTAGCAAGACTCTGAAGGTTCTAACACTGTGTATTACCTAGGTGGAAAATAAAACAATAGTCTGCTACAATTTCTAAGCCGAGAGATGTATTTTTGATTTTTTCCCAAATTTAACAGATCAAGTCTAATCTCGAAAAATTGTTGTCAGAAACAACCGTTTTCCCATTATGTTTGAGCTGTGTTACGACATAGAAGTTTGAAACCGCCAAAAAGTCCAAAACAAAATTATAATTCCAATATTGTGATCCTGCGAGTTCGTTAACACGTTCGCCACTCATCTGTTTTTTTGTTATTAAACAAAAACCACGTGTTCAAATAAAATGCCACGAATATGGACAACAACTGGGCGGCTTCCAGTCAAACTACTTGGCACAAGTATGTGTTAGGTACTTCTAGAAACACAACCGCATCGCAAATAATCGTAACAAAAGTTACTACAAAATTATTCTTTATTTCGTAAAATTTTGCGGTACATATTTGTGATATGAGTTTTATTTGAAATTAGCATGTCACTTACATATATGTGACGTTGGGTGGCGAACGTGTGTAGGCAACACTACAAGTGATTTAACCGCTGTAATCGAACGAATTTTTCTTGGTAACTTGATTCGAAAACTTTATAGGGTTCTAACAATATTTTTAAATGTTTAATTCTTAGTTACCATAGAGTATAGACGAAATATATTCGACTGCCACTCTTTTGCTTTAACTGTGAGAGGAAGTGACCCCACAAAAGTCAAATGAAATAATCTTTCTTTATAGAATGAATTTTTGGTCATAAATACATTAATAGAGGAGCATTTGTTACATCCCTCAATTTTAGGGAAGTCACTAGATTTTAAGATTAATCTGGTTTTAGCCCTAATAGACTTTCAGTAAAAGAATCTTTCATAAAACTAACAATGGTTTAAATACTGTTGAATTAAGTGGAGCTATCGAATTTAAAAAAGTTCATATTACTAAATGTTTTTATAGTTCTCAAAATTTAAAAAAACATTTTAAAAATTCTTCATTCTGTAATTCATGTAAGTTAAAATGGCTTCAAGTAGAAAAAATCGAGAGTTCTTAACAACCTTGAAAAGAAAGCAAACTTCAAAGTTTATATAATTTAAAAAACGTTTAGTTCATAAATTTCAAAATTCTGGATTTTCTTGGAAAAGGAAACTCCCGAATTTTAAAATCTTGAATTTCGATCTTTAAAATTGGAAAATTTTGCTTTGGTATTTTTTAAAATTCTGAAGAATTGCAACTCTTGAAGCTAAAATTGTATTTTCCTTTATGCCACTAAAATCCAGACTTTTGAAATCAAAATTTTAATTTTAATAAAATCTTTCTAAACATTCAAACTAATTAACTTTTCCATTCCGAAAATTATCTGATACTTCAAATTTCAGAAAATTCAAAAGGTCGAATTGTATTTGTTCAAAATTCGTCAAATTTTCAAATTTACGAAAAATATGAAGTTTTAAAGACGACAAAAATGGTCAAACCGAAAAAAAAATTGTTCAGTATAATTGCTCGTAAATTAGTCCTATTTCGTGTAAAAAAAACCGTGTAAATAGGACAAACAGTAAAAACAGGTTTATGTGTACCCATTTATTAGGGAATAGGACCGAAAGGCCGAATGTCGAAAGGCCGAACGCCGAAAGGCCGAATGTCGGAAGGCCGAATGTGTCGAAAGACCGAATGTGTCGAAAGGTCAAATGTCGAATAGCCAAAAGAGCCGAAAGGCCGAATATCGAATAGCCGAATGTCGAAAAACCGATTGTGTCGAAAGGCAGAATGTCGAAAAGCCGTTTGTGTCGAAATTAATTTTAATTTTTCATCTTTATATGAATGAAAATATTCAAAATTTTTATTTTTATGAAAACCAAAATTTATATTTTTATCTAAATTTGTATATAAAAATGTTTAATAGTATATCACCCAATAATAAAATCTTACGTTTTTTTGTCATATAATTAAAAATTAATTAATTATAATAAAAAAGAAAAAGAAAAAATTTTATTTGAGTTGGCTACCTTATCTAGAAAATTATTTTTTCTGAACAGAAACCAAGCGCGGATACAAGGGGGGGGGGCGGGTAAAGGAGGTAACTACCCCTCCTAAAATGAACAAAAACCTCTAAAAAGCACACCAAAAATGACATCATTTTAATTGACAAAACGATGAATAACTAATTCAAAATAAAGCCCGCACTAATAAATTCGCATTATCGTAGTTAAGGTGTGTGACAATAAGTTCATACAAAAGTCTTCATACTTTGATTTCCGATATCTCGGTAATAGATAAAGATATTTAGACGTTTAAATTTGGAAATTAAAGGGGATGAATGGTACTTTAAGATGGAACCATTAGTTTTTACTACGGAAATTCACTAGCAATAAAGTAAAATACTGAAAACCCATAAGAACAGCCCTTTTTTGCACTTTTAGGTTAGGATATCGCAAAATCATGACGCATCAGCATCGAAAAATACGTCGGAAATGACTATCCTTAGTTCTAACACTTTTTATTTATCACACAGGGTAATTAAAAACGAGCTAAAAAAGATATTTCTGTTTTGTATACAATAGTTACAAATAACCCCACCCCCAAACTTAAAAGCTGGATTCGCCCATGACAAAAACTGAAAATAACGAAAAGAAAAAATCCAGATACAAAAAAAATCAGAAAAACAAAAATTCAGAAAACTAAAATCCAGAAACGCAAATATCAAAGTGCGGCCCAAATTTATAAAATGTCTAGCAAATTTTACTTGTTCCGCAAAGTTCTTAATATTTACGATAATTGCTTCGTCAACCTTTCAGACACAGATTAAAAGCATCGTATCGCTCATAGCGCTTCTACTGATAGTTCTACCATAAGTGTTTCAAGTTATTTTGTGGTCGGCTTAATTCGTATGGTTAATGTGGTATCGACGAATGTATTTGAGCGAATTGCGAATTTAATGCTTGGTCAATGCTTCGTCAATCTTGCAGACACAAATCAAAGAAATTGTATCGCTCGTATCACTTTTACTGATACATGTACCACAAATGTGTCTTTTAACCCATTCGGGTTTTCGCCATTTGGCCTTTTGACACATGCGGCCATTCGGCCATGCGGAGTTCGGCCTTTCGAGTTTTGGCCCTTCAACATCGAACGTCTATTACCATCTAAAAACAATGCGATATACGGAATTAATTTAATATTTTATCTATTTGCTTTGCAATTGCAATCATTTAAATATAAAAAACCGTGTAATAAAGACCGTGCAAAAACAGGTTCGGATTTACTTACCATCTTTGAGATCTTAACAGATTTTGAATACTATTTTCTTAGTGCAGCGCCTGTGGTGAAATAGTGAAATTTATATTTCATTCACTTCCCGATCATTTAGAGATTCGAAATTTTACACACATTCTCGGGTTGGTAAAAAAAATTTATTTGGCAAGTGGGGCATCATTTTAGAAAGCTTAATAAGAATACTTCAGACATATGCGATTTTTTGACATTTTTGAGAACTGTCCAAAATTGAAAGAATATTTTATTTTATAAAATGTTTATATAGCAAGTGGGGTATTTTGTTAAAGGGTTCGATGAGTATATTCCTGATGAACAAATTTTTGGTACCACCCAATTCAAGGTGAGAACATGTTTAAGAATGATTCGCGTAAAAGTGGCTACGTAATTCAGGTTTCAATTACCTGCATTAATATGCAACAACAAGGAACCAGTATTCCAAAATCAAAATTGAAATGGCAAGAAAATTTAATAAATGCTACAAGTGATGCTTCAACATGTTAGACTCGAAGTTCGGTGAAAATGAGAGAAATTAGACCCAATAGTAAACAGCACACATGTTCGGGATACGGGTGTAGACAAATGTAATTGTAATTTGCTAAACAATTTCTCCGAAAAAACGATTCTCGAGAAATATTTTCTATAGTAAATTCATCTTAACTAAATTACATATAACAGTGTTTACAAACCATAACACATCTAAATAGAATATGCGATTTGGCAGTGGTTGTCGGTAATCAGTAAATATCAAAATGTCAACGAGCTTTATAATCTAAATTTATACGCCATTTAATTATTAATTTTAATTTCAGTTCAACCAAAGGTATCATAAAAGCTAAGTATACGATATTGTTTAGAGAATAATGAAATGCCTCTGCAGTCATGTTACTAGCGAGATGTCCGGGAAGTACTTACTTATTTTGTTACTAAAATATTTAACAGAACATTTCGCAAAAACTTCACGTTGCGGTTGGGCAACGAGAAAGTTTTCTAATGAATTTACAAAACATATTTTATTGTAGATGTTTTAGTAAACTACCTGTGTAAAACGAAAACTATTGTAAATGTCAGGATATCGGTTATTCAAAAGTTTTACATGCCGCAATACATAAAATATCATAGACAGAAGCTACCCGAGCATCTAAAACATGTCGCTTATTACACACATTTTTAAATTTTTTTTAAAAACACTTGTAAAATATTTCGCAAAATTACAAAAGGTTTGAAAAATCACTCGATCGATTTCGGCTTGTTGGGCCATCATCAGGATTTTAGGAGTATCTACTAAACTGTAAAAGTAAAAATGTAGTTATTTATACATATAGTTGGAAAAAGCAAAAAATGAAACAAAAATATACAAATAAAAATTGTGGGAGGGGTAAACAATAAAAATGGTGAGAGCAATAAACACTCACAGTTAAACACAGGTATATGATTATTGATTATTGATTAGTCAACGGCCGAATAACAAAATTCTAGATGTTGTTGTTGTTTTTTTTTTTGTACTTATTTTATTATAACCCGACGTATTAGTCATTTTGAGTATGGGAATAAAACAGTGCGGGGTCGGTAATTGGTGAGGAACGGATTTCTCTCTGTTCGTTGAGGATATTTTGGTTAAGAAATATAGCTTTTCGAATTTCGTAAGATTCTAAGTTGTCTAAACGTCTGCTTTTTGGTTGTACATGTAATATTTCTAAATTGTTTAAACTGGATGTGTGATTTTCTAACGTTAAATGATTATAAAGGGATGATATACCTGTGTTTAACTCACCCCTCCTTTTAATTTTTAATGTTTTTGCTCTCACCATTTTTATTGTTTACCACTCCCACATTTTTTATTTGTATAGTTTTGTTTCATTTTTTGCTTTTTCCAACTATATATATAAATAACTACATTTTTATTTTTACAGTTCAGTAGATACTCCTGATGATGGCCTAACAAGCCGAAATCGATCGAGTGATTTTTTAAACCTTTTGTAATTTTGCGAAATATTTAACAAGTGTTTTTAAAAAAATTTTAAAAATGTGTGTATTAAGTGTGGGGCTTACAATTTCGGTTGATGTTACATCGTTTCGTTCCCAATCAAAGTTTGATTAATGGAAAATTCTGCGGTATTAATCCTACAGATTTTGCTAATTGGCTACATACATCATGAAATAACTAAAAGCTATCCCAATACCAGAGAACACCTTCCTTATTTTAGCGGATCGCAAAATTTTTAGTTAGCTTCAAATTTTCTTTGGAAGGTTATATCATCAATCAAAGTTGTAACTCAGCATTCATAAGCAAGAGCAAGAGAAGTTTTTTTTTATCTAAAGTGCAAACATTTACGTCATGATCAAACACAAATCTTTGAAAAAGTCCTTTTAAGATTTACATGTCATAAATTTCTCAAAATAATCAAAAAGTGCAGTGTTAGTTCTTTTTAATTATTTATTTTTTTCTTTTTCTTTTGTGTGTGTAGTTTTTTTTTCAAACATAAAAAAACAATAAGTGAATAATGTGTAAGTGATGAGCCAAAATTCTAACGGGACTAATTTAGAAAGCTCATGGCTATACAGTGAAACTAAAATGGGCAAAGTGCAACATAGCCCAAAGAAACAATCAACAATGCACGAGGAAAATAATGCACAATTGACAAATTTAACTATACCTCCGTTTAATGCAACACAATCACCGCGAAAAAAAATTGCGTTAACAGCAAATTTAATAAATTGTAATTTAAATGAAAATAAAAATAATGAACTCAGTGCGACGAACTCATCGTCGACCGATAATAAAAATGATGGTAGTGACATAGGTCAGTGTAATGAAACACAGTTAGTGCAAACGGGATTGGATAGGTATTTTACTGTTCAAGCCAAGCGAAAACGAAGTCCAAAATCCGCGCAACTCGCTAACAGAAGCAAAGCGACAAGGATGGAACAACCTGCAGACCAAATACCTCTGAGCAACAGGTATTCCAGTTTAGAGGTAGAAGCTCCCGAAGCTACAGCAGATAATGCTAAGAACGAGAAGCCGCCACCAATTTACTTAAGAGAGGCATCAAATAATGAGCTTGTGGAAAAAATCAAATCATTAACCGATTCAAAATTTTATATTACCTCACTCAAGAGGGGTAAGATAAATGAAGTGAAAATACAGCCATTCGAAACTAATGGGTTCAGAGCCTTAGTAAATTATTTCGACCAAACCCATAAACGGTATTACACATACCAGTTAAAAAGTCAAAAGGGGCTAACTGTTATCTTAAGAGGTATTGAGAGCTCTGTAGATATAAGCGAAATACACTCTGCGCTTAGGGAAAAAGGTTTCCATGCCAAATCCATTACAAATATCCTAAACCGTGAAAAGATACCTCAACCTATGTTTCGCCTAGAACTAGAGCCAGATGCAGGAAAAGAGAAAGTGTGCGATATATATAACCTACGATATTTACTCTATCGTAAAATCACGGTTGAGGAACCCAAGAAGAGGACCGGACCAGTTCAGTGCATCAAGTGCCAAGAATATGGCCACACCAAAGCTTACTGTACCTTACATGATGTTTGTGTTATTTGTGGTGAACTTCACGATTCAAAACAGTGCAACAAGGTGAAAAACGATCCTTCAGTAAAACGCTGCAGTAACTGTGGCGAAAATCACACCGCAAACTATAGAGGGTGCCCAGTATACTTGGATTTAAAGCGCAAAATCAATCCAAAATTGCGATATGAGCAAAGAGTGCTCAAGACAAATTACAACCAAAGAACTTTGACGCCAAGAACTTCAGTTGTTCAACAACCCGAGAATTTGGGGACAAATCTCAGCAGTTTTGCGCAACCTGGGATCTCCTATGCAAACATTCTGAAAGGTGCCGCTTCGAAAGCAAAAGTTAATTTTATTGAAGAAGAAGTCTCAATTCATGCAACCGTAAACAAACTAACTGAAACGATCCAAAGTTTCATGATGATGATGGAGAAACAAATGAGCATGATGATGCAAAATATGAACACACTAATGCAAATTATCGTCAAAAACCAAAAATGACTGTCCTAAAAATAGCTATTTGGGATGCGAATGGTCTTTCACAGCATAAAGCTGAGTTACAAGCCTTTCTCATTGAGCACAGTATAGATATCATGCTAATATCAGAAACACGCTTCACGAATAAAACGTTTTTTAAAATTAACGGATATTCAGTATACGACACCCAACACCCGGATGGAAAAGCACACGGTGGCACTGCTGTCTTGATAAAAAAAAGAATAAAGCATTATGTACACAGCAAGTATGAGAAAGAGCACATCCAAGCAACTAATATTTGCTTAGAAGAATGGTCTGGAAAATGTGTAATATCGGCCGTTTACTGCCCTCCAAAACATGCAATTAAAAAGCAGCAATTTATCGATTATTTTAACCGGCTGGGCAATAAATTCCTTGCGGGTGGCGATTACAATGCTAAACATGTGCAATGGGGATCAAGATTGTCGACACCAAAAGGCAAACAACTTTACGAAGCTATAGAGGAGCAGCCTCTGGATTATTTATCTGCTGGTCACCCCACTTACTGGCCCACGGATCAAAAGAAAATTCCTGATCTAATTGACTTCTGTGTAACTAAAGGCATTCCACGTACGTATGTGAATGCAACCAATTGCTATGATCTGTCTTCCGATCACTCGCCGGTAATAGTAACAATGAGTACCGACGTCCTAAGGACAGAAATTCCGAAACGTCTTACAAATAAGCGAACTAATTGGGATCAATACAGGAGACTAGTCGAAAAAATTGTCTACTGAATATTCCTCTTACCACACCAGCAGATATTGATACGGCAGCAGAAAATTTAAAAGATACCCTGGCGTTGTCAGCTGAAAAGGCTACACCTGTCATAAGTAGTTTTGAAAAAGTTAATAAACTGCCACATAGTATTCAGGAACTTATCCAGGAAAAGCGAAAAATTCGCCGTCAATGGCAACAAACAAAATCACCGTCATTAAAAAGGGAACTAAATCGATCTATTAAGACTCTTAGATTTGATTTGCGGGAAGAAGAAAACCAGAACGTCCAGAATTATTTAAGTGAACTTTCGGCAACCGAAGGGACAGGCTACTCTTTGTGGAGGGCAACAAAAAATTTAAAAAGGCCAACAAACTCGAATCCACCAATCAGACTTCCAACTGGGGATTGGGCGAGAAGCGATGAAGAAAAAGCCAATGCTTTTGCTGCTCATTTAACGACAGTATTCGCACCGCACGAAGAAGCTAATAATTTCGTGCTACCCCAGCAAATGGATGATGGTTTATCCTACAAACCTATAAAGTATAATTGGAAGAAAGTTAAGAATACAATTAAAAATTGTATAAACCCTAAAAAGGCACCAGGGCATGATCTTATTACTGGAAAAATTATAAGGGAATTGCCAAACAATTGCATAAAACTAATAACATTCATATTCAACGCGATCATGCGAACCGGTTATATTCCTCAAAAATGGAAAGTATCGGTAATCACAATGATTCTTAAGCCAGGAAAAAATGAAACACAAATTCCATCATATCGTCCAATAAGCATGCTGCCCACAATTTCCAAGCTATTCGAAAAAATGTTATTAACGAAATTGAAACCAGTATTATTCCAGACCATCAATTTGGGTTTCGAAATCAACATAGTACCATAGAGCAAGTACACAGAATTGTAAATGTAATCAAAAGAACCTTCGAGGAAAAGAAATATTGTTCTGCTGTCTTCTTGGATATCGCTCAAGCATTTGATAAAGTTTGGCATGATGGGCTAATTTATAAAATTAAAGAACTTTTACCTAAGAAATTTCACTCAATTCTGGAAAACTACCTTCTTAAAAGGCAATACATGGTTAAACAAAATAGTGCAACTACTTGCTTTTACGATATAAACGCAGGTGTCCCACAAGGCAGCGTCCTAGGACCAATATTATACTTGATGTACACAGCCGATTTGCCTGTAACCAACAAAGTAATGATATCAACATTTGCCGATGATACGGCCATCCTGGCGTCAAACAAAACTCCCGAAACCGCCTCAAAGGAATTACAGAATCATTTGAAAAAAATCGAGGACTGGCTGAAGAAATGGCGAATAAAAGTGAATGAAAAAAAATCAACACACGTCACATTCACGCTGAACAAACGCACCTGCCCACCAGTGGTACTAAACGATATTAATATTCCTCAACAAACCAAGGTCAAATACTTAGGTTTGCACCTGGATAGACGGCTGACATGGAAACAACATATTGAAGCAAAGCGCAACCAAATAAAAATGACGTTTTCCAAAATGTATTGGCTAATGGGAAGAAAATCTCAGCTGTCATTAGACAACAAAGTTTTACTATATAAAGTGATAATCAAACCCATATGGACATATGGTATTCAGTTATGGGGATCCACCAGCGCGTCAAACAGAGAACTCCTTCAACGAACCCAAGCGAAAATAATTCGCAGTATTACCAATGCTCCATGGTACATTCGAAATAGTAATATACACGTCGACCTTGGAATTAAAACCATTAAAGAAACAATTAAAGAATTTAGTTCGAAATATTACTCAAAACTAGAAGCACATCCCAACGAATTGGCCAGGGATATACTTAAACAACCGCGATTTAGGCGACTAAGAAGAACAGATCCACTCGGACTGATGAACCTGTAAATTTATTAATGTTTAGGTTACACATATGTATAATCTAAATTAATTGAATTGTGAACACAAATAATAGGTATTAACATTGGTTAATATTTAAAATTTTAATAATTTTAGGTTAAGATTTGAATACTTCTTGTTAGTTTCTTTTGTAGAAAGATTCAAGAATAAAGCCATTGGCAGCATTTATAAAAAAAAAAATAAAAAAAAAAATCAAAGTTGTAAGTTCCTGACGATCCGCAAAAATAAGAGTGGTGTTTTCTAATATTGGAATAGCTTCTAGTTCATGATGTATGTGGCAAATTGGCAAAATCTCTATCACAGAATTTTTTGCTTAACCAATTATTGTTTGAAACGATTTGGTACCAAATGCAGTTGGAAGCCTCTGGTGCTTTTAAATATTGGGATAGCTACTAGCTACTTCATGATGTATGCGGCTAATCGGAAAAATTTCTAGGATTAGTACCGCAGAATTTTTCATTAATCAAATTTTATTGTTTAGAACGATACAGTACATATCGGTGATTGGCAAAATATGTAGGATCACAGAATATTTTTGTTTAACGTATAGAATATGTTGGCAATGAATTATGAAAAATAATTGCCTTTGTGTTTTTAATTACTCATAATAAATATATATTAACCTTGTAATTTCACTTCTATGTTTGTTACTTCATTTATTTTTTTTTTTTGTAATTTATGTACATATTTACTTGGCAGATGTATTCTTATTTGCTAATTGTGTCGAAAGAAATATTAACCATTTGATAGTAGATTGGCGTAACAATTTGGCAAACAAACAAATCAGTTTGCTATTTATTGATTAAATTAATTTAAGTTTTTGTCGAGCTAAAATAAGTGATTATGCTTAGTAAACTTTTTAAATGAATAAACATTTATAAAGTTTATTTTCCGTTTAACGGACGAGTTGATTTTTACTACTACATAGACAGTTTAAAATGTTAGTAAGTATTTTTAAAAAAGCTTCACTTTAGTACTAGTGAGTTCCAATTTGCAAAAAAGGTTATTTTAATGAACTTAAGACTTGCATTGACAATTTTTCACACTACTGAGCTTCGTTTGCAGCTCGTATGTATTTGCTACATATGCTGCGGAACTCGCAGCCCAAAATCCATGTATCTCGAATTCATTGATGCTCGTATTTGGAAATTATCTCGGAACAATGATCTTATAATCTAGTTTTGTTTTCCATAATACAACTTAAATCGGAACAATAAATAAAGCTACCATACCGAGAGGATCAAATGTCCTACTCGCTTCACTTAATAGCTGTCGTTTGGTGAATGGAAACAAGTCCTGCGCCAGTCGTAATCGTAATTCAAACATTGAATTATTTTGTTGTGTACTCCCCAACATGCCAAGCACTTGGACATGATCTTTTTATTCAGGAAAGGACTGCTTATTTGATAAAACCTGTGATTAATCTAGATGGCTTAGTATCTCTGAACAATTAAATGCTGGTTTCCCTATGTCATACATCCGCTCAATACATCATCGACTTATAGGTTATTTTCTATCTGTAGTGCATCGATTGGATATTGATTTTTTCTCTCACTGGTAATGTGGGTACTCGTTCTCTTGCTAGGAAAGGTGCCGATCCAGCACCATACGTTACCGTCATCAGTTCATATACATATTTCATATCTAAATTCTTGATTTAAGCTGCTTCCTCGAGCCTACTATAACCGAATGATGTACTCGGCTTCTATCACTTCATTATCCAACAGTATTATGATGAATCTGTAAATTCGATTCACCTTTGCTATAGTTCCTTTTAACCGCTTGTCCGTCATTATAGCCACAAATGTCTTTAGATAAACACTTAAAGTTTCGTGAAATTTTATATAGGATCTATCCATAAACATAATGCTGGAAGGGGCAGGAGATTCGCTTATTCTACACCTCAATCACACAACCGAAAGATGTACTCGAATTTTCATGATAATTTATGATATCCAAGACTTAAAAAATTGTGGATGCAAATAGTTAAAAACTCGAAGATTTAGGACAGTGGCGGATTCAGCTATTTCTATGAAAGAGGCCATTGTAAAAATTTAGAAGGGAGCCCATTTTTGAAATTCAGGGCAAAGGGAAAGCTGATTTGGTGAGAAGGGCAAGGGATACAATTTAATTTATTGCTTAATCTGCATGCTTCAACAGCCAACACAGAAATTAAAATTAAAAATGAATAAAATAAAAAAAATACATGCATTTATTTTGGGCTAATTTAACTCATTTAAATCAGAAGATGGCGTTGGATTTTGAGAATTGGAAATGAAGGGGAACAAATGCTAAAATGTTTCATTAAAATTGCGGCTTTATTTCTTTTATTTTTTGGAAGCAGGTGAAATTATTAAGAGTTTGCCATTTTACCTAATTTTCTCACCTAGCTATAGCGACTGAATTGTTAATTATGTCCTCATCATTGCTTCCTATACTAAAAAATTCTACAGCCTCATGGGATTGCTGAGAATAAATGTTTCATAATCTTCGTCGAAAGACCGAAACTGAAATAACAAAGTCACAATAAATTCATCTTCTTTGTAAAATTATTATCTGGTTCTATTATCCGAAATAAACTAATGTTTTATTTATTTTCGGGGCGCTTTTGCCTGAATCTCACAATATTTTGTCCTCTGTTTGAAATACTCAATAAAGAAAATAAAGGAATTATGGCTTTGGCAAATAAGAGTTTGGTATTTCCTACCCAAAACCCCAAATTCCAATTTTTGAAAATTTTCAATTTCCTTTCCAGTGTGCAATATTTTTTAGTTCTTAACATTTTCTAATTTCGTTATTCCTTAATATTCCCACACATTTTCTCTAAGTTTCAAAATTTCCAAATAAATTTTCAGAATTCCGAGTAAAGCAATTTAAAATCACAAAACTGTTTTTAAATTTTCAAATTTCCTTATTTAAATTATTAAAATTTCCAAATTGATTTTTCAGCTTTATTATAGACAATATATTAGTAGTAATGACATTAACAGAATTTTACATTTGGCAAATCAGAAAAATACAGAGGCCAATAACTCAATAGAGTCAATACAAATGTATCGACTCTCAAAAGTGAGAACCCTCCTTGAGTTCTCTATGTGGTAGTTTGGTTTCATACTAAAAAGTTCGGTCTACACTTCAGGTAGCTATGGCCAAACTACAAAAATACAATTTTCGCTTCATACCTTATGTGTCAAGCAAAACGCACTGACTTAGCGAATTATATTCACTAAAATAAAAAAACCGAACAGAAATCTCATTTGTGTGTGTATTTAAAACAGACAATTTTTTAACTTCTTAATCATTCGTGTGGGCATAAATACACACACAAATGAGATTTCTCTGCGTTTTTTTTTTTTTGATTTTATTGAATATAATTCGCTATATCAATTTGATTAACAAACAATTTTTTTAGTTCTGAATTAAAATTTCCCTAAATTTCCAAATATCTCGATTCCTTATACTCTCAGTTGAATTCTGATTCTAAACTTTCTTTATTCAGTCGCATGCTCATTTTTCACTGAAACTGCGGAACGAGAGCCAATTTTGTGTTTTAGCAGCAGGACAGGAAGATTGGATATCATAATTTTCGTACTTTTACACTTGCTGGATTGTGAATGCTATGTTAAAACTATATTCTAGTAGAGTTAGAGTTACCTAGCCATTCAGAAATTCTGGCTGGCCGTATCACAATTTGGATAGAACAATTTAATGCTTTCAAAATTTCAAAAAATCATAATGGGTAGCACCAGATATTGCGTTCATCAGGTAAAGGCAATGAGCTTTAAGTATAAATCCGTCCCTTCCAGCCTGTAGTATTTTTAGTAAAATTTATTTTTTTGAAAACCTCATCTTTGATTGCTATTTTTTTTTTTGCATTTTGCTTTGAAAACCAACTTAAAAGAACGCACGGGATGAATCCGGTTTATATGACAATAATATTTTGAAAAGACCTGTTAAATGATTAAAATTGGTTAAAACTTGCGCATTCAATGAGATTTACAAATTATAAAGAAAATTTGAACTTTTATTTTAAAGTATTAACGTCTTTCCTCTGTGCATTATATAATTATTCTATAAACACATTTAACTGGGTGGTCTTGTTAAAAAAAAAAACGATAAATTAAAAACTGTCATAAATATTCTTGTACGCATGAACTTTTATTTGTAATTCAATGATTACAAAATTTGATTGTGTAACCGCACATATATAGAATTACAATTGTGCACAGCTGTCAGATGTTTGCCCTATAGCCACATAAATACACAGTGTTGGAGAAATAGCCGCAATTTGACAAATAGAGCACTTGTGCTGATCAAGGTTTTTTGTCCACCACAAATCAATGACTTATACGTACACATACATTGTATGAAATCAAACCGATCGATTAATACAAATAATTTTATTTATTCTCACATGTCTCGCGCACACAACAACAACAATATATAGTATATTATACATATCTACGTCACTGTGTAATTTGATATTTTTAAAACATATACGGTTTCAGTTTTGAAATACTTTCTTATCATTTTTTTTTATTTTCTACTCTCTTATTATTATTTTAGTGTAAGAACTCAAAAATAAAAATAAAAATTAAATCCAACTTCTAATTTTATAAAGCATGATGTACGACGAGTCTACGTTTTAATGATCAAATTATAGTTGAAATGTGTCATAACTTTGTGACATTTATAGTGCATTCAACAAATCATTTTAATTATTATTATAAACAAATTCATTTAACTATGGGAATAATTATAATTAAGGATCTTATTACGCGCACAATTCCATATTAAGCCAACTGGATTTTATTCTATATATATACAAAAATAGCAAATTATAATTAATTTATTGTATCCTATAAGAACTCGGGCTCACTGTAAAATACAATGTGACTTCAATTAAAATGTATTCTCTTCTATGCACAGAGTATATATTTGTTAATTGGATTTCCGGTGATCATCAGAATTCAATCATTATAGCAATTATTTTGTATTTTTGTTTGTTCTTTCATGTGTGCTGCTCTCTCATCTTAAAGACATTGTATATAGTATAAGACTATAAGACTCGTCGCTCTCTATGCATATATATGTACATATATTGTGCTGAGTCATCAATCTAATTGGTGTATGAAACTAAAACGATGACATTATATCAAGCATCTGGTGGTGGATGGAGTACAGTGTATGGATGGTAGGTATATACGCAATATATTTGTGTGGTGTGGTCGTTCATCGTCATCATCATTAAAATTGTATAATAGCTATTTTCATTCATTTGCCTTAATTTGGAAAACATCTAATTAATTTTCGTTTTTTTTATTTTATTTTTAATAAGGTTGGAACTACCCTAATTTTGTAAATTTATAGGTTGGGTAACCTAACATAATAATGGGTAAGGGTAAATATGCTGTATATTATATTATAGGTTTGTTTCATTTATATATACATATATACGTTATATAAATAACAGCTAAGTTCGCGATTAAAACTTTTGATTACTTACATGCTAACACTAGGGGTCATAATTATTATATTGTTTGGGAATTTTTGGGATTATCAACACATTTCCGTGTAAATGTTTATTAAATAATACAAAACATGTGCGCTTATTATATTCGGAGCCATTGAACTCTGCACAACACACAAAATTGACAAAATAAATTAGTCAATATCGATAAAGCATTTTTATTTATTTTATTTCGTTAATCTAGTCCCCCAACCCACACACACACACACAAACACACATAATTTAAAATTCCAATGTTCCCGCGGCACGATCATCAACAACTCCATTTAAAATTCAAATTACCCATTTAAAATCGCTAATCAATGTCGCATCGCGTTTGTAAAATTGATTAAATTAAATTTATTGACGTTAAAATAAATTTGTGTTACTTGTTTTGTTTGGTGTTGTTGTAAATTCGGTTTACGCATAAGAATAAATTTAAAATTTGGTTTTATTGTGCTGTTACACATACCTATATGTATACATTATTCTTATATGCGGTGGTAAGACATTCATTAAAAAAAATTTTGAAGTTCGCAAGTATATGTTCGAAGGTCGAAACATATAAAATATTATATTCTCATTATTTTCGCCTACTGTAATTTTATTCGTATCGTAGCACTGTCTCAGAACAACCGTGCATACATTTGAATATATTAAGAGGTCAGGTGTTAATATATGCGCATTAATTTTATTTGTATATTTTGCTATTGTTTCACTATCTATCTCCACTGTATACACACGAGTCGGTTGCGCTCGATTACCGTAAATTAATTCGACCATGCGACAATTAGTTTCATAGAACAAAATCGAAGGAATTAGAACAACAAAATAAAAAAAAAATAAAAAAATTAGTGGGGGCGGATATACATTATAAACGATAAAGATCGATAACTCTACAGTGACGCAAGTTCAAAACATTGATCGTGTGAATATTATGTAGAATATATTATGGTACTTCAAGCGTCGCGACGCCTTTGTAAATGAAATAAGATCAACAATAATTGTGCATAACAGTGATGCCTCGTTTTACGCGGTGTTTTGATACTCAATTTTCCAAGTGATCATTTTGTCAAGCATTTTAGCTTTGACAATTTTCTAATCTTCTGTACAGCGTCAGCATTATTTACCAAAATTTGTGTAATTTTAAAACTAAACATAAGCACACTAAATTCTTAATTCCATAAATAATCGTATGGTGTAATTTAGTCAGGTTTTAAAGAATTTTAATTTGTAATGTTTACATTAAATTTTGAAAATTTTGTGATCTTTGAAAATTTACAAGTTCAGCATTATTTACCAAAAATTGTCTAATTTCAAACGCAAATTTAAGCAAGCTGAATTATAAATTTCACATTTAATCGTATTATGTAAATTTTTCAAATTTTAAAGAGTTTCAATTTCTAATGATAACTTTTAATTTTAAAAATTTTCTGAAGTTTAAAAGTTGGCAATTTCAGCATTATTTACCAAAATTTGGGTAATTTTTAAACCAATCTTAAGCAAGCTAAATTCTTAATTTCATAATTAATCGTATTGTGTAATTGTTCCAGGGTTTACAGAATTTTAATTTCTAATGTTAACTTTAAATTTTAACAATTTCCTGAAGTTTAAAAATTTGCAATTTCCGCACTATTTATAAAAATTTGTGTAATTTTAAAACCAAAATTAAACATGCTGCATTCCTAATTTTATAATTATTCGTATTATAAAATTTTTTCAGGTTTGAAAGATTTTAAATTTCTAATGTTAACCATAAATTTTAAAAATTTCCTGTTCTTTAAAATTTTACAATTTCAGCATTATTTACCAAAATTTGTGTAATTTTATAACCAAACTTAAGCACGCTGAATTCTTAAATTTCATTTCATCGTATTATATATGATAGATTTTTCAGATTTTCAAGAATTTAAATTTCAAATGCTAACATTAAATTTTGAAAATTTTCTGATCAATAAAAATTTACAATTTCAGCATTGTTTACCAAAATTTGGGTAATTTTAAATTAATCGTATTGTGTAATTAATTTTTCCAGGGTTTACAGAATTTTAATTTATAATGTTAACATTTAATTTTAAAAAATTTCTGAAGTTTAAAAATTTGCAATTTCCGCATTATTTACCAAAATGTGTGTAATTTTAAAACCAAAATTAACCATGCTGCATTCTTAATTTTATAATTATTAATCGTATTATAAATATTTTCCAGGTTTTAAACAGTATAAACCTCTATGTTAATGTTAAGTTTAAATTTTGAAAATTTTCTGATCATTAAAAATTTACAATTTCAGCATTACTTATTAAAATTTGGGTAATTTTAAAACCAAACTTAAGCAAGGCAAAATCTCAATTTTATAATTAATAGTATTGTGTAATTTTTCCAGGTTTAAAGAATTTCAATTTTTAATGTGAACTTTTAATTTTAAAAATTTCTGAAGTTTAAAAATTTGCAATTTCAGCATTATTTATCAAAATTTGTGTAATTTTTATTATAATTAGTCCTATTATAATTTTTTTCAGGTTTTAAATAGTTTAAATTTCTAATGTTATGTATACATTTTTAAAATTTTCTTTTCTTTAAAAATTTACAATTTCAGCATTATTTATCAAAAATTGTGTAACTTTAAAACAAAACTTACGCACACTGAATTTTTAATTTTTAATTTTTAAAACCAAAATTAAGTGTGCTGAATTGTTAATTCCATAAATAATCGAATTGTGTAAATTTTTCAGGTTTTAAAAAATTTTAATTTCTAATTTCAACATTAAATTTTGAAAATATGTTGATCTTTGAAAATTTACAATTTCAGCATTATTTGCTAAATTTTGTGTATTTTAAAGCAACCTATGCATGCTGAATTCTCAATTTTATAATTAATCGTATTACATAAATTTTTTCAATTTTTCAAGAAATTAAATTTCAAATGTTAACATTAAATTTTGAAAATTTTGTGATCGTTGAGAATTTACAATTCCAGCATTATTTACCAAACTTTGTGTAATTATAAAAGCAAATTTAAGCAAGATGAATTATTAATTTTACATTTAGTCGTATTATGTAGATTGTTCAGATTTTAAAGAATTTAAATTTCTAATGATAACTTCAAAATTTGAAAATGTTTCGATCTTTTAAAGTTTACAATTTCAGCAACATTTTAAAACCAAACTTAAGCAAGCTGATTCCTTAATTTCATAGACAACATTCTTAGATTATAAAAATTTAAATTTCTAATGTTTACAAATTTCGAAAATTTTCTGACCATTAAAAATTTGCAATTTCAGCATTATTTACCAAAATTTGTGAAATTTCAAAGACAAATTTAAGCAAATTGTAGCAGTAAATTGTTCAGATTTTAAAAAATTTAAATTTCAGAATTATTCACCAGAAATTGTGTAATTTTAAAACCAAACTTTAGCAAGCTGATTCTCAAATTTAAAATTGTACAACTTTAGCATTATTTACCAAAATTTGTGTAATTTTAAAACCAAACATAAGCACGCTAAATTCTTGATTTCATTTAATCGCATTCTGTTGATTTTTCAGATTTTCAAGAATTTAAATTTCAAATGTTAACATTCAATTTTGAAAATTTTCTAATCAATAATAATTTACAATTTCAGCATTATCAACCAAAATTTGGGTAATTTTAAAACCAAAATTAAGCAAGCTGAATTCTTAGTTTCATAATTAATCGTATTGTGTAATTTTTCCAGGTTTAAAGAATTTCAATTTTTAATGTGAACTTTTAATTTTAAAAATTTCTGAAGTTTAAAAATTTGCAATTTCAGCATTATTTATCAAAATTTGTGTAATTTTTATTATAATTAGTCCTATTATAATTTTTTTCAGGTTTTAAATAGTTTAAATTTCTAATGTTATGTATACATTTTTAAAATTTTCTTTTCTTTAAAAATTTACAATTTCAGCATTATTTATCAAAAATTGTGTAACTTTAAAACAAAACTTACGCACACTGAATTTTTAATTTTTAATTTTTAAAACCAAAATTAAGTGTGCTGAATTGTTAATTCCATAAATAATCGAATTGTGTAAATTTTTCAGGTTTTAAAAAATTTTAATTTCTAATTTCAACATTAAATTTTGAAAATATGTTGATCTTTGAAAATTTACAATTTCAGCATTATTTGCTAAATTTTGTGTATTTTAAAGCAACCTATGCATGCTGAATTCTCAATTTTATAATTAATCGTATTATATAAATTTTTTCAAATTTTCAAGAAATTTAATTTCAAATGTTAACATTAAATTTTGAAAATTTTGTGATCGTTGAGAATTTACAATTCCAGCATTATTTACCAAACTTTGTGTAATTATAAAAGCAAATTTAAGCAAGATGAATTATTAATTTTACATTTAGTCGTATTATGTAGATTGTTCAGATTTTAAAGAATTTAAATTTCTAATGATAACTTCAAAATTTGAAAATGTTTCGATCTTTTAAAGTTTACAATTTCAGCAACATTTTAAAACCAAACTTAAGCAAGCTGATTCCTTAATTTCATAGACAACATTCTTAGATTATAAAAATTTAAATTTCTAATGTTTACAAATTTCGAAAATTTTCTGACCATTAAAAATTTGCAATTTCAGCATTATTTACCAAAATTTGTGAAATTTCAAAGACAAATTTAAGCCAATTGTAGCAGTAAATTGTTCAGATTTTAAAAAATTTAAATTTCAGAATTATTCACCAGAAATTGTGTAATTTTAAAACCAAACTTTAGCAAGCTGATTCTCAAATTTAAAATTGTACAACTTTAGCATTATTTACCAAAATTTGTGTAATTTTAAAACCAAACATAAGCACGCTAAATTCTTAATTTCATTTAATCGCATTCTGTTGATTTTTCAGATTTTCAAGAATTTAAATTTCAAATGTTAACATTCAATTTTAAAAATTTCCTAATCAATAATAATTTACAATTTCAGCATTATCAACCAAAATTTGGGTAATTTTAAAACCAAAATTAAGCAAGCTGAATTCTTAGTTTCATAATTAATCGTATTGTGTAATTTTTCCAGAGTTTAAAGAATTTTAATTTCTAATGTGAACTTTTAATTTTAATAATTTTCTGAAGTTTAAAAATTTGCAATTTCAGCATTATTTATCAAAATTTGTGTAATTTTAAAACAAAAATTAGGCATAGAATTTTACGAGTGAGATCGAAACTAAAGTTGTAAAATTCTTGATAATTTCACTCTTCATAACAATTCAAAAAATCTTAATGATTATCTGGTTATTTACCAGAAGAACTTTAACTTTAAAATTAAGCATGCTGAATTCTTAATTTTATAGTTAATCTTATTGTACATTTTTTCAGGTTTTAAATATTTTAAATTTGTAATTTTAATTATATCCATTTTTAAAATTTTCGGTTCTTTAAAATTTTACGATTTCAGCATTATTTAACAAAATTTGTATAATTTTAAAACCAAAATTATGTACGCTGAATTATTAATTTCATATTTAATCGTATTGTGTAATTTTTTCGGGTTTTAAAAATTTTAATTTCTAATGGTAACATTAAATTTTGAAAATTTTTGGATGATTAAAAAATTTACAATTTCAGCATTATTTATCAAAATCTGTGTAATTTTGAAATCAAAATTAAGTACGCTGAATTCTTATTTTCTTAGTAATCGTATTGTGTAAATTATTCAGGTTTTAAAGAATTTTAATATCTAATGATAACATTAAATTTTTAAAATTTTCTGATCATTAAAAATTTACATTTTCGTTAAGCAAGCTAAATTCTCAATTTCATAATTAATCGTATTGTGTAATTTTTCCTGGGTTTAACACGTTCACGACCAAGGTGCTCAGGCTAAGGGTAGCCATAAACCAGATGATAAATTTGCGCAAAATTAGCTAATTGAAGCCTAATGATAGAATAAAGGTTTTATTTATCTGTTTTGTGGGGTTTGTGGCGTTATTAATAATATGACGCACATATGATTCTTCCCCTAAAAGGAAAAACAATTCAAGAGAATCTGTAAATCAATATGGAAACTATATATTACTTCCATAAAAAAGTACAACGCACATATGCGTCCCTCGTCTATGGAGAAAACCATGTCCTATGGTCGCGAACGAGTTAAAGAATTTTAATTTGTAATGTGAACTTTTAATTTTAACAATTTCCTGAAGTTTAAAAATTTACAATTTCAGCATAATTTATCAAAATTTGTTTCTTTTTAAAACCAAAATTAACCATGCTGCATTCTTTATTTTATAATTAATCGTATTATAAATTTTTTCCAGGTTTTAAAGAGTTTAAATTTCTAATGTTAAGTACAAATTTTGAAAATTTTGTGTTCTTTAAAATACTACGATTTCATTATTATTTACCAAAATTTATGAAATTTTATAAACAAATTAAAGCACGCTGAATTCTTAATTTCGTTTAATCGTATTTTGTACAATACATTTTTCAGATTTTCAAGAATTTAAATTTCAAATGTTAACATTCAATTTTGAAAATTTTCTGATCAATAAAATTTAAAATTTCATTATTATTTTCCAAAATTTGGGTAATTTTAAAACCAAACTCAAGCAAGCTGAATTCTTAATTTCATAATTAATCGTATTGTGTAATTAATTTTTCCAGGGTTTACAGAATTTTAATTTCTAATGTTAACCTTAAATTTAAAAATTTTCTGAAGTTTAAAAATTTGCAATTTCCACATTATTTACCAAAATTTGCGTAATTTTAAAACCAAAATTAACCATGCTATATTCTTAATTTTATATTTAATCGTATTAGTAATTTTTTCCAGGTTTTAAAGAATATAAATTTCTATTGTTAAGTTTAAATTTTGAAAATTTTCTGATCAATAAAAATTTACAATTTTCTATGGACACAATTTTCATGCAAGACAATGATCCGAAACACACTGCAAAAATAACCAAGCAAATTCTAAATTCTAAATTTCAAAACATGTTTTGCAACATCCCGAATTTTAGGTTAGAAGATTGCTTCAATCAGAAGAAAACTTTACCAAAACAATTTTTAATTGAAATTTCTAATAATTTACAAATATTTTGATAAAACAAATTTCGATGTATTAAAATAATTTAACCTGTTGGTAAACTTTAACTTAATTTTAATAAATAACAATCAGAATTCAAATAAAATTTGACTATTTTTAAAATTTGAATTATGGTGGTCGGTAAAAATATTGAATTTAAAATTTAATTTCTAAGATTGATTGACTTTTGAAAATTTGTTTTCTTCAATAATTTTGAATTTAAAATTTGTAACTAACAGTTTCAAACTATTTTGTTTGACCAATTTTAAAACAATTATAATGTTTCAATAAGCTATTGAGAATAGTTCCATTTTACACTAAAAATATTCAAAACCAAACCTTATACCTAGAAATTGGTAAAATTTTAAAAAAGTATACAGTTCCTTTGTGACATGAACGAAATAGGTCTTCCCCTGCATCGTCCTGTTGAAAAAGAACGGTTCCGATTCCTCTAGTGCTAGCATCACAATGAATGAAGAAACGTTTAGAAAAATCAGGAGCAGCCAACACTGAAGCTATAACTAAAGCATCTCTAAGTGAATTAAAGGCAAGATCGTGTTCATCAATCCATCGGAATCGTCGCCCTTTCTTCAGAAGCTCGGTAAGTGGAGCCACCACGGAAGAGTATGATTTGATAAATCGACGATACCATCCGGTTATCCCCAAGAACCTACGAATTTGCCGCACATTATTCGATGTTAACTAAACATATTGAAACGTCTGCCACCAGCGAGATATGTTCCTCGAAACTCGACGTCATGATAAGCAGATCGTCTTAATATACGAACACTCAGTCATGCAGGTGGTGAGGGGTTACTGTCTGCATCAATCGGCACAAGTTCTGGGCAGCATTACAGAGCCCGAAAGGCAATACTTTAAAATAGTAAATCGGCCTACCCGGGATGGTAAAAGCGTTTTTTTTCCCTCGAAATTAGATCCAAGGGTATTTGCCAGAAGGCATACTTGAGATACAAGCTCGAGATGTATCGGGTTTTGCCTAACCGGCTTAGAAGTCCCTCAACTAGAGGTAAAGTATATGCGTCATTTCTAGTTACGCTCCGGGGAACTCCAAGGACCCGTGCTCTCTTCTACCACATCTAATGCAAGCATGTGGTCGATCTCGCCATACATTTCCGCTTCTTTAGCAATAGAGACTGCGTAATGTCGCTGTTTGACTGCTGGAGCATTCCCAGTGTCTATCGTATGAGTTAAAAGGTGTGTACGGCCGAGACCTAATTTCTCGTAGCTCGGGAAAGTATCGATTATTGACTGAAGCCGATTCTGTTGTTCTTTTGACACAATATAATGTTCGGAAGAGATTTTTGTATCTTGAGAAATTGAAATAGAAGATTCGGGTGAAGAATGAATTTCAGAGAGAAAAGAAAATAGAACCTTGAAAAGATGCATGAAATCGCACCCATAATATAAATTTTGGTGCAAGGCTGGGACAATAAGGAGTTTTATTAATTTTGATTGACATTTGCATCGATATCCGGTAATCCACGCATTACCACTCCATTTAATGAAACTGCTGCATAGAGTCATTTATCTTGGTCAATATCAATGGTTGATTCAAATTTTGACTCTGCTAAGTAACGCTTTCGATTTTGGAAATATTGTCTAATACGTCTTATTCGGGCGACAGAATTAGAGGAAGATTTAGACTTTGATGAAATAGTGGAAAGATAAATATTGGGTATGTCACCTACTGTTGCGTTGGCTGTGACCGAATCACAGGTTAAATATTTTGCCTGACATTGGATGTTGTTTGCCTGGGCTGGGTAAAACGTGGAGCACGGAAATGTAGGTTCCCAGGATTCCTATTTTCCGTATTTAAGTTTCCCCGTAGAATATTATTACAGGTCATACAGTGAGCTTGCAGTACTCCAGGTGCACCACGTACTGGTGACCTACACGTTTGCAATTCCAACATTGAATTATTTGAGAATTTGCTGTAGTAGGCTCATAGGTGGTCGCTTTGTGACCTAAAGATGTGGATGCTTTTGGTTGAAACGCGTTAATAACTGGATTAGGATTATTATTAGAAAATTCAACTAAACTGGAGAGTTCGTGTGAGTATTATGTGGTAGTCATGTGCAGTTCCGGTATATAATTCATACTACGCCAAGTGCCTTCAGTCGAAATGCAAACATTTACTAGATTTGATGTATTAAGGAATTGTTGAACTGCCAAGTGATTTCACAACCCAATCCTCATATTTTTCTTCCAGATCTCTAAAAGTTCCTGGTTCGCTATAGGAGTTTTCAAAGGCATAGCCAAATTTAGCAAATCGCCATAGAAGTCAACAAAGAATTCTTTTGATTTCTACTTACGCTGTTCTAACACTTGTTTTATCTCCGAGTCCATCCGTCTGTCCTGGAATCTATGGAGCATCAGGCTACGTAGTTCATTTCATACAATTTGGGGATGTCTTTCTACCATAAGCCAGAAATGATTTTTAGCAATACCATCCAGCAAGGCATGAATTCTATACTCACTAGTTTGTAATATGAAAGTTTGTTGATATCCGCTAAATGTTCTACGTGAAACAAAAATTTTTTAATCGGGATACCAGAGAAAGAACCATCAAACATAATGTTTCATTTATAAATGGGAATAATTGGTAAATGTGTGGTTGAACGTGATTCTGTGCACTCACTGGATTGTACGATTAGTTGTTGCTGATTATCCGGGGGTGAAGAGTTCTGGGGCGGTACTGTTGAAGATTGTAGCACATTACTTGTTCTGGGTAAGTTTACCATTGTTGGTGCAGGATAAAAATATTAAGGTGCATTGTAATTGCGAAATCCCGTGGAGGGCATATTCGGAAGTGGAATGAGAGGGTTATAAAGGCCCAAAATTCTGAGTAGGAAGATTATTCTGTATTTGCGGAAATTGTGCAGCTTGAGACAACCAATCAATAAAATTGGGGGGGTTTTACAAGAATTTGCTCTTGATTTGGAATGTTAGTTGGAGGCCTGACGTTCGTATCAGGGTTATTCTATACATTTTCAGAATTTTTGCTTGTCAGTTGGTAATCTCTAAATTTCGAACGAATATCGAATGTCGAACAAAAACCAAATAACATTTTGAGAAAAGATGTCAAAATCTAGTGAAGTATGTAAGCATTTTTTGATCAATTAAAATAATTTTCATGTACTTCAATTTATATAACCGAATTTAAAAATATCGCATCGTTTAAACCCTTGATTTTGCTCCCTCAAATTGTTATTACTCCTAAATTTTAATAAATTTTAATCCTAATCTTGAAATTTTTTATTTTTTGAAATATTGAATTTTCAGAATTTGTAAAACAAATACATGATTCCTGGATTTTATAATTAATTTCAAATATTGAAAATTTTGAATTACTTCGGTCTAAAAAGACCAAAGTATTGAAATCCTGTCAAAAATGACGAAAAATTTGGTTGGTCCAAAACCTCTTTTCTCGACGTTTTGAAAGTCCCTGAGTCTGAAAATGCAAACAAAAAAAATGTCCGTCCGTCTGTCTGGATGTCTGGACCCATGATATCTCGAGAACGGCTTGTCCGATTTAGATTTTTTATTCGCCAATCTGTTTCTATGGTGAAGGCGGAGATTTGAAAAGCTTTTGGAGACTGTACGTCAAGGGGGTGGGGTACCTGCCATACGAATTGATCCAAAATACCTGCTTTTACAAATACATATTTACGATTTTTTTATATATGTTTATTTGATTATTGGATTGGGCATTGAATTGGGAATTGATTTGAAGGTTAAATTATGGGTCAATTTGCGCGTTGAGTTGAAGTTGAGTTGGAGTTGAGTTGGGGTTGGATTTGGATGTAGTGAATAGTTAACACATTTTTTATATGATGGAAGTTCCCTATTTATCAACCGATTATTATGAAATGTGACATGTGTGTTGGAAATGGGATTCTAAAATGTTTTTTGGATGAAGTTCTGGGATTTTAAAATGATCTCTGGATGAATTTCTGGAATATGGCCAAGTATGATGGAACTTGTCTATTTCTCAACCGCGATTATTATGAAATTTAGTATGTGTGTTAGAAATGGGGTTCTAAAATGAGTTTTGATGAAGTTCTGGAATATGGCCAAGTATGATGGAACTCGCCTATTTCTCAAAGGAATATTATGAAATTTGACATGTGTGCTAGAAATGACGATTCTAGAATGAGTTTTGGATGAAGTTCTGATGATGGAACTTGCCTATTTCTCAACCGATTAAGTTGAAATTCGACCAGAGTGTTGAAAATGGGATTCTAACATGTTTTTGGATGAAGTTCTGGAATATGGCCAAGTATGATGGAACTTGCCCATTTCTCAACCGATTACGTTGAAATTCGACATGTGTAATGGAAATGGGATTCTAAAATGAGTTTTGTATCAGGTTCTAGAATATGGCCAAGTATGATGGAACTTGCTCATTTCTCAACCGATTATAATGAAATTCGACATGTGTATTGGATTTTTGGACGAAGTTCAGGAATATGGCCAAATATGATTGAATTAAATTTGATATGTGTATGGAAATGGGAACATTTGATATGTGTGGAATATTGCCAAGTAGGATGGAACTTGGCTATGCCTAACCGCGGGTATCATTAAATTAGCCATGTGTGTTGGGAATGGAATTCTAAAATAATTTTTTATAAAGCTCTGGAATATGGCCAAGTAGGATGGAACTTCGCTATTTCTTAACCGATTATGATGAAATTTGATATGTGTGTTGGAAATGGGATTCTAAAATGATTGTTGGATAAATTTCTGGAATATGGTCAGTTAAACGGTTAGAAGTATCAGTATAATTTGTTATACTACTTTCGGTATAAAGTTCTAGAATACGATTTTTCGTTATAAATTGGATGCCTGTACCCATGTTACTGAAGCTTTTGACCTGTTTGACTGTTGTTGTATAAGTAAATATATGTTGGTTAAAATAGAAATCAATAATGTGAAAACTGTCACACCAACTTTATGACATTATTGAAGATACCAAAGACCGATGTTCTGATCCCCTCGTGAGGTTTCAGCCCTTTATATTTTTATATTTTCGATTCATTTGACTCATCAAATTTCAAAAACCACATAGAATTTTAGCGACCGACAAACGTGAATTACTACATTTAGCAAAATCTTAAAACTGTCTAATCTCGAATAAGTTGAGAATTATCGATATTTGAATCTAACAGATTATTCTTAACACGGTATTTTAGAATATTTTAAATACCAAAAAATTTGTTTTCTTTGGCATTCGAAATTTTTCAGTCTATTTTTAAAATTCACTTAAATTTATATTTTTGAACTCTGATTTTCTGCATTTTAAAATTTTGTTGAATTAGGAAAATTTTGTTACAATTAATTTCAACGAACTTAACAGAAATTTGTATTTTTAAACCTAAGCTTTAGGTGTAATTCTCCAAATTACTCGGAATATTAAATACTCGAAATTTTTAATGTAGAAATATTTAGACACACTACCAAGTCATGTTTAAAATTTTATTAATTTTGAATATTTTGCAAATTTAAATTTAAATTTAAAAAGCTTCGGCACATGTTAAACAAAGAAAATCCGCAAATCAAACTTTAACAAAATAATTTTAAAATTTAAATTTCTGCATTTACGAATCTATTACAAATTTCAGTAATTTACGGAATATATTATTTTTAAAAGCATTTTGTAAAAAATAATTTAACCTGTTGTTAAACTTGAACTTGACTTTAATAAAAATTATTTTAATATTGATTGTCTTTTAAAAATTTGATTTTCTTCATAATTTTAAATCGTAAAATTTCGGAAATATTTTAAAATTTGTAAATAACAGTTTTAATTTATTTTTTTTGACAAAATGTTAATAAATACTTTCAAAATTTTGAAATTTTGGTAAAGTATAGGTTTATAAATTTTGAGAATTATCAAATTTTAACACGCTAAAACTTATCTAAGAACTCCCATATTTTTGGCAAAAGTAAAAATATTTATATTTTGACAATAAATAATCTTGAATTCAAACCGACTAAAAATTGTTTGTATTAAGTTTATATTAAGTAATATCAAATTTTATATGAGTAGTAATCGGGGGTTCAAAATTCAGATTTCGTGCGTTATGAAAAATATTTTGAATTATGAAATCGCGAATGAATTTTTTGTTTACATTTTATAAATGAATTTTGAAACTTCTGCCGAATTTGAAAAATCGATCGAGTTTTTTAAATTTTAAAAATATCTTTTGAAATCCCCAATTTTGTAGGAGTTTCCAAAAAATTGATTTTTAGTGAGCCTCTAGCCATCCTGTGAATTTCAATTGAATTTGTGATTTTGAAAAATTAAGAATTTAAATAAATTTTTTAATAATTATTTTGAATATTGAAACAACAGAATTTACAATTTTGAAAGCATCAAATTTTTTGAATTGTTAAGAATTGTTGAAAATTTTAAAATTGAGGTGTACAAATTACAATTTTTAATTTGAGAATTATTTTAAATACAAATTATAAAATTTTTCATAACGAATTCTGCTTTGAAGTGGCATTCCTAGTTTTAAAATTTTACAATTCCAAAACATTGATTCTTTTAATTCATAAAAAAACATCTTCCGGGAACCAATTTTAAAAAATTCCATCGTCAACGATATATTGGTGAAAACGAATTTAAATTCTTATTTTTTTTAAATGTTAGGAATTTGAATATTTTTAAAATTTGTAAAATTCCGCAATTTCGCATACAATGCGAATTTAATCCGAATTTTTCATACTTGTAAATTTCGACGTTTTATAATTTTTAAGAATACTTAGTACATTTCTATTGTAATAACGATTAGGGCTCTAAAATAATACTTAATTATGAAATTGTAAAAATGGACAATATATTTTAAAAGTGTGTACCCACTTTATGTAAAGAACAACCGAATCCTTGTATTAAAAACATTATTTCGAAATTTAAAAATTTAATTTCCAATGTTTATCCAAATTTGAATTTTACTAGTTGAATTTTAAATACATTTACAATAACAGAATTAAGCATTTCTTTTGATTATTTTGTACGACGCAATTACATCTCATACTGTATCATAACAACCAAAAATCATTGAATCGTGTAATGAGTTTTGTTATACATACGTAAATCGAAAGATCGTCGTGTCGTTACTTGAAGTTTATTTTGTCTTTACCTATACAACATTTTTGCGATCCTTAAGACAGATATCTTACGTACACAGATATAACCACCCTACACATACACAAATACACACCAAAATTACGCATGATATGTTATTTCTTTTCTGTATTGTATTTATTGTTGTTGTTGGTAAAAGATCAACCGCATGGCCCGGCGATCATACAAAAACAACAACAAAACGCACGTACATAAAATATACAAAACGTACTTGGAGAGACGTTATACTATATATATATATATATATACACAACACATAAGAACTATATGTACATAAGACGATCGTCGATTTTGCTGTCTTGTGAGTAGATTTTTATTCTTAAACGATGATACGATAAAATAGGATAGCACGATCGTTACTGGATGGTTTCTTTTTACAATTGTATTCTTATTAATTTCGTATATATACTTAACTTAATACTTAAGAAACACAACACAAAAATCTTTAAACCGGTTGCTTGGTTCGATGCATTTTTACATTGAATTTTCTTTTGTATTCTTGATGATCACACAACGATGATAGGGTTTATACACAAAACTAAATACATTTCATAATATATGTATATACATATACATATTGTGTCTTTAAACTAGGTGAACGTCTGGAAACAAGAAATTTATTTTTTTTTTTATTAACCCTATAAAGGTGTTTTAATAGCGATAAACCTAAATTGAATGATCGCATTTTTGTAATTTTGTTTAATCAAGGGTTATAAATTTTATATGTACATACTATATATACCATTGATTGTGTTGATCGCGATCTTTGTTTATTTGTTTTTTTTTAGTTTTTCGTTCGTTTCGCGCATATAAAAACTTGATAGAATATGCAATTATCCCGTCGGCTTTTTCTTATAATTTTTTGTATATAAGATATATAATTTTATATACTTGTGTATAACAGTTAGACAGTATGATCGATGGTGATCGTGATTTAAAAAAAAAAAAAATTTTTTTTTAGTATACTTAAAATGGTTATATAAAAAATGATGTGCGAACGAAATGTAATATTAAAGCATCATAAATATAGATCAGATAGATCGCTGTTACATTATCCTCCTAATATTATCTTAATTGCAAATTTAATGCTAAATATAGTTTTTTTTTTGGCGTATAGATGTCATTTCGCACGTCATTACCTACATAAATATTAAAAAGTATTTCATTTTTTATATAAAATATCAAATTTTTGTTATCGATCGATCGATCAACGTAATAATAAACTGTCAAAAAAATGAGAGATATATGTCAAATTTTTTTATTTTTTTTTTCCAGGGTTGATATAATTTGTATTATAAATGATCACTTGATCGTTGGTAATATTATTTAGTTAATATATTTTGATTGATATGTGTGTTGGTTGGTTATTAGCCGAGAGTGATATACAATGTGCTTTAATACCACGAAGTATATTATAATTGTATATATGAGTAAGAGAGTTAGATCGTTTTAAAACCCTACCCTGTTGTGTGCTTGAGGTAATTTTATACACATCTATCTATACCTATATACATATTTAATTTGATATATTAAGGCAGACGTATACAACATATTTGAAAAATAATAGTTTTTGAAATGATTGATGGTAATTGTGATAAGATAAAAAAAAAATTAAAGATAAGACAGCGAGACTTGATAATATATGTACACAAATTCAGTGAAGTCGGAATTTTGAAGACTGTGGAACGATATGGAATTCTTGGAAAAATTAGTTTAAATTAATACGTAAAAATGTTGATGAATTGGTCACAAAATGCAAGATGTGAAAGAAGAGCAAGTCATAAAGGATTAATATTTATGTGGTGCTACAAAGTAAATCTAAACCATCGTACATTATTTTCATATAACAAAAGATCGTTGTTCTTTTGTAATAAACTATTCGAATTGTTTGAACATTTATGAAACTGGAACCAAATTTAGATAAATTTTATAAATATTGTGGTAGGTCTATTGAAGTTACCCAAGTTTTTTAACTACTAAATTAATTATGAATATTACCATATAAAGGATTAGATCATAAACATTATTTAGCGAACATTTCACATTGAGTCAATATACGCTTGATCTGAACCCGTTTCTATTTTAATTGTACCAATTCGATACATCCTATAGATTCGCTACTTTCGTGTTATAACATAAACTCGACACTATTTCGAAAATAAATTTTGGATTCTTCTGACGCAGGAGATGTCACCACGAAATTCAAGAAGCTAATTATTTTTTTATTTTGGCCAAACTTCATTTTTACGAACAAAGACAAAATTAGACAGTTTTAAAAATATTTCAATTTCAGTTTTTATAAATCCGAGTATAAATCCACCACCTTTAATGAAGCATTGATTTGAATTCGATAGATTTTTGTTTTAATTAAGAAACAAATTAACACTTTCTAGCTTCTCTTAAATTTACGAACGTGACTTGTATCAAAACTATTCAAATTACGCTACACTTTTATTAAATTCGGTTCCCTGATAAAACAACCCAATATGAAATCGACAGACGAAACAAACAGTAAAGCAACAAAATTAAAAATGTATTGCTGAAAAAGAAAAATATTCTAAGCACGGAAATTTAAATTAAAGTTAGATTAGAAACATTTCTTATTTTAAAATATTTTGGAAAAACGAGATTTAATTTTAAAATATGTATTCTGAAAAAGGGAGATTTAAATTAAAATTGGAGTGGAAATATTTTTAATTTTACAATCAAAATGAAATTTCTGGAAAAGGAAAAGTTAACTTTAAAGTATTCAAAAAAGAGGGATTTAGTTAAAATTAAAATGGACATTTATAAATTCAAAATATTTTGGAAAACGGAAATTTAATTTTAAAACAGGATAGAACTTCCGGAAAAAAAGAAGCTTAATATTCTTAAAAAGCTGATTTAATTTTAAAATATTCTAGAAAAGGAAATTTAATTTTTAAATGCTCTGCAAAAGGAGAACTTAATTTTAAAATCAGCACTCATTTTCTTAAAAATTAAAATTTAATTAAGAATTTATTGTTAGAAATGGTTTTCATTTTAAAAGCAGAATGGAACTTCTGGAAAAAGGAAGCTAAGTTTTAAATAATTTTGGAAAACGGATATATTAATTGAAATTACAATGAAAATATTTTTAATTTTAAAATATCTTAGAATAGGAAACATTAATTTTACAATTAGAATGTAATTTCTGGAAAAGAAAGGTCTATTTATTAAATAATCTGAAAGTACAAAATTGATTTTGAAAATTGGAATGGAATTATAAAAGGAAGATTTAAATTAAGTAGAATAGAAATATTTTTTATTTTAAAATATTCTGAAATAAAAAAAAATTAGATTAAAATTAAAATGAAAATTATTAATTTAAAATATGCTGGAACAAAAAAATTTAAACTAAAATTAGAATGGAAATAATTTTTAATTTTAAAATATTTTTGAAAAGGGAAATCTAATTTTAAAGTTAGAAAGGACTTTTTTCTGAATAATGGACTTTCAAACTAGAATAAAATAGAAATATTTTTAATTTTAAGATATTCTGGAAACTAAGATTTAATTTTTAAACTAGGATGGAACTTGCGGAGAAGGAAGATTTAATTTTGAAACATTTAGGAAACGGGAAATTAAAATTAAAATTTGTACGGAAACACTTTACATTTTAAAATATTATGGAAAAGTAAGATTTATGTTAAAAATTAAAATGGATTTTCTGTAGAAGAAAGAGTTAATTAAAAAATACTCGGCAAAAGAAAGATTTAATTATAAAAGTAAAGCGCAATTACTGAAAAGGTAAGAATTAAATAATACAACTCTTGAAGAGAAAAATTGTATTTTAAAACTAGAATGAAATTTCTGAAAAGGAAGATTTATTTTTAAAATATACTGGAAAAGGGTGACTTAATTTAAAAGTTATAATGAAACTTGTCGAAAAGGAAGGCTCTGTTTTAAAAAATACTGGAACCAGAAGATTTTAATTTAAATTAGAATAAAAATATTTGTAATTTTAAAATAATCTGGAAGAAGGCAGGTCAATTTTTAAAATTATAATGTATTTCCTATAGAAGAAAGGCTTATTTATTACAAATTTTGGAAAATTAATATTTCATTTTAAAATTGAACAGAATTTCTGGGGACAAATTTAAAATACAATTAGAGTGAAAATATTTCAAATTTCAAAATGTTTTGGAAAAGGATGATTAAAATTCTAATGTACAATACTTATTTTCCGGAAAAGGAAGGGTTCTTTTTGAATATGTTCTGAAAAAGTCAGATTTAAAATAAATTAATTTAGAAAATATTTAATAATTTTCATTTTACAATATTCTGGTAAAATGTTTAGAGATTTATAATAAAACTAGAATTAAATTATTTTTAATTTTAAGATATTCTGGAAAATTAACCTTTTATTTTTAAAATTAAAATTTCCGGGAAAAGAAATTTTATTTTAAAATATTCTGGAAAAGAGATGGTTAAGTAAGAGACTATTTTTAATTTTAAAATATCATATTCTGGAAAATGGGGATTTAATTATAATTTTAAAATGGAATTTCTGAAATTGGGAGTTACATAAAAATTACAATGGAAATAATTTTAGTTTTCAAATATGTTTGAAAGTTGAAATTTAATTTTAAAATTCTTACTTTAATTTGAATGTTAATTAACTAATTCTTGTAATTTCTAATATGCAACCGGTCCTTAGACCATTTTTAGTGTGTTTTACAAATTAACACGTATTTACACGTATGTATGTACTGTATTAGTAATTATGAACAATCATTCATGAAACCGACTGATAGGCAGGATTTTATAGTTTTTATCCCATTGGTATGTAATTCTAATGTAATTAAAACCGGTCAAAGACCGGTTGCATATTAGAAATTACAAGAATTAGTTAATTAATATTCAAAATTAAAGTAAAATTAGCTTACACAGAAATAGGAGTGCGTGAATGTCGCGAAGAAGAAAAATTGTAAGAGAATTTGGCTGTATTAGTATAATTCGATAATTCAACCAGCACACTACATTCTGTATATCACTCATTCCATATAACGTACTGTGACAGTGTGACAGTATTTTTCTAAAACATTATGATTTATAATGACCAATTTATCTCTTCATTTAGAGTATATTAAATTTTTAAAAATCGCATTACTAATTACCAAAATATTTAACAAAATACGTATAATGTACATGTGACAAATTTTTTCCTCTGATTTTGAGTTGTGTACGTTATATCAAATTACCTGTGAATTGGTTTCGACCTGAAAATCAATTTTTTTATCTAAATAGAGGGAGCTATGCTAAAATATTTTAGCGCTGTTTTCATTTAGAATAAACTAATACTAATTGACTTTTCAATTTTTCACTAAATAACGTACGTGTCACATGGATAGTGGACGTGGGACACCATATAAACTTTTCTATTGCGAACAATTTTTAATTCTTTATTCAAGTGCAATTCGTTATGCAAGTGCAAAAACATTAAAAATTTTGTCATATGTTAATGTCGAAATATTTTTTTTTCTAAACAATACCTATAGCTGTTCTTATCGTCTATCGATTCCATTTTTCAAGTATGCGGTTTACCTTTTTGTGGAATTGTAGTACAATCAGTCCAGTCGCCAAGCCTGATGAGAAGATTGATTTGTTCTTAATCATAAGCCCATCAGTTCGAAACTGGATTAAATTCTCTTACAATCTTCGGAACATATTAAAATCATATACATTAATTTTAAAATTATGTAGAATAAGTTTTCTGAAGAAGGAAAATTTTATTTTAAAATCAAAATTGAACTTCTGAAAACGGAATGGATTCTTAGAATGGAAATATTTTTAATTTTAAAATATTCCGAAAGAAAGAAATTTTATTTCAAATAGAAATCAATTCAAAAGAAAGTGAGACTTATTTAAAATTAAAATGAACATTTTTAATTTAAAATATGCTGGAAAACGATTTAAAATATTCACATATTTTTGAAAAGGGAAAGAAATAGGAAGAGATTTCTAAGTTTAAAATATTCTTGAAACAGGAAGTTTATTTTAAAATCAGGATTGCACTTCTTGAACAGAGAAACTTAATTTTAAATGATTCTGCAAAAAGCTGATATAATTTCAAAATATTCTGCAAAATGGATATGTAAATTAAAATCAAAATTGAAATATTTTAGTTTAAATATTCTGGAAAATAGAGATTTAATTTTACAATATTCGGAAAAACAGGGATTTAATTTTAAAATTAGGATCTTAATTATTTTAAATTATTAACTAATTTTTTAAAAAACGAGCTTTTAATAAAAGTAAGAATTCAAATATTTTTGGTTTTAAAATGATCTGGAAAAGTAAGATTTAAATTAAAATGGAAATATTTTTAATTTTAAAATATTTTAGAAAAGGTGATTTAATTTTAAAATAGACTGAAAAAGAGAAATCTATTTTAAAAATAAGAAAGAAATTTCTGAAAAAAGGCGATTTAAGTCAGAAAATAGAAATGTACATATGTATATTCTGAAAAAAGGAAATTTAATTTTAAAATTAGAATGGAACTTCTAAAAAAAAAAGGTTAATTGAAAAAAATTAAAAATTTAATTTTAAAATCAGAACAGAATTTCTAGAAAATGTTAATTTAAATTAGAATAAAATAAAAATATTTTAATTTTAAAATATTCTGGAAAAAGGAAATTTAATTTTAAAATCAGATTGGAACTTGGAACAAACAAATTTAATTTAATAAAAAATTCTGGTAATAAAGAGATTTAAAGTAAATTAGAATATAAATATTTTAAGTTATGGAAAAATAAGATTTATTTTAAAATTAAAATTAAATTTAGAATGAAATTTCTGAAAATGGGGGTTGCAAAAAAATTACAATCGAAATAATTTTAGTTTTAAGATATTTGGAAGGCTGATATTTAATTTTAAAAATATTTATTCATTTTCTGAAGAAGGAACATTAATTTTAAAATCAAAATGGTACTTCAGAAAAAGAAAGGCTTAGTTTTTAACAATTGCAACTTTCAAAAGCTATGTGTAATTTCAACTAAATTTAGAATGGAAATATTTTTAGTTTTAAAATATTCTGAAAGAAAGGAATTTAATTTTTCAAATAAGCAATTCCTAAAAAAGAAAGATTTTATCTTAAAATTCTCCGGAATTCTGACAAAGAGAGATTTTTTTTAAATTAAAATGAATATTTTTAATTTAAAATATGCTGAAAAGAGATTTAAAATAAAATTGGAATGGAAAAATTTTCAATTTTTAAATATTTTTGAAAAGGGTAAAAATTAGAAAGAGATTTCTAATTTTAAAATATTCTGGAAAAAGGATGTTTATTTTACAATCAGCATGGAACTTTTTGAAAAGAGAAACTTAATTTTAAGTTATTCTGGAAAAGCAGAAATAATTTCAAAATATTCTGCAAAATGGAGATTTAAATTAAAATTAGAATAGAAATATTTTAGTTTAAATATTCTGGAAAATAAAGATTTTATTTTGCAATATTCAGGAAAACGGAGATTCAATTTTAAAATTAGGAACTTAATTATTATAAATTATTTATTAATTTTTTAAAAAAGGAGCTTTTAATAGAAGTAAGAATTCAAATATTTTTGATTTTAAAATATTCTGGAAAAGTATGATTTAAATTAAAATGGAAATATTTTTAATTTTAAAATATTTTAGAAAATGTGATTTAGTTTAAAAATCTCTAGAAAAGAGAAATAAATTTTAAAAATAAGAAAGAAATTTCTCATAAATGGAGATTTAAATCAGAAAATAGAAATATTTTTAATTTTAAAAAATTCTGGAAAAAGGAAATTTAATTTTAAAATCAGAATGGAACTTGGAACAAATAAATTTAATTTAATAAAAACTTCTGGGAATTAGAGAGATTTAAATTAAAACTAGAATATAAATATTTTAAAATTAAAATAAAATTTAGAATGAAATTTCTGAAAATGGGGTTTCAAAAAAATTACAATGGAAATAATTTTAGTTTTAAGATATTTTGGAAAGTTGAAATTTAATTTTAAAATTATTTAGAATACATTTTCTGAAAAATGAAAATTTAATTTTAAAATCAAAATGAAACTTCTGAAAAAGGAAGGCTTAGTTTTTAAAAATTTCAACTAAACTTAGAATGGAAATATTTTTAATTTTAAAATATAGTATTCTGAAAGAAAGAAATTTAATTTTTCAAATAAAAAGCAATTCCTGAAAAAAGGGGATTTTATCTTAAAATTCTCAGAAATTCTGAGAAAGAGAGATTTATTTAAAATTAAAATCAACATTTTTAATTTAAAATATGCTGGAAAAAATTAGAATGTTTAAAATAAAATTAGAATGGAAACATTTTCAATTTTAAAATATTCTTGAAAAGAGGAAAAATTAGAAAGAGATTTCTAATTTTAAAATATTTTGGAAAAAGGAAGTTTATTTTAAAATCAGGATGGAACTTATTGAAAAGAGAAACTTAATTTTAAATTATTCTGGAAAAAGCAGATAATTAAATTAAAATTAAAATAGAAATATTTTAAGATTTATTAAAATAAATTAAAATTAATTAATTAAAATTGTAAGCTTCTACCGTGAATCTGGTTGGTACAGCAAACTATTCGACGCGAATAACTTAAAAACCACCAAATTTTTGTTTCACAAATTTTTTAAATTAAAACAAATTAAATAAAAACTATGAATTTTTATTTTCACAGTCAATCGGGAAGATGTTAGAAGAGTAAAGTGTTAGTTTGAACCTATATTCACCAACAAATTAAAAGCAATATTCAAAAAGAATGACATGAAGTTAGTCTTCTCCAAAAACAATAAACTACAAAAAATTGTATGTAATACAAAAGGCAAAAGACCAAATGTACAAAAATTCGGTATATACCAATTGGCTGTGGTGATTGCGAGAAAATATATATAGACCAGACAAAACGAGCAATACATACGAGATTTAAAGAGCACATATCTCATATATAAAATACAACAGACCAACGAAATCCGCGATTGCATCACACACACTTCAGAGCGGGCATCTTAACAATTGCTACATTGTATCCCTTCTAAAAACGGTAAACGATACATATCAACTAGGTGCGTATGAAAGTATATATATTAATATTACCAAAAACAAACACAGATTATTGAATTTACGAAGAGCCGATACCGTCCACATTGTTTAACTTTTTCCGCCAAAATTAGTTTTAATTTGTATTATTACCTTTGTATTTAATTGTTATATAAATAATTTTTACTTTCATTGATGATTTTCATTCAAAGATGATCATCGAATCGAAATGAATTCCGCTTAAAAAATTATAAATAAATAAATACAAATTCAGCGTTTTTATTTAATTTGTTTTAATTTAAAAAATTTGTGAAACAAAAATTTGATGTTTTTTAAGTTATTCACGTTGAATAGTTTGCTGTAGAAATATTTTAGTTTAATTATTCTGGAAAATAAAGATTTAATTTTACAATATTCGAGAAAACAGAGATTTAATTTTAAAATAAGGATTTTAATTATTATAAATTAACTAATTTTTAAAAAAGAGAGCTTTTAATAAAAGTGAGAATACGAATATTTTTGATTTTTTAATTAAATTAAAATTAGTATGGAAATATTTTTAATTTAAGTATTATAGAAAAGATGATTTAATTTTAAAATACTCTGAAAAAACGAAATTAAATTTTAAAATCAGAATGGAACTTGTGTAAAAGGCAAGCTTATTTTAAAATACAATATTCTGGAATAAATTCTAGGAAATGGAGAAATTTAAATAAAAATTAGAACATAAATATTTTTAATTTTAAAATATTATGGAAAAGTAAGATTTATTTTTAGATTAAAATGAAATTACTCAGGAAAAGGTAGATTTAATTATAAAAATAGAATGCAATTTCTGAAATGTGGAGATTTAAATAATAATTACATTGAAAGTAATTTTAATTTTAAAAAAGGGTAGTTCTAAAGAAAGATTTAAATTATAATTAGTATGGTAATGTTTTTAATTTTTAAATATTCTGAAAGAGTAAAATTTATTTTTAAAATTAGAATGGAATTTCTGGAAAACGATGATTTAATTATATTAAAATTAGATCATCGTTTTCCAGAAATTCCATTTTAATTTTAAAACGAAATTTCCCTTTTCCAGAAAATTTACAAATTAAAAACATTCTAATTATAATTTAATTGCATCTTTTAAAACCAGACTTGAAACCAGAAAAGAAAGAAATGGAATCTCTTCTAGAAATGGAAAATTGAATTTTAAAACTCGAATAAAATTTCTGGAAAAGAAAATTTATTTTTAAAATATACTGGAAAAACAAGACTTAATTTAAAAATTATAATGGAACTTCTGGAAAAGCGAGGCCAAGTTTCAAATAAACCTAGAAAAAGTAGATTTTATTTAAATTTTGAATGGAAATATTGTTAATTTTAAAATATTTTGAAAGAGGAAAGATTATTTTAAAATTTGAATGTAATTTTTGGAAAAGAAATATCTATTTATTAAATATTCTAATTTTAATTTAAATCTTTTCAAAATGGAAGATTTAAATTAAAATTTGCATGAAATATTCTAGAAGAGAATTTCTGAAACGAAGATGTAAATTAAAATTTTAAGGGAGATTAAAGAAAATAATTTTAAATTTTAAGTTTTAATAATCTAATTAAACCCTTTAAATTGAACCTATTTTGGAAAAGTTAGATTTAAAACAACATTAATTTTCAAATATTTTGAATTTTAAGATGTTCTAGAAACAGGAGACTTAAATTGAAATTAGTAAGAAAATATTTTAAATTTTAAAATATTATGGAAAATGAAGATTTAATAATAATATTAGAGTAGAATTCGTAAAATAGGAGTTATCTAAAAATTATAACGGAAATAATTTAATTTTAAGATATCTGGAAACTTAAAATTTAATTTTAAAGTTAAAATATAATTTTTAGGAATGGAAGATTTAGTTTTAAAATATTCTGGAAAAGAATTAAAATTAATTTTTAATTAAAATTAGATGGAAATATTTTTAATTATTCTCGAAAAGGGAAATTTAATTTATAAAGCATAATGGAACTTATATGAAAGGAGGGGTTTAATTTCATATACATACTTCATAGAAGGAAATATTTCTAATTGTTAATTATTTTGAAAAATTCAATTTAATTTCTAAATTAAAATGCAACTTCCGGAAAAAAAAATTTAGTTTTAAAATATTCTGAAAAAGTGAGATTTATTTAAAATTAAAATGGAAATATTTTTAATTTTAAAATATTCTACAAAAAGGGAGATTTATATTAAAATTAAACTAGAAATAGTTGTGTTCCAGAAATATTCTAGGTTTAATTTTAAAACCAAATTTTTATGTATTTTTGATAACGAATCGTTTTATTTTTTCCGTATTATCCGATTAAGAATCGCTCTTTACTAAAAAAATTATTTTAGTTAAACTCAAAATTTGGTTAAATTACTTTAAAACTTATTCGATAGAACAGTTAATAAAATTCGCACATATTATGACGTACCTGTGTTGATTTCGCCATAAATAAGGGTAATATTATCACAACGCAGTTGAGCGTTGTTTATACTGGCGCATATTTTGATAAACACGATTTATGCCCTTCTCATATCTAATCTATTAATATTTCGATGTTTGTACTATCTATAACCCTGTCTTATAATTAATACGAAATTAATTAATGTGTTATCCAAGCTATCACTTAGTGTTGTGAAATTCGAAATATTCTCGAATTAAAAGATTAAGACTCTTCTTAATTAAAACTTAAGCCTTTATTTCTTTGTGGCTTGACCGAAATATTTTTTTTTAATAAGGTTAGATGGGATGTATTGTTTAATGTCAATGAATCAATACGTTTTTTAAATAACTAGCACAATGTGTGACTGAAATAGTTTTTATTTGAACTGCATTCAAATTTCACTCGTGGTGGTGAAAAAAAATTTGTAGTTCGAGAGTGCGGCCGCTTCACAGGTAGAAACTTTTCGTCTTTGTATTGTACATACCTTAATTTTAGTTTGATGAAGTACATTTATAAGATAGACTCAAAATGCTTACCTGGAAAGATAAAAATATTTCATTAAAATTAAATTCGAATGATATCAAAATTTTAAGATTACGGGATTTTTATACAACATAAAATTTTTGAAACCTCTATATCCGTTCAAGACAATATACTAAAACAAAATCGCCCCATATATTACAGCACTTTCAAAAAATAATGAATGCATTCATCTGGAAACCGTCTCAAATTTCAACTTAATTGTGAAATCAACCAATTTCCTAGGCTATATTAAAACCAAACTAAATATAAAAAAATCCAAATCCAAATGGTCTAAATTTATATTTTCTATATTATAGCATATTGATATAGACATCACATAAAAATTTACGATGTTAGTTACCACATTTACAGATCAACTCAATAGCGCTATTAAAACTATAAATAACCAGCCTAAACAGCCATTAATATAAAAACAAAACTAACAAACAATTAAAACTCAATATATTACGATTGCCAAATAGTTACAGACGAATATACATACAACCATATATACACAAAACACACATAAGACCTATGATTATTTTTCTTTTTAGGTCACTCAAAAATTGTTTCTTCCGTTTCAAACTATACTCATATATACTCGTATGTATTTGGATCACGTCCAATTTGTAACTCGAAAAATAATAAAACTTTTTTTTCATTTTAATAGACTCAACAAAACTACTACTAATACTATTACTACCATTATTAATACGATTGGCTACTAAATATAAACAATTTAAATTTATCTTAAGTCTCTTAAATTGTCACCCTATATTATGCCATCCAAATAAAAATCGCAATAAGATTTTAGTCTTGTCTGTATTCAAGTGTGTATGTGTTAGACAGCCGATGAGAAAAATGTATACAAAACATCGTATCACAATCATAAGATGACTTGCCAAAAAAACAAAAAAATCTATTATTATTGAGAAGATACACCATACCGCATCTTGTTAGTACGTCAAGAAAAAAAAAAAACTTCTTCATCGGGTTTTCTTTTTATACATTAAATCGCATCTTTAAACACCTTACGATCAGTAATTTGCACCAAACAACTTTAATATTTGTGTACGCTTCGACCGAAAGTGTTAAGTATTTAAGAGATTCTTCTCTGACATAAGTAATTTACTATACAAAAAAAAAAAAATGTAAAATCCAAAATTATTTTGGTTTATTTATTTAATAAGAAATTGGCATTAATAGTTTATCTTAAAACAATAAAAAAATCAAATTTCGTGTGCTACAACAAAAAGGTAGATTATTTACTGTAATTTGTGGGATTAGTAGAGAAAACAACTGATTTATGTGGTTAACACCAAAAGAATATAAATTCGCTATGTGAGTAGGTTTCGCGCACATAAAAATCAGCTACACAATTTTATGGTATTTAGGCCAAAATTTTATAATAATTCACTATTATCAAGCTCCAAATTTAATAGTTTTCGATTAAACTTAATTTTTGAAAATTAATTCAATTTGTTTAAATCAACATGTTGATTGTATGATGAGAGGGCCAACATTTTGCCAACATCCACACGTGGATTAAAAACAATAATAGATGTTGGTCACGATTCCGTATTACGTAACAAACGCCGATTAGCGAAGTACTAATAAAATGTTGTTATAGCAAGACGAAAACATTGATGGTGGTCATTAGCCAAGCAACAACACAAAATACAAATCAAGCTGTCCAATCAAATAAAACATAATAAATAACCGCGCTGCTCGATCTTATTATTTTATAAACTCGTATATATACCTACTTCTTACATTGTCATTCTTTCAAAAAAAATAAAAAAACACACAAAACAAAAAATTAAAATTCGACGAATGTCAAGGTCCTCCGCCGTCTTCAATCTTTCAATCATAATTCAATATCACACGTTTTTCTCATGTAAACCGCGCGCCAATATGTATTATGAACCGCATTTGTTGTTGTTCTTATATGTGGTGAATTGCTTATTTTTTTTTTTTTATTGTTGTTATTACGTTACGTTACGTCTTTAAGATCTGTATGAAAAAGAAAGTACATACAGATTTGTGTGTTTTTGTTTTTTGTATTTTGTATTTTTATTGTTTAGATTTTTTGTTGTTATCTCACTGTGTTGTGTATGTTATTTTTATATTTTGTGTGTTATTTTAATGATGAATGAAAAATTATTACTTTTTGGTTTTGAAATAGTAAAGTTTAAGTTACATCGTGTAACATTTAATAGGGTGATAAAATTTTATTGCACTTGAATTGTAGTTTTTCTTGTATATTATATATGTACATACATAGTGTTTATAGACGGAGAGAATTTTTATGATTGGATTTATGGGAATTTTGACTAATTGAGGTGAAAATAATACATAGAATAATAAACACTTAAGTGTTTTAAATGGGAGAATTAAAAAAAAAAAAGCGTTTTATTGGTGATAAATATTGTGTGTTCATGAGTGTGAGAATATTGTGTCTAAAAAATGATTGATTTGTGTCCGCGAACATGGTTGATGTTATGCAAATTAAAATTATTCTCTCCAGGTGAATATGTTTGGCTGGATGTGCGGTTGTCTTTTCATATCAGCATGTTTCTTATAAATTGATTTGTTTATAGGCAAACAAGTACAGCCAAAGACTAAGCAGACATTATTTGAAGATTCTTCAAATTCTCAAAATTTAATTCTCGAGATTGATTAAGCCATCAAATCGATTAAAAATTTAGATAGTTTAAGAAAGAATTTCCAGAACGTATTTTCAAAGTTTCAAAATTAGTGAGAAATTTGAAAATTTCTAAAAATTTGTAAAAATAATTATTTTTCTAGTACAATTCAAGAATTGAACAAACGAATATTATCGAATTGTAGTTATTTAAATTTGATGAGTGACTCCCAAAAAATTTTTAAATTTCTCAAATTCATGTCCAATTTGGTCTTTTTGTTTTAAACATTTACAAAATTTAGAATAATAAGGTGAATTTAAAAAATTTAAAATTTTTATAAAATTCAAAACTATCAAATTTTATGTTTTGTCAATCACACCTCACAAGTAACCAAAATTGTCTGGAATATTTTTTTGTTTAATTTAACCAATTTGAAATTTTAAAAATTTCCAAACTTTTCATGTGTCGAGTTTTAAGATTCACTGAACTTATAGAGTACACATAATAAGTCTTTTGTAAATGGTTGTCGACAAAGCCAAATAAAAATTGTTCGGTTAGTTTTTGGTACACGGAAAAAACTAGAGTTGTTACCACGAAGAAAACGGATTTTTAATTGAAGAAAATGTACTTTTTCTCCATTTAAAAGCTAATTTTCTTATTTCTTTCAAGTTTTTCTTCATATAAGATTTGTGTTTCTTGAAATGATAAAAAATTTCTTGAGTTACAATTTGTTGCTTAATTGTAATTTGAGATTTAATTTCTTGTATCTATAACTGCTCAAAATTCTTGATTGAAGAAAAAAAAACAACGAATGGAGAAAAATATAATTGTTTTGTTTCCAGTTATTCTTGCAACTAGAAATTTGACTCTTTTCTCAAACTATGATATATTGTCCAATTTTCTTGGAATTGGTTATTTTAAAAATAAAAAAATTTCTTCATCCACACAAATGCAATTTCTTGATTCAAGAATCTATTAAAATATTAATGATAAGATTGAATTTTTCTTAAATCTAGAAATAGAACCTTTTCTCAAAATATAGGTATTATCCAATTTTCTTGAAATCACCCATTTAAAAAATTTAATACATATATTGAAATAAATAAATGAAGTTCATAAAAGCATTTTTATGTTTTTTGCAAACATTTATGGAGAGTACTGTATGCAATGAGAGATTAGGGTATTTTGTACAGTGCTAACTTTGTTCTTTTTTATAGCTGAAATAATTGGGTTACAATCCACAACTAAGTTGGGTGTCTAGAAATTTGATTAGCCCAATTAACCAATTTGTCAATGTTGTTCTTGAACTGAGAAAGAATCTTCAATTGAAGAAACTATTCCTTAATAAATTCTATTAACGAGAAAACTATGATTTTACATCTCTCAGGACAAGAAAACATTTTCTTCTCCTAAACGATCTTATTTAAAAATCGCATTGTTCATTTGAACAAAAATTTCTTAATCTGAGAAAATACTTTTAATACAAGAAATTATTTCATAATATGAAATGCTTGTTTCTCATAACAATAGAATAAAGTATTTCAACTCAGTAAGACTTTTTTGAAACGAGAAAATTATCGTTAAATTGTTATAATTGTATGTATATACATATTATTATATAATGGATGTTCGTACCAAAAAAACCATTCTATCGCGAACCTTAAACAGTGAAAAACGTAAAAAAATGTTGTGATTTTGAAAGTGAGATTTTGTGAAAATTTTCTTTTGTTAAAAGTGAACAAACTTAGATTTTTTAAACGGTGGTATTTCCACTTCAAAGTGGTGTAAAGTAAAAACAGAAAAAGGATTTCTGGAAACATTTAAAATTGTTTTTAATATTTTCTCCCGCCTTGCTCGATATTCAAATGTCTCAGATATTCAAAACATTTGTAAGTATTTCTGTTATTAAATACAAGAGAATAACTTAAAAAAAATCATATTTCCTTTGTTGTACAGAAAAAAAAACTGCTAAAAATTATTGGCATTAATTATGTTAGCACAGAAGAAGGCAAAATATGAATTTATTACATGAAAAGAAAACAAATTTAACATATTTAAATCATTTAATTTACAATTCCAAATGGAATTAAAATATTTAAATCAAATTTATCATCTATTTAAAATCTACAAAATTTTTTGATATAGTGATACTTTTTGTAATAATATTTGATAATTAAATTTTTTGTTTAAAATCAAAAATTGAAACTCTGAACTTAACATTATAGTACAACGATTATAAGCTTAGTTCTAAGTGAAAATTATTTATAAAATTATAATTATTTATATTTAAATATAATGAAACAAATGAGTCGCTCAGAAGCCAATGCAGTTAAGTCCAGAAAACAAAAATTGAGAATATTAATGTTTTGAAACTATAATAATTTGAAATTATTATACCATATATTCAGAAGCTATAAAAAAAGGGCTGTCTGACCTAGAAAACACGAGCAACCAGTAAATCCTTTAATAAGTAAGAAGAATATTATTTATTTAATTAAAATTTACAAAAATCCGCAAATTTCAAAAAATGGACTTAACCGCATTGGCTTCTGAGCGACTCAAATAACAATCGAAATTATCAAATTTGTGTTTAAATATTTAAATATTTTCTGTATCTGATGGTGAAATAAAAAAAAACAAAAATAAATTTTCATTGCTTTTATTATTTTAAACAGCCATTTCACAAATTGAAGAAATATTTCTGAAACGAAGAAATATTGCGTAACCACACAAGATTGTCGCAAGAAAAGCGTTTCTCTAGTGAAGAATATTCAAGTTCCCTGGAAGAAGAAAACCGATGCATACAAGAAAACGCAAACAATAGATTGGTAAATGTTTACTCTACTCAAGAAAATTTGTGTTTTCCAGCAAGAAAATATTTGTTTATTTACAGAAAATGCTACTTAAATAAAGAAACGAGATTTCTCACCATAAAAATTTCTAGTTTTCAAACAAAAGAATCGGTTTCTACAAACAAACCGATTTTGTTAAACTTAAGAAATAAGAATTAACCATGAAGAAAACCATATTCTCTATGTAATCACGTTTTCTTGTATCAAGAATTTAGTTTTCTCATATCAAACAAATAAAGAGTATTTTAATATTTTAGAAGAATTTCAAATTGAGAAACGTAAAGAATGTGGTGAGAAAAATTTCGTTTAGCTGAAAAATGATGTCCACATTTTCTTGAACTAATCAGTTTTTTCTTCATATTAGAAATTATTTTTTTCCAATATTCGAACAATTATTGCATTCGATTACTTGGTGTAGAATAAGGCCTACAAGCAATCCTTTCAGATAGTTTCATTTTTTATTTTGCAGTTTAGGTCTTTGTTAATTTTATTTTTATTTTATTTTATGTATGTATAACTCGAACAGAATACAGATCAAAGCTCCATTTATAATCTGCCTCACAATAATAAAAAATCATACAAATATAAACATTATTATATAAAAATTTTATAATTGCCTAAATTAAGAAATTAAATAACTATTAATTACATTTCGTAGGGAGGTTTTGAAATTATTTATTAATTTATTCAAAATATCAACACTGTTATCACAAAAGAACAAGTTCATCGCTAAAATGTAGTGTGCCGAGGCCAAACCAGCAGTGCTTGATAAAGTTACAGCTCAAAATAATTTGACATACCTAGACCTATATGCGGGAATATAAAAATTAACTTCTGAAAGGATATAAGTGTGAACGATTCCATTAACAATTTTTAATAAAAGTAATTCATTTAAATACAGTCAGCGAGATTCTAAGCTCATTAAGTTTAATTTTTGTAATCTAACAATGTACTATGGAACAAGATCTTCTAATCGGAACCTCATAAATAGTCTTCTCGTCAATCTAGCATTATTACAGTCGTAAAACGGGTTTCATATTTGTGTACAATACTCAACTTGGCTTCTAATTGATTAACTTTGGCACAAATTCTATCAATATGAGGATTAAACGTCAACTTTCTGTCCAAAAAAATACCGAAATCTTTAACCACCTCAACCATACGTAACACAATGTTATTTATAGTATAGCTAAAAAGAACAGATTTTTTTATTTTTTTATGTTATTTATTTCGCACCATTTAGCTAACATGTTCAAGTCATCTTGTAATAGATAGCAATCATTTTCAGACTTAATAGATCGAAAGATTTTAAGATCATCAGCATATAGCAGACGGGTGCTTTTTAATTCACAAACAATATCATTAATAAATATTATAAACAATATTGGACCAAGTATGGAACCCTGAGGTACACCTAACATGGGGCAAAATTTATCGAAATAGACACCATTAAATTTAACAAAAACTAAACGCTCAATTAAATATGATTTTAACCAAATTTGATATTTGCCGGTAATACCAAACTCATCCAATTTATTTAAAAGTAAAAAATGATCTATCTTATCAAATGCTTTTTGACAATTAGCGTACACTGTATTCACTTGGCCACTACTGTCTAACTGACTTGATAAGAAGCCGGAGAATTCCAATAAGTTAGTAACGGTGGATTTTCCTGTAACGAACCCTTGCTGGCATGAATTAATGAATACCGTAATAATGGAAATCCATTATTAAATGTTTGCCGTAGCTTATATCACGTTTAATTTCTCCAAGTTTAATTAATTTTTAATTTTCAATTAAAAACATTAGCGAAACTTTCCTTATAGTGATATTATATTATTATTAATATAATATCACTATTAGGAAAGTTTCGCTAATGTTTTTAATTGAAAATTAAAAATTAATTAAACTTTGAGAAATGAATTAATGGAATGCCGTATTTCATTATACAAAATTTCAAATATAAGTTTTTAAAAAATTTTAGCAAACACATTACCAATGCAAATTCCACTGTAGTTTGTTACATTCGCAACAGCAACTTATTTTAAAATTGGAATAATAAAAGAAATTTTCCATGATTTGGCAACTTCACCACTGTTTAAAAGTTTGGTTTACTAGGTAGACCGTCAGGACCACCACCTTTCTTAACGTCAATCCCACTAATCGTTAAGTGAACATCTCTTTCAGAAATACGATCATATCCACACATAAAGTTTGAGATATTACAAGAATAAATTAATGCATTAGACAATTCAGTTGACAGATTAAAAACGCTGCTGAAGTAATCAGAAAACCAATTACAAATAGTAACAACATCACAGAAACTTTTACTTAAATAGTTCATTATACTCGGAAATTCTTCCGGAAATCGGAAATTTTTGACAAACAGTTTTTTTCGTATTTTTTTTTACTTTGAAGCAGCATTGGGCTGTACAGCAACACAAATTCGTCTACTATTCGCTATAGTGTTGACTACTTGTTTCCCGGGACGAGCAGACACGTTGTGGGATCAGCACAAAGATTCAATGACTGACGATATATTGCATCGAATTCGTACACGGTCAACGTTCTAACGACATTCAGCGACACTATATACAATGAAGCACTGATTGCTATCGAGGATTTTTGCGTTTTCATTGCCAATTTACCACTCAATTATTTCGGTATGAGTTCGCCAAATCGAAGTACATCTGATCTAATGTACACCGAAATGAATCGTAAACTGCAGTACGATACTGTAGAAATGGCAGCGATTGTTACTCGCAATGTCCCACTACTGACTAATGAACAAAAAAATCATTTACGAACGCATTATGCTGGCAGTTTCGGCGGGACAAGGTAGATTCTTTTTTATGGATGCACCAGGTGATCCAGGAAATACGATCAAATAATCGCATCGCATTGGTCGTTGCATCATCTGGCATTACAGCAACTTTATTGGATGGAGGCAGAACAGCTCATTCAGCATTCAAGCTGCCACTGAATATTCAAAATAACGCAGACGCTATGTGCAACATAAAAAAACAATCGTCCATGGCCACAGTGCTGAAACAATGCAAAATTATCATCTGGGTTAAATGCACTATGGCACACAAACATTCTCTTGAGGCGTTAAACAGAACAATCAAAGATATAAAAAAAACAACGACAAACTATTCGGCGGCATTCTGTTACTCCTTTCAGGTGATTTCAGACAAATACTTCCCGTCATTCCACATTCAATGTACGCTGATGAGATCAACGCTTCCTTGAAATCATCGCCACTGTGGCGTAATGTTGAAAAAGGTTCAGTTAAAAATAAACATGCGCGTCCAAATACTACAAAATCCATCCGCTGACATATTCTCGAACCAATTGTTGTTGTGGATGCATAAAATTGCCCACCAATTTCTGCACAATTGTTGATTCGCAAAATGCTCTCATTGACCGCATATTTCCCGATGTACGCACACAATACATAAATCATGCGTGGCTGGCAGAAAAAAAAGTGGACGTCGACGATTTAAACTTCAAGATACAGCAGTCGTTGCCAGGCGACTTGGCGTCATACAAATCGATCGATACAGTTTGCGATGCCAACGAAACTGTAAATTATCCAACAGGTTTTTGAACTTACTGCATTTGCCAGGCATGCCTCCACACCTTCTGCGACTGAAAGTTGGATCTCCGGTTATTTTACTTCGAAATTTGAAACCACCACAGCTGTGCAATGGCACGCGATTGACCATTATAAAATTGATGAAAAACATTATCGAAGCCACCATTTTGAATGGCAAATTTCGAGCCGAAAATGTTTTGCTGCCACGAATTCCAATGATTCCCACAGACGTGCCAATTGAATTCAAACGCGTTTAATTTCCTGTTAGACTGGCATTCACAATGACAATCAATAAGTCGCAAGGCCACTCGAACGATGTCTGTTTGCGGTTTAGATTTGGACACACCATGTTTATCACATGGCCAATTATACGTGGCATGTTCTCGTGTGGGCAAACCATCGAGCTTATTTGTGTTGGCTATTGACGAACTGACAAAAAATATCGAACACTAAATTGCTCTTCGAAATTAATATTGATTTTCTTATTTCATTTTAGTTAGCCGAAAGTTGCCAACCGAAAGTAAAAAAACGGTAATGTAGATTGCGATATCGGTAATGCAGATTGAGTTATCCCAGCCGAAAATACAAAATGAAGTCGATATCGATCGGTAGTGTTAAGCCTAAAAACTACTAAGGTATGTAAGGATGCATGATTATCATTGAATACCTTTGTTAATATTCATATATGGCAAAACCTGGCTGCAGTTCCTCGTGGAAAATTGTGGAAAACTCGAGAAACCCAAAAAAATATTTTAATTGGAATAAAAACCGCCTCTAGAGTGTTATGTCTGAAGATGTATTTTATTGATGTAACTTGTCAATAGTTATCGCAGGAATAAAATTCAGTTCAAGTTCCCGTGACAAATCTCGGAAAATTCGATTTTCCAAAAATCATATGAAAATCTCACGGGTCACATCAATAAAATACATCTCTAGACATAACACTCTAGAGGCTGACATCATACAAATTTTCTAATGATTTTTGGAAAATCGAATTTCCGGGATTTCTCACGGGAAACTTGAACTGATTTTTTTTTTCCTGTGATGTCTTTTGATAAATCCATTCAAAACGATTCAACTTTAGATATACACTCTAGAGGTTGATTTTTATTCCAATTTTGTGAATTCTACAGATTTTCCAATGTTTTCCACGATTAGGTTAAACCAAATTTTCCACATAAGACTATTTTCAAAATTGTTTATTACAAGCCATGTATGCTATTTACTTTCGGCTGATAACCACAAAATTTTTTATTTTCGGCTGGAATGTTAATAAGGTATTCTGCATTATCGACTTTTTACTTTCGGCTGGAAACTTTTGGCTAACTATAACAGGGTAAAGTTTCTGATATTCTTGATTTGGGTTAAATCTAGATAGCTGAGGGAATCAACAAGAAGCTTAGCAAACCGACCCTCATAACTGGAGATAATTACCATTAATAGTCAATTTTCATCAATATTCCATACAATAGGACCAAGATTAAAATCGCCAAGCAGCAAAATGGCATGATTACCATTTTTAAGCTAATTATTAAAGTCCTCTAAAAATTCAAAAAATGATGAATAAATAATAATTAATGAATTTAATAGTGTTCTTGTAAATATAAAATCAAAAAATCTTATTATTTGTGGTGATATAAATATAAATATTCTTGAAGATCGTTGATCTGCTGATGAATATTTGTTCATTATGGCACATGAGCTTATATCGTTGATTAATATTACTCCAACTCGTATTACAAATAATTTTTCATCGTGTCTAGACCATTTATTTTTTAGATACTCATCTCATTTTGATTTTAGCTTCAGTACAGAAGGCCATAATCTAAATATCACCGATCATAGTATGTGCTCTATTAAATTTTAGCTAAATGCCAATTAATTAAAAGACAATTAATTATTCAAGTTTAATAAATGATTTATCTGCCGAAAATTGGTCTGCAGTATATTTGCAAACAGATGTGTCTGTAGCGTATGAGATCTTTCTGTTAAAATTGTATATAAACAAAAATTCATCGGTGGTTGAATTTAAACGAAGAACAGAACTATTAAGCCATGGATTACACCTATATTGCTTAGTAAAGTTAGGCTTAAGAAAAAATTATCTAAAAGGTTAGCTCGAAATTTGCCTGATTTAAATTTAAAAAGTCGTTTCGATGAATTAAATAAAATGTTTAAAATTATTGTGATTCTTACTAAGGTGGACTTTGATAAAAATAAATTTGATAGTGTTAATGGAAATATTTCAGAATTCTGGAGACGAGTTGATGAGGTTCTTAACAAAGACTGCAGAAATGCTCAAATTGAGAAAATTGACGCTGATAAAATTTTTTCTGTAACTGACATAAGTGAAACTACAGATATATTCATCAATTACTTTGTCAATGCAGTTCATAATTTAAAACTTATCGTAAGTAATGTTAAAGAAAATTTCTCGGATTTAATTTATAGCAGTTCTGCAGTTCTTTTCTTTGAAACTTGTCCAGATGAATTGCTTAAAGTTATAACAACTCTGAAATTGCCTTATTCTGCTGGCATTGATAACTACAGCAATATTCTTGTTAAACAAATGTTTTGCTGATTTTAGAGGCGTTACATTATAATGGTTTCAATCTTATCTATCTGATAAGTCGCAAATAATTAAAATTGGTAAAGTTATTAGTGAAGGTAAAATGATAAATGATGGTGTTCTACAAGGTTCTGTTTTAGACCCCATCCTTTTTTTGATCTACCTGAATTCCATTTTATATTTGAAGTTTTCTTCAAAATTGATACCTTTTGCGGATGATCTAGTATTTCTTTATGACCATATCTCTAAGATTCACTCTATTAATACTGATCTAAGGCTTCTTAGGAAATGTAACCTTACACATACTATGTTTCTAAGCATAAAAACTCAAGGTATGATTTATAAACTTAATAATGATGTTACTATTAATCCTAGAGTTATTTACCATGATTTTAATTATGATCACATAACTTGTGTCAGTGACTGTTTTAAAGTTGAATTCGTATCTAATTTAGATACTTGTATGCGTTGGCTCGATCATATCGATTCCCTCCGTAATTTATATGTGTATTCTTATTCGAAAATTTTATATTTTGCATTCAGTCTGTCCTTCCGCAGTCTTAAGAATTATTTATTTTGGGCTTGTCGAATCGAGGCTATCATATGGATTATCCTGCTTGGGAGAAACTTACTATTAAAGAATTCATCTCTTTGTTACAGCTCAGAAACATATTATTCGTATCATGCTATTGAGATTTTTCCTATGTATTAGACATCCGTTTGTCTATAAAGTTTCAAAAGCTTTTTTCCGTATTAAATTCAGCCAGTCTAATGATAGTATCAATTACGACTTGAGATAAAAGCAGTATATTCGGCTTAAACAATTTACAACAACAAATCTCCATAATTCCTTTCTAATATTGGCACCTAAAATATTCAATAGCCTACCGGATGAATTAAAAAACTCACGTAAATTAAATACATTTAAGTCAGGTTTAAAATTATTTGTATTTGAAGCTGTGGATCATTTGTTGCATTTCCAAGTGTAGTAAGTAACTTAAAAACTTTTTTTTTAGTATTGATGTAAATAGTATAAATTTGTTATGTTATTATTAATGTTAATATTGTAAATATACATGAAAGAATTTTTTCAATCTCCACTGGCTCTTTGTTTTATGAATTAGAAAATAAGCGACAAAATTATCACAAGAGAATTTTGAAAATACAAAATTTTTTGAAATTTCTAGTAGTTTTCGGGAAATTTTAGTAATCAGTTAGGAATTTTAAAAATTATTTATATTTAAAAGTTTACAAAATTAAAAATTACCGGTTCCATTTTTTTTTAATTTAAAACATTTTTAAATAATTTACAAATATTACAAATATTTTTGAAATTCAAATACCGATTTCTTAGGTTAGACAAAGCGCTCGATTAACTATTTTTCAAAAATACCAACAACTAAACTCCAATATTAAAAATATCATATTTTTGAAAAATTTTAAAGTAGAATATTACAAACAGAAACCCATACAAATTATTCTCATTTCAGTTCAAATTTAAAACAAACTAATTCAACGATTTTAAAACAAACTTTTTTTCTCGGAGGTGGAAAAATTTTATAAATTAATATTTTAATTAACTTAGAACCGAGAAGATGCAAAACTTTAAATAATTCTTAATTATTATTTAATGTTTAAATTTGTTGTTTAGTATTTCATTCCATATAATAGTATCGCAACTCAAATTGTCCTAGTTTAATTTTAATTGACCATCCTTTTCTTTTAATAGCAACTCAACTGCTATCAAAATATCGTTTGTGTATCGACTATAACTTCAGAGTTATGAAAATTTTAAAATTATTTGTCATACTCTAATTTTCATGAAAAAAAAGTTTTAAATTGTACTAAAGTTGTAGTTGTCATAGTTTTCTATACAAAAATTGACTTATCATAGTTTTATGAAATATAACAAACAAACTCAAAATGTTGAATATGATAATTCAATTTGTCATACGTTTTCACATAATACGGAAAAAATATTTGAAAGATAAATCAAATTGAAATATATATTTCTGATAATTAATGGCCCTTAAGAACATTGAGTGCCTATGCATGTCTCGTATGATTTTGGCTCGACATAACCACTTACTGTGGTAGACATTTGAAGATCAGCCGCAGGTTGAGATTTGTGCTATAGGCCCATTTATGTATTTAGCCGAAAATGAATATTTCTGATAATTAATGGCTGGAAAAAAAATGTTACAGCGAAGTAACTATGGCATTTTTTATTAATTTATAATTAAAATTATTATACAATATTTATTCTTTTAATTAATTTACGATTCGAGTATTTTGTCACCGGGATATAAGTCCATTTTCACCTCGTATCAAGAAAATCGCAATGATCAATGCTCATCAAGCTGAATTTAATTTATTTTGTACAAATGAGACTCAGCAAACTGAACTATCGTCAGCTGCCAAAAAAACGGAAAAGAACTGAAATGCTGAAGAAACCTGACAGTTTGATAGGTTTTGGGCAATCGGTAGCATAACTTATTTTAAGTTCAACTGCAAAACAAACCAAATATTTTCCAAAATGGATAAAGATAAGTTATCGCCTGATATGAGTGGAAAATATACCAAAAATGTTACTTAGAATCATTATTAAGACAGTGAAATCTGTAAAAGATTATATTAACCTCCTTTGAAAATCAAAATTTAAACAGAAACGAGGAGCTTTTACTGAATATTTACATGAAGCAAAGCTGTCGCGCCAAATTAAAAACGACAAAAAAAGGCTACAATAGATAGTTATTGAATAATTGTATTAATAGTTTTAGACTTTCAAAAAATACTAACATGTCCGAATGCAAAAATTTCCACATTTTATTTTAACACATATAATTTTACCAATTACTACCTAAAAAAGAACACAGTAAGGTAGTTAACTGTGTTTAAAAATGTATTGAAATGCAAGTGAAAAACAATGGTTACCTTGAAAAAATAAGATTTTGGTCAGACAACTGTTACCATCAAAATAAGAATAAAATGTATACATATAGGTTTCTTTTCATGGGCTGCGAACAAATCCAATATTAAAATCCCTCAGAGATTTTTAGCAAAGAGGCATATTCAGAATGAAAGTCATTCAGTTCACTCAACCATAGTAAAAAAGGAAAAAATTGAGAGAAATGTGGTTTCCAGGAATGGTTTGAAACCATTAGATTTGCGAAAGTTAGCAAACCATTCTATATAGTAATTGAAATGGGACAAAAGGATTTTTATAGTTTTAAGCCACTAAGTGAAATTGGCAAATCTCAACGAATGTAATTTACAAAATGTCTAGTATAGAAGGGATATTAGTACTAATTAACGAAAGGAAAATAGTAGCAGAAAAGCATCAAAAAATCTAGAAACATTCAAAAATTGAATTCATGTATTAACTTATGAATAACCGTTGACTTCAGTAAAGTGGAAGGATCTAAATTAATTATGTTAATTGAACCTTATCCATCAAAATTACAGCAGTTTTTATGCAAACTAACCGGTTTCCAAACCCATCTCAAACAATAACGATAGGGACGATAAATAATGTGGCACACGTAAATTTAAAACAAGTCAATTTTACCAAATGAAATATTTTTTAAAATGTTATTTTGTTGAGTAAATTGTGATCAAAAACATTATTTTATAATTGTTACATTCTAACATTTATTGATATTTTTAATTTCATTTTAAAGTATGATCTTATGAGATAGCATACGATAATTTTCTTAACCACAAAATTAAACTAAGTTCAATCAATACTAATATGTGGTAGTTTAAGAAATTCCTTGTAGACTATGATGTTTTCAAATATTAACGTAAATATTTGAATTCCGATTAATTTTGTAATCTTATTTACCACATTAAAATGAACATTTATACCAAATACAAATATCTAATATTTTTCTTAAGATACAACATATAAAAAAAGCATCTTCTGTAAAGGTGATGTTTTCAACTTGTCATAGTGTTATTTGGGAGGTGCGAATTGTTTTCCCATTTTTGTTATAAAACGCTGCCACACATTTACTGAAATATCGTTTTTAATATTTTATTTGATATTTGCATCAAATAAGTAAAGTCACAATCACCTAAATTGTTAATAATTTAATTGCTTAATTAATTGTTTAATATTTAAATTGTTAATAATTTAGAATACAAGAATTAAATTCAGACGATTAAATTTCTAAATTGTCTGCCACTTTTATAAAACTTGATAAAAGAATTTGGCTTAGTCGATTAGTAATGACTAATGAATAAGTACCGGTCCGACACATAAAAAAATAATAATACATGGAGTATACCACTATAGTCCAAATTACAATTTATCTACTGGCCAAAGTAAAATTAGTTTTACCCCCCCCCCCCCCCCCCCCTTTACTTTACCCCAGAGTGCAAACAAATGTATCGACTCGCAAAAATGAGAAACTTCCTTGAGTTCAATTATGTTGGTAGTTCGGTTTCGTACTGAAAAGTAAGGTCTACTCATCAGGTAGGTACGACCAAACTACAAAATAAAATTTTTGCATACCTTAAGTATCAAGCAGAACGCACTGATCTAGCGAATTATATTCACTAAACTCAAATAAAACCCAAGGAGAAATCACATTTGTGTGTGTATTTATACCAACACGAATGATTAAGAAATTAAAAAATTATCTGTTAATCAAATTGAATTTTCGGCTTTATTATAGACAATATATTTGTAGTAATGTGATTCACAATATTTTCGATTTGGCAAATTAGAAAAATATAAAGCCAAAGCATTCATAATATATCTACTGGCAAAATTAAAAATATCATTACTCCCCCCCCCCCCCCCCCGCCCCCTCCCCTTTACTTTAGCATAAAAGACAGAGAACTAAGTCATAAAAGTGTATCGACTCTCAAAAATGAGGTTTCTCCTTGGATTTTTTGATTTTAATGAATATAATTCGCTAGATCAGTACGTTCTGGCTTGATACTTAATATATTAAGCGAGAATTGTATTTTTGTAGTTTGATTGTAGCTACCTGATGAGTAGACCTTCCTTTTCAGTACGAAACCGAAATACCAAAATAATTGAACTCAAGGAGGGTTCTCATTTTTGAGAGTCGATACATTGATAAAACTCTGGGGTAAAGTATAGCGGAGGTAATGGTATTTCTACTTTTAGTAAGTATATTATGAGTGACTGGTCTCTGTATATTTCTGATTTGCAAAATCGAAACGACTGTGAATGTCATTACTACTAATATATTGTCTATAATAAAGCCGAAAAATTAATTTACAAAATATTATTGTTTGAAGCTTTACTTGAAATGAAGTTTACTAATGACTAAATATCGCAGCCATTGAAATCCCTTAATATTTTATAAAAAATATAAAATAAATAAATTTTAAAATTTATAAAATTATATGAGAATTCGTTTAGAAATTTTAAGAATTATAACAGTTTACAATATTTTGGTTCTTATTTTTTTGAATTTCAATTTTTTTTAGTATTTACAGATATACGTATTACAAATGTTTTGAAAAGCAGAAATTCAGGAACCAATAAAATTGGATTATTAAAAATATCAGATTTTTGAAGAGTTTTATAAACTTTTATAATTTCAAAATTTAATACCGTGAAATCTCATTGTAACCGACCCAAAAATTACTTCCCTTTATTGGAATTTCGCTTTAATGAATTTATGAAAATCTAAATTTTCTTTTTTATTGAATTTAGAGCTTCTAAAAGTAGTAAGCAATTTCATAATTAATAAAAATTTCAGAATACTATTAAAGAATTAAGGGATTTGTTAGAAATTTAAAAGTGTTTTATTAATTTAAACAAATTTTAATAGTTAAATAAATTAATCATTTTTCATCATATTTTATAAATTCTTACATCTAAATCGAAATTTTAAAAATTAAAAAAACACGAATTTAACATCGATTTTCAGAATATTAGAGATTTTAAAAATAAAGTCTGCATAATATTAGATATTTGAAAGTATTTAACAAGTTTAGAAATTCAAAGTTTCATTTTTATTAGTTTGTTCCATATTCTTCATTTAGTTTAATACAAAAATTATTTTATGTGTCAAATGATAATAATTAATCAAAATTTCCTAGTTGAATAAACTATCGGAACACTTTGGAATTTTAAAATCCTGCTGTTTTAAATATTTTTAATATTTAAATATTAATATAATTAAAATATAAATATTAGGTTTTCTAAATTTTTGTAAGTTTTTGAAATTCGGTTTAGTAGATTTGTCGATTTTAAGAATTTAGAAATTTTTAAGAAGCATTGAATTAGCTATATAATTTTTTTTTTTTAATTCCGGGAAATTTAAAATAAGGCACATTTAATAGTTTTGTAGAATATATTACAATTAATACATATTTAGGAACTTAAAAAAATCGATTATGGGATAATTTAACGGAGCCATGTTATCAGAATTATCTCGATACTAAATTTTAAAGATTATTATATCCGTATTAAAAAAAATTAATTTGTTTAGAAGATAAATAAATCCTTAAACTAATTGGAAGAGCTCAAAGTTTTGTAATTTCATAATAAACATTTATATAAATGAATTTTAAGAAATTACAAATTTTATAATTCATTTTTTTATTCACAATAAAAACAATAAGCTGAAAAAAAAATTGAAAGTTTACATTTTCGAGTTTGAAAATTTGCAGATTTACAATTTTAAAAAAATTGGAATTTTTAAATAGTAAAGTATTTCAGAACTTTACACAACTCATAAACAGACGACTATATTAAACAGAGACTATGATTTATTTTTCACAAAAAGCGAAATTTTATAAAAGGGATTTCGTAAGTTGAGGGATGAGTGAAGAGGTTGTCGAAATTCATGGACCTATGAAAAATTCAATCAAAAAAAAAAACGTGCCTTGTGTTGTTTGAAAACCTATTGTAAAATTAATAAATTTTTCGAAACCAATAAAACTCTTAGAATTTAACTGAAACGCGATTTCACAATTTTAAAATTGGAATATTAAAATTATCAGGCTCTCTGATCTTTTAAACAATTTTAAATAGTGAAATTTCGTTAAATAAAATTTTTTGAATCTTCTAATGTTTATCTTCTAATCTTATTATTCTATCTTCTAATCTATTTATGTCTAGCAATTTAAAAATTGGAATAATAAAAATATTAAATTTTTGAAAGTTACTAAAGTTTTTTTAAATCTTTAGATTTAAATATTTTACCAATTTAAAGTTTTTTACGTACTTTTCAGTTTTTTTTTTTTAATTCACAAACATAACAAAAGTTTAAACCAAACTCACTTGTCAGAGTTTTATAACAATTTTAAATTAATAAATAGGTCCTAAATAAATTTGCTAAAAAAGAAATGGCCTTTCTTCAGTTTAAAACTTAGCTAAATAAAAATTAGGCAGTTAAATATTTAGCTCTCCAGTGACAAGAAATAAAATCAGCTTACATTGAATTAGTAAATATGTATTATGAAACAAAGCGCGAATACTTCGAGGAACGCGGGACGCGAAGAAAGGGAAAAAATATTTCACTGAGATAGTGGCTCTTTTTTATGAAATTTAAAAAATTTTAGGTAATTTTGAAACATAAAATTTTAAAAATTTACATTTTTCATTTTTTTACGACATCTACCGATTTTTTTCAAATTTACATATCCTAAACTGAAACTAATTCGTGGACAAGTTTAGTAATTTTAAAATTGGAGTTACAAAGTTATTAGATTTTTGGTAATTTTAATTCGGTGAAGCGCGTTTTTTTTCTAATTGATTTTAATATACAGACAAACGTCTCTTTCTCTTAATTATTTGTGTGAGCATAAAATACACAGAAATGAGGGTTTTCCTCGAGTTTTGATTTAGTGAATATAATTCGCTTCGAAAATTGTATTTTTGTAGTTTGGTCGTAGCTACCTTATGAGTAGACCGAACTTTTGCTTGTACGAACTTTTCGGTTCTCATTTTATGTTCAGAGTGGATACACTTTTTTAAAAAATGACTCTTAGGTTAAAGTACGGGGAGGATTTTGATATTTCTTCTTTTTTGGTAGATATTTTATAAATGGTTGACCTTTTCATTTTTTCTGATTAACAAGTCGAAAAATGTTGTAAATACCATTATTGTTAATATATTTTGTCTATAAAAAACCGAAAGAATCTTATTGAGAGTAAAAATATTAAAACAAAAAAATGCTTTTATTGGAAAATCGATAAAAACTAATAATTTTGAGGATGTCGAGGAGAGAAGAACCATGTAACTAAAAAAATAAAAATTATAGGAGCATTTTAATAACTGTTTCAGAACTAAAACAAAATTAGAAAGATTTGTAAGATTTAATAGTTTTTAATATTAATTGAAACTAATAGTCTGATGTTTTAAGTTTGTTGTTCAGAATTCTTTTTAAATTCATAAATCTAAGTAATATTCCCTAAAAATTTTACTAACAGAAAAATTTTCAGAATTTTAGCGATTTCAACATTAAAATTTGAATAATATTAGATTTTATAAAATTTTTTAGTTGTTAGTAAGTTCGAAGTTTCGTTTTTCAGAGATTAATAATTTTGGATTTTCAACCCATCACTTTAAAGGTATCAACAATAGGTTGTGTTAATGAACTTCAAAAAAATTCATTGATTTCAAAGGATTGACGGAAATTTAGATATTATTTCGATTTTAAAATTGGAATATTGAAAATATTAGATTTTAAAAATTATTAAAAAAATTTCAAAATTTGGTTTTGTTTTTTAAATTTTGTTTACGAATTTAAAAGCTTACTTTTGTCATTGGCAATTTTAAGAATTTAGAAATTTTTAAATAGCACTGCTTTTATATGACGTTTAAAAATTTTGTAGAATATTTGAATTAATAGATGTTTAGGAACTTAATAAAATCAAGTTTAGTATAATTTAACACAGGCAGGTAATTATGAGAATTATCGCGATGTTAAAATTTAAATATAACAAATATTTTATACTAAAAATTTAAAATTTAATTTGTTTAGAAGTTAAATAAATTCCTTAACTATTTGGAAGATTTTAATGTTTTGTAATTTTAAAATAAACATTACCTAATCGGTTTTTAGAAATTAGAAATTTTATAATTTTTTTATTATTTGTTTGTTTTTGAAGTTCTGGAACCTACAAAATTAGTTAGCTTAGACGGCTTTGACAATAAAGAGGCTCTTACATACAGCGAAATTTTGTAAAAAGAGACTTCGTAAACCTATTTCGGGTAGGTGTACACTGTACAGATTTCTGAAATCTATTGACACATATGAAAAGTTTATCAGAAACAACCATTTTCATACTTTTAACAATTTTAAAAGACGAAATATTACATTTTTTAAATACTGAACTATTTTAACAATTTAAAATTTTTTTAGAATTTTTTCTTTTTTTTTTGTTGAAAACGAAACAAACTTTTCAGAGTTTAATCCAATTTTTGACTTAATAAATATTTCAGAATTTAAAATGTTGAAAAACGAATGGTCGGCTGTTTCAATAATAAAAATCAACCCCCAGTTAAATAATAAGCCCTCTATTTCTTTCCTACGTTTCATAATATAAATAAAGCTAATTTTTTTTTTGTATTAAGGAACAAAGTGCAGGTTTTTAAAAGAAAAAGATTAATTTTAATTGAAGTATTAATTGACCGATGACTGTTGGCTGTTTTTTATGCAATCTTGAACCGTTCACAAGTTTATTTATTTTAACATTAGATCACAAAACATTTTCTGTAGAGTTTTATGTTTTTGAATTTCGGTAATAATTAACTAAAATATTTTTTTTTAATTCTATGAATATCTATCAAAAATTTAAACAAAATGTCTTTTAAAAATTTTAATCAGTAAATTTGAATTAATAAAATACCGGAACTAAAAATCAATGCAAGGAGAATTTAACATAACCAGCAATTTATAAACTTTTAATGAGTAAAGAATAACCGGAAACGAATTTCTATGCATTTTATAGGTAAAGATTTTTAAAATTTGTCAAAATTTAAAAAGTAGTTTTTAAAAGTTAATATTCCTATTGGATTTTTTAGCGATTATAAAAATTTAGATATTTTTAATTATCAGGAATTTTTTAAAATTTTTTGAAAGATTACGAAAAGTTTGGATTTCTAAAATTTTAAACAATGCATTCGAAATAAATATTTCATTTCTAAAAAACAACAAAAATTTCGAAAGCTAAAAAATTATAAACTAAAAATATTACAAGCTTTTGAAATTTTGTAAATTTAGTTTATTTTCAGTATTTCAGAACTCTTTTTTAAATTCAGAAAAACTCAAACAAAAAGACGATACTAGAAATAATCAATTTAAAGATAATTTAATATATCCAGACATTTTGTAATTTAAAAATTACTCAATTTTGAGATTTTCTAGAAACTCAGACACCTTTCGTAGGTTTTAAAACAAATTTTAAAAAAATCAAAAATTTAACAGAAATATAAATTTTCAGAGTTCCACCGATTTTAACACTGTAACTTAATTGCTAATAATGTTGCACCGGCGCACAGTCGTAAGCATGTTTACTTTAAGCTCCGGAGGTCCTGGGTTCAATTCGCGATGGATAATGAAAAAATCTCGGCTGGTTAATGTAGGATCAATGAATAATCACACCTTATCCGTTGAAAAAAAACATTACGAAACTTAGCACCAGCGGAAAATGTAATTATTGTTATAGTATTGTATAATTTAATTAAAAAATTTATGAAATTTAAATTTTTTTTTCGAAATTTAAATAAATTTGAAAGTTTAAGAATTTAAAAAACATTTAATATTTTAACGCCCTGGTATTTTAAAGCAAGAATTTAGAAATTATTTTTTCAGTATTTAAAAGAGTTTGAAATACGACCCAAGAAGATTTAGTAGAATTAATAATTGTTTCGGAACTAACAGATATAATTGAATTTTCAGCATATTTATGAATTTCTAAAACCAATTAAAATGTTGTTTTTTAAAATTCCGACATTTAAAAATTTTAGAGCTTAAAGACTAGAGTTTCATATGTTGAAAATTGAAATTTGAAGATATATAGATTTGTTAGTAAGTTTTAATTTTAATAGTTTTTTTGTGAAACTCTTGAAAAATTTAAGCAAAACGGGTTTTAAAAATTTTTTTACAATTGTTAAAGTAATTAATATTTGGAAACACTCATCTATAAAGCAACTTTAAAAACTGAAGTAAATCCGCGGGAATTTTATTCGTTAAAAAAAATGATCTCGCGGATTTAATTCATATTGAAAATGAATTAATTTGGTGCCTTTGCAATTAATTTTACCTGGAAGGATAAATCATTTATTCGCCAATATCGGAAAATATGAAATTTGTGAACATCATAAGTTTGTGTATCAGTCAGGAATGAAAATTAAATTCGTTAAATCAGAAAACGTTTTTTGTAGGCTAAACTAAGATAATTTACCTGCTTTGCCATACTGACACAAAAAAGTTTTGCGCGTAGCTGCGTTATGCTTACTAGGTAGGCTAGTTACCTGTTTAAAAAATTTTAAATCTCGCGTGCTGTAAAGATACATTTTGCCTCATTGTTGCAAACAAATGACTATTTTAGGTGATTCCACCCAAATGGATTGTCCGTTAGTTTTAATTATTTAATCTAAAATTTAAAAAAATGCCGTAAAACAACCTACACCCATATAAAAATTTAATATACAGTCATTCAACAATAACTAAAACCAACAACAAAATTGCTATAAGATGTATTATAAAGAAATTCATGTCGCATTCCCTTACCCCGACTAAGAAAATGAAAGAAAAAAAAATGTCTTACACAAAATGTAACACGTGTTTCATTTAATTATATTGCAGAATTTATGTGTATATGCAAATGAAAGAAGACGTACACCACCACATCCGTTTGTCAATATGTACTATTTCCGGTAGACCTACATAAAAATACAGTCGATACCACTATATTTAGGTGTACGAGATAGATACGTAGGTGATTTAAAAAAAAAATCATAGTATTGTAACTATAGTATACCATCTCAAAATATAATATTTTTAGGAGTATAGCCATGGCAAATAAATCATTTTGTTTTTGTACTTTTTTAATATCTCTAATAGTTTTATTATTTAATAATAATAATGGCAATGTTGTTGTTATTATTGTTGTTGTCTTCTAATTTCTTGTCTCTCTCAATGTATATAATATGTATAATAATAATAATAATATTAGAAAGGGGATTAGGAAAAAGACGAGGAACGAACGAACAAAAAAAAAATTAAATTAAAAATTAAAAAACTTTGATTAATGCTATTTTATATTAAAATGAAATTAGAGGGATGTTATATACCACCGCGTCACCACCCTCTCTCTCTCAAACTTTTTCAGTGCTGTGTGCGCTATAAACGAATACGTATAATATATAAAATTCTTCAGTGCCCTCCATTCTTTCTTTAAATGTAAAAAAAAAAAAAAAAAACGAGAATTAAGTAAATTATGTTTGGAGTGTACAAAACACAGTACACGGTTTTCGTTTTTAGAGTTATTGATTTCTTGTAGTTTGTGTGTGCTGTTGTTGTGTACGTTTTTTTTTGATAAATTACTTTTTAGTTTTTTTTTTTTTCTTCTTCTTCGTAGAGTCATCATCGTCCTCCATCCCAGTCGTCTTCGTTTTTTTTTTGTCTTTTAAGATTTTTTTTTTTTGAGGGTATTTCTGGGATTTGTTGTTGGTTATTTTGTTGGTACAAATTATTTGAAAAGGATAGTCAAGAGTTTGTGTGAGAGATTTGGTTTAAATGGAATTCTTTGATAAGAAAGGTTAAGAGCTATAAATAAATGCGGGAAAAGTTGATCAGAGTGAGTGTTTTCCCTTTTTTATTTTATTTTTCCCATCATCAAAGTGTTATGTATATTGGTTTTGATTTTCTGCGGTATTTCTACGTATAGCCAATGATTTTTGTGGTCTCGAAATGTTATTGTTTTTTCGTTGGTTTTAGGCAGCGGCGGCGCGTTTTAATCATTAATGTTTACGTGTTTAATTATTCCGCAGCTATTTTAGCCAAAACTGTTTTTTTCAGGCCACAACAAATTGTCAAGATTTTGGACAAAGGGTAGAATTTTAAATTTATTTAACTCATTACTCTAAATAGGTCTACGCAAAGGTACAAAATTCCTCCATCCACTACAATTTTAAAGAATGATTTATTACATTGAATTTGAAAATTCATTTCAAACCCATAATCAAACTTTATTTACAAAAAAAAAAATGTTGGCAAGCTTGACTGGTGCTTGATTAAATGTAAAATGTTAGGACTTCAAATTTGATAAATCATTTTTTGGAAAACGGTAGAAGGCAATAATTTTTCTGTAGGAGTCTGATAGGCTCTAGTATAATATAATTGTGTATACATACATAAGTATATATAATATTGTGTTCCTCGATATATACTATAATTATAGTATTAAGTTCACGAACATTTAAGCGTTTTTTTTTACATTTTATGCGCGATGTTTCTTGACACATATCCAAATGGTCAGCAAAATAAAATATAAACGACTTGTGATAGTTTGCGATGATGGATTGAAATTTATAGTTTTCGTATTTTTAATTTGGTGGATTAAGCATAATATAAAATTATGCATGTACACATGTATATAGCAAAGACGAAAATAATGATCACGATTTTAAATTTTATTAAAAAAAAAAACTTTTAAAAGAAAATCAGAAATAACGTAAGAAAATATTATATGTTATAAGTATACAAACATTAAACTTAGACGAAAGAGAGAGAGAGAGAAAAGGCGGCAACCAGCAATTATTTCGTCATTTTCATATAAAAAACAAAATTATAAGTAAATGGGGTTTCAATCGATCACGTGACAATGTAATTTAATTTAAATTATACATTAGTGGTATGAAGACCACATCACTTTAAATATGCGAGGCGAGCATTTCGTTTAGAAAATACAAACGTATAATCCGAAATAATTAGGCCGCAACTATCTCTAAAATATTAATTACAAAATTTTATTGATTTACAGAATTTTCATATTGTATAGCCTGGTATATTCGTTTGAACAACTTTTTTACTTTTTATTTTATTTTTAAGTAAATGCGGATTTTTTATTGATTTTTACAAATTTTCAAATTTATGTATACGATACATACATAGAATGATGTGTTAGTGTTTAATATTGAATACAACTATATGTATACATACGGAGACTAAAAAGTTCAAAAGCTAAATGTAATTAAGTCAGAAATATTTATGATGGGATGAGTTTGGTCGCCGATGAATCGATACCAAGAATAAAATGTGGATTAATGATAGGCTGTATACATTATCATTATAAATAATTTGTTTAATGTAGTCAATCTGTTGCACAACAGACGCAAGTCTTATAATTTGTAACATAATCAAAATTTAAATTTGACGAGTAAATTTAATCTTTAATATCCATGCACACCTTCCTGTATGTATGTATGTAAAAATACATGCAGACGATAACACCCCAAACGCCTCAAACGAAACGAATATAGCGAGAAAAAAAAATCTCATCACCCACAACATACAATACGACATTTATTTTTATCGTAACATTTATTATAATTTTTCCGCGAATAATAATGTAAATTTAACGACAATCAAATTTTTTCGCTTGTTCGTTCGTTAGTACAGAGTTTTTTTGTAGCTACATATATGTGTGAGTACACGAAAAAAATAACGGATACTTACAGTTGACGATCGATACAAAATACATACACACTAAGAGCAAATATTTAAAAATGTCAAACCACTTTAATCATAAGTTTCAAATTTTTAGTTTTCCGGAAATTATAATTTGTTAAACTCCTAAAAATTCGTAATATATTGCAATTTGTTAAATTCAGAAATTCTTAAAATTTTTAAAATTCTTGAAATTGCTAAGATTCTCTTCAATCTTGTTAATTTTTAAAATTCTAATATAATCTAGTAGGTACGTATGAAATTTTGAAAATTATCATTCAAATTTTGAACTCTTAAATTCGTTAAATTTTAAAATTTTTTTAAAATTATTATTTCTGAAAAATTTTAAAAATGTTGGTACGGTAAGTTTCGTGTATTTTTAGTATTTTTAATTTTAACTCGGTTTGATTTTTTCCTTTTCCAGAATTGCAATTTTTCAAGAATTTTAAAAATGTTAATTTCTTAATTTTAAAAATATTAAACTGCTCATGTTGCAGGAAATGTAAGAAAAATTGGAAATTTAAAGAATAAAACTATAATTTTCTCGATTTTCGCCTTAAACCGTTAAATAAAATCCGACAGATTAAAAAAAATCATAAAATTCTAAGTCTGTATAAAAGTCTCTTAGAGAATTATACAAACTTATATAAATTCAGGAACTTGTACGATTTGTTATTCACGGACTATTTAAATTACAAACATAAATTCAAAAAGCAAATTTTTAATAATACAAAAAGTTCTTTGAATTTCAATATTAGTTTAGTTAAAATTCGGAAAACATTTTGTTTCTATTAGGTTCTTGAAAATCGATAAATTTTTTTTTAGTTCCAAGTTTTAATTTTTTTTTTAAATTCTTAGAAGCTCATTTTTCTGGTGTGGAATACTTGAACAATTTTCGATGTCAATATCGATCTTTAATATTTCTTTTAGTAAATCTTAGAATTAAAAAATGTATTTTCAAAAATTTTTAGATCCTAATTTTAAAATTGCAAATATTCAGAATATAGTTATTAAACTTTTAAATAATTAAAATGATTAAAGTTCCATTTTCAAAATTAAATTGTTCATACGAAGCTCCTTAGATTTAAACTATAAGACATTTCAAAATTTTACTTTATTATTTTTATTAAGTTAAATTTCAAACTGATAAAACTCGAAATAATATTGGTTACCAAAATTTAAATAAATTTGATAAAAAAAAAATAAATTCGGAAAATGTAAAAATTGTAAAAAATCCTGTTTTAATATAATCGTGATAAAAACCATAGATTAAAATGGAATTACACCATATATAAAGCAACTTTAAAAATTGAAAATAATCCGCGGAAACTTTGTTACGACCGGGTCACATACACAGAAGGAAATCTTGTGCCACAAACTACAACACACGCCAAATGCGGTCTTTAACTATTTGGCTACCGAGCAATTTTTTTTTTGCTGTTCTGTCGCTCTTGTTTGCGTTTGTTTATAAATTTTCTACAAATTAAGACACACGGTACCAACGTAAATAAAAAAAAAAACCAAAGAATTTTTGACGATTCACAAATTATGGTCAGTTAGTTTAATATGGTAAATCATAGATGGCTTTGATTACAATTTTTTTTAAGTATTAGTCTGCGGTCGTTGGGTAGGAAAAAAAAGCGGATTCGAAAGGGATAGGTTTTTTTGATAAACGTCAGTTTTTGTCAGGGTGTAATCGAGCAAGCGAAAGGTGCTTGTGATTAATGGTTCAGTTTTTGATTTTCTGAGATAATTAATAAAATTGTCATCCCTAGCAATAGAAAAAAACAAAACGAAAATTATAACTGGTGATTGGGTTTATAAGTGAAAGCGAGAATAGTGCTAAACGAAATAATCATAAACATTTTTGGCAGTCATAAATGGCGCTTAAAAAAATAAATATAATATAATTCCCCAAAAATTAATGAAACAACAAAATATTGTTGTTGATCATTAAACCAAACTATTAATAATCTCGTGTATTATTACGAGACAAATTTTTACGTAAAGTACCTTTCACAAGAGCAAAAGGAAAACCCAAATTCAATTGAAAGAGCGAATAATATCGCGGTGAATGAGTGCAACCGGCATTACTCAGATGGTTTGAAAGCGGAGTAACGTAGTATCAGACATATAGCGGAATTTACATACCATCGGTGCGGTGATTTAGCAAGTCATAAAAATTGTTTGTAACAAAGAAAAAATTTAAAATGAACGGCTAAAAAAATTCATTGAAGTCAGGAGAGAGGCATCATGTGGCGCATGTGTGTGTACAAGGTAATGTAGTAACCAATTATTATTATTTTTTTTTTTTTGGCAGCTATCTCGATCCAGGAAGGGCACCACCAAACCCCCAGCCCCACCGAGCGTGAGCCGGACAAATGCTGCAGATGGTGACTTCTGGATGTCTGATAACGCGAGACCGAAAGGTCATTACGTTACAAGTTTTTTTCGTTAAAAAAAGAAATTATGATTTAATTCATATTAGAAATGAATTATTTTCGTCATACAATAATTTTTGGCGGAAATTATTCCCGCGCCCTTAATGATTTATTTTATTCGCTGTCTAATAGGATTTTATTTAAGTTCATAGCAAACAAATAAACCTAACCTAAGACTGTTCCTAGTTTAACCGAGCCAGTTTCTAGAGAACCATTTTCGATATGCACCATACCTCGCAATAAAACGTAAATAACTCAGAACGATTACAATAAACTAAAAACGACAGTTGGGCATATTCGTGTAAAAAGCCATTTTTTACATTTTAGAAGTAAAAAATGTAAAAATCTACGTAAATTACATTAAAATGTAAATTATATGTAAACAAATTAATATTTTAAAAATAAAAATAAAAATATAAAACAGCAAATTTAAAATTTAATATTCGCTCTTCACTGATCGAATAATCATTATCACATCTGTACCTTGAGCTGCTCTATTTCTGACAGTAATGCCCTTCGTATAACCGAACACCTTAAAAGGAGTAACGTGCAAATCAATAGAGTTCTTTCCCTGATATTGCTTGGCTGAACATTTAATGTAAAAATTAATTTGATATATCCATCCACGGCTACGTCCACAAAACCAACAGAAATTAACTGCCAGTTATATCACTCGAATGAGATATTATGTATCCAAGCTAGAAATTGACATATCGTATCAAAATTCGAAGTATTTTGCCATGCCAGAATTATAATCTTTGGTGTCAAAATTCAATATCTGTCGTCAGAATTCCATACTTCATGTCACAATTAGATATACAATAACAGTATTAGCATTTATGATGTCAGAATTCTATATATCACGCCAGAATTCACTATATACCATATTCGAGATATTATGCCAGAATCCCAGTTATGTCAGAATTTGTATTTATGATGTCAGAACACGATATATTCTATCTGAATTTGATATGTCATGTCTGAATCTGAGTTTTTGATGTCGATTTCGGTACATCATGTTGATACATCATACCAGAATAAAATAAATTATGTTAGAAATCAAAATATCATGTCAAAATTCAATATGTCAAGTTAAAATTTGAATTTTTCATTCCAAAAATAGACACTTTATATCAGGATTCGAAAAATCATGAGCGAATTCGATATGTTTTAATAAAATTTAAATTTTTAATATCAAAATTCGATATCTCATATCAGAGTTTGAAATTTTGATGCCAGAATTCGATTTATCATGCAGAATTCTATAGTTTATGTTAGAATCAGATATGCAATATCAGAATTTGTATTACTATGCCAGAATTCGATATATCATACCAGAAATCGACATGTCACATTATTCGAGATATTATACCAGAATCCGATAAATTGTACCATTCATTACTACATGTCAGAATACGATATGTCATATCATAAATTAAATATCAGATGTTAAAATTCGATATATCATGATATCAAGCCAGAATTCGATATGTCGTACCAGAATTAAATATATGATGTCAGAATTGATATAGGTATCATGTCTGAATTTAATACATTGAATTTATATTTTTGTTGTCGGAATTGTGTCAATCATGGCAAAGTTGAATATGTTAAGTCGGGATTTGAATTTATGATGTCAGAGTTCGGTATATCATGTCAGAATTTGATATACCAAGGGGAAACTCAATAAATAAATTTAGCATTCGTTATGTCATATCATTGGATATATCAAGTCAGAATTCTATTTATCTAAATTCGATATGTCTGAAATCAGAATGTGAATTTTTGGTATCAGAATTCTATATAACAGAATTCTACATCCGGCGTTAAAATTCTATATGAAATGTCAGAATATGAATTTATAATGTCAGAATTTTAGTACCGTAGGCAGACACAAAACGAATAATCGCGGCTTATTTCGTTTTCAGAACGCAATTTTTGACAATCGGAATAAATGAAAATCGCGATCAATTTTGTATCTGTATAAGGTATTATGCCAAAATTAGATAAATGATGACAGAATTGGATATGTCAAGCAAGAATTTAAGTTACATTTATATCCAAATTCATTACATCAGAATTCGTTATGTCATTCCAGAATTTGAAAGGTTGTCACAATTTGATAAATCTCTCCGTATAAATTCCGTAAATCATCTCAAAATTATATCAGAATTTCAATTTTTGATTTTAGAATTCGATATCACAAGTCAAATTTTATATGTCACGTCGATATTTTAACTTTTTTCGTATTGGACATATTCGGTCAAAATTTGACAAGTTCTGTCAGAATTCGAAAGGTCTTATCAGAATTTGGTATATCATCTCATGACTTCAGAATTCGATACAACATCTTAAAATTCGAGATGTCATATCAGAATTGGATATATCATGTCATATTCTGACATAACATCTCGAATTTTGGAATGAAATATCGAATTCTGAAGATGATATAACATATAACATAGATGTTGACTTTATGATGGCAGAATTTAATAATCTATGTAAGAGCTTGAGAATGATGTCAAAATTTGAAATATAATTCCGGTATTCGATAATTATACCAGTATTCGAGAAAACATATTAGAATTTAGAATTCGATAAGTTGTGGTAGAAATTAATTTTGTACCGATATGTATTCCAGAATTTGTATTTTTATGACAGAATATGTTCGATAAGCCATTAGATAAATCATATTCGAATTTGAACTTACGATGGCAGAATTTGATATCTCATTTTCTTAGAATTGTACAAAAAAGAAAATATTTCCAAGTTACAAATTTGAAAGTTAAATCTTTTAAAGTTTTGTTTACTTTTCTTTATTAAAATACTAATAATAATTTTGACATACAATACCAACTTTTTACAGTTTATACTCATTAGGATATATGTAATTAAGCATGACGCTAGGTATTTTAAGACGAGTAGCTATACAAAAAATAAAAAAGAATTATTTTGTATGTATTTCGTACGAAGTTTTCACAATTATTCAATATAGCCAGTTTTTTCATACATAATATAGGTGTTTTTCATGTGTAACTCGCTCAACCATGCTAAAAACGGTATCAGAATAACAAGAGCACCACAATTATGGAACAAAATCAGTTGAAGTACATATCGCTCATTTGCTGCAAGAGTAACATAACTCAAAATGAAAATTTTTGAGTGACATGTGGGTTATGGCCTCACACATGCGTTATTAGAGGTACTATAACTCTATGTTTCTAACAATATATTCCCCATTACATTTCTAATATATACCGCTAAGTCATTTTAAAATTATAGCCAAAAAGTATTGCAATTCAACAGTTTTAAAAGTGTTTCTTCAAAAATTTCCATTTTTGATTTGTGTCATTCTTGCAGCGAATGAGCGATATACTCATATACCGTCGGTTTGCGAGAATAATGAAACATCTCAAAAATGGCCAATTTTGAGATAATAGGAAAAAAATCCTTTAAATGTAACAACCTTTTATCTGGCATAGTGTCACTTCTAAACTACCCATAGTTTTCAATAGATGTGACGTTGAATTTGATGAATTCAACTATTTTACACCAAAAAAAAAAAAATTCAAATCGATTTCCTCAAAAATATAATATTTTGAGATGTGTCACTGTTCTCGCAAACAGACGATATATACGAGTACTTTTCGTTTGGTTTGTTTAACATCTTCAAGCATTTTTTATACTATTCGTAAGTGGTTTTCCAGGTGCAACAAAAACGTACTCCGAGCAGAAAATCAGCGAAAAATGATAGTAACGAGAATAAAAACTAAGTGAAACTGCTTCTGATTAAGCAAGAACCCGTGTCTCCAAACCTAACCAACAAATGATTTTTTGATGCCTGAGCATCTAACAATGTCCCAAAAACTGCGGAACTGGTAGAACAATATTTCGTGTAATTTACATTTATGCTGTGTGCTTCACGTCGATTTTTTCCACTAAATTTCTTCTTAATAAACTAAATAATGCTACATTATGCTATTTACCACCAGACGGCTAACGAAAAGTCTCCTCGAGAGGATGCTTTTCGTTATTGTTGTCATTTTTTGTTAAGTGCTTGGATTATACAGTTTATTACGAAAAAAAATTAATTTCTGCCACAAGTTTGTAGCGAAATGCCGATGCTATAATGATTACACGAGTATTTTGCGTTTTTGAATTGAAATCATTGTTGTAAACAAGCTTTCTGTTTTTGTTAATAGTGCGATTTGATTAATATTGTGGAATTGCCGGTTGGTGATCTTCCTGGGGAAGGGCATAACGAGCAACAAATCAACAATTATAGAGTGAAAGAACCTACTTGATTTATGCAAATCATCCCGTTGGTCTCTCTGTGATTGTGCTCTGAATTAGAAAAACAACCTTACGATGATTAACCTATAATGTGCAGTTAAATTAACATCTTACCCGTTTTTAGCTTTAGATACATTTGAAAATCCTGGCCCTCAATACTTTTTGTCAAAAATAGTTTATGATTGTGATTATGATCTTTCCAAATCGAACCTTACTTATAGGGTTTTCGAATTAAGCGAAACTATTTCCAAAATTCAGTGAAAACTTATAAATAAATTTAAAGTCAATAAATACCTAAATCACTTAAAATATTTATTTTTTATTTGTTAAACAAAACACTCATTTAAATTCATTAACACTACGATGAAATTGAAGTAGTTCATATAGCTGCGACTATTTCAACCTTATTTTTGATCACGCTTTCCAAATTAGATTCTCTCATAATACTTAATAAATTCACTACCTTTGATCTTAAAGCAGGTCTTATCTATCTTACTTAATATCAGTTAATACGGATGAAGAAATATTACACGATTTTTCACTGCTTAGATCGAGTCTTCTGAACCAGTATTCTGAATGTATGGAGCTCATAAAAATTCCATAACATTCAACATTTTTATTATCAATTCCTCTATCGGAAAGATTGTAAACGCACTCATATAAAGTAATCTGAATTGACATTTTCCTGTGTGAATAACATTATTGAGGTTAGTTTTGGTTCGTGTGATAATTTTGCTTTATAACGTTAAATTAAATATTTTAAGGTACATACTGCTAAACGGCACCACAAGAAGAAACAAACAATCGGAAAAATGGCCATGCCCAAATTATTTTGCTGGCGGTATTTTTTCCGCTATCGAATAGATGGCGGAAAGGTATTGAGTTTGGTGATTTACGATACCGTCTAAGAATTGTTTCGCGTATGAATGACTTTATCTATGCTAAGCAGCACAAAATCATAAAAGGTTTCTTGTTTCCCTTCTGTCTTTTGCAGATTAAATGAAATTAATTTTTTCAATGAGAGCCTTTACTCTTTAATTTTTTTCGACAAATAAATTAAACTATTTTTATAAATTAAAATAACAATTTATTTACTTAAATAAATTAAACTTTGTCCAATAGATTTTAACTATTTCCCTAAAAACAGGTCAGTTTTCGTTTAATGCTGATTGAAGAAAGTTTATTTTACGATCGTCAACAGTTTAATTTATTTAAATAGGAAAATTCCTGCAGAAGCTATAAATCCGACAGAACTTAGCCTTCTTCATCTATATCGAAAGACAATGATGATGATCAATTATAGAACTGAAACAGTCACAGCTACAGATTGGTCAAATTTCGTTTTTGCAACCATGATACTCCTCCCTGTGTTATAGGAGAATTAATGCGTGTTTTATTTCACAATGCCTTTATTGGTTTTAAATTTATTTAATTTGGCTTTACATATTTCTGAAAAGGTTTCAAAAGCTACACCACCTCAATTCAAATTGGCACCCAGTAAATTTAGTAGATCGAAAGAGGGTTTTCCATATTATACCGATAATGTCATCGCCGGTACTTCTAAAATAACGATAATATCGATGTACGCTTTTAAATTGGAACGTTTTCATCGATATCGGTGGCGATAAAAAATTACAAAATTGTCTATATCCGTCGCTATTGCTCCCTATTGCAATATCGCTATATACGTTTTTCACGGTTTATTATACATTTTTATCTGCTTTTTTCTTAGGTTAAAAATCATTATTGTTGCTACAACCGCGATTCCCACTTTGTGGGCCAAAACTTTTGGGCCGAACAGAAATTTTTAGTTTGTTTGCTTCAGCAAAATAATCCGTTTCCCTTTTTAGGTGATTCCACCTACATCATTGAAAATCTTAAGATTTTCTTATACCGATAATAAATTAATTTAATATTTTGTAGACAATTTTATGTACGAAATATTGAGAAATTTCAAAGGACACAAATTAACATTACAACTTTACTTTAATTACAAATTGCAGTACCTAAGCCTGGTTATTCCCGTCAAAGAATAATAACTTTCGGTTGACGATCCAAAAGTCGCTGTTTAAAATAATGAAAAGCCAGGCACCTTTCCTTGTGACCATTCTGCCATCTATGAATAACTGGCATGAACTAATCAATAATTTAGAAAAGTCAACGATTTACACGAAAAAAACGACATGGGGCACACAGCAATTAGTGATTTTCAAAATTTCCTTGAGAAAATTCTAGAAAGTGGCTTCGTTGACCGCGTTTAGTGTCTTCTTACTAAGTTTCTAAAAATCACTTATAAACATCAAAATCACTTATAGAAATCTTATATATCAAAAGACAGTTTTTTTGCAAGCATATCAGTTTTTTAGAAAATTGTCAGAATATATCCAGACACCATCAGAATTTGATCCCGACAAAGAAAAAATCTAAATTTTTCCTGTAAGAGTAAATTTACTTTAACAAGACCCAGAAGAGAATATTTCAGTAAAATTTGGGAATATCCGTTTCTGTTCGTAGTTTGTCCTAATTTACAGGAAATTAGAAAAATCACCAAAATTATTTCTTATAGGTGTCATTTAGTGTGAATTCAATATTTTAGTGTAACACTACGGTTCATTTTGTCGAAGTGGAGATATGCCAAAATTTTAAAGATAAAGGAAAGAGTTATGTGGAAAATTATGGAGAAAGTCAATAGATAGGAAAAAAGTTAGTAAAATTCGTCTAAAAGTACCTACTAAGTATTATGTGAATTAAATTACGGTCTAATTTCAGTAGAAAATGATTACCTACACAGAAAAAGCAAACTTCGATTGTAATTTTTAAATTGAATTCCCCTTTTCCAGAAGATTTTAAAATTAAATCTTTTATGGAAGATTTTTCGTTTATGGAAGGATATCATCAATTTGGGTATTGTGGATTTTTTCTAATACACATTCTCCCCATTTTTTTCTGGAAAATCTCTTTAAAAGAGACAAAACTATTAATTATCTATGAAGCTATGTCATGCGGCACCGCAAGATTTTACTTGCGCATAAGTCAAGGATAACTAAAATTTTGGATGATTTTTGATAATTAATAGTCGCCTAAATTTACAGCGAGTACAAATTTTTTGCGTGATTTTTAATTTTTGATTTTTAGGCGATCATTCGTATCACCAAATAAAGGATATCAAAATTTGATTGCAAAATTCAATTTTGTCTATATTTGTAATAATCAGACATAGTAGTGACGATGATGATTTAGCATGTTACTTCGGAACTAAGGTGGGGTATCCAAAGATTATTGAGTGGGGTTTCCATAAATTTGTGAAATAAAATCATCATATGAAAATGAGAACTGAAAACTCAAACAAATATTGTCGAAAAGCCCAATAACAATGGGTATATCATCGAGTAGTAACCTCAATCAGTTCAACTAACAGCTAATGAGAGAATTTGTAGCATCGTAAAAAACAAAGGCTTAAATAAAAACAGACCAAAATCGGGCTACAATTTGTCTCCTACTAGGTATTAGTGAAGATAGGAAATGGATGTCGAAAGCGGGCAATGATAATTGCTATTGGAAAAACCTGGTGCCAAGCAACTATTTAAAAAAACGATTATTGTGTTAATTCCGACACATATAGTTATAAAAAAAAAATCAATAAGCACAGCGGATTACCGATTTTCGTGGTTCTGTACAAACATGTGTTTGAATGGTTAGCGAAATAATTATAATTAATTTCACCAGATATAGCATTACTCACAAATTTTCAAATAGCTATCGAACATACTAAATCCTTTTTATCTTAATAACAAAAATTATTTCGAAACGGTTGACCAGTTCACTTTGGAAAAATATTGCGTCATATACGCGGTTCGGCTTTTCGGTAATTTCTGTAGCTACACTTTGTGTGAAATATAGTACTTCACACCGGCCTCAATGGCTTACATTGGCTTATACTGCAGTTACTCCCAATAACGAGAAAATATCGAGCATTATAAAATTCATTTACCTTTTTGGCAAACTAATTTTTAATGAATTTGAGCCTAATATCACTCCTAATACCACTGAATCTAAATTCACAGTGCGTGCAGTTTCAGGCATCTGAATTATTGAATAAGGCCTATCTCTTACATGTAATAGAGGGCAAATTGTTTAATTTGGTTTTACCTGAAACATAAGATTTGTCCCGCAATAGACTGTGAATTTGGGTTAAAAGTCATTCATGAAAATTCAAATACCCAGATACTTGGTACTTAAGATGTGTCATACAAGCGGGCTGTGAATTTGTTTTAAGGTCATACAAAACAACTTTTAACAAAATTTGGGATAAGGTGAAATTATAAAATCACTTTATGCCTCCTTTAAATCCTATTAATACACGAAATAATTGTGCGACAATTTAGTTTGGATTTAATGATACGGTTTCTTTTACGGTCGGTTTTGCTAGCGGTGACATTTTAAAAATCACCGGATTTCATGATCCCACTCCTGTATTCGATAATTTGATTTTGCGATATTTCGTTCCCCCTAATCTTTTAACACGTACGTATGCAATCCTTTTTGTTTTATGTTTAATAATTTAAATTCTATGTTCTTCCATAGAACTAGAAATTCGAAAAGTCCTAGAAAATGCAACGCCTGTGGTTTTTATAGTGTCTAGATTTTTTTGAAGATTAATGTTGTCCCATTCAAGATTTCTTCGTTCGACGTATTATAAATCGAGTTGTCTTTGTGGTAAGTTTTGTATTTTTTGTTCGCTGTGAAAATGAATCAGAAAAATGACCATAGAAAAATGTCCTGTTTTCAAATAACGTTCGACGGAAAAGGACGGACGTGTTTTTGTCCTTCTCCTGTAATTTAATTTGAATTTGACTTATTTAAGTTTAATTAAATTTAATGTAATTTTGATTAAATTCAGGGATAGAAAAAAGTGTTTGTGTTAAAAATGGAATAAACGGTACTGCTCGGGTATTGTTTGGCAGGTAATTTCGAGCCGTATGTGTTTTACACGTGGTAGTACATATTTTTTAGGTGTAATGAAATTTTACGCATTTAAGCAGAATTTACGTTTAGTTAGTAAGAAAAACTCATTTCGTATTGTAGAAATTTTTTCAGAAGGGTTACCAAATTGACACAGCAAAATTTGCTCAATTAAGTATATTTTCTCATTATGTCAAGTTTGTTAATTTGTATTTGTATTGTTCTGTATTGTTTTGTGCGTTGTCATGCAAAATGAGTAAATACGGAATGATGAATGCCATAATAAATGAAAATAGGCAAAGAAATATATTTTTTATATTTTTAAGTTTTTTAAAATTTGTTACTCTTATATTTAGCTAATTTATGAAGAGCGTGTTTTTGCTTAATATTTGCGAATATTAGCTAAAACAATATCAAAATAGCAAAAAAAATTGTACGAATTTTTTAATTTGAAACAAACAATTTGAAATTTTGTATCTCCAGCATGTTCAAATAAAAACTTAAAATGAGAAAAATTGTGCAGAATATTTTCCAGCAGAAAAAATACGTAAAGTCACCTTCAATACTATATGTTTTCAGTTGTATTTCGGGTTCGGTAACCGATTAGTTATTTTGGAAGGATATAATTTCGTTAATTTTTGCAAGGTATTTTACTGATTCGCTGATGTTAGCTTTCTAATTCAAAATAAAATCTAGCAAAGCAAAGGAATAAATGAAAATAAAATAGTCAAGATAAGAAATTCTGAACTTATACCTTAGAACTTAGACTTAATGTACATTGTATTAAACTATTGACTGCTTAGGGTGTGTATAACCGAATACTAACAAATCTTTTCTATCCTTCCTACCTAATTTGTAACCGGGGTATGCGGCGAATCTGGCCTCTTCCATGGTTCTGCCAAGACTGATGATTTGGTTCATATTTTTAAAAACGATTTTCGGGGTATGTTCAATTCATATTTGTTCTTTCTAGAAAATCCATGGTTACCGTTATTTTATTACTTTCTTTAAAGTAGTAAAATTTCAAATCTCGATTTTTTTTTGGTTTACACGTGTCTTTTGAGTTAGAAATAAATGCTCTTCGAAATGTGTTTTACCAAATTAATTTCCTTGAAAATAAATTGGGATGTCCCATACACCAAAATCGACCAACAAGATTTCTACAATACATCAATACTTAAAACCAATATTCAAGTTTTCAGTTTACATTATTTAATTTATCTTTAACTTTAGAGCGTTTATTCTCTTCCACAGAAATACAAAATATATCAAATGATAAATGCATTACCGAAATATTAAACAATAGATAGCAATAGTGAGCTATACAGTAGCCAGTGACATGTTGTTCGATACGCACTGTTGGTGCATTTTATAAATCAGGATTTTGAACAATTTTCGAGGAAGTATTTATTTCGGAAGATGGAAATTCCACTTATAGATAGATTTATTTAACAACCCGTTTTCGCTATGGAACCATTCTAAATATCACTTAGCCGGGCAGATCTGCTAAAGCAGTTTTTCTAGGAAGAACTGATTTCGTTTTCTCCTTATTGACGCTTCTCATCAAACCAATTATTTATTGCTTGACTTCAACAGAAGGTTTTCATACCTCCCAAACAAAATTCAATTCGTCCTGAGACACCACAATACTGGCCAACCCAATCTACATCAATTAGTTTTTTTCAAATAATAGAAATAATCCTAAAATCCCAGTCTATTCAATACACCCCAATTATTTCACCTCATCTCACTAAACCACTGTAAATCGATAAATAAAAGTTATACCTAGCTATATAGAGCGTTAGTGATGTGCTAACTATACCAACAAGACCAACAAAAAGGTACACATTTCGTTTTATTCCAAATATATATCGTTTGTATTTGGAAAGCTTTCATGAATTAGATGATAGATTCATCTGAAATTTGGATGTCCACATATGTCTATCCCGTCTTCCCTACACCGTACACCCGTAACAACAAAATATGATGCGACAAATGATACAAATGACCACAAAAATCCAATGAAATAAAAATAAAAAAAAATTCAATCGATTAATTTCGAATTTTAATATGGATTCACACAATACACATATCCTTCTGTCTACGTATATAGCCAGATATACATATCTAGATATATGAACATCACAATCGAATAATATGTCGTCGGCTTTGTTTTTTTCCCCACTAACCAACACTAGACAACGAGAATATCGTGTGCACAGTATTTGGATAGTCCAGAAAATTTCTATTACAAATTCGAGTAGACAAATTGTAGTTGCTGATTGAAAATATAGATATACAAACTGTAATAATTCAACTACAACTATTTTATATACATATTATACATAAAATTCAATCATCGATCATTTTTGTTGTGTTCAAGAATGGTATATAATAAAGTACTCGTCGTCGTAAATAAAATTTATAAAAAAAAAAAATATTTTGCATAATTTATTTGGATACAGTCGAACGTATTATATTACTATATAACCCGTGAATCCAAGACCCAAAAAACGAAAACAAAAAATGTAACCCTGCATAAATTAATTAATAATATCTGTGAGAACTGTTCTCAAGTTTGATCACCCCAAAAATCGTATAAATAAGACCACACCTGCCGCCTTTATAATTAAATAGATCTTCGTTGCATAATCATCTTTAGTTCTAAATTGAATAAGCTTAGCATACAAAAATGTATATAATACTAATTATGCAAATTTAATTAGATACATTAGCAAATATTTCTAAAACCATAAAATTCTCGAAATATTGTGTGACCTCAATAATTATTATTTAACTGTTTGCTAGCTCCTACTTTGTATATCCCATCCCCTCTCTCCCTCACACTCTGCCTCTTTATTTAAACTGTATAAAAATACTAAATCCACATATGCAAATTTAATTTAGATTTTGTACTGGGTGTTGTTGGGTTTAGTCGTCGTCGAAAGAGTATCATCGTAGTATGGATATTTCCAATTGACGCAGTCGAAACGATTCTCAATTTTAATTTTAAATTTTATGAAAAAGGGTGAAAAAAAAAATGAAATTTAGTATATAGTGAAAGGACAATAATGTAATGTTCCGGGGACTCAGCTGTAAATAACTTTCTTGTAAATGCGAATGTTAGTCACGAAACAACAGACGCAAAAATGTGTACTGGAAATTTTAAAATTTTTGAATTAATTTTCAATTCTCAAATTTGTATTTTGTACATCTGAATAGATGAGGCGATACTCTAAAATTTGTAATAATTCTTAAAACTTTTTTAAGATTCTTGTCTTACATAAAAAATTAAAATTTAGAACACACGAAGTAATTTTCCATAAATCCATTGGTTCTGAATTTGTGAATAAACGGACATTTAATTTTAAAAATTGAAAGTAATCTTAATAAGAAAATTTGATAATTAGTAAAATTTTGATTTTCGTCTTCAATTCAGATTTTCGATAAATTTTCATTTTGAAACAAACAAAAATTCAAAATTAATTACTTAGCTAATTATATTAAAATTCTTGAAAATCAAATATTTTTTTCATCGTTGTAGTATTGAGAGTGAACAATGTGTTTTCGAGCTGTAGTAATAACTTGGCCAACGTGTATTTGATCGCAATTTTAAATATTTTTTGATAAATTTTTAAAAATCGCATGGGTGGAAGTTTTGGGCGGATTTTTAAATGTATGGCATAAATGTTTAGAAATTCAATAATAAGGTTTTAATTAGAATTTTCAAAAGTTAAACCTAAATTTGTGAATTTACTCCTATTAAAAAAAAAATCGAATTTAAATAAACATTTGTTAGAATATTTAGCTGGATTAAAAAATATTCTGGGAATTTTTTCTTGGCACATGAGGTGCCAGAAATATAAATATCATTTCTTAAGAGATCTTTTAATCGTTTTTATTTGATTCAAATTTAATTATTTTCTGTCGAAATTTGGAAGCCAAACCTCGAGCAGCAGATTTTAAAATTCCAGAAAAATTTCCATTCACTTCGAAACATTTAACTTTCTTAAAGTTTCCCTTCAATTTTTTTTTGATACTTTGACGTTTATGATAAACCCTAAGTATTTAAAATTATCGAGTACCGTCAAAGAAGCAAGCAATGATGACCCTCGAGTTTTCTGAGCACACTATTATAATACCAAAGTTCTAATGCCATTTTTCAAATTCAATAGTTAAAATGTACGATTTAAATTTAAGAAAAAGAATTTTACCTTGGACTAGACATAATAAAAAATAAATTCTAGGTTCTCCTTAGATATGGTAAATTAATAAAAGATTTCGTCTAGTTTAATTAACCGTTTAACCAAACAAAATTTGAAATTGCCAGGAAAATTCTAAAATTTGAAGTAACCATTTTGAAACAATGTAACATTTCAAAACCTAGCTTTTTGACAATACTCTAATATTCTCAAATTTACAAAATTTTTAAGTCAATTTTTCGAATAACTAATCCAATTCTAGAGGGTTTCACAAATTTTTAGAATATAAATAAAATTTCCAATTACCAACAAACATTTTTTTTAAATTTCCGAAATTTAAAACGATTTTGAAAGATTTTTAGAATTTCCCATTTTCCTCTCTGTTCAAGAAATTTTATCAAAATTTATTTTTAATATTTTTTGTGGCTTTCAAGCAAATTTCATTTTTTTTAATTTAACGTAAATTAATCATTTTGATTAATTTTAACGTAATTAGAATTGCCAAAGATTCAGAAGAATTTTACTGTTGAAAGGAATGTTACAAAATATTTATTGTTTTCAAATTTGTTGCAATTTAATTTTTTTTTTTGTATTTTGGGAAATATATTGGCCACTGCAAAAATTCAACTTAGTAGTAAAACTAAGCATTAATTCTGAAATTTTTTATCAGGGATACTACCAGTTTTCAATATGGGAAAATTTTCCCATTCAATTTAAACGCTTATAAAGTTCTCAAAATTTAATCAGCCTTAAAATTTTGAAGCCGAAAGTGTTTTTCATGATAATACCCTATGCTTAAAAGAATTTACTAATTCCGAGCATAAGAAATAATCTTAAAACTCAGTTGAACTTTGTCAAATTTTTAGTCACAGAAAAATTTCCCTTCACCTTGGAAAGGATAATAAACATCTTATTTTACCCAAAGTACAACTAATTGAATGGTTGTTCAGAAATTTGAGAACTGAATGAAATTTTTTCAATTATTTTCTGATTTATTTAAGCTTTCCTTGTCCCTTTCTTCAGTCAAAGTATTAAGTAGGTAATTTTGAAATTTAATTAAAAATATCTGCCGAATTTTGAGCCAGTAAACTCGTTAGAGAAAAACAAACGTCGATGAGATAAAATTCCTCGAGTAAGGATTAAATTAAAAAAAAAAAAATTCGCAATTTTAAGAAGTTTTGAAAATTGCCGAAGATCCTGATTTCAACTATCATGTAAACCTCTCAATTTATATTTCGCGAATTTTATTAATTTTAGCATACCTCAAAATAGCAAAGATTAAAGGAATTTCCTAATGTAAGATTTCGAATATTTCTAAAACCTTGAAAAATTCGTTTAGGAAATTTTCCATTTATTTTTCAATTTTGATGAATATATTAAATAAGGCTGTTTGAATAAGATGCCGAATAAAAAAGTTTTCAACGCCTTTCCAAATTCACAAATTTTTTGGGAGACTGGAATAGAAGCTAAATTTTCCATTTTTATAAATTTTACGAAATTTAAAACGTTTTTGAAAATTTTTTGGAATTTGCTGATAATGGTTTGTTGATTTTCACAATTTAGTGCTTTTAAAAACATTTTAAACGCTTTGCTAATTTTTTATTGTTATTTTTTCTTTGAAATTTTCGTGAATTTTATTAGATTTTGCAGTGCAAATATCTCAGATTTTAGAAAAAAAATTTAAGACCATTTTTAAATTAATTATCATCTAAAAAATTTACATTTATTTCGAATCACTTTACCTTTCTCTTAAAAATGGCCAAGGTTTTATCATACCACCCCTGAGTGAAATAATTTTTAAATTTCTAATTCTGTGCGCGATATCATATAAAATGACCAATTTTTCAATATTTTTCAAATTTCATATTTAAAATATTCGATTTAAAATTCAGGAAAAGAATTTTAGAATTTTAACTTGGATAGAAATAAGTAATTGTAACCAAACAAAATTAAAGTTCCCCTTAGCTTTGGTAACATGATGATTTCCTTTATACTTAATTAATGTAGAACTACCGTATATTCAAAGAAAATTCGTGAGTTTAGATTTAAAAATTTGAAATTATCAGAAAAATCTCTTCTTCTTCTTCTTTAATCAAAATATAAATCATTTCTAAAATGCCGTTTCTGTTTTTATAATTTTTAATGACATTTTGTGAATAATTAGCGAACAATTTTCCATATCTCTAAAAAATGTGTTACTTTTCAAAATTTTAATTAAGGAATTGCAAAATTTAATTTTAAAGAAATTGGTTTAAATTTCTAAAAACTTGGTGCCTTTTAAAACATTTGACCAAAAAATAATTGAATTTGGTTGTAAACCATTCGGTATCAATTTTAAATGGTATAACACGAGTATTTACGAAATTTGAAAGAATACCAGATTTTAAAATTACCAAAAATACTTCGGAAAATTTCGGAAATATTTAAAACATAATTTAGACATTTTGAACCTTGCTAATTTTGGTATTAAGTTTTTTAAGAAAGAAAGCCAGTTCCCCATAGCAGTCGTAGAATAGTGAAAGATATCAGAGGGGTATAGAATCAATGGCGGCAATCTCCATTTTTTCATTTTTGAGATATTTGATGAAAAATGTTTTGGATATTTAGAAATAAATTGAAGAAAATATTTAATTTTCAACGTTTACCTAATTTTATAATTTTTCATTATATTATATCGATTAGGCTCAAAGCTGATTATTAATGTTGTAAATTAAGGATAAAAAACGGAGATTTCCGGTTTTGATACCAAGTAGAGAGATTCTCGTATTTTTTACTAATAGAATGCACAAATAATTTAGCTTTCTTGTTTTTAAGTAAAAATATAGATTATTTAAGTTTAAAATTATATTATATTTTATTCAAATTTATAAAAAATTCAAATTATATATGGCGGAAAAAATATATTAAACATCATTTTAATCAAATTTCAAGTACAATAAACATTATTAAAGGAGGTACGAAATCACATTCCTCGGCTTCATTAAAGACGTTTGTATTACTCGAATCTTCATAAGATTCGTTAGCATTCAATAATACTTTGCACTATTTAAGGTTGCTTATCATTTGCCAATCTGGCCCAAAGTGCTTGAGTAATAAATTTTTTACATTCCGCAGCTTGAGTGGATTTACATGTTTTGCACTGGCTTTGATTCCATAGGATTTTATTGCCAATGTTGACTTTTCCACTTTTGTAATGGATTTAAAATGCACAAAAGTCATTTTTATAAGGAATTTCACCTGTAATTAAAACATTATTTGAAGCTGCTGGTCGTTTTAAATAGTATCGTAAACATTCCTTAAATCGGAAGTGCCATGATCCTGGTGGCTTTATATTTTGTTGTGTGGCACTTTTCCAATCCATATTCACGCAGTCTACTCCCAAATTCACTATAGTGGCAGATTCCGCAAAAATCCCAATATATTCTTAGGATCCGAAATTACTTCTCTTTATCTTATTTTTTTCTCGATATGGACAAATACCCTATCCGATGACCGATGGTAAAAATGAGTGCCCGACAATAGGAAAACCAATTCTATATTTCGAATGTTTGGAGGTGCCTTGGACGATAACAATTTACAACACATTCCAATGACCGTAGAGTTCTTGTTTTGGCCGCTACATCCGTCTGCGACAACACGGATAATTTTATGTGAATTATCAATTTGAATTTTATTTAGACAATCAAAGACAGCTGATGCAATTTCGTTGGATCCTTTGTCGAATTCATCTCCGGTCCAATAGTACGAAAACAACATTTTCCTTTAGAAAATTCGCTAAGAAATAATTCTCTACAATTGTTTCGATTGGTTAAAAAGGAGATTCCTGCATTTGATATTGAGTTATAATAGGAGATTGCCGGTTTTGAATTTAACGCTACATTTCCAACTCAAATTTTAATGTGATTTTGTCGTTTTTGAAACAAAGTAATAAAAGGACATGCTAGAGGATCGATTAATTAATAAAATGACATGCCAAACTCATTTTTCAAAAAAATGGAGATTGCCGCCTTTGTTTTTACACCCCTCCCTAAGTATAATACACCCCTCCCTAAGTATAATACACCCCTCCCTAAGTATACCCCTCCCTAACATATAATTCATGTGTACAACTATGAAGTTCGGAATTTCAAGATTTAAAATCTCTAAATTGGGGGTAAGTGAATTTTCAATAATTTGTAGAAATTGTAGAATTTTACCAGGAAAACTTTAATTATTTCAAGAGAATTTCAAATCCCAAAAATTATAAATAATTTGAAATTTCATGAATAGGCTGAGTTATATAAAATCTTAAGAGCGTGTTTTTGAAAAAAGGAAAAATGTAAGCTTTCTTAATTTGGGGAAACCGTAATTACTCCAAATGGCAAATTTTTCTCTTGCGTTTTATTTCAATGGCTAAAATATTTAATTATAACATTTATCCAATTTAAGTAAGGTTCATAAGATTATAGATTTCTAATTGCTATAATATTTTTAAAATTCCCGAAATTTTTTAAAAATATTTTTTGTTAATTTCATGCAAATTTTAATTTGTTTTAAATTTACCCTAAATTTAAAATTTTAGTTAATTTGAACATAATTCTGAATAACAAAGAATTTTTGAGTTTAAAGAAAGATTGTGAAATATTGGTCATAATGTTTTGAATTTAGAAAATTTTTGCAATAAAAGTGGGCGTAAATTCTGAAATTTTTGTTAATTTACTAACTTAAATTTGACATCATTAACAAACGCACTATTTTTTAAGCAAGAGCTCAAATTAAAAATGGTTGCTTCATCGCAACATTTCCCAAATCTCTGAAAATGATAAATAAATATTTGCCAATGCTTGAATACGGATTCTGTCATTGCAAATGACTCATAATCATAACCACACAAAGACACTTGCCGGTTGGAGTATTTTGGTATTGCACAGCTCGTAGATTTTTTTAAAAAATCCCAATTTAACGTATTTTGAAAGACTACCAGGTTTCAAAATTGAAAAAGTTGCCCATTCACTTTAAAATTCTCAAAAATATGTTTAAAGTCCGAAAAAATTGAAATATCGATTATGAATTTCTTGGTATCGTGCCCTCTTAATTAAACAATTTACTAATTCTGAAAAAATGAATGCTCACAAAATCAGCTGGAATTTGTAAATTTTTAAGCTAAGGAAAAATGATGAAGATCTTATTCTAACCAAATTACAATCAACTACGGAAATTCGAGATCAAAATTAAAAATTTCCAAATTTTGGGTGAGTTAAAATTTAAAAAAAAGTATTTTATATGATACATTTTGTAATTTTGGAATTAAATTAACAAGCAAACATTCAAACTTGATTATTAATATTAAAATTCTGAAAATTTCAAATAGGTTTTTCGTCGCTGCAATGCTGATAGTTAACAATGTGAAAACACATCATCAAAAATTTAAATTGTATTCAAATTTTATCAGATTTAATGAAAAATTAAAGATTAATTCCAAACTTCAAAATTAACTTTGAAATATTTCGAAATTCTTAAAAATTTGCAGGCATAGAAATTTGGAAATTTTTCAAATGTTTCCAAAAAATTTGTAAGTAAATACAATAAAAACTATTCCAAAGATGTGCTGGAATAATGGAGGTTTTGCTCTACTTAGTTGAGAAATTCGAGGTTACAATTAAACATTTAAAATTACCAGGAAAATTCAAAATTTTGGACACTACGAAATTGTCAAAATTTTAAAAATATAAATCATTCAATGTTTTGTATTGCATTGTGTAAATCTTTTAAGAGTTTTGCAGGATTTTTGGAAATTTTGATTACACTTGAGATTTGGCGGCCTAAAATATTTGGTAAAAAATAATACATTTTCGAAGTTACACCTGTCACGGATTTTCTAGTGATTTGAATAGTAAAAAATTGCGAATTTAAAGGATATGGAATTTTATAGTTCTAACGTAAGCAGAAATTCGAAATTTAAATAAAAAATTTAAATTTGCGCTTCCCCAGTAGTGATAGTATTTTGAAAGCAACGTCTAAAGAGATCATTGTTTAACTAAAATATTTCGAAATTCGATCAAACTTAAACATTAATCCTAAGTCGAACATTTATATTTGTGTAAATTTGCGGAAAAAGTCAGGACCACAGTTTGAAATGTGACAATTTTCCAAAACATTATTCGGGCGAATACATTCTCCCAAAATTAAGAAAGGTTTAGTACCTAAACTTATCATATTTCCAAAAATCTTCTAGGAATTCTTTTAATAATTTTGGGAATTTGAAAGTCTCTCGATAAAATTTAATCCAAAAGTTCCTGTTGTCTCAAAATCTCTGTTTAAAATTTTAGAATTTTATTAGCAATTTAATATGTTTAATTCGAACTTCGAATTTCTGAATTTCATTGTTAAACGTAAATTTAAGGAAGGACAAATTTCTCATCTTTCTAAGGCAGGGTTCAGGGGAATTTTTCATCGTTTTAAATTTTCAATATCTTAAATTGGGTGGAAGTAGAAAAAATTCTAAATTCTCTTACTCAGACTATAAGTTTGACTTTCCAATTCTTAAATGTGTTAAAATTTGTGTCATCTTGAAAACAGTAATCGTTATGCTTCCAAAGTTAACCGAAGAATATTTGGTAATTTCTAAATCGGGTAATCTCTTTCAAAATTCGTTTATTAGAATACACAATTTTAGAATTGAAACCAAACGATTTACTAATATATTTTATTAATTTGTTCTAATATTTTAAAATTAATCAAATTTTAGAAAATAAAAATAAATTTTCATAGTTCCTTAAAATTATAATTTGTAAAAAAATTAAAATTTTCTCCTTAAAATTTAATAATTTTTGTTAACATTTCTATTTCCTTCATAGAGTAAACACTTTACCATCTTTATTAACTTAGGGGCAATATTACAAAACCCTTAAATTTATTTTTAAAATGTGATTTATAGAAATTTTAAATGAATAATTCAGAGCCTAATGTTACAATGTAAAACTCCTGCTGAAATTTTTAGAATTTTACATTTACAATCTAGGAGACTTATAGCTGATTTACATTCAACGACATTCGACGTCCGCAAAAAAGTTGAATCACAACATATGAAAAACAGCAAAGACAAAAAGAGGAAAAATAATAATCTGCTTAAAAAAGTCAATTCAAACCCGAGAAACAAACCCAAAAATTCGTCGTCGTCTTTTTTTTGCAGATGTCGAGTTTCATCTTTTTTCTGTAAAATCGCCGATGCGTAAATAAATAACTATAATAAGGTTACATAAACAAGAAAACCAATCATTTGTATTGGTTTATAACATTTTTTGTTTAAATTTATTTTTTAATGTGTAAAGAAAACGAATTTTTGATTTGACATCTTCATCTGCGAAAATCTTTGAATGTAAATCAGTCTTAATTTTTAAATTCCAAAATTAAATTTTTAAATTCGAAATTGCAAACAACAAAATTGAATGTAGTGTTGATAAATTTGTTTTATGTTTAATTAATAAACAAGTAAGTACGGAATTCGAAAGCAATTCAAAATTAAATAAAAAATACAAAAAAAATTAGAAATTATAGCTAGGAAAAATTAAAAATTTGAAGGAGACATTTTCAAATAAGACGAAATTTTGAAATTTAATTACTTCTTCCAACATGCTTAATTCATTCCAGAATCTTAGTCGTCCCTTCTTTTTTTTTTAAATAACGAAATACAGTGTGTTTGTACATTAAGCGCACTACCCGAGTTCTCCTCCTCTTCTCGTCACTTGTTTTGCGAAACGTCGCTAGTTAAGTGAGTCATTTTTTACAATTTGTTTTGCTCGTTATGTGAGGTGCTCGTTAAGCAAGCTTCCACTGTAATTCTTTCAAAATTTACAAAATACAAATTTTAACAAATTTGAAATGTACATAATTCAAATTTGTAAAATTACTTTTCTGCTTTTCAAATTCATAATTAAATTTTTCCATAAATAAGAGATAAAAAATTAAGTTTAGTCGATATCAATTATTTCAAATTAATAAGATACTAAACGAATTTTAAAACTAAAACTAAATTCCTTAAATATGGAAATATTTCAAAAATTCTCAGATATATGCAATACATTAACCTAGGCATTTAGAATATTAATAAAAAGTTGATACCTAGCCGTTTTTGAAATATGTTTAGTAATTAAAAATGGTCGAGTATGAAAAATTATGGAGTTTAAAAATTCTGGATTGGGATTAAAAATATTAAATTGGTAGTAAAATTCTAAAATTGTAAGTGAAAATTTTGAAACAAAACGAAACTTAGGATTTAATTATGTCAAGAGAATTTATAATCCCCAAAACTATTAAAAATTTGAAATAGCTACATCAATTAATTTTCCATGAGTTTATAAAATCAGAAGAGATTTTTTTCGAAATTTTGATTCCTTAACTCAATCACATCTCCCTTAATTTGGATGAATTTTATTTGCCCGAGTGCTTTTAAGAAAACCAACATATTATCTCAAGCTGCCGTCTTATTTAATTTAATATATTTTATTTCAATTGTATCGAATTGCGACCGTTTTTAGTTTTTTCTTTTATGTTCTATCCGCTCAAATTATTAAAATATATTTTAAATTCTGCTCTTGATTTAATACAAATTTCACTTTTGTTTAATTTAACATATAAATAATTAATTTTGTGAGTTTTACCATATTTGGAAATAACATCAATTTAGAAGAATTTTTATGTTTATAGAAGGGTTATAGAATTTTGCTTCTCGTAGTGTTTAGAATCAGACAGTTTTTAACACAATTAAAAAACTTTATACAATTTTGAAGATTTTTTTTAGAATTTTAAGAAACTAGAATATTTAAACAATAAAATATTTAAATTTCTAGAAAATATTTCCGCATATAAGACGTTATAAAATTGTTTATCGTAATTAACTAATTTTGAATGGGAGCTTTAAAATTTTGAAATCCTGATTTGAAGAATTTACAAATTCTAAGCATAAAGAAATAACCAAAAAATTCGAAATTTCAGTCAAAAGAAAAATCTCTAGTAAATAAAGAAAAATGTACAAATCACTAAGTGAGTTCAAAAATTCAAGATCAAAATTACCAATTTCCAAATATTATGAAAATGTTGAATTTTGAAACAGAAATTTTAAATTAGAAATAAATTATTGTACGAGACTATGAATTTGGTAAATTGTATAAATATTCGCTTTTTTTAATATTTCTGGAATTTCCCTTAATTCGCAACTGAACTAAGTAAAATGTAAAGCAAAAATTGTTTCTAAGAAAACTTAGAGAAAATAGTCGAATTCTGAATTAGAGAATTATGAAATCTATTTCAAGAAATTAAATTTTTTTAAATTTCATAATAATTAATTTTCGGAATGCCTAATATAAAATTTTCAAAAACAAATTAAAATTTCGGAAAATAATTTTAAGATTAAAAATAAAAAAAAAATCGTCTAAATTGGAAATTGCAAAAAAAAATATATAAAGATTCCCTTTCTAGTGATTAAGATTTAGCTTTATATTTAATTAACATATAAGTAAGTACGAAGTTCGAACGAAACAACTCAAAATTAAATAAAAAATGAAAATAAAAATTAGAAATTTTAGCCAGGAAAAAATTAAAAATTTGAAGGAGACATTTTGAATCAAGACAAGAATTTTGAAATCTATTTAATTAATTCTTGCGTAAAACTTTGTAATTCTCAAAATTTACAAAATATAAAATTTAATAACTTTGAAATTACTTTTCTACTTTTCAAATTTTTAATTATTTTTTTTCATAAATAGCAGACTAAAAATAATGAAGTTTAGTCGGTATCACTGAATAAAAATTGTTTAAGCCAGAAAAAAAATTTGAAACTAAAAATTATCCCTTTAATTTGGAAATATTTCAAAAACTCTCGGATACATGCTATACTATAAATCAATCATATAAAAGTTCAATAAAAATTTTAAGAATTGCCATTTTTTAAATATGTTTAGTAATTAAAAATGGTCGAGTATGTAAAACTATAGAGTTTAAAAATTCTAGGATTTAAAAGTTAGGATTTAATTATATCGAGAGAATTTGATATCCCCAGAATTATTAAAAAATTGAAATACATCAATTAACTGATTTAATTGATGCATTTCAAATTTTTAAACAAATTTTGATTATTTAACAAAAATTTTAGTTCAGGAATTGTGAAACTCAATGACATCTCCCTTAATTTGTATAAATTGTATTTGCCCGAGTGATGTTTAAGAAAACCAACATATTATCTCAAGATGCTGTTTAATTTTATTTAATATGTCTTATTTCAATTGTATCGAATTGCGACCGATTTTAGTTTTTTCTTTTATGTTCTCTCCGTTCAAATATCAAAATAAAAAAAAATCGGAAATCGGAAATAACATCCATTTAGAAAAATTTTCAGGTTTAAAGAAGGTTTATGAAATTTTGCTTATCATAGTGTTTAGAATCAAACAGTTTTTAAAATAATTAAAAAAACGTAACACAATTTTGAAGAATTTTTAGAATTTTAAGAAATTGGAATATTTAAATAACAAAATATTTAAATTTCTAGAAACAATTTCCACGTTTAATCCATTGTAAAATTGTTTATCGTGACTAACTTCGCAGCTGACCTAAGTAAAATATAAAGTAGACATTTTCTTCTAAGAAAACATAAACTTTTTAGAGAAATTTCCTTATAATTTCCTATTCATTCTCTTGAATTTGGAGTGGCTCCTTGGAAGAATAAACTTGGAAGAAATTAAATTTTTTTAAAATTCGGAAAAAATTAAGTTTTGGAATACCTAATTAAAAATTCTGAAAAAATTAAAATTTCGGAAAATAATTATAAAATTAAAATAAAAAACGGTTTAACTGGGAAATTGCAACAAAAAAAATTTAAAGTTCCCCTTTTGAAAGAAACTCAAAATTAAATAAAAAATGAAAACAAAAATTAGAAATTTTAGCCAGGAAAAATTCAAAATTTCAAGAAATTTCTTTCGTAAAAATTCTCAAAATTTAAAAAACTTTAATTTTAATAACTTTGAAATGTAATTCAAATTTGAAAAATTATTTTTCTGCTTTTGAAGTGAAGCAGCCAAAAAATAATGAAGTTTAGTCGGTATCAATGATTCCAAATTGTATAAGCCAGGAAACGAATTTAAACTAAAAATTGTTCCTTTAGGCATTTAGAAGTTCAATAAAAATTTAAAACCTTGCCATTTTTGAAATATGTTTAGTAACTAAAAATAGTCGTGTCAAACTCATCGCCAAGTTTAACAAATTTTAGATTTAGAATGTCAGATTTAAAGTTTGGAAAAGAGAATTTTCGAATTTTAATAGTTTTAAAACATGAAAACGTCCAACGAAAAAAATTTCAAAGTTGTAAACTAATGAAAAGGTTTTACAGTTCCTATAATTTATGTAAAATTACGGAGTTTAAAAATTCTAGATTGGAATTAAAAATATTAAATTGGTAGAAATTCTAAAATTGTAAGCGAAAATTTTGAACCAACACGTAGATTATTAAAAATTTGAAATTCACCAATTACCTTTTTACGACTAATGTAAAATCTGAAGAGATTTTTTTTCGAAATTTTGATTACTTTACCAAAATTTTTTTTCAGGAATCTTTTTACCAAATTTTTTTTTCAATTGTTTCGAAACTGCGCCGAGTTTGAGTTTTTCCTCTGATTTTCTCTTCGATCAAAGAAAATTATCAAAATATATTTTAAAGTTTTCTGTTATAGGTACTTCCCTTCTCCTAATTAAACATAAATTTTTAATTTTGTTAGTTAGAAGAGTTTTCTTGTTTAAAGAAGCTTTATGCAATTTTGCTTATCATAATGTTTCGAAATAGAATTTTTTTAAAATTCATTAAGAATTCATTAAAAAGAAATCATTAAAAATTATTTATCCTAATTAACAAATTATAAATGAAATTCCAGATCATATAAACAATTTCCAAATTTTAGAAAAATTTTAAGATTTAAAGCAGAAATTGGAAAGTAATAAAAATGGTAAATTGTAAATCTGCGTTTTTTTTAATGTTCCAATGAATTTTCCTTGTTTTGCGGCTCAACTAAGTAAAATGTGAAGGAGAATTTATTTTTTAAGAAAACTTAAAATTTTTGGAGTAATTTCATTTTCTTTAATCTATTCAATGTTTTGATTTGGAGTGGCTCCAGACTTAAAAACAAAACTTTGATGGGTTGAAACTTTTCGAGGGACAAATTATTAAAATTTGTTTTACCGAATTTCCTGATTTCTCCAATTTGCCCCCGTAAATACATTTTTATATTTCACGGAAATTCCTCAATTTAGTTTTAACGAATTTTATTAGTTTGAAAATTAGTTTTTTACAAATGACTTGGAATACATATTGACAAATTTATTATAAATACTCGATAAATAAATTTTCAACATTTCAGAAATCATTAAGTTAAGTATTTTGAGTAAATTCTAAAAATAAAACACAAAAAAAAAAAATTAAAACTAATTTATTTAGATCTACCCGAAAAAAAATAATAATAATCTACAAATTTGATCATCAATTTGATCATTTGATCAGCTGTTAAAAAATTAGTTCCACACACAATACTCGTTCGGCGAATAACACTCGGAAAATCATAAATCAAAGTCCCATTTTTTTTATTTTTTATTTTATAAAACTATCCCTTACTATTCCCGTAAAAGTACAAAAAAATATGTGCATCATACACCCAAATAAAAAAAATAAAAAACAGCGTGTATATAAAACAGAGCATATAATAAACTATTACTGTAATCGTTTTGACGACAAAAGATATGATTTATGTCTTAGCAACACATTCCACCCCACACATTTCAGTGTATGTATGTATGTATGTATTTATGTATATATGTACACGAAGGGAATCCGTGATTTAAACGATTTATGACAGATTTTATTATTATTATTATGATTACTAATACTACTACCATTATTATTATTATTATTTCACCCCAAAACAATAACAATAGTAATACCAACTCTTTTAATATAGAATACAAAATACATAAATTATCTTAGCCCTGATATTTCATAATTTCTTTGTGAATTCCTTCAGTTTATCGTTTCGTTGACTTTTCTCATAATTTTCCCTTCTTTCGTTTATACTTTGGGCTGTTAGACGTTTTGTTTTGTTTTGTTTTCTGATAAAATTTTTCACTTCACATTATTTCAAATGTTATTATTTTCTTATAACACGTGAAAATGTGATTTTCATGATATGGAAATTATTTATTTGTAAAAAATGTTGTAATATATACAAAATGGTATATTACGTGTTTTTTTTTTTTGGATACGTTTGAGGCCTTGTTACATACACACAATTTAGTGTTAATTATGTTATTTGTGACTAAGTATGCCTAAATAATTGTGATATTATAAATTAGTTGTTAAATAAATTTTAGAGGTCATATGCGTGTGTTTTTATGTGTGTGGTTGACAATCGTAAAGAAATCACCTTGTGTATATAAATATACGAATTTATTTCAAAGCGACCTGAATTTCGAATAAAAAAATTAAAAAAAAATTTCTGATTTATTTCGTTTTTTGTTTGTTAGTAAAGTATTTAAATCTTTTAAATGTCTAGACTTAGGAAGTCATTGCCCCAGATTTTTGAAACGTGTATATTTAAAATATACATTTTTAATGATGAAATGTTCTTTTCAATTTTATGTAATTATATCAAGTACAAAATAAATATTTTATGTTGACTGGATATGACTGTCACACTAACTGACAAAATTACTGATTCAGGAAAATATGGTTGGAGGTTGTTTCATAAAATGTTACTTGGGCATTTCATCGAACCGTGTATCAACCAGAAGTTTGATGCTACTATAAGCTCTTAAGAGCGGTCCCCGACCTGCCAGTGTGGTCATATTTTTAAATACTGCCCGCACGATTCCGGGTTGAACCCATTTCTTTTCTTTTGCAGAATTTTTTGTGGTGACTCTTGTATTCTTTCATTTCTTGGGAAGGGGTCTCTACCAAAAATCGATGTCCCAAGAAAAGCATATATCAGACTTTTGTAAATAACTAAAGTAGATTCAGGTTTCTCAATCTGAATAGTTAAGGTTCCTAAAAATACGGTTTTTCGCTTTTGCCAGGGTTTTAAATAAATTATGAGGGATATTCTCCTATTAGTCCTGGCGCCTAGTCGAAAAATATTAAAACACATAAAAAAGTTGCTTTTTCGAAGGGCGAAAGTGAGTGAAACATTCGATAAGTAATATCCATAAAACTACTTAATATTGATAATCAATTTGGTTTTTCGTTGTCTTTAACGATGACAAAATATTTTTGTAAAGAGCACATTGTGCAGCATTTAACAGTTTTGCTCCATTGTTCACCATTCAGTCGTTATTGATCTATAATGATTTAAAACGAGACAAATATCAGTGTTTTACCCGTTTTCTAAAGATTCAAGGCGGATTTTTTTAAAAATAAACATAAAGTATGGGCAAGTAAATTTAGACAAATTTAAACCGTCTACACCCAATATTTCGTATTTCGGAAATTTGAAACCATTTTAAAAAGTTGGCTAAATTTATACACTAATGTAAAAAATGGTTTACTTTGGTTGGGGGGGGGGGGGACTCTCTCCATTGCCGATTTAAATTCGATCTACCCTGAGAGTCACTTTAATTTTAGTGAGGTACTAGATTTGCCCAAAAATCCTCTATTAAATGCAACTGAGGCAAATTGGGTGGAAGTGCCGCAGTTCATCTGTGCTTGCTTTGGAGTAATCGGCCGATGCTAAATCCGGCCAAAACAACGTTTTTTTTTGTTTTTTGGTTTATATGGTGGTTGCTTAAAAAGTTTTGAACTTTTGGTAAACATTGGACCATATGCCTTTCCATAATCCAGCTTTCAAAAATACGGGTTCTTATATTCCGTTTTGATTTATTGCCAACTAGTTACAATAAAACTTTTTCCGGAAACTTCTCTTTGGGTATCAATTTCACCTTCTCGTCTATATTACATGTACCATTGTCAAAATAATCTTTGGGTGGCCATTCCTTTACATGTAAAGTTATATACGTTGTTTCTGGCTTTTATTTTTTTTCGGACACTTTAGGAACAATTTTTCTTTTCCATAGCCTAATGTTGATTTCGTTTTAGCATTTTTGAACAGTATTTTTATGGCACCGGAATTTAATTCCCAAAGAACGATATGATTTTGCCACTTGACTAACTGTAATTCGCTTGAATGCCCTAATGTGCTTTTTTCTTAACGATAATGATGACTTCAGACCGCTACCCGCCTTTCTTTGAACTGCATTTTTCTTCTTAAACCTTTTAATTAAATTATAAATTGTGGATCTTCAATAATCTAGTTTTAAAAAGAATTTACAATGTAAGAAGTACCTCGGGATTTATTTCTAAAAACTTCACAAAGCTTTTCGCCGCTTTTTTCACAAAACTTTTTGCCACTCAAATTCGTGTTGAGACATATTTTCGTGGCTAGTGTTTCGAATCGACTATAATTACACAATATAAAACCAAATAAAATTATTGGGAATGCACTAAATAAATAAAATGCGTTCTGTTTTTCAACCGCATATAAAAAAAATTCTAAAACAACATTTTTGCACCTAAGTAAATGTAAAATGTTCCTTGTCTTCCACCTCTCAAGCATTATTGCCACCCACTATAATTTCTCTTTAAATTCTATTATCACATATCTATTTACTTAAATTCAGAATTTTCAGCGTAAAACAGCTTTTCCTTGGCTTAAACGACTATACAAATTGAATTATAATTGTTTGTGTGGCTTAAATAGGTAAATCGGCCAATAGAAATATTTAGGGCCTAATTAACTATTTTGGTTAGCCAATTTACTGATTGAATTCACCCAAATAGATATTTACTGACGTTTATAAATCGAGATCACTAATTTCGTCAGAAAATGTGTAAAATCCCGAGAAAAAAAAATCCAGAAAACCGAATTTTGGTTCTACAAAATTTCGGGCAATTTGCTAATTTTTTGAGGAATTTCTAGGACATTTTTGTTTTGGAGTTGGTTTTCCAAGCACACATCAATTAATTTTTATTACGTACGATATAAAATAATAAAAATACTCTATGATTTCCTGCCATTTGTTACCAAAGGTCCAATTAGGGATACTAGATTTCTAAAACTGCTAAGGGGCCTAAAAATTTAAAATACATATTTATATGACAAAATTCCTTGAACTATGTGCAAAACCAAATCCCTATGTGGTCCAAGAACTTCCGTAATAATAAAAGCTATTTGAGTTTTTCCAGACATTTTTGCGTAGAATTCGAAAACATTATTGTGTGTGATTGCGCATGATGAATGGTAACAAAATAAATTTCTGCGAATGACACATTTGTTTCCGGTTCCGTATAGTTATTCTTTTTTAGTAAAAATTTCGAAATATTCGAACTATTTGCATCGGCTGTTGTGTTTGCGATGTGTATTTTTTTGCATATTGCATGTGCCGATTTAAGTCTGATTTTCATAACAAAGCTAACATTGTGGCAAGTGGTGCAAATTCATATTGCCGCATGTTCAAAGAGCATCCATAGTTTTTAATCACGACGTAACCAACTTAAAGTCGATTGCATTTCATGGTTGCTTTATTCATTCATTCAGCTTTTTAAACCAATCACATTACTCAAAAAAAACGATTTTTTCTTAAAAAAAAAAAAAAAAATTGGGTTTTTTTAGCAATATAATTTTGGCTTAAAAATCTCTGATTTAACTGGTGTGAAGTTTATGACAAATTGACAAAAAACCTTACAACAGCAAAAAAGTGTAAACGCAAGTACTACACACTAATAAACTGAAAATCTCAAATCGTTTTAAACGAGAGTACCAAAAATTTAGATTTTCATAATTAAACAACCAACTTCCTTACTTAACTATGCTAAGTAAAATTTAAATTTAGATTACAAAATTTGCATGAGTTTAAATCAATTTTATAAGTTCCTCTTAAAAAGTGTAGGCTGACATTGAGCGAATGACGACAGGAAATCATTCAGACTTCTAAGAAAATGTGAACACTAAGTCATATTGTTTGTCCGAATCAACACATTTGTGAAAAGAGGAATATTAGCTCGATTTTGAAGACCAAATAGAGAGGAATCGAATTTACAAAAAAACACTCAAAAAAAAAGTGTAGGCTGGAGTTTGATGGCCAATGACAGGCAATCGTAGAGATGGCTACCATGTTGTATGTCTCAACGTTAATATTTCCTATATTGGGTATTTTAGCGCGACCCTCAGAGGGTGAGTTATCGAATTTTCAAAAAAAAACAAAAAAAAAATGTGTTAAAAAACATTGTAACATGATTTCTATACGATTTTTTAATTACTCCTACGCTATCTCTAATGACGTTGTCACACCAAAAACAGTGTATTTAACGAAAATAATGTTATTAAAATAAAATAAGTCTCAAATAGCTTCTAACGTTCTGTTCCAGTTTTCTTGATGCAATAACCTATTTATAATTTTCTGAAAATCAAAGAACTTAGAATAGAATATGAGCCATAGGGCAAATAATTTAGCGCTTCACCCAATGAAAAACGAAACGAAAATCGTATTTAGTTTTTTCGATATAATTCCAAAATTATTGCTTTGTTTTCGTTAAAATCTTCTAGTTCTTGGCCGAATGTACCATACAATCCAACTTTCAATTTAAAAAATTCAAAAACATATTTAATTGGCTGAGAAAATTAAAATTTAATTTTTTTCGTCCGAACAAAATTATGTAGAACCGAGAAAATTTAATTTTTATTTTCTCAGCCAATTAAATATGTTTTTGATGAATTTTTTAAATTGAAAGTAGGATTATATGGTACATTCGATCAAGGGCCAGAAAATTTTGCATTTAGACTTATATAGAAAAAACTAAATCTGATTTTTCTTTGCGTTTTTCAGTAGGTAAAGCGCTTCAAAAAATTAACGAATTTCGCATGGAACAAGGACTTGCTCTCTATTTTACCGACTATCATGAATATCACACCTTTTCGTGTACTCTCCAAAACCTTTCGTTCTTTTACCTTCACACAATCATTCATGCAGGAGAGCCCGTTTATAGGGACCCTCTTTCATACAACCATTCATATGGAGCGCCCAACCTAATGGGATCCATTTCACTCACGACGGAGAGGCTGATCCTCTTTCATTTCCAAGAGTTACGAAACGTCTAGTTGGTTGACGGTTTTGTTGACCCTTCGGCTCCTATAATTAATAAGTCAATCTTTGAGATTCGTGCTATTTGGTATAATAGAGAACAACGTCCTTGTTCCATGCGAAATTTGTCGATTCGTTAATTTTCAAAAATTGTTTGCGAGAACCCTATGGCTCATATCCAAATGAAATAATTGCTATGATTTCCAGAGAATTTTAAAATAGGTAATTGTAAAATAGAAAATGGGAAATTAATATTAGAAGTTATTTGAGCTTTGTTTTACATTTTAAACTTTTTTATTACCCTGTTAAAAGATGTACAGTCTCATAAATATATGAGCCGTTGAGGCATAAATATATGAGGATTTTGAATTTTCTTATTTATTGCACAAGTATTTTACATATGGATTCATTTATTTATTTTGACTATAAATTGTTTACCGTTAGAAAGATTATACTGCCATTTGTCTATTGTTATCATTAAATTATTATTTTGGAAAATGAACTTATAGTACTTTTAAAAATAACGGCTCCCAATATATCCAATAACAATTTTGTCTAAAAATTCAATTTGTCCGAAAATTTCACAATGTACACTCGCATACATTTATCTCCCCACAAAAAAAAAACAAGTGTACAGAAACTTCGGACCAGTCTCATAATCATATATACTTACAGATTAGACTCAATGTATACAAGGGATACTGGGTTAACTTTATTATGGGAGTTAGTTTCTAAAACATCTTCTACCAAGTTATCATGTATTTCCCATGATCCAATTTTTCTTTTCATATATGCTACATAATGCCCTGATACGTTACGAGTTTTCGCTTGTTGGTAATGAATAATGGCAACTAACGTTAGCTTTGTCATCCCCAAAGTCAGTTCCGAAGTAATTTCGTTGATTTTTATGTTATAAAATTTATTTGGATTTAATGGTTGGACATTTTTAGTTGCATTTCCTCAGGATTTTCGATTTGTTGTTTACAGTTACTGCATTTACAATCGTAAAATTTAAATGCTTTTTCAATTGATTTTAAATCTGCCTCTTTAAAATTAACATAATCAATCAATCGGAATATAAAAGTTGTTAGTTTCATGCGGCGTTAAGCAATTTGGGCACTTAAAATTTATCACAATCGAACGCTTCAGAAAATATTCAATATATTTTGATACGTTACAAATACAGTTTAGCTCGATGTTGGTTAGCACGTTTGCTTTATTAAAACACTTCAATAGTAAGTGACTTCGTATTTTATTTGTGGATTCAACAGCTCCATTTTTTAAAAAATGAACAATGAAATTAAAAAACTCTGATTCAGTTTCTTTTAATTTATTTAATAAGTATTGGTAATCTACTAATACCGTACGCATTATCTGTGAAAGTGAATCAAATCCGCACGTCGAATAAACATTAATTTTAATATTTATTTCATTAACATACGAAAAGCCATTTGGTAAGAGGGGCTCGACTAATTCTGGCTTTTCACAAGGAATGATTTCAGTGACAATTTTTTTAAACAACTGTTTTGTGGAATACCTTTTGATAACACGTTTGCCGATGTGTTTCAGCGAATCATTTAAACGTATTTTTTTATTCCAGTTTTCTGAATTCAGGATGTTATCCGGTTTTCCTCTGATTCATTTGTTTTCACAAATGTTCTCTTTCGTGATTTGGTTGTTGGCTTAAGTGCGTCAGAGACCGCTATAGAGTTTACTAATAGTTCGGTTTTCCGCTTCAATAAAGCCACGAATCTTCCAATTCTTAAAATTTTTTTTTCAGTATAAATATTTTTAACGTGGTTGAACCACAACTCTACATTAGAGTTTGATAAACGTCCTTCTATATTTAGAAATTTAGAAGATATTCTCTTCTAAATTTGTTTGTGTGTCTTGATTATCAGTTACAACTTTTCCGTGGAAAATCAAGAATTTTCTGTAGAACCATGCTAGACGAGTAATGCGCCTTGTCATTTTGAAAAGTGCTATTATCAAGCTCTGGAAACTCTGCTTGATCTTTTCTATTAGAATTATTTTCTGGCAATATATAAATTTTAAAAAAATTGTAAATTCACTGTATGCTTGCAATGCCGCTTCGCTTTTATATTTATTAGTACATATAATACAATAAACTTCAAATAATGCGGATACCTGCTCTAATGTATCGCAATTTAAAATTACACAAAATATGTATATCTAAAATAATTTTTTTTGTAATTGGTAGAACATTAGGGATTTTTTTTTTAATTTGGATTGAAATAATATTAATAAAATGAGTGCAGCAAATAAAAACTGATACATTCTTTTTGAGTGGAACTTGTTTAGTTTCCACACAATTGTAGGTGTATTGTATGTACTCTAACACACTCATTTTATTAAATGTATGGAGAATGGCTTAAATAGAAGCCCAAGTCCAATCTACCACATACACTAAAGGCAAACTCAATTTCGGAATCAGTGCCATTTCCGATTTGAATTTCATTAATAATAAAGATAATGTTGTGGAATTATGCTTACATGAAATTAATTCTACAACCGGGACGATAGTTGTCCCTAATTTTACAACACACGCATAATATAATATTTTATTACAGCTGTGTTCCTGGTGACATTTTGGTTTTCTGACTACGCTGCCAGTGGCGTCCAAATACAAAATTAGTGGAGAATATTGGGAAATTAGTTGTAACTGAGCTTTCCTTAATAAAGTAACCTCTAATGGTAAAGAGACACAATTTATATATTTGTTATCTCTTTCCAATTGTTCTATATACCATCGGCGAATCATATCGTATACGTCACAATCCTGAACTAAATCATCCTTTTTTAAAACTTCCGACCTTATTTTTCGCAAAATCTCGTTTGTGGTTAACTTCATAGTGTTTCCACTTTTAATTAATTCTAAATCAGAATTAGTTCTCATCTCCAAATTTACATTATGAGGAGTATCATATTTGAGTTTTTCTTTCAAGATGTTGCGACGTTCTCCACGTATCTGCTCAAAAACTTTATATCCCTCATGTGCCTCGCATGTCTCTCCCGATACATAAAAGCTCATTTTATTAAGGTCGTCTATTACGAATTTAAATCGTTGAGGGTGCGATGAATATTTACACCGACCATATGCAATAATATTTTTTTGAAATATATTTCTGTTCCTAATAGTGTCATATGAAACGACACAGGAATTTTTGTAAACAATCAATGCATTTGAAATCGCGAATGTTATTTCTTCTGTAGAATTTAATAATTCATCGGATTTAAGAAAAATATCTGCTACAAAGTTCCATTTTAAAACATGTCATTTGTAAAAACTCGAATTAATAACTTCTATACCATGATCCTGTTGTAAGTATCCTTCAACCTCGATTAAAATACTAGTATCGACGTCGATTTTAAAGTCAATTAATTGTTCCTGAGGTGGGACAATAATTAAAATTTCTTTTTTGACACTGACATCCTCTGGATAAAAAAAATCGAAAGAATATGGAAACGTCATTTTTTTGATCCAAATCAATTTTTGCTTCATCCGGATCAAATTTCGTATGACGAAAAAATATAACATTAAGTTAATATATATTTCTTTAAGTATAGTACCTACTCGTAATTTTCAGAACGGGCGACTAAATAGTAAAATAGGGGGATGGGCGAATCGCGGACTGGGTAGAAAATAATGGCTATTGGGCAGAAAATAAGGGCCTAAAGAGCCTTTAGGCTTTCATAATTAAATAAATTTATCTCTCTCATTAAAGAAAATAGAACATAAAATAATAACTAGACGGCGTGATCTGACAGCATATTTCTAAGAATTTACTGAACATGTCGGTAAATTTGTATGAAAATTACCGACAATTCGGTAATGAATTTTATTTGGTAAATCCGGTAAATCGTTAAAGCGGTAACCGGTAATACATACGCTAGTCCCGTTGATGTGAATCGAATGACACCAAAATTGTAAGAAAACTGAGAAGACATCAGCATTATGATGAATGATTAATCACTCGTTCTTCAGTTAATGTTCATTCATTACTCACTACTAATGCACTAAATATTCACGTATAATTCACCATAACTCTTTCATTATTTATTAAATAATTACATATTTTCCATCTATTCTAACTCGTTATTCGTTAATGAATGATAAAAGGAGAAATAACTCATTATTCTCCCATTGTTCACTAATTATTCATTACTTGAATAATCGGTAAACAATGAGTAATGGTTGGGATCAGTGAATAAAGAGATAATAACCAATGAAGAACGAGTAAATAACACATAAACAATGAATAAATAAAGAGTGAACTCATCATTCATGAAAAATCTTCTTGATTTATTTATGAACCTAATCATACTAGATATTGAAAGGTTCCTAAAAATACGAAGGCGATTACCTCGCTACCAAACAGGTTCTTTCTAATACAAGCAAATGACGGGCATTCGCATAAAAATATTGTGATGCTTTCTCATACAATACACAGCAACCCTCACAGACCAGACTAGGTGAATGTCCACCAAAAGTTATAAATATATTTTAGAAGGTCTCAGTATCCCGGATATTGAGAAAAATTCCGGTTGTGAGCCAAACTTATTAGTGCCAATTACACTTTTAAACCATTTGTGAAATATTAATTGGAGGTTTCGCTCTAAAGAAGGCACAGAGGGAGCCTTTTGAGCCAATTCATCAGCTTTTTCATTCCCATGAAGCATCCGTATGAAATTTGTTAAGCTGAAATTTTGTTACGACCAACTGTAATCTAGGTCAAAATATTCCAGAAGCATAAGCAATTAGGGGTCTAATAACCGCACTGAAGATCCAATGAAACCCAGTAGAAGATAACCAACAAATCATTTACCAAAGTATCAACGACAAAACCACATAGCTCCCATAACTCTTTGTATCGTATTATCAACCTCAAAAAATGTCGCATCATAAACATTAAGTTCACGTAAGAAAACATTTTATGTTTTAGCACTAAACATCGGTTGGTTATTCGTAAACAAAACAGCATCCGTTTTGGTAGGGTTTACTGTTAAATTATGTCTATTATTATTATAGAAACACTGCGACCTAAAAGTTATTTTATGTTCGAACCCTACATGGATAACCGTCCAGTCGTTGTCTGGACTCCTCACGAATCTAATAATATCTCTTGACGGTACGTGCATCACTCTATCAGGCTTCACCATTCTCCCACCTAGATGTTGTACTCGTTAGCGGAAAATGACTGTACGCTGGCACAGCACATGTTCTGCTGATTCCATCTAAATCCCGCAGAAGTGGCATCCGTCTGGGTTATTTAGGCTAACGTTCTTAGTGTGATACCGGAAGGGGGTATGGGATTGTGAGGAAGTCAGTTAGTAGCTTCAGCTCAGGTTACATAAGTAACAGGATCACTCCAATTCTGGTTGACTAACTAAGGTGATATAAATATCTTCGTCTGTCGTAGGCGTGGAATTCTACGCCAGTTGGAGATCTTTAACATATCCTACCAGCATTTAACCGCTGTTTTAAAGAGTATCCTAGTAACCCCGCATAAGGGTTCTGGTCCGATGAATGGATAGGCAGAATCCAAGCGGGTAAGGCTACCTGTAGCTAGGGCTTGTCCATTCCCGGGAATTTTTGAGATTCGGGACTCGACTATGCCTCATTGCAGTTTATTGAGCAGTATTGAAATTGGATTTTGCATTTTCGGGAAATATTCACAATATTCGGGAATTTTATTTCGGGACGCAAGCCCTACCAGTAGCGTCATACCCCTCGAAAGTTGGCCCTGGCACCCACATAAGTTTTACCTTATTTGCGGTTGTCAGTTAACTGTATTAAAAATTGCCTTACCAGGCTTGACATAAAGAGACTTAAGAGCTTTTAAACCTGTTTGGCTGACCATTCTTTAATTATTTTGGGAACTTCTTGTCCAATACCGAAAATTGTGTCACAGAACTCATAGAAGTTATAATCGATATGTCATCAGTATAAGCAAAAGAGTAGCAACCCAGATTGTTTAATGACCATATCAGACTATCATCAACCAAACAATGCAGAAGTGGAAAATGTACACCTTCTTGAGGGCATCCAGTGCTGACAGCTCAGAACGGTGTACCATTAACCGTAACCCATATTAGCGTTAACATGGATCGTATGAAGCGAACTAATATTTTAGGCACTAGTATACAGCATCTGGATTTAGTGTAGGATCTTTTGCAACGATTTTGTGAAATTTAATAGTTTGCTTGATTCCTTTGACCATTTCACAAAATTGAACCATTAAAACTCGCTGCACTGTGCATATTTCCGAAATAATTAATCCAATACAACCGAATAGTTAGTCCAATTAGCTGGGCCAAATATATATTCCATCATTTGGCATATCTCCTATTCGGTTTCTTGGCATGAGCAAGGCATCCCAAGAGACTCACAGACACAACTCTAAGTTTATCGGTAAAAATTGGAAGCCAGTCATTTCGTTTATTAGGACTTTAATGATCTCAAGAGTCATTGTATTGTTCGAACATACCACGAACACTCTCGCGTTCAATACCCAAATAAGGCTTCAATTTGATTTTTTTCAAGCTCAGTTGGAAACGTTTTTTCAGACAATCCATCTTTTGGTAGACAAACCTCGGTTCTAAGTTAAAGTCAACTGCCTTGCAGATCTGAAATACTTTTCAAGCCCTTCAGGTAAAAAGATAGTTACCCTGATAGATTTAAGCCAGTTTGCTTATCTCAATAACATATATAGCTGAGGAGCTTCATTCGGTTGATAATCTTTTCCAACTGTGTTGGTGAAGTCTTGGATTGTTCATCCAGGCATAACCAAACTTTGCAATACAGTAAAACCACAGCATACCCCTACTCACTTTTTTCGATTTGAGATGCTCTATAACGCTTTAATGATATAATTTGATGGGGGAATTACTTGTGACGTAATTTGTAATATTCGAAATTCTGCCATTTCAAACGTATAAAGATCTTCGAACTAGTAAATATGAAACAGATTCCGAAATACTAAAATTTAGAATTAGATTCACTACTTGTGATGCATGTATATGCATATGTGTACATTAGATCTGTTCAATCACCAGATCAGACTTTTGATGCAAATTTTTGATGTTGGACAAAAAATTAAAAAACAGCGAGTAAGCCGGCTATGTGCCGTTTCACGTACTGATCCGGAATGTATGTGAATGAATCTTATTGATTTTAATACACAGACAAACTTCTCTTTCTATTATTTGTGAGTGCATAAAATACACAGAAATGAGGATTTTCGTTGAGTTTTTGATTTAGTGAATATAATTCGCTAGGTCAGTACGTTCTTGCCTCATACTTAATGTATGAAGTTAGAATTGTATTTTGTAGTTTGGTAGCAGCTACCTGAAGAATCTTTGTACGTGCAAACTGTTCAGTACGGAACCAAACTACCACATAGAGAACTCAAGGAGGGTTTTCATTTTTTCTTCAAAGTCGATACACTTTGTATGACTCGTATGGGGGGATTCTGATATTTCTACATTTTTGGTAGATATATTATAAATGATTGGCATCTTCATTTTCCAATCGAAAAATGTTGTGAATGAGATTATTGTTAATATATTTTGTCTATAAAAAGCCGAAAGAATCTTATTGGTTTTAAAATATTTATGTGCGTTTTGTTTGGTCTATTCTTGAATTCGCTTCTCAGGTTTGGTTACCATTTTGTCAGTGTCATTCAGATAAAATTGAAAGCGTTCAGATACGATCTTCACGAGCCTACCTTTTGAACGAGTGAATAAGTAAGTAATTGCATCGATTAAATGTTTTTGAAATTTTTGATTTTAATATGTCATGAAATTCATTTAGAAATGAGCTATAATTGCCTTTTTTAATGAACTTTTTACCGATACTTGAGTTTCACACTAGTAAATATAAAATTGATGAGTTTATTTTATTTGTTTATTTACAAACATTTTGAATGATGCCAGCCCCATACTTAGACAATCTATTTTGAGCTAGAGCTTATTCATAATAGATCATAGGAGCTGAGGTAGGTCAACAGTAACTATATATCTTTGAAGCTATAAGATAGGATCCTCCTAACCCAGGTCTTAATATTCACACAGTAAAGCGGCCCATACGTTGCTTGGAACATTGCATTTTTCCTGTAGTAAACGAACTTATTTGTTCCAGTGACATCTAAATTCCGTATGTTCTAATTTTTGGGTTTCGGCATTCGTAGTGTTAATTTGTATTCAATTTAAGCTGGTTGGGCTTTGTATTGTAAACAATTTGATCGTTTAAAATAAGAATTAAAAAACTTCTGACTGACGCGAAAATCAAAGTCTATTTTCAGCAATCAAATAATACTCTACTACCTTGTTTTGTTCAATTTTGTCTTTGTTCTCCAATAAAGCCAGATCAAATTGAATTACATTATTTGGATAGCGTCACTTTTATATGAGGATGAATTTTCATTTTGGGTGGATGGTTATTACTCTATTTCTAGGTAGCCGCCAACTGAAGCTCTCTCCAAAATTTTCATTGGGTGGTTTTTCAAATCTTCCAAAAGTTTTAAAGATGTTTACTCCAACAAATCGTAAAAATTCTATTTTTTATGACGTAGAAGCTTAAAGTTTTATAAGCTAGGAGCATTATTTTCAAATGACTCTAGGTATGGTTACACAAAACACGTAAAAGTGCTTATATGTTGTGGCATCCTTAAAACAAGCCTACTAGGTAACCAAACAGTTACACATGATCAATATTCTTCTCTTTCTCGTTGCATTGGTAAAACAAAATTTCTGTACCAGCACAGCACTGGTAAGCTTAGTTTTTTCTAAAGTTTTTTACACCGATTTTTATAAAGCTTTTTACAAAGTTTCGCACTCTATTTTGTTGAGAAAACTTGAATCATTTAACAAACCGCCGATTTTGCTTAAATAGTTTTAGTCGTACCTTAGGTCCTGAGTACTAACGAGATTTTCCCTCGAGTTTTTTGATTTTAGTCAATATAATTCGCTAAGTCAGTGGGTTTTGCTTGATGCTTAAGGTATTAAGCGAGAATTGTATTTTTGTAGTTTGATCGTAGCTACCTGATAAATATATGAATAGAAACTTTGGTAAAAAATGTTTCTGCGTCAATATATGGCAATTAACTAGAAATAGTTCTGCTCTCTGCTGGATCTCTCTGCTGAGGTTAAGCTGTACCTCAATCGTTCTTTTAATAATATATCAATCCGAATACAGCTAGTCAGTACACAACAGCATACTTCAAGGAGTATTAGTTTTAGCAGACACTTCGAGAGCTTCGTTTATCACGATAATAGTACTTCCTGGTATACACAAGAAGTATTTCCGTACCATTCATCAAATTCAACTCCTAGCCAATTGACTATTTTCACCATCCAGATTATCTGACCATTAACATACACCACGTGTTAGACACCACGTGATACTACACGAGATAGGTCTAAAAAAATTTGCTGAGCGTGTTTTTTTTAAACTTTAATGAACAAATTTATTGGGTTATTCGAACACTAAATCTAAGCTATTTATCATTACATAAATGACCATTCATTTATAATCAATAAACCACTAGTAATCAAATTAGCGAGTAGATGTTTCCCGATGTTATGTAAGCATTTGGAGGTGTTATCTAGTAACTCAAGCATTTTGGTTTGCCTTTACCGCCGCATTTGTATCTCGGTTAGTTGTTTGTTTCACCAAGGTGAAACGCTTTATGAAATCGCTGAAGTGAAATACTGTCATCATATAACCACGTCGATGGACGAACTTGTTATTTTACGATCAACTTTGCCTAAGTTTCATACACAGTCCTAGTGTGACAACTATCTATTTGGAGTTTGGTCAAAAACAAAATTGAGGAATTTTAATTGTTAAAAGTGTAACTGAAAATGAGTGATCCATATCTTTGGTGACGAATGTTCTTCTAATCATGAAGCTTCATCGCATCTTATTCCTGACAAAAAACTTCGGAAAAACAAGACGGTTTTCTATCTTATTATCGAGTGCTAAATTCATGCAAAGACAGAGAAGTTGGATTGAAGCATCGTTTGGTGCAATTCCATAATTAAGAGGGAAAATTAGATGGCTGGTTGGTATTACGAAACTAAAACCGTTTTTAAAGCTATGTTAGAACTGTCGATTAAAGGTTGATTATATTCAAACCACAAGTAATTAGGAATATGTCTCTGGTAAATGACGCCAGCTGCAAAATAAGATGCCAACTTTTTTTTATATTGTGCCCAGCCGTACTCATCAATGCGCATAGGAAATGCAATTTTATTATTCATGCGTATCTTACTTTGCACAAGCGACCACCAACAATATTACAAATTTTAATTTGAATGTGTGCGTGTGTGTTTTCGTCTTATCAACTTAAATATAATGTGTCTTTTTTAGCCACAAACTAACCCCAGCACAAACAAAGCTATCAAACACAATAGAGCGACCGTTTAACATTTTACATTTTCTGTCCGGTGCAGGCAAGCAAGGCAGTTTATGCAGACACTATAATATAGTACATGCGACGATCGAAAAAAAACCAAAAAAAAAACAAACAACAACAACACAAAAACGAAATTCTCAACACAACAAGAGAAGTAATAAGAACCAACAACAATGTGTCGAAATAGTACTATCCCATTCTACCGTACATCGCAAATCCTATTATTCTCTCGTTTATTCTCCTTTCGTTTACATTTTATGATACGCTGTGTGTATCTTCTCTGTTATGTACCCAAAAAAAAAATTTATTTTGTATTTATTTACTATGTAAGTATATAAAAGAAGTAAATACCGTCGGCCGACGGAATGTGAATCAAAAAGTATATAAGCGTTCACAACAACACCAAAATAGAGAGACGACACTAACAGCAACAATATATAAAACAAAAATTCTAACCAAAAAAAAAAAACGAAAAAAATTATTTTGTGAGGTTATGTTGTTACCTTATTTTTGTATGCGAGATTTTTGTTTGTTCACCAATCTACGTTTTATTTCCCGATTTTTCAGTTTTTCCGATACAAATAAAATAATAAGATATACAGAAAATAAACCAAACAAATCCAGGAATATCCAAAATTATCCTCGCCTTACGGGAAAATTAACCAAAATTACAACCAACAAAAAAAAAAAAAAATAATTCGCTATCACAGAACAGAACCCAAACAGAGAAACTGAAACAAATGAAACACTTTTCTCACTGCTTTTTTTATTTTATTAATTTTCACCAAATTTTTTTCTGACTTTTCCCACTTTAGACACTTTTTCATATACATATTACATGTATACTAAATAAATTGATTTTCTTATTCTATAATACACCAAATAAATTTTTATTTTTATTAAATACACTTTGCAAAAAACTTCTTTTATTTTTTAATTCAAGGAAACCAAGGAATTTCCTTCTTTTTATTATTTTATTTTATACACACGTTCCGTTAACATAGAAAAAGAATTGACAAGCACACACCATGACTCATAAAACGCAACTAACGAAATAAAAGCAAATAAAAAAAAAAACAAAAAAAAAATTTTTTTTTGTGAGAAAACAAATTTCAGAAATGAAACGAAAAAAACGAAAACGATAAACAAAACAGAATTCGTAAGAATTTATCGAACTCGTCGTCGAATGAGCGAGCGAACACATACACACATATACCAAAAAAAAAACATGCCGCTCTTTTTTTGTGTGCAAACGAATTTTTCGACGTTTTGTTTTAATTTCGTTTTCTTTTTATCGTTTCTCACCATCGCTCGTACTCGTCTGTCTCTCTTTCTTGACGAATAGAAAAGAGCGTGTGTTTTGTATGTATATCTGTATGAGTGTATTTATATATATGTAGATAAATTTTGATCGTTAATCGAGTAATATAACACATACTTGGATATTGAAGAAAAAATCGAAACGAGCCGAAAATGGGGGAGAATAATAAGAAGAAAACTTCCCCAACCACATTGAAAATCCATTAGAATTTCTACATTTACAATCAAATTAATTAACAAATACATCTGTAAGGGAAAATTTTTTAGTATAAAATTTGTTTTGATATATGGAATGTTAACACATTGGTGGCCAAGGTTGATGTTAAATTTTATTGATTGCGCTGTTATTTTGAAAAAAAAATCTCTTTCATTTCGCAGTATAGACTATAGAGTCTTCTAAAATCGACATTATGATCATTATTATGGAATGGTGGTACATATTTATAAAATTCATTGTGTTATTCCGTCTTTTAAAGGTTTTATAACATTCCAAAATTTTGTAGTTACAATTTACGGTTCATTGGTAAAAAACAATAACCGACAATTACGCGGTATATTGGGTCCGCCTGTTACGTCAAAAAAATAAAACATTCGGGACAAAAAAGTTACGCTTAAAACCACGAGGTAAGCACATCTAAAATAGAAAGATATAAATGTTCATTTGCTTAAATTAAATATTTTATTATTAATTTTATCTATTTGTCTTAACTGAATTACAAGACTTTAATTAATGTAATAAATAGTGTGAAATTAAATGTAAATATTGTTTGTTTTAAACTACATAAAATCGGTGTGAATAAATCGAGTTTCCTGTAAAATAGCCCCAAAATATCGGTTGCGCTAAACGCGTGATTAAAGTGGTGTAGTGGCCTATGTCAACATACGCTAAACCACAAAATACCCACATTGATTACCTCGACGTAATCTTAAAGCGTGTATCACATAACCTAAAACACAAAACACGTGAATAAAGGTGTATCTCGATATAACACTATCATTTAACGGAGTATATTATTAGCACAAGCAATATTGCCAGCAAATATAAACGGCTTACAAGTTAAACTCATCGGGGTTAGATCAATACCAAGACGGTGCTACAATCGACATACGCAACCACCTCGGGATTTAATACGCCATATCTAACTGTACACATCAGTTTCATTTTTCTTTTCGCTTCTCCAACATTTGGTGTAACGGTGTGCTAGCTTCAAGGGTAAGTGAACTTTCAATGTTTATTTTATTTAATGGTGTGCAACATTAGTCAAAAAATATATGGAGCGTTGGGGATCGTTGTAATAATCATACCGGGTGGTTATCCATAACGAGAATTGTCATTAACTCGTTAATAAAATCCAAGCATAGATACAAAATTTTATTCTCCCACCGAGTGACGGTGAAAACGAATTGGAGGTGAAACTAACGACGGGCGGAACGACTCAAATTGGATGTGAAATACGCACTATTCAAGTGTGACGATCTGCAGAAATCTGGTTCACATAGTTGAAAGCACAGTTCGGAATCGGGGCATCATGGCCGATGCTACCAAATATGGACATCTCATCGCATTTCTCGACCCACACACGGTTAAATAATGTTTATGCGAGTCGGCGGAAATTAAGCTCAATCGAATACTGTACGGACTGCAACTGGGCGACCAAAAATCATCGGAGCTTTTACAAGAGATGGTAGCGTTGTCTATTAAACAAGTAACCGAGCCAGTATTGCGAAATTTATGGCTACGGCGGTTCCCAACAAACGTACAGGAAATCTTGTCATGCATGGGCGACTCAAACCTACAAAAGATAGCAAACGCTGCCGACGAATAATCTACGTGCAGAAACAAACCGGTATATATAACTTAAAGGCTTCAACAAACGAAATACAGGGAACACAGTAAAACAATTTGGCAGCTCAATCATCTCAAATACGACAGCCTTGCCAGAAAATGTATAAAACCTTGCTATTTCAACAAAACCAATTCGGAATCAATCAATCCGAGAAAGGAATAGGCACCTCACTTCATGCGGTAAGTGATGGTAGCCATAATTCAAAAAGCCGGCTAATCATTATCGATTCAAAAAACAAATTACAATTTTTAATCGACACGGGCGCCGAGGTTTCCGTCATACCACCAACAAACCTCGAAAAATTCAACCCATCAGCATTTAAATTGTTTGCAGCAAATTCGACAATCATCGATACGTACGGATACAAAAATCTTACACTCAAGTCTTATTATGGAAGTTCGTTGTCGCTGCAGTCGACCGATGCATTTTGGGCTAAAAGTAATTTGGCAAGCCCGCTACACATAGCCAAGAAAAAAGATGGTAATCGGCGATTATGCGGTGACTACAGAACTCTAAACTCGGTAACAAAACCCGGCCGTTATCCAATTCCATTCGTAACGGATTTCACACACCAATCATGTACCATACTTTCAAAGATCGACCTCGTTCGTGCATATCACCAGGTACCCATCGATGAAAAGGACATCGAAGAAACGTCCATCATCACTCCATTTGGATTGCTCGAGTTTCTGAACTAATGTGAATTCGCCAGGGACAAAATATCCTATCTCGGATTTGACATATCAGCAGACGGCATGTTACCCGACAAACAGCGAGTGGAAGCAACTCAGAATTTTCCACGACCAGCGACGGTATTCTTCGTTTTTTGATGACGATAAGCTACTATCGTATTTTCCTACCCAAGGCTGCACACGACCAGACAATTCTTTACGGCCTCATCAAAGGACAGAAAAGAAAAGGACAAGTCACGGATAAATTAGACCGATGAATCCATCAAGGGGTTAGAGCTATGCAAATCAAAACTAGCCCAATGCGCTCAGCTGATTTATCCAGTTCCAAACGCTAAATTCGCTATCCTCGACGACGCATCAAACACAGCCACGGGAATGGTACTGCAACAATTTACCAAAAAAGGTTGGCAACCACTCTTCTTTCATTCGCGAAAGCTAAGCGATACCGAAACTCGGTACAGCACATACAACAGAGAATTGTTAGCCGCCTATTCGGCTATAAAATATTTCAAAAATTAACGACGGTCGAAAATTCATTCTATTCTCAGATCATAAGCCGTTATCGTACCCGCTTCGGGGAAATTCCGAAAAGGCATCACCAAGGTAACGGTGCCTGAAAAACAGTGGACAAAATCTGTACTCATAATACTGCTCGGTTTAAGAACAACTTTTCAAGAAGACTCTCAAAGCACAGCAGCTCATCTATGGAGAAACCATACGACTGCCAGCGGACTTTATGGAAATCGGAAAATACGAACCGCAATCCGAATTCATCATACAACTACGCAATGAATTCACATACATAAAACACGCTTCGGCGCCTCGAAATGCACAAGAGCAAATTTTCGTCTTTATGGAATTGGCAACATCTAAATATGTGTTGATACGAACAGATGCAGTCCGGCGTTCACTGCAACCTCCATATGAGGGACGATTCCCAGTAATTAGACGTAGCGAAAAGTACTTTACTGTACTGATCAAGGGCAACGAGTCTACGGTCTCAATAAACCGAATGAAGCCATGCTTCATAGAGGCTCATGAGCAATCTCCAGGAGCATCGGATGAGATACCATACAAACCAAACTGTGCTCAACACCCAACACATTCAACACCACCCACCAATACAGAACAACCGATATCAACGTCCACCAACCCACCAATACAGAACAGCCGTTGGCAATATACGTTGACCCCCAAAAATACCCACAACGTAAATGAAATCTATTCCATCCATAACCCATTACACGTTTGAAAGGGCTTCAAGTAGCTCAATTTGGCCGAAATATTTTCTAATGAGCTTCACTTTTTAATTGTTACTCATATTTTTGAAGTGAAACTTTTAAGAATTCCATTACAAGGCCAGACAAGTATCCAATATTAATGATTGTGGATATCTCCTATACGAATTTTTTTTTTCCAAAAATCGATCTACAAAAGGCTTTCCATCAAGTCCCCATCGTTCCAGCGGATGTGAATAAGACGGCCATCATAACACCGTTCGGGTTATTTGAATTCATATACGTGACATTAGGCCTACGCAATGTGGCCTACACATTCCAAAGATTCATCGCTGAAGTTCTACGTGGTTTTTTACATTCACGATATCCTAGTTGCATAATCCGATGCTCAAGAGCACTATATTCATCTGCGTCAAGTATTTCAACGTCTGCGGGAATTTAGTCCGCAAATCAATCCATCGAAGTGTGAGTTCGGAAGGCCGACAATAAATTTCCTAGGCCATCAAATTTCATTAGCCGGTATGCAACCATTACCAGAAAAGGTTGAGGCTATTCGGCAGTTTAAGATTCCAACGATTACCAAAGAACTTAAATAATTTTTGGCAATGATGAATTTCTACAGAAAAATGGTTTCCACATGCCGTAAATCATCAAATAATACTGCAAAAAATGATCAAGGGGAATAGAAAAAACGACAGAACGCCGCAAAGATGGCTTGTCAACAACAAGCTGATGCATCAGATAATGCAGTAGGAGCCGTATTGCATCAAATACTAAATCAGCAGCCTCAACCGTGAGTTGCTGGCAATGTTCTTAGGCGTAAAGTATTTCCGGTGTATGATTGAGGGTATAAAGTGTCGTATCTACACCGACCATTGCGTTCCGGCAAAAATTAGACAAAGCTTCTCCTAAGCAGATTCGACATCTCAATTTCGTGTCACAATTTCAACCTTCTCAAGCAGCCAAATTTCAACTAACAGTTAACCAGCCATACACTACAAGGTCTGGTAGAATCGTCAAGCCTAAGGTCAGGTTTGGATAGAAACATCAAATTCAGTACTATACGCCACTTCATCAATTAAATTTCTTCCTTTTGAATTGTGTAATATTTTTTAATTATATCGACTTTCAGTCTAGCGGGGGAGTACTGTGGGAAATATAATTATTTTATGTTGGCTTTTCGTGAAAAAGACGCGTAAATGAATCGTCGAAAATTAAACCAAAAAAGGCAAGAAGTAGGCTGAAGAGAGCAAAAGATTGCAGAGTATTTGTCATCACGTCTTATACAGTTCAGTCACAAAGTATAAATGGTTTAATGAATGTTTCTAGACCGCCAAAATTCAATGAACCTTCAACTAATGCAACGCTTTGCCTAATTGGTATCAACGTTTCCCAGGATAATATGCCCAGGATAATAGGCTGAGCGAAGGAAAGCTTATCTTGAATACCATAGTCTAAATGAATCGCCGAAAATCAAAGCAAATATGGAACAGAGTATCCTTCCACCAGCCTCCCTAGTCGGCAAAATAACTTCTGTTTCCATAACAGAAACATTCGGAGATATTAACTTGCAGGCTCATACATTAATTTACTTGCAACAAAAAAGTTGTTGCTAATACACCTCAAAAGTGTCGATTCGAAGTCCTTTTTATACCATGCCATTCTACAAAGATACTGAAAGCTACAAAGAATTGAGAAGCGGAGTTTGCTCAATATGCTCAACAAAACAAGAGCATCAGGACTGATCTAGAAAATAATGATTATCCTGATATTGATACGTTTAACTGGGAGGACAAAATTATTTCGGACGATTATTATCTGGATGGCCTTCGTGCTACAATTACTCGACGAAGGGTTTTCTTAAAACATGAGCCAGCAGAAAAATATCTTTAATATTTTAAAATCAAATATAGACATACAATTTATTACGGAAGAATACTCTTATGCTGCCTAATTGTTATGAAGTTGAATCGCAACGTTATGGCCAATTAAATGACAACGTATTAACGTGGCCTGAAAATATGGAAAACATAACACTCACCCAGTTTGTTGCAAATTATACATGCAATGCACAACGCAACTACTCCAAACGAAAGGATCCATAATACGATTGTAGAAATGATAACATGACCACAGATATCAATGAATACAAACGCAAATTGGTGCGAACAATGTAACGAATTCGAATCAGATTTGGATATTCGTAAAAAAATTGAAGTTTATAGAGAATTATGTCGTGAAAACAATGATGCAAATGGTCAACCGATTTCCGGAACCAAATCCATTTCAAGAACTATATATGGCAACGAAAATATGTATATAAATAGTGGCATTCGACTAGCAACTCTGAACAAATTCGGTGCTATCGCTGAGAAATGGGAAAATTTAATGCCACATGAACAGAGAGCACAGTTGATCCATGTGACTTCAAACCTTTTTTCATCAAATTGAGCTTTATTCTAAATTTTCTTTACCGGACAAGCACGATATGGCAAAACATTTGTCGCGTCCACTGGGAAGGCTGCTATTGCAATTGACGGAACAACTGTCCACACAGCATTAAAAATTTCGCTCTCAAAACTACTTTCGTTGTCTATAAAAGTAGTACAACAATACAGGTCACTTTTGAAATATGTGCAAGTGATAATGATTGATGAAATTAGCATGGTTGATGCCGAAGTATAATCGCAGATTGGTTCGAGATTGAACCAAATTACTGGCAATTTCTAAACAAACTGCGGTGGGATGGATGTAATATTTATTGGTGACGCACGGCAAATTGTCTCCAGTTCGAGATACACCAATTTATAGACAAATAAAACAACGACCTCAAGTTTTACGAATTGGAAGAAGTTATTCGCTAAGCTAATACAGTTTTCTCATCAATATTAACTAAAATTGGCAATGGAATGCCGATCGTCTATTCCTAACTAATTACTCTGTCGCTGAATATGATCAGTATGTTTTAAATGATGCAGAAAATAAGATTGTATCGGTAGCAAAGTACATTTAAATTGGTTGACAAAATGCAGAACAAGATTCAATGTGTACGTCAAAAACTACATAAAATGTCGATTACAGACATTGAAAGTTAACAGTATCAAACAAAATTAGTCTTGAATAGAACATAGATTACAACAACGAATGTAAATGGTTCAAATGGGTTAGCAAATGGTGCTCTAGGCAAAGTTGTCTTTATTAAGTTTGATAGCGATGATGAATTACCTGCCTTTGGTATCGGCATGTGCAGTAACAGTTCATAAATCGCATGGTGAAACGTTCAATGAGATAGTCTATGAATATCACAGGACACATCCCCAGCAACCGCTTTATTTGGCATTATCAAGAGTAACGAGCATCGAAGGACTTTATATAGTTTCTAGCGATAACCAAAAAATAACATTCTATCATGGACGAAGGAATCTACAAGAGGAGTTTCGTAGAATTTCCAACAGGCAACTTCAAACGTCCCAATGTCAGAGACTCAGAGTTGGCAGAGTGGCAATATACCACAAGCTTATTCCTTATTTCAAAATGTATCGCGACGGTTGGAGAAGTTTGTGCATTTGAAATTAGTATAGAAAACAGGCAGCCGATATTAATCATTGTGATATACATTTCACCAAACAATTCGAGTATTGAAATAATAGAATTTTTCTGTTATATTTTGCTGTCCTGCAAAACCACTAATACAAGTTCTTCAATAAGAACTTAATTTAACGATAAACTATTCATCTAGAGAGTCAACGACAAGATCTTGTTCAATTATGAATACAGTTTTCTCACGATATTTGGAAGGACTGCAGAGTATGGTTTTTATATCATATTTTAGCTATCATAAACCAATTGTATCAGTTTTGAAGAAGCCAGAAATACCCTTTTGAAATTCAGCATTTAAAACGATTACTTCATTTTCCAGCTTAAAAAGTTAAATTTCTGTCACGCGTAGAAGCGACACATAAACACTTTTTTTTTTTTGCAAAAATATGATTATCAGTTGATGAAAGTTGAAGGATCTAGTGATATCCATCAAATTAACTTAAATTCCAAAAAGCTTGCGTTAATGATTCAAAATTCTAAGCAAATAATGCTCGAATAATGCTTGATAAGTAAATTTAGGCAATCGGATTCACTTGGACAATAAATTGAAAAAAAAACGTGAGAGCCGTAACTTCCGTGAAGGAGATTCTCCACCGAAAGGTCAGTAATCTAAATTTTATCTACAACTAAAACTCCTAATCACGTGTGTCCGCTTACGGATTTTATTTTTGGAATTAAAGCTTTGCAGATAACTTCACAGCCACTCTTCTACTATCAGATTTTACCATTTTTTAACAAAATGGTTCCTTCTGTCAGAAAAATCCATCTTGTTGCAGTGTTAAATTTCCGGGTGATAAATTGACGGCTTTTCAATTTTTAGATTTCAACCGAATTGGAAAAGAATATTTCAATAACATTATAACTAACCATTGAATTCCTGCCAATCACTATGTTAACAATCGTCGACACGTCTCGTCTGATTCGGTTTTTTTTTAGTTTATTATTTGGAATTTTCTTTATTTTTTTTTATTTTTTTTTTATATTCTCATTGCGATTCTTGTATTGTTGTTGCTGCATCACGTATGTATGCTTGGTGTAACCAATACAATTACAATAAAAGCGAAAAAAAAAAATCTCGTTCTATGTTTTGTTATTTATTTCATTTTAATGAGCATGTATTGTGTTATAATAATAATTATAATTAAAGTAAAATGAAGATAATGATGAGGAAAGGAAGAAGACGCGAAGAACACGGCTATATGTAGAATGTAGCAGAGGCAAGGGAATGAAGAAGAGACGACAACGCAAACGAAGGGAAAATGATTTTGTACTGTGTTGTGTGTATGGCTATGTATATAAAAATCCAATTTATTAAAAACGCTCGACATACAGTGAGGGAGAGAAATAGAAAAAGAGAGATAGGGCCACATAAAAGAGACTAATTGAATATATAAAAGTTGAGATATAAATTATTGGAACTGAAGAGTTTTTTTTTTGTAATGGGAGTCTGGTGGACTCGAAATGATGTATAAGCGGCCCCATCCCACAAGGAATCACATACACACATAATGTAATCCCTCATTCATGATGTGGGAGAAATGAGACAGCACGAGAAATGAAGACTCTTTCTACACTACTACGTTTTATATCTATGTTATATAAATTCCATCCTTATCTTCTCGCCCCGATCTTTCTCATCTTCCAAATTTCGCAATACAATTTTAATTACATTAAAAATAAAAATACATTTTAATTAAATGGTGTATGATGTGTATGTATGTATATAGGGTTGTCTCGCTTTTATGCTCTATCCTTTATGCACATTAAATTAATTAAAAATATTCAAGACAACAGAAAACAACAAAAATAGGGCGGCAGGCGACTTGGGAGAACGCAGAAGAAGAATAGAAAATTAATTAGGATTTTTTTCCTTTTTTTAATTTGATTATTTTCTAATCATAATGTGTGTGTGTGTGTGTGTGTATATCTACTTATACATACATACATACATATATTCCTGTAGTGTATTTGCTTGTGTCAGATTTTTTTAATTAATTAATTGATTTTTTGTCTCTGTCAATTAAATTGTTTTTTATTTTTGGACTTAGAAAATTGTATATAAGTAGCGCGACGCAGATGGAATATTTAAATTATTTTCGTCTACACAACATTGGATTAGATTTTTATATTTATGTTGTTGTTGTATTCGTCTATTTTTAATTAATTAATTAATTAAAGTAATTGGATTTGTGATTTATTGGTGAAGATAAGGCTGAAAGACGAATAGTCAAAAGTTGAGTATATTATTATATGGATTAGGTGTGTGTATTTAGAAATTTAGGGTGGTGAAATTAGATTATGGGTGTGCAATAATTATTATAACAGCTCTGGTGAGGTAATTTGATTAAATTTTTTTGGAAAAAGTTGTGAATGTCAACAAAAGTTGTGGGCTAGGTAGCGTTGTTGGGGTACATAAAGAGTCATGAAACGAATTTTGTTAATAATTTTGTTATGAAATAAATACTACATTAAAGCTTCAATGCTTTGAGATCTGATATAATGGAATTGTTTGCTAAAATCAAGCTTTAGATTAGATTAAATTATTAAAGCTTTCAATCCATTGAGACGAAAGCTTAAAAAAAATATAAGATAAACTGAATTAGACTTGAAAGGTAAAAGCGCCTTTGGAAACATAATATTATTGTAAAAATAAGCGTGTATTTGTATTTACCTAAATTTTAAAAAATTAAAGCTCTCTGTTAGCATTTAAGTTTAAATGTTTAATACCACAAAAATATTTGATAATTTAAATACTATAAACTTGGAAGGCCTAAAGCTTTGAGATGTTACACTAATTTAGGTAAAACTATTTGATGGAGCTTTATTATCAATCTTCAGAAGTTAATTGTAAAATAAAAATATTCAAATCGTAAAACAAATATTTTTTGGAAGCTTACATTACAAATTGAATAAAAGCCCTTGAAAGCTTCTTTTCATATTACGTTTTCATTGGAAAAATGCTTGAAAGTTTAAAAAGTTTGTCTTTGAGAATAATATATGAGTTTTACTTAAAAAAAGCTTAATTAAATGGTTAATTTTACAATCTTAAACATTAAAGATTTTTTTATTTTTTATTAATCAAGTTACTCAAGAACATTAATCTGAGAACTAAAATGATTAAATTAATAATTAAATTCCACTGAGCTTTTACAAAAAAATTAGAACTTTGAAAAACAAATTAAAAAATATAAAGGCTGAAACCTCATTAGGTAATGAGAACTTCGGTCTTCAAAATTAAGTCTATTCCCAAATCAATCCCAAACTGATGAACAGGTTTTACAAAGGCCAATTAGGATAAAACTTATCTATTTCATAACGGATTTTAGTCAAATTTGACATCTGCGATAGAAACGGGATCCTAAAATGATCTTTGGATGAATTTAATATGGCCAAGTGGGATGGAACTTGTATATTTCTCAATTATTATTATGAAATTTAGCATGTGCGTGGGACATGTGATTCTAAAATGGTTTTTGGATGAATCTGGAATATGGCCAATTAGGATAGAATTTGGCCATTCCTTTCGCGTATTCGCCACACACTTCATTTTTTAAGCATTGCCAAACTTACAGCTCTGACAGTAAATACTCAAGAAGCGTTTAAAGCGAGGGATTGGCGAGAAAAGTTTGTAGGCGATCCTGAATATTATTTCGAAGATAATCTCGATCGTTAAGCAATTGATAGACGTTTACGCTGCCTCAAAGAAACTTCAATACCTGCATAATTTACAGCAACTCCATCAGACAATAATTTAAAAGCCATATTGACATATTCCTCACAACCTCATCCAAAAATAATTTGAGTGTCACATTTCCTTCTGCTAGTTGGAAACGTCAAAATTCATCATAAACTGCTACTTTTTATTCCTAGAGGCAATTCTTTCGATTTGATTTTCTCAACAGAAGTTTTGGAAATTCTTTGATAAATTTTCAATTAGTTTCTAAATTTCGCCAGTTTTCCTAGCAACGATAACTTTAAGCCGGCGATAATTCGTTTATTACTGCCATATTTTGAAGCTAGGTTTCGCTATTGTATTTGTCGCCATATAATTTTGTCAAATTGGAACAAACGTCCTTTAAAAGTTGTATTGGTGAAAAATTGCCACTCAGCATGGCTCATAGCCTGCCCAAAATCAGGAATTATTATTTCCGGATTTAGATGAATATAAAATTTACAACACAAAAAGCGTATTTCCTTGAAAAATTTACAACAACAATTGCATAGGATAAACCCTCGCAAGAATAACATTAACCCAAAAAAATATTGGGTTAAATTAAACCCAATTCTAATTTCTGGTTATGATACCTGCCACCAGGTCATATTACATATTAAATTTATATTTTATTTCGAAAAGTTGGCTTTTGCCAATTAAATCAAATTGGCTATGTAACGAAGCATAAAAAATAAAAATATAAGAAAAAAGCAAAAATGCATGTTACAAAGCGTACCCCTAAATGTTGTTTAATTTTGTTTGCGTCGATTTGCAGTGTATAAATAATCAATAACCATCTACCTTATTTTCGATTCTATATTTTTTTTTTGTTACCATCTACATTTAATTTTTTTTTATTAGGTAGTCATACAAGTTTTTATTGTTCGGCGGGAATTTTAGCGCGGGAATTGGTTTTTTTTTATTGCATTGGAAATCATATAAATAGTCGTAAAGCCATTGAATCAGGGAGTTTAATTTTGGCCATTAAGTGGTACGCATAAAGTAATCGTGAAAATAAGTTTGTGCAAAAAAATAAAAAGAAAATAAGAAGAAAAGAAAATTTATTATATTGTAAATTAATAACAAAGTTTAATATTATTTTGTTAATTTTTTTTTTATTGTTCTAAAATTTGAAAAAAAAAAAATTCAAATTGTATACAAGTATATACAGATATACTATTTACATAATCGTAATTATTTTGTAATCATTATTATATTTTGTTTTATTGAGTGATAAAGTGAGAGTGATTTTTTTTTTTCTTATCAAAAATCACGGCCAAGTCCACAATAAGAACGTATAAAAACCAGTGGACAAGTGGTAAATGTGCTAACGTAAAGTTTAAGTCTAAGAACATTCACGAACATTCTAAACTGTAAAACAGCGAAACTGTGGAAAACTGTGAATAAATTTAAGAAGTTTGGTTTGTTCAAAAATAGTAAAGAGTGTAAAATATAGATAAACTCGAGTGAAAGAAACACTTTGATTGTGAAATTGAACATGAACAAGACTATTTGTTAATTTTTTTGTGTGAGTGATACTTCGGTGGTCTAGGAAAAAACAAACATTACACCTGAATGACAGACACCGTTAAGTTAGACTGCGTGAAGGTTACGTCAAGAACATTCACGAGCATTCTAGAATTTTAAGAGTGTTTTTTTTTTATACCAATTATACAACACTAGTTGTGAGGGAAAATCCCTTTCTAAAATTAAAAGGTGCAATTTTTTTGTTTTTTTCAAAATTAAATAAATAAATGATCACTAGTGAGAAATAAAAAAATAAAAAAAAATAAAAAAAAAGTGAATTAAAATAACCACTAAGAACAATTTGATGATTCAACAATCAACATCTGCATCAACAGTTCAACATTTGCATACAGAAATCTCAGCTGAGTGAAAAAAATTTTTTTATCATTTTTTTTTTATTATTTATTGTCTAATTTTTATATTATTTCATTACTTTTATATAATTTTTGTTACAATTTTCTTTTGTTAGTATTAATTAATTAGTTAAGGTAATTATATTAGGGGTTTAGGGTTAGCTAGTTAGGTGAATTTTGTAAATAATTTCATTTCTTCTTATGTTTTTTTTTTCTCTCTTTTCTCTCATTTTTTTCTTGTAATTTTTTTTTTTTAAAATATATATTTGTATTTAAGTTTTTTTTAAATTAAATTTTGGCGTTTTCCGTTTTATAAATAATGAGATAATTTAAGAGAGAGTATTTGAGGATGAGTTAGGGTAAGTCGGATCCTGAATAGGTAAGGTATCGGAGTCAGTCCTTCCCGCGGTTACAATGTGACTCACATAAACTCTAGAAAACCCCACGCCCTTACCCTGAAGCTTAGCCAGCAACGACCGCTCTAGAGTCCCTGTGTGGGTCCAAAATTTCTGATAACACAGAATATGAGTTGGAGGAACTAATTGTTTTCGAATATTCATTTAGATTTTGATAATGTGTTGTCCTCCAGCTCATACCAAGTGTTACAGCTATTTTCTTGGGAAACAAATAAACCCAAAATAGTTTGGATTCAATTTTGGTCAACAAAATACGCTAAAAGCCAGCAATTAAAAAACTCCTTTATAATTTTTTAGATTTTCGTGTCATTAAAGAAAACACGAGTGAAACGGATAGCTTTTACACTTGTCCATGAATAGTGAACAGCTGAGACATAAATATGGGAAAAAGGTAGAATGTTGCGACGACTATCCAACACTTAGATTTTCCTAATATTTTCAAACTTTAAATAGTTCCAAGAATTACAAATTATTCTCCAGCACATAAAGATCTACTTCCAAATATTTTAAACTTTTTGCAATATTGATTTCATCGGCCAAATTTAATTCCTTTAAAGATAATGAGGTTCTAATTCGGGATATTTTAGATTTCTGGACTTGTTTTGATTGGTAAACAGGCTCTGCAAACAAACTTTCTCGTCGCCCAATTCCAATTATAAATTTGATTAGAGCATTTTAAGCTCGGGCGGTGATGATTTAATTAATGAATTCAATAATCTTGTCCCTTAGCCCAGAATGCTCATTGCGAGAATGTTGTTTCATCAGTTCTTCGCAAATGGAAAGAATAAACATATCGCTGGTGACGATACAAAGTTGTATCTACAAAATCGTTTTATTTTTTTTTATTTATTTATTTATTTATTATTACGCAAATTTTGGTACACCCCATTTTGAGCAGAAGCTCATTCGTCATAGAGTGTACATATATAATCGACCAACATAAAATAATATGCAAAATGAACTGCTAGATTAGAGCACAACCGCTACACCTCGTCCTGAGTTAAGCGTTCACCATATTTAAGGTAAAAATTCGAATCCCAATTTCCTGAACTTCTTTTTCTTTAGCCAGATTAGCGCATCCGCTATACATTTCGGTCATTGTCCATTTACCTTAGATAACAGTGATGAATGCGACATCACAGATCCTCACACACATTTGTATATTAATTAATACAAATAATGAATTTTAAATTATTAATTTTTAAAGAAAATACAACAAACAAAAAAAAAATGATTTATCTCTAAGCAAATTAGTGATTAGTCTAGCTTATTTAATTAAATTTGTGATAGCGAAAAAATATTTAATTTTGTTAGTTCATTATTTAACATTTTTACTATGACAAATTTGCTCGTTTTTCCCGTTTTAATTGTAGCCTAATCGTATGCGTCAGGTTTAATGAGAAAAACCAGAAAAACAGAAAACACTTGATTTCAATCATTTATCGCCAATTGTATGAACGGTACTAAATCGCAGCAATTAAATCTTTATTTTAAAATGTCGATTTTTTATTCACATTCATTTTATAAGGAGAGAGAAGGAAAACAAATGTTGTGTAAAATTGTGAAATTTACAGAGTTTAAAGATAATGAATAAGGGTTATAGAATTCATTGATTTTATAAAATTTGCAGAATTCAAAGAATTTTTAGTATTTATAAAAGTTAGGGAATTTTAGAAAATATAAAATAGAAAAACAATTTAAGTTAGCAGAATTTATAGAATCTATCAGTTAAAACAATTACAGGACTTATACATAGAATCTACAAAATTTAAGGATATTAAAAAATTCATAAAATTTATTAAATTTATAAAGTTTTTGGAATTTGAAAAATTTATCGAATTCATAAAACTTATTAAATTTTATAAAATTATTTTATAAATTTACTGAATTTTTCACCTGCTGCAACCGGAAAGAGCAAGTCTTGGGAGTCCTATGACAGCGCATAAACTGGAAAGGCTGATAATTTCTAACTAGTCTGGCCAGAACTAGATTTTGAACGTACCAGAACATTAAGCTCTCGTGAATTTTCAACGGTCATAGCAATACACACGCGACGCTGCCTTTTTGGAGACAATGCAAGATGGCTGAATTTAGAGGCAAATGACATCTGTAGAAGCTGTTTGAACGAGGAAGGAAAGGGACTGTGGTTCACAAGATCAAGATGAACAGCCTGTTGGATCTCGAAAACAGTAAAGTGCGCGATGTTCTACGCTACCTAAATAGCTCTAAATGGTTTCAATAACGGTGAAGGAGATGCATCCTGTGCCACTCCAACTAACCTAATCTAACCTACGAACTTACTCGATTTATAGAATTCAAAAAAATTTTAGGATTACTAAAATTTATAGAATTTATCGAATTTATAGCAATTACTGAATTTTTAAAATAAGTCAAATTTGAGTTGGTAGAATTTATAGAACTGACCGACTTGAACAATTTAAAGAACGTATTGAATCTATAAAATTTAAATAATTTATAAAATTTAGAGAATTTGAGGAGATTATATAATTTATATAATTGATGGAATTTATAAAATACCTAATATTTAAAAAATTTATTGGTTTTATCAGCATTAACGAATTCCATGATTCCGGTGTTTGTGGATATTTCACTTTAGTTCAATAAAACTTGATTTACTTATTGAATTATTTCGTATTTTTCAATCCTTTATATACTAACATTTTTTAGAATTTCACTGGTTGTGCTGTAAAATTTTTTGATTCAAAACTATTTTGTAGTTAGTTGATTGCACGTTGAGTATAAATCCTATATGATTTGTTGGTTTATTCAGTTGTTCAACATAAATCGGTTGTATTTAATACATCCTCTTTCTTCATTCTGTGTATTACTTGTAAATTTGTATCAAAATTTATGTAATTGTGTTGCGTAGAATTTATATGTTAAGCGAATTTGGACTCAGGATTGAGTCTATCCCGTTTATCCTAAATAAAACGCTGGACAATTTGAACATGTTAATTTGTAAACCCATAGTTGCGTTATTCCTGTTTCTAATTAATTTTTCGAATTTAAGCATATTAAAATTTATAATAATTACAATCTTTGCAGAACTTATAAAATTTATAGAATTTATTGGACTTTTAAGATTTATCAAAGTTCCAGTATAATAACTGAAGAATTTATGAGATTTGTAGAATTTAAAGAACTTACTGAATTTCAAAACTGTATCCATATATTTTATAGAATTATTCATAGAATTTATTGAAGTTATAGAATATTAATGTTTACACAATTTATCAACATTTTTGGATTTATGGAATTTGTAGAATTGAAACAATTTATAAAATTTATGGAATTTAAACAAATTATGAAATTTTTGAAATTAGTAAAATTTGTAGAATTTATAAAACTGACAGACTTAAAACAATTTTTTTACACTTTCAAAATTCATTGATATTTGAACGAACACATTTTTTTCGAACATACAATACCATAACTTGATAAAATCATCGGCGAGCTGTGATTACGGAGCTTTAAACACCGTCTGGATTTCACATTTCTGTTGAAATAAACTATGTTTTAAAGATCATTTGGAGCTTTCTTACAGTTATTAGCTTCATATTGTAAAAATTGGTCAGTTAATATAATAATTGATCAAAATAATACAAGTATTATTAAATATTTCCTAATTTTAAAATTAGAGATTTTCGAAAATATTATTTTAAATCGTAAAACATTAAAGCGGTAGAAAATGAATTTTCAAAAATTGCCCTTAAAGTTAATCGAAAACAATAATCTTCAAGTAATAGATTTCAAATTTTTAAGAAGATTTAAAATTTACAGAAAAACTGGTTCTAAGATATTTATAAAAATATAAACAAACAACAAATATAAACAACACCCTAAATTTTACTATAATAAGTAAATAATAAATTACTGTTCAATTAAATAAATTTCCTTGGGTTGATATGGCTTAGTAGAAATGTTTTGGCCTAGATCGGCTAAAGTCCAGGGTTCGATTGTGGCCAAGGCATTTTAGTTTTGTTTTTCAATTTATATTTTTTTTACGTGATAACATCTAACACCGCATGTTCGGAAAATTGACAAGAAATGTTTCCCTTGGTTGTGGGCAATTACTAATCAACTGAAAACCCAGTAAGACTCGGGAATTGCGGTCTAATCGGAGAATGCAGAGATTCAAATGTGAAAAATCCTGATGCAAGAATTCGAGACTAAGATGGGGGCTGTCTAATCAAACTGAATGGCTGGTGCTGTGATTCCGGCGTTAAACGACTGAGTAATTTTTATAATATGTTATCCAACTCTTTTAGTGCATCTCTGTTATGAATGAGCTCATGCTCAAAACAGAATGTACCAAAAGCTTGTATTAAATCAACAAATAAATAAATAAATTAATTAAATTTTACTATTAGCTACTAATATCAAATCAAGCGCTTCTATAAATCAAATCATCTTAATCATTCTTAAAGAAATCATATTTAAAATTAAAAGTTTGTTACACATTTTTTATAAAGGGAACACCAATTTCCATTCCATTTTTCTTTAATTAATCTTTTTCTTTGTCCAAGCTTTTACTAAATCGAGCCTAACCAAGCGCAAATTTTAGTGATAAATAAAAAAATTATTATTTGCTTGTAGTATGCTAGAAAAACGTACGTCCACATCAAGAAAAAAAAATGTTTTGTAGCAAACGTATGTCTATTACTTATATTGTTTTTTGTTTACAAAATATATGATACTTTGACAGTGCTCTGTAATTTGTTTATAAAATTTGTTGGTGTGTTTTCATTAATACATTAATTACGAAACATTAGCGATATATTTTTCCTTATGAGTATCTCTATGCATATCACTAAAATATGTTTTACCTTAGTGATATTGTTTGTTTTGTATGGATGAAAAATAGAACTTATAGCAGTTTTGGCTGCATACAGTTTTTTAGTAAAAAAATATTTTTCAAACATAAATTTTTTTTATCACTAAAATTTACGCTTGGTTAGGCTCCTGAAATATAAATTATCAAAATTATATTTAATCATTATATTACCAGGTAAGTATGTTAAGAAAATTACTTCAAGCTTCCAAAATTATTTTCGGAGCTTTTATTTTTGTTTAACTTCAGTGAGTAAATCATTGGTTTTCTGTTTTAGGAAGATTTAAATATCGTTTCTGTAGAAAACTACCTTTAAATTTAATATTTATTTTCAAATAAATTAAACTTTAAAGCTCGTTTAAAATTAATGGTCAATTTCAAATTAATTTCCTTTATTACATTAAGCTTTTGGTTTTTCAAAATAAATAAATTTAATTAAACTTATTATTTTTTCTTCGTAATATATTAAAACTTTTGAGTTAAATCAATTTATCTTTTCAAAAGCATTAGAATACCATCGTTGGTAAATTAGTACGTTATGTTAAAATAATGTGCACTGTGCTCTAAGCTTTTATGTACTTTAAAAAGTTTGGATTCAAATAAAATATTAGAGATGGGTAAGTAAACCTGGTAATTTCATAAAATTTCGAGACTGAGTTTACAATTAGTTTTATTGATTGAGTTAAACAGTAATCTATTTCGGTATGCAATAAAAACCATGTATGTGTGGTGGGGAAGGTGAACTTCGTTGAACCTTATTTATTCAAAATTTGAACAATGCATTAGATGTTCATGCTTTTCAACAGAAGTTTAAAAAGTTGTCATTTACAATATTTGTTTGTGGAAGCTTTCATATTTAGGTTCATCAAGCTTTTAGAAGGTTTTAGAGCAGATTAATTTAGAAATAGAAACGATTAGTTTTACTTTCAAATTTACGGTTTTTGCTCTGGTGTCCAGTTATATTTTTTAGATTAATTTGACTTAGGTTAGATTTGCGTCAAATTAGAATGCAAATCAAATCATTCAAAATCGATCATCTTAATTGCAGGCAATTATATTTTATTAGTCAAGCTTTTAAGAATTTATTCGCAATAATCACTAATGCTTTGCTTATTATCGTTAAATTTGAAGCATTAAATGTTAAGCTGTTAGCTTTAATTTTTTTTCTTTTTTTAACTTTTAAAAAGAATAATAGGAAAGCTTCCTTTTGTTAATTAACTTGGATTTCTACTTTGAAAATTATCTCTATTAATATTTTGAAATATCTTAGCTTTTAAATTTAAATTTTTCTAAAGCTTTCGTAAAGAAAGTAAATCAAAACTTTAAAAGCAGGTCGCAAATTTATACGAATAAGAAACCAGCCAACTACTACCATTTTATATAAAATTATTATTCAGGAAGCTTTAAAGTGCACAGAAAATGTTTCCTTCCTAAAAAATTTTTGAACCAAATAAAAATTGTAAACCTCAATATTCCATAACAAAATGAAAAGTTTATTGCAGATTTTTATATAAAATGAATGAAAATTCATTGAATTTTTATTTTAAAATATCGAATTTTAAAAGCTAAATATATGTTTCTATGTTGCAAATTTTCTCAGTTAATATTTTGAAATAGCCTAGCTTTTAAAAATTTAATTTTACTTGAACTATTGTAAAGAACGATCGATTAAACTTTAGAAATTTACAATTTAAAACTTTAAAATCAGTTTTTTCTGATATATAAAATCTTTGTTCAGAGAGCTTCAAAGTTCACTGAAAAACAATCTTGTTTCCAAACCAATTTTGATAAAGGAGACCCAATTAGGCACACTAATAATTGACCAAAATGTTACTACTATCAAATATTTTAAAATATTAAAGCTTTTTGGAAATATATAATTTAAAATAAAAAGTTTTAAAATCTTAAACATTGAAGCGGTTAGAAAATGGGCTTTCACAAACTTCCTCATCATGGTAATCGCAAACAATAATCAGAAACAGATGAAATTAGGACAACAAAAATTCCAGAAAGAGCTTCTGAATATTAAATAATTTATCTCCGTTGTCCACATAACTTTCTTTGTAAAATTTAGAAGCCGTAAGTTTAAAAGATTACTATTTTACGTAGTTTTAGAGAATAATGCATTAAATTGGTTTACTAAACAAAAAATTTAACCAAAAGCTAAATACCTGAAATTTTTCGATGAAAGTTTTTTGTTTTTAAACAACATTGAGAAAACTAAATTTTATTTTAAAAGTTCATTGCAAATATTTAATAAGTATTTTTTAACAAGCTGAAACTCCATAAACCTCTTATATGCTTTCAAAGTTTTTCTTTAAGCCTCCTAAATATTTTATTTTACCGATTAAAATAATTGAACACATATCACCAAAATTAAGTGTAAAATCACAACAGATTTTGGAGCTTAACTGTCATAAGTCATTTAATAATAAATCTTTTTTTTTATAGTAATAGAGCTTTTTTTTAAGGCACCTGATACTGATACACATTACTGCTAAATTCGTATACTTTTTCAAAGCCACTGCATACATTTAAAAATATACATGACATAGCTTTCTTCCAGTCCATTGTAAACTAACAAGTTAGTATTTCTCATTTTCACTAGGTCATCACTAGCTGTGATGATTTTAATTTTTTTAATTAATCAGTTTTTTTTCGTTTCTGTATAAAGCGCTCGTACTTTTAAGCTTATTAAATTATTTATTTCAAAATTTTAAAGCTTTAAAAAAAAATTAATTTCTTACACATTTAGATGGTTTGAAAATGATTTCAAAGAATTTTGTCTACATTGTAATCGAAACCAATAATCTAAACCGGTCATTGTTAGGACAAAAAAATTTAGGTAGAGGTTTTACAAATACTTTTGCAATTTAAAAAAATTGAATGGAGTTAGGGAACTTTTAGAATCAGAACAAGAAACCAGTTAATTTCTGCTAATATATACACGGAAAAAAATAATCTGGTCCTCAGCTAAGAAAACGGACTTTTAATTCAAGAAAATGTACTATTTCTTGATTTAAAAGCTAATTTTCTTATTTCTTTCGATTTTTTCTTCATTTCAAGAAACCAATTGGGTTTCTCACATGAAGAAAAACTCGATAGAAATAAGAAAATTAGCTCTTAAATCAAGAAAAGGTACATCTCTTGAATTAAAAGTCCGTTTTCTTAGCTGAGGACCAGTTTATTTTTTTCCGTGTAGTACATACATCAAATCTTTCTTGACAAATTTTTAATGTTACTAGAAAAAATATTCTTATTTACTCTAATGGATTTTTAAAAACCATTGAAAAGTCGAAATTTGAAATAAAAAATTAATTGCAAATTTTGTATGAAGGGAAACCAATTAGGAACACCATTACCATTTGCCCTACTTGCATTTTTTCCTTAAGAACCATAATTTAAGCTTTTAAAGCGTTCGTTTCTTAACAATTAATACTTTACTGGTTAAAACTGTTAATGTGCTGAAATTGTAGAACTGTAATTTCTGTATAAGGCTTCGACTTGAATTGAACATTTTTGTTCAAGCTTTAAAATGATTTAGCAGAATGATTATAAGCATTGCATTATTTGGATTGAGTTATTGGTCTTCTAAAATATATAGGCTTAATGTTATTGTAAACCAAACATTTATAAAAAGCTTCACATTATTAGAACAGTTAAGTTGAGTTCCGTAACAACATAAGTTTTAAATGTATGTAGTTCGCAGTAATCAAAATCTAACTAACTCGTTTTAATTTCATTTGTCCGTGCTTTTCAACAAAAGAATCATATTCTAAAAATTATAACTTTCTGGTTCTTATTAAAGATAAAACTAATTTGAGTCTTTACGAATTTATTGTTAAATTAAACAATCATTTCGGTCAAATTGTTTAAGCATTTTAAAATTATATTTTACTAAATATTTTGTAATGAAAAGCACGAATTTTTCATGGTTACTTTATATAAAGCAAAGTAAACTTCTGTTCACAGAGAAATTATTCTTAATTTAACTAGCAGGGCATTTTTAAACGCAATTTAAAATTTAAAGAGAAGCATTTTTTTATAAAAATGTAATTAAATTAAAAATGAAAAGTTCATTGCAAATTTTATATAAAGGAGACCCAATTAGAAACACCATTTCGAATTACATTTTCCAAGTTCATTAATGTTTAAAATATTCAAGCCTTTTAAATATATTTAAGTAAATAAATAAATACTTAAACATCAGTGCGGTTTGGAAATGAGCTTTAAAAAGTATCCTTATATATTAAATAAAGCGCTTCTATAAACCCATTTAAGAAACCATATTTAAAATATTTAGACATATTCTATAAAGGGAACACCAATCTCCCATCTTTTACATTTAAATACGTTTTTGTCATTATCCAAGCTTACTGAAGCTTAAATTAAAAAAATTGAAATTAATAATTAACCATACTACGCAAATATTCAGGTTTACAAATTCACGTTAATGATTAAAATCTTTGGTTTTATTTTCCTGTTAAGCTTTAAATGTCGTTTCTATATTTATAAAGCTCCCTAAAATAAACTAAACTTTTAAGTTAACAATAATAGCCTAATTCATCTCCATCACCTTAACTAGATCAAAGCCTCCTATATGTATGTAAGTGCTTTGATTAGATCAATGTATTGGTTTTCCAAAATAAATAAATTTATTTAGGCTTATTGTTTGAAGTTTAAAAAGCTTCATATTGCACATATTTAAAAAAGCTTCTTAATTTATTAAAGCTTCTGAGTTATCAATATAATTTTTCAAAGACCTTCGAATGTCTATGTTGGAAAATTAGTATGGGTATATTTTAAAATCATGTGCGGTCTGCTCTAAGCGTTTATATATTTTTAAAAGTTTGAGTTACAATTTATAATCTCATAAAATATCGGGGTTTAATTAACATTTATTTTTGTTGATTATGTTGAACAACAATCTTTTTCGTGTGCCATAAGCTCCAAACCTAATAGGGGAGCTCTTTGAACTTTATTAATTTAAACAAAAATGGTTAAATGTGTGTACGCATTAAACAATTGACATTTACAGTATTTGACAAAGGAAGCTTTCATGTTTAGAGGTTTCCATTAAATATAAACTGAATTTTGTCTAGCACGATTTTATGGTTAATAATTTCAGTTGATATTGTAGGAAGCATGCTCAGTTGCGTAAAACGCTTTCAAACAAATTCATTTTGAAATAAAAATGTTGAGAAGCATTTGATGACCGCCCCGCATAATTTTAGACTAACATATTTTATTTGTCAAGCTTTTACGAATTTAGTATAAACCGTAATTTAAAATTGAAGTTTAAATTCTCAAACTATTAGCTTTCAATTTTGAAATAGTTTAACTTTTTAAAATAGTTTAGCTTCTAAATTTAAACGTTTCTAAAGCTTTCGTAAAGAAAAGCAAATCTTTAGGAATTAGGAATTCAAAAATTTAGAAGAACGTCACAAATTTGTGTGACTAAGGAACCATCCAACTACTACTACTTTATATAAAAGTTTTGATCAGGAAACTTTAAAGTTTACTGAAAAAGTTTCTTTTATTTAGCTCAATGCAAAATTTATATAAAGAAGACCCAGTTAGGTTTTTTTATATTTATTATATTTTATAATCAAGCTTTAACCCTAGCTTAAATAAAACTGACTAAAATCAATAATTCATCAAAATATTACAGTTAATAAATATTTGAAAATATTACAGCTTGTTGAAAATATTTAATTTAAATGGAAAATTGTAAATTATTAAGTTTTAAGAAGGTTTGAAAATAAGATTTCACAAAATTTCTCATTATGTGTATTAATCGTAAGCAATAAACTATAGAGGTTATTACGACAAAATATCTAGAAAGAGCTTTCAAAATCACTTCTGAATATTAAAATAAAAAAAACCTAATCTTTTAATCATAATCTTTCTAAAACAATTTCAAACTAATTAACAAATTTAATCAAAAGGTCAATACGCCAAATTGTGAGTGTGCGGTGTAACCACCGCAATTCAAAGGTTCAAGGCTGTCCAGGAGGAGATAATTAGTAATTAACATTAAACTGGGTTGAAATTGCGTACGTTCCGGTTGCTATTAAAATGATTGTGAACCCGACAGAAAAGTGCATTCTAGTGACAATAACCACACTATAGTTTCTGTTAAACCAAATATCAAACATTAATGGTAATAGCACAGAATATATATGTATAAACAGAACAATATTTTCTATAGCGCTTTAGTCCTAAGCTGGTGAACAAATATTTTCGTTATTGTTTTTTCGACTGATTTTGATTTAGAAAAGATAGAAAAATCATTTTATATGCAACCAATGAAACAAAACAAAAATTACAAAAATGTTTGTACCCACCTCTTTCTATTGATAAATAAAAATCGTACAATTTTAAAACGAAAGAGAAATCTTTACACTTTATAATGTGCTTAAAAGAGATAGACATTCCTGAATAATTTTTGATTTTGGTCTAGTTAGCTTTGCGAAACTTTAAAATCGAATCAACAAATAAACAAAGGACCAATACAAATAAATTAGAAATGCTACACAAACTCATACACAAACTCATACACAACCTTATGGGAGTTGCAAGTTTTCTTTTTGTTATTTCTTTGATATGATTTTAAAGTTTCGCAAAGCTAACTAGACCAAAATCAAAAATTATTCACGAATGTCTATCTCTTTTAAGCACATTATAAAGTGTAAAGATTTCTCTTTCGTTTTAAAATTGTACGATTTTTATTTATCAATAGAAAGAGGTGGGTACAAACATTTTTGTAATTTTTGTTTTGTTTCATTGGTTGCATATAAAATGATTTTTCTATCTTTTCTAAATCAAAATCAGTTGGGAAAAACAATAACGAAAATATTTGTTCACCAGCTTAGGACTAAAGCGCTATAGAAAATATTGTTCTGTTTATATATATTCTGTGGTAATAGTACCAACCACAATCAACTTTCATTAATTAATACTACTACTGGTTCATGTGCATCCAACAAGCCAAAAGAAGAAATCGTAGTTTAATCAGAACCGAAGGACACAACGTAATATAATATGTAATACAGAACAAACAGCAACCTTCAAATCCAATTATTCACAAGCAATTTATTCAATTACAGCTTATATCTGGGAAGATTTGTCATTTCAGGCACTATTGTCCACAGTGCAGCTGCATATTACTGATGAAAGTAATATTATTCGAAAGACTAGAGCTTAGCTGGATGGTGGATCCTTATCAACATTAATAACAAAGTCATTGGTACAGCGACTTAAATTATGAAGGGTTCCAACGTCCTGTACGATTAGTGGATTCGCCACAAAAACCAGTTGATTTCAGCTTTGTTTCTGGATGTACTGCTACCCGGAAAATGTGTTATTCAACAGAAGGTAATAGAGCAACATGCGATTTTAGATTGGGTTATTGGTGGAAAGTTGATAACAAAAGAGACAATTGAAAATTTCCTTGCATTTCATACAACGACAACAACAAATCAGAACGAATTACAGCTTCTAGAAAAAATTTCAAATTGAAGAGGTTTGTACCGATAAAGACAATCTAAATTAGAAGATACTAAGTGTTAGGAATATTTTAAGGCCACAATAAAGAGGGAAGAAGAAGCCCGATTTTCGGTTCGACTTCCTTTAAAGAACATATCTAAAATGCTGGGGCCTTTCCCAACAATTTCTTCTCTGTTGCTGAAGGTGAATGTCAGAGTAATTACACGTAATCTATCTCAATAGAAATAAAAATGGCTTTAGGTTCTGACAGATATTTAGATTTGGAAGAAAATTTGCCAAACTCGATTGAAATCATAGCTTTTGACAAGAAAAGGTTGAATTTAATTTTTAAAAGATTGAATGTGATTGATATAATTTCTCGTTTTCCAAATCTTTTTTATCACCGGTAAATGGTAAATAAAAATTTAATTTAACGGTAAACCCAGTAAAACCGGTTTATTTTGAAAAACTATTTTAAATAAGAAAATTGCAAATTCTCCTGCTTTATATACACTTGTCTAGGATTTCAAGTTTTGAACACTTAAAATTTCTCGAGATTATTGGACTATAGCATAAAAATGGATGTATGATTGGTGCTAGACCTAATTGGTGATTTAGTGTTTCAAAACTGGCAGGTTATTTGAGATTTTTGAGATTATTCGAGTAATCTTTGTAATTGTCGGGTGTATTGATAGTTCGATGTTACTCGAGAATCTTAGAGCCTACATTCGAAGAATATTATTGTTCGATATTTTCAAAAGAATCTGATCTATTTGAGGGTTCCATTATCATTGGATATCGTTTTGTTAGCCTTAACTTGCTTAGTTCAGCATTTTACTTAGTAGTAGTAGTAACATTAAATTCCTCGACAATATTTACTCGAGTTTTCGGAATTTTTCGAAATTTTCGTGGCTTTTCTAAAACTTTACAGGCTTTTCGATATTTTTATCTAGATTTTTCAGTATTATTAAAGTTGTTCGACATCAATCGAGATAATATAGAGATAACCGAATTCTCTGGGGGTAATCGAGATTGTTCCGCGGTTTATTCTAGATTTCTTAAGTTTTTCAATATTTGTAGGATTATTCGAGATCTAGGATTATTCGAGGTTGGGTCTACAGAGTTACACATGTAAATCTAAATCATAATATTTAGTTGTACACATTTGCGTTTCTCAATATGATTCATATGTGCACATTTTTTGCATACGGGTGTAGACTATTGCAACCGAGGCTCTTATAATGGTGTTACATCGATACATTGCGCTTCATTTCGTGAGTGCAAAAAAAGATATGGATTTGGTAAAGGTGAATATAAAATTCTATAAACAATTTTTGTTACGATCGATTGGCACAGCATTTCTGATATTCGAGCAGTTATGTGCAATGAGCTCATAAATTGATGCAACTTCAAATTCTGGGCCTATATGCCCATTATATGAGGGCGTTAACAGCTACGATGTTCGGTCGCCTTGCCACTTTTTGATTGGGGCTCCGTTGAACATACTACCATAGCCGCATGTGGAACCAGATATTAAAACTTACAATTCTGTAAACTTTAAGGTACAATTCAAATCCGTGCTTCTCTACTCCGTGCTTCTCTACTTTTGAATAGTAAAGCTTTCATACTTTGGATGTCATTAAAGGTAAAGTAAAAAATAACTCCAGCCGTCAAGCTTTTACAGAAGGAAATTTAAATGTAAAAATAATTTAGTTTTAGGTTTAAACTTAATATTTTGCGCTACGATAAAATAATAAATTTTAAGTTTTAAGATATTAATGGGCTTAAAATTCAATTATTTGTTAAAAATATTGTCGCTCTACATAAAAGTCCGTTTTATTCAACCATAATTCCAGCTCAAGTTGTTATATTAGTAAAACTATTAATAATTTATTTTAAGTCGTAATTCAAGGTTTCTGGTTCTGTAGTGATTTAAGCTTTGTTTTCTTCTATTAAATCAGAACAGAAATTGTTTTAAGTTTAATATTTGAAAACTAAAATTTTAGTTCACTTAAGTAAAGAAAGTTACAATTAAGATTGAGATTTATGAGATGTCAATAAACCCCATCAACTAACTAAATTATAAACGCAAATTAGTGAATATTTTCAAATATTACTTGCTGAACCGAATTAGATTGCACATTTTAGTTATACAAACTTTGATAACAATTTGGTTGACAACAAAATGATCCAATTAAACTAATTAGATCGCGTAAAGCTGCGATTCTCTACAATGTCGCTCGTTTCGTTACCCCCTAAACAATTCATTAACATTTCAATCCTCTTCCAATATTATGAAACAACATATGCTAATGCACATTAAAATTTCATTCATGAACGAATCTTGAAATTGAATGAATCCGGAATCCCCTCTAATAAATAAAATCTGGTTGTGTGTGTGCAGAACACAGACTCACACAAACACGTATGTACATATACATATATATTATTCACGGTTGACTGAGTTAAATTCTTTTCTCGGCTGCATTGTTATCCTATCATTTTGAATTAATTCGGAGACAATAGATCGGAAAAATTGAAGGTTAGCTATATGAAGGAACAAAAAAAATTGTAACCATGAGGGGAGAGAGAATAGGTAACAAAAATTCCCTTTTATACTATATGTCGTAACTAAAAAAAAAGGGATGATTATTTTGATTATTTGAATCCCCCTGTTGATTTATGTATTCCATTTTATGACCTTGGGAACATTTACTGTTTAATTCGATAAATTGATTAAAGTGTGATATTATTGTGTGTCGCCAAAATTAAATTTTCTAATTTTTTATTTTGGTCCTGCATCTAGATTTCGATCTACATATTAAATAAAGCGTTCTTATACACAAAAACGATTAATATTTTATGTACTACTAAATGATGCGGCCTACGTAATATACATAAGTTACAAAAAAAAAAAAAAATTCAACAACCACTCAACATTGAAACATAATCAACTTTCATTAAAATGCCAATCGCACAACAACAACAACAACAAACACTTTGACCCAATTAGGAACACCATTCTCCATTACATTTTCCCTTTTTCGATTTGCTGTCGTCGGTGGCGTCGTAATGTTTGTGTTAAGTAATGTATGTACGAGTTTATCGCATGCAACAGAAAAAAAAAATTTCCTCCAATTTCTTTGTTGAGTTCTTCGTAATTTTTTTTTTTTTTGCTGCAAATAAAAATGCAATTATGATGCCCAGATGTCTTATTCTGTTGTTTAATTTGAATTGTTGTTGGTGTCATTTATTATAATATTAGTCATTATACAGTGACCCAAATTAACGGGATGGCATATATGTATGTAAATTAAATGGACATGCCTGATAAACATTTATCATGTCGATATTAGTTTCAGGAAGATTCTCTTTTTTATCTTAATTTTTTTCTCTTGTTCAGGTTTCCCATTGCAAACTAATTAATCAGCCCGATCACCCAAAAAAAAATTATAATTAAAGGGTAACTCAATATTCATGTACATAACACAATATACAATGAGTATATGTACAGATGAGCAAAATGTTGATGAAAATTCAACGGAAAATCGAAATAAAAATTAATTAAAATTGTCAGCGAACATATATATGCAACACATCTCTAGCCTGAATATCTCATTTTTAATAATGCACACGTATTATATTTGGGAGGTTATAGGATGCAGGAGATGATGTGGGATACATTTTGTTGGTTTGGGTGAAAAATGCGGCGGTGATGCGTTTCACGTACTCAAGTATCATCACTATATACATATATAGTACACACCATTATTGTCATCATTATCATCGTATAATTATAGTTTAATTTTGTTGTTGGAACTGCCTTTGTACACATATATATGTGTATGTATTTAGCTAGTGTATGCTATCTACTGTGTATGAATGCATACGATATTGTCATATATACATAAATATCGTGTACAGGAGATATCGGGAATAAAATTGAAACATGCAAATTTCCAATTTTAATACTAAGCATTTGTGTTTTCCTCTTCCAACGATTTTTTTATTTTTTTTTTATTTAATGACGACATTGCACTTTTAACGTACATTATGTGTGTGCATATACAAATAATTACCATGAATATAATATGGGTTGAAAAAATGGCGGAAATAATTAACGGACTTTGTTTAAGGACATTTTTGTTATAAAGACACATTTATTTATTGAATCTCTAGGCATCAACCCCGCAAACCAGTATAGTAACATTCGTATAATTTTGAAAAAATTGTATCAAGATAAATTAATTGTAAAGTCGATATTACGAGCTTTTACCTAAAATTAATTTTAACAGAAGCAGAAAAGTATTCTTTAAATTAAAATAAATTAGAATCAAAAGTAAAAGCTTCTTTATGTTGAGGGTCCAGATAAAAAGCTTACTGAAATGAAAAGCTTAATGAAATTTACTCAGCGTTATTACACGTTATTTCGAAACACATTGTTCAACTGTACAAATAATTATTATTAAGCTTTAATTTTCCCTAAGTTTTTTATTCTGACAATATATTTTTCAATTAGAACTTCAAAGTTTTCTTCAAACTCTTTTTATGGTGTAAAATATGTAATATTAGAATAATTATTTTTAAATTATTTACTAAAAAGCTCCAAAGACTAACTCAAATATTTTTATGCTTACAGTTTATTTAAATATACTGCTGGGGAGTTCTTCAAAAAAGTAATACTTAAGAAAGCTCCCTTTAAACTTTATAAGTTTTCAACTAGAAGATTTTCTAAAAGATTTAACCCTTCTGTTCATTAAAAGGTCTGGCCAGACCTTTCCCATTTTTAAAAGTGTTTTTCTGATATAAATACTCAGTACACCTTTAAGAAATGTCATGAATTCCTCATTCAACACTTTCTCTTGGATTTGGTCACAAAAACAGAAAATAGACATTTATATATGCAAAAAATAAATAAAAAAACGATATATATACGCCTCGTACACGATTAAGGTGCTATTCCACTTGACTGAATTGACTGATAGTAAAATTAAAGGAAGATACAAATATACATTTGCTAGATGGGCGAATGAAACAAAAACCCTTCTCAGCAAGAAATATTTGTGTCTGTAGTAGTGTGACTGCAATAAAAAGTATCAAATTGAGAACATTTTATAGCAGTCACACTAACACACATGCATAAAATTAGTATATGATGAGAAATATTTCCCGCACACTAATATTTTTATGATTAATATATTTTTCAAAGTTTCTCCTTAAAATTTTGCTATAAAAAAGTAAAAATAAAAAAAACCCATGCCGTTTTTTTGGTAGACATTTTTTAATTTTTACGGAAAATATACTAAAAAATATAATTCTGATGTGACTATTAATAATATTTAATTTTTTAGATAATTTTGAGATACAAAATTAACTGAATTAATAGGAATATTTAATATTTTAATAATTATTGGTTATGTTTTTGTGTGCTGTCAAAATTTCTCCTCAAAATTTCGCTATAAAATAAAAAAATAAAAAAAAATGTTGCCTTTGTCTATTACATAAAGTTTCGAATTTGTTTCTCTTTCCCTCTTTTTTTACTATCAGTCAATTCAGTCAAGTGGAATAGCTCCTTAAGGTCTGCGTAGACCTTAATATTTCTCGTATACGAATTTTATATTTTTTAAAACAAAAGAAAAAGATATTATTGCGTGTTCTATAGAATTACAGTATATTTTGTAGAACTAAGTTTTTGTAGATGTATGTTTTGAAGATGTATGTTTTGAAATTCAAAAAAATAAAATATCTCTCCTCGTATAAAATATAAAGGGAATAGAATGAAATAGCGATCGATTTACTTATTTCTTTTCTAAAGAGAGAAAACAAAATTAATATTTATAAAAAACTAAACAAAGGAGAGAAGCGCAAAATAATCAAAAATTGAGTAAAAAATATTGCAAGTGATTTCTTCAATAAATTTTGTAAAGTTCGGTGAAGTACCAAAAGTTTTTGGTTTTGAGATATAAAAATATATTTTGAGATGACTGATGAAATAACTGCTTATAAATGGAGACGGTAAGAATAATTTTTGTTTCATAGTTTTTACTAATCAATTTTTCATAGTATGTCAGCAGCACAACGAGAGCAAGAATTAATTAGGATACCTCAAGCCATTGATGAAAATGGAAGCGACTGTGATTTTAGTGATGATGAACTAGAAGATATTGTTCCAGATGGAAATGCATCTGATGCGGAGTCGGAATTGACAATAGGAGGTTTGAGGGATATTGGAGATAGTGACGATGATGAGATTTGGGAAGCATTGCATGCAGAAAATGAAGTCGTACATCAACAACAAGAAAGGTCACTTTCTTCTGAATATTTTATTACACATGATGGAACACAATGGAAAAAAATCTACCAGCTCCGGAGCGCATAAGAGCACATACTATTTTTCGAGAAGCCGGTGGATATGCTAGGCGGGGGATGAGTCAACATCCGATTGAAATTTTCAAGTCAATAATTACGGAACAAATTTTCGACATCATGAAAAGGCAAACTAACAGAAAAGCTGTAAGTGAAACAATAAAATATAACACCGAATAACACCCAAAAAAAGAAGCTAAATGGATTCCTGTTACTGACCAAGAATTATTAGCTTATTTCGGTATATTGCTAGCTACTGCTGTGAATCATGCTAATATGCAACATACAAGAGAGTTGTGGAAAACCAACAATAATCCCGTGTTTAGAGCAACGATGTCAATTAACCGATTTTATTCTGTAAGTGATTACATTAGATTTGACGATCAAAGAACTCGAGATGAGCGGCAAAAATTGGATAAAGCAGTACCCATACGTGGCATTTGGGTAATGTTAAACCACAATCTAGAAGCAGCATATACACCGGCCGAATCGATAACTGTTGACGAACAGCTCTTCCTATACAGAGGAAATACAAAATTCACACAGTATATTCCGTCCAAGCCAGCTAGATACGGGATGAAAATATGGTGGGCCTATGCGAATCATGTAGGGGTTATCCTTGCAGAGGCATTTTATATACTGGTAAATAATCGGAACAACAGAGAGAATGCGACCAAGGAGAAAGAGGCTCCTCGAACTCACTAATAAATATAATTCTAGTGGCCGGACGATTATTGCTGACAATTTTTTTACCACATTAGACGGCGTTGAAAAACTTCGATCGAGAGGATTGTGTTTTGTTGGAACTCTACGGAAGAATAAAAAATATGTACCAAAAGAGATGATAGCAGACCGCAGCCTGGACGGCTCGTACACTCAACAGTTTTTGGTTTTACGAACAACATTGCTTTAGTATCATATGTACCGAAGAAAAACAAAGCCGTTCTTTTACTTCCATCGGTTCATTACGATACTGACTTCGCACGTATAGCTAGAAAACCACAAGCTATTATCTTTAATAATCAAAACAAAGGAGGGGTTGACAGAATGGAATGATATCAAAGGGCCGAATGTCGAAGGGCCGAAATGGGTCGAAGGGCCGAATGGGTCGAAGGGCCGAATAAGTTGAAGGGCCGAATTTTTAATATTCACTAATTTACATCACTAAATGACAATGAAATTATCTTATTTGTCTAAATAGAATTTTCCTTCACTCTAACGAATATAAAATGGTCTAAAAAAAAAAAATAATCGGCCCTATATTTCTAAAAACCAAAAAACAATAAACAAAAAAATTCGGTTCTTCGACTCATTCGGCCCTTTGAAATTCGGCCCTTCGTACCCATTCCGACAGAATGGACCAAATGCTAGGAGAATATAGCTGTAAATACCAAACGAAAAGATGGCCATTAGCTTTATTCTATAATATTTTAGATGTAGCAGCGTTAGCATCATTTCTGTGGTCACAAGTTAAAAGTGCTAAAGTCAATTTTTTCGATTTTCAGGAGAGCCGAATAACGATTAAAATCTGAATATTAAAAAATTTATATTTTATAAAAACTTATATTTTATAAAAATTATACATTACTAATGGCATATAACCATTTTTTATAAAATATAATTTTTTTAATATTCAGATTTTAATCGTTATTCGGCTCTCCTGAAAATCGAAAAAATTGACTTTAGCACTTTTAACTTGTGAGCACAGATTTATTATTTACAAAAATGTAAATGATAAAATAAGAACAAAAAACACTGACGCGCGTCGGCAGTTTCTAAAATACCTGGTGAAACTGTTGGTGACTCCTCAAATAGAGGAAAGGATGAATAATCCAAGAGTGATTGAGAAGTTTTCCGTCAAAAATTGAACCGAAGCAGCACAGAGTTCTACAGCCAAGCACCAGCGGAAAATCAACTCTGAAGAAATCATGTCAAATTTGCCGAATTAATAACAAACTGCACGAAAAACACGCTTCGCGTGTGCCTTGTGCGCTGATCCGGTCTGCCTACAACACAGCAAAGAGTATTTGAAGTGTCACAAATGTGAAAATTAAATAAAAACAAACCAAAAACTAAATTAGAAAAAATACAATGAATAAATAAATGAATGTGTATGCTTTCAAAACTCTAAAAAAGTAGTTTTCATTAACTTTTCAGTAAATTTTCATACAAAACATATGAAGATCCAACCAGACCTTTTCGTGAACGGAACGGAGAAAAACATGTCATGAACAGAAGGGTTAAAGGTTATTAAGTCTAATGTAAAACTTTAATAAGCGAGCTTTTAAATATTCTTTAAAGCATGTGGTATTACTATTATTATTATTATTACTTGAGGGCCATGTGGGGGCTCAAGCCACCCCGCACTGCGACCTAAAAGATCTTTTGTGCATAAGCCCTACTTAATTATCCGTCCAGTCAATATTCAGGCCCTTAATGAACCTGATAATACTGCCTAACGGTACGTGATACATACTATCTGGGCTCATTGCTCTCCCTCCTAGATGTAATAACATTTACTTCTGCTAGAAGAGCGGTAGCATTGGGACTCAAGGACTTCGAGAGGGCAGAACCACTCCCGTATATTCCTATCCGTGCCTCGTCTACCGTTTTGATTTTACTCTTGCGAGTTGCTGGGACATACTATCTGGGCTTATTGCTCTCCCTCCTAGATGTTTACTGTTGGAAGTACTTCTACACGTGATACATACTATCTGGGCTCATTGCTCTCCCTCCTAGATGTAATAACGTTTACTTCTGCTAGAAAAGCGGTAGCATTGGGACTCAAGGACTTTGAGAGGGCAGACCCACTCCCGTGTATTCCTTCCCGTGCCTCGTCTACTGTTTTGATTTGACTCTTGGAAATAAAAAAGTCGCCTGTAGGTCACCCAGGTTTACTACAGGAAGGCTAAATAAAACTGCAGGGTGCCTGGTATCCAGAGTCCGCATATATAGACTGATTAACCTATCAGCCATTCATCCATCGGCATATGCTGTTCCACCTTAGATTAGGGATTTTTTGTCAAGGTTTTCTCCTTTAGCGCCGTACTTTAGCCTGTCACAAAAGTCTATATTCAGCCTAATGGTTACAGTTACCGGTGGTTGCCACGAGGAGGCAGTACGTACACTTACGCCTACTGGAAGGTTACGGAGCCCCTTCCAATAGACGCCAAACCACCAAGCATCTGGTAAGGAAAAAACGAATAATTTGGTTATTAATATCAGAGCCCTCTGTATATATAAGAGCCCTAATGATGCCGCCATTTTTTAAACGTGCTTTCTATAAGAGGTGTAGATTTTGTGATGTTCCTTGTAAGCGGGTGTAAAAAAGACTTTTAAATTTACATTTTTTGAATGAAAACTCGTTATTTTCGGCAATTTTATTTCACCCATTTGTAGGTGAATAATCATATTTAGACATATATGAAAATCAAACTTGGAATCTATCAATTAATCCGTAAAATACAATTTAAATTTCCCTAATTTTATTCACAACTACATGCAAAACTACAAAAGCTTTTTAAGCGAGAAAAATAAACAACTCATATAATATTTAATATATTGGATATCTATTAGAACGACAAGGATATCTATTGTTCTTATTTATTGTATTTTTACACGTGTTTTAATTTTTATTTTATCGTGTTGTCGCCTTTTTGTTTTCTATATGTAGATCAGACAAAGATATCTATACCTTTTTTGTTTTATATTTTCGTGTTTGCCCGTTTTTACTTTAAGGTGTTCTTTGTCATTTTTAATGGTTTTATATTGAAAAGACAAAGATAATCTAAATATTGTTTTTATTTTTTTATTTACGAATTTTTACTTTTACGCTTTCTTTGTTTTTTTGTTAATTTTATATTGAAAAGACAAGGATGATGCTATTTGTTTACATTTTTTTTATATAAAGATTTAATGGTTTGTGTGTAGTTGTTGAAAATGGAAAGGTTTTTTTTTTTCAATTTATTTGAAAATGTAGACATATTTTCTTCTACGATTTTAAAACCATATCTACGAAACATATTAAACATGCAAATTAACAAAAATGTTATTACATTTAATTGAATTTTCATTAATAAACTTATAAATCAAAACTAACAATTTTACATTGGTTCTTATGGGAAACAGAAAAATGTTCACCTCATATAGAAAGCTTCTATTTCTACCTTACGGCTATGATATACAGTGACTCACAGTTTATTTGGTCCAGTTGCATTTCCTTAACAAAATTGTAAATATCTCTTGATGTCTTATTTTGTTTGAAAAAAACTGAATGTCATATGCAATTTAACTTTCATAGAAGGAAATATAAATAAAGAAATGTACAAGTAAATCTTATAAAAAATTTAATGGAAAGTGCCACTAAATTGGGCATCAACTAGAATTTTCGGTTCTATCAGGACAATAACCCCAAACATAAGTCGGGGATTGTGCAGACTTGGCTCATTTGGAATTGCCCAAATATCATAGAACCCCCAGCACAATCGCTGGATTTGAAGGCCATTGAGAATGTATGGGCTGTGCTTAAACGAAAAATTAGGAAACACCAGATTTCAACTGTTACAGATTTGAAAAATGCTTTAAGGGAAGAGTGGCAGAAGATAACTCCGGAGTACACGCACAAGCTAGTCAGTTCAATGTCAAATAGGCTTAACGATGTTTTAAAAGAAAACAGAAAGGCTATCCTACCAGGGGTGAGATGTTGTAACCATAACGTTTTTCGCTTCGATGCATTTTCGATAGAATAACTGTACGTCTTTGTTCAAAATATAAAATTTTAAAGCAATTTAGTTCTAAAATACCGTTATTCTATCGAAAATGCATCGAAGCGAAAAACGTGATGGTTGCAACATCTCACCCCTGGTATTAATATCTTAAAAGCCTAATTTATTAACAATAATATGAATTGGACCATTTAAACTGTGAGTTGGTTTTGAGTTGAAATAAGGAACTTTTTAATGTAATTTTGATATGCATTCGAAATATTTGTTTTTTTTTTTTGTGTTTTGTAATAAAAATAAATATACCTTGCAAATGGCATTTAGTTTCTTTCAAACAAAATAAGACATCACGAGATATTGACAATTTTATTAAGGAAATGCGACTGGATCAAATAAGCTGTGAGTCACTGTATGTAAGATGGCTATGTTAATATTAACTTTGAAATTGTCAAATGTTGTCAAAATTTTAAAAATGTGTTATTAAGCTATACTTATAAGCACATCCTAAGTATTAAAATATTTTCGTATTTAATTATTTAGAAAAGAAACGACTTTAGGTTAAACGAAACCTGAAAATGAAGCTTTGGGTTTAAATTACTATTGACATATTTAAAGTAAGCTCTTTAGAGTTTAGGAGTGTAGAAGCTCAAATATTTCAGCTCAAAAACATTAAATTTACTAAAAACTTTAGCTCGATTGAAGATTTTATTTTACATATGTATGTTTATCAGCTTGGAAGAATCATTTCATTGGAAACGGAATAATTAACCTCAAAACTTCAGTAACAGTTTTCTTTATAGCTTTGGGTTAAGTTAAATATTTGTTTCACTGTTAATAATATAAACCCGAAGTCTGCAATTAAGTCTTTGTATGCGTGAATTTTGTGATTATTGAATGCTCAAATTTTACTTACTTTTTTATTTTGTCCGACGATAGAGCTTATTTATCTATAATAAATTATTTACAGGTTTTATATAAAAACAAATAAAAGCTTCATACATATATGAGGAACCCTCATATTTAGAGTTGAAAATTGAAGTTTACGATTACTTTGGTTAACAATATTAAAATCTCTTAAAAACTAACGCTTAAAAAACATGCATGACTACATATTTTTAATAAGATTTTATCGAAACTAGATTAAGTTAAAAGCTCTAAGTTTTATTTAAAATTTAAATATTTATTTATATTTGGGTTAACTCAAAGCTTTGGGTTTGGTTAAGGGGGGAACCTCCTTATTAATTTTGAGAATTTACTCCTTTAGAATCGATTTTCATATATAGCCGCGCGATAAATTAGATGGAAAGCAAAATCCAGCGCTAACAAAAAGTGAAGTACTTCGTTATGCTTTCAAATAATAGAACAAATTAACAATGGAAGTTGAATGTGGGATGTTATATCGTTTGTGGCGTGTTGGGAATGTTATGGAGCATCGTGAGAAAGGTCTAGGGTTCAATCTTGGCGAAAGCTGTTGTATTTTGTATTTCCAATTTTTTATTTTCTTTGCTAATTATTTATGTAGCAGACCAAATATTTTTCTTTGAAAAAAACACGAAAAGAGTTTTCCTTTTTGAAATAACAATGAAAATGTAATATGAGGTTGAATATGTTTTTTTCGTTTAGTGGTAACGCACTGGACTAGAGCGGCAAACGTTTTCGGTACGATTCTCATCCAATTTTTTTTTTTTTTTTTAGTATTCATGTAATGACCAAATATTTTACTATAAATTAAATATTGCGCTTTATAGTTATTACAGTAATTACACAAAAAAATACATGGTACGCGTTTATGATACGCCTAAATGTATGTGAACACTACTACAAAATATTTAAAAACTGTTATATTATTGTCCGGTTTCACAAAAAATATCCAATCTATAGTTAAATTTTATTATCTCCCTTTCTTCTTTTATAAAATTCCTTTTTGTTTCATAATATGTACTACAAATTCTATGCAAGTTGATTATATTTTTTTTTGCAGAGAAATATTTAGCCGTCAGCTAAATATTTGCTCGACGAAATTGATAGTTAAATATTGAGCTCTCCAGTTAATATACCGGGTGTTTCTTTTAAACTGAGACGATCAAATATCTCGAAAAATAGCCACTCTACGGAAAAAATGTTCATAATCAAAATTTAATAATACCGCGGGGGAAATACATTAGTGCAAAAAAATAGTCCCCCACCCCCCGCTTTGTAGGTGGGGCGCGGGGTAACTTTGAAACTAAGATAGGAACCCCTATTTTTTATTGCAGATTCGGATTCTACGGCTAAAAATACGTAGGATTTGACTGAAACATTTTTTTCGATTCATGTTAGATGGCGCTGTAATTGACGATATTCAATTTTTATCTCGGATTAAATATCTCGGAAAATAAGCACTCTACGAAAAAAATGGTAGAGATCAAAATTGAATTATTCCGCGGGGGAAATACATTAGTGTTAAAATTAGTAGCCCTCACCCCTCCATGTAGGTGGGGCGGGGGGTAACTTTGAAACTAAGATAGGAACCCCTATTTTTTATTGCAGATTCGGATTCTACGGCTAAAAATACGTAGGATTTGACTGAAACATTTTTATCGATTCATGATAGATGGCGCTGGAAATACATTAGTGTTAAAATTAGTACCCCCACCTACAAGGAGGGGTGAGGGTACTAATTTTAACACTAATGTATTTCACCCGCGGAATAATTCAATTTTGATCTCTATCATTTTTTTCGTAGAGTGCTTATTTTCCGAGATATTTAATCCGAGATAAAAATTGAATATCGTCAATTACAGCGCCATCTAACATGAATCGAAAAAAATGTTTCAGTCAAATCCTACGTATTTTTAGCCGTAGAATCCGAATCTGCAATAAAAAATAGGGGTTCCTATCTTAGTTTCAAAGTTACCCCGCGCCCCACCTACAAAGCGGGGGGTGGGGGACTATTTTTTTGCACTAATGTATTTCCCCCGCGGTATGATTAAATTTTGATTATGGACATTTTTTCCGTAGAGTGGCTATTTTTCGAGATATTTGGTCGTCTCAGTTTAAAAGAAACACCCGGTATATTCAAGAAAGGGTGGAAATATTATTTAACTAGAGATTGCCTCTTTTTTGTGACATCGGGCATATGAGTTGTAATAAGTCATGAGAATTTTTTGGTTAACAATTTTTTCGTGTCATAAAGTTCGTAGCATGCTATGTTTGAAACAATAAAACAATAGCCGCATTTCTGTAGGCATGGTGATCTGGATCAGATCAAAGTTTACTTTGAAAGCAACAACAAAAAGTTAACAAATTTTTGTTTTTGGATCAATGTGTTGAACTGAGTAGTGGGTTTTATTGCTTATCGTTTCATGAAACTTGATCTGATCCGGATCAGATTAAACATCAAGAAATGTGGCTAATAAATATAACAATGAAAATTAAATAAATTTTCTTACGTTGGATGTGGCTTTAGTAGTAACATATTGCAAGTTGAATGATTACCTTCGTAGTGTTAACATAACTAAATTCGAAATCAATCCATTTTCTAAGGTAGATACTAAAATGATTATAATTAAGAGCATTATATAAAGTGAACTAAAATAATTTCTAATAATGTAGTAATTAAATTAGTGTAAATGTGTAGTGATCTAAACATTATAAAGACAATAATTATAATTTAAGTGAATTAATAAATTAATTAAGCTAAACAAGAACCTTATAGATTTAGTGAAATAATCAAACCAGTTTCAGTCAAGAATATACTATGCATAGTCAAAATAAAAATAAAAGCTTCCGAACCCAAAAATTAGCAGCAAGAGTGGAAAAAATGGCCGCAGTTATTCAACAGCAAAGTGAGCAAATCTTCCAACTGCTAAGTATGCTAAATAACACAATCATCAGCATTGCCAGACGTCTAAACCTATTTCATTTTATCAATTTTCACGATCTGGACATTTTATTGCTAAACGAAACCAAATTAAATACCACACATAATTTAGGATTCAAACACTACAACATAGTAAGACAAGATAGACCAACAAATTCACATGGAGGGGGTACTGCAATAGTATTAAAAAACATTTATAAATTCGAGCTTGCCGAATGGAAACATATTTTTGAAGAATTAGATCTGGCCGACTTAAGAAATTACTACATCATAGTAGGAGATCTGAATGCAAGGCACACAACTTGGGGTAATAGTACAAATAACAACAAAGGATTTCATTTAAGTCAATGGCAATCCAACAATAGTAGTTTATAAGCCACCAAAGCTACCAAATCTATAAGGCAGATGCACCTACATTTCCGGTAGTGAACAGTTATATAAATCAAGCAATTGTAGACCCACGTTTAACAGTGACAACCAACTCTTTTCTATGAAAGTGACCACAAAGCCATAGAAATACAAGTAGAGACAGTAGATACCGATAATACCTTGAACGACACAGAAATTAGACAACCTTTCCAATTTAAAAATACCAATTGGGATAAATGGAAAGGACGCGGTTGGAGAAAATATATCAAAAATATTTACGAAGGCCAAACCAAAACTATATAAAAAAAATTTAAAATTAAACACTCCCAAAATAGGACGCTGGAACAACATTGAATGTTTCACAAACAATATAATTGAGAAACTATATAAACAAATATTAAACATTTGAAACGAGTCGGAATGAATAAGTCTCAACAAATAAATATACTCAAAGCGTGTAAGTACAAATGAATTAATTAAGCAAAATGTACAATTGCAAATCAATAAGTACTGGAAGAACAAATTATAAGCCATAAGGCCAGGAGCAAAAATGTTCAATGATCTTGAATCATTATGAGAAGACGACCATTTAATCGAAAAATCAGTAGGCTGGAAATGAGGCACAAACCATAACAAATTAAATATTGACTGGAATAAAATGCCAAAATTAGGATCGAATTTTAATTGCTTTAACGTAAAGGATAATTTGAATATCATGGGATGTTAAAAAACAGACACATCTAAATCCTATGTTAGGCAAGAAACATCACGAAGCAATTATCCCACACAAAATTCAAAGCATAAAACTGCAACATTCTCAAGAAATATCTAATAATTTCACGAATTGCACATTTACTACTTCGAACTAGCAAACGAACAGCAACCTAATCAGAGCTACTTTATAACTAAAGATGAACATGTGACAAAAAGGTTAGTGAATTATTTTCATTTTTAACTGTAAGAGAAATAAAAATATTCTGGATTAAAGTTAGATGAAAGCTTAAACTGAAGCTTTGGACCTAGTTAACTTTTAAATCAATTAAGATTCGTACTTATCAAAATATACTATGGTTTGTTTTATAAATACGAAATCTCAAAACTGCATTACAGCTTCAACCGTGAAAAGCATAATATGTAATATTAAATTTATAAAACTAGAAAAAAGTTTTCGTCTGAAAAGCAATGTGAAATCCGAACTTCTTATTGAAAATTAAAATTTTTTATTTCGGATTATCACAAAGCTTTTTGTTTACAGTATGAAAATGAAATTTCTAAAATAAATTCATTTTATTGATTTTAAATATAAATTTAACAGCTGTTTTATTGTCAAAGCTGAAGCTCAAATATTAATATCTTTCTTAACTTAATTGAAAAACTTTTAATGTATATGATTTTAATATGTTCCGAAGATTGTAAGAGAATTAATCCAGTTTCGAACTGATGAGCTTATGATTTTTGAAAAAATCAATCTTCTCATCAGGCCGCGGCGACTGGACTAATTGTACCACAATTTTAGAATGTACTGTGTTGAGGAATAAATATTTTAAAAATTATTGGTCATTTGACGAAAAGCTAAAAAACACAATTGAGGTTGAGTTTTATTAATTCAAAAAGGGTTTATGGCAAATTATTACGAATAGTTCAAAAAGTAATTAAAGCAACCGGACCGGAAAGTTGATAGAAAGTTTCCAAGTCAACCGCGAAAAATAAATATTCTCATAAAATTTTCGTTTAGACCTTAAAGGTTTTTATTTAGAAGATTTTCCAAAATTTAAACCTTAATTATTCCAAGATAAAATTTTTATAAGTGATCCATTAAAATTTGTTCAAATAGTTTTTTTTCTAAACGGGTTTGATTCAATTTTAAAAGAATCAGAAACTTGGAGCTTCAACTTCTTATTTATAAATTTTAATATTTAACTTTGTATTTATTAACTCAATTTTCAATTAAATTTTTATTTTTGATTTTGTACAGTTTGAGGTTTTAAAAATTAGACAGGTTTCAAAAATAAGCAAAATACGTTTTGGAATTTAAAGAGAAATGCTTTTTATCCTTCACTTTGTCGCTTAAAAAAATTCTTAATCTTGACAGAAAATACCCCGGTATAGAAATGAAAATCATATATATTTTGAATGAAAATGTTATTGGTGCGAACTAATTTTTGATGTTTAGTCTTTCAAAAGTAAAAATTCAGATCTATACCCGGGTATATACACACAAAGTGATAATTAATAAATTTATTTACATGTTCTTAATAACTAAAATCTAAAAGCTTCCCCAACCCAACACTGTAAAAAAAATATTAATTTATTAAATTATAATTTTATATTTTTGTATTATTTTATGTAGTTGTGAAAGCATTCTCCGAATTAAGCTTATTTGATTTGAACAAATTAACAAAATTTAGCGCTTACATAGTTTGAAATTGAAAGTTGGTGGTCAGCAAGGGCAAATGCTTAAAACCGAGAAAAAAAGCTAAATAATTTCCAATAAATTGAAAACAAAACTTTTATACAAAATAAAAATCTAAACGAATAATTAACTTTAAATTTATTTAATATTTTAGTCTTCCTTCTCTTGAAAAGCTTCTTGCAAGACCGGCTTATTTTTCTAAATGTTTAGTTTACTTAAACCATTAAGCATTATTAAAAAAATGTCGGTCGGTTTAATAAATCTTTATTAGCAAGCTGTTGAATTAGAAGGAAGCTTTATATCGAAGCTTAATTTAACGATTCTTTTTGTAAAAGTACATTTTAAATATATTTAAACTATTGATGAAATTTAATTAAAAATGAATATTTCTAAAATAATACAGCTTTGAAAAATATCAATGTTTTTAAAATTAGCAAAAAAAATTGATTGAATGTTTAACATCAAAATAAAGGGATATCCAATTGAAGCAGTGCCAGTTTACATTTAAGCCAGAAGGTTTTATCTTAAAGTTCAACTTTTTTGATCGAGTTTTCAAAATGTTTTGAGATATCAGTTATTCCGTTACTTATTTCCGTTAGGAATTAGCAACAAGGTTTGAAAATTACATTTATTAACCAAATCAAAAATTTTATTAAATTTTTTTATAATCAAGCTTTGTAAAAGTCAAAATTTTGTTAATGTTGAAGTATTAGTTTAAATAAATAAATAAGGGTTTTTGAAAACTCCTCAACAATACAAACTAATAATTTTTATATGTCAACAACTACTATGCAAACTAACATGATTTTTTAGAGATTAAAGTAAAAAGTGGCTCAATCCCACTTAAATCATTTTAGGATTTTTATCATAATATAAAAACATCTTTCATTGATGAAATTGATTGATTAAAAATGTATTTATAAATTTAGGTAACTTTAAAGCTTCACAGAAAAGAGTCCTGATTGAAGCAATTTCTAGTGATTGATATCATATCATTTTTACCTTGAATTAATAAATTTATTCAATTTCAAAATTGTGTCTAAAACAAAATCCCAATCATGAAAAAGCTCAATAGTTTTGACCGGATTCCGCTAAGAAAATTTTTGATTATCTGAATATTAACAAACTTGTTTGAATAAATTTTTCATTGCAAACCTTTCCAATTCGTTAAATTTTAGTTTAAACATTAAATATTTTACCTTAAAGATCGACGCATGAAATATAAACCGATATTTTAATTTTTAAATTTTTATGTCTTTTAAATTATAAAAGCTATTGTGTCCAAAAAATTAAAAGTGGTAGATTTTAAAGATTTTCTAAAGCTGTAGTGGAACACTTTGTGAAGAACAGATTTATCTTAAAATTTGTGTGTATAAATAACATTTCGATATAAAAACTCAATAATTTTGAATTTTAGAATTTAAGATTACTACGAAATTTTTGGCAATTTTTACCAGCAAAACATTGTTAATATATTTGAAAGCTTCCACCAACACTGTTTAACCTTTAAATTATTATTATTATTGAATTAACTCGATTGAAGAGCTATGCAATTAGTAGTGTATCATAAGATCTAAAACTTTGTTAACTTAAAATGAAAGGCCTAACTTTTAAAGCCATTATTTTCTAGAGCAAAAAAGCTTAAAAAATTTACCATAAGTTTACCTGTTACACGATTTTCTGTTGCTTAAAATAAAGCATTGCTTTATGTGATAATTTAAGTCCATATTTGTAATTGTTCACAGAATAATTGTTTTACAATTTTTATCTTTAAAAGCTTTAAAATAGCAAGTAGAAAGTTTACTAAAAAACGGGCTTAAATATTAAAATTCAGGAGATTTAAAATAACCATCTTCTGAATCTGAAAAGTCTTTATTAAGCTTTATTGGATTCAAGCTTTAAAAAGCTTTAAATTTTGAAGGTAGTATAAATTAAGCTTCTATATAAACTATAAATATAAAATTTTTATTAGAAGCTAAACAACGCTTACAAGCTTTCAATTTCTATAGATGCTGATTTAAGCTTTTGTGCTTTATAGCGTTTAAAGCGTGAAATTATGTAGGTATGTTGACTTAAATGTTGTTTAAGAACAAATATCCTTAAAATATAAATAAAAATGTTGCTCTTAATTTTAAAAGCTTAAACGAAAGATTTCCAATAAATTAAAGTAAGTTTTTAAGTTAGTTTAAAAATTAAAATAATTTTTAAAAATTTTATGAATTGAAAACTTTATTATTTCATAAACAACTTTTTCTTTAGTTAAAAATTTCTTGGAAGGGCTTTTAAACATAAAATTATATTTTATTTTTGCTACATTAAACCCAGCACGTGAAAACTTGACAGCACGGGAAAAGGATAACATGTGAACACTAAATTTGTCACTAATATTATAAACTCTCTGAATATTTCAATGTTAAATTTTAGATTAATATTTCAAAACCCGTACTAACCTCCAATTACATAATACAAACTCAATTACAATATTGTAACTATTTACTAAATAATTGTATCACGATTTATTACTTTAAAAGCTTCCAACAAGTGTAACGTTTTCTAATAAATAATTATCGAATTCGGCACAAAAATAAAACATAAAAGTTTGGAAGAATAGAAGAATCCAATAGATATTTTTATTTATTTTTTGGATAAAATGCTTTCAAAAAGCTCCCGAAAGTAATACTTAAATATTTCGAGTTGAAGTATAAATTATAAGCTTGGATTTTAAAAGTTTTATATGTTAGTAAATTAACAATTATAAACATTAAGTGTAAAAGCTTAAAAGCTTAATCAATAACTATTAAATATTGCTTCATATGAATTATTTTCTCAAATCTTTACTATTTCATGTTCAAGCTTAAAAGTTTTGTCAAAAGGGATCTTTTTAGAAAAGCTTTCCGATTACTGAACTATCTGAAAAAAAAATTTTATTAAAGCTTCTTAATATCAAGTTATATTTTGTCAAAACTTAAATGATTTTCGTCTCATTGATTTAAAAACGCTTTATCGCACAAGTTTATTAAAAAATTGGTAAAATAAAGCTTTCATTATGTATTATTAGTATATAGTACGTTTTTGTTTGAATTTATGTTGAGATTATTTTAACGTTTAACGTTTAAAACATAAAAAATTTAAACAAATTAAAAGTTTGTTGTATAACGTTAGACCTGTGCTAATTGTTTTATTAGTAATCTAAATTTATTTTTAAACCTTATAAATAATTGTTGCCTTAGAAAAGTTTAGAGATGGAAAGTTTAGTTTGATTTGGTATCTACATGACCCTCAAAAATTATTTATGTACATACAGTGTTGTGCCGCGTAATCTACATGGCGTAATTACACGATTGTCTACACGTGTAGACAATGTATGTAGACAATTCAAAAAATGACGTCGACAATGTAGACAATGTCGACAATGTAGATAATGCGGCGACAATACACAGAAACAAATTTTTTTGATAACTTCATATTTAAGTGGAATTAATTCAATATGCACGTGCATAAAGTGTGATATTTGTATATTTGATTCATTTGGCGCCGTCTTATCATTTTAAATGCCAGAATACTGTGCTTAAAAATTACAAAAATTTGATATTAAGTGTCTTGTGTTAATAAAAGTGTTTTAAAAATGTTAAAGTTTAAATTGTATGTATTTATCAATTGAAACGTAGTAAATTTATGATCTAATTTAATTTCAAAAACGTTTAGTGCCCCAAAGATTTATTTATAGTGAATTCTATATTAAATTTATGCAAAGTTTAAGCACAGTATCCTGTTATTTAAAATGGTAAAACTGTACCAAATGAATCATATATACAAAACTCACACTTTAAATTACGTATTGGATTAATTAGATTCCCCAATAATTACAATTTTAACAAATAAAAATTACTCGGACACTATTTCCGTGTAACTTCATAAAGCAAATTTATGTTGTAGTTCACTTCTGTCCGCTGGAGTACATCGTAGATCGTACCATATTCGTCAATAATTTTACTCAATTTTAAATGAAAAGACACTTTTGGTTTGTTTCTTTGGTTTGGCAAGTTTTCTGAAAACTTTGCTTCTAATTCTTCCTCGATATCTGTACACAATTCATCTTTAATCCTGAGGGAATAATATGCGTGTAATAATTTTTTCGATCGCTCGAAAGTTAGACGATTCCTTATTGGCGAATGCACATGTACCCAGCCAGAAAATAATATTTCTTCAATTTATGCTGGTGATGCCGGAATTTTAAGGAATAGCTTTGCCATTTGCGGGAAAAAATGGGATGCTTTATTTCAGCCATGCTCCAAAAAACTATGGGTTTTTTATGTCTTTCTCATAGAGCATTTTGAAATATGTGCTTTAATATCTAAATTCATCATTCTTCGATCCCCACTCCGCTTAATTTTTTAAAGAAATATTGTGTATTTTTTCTAAATGATCCTTTGTAAGTTTGCCAATATCCACATGAGGATGCAAATAAAATGCTGCCTAGGCATATTCGTTCAAAGCCATTTCCTTCCGAATATTCAAATTCAATTTAAATTTAATTGGCAATTTAAGATCTAACCACAAATTATCCGCATCAGCAATTGAAAATGAAGACGGTTGGCACATTTTAATGATATTGCATATTGGTTCGAACATCTGTAAACTTTCCTTTACCCGTTCAATGAACTGATCGTCAAAAATGAGTTAAACAACGTCTTGTTTAACTTTTTTAATTTTAGGCTCAGCTGCTACGATCTTCATCTGCTCCAAGTTCTTGATTAGAGAGCGGTAAACATCTCTATATGAACACCGTCGTGCTTGTATTCTTTGAGCACAGTATATAGTCACCTTCTCTGTTATTGCTATATTCAATATGTTCTTTGCCAACAAGTTGGCTGTATGGCTATTGCAAGTACTATGCATTTATGCAATAAAACGTGGTTGATAAGTTTTCCCATTTTGACCATATACTTTAGTATTGTATAGCTGCTTAGCAATGTCTACCGATTGCAGCAAAATTTCGGTTAATCTGGCTCCTGTCTCGCTTTCGCCTGTTAGGTACCAAGCTTGTAAGAAGGCTTGCTCGCCAATGGCATGATGCAGCATAGATGTGTTGCTAAAACTGTTTCCGAATACTAATTTGGCTCTTCTTTTACACTTAATTTGTCAAATTATTTTGCAACTACTGAATTTGCTTTATTGAATTTTTTTAAAGTTCTGTTCTGAATATATGAGGTTATGAAATTGTACCCAGTCCAATTGTACCAACAATCTAAACAATTATTCTTAGCGTTTTTTCGTATCCCTGCGAAATTATAGCATATAGTTTTTTGTTATACCTTTTGGTCTCCTTGCTCTAGGTTATCAATTCTGGCTATATGGTTGATTTAGGAACTTCAAATATAAGCGTAGTTCGCAGAAGTAATTAAATCTTTACATAGGAAAAAACAACAAGAAAAATTTGATTGTCTACGAATTTTCTACATTGTCTACACATTGTCTACATTGTCTACACATTGTCTACATTGTCTACGTCAAAAACTATTGTCTACGCTATTGTCGACACTTAAATGTAGACAATCTTCAATTAAGTGTAGACGCACAACACTGTGTACATATTACATATTAATGACCAATTCGAACGATATTTATGTAAGACAGTTACAACCAAATAATAGATTTAAAATTGGTAGGCAAAGATTTGTTGAAAAAAATTACCGTGTTCCATCAAATCAATAAAATACTTATCATAAACCGGATAACCTTAACAAAAAAATTAATTAAACAATCCGCCATGACTTGAAAAATGTCACGTCAATAAATTTCAACCAAAAAGTACCGCAATTGTCTACATAAGATATGTTCGTACAATGTACACGTTTCTAATTGATATTTTGTCGTTTTTGTTTCATCTCTCAATATTGAAAGAAACCATACACAAATTTACATCCGGCCCAATCCTAACAACGCGATGTACATACATTTGTATTTATAAAATTTTAAGCCTTAGTCATCGCATTGTGATGATCTTATGTCTATACGTATTTGCTGTATGTATATAAGCACATGGTTGTGGGTTAAAAAAGGGGAGGGCAATGATCTTAACACAAACAAAATTTATAGCTAAATCATTATACTTCCGGTTATTTTCGAGCTGTTTGTTTAATGTGAAAGTCATGGTGTCATAACTGGATGGAACTCGGTCCAGCGTATAATTACACATTTGTGTATCTCATTAATTATGGAAATTTACCTGAAAATGGTATATTGTCTTTTAATTTATCATCCAAAAAATAAAAATTGTAAAGAACCCGAAAGTCCCTCGAATCCTTTTGTTTTGTACGATCTACATATAATGAAAATAAAATCGCCAGTGGTCATTTACATCAAATTTATTATGTTACATCCTTTTTTGCGGAGAGATGAATATCGCCTTTCACGTATGGCAACACAAAAAAAAGGATTTGAATATAAACATACATTGCCCAATAATTTCCTTCCAGTAAGTCCATTCACATACATAATATATGGTTTTTATATTTTTATATCAGAATTTTTGGTTACCTTTTGTAAAAAAAATTCACTGCGTTGACTTAAAGGGCGATTCACGGAATATATGCATGTACATACGTATCATATATACGGATAAAACAATATATTTGATAAAATAATATTTTCTTAGGAAAAATTATTCATAGGATTTCCAGCCGGCTTGTGTTTTCATTTAATTTTCCAACGAAATACAATTTGAAATATAAACAACAATACAAAAATATTTTTGGAAAATTGGTTGTTGTGGTTGAATATATGTATACGGGGTGATAAGAGTGCGCATCGCGATAAGAATAAACCATATAAGGTAAAGTAATTAAAATGTGTGGTAGTCTATGCGAAATATTGCCTATAGCAAAAAAATTATTAAAAAATGTGATCTCAAGTCACGCGATCCGATTATTACAAGAAAATTGTATTGTGTTGTACAACAAGGTGGTTAACAACTTACAGAATATATACAACAACAACAACAAAATCATTTATCGACACAACTTTAAGAGTTGTTTTGTTATTTGTTATAGACGTTAGGTGAAGGTAGGTGGATTAATTTTTTGTTTTCTTATTTTCGCAGTTGTTGTACGTATTAAATGTCTATAATTAGGTGTTTGTATTACACAATAAATGGTCCGCGCTAACGATGTACTATATACTTATATAGAGTGATGATGAAAATTAAAACGACAACGACCCATAAATTAAACTGAAAATGAGGTAATTATACAAATGAAGCCCCAATTAGTAAGATGCTAACAAACTGATGAAAGGTTAGCTTCTTATAGCTATATCGATTTTAAAAATTCCGATTAACCTAATTTCGCGCCTAATACGGCTTCCACTACTAAAATTCGATGATAAACTGGCACTTGTTTGACTTAATTCGATTAAACAGAAAGTCTTATTTTCCCCAATACAAATACTAAATATAAAATTCTTAAGAAAATAAATAAATAATCATTTGGTCGATTTCGTCTTTTATGTTTTGTGTCTCTTGCTCACACTCATGACTTTGTAATTAAATTTGTCGTAATCTTCTGTGTTTATGTGATAAGAAGTATTTTTTTTTATTTTTTGTTCTGTTTAGTTCCTCTTAATTTCATGAACTCATTTCCTGTTGATTTAACGTACACACACAGTGTAATTAGGAAAAAAAATACTGTTTGTACGTTTACGTTAAAGATGAAGAAGAAGCAGAAATTTTAATTTTTCTTGTTGAATAAATTATGAAATTCTACATTAATATTCGCTTTGTCGGTATTATCACATTGTGTTGTAGAACAATCGGAAGGTACATAAAATATATATATATTTAGAAGTAATTAGACGTCGACCTACATGATCGATTGAATTATTTATAGAGGTTTTCCCTTATAAAATTTTCTTAGAATTTTGTTTTAACTGTATATTTAATGGGTGGATATTTAAGCTGTGTTCCTTACCTGTGGTGTACTCAAATCTGCAATGTTGTCTGTAAAGAAAATTTTTAAATATTATAAGCAAAATTGTTATTTAATAATTTTAATAAGTAAAATTTTTAATTTAAAAATCAACCTCCTATTCGCATGAAACATTCTAAACCGTGAAATTCTTTACACCAGCTTAAATTTAAGAAAAATAAAAATTCGAAATTTAAATTTTTAAATACCAAATTGTTCCAATCAACTAAAATTTTATTAAAAACTTAGAAAAAAATACAAATATTACAAATTTGTTTAATTTTAAAAACCCTAAAATTAAATTTGGGATAAATACATTTCTTAAAAATGTTTTTGTAGTATACAAATTTGAAAATAGCCACAAATTAGTTTTGAAATTTGGTAAATTTTTCATAGGAAATATAAAATCTTAAATATCAAATTATTGTAAATCCCCAGTGTTGCCATACATATAAGCTAAGTTTTGAGCTTTAGAGGAGCAAAAGTAAAATATTGTTATTTAGATAAACTCAAATTTTTAAATTATATAATTTTTACAAATACATAAAGGAAAATACACAAGTTGTAAACTGTTGTGTTCTTCAAGGCCGACCAGGCAGATCAGGGAAAACGTACCAGTGTTGTTCCCCTACGCGTAGACTTTCATTGGCTACACTTTAGTGTAGACAATCTAAATAGGTGTAGACAATGACGATAATAGTCGTAGACAATACCAAAAATGCTGTATAGACAACGTAGACCTACCTAATACTAATTGTATTAGGTAGGTGAATTTAAGTATTTTTGATTAATCGGCGCATATTTAAAGAACATACTAGATGCAAATATATACGAAATATTTGATCGAAAACAAAGAGATAGAGCGATTTTTCGGCTTGAAAATATTTTGCCCCAATCGGGCGAATGCTGCTTGTACAGAATGCAAGTCTGTTTTTTGTATTAAATGTAATAAACTTGCTTAACATTTATCCTTTATTTAGTCTTTTTAATTATTGTTTTGCTTGTTCTTATATTTGTTTGTAGTGGCAAGGCAAGCATGAAGGTATTTCTTCCGAAGCATTCAAAAACTGGAGGAATACAAATAGTCCCAAAAATCAATCTGAATGTGTCATGAACTACTTCGAGAAAATGGCATTGACTGCCCAGCACCCATCTGTAAATTCAAATATTTTTTGTCTAAGTAAGCAGCATTAATGTATGTATTTCAAAAAAATATGTGTGCTGATATCGTAAAAGTTTTCAATGCTCATAACAGTTTTGCTTTGGTTGTAGACAATCAATTTTAACCGGATCTTGCGCCACAAAAGTACTCATGCGCACATCCACATAATCGTTTAACAATTCCACGTGATTGTGCAGTTGTATCAATAGAAGGTTTTTTAAAAATGGTGGTATAGAAATACCATAAATTGGGGCAATATGTCAAATACCGATCCAAAAAGAAGGAAAATGATCGATTGCTTTTGCGAAAAATTAACAATCAACGAAAATATAGGATTAAAGCTCATCTCATAATTACGGCTTTTCATATATATTGGGTTTACGATCAACAACGCTGAGTAGAAGTGCTAATAAGCAAAAATGCGTCTAACGGAAAATTACGCAGCTGTAAAGTTATTTTGAATAGAATATTTTCTTCAGTAGCTTACATTCGAATTCGCGTTGTACTTTTATTTTTATAAACCATTTCTAATAAATTATGTCTACTAGTGGTCGACCAAAAAATGAAAATTTCCAAAAACTCAGTTTTCAATTACTTAAATTAAATGGGAAATTATGGCTTATTGCGATGTGTGCAACAAAAATTTACAAAATACAGCCAGAACTCGCCTAAAGGACATAGGTACAATCCCTTGATAAAATTTGGTTAATTTTTAGCACCACAAATATCACAGAATTATATTATGTTAGATGATCACAATATGGATATGGTCAGGGCCGCCTTTCCTTTACCCACTAAGCAAATTATGCCTAGCACCGACCAATTGGGGGCGCTCACAATTCTTCTCACGCTTTCTAAACAAATTCTTCTACTAAAAAAATATTTTCCATTAGAAATTTTGAATTTCAACTCAACTCGTTTACACTAGTTTCATTGAGCTTACAATAACTCCACGAAAACGTAACTCAACTCTGTTTCTATGAACTCTAACTCGTTTTCAAACTATATCGAAACATGATAATAGTAATTAATAGTTTCAATACTCGTGCTTCCGAAATCGAAAAAATAAAATCCAGGGCTCCTAAAAAGTTTATTCAGTAATAATGAATTTACAGTTAAGCATTTTGGGCATTCTTGTTCAAGGATCTCAGCTGCCTTATATCTGTGCCCCGCCAATTAAAATAAAAATAAGTTCTACCAGCTCAAAATGTTCTTTCAGCTTCATCCGATTTACATGTAAGAAAATTCTTACATGCAATAATTGTAGAATTCCAGAAAGTTATTACGCTTGGTTTTAAAAAACATGAGAGGATTTTATATAAGGAACTATTAAAAATTAGATGTAGCTGAGAAAACTCCGGATCTAAATATTTTAGCTGTACCTATGAGTTGACCAGAACAGTTTCTGAAATAACTCGCAACCCGACCCGAATTTGGTTCGTTTTTAGTTTTTGTGTCAAATTATTTTTACTTAGGTTTAAAACCAAATTTGGATTAAATATGTATATACTTCTAAAAATTCGGAGTTATCTAAAGATTTTTTTAGGTCTTTTCTACTACCAATTTTCAACGTAATCAACCAATTTGAAATCTTTGGCCCTCTTAGCAATTTTATATTCAAAATTTGAAATTTTATTTATGACGAGTTCTTCAAAAAAACGGAACGCGCCATAGTATATAAAATGACACCTCAGTAGATGAGAGTAAATCAGTTTTTTTTGGTCCCAAATACCTACGGAATATAAAATGACCAAACTTTTTAATTGTGTGGGGTGGGGGGGGGGGGGGGGGGCAATAATTAGGTTAGAACAAAATTAAAGAATATTATTACTTTCCTTATAAATTCTAAGTGAGCACATAATTTGGCAAAATTGAAAGCTCAATTATTTCATTGTTTATATTACTATTTGCCGCACAAACTTTGTTTCTTAATTTTTAGAAAACTGACTGACCCCATTATTTTATTGAGGTCTGCATACGCTAGAAATTAATATAAACGTTTAATTTGTCTATCAGATTCAGTGGTCTGGAAAACTCCCAACAATTTATCTCTGATTCAATGGAAGCGCTGCGGAATGACCTTGAAAACGCGTTAGATGAGGTCAAAAGTCTTAAATTGCAAATTAAAAAAACAGATGATGAGTGCTTCTCGCTTCGTCAAAGAATAATTCTGCTTGAATCGTTAAATGACCTTCATGTTCAAGAAAAGCTACTTACAAATATTGTGATTACTGGAATTCCAATCAACAACCATAACAATAAGGAATTAGTAACGAAAGTCCTGTCTTTCGTGCAACCTGAGATCAGTAACACAGATGTTCTTGATGTGAACAAAGTAAATACCGAGGCTAAAAAGTTAAAAACAAAAGCTACAACGGAGATTTATATTGTCAAACTAGCATCTGGCGATATCAAAAATGGAATACTTAACTCTATGAAGAACTTCAAAAATTTCACAACAGATAATTTGGGCATAATTTTCACAACTAATCAACGAAGTAGAATATTCATCATGCAGCACTTGTCACAATTCCAATCTAAACTATATAATGAGGCAAAAATCATCAAGCGTGAACATAATTTTCGTTTCTTGTGGATTCGGAATGGAGTCATCATGCTGCGTCATCATGAATCATCGCAAGTATTTCACATTCGATCCTACTCAAATATTGAGCAAATTAAGAAAACAATCCAGCAGGAAAAATAATTTTTTATTTAACTTTATTTGTTTACATTTTTACCTGCTGTGTTGTGAACTTAATTTTATCAAATTTTTTGCTAGGGTTGCAACAATAATTTTATTTCTATTTTTATGCTGTGTGCCTAACATCGATTTTTTTGACTAAATTGTTGACTTTTCTAAATTGTCGACTAGTTCGTACCAGTCGCTAATAGATGGCATAAGAGTCAATAAGACAATCTGTGCCAGGAGTGCGTTCACGAACTCTACATTGTAACAAATTGTTACAACTGTCATTGTATAAATGACATAGCAGTTAACAACGATATTGTTACAAACATCAAATTTGCTACCAAAACAAACTTTGTTTAGCAAAATTTTGTTTCTTCGTTATCATAAATACATATAATAAAAAAAATAATTATTTAATTAACAAGAACCAATATTCATTTCACGTATTCATTTGTATCGAATAAATTATTTTCATCCGTAAATTGATCAATACGATCAGAATCCATAATTGTTTCTTTTAATGACAGCTGGAAAGGCAGCATTGAGTAGAGTTGTAAATGACGTTTGTAACAATAAGGGGAAATTTTGGTTTAGGTTTATGAACAATACAAAGCACGTTGCTGTGGTTACAACCGAGGTTTATGAACGCTTTAGAACTGTCATTGTTAACAATATTGTTACAATGTAGAGTTTATGAACACAGTCCTGGCTTTTCATTCTAAATTTCGACTTTTGGAACGTCAACCGAATTATTATTACTATTTGACGGAAATAACTAAGAATACTGCTTGAATTTTCGTTCCTTTTCATTTTGGTTCACGCGCAAGTTGATTTGCCATGTTAATTTGCTTTTTCTTTTTAAATTTCTCAATATTTCGTAAAGAAATTTATCTACAAAATATTAAATTAATTTATTGGCGCTATAAGAACTTGACTTGCAAAGTCGTTAATGAGTTCGATAAAACCGGATAGAATATTTTAGCCCTGGTAAACTAAAGAAGATATCTCTAACCCAAAAGTTTCTCCAATCCGTGCTGCCACAGATGATCTGACTTACCATATAATTCCTAACAGAAAGTTGAAATTAAAATCTTATGTACAAAAATATAAAAACTTTAATTAAATATGACAATAATTTTAATTTTCTTGAATAATTTGATTAATTTTGATAGTTTTTGAAAAATTTCGGATTAAACGAATTCTCCAATTTAAGTGAACTATTTCTAAAATGAATGAAAATTATTCCGAATTGAATAAACCCTTTTACGGAAAGAATGGAACTAATTTCGAGTGGAATAAAACTTTTTCCAAATTAAATGAAACCAAATGAAATAAATTTAAAAGCAAAAATTGTATCACTATAATTTATAAAACATAACAGTAATTAAATAAAAGAAACGTACTGGTTATCTTGTAACAGCAGGGAGTGTCATCATCGTGTCTAAGATGAAATTGGCCCAATCTGATGCTGTGACTGTTTCAATTCTATATTTGATTACGCCTTCTAGATTCGGATTTCTCTTAGTTCTTAATAAGTTTTCTATCGACGTAATTTACGAAAGCCTGGTTTTAAATTGAAAAAAAATAATTGAACCTGGAAAATTAGAGAATACGGTTATGGAAGAAGAAACTTCTTTGGTTTTGTCCTGCTTCAAAAAGGTCATTCACCTATTAGGGGCCCTTAGCATAATTTCCGTCGCAAAACAATTTTTATGCGATTTCAAAAATTGATCGCCAAACACGATACCTTTCTACCATTTAGACGATAGTCGGAAAAATACCGCCAGCAAATTAAAGTCGAACATTGTTTTATTGTTTGTCGTTTCTTATGGTTACTAGTAGTTAAAAACAAAATAATCAAAAATACACTCGAACCAAAACTAGCCTTAAAGTAACGTCACTCACACAGTTCGGGTATGGTCCATCATAAAATTCTTTATGAGCTCCTGACTCAATAAGCAGAATTTGTGGGTGCTTCACGTGTCATTCAATATTATTTTATGATAAATATTTATCTGTTTGTTTTGTTATAAAATTATCCAAATAATTAGAAAAACTATCAAAATGAGTGGTTAAACATATTATTGGTGAAATATTGTACAGCGAAATTTATGTGAAAGAGTAACTTACGGAGCACATCTAAACGAAATTAATTTTCATTTACACAAAAATTGTATAATTACCATTATTTAAAGTTGAAGTTGTGACCTACCTAACCGAATACTCGTTACTCCCAGTAGTATCTGTATAAATTTGGTATGGGCCTTCACCTCATTTGGTGCTTGATACATCGAGTAAAAAATTACTTGACCAATATCATACGCTTACAATTACGGCTCGATTTCATTTGGCCAGATGAAGACAGAGTGGAGATATATATTTTAGAAACGTTTTGAAACATGACGCTGGTTCTGTAATTTGTACAATATTTCCATTATGTCGTGCTTAAATTGCGCTAAATATAATTATCAATAATAATGGTGAACAAACTGAATTTATTACTCATCAGCGTTAGTATTCTACAAAACACTGTGCAAATTTAAATTTTGCAAAACGCCGCCCCGGTGGCACAGTGGTTAGCATGCTTGCTTTAAGCTCCGGAGGTCCCGGGTTCGATTCCCGGCGGGTGATGAAAAAATCACGGCTGGCTATTGTAGGATCAATGAATTAATCAGTCATTATCCGTTAAAATAACGATTACGAAATTTCATCATGAAGCGGCCAAATTCCTCTATTGGATGTAGAGTCAGCGAAAAAAAAAAAAACGCATATTAATCCAAGCACCCTTTCTATAAATGACAACTAAATTGAAAAGTAACCTCACGAGGGGAATTTTCATTGGCCGCCTGGTGGTGAATAGTGTAATGTTGGTTTGAAATGAAAAGTCGAAAATTTAGTCAAAAAACTCGACGATAGGCACACAGCATAAGTACGTAATTTTATTCTTAATACAAACATAATTTATTGCAGTAAAGCAAGTACAGTTTTCATTAGTGTTTATATTGTTTTTAGCAAAATCACACGCAAACATAGAATGTGTAACGGTTCAAACGATAGAAGGGTTGGATTATCTTTAATTTTAGTTAATTGTGAAAGAGCAAGCATTTCGTTGGGTTTTAATATTTCGAACGGTATAAAATTCGTTTCATTTTTCGGACATAAGTTAAAGCATTACGTATACGTTTCATTTGATATCGTCAATTTTTATTTGAGCTATTTTAATGTTTTTATTGTGTGATGAATAATAGGGCTGTGAATTACAATTTTATTTTGCAGAACAATCGCAGCTTGCGCAAAAATTTCGACATTTTCTTAACTAATTTAAAGCTTGTTCGTTTGTGGTGAATTAACTGAATTGATATTGAGTTACTATTCCGATAATTGAGTTATTATTCAGATAATTAAGCTACTGAAGTGAATTGGTCGTTCGTTTGCTACAATTCAGATAAATGTCAAATTGTTGAAAAGTAATTGGATTGTGTTATAAAATATGTAAGTTACTCGACCATTTTCTAGGATCAATTATTTTTGTGTGTCACATTCACATTACATTTCACATTTGCAAATTCTTCGTGATTTGCGAAACTTACATATTCGATCAAATCGTCATCCATTATAACAGAAAAATAATTTAAAATTCTCTAAAATATCCTGGCTTCTTCGATGCGTAAAACAAAATAATGTCAAAAACAACAAAAACAATTATCTGAATTACCTACACAAGCAAAATTATTATTCAGAAAAATCAGTAGCTCAATATTTTTAAATGAAGTGAAGCATACCAAACGAACGGGCAAATCACTTCAGTTAATTCAGTAAATTCAGATAATTCAGTTAATTCACCACAAACGAACGCACTTTTAAATGAACTTAGTAGCTATAATTTAGAAGGTTTCACTTTCTTTGCTAACTGTAATGACCAATACAGAGCTGATGGTGTTGCTGCATTTATAAGATCCTCGTTAAACTACCATGTGCATATTTTGAATTCCTCATCCGCTGATGTTATGAAAATATGTAACTGTACAGCTAGGTAATGTTAAATTTTGTTTTTTTTGTTTTAATTGAATAAAATAACCTCCTAAATACTGATAAATCAAAGCGTAAAATTATCGTAGGCGACATAAATATTGATTTATTAAATGATTCGCAAATCAGGGATGAATATTTATCGTTATGTGCATCATATGGCTTAGAATCTTTTATGAAACTAGGCCGTAGCTAGACCTTGCTCTAACACCTGCCTTGATCATGTCTTTTCGGAAATTCTTGGTCAACATTTCACACTAGATCTGAAGAATTTGGAACTTTATGTGACTGATCCACCATTCATCTAATTTTAAAATATTCTGATGGTGTAAAAGCTTCCTATCAAACTAAAGTGAATTATCCTGGCTTGATAGAAGCCCTGCTTTCCACCGATTGGAGTACTGTGTTTGGTGCTGATGAGCCTGACAGTGCTTATTCAATCTTTTTTTGACAAATTCAATGTTGTTCTGAATAAATTTAGAACAACTACAAAAATTAAACGGTGTAATTTTAAATTAAAACCATGGATGTCTGAGCCGTTATTAAAACTAATTAATTATCGTAACAGTTTATCCCAAAAATATGCTAAAAATCGCAATAAGTCTTCGTTAAAAAATAAATTGGATATAATAAACACCAAAATTAAAACTCGGGTTCCGTTGACAAAAGAAAAGTATTTTAAAAATAAATTTAAAGCTGCTTCTGATTTGAAGGCCAAATGGAAGGTGGTTAATAATGTGTTGAATGGCACCCCCAATATGAATTTTATAAATGCAATTGATGCCGGTAATAACTTTATAGAAACGGATCCCCAAAAGATTGTTAATATTTTTAACGACCATTTTATTAATATACCGTATGATATTTTGAATGAAAATAGCGAAAACGTATTTATTAATCGCACTAATTCAGATAGTTTGATTTTTTCGAGGCGTGTAAATTGTAATTTATACTTTTTCCCTATTTGTGAATCTGAAATTTTATTGGCCGTGAGTGAATTAAAACCAAGCTGTTCTTGTGGAGTTGACGGCGTATCTAGTATAATTGTTAAAAAGACTGCTTTTGATATTGCACATGTTTTAGCCTTTATTTTTAATTTGTGCTTTTCAAAAGGAGTGTTTCCGGATAAGTTAAAATACGGTGTTGTAAAACCTTTATTTAAAAAGGTTTCTCGTCTGGATCCCAATAATTATCGGCCAATCACTCTTCTAAATACATTTTCTAAAATATTTGAAAAAATTATTAAATCCAGGTTGTTGAATTACCTAAATAAGATTGGTTTCATTGATAAGAGACAGTTTGGTTTTATGAAAAATTCTTCAACTGAGAAAGCCCTTCGCTCATTTTTAACTCCTGTACATGATTATTTAAATGATAATTTGAAAGTGTCCTCTATTTTTATTGATATATCTAAAGCGTTTGATACTGTAAATCATAATTTACTTCTAGCTAAACTGTCCCACGTTGGCGTTAGAGGGATTGCTCTGAATTTATTTAAAACATATATACAAGATCGAGTTCAACGAGTCTGTATTGATCAAATTTATAGTCATGATAAGTTTGTGAACATTGGTGTTCCGCAAGGATCAGTACTAGGGCCCTTGCTCTTTCTAATTTACTGTAACTCAATTTTTGATCTTGCGCTGCATGGGAATATTGTTGCTTTTGCCGATGATATGTCATTAGTATATGCAAACAATAATATGGATTCTTTGAATTGCGCAATGTCAGAAGATATGGGTTTGCTAAATGCAATGACTTCTCAACTGTGATGTATCATTCCTTGCAATGCAATGATTTCAATTGCACTTCATCATGTGTACTAATTGAGAAAGTAAATTCCTTTAAATATTTAGGTTTAACCTTGGATAATCAGCTTAATTTTAAAACTCATGTGGCCAATTTAAAAAAGAAATTGCGACAGGCATTGAGATCATTTTACTATCTGCGTTCGATTTGTACTCCAGAATTTTTGAAATGTCTTTACTTTGCTTTAATTGACTCGCATCTTCAATACGGATTAACATGTTGGGGTGGCATTTACCATTCAAATATAAAAGCGTTGATCTCTTTACAGAAAGGGGTGTTAAAAGTAATGTATTACTTGCTTAGAATCACGCCGTCCTTACCATTATTTCTGAAACATAAAATATTACCATTATGTGTGCAAATTGCTTAAGGTTTATTTTATTATGAGCGGAAATCGGTTACTCAGTAGTTCCTGCGATGAGCCATACATGCTCCGCAATAAATTTAGAGTTAAGATACCGAAACCTAACAAAGAAAATTTTAAGAAATTTTTTTCCTATACTGCTCCAAAGTTGTTTAGTCAACTGCCATCACATATTATCATATTAATGCAAATAACTGTATTTGTAATAACAAATTTGACAAGCTGCCATTTGAAATTTCAACTTAAATTAAAGTACGAATAATTTTTTAATATTACATACTAAATTCGTACATTTTGGATATCCAATTTCTCAAATTTCCAAACACCTAAGTTCCTACAGTTTTTAGTTTAAAGTTAGCTCCAAAATGTCCGAGAATTTACTTCGGATATAGACCTCTGATTTAAAAATGTTGTTACTTCATAAAAGGACTCAACTTTGCGATCTGAAATTTCTGTTCATATTCAATGTAGAGTAAGAAATTACCTATTAAAATCCCCGTGATTATGGAATTCATATACATATCACACAACAGCATAGAAAACAGTAGCGGTCATTGATAATAGGCAGATTCAAGCCGAGTGTTCGACTGTGATGTTTTGTGCGAATTTTTAGATTCACATTTTTCCTCCAATCAAATAACTCAAATTGATCGAATGGAAGCTCCCACCAAGATAAAATATTTTTAACTTTAAGTAAAATATTCGCAGACGACCAACTTAATCATAAAAAAAAACTAAAATTAGACGACAAATATTTTTAACAAAAGTGTGTGGATCAAAACTCGCACAAAAATCACAGTCGGACAGTCACCTTCAGAAATTTGTGTGCGAGGCAATTGTGCGGTTTATTATAGATAATTAAGACAATGTTTTAAAGCTACACGGCTCTCTAAGTGGCTGCGGCCCACAGTTTAAGAAGCACTGCACTAGAAAATATATTTGTGAACATAACGATTGCTTTACGGATACTTTTAAGTCTTCCAGTTTCCGTAGCAAGTGGTGAACGTTCATATTCAAAACTGAAAATAATCAAAAACTACTTGAGATCAAGTATATCTCAGGAAAGGTTGGTTAGATTATCGAGTATAGCAATTCAAAAAGAAATTGGTCACAAAATCGATTTAAGTCAAATGATTGATGAATTTACATCTTTAAAGGCAAGAAAAGCTAAATGTTTGTACCTGATTATTTATTATTCAATAAATTATTAAATTGCTGGACAATATTTAGGTACTCGCTTAGTTGTTTTGTTTGTTTGTTTTTGCTTTTAAATTTAATAGCTTTTCTCCCCAGTTATCGAATCCAAATATTTAAAAAAAAATGTGTATACACAAAATTACCTGGACGAAAAACTTTATCAACAATACTACTTGTCAAGACATACGACAAATGTATGGACTGGACAAATGACTGGAAAAACAGTTCGAATAATAGTAAGCCCTAAGTTGTAATGATTCACAACGCCAACGAGGAGCAGGAATTTCTTCAAGCTGGGGATTTAACTGGTGTTAGTGAAACTGGTGAAAAGTTAGCAAAACACTTTATAATACGAAAATATATGCCACAGTATCCGACAATGCCAGTGCGATGATGAAAATGGGTAAACTTATCAGCCACGTAATGGTTAGCATGGTACGTGTAGCAATCATATATGTATAGCAAATTTATTAGCTAAGGATGTGTTAAATGATCATTTAACAGAAAACATAACTACAGTTTTAAGGCAGTTTAAGCAGCCAGATTTCGAACGGCGCGTCGTTGAAAATAGAGGTATGCAAATAAAATTACCATGCCAAACGCGATGGTTCTCATTTATAGAGACTCATATACGTGCTTTATAAAAATTTTTGAACAAATGAAACAAATCACCGGCACTGCTGATCCCAAATAAAAAAAGGTGAAACAAAATGTAGGTAAGTTGATTTTTGATGATAAACTGTTAGAGCTAGCCAAGAAAAGCATAAAAATGTTAGATTTAATTTATCAATTCATTAATATATAGCACATATTGCGCTAAGAATAAATGCCGAACTAACTTTAGAAGACGATAACAAATAATAAATATCATGTATGAGTAATTATATTATAATTATAATAAATATAAAATGAATTTCAAATTTATTAAAGAATAGTTTTGCTTTAAATTGGGAATCATGCGGTTCATTCGGAATTGGTAAGTAATTATATGGATCAATAAGATTAGTATCATGACCTGTTAGTTTTATATTTTTCCTCGAAACGATGGCTGATTGTGGAACACCATTTGTCTTTTGCTTTTAAGAATCGTATATTTATAGCACATACATATTACAATGGCGTGAAATAAATGTTTATTGTAATGTAAGGTATAATCGTTTAAAATGTGGTTGCAGTTATTATATCCACTTGGTTGCGAGTTATAATTTCCTTCTTTTCTGTATTTGTTTGTATATCGTGCCTACTGACGCTGGCTAATCAGAAAATTATTCCCATAACTTGGTTTTGCAAAAATCGTTACGGTTGTAAACATCAAAGTATTTTGCTGCTGCTGTCCGAACATTAATATATACAAGAGTTACTCAGTGTTACTGAATTTACTTTATTTAATAGTGCATATTGGACAAGATAATGAATTATTATTTTAAAATATACTGGAAACCAACGTCAACAGACCGGTGTATTTCAAACGAATCATATCATTCGGTGCAACACAAAATAGCGGCATTTAATAGCATGGTTAATCGATTAGTGCACAATACTCAAAATGTAATGATTTCGAGATTGAACTCGAAACAATAAACAGGATAGTAGTATTATTTCTCAAAACGGGATCCCGCTTTAGTCTCAAAAGCGTGGCCGGTAAAACTTGGGGTTTCCCGGAATTTCCCGGTTTTCGATTTTTTATTTCTTATATACTATTTTAACTCTATAACGGCTTAACAGCTTAACAGCTAAAAATGATTTTTTTCTTTCCGGAACCCTTTACTACCATTAGAATATGCCAAATTCCACCAAAGTCCAGAACTTGGTTGAAAAATCAATTTAAAATCCCATTTCAATTAAGCACGTGAAATTTCACTCAAATCGGTTAAGAAATGGCCAAGTTCCATCATATATATGGACAGAACTTAATGAAATTCATCATACTCGGTTAAGGAATAGACAAGTTCCATCCCACTTGGCTCTCATTCCCATTGTAATCGGTTAATAAACCGGTTGTACGGATATTTTTTTAAAATTCCATGTCCATCGCTCATGTCAAATTTCACTAAAAACCGTTAAGAAATAGTCATAGTTGATTAATAATTGGTCTGCAATTTGACTTGAAAACGCTTATTATTTGATTAGATAAATTTCTAAACGAGATATTCAAATTTCCTATACATTCGGATCTAAGAGACAGTTGGAAATAAGAGGCAGGCCAATCCCCAATTAGTCTCTTAAACCGAGGTTTTCTGTAATATATTAATCCTGTGCGGTGATTGAGTAGACATTATTTTTTGTACAATAAATGAAAAACTAAAGGAGACACGTATAAAATGGAAGTTAAAAAAAAATTAAGTCTGTTCGCAAAAAAATTCGTTTTTTTTTTTATTTCTCTACAATGAAAATTAATTGAGATATCGCTAAAGATGGGCACTATACAAATTTTGTTCCTTGAGCCATTCCCTACTCACTGTCCAAATTTCACGCCAATTGGTTTTGGCCGTAAGAATTCTGCAATGCAAAGCCGTAGTTATGAGGCGAGCTATAATCCTATATTTTTGGTGCATTTTGGTATTTTTTTGGTTGAATATTATCTATCCATCTGACCCTTAACACCGTCACTCCAAAACGCGTTAAAATAAACCAAACGCGACGAAATGTACGTATTAAAATTCAATATTTGAGCAGAAGAAGTTAATGTGACCCGTGAAATCCGCATAATAGTTAATTGCAATTTACATTTAAAGGTTAAACGTAATGCATCATTGGAAATGACAAAGGCCCAAAATTGGTTCTTGTGTTAGATGCTTCTATCCTTTTAAATAGATTACTTCTCATAATCTCAACCAAAACGGTCTTTTGAGGTACAAATCGAATAACCATGTCGATTTACAAGATGTATTTAAGAAATTCGACCCTAAATAATATGCCTCAAGAAATTTTTAGAGCTTGGATAATTTGGTTTTATATTATGAACTACTGCCAAAATCGACTTAATAACTCAGACATAAAAATTTTTATAAAATCCATTAACAAACGTCGCGATCCATTTTGTACTGAAAATATAGTAATATAGTAAAGGCCTGGATTAGTTATTTATGTATGTAAAAAACAAATTTCTCTTTAGCATCCCTGCCTCAAATGAAACTTTTGCAATTATTCACCAATTCAATTAAAATTTGATATCTATAACAAACATATTTCTTCATCAATGAATTAGTTGTAGCACATTCAAATTATGAATCTATATAGCGGGTTTTAAGCTTTTATAGAAGATATTTCGCCATATATCTGTTTATAACTGGTGGATGGCCATCCAAACCTAGATATGTGTTTAGCCCAATTATGCAATTTATAGGGAGTTATTTATTTATTTATCGTGTAGTATAATTTTCTATGATTGCCAAAAATTTGCAAGATGGCCACCGATTTTTTTACAGGGAGATACAGCAGTTTTAGCACATTATTATTATTTTTTTTTATCAGTTGGCATAACTTTGTGTGTTTTGAATAAAAAAATTATTTCAAACAGTAATTAGGCGTAGATTAGCCCAAATATGCTAATTATAATTGATTTGCACACTTTCGTCATGTATTTCCGGTTTTTTAATGCAAATATATTGCTTAAATCGGTGTAAATCATTGTTTAAATCAGTTTTGCATTTGCCACCAAACCAATTTTCTGTAGCAACTTTTATTTTGTTAATCAAATCTATAACATATTTAGAGACTTAATATTCGTCCATGGATTTTTAATCGAAATGTTCTGGTATTTCAAACTTTTTAAACTTTGTGCAGGTTTATTGGTTTTTGACTTGGCCATCCAATCGAGATGACTAACGAAGGGTAACATATTTAAGCAATTGCCACTATTATTCTTCATTTTTATCAAAATTTATATTTTTGAATTTGTATTTTGAAACGTTTAAAAATTATAATTTTTCTAGAAAAAAAATTCATAATCATCCAAATTTTAATTAAATTTTTTCAACTATCAAATTTTTGAGCTAATCAACCAGTTTGAAAGTTTTGTAACTTGCTTACCAATTTTATATCCAAAATTTGAAATTTTATTTAAACAAATTATGAAATTTTTAGTTTGTATAGTATTTAAAGTTAACTAACTAACTAGGTACACAGTACAGCTTAACGAACATGGCATTTTTAAAGCCGAATTTAACAAGTTGCCATTCCAAATTTCAAATTGAATTAAAGTTCTTACATTTTCATGAATTTACAACTGATATCGATGTAAATTTAGATTGAATATTAATGAATTTCTTGATTAGGATTTTTGAATTTCAAATTAATTTAATAATTTTAGTAAAGAATGAATTGGAGTGAGAAGAGTAGGGTGGCAATACCTCAATTTGTTTTAATATCGTCTTATTAATTAATTATAATTAATATATATATATATATATATATATATATATATATATATATATATATATATATATATATATATATATATATATATAACTAAGCTTATTCTACAACCAATATGTGATTTTAAAAGCGAAATTTATGAAAATTATTTTAAATGATGAAGACTTGTATTAAATGTGGAAAAGTATTTCATATTGGATGTGGAAAATCAGTGTTGGATTATATAAAAGGATTCAACCAACGAAAAATGATTGGAAATATGATTCTTGTAATGGTCCCTGAAAATTCAACAATAAGAAACTTAAATATTCTTGTACGTAGTATGCAGCAGACAACAATTGATCTAGTTTCAACTGTAAAATGCCTTATAGAAGAAAACAGCCTGTATAACAAAATACAAAATAACCTCATGGTCACTGGTTTGCCTGTTACTACATCTGAGGGTCAATTCTCGTTCTATGAAAAAATGGAATGAAAAAAATCTTTCCATTTGGTTTCCATCACGTCTTTCTCATTAGTATCTTTTCACGCAACAGCAATATGCGATTCTCGTTGTCCAAATGAAAATAAACGATGAAAATACGCTGAATACTACACAGCAAAACATATTTTATCAAGTTTCATGTATATTTCCGCTAGGTGCGCTAGGTAAATGGTGCAAATAGTAGCTAAATAAATAATAAAAGAGATTATAATTTGTAATTAGATTTAATCACTCTCTCAAAGAGAGGTAAATAGAGAGGTAAACCAGTTTTCATCATTGCTTGTCAAAATATAAAATAAATTACTAAAATGGCCAAATTTTATTTAAACTAAACGAAACTAATTATTTAGGGATTTTTCTTAAATGAATTGAACTTTGTTTAATAAATTTGCTTATAAACTAGTTTTAAAGTGACTAGTATTATAGTTTGGTTGCACATTTAACATTAGAATTGCAAATTTAGGTGTTCTAAAACTGAATTTCCATATTCATTTATATTCCCACGACCAAAATACTCGGTGAGAAAGTTTTTTTCATATGAGAAGGTTTTGACGTCATTTTTCTCCTTCTCATGAAACATGAATCGGAAATCTGTATTTCTCACTGAAAATACTTTTCATTGTACTTTTCACAGAACGAGAATTGACCCCCTGGCCGGGATTTTAAATTAAAAATATTTCAGATGTTTAAACTGATGAAAGAGAACCTAATGAGAGTGATATTAAAAGTGTCGCTAGGGTTTTTGAACCGAAACCACATATAACCCACAAATATGGAACGAATTGATTTCTTTGTTTAATACGACCGCCACCAAAATGTTAATATTTATCATAAATGCATTTGACGTGGGGGTAGCACTACAATTCAACATTCAACTCAATAGTGTAGTATTTTGGAAAAGGGGGTCATATTCTGGATGTACGTTGCATATTACTGGCGCGTAATGACCTAAAATAACAAAAAATTATAAATTCTGAAAAGGGGAAGGGAGCGAGGGTTGTGAATTGTACATTTAAATGCTATTAATCTGCTCTTTTCTAGTTACATAATACAGAATAGGGGAACATATTCTGGAAAAAGGGGGGCTATTCATTAAAACTATTTTGGAAAAGAGGAAATTTGCTGCTCTTTTCTAGTTAAATACTATGGAATAAGGGCACCATCACTATCAATATATTCATCACCATAGCCAACACTAACGTCATGACGAACTTCTAAGGAACGAGAATTAAAAAATTAAAGAAAATCTAAAAAAAATTATCAAATTACGAATTTTGAATTAACAAACTCTGCAATTTGCCAAACTTGTCTAATAAAGAAGCCCTAGGCCCCTACAGGGCTGAGTGTTTATCAAAATACAGGAAATTTTACAAATTTGCCTTTAGGGAATTTAACTAATTTATTCAATTAAAGCAATTAAAATCTTTTAATTTATTAAAACGTTCGAGATAGAGCAGGAAATGCTGTTTCCTAAAATGTCTTTAAACTCGAAATTTGTCTAGAATGCCAAAAAATCTTCTTTCCCTTAACAATTTCTCCCAATACTTAAAATTTCATTAGCAAGTCTTCTAAACAAATAAAATTTCTTAAGGAAAAATTTAAATTTAAAAATTATGTACAGTAAACAGCCGATTTTTTGTTTCCTTCTTTCATTTAATGCGAAAAAATCAAAAGTGGAAAAAATGGACTTACACATTCTGTATTTCTCGACGACGATATACAACTTCACTAATCCAGTACAAAAATACCACTTCACTTATCCAGTCAATGAACCAAGGAATAATTCTGGCCACCAAATGTATATACCGTAAGAAATCTCTAGAGGAAGTAATGATTGTGTTACCACATCAATTTAATGAAGAAGATACAAGAGCGTAGCGTACCTTACAAAATATTAAAAACTAACCTAATTTCAGCAATTTTTCATTTTGCGGCAGCCTGGAATTAAGTGAAAGTTCGAATTTTAGAGAATGATCGATTTAGAAGGGTTAGAATTAACCGATTACAGCATAATAATACAGGATTGGTAAAAATGTGACCGAGGAAAATGTGTCGCAGTAGTTGGAAGAAGATGAAGGTGATCCGGGCATCATGTAAAGATCGAAAGAGAAAAAAAAATGATATATTTTTATATAACGGACAATCGGCTATAACGGATTGCCCTCGTCCGAATTAGTCCGTTATATCGAGGTTTTACTGTACTTCTGAAATTAGCTAAATTTCTCTAATTAAAATAATGTAACATGCAGAAAATTAACGACACAATTAAAATTCTAAGCAAAATTTTCAATTTCAAAACTATTAAATGTAACGTTAAACAAAATCTCAAATAAATTTAATTTTTAAAAATTTTAAATTTTTCAGCAAAATTTAAATTTCAAAACTTCTTATGCAATTTAAAGTTTAAGAATTTTCTTCTTAAGAATTTCAAATATGATATTGCCCATAATGATCATATTGTATACCACCAAAATTTAATCAAAATTCTAAGCAAAATTTTAAAATTTTGAAAACTCCAGAATATATTTATGCATGTCTGGGAGTTTATCAAAATAATTAAAATACTTAATAAAATTTTTTTAACAATTTTAAGCAAAATCCGGCATATCAACAGAACTATAAAAATTATTTAACTATGAAATTATCCTTAACAAATAAAATTTAGAGTCTAAGCAAAAATTAAATTTTTAAAACAAATAAATTTTTTAATTTTGAAAATTTCTTCTTAAACTGCCTAATATCTAAATTCTAAACAACTAAAAAACTATTAAAATTTTAAGCAAAGTTTCGAATTTCAAAAAAATTATTTTACAAATTTCTTTAATTTTCTAACAAATTAATTTTAAAAATTCTAGCCACAATTGGAATAATATTTTTGTACTAAATTATAAACAATTAAAATTCTATAATTTATTAACACGTTCGAGCAAAAGTTGCAAATCTGAATTTTAAAAATCTATAGATCTAAAAATTTGTTATGATGGTACGAAATTGTGTTGTCCCTAAAAATTTGCCTCGAAAAAGTGTTAAATTCAAAACCACAAAAAACGAATCTAGAAAAATTATTTTTTAAGAAATTCAAATTTCTAATCTCCGAAATTCTTTAGACAAAAAAACTGAATTTCGAAATTATGCTCTTCTGAAATTTGCTAAATTTCGCTTAATTAAAATATTTAGATATTGAATAACTAAAGCCTTTTTAAAAATTCTAAGTAAAATCTACAACTTCAAAACCACTCAATCTAGAATCTCTTATATTCTTTAAATCTTCTATACCAGTAATTTGTTTAAACAATTAGTTCTGTAATTTTAAGCTGGAATTTTAATTACAAAATTTAAAATTTTTAATTATTCATTAATATAGTTTGATGACCCTTAAAACTCCTAGAATTTACTAAATATTATATGCAAAAGCTGCAATTTAAATCTCAGTAGACTCAAAAAATTTAAACAAATACGAATTTTGAAACAATACAATTCTGCAATTTCACAAATTTCTTTGAATTAGCCAAATTTACAAAAAATTTAAATTTCGATAAATCCCACTTAATTGAATTCCTCTAACTCGAGAAACGAGTTAAAATTCAAATTTTGAAACAACGAAACCTATCTGTAATAAATATACAGAGTGATTCTGTTAAATCTAATGTGGTTTCAGTGAACAGCCCTTAATAAAAAAAATCCTTTTGAAGCATCTAGTACATTTTTATGATCTTAATATATTTAAAAAATTATAAAAAAATGTGTTTGCGCTTTATAAGTCATTCGACAACACAACTCGAGTATTTTGTACTGTACACAAAATAAATTGCAATAAAATTGAAAATGTAAAAAGTATATCAATAATAAATTAATAAATTTAATATTCAGATAGCGTCAAGTTTTATGTTTTCTATTTTTATTTTTATTTTTGTATTTCACTGATTCAAAACTTGCGTGAAGATTTGGTCCTTCGAGTTATATCCAGAAAGTGAACATATGGTGTAAAACTGTAAAAATTAATTTATACTTAATCAAAATTTATAATCGAAGTGAACGGTTTAAATTAAACGCATTCAGCACAAATTAAATCGTGTTTGTTGCACAAGTGTGTACAGCTAAATCATCCAATTATTTAATTTGCTGTCCACAAAATCCATTCGAAGATATTTTTAGTATAGTTCAAGCAAATTATCATCGCTGAAAAACGTTTGGAATCAAGGTTATTTTCACCGTTGTGCATTGACTGTTTTGAATATAACAACATCGTGTTCTGATTATTCTGAACACAAAACATTATTGTCGGAAATTTTGGCCACGTGGACGAGAACGGTTTGCCGTTGAGTTCAAACATATAGGCGAGAAGCAATAACATTTTCAAACGGAAATCATGCGGGTGAAATTATCGAGAAAATTCATTGAAGCGTTTAACCGTGTACAACACTATTGGTATCAATTTATATTTTAATTTTAATTTTTGTTGCCTATGATATAATTTTAAGTTTCGTAGTGTGTGTAAAGTTCATCGTATATTTTGTTGCATTTAAGTTAGCCGTTCTTTATCGACTCAGTGCGGTTTATACTAAATGTAGTGAGGTTCAACTAAAGATCAAATTAATGGAACCGAGTTCAAATGACACAAGTTCATTTGAAGATAATTATGGGATTATTCAAGCAAAAATATTAGACAGAATTCATGACCTGCATGACCGTGCAGATGTCGGAATGGCGCAAAATAGTTCAATTAATTTAAATAATGGTTTTTCTTCAGTTGAGATGACACTCCCAGAACTTAAACTACCTACTTTTTCTGGTCTAGATACCGAGTGGCTTTGTTTTCGAGACTCGTTTGAAGAAATGACTCATTAATTGAACATTTGCCAATTTCATCTCAAAATTATCAATTAGCTTGGGACACAATCTACAAACGATACAATAATGAACTTTCAATTAAAAGGTCCAATACCAAAGCTATTGAATGAAATTAAACCAACCACAAAAAGTCATCTAGCATTATAATGGTCTTAAAGCTTTAAATGTGGATGTTCCATCTTGGGATCTAATTTTAGTTCACTCATGTGCTATTGCATTTTGGAAATGATTATTTTATAACACCAAACCACATTAATCAATTTTCAGATTCAAAGGGCAAGCAAGCCAACGGGAATATTGTTTCGAGTGTGGAATCTTCGACAACTTCAGAATTAAGTACCGTTTATGGCAAATACTCTGCTAGATAAAATTCACGTCAATACATCGTGCTTGGGACGGCTGTTATTAAAATAGAGTCTTCAAATGGCAATAAATTATATGCTAGAGAGCCTTATTAGATAGTGGCTAACATTTGAACTTCATTACTCATAGAACTTGCAATTTGTTTGCATATAAAAATATGTGAAGAGCACTATAAAAATAGCCTTGCCTGTAAATAAAAAAATTGATAATTTAAGTGTATCAAATGAAAAAGCACGGAATAAAATTTTAAATCTTGAGAAATTTATAAACAATATACTAAATCTTGAATGAGTATTTATCACTAGAATATATGTTAGTAGTAGAAGATCCTGATGAAATAACATGCCAAGCAGTGAAACCACCAAATTGCGAGTGGTCTTCAATGCTTGTTCGTCGCAAATTTCGTTAAATGACAAGTTATAAACAGTCATGTATGGTTTGGCCAGTGCGTCATATTTAGCCACAAAATTTCTTCAGGAAGATGAGTTATCAGGATCCAATAGTTTGGATCGTGCCATCAAACTAAAAACTGAATTGAATTCGTTAAATTCTGGTAAATTTGAGTTAAGAAAATTTTGTTTCAATCACGTCGAATTATCAGAAAAGGAATCACCGTCGAAAGTTGCGCTGATCTTGGGCTTAATTTTGTTAATAAATATTAATTAATTTAAACAAAACGTATTGTTCTGTCGGAAATTTGCCAGTTGTTTGATCCGCTAGGATTCTGTTCACCAAGTGTTATGATTGGGAAACTTTTCATGAAAACATTCTGGTCCGCTCCAGATTTAAAATGGCATGAGGTATTACCCGATAATTTATCAGCAGAATGGCTAACATTCAAAACATAATTAATCAATTTAAATAAAATTTATATTCATCAGTTTGTGTTGTTGCCGAGTCAAGAATTAATTGAACTACATGGGTTCGGCGATGCCAGTGCTAGAGGATATGGATGTGTGTTCTATATTTGAAGTGCTGATCGTAAGGGAAATTGAAATGTAAGTTTCTTATGTTCGAAATCACGTGATGATCCTTTTAAAAAATTAACAATACCTCGGCGTGAATTATCTGTAGCGCTGTTGGTAGCACAAATGTCCAAACGCTTACAAGCAATTATGGATATTCAGTTGTATTCGATTAATTTGTGGCCTAATTCGGGGATCACATTATTTAGGATTCACTCGATTCCACACAAGTTTTCTATATTTGTTGGTAACCAGAATTTCGCAAATTCAAGTTGATTCATCAAAACAGGGTTGACATTATGTACAGAGCAACGAAAATCCAGCCGATCATGTATCGCGCGGTATTATGCCAAATGAGTTCCTAAAAATCGCTAATTGGTTATTATAACATAGAAATGATTGGCCTGAACATTCCGTTTTTAATTTGCCTTCCGGGAATGCTAAGTTTAGAAGTTCGTCAACATAAACAACAAGGGAATATTAGTGTGGAAGAACTAGAGTTATTTTTGAGTTTTTCAAATTATCAAAGTTTAATCAACGGAAGTGCTTACATCGCTTTATTAATAATTGTAAAAATAAATGTCATGTAGGTCGCAGAAATGGGCCTTTAACCCTAGTTGAATTAACGGAAACGTTAGATTGGTTACATAAATTGGGTTTTAGAAAATTTTGAATTTTAAATACTAAATATTCTAAACGGGTAAATTCCGTTAAAAAACTACCTTCAAAATCTATTTGTCAAAGGAAACTACAAAATTCTTTAACAATGAAATTATTCTAAACATATAAAATTTGAATTTTAAAAAATCTAATTTTTAAAAAATTAATATTAAAAATTATAGCCTAAATAGGAATCCAGAAAAAAAAATTTTAATACAATAACAAGATAAAAGCTGAAATTTTAAAAGAACTGAAGACTGAAAAATTTTTTAAAATGCTATATAATTTTGTAACCCCTAAACATCTCCCAATAATTAAAATTTTAATAAACTAAATATTCATCCAAAATTTTATACACAAAATTTCGTTTTCGAAATATCCCAGTATAAGAGTATTTGCTAATTGTTCGAAATTTTGTTAAATTACAATATTTAATTTGGATAATTTCAGAATTTGGTTTAGTAATTTAAATGTAATTATTTTCTTTCAAACTTAAAACTGTCGCTTTGGGAAAATAATTTAAAATTTTTGTGAACTTTGAATAAACAATTTTGCTTAGATTTTTAAATCAAAGAAATATGCAAAATTTAAAAATTTTAACACTTCGAAATTTCGAACAATATTTAGTATTACCTTAAAAGGTGTTTGCCTAGTCAGACTATTTTAAACTAAATTAGTCAAAGGTATTCAAGAAAAAATTATTTTAGTCTGTAATTCAGTCTAGGCACACAAGTAGATTTTCTAAAATACAAAAAGCAAAATTTCATTTTTTTTTAGTTCTCAGAATTTAAACGTATATTTTTAAAAATATTTTTTTCGTTGAAAAATTCTCACAGGTATTACAAAATGCAAAATAAAAAAATTAACTAAATTTTTGTAATTTTTTATTTCTCTGAAATTCGTAATTTTAATGCTGCATTTAAAATTATAAGAAAAAGCTTGAATTTGTAAAATTCTAGAAAATATTTTAAAATTTGAAATGTATCCTAATATTTAAAATTTTAGTAGAATATTCAAGTAAAAATTGTAATTTCGAAACATAAAAATTTTGAAATTTGGTACACGTATTTTTAAATTAGAAACTATGCCAAAATTGAAATATTTCAAATTAATTTTTTCTGACATGAAATTCTGCTAATTCATTCATACAGCATTGTATAAATTTATCAAAATCTCTAAATCCTCTAAATTTAACAAATTCCGTGAACTCTGAAAATTCAGTAGATTTTTTAAAATTAAATTGTAAATTCTATAAATATCTTTATTAACTAGGTCGATTACACTATGAATTTAATTAAGTGATGATGTGATACTTGAAAAGAAGATCACATTTTCGAGTATATAAAAATGAATCTAGAAAAAAACAAGCTTTATGCAAAAAATCTGTAATATCGACATTTCAGAATTTGACTGATCTCCATATTTTTCAAATTCCAACTTGACAAGCAAATTTTTATATAAGTATTATAAGCCCAACTAAACTACAAAAGTACAAATTTTATGATTTTGTATTGATTCCAAATTTCAATGCATTTTTGATAAACAGTTGCAACCCAAATAACTTTCGTAGTTTGTTCACATTTGTTTAATTAAAACCTCACCAGATTTCATTCAAACCATCAAGATATTTAATTTTTGTATTTATCAATGTCAATAACTTTTATAATTCGCCTTCTGAGGGCTGATGCCACGTTGTGTGTTGAGTTGTGAAATGGAACGAACCCAAATAAAATTTTTATTTGAGTTATATTTCATTTAAAATCTTCATTACAGGTGATATTTTAAATGAACATAATTCATTTTTTCACACGCATATTTAAAATTTCTTCAAATTTCAAACAAACAATATGATATCGATTATTCAGGATTGTATATTGCCCACTAATATACATTTTCCGTTTAAAACAACTTTCCACCTGTAAAATTTTGCGTACAAAACTCATATCGTAAATCGATTAGCCAACAGCAATTATTAATTAAATTATTTTTTTTTTGCATTTGTTCCGTTCATGTGGCGAAAATTTATTTTATCATCATCATCATCATCAGGTTTTGTTGATTAGAAAATTTTGTTGTCAGCCTACCTTCATATACTTTATCATATAAATATTTTGTTTGCTATATATATATAGGTATGTACGTACGTAATTTTTCATTCGTTGTCGATGTGAACAGGAAAAATAAATAAATGCGAATTAAATTGATTCGTGTGCATATGATGGGTTTTTTTTAGCCACCATCTGCCATCAAACCTCATTTCCGTTTCTTTCGGGTATATATATTTTGGGATTTATTTCTCTCGAGTTTCGTTTTTGCGGTTAAGAAGTATATAGAAACACCAATACTGTGTAAACAAAATAAAACAAAATAAATCTATCAACGTGCGATCATGTGAAAAATTAGATCTCTATTGTTGGTTTTTAGATTTATAAATTTGATTGTGTGTAAATACATTTTCTTAAGACTTGATGAAATAAATAACAAAAATCATCCTCCCACAAACGGATTTTTGTGGTTTTGTCTGCAACTGTTGGAGCATAATATTAAATCATGTTGAACTAAAAATTCGTGTGACAAAATACGGTGTGCGCGAATGTGGTCACCATTTTTTTGGGTACATACATTTTAAAACCCCAAACCATCGTATAGATCTTGGATGCGGAATTAAAATTTTGCCATAGATATATAAAATAATAATTAAAATAATATTCCACCCTCATCATTGCACCGCCCCAATTATAATATTCAGATTTACTTCAACCAAGCGATATGGAAAATTTATTACGGATGGTGGGTGTGTGGCGGTTATTTTCGTTAGCTTAAAAGACAAAAATGTTTTGTTTAGAACGTTATCCACTTTACAGTAATAGTTGTAGTAGTAGTAGTTGTGGATATGAAATAAGAGTCCTTTATGGTTAAATATAGTTATACCATATACGTGAAACGTTCCATAAAACCGATGCGATAATAGTGTAACGATAAAATATTCAAACAATAGACGACGGAAAAATCATGGAAAATAACGAAAATTTATCGTTTTTCTGTTTTTGTTGTCCTCCTGTTACACGGGATATTTATTGTGTATTATTTCTTTTCAAGATGATTTTATTCTTCCTTCTTCCTGATTTTATATTGTGCCTTGCTTTATATTTTTATACACGTTACACGCTCGCTCATTTTAAAACGATTTTGGTTTGGAGATTAGGAAGTCTGTCTAACGAAAAAATTTTAATTTATAGCGATTTTTATTTTTTATTTACAGTAATTTTATATTGTTTTTGTTGAATTTGAGGGGTGGGGTGTGAATTTTTAAAGCAAAATTAAATTTTTTAAGTTTAGTTATTTTGAACATTTTCAGGAAATGTTTTTAATTAAGTTTATTATTCGAACCTAACACAAACAGAGAGGGACTACTCAATCCCAATTCTCTTGCGGTCATTTTAACTTAAAGACAAACAGAGGCTACTTTACATTCTGAAAATAGATAAACTTTAAAAATGTCGACTAATTATTAATTTATAAATGAAAAACTTTTCATTTTGTACGGATTCGAAGGTGCACAACGCGAGTTATTAAAACTGGATTTAATAGCACGAAAGGTTGAAGTAGGTTACTTTTTAGAAATTTTGACAACTCTACTAATATTCCCGGCGGGTGATGAAAATATCGCGGCTGGTTAGGCACCATGTTATTGGGTTTTACCTGTTTGCTGCCCAATTGATAAAATAAAATAAAAATTACTAATTGAAAAGCTTTATTATAAAATACTTGTTCCAAAAGCTCGGGTTATTAGAAATGGTGTATTTGTTCACTTAAACTTGCAATAAAAATAAACTTTCTAATAGTTCTCAACATGAATTAGACAATTATGTAAATTGAAATGCTAAGCATTGAAAGCTTCAACAACGACAAATTGAAATATTAGTCAATGTTCATAACACAAATAAAAAAGCACACTATTAATATCATTAAATTTTGATGTTAAAACTGAAGCTTATTAAATAAATTAATTTAGTGCAATTAAGAGGAATTATTTTACAAATATTAAACTTTTACAAAAAAATTTAACTTGATTGTATTGTATATAACTAAAGCAACCTTGATTATACAAGCCATAATCTAAAAAACGAAGCTTTTATAAGGGAATTAGAAACGAGGAAAAAACCAAAATTTCCATAGTAAAACACATAAAACATATGGGAAATCACTTTTTTTCCTAAGACAAATTTATAAATGAAAACGTTGCAAATTCTTAATTATGATTTCTGAAATATTTTCATAAATGTTTGAATTTCAACATATATAAATCTCGTTTAAGTAAATCGTTTTCATTTTCTTGTAATAACTGATTTATTTAAACCAAAATATAAAAAAAAGTTCATAACAACAGCTTTCTGGTCAAATTAAAATAGAAAAGCTTACTACAAAACGTGTGCATTAAGTCAATATACATAGATGGCAGTGGGTAGTAAACATTTTGAAAAATCGTAACAAAAATTGCGAGCTGGGGAAATTTGAGTTCAAAAATTGTAGGAAAAGCAAAACAAATTCTCAAAATATTAAGAACGTGTCATAATTGTGTGATTAAATAATTTTTTTTCGTATTTCTCTGCTAACAATTATAGACATCTAACGTACACTAGTAAAACTAAAGATAAATTTAGCAAGTATTATTTTAATTTGTCAGAGCCAACTTTGATATATTTTTCAAAATGAAATTTCGAAAAATATATTTTAGAAATAATTTTATTTTAATATTTCTGCAATTAATATTTACTTAATACCAATATACCCTTCTTGAACATTGCTGCTAAAGATATGTAGAACACTTTTGTATAAAAATTTCGTAACATTTTTGCTATTTTCATTGCAAAACTTGAAGCTAAAAAACACCATTTTTACTATGAATTCCTATGGAAATCAGTGAAAAGTTATACCACTAAAAAAGCTTCAAAAAAATACGTCATAATGATTATGGCTCTATACTCTAGAAGGCTCTGATATATGTAACTTGATCATTTAACTTTAAATTAGAAAGCTTTAATAACCAGTTTTATTAAATATATTGTAATATGTATAGCTTGTTCAATAACTAATTGCCCAGTACCTATTTAAAAGCTTTCCTAATTTCAAAGTGTAATTATTAATTAAACATCCCTCAAAAATAGAGCTTTTACAATGTAAACTTTTGCATGATAATTTAAAAAAATCAACAATAACTTTTACTAACTTTTTATATAATTGGCTCTCTCATTTACTTACTGATATTTTAGAAGCTTTGCAAATTTGAAAGCTTGTTAGTTTTAATTTTTAGTGTTAGGATTAACCTTTGCAGTTTATGTTTAATTCTCAATGTTTTCCTATAAACCGTTCATTTTGAATTTAATAAATAAAAAGTTATGCTTCGAAAGCTCTAGAAACTAAATTAGTTATATATTGCAGTCTTGTCTTCAGCTAAAAGTAAAGTGAAAAAAAATATTTACTTATATTAATATTTAAAAAAATTGTCGTATAATTATTTTGCAAACTGTTTTTCATTGACTTGCCAGTCGAGCAAGCTTTAATAGTACTCAAATTATTTATTATTTCTTAGAGGTTAGGAGCTTTACAAGTCAACTTAAAATTAATTACAATTTTATTTCGCTTTTAGTTTTAAATGTGCTTTTATTTTATAAAAATCTCGGCCTTAATATGTTAACTTACGTCTTACGAATTAAAAGCTTTACAGAGAGCATTAGAAAAACGGAATCAAGTTTTAATAAACTTGTAACACGTTGTATACTTAATTATATACCAATTGATCGAAAGTTAGATTTTAAAGCAAAATTTTAATTAATTTATTTATTTAGCTTTTCCTTTTGTCAGTTATTGGCCCAAAAGCTGTGTTAATGTGAAAATTGATGAATTAAGTTGCTAATAGTATTTAGTAATTTTTCCAGTTGAAATACAAATTTTGAGTTTTTTATCCAAAAAACATAAAAACAATTAAAAGCTAATTTGTTTTGACTTCCAATTTAAAAACAGATTTTGTTTAAAAATATTAAGAACTCGAAAGCAATTTTTCAATTCTATGTAGTTTAATTAAAATTTAATGCTTAGCAATTTACTAGACTTAGTTTACGTTTAAAACGATTCCGGTAGACTTTAAATTTTTTTATAAATTTCATTAGAGTAACTTCTAAATTTACTAAACTAAAGTAATCTTGTAAAATTCTGCGCAAATTTGCAAGAATAATACTTAAAACGTCTGATTTGGGAAGCTGTGTGATTAATTTTCAATTAGCATCTTCCAAAGAGAGCAACCACGAAAAAGCTCTTTTATCTGATATTTTTAATTCTGCATCGGTATTACGATTTGTAATGGCTTTTTGTATTGAAAAAAATCTGACCAAAATCTATCAGTATTTCCCCGTTCGAGGCCATAGTTTTCTACCTTGTGATCGTGTGTTTGGAGTAATCAGGAGAAATTTAAAGAAAATTGACAGAATTTATTTGCCAGAGGAATGTAGGGCTCTGATCAACTGATCAAGTACACTATAAAAATCAATACAAATATTTTATCAAAAAATGATCAAATATTAAACTTTAAGGATTGGTGGCCTACTTTTTTCAGAAAGCAGGTAATTGCTGTTCAATCAAAAGGCAGAAAAGCAAAGAAATCAAATATAAAGTTTCGGAATTTTCAACCCGGAAATTTATTGATAGTTTGGAAAGTTTGACGTTTAAACTTCTACGGTTTAATACTACCGAGGTAAGATTACCTTCTCAAAGAGCGTTTGAGACTGTAAACGTAATAAATATTTAAAAAAATATGTGACTTGTAAAAAGTCCTAAAGTACAAATTTGAAAAAGTGGACATGAGCCCTTCAAGAATAAACGATTCGTTTATTATTGAAAGGGCTGATGTCCATGCTTAAAAATGAGCATACCAGCTGAATTAATTGACAAATAACCCCAAAATTCAGCCTAAAATTTCATAGCGACTCCCATTTTCATCAACAAACTCAAATTGCCTCCTAAACTTATTTTTGTTGACAATATAAAGTTTTTTTTATTTCCTGAATAATTTGAAAAAGTGGACATGAGCCCTTTCAAGAATAACAGATTCAATTAAATAATAAAACAATCTAAAAATTTAAAAGATAACCAAAATCCCAAAACTTTCCCATCAAAAAAAAAATTTGTGTGTGTACTTATGTACGCGCGTTAGAAGTTATATTCTTTGGCGATAATAAAAAGTCTACAGTATGATTATAGATACGGTTGGTAAAGTCTAAATTCAATCAAATAATTTAAATTTCAAAAATCAATATTTTTTTTCTCATACCGACGATTAAATAAATTTTATTTTATTATCTAAAAGACTACAATAATTTAATAATAAAAAAAATTGATATACATAAACATCTAACAAATATTTCTATAAAATATATTTCATATTAATATTGATTAAAATATCAATTATTAATTTAAAAAAATAGAAACAAATACATTTAATTCCTAAATTACTTCCACTGGCATATCTTTCTCCGGTGTTGATTGAACTGGGACATCTGTTACGAGTGGCTTATGTTAACTAAATGTAGAGAGTTTTGTTCTGACGGCGTTAAGGTATCGTGTAAATGCAGCATCAATACTGGTGCCATGTCGTGTTGTTGAAATTTTAGGATCATTATTGATAGTTAATTTAATTCACTTAATTAAGCTTTTTATGTTATAATAAAATAATTTTATTTGGTTTTTAACTTAATATTTTATTAATTATTTAATAAAAACCTGACATTTCGACGGTACATTTCGTCATTCTCAGGGGCACAATTTTTACTGCAATTTTCCTTGCTGCAAGTTAAAAACCAAATAAAATTATTTTATTATTGATAGTTAAATTTACATGTTTTTTGGAGAAAGTCAATACCAGCATCTTCTCGGGAAAAATTGACGTTGAAGTCCCCACTTAGAACAATTAGTAACTTATCTTCTGCTCTGCCAAGAAATTCACCTCCGGCTGTTGTGTCTGGCCATACTACTAACCATTTCAAAAAATAAATAATATCGGCCATTATCTGATTTGAAAACAATTTTTTGTCATCTTCCATTTTGCAATCCGCAATACAAAACTCACCAACTGAGGCACTGCGGATCTTGTAAATTCAGACTGTCTCACAGTCATATCGATATTTGTGGTAATAATGTTGGTAATGTCGTTTGCGTTTTGATATATGGCAACGCCTCCAGCTCGAATGCTTGATCGCTTATACTGAATTATACAATTGAAATTAGGGATATTGATTGATTTTTCATTGAGTAACCAAGTTTCATTTAAAAGTAATACATTCGATTGTTGGATAATGGAATCAGTGAGATCAATGGAGTGAGCACGAAGACTTTGACAACTAAAACGATATACTATCAATCCTTTTCTGTGGCGAATAAAATCTAATAGATCTTTGTTGATATAGTCTGTAAGCGATTAAGCGAAAGTCTACGAAATTCATCTTGAAGACTAGTTATATAGCTGCGGACACTCTTCGACCACGATAGAAAATTTTGCCATTGTTGTAATATATAAACCTTGAAGACTAGTCACCCACGTCAAAGCAACATACACTATTGGCAATTGATGTTTTTTGTCATATTCATAAACGATTTCAGGTTATGTGTTTCCCTCAGATTTTTGAATCGTAGTTGCACAAGCACAAACTAAAGGTAGATCGCTTAACATTTATCGTTTTGTTGTTATTAAGTGGAATAGTTGCTGATCTTCTTCCTATCGGTACAGCAGTGTTACTAATTTGATTAGCAACTACATACATGTCGAGCAATTTATTTCTTTATTTTTGGCCAATCTTTGGAGAGTCTAGAAAATCAAGTCATACAACGTTCACTTCTCCTTCATCATTACGATCAACATGATTTTTGTAAATCTAAAAATTGAAAACTTTCAGATTGTTTGATATGTATTCACTGATCACTTATATGTTGTCAATAATTATTATGTTGAGATTACTGTTGGAATTATACGTTTTTTTAATTTCTTTAATATGGCAGTTGTCAAAAATTTGAATTTTGAAAACTTTTTATCCGAATTTACTTTCAATCCACCATTTTTATTTATTTTGGTTTTATTGCACTTTTATTTTATTTTTACTTTGCCCACTTATATTGGGTAAGTATGTATTATAATTGCGAAAAAAATGTTGTTCCTGATTTTCACATTTCTCGACGAATTAGGTTACTAGGATCCCGCAACACCGATCAGTAATTTGTCGTGTCCATCCTTCCATCCTTCCGTCCTTCCAGTCGTATATTTTTATTATTTTTGTTTTGCCTCCCATTCTAACAAATATTGCTAGTTTTGGTCAAAATTTTGTACAAAGATAGATTTTAGTAATAAGCATTTTGTGTCAATTTTTAGATCCATTCGAGTATAGAATAAAGGGGATTGCAGTGGAAGAATGAATTTAACAATTCATCATCTACTTGTGCACAAAATTTGAAGTCGATTGAAGCATTGCGTGGGGGTCATTTTAACAAAAAGGAGTAACATAAATTTGTTTACCTGTTTACCTAGGTAATGCCAAACTTTCCGAAGAAATGCTTTTCTACAGTTAATACACCTTGCAAATTTCAACAATTGTTCCCTATAGGTGTCTTTAAGATAAATTGAATAATTACCGTGTAATATGGAATTTAAATTTCTAAATTTACCTAAAATACTTTGCTGGTGGCAAATAATATCGCCAACATTTAAAAATAATTATATCAAGTGAGCTTTTAAATATAGCAATAATATTCCCGTTTCTATGACATTGACATTTCTGTGACGTTTTATTGACATTTTAATTAATTTAAATTTATTTTATTTTATCAATGATATAGTAAAAAGTCTTAAAAATTGTCACATAAATTTATTTGCGGATGACACCTTGATTTATTATAGTGGAAATAACATTGAAGAAGTTGTTGATAATATTAACGGTGATTTGGAACGAGTACAAAAATGGCTAAATGGAAACAAATTAAAGTTAAATGTTAACAAGACAAAGTGTATGGTTATTGGTAAAGCAGATCATAATTGTGACATCAGAATTAATCAGAGTAACATTGAGCAGGTAGACACTATCAAATATTTAGGGGTAATAATTGATAAGAGGTTGAAATTCAGTGATCATGTGTCTTATATAGGAAGCAAAATAAATCAGAAGATTGGTGTACTGAAGAGATGCCATAGAAATTTGAGCTATTTAAGCAAAAATAGTATATATAAGGCAATAATTGCTCCTCATTTTGAGTATTGTCCATCAGTGCTATTTACATGCAGTAGAGAAGATAAGGAGTACCTCCAAAAACTTCAGAATAAAGCGATGCGAGTCCTGCTAAACGTCCCAAAAACAACAAGTATTCGAAATATGTTGGAAACATTATGTTTTATGAGTGTAAATCAAAGAATAGTATACAATGTATTAATAATTATTTATAGAGTTAAAAACAATTTGGTTCTTAGTTATTTAACAAATTTTATTTCTTATGTGAAAGATAAAACTGATTATAATTTAAGAAATAGAGATCAATTTTTGTTACCATTTTTTAAGAGAACTGAAAATCAAAATTCTTTGTTTTATAAGGGAATTGACTTATTTAATAAAATTCCAAGTGATGTTAAAGTTTGCCCTAATATAAATGTATTTAAGAGGTTGTTAGTCAAATTTATAAAAGAAAATGTAGATTAAATTTTCTTAGTTAAATATTAATTGTTAAATTTATTATAATTATGTAAAGCAAATATTGAAAACTAAATAGCTTCAAAAGCTAAATAAATAAATAAATAAATTATTGAAATTTCAACGACATATTGATCGATACATTACTAGTGAATTGCTTAGCGAGCAACTTCATCCTGTTAAATTTTGTTGCATCGTAAAAATTCACTCTCATCAGTTTTTCATAACGCGCCTAAAGAAGTATAACTTCAAAAAGTTATTGAAATTATAATTAATAGGCCGGAAAATTTACATAATGCGTTCAAATTCAAATTCAAAACAATCACTTGACACAAACTAATGATACAAATATGCAACAAACCAACCCAAACACAAGAAAAGTATACTATGGAAACCAATACAACAACCAGACGTCAAATGATTATAGTAGAATTATAAACAACAGGTCGAGTGGTAAGTTTTTATAATTTTTAATTCAAAATTTGTAAATATGAAATTTTTAGTTATTGTAGCAAAGGAAATTGTTATTTTAAGCAACGCGGTTTTACCGGCGCTTTATAAATAAATTATAAAATATGTATTTTAAAAAAAATGCAGACATGACACTTAACAATGTAGCGGAGATAAAAAAATGGGAGTCAGTGAGAGGTTGCTACAGCAGGTCCAAAATGACGACCAGCGGCCAAAGCAAACCATCAAAGTAATACAAATATGCTAAAATTTTATTGTTTTTAAATGACACGTTTGAGCTGAGGCCACAAGTAAAATATTCGTTTACAAATTAAAATCGGAAAATATTGTTAATTGCGTTTATTTCAGTACTTCTTCCTTGACAGCGATTCAAAATAGTCGCCATTTGGCCATTTGAAAAAATATCCATATAGTTTTAGGAAACAAATCGAATGAGTTGGAGCGCATAAGTATAAAGAGGCAGGCGTTAGAAATTTAGCCAGCCCCAGTCCCGCCGCCAGCTCTACTACCAAAAGATGAACTGGATGCTTTTGGAGAGTTGGTAGTTTTGAAACTGAGAGCTCTTGACGCTGATTTGGCAAGCCAGGGGAAATCCGAAATATTTAATATAATACAAGGTTTAAAACAGAAACAATTAAATAGAAATTTGTTAAAATAAAAATATTTTTTATATCATTTATTTGATCGAGGAAAAACGCACATATATGGAAGCATCGAAATCGAAAATTAATTAAATATAAAACCCGTATACATTAATTGCTTTCATTTGGCACAAAAACCTCTTTAATTTTTCAAAAAATAAAAATCATTTGGAAACTGCCCTTGTAATCTTGTCGTTTCGCCAAAATCCAGTAATGACGGTTCCATTGATGGAATCCACCAAAGATTTGGTATCAACCAAATCTGATGGAATATATGGGGTTGGACTGGTGTACTGTCTCAACCAGTTATGAAGACACACACAAGCACAGACTATTTTTTTTGCTGTATCAATCTAAAAAATTCAAAATAATAAAAGAATTGTAGTAAACTGTTACACAAAGTGTACTTACGTTTGCAATTATTGGTTGCCTAAATATTCGCCATTTTGACACCAATATAATATCCAATTATAAGGCGCCAAAAAATTATAGCATCGCCATGTTTGTTTACATAGTTCTTTCTCATTTTATCTAATGGATATTTTTTTATTGCGTGCAGCTCTATGCAAGGCAAACATTTTTCTTTATCTAAATCGGGCATTATCGATCAAAATATAAGAAACTTGCAAATTGCACATATAAAATCTAAAATATTCGTTTACAATTTAATGACATTTCTAAACAAGCACAATAACCGCAATAAAGATGTCAAGCTGAAAACGTCAGCGAAGGACAGATTTAGAATAGACATACTTATGCAAAAGAGGAAAATCTAGTAAGAAGTGGTCCAAAACAAAAATATGAACAACGTTTTTTCTTCAAATGAACAAATAAAAAGCAAAAACAGCATTTTTTCTCCTTTAGAGTGAATCAAAATTATCCCAAGGCCCATATTCTTGAAATTCACCCGAAAAAAGTATTTCCTGATTTTCTAGTGAAAAACGTCATTTAAGTCGAAAATTTAAATTGTTTCTAACAAAAGTCATCGTGGCCACTTTTTTCGGTGAATTTCAAGAATACGGACTCCGAGTAAACAAAATAAAATTAACCCCTTCCCATATTTCGTTTGAATCAAGTTACCCGGGATGTCGATCAAATTATCCGGTTAATCGATTACTCGATGAAAGGTCAAAATAGCCTAATTCAGGGGCGCTATCATGAAATCCGGACGGTAAATTTTAGCGGTAATAAACAATTCTATGAAAAATTTAGAATAAATTCAAAATATGGTCAAAGTTACCCAAGTTATTTTGTATGAAATTGCAATTAAATGAAAGTTTAACGACACATTTATATGCGACAAACATTTCATGACGATCAGAAATTTGCCGTTAAACCTTCAGGTAATTGCGATTTGATACAAAATAACTTGGGTAACCTTGATCATTTTTTGAATTTATTCTAAATTTTTCATAGGATTGTTTATTACCGCTAAAATTTACCGTCCGGATTTCATGATAGCGCCCCAGGGTACTTGATAATCGGTATTGGATATCCTAGAAATAACTAAAGCGTGGAAATTCCATGGACTTTACTTTGCTAAACTACTAATAGTTGTGGAAAATTTTACTTTCCCAACGAATTATTTTTTTTTTTTTTTTTTTTTCGCTGGCGCTACATCCCATGGAGGGATTTGGCCGCTTCATTTTTTTTTGAAGTTTCGTGATCATTTTCACAACAGATAATGAGTGATTAGTTCATTGATCCTTACATTAAACCAGCCGTGATTTTTTCATCACCCGCCGGGAATCGAACCCGGGACCTCCGGAGCTTAAAGCAAGCATGCTAACAACTGTGCCACCGGGGCGGCATTATTGCGATCAGTGTTTATAGCAAATCTATAGCTAAAGGTTCGAATAATTTTGTGGAAAAACAAGCAGGTTTGAATTTAAAAAAGCGAATCTGTTTTTTTTTCTCTCGAAGAAAAAAGTTGAAAAGTAAAAAAATGTGCTAGTAAAACATACCTATGTGACGAAATAAAAAAAGTGCCCATTTTATATAAAATTGAGGTAAACAAAATAGGCGTATGTGGTCATTTTAAAATCCTTTTTCTATTAAAATGACTCCTAATTATATTAAAGCTCTAGTTTAATTGATTGAAAGCTTATTATATTTAAACCACTTAAGACTTAAATTATAAAGTTTAACTAAACGATTTTATTTGGTGAAGTCAAGATTTAATGAGAAATATTACTTTTATTGATTCAATGAAATGAGCTTTAAACTTAATATTTTGGATGTTTTTTAAATCTAAAATTTTGAGCTTTGAAGTCTAATTTATTTATGTTGCTAAAACAAAATATTAATTTTAAGTGAATAAGAGGTTTAATTGTAAGATTACAATTTAATAGAATATTAAGTTACAGCTTTAATCTTAAAAGCTTTTATTAATATATAAAAAAACTTAGTCATGACAATGATGTTTCGAGAATATTTTATGCCGGTAAAGAGATAGACTCTGCGATAGACATATTTAGAAGCTTTAAATTAAACATTTAAAAAAAACAAAAATTCCAAGGCTTTCCCTATAATTAGGAGGAACCCAAAACAAAACAAAACAAAATGAGTCTTATATATACAATGCAATCAATTGCACAATTCGTTGTCAAACACCTAACAATAACAATAACAACAACGTCAGTCCAAGATAAAATACTACATTAGTGATGAATACCATAGTTAACAATAAACTTATCAAACAACGACTTTTTTAAAAATAATTTGAGCTCAGAAATTTTCTTATCTTTGATGCTTTCATGCAACACATTAAATAACTTGACACCTCCATAAAAGATACTATTTTGAGAAGTCTGAAATTTGTAATCAGGAAGCCGATAGTTAAACGAATTTCGTGTGAGTTTGTCGGTGATAGACAAATTAGTGGAAAGGTCTGTATTGTGTCTCATTAGACCATGCCTAATCCTATATATAGTCAAGCCACAGTGATATTCAACTAGTGATGAAAGAGGAAGAATTTTTTCATTATAAAGAATTTTAGTAGCAGTCAAAACCGGCAGGTTCTCTATCGCTTTTAACCCTTTATTTTGAAAGTTTTGCAAGTCATTCAAATGAACATTGCTGGAGGAACCTTAGATTTCAATTAAATATCTTAAATGTGAATGAATAAACCCGTAGTAAGTACTGAATTTAAAAGAATCCGGAATGAACCGCCCAACCCGCCGCAAAACTTCAATGATAGAACATATCTTTTGTTTGACTCCGTTGATGTGATTGGTCCAAGAGAGCTGTGAATTAATACGCAACCCAAGATAATTAGCACCTGAACACGCTTAATTGTTTCATTATTGAATTTTATATCATAAAAAATTTGGCATAGTTTGTGTTTTAAATAAAATATAATGAAATTAGATTTAGCGGCATTTAATACTAATTTAATATTATTATCAGATAACCAGTTATTAATAAGAGCCAAATCATTTTCCATATCATGTTTAACTTTATCATAAGTCTCGGAACTATTTATTATCTATTTATGAATTTATAGTATTTTTAGTATACACTATATTGAGCATAATCTCATACTCAACAGAGTGTACCAAAATATGTAAATTTATAATAAAACATTCAAAACAGAATTTTCCTAGCCATACACATCACAGTTCCAATTCAACTATTGTTAAAACAGCATATTCACCTGAAAGATTGCTTTCTGATTCATCGAAAAGAGCGACTAATATAATATCTGTGTTGATCTATACATAGTGGGAGCAGTATTATTCATCGCTCCACATTAGCGTCACTGCGAATTTGCGATTTGAACATTGTGCAAAATAAAGCCGTTAAAATTTTGAATCTACGCTAATTATTTAACGTAAAAAAAGAGCGAAAACGTAGTTCAAAATAAAATTCAAGAGTTTGCGGCTGTCTGAAATATTTCGACCAAGTTTCATGAACATCTATAAATTAGCCTCCGCTCGCAGATGTTTGAAAACCATACTGTATTATAATTTGTTATACGAAAGAGGCAAAAAATTTTTGTCAGACGCAGGGCCGGTCCAGCCCTGTGAGCAGTATGTGCATTTGCGAAGGGCGCCAGTCGAACAGGGCGCACTACCACCAAAACTCGTTACTATAAAGCTGTTTAAATGAAAAACTTCATTTGACAAAATTACGTTCCATCAAAATAACTTTGGAAAATTTACATGTTTGGCAAATGTCAAAACAATTTGAATAGCAAATGTATGTTTAATCAAAAATGGTATTACCAATTTGCCAGGTACGATGTATGTAAATGGAATTTTTAAAAGATTTTGGATAAATTTGGAAAAATGGCGAACTAGCCTGTAACTGGTCTATTTCTTAACCGATTGCGACTAAATTGGACAGATACGGTGGAAATAGTGATAGATAAACAATTACTTTTTGAATAAACCTAATTAGCCTGTAAATTGGCTACTTCTTTACCAATTATGAATAAATTCGAAAGGTACGGTGGAAATGGGATTTTTAAATGGTTTTCAGAATTTGCGCGGCGGAATTAATAAAAAATATTTTTGCTTCAAAACGAAAATTTAAAATTATTTGAAAAATGGAGATTTAATATTAAAATTAGAACAGAAATCTCCATTTTCCAAAATATTTCCACACAAAATTCTGGACAAGGAAGATTAGATCTTTATTTTCCAGAATTTAAATTTTCGTTTTCAATCATAAATTTTATTTTATTTCTAGAATAATTACTTTTTCGCAAATTATTATTTAGGAATTATGAGGCATTAGGATCGCGCGATAAAAATTCTTCATAATTCCTAAAGAATAATTTGCCAAAAAGTAATTTGTCGTAAACGTATCCATTGATCCCTTTTGGCTAAAGAATATTTTGCCGGACAATAATTGGTTAAAGGTGTATTTGCCATTCATACTTCATTACCAAAGATGTTTGCCAAACGTTTCTTTTTTTGTTAAAAGCAATTTGATCAATCTTTCATTTGCGAAACGTGTTTTTTACAGTTACAGTTCATCTACATAATAAAATTCTTTTTTTGAAAAAATTCTTCAGTTTTAGCATTGCCGGATTAACGCAAAGGCAAACTAGTCACGGGCTTAGGGCTCATGAGTTTTGGGGGCAAGTAATTTTCGTGCTTTGCATTTGGAACCTGCTATTTGTTTAGATTTTTAAACCCTTTGGCTTTATTTTTTAAATCATCCACCAGATGACAGGCGCTTTGCGTTAAAAAGCGAATAGTTTCAATTGGGCAGTCGATTCATTTTTTTGACCCTTACGTCTAGGTATAAGCGGCTACCATTTGATCATAAAATACTCGTAAAATTTTTAATTTGTGAGTTACTGGGTTCTAACTCGTCCACGTCGTAAAAAATATTAACTTTTAGCGTGCACTAGGTTTGTTCAAGTTGAGATTTGTTGTCTTAATATTTATCCTCGTTTGTTCCTTTGTTTTATAACTAGATACCCGGGTAGCCAACAGAAAAAATAGTTGATAAAATAATGATCTTATAAAATAATTGAATTGTTCTAAAAATTTAATTTCATCATATCACAAGTAAATCAAAAACAAAATAAATTAATATTTAGTAAAGCCAATAATATGTAGAATAAATAATTAAAAGCGTTCACCGTACTCTGATTTTGTTACTAGCATTATTCGATTTTCAAGTATGCCTCCGTTTCTTTGATTCCCGAAGGTAATTGTAAGTGGTTTGCCGAGAATGCATTCAATGCAATTGAACGTGAGTTGAAATCTGTATATAAATTGGAACTAATGATAAAGTATTCATGTATGTTAATTCTAATTGTAATGCCAGATCGTTTAAAAATGTCGAGTCCATACCGTAACTGAATGTTGAAACGGGAAGTAAGAGGCCACCGTTGAGAGATCCTCTTGATTATAAAATGGGTTAATGCAACAATAAAAATAAAGGAAACATAAACTGACGCATTATAATGCAAATATTTTCAATGAAAACTTGATTATAAAACAAAATAGATTGAAACAAAACTCTTTTTTATTGTTTGAATTCAGTCGAAAAATGTATCAAGTGAAAAATTAATTGGTATCACGCTGCTAAGGGATCCCCGATAATTACAGCATAACAGGGAAATTGGGGGTTTGGAATTTTTCTGAATCTGTGCCCCTGATAGTACAACTCAGATGGGCGTAGCAATAATTTTTTCCAATAAAAGCATCCTTTTGACAATGCTGATATCAGCTCCGGTATCTAGTATAAAATAATTTTCGTGAATATGGTAGATATCATTTAGCAGGCTGATTATTATTAAGATTATTAATTGATAGCCAACAATTTTTTGTGTTTTATTAAGTTTTTAGAATTTGGTTCGATTGTAGAATTTTATAGCAAAAGATGTTGTAATCGAATATGACAGATTTTATCTGAATTTTCGTTATCGTTACTCTTAAATATTGTATCCAATATTTTCTACAGTATGCGTAAATTACCTGCAAAAATTTAAAATTTATCTGTTTTTAGCAATATAATTTTTCGGCTTTGTTTATATATTCAAATATATTATAGTAATATAGCAATTCAATATATTTTAAGACTTGGTGAGCCAGTAAAATAGAGAAGCCATCTACTCATAACATACCTACTCTAACAAAAAGTAAAAATATCAGCTCCCCCATACACTCTTTGAAAAAAACAAAAATTTTACTTAAGTTTTTTTTATTGGTAATTTGGTTTCATACTGAAAAGTTCCGTCTACTCATCAGGTAGCTACACCCAAAGTACAAAAATAGAAATAGAACTTTATACGTTATGTATAAGTAAGACCGTGCTGATTTAGCGACTTATTATATTTTAGGTATTAAAAATAAAACAAAGCCGAAAAATCATATTTTTAAAAACAGACAAATTTTCAAAATGTCTAAAATATTAGTGTGGGCTTTATCAGTACGGTCTTACTAATACTTAACGTATAAAGTCCGATTTGTATTTTTGTACTTCGGTCGTAGCTACCTCATGAGTCATGAGTAAGTAGACCGAACTTTTCAGTATGAAACCAAACTACCAAAGAAAAAAAAAACTTAAGTAAAGTTCTTGGTTTTTTGGAAGGGTATATGGGGGGATATGATATATTTCTAATTTTTGGAATGCTATTAAAAATAATATATTTGTCTATAAACAATGCTGAAAAATCATGTTGCTAATTGCTTTTTGTTTTATTTATAATGAAATAGGATTAATGAAGCGATTTAGCAGACAACACATACTATGGCCTATTTTATGAGAAACTAGACTTTTGATCAACATAGACTTGCCAACCCTATCATTTTCGACAGGATACATCAGTGTTTCGGCGTCCCAATTTTAGGGGAAAAAATAACAAAATTAACAATAATTTTTCAATTTCCCATTGGTTAAAATTTTCTGATTTCGAGAGCTAAATAATAAATTGCACAAAATGAGCGACCTAATCTTTGTATATTTGTAAAACATGTAGAGGTTCTGGAGAAGAAATATAGAAAAACAAGAAGATTTAAAAAGGCGGTGGCTCCATTCCCTAAGTGAAAATTCCATTTAAGTTTGAATTGTTGTCGGAAGCTTAAGTCTGGTCTCAAACGCAAAATCGTTATATTTTCGAAAGTATTTTTCCTAACGAATTTATCAAATTTTCTAATGTAGTGCCAAAAATCAAAGCAAAGCGCAAAAAGGCGAACCATTTTTTGAGAAATAATTTTAACATTTGCGGTGAAACTGTCAGAAGAAGCGGTAAGGGAGATTAAATCTCTAGGTTTTTTCCTGCAAGGTTAACGAAGAGATTTGAAATAAAAATAATTTAGAAATAATTTAGTAGGAATCTTTAAAATTTTAACAAAATATGAAAAAAACATCCAGATTTATGCGATTTTGAAAAAGATCCAATGCTAAGCGGCTTTGTTAAGTTCTTTCTGATTTACTGCATTTTGTACTGATTCCAGAACTAACAACGAGAAGGCAAAAACATAAACTAGAATTTAACGAATCCCACTTAATAACTTAACGAACTTAACGCAACGAACCCTATCCAAACCCAATTTTATTTGGTACAAGATATAACGTGCATAATTTGTGAATTAACCTCTTTAACATTCCAGCTTTGGTTTTAATTTCTGCAACTCGAAGGAGGCCATCAGTTCTTAAAATAATGGTTTGAATTTTACCTAGCGGTCATTTCGCGGGTGGTAATGCGTTATCTTGTAGTAAAACTATGTCTCCAACTTTAATACATTTTTGAACCGTCGTCCATTTCTGTTTCGACTGTAAAGTTGTCAAACACTCAAGAAGCCACCGTTTCTGAATATGTTGCTTAAATTGTTGTATTAATTGACATCGAGGCAACTTATTTAAAATTTAAAAATGTGTAAACATGCTTAAATCATCGCCTGATATTATCAACAATGGCCTTGAATGCACAACTGCTTCCATCTCTACGAACAATGTATTCAATTTCTCTAACGAAAGAATAGTCGGCCCAATCACTCGTTTCAAATGCGTTTTAAATGACTTCAGAGCCGCCTCCCAAAGTCCTTCAAAATATAGAGCATTTGGTGCGTTGAAATGCTATGTAATTCTTTTCCTTTAAACGCTTGTAATATATTATGTTGCAATAATTTCAATAAATCACTGTAGACATTGCTGCATTGTCCCCTGCTCGACAAAAATCGCTTAACTGCTGCTACAAATAAATCTGTGGTTATGTCAAAAACCACTTCGATGTTTACCGCTTTTGTACTGAATGAACTAAAATGATATAAGCTCTCACATCCTTTTCGTATAGCTCGGATTTTCCAGTTTCATCTTGTATGTGGACACATACTTCTCTGGATCCCATTGTAGACCCAACACTTTTACCGTTACCCGAAGTTTTTGGACTTCGATCCACTTTCGAAGGTTAGTTCCATAAGAAGCCAGCAAACATTACAGTCAAACTTGTTTTTGTGCGGAATTTTTTTATGCGGTATATGAATTATGCCGCATAAAAAAATCGCACAAAAAAAATCGCATAAAAGAAGACCGCACAAAAACAGGTTTGACTGTATCTGATTTTTCAAATATATTGCATCTGTTACGGTATCTGCTCCGGCCAATAACTCGTCAACATATTTAAGTTCTAATAAACCCTGAGAAGCCACTGGATGATTGTATTCATTCAGCCTTGCTGGCCAGGAATGATGCCGATGCTGTCTTATATGTCATTGTATTTGAGTTCTTAAATTAGTGATGTGCTTTACTTAAATGTTGATTGACTCGAAGCTTTCGTTCTATTGTCATTAGTCTTGTTTTCGCCATCTATAGAATGATTGTTCTAACTGCTCCTTTTTGTTGTTGAAATCTAATTGTTGTCGTTGTTCACACTCCTCTTCTTGGGCTTTTACCCTAGGTTTTGTTGGTAGTTCGCCCCCAAAAAAAACTCGTTTCCATTATGTTGAAATGTTTCACTAAGTTTGCTATCTCTCGTTTTAGAAGGCCCTTGAGTTATTGTAACTTTTGCATCGCTCCCAATGCTGTGTTATCGTGAATGGTTTTTAGGTACAAGTCGTAGAAAGACAACTATTGTGTATACATAATTTCCAGTGAAAGGATCTATGTATATTTTGGGCAACTTAATACCAGTGTGTGTAGTCATTGAATTGTGTTATTACACAGTTAGAAAAAAAGTGAATATGTAATGCAAATTGCATTACATATAGATCCTACGGATGACTGAATTACAAAATAATACAAGCATTGCATTAAAAGTGATTGTAATACATTTTACATTAATTTGTAAAACAGTAATTACATTACATTTTAGTGTAATACTCCATTGAATTAAAAAGCAAATTCTAAAAATAAATTATATAACTGCATTAAAATGTATCAAAGGTTGCATTAAATTATACAACACGCTGTATTAGAATATATCTCAGGATCCTTTAATATAAAACATAATACATATTATTAAATTTTAAAGCAAACTGTATTAAAATAAATGATCTGTTGTATTAAAATTTATTTTAGATTGCAATTTAATAAATCACAGGTTGCATTAATAATTTCATTTAAAAAATTAGAATTTCAAGCAACCTAGGTTAAAATATGAGTTTGGATTGCTGTTGATTGTATCGCATGGAATATTAAATGCTAATATTTACAAATATTAGAATTTAAAGCAACTTAATTTAAAATATGATTTAAGATTGTTGTTGATTTTATCGCATAGAATGTTAAAAGCTAATATTTCAAAATAATAGTTTTTAATGCAAGTCATATTAAAATACAAGATTGCATTGCAATAAAAATTAGCACCAGTTTTAATATTAGATGCATTTAGTCATGTAGTGTAGATATGTACCCTGGTTTAAGCTGGAAATGAAACGCCTTTTGTGTTAAATAAGAAAATAATTAACTTTATTTAATTCAAAATTTATTTTACAAAATATAACTTAACTTATTGTAAATTACTAAAATTAATTGCATAACTTTATAGTAAATTAACATTATGGGCTAAAATGTAATGCTTACTATTATGATTACAATAATTAGACTCATAACTTTTTTTATATTTAATTTGCAAATATTTAATGCATTCACATTCAGTTTCCTTTTCAAAAATATTATAAGCGCAAAAGAATTCATCGTAAGTACCAATAAATTCATTAACATAGAAATAAATCACATTTTCTTTTTCAATTATGTCTGTGATTTTATAAAAATAAATCAGAAAATCGCTAATTTTCTCTTTAACTAAAAAAAATCCTTTTCTATAATGAAAATCATGTGTAAAGAAATTTAAGCTGTAAACTGCGGATGAATCAGTGTTATTTAAAACTTTTTTTTTTTTGCCTAAAATTATTTTGCTTTCAAAGTCCGAGTTACTCCATACATTCGATATGTATTCTTGATGTCTTTCAGATAGTGTCTTACAAACATTTATATAGTTTTGCATTTTTAGACGGGTAAAATATCTATGTTTTGATTCATATCTCATAGTCCACATGTAAATAACAGGGCCCATCCGTCTAATAATATTCGGATAGTGAGTCAAAAAATGTTGTTTTGGAGTTAGTTGTTTCTTAAAAACATTGATAATTATATTTAAGTGTATCTTTATTAAGTTATTAAGGATAGATATTTCACTTTCACTTATCTCATAAGATAGGATAATTTTAATGATTTTTAAAATCGTAGATATCCCTGCCCACTGTTCGGCATGTTCAGACTTAAAAAATTTTGAAAATATAATTGGGAAATGGGTTACCAAACACAGTATTTGTATAGCATTTTGTCCCAAATTACTTTTTTCTAGATTGATATTTGACGGCTTACTTTTTCTATCATTATAACCAAAATTATAAGCTGATATGTACTCGTTTATATTATTTATATTAATAAATATTTTTTCAGTTAAAAAAAATTCGAACGTGTATTTAAGTATAAGAGAAACAAACCCTTCCAGCCCATCGTGCATAAAATCGACGCAATGATTTGACATTGTACTGAAATATTTTAAGTCATTTAAAGCAGATTTACGGTATATACCCTGTGTGTTAGAAAGTTTTATTTTTTGATCTGCAGGTTGCTGTAATAACACCAGATAGCAAGATTGCGTCCTTAGTAGGGCAGAATTTTCAACTGCTGCACTTTTTGTAGATTTTTTATCCATAGTACAAATTCGACAAAAATTATTTGCAGAAAATGATTTAGTAAAGCCTAATAAATCATTTGCAGCCAGATTATCGTGTGCAAGAGACACTAGTGTACCACGTATATGCCCTATGTCTTTTACAAAGATTCCTGTAGCTTCAAGTTTTTTAAGGCCACCTATTATTGGACTTAGAATATTGTTTAAGTTAAATTCACCGTGAAGATCATTCACATAAAACAAACACACAAGAAAAGTATTGGCTAATTGCGATTTAAATTGATTGGGATAATTTTGTATGTTGAAGTATATTGCGCCAATTTTATGAATAACTACTTTGCTACCTAAAACTTTTGTGATTTCAAAATCATCATAATATAATTGGATTTGTAGCCAGAGTAAATTACTAAATTCTGCTTTAATTGAACTAAATGTAGACCCACAGCATGGATATTTAAATACATTACTTTCGCACTTATGCCTAGAATTATGTTCTAAGAACGCATTTTTAAAATGATTATTTAAAAATAACCTACTTAAAGTATCAGTTATAGGAACAAGATAATAATTATTTGGAACAATTACCCGTTTGTATGCATTTGAAATTTGATTAAAACGCATTTCCCATCTAAATCCGACCGAATAAGCAATAGGTGAAACAAAAAATGGATTTATTTTAAAACTATTGCGTCTTCTGTACTTTGAGCAATATTTATTGAGTAATTCCTCAATTGCACTGGTTTTTTGTTTTTGATCACTCTCATTGAGATAAATTAGGACTTCTTTTACTAAATCTTTTGTTGCAGAGAATATCTTAGAAATTGATTCTTCAGGCAAACCTAACTGATTCATCGTGTTATATAATAGTTTAATTTTTATTTCGCAACTGGTTGTAGTGCTATCTGTTTCAGTTATATATTCACAAGGTGGGATTTCCTCTTGCTCTTTTCTAACATTACTAATTGAGCAAGTATTATATTCTATACTGGATGACGTGCTGGAAAGTATTTTACAGCTTCTTCTTTAAACGTGTTTTATCAAACCACAAAACGTTGAAAAAACACGATTGCATTCCTTACTAATCACACATCTAATTTTAATAGGGCTCTTTTCTTTTAAATGTTCTTTTAATTTTAAATGGTTGATTGTTGTTTTAATATTAAAAAATTCTTTTCCGCACAAAAAACAGAAACAATCCATTATGAAGAAAAACTTAATTTGCTTAAAATTGTTCAATTTAATTAAATCGAATTACGTACTTATAATTTTATCGTTTGGTAATTTAAATAGTACAAAATATTTTCAAAAATATCGTTGTTACTTTCAATAACTCCATTTGATTTATCATATTAAAATAAGATTTAAAAATTTAACAATAATAAAAATACAAATCATTAATTTCATTAGATTGTTTGAATAAGAGCTTCGAGTTTTTAAAAATATGATTTAAAAATAGTTAAAAATTATAAGTAATAGAAATGATTAATTTCGTTAGATCATTAATTTGCTGGTAGCGTTTTATCGTGTGACAATAATAGTTATTAGAATATGACTTAATAATACTTGAAAGTTATAAATAATAGAAATAATTAATTTTGTTAAAATTCTTTGATGAAAGCTCTAAGTTTTATTGGTAACAATATTTTCTTATGCCAATATAGTAATTACTAAAATATGATTAAAATTACTTAACATAGAAATCATTAATTTCAATAGATTGTCTGAATAAGAGCTTCGAGTTTTTAAAAATATGATTTAAAAATATGTACTTAAAATTATAAATAATAGAAATCGTTAATTTATTTAGAATTAACTATTTGATGAAAGCTGTTTTTGCTGGTGACAATATTATCGTCGCTAGTATAGTAATTACTAAAATATGATTTAAAAATAATTAAAAATTATAAATAATAAAAATCATTAATTTCATTAGATCGTTTGAATAAGAGCTCCGATTTTTTAAAAATATGATTTAAAAATACTCAAAATTAAAATCCGATCGATAGAATTGTCGATTATTGCACAGACCTTCATTTGTTATTCAATTATTATTTTATTAAATTTAATTAGTAAGAGCTCTAATTGTTTAACCGGCTTCTAAATTGACATAATCACTTAATTTTATATTTACTTTGTTTATAACAGCTCGAATTTTTGTAGGTAAGGTTTTTTCTTGAAATTTAAAGAAAAAAACAGAAATAAACTTCCAGAAATTGTTGAGGCTTTTGTCGAATTTTTGGTTAAAAACGTAGTGGGATTTGAACAAAATGTCCATCGATTCAAGAATCCCAAAATTAGATGGAAGAGGTATAACTTCACCCTCAACGAAAAGTAAGAATTCACAAACTGACTTATTATTTTCTCCTACGGCAATTAGATGTGGCGAAGTTATTCCGTTGTCTTTCAGCTCTTCTGATGTCGAATTTACCTATTCAATTTTAAAATTAGGTTTTAGATTATATTACATTTTCAATTTAAAATATATTACCGGTTTAAAAATTATAATACGCCCCATCGATTCAATAAATGTTAGTCGTTTGCTGTGTGCCGAAGATTTGCCCAATGAAGTTTCTGGTAACAGGTTTAATAAAATAAAAAAAATTTTATAAGAAGGAAGCCAACCTAAAATTGAAATATAAATATTTTGTAAATTTTCATATAAAACGTAGTTTTTTTGGCAAAAAAAAATTAAAAAAAATTAAATATTTTTACCATCGTTTTCTATAAATACCGCTCCAATGGTTTTGAAACTTTTCCAAACGTCCTCTATAATATCTGATATTTTTGCCCAATTGTCAATAAATTGTAGACAATTTTCAGGAAACACCTATAGGAGACACCCCGAGCGAATCGATATGTTCTCGAATAAATTGATTAAACGTGATTCAACCACAAAATATTATTGACTAAAATCAATTATTCCGGATTCCTGGTCTAATTTCAACCTTTTCAAACGTCTTTTTAAATTTTTGACCGATGTATTCGACATTTAAACGACTTTATTTGTCCAAAATCAGTGAGTGAATATAACTATGTTACCGTTTTCGTCATCTAACCCTTATGTATTGCACGTGCCTTCAACATTGCTGAAAGCATTGCAACAAAAGCATAGATAATACAAATTTTTGGGACATTTGGTATTTCTATAAATCGTCAAGTTTCTTAAAACCCTCGAAAAGCTGGGATTTAGGGGCAGCTCCCAATTTCTCTAAGGTATCAAATGTATTATAATTATCTTAGAAATTTTGAAACAGATGAAAGATTTTAAATTTTTTGTTTGGGAACCTGTGCCTATTTTATTCAAATTTTCTTTCTTCAGTCTCAAGTGTTTCGAAATTTCAAGTTTCGTATAACTGATAACTAGTAAGATACTTTGTTGTATTGATACCTGTGAGGCACTGCTACAGGCTACAATATTTGGTAAAGTTACGGAAACAAGTTCAACCCTTTGGCACACTACATGAGTAAAACTATTTTAGAAAATCAATTTTAGAGCTCGATGTGGTAATTTCATTTTATAAGGTGATTGATTGATTTAATCCTAAATGAAGATATCGAATCAGAACAGTTTGTTGATGACTAGTGTGAGAATGCTGCCAAAAAAAATAAAGTCACAAACAAACTTTCTATATACATATAAAAATGATAAATTGACACAATTATAAAGGCTTCTGTCTAAAATGACGACCAATGTAAAACTCGTTACTTAAAAAAGAAAAATTAAAAAAACGAGCAGTCATAATGATCAATCGATCATAATACACGTTGTACCAAATAATCAGAAGTTATATATTTCTACTGCGCTATGAATCAACATTAATTAAATAATCAATTAATCAATTCAATGTACATGAATTGATCGCATCTTCGAACAAAAAAAAAAAAAACTTTTCTCTGGTAACGTTAAAATTATATATAATGATCATGATCGATGATCATTAATTGTATAATCAAAAGAATATAGAAATAGAAATATCTCGGTTTTCTTCTTACAATCGCGAGTTCATTAACGTAAAATACATAAATCGGATATTGGTTTCGTTGAAGACAATATACGTGATCGATCGATCACACGATAAATTATTATAAATATGGTCGCGATATTCTATACACATAAATTGTATAGGGAGGTCATGTGAAAGGTTACTCTAAACAGCGACTCAACCAATTTATTCGACCGCACAAACCGAATTTTAATTATAATTTCCTAATTAATTTTTAATCCATCACAAAAATCTAATTTAATTATTAAATTTCATTTGTTTTATTATCATAATATAATTTAGAAACGAAATCGTTCAGCCATGCCCAAAAAAAACCAACCAAATACCATTTCATTTTCATAATTAATTTAACGTTTCGATCGTTCTGTATCTAACAATTATAAATTTATTTTTTTTTTAACGAAAGTAGATCGTATCGGTAAGCAAAAGTAATAATTATTATATTTCTTAATTAAAACAAAATTTCTTAATTAAAATTGTGCAAAAAATGTTTGTTACAAATCCATAAGGCGAATAAAATACAGATCGAAATATTATGTATGTACATACTCAAAAAGGGGTGCATAAATTTGCCCACACACATACCACCGAAATGACTTTTTAATGTTGCTCGCCCTGATAAAAAAAAATAAATACGAGAATATTATTTGTCCATATTCACCATGTGTGAAAGTGGATTTGCCAGAGATAACACAAACGAACGAGATAAAAATCAATCAAAAATCAATTTGCAATCCCTTCATAAACGAACTGGTAACAAACAAACAATTCACCTGAGTTTGGCAAGAGTGTGTAATCTAATTTTATTATGTATGCGTGTGTATGTGTTGTATGTTTCCTCGCTTATCAAAATTCAATTAGATTACATTTGTTAGATTTTGACTTTGAATGTAATTTTTTTTTTTGCTAGGGGTTGGTATTTTCAATCAATCAAATATGCGGTATATATACATTTGGCACGCATAACACTTATTATCTCATCAATACGGTAGCTATGTAGGGAGAGACGGATGACTCATACTAATGTATCACATCAGACTTTAAATAAAATATTTTTTCTTAATTTTTTACATTAAAAATTGGTCGGTTGGAGTTGGAGACTACACACACAACAAAATATCGAAAATTGTTCGAGACAATAATAAATCTTTTGTTGTTTTTTAGTTGTTAAACAAAACCGACCGCGCGGAAACAAATCTTAATGTCACACAAAATTGAATTTTTATTTTTTATTTTTTTTTTATCTTGTTTCGTTTTCTTTTGTGGCATTTCTCATCCATCCCCGTCATGGGAGAAGAATTATTATCATCAATGTCATTTTCACACTTTGCATATTTCGAAGAGATCGGTTATCTTTCAGATCTTGAAAAAAAAAACAAAAAATTGTTCATCGATTTAGTATATAACCACTAATTGACACTTTTGGTTTATGAGATATACATAGATGCAGGAATGACTCGCATAACGCGAGTTTCTTTTACAAAACTATTTCATTATAATTATAATTTAATTTCTTCTAAAACATGTCTGAAGGAGTTTTGGAATATTTACAAAAGTTCAATAATTCTAAGAATTTTAACGTTTTAGAAAATTCATTTCATTAAGAAAATTTTAATTTTCAGAAAATCAAAGATTAATTGCATTACAAATTTAATTAAACTCTAAATTTCGAGAAAGTAAGAATTTTAATAATTTTCAAAATAAATAAATATTACCAAGTATTTTAAGAATTTAAAAATCGCAATTTAATTAGATATTTAAGACTTTTAAGGGTTTTAAGAGTTTCAACACAGCTAGACAATTTAAAGTCACGTCTATTTCTAGAAATTTAATAAGTCCAGTAATTTTAATGCTAAATATTTTGAGAATTTTACGAGCATGACGATTTCTAAATGTCTAGGGTTACAAGCAATTATAGAAATTGTATAAATTTACGAATTTTATGTTGCAAACAATTAAAGTACTTGGAGTCACATAAAAACTGAAAGAATTCTTTGAGTAAGAGTTATACTAAGAAAAATGTTCAAGAAATTTACTCATTCACGAGATTAAGAAGAATTTTAATAACACCCAATTTTGACAAAGGGGGGGGGGGGACCTTGACATACAAATATTTTTTCTATTGATAAGGGGGGGGGGGCCTTGAAGTAAAAATAATTGTATATTGATAATGGAGGGTTGGGGGCTTGACATAAAAATAATTTTCTATTGACAAGAGATGGGGGTCTTGACATAAAAATAATTTTCTATTGACATGGGATGGGGGCCCTAGACATAAAAATAATTTTCTATTGACATGGCATGGAAGGGGGGGGGGGTCGCCTTGACATAAAAATAATTTTCTATTGACCAGGGGGGAGGGGCCTTGACATAAAAATAATTTTCTAGTGAATTTTCTAGTGAATTTTCTATTGACAAGGGAAACCTTAACATAAAAATAATTTTCTATTGACAAGGGTGGGGGGGGCGACCTTTAAATAAGATAAAAATAATTTTCTATTGACAAGGGGGAGGGGGGCCATCACATAAAAATAATTTTCTATTTATAAGGGGGGGGGGGGCCTTGACATAAAAATATTTTTTTATTGACATGGGGGCCTGGACCAGAAATAATTTTTTACTGACAAGGGGGGGGGGGGGAGGGCCTTGACATAAAAATAATTTTCTATTGACAAGCGGGGGGCCTTTTAAATAAGATAAAATTAATTTTCTGTTGACCAGGGTGGAGGGACCTAGACATAAAAATAATTTTCTATTGACAAGGGGGGGGGGGGAGGGCCTTGACATAAAAATAATTTTCTATTGACAAGCGGGGGGCCTTTTAAATAAGATAAAATTAATTTTCTGTTGACCAGGGTGGAAGGGCCTAGACATAAAAATAATTTTCTATTGACAAGGGGGGGGGGGGGGCCTTGACATAAAAATATTTTTTTATTGACATGGGTGCCTGGACCAGCAATAATTTTCTACTGACAAGGGGGGGGGAGGGGCCTTGACATAAAAATAATTTTCTATTGACAAGAGGGGGGCCTTGCATACAAATATTTTTTATTGACATGGGGGCCTTGACATAAAAATATTTTTTTATTGACATGGGGGCCTGGAGCAGAAATAATTTTCTACTGACAAGGGGGGGGGGGGGAGGGCCTTGACATAAAAATAATTTTATTGACAAGCGGGGGGCCTTTTAAATAAGATAAAATTAATTTTCTGTTGACCAGGGTGGAGGGGCCTAAACATAAAAATAATTTTCTATTGACAAGGGGGGGGGCCCTTGACATAAAAATATTTTTTTATTGACATGGGGGCCTGGACCAGCAATAATTTTCTACTGACAAGGGGGGGGGGGCTTGACATAAAAATAATTTTCTATTGACAAGGGGGGGGCCCTTTAAATAAGATAAAATTAATTTTCTATTGACCAGGGTGGAGGAGCCTTGACATAAAAATAATTTTCTATTGACAAGGCGGGGAGGGGGCCTTCACATAAAATTAATTTTCTATTGACAAGGGGGGGCCTTGCATACAAATATTTTTTTATTGACATGTGGGCCTTGACATAAAAATAATTTTCTATTGACAGGGGGGGGGGGGGGGCCTTGACATAAGAAAAATTTTCAATGCCTAGGGTTATAAGCAATTATAGAAATTGTATAAATTTACGAATTTTTAGTTGCAAACATTTAAAGTACTTAGAGGTACATAAAAACTGAAAGAATTCTTTGAAAGAGTTATACTAAGAAAAATGTTCCGAAAATTTACTCACAAGATTAAAAAGAATTTTAAGAAGGTTATTTTTTTCATTTTCCAAGAAAAATTGAAAATGCAAAATATCTAGTCCAACTCTCATAAGTGGGTGTAACCATTTACATCTATTGAAGTGCTTGCCAGAAAGGAATGAATGTGCTTACCAGAAAAGAATGATTGAACAGTAATATTTATTAGTCCACAGTCTGGAATAAATTTACCTAAAGCATTGAAATATGCAAGCATAATATGAAAAGATCCTAAATGAATAATTAATATGTTATCAAATTGGATTTGAATCGTAACGTTTCAGTAATTATCGCAGAATGTTCAATCGGTACGCTAAGCTATTGAGGGAATACGAAACAATAAAAGTTTCAGAATACGGTACATAGCGCCTATAGAAATATCCACTTCAAGCCCAACTGGAGAACAAGCTACCCAAATATCAGAGGTCAACAACCAGTGGAGAAAAAAGAACCAATCTTCCGAACCACAGAACAACCCAGAGTTTCAGAGAGGGTATCATCAATATCAAAATTTGATAAATGAGGGGAAAGCCTAAAGAGTTCCGTGGCAGATTTCTTCGCAAAAATGGAAATTCAAAGAGATACTAACATACGAAATTCAAATTTTCATATTTCCGGGGATATGTTAGGCAGTAATCTTATCGAAGGCATTTAAATAACAATCTGTCAATTTCGTCAAGAAATACTAGAAAATCAGAACTAAATCCAAATCCGTTACAAAAACCAGAATCTGTGTATCGAATGTCCGATTTCTATAAAATTCGTCAGAAGTGGAACTTGTCATTTGACGGTAGAGATACCATAAATGTTCATGATTTCGTTTATAGTCTAGAACAGATGACAAAAGATGACGGTTTTCCAGAAACACAGTTGAAAAAAGTTCTTCACCTATTTCTATCAAAAAAGGCTGAAGATTGGTTTTGGGTATTCAGACTCGATTATCTTTTTGGAGTGATATGAAGTCTGCGATGCTTGCATATTTTAACTCTTTTGATTTTGAAGAGGAAATTCGCGAACAATAATCCGCAAACGACAAAATAGAGAAAGTTTTTCGGATTTTACGTTGAGTGTCCAGAAATTAAACGCTAGGCTACAAAACCGTTTAAACCAGAGGGAACTTTAATATAGACTTTGTCAAAATATGCATTCGGCGGTTAAGAACGTTACTATGCCGTATCATAAAAATTTAATCTCTGTGGAAGAATTACGGGTTTTGTGCCAAAGATATGGAAGGATGAGGGATGAAACTGGATATGACCCTTGGCGTTTCGTTGACTCTTCTCTACGACGTTGCGTCGTCCCACGGTAAATGAATCAACGAACAGTATGGAACAGGTAAATATGAATGAACCATTCATTTTAGCAACGAAAAATTATCAACCAAACCTTGATACAGCTAACAATACCGACGATCACCAAATAAATCTAATTTACTCGAATTGTAAGGAAATATGCCATAGGTATCTAGATTGCAACGTAAGGTTCCAGAATATTTTCTGTTTTAGCTATGTGGAGCTTCAAATATACCCAAACCATCCAGTAGAAATTGCTTGAAATTTACTCATGGAAACCCACAACCGAGTGTGAGTATTTTGAGGACAGCACGCTCGGTAGTAAATCAAAACACATCAACCAATCCCTCAAATGTCCAGGACGATTGAATTCAACAACAAATTATAATGCTTCTCAAATAACTAACTCTGATTTGACAAAACTCGCTCAATTAAATATTTCTATCAGAAAAGATCGTTTATTTAAAAAATGCATTTGGTGGGCATGCAAATGGTCTTTTGAATAGCTGAGCCTCTGTAAGTGTATTGGGTAAAGCTGCCTTGGAATTTCTTGCAAATGATAATATTAAATTCTATAATCTACATTCGTTCGTAACGACCTCAAACGAGCTTGTAACAGAATTGAAGGGTATATGTTTGGTTATCGATAACGTGCGGAAATAAGACTAAAGTGATGAAATTAAGTATCGTCCCAAATTTACAGTATTCACTGTTCTTGGTATTGAATTTTGGGATCGTTTTAATATAATCCCTAATCTGAGTGTTAATCAAATTTCTGAACCTGCTGTGAAACCAATTGATGACAACATGCATTCCTTATCTAAACATGACAAAAACGAACTAGAGCAAATAGAAGATCCGTTTCCTTCATTTGCGACAAATGGATTAGGTAAAACAACTCTTCAGGAACATGAAATTAGTATCCTGAAGGACTATAAACCGATATAGCAGAGGTATTCCCCTGTTTCTCCCGCCCTTCAAAAATGTATCTATGAAGAAATTGATGGGATGCTCAATTTGGGTGTAAATGAGGTCAGCAAACGTGTCTGGAGTTTACATGTGACATTAGTGAAAAAATCTAAAGGCAAGACAAGACTTTGCTTAGATGCTCGAAAACTGAACTCCGTGACGGACAAAGACGCATATCCTCTCCCACATATTGACGGACTAGTTGGATGCCTTGCTGAGACTAAATACATTACGGGACTAGACTTGAAGGAAGCATTCTGGCAGATTCCGCTTGCGGCGGAATCACTTTACTTTGTTAGAGTTGGTCGAAAACTAGTTACGGACGGCCGGACTAACTATAAACTTAGAAAAAGCAAGTTACTAATAAGAGAGATACGGTATTTAGGATACTTAGTAGGAGAACACGGTCTGAGACCTGACCCACAGAAAATTGATGCAATAATAAACTTTCCGCTACCAGAGAACATCAAACAAACTAGACATCTCCTTGATGTCTTGATGATGAACTGCTCCGATTACAGACTGCCTTAAGAAAGGGAAATCCCAGTGAACTCCAGGTGCTCAAGAAGCTCTCATACAACTCAAAGTTTTTCTAACCACATCTACGGTATTGATTAACCCATCGTATGAAAAACCTTTTTTTATACGGCGTGACCCTAGTACCGAGGGTGTGGGCACAGTTCTTTATCAAGAGGATGCAGATGGATGTGAACTTCCCATAGTGTTCATGGCATTCATAGCGTTCATGGCGTAATTGGAATGTTTAGATGCCATCCTTGCGGTAAAAAAGTTTAGAGCATACTTGGAAGAACATGAATTTACGATCATAAATAACTGATCATGCTAGCCTTAAATGGTGCATGAACCAAAAAGATTTAAGCGGAAGGCTTGCGAGGTGGAGCCTAAAGCTTCAAGGCTGCACGCTCTATCACGCATTTTTCGCGACACAAGTGATGAATTTGTATCAATCTTAGAAAAGTTCATATCAGAAGTGACCCTGAATTCAATGAGCCAGACTATCAATAGCTGCTAACCAAAATTGAAAATGATCCTGGAAATACCCCGCATTTCGAATTAATATTTATACGCCTTGAGCCAAAAAGAAAGGACGAATTGACCGATGTGTCAGTGTGGAAGCTCTGGATACAAACAGGTATGCGGCAAAAGCTAATTCAAGCCGAACATGACAGCCCATTAGCTTCACATGGCGGTGTTTCTAAAACTCTTCACAGAATCCGCATGTTATATTTCTGGCCTGGAATCATTCAGCAAGTTAAAGATTATATAAAAAAAAATGCGAATTATGCAAAGTGACCAAGAGCCCCAATCAAATGATGAGACCACCCCTATCGGAGAAATGTTTTATACAGAACGACCATGTCAAAGGATTTATATCGACCTGCTTGGGCCTTACTCTAGGTCCACTCAAGGAAACACAATGATTTTAATTGTTCTCGACCACTTGACCAAATTTGTATTGCTTAAAGCCTTAAATAAAGGAGCAACTCGTCAAATTACCGATTTAAAAAAAAAAAACAATGTTTTTAGTTTGCTTGGAGTGACTGAGACAATCCACTTGGATAATGACGGGCAATTTAAAAGTTCCGGATATCGCGAATTACTAAAAAAGTACAAAGTGATTGATTCAAAAACTGCTGTTTATTCGCCACAATTGAATCTATCCTTTTTTGTTTAGAGGTATTAAAGTATTGTATAAAGTTCCTGTTAAAACCAACTCACATCGGAGTATTCGGAATTTTTAATGCATCTGTGTTTTTTGTTAATTGTAAGGATTCTGGAAACTTTCATCGTCTTTTTCGAATTTGTATCCAATATATCCTTTTGCATTTAATCTCGTACACTTTTGTTAATTATACCAACAAAGTTGTGTAATGTGTTTTTACCTGATGCTGTTTCAACAAATCGATCAAAGTTATCAAATGCTACTCCCATATATAACCCATTTTTTCTAACAATACCTTCAGGACATAATGTGGATTAGATGAAAATGTAGCCTCTGTTTCTAATTCTTCAATCCTATGGTAGCTGCAGCAATGACCATTATTTATGATCTCAACAAATTTTCAAGAACTCATTATACTTTTTAGCGTCATAACTAGTGTAACACGTTTACTAGTTTTGATGAAGAACTTTTTCTTTTGCATTCGCGGCTCTTTTTACTTTAGTAACGACGTTTTAGTGATGTCGTACATTCATTCTGCAGTAAATCAGAAGTTTTTAAATTTTCATATTTAAAATTGTACCACGTGGTAGGTAGAGAGTCACACTCTAAAATGACCTATCTTTTTGAAAATATGTATGTGTTTTAGATTATTCTGTCTAAGTCTTAGCTTTCCTCAAATATATTTTTTAGAAATCTACGAAACTCAACTTTGAAGCCGCCTGGCAATATTTCAGACCCGACTAGATGATGTGGCTTTTTTATTTTATATTTTATTAAATACTAAATTAAAAGGTATTAAAATTTCAAAATGCCTCAAAAATATGTTTTGCAAAACAAAATTCGCAACATAAAAAAATCAAGGGTGACAATGCTCCGCTACCCTTCAGCCAGGTCCTTGATTTATATTGTGTTTAGACATTGCTAAAGAAATGTCATACAAATTGTTATGCTGCCTCAAATACCTACTCAAAATTGTTTAACCGCTCTCCTACTATTATTTTTGATTTATATTTTTAATTTGGGATTACAATTTTGAGTATTTATAAAGGACCCAAATATGTATAAATAAATAAATAAGGAGGTTAATAGTTTATTATCATTCACTGGTATTTCAGAAAATAAACAAAGAATAAGAAACGTAGAGCCGAATCAATAACTATTTGCAAAGCTGATTATGCGCCAGCTACCAGCATCAAAATTAATAATGTTGTTGAAAATAGTGTATCATCGGAATACTACGTAGAAAATGAGAAGAAAATGAGTTGATAAGCTCTGGTACAGATGAATTTGACGCGGAAAGTGACGGAGACAAGATTAGTTGCAATTTGCAAAATGATTTAGCGGATTGGTGTATAACATACAATATATCTAACGAAGCAATAAATGTATGTTTATTATGCTACGAAATTTTCAACCATCATTACCAAAAAATTGCCGAACTTCAAAATCAACTCCAAGAAAGATTGAATTAGTTTCCCTAGGTGGTGGATTATATTCACATTTCGGTCTTGAAAAAAATATTAAATTTTTTTTTAAATTCACACAAGATCTCGACATCTGAATTAAAATTAGACATTGGCATAGATGGGCTGCCCCTAACAAAAAGCTATAATATAGCCAGTTGTGGCCAATATTAGAAAACATAGATGGATTTGAGGAAGTTTTTTGATAGAAGCTTACCACGGATATGCAAAACCAAATTGTGCTAATTTGTTTATAAGGGAATTTGTTAGTGAAGTTTAGTATTACATTGAATGGAATTTCATTTAACAATATTTTATTTAAAGTTGTTTTACGACCATTTATTTGCAAAGGTCCTGCAAAATCTATGTTACTATATGTGAAAGAGCACAGCGGATATTACGACTATAGGAAATGCCATGTGAAAGGAGCATATGTAAACCGAAGAGTAGTTTATCCCAAAATTAATAATCCTTTGCGTACATATATTGGGTTTCAAAACAGAATTGATCCAGACTATTAAACTTTATAAAATTCAAAAAATTAGAAAATTTGAACTATCTGCTAAAACTTTGGTAGATTTTAAGCAAAAGGCTGCAGGAAAACAATTTTAAATTAGAAATATTATTTACGGTTTAACAATTTGTATTTGTAACCATAATAATGACATTCGGAGTGTTTAGAGAGATGCTTAATTGAAATAATACGCTCTATAATTTAGACAAAGTGAACTTGAATTTTCAGAAATGGGACCGACTTCTTTCGAAATAAAAAAAATTAATTTTGCAAAATCTGATTTAAGAAAATTAAAAAAATTGCCATTTCGAGTGAGTGGAAAATTTTTAGGTAACTTAAAATATTTTTTTTTTTCGCTGGCGCTACATCCCATAGAGGGATTTAGCCGCTTCATTTTGAAGTTTCGTAATCATTTTTGCTAACGGATAATGAGTGATTAATTCATTGATCCTACCCTTAACCAGCCGTGATTTTTTCATCACCCGCCGGGATTGGACCCCGCGACCTCCGGAACGTAAAGCAAGTATGCTAACCACTGTGCCACTGGGGCGGCAATAAAACATTAAACATACAAAAATACTAATGAAATTTCGGAAATTTTGAACATTTAACAAATTTTTATTGATTTAACGAAATATTGTAAAATTTATAGTTCATAACAATGAACTGTTGCTAAAATGTTCGGCTTGAGCGAGTAGGACATAAATTAAATTTACAAATTTCGGTAATATTGAAAATTTGGCATTTTCGTTGCGAAATTTTAAAATTTCAAAAAGTTCACTGGATTATTGAAATGTATAAATTTAGGTTTTTTCGAAATAATATTTCGAAATTTACTAAAATTCATATTTTGTGAAGTTTGACGCCATGAAAGAATTGCTGAAATTTAAAGGGATTTAAATTTTTGATAATTTCGGGAATTTAAAAAGTTAAACTAATTCACAAAACTTTCGCCGATTTTCTGGCGTTACACAAATTGTAAAACATTATTCAGACTAAAATCATGTTCATCAAAATTATTTATTCAAATTTACAAAACTTAAATTAAATGCACAATTTATGTTAATTAATATTTTATTAATTTGTTTCGGTAAATTTAATTCAATTAGCTAATTTAAAAAGTTTCGAGGTTTGAATAAATTTTTCGTAGTTTTGAAATTGTAATGTTAAAATTTTGCTAAGCTCTTCTCAGAATGCGACGTAAATTTTAATTTTTGAGATTTTAGTAAAATGTGGCTTTGCAGGTGAATGCAATTTTTTCAAATTTTAATTAGATTTTTGCTTAATATAGACAAATTTAAATTCATTAATAATCGTCGTTTTAAATGTGTCTATAATTAGCAAAAAATTATAACTTCTTTGAGAACAAATAGAAAATTTTTTGAATTTATTTAAATTTTATTGATTTCTCAATTTCTTTTTTTTTGTTTTTGAGATATTTCGAAAATTAAAGCTTACAAATATGTAGTTTGAAAAATTTAAAATTTTTGTTTATAAAATCTTTGGTTTTATTTTATATTAATTTGAAAATCATACGTTGGATGGAGGGTTTGCGACAGGCGAAGAAATTTAAATCACATTCTTTAGTCAATTAATTATTTGCATGATACAACTTTTCTCACTTATTCATTTGCATGACAGCCAGTAAAGAAGACCAAACTCTTCAGGGGTAAGGACACTCCTTGCATTTAGGAAACCTGCGTTGAGGCTACTTACTGGCTTCCTCACAGGTCACATCCCCTTAAGGTATCGCCTTAAGAAAACAGACCTAAGTACGATAAACGGAAGCTGCTTTTGCGCTAGGAAGCGGAATCAGGGAACGTGTTCTGTGCCATTTCCCAGCCATTTTTCGCGAAAGATTGCAACAGCTAGGAGGAAGAATAATGATCCCAGATAAGCGTCATATACCGACCGTATATGACACTTATTATCTGGGCTCATTATTCTCCCTCCTAGATGTTGCAGTCTTTGGCGAAAAATAACTGGGCAATGGCCGGCAGCATTATCAAGTTCATCACGAGTCTGAATATTAAATGAACGGCTAATTGAGCAGGATCCATGCGCAAAAGAACTTTAAGGTCACAGTGCGAGGTGGCTTCAACACACACATGGCCGTACAGTAATAATAATATCAAGATTGTTTAAATATAATTTTCAAATCTAAATAACTTCAGGAATTTGAAGAAATTTCCAAAAAACATAAGTTTTCAAATTGAAAGAATTCTAAGAATTAAAAGAAAACAAAAAAAATTTTGAAAAATTTTACAAATTCACAAAATTAACAAGAGTTTTAAAAATTTAGGATTCTCAAATTTTAAAATTACTAGGAATTTTGGCCTTGGAGAAATTTTAGAGATTTTGAGAAACATACAAAATTCCATCCAATATTAAAATTTAAAATATCGGTTTTAGGAGAATTAGCAAACTTTTAAAATTTTACAAAATTTTATGAAATTCACAATTTGCTAGACTATATTTTAAATATTCAAGGGCAGTCTAGAATAATAACCAATTCACTTAATATATAGAATAATTGCTAAAATGATGGCTAATAATTATTATAGATATTTGTGTTATTTTACGATTCGGATAACATTTAGGGATTCTTCTACAACAATGGCCACTCGAATTTACAAAAATTGTGCTTCACCTGACTTTGTATGTTTCAACTGCAGAAAATTAGTTTATAGATTTTAAGTTTATTTCTGGAATTTTTTTGAATTAGCTGTACAACTTTTGACCATAATTCTACTTAATTATTGGTAAATTTAAACCCCTTTCCATTTTAATTGTAAAAATTATGCAATTCGGTGCAATTAAATTATTTCTCTAAATTTACGAACTTACGTGGTTCAGCTAAATTTAAATATTGGAGAAAACCCATTGAAACAACTTTATAAAATTCCAAAATTTTCAAAATATAAAAAATATTTGCAATAATTTAGAAAATTTATTGTGCTATGTTTAATCAAATTTCCGAGTTCGGTTATCAAGCATTTCTTGGAATTTTGGGATTCAATAAATTTACGAATTTTAAATTAACTAGGCTTTAAAATTATTAATTATTTACGATTTTTCTGAAATTCGGATGAAACAAAAAATATTTATTAAAAATACCGTTTAATTGATGGGATAATCTTTTTTAACTTTAAATGTTAAAATTTAGCAATTTCGGGGCAAACTTGAACTATTTTCTTAAATTTCCGAACTTACGGGTTTCAGCTAATTTGAATATCCAAGAAAACATTCCAAATTTTATGGAGTTCAACAAAATCCAAACAAATATTTTTTAAATATTTTGGATAAAATTTCGAGATTCTCAAAATATAAATGTTTAAATCCGCAATTTTAAACTAGAACTATTAATTTGGATTTAACAATTTATGCTTCTACGAAATTAACAACGTAGTTGCTAACAAAACTGATATTGTTTGGAAAGTTTAGAGAGATATTTCGTACAACTCTGTCGCTTAACAATTTAGACAAGGTTAAACTAGACTTTAATGAACTTCCTTTGAAAAAATTTAAATTTTAACGAACATTTTTAACGCACAACGTTTGAGAAAGTATGATATAAATCAAATTTAAAATTTTCAGTTACCCTTTAAAAAATTGGAAATTTGATTAGGAAATGTTGAGATTTCAAAAGTTCACTGAATTATCGATATTTCGAAATTTATATGATTGTTAAATATTTTATGTAATCTTAAACTATTTACGAGTATTTGCCGGGAAAATTTGTAATTCAATCCAATTTAATTGCACAACAGACAGTATTTGGCTGGTTTATTGGGGGAAAGTTAACCAGCCCCGAAACAAACAAAGAGGTAAAAGTGTTACATTACATACCATCAATTGGAGGAAGTTGGTACTAAGCAAATTAAACCGGATGACGCCAAATGTCAAAAATTATTCAAATCTACCACATGTCGAGAGAATGATGGTCGATTATCAGTCCGATTTCCATTTAAAGAATCATCTAACGTATTGGGATTGTGATATTTTAATGCAGATCGTCGACTTATGGCGATGGAACGCAAATTTTCATAGAATCTAGGATTCGCGAAACAATATCACAATTTTATACAGGAATATCTCACACTGGGGCACATGGAATTAATACCGGATGATAAAGTTCACACCAGCACGCCTCATTTCTATTTGACACATCACGCAGTGTGCAAGGAGAGAAGCACTACCACGAAATTGCGTATCGTATTCGATGGTTCGTGCAAATCATCATCTAGTGCATCACTTAATGATATCCTGTTTTAAGGACCATTATTGCAGGATCAACTTACCAGTATCTTATTGCGCTTCCGTTTGCTTTGCATCGCCATATCAGCAGACATCGAGAAGATGTACCGCCAGGTAAACTTAAAAAAGGAAGATCAGGAATTTCAACGTATAGTATGGCGAAATTATACCACTAAACCAATTCAACACTACAGATTAGAGACAGTGACTTATGAAATCACTCGTGCGTAGTATGCTTGAATTAAGAAACATTCATAAAAAAAACGCCTCATTTCATGAATATCCTATAGCTGCGCCAATGTTACAGCGAGACTTTTATGTCGATGATATGTTGACCAGATGCGATGATGTCGGCACAGCCAAACCAATATACCATCTATTGGTTATGTATGACGTTCCCGTATAAACAGATACCTTCGAAAGTTGATGAAATCTGGCAATTTACAAAGGAAATTCAGTGATCTTCAATCGATATTACCACAAACGACCAGTGAAATAGAAATTGCGGAAAATATTTGTAGAAGGTGGGCTTAAAAGATAGCTTTCAGTGATGTGATATTCCTCGTAATAGCAAGCTATTGAAGTTAACTCCATATGAAAATGAGATAATCCGAGTTGGTGGTCGTTTATCTCAGGCCGATTGTGGATACAACGTAAAACATCCCATTGTACTACCAAAGACCATTCTTTATCTAAATATGTGATCAAACATTTGCATGAATCTCATTGTTATATGGGTGCTACCACATTGATGTCTATAATTCGTCAACGATTTTGGATCGTGGTAGATAGAAACATGGCGCGATATCATATTTTTGGATGTATACCTTGTTCTAAGTTGAGACAGCATCAAAATGATCAAATATTGGGTCATCTACTAAAATACAGGGTAACTACAGGCCGAGTGTTTTTGCATACAGGGGTGAATTACGGGACCATTTAACCCAAGTTGTCTCAAGTTTGTCCACCGAAGCATTTATTATGGCGTTACATAGGTTTATTGCCAAAAGTGGTATACCGAAGGAAATATTGTCAGACAATGGCAGCAACTTTCTGGGAGGAAGAACGAGTTTGATAAGCTGTTTGAACTATTCAAATCCGAAGACCATTTTAAAGCTGTAAGTAATTTTTAACTCCGCATAAAATAAAACTAAAATTTATTCCGGCTAGATCACCTCACTTTGGTGGACTGTTAACGTTTGAGCAGTTATATACTGTAAGCTCACAGGTATAGAAGCCATTCTAAACTTTAGGCCTATTTGTGCTCAATCTGAATCATCGGACAGTTATGACGCATTGACGCCTGGTCATTTTTTGATTAGAGTTCTTCTTTTGCATATTTTAATAATTTTTGTACGCCAAATTAGGGCCTTCTGCAGTTTAGGTACTTTGTGTATTCAGTTTCGGTGAAATTTTTTTTAAAGTAAATTTAATGAAATAGTTAATTTAAAAATTTCAGGATTTGAGAAATTTAAAATTTTCGTAATGTTAAATTATGATGTTCAAGTTTTAGTAAGCTATCTACAAAATTCGTTTACACTAAAATTTTTGAGATTTTAGAAAATATGGTTTTGTCGGTGAACTCAATTTTGGCAAATTTCGATTTTTTTATTTGCAGATTTTAAGAATACTTTCTACGTTTTTGAAACATTTCGATTTAAAGAACATTTTAACCTAACTTTAATATTTCGAAAAAACGAATTTGAAATTTCTTGTTGGATTGTACAGTTTAAGCATATCAACTGTGTAAAAATTTACACCTGAATTTCAAAGTATGTATATTGAATTTTCCTCTAGACATTTCATTCACTAATATATTATGTATATGTACACAGGTAAAAAAATATTTACCCGTAAAGCCCAACATCTCTATTTACCCGTTGCAAAATCATCATAAAATGATACCAGATGGTGGAACATGATTTTTATTTATTTTCATGGAGTAAGGAACAACTAAAAATTATTCAAACCATCAAATCTGAATAGTATGGAAATTATTCAATTTTTGTTATACAACACTGTGCTCGAAAGGATGTGTGTTGACAAATTTTTAATTTTAAATTTCATCAAAAAACGATTTATCCTTTTTTATGTGCGCTCTTTATAAATGGTGTGTGTCCAGTTACACATTGCATAATTTTTTTTTTTTTTTTTTACGGTGAATGGAAACTAACAGCAACATCGTGTATTAAGGATATTCACATCAATAAATTTTCGGAAAGACCATTTTTAAATTAAATTTTTATTTTATTTTTTAATTTGGTCACAAGTGGTTGGACATATTCAATAGGAATTTTATTAAATTATTGGTGATTTTTTTCTGAACGTATTCGCATAAATATATTGTATTACATTTAATCTGTAGTGAATAAGATAATTTTTCGTGGTTGTGGAAGCACCCTGTGTCATTCGACTTTTCTCAATTTATCTGATTCGTTTAAATGCTAGAAAAATATCGGGGACATCATTTAATTTAAAAGCAGAGCGTTTTTAAAATGTGAGCAAAATAATCCGCAACAGGGGCCACTGAGTGCTTTCAGGTCTGCAAACAGTTGGTAAAATGTGGAGTAAAATAATCATGAGCGCTATTTTCTGAATGCAACCGATTTATGGAAAATTGAATGACAATCTGATAGACCAAATGTAATTTTTTCCATCAGTAAATTTTCAATTCCAACATTTTGGAGATGGTGAATTTTCTACCTCAGTCAATCTAAAGATATAAAGGATTGCAGTAAATACTGAAAAAGCAATCTTCTGAAGTTTATCCATTTATTGATCAACATGAAATGCTGCAAGTATAGCAATAAGGATCACAAATTTTAATATATGCCAGACACTCAATAATATTCCGGCTAAACCACTAATTCACAAAACTTAGAAACCCTACACGGAGGAAGTCAATTAATTCTTTTTCCTTTTAATAAATTTTCCAAAATAATAATTCTTAAAAATATAAAAAATTATTCCTTCTCTTCCCAAGTTTAGATTTAGACCATATTTGCCATGTTTTCAAATTTAAAACTTGATGAAGTTAAGTGTCTCATTGAAAGTTTTAATTCAAAAAGCTATGTAAAAGCTAAGGAGATTTAGTTATACTTAGATTCCAAACCAAATTTTAAGGTTAATTATTATAAATTAAGGAATTTTTTTAAATTTACTGATAACTTTAAATTTCTCACTGACGCTTAGAAAGCTTTTCCTAATTAAGGTAACTCTTACTAAAAATCTTGCGCAATACTTTAGTCGAGTTTAGTTTAATTAACGATATCAAGCTGTGCATATGTTTATATCATACAAGGTTTGAACTATAAAAAGCCAGATTGAATCCTTCAAAAATTAGTAAGCTCATCTATTATATATTTTATAAAGCTAAATTTAAATCAAACACATTATTTTTAACAATTCAAATAATTGAGATTATTATTTTCGATGTTTCACGTTAAAACCTTTAAGCTTTAAACCTCGATTATTTTGTGCTAACCTCAAAATTTTTATTTTTTTTTTTGTTTTAATACCATTGCAATTCACATAATAATTTAAATGTTTGACTAGTCTGAAAGCTTGGTGATTACACTATTTAATCCTATGAGAATAAATTCCCTACTCATTCAATATTTAATTTGCGATTACCCCCACAAAACCTTAATTTTTTGATTGAACGAAAATTCAAACTTAATATTGAAAGTTTCAAAAGGCTCTACTACATTTTACAGTATAAAGTTACTTCTGTCTAAAAAGACCAAAGTATTGAAATCCTGTCAAAAATGAAAGTCCCTGAGTCTAAAAAAGCAAAAAAAAATGTCCACCAGTCTGTCCGGACGTCTGGATGTACTCATGGTATCTCGAGAACGGCTTGTCCGATTTGGAATTTTTTTTCACCAATCTATTTCTATGGTCAAGGCGGAAATTCGAAAAACTTTTGGAGACTGTACGTCAAGAGGTTGGGGTAACTGCCACACGAGTTGACCCAAAATACGTGGTTTTATAAATATTTAAAAATTTTTTATATACTCGTATGCTGATTTGATTATTGAATTGGGCATTGCATTTGGAATTGATTTGAAGGTTAAGTTAGGGGTCAATTTGCGCGTTGAGTTTGAGTTAAGTTGGGGTTGGATTAGGATGTAGTGAGTAGTTAACAAATTTGTTATATGATGGAACTTGCTTATTTATCAACCGATTACATATTATGAAATTTGGCATGTGTGTCGGAAATGGGAATCTAAAATGATTGTTGGATAAAGTCTTGGAATGTGGCCAAATATGATGGAAGTTGCCTATTTCTCATCACATGTGCGTTGAAATGGGATTCTAAAATGGTTTTGGGTGAAGTTCTGCAATTTGGCCAAGTATGATGGAACTTGCCCATTTTTCAACCGATTACGATGAAATTCGACATATTATGTTTTGGAAATGGGATTCTAAAATGTTTTTTGATGAAGTTCTGGGATCCCATAATGATTTCTAAATGAAATTCTGGAATATGGCCAAGTAGGGTGGAACTTGGCTATTCCTTAACCGGGTATCATAAAATTTGACAAGTGCATTGTAAATGGGATTCTAAAATGATTTTTGGTTAAAGTTGTTACACGGTTAGAAATATCAGTATAATTTTTTATTCTACTTTCGGTATAAAGCTCTAGAATATGATTTTTCGTGTTAAATGGGATGCCTGCACCCCGCAAGTTACTGAAGCTTTTGACTTGTATGGCTGTTGTTGTATAAGTAAATATATGTCGGTTAAAATAGAAATCAATACTGTCAAAACTGCCACACCAACTTATGACATAGGTGAATGCTTTCCCCATTGAAGATACCAAAGATCGAAGTTCTGATCACCTCGTGAGATTTCAGCCATTTATATTTTTTTCTTGAAATGCAGAAATGTAAATTAAAATTAAATATCTGATTGAATGCTTTAATTAAAAAAGTTTTGGAAGATCAACATTTATAATTAATTTTCAAATTAAATTTCAGAATAATTATTTAGCAAATTCAACTCTTACGAAAGTTTCCCAAATAGTTTTGGAAAGTTTGTTTTAATTGAATATTTCAAAATGTTTTTTATGTTACTCGGGGAAAAACCAAAAATGTTCAACACCAATTTAAATTCCTTTTTGTGATTTGATTTCAAAATATTTTATCAGTTTAAGCTCAGTATGCAGCTCGAGCTAAGATAAATTTTTGCGCGGTCTCCACAAATCTCCATTTAATTACAGATAAATCGTCAAGCTAAAAATTTGTCTAGAGATTAATTTTGTTGATTTTGTTTGACTTTTATTCTATTGGTTTTGAATGAAGTTTCTTTTAGTCACTTTCTGATACTTCTAAAGAATTGTTCAAAATTGCTAAACAGTTTATAAAAAGTATACAAAATTATGGATTCCAGTGATGCATTTAATGCTATCCAATCATCTAAATACTCATCTTGGTAATGTTTGTTGGCGGCCATTTTGACTTCTGTTTCTTTATATAAAAATAAATTAATTTTACTTCGCGCCTACTTCGATTATGAAACGAATCAAAATTCAAAACTGTCACAATTTATCTTCAAATTATTGCCCTTGTGAGATAAATTGCATGGCAATCATGGCTACGTATCACTATCATGATGAATGGAAACATGCATATTTTTTTATAACGTTGAAAAACAGCTATAGTTGTTTAATTTGTAACATTAATGTATCTCTACCAAAAAAGGCAACGTGGAACGTACTTTTAAAACCATTCATAGTATAGCTATGAGAATAATTTTCCACGAAATAGTAATTTAAGGAGGCATAAAATTGAAGAATTGAAAAAGGAATTTCAAGCTCAACAATTGATTTTCACAAAAATAAATCGACATCGAAAGCTGCTACTGCTGCATCATTCAGAGTAAGCCATATTCTAGCTAGCCATAAGAAAGAGTTTCGTGATGGAACCATTTTTAAGAAAGCTTTTGTAGAAGCTGCCGACTCTTTGTTTTGTGATTTTAAAAATAAGTCAGAAATAATTGCTGCCATCAAACAATATGCAGTTAGCTCGGAATACAGTTGCTCGTCGAGTTGAAGAAATAGGTATAATATCAATTAACGGAGGATTTTAAAAATTGTAAAGCTTTTTCATTACAATTGGATGAATCAACTGACGCAGTTGATGTATCTCAAATAATTATATTTATCAGAATGATTTTACCGAATTTTCAACCAAAGAAGAATTTCTAACAATTATTCCACTAAAAGGGAGAATTCGCGGTAAAGATATATTTAACGGTATTAAAAATTGTATTAAGGTGTCTCAATTATCACTTTACAAGCTTGTGTCAATAACTAACGATGGAGCACCAGCTCCAATACTTAACTGATGCTAATTTACAATTTTGTTTGAGAAATAGTTTGAGTAATTACACACCCAATATTAAACGGATGGTTGAGTTGTCACAGTGTCGCACGAGTAATACACATTTGATGCTTTCAGGAAGTTCGAAATTAGGCTAAACATAATGTTTACCTTTAATTGGCATTTTAATTTCACCGTAAATAATATAATTTTACAATGAAATACCTTTATAAATTTTAGTTTAATTTTAATTTATGATTTAATAAATTGTTGGATTTTCTTACATGAAATATAATATAACAACTTTCTTTACTTTTATTAAGGTTTCTAGGATATTCTTGCCCGTATTCAAGAAAGATTTAAAGGGGATTTTTTTAATTTCGAGTAATTTGAAAATGATTAGCATACTTGAAGTAGCATACACATTATCATTTTAAATGATAATTTTTTTGTAAATGATATTTTAAATGATAGTATGTGTATCCTACTTGAGTACACCTTTATAGTAATGCTTTAAATATTAAAAATTAGATCGTTCAAAAAATTAGTGGACACGCCGGGTGTATATCAAACAAAATTTGAATTATTAAAAAAACCTTTTAAAATTAGAAAGCTCATCTATTACTTTGAACCTCGATTATTTTGTGATAACCTAAATTTTTTTTTGTTGTAATAGCTTTGTAATTCACATAATAATTTAAATGTTTTACTAGTATGAAAGCTTAGTAATTATACTTTTTAATCCTACGAGAATAAACTCCCAATTTATACAATATTTAGTTTACATTTTTGCCCACAAAACACAAATTGTTTGATTGAACAAAAGTTTAAAGTTAATATTGAAAGTTTGAAAAAGCTCTACTACATTTTACAGTATATAAGGTCTAAAGTTTTTCTTGAAATGCAAAAATGTAAATTGGAATTAATTGTCTGATTGAAAGCTTTAATTGAAAAGTTTTGGAAGCTCAACATTTACAATTGGATTTCAAATTAAATTTCATAATAATTATTCAAATTTTTACAATTTACTGCTAACAATAAATTTGTAACTCTTGTATAAAAGCTATTATAATTATGTTAACTCTTACTAAAGTTTCACAAATACTTTTGGAAAGTTTGGTTTAATTGAATATTTCAAGCCATTTGTGTATATAAAACAGGGTTTGAATTATTAAAAATCTCATGAAAACATTCAAAAATTATAAAGCTCATCGATTATATTTTATCAAAAACATTAGTTTTAATGATTCAAATAATTTGGGGGGGCTATTTGTGAATTCGATTCGAACGCGATCGAGTCTTCGATTTATAAGATTCCTATTTGATATAAATAAGAAACGAACGAATCTGATTCAATTCAAATAAGAATCTAATTCTTCGATGACTCGAGTGCGTTCAAATCGAATTCACAAATAGCCCCCCAGGCTTATTAGTTCAAAAAAACGAACTTTGCCCCAAAAACATTATTTTTTGATTCAACAAAAGTTTAATGATAAAATAAATGTTTAATAAAGCTCTACTATATTCGTAATTTATATTTTATTTAATTTTAAAGTGTTTTTCTTGATATTTAAAAATAAATTATAATTTCGAATTAAATAAAGCTTTAATTAAAAAAATAATAAAGCTTTGTGTTTCAAATCGAGGCTAAAATTATGAGTGGATTGTATAATATGTTTTAATGATCGATGCGGATGACGATTAACGTTTTAAATATTAAACCCGCACTGAAACTTTTTCAACTATATTTTATTAATTTCAATTCGGGTTACAAAATATTTTTTTTTTATACGGTTTTGTTAACAATGTTTTTTGGTTGACTCTTAAAATAATCATAATCAATTTTTTACAAGATGGAAATGCTAGATTTTCGCGGTAATTTTTTTCAACATAAAAGATCAATGTGAAGTACCTAATGATTAACTAAATTTTCATCTGATAATGCAATACTTATTTAAATGGTGTAAATGTGTTTTATTTATTTGTGATCTCGGACATCGCGGCCGCCTTGAATATCGCCAGATTTCAACGTAAAGGTAATCGATAAAGCTTGGTGATTGGTCTACGCATTTTTCCTTGGCTGGTAATTATGCCAACAATATAAACTCGTCCATCCGTTCCAGGAAACACTTGTGCAACTTTACCCATTTTCCATTGATTGAGTATGAATTTTCTTCTTTGATGAGAACAATGTCATTTAGCTGCAAATCGTCTTTTGTCGTGTGCCATTTGGTGCGAATTTGCATTGATGGAAGTTATTCTATGTGCCACCTTTTCCAAAAGAGTTGGGTCATTCTTTGGATGGCATTCCAGTGTGACAAACTATTATACGGAACATCAGTGATATCTGGTTGTGGTATGGTGGTAACAGGATGACCAATTAAGAAAAGCGCTGGTGTTAAGGGATCAAGTTCATTTTCTGCTAATGCGCATAATGGCCGAGAATTAAGCACACCTTCAATTTGGACTAATAAGGTATGCAGCTCTTCTTGTGTAAGTACGTTAACTCCAACTACCCTCTCCAAATGAGTTTCCGCCGACTTGACGCCTGACTCCCATATCCCCCCGAAGTGAGGTACGTGTGGTGGGATGAAATTCCAAGTAATCTGATATCTCTTAAAAATAGAATTGGATATTAGTTCAATATTATTTTTTATAAAAGTATTCAATTCTCTAAATTTATTGCATGCCCTTCGGAAATTCCTTCCATTGTCCAAAAAGATGTCGGTACAAACACCTATTCGGGAACAAAAATCGATTAAGCGCAGCCAGAAAGGAGTCAGTTGTCTTATCTTCTACAAGCTCTACGTATACTGCCTTCGTGCATAAGAAGATTATTAAACATATACACGATTTCCTCACTTGTTGTTCCCTTCCGTGCTTTAAATATGATTTGATGACACCAGCAAAATCCGCCCCAATTTTTAGGAATGACCGGATTAATTCTATTCTCTCTTTCGGTAAGCTGCCCATCAATTGATTGTCAGTCAAAGGTCGTTGTTTAATGCAATGCACACAATTATTGATTGCGGATTTAATAATGTTTCAACCATGGATAACCCAAAAATTTCTTCTGATAATGCTAAGTAGTATAGCTGCACCACAATGTAAATTGCTTCTGTGGTACTTCATTAATTCATTATTGAAGGTAATATTATGGGATGAATAGTGAATCGCCTTCCCAATCCGAGCACCTACTCGTGGAAGACCGATTTTATCCAGGAATCGATTTAATGATTTGAGAATACTCTTTGGTGAAACAACTTCATTCTTCGTAATCGCTTGTGTTTTATCTTGGAAATATTTTTGCTGTGTGAACCGTACAGTATTTCTGCTTCCGCTTCTTGCCAATCATAACTGATTTTAGCTTTGTAGTTGGTTCTTGCTTAAATATTTTATAAAGAACTTCCGAATTATAATCAGTATATTAACAATTTTATCATAACTGGGGTGCTTTTGAATAAATTCTTCTATGATTGATTTACTGCGGTACATACTGCGACCATAGCTTGCACTTTCTCTCAACGTTCTAAATCATCAGGAGACTTTGCTCCATTCCACCATAACACATAGGTATTTTATTCATTAGGACTTAAGCCTCCTGTCACACAATCTGCCGGGTTGAGCTTTGATGAAATGTGTCGCCATTTGTATCTTGGTAGTATTGCCAAAATTTTACTGGTGCGATTTCCATTTTATTGGTGATTCTGACAGCGGCCGCGACAGCTGTTTTACTAGAATCACAAAATCCAAGTAATTCCGTCAGTTCATCATTCATAAAAACCCATCGCAATATTTTCACTTCACTTATATCTGCTATTTCTTCTGGAATTTGCATCCATTGTTCTTGAACGTTTTTTGGTAGGTTGTTGTTCCATCCCACACCCTAGAAAAAGTTTTTTTATTTTAACGACGAATGGAGCTAGCAACCCTAATGGATCGAAGAACTGACCCGCTTCGGATAGTAGTGCTTTTTTGCTTGTTGGCACTGTATGGTGACATAATATGTAAATATATCGGTGCTTGGTTGCCATTGCAATCCCAACACCTTAGCTATATGCGTTTCTTCGGAGAATGGTTTTGGAATAAATGGATTCGGCTCGACCTCGACGACGTTCAATTTCTTGAGGAGTTCCGGTGAATTGGAGGACCATTTTCGAAAATTAAACCCGGAATGGGTCATTATGCCAGATATCTGTTTTGCCAATTCAACAGCCTTAAATATTTCGGGTGCTCCATAAACCAGCCTTGTCTTTAGCTATTTGTTTGATGCCTCTGGTCGCCAAATATGGTGAGGAAGACATACCATAAGTTAGTGTCTTCAACTCAGAGTGATGTATGTCATCGTCAGGTTTTGAACGCCAAACAATTCGTTGATAACAACGATCTTCAGGGTGTATCCATATTTGGCGAAACATCTATTCGACATCCGCTGTGAAAACTATTTTATAGGCTCGAAAACGCAGTATATCGCCTCTATAAGATTTTGCAATAACCTTGTTAACAAATTATCATTTAAGGAGTAACCAGATGTGGCTTTGGTGGACGCATTGAATACTCCGCGTAACATGATCGTGGTTAATATATCCCTCCAAACTGCATGGTGTTGCAAATATAAATAGTCAGCACATTGTTTTGGTGGCTCAACTTCTAAAATGTGTCCAAGCTTGCTATACTCCTCCATAAACTCCCCCTCTATAAGCAACACGGTCGAAACTTGTGGAAATTTGTGATAAAGGAAAATTGCACGAAACAAGGATCCCGTTACTAATTACTAAGTAGGTACATACATTTTCCAGTTACAGTTTTATTGTTATATTCCAGGTACCACGGTATGGAATCCTTGTAATAAACTCCGTTTGCCAATGCCAATTGTTTACAAAGGGAGCGCCGCGAAATCTTGCATTACAAAATCTTGCAAGTACAAAATCTTGCATTTTTTAAAAATCATGCAAATCAAAATCTTGCCAACCCAAAATCTTGCAGTTACAAAACCTTGCCAGTACAAAATCTTGCAAGTACAAAATCTTGCAAGTACAAAATGTTGCAAATACAAAATCTTGCAAATACAATATCTTGCATTTAAAAAATTTTGCAGTTTTAGTATCTGTACCTGCCTTTAGTATCTAACATAATATTTATTGCGTATTCATAAAAGTTCAATATAATTTAAAAAAATATAATAAAAAAATTGTGCAGATAGCGATCCGGATAACTATGCATCAAGAAATACGGCTAATATTAGAATTAGAATGGAAGTCTCCATTTTTCAAAATATTTCAACAAAATATTCTGGATAAGGAAAATTTAATTTTCATTTTCCAGAATTTAAATTTTCGTTTCTGATTAATGAAGATTTAATATTAAAATTAAAATGGAAATCTCCATTTTCTAGAATATCTCAACATAATATTCTGGTTAAGAATATTGAATCCTGGACATTTGATTCTTGATATATCAAGCAAAATTCTACTGTATAATTATCATTATACAGTAGAATTTTGTCAATGCGATTTGTTATCTTGCATAACAATCGCGCGCGCGATTCTATAAATGTACGGGAAAAAAATTTTGTAGTTGCAAGATTTTGTAATGCAAGATTTTGTAATGCAAGATTTTGTAATGCAAGATTTTGTAATGCAACAGTTTGTAATGCAATTAAGGGGCTAACCCGTTTACAAACTATAGTCGAATTCTTCTCCTTGTGTATAAAATAATATCCTTATTTCGTTGATCCGGCTCGAAGGGCCATGTTTTAAATCGAGCCTAAAATTATGAGTGGACTGTATATGTTTTAATGACCGACGCTGGATGACGATTAAGATTTTAAATATTCAAATCCACACTGAAACTTTTACAGCATTTCAAAGCAAATGTAATATTTACCATTGTAAATTTAAGAAATTTTTAAAATTTACTGGTAACATAAAATTGTTTACTAGGGGTTTGATGCTGTTCTCATTTAAAAAAATCTTTCTAAAGCTTAATCAATACTTTTGCAGATTATTGAAGATTTCATGCTATTTCAATAAATTGCACAATATTTGTATTAAGAATTTATTTTTTTAAAGTTAAAACAAAACAAAGTTTAAACTTTAAAGTTTAATAAAATTGTACATCCCCAAATAATTATGAATTATTATTTTTCATTCCGTAAGTATTTTGTATAAATTATTTAAAAACATAAACTCGAATTAAATGTTTGATTGAAAGCTTTAATTGAAAAAGCCTTGTATATGTGACTTTCCATTCAAAACTTGATTTCATTTTAAATATTAAAAATAAAAATTTTCAAAATTATTGAATTTTTTATAAAAGCTTGATGTTTGATAGCTTAATCATCCAATCCGATGAGTTTAAACTTCAAACCTTTAAAGTTAAAAAGTTTAAAATTACATCAAAAGTTTAGGTTGAGGGAACTTTTAAAAAATAAAAATATTTTAGTTTATTTACGCAGTATCGTCACAAATTAAAAACAAAGCTTATTAAGTGATTTGATTATTTGTTTTGGCTTCTAAAAGCTTATTTTTTAACAATTGTTTCTACTTTCAATATTTTAAAACTTTTGGGTACCTAATCAAGCATCTCATAAATATATTAAAACTTCTGCAGCGTTTGTTTAATTTAAACGATAATAGTAAGCTTAAAAGCTTTGATTATTGTAAAGTTTTACGATTTTTAATTGTGAAATAAAATTAATTCCGAACTTGCTAATTTTATGATGATAAAACGTGAAAATTTTAAAATTGTTTTGTGAAAGCTTAAAGCTTTAAAGTGAAGTGTGCTAATTTAATTGTAGTTTATTGTGAAGCAAATAGGTTAAAAGGGCCAAATTGTATGGACGAGCTTAATTAAAAGCCAAATGATGCGGTAAGCATTTCGTTTATATTACCATCAGACATAACTGCCCTTTGAACCATCACTCTCGTATAGTCTTCCATAAGATCAATCTCGGACGCTTTATTTTATCGTTACTCTTATTTATCTTTTCATAAAAATTTTCTTTTCACGAATAAACAAAAAAAACAACAACAAAAAAAAAATGTTAATCTTATTTTAAAATGTTGTTAATTAGTAATTAAGGAGAGAGCAAAGAATTTTATTTAATTTTTATTTTTTTTTTTGTCTTATTTTGTTGTAATGTTCGCAAGAGAGAAACACTTGTTCGGGTTGTTATTTCCTTTTAATGGATCGTAATAACAATATTCTTGCTGTTATTGGCGTGTAAATTTCTTGTACAATTTCTTGTTTCTTATGTTCCCATCTTTTTGACCAAAACGATGATGATGATGATGATTTTTATACAGTTTGAAGTTAATTTATTTGTTTTAAGTATTTCAGTTTTGCGTTAAATATAAAAGGTGATGATTTCTTAAGATTTTTTTGTTTTCCTTTTTTACAAAATTTTCTTCTTCTTCATTACAACAACAACACTAACAACGACCATGCAAAGTGATTATGATAATGATAGTATTTTTTTTTTTAGTTTAAAGTGTAAACGGTTTTGCTGGTTTAGTTTTTTTTTTCTTGTTTTGAATTTGCACGATTTTTATTTTATCTTCAGCTATCCGCGTCTTGAGACTTTTATAATATACATTTACCTATATACAAGATGCATCATCATGTGAAGTACAAATAACAGAATGCTTATAGTTTTGTTGCGGTGGGAAGTGTTAATTGAATAAAATTTTCACAAAGATCATTAGTAAAATTGGAAAATATGATGTGCGAATGTTAATTTTAGTTTTGTGTTAAATGGTTTTGTTTTTAGATTGCTGCGCTGAAAAGCACGATAATTTAATTTGCACGCTGGATGCAACATATGGAACCGAGTGTGCTAATGAGGTTTGATTGCAAGGAATTATATTTCCTTGGTGTCATTGATCGTTAAACACGATGATTGAAATTTCAAAATGAACTGAATGTACAAACGCGGTAAACTGTGTTTTATATACATACAGTTCGGTTACATTCGAAAATCGATATTATAAATTAAACAAACGTGAAACAATTGCTATCAATCACATACATATGACAGAATTGTAATATAATAATTCTTTGGGGACTTAATTAAAAATAGAAAAAAACAGAACGGTAAAATAATCGTGCCTATGGTGATGATGTTGAGTCTATGGTCATACAAAAAAAAATATTCTACAAACTATTTCGATTCAGAAAAGTGTTAATCAAATATAATTCATTGTAACCGAAAAATAATTTTTGTACAATCGCACATAAATATTTATGAATTACCAAATTAAATTATTTTTCCAATTTTTCCTTCGAAGAACCCATACATATGTATATACCATGTGTGTGTATGTGTTCGGATAGCAACATAAAAAAATATAAATTCAATAACCAGCAAACAATAATTTGACAGTGATTGAATTTAATCGAATGTACGCGGGTACACAAAAACATACAAAATTGATGATTTGTTCCATTATGTAATCGGATTACATATCGAAATTCGTTGTCTAAAATAATGTTGTATAATGTACTTAGGCACTATACCATATGTACATATATGTAGAAGGTAGGTAAAATAGAGAGCGCATGAAAAATTAAAAATGCGGTCGAAAAGGTTTTAACAAATTTATCTCGTTGTTGACCAATTCTAAAAATTGTACGTAAGTTTTGTTGTTCACATTTCAAAATCCGATTTTACAAATAAAACCATTTTGGATTTTTTTTTTACAGGTAATATTCGTTTTGCAAGAGGATTGCAGTAATTTTTTATATAGGACATAATTTAAAATATTAGTCCCAAAGCGGCTTTACATTTTTAAAACCATTTTGGGTTCTGTTTGTTTTTTTAATAGGCAATTTAATTGTTTATAAATTGTATAATTGGTTAGTTTAGTTCAAATATTTGTAATCGTTCAAGCTTACCTAATAATACCAATTTTGTCAAAATGCGTTATTATTTATTATTGCATCATTTAATGAAGTTAGCATTAACAGAAGGGGTGGACAAAACAGTATTAAACAACCTCAGAATTTATTTCTTCGAGGCAGTCATCACATATATCATCTTGAGCCAACCCCAAGCGATGAAGATGGTCCTTAAATTGGCCATGGCCAGTGAGGATTGCAACCAGTCTTCTGAGCTGGTCTCTTTATAAAGATAAAAGCAAACTTAGTAGACCTCCGATCCAGCTCATTAATAAAGTGCTTCGCCTTATATGGCAACCAGAAGTAGCACGCCACTTCAGCCTTAGCAATCAGATAGTAGTAAGTTCCAAATCCAGCACCAAGTTCAGAGCAAGAGCCATAAGAAAAGAAGGAAAAAGACTCCGATAAAGTTTTAAGAAATTGCTCCTAGGACCACAAATCTCTCGATGGATAAACCATCGAGAATAAATTTTCGAAGTTGAACTAAAGCAGTAGCCTTTCATTGAACATATCAATTTCTGGTATCAATGAAAGGTACTTTTTCAAGATTAGTTTATGCCTCACCATTACACCTAATACACTCCATACACCAATGCATCTCAAGCGATTTGCCTCAGAGCAAGCAATTCCTAGAATGAAGGTTTTCAACTGGGGCAAACGCAAAATAGGCTCCATAGCCCAGAAGTGGAGTAGAAGACATTGCTCCAGTAATGGCTCTACAAGCAGTAGCTTGCAATCCATTAAGTTTAATTAAAGAAGCTTTTAACCAAACAATGGAAGCATATGAGAGGATTGGTAAAATCAACGATTTCTAAACAAATAATAACATTTTGGAGGTCAGTCCCTACGATTTACCAAAAGCTCTTCTACACTGCCAAAAAATGGCAGTAGCGTTTTTAGTTGTGTAATGAAAGTTGTAATTCCACGAGAGTTTACTATCCAAGAAGATACTAAGACGTTTTAAACGGTCAGATCCAGTAATCGCTCTTCCAAAAAGAGAAGGCACAGAAAAGTCTTCAATAATTCTACGACTAGTAAAGACAATTAAATCAGTCTTAGATGGATTAACTCGTACGCCCTACTCAATATATCATGCCTCCACTATAAGTAGGGCCTGTTGCATTAAATCGGCCAATACATTCAGATATTTGCCAGAAACAGTATCAATAATATCATTATTGACTCCACCCTATGGATAGCCTTTAGCAACCTTGACAGAAACGGACAAGCCATCCAGCGCATCCTCAACAATGCGAGACTTAAGCATAGGTTTGATCCATAAAACAATAGAGCGATCAATATCAAAATTGGTCCAGGCTCAAGTAATTGTAGCAAACGAAGTACTAGCAATATCCAGAAAAGCACACATAAGAAACTCTTTATTATTGATGTACCTTTCAACTTTAGTGACAAGTTCATGCAGAGCAGTTTCACAGGACTTACCAATTCTATAAGCATGTTGCATGTTACTGAGTGGAAAGAGCGGCAAGTAATGATCTCTAATAAATCTGTCGACGATCCTTTCTAAAGTCTTAAGGAAAGTTGAAGGCAGACTAATAGGCCGAAATGACTTAAAGTCCATATAATCAGACTTGCCAGCCTTCGGGATAAAAAGAACTTTAGTCTTGCCGCAACATTGTTGCACACTTGGAATAGATGAAGCAAATGCTCCCGAATGTATGGAAAGCCATGCTGTAATTCAGCAGAGAAAATCCCATCAGAAACCGCAGCTTTGTACGCTGCAAATGAGAACACACTCCAACGCAGAACGTTGTGAGTGATCATCTATTGAGCTAAAACCCAATTCGGGGTTTCAACATACAAGGTAGCAGGCTTGAAAACAACAAAATCAGAACTGAAGTCACAACGGGAAAATGAACAGAAAAAAACAGCTTACCAATATCCCTATTGGAAGAGGTGAGCTGACTATTCGGCAGATGAAGAGCATTAATTCTACATTTGTATCCAAAGCTTTATTAAGCCTACTTACAGTCGAAAGGCTCTTAATTTCTTCACAGAAGTTAATCCACGAAGATACGTGAGCTTGAGTAAAACTTCTTTTATAATCCTTTTGAGCCACAAAGAAGCTATCCCGCAATCAGCTCGAAGTTTAGAATTTTTGGCTTTATTTTTTTAATTATCTAACGCATTTTCTTAACTTTTGAAGTTCAGAACTCCATAAAGGTTTATTCCGAGACTCCTTGTTAGTGATAAGAGGACAAGATTTTTCAAAGGCAGTCGAAATGACCTTTGTAAGCAAAGATGCCTGTAATTTAATGTCCTTAGCAGACCGAGATGCGCTCGGTGAAACAAGTAGAGGAACGAGCTCGAGAGAGAAAAAATCCCAATCGGTTAATTTTCTGTTACGGTATAGTTTGTTGATGTTATGATCAGCACCCGAATTTCAGTTCAATAATAAATGAAAATGAGAAATGACTTGATTTTTGCGGTACTCTAAATAAAATAAAAATTCAACCAACTAGTTGAAATAAAAAATCAAGTCATTTCTCATTATGATTTGTCATCGAACCGGAATTGGGGCCCAGAAGTGAAAATATGGTTCGTCACTTTCCAGTTAAAAATTAAATCAACAATTGACATAGAGCACAAACTGATGTCAAAGTACTTCCTGCCGAACAGAATTTACGAAAGTTGGCTCACAACCTTTATTGCGCATTTCAAGCTCAGAAGAGCTTTAAAAAAAAAGACAAGCCCCTCGATGGTTAATGTTTGAACTACCCCACATTGAGTGGTGAGCTATAGCATCATAACCAATCACTGGAGATAAACTGATACAAGGGCCAATTTAGTACTAGAATTGGAAGAATCAAGAGTAATTAGCACAGCTGTCAGATCAGCCACGCTGCACTCCTCAATAAGCGAAGCATTAATATTGTTACCAACAAAAATGCACGTTCGACTCCTAATGAAAGGAATCTTACAAAAGATTCTACCGTTAGTTGAATTTAAGCCAGGGACAGTACCATCAAGAAGGTATGGTTCCTGAATTAGACAAACATCTGTGGGCGGTACAGCTAGCAACTCCCTTTATTCAAATGAAGCCGACTTACTGTGGTGCAAGTTGATATGTTTTATTCAAGGTTTTATTGCAGGCATGATGGTCACAATAAACACCATCAAACAAAAAACAAAAAAAGATGACTACGGTCACGATAGTATCTTAAAAGAGATTCTCTCCTAAACATAGGGCAATAACGAACCGGAGTCAGTAATGCATTCGAAAGACTTCAGGATCACCCGGAATACAATCGATTCTTTATTCGCCTCACGATTGCAACGGACAACCGTCCATCTTTTTATCGAAAGATCTGCATTCATCAGTTCAATGTTGGTAATTGCTAGGTTAGTCCCCAACAACTAGCTGGCAACCACTCCAAATGTCTGTAATTTTGGAGAAAAACCCACTTATAAGTTTTATTGCTATTGCACTTGCAGATGAAGACGCTATCTAATAGGTAGCATCCAAACATTTGCTGTACAAATCCCAACATTTTAGCCGACTCAATAACTCGCTTGTTCAATACCATCCGGAAGATACCCGCAACTTCTCCTCATCCAGGTTGTTCATCGGGTTGAGGCCTCGATTGCAGAATTACCTGTAAAAATGGTTTGATAAAATTCGAAGCTTTTCGGTCAAAATTTCGATTAGTTTCTGCTAACGTTACGAATGAGACGTAACAAGATTTTAAAACAATTCGTCTGTAACGATCACAAGGAAAAATTTCCGCCCAAAATTGTATTTGAAGTTAGAAAATTTACAAAATTCACACAACTTTTGGATTTCAGATTTGATGTTTGCATTAGCGCCATTTAAATTTTTTGTAAATTTCTCGAAATCTAAGAAATTTGCTATTTGTTTTACAATTTCTTAAATTTTTTGAGTCTACCTAGTATTAAGTTCTAGCTTTTGCTTATAATTGCTAGTGAAACTTCACAGGTTTAGCTACCCAACTATAATAATGTAGAATTAAAAATTGTAAATTTTGGAATTTGGAATTCCGCTTAGAATTATAGAATTTAGTTTTTTAAATTAAATTAAATTTAAAAAATTTACAGAGTTCCAGTTTTAAGTGTTTTGAAATTGCAGGTTTTGCTTAGAAATGTTAATGCCTCTTTAGTTATTTACATATTATACAAATATTTTAATTAAACAAAATTTAGCATATTTTAGAAGTACAATTTTAAAATTCAAGAAATTTAAATTTCTCAAGAAGTAATTTTTCAATTCAATTTTAATTATTCGGAGACACTTTTAGGAACAAGACAGTTTTGTAGCATTTTAGAAAATTTAAGAGTGTCTTAATTGAGGTTTTAATTGTTCGAAATAATTTAGTATCAAAAATTTAATTTGAATTCCAATTTTGGATTTAATTTTTTAGAAAATTAAAGAAATTTGAAAAATTGGAGATTTAATTTTTTAAAAGAGAGTCTTTAATAGTATTTTATTATTTGTTTAGAATTTAGATATTAGATATTTAAAGAAGAAATTTGCAAAAATCAAATTTCTTTGTTTTAAAATTTAAATTTTTGGTTAGACTTCAAATTTCATTTGTTTAGAATTATTATTATGTCATAGTTACTCAAGTGCTTAGTGTTCTTTTGATATTCCATACTTTACATAATTTTTAAAGAGATTTTAGTTTGCCAAAATCTCCAAAATATACTCCAAGCATACTTCAAAATATTTTAGGAGCCCGGAAGCTTTGAATTTCAAGTCAATTGGTCGAATTTATTTTTTTTTTTCTAAAAAAATGATTTTTCAAAATTAAAATGTTTAATAAATGCACAAACTGTGCAATGCCCAAACCTGGGCTGACCCTTGAGAATACGTAGCCAATTGGTTACCGGCGGATTCAATTTTTGTCCCGTAAACCATTTTGGTCACGTTATATTGGTAACCAGTTAAAAACAATTCAAGTTCGTGGAGTACATTTTTTCACCAAAATTGTACCATGTATGTACCGTACCTTCTTAGGAGAAAGTGTGCTAAAACTGCATAATCTGTGTTGACTGAATTTTTCATCTGAAATCTGGCAGCTAACACTGGCAATTAATAAACGCTTACTAGATATAATTTATTTTTAAATATTGACGGTTCAATTGACGTATTAAATCAAATTAGTTTCTGGCAGGGTTTGCAAAAAATCGGAATTTTTAAACAGGGTTGACGGTTTTCAGATTATTGGGAAACCGGTTAATCGGTTAGAAACCAACTTAAATTTTATAAACTACTAAATTTCTTAATAATACAAAACGCAAAAGATTTTGGTAGCCAATATTTAATTTATTACTTAAAAAATACAAAACTATATGTTTAGGAGCTCAATTTCTGTGGCTAAAATAATTCATTAAATCAACATATAAAATATATTCAAAATTATATCGATACTTTGTATCAGAATTAATTGTTTATTACTTTAACGTACAAGTATTTAAAAAGTAGCCCTTTAAAAACACTAATGCGGCTACTGATTTGTCTCCTAGACGTATTCGAATTTTCGTTATGAATGTGCCAGCTATTAAAAATACCCGCTCACTTTCGGTAGAAATGGGTTTAACTGAATTTATTGTGTTCTGTAGATTTTTAAGGTATCCGTTTTCTTTCCAGTTGCCTCATATAATTGAAATTTCTTTTTTACCGACGATTATATCTTTGTCTATAGCAGTGTTGTCTGGTTCATCATTATTTGAATGTATGTCCTAATTGGAAAAAGCCTCAACATCAAACTACTAGCAAAACTGGTAATAGATGTTTTGGATAAGTAGTTGAAAAACTTGTTTCGATTATCTATTCGAATCGAATGGGGACTATTCAAATAAACGGAAAATGAAACCAATTGTTTGTTCCTTGTCTAGAAAAGTCTAGTCTTGTTTTGAACAACCTAGCAGCTTCCTGTTCAGTTGTGATTCTTGTTTTTCTAGTTTTTCAAACATAAAATTCACAATAGCTTCACTTGATAAAATGGTTGCATCTTGTCGGCTAAGAGCGTCAACTCCAGTTTTATGGGTCGCAAACAGTTAAGTATTTCCCCTATTCTCCATTGAATTAAATTCTGTCAAAGTCTTATCAATGCATTCCTTTATATCCAAACTTTGCGCTATCATTGGTTCCATGGAAATCCATCTTGTTCGAATATCCAATATGAAACTTAGTTCTTTACCCTCTCTCCGTTTCTTATTATATTGTAGAACAGAATTCCAAGCTGGCGATTACTTGAAAAAAGGTTACAATCGCTCGTGTGTCTGTTATTGACATTGCTAACTTTTGTAAAAATTCAAACTCCTCATTATTATTTGGAATTATTTCCAATCCAAATTTCATACTCTGAGCCTGAGCTTCATTTTCGTCTTCTGAGTCTGAGTCCATGCAAATTTTGATTGCCGTGTCGGTGTCTTCTCTGGTTTGATTTTTTCCATAGAAAACACCAATTACACTTAAATTAATGCCATGATTGAGGCAAATTTGGTATTCAGCGGAACATTCTCCGCCGTATTTCTCCATAACTTGTGCTCCATCATTAGTGATTGCCACAATATCTCTCTCAAATGATAATCCGAATTGCTGTAAATGATTCTCTATGACAAACATCGTTTTATTTGCGCCACATAAACCGTTATTGTGAACAAGACTCAAATTTTAAAATTTTTCCATTTCCATCACGTATATTTATGTTGAAATAACATCTTTGACGTTCACTTGTGTAGTGGAGGAAGTTAAAAAAAAACACCAGGTTTTCGGTTGCAAAACCGTTAACCGATTCAGTAAATAAAAAAAAAACGACGAGCTTGTATCCGAGACGACCTATAACGTAGGACTACGTATAATTGAGAAAACTTTATTTGTACAGTTTAAGTGAAACAAAAATTTAGAAATTACAAATGAAAAAAAATTTAATTGTCTAATGCTGACATCTTAATGCATTAGACTGTTTCAGCCTAAACGTTGATGACCCGCTGTTATATAATTTTTATTATTTTATATATTAATTGTTTATACAATACTAAATTATATATTTCTCAATTCGTTTTATTTTATTTTAAATTTATTGTGATATAATGAATTTAAAATAAAATAAAAAAATTGGGGCTATCCGGCTCCTCAGGCAACACTTTTCCCGTAAAGCGTCCGTTAAAGATCACCAAACCAACCATTTATAGTTTACAAACATTTTCTGTTATTTTGGGCCGGCATTTTCTTAAATTTGGATACCTCTCCCCAATATCACAAATGGACACGGCAATATAAGTCTTGTACTCTCATGCCACCAAATCACCCAATCTTACAAAATACCATTACTGTCACATTCAAAAAATTATTAAAACTATTCCAAGTTGTAGTCTTCTGCGAGACAATAGCGAAACCATTTTTTTATCGGCAACCAGGCACTATTTGGGCGTTAACACCACCCCTTAATTTGCGAAAAAAAAATCCCGTAAAAAATAGAAATGCAACACTTATAACCTATGTAATTTACTAGGTTAAATTAAGGGGTGGTTTTAACACCTTAAAAGATGTTTTCAATTAGCATCTTCCAAAGAGTGCAATCACAGAAAAGCTCTTTTAAGCTGTCATAATATGCTGTCATATGCTGAGGCTTTGCACGTAGTTGTAAATTTACACAATTAAAACCCTTTATGTATAATAATCAATGTTCATCATTATTACTTAAAATTTGGAAAAGCTTCAACTAGTGTGAATAAACTTGAATTGAGCAACTAAATTAGTTGGATATTGCAGTATTGTCTACAGCTAAAAGTAAAGTTTTTGTATTGAATGTTTACTTAAAAACTTTAATTTAATAACCAAATAGACAATTTTAGGAAATGCTTAGCGGTGCAAAGTTTCATCAGTAACTTACTTTAGTGCATATAAAACGAAGTCTACTTATATCTAGAGAAAAATACATATTTAATTGGTCAAAATGTAAGCTTAATAGTAAGAAAGCTAAGAGCTTAAGCTTATTTATTAAATATATAAAACGGAAGTTATAATTAAAATATTTACGTTGACCTTATATTCGTAAAAGCTTACATTAATATTTAAAAAAAGTGTCGTACAATTATTTTGCAAACTGCTTTTTGACTTGACAGTCGAGCAAGCTTTAAAAGTACTCAAATTAATTATTATTATGTCTTAGAGGGTAAGAACTTTACAAGGCAAAGTCAATTATATAAACAGTTAATAAAAGTTGTTGTTGAAACTTTTAAATTATCATGTAAGCTTTTACATTATAAAAGCTCAATTTTTGAGGCATGTTTAAGACACACATTGAGAATGAGCGAACGAGAACTTAAATAGAATTTAAATTTTTAACAGTTTTAATACAAAATTTTAATTTATCGTTGAGAGTTTTTAATTTAAGACGATAAATTGAAATTTTGTATTAAAACTGTTAAAAATTTAAATTCTATTTTTAGTAAATTAACGATATTTTAGCTATCGTTAATTAAAAACAAACGCTTTTTATTATTTTAATAATTTTCTTAAATAATTTGCTGAAAATGGAAAAATCTTTCTCGTTGCTCGTCCTCAATGTATACCGGCCTTAACAATTACACTTTGAAATGAGGAAAACTTTTAAATAATGGTAATTCGATAAGCTAAATTATTATACTAAATTATTTAATACAAAAGATGGTTAAAGCTTTCAAATTAGTAACACAAATATTGTTTCAAAAAAAAGATGGAGAAACCAGTTTTCAAACCACTTTATTCTAGTTTAAAATATTAACAGATTTGTATGATATCCTGAATAGATAAAAGCTTTGCATCATAAATTTGGAAGATAAAAGATTCAATACATTTGTTAAGTTTTATATAACTTTATTTCTAAAGTACCTATTGAACATACATACATATAGTACATTTGAACATAGTCTAGAAATCTTTCAATAAAATAAATAAATTTAGAGGTCATAGTTCTTATTATGTTAAAAAAGTTTCTTTAAAAATATAAAATCAAATTTTTTGACTTCTTAACAAAGCTTTCAAACAGACATTGTAAGTTTAATATACTACGTTCTAAATTGTATAAACCAAAAAATGAAGATTCTGAAAACTTGGAGAAAATATCACACATTTAAACGTCATTCGCATAGTATTAAAAATTCAAGCTTTCATTTAATAAAGCTTTGCAATTAATAGATAAATAACAAAGCTAATTTTTTAATCAATAAAAAAAATATTGTCATATTGAAGACTTTGACTTTCGAGTCAACTGGACGTATTTAAGAAACTAAACTTCACTCTAAATGATACGATCCATAAAATTCTTTTCGATGTCATTTAATCTATTTTAGATTAGGAACTATTTATAGAATCATTTTAATATCTCAGATATTATTGGTGCTGGCGGTAGAGAAAAATGTCTGGGTTGGCGACCATATATTATGTATTCCAAAATTTAGGTTTTATATTAGGAACTATTTATTGAGCGTACAAAATATTACAAATTTCACTAAAATAAATCACAAAGTGTTCCATTTGATATGGCCAAAGGAATTCTTTAAAACCGGTAATTTCCAATTTTAAATTAGAAAATAGCTACTGGAAGAATCGACTTCATTTCTCAAATATCAAATATTAAATTTTAATTAAAATTCATTAACAAATGTACTTATTCTATTTAAAGTTAGAGACTTAGTAAACTGCTTGGTTTGGTTCTTCATGTTGAACTAAAAGGTGAAACAGTTTGATATTTGATTAATGGCCCGATCATAATATCATTAGTAGGGTTCCGCAATATTTCCGTTTATTTTATTTAAGAAATATGGCCCCAGACGATATGGCACAAGGAATTCTTCAGAGTGTAAGTAACTCGGTTTGGTGCTGGAAATGTAGTAAAAGCCTGGTTTGGTTTCGTATGTAAAAAACAAATATGTCTTAAATACAACTATTTTTTTGTTTTATAGGCCATTAGTTATGTTCCACAATATTTCTTGAATTATGGCCATAGTTTCTTTAAGAAATCTCATCCCAGCCCCAAATGGAACTATTGCGATTACTGACTAATTTCATTGAAATTTGGTATCTGGCTCTTATTGCATGATCTATAAAGGGATTTCACCGCAAAACTGTTTTTTAACCAGTGGATGGAAATTTAATAACTGTTCTGGTTTTTTAAGACGCGCTGTTATGGTTTTCCAAAATTGTTCAGACTTCGTCCGGTTATAATTTTTGACGTGATAATACTTATTTAAATATATGAAATTACACTAATACAATAAACCCACGAATATAGCAAATAATTCACTATGATTTGAAGTTTATTTTCTCAAGCTTTGAAGATTACATATTTTCTAAAAGTTTCAAATTTGGAAGGGGAAAAATTAAATTTATAAATGTAAATTTGAAGGCTAAAGGTTTATTATGGCATTCATCATCAAATGATCACAAAATACAATTTAAGCTTTTCAATCTTCATAATATCTAAAATATTTTACCTCACCATAATTTTCACTGAACTTGAATAGCACGCGTCCAACCCATATAATTCGAATTTTATCCAAAAACAAAAACCAGAAACATTTGTAAACATTACTAAATAAAAATGTAAAATTTCGGGTGGCCATCAAACTCCAAAAAATAAAAAAAAATTAAATTAGCCAATTTATGAAATCCTCCCAAAAGGTAATAACAACAATTATTGTGCACACACACAATATTGTATAGGAATACCAAAAAAAGTAAACAATTTAATTTTTAAAGACAACTAATTAATTTTTGTATTTTTGGTCTTATATGCGCAATATGCAAGCAACAACGTTCAAAAACTCATTAAATTAAAGATCGATGAAATGAAGGAAATTCAATAATTTAATAAGAAACATCGAAAGAAAGCCATAATCGAATGCAGAACAAAATAAAAAAGCAGAAATATCTGTCTACCTGACAGCGCTCTATATGTACATACATATATACATAAACCAAACACCAGGTATATGTTGTGTGTATAATGTTATAATGATCATGAGGAAATTCAAAAGAATATATCGACAAGACGTTCAGCACACACAACAAAGACGTAATTAAATAACAGAAAAAGGAATAAAAAATTGGATTAAAAGTTATTGTCGGATAGGTCGATTAATTAACTAAAAATTGAGCATCATTAAATGTGATCGAGAGGTATTTGAAAATCAATGATCGCTTATCTGTATTATACAAATGTTTTGGTTGACGGTCCACAATATCGTAAAAATATAAAATCGGTATTTACTATTAATGGATAATTAAGATTTAGACGTGCCCAAATCAATTTGTTTATAATGAGATAGCTGGTTTTCGTATAAAGAATTTTCTCCAAGCAAATTTTTCATATTTTATGCTCATTTTCCGGCAAAAAACCACAAAATAGATTTCTCACAGAAATGTCAAATATGAGAACTAAATTATTTCACCTTCACAAAGCAATTTTTTTTATAAGAATGGGAATAACAATGTGTCTTCTACACAGCCGTATAGGTGTTTGTCGTGATAACGTTTATAAGCGGTGCGAGAAATGGCACGATGTATGGGTTTGTTAAAATAAATTTCTTTATTATTAGCATCATGAAATGAGAATACAGTGGTTGGTTGCAAAGGATTAAGTACTGGGCGATGGAACGAGAAGTACCTATGAAGCACGATATGAAGCGCAGTGTCTCAGCGGTGTTGTGCCTGAAGGATGTGAGATCCAGACAGGTACCTCCCAAAGTCGTCGAGGCTAGTGTGTTGGAGACGCAGTCTGGGTCCAAGGTGTCCTTGATGAATCGCACGAATTCGAGTTTAGCAATGACATCGATGTAATTGAAATCGCCGCAGAGCACAAGAGATTTATCGGAGTTCACACTGATATATGGCGGTACGTACTGGCTCCGGGAGAATGCCTCATCTGCACTTGACACCAGAATTTTTCTGATCAGATGAGGCGTTCTCTCGCTACAGTGCTTTCAAGCATTTTTAATCGCTATTTTGTAGTTTGTAATTTTAATTAAAACTCATGTAGAGATAAATTATTTTAATTTATAATAAATTATTTCCACAGTATTATTAAGCATAAATTAATACCCGAATTGCTCCGATCTGATGAGGCATTATCTCGCCTCATTCTCTGTAAATCACTATTTTGTAGTTTGAATTTTTAATTAAAATTTATGTGGTAATTAATTAATTTAATTTAAAATAACTTAACCATCACTGGTTTTTTACGCAAAAATTGATACCATCTGATCTCCAATCGGATGAGCCATTCTCTCTGATCTCCAATCGGATGAGCCATTCTCTCGCTACACTGGTTCAAGCATTTAAATCGATTAAAATCAGAGGTTTGCGGCACGGGTTCCTTTGACGCCTGATGACGTCATTGCCATAATATTATGCGTGAAGCATAAAGCCAAAGGACCAATCTAAGCAATCATATCTTTAAATTAAAGGTAATGCTTTTGTTTGATGAGTAATTGCTTACGACCAAGGGTTAAATTTCGAGTCAGTTTTTTGAACATGCGGTGTAAAACGTTATTACGTCAAAATGTGAATACAAGACAATTTGTGCAGTACTTCAGCCATGCAGGACAACATTTAAGGTTGTCTTGATTTTTTGGAGCATGATTTTGGTTTTGCAACTTCCGTAGACATCGTTACTCTCAAAAATTGTATCAACCTAAAACTTTCGATTTAGACGTCGTAAAATATGCCTTGAAATCAATGTTCAAAATTCTATATGGGAAGGATTTCGAATCGAAGGAACGACCGAGCGAATCAAAGCTCATCGAAGTTAATTCGTTTTCTGATGCCAAAATATGGCAGCTGATCTTCAATATGGATGACTCAATTTCCTGTCGTTTGGTTTGTGCGAAATCACAAATTGCTCCAACGAAAACGGTCATTATTGTCCGATTCGAACTTTTAGCAGCTAAACTTATGACGTATCTAGTCATAATTAAACAACATAATTTCACTCTGCTCAAGTGAAATATTTTCGACCAATTAAATATAAACAATTATTTTTATTGGACTGACCCTTTAATCACGCTGTGTTGGATTAGACCCGAACTGTATAAGTATGTACAACTGGCACATTTTTGTTGCGAAACATCATCAAAACTTATCAGGATTTCGCAACTTATAAATATCAAAGCTCAATAAAATTTCTTGAAAACCTAAACTTGACTATTTGCAAATAACAATAATATTGGTGGTGAATTTTCAAACTCTTACTGTAATTTTTTTAAACACCCTGGAGAATTGGAGAGTTTTGAGGTGAATCAATAATGTCAAGTGCTATTTTTCATTTTCAAGAAATTTCACTCTAATTATAAAATTGAATCTCCTTTTTTTCCAGACTATTTTGAAATTAAATTTATTTTCAAGGAATTTTATTAAAATTCTAAAACTAAATCTCTCTAAAGCGATTTACCCAATGAAAAACGAAAAGAAAAAATATAAAGGGCTGAAACCTCACGAGGTGATCAGAACTTCGGTCTTTGGTATCTTCAATAATATCATAAAGTTGGTGTGACTGTTTTGACATTATTGATTTCTATTTTAACCAATATATATTTACTTATACAACAACAGCCAAACAGGTCAAAAGCTTCAACATGGGTACAGGCATCCAATTTAAAACGAAAAATCGTATTCTAGAACTTTATACCGAAAGTAGTATAACAAATTATACTGATACTTCTAACCGTTTAACTGACCATATTCCAGAAATGTCGAATTTCATCGTAATCGGTTGAGAAATGGGCAAGTTCCATCATAATTTGCCATATTCCAGAACCTCATCCAAAACTTATTTTAGAATCCCATCTCTAACACACAAATCAAATTTCATAATAATCGGTTGATAAATAGACAAGTTCCATCATACTTAGTCATATTCCAGAACTTCATCCAGAAATCGTTTTAAAATCCCAGAACTTCATCCATAAATCATTTTAGAATCCCATTTCCAATAAAAATGTCGAATTTCATCGTAATCGGTTGAGAAATGGACAAGTTCCATCCTACTTGGCCTTATTCCAGAACTTCATCCAAAACTAATTTTAGAATCCCATTTCTAACACACATATTAAATTTCATAATAATCGATTGATAAATAGGCAAGTTCCATCATACTTGGCCATATTCCAGAACTTCATCCAGAAATCGTTTTAAAATCCCAGAACTTCATCCAAAAATCATGATAGAATCCCATTTCCAATACAAATGTCGAATTTCATCGTAATCGGTTGAGAAATGGGCAAGTTCCATCATACTTGGCCATATTCCAGAATTTCATCCAGAAATCGTTTTAAAATCCCAGAACTTCATCCATAAATCATTTTAGAATCCCATTTCCAATAAAAATGTCGAATTTCATCGTAATCGGTTGAGAAATGGACAAGTTCCATCCTACTTATTCCAGAACTTCATCCAAAACTCATTTTAGAATCCCATTTCTAACAGACATATTAAATTTCATAATAATCGATTGATAAATAGGCAAGTTCCATCATACTTGGCCATATTCCAGAACTTCATCCAGAAATCATTTTAAAATCCCAGAACTTCATCCAAAAATCATTTTAGAATCCCATTTCCAATACAAATGTCGAATTTCATCGTAATCGGTTGAGAAATGGGCAAGTTCCATCATAATTTGCCATATTCCAGAACCTCATCCAAAACTCATTTTAGAATCCCATCTCTAACACACAAATCAAATTTCATAATAATCGGTTGATAAATAGACAAGTTCCATCATACTTAGTCATATTCCAGAACTTCATCCAGAAATCGTTTTAAAATCCCAGAACTTCAACCATAAATCATTTTAGAATCCAATTTCCAATAGAAATGTCGAATTTCATCGTAATCGGTTGAGAAATGGGCAAGTTCCATCATACTTGGCCATATTCCAGAACTTCATCCAGAAATCGTTTTAAAATCCCAGAACTTCATCCGTAAATCATTTTAGAATCCCATTTCCAACACAAATGTCGAATTTCATCGTAATCGGTTGAGAAATGGGCAAGTTCCATCATACTTGGCCATATTCCAGAACTTCATCCAGAATTCGTTTTAAAATCCCAGAACTTCATCCATAAATCAGTTTAGAATCCCATTTCCAATACAAATGTCGAATTTCATCGTAATCGGTTGATAAATAGGCAAGTTCCATCATATAAAAAATTTGTTAACTATTCACCACATCCAAATCCAACCCCAACTCAACTCCAACTCAACTTCAACTCAACGCGCAAATTGACCCCTAATTTAATCTTCAAATCAATTCTCAATTCAATGCAAAATTCAATGCCCAATTCAATAATCAAATAAGCATATATAAAAAAATCGTAAATATTTATAAAAGCAGTTATTTTGGATCAATTCGTATGGCAGGTACCCCACCCCCTTGACGTACAGTCTCCAAAAGCTTTTCAAATCTCCGCCTTGACCATAGAAACAGATTGGCGAAAAAAAATCCAAATCGGACAAGCCGTTCTCGAGATACCATGGGTCCAGACATCCAGACATCCAGACATCCAGACAGACGGACGGACATTTTTTTTTTTTTGCTTTTTCAGACTCAGGGACTTTCAAAACGTCGAGAAATGTGGTTTTGGACCAACCAAATTTTTCGTCATTTTTGACAGGATTTCAATACTTAGGTCTTTTTAGACCGAAGTAATTCGATTTAGTTTTTTCGAGAAAATTCCAAAATTATTAATTTCTTTTCCCTAAGATCTGGTTCTTGGCCTAATGTACCATGAAATACAATTTGCCCTTTAATAATTTCAAAAACATTTTTAGAAAATAAAAATATAATTTTCTCGATTCTAAATAATTTTTTTCGGACGACAAAAATTAAATTTCCATTTTCTCAGCCAATTAATTATAAATGTTTTTGAATTTTTTAAATTGAAACTAGTATTTCGTGCTACATTCGGCCAAGAAAACAAGGCAATAATTTTAAAATTACGAGTACATATATCGAAAAAACTAAATCCAAGTTTTCTAGTTAAATAAACTTCCTTTTCAAGAAATTTCATTCTAATGTTTCCTTCTACAGAATATTTTGAAATTAATTCTACAGTTTCCAGAATATATTAAAAATCTAAAATTTAAATTAAATCTCCCTGTTCCAGGATATCTTGAAATAAGAATATTTCCATTTGTCTAATTTTAAAATTAAATCTACATTTTACCAGAATATTTTGAAATTAAATATATTTCCATCCTAATTTTGAAATCAGGAATCTACTTTTTCCAGAATATTATAAAATAAAATCGCTCTGTCTACAATAATTAAAAATAAAATATTTTCAATCTAATTTCAAAATTGAATTTCCCTTTGGAATATTTCAAAATTAAATTCCTTTTTAAAAAACTTCATTCTAAGTCTAAAATTACATCTTCCTTTTCCAGAATATTTTAAAATTAATGTTCCTTTTAATTTCCTTCCTAATTTTTAAATTAAATGCTCTTATCTAGAGTATTTTAAAATAAAACTTCCTTTTCAAAAAATTGCATCCTAATTTTAAAATTAGATCTCCCTTTTCCAGAATATTATAAAATTAAATCTCCTCCTTCCAGAATATTTTAAAATTAAAAATATTTTCATTCTAATTGTAAAATTTCCAGGATATTTTAAATTTAAATTTCAAACTTCCAGAAAACTTAAAAATTAAATTTTTTTTCGTCCGAACAATTATTTAGATCCGAAAAAATTTAATTTCCATTTTCTCCGCCAATTATAAATGTTTTTGAATTTTTGAAATTGAAAATAGTATTTTATGGAATAGTATTCAAGAACCACAAGATTTTAATAAAAACAAAGCAATAATTTTAGAATTATATCGAAAAAACTAAATTCAATTTTTCTTTTCATTTTCATTAACCAGAATAATTTAAAATTAATATTCCTTTTCAAGAAATTTCATTCTAATTTTCCCTTTTACAGAATATCTTGAAATTAAAAATATTTCCATGCTAATTTCAAAATTAAATCTACATTTGCCTGAATATTTTAAAATTCTAATTCTAAAATTAAACCTCCCTGTTGCAGAGACCTTGCAATTGAAAATATTTCCATTTTTCTAATTTTCCATTTCACCAGAATATTTTGAAATTAAATGTATTTCCATCCTAATTTTAAAATGAATCTAACTTTAACAGAATATTTCAAAACTAAGTCTCTCGGTCTAGAATATTTTAAAATTAAAAATATTTTCAATCCAATTTTTTGAATCCCTTATCCCGAATATTTTAAAATCAATCATCCTTTTCAAGAAATTTCATTCTAATTTTAAAATTAAATCTCCAATTTTAGTCTAATCTAAAATTAAATCTACCTTTTACAGAATATTTAAAATTAGATCTTCCTGTTCAGAATATATTAAAATTAAAAATATTTCCATTTCAATTATAAAATTTAATTTCCCATATCCAAAATATTTTAATTTAAATTTATTTTCAAGTAATTTTATTAAAATTCGAAAACTAAGTCTCCCTTATCCAGAATATTTTAAAATTAATCTTCCTTTTCTAAAATTTAATTTTAATTTTAAATTAAATCTTCCTGTTCCAGAATATCTTGAAATTAAAAATATTTCCATTTTTCTAATTTTAAAACTAAATCTCCATTTTACCAGAATATTTTGAAATTAAATATATTTCCATCCTGATTTAGAAATGAATCTATCTTTTCCAGATAATTTTAAAAATAAATCTCCCTTTCCAGAATATTTTCAAGTTAAAAATATTTCCGTTGTAATTTGAAAATTTAATTTCCCTTATCCAGAACATTTTATATTTAAATTTCTTATCAAGAAATTTTATTAAAATTTTAAAACCAAATCCCCCAATCCAGAATATTTTTAAATTAATCTTCCTTTTTAAGAAATTTTATTCTAATTTTAAAAGTAAATCTCCCGTTTCCAGAATATTTTGAAATTAAAAATATTTCCGGGCTAATTAATTAAATTTACATTTTCCATAATAATCTCCAAATTAAATCTCTTCCTTCCAGAATATTTTAAAATTTAAAGTATTTCCATAGATTTCCCTTATCCAGAATATTATAAAATTGATCTTCCTTTACTAAAAATTAGATTCTAATTTTATGAAATTACCTTTTCCAGAATATTTTAAAATTTAAAATATTTTCAATCTAATTTTAAAATTTAATTTCCCTTCACGGAATATTTCAAAATTAAATTCCTTTTCAAAAATTTCATTCTAATTTTAAATTAAATCTCCCTGTTTCAGAATATCTTGAAATTTTATTTTTAAAATAACAAAATTGAAATTATGAAGGATTTAATATGTATTGCGTACAATTCGCTAATGCTTAAATACATGGTTGCTTTCTATGTATATAGAAAGTAATCAATAATGTAATTAACAATTCAGTCGCTATAGCCTGTTGAGATTGACTGGAAAATAGTTCTAATCAAAACTGAAGTTGTAAGATTATTGATAATTTCGCTCTTCGTAAAAATTGAAATATTTTTAATTTCAAGATATTCTATAAAATGGAAAATTAGAATGAAATTTCTTGAAAAGGAAGATTAATTTTAAATTATTCTCGTTAAAGCGTTTACCCACTGAAAAACGAAAAGAAAAATTCGATTTAGTTTCTTAGATATAATTCCAAAATAAGTGCTTTCCTTCTCCTAAAATCTTCTAGTTCTTGGCCAAATATACCACGAATTACGATTTCAATTTAAAAAATTCAAAGAAAGTAAAAATTTAATTTTTGCGGTTGAATGAAAATATTTTTAATTTCAAAATTTTCTGGACAGGAAGATTTAATTTTGAAATATTCTGAAAAAGGTAGTTTAATTTTAAAATTAGGACGGAAATATGCTTAATTTCAAAATATTCTGGAAAAAGGAGATTTAGTTTTAAAACTAGAAAAATGGAATTAATTTTAATTATGTACAAGATATTCTAGTTTTAGATTTAGAATGAAATTTTTAAAAAAGAAAGATTAATATTAAAATATTTTGGATTAAGGAGGTCTAGCTTTAGAACTTTAATAAAATCCCTTAAAAATAAATTTAAATTTAAAATATTCTGGTAAAGGTAGATTCATTTCAAAATTAGGATGGAAATATATTTAATTTCAAAATATTCTGGAAGAAAAGGGAGATGTAATTTTAGAATTAGAATGAAGTTTTTTGAAAAGGAATTTTATTTTGAGATATTCCGTGAAAGGAAATTAAATTTTAAAATTAAACCTTCCTTTTCCAAGAATTATCATTTTAATTTTAAAATTAAATCTTACTTTTCAGGAATATTTTGAAATTAAAACTATGTCCAGTCTAATTTAAAAATAAATCTACATTTTCAAGAATATTTTAAAATTAAAAACATTTCCATTGTAATTTTGAAATTTTATTTCCCTTTTCCAGAATGTTTTAAAACTAAATATATTTTCACTATGATTTTAAAACCAAATTTCTCTTATCTGACATATTTCAAAACAAATCTTCCTTTTCAAGAAATTTCTTTCTAATTTTAAAATTAAATATCCCTTTTCCAGAATATTTTTAAATTAAAAATATTTCCAGTCTAATTTAAAATTTTATTTCCCTTATCCAGAATATTTAAAATTTAAATTTCTTTTCAAGAAATTTTATTAAAATTCTAAAATTAGATCTCCTTTATACAGCATATTTTAAAATTAATATTACTTAGTACTTTTCAAGAAATTTCGTTCCAATTTTAAAAATAAATCGCCCTTTTCCTGAATATTATAAAATTAAAAATATTTCCATTTTTCTAATTTCAAAATTAAATCTTTCCTTAAAATTTAATTACCCTTATCAGAAACATTTTAAAATTAAATTCCTTTTTAAAAAACTTAATTCTTATTTTAAAATTAAATTTCCCTTATCCAGAATATTTTAAAATTAAAAATATTTTCATTCTAATTATGCATTTGATATTGACCAGTATGCATTTGATGTTGACCGTCTGAAACTTTGGCAATATTAAAGTAACCTCGGCTGGGAAGACTACTAACTTATTATTCAATCACCCAGTTTCTAGTTTTTCAAAATTTTATTCAAATTTTGCTAAGCAGCTTCCGCCTCATTGAGATTTTCAAAAAAAAATTAAGAATTCGATTAAGTTTATAATTAGAAAACGACGTCAAGCTAATTATTGCGTTAATATAAAAACTTTGCTTATTCGTAGGTACAAGAATATTTTACGGGAATAAGAAAAATGTGCGAAGCGAGGCCCGAAATTTGTAGTTATTACACTCGACATTACAAAATGATCCACCTCATATATTTAGCTTACTGGGTGGGGATCATTTGGATCAACAATTCTCCGCGGTAATAGTCCGGCGTTTGAATATGTTGATTGCAACAACAATAATTTTTGGGGTAGTACTTGAAATACACACAAAATACGTAAAATGTTATGCGTATGATCTCTAGGGCAAAATACATCATAATATTAACAAGCATATAGCATTACAAAAATATATGTTAGTTAGCTCGTGTGTGTACCTGCGCGTCTAATTGACATAACATTTTTTTTTTTTTTTTTTTTGATTGAGAGATGGATTGTTAGTTTGGACAACGAGCTACTAGCTGTTAGGTTTAATTATTTGTTATATTGTCTAATTAAGCTAATTAGAGATATTTGATACATAATAATAGAATATGTGATGTTTTTGGTATATCTAATTGAAGGGATGAATATTTTTTATTCCTTCTTAATTAAATAATAAAATCTCATATGAAAGTTTCTCCCACACCGAACAATTTTTTTAAATTAATTACAAACATTGTAAAGAACCGCACCAATATTATTATGATGAACTTTCAAACCAATTTTCATATAATTACCATCTTAAACTTTCAACTTTGTGTATTATGTTTGCAATAATGGTAGTACCTAATAATAATGAACATCATCATTATCATTGCCACCATAGAATTTTTTTTTATTTTATTCACGAGAACACAAGAACGAGTGCATCTCTCTATCTACATACATATACTATATACAACACCAGCGTTTATATGTATAAATATATAACAGCTACAACAACTACAATGGCAACAGCAGTATCTCACCCAAAAAAATAAAACAAACAAACAAACAAAAATAGGAAAATGTGGATGAGAAAATAGGAAAATGGCATACGTACGTAGCAAAAAAAAAAATCCACTTTTCCAACAGCAGCAAGCACAGTACGAGTATACTAATAAAAAAAAAAATAAAAATACCATACAGTTTTAATTATATTAATTAAACTAATTAAGCTGTAATTAAAAAAATATAACAAACAACAAATTTGTTAGGGAAAAAGCGAGTTGAACATTCATCTTAATGCAATGAATTTTCCATAAACATTGCAATGCAATGGAACTCTTCTCCGCAGAGAATGTTGGAATAAATAATTCAAGGACCCTTTGAATGATACTCGGAGATTTGTCGAGAGGGCGAGAATTTTTTTTTTTTTTTTTTCTTGCTTTTGTATGCTATTAATTAAAGACATGCACCAGCTTGGGATTATTTTTGGTTTTCAATAGACCAATAATGATTTATAGAAGTGGTTTGAATGAGAATCAAGCTAATATTCTTTAATTTGTACATAATGTAAAGCAAAACACTTATGTGGCTTGAAAATTGAACTAATTACTTTTCCCATTATAATGAAGTTATGTTGGGTAAGTATTGTAATTGGGAATAAAATGTATTCCAGATTTTCAAATTTCCAGACGAAATAGGTCACCAGGACACCAAAACGTCGATTAAAAAAATGTTGTGTCCATCATTTCAGTCATGGATTTTAGTTATTTTTGTTTTGTCTCCCGTTCTCACAAATATAGATAGTGTTGGTCTAAATTTTATACAAAGTTAGATCTTGGTAATCTAATAAACATTTTGTGGTAACCTCTGGGTACATTCGAGTTCAGGATAAAATGGGTCGCAGTGGAGAAGAAAATTACCAAACAAATTTTCTCAAAAACGGTACCGACGATTTTTTTTTTAATATTGATGATAAATGTGAGAATCTATCATTTACCTGTTTACAAAATTTGAAGTCAATTGAAGCATTGCGTTTTAACAAAAAAAGAGAAAAAAAAAATTGTTTTCAACTATTTTCGCTCGTGTGGAGTTGATAGACTGCCATCGGGCGTGTCCCCAGATGGCGGATAAGGGGAAACCCTAACCGACTTGTCGGCGGGTAGCTGGAAAATAAAATACTATTCGCAGACTAAAACTAGCTAAGGGTGGTTCCCTGAATATAATAACCAATATGGGAGACTCGAAACGAGAAAACCTTATGGATAGGGAATCGGATACCAAGTGCCGGCGAATTTAAGGGGTGAGCAAGCGGGCTCCCAGTCATCGATATCCAATGACCGCAATACTTCAGAGGTAATGAACTCTGAAAACCCACAACCCCCCCACCCCCAAGATCACGAACATCCTCAGCTAGAAAGGTTGAGATAGAAAAAGGAGAACTACGCAAAACAACTGTGTAACATTGCAAAAATTACAGCGGATTTAATGAACGAAGTAAAATCTCTTAAGATAGAAAATATAACACTGAAAAATTCTTTACAATCCAAGAAACCAGAAGAACAGTCTGCTACAGAGTACCACACTGGTAAAGAAGAATTAAGAGAAGAAACTGACTGGATCCTAAAAAAGAACAGGAAGAAAAGACCTGAAAAAAAGCAAGGCAGAATTTTCTCCAGAGGTTGTAGCTTCAAGCCGCACTTCAATAACTGGTGTATTAAAAAGAATGAGAAAGAAGGCACCACCACCAATCAACATTATTGGCTTAACTGAATATGGTACTACCCAATCTTTAATGAAATCTTTTACTATAAAAGAATACGGAGTTGTAGCACTGAACAATAATGATGAAGGCAAGGAATGGTACACATACGAGGACAAAAATGATCGTCCGATCAAAGTGATGGCCAGAGGTCTTCACTCAACCTATGCAAAACAGGATATAATTTAACACCTTACCCGCCAGGGCTTTAAAATAGAGGATGCGGTAAATATCCTAAAGAAAGAAAAAACCGTACCTGATCAAGGGATCAAAATTAATAATAGGGAGCTCCCATTATTTATGCGCTTACTTTTAGCAGCACAGAAAAAGTGGAAAAAATTTTCAATATTAGGGTAGTGCTTTCATTGCAAAAAATGCCAAGGATATAACGACACGCAGAAATATTGCAAACGAGAGCCTAGATGTGTAAAATATTCGGGAAACATCTCGCCCAAAATTGTAGGTTCACAAAACCTACGCCTCCAAAATGGCACACATGTACACTGTAACGAAGAGCATCCCGCTAACTATAGAGGATGTGAAGTAGCTAGGGAACTTCAAAATCTAAGAAATAAAAAGCGACAGGGTAATACATATAGATAAATTACTAGATTAACTTTTACAACAAATATTAAATTGTTAAAAAAAAAAAAATTTAATATGCTTAGTGTTTTTAAAAATGGAAAATTAATCGGAAAATGAAAATCTGAAAATCGCAGCAGTGATTCGCAGTTTCAGAGCAACCTCTGAACCCTTTAACACCGAAAGAAAATCAATTGTTGAATCACCAGAAGTGTCAGGTATAAATAAGAATACCGCTAATTTAATTATCAAAAAATATTTGAAAGATGTTGAGGAAATCATTGTGGAAAAATGTGGGGGCAAAATATTCTCTAAAATTACAGAGAATATTTAAAATAAAATTAAGCAAATCGTAGAGGAGAAAATCCAGTAATAACTCTGAAAAATAAAAATTCTGAGGATCGGCTGACATAGTGCTAAGCATTTCTTTGATTCAAAACGGCGTAAATATGCTCATTTTCTCAAAATGCGCTAAAAGATCGACAGAACATAATATTTCTTGATGATAGTGGCTTTAATTAACATCTAAGATGGTCAAAAGTTCGATCATCGCCAATTGCCGCTACGAATTAACTGGAAATTGTGCATATGCTATTCTACTGCGTCAACACTGTAAATATCTTCAATCAAGAAGATCAATGAAAATCAATGAGAATCCATGGGCCAATAATGTGATCCTTGAGCTGGAACACCCGATATCACTTTGATAACGTTGGCTTTTTTATTTTCAATTATTACATTTTGTAGACGGTTTGTTTCGTATGACTTGAAACAATTAATGTATTCTAATGAAAATCGAAATGCAAATAGACTTTGGAGTGCTTTATGATGACATATAGAATCAAATGCCTTACTGAAATCCGTATAAGCTACGTCTACGTGTTTTTCTATCTCCCTTATTACTTGGCAGGTGAATTCAACCAGGTTAGTAGATGTAGACCTACAAGGCATAGACCTATGCTGGTTTAAGACACTCAGCTCAACCCCAAACTCAACGCCCTATTCAATCCTCAAATCAACATAGTCCGAAAAAATACATGCGTACATGAACTCAACTCAAGCAAACTTCGAACCCAACCAACAACCATCCGCTAATAAACCCGTAATTGAACCCCTCACTAAACCTCAACTCAATCGTAACTCAAATTCCAACTTAATATACTCAACTGAACCCCAAACTCATTCCCTAAACCAATACGGTCCGAAAACTGCGAGTTCCTTTGAACTCGGCTCAGTGTCTAACTCGACCCCCAACTCGTCCAAATGTCTAACTCAATCCAACAACTTTTGTACATGAACTCAACTCCATCTCGAATCAACCCTCAACACAACCCGTAATAAATTCCCAAATTAGCCGCTGACTCTTACTCTGCTCAATCATTACTCAACTCCCACTCAACATTAACTCACCACTGGCCAAATCCCAAGTCAACTTCAATTCGACCTGCAACCCCAAACTCACGCCCAACTCGATTGTTGTAACCATCACGTTTTTCGCTTCGATGCATTTTCGATAGAATAACGGCACTTTAGAACTAAATTGTTTTAAAATTTTATATTTCTAACAAAGGAGTACAGTTATTCTATCGAAAATGCATCGAAGCGAAAAACGTGATGGTTACAACATCTCACCCCTGATGCGTCAATTCAACACAAAAAAAGCTCCACCTTAACCCGCAACTCAACTGCAAACTCCAAGCTCAACTCAATCCTCAAATCAGCGTTTATAAAAAATGGCTTTGTACAAAGTCTCTCCAATGAGCCCGGTCTCAAGTTTTTGTACAATGCGCTTATAAGACGCATAATTCGCAGTTTTCGAAACACAGATACCTAAGGCTAAAGTATTGTTATGTAGAATTCTGTGTATTTCTCGCTTCCACTGTAAAGCGCTGGTTAAAAGTTCTATACGTGTTCTCCGTGTCCAATAAGAAGGCTTAAGCCAAATAATCGTGTGTAAAGTTTCCGTATCCAAAATGAAGGCGCAGTCAATAAGATTCGAAGCGGCTTTTCTCCGTTCCAATTAGTTCCAGTTTCTATAGAACAAAAATTACTGTTTTGTATAATTTTATAATCACTGTTCAGAATGTTTTGTTCACTATATTTATCGCTGTAATTCGCTGTATTGTCTTAAAGTTTTTATTTAGAATGTTTAGGAATATTTTAGAACGCCTTACAAAAAAATTGTTATACAAAAAAGTGTTCTACTAAACACCTCGCCATCTATCATTTCAATAATTATTAGTTGCTTTAATTAAGTACTTCTTTCACTATAATTATTCACAATGTTAAGTAATTTTAATTTAAAAGGTTGGCAGCTGATCATAACTAATAATTGTCAAAGTTGTTTTGTGATAAGATCAAAAATAAAATAAAGTTTTGAATATTTACAAAGAACCGTACCGATGATATATCAGCTAATGCATTTCGATAAGTATAAATGATATCAATAATGTCCCAATGATTCTTTGAGAATTCTCTTTTCATTTTAGGATTCACCGCAAACACATATTTATGTTAATGTGGTTAATGGAGTGGACGTTTTAAACATACTCTGCCCCGTTAACGAATTCCTAGTTAACCAACTCAAACTTACAGAATTCATTAAAGAATGCTGCCGTAAATGCCATATTCGCTGGAATGTCGGCTGCAGTGTGTAAAAATTAAAACGTTTCTGTGAGCGCATAAAACTCCTTGATTTTTCATTTGTCCCAAACATCCCAACTCTACACTGAGAAAATTAATTCGTTGGCTGACGGTTGTATTAATCAGAATTCGTTTGTCACAATATATCTTTTTTGCCTTAAACATAATTCGTTCATCACAAATAAAAATCTGTTTTAACTATGGAATATCTATTTTAACAAACGAAATATGTTTGAAGTAAAACTTAATAAAATTTAAATTGTTTGTACACTAGGGTTTAAAGTTCTTAGTTGCAGCTACTGTCCTTAGATATTGACGATTGTAAATGTAGAGAAAGCACTACCTGTCGGAATAAAATAAAACTGAAGCGACCATACAAAAACTAGCATCAGCGCTCGCAGAACGACTAAAATATGGTATAGCGGAAATTTTTTGAAGTGAAGTGGCTATCCATTATGTAGTCTAAAACCACGGCTCCAATCGTCAATTGTTCCTACAAATATATTATTTGAACCAAAAATAAATATGTTTCTTTTATTACGATCACATACTATTATATTATTTCTGTCAATTGTGGGTCTATTTGATAATTCGCACGGTGCGGTACAGTGTACATTTTTTGCTTTATTTCGCCAATAGAAAATAAATCAAAGGAGACAAGGAAATAAATAGTATGCACTGCACCGCACCGTGCGAGTTATCAAACAGGCCCTGTATATCGTTTGTCCCAACCGATATACAAGTCATTTGTTTACAACAAAGGAAAATTCGTTGGTTGCAATATTTTTTCGTTTGCCTTTCCCTTACAAGCTAACGGGAATCTAATTTAGAATGCTGCGTTATTTTAAATAGAGCGAACGTGTTTTATTCCACAATAAATTAAAAAAATTGAATTAGTGCACAGTGATATTTTATTCTTGTTGATTTTAGATTTCTAAATTAATGTGACTAGTACCAGAACCATCTTGATATGAATAGAGCCGGCATGTGAAAAATGAACTTAAAATAAGGGATATAGAAACACTAAAAATTCATTTATTTTCATAGTGTTTATATGAAAAAACGCGATTTCGATTGACGATAAAATATGAATTAAAAGTTAAACCCAGTTAAATAATTTTTTAAGAAATCGCTAACAAACAACTCAATGTCTTACTCATTTAAAATACAGATTCCCAAATTTCTCTATTTTCCAGCAATAATCAAAAGAAAATAAGGGAAATTAAATTAAAAAACATTCTACAACAACAACAATGTGTATTAAAAAGAGAAAATTCAGTTTAATGTCGTCATCATTTGTCTACATCTAAACCCAATGGTAAGAAAAAGACAACACGCCTCCGCTCAACAATCAAAATTTAAAAAAAATCAAAAAGAGCCAAACAGAATAAATTAAATCAATACAATGAGTGCGAAAAAAACAAAACATCAAAACAATCTAGCATGCTTTGCAAATTCAAAATAACTATAGAAACATATTCGAATTCAAATTGGAATGGAGGCAATGAAAGAGATGATTATTGTTTTGTTTATAAATTTCTAATTATGTTGGTGACGTATAGTATTACAAAAACAACAATATTTTAAATTTCGAAAGTACTCTATTTTTCATGACGATTTTCACTTAGAAATAAACATTTTCAAGACTCGATTTTTCAATCAAATAATATTACATGTTTCATGAACATTTTCATATAAAAACAAAACAAAAGCTCACATTTCTAATAAACTAAATCTGTCAATGAAAATAAGCGTTTTCCCATATAGCTTCATAGTAAAGAAAAAATTGTTTGTACCTTATTTTAAGCTTAGTAAAAAATACAGTCGATACTGGAGGCTCTTATTTATACAGTAGGCTCTGCTAGTACTGTCACAAAAGTGTACCGTCCAAAGTAAGTATACTTTAGTGTTTCTTGTGCATTTTATTTTAAAGTGAAACTAAAAATTGTAGTGCTGTTTATAATAGTTATAGTTTAGCTTTTGCAATTACATTTATTTACATAAACTGAAAATTACATTAATGCCGATATTATATTATTCAATTTCTATGTCGTAGAAATATGTTATTCCAATATATTTACGTGTGAATATGATAGTGTATATGGATAATTTACAATATTTTTTGTTGCCGCGTTATTTTAACATATGTAGTCAGTTTCATGACGCTAATATCTGATACGACATAGTAATATGATAGTGTATTATGGGCCTAGTTAAAAATAATTCAGGATTACAAGTGATTAATTTTTTTTAAGTATTCCGGTGTTTAACGTAGATCACGATACAAATTATTTTAATTTAATTAATTTATAATTAAGTATATATGTTACATATTTATTATATATTATGTTCGGCAGAATCTTAGTAGTACCATTATTCTTGATAAACTGTTCAATAAGAGGGATTATAAAAAACACAGATCACAGAACTAGGACAGCTTTTAAAACTAACGAAATTTTGGAGGATTTTTTTAGTAAATATGTAAGATATTAAGTTTACTTATCTAATACAAAATTTTAACAATATTTAGAACTGACACGAATATTAAAACACGCAACTAGACAATACAATTTTCTAGCTAGGTATAGCTGGTATACTTGTACATTTATTATTCATTTAAATATTTTTATTATATATTATGTAGAATGGCCGTATTTGTAAATGTTTTTTATAACGAACTAACTAATATTGTCGCTGTCACTCCAAAATCTGAAAATTTGTCAGCGGAGGATTTACGAAGCCGGTACTCAATTTTTTTTTTTACGAAGAAAAATGCTTCATTTAATTATACACATTGCTTAATTTTATTTTTTCCTTATGACATTTATAGTAAAATGCGTTTATAAAATAAATAATAAAATTAAACTGTATGACAATAAGCAGAGCCTTCTAGAGTATAGAGCCATAATCATTATGACGTATTTTTTAGAAGCTTTTTTAGTGGTATAACTTTTCACTAATTTCCATAGGAATCCATAGTAAAAATGGTGTTTTTTAGCTTCAAGTTTTTCAATGAAAACAGCAAAAATGTTACAAAATGTTTATACAAAAGTGTTCTACATATCTTTAGCAGCAATATACAAGAAGGGTATATTGGTATTAAGTAAATATTAATTGCAGAAATATTAAAATTAAATTATTTCTAAAATATATTTTTCGAACTTTCATTTTGAAAAATACATCAAAGTTGGCTCTGACAAATTAAAATAATACTTGCTAAATTTATCTTTAGTTTTACTAGTGTACGTTAGATGTCTATAATTGTTGGCAGAGAAACACGAAAAAAAATTATTTAATCACACAATTATGACACGTTCTTAATATTTTGTGAATTTGGTTTGCTTATCCTACAATTTTTGAACTCAAATTTCCCCAGGTCGCAATTTTTGCTACGATTTTTCAAAATGTTTACTACCCACTGCCATCTATGTACATTGACTTAATGCACACGACTTGTAGTAAGCTTTTCTTTTTTCTTTGACCAGAATGCTGTTGTTATGAACTTTTTTTTATATTTTTGTTTAAATAAATCAATTATTACAAGAAAATGAAAACGATTTACTTAAACGAGATTTATATATGTTGAAATTCAAACATTTATGAAAATATTTCAGAAATCATAATTAAGAATTTGCAACGTTTTCATTTACAAATTTGTCTTAGGAAAAAAAGTGATTTCCCATATGTTTTATGTGTTTTACTATGGAAATTTTGATTTTTTCGTCGTTTCTAATTCCCTTATAAAAGCTTCGTTTTTTAGATTATGGCTTGTATAATCAAGGTTGCTTTGCAATAAGACGTCGTGTATAATCAGAGCCTTCTAGAGTATAGAGCCATAATCATTATGACGTATTTTTAGAAGCTTTTTTAGTGGTATAACTTTTCACTGATTTCCATAGGAATCCATAGTAAAAAAGGCGTTTTCAGCTTCAAGTTTTTCAATGAAAACAGCAAAAATGTTACAAAATGTTTATACAAAAGTGTTCTACATATATTTAGCAGCAATATACAAGAAGGGTATATTGGTATTTAGTAAATATTAATTGCCGAAATATTAAAATTAAATTATTTCTAAAATATATTTTTCGAAATTTCATTTTGAAAAATACATCAAAGTTGGCTCTGACGAATTAAAATAATACTTGCTAAATTTATCTTTAGTTTTACTAGTGTACGTTAGATGTCTATAATTGTTGGCAGAGAAATACGAAAAAAAATTATTTAATCACACAATTATGACACGTTCTTAATATTTTGTGAATTTGTTTTGCTTATCCTACAATTTTTAAACTAAAATTTCCCCAGTTCGCAATTTTTGCTACGATTTTTCAAAATGTTTACTACCCACTGCCATCTATGTACATTGACTTAATGCACACGACTTGTAGTAAGCTTTTCTTTTTAATTTGACCAGAAAGCTGTTGTTATGAACTTTTTTTTACATTTTGGTTAAAATAAATCAATAATTACAAGAAAATGAAAACGATTTACTTAAACAAGATTTATATATGTTGAAATTCAAACATTTATGAAAATATTTCAGAAATCATAATTAAAAATTTGCAACGTTTTCATTTACAAATTTGTCTTAGGAGAAAAAGTGATTTCCCATATGTTTTATGTGTTTTACTATGGAAATTTTGATTTTTTCGTCGTTTCTAATTCCCTTATAAAAGCTTCGTTTTTTAGATTATGGCTTGTATAATCAAGGTTGCTTTGGTATAATTCCTGAAGATATTTTGGTTAACTATGTTAATCAATATCATTCATCTCCTGGATGGTCCTTAGGAGCTGTTGATGACGAAGCAGGTTGTTTTAATTTATTAAAGTATATATTATGGTTTGCATGTGTTAAACATTTAGGAAATTATTAAAACAATAAAAATCTAGTTGTATATTCATTTGACTCACTGCATGTGTCAGTAGATGAAAGTAAATGGGGAAATATAAATAATTTGAAATGTACATAATAATATTATATTCCCTGGACAATATGTAATAACAAATAATTTTTGTTAATTTTTAGAGAAAACTTTTACCATATCAGATCCTGAATATAATCCGATGGTTCAGAGCTACACGATAGAACCATCAATACTACGGTACCGTTTCGAACACTATCTTGTCTTGGGGCGAATGAGTTTGAGAAACAAACTTGTTTAAGTAAACTTGTGACAGCTAAGGTGAAACAGGATACTTTTGACCAAATTCTTAAAGTTATTTATTTGTTTTATTTGCAGAAGCTTTCCGAATTTAGTGACATAGATTTTTAAATAATTTATGGGCATTACAAACAATCGGACAACATTTTATCAAATGCCCAGCAAGTTAAATTATCCAAAGTTATCGTCAAATATATTTTAGAAAACAATAATGATATTGAGTAAGTATTATGTTTAAAAGTATATTTAGGTAGTCCCTTATAACAATAACTTCAACATTTTTAAATTTTACCAGCATCCCCTGGAAATTTGCAAAGGTACTAACGGATGTGTTACGACACTTTAAATTTTAGTAATCATATTTTCTAGTTCATTTGCAATATTCTGGGGAATGTGGCTAAAAGTTAACAAGTTGAAAATGGTAAGGGCCACCCTGTTATATATATATCTAAACAAATAATAATAAATTCAACAAACATAGTAACAATCTTTTTTTTATATTACAGTTTAACAAGACAAGATTATATTTACTTAGCCCACATTATTTGCCAAGTATTTGTCCATTGTCCATGAAAGTAGTGAGGTGTATTATACGTCTGCGTTAAATGGCCAAAAACCGCCTGGAAAATTATATGGCGCATTTTATAATTATCGAAGTCAATTGCGCTCTGCTGGTGTGATAAAACGAAGGGCGTATTCAAAACAGATTTCTACAAGCTCGGTACTTCCAGTTAATGGTACGTATATTTATTATTTTCCATTTATTTAAAATAACTTTTCATTCTATGCAGTTGTTTACAAGGTACACAGAACATTTAATAATTACAAAATTTATGTCATTTCAGGTATAGACGCAAAAATTGATTTTGATTATGTCAAAAACAATACTGAGCCGGCTAGCATATTAAAAGAAAAGTGGGCACGTTGCCTAAAGTTACGACAAGCAATCCTTAGTGATAAAAGGATATCTACGAATGATTATCTTCTATTATTTCCTGTTTTTAAATTAAACGATACTATACTTTTTGATTTGGTAAGTTAAAACAATTAAATAGTTAACAATTAATCAGAAAACTAATATGTTTTGTTTATTTATAGTTTCTTTCAGACGTAAGGTACACTACACAGCGATTTCCAAAATGGAGATATCTGGGAACAACTCTACTTAAATGTTTTAACAGAGGGATTTTTATTACGAGATAAATTTGTGAAATCAATAATTGAATCAACAAAAGATTGTGACGAAAGTAAGTTTGCACAAGTTTATTTGTAGACATCTGCTTACTAATTTAATTTGTATGCTAATTAGAAACCAAAAAATCAGCAGCGTGGTTAATACTGCCCTATTTATTCCCGTCGACCATTATTAAACGCCAGTCTGGAAAAAAAAGGAACTAAAGCATCGAAGATCGAAGTTCAGGAGAAATTTGTTATCCAATTCAATGTAAGTAAACTTTGATCTTACAACTGCTAATTAGTTATGTTATTTAATGTTAATTCTTCTTTTATTCCTTATAGTTATTAGAAAAGGCTGACAATTATGAAAGAGCATTAATTAAGTCAAGTTGCGGCGATCAACCACGGGTAGTTTTTGTTGGTGAATTTAATCATTTGACGGCTTATGTAACGTTAATTGATAAAAAGTATTACTTCGACAATCCACATGAAGCAGTGCTAAACTGTATGATTTTGTACTTGGCGCTGAACATATCATATCCTCCGGAGAGCCTAACTGTATGGAACTACATTCAACAGTATGTATTCTGTGTAAAAACGAAATATGACAGCAATAGTTCCTCATTAAAGGGGTGCATCAAAAACTTACCAAAGCCTTGTAAGTTATAAATTTTTGTATTAGCAATATTGGGAATTTTGGTCAATTAAAAATGAATTTAAAGTGTTTTGTTTGTGAAAAATATTTTGTTTCTTTAAAAACATATTGCGACCATTTCAAAATTGATCACACACTTTTGAATCGGTTTCATTGTAAAAATTTAAACTGTCAACGTGTTTATTCTGATGTCAATAAACACTTGAATCATATTTATAGAGACCACTTAATAATGAAAGAGAAAGTTTCAGTAGAAATATCAGAAATGCTAGATGGTAGTAGTTCACAAAGACAAGAAGAATCAGATAGTAATCCTTTAGAAATCCAGAACTCTTTAATAAACAGAAGCGAAACGACGAGTTAAAATTTTTTGCAGGAATCATAATCTACAATAGCTGATCAGTTGCGGTTTTCTTTATTGAAAGCAATTTTACAAACAATTAGTGACGATCGGGTACCTAGAACAACTGCTTTAAATATATTTAAAAACATTTTTTCCTTTTATGATAAATATGTCGGAACGGCTTTAAATATAATTAGCGATACTAATCAAAATCAAACTAGTAGCAATTTAGAAGAAAAATCTTTAATTTTAAAATCACTTATTAGTCCTGATTACCTTAAATCTGAATTTCTAATTATGAGGCAATTACGAAAAATGAAAATTTTGGTAGAATTTGAAAATATAAAACTCGGTGCGGAGCACAGTCAGAATTATTCCAATTCAAATATAATTGAAAATATTCAGTTTCACTTATTGTTAATGTTAGGCAGCTTTTTACGATTTTGTTTTCTCAAAAATTTATATTGAATTTAATTTTAGACTACACTAGTAAAACTGAGAAACTCGAAACAACTATTTCCAATATCATACAAACCCCGTTTTTCAAAGAAAAAGTTCAAAAAATTAATCCAAATAAACAAGATAATCTGTTAGTCGTTCCAATTGCCATTTATTTTGACGACTTTGAATGCCGAATCCGTTAGGTTCCCACAGCGGCATTGAGAAAATTGGGGCAGTATATCTAAAAATACTAAATCTTCCGGATATGTTGTTTTTTACAGAAGATAGAAAAAAATTCGGTAATAATCAAATTTTTTATCCCCTAATAAGGCAGCTGAATTTTCTACAAGCGAGGGGATTAAAGTTAACCAATATATAATCAAATTAATTCCGTGTGTTATTATAGGGGACAATTTAGGAGTTAATTCTGTTCTGGGCTTTACAGAATCATTTAACTCTTTGCATTATTGTAGATTTTGTAAATGCAATATCGAAGTAATGAAATTCTATGTAAAGAGGAATTAACGACTTTGCGGAATGTTAACAATTTTAATTGCGATGTCATTTTAAACGATACTCAATTGACTGGTATTAAAGAAAATTCTGTATGGAATACTTTAATTAATTTTCATGTGGTTGAAAATTTTAGCATCGATTGTATGCATGATCTACTGGAAGGGGTTTGCCACTACGACCTTCTTTTAATCCCTAAAATTTTTGTTTTGGAAAAACATTGTTTCACGATTGAACAATTAAACAAGAGGATTGCAGTATACAATTTTGGGCCTGGTACTCAAAAACCTCCTCTATTTAATACTGATTGTATCAAAAAAAAAAAAAATTTAAGCTATCAGCATCTGAGATGAAGGTAATTGTAACCCACCTAACTTTAATAATTGGTGACCTCGTACCATTATTTTCAAAAGAGTGGGAATTAATTAGACTTTAAAGGGAAATTGTCTTCCTAGTCCACAGGAAGATATTCCATTCCAACGCATTTCATTATTTAAGAGACGTTATTTATAGGCACAATACTTTATTTATTGAACTATCTAAAGGACATTTAAAACCAAAGTTTCACTTTTTATTGCATTATGCAACCATAATGGGAAAGATAGGACCAAAAGTTGCTACTAGTTCAATGAGGTTTGAAGCGCAACACCAAATTTATAAAAAGTCTTCATATATTTCTAACAATAGGGTAAATATGTATATTAAAGACATTGCATATAAAAAATCAATTAAAAATTGCAAACTTAGTGTTAAATAACACAGAAATTTTTAAAACATCAATTAATCACGGACCAATGAAAAAAATGAATGAAATTGATTTAGTAAAATACAACCTTAAATCTGACACAAAACAACTTTCTTGAATTCAGTTTAATAATCTTTTTTTGAAGAAAGATATGATACTATGTGTAGACATAGATTCTAATGGCGAACCAATATTTGGGCTTATACGATTAATTGTAAAAAATGCAGACAATTTTTATATTTGTATACAATCTATTGAAAAACTATATTTTGACATTTATTACTTTGCCTATGTGGTCAAACAACAAAAGACAGTTGTTGTCCGTGACATAGAATCTATAAAATATGCGACCATACTTCTTGTATAACCAAATGCGCAAACGATCAGAATTTCGTTATTTGGGACTATTAGCGATCATTTAAATTTGAAACACTTGTTTTTTATTAATAAACATTAATATGTACATATAATTAGTATAATTAATTGCTCTTTGTAAAATATTAAATGAAAAATAAAAAGAAATACCACAAATTTGGTTGTGTTTTATTTAAAAGTTATTTTCGATGTGATTATGTTAAGTTTTACAGCTCTATATATACATAAGTAGTTTCCAAAATTTGTTGTTGCGATCATATTTACAAAACAATTTTATTGCATTGTTTGAAAATTATATGAGTGATGAATTTCCAAAATTTAAATCAACTAAAATTGCATTTAAGTGTTTAATACTTGGAAATATAGTTTTAAATAGGTTACTATAGGCTATTAATTCGGTTTTTGATGATCATTAGAATGGTTCATTATTTGCAGCAGGTAGAATCATAATCGTAAGTACCTAAGTTGTCGTATTTAAACATTTTATACTAATAAAATTATCATATCTATAATACTGAAATATACGGTTATTACAACTGAATCGGTTTTCCGTTCAAACAAAAATTAGTCGACCCAATTACCAATTCAATATAATTGCAACCACAATTTCATTTACAGTAAGAAATTACACGGTTATTGCAACCAAATTACTTTGACTCAAATAACTTTAGATTTTCCTTCGAATGAGATTTATTCGCAACGAAACTTTTTCTTTCCCGCATTACCAACTATTCAGTTGTAAATATAAAAAAGGATTGTGGCAACATAATATTATTTGAAGCATTTGAAAATGTGTTTGCAATAACTTAGAATTAATTCTGTCTATCAAAAACTGATATTAGAGCAACTATTTTAGTATAATTGATATAATAGCAATATTCGGGAGGCGCAAAAATCAGTTGTGACAACTGAAACTGTTTTCTCAGTGTAATTTTTAAGCATTAAAATTGTTTTCTGTCGTCTTCTAATCACAGTAATTCAGTTTTTGCGCGTTCAATTTGTTCACGTTCGATCGCCAGTTTTCACCGTGCTTTCTCCCGAGGTCGCCGCCTACTGTCATATCGTCTCCGTTCTTCCTCACGTAACTGACGTTTCGATTCAATAAACCGTTGTTTCTCTCGCTCTTCATGTACAGTTTCATAAATGTGTGAAATATTACGTTCGCGTTCTCTATCACGTTCGTATTTGCGTAGCCAGTTCGATGACAGTGGGGCATATAGCCAGCTTCAAATAGATTTATTATTTTGGGCGAGTCAACTGCCAGCCATGCTTCCGTCATCCATCGACGATGATGATAAGGAAATGTTCGAGTCGATGAATAAATCCGGATCACCGCCGAAAAGGTTTGTAATTTTCTTACATGCTATCGACGCGGGTGGTTTAACAACAGTCACTACTCCAATATCACCAAATTTATTATCACTGTTAAATTTGTCTGCCGCTCTGTTGGCAGATTTTATCTCACAAATTTCTTTGGACTCGTCCGCAAGCGGTATATTCACTAAACTCACGCTATAGGTTTCAACTCAATAAATTCACTCAATAAATTTGACGGTGCTTGTGGTTTCAATTGTACCGTCACAGGTCTCGATTTAGCGGAAAAGCCTGAAGAAACGTTTAATTCGGGTAGTTTACCAAAGAACAAATGTGTGATTTTAAATGTTGGTTGCTGTTTTCGGGAAGACGTTTGCCGCGACTGAACAATTTGTTTCCTAATAGGTTTCTCCGCCACTTCGGCCGTATTATCTAATCACACTTGAATATCTTACGCTTTATGGTTTCGCCTAATGCATCGAGCATTTTTGATTGATGATAATGAATTATTCATTGAATCGATTTGTGTTTTTGGATTAAATGATCGTGCCGTCACAGTTGATTTCCTCGGTTGTAACACGATATCTATAATGCATAGACTTCACCATTGTCATTATTACTCACACCTTCGCCTAGGTCTAGGGACACTTTTTCACAGAAACCACTTAAATTATTTACCCCGTTGTTTATTTTATCACTGGTTTCTGTAAACCCCGTCATATGCTCAATTTCCTGACTTTCACTGGATTAGTGGAAGAATTGATATCGTAATTGCTGAAGAAAATTATTTTGCTTTTAATAACAAATTCAAGGAGATATTCCTTTTGGAAGTATCATTTTCGTCAAGCAAGTTTTCCCATCTGATTAGTTGATACTTCAGCTTAAAATGGGTCTCAATAACATCGATATCATTCAAATGGACTTGATCGAATTCGCCGTTCACACCTTTTTCGATTGTTAGGAATTCTTTCCATTCGTATTTTAGAAGCGCCCGGGATTTTTTATGTTAGTTATACGAGTGAAGTCGCTAAAAGTTTTCAATTGGGCTATTGCGTTGTCTACCGCCATTTTGTACGCTTCACTAATTTCTAGCACAAAACATTTAGAAAATTTCACAATTATTCGAAAGATTTTTTACGGTAAAAGTTTCCATAAGCTTACAAAGTTCTTACTATCACTGTTCACTTTTTTGTCACTTTGATATTCGTTGCTGTATTAAATTTTACTCACAATTTTCAAAAAACAAAATTCTCAATATCACTGTTAATCGATCTTCGTCATTTCGAATTTCGCAGATGTATTGAATATTGTATCAGAGTTTATTGGCGGTTTGAAGGACCATGAACAAAGTGTCTCCAACGACCCCGGTCTGAAGTTTCTGTATAATGCGCTTGAAAGACGTCACAGTTTTCGAAATACAGATACCTAAGGCTTAAGTATTGTTATGTAGAATTGTGTGTATTTCTCGTTTCCACTGTAAAGCTCTGGTTAAAATAGTTGTATATATGTTCTCCGTGTTCTATAAGAAGGCTTAGGTTCAATAATCGGGTGTGAAATTTTCGTATCCAAAATGAAGGCGCAGGTCAAAAAGATTCGAAGCGGCTTTCCTCTGTTCCAATTAGTTCAAGTGTTAATATACAAAATTACAAAGCGATATACCAAACTCATATGAGTAAATGGTTTTCAGTTATGCCAAACAGAGAACTCCGTAACGATCTAAAGCAAAAATTCTTCACCAAATTACTAAAGAACGTAACAAATAGATTTTCAGTATAAAAAATGAAAAGGTGTTTGATCTTTCTTGAGGAAAAGACCATTAAAATCACATTAAAGGGGCTTGGAATAACAACTTCTAAGACGAAATCTGCATTTGAACAATTAATGATACACCACAGATAACTAAAGTCGATCAGATAATATATAAGCAGCTGAAAACACTAATTTAAGCACAATATAGTAGCCTTTATTGGAACTCTGGAACCCAACACTAGCTCTGTCACAGATGGAGCACATCCAATATCAACCTCACAGTTTTACTAACAAAAATCATCGCGCTTTTATTGTAAATTCCCTCGACGGTGTGCTTACACCTCACCTCACGTACGACTCAAAACGATATTTTTAAAATTTATCGGACCAATCTTCTATAATTAGTTCCAATTAGTTCCGCCAATCAATTTTTAAAATTATTCCAATCAATCACTTCAATATTATAATATGGAATAAACTGACCCTTTGGAAACCACAAAAAAAAAAACACAAATCGAATCCAACTAATCAAAAAACTACTGGTTTTCGTAGGTCTCCTAAAAAAAGCTAAAACCTGAACGACGGACGCGATCATTAATCTCCGTTAAACAAAACCAAAAAAATTAAATTCCAACTTATAATTGTTAAACAAATTCTTAAATTATGTATGTATATCGATCTACTTGTCTATAGTATACGTATATACGTAATACACGTATACGATTATTGATCGATCAAAAATATATATTTTTATATTAATTAAGATCATTAAAAAAAATTATTAGATCATTAATTAAGTAAACCCCTTAAATCTAGTGTATATGTACTTGTATATGATCACCCACGATCATTACGAAATGATCATTATAAAAAATTTTAAAGAGTCGGATCATTAAAGTTTATAAATTTAAATCAAAAAATGATCATCCACAATTTTTTTTTTTTTTTGTTACAGATGTGGATGGATATTCCCACAAAAAATCTCATTAAGACATAACTAACGATCAAATGATCTGAAATAAATAAGTAATTTTTTTTTTGGTTTTCTTATTATTTTTGATCGACATACTTAAGCGCATCATAATGATGATGATGATGATGATCAAAGATCGAGAGTGTATTGTATATACATAAACTGGAAGAAGAAGACGATCTACGATGATCGCGAAATATCTGTTAATTTTCCTCGATTATTTTTCATCATTTCCAACAATTTATTTTATTATTATGGTCCTTGTCGATCGATCGACCGATCGCACTATGAATGTGCAATTGAAAATATAACAACGTTAGGTTTTGTATATACATACATTTATATTTGTTGTATTTTGGGATTTTTTTTTTTTTTGATTTTTGTGTCGCTTATTATTTTTAATGAGATCAAGATCGTGAAATCAACTTTGATGATCATCAAAGTGAAATATAATTTTTTTTTGTTTAATGTAAATAAATTCCAAAGTGTTTGTGTGTTGTGTGCGTTTCTGCTGTTTTTGTATACAATTCTTACGTTTTGTTGTTGTTTTTATTGTACCAGTCGTCGTCGTCGTCGTCGATACGTTTTAGTATGTTTAATGAGGTGATCTGAATTAGGAATCAGTTTGGCTTCATAAAAGAATTTATCCTTGAAATAAATTTTTGTTGAATTCTTATTTTACTTTAATTTGATTCTTAACCCGTTCGTGCGCATGACCAACTCGTCAAAATAAATATTTCAACATAAATTTTGTTTAGATTATGTAAGCATTTTTAGATATGTAGGTAATCCATTTCCATCGCGCACAAGTTAATCATAATCTGTAGAAATTTTTACATAAAAATTCAACAACAAAAAAATCTTAAATCAATCACAAGAACTCATAAACAAATCAAAAATAATTTGAAATGTTTATCTTAAACGCAAAAAACCAGATTATCATACATACTTCTGTGTATATATCATGATCACGATGATTTTGTAATTATTTAATTTTCCAAAACAAAAAAAACTAAAAATAAAAATTTATTTACGTTACACATGTTTTTCCCTCCCCAAAAATAGAATTTACTTTATACAGAAGATTTTATTTTGGTCCCTATTTATGTACAATACCGAAGATATGGTGTAATTTGCCTAATACAGAACTGGCATGCCATTCATCAATTAAGACATCAAAATTTTGAATTTTCCATCATCCATAATTGATGGTGGACCGCCGTATAGTGTTTTTGCATCACATTATCATTAAAAGTGGCTTCACTATATATAATCTAGGTCCATTCATCTGTATAGCATGCAACTAAAACAACTCTAATTAGCCTATTGGTAAGAGGTGTGTATCCATGTGTAGGGAGTTAATTAATGAAACAAAAAAAAATATTTTGTTAGATTTTATAGGGATGGTGCGTGTGGGTGTTTATAAATTGCGTGCGCGTCCTTTATATACACTTTAGGTATAGTTGGGTAATTTAATTAGTTTGTCGTTACAGAGTAACCAAATACGTCGGAATATGAATCATCATCAGTATTTTTACATACATATGTATATATGTTACCACACATGCGAGATACGATCATTAAGATTGAGAATCCAATTAAAACCGAAACTCATTAATTTCACAATTTTTTTTTTTTTACTTACATGGGATGATGATATTTTATGTGTAGATGCGTGGTTGCTTAATTAACAATAAGTGGATCTATATAGATTTCTAAATTTCCTTCTAATTATGTTAACTAATTAAAATTTTGGCTGAGAGTTCGGTTACCTAAAAATAGAAAGAACAAAAAAAAATTATTTGCTATTAATATATTGATGTACAATCGTGATGTCTGTTTTGGCCGCGCAGTAATTAATAACAGACGAGACACAGAAATACGTAATTAAATTGTAATTCAAACTTTTGAGCTTGTAGGCGCCAAGTTTTAGTTTAAAATCGAGCAGAAATTGTACTTCTTATTCATGCATACCTTTCGTAATTTTACACAAAATGACGAAGAATTCCAAAAAACTTTTCCAGTTTTACAACAATACTTGACTTCTTTCTTTTCCAAATTTTTGGAAGCAAACGCCAGAACTTTGGTTTAATCAATTAGAAACCTCGTTTACAGTCAAACAAATTAAGATCAACCAAATACTACCATGCGATATGTGTTATACCACCGGATGTAATATAGGATAGGCAGCTCACGTTATAAGAGCAACCGGTGATTTGAATGAAAAATTCGAAAAATTACGGGTAGAAGTAATATTAACAAAACATTGTCGTAAAAGCAATGTATCGAACAGATGCTTGGAATCACAGGAATAAGCCACCAGTCACCCTTTCAGGTTTTTCGATGGCTCGAGCAGACTGCTGGGGCATCGAGGGCTGTATGAGTAAATTATTTTTGGCCCATGACGAAATATTCCTAATATCTGCATTAAGTTGCGTAACAATTTCCTCAAATTTTACCAAAACACCACCAATATACGATTGAGATGAAGACGACAATTTAAAATATGTCAAGGTAGGTAATTTAGATAAATGGAAATAAGTAAAGGGCCTAAAATTGATCCTTGAGGCACCTCAGCGATTACATTACTTATGCCAGAATGATCATCACCAAGCTTTGCGAATTGTTTACGATCACTCAAATAAGAATGAAGCAACAAAATTGGAAAACTTGTAATATAACTTTAACTTTTGAAGCAAAAGGATATGATTAACACAATCAAACGGGTTAGAAAAGTCTAATAGGACTAAAATTGCAAATGAATTACCTTTGTCTTAAACAACAGATAGATCATCAAAAATATTCACATGTGAAGTAGTAGCACTATAGCCAGATTTGTATCCAGATTGGAATTTGCATAGATAATCAAACACTGAGAGAAATGATTCGTTGGCATGAGGTTGCGAGAAAATACTTTCCATTGCGATGAACGAATTGTAGTTGCTACAACATAATTTCGGTAGCACCAATTGACTTGAGGTTGGTACAAACAAACTACGGTAGCCACTAATGCACAGATAGTTGCAACAACTTCGTTTCCAAATTTTCAACTCCGTTGATGCTAATTTCTTAGATATTCGTTGTCAGAACCGAATGAGCCTAATAGTTTTTAAAGTATCAACCTCGTTTCAGTTGCCACAAACGTAATTTTGTTACACCAATTAAACGAGGCTTTTGTGACAACTGCGAACAAAACTAACTGACTAATGCTGTTGCGAGAACAATATTGTAGTTCAATGTAATCATATCATTCTGTCGTTGTACCAAAATATCAAAGTGGAATTATTTATTTTGGAATTCCGTTGCTACAACTAAATATTATAATCGTATTTAGAATATGTCATGTTTAAATAATACAAAATGAGGAGGGTGTTATATGAGGAGAGGGTAGATTCACTATTTGAAAAAATTACAAAATGATTTGTGGTTATTTTGTAAACAAGAACACCACATGAATAATATAAATTGTTTTATAATGTACGCGATAACTGACACCTAATCAATGGCGGATCGAAAACTGCATATAACAAAAATAGCAAACAATTTGTGTAAATCAAAGTATCCTGGAAAACTTTTATTGACATTTACAAGCGATTTTTTGATTCCCCGAACAAACGCAATAGTTTTCTTGCGTTTCAAAAACAATTTTTTTATGACGAATTGTAAAAAAATCTAAAGGAATTTCAATGAAACTATGATATACAATTATTGTTTCTCATTTTTTTTATAATGTAGTTTTCGATTTATATGAAATTTTATCTTAATCTAGTTGCGATGACCGAATTGGTGTCGGGACAACTAACTTATCGATTAGTCCAAACGAATTGCGTTTGTGGCAAACTCTACCGCAATCATGATAAACGAATTTCATGTTGGCATAAATACACACGCGAATATAATTCGCTAAGTCAGTACGTTCTGCTTACCACTTAATGTATTAAGCGAGAATTGTATTTTTGTAGTTCGGTCGTAGCTACTTGATAAGTAGGTTGTACTTTTGAGTACGAAACCGAACTACCAATATAATTGAACTCAAGTAAAGGAGGGTTCTCATTTTTGAGCGTCGATACATTTATATTGACTCTGTGGTAAAATAAAGGGTGGGGGAGGATATTTCTACTTTTTTCTTAATAAAACTAATTTGGTTAAATGAACTGGCAACAATCCTATTCGGTTGGAGAAAACAAATGAATGCGGTTGCGTCAACTACTTCTGATTATGTAGTAACCGAAATAGGATTGCACTAACCGTGCAAAGAAAGTTGCTTTAATAACCAAGTCTGTTATTACAATCGATCAGTGATCACGACAACTATAATTTGTAATATTCCTAAACGAATATTCGATTAATTCAACCGAATGATCGATAAGCTCATCCAATGGTCGGTTGTAATACAGTATATTTCGTTCTTCATACAAGCTAATTCCTTTAGGCTAACTAAAAAGGGTTAGTTACAACTTCTTTTTCAGTTCTGATAAACAATAAAAAGAGGTTGTCGTAAAGTTTAATTAAAATGTATACCGGACCGAATAATTCGGTAGGGCAATTGATTCGGTTGTCGCAAACGCTTAGTTCTCTGGGTGAAGCTATTGAGGTACTATAAGAATTTGAATTTATATAGTTTTTTCTAGGACCTTGGATAGGGCAAGCAAAATACAGATCGGGCGAATATCACCAATATTAGTAATCAATTATGAATATTAAATACTAAATATCTTTTTTATTTTAAAATTTTAAACTAAAATTCTAAATCTTCAAATTCCAAATTCAAGATTCAAAAATCGAAAATTTCACATTCCAAATTTCAAATATCAAATTACAAATTTTAAATTTCTAATTGTACATTTAAATTTCACATTCTAAATTCCAAATTTAAATTTTAACTTGTAAATTTCAAATTTCAAATTCTAAATGTTAAATTCCAAATTTCAAATTTCAAATTACAAATTTTTAATTTTAATTTTAAATTCAAATTTAATTTCAAATTAATTTCAAATTCAAAATTTAAAATTACAAAATTACCAAATTCCCAATTCAAAATTTTAAATCTTAAATCTTATATTCCAAATTCCAAATTTCGAATTCCTTAATTTAAATTTAAATTCCAAACTTTAAATTTCAGATTCCAAATTTTAAATTCCAAATTTACCAAATTCCAAATTCAAAATTTTAAATCTTAAATCTTAAATTCCAAATTACAAATGTTTAATTTTAAATTTCAAATTCCGAACTTTAAAATTCAAAATTTCAAATTCCAAATTTCTTTTCCCTTCCTCTTAATTTTAATTTTAAATTTCAAATTAAAAACTTAAAATTTCAAATTCTAAATTTACCAAATTCCCAACTCAAAATTTTAAATATATATGACCTAAAATATCTACTGCACAGAAGGGTTACCATCGAAGAACCCAGGAAAAATGGGCCGGTACAGTGTGTTAAGTGCCAAGAATATGGACACACTAGAGCATATTGCACTTTGAACGATGTTTGTGTTATATGTGGTGAACTCCATAACGCAAAGATTTGCAATAAAGCCAAAACAGAAGCATCAGTGAGAAAATGCAGCAACTGCAATGGAAATTACACAGCTAATTATAGAGGGTGCCCAATTTATCTTGAATTGAAAAGAAGAATCAATCCAAAGCAGCGAGCTGAACAACGAATGCTTAATCTCCATTCTTCAGCTAAAAAACAAGCACGCCCAGAAATTGTAAATCCAAACGCTCAAAATGGAAATCAGTACGCAACTGTCAACGGTAGTGTGCACCAAGGGGTTTCATACGCAAGTGTTCTTAAAGGTACGGCCCCTAAAGTGCAAGCAAGTGAAGAGGGAAACATCTCAAAAGCTCTAAACAAATTGACTAATATGATGCAAAGCCTCATGGCGATGATGGAGAGAACCATGGATCTAATGATGCAGAATATGAACACGCTGATGCAGATAGTCGTAAAAAGTCAAAAATGACCATCATCAAAATAGCTATATGGAATGCAAACGGCCTAGCACAACATAAAGCGGAGGTTCAAGCATTCCTCACTGAGCACAATATTGACATAATGTTAATATCCGAAACACGCTTCACCAAAAATAGCTAACGTATGAGGAATAAAATATGGACAAACAAAAAAAAAGTAAAAAAAAAATTATTTACTAATCAAACGATTTTAATCCATAATTTATTTAAAACTTTAATTCTTAGATAAAATTTACAGAAAAATTTGCGCTCCATATCGATTCGCTTTCCTGATCCTTTCTGGCACTCTTTTCATAGCCGCCTGCGTTCCTGATGTATCGATCTTCTTTAAATCTCTTTTTGTCTTTCTAATAAGACATTCAACATTTTTCGCACGATATCCATTGCTGTATACCATTATCTTCAGATTTGCCCAAAAAGTTTTAATGGGCCTTAGTTGTGGAACATTTGGTGGGTTATAGTCTTTAGGGATAAATTCGATTCTGCGTTGACGTAAATCAGATAACGTTGCGTTGGCATAATGTGAGGATGCCAAATCAGGCCAAAAAATCGTTTTATCATTTTTATGATATTTATTTATAAATTTCTGAAGCACATGTAAACATTTGTTTGTGTATGTTTGCGCATTAACCGCTAAACCACTTTTGAAAAATACTGGGTCACTGACACCTCGTTCGCTAATAGCCAACCACAACATAACTTTACCTGGAAACTTGGTCTTATGAATAAACTTCTCCTTTTCTGGTGCTTTGTGATCGGGAGACTCGTAGTAGTATTTTGGCTGCCATTCATTACCTTCAACAGTGAAATAACTTTAATCATCCATCACACATTTATAAGCTGAAGAAGCGGCGAAATATGTTTGGGAAAGCACTCTTAATCTAGATTTGATTGTAGCTAATTGTTTGTCTGTAGTTGCTGGTGCCGATTTTTTGGGTTTGCGTTTAATATTCATACCTTGTAAATATTTCTTGATAGTTTTTGGGGCAACTTGATATTTTTTACCCAGTTGTCTGTACGATTTTGCAGTTCGACCCACTGTTTCACCTTTCAATTTCATTCGAACTTTGCTATCTTGTAGTTGACATTTTTTACCAGAGCCGGGTTTTCTTTCCACAGGTTCATTATTCTCAAACAGTTTAATTGTTTTGAAGATAAAGGATTTTTTGAATCCAAGATCCTTGAAGTAGTGAAAAATCTCGTTCTTTTTTTTGTCTGGATTTTCCTGACAAAATTTATAAATTAATTTACGACGATCTACTTCTAACAACGACATTTTTGTAACTAATCGTAAAATGACGCAGTTTTAATGTATTTTTTATAAAATATACGGGAATCACCTTATTTAAAAACAAGGAAAATTTTATTTTTGGTTGTACAATACAAATTCAAACACATTTTACATTTGTCCATATTTCATTCCTCATACGTTATTTCAAAATTAATGGGTACTCTATTTATGACACCAAGCACCCAGATGGGAAAGCACATGGAGGCACAGCTGTATTGATTAAAAGAAGATTAAAGCACTATGAGCTGACGAAATATGAGAAAGAACATATACAATCAACGAGCATCTGTCTTCAGGAGTGGTCTGGAAACTGTGTCATATCGGCAGTGTACTGTCCTCCAAAACATGCTATAAAAAAACTCCAGTTCTTGGATTATTTCAGCCAGCTGGGTAATAAATTTCTTGCGGGAGGTGATTACAACGCCAAACATACTCATTGGGGCTCCAGATTAACATCGCCGAAAGGCAAACAACTTTATCAAGCTATAGAGGAACAGTCCCTGGATTATTTATCTGCCGGTAATCCAACTTACTGGCCGACGGATAAAAAGAAAATTCCTGATTTAATCGACTTTTGTGTAACTAAGGGCATTCCACGTACATATGCTAAGGCCACCGATTGTTTTGATCTGTCTTCTGATCACTCACCGGTAATAGTAACAGTGAGTACCGATGTCTTAAGGAACGAAACACCCAACCGTCTTACAAACAAGCAAACTAATTGGGATCAATATAGGAGGCTAGTCGAACAAAATTGCCTACTTAATATTCCTCTGACCACACCAGCTGATATTGATGCGGCGGCTGAAAATTTAAAAGACATCATAGCATTATCAGCTGAAAGGGCTACACCTGTCATAAGTAGTTCCGAAAAAGTTAATAAGCTGTCACATAATATACAGGAACTAATCCAGGAAAAACGGAAAATTCGCCGGCTATGGCAGCAAACAAAATCACCGTTATTGAAATGGAAATTAAATCGAGCTATCAAGGCCTTAAGATTTGCTTTGCGGGAAGAAGAAAACCAGAGCGTCCAGAACTATTTAAGTGATCTCTCGGCAACCGAGAGGACAGATTACTCTTTGTGGAAGGCAACAAAAAAATTAAAAAGGCCAACAAATTCGAATCCACCGATTAGACTATCAACTGGAAACTGGGCGAGAAGTGATGAAGAAAAAGCCAATGCTTTTGCTGATCATCTAACAACAGTATTCACACCACACGAAGAAGATAATAATTTCGTGCTACCCCAGCAAATGGATGATCCTCTGTTTATCCTACAAACCTATAAAGTATAATTGGAAGAAAGTTAAGAGTACAATTAAAAATTGCATAAGCCCGAAAAAGGCACCAGGACATGATCTCATTACTGGAAAAATGATAAGGGAATTGCCAGACAAATGCATAAAACTAATAACATTCATATTCAACGCGATCATGCGAACCAGTTATATTCCTCAAAAATGGAAAATATCTTTGATCACAATGATACATAAGCCTGGAAAAAATGAAACGCAGATCTCATCATATCGCCCAATAAGCATGCTACCCACAATATCAAAGCTATTTGAAAAAATGTTACTAACAAAATTGAAACCAATATTGGAAGAACGGCGCGTTATACCAGACCATCAATTTGGGTTCCGAAACCAACATGGTACCACAGAGCAAATTCACAGAATTGTAAACGCAATCAAAATCACCTTCGAGGAAAAGAAATATTGTTCTGCTGCTTTCTTGGATATAGCACAAGCATTTGATAAAGTTTGGCACGATGGGCTAATATACAAAATTAAAGAGCTTCTACCGAAGAAATTTCACTCAATTTTGGGAAACTACCTTATTCAAAGGCAATACATGGTCAAACAAAATGGCGCAACTACTTGCTTAAATGATATTAATGCAGGTGTCCCGCAAGGCAGCGTTCTAGGGCCAATATTATACTTGTTGTACACAGCCGATTTACCTGTAACCAACAAAGCAACAATATCAACATTTGCCGATGATACGGCCATCCTGGTGTCACACAATAATCCCGAAATTGCCTCAAAGGAGTTACAGAATCATTTAAACAAAATCGCGGACTGGCTAAAGACATGGCGAATAAAAGTGAACGAAAACAAATCAACTCACATCACATTCACGCTGAACAAACGCACCTGCCCACCAGTGAAATTAAACAATAAAAATATTCCTCAACAAACGAAGGTCAAATACTTAGGTTTGCACCTGGATAGAAGGTTAACGTGGAAAACCCATATTGAAACTAAGCGCAACCAAATAAAAATGACATTTTCCAAAATGTATTGGCTGATGGGAAGGAAATCTCAGTTATCATTAGCCAATAAAGTTTTACTGTACAAAGCGATAATCAAACCCATATGGACATATGGTATTCAGTTATGGGGATCCACCAGCGCTTCAAACAGAGAGCTCCTGCAACGAACACAAGCGAAAATACTTCGAAGTATTACTAATGCTCCGTGGTACATTCGAAATAGTAATATACATGATGACCTTGGGATTAAAACCATTAAAGAAACAATTAAAGAATTCAGTTCTAAATATTATTCAAAACTAGAAGCGCATCCCAACGAATTGGCCAGGGATATATTAAAACAGCCACGATTTAGGCGACTGAAAAGAACAGATCCACTCGGACTGATGAACCTGTGAACCTGTAAATTTATTAAATGTTGATGTTATACATAAGTATGTATGTATAAGTATAATCTAAATTAATTAAATTGTGAGCACCAACAATAAGTATTAACATTGGTTAAGACTTAAAATATGTAATAATTTTAGCTTAAGGCTGTATGGTACTCAAAAAAAATTTCTGTTTTGGTATCGATATTTAAATGTCCAAAAATGCGTCTAAACTGTGTCTATAATAAAGAAAAATATCGTTTTATATTTTTGTTTTATTTTGATGTAAAATAAATATAGCTATATGTCGACTTTGCTTATTTCCCTTTTTTCCAGAATAAAATTATATGCTATTTCGGTTATTCATTTTCGTTGTTTCTATGGCAACTCAGTATGTTAAAATGTATAATTTATTATAAAACGATAAGATCCTGGACATTCACCATTTTTGGGGTTAGCCATCTCGTAGAGTAAAAGGAAATCAAAAATTAGCCGAGGTCATACCCATTTTTGACAAAAAAAAATATATTTATCGATACTGAATTTTTTCGTATCGATAAATATATCGATATTCTTAGTATTTTGATTAAATCTTTCTTATTTTATTATTAATCTTTATAATCGTGAATTAATCCCTCAAAAATATCTTTCTGCATAGGCCAATATAAAAGGTATTCATGGTTTAGCGAGAAAAACTTAAGAAAATTGAATTTTCCGTAAGCACCATTATCCAAAATTTCGTCAACTTTGAATTTTTATTACGGATAAACTATAAATAATTTTGAAATAATCCTGTATTAATCCCTCAAAAATACCTTAAGCTTTATCAATAAAAAAAAAATTTGTGAATTGATAAATATTTGTAGCCACAAATTGATTTTTACGATACCCTTATTTTGGTAAAATGAGTACCATACAGCCTTAAGATTTGATTACTTCTTGTTAGTTTCTTATGTAGAAAGATTCAAGAATAAAGCCATTGGCAGCATTTAAAAAAAAAAAAAAAAAAAAAAAATTTTAAATCTTCAAACTTAAATTCCAAATTTCAAATTCCAAAATTTGAAATTGAATTTTAAATTTCAAATTCCAAACTTTAAATTTCAAATTTTAAATTCCAAATTTACCAAATTCAAAATTAAAAATTTTCAATCTTAAATTCCAAATTTTAAATTACAAATTACAAATTTTTAATTTTAATGTTAAATTACAAATTCCAAATTTCAAATTCCAAAATTTAAATTTAAAATTTAAAATTCAAAATTTCACATTCCAAATTACAAATATCAAATTACAAATTTTTAATTTCAAATTGAACATTTAAATTTCACATTCTAAATTCAAATTTCAATTTCAACTTGTAAATTTCAAATTTCAAATTCTAAATTTTAAATCTCAAATTAAATTTCTTCATTTCTTTTTAAATTTGCAATTCCTAATTTCCAATTCCAAATTTAAATTCCAAATTTCAAATTAACCAAATTCAAAATTGTAAATCTAAAATCTTAAATTCCAAATTTCAAATTTCAAATTATAAATTTTTAATTTTAATTTTTAATTTCAAATTCCAAACTTAATTCAAAATTTACCAAATTCCCAATTCAAAATTTTAAATCTTAAATTCCAAATATCGAATCCAAAAATTTAAATTTTAATTTTAACAAACTTAAGATTTTAAATTTCAAATTCCAAATTACATATTTACCAAATTCCAAATTCAAAATTTTAAATCTTTAATCTTAAATTCATAATTTCAAATTTCAAATTAAAAATTTACCAAATTCCAAATTAAAAATTTTAAATCTTAAATTCCAAATTCCAAATTTCAAATTTACCAAATTTAAAATTCTAAATCTTAAATCTTAAATTCCAAATTTCAAATCACAAATGTTCAATTTTGATTTTAAATTCTAAATTTTAAATTCCAAACTTCAAATTCCAAATTTCAAATTCCAAATTTACCAAATTCCCAATTCAAAATTTTAAATCTACAAACTTAAATTCTAAAATTTTAATTTAAATTTTAAATTTCAAACTCCAAACTTTAAATTTCAAATTCCAAACTTAAAATTGTAAATTTAAAATTTATCAAATTCCAAATTCCAAATTTTAAATCTTAAATCTTAAATTCCAAATTCCAAATTTCAAATTACAAATGTTTAATTTTAATTTTAAAATTCAAATTCCAAACTTCAAATTCCAATTTTCAAATTCCAAATTTCCCAAATTCCCAATTCAAAATTTTAAGTCTTCAAATTTAAATTCCAAATTTCAAATTCCAAAATTTTAATTTTAATTTTAAATTTCAATTTCCAAACTTTAAATATCAAATTTCAAATTCCAAATTTAACAAATTCCCTACTCAAAATTTTAAATCTTCAAACTTAAATTCCAAATTTCAAATTCCAAAATTTGAATTTGAATTTTAAATTTCAAATTCCAAACTTCAAATTTCAAATTTCAAATTCCAAATTTAAAATTCCAAATTTACCAAATTCAAAATTCAAAATTTTAAATCTTAAATTCCAAATTTTAAATTACAAATTACAAATTTTTAATTTTAATGTTAAATTTCAAATTAAAAATTCCAAATTTCAAATTCCAAAATTTAAATTTAAATTTTTAATTTTAAATTTCAAATTCAAAATTTCACATTCCAAATTTCAAATATCAAATTACAAATGTTAAATTTCTTATTGTACATTTAAATTTCACATTCTAAATTCCAAATTTAAATTTTAACTTGTAAATTTCAAATTTCAAATTCTAAATGTTAAATTCCAAATTTCAAATTCCAAATTTCAAATTAACCAAATTCAAAATGTTAAATCTAAAATCTTAAATTCCAAATATCAAATTTTTAATTTTAATTTTAAATTTCAAATTTCAAATTCCAAACTTCAAATTCCAAATTTCAAATTTCCCAAATTCCAAATTCAAAATTTTTATATCTTAAATCTTAAATTCCAAATTACAAATGTTTAATTTTAAATTTCAAATTCCGAACTTTAAAATTCAAAATTTCAAATTCCAAATTTACCAAATTCAAAATTTTAAATCTTCAAACTTAAATTCCAAATTTCAAATTCCAAAATTTGAATTTGAATTTTAAATTTCAAATTCCAAATTATAATTCCAAATTTACCAAATTTATTTATTTATTTATTTATTTATTTTTAATTATTTCATTACAAAAATTATAACTACATCACATATACATAATACGGAAGAAAAAAAAATGAAATAAATAAGGAAATGCCTTTTGACCCACAAGGTCAGTAGCAGGCATCCCCATAGCTAATACTAATAAAATAATAAAATACAATAATTGGAATAAAAATAGTAAAAAAAAAAAAAAAAAAAAAATATACTACACAATACAACCAATACGATGTAATAATCAAATAACAAAAAATAATTTAAGCAATTTAAAAAGATTTGTTATATAAAAAAGAAAAATCAGTTTTAAATTATTGAACCCCTCATTTCAAAGACAACATCATTCCCTATTAATGCAAAAACTTACCACTCCTCAAATTCCAAATTCATTCCCTATTAATGCAAAAACTTACCACTACTCAAATTCCAAATTCAAAATTTTAAATCTTAAATTCCAAATTTTAAATTACAAATTACAAATTTTTAATTTTAATATTAAATTTCAAATTACAAATTCCAAATTTCAAATTCAAAATTTCACATTCCAAATTTCAAATATCAAATTACAAATTTTAAATTTCAAATTGTACATTTAAATTTCACATTCTAAATTCCAAATTTAAATTTCAACTTGAAAATTTCAAATTCTAAATTTTAAATCTCAAATTGCAAATTCCTAATTTCAAATTTCAAACTCCAAACTTCAAATTCAAAATTCAAAATTTACCAAATTCAAAATTTTAAATCTTCAAACTTAAATTCCAAATTTCCAATTCCAAAATTTGAATTTGAATTTTAAATTTCAAATTCCAAACTTTTAATTTCAAATTTCAAATTCCAAATTATAATTCCAAATTTACCAAATTCCAAATTCAAAATTTTAAATCTTAAATTCCAAATTTTAAATTACAAATTAGTAATTTTTAATTTTAATGATAAATTTCAAATTACAAATTCCAAATTTCAAATTCCAAAATTTAAATTTTTAATTTTTAATTTCGAAAAGCGCTAATTTAGCGATCAAATTGAGCGCTCGATAATACCTCATTTTGAGCATAAGTTTACACCATATTTCGTGTAAAAATATACGAAGGTAGTCCGATTAATTTAAAAAATAGCATAAAGTAGTATTGGTAAAATAGTATATTTTAGATATTGGTTGGTAGATGGTGCTGACAGAATTGCAAAAATGTGTCGGTAACGTAGTGTTCCTTTTCTATTACTGTCACCAGATGGCATTCCAATTATTATTATTTTGAAATAAAACAAATTGAGTTTGAATTTTGAATTCATTTATTGTTTTTACAAAACATTTAATAATTAAAAGTTAAAAAAAAATTCCAAAGGAATTTAGGTAGTACATAGTTATAAAAACTTTTATACATTTCACAATAATTAATAATGCGTTTTTTTATTATGCGCCCGACTATGTGCCTTTCAAAATTCACACCTCAATTTCATTTGGAAACTTTCGATGCTGTCAACGGAGGGCTTCCACGCAGTCAACCTTCCATGGAAACGTTCAACGCAATTTTGAATTTAACGGAAATCCAATTTCAATCCAACCTAACTCAACCTCGTTACATGGTACATAATTATCTATTTATGGTTCGAATGCCAATATTAATGAAAAGGAATATTCTTATATTCTTTTCGTTTGATGTCACTTTATCAAATAAAATCAGTCGCCGATAAATGCCTAGAAAATTGTTAAGACAGTTTGGGAACACAACGATGAATTTTTATTAGCTATTAAACAAAAATGTATTGTTACGGTGACACCTAGGATATAATAGAATAAGTTAATTGATAAAACTGTTCTAAATGTTTCTAAATAGTCCTTACCGGAACAATCATGAAATATCAAGAAGTTTTGATCAAGAAGTGAAGATTAAAAACGAAACTAAAAAGGGTTTTAGTGTGAAATAAAAGGAAAGCAGTCTATAATACAGACTTTCAATATCCCGATAGGACAAAATATTGACTTTTCTTAAAAATGCAGACTCGAAAATTTCCAGACAGAATAAAATACGGACATCACAAAGTTCAAACAAAACAAAATACGGAGAAGACGAAATTCCGACAAGGCAAAATCCAGACATAAAAAAATGTGTGATTAATATGGGAGCGTATCGAAATCATAATTCTCAAAATCTTACTTATCAAAATCTGACCTTTTGACGAATCTCTCTTTTCTCTTCGAAGTTATGATTCTTCAATTCCGCATTTTCTAGAATTTATTATTTTTTATAACAATATTTATGGGATTAGGTACTACATTTGACTGAAAAAGAAAAAAAAAAAGAAAATCTAGAAATGTTAAAATCCAGAATAAATCAAAATTAAAAATTCAGAAAAATAAACTCCCGAAAAAGAAAATCTAGAAAGTACCTAGAAAAAATTAAATTTTATAGGCATTTTTAGACATTTGTCGTCACTTGAAACATTTGTGCTACATCCACCAGTAGAAGCGATACGAGCGAAAATTTCCATTATCGTAAATATGTATTAAGAACTTTACGGAAAAAGTAAAATTCGATAGAAATTTTATAAATTTTAATTTGATCCACATTTTGACAATTGCGTTTTTGGCTTTTCCCGAAAGACAGGGCTCGCGGGTCAAAGGTTTGTCTGGATTTTCTGTCTGGATTTTTTGTCTGGATTTTGTCTCTTCTAGATTTTATCGTGCCTGGATTATGACTTTCGAGATTTTGCCAATCGAGATTCTGTCTTTCGGGATTTCGTGGTACACCCAAATAAAATTTATAAGACAACAGTAGAATTGTGCAAAAATACTAAAAAGAGATTTTGTGAATTATCGTTAATAAATTCTGTTGTATTAATTTTTGGTGTTAAATAAATAAATTCATTTGTAATAAATTGAAGTGTTGTGGTTTAATCATAATCCAGTGATACGAACCTTGATTGACATTGTAAAAACGTTACAGTATTTTATTACCAATTGTTTAAGGAAAATTCTCTTTTCACCAATAGTAACACGTGGCTAATTTATTGTTCGTTTTTAGGACAGGTTACAAAAATTTTATTCACGCGAAATCATATTGTAAAATTCATAGGCATCGTCCCAATACCTTACTGTTTGTTGGATAAGTCACACGACAATTTTGAAAATTTAACTGAATAAGCATTACCGTGGAATAGGATAAATTAATTAATTGTAATTACATTTTTCAGATTATTAACATCACATTCATTAAAAATTAGCATAACTGGATGTTAACATAAATAAGTATTCATACAACCTAATACATATCTTATTCGTATTATTTGTAAAACACATATTAGAATGAGTTTAATAATGTCAGCGTTAGAAAGATTAGACCAATTAGTTCAATTCAATTAAAAGAAAATTTCATAATATGAAATAATTTCAAGTTAAAAAGTTCTAAAAAAATTAATTTACAAAATATTCAAGACGTCTAAAATTTGAAATGCTAGATAATTGGTTTTTGTAATGTTATGTTTTCACCTTTCCAATATGTGATGTTAGCCCGAATTTCAGCCCGAAAATTTTTTTTGGATTGTGTCTCTGCTAAATTTACTATAAATGTTTTCCTAATGTAAACGCATTTTCTAGTTTTACCCCGAAAAAAAAAAAATAAAATAATCAAAAAGTAATGATCCACTTTAATCTTAACCCGTAAAAAGCGTTGTGCGGTCCGTAGGAATTTGTATATCGTAACTTTGTACCAAAATAAATTATAATGTAACAGCGGCCACACATATTTTTCCAAACACGTTTGCTGATGCCAAAAGTTAGTTTTGTTTATTTTCAATAGGTACGCGGGACACCTAAATCCTAAATAGTTACGGTTGTGTGTTATGCAAATCTCTGTGACCACGGCCACGTAAACAAATATTCGAATTCATATCTCACTACAATTTAAAATGAATCGTCGTGCTTTCTAGGATAATTCCTAAGAAGCTTATAGAAAACTCACATTAAAATTTCGAGCCAGCCCGAAACTTATATTGAATTTAGATAAGACACAATCCTAAAAAAATGTCCGGCCTGAAATTCGGGCTAACTTTACATACATCAACATTGTTATCAAATCAAATTTTGAATTTATCACTGCTTCTTATTTTAAGTTTCTGGCTTTCAAATTTAGGTAACTCCTCCAGCTAGCTTCATCAAATCTCCTTCTAATTTTTTAACCTTGCATTCCTTAGCATTTTATTAATAAGTCTTTAAACATTTAGTAAAAATATTAATCGAAAGCTTCTAAAGCAAAGCTCTTACTTTTCTAGAAAATTTACTAAAGTATATCAATTTTGCTTAAATATTGTATATATTAAAATTTTTATAAATTTCACGTTGCAAAAATATTAAATTTTCAAAAGCTTTCCAATTTAACAATAACTTTATTCAAGAAATGACCGAGTGAATTACCGTAAAGCAATCTGACAATTATTATAAATATTTAAATATGTTGAAAGAGAACAGCTCTTGGCAAAGAGATTTAAAATATTATCTTGAAAGCTTCTAGTTATTTAAATATAGCTGAGTTGATCAATTTCGGAATTTAATTAAGCTTAGTTCAACGTATCGTGGAATATTACTATGATGCTCATTGCTACGTACAGCTTTTAAATCTTTTTGTTCTAATTAACGAAGAGATTAATTTGGTTAAACAATTTAATTCCAAATTATACAAACACGTTATACCAAAATATTTTTGCTAGTTAGAACATCGAACAAAATTTTTCAAAATACTAGCAAAATATCAATTAGATTAACTATGTGAACGTACTAAAAACGAGAATACCCTGATACTACATAGTAATAGTGGTATAGGTAATTATATTATCCAAAGTTTTGGAGGGCATTGAATATATTACTACAAATTTTGTGATTCCATCTCTATAAACTTAGCATCTATAAAAAACATTTTTTCAAAGTATTTTTATAATTCCCACCCCTCCGCAATAAAAGCATAAAACCCTAGTTAGGCGAAATAAGTATTTCCTGTATGGAAAGGATTGAATTATAGAATTATTATGCTGTTCAATGTGGGCGAGACGGAGGTTGGTTGTGTATCAGATGAATATTATTTTACAATGCCAAAATTATTTTGTGCTTTATAAAAAAATTTATCATTTTCAGTTAAACATAACATAGCGCACACAGTTTGGTTGTTATATTAGATAAAATAATAGAAATCTAATAAATTTTTATAATTTATGAATATACGTACATAATAGAATTGTTTTATTTTGCCATTATCGTAACGATAATATATGGCGTAGTGCGGTGGTAAAATAATGAGGGTTGTATAATTTCCTACAAAACTTTTTTTTCACACTAATTATCTTATCAAATAACAAAAACTTCCCGTAATTAAAAGTCTTAAATTACTAAAACGAGACCATAAATTCATTCCACTTCGATATCTACAGCGCCTCATTCGCGGTTTATTTTTTATTCGAGATAACAAAAATAACATTTTTTTTTCTCTTCATTTTTTCCTATAATCTTAAGACCAACAAAAGTGAAATTTTCTTATTTTCATCCATCGTCGTCTCGATCACGAAGAGAAATAACAGACAGCCAAATAAGAAAAATTAAAACAATTAAAAAAGTTATATCTTTTAATTTTCTTTAATTATAACAAACAAAAACACAAAAAGAAAGCAACATTATACTACATACAGTAGTAATAATAACAATAATAAAAATAAACGCACATGTGCCGCCACCGACGTTACAATCGTCGCGCTTCTCTATAATTAAAAAAATTTGTTATTTTTCTTATAAAGCGCGCGCAAAAAAAAAAAAATTAAAAAAACGATTTTGCTTAATTATCAAAAACCAAATATAATTCTATAATTAAAAAGCCGCTAATTAATACACAAGCACTCATACACACCGATATAGAGTAAATATATATGTAATTGTGTAAAAAATATTATTTTATTTATTAATTAATTATTTAATTAATTTTACTTGGGAGGTGCAGCAGGTTGTTTTTTTTAGTCAGCGGATACGCTAATAGACAAGTCGTATATGGAAGTGTATACTACTAAATTTATTTTGTGATTCGGTACAATAAATTCATAAATGGTTCGTTATTTATATATATGTGTATGTTTGTAGGACAGACACTTTTTAGATAATTAAGAGATTAATTAGAATTAATGAATTTCAAGTATGTAGTTTGTTTTATAACACAATTTTGCCAAGATTAAGAAAGAACTGACGTAACTTTAGTGGAATAACTAATTTTTGAAATACTGACGTAAATTCTTAAATTTCAGAGAAATTTGATAATTTTTCAAATTTTTAGATTAATTAGTCATTAATTAAATGAAATATATATGTTTATGATAAACTTATAAATACAGTTTGTTATTTATAATATAATACAACAATTATGACACACATAACTCAACACCACTACAACAATAAATAAAATAAATCAAAATCAGTCTGCAATGTACTATATACGTAATATCTTGTTTTTTTACTTACGAGGAAAACAGTCGTTCAAGGTAAGGCATTTGAACACAAATTATTACATGGGCCCATGCTGCAAATAGAGTCATCATTTGTTTCGGTGTCTGAAGTTTCGCAATTATAGTATCAAATTTCGTCGGAATTTGATTAACCAAACTGGAGCCTGCTATAATTGTCATCAAATAGAACAATGCCCAGATGTAACTAATTGTCGAATATGTAATAAACGTCACCACACTCTGGTACATGAGTGTGAGACTCTCAACAAAGTCACAAGTCTGTGTTATCTAATCATCCACAATCATCCAGACCACGTAAAGATGCTGAAGGTCACAACCAAGCATCATTAGTGTTAAAATTGAAATACATTAAAAAATAATTGCTTATTCATATATTTTGGTAAAGAAAAATTTACCAACGCTTCCATACCTTTTACATTTTTTCATAGGATAACAAAACGTAAAGTACTGTCATTCCTGTTTCGTGAAAAATAGTAAATCTATTATTTCGTTGAAAATATACAATTGTGTCGCAGTAAATGTGTGTGAACATTTGGTTTGATCATATTTTCGAGAAGAGAAATATTTCGTTCTCTTACAACGTGGAGGAAGTCAGTCTACACATAATCGGATCAAATAAAGTACTAACATTTTTCGTTAAAGAGCAAAACCACCATTTTGTATAGAAATGATATTGTTTAGCAATTTGGAAAATTGCAAATTATTCTTTTATTTATATTTATTTATTCAAAAAAACAACAAAATACAATTTGAGATGAAATCTCATTTAAACAATTGTATAGAAAGAGAAGTTTAGTTGTCTGTATTAAATCAATAAGATTCTTTCGGCTTTTTATAGACACAATATATTAATAATAATGGCATTCACAACATTTTCGACTTGTCAATCAGAAAAATGAAGAGGCCAGTCATTTATAATATATCTACCAAAAAAAGTAGAAATATCAAAATCCCCCCCGTACTTTAACCCCAGAGTTAATACAAAATGTATTTTGACTCTAAAAAAGAAAACCTTTCCTTGCGTTTTCGTGGGTAGTTTGGTTTCGTACTGATAATCTCAAAACAAAAAGTTCGATCTACTCATCAGGTAGCTACGACCAAACTACAAAAATACAATTCCAACTCCATACAAAAAAATTGTGTAAAACTACAAAATTAAAAATCAGATCATCATGATAAAATTATCATCGAAATTACATCGGCAACGATTCAGCTGGTTGATAGATTGATTTGTTAAAGCTGTAATTCATCTCTGTTCAATCATTGAAACAATTTAGTGTCATTATTTCAAGGAGCCCAATCAGAATTCGGTTAAAAATCCCCCAGTGGTAATTCAGCCTGCACAGCAGGTCTCTCTAAAAATTCCTGAAGTTCCATTGCCGAAATTAGACGGTCTTGAAGAAAATTGGCTAAAGTTTCGAGGAATCTTTAAAGATTTGTTTCATTCTAGCATTACAGTTGTCAGATATTGTTAAATTTCATTACTTAATTACATGCGTTCAAGACGGCAAAGCCTTTAAATTCCTACAATCTTCAAGCAATTGTACGACATTAAGAGACCAGCCGAGAATTCCGCTTCAGCACTTCAGACATTTTTAGATACTGTGACCAAACATTATAATTCTCTTAAATCTTTAAGCGCTCCATTATAGAACACGGGCTTATTTCTATCGCACCATCTTTGTGAGCGGCTTGTGATGACGCGTCACGTTCGGAAATAATTACGAAATCTAATTTAACCGAAATATTAAAATTTGAAACGTTTGTCAAGATTTTGCAAACTCAGGTTCGAGTTTTGGAAGCAAAAAAGACGTTAGTCGCTCCGCCATCTCACTTACTCCGGTTGAATAAACCAGTTCCTCGGGAGCAGTTTAGTGTTCTCTCGGAACAAAACTTGAGTTGTCCGTTATGTAATGGAGGTCATCGATTGGATTCATGTCCTAAATTCAAGGATCAAAGTGTGAAACTTCATCATCGATTTAATTTCGTAAAGCATCCAGGCATTTGTGTGTCATGCCTAGGTGAGGGTCACAAATCAGTGGACTACAAAACCGTTTGTTCCGTGTGCTCGCAAAACATCACACATTGTTGCATTTCGGTGATGCAAGACATGAAGGAAAAAACTCGGTTTCAGAAATATACGAACTTTAGAGAATTTGGCTTCCTCAGTCCTTTAACCTAATTCAACGTTCGGTTACAGGGCAAATTCGTCACAAATATTACTGAGTACATCTGTGCTTTGGGTTCGAAATGCAAGTCGCGATCGAATTCTGTGCCGAGCATCACTAGATAGCGGATTCCAGGCAAATTTTGTAACGGAAAAAGTCAGACAAATTTTGGGCCTTAAATTCGAGTCAACAAAATCGACGTAAAAAGGATTCCCCATAATATTCAGCTTGCCGATCCACTGTTTTTTAAACCTGATGCTATCGATCTTTTGTTGGGCGCTGAATAGTTCTTGGAAATAATCAAATCTGAACAAATGAATATAGTTCGGGGCATTCCGCTTCAAAATACTGAATTTGGTTATGTAGTCATGGGAAAGATTTCGAATACCCGTCAAATCTTGTATTAATAATCAGTTGTTGTCTTATCATGTAACCTTTCAGGAACTGAACGAACAAATTCAAAGGTTTTGGAAAATAGAAGATCTTAATTCTCCAAACTAGTGGTCGTTGGAAGAAAAGCATTGCGAGGAGCATTATGTCACAAATGTTCAAAGAGACGGAAATGGAAGATATATTGTCGCCCTTTCAGTCAAAGATAATCTCGAAAATTTGAAAGATTCTTCAATTAACGCTTTGCAACAATTTCTTTCTCTAGAAAAGTGACTTAATACTAATAGTGAAATTCGGTCGCTGTATAATGTAGTGTTCAATACTTCATTCAATAGTTCGACGGGAATTTCACTAGAAGATTGTTTGATAACCGGTCAAACCATCCAGCAGGACTTATGTTCGATATTATTACGGTTTATAAAGCATATCGTCGGCATAACCGGGGACATTACAAAAATGTACCGCCAAATTTTAGTCAGCGAAGATCAACTAAAGTTTCAAAAAATCTGGTGGCGTGAACATCAAGATTTATATCCAAAATGTTATCATCTTCAAACCGTAACATACGGAACAGCAAGTGCCCATTTCTCGCAATAAGAACTCTCTATCAATTAGCCTCAGATGAAGAAAAATATTTTGTTGCAGAAAGAAGAAGATCTAAATTCAATTATTGTCACGCAGAGGTTTTGAACTCCGGAAAAGCAAGTCGAATAGAAAGGCCCTTTAAGTTAATAATCATGATGAAGAAGCAAAATCTATGAAGTATTTACTAAAGGGTCCTTGTTCAAACAGATCCGTCTTGCCAGAGATCGGACAGTTGTTAGATCAACTGGGGCTCTGCGGTCCGGTAGTGTTTCTATAGCCAAGTTATTCATTCAGAATTTATGGCCACTTAGGTTAGATGGGGATGCGGATCTGCCGTCAGATTTACGGGAATACTGGATTTTGTTTAAGCAACAATTGTTGTCGATATACAGATTGTCTGTTCCTAGATGTATCATTTCTCAGAACCCAAAGAGAATTGAGCTTCACGGCTTTGGGGATGCGTCAAAAAGGGATACGGGTGCTGCATATACGTTTGCACTGTTGATTATGAAGGTCATTGCAACATTAGATTTCTATGTGCTAAAAGCCGAATAGCTCCACTTAAATCGCAGACAATCCCGGGCCTCGAGTTGTCTGCGTCTCTCTTATTGACACAACTTGTCCATAAAGTATTGTCAATTATGAAAATCGAGTTTTCGTCCATTCATTTGTGGATGGATTCGGAAATAACCCTTTACCGAATTAAGTCGGTTCCCTCCCGATTCGCAACGTTCACTCCGGGGCTTAATGCCCAAGGAATTTTTAAATTGTGAAAATTGGTTCGATGGTCCAAGTTTTCTCCAGGATCCAAAGGAGGATTGGCCGAAACAACCTTTAACAGTTGAAATCAAAACAGACACATTGGAACTCCGAAAAATAAAAGTTTTGGTGTTAAGGAGATTCGCTATCATACTTCGTTTTGTAAAAAATTTGAAGATTGCCATTCAAAGTAAAAATTCAATTAAATCTGATAAAAAGCAAGTATCTCTAAATAATTTATCATAAACAGAATTGAGTTGTACTCAATTAATATGGATTTGGCTTTGAAATCTATCGTAAAACATATCCAAACAAACGAATTCCCAGCCGAAATTAAGGTTCTTCGAACATGTAAAGTTTTACCAAAACATTGCAAATTGTTGCTACTTAATCCATTTCTAGATTTAGACGGCATGCTACGCGTTGGCGGTCGATAAAAAAATGCAAACATCTCATTTGGGTCGAAGCATCAGTGGTTACTTCCAACATCACATTAGTATGCATGCCGAAGCGCAATCTGTTTATTTAATGTTCGAGAGCGATTTTGGATCATCGGCCGACGAAATTTATGCAAAAAAGTAATAAAACAGTGCGTTCGATGTGTCCCGACGTGGAATTGGCTCAAATGTTTACTCGGACAACGCAACGAATTTCGTAGGTACCAGATCTGAACTAAAAGACTTGCACCGACTTTTTACGTCGGAAATTCACCAGAATGAGGTCTTGAAATTTTGTGCAGATAAAAATATTCAGTGGCACACTATACCCCCTCGATCACCCCATTTCGGCGAGTTATGGGAGGCCGCCGTAAAAAGTGCCAAACACCATTTGAAACGTGTAGTCGGTGCAAGTCCTTTGACCTTCGAGCAACTGAATACACTCATCTGTTCGCCATTCGTGTTTCAAATGACTGTTCCACTATCAAAAATTACAGTCGATGTTTCAGAACTTTTGCGATCGATGGTCTCGAGCGAGTATCTAAGTGAACTACAACACCGACGAAAGTGGAATTATTGTGAACCCGAGCCAAACGTAAACGACGTTGTCATCGTCAAGGAGGATCATGTTCCTCCATTGAAGTGGCCATTAGCCTGGATAATAGAATTACATCGAGGAGGAGATGGACTCGTCAGGGTAGTAACAATTAAAATTGGGGACAAGATGTTCAGACGTGCTATCACTCGCATTTGCCCTCTTCCTACCGCGAACTTCGTTCATCCTACTGCGATTATTGACTCTTCACCCAGTCACTACCCCTAAGTTAATTCACGAACAATTATCATCACTGGAGTTGGCTGACCTCAATCAAGACAGCATTAGGGAAATTGATATTTTATTTGGTGCTGACGTATTCTTTAATCTACTCAGACCGGAGAAAATAGTTGTTTCAAGACAAGCATATACTCAATCAACAATTTTTGGATGGATTCTTCTAGCGCCTCAGAACAAGGATGACCTACGAGCCTCTACGTTATTATCCGCAACTATCAATGGTGATGACGTAAATCACACTCTGCAACGATTCTGGGAATTTGAAGGGCCACTAGTACGACGTTTAGACTCTATTTATTGTGGGCTGACAAAAAAAAATCCCTGGTAACTTCAGCGACGAAAAGAGAGCGTATTATGTAAACAATTGCCATTTAGAAGAAATCAGATTTTAGAGCGATAATTGCTAGCACTAAAACAATAATAAAATGTGTACATCATTTTATTCGTAGGCTGTCAAAAAAATATATCTAATAAAATAACACAGCGTTGCTTAATAAAAGAAAGTGGAGGAGATTCTGATAACGCGATTCTTGATAAAAGGAAGTAATAGGGACGTGAAACTTTTTGATTTTTTTGAATTTCAAGCCATTAAGTGGAATAACCAATTGTTTGCAAAATAATTTCCAGATAAGAGCTGCAATTTTTTTGTATAAATCCACTTATGGTTGGTTACAATATGGACTGGAATTATCCTCAGCAATGAAATATTCTAGTAAGTGCCTAGTAAGACAAAGAGATAGGAAAGCTTTAAAAAATTCCTAAGTATTTTTCAGCTTCAACCCGATTTTGAGCTAAAATAACGCTCTACCAATTTCTGAGGCAAAATGGGAGTAGTATAAAAACTCGGTAATTTTAATAGTACATTAAATATGATAAGTGGAGCTAAAAAAATTATGCTTGAGATTATGCTCTAAAATTAAATAAAAGTTTAATGGAAATGCCATTAAAAACACCTTGAAATATGCAGTAAAAACGAGGAAATACGTATCAAAAATTATAAATTTTATATATAGTTTCTATGAATTGTATAATAAACTTTTCTAAAAGAACAAATTTTATAAACTGAATAAATTTCATAAATTCTTAATTTTCTTTAAATTCTCTAAGTTCTAATAATTCTATAAATTATATAAATTCAGAGTAAGTTTCTATAAATTTGATAGGTCCATTAAATCCCGTAGATTCTATAAATTCTATAAATTTTGTAAACCCTAAAACTCTGTAAACGCGAGAAATTCTTTAAATTTTATGAATCCGGTAAATTTATAAATTTTATAATTTTAAATTAGTCTATAAACCTAGTAACTTCTATAAATTTTTAAATTTTATGAAATAAATTTAACGAATTTCAATATATTTAAATTATGAGTTCCTATAAATGGTTTTGACACTGTCCGTTCTATAAATTCTACAAACTCAAATTTTATTTATTTTAAAAATTTCACTATTTCTTTAAATTCCATAAACTCGATAATTTCTATAAATGTTCATTGTTCTGTAATGCCATTTCATTGTATTTCAAAAATACTACAAATTCTTTATTTTTGTAAATTCAACAAATTATAAAAATTATAAAAATTCCATAAATTCTTTAAATTTTATCAAACCGATAATTTTTATAAATTTCATAAATTCTACAAATAGTCTAAATATTATAATTGCTAATAAATCAGTATACACTCTGTAAACTCTATAAATTTTTAAATTTTATTAATTTCGTAAATTTTAAAAATTCTGTAAATTTTATAGATTCCATGAGTTCCTAAAGTTTGTTTCAAATTTTAAGAATTTTGTAAAATATTTTAATGGTACAAGCTCTATCAATTCTATAAATGCTAAAAATTGTAAATGCATGTAACTTTGTAGTGAAGAACTACTATTCAATTCTATAAGTTATTCCAACTCGGTTAATTCTATAAATTCTACTCCAAAATTCTATAAACATTATAAATTCTCTGAATTTCACAAAACTTATATATTCAAAAAAATCTGTAAATTCCATAATATATATATAAATTCTATAAATTCATTACTGAATAATGTTATAAATCCTTTGAACTAGGCAAATTCTAAAATTCGACAAAATCTCAAATTCAATAGGTTCTGAATCCTATAAATCCTTTGATTTTGTAAATTCTATGAGTTTTATAAATTATTTCAACTTTGTCAGTTCTATAAATTCTACAAACACAAATTTCATTTATTCTAAAAAATTCCATAATATCTATAATTTTCATAAATTCTTTGAATTCTAAAAATTTTGTAAATTCAATGAATTTAATAAATCCTATGAATTTCGTAATTTCTACAAACTATGTAAAATCTACAAACTCTTGAATTTCTAAAAATTTTGCAAATTCAAAAAATTGTAAGAATTCCTTCTAACTTTAAATTCTGTAAATTTTACAAATTCTTTGTATTTTATAAATGCTACAATTTCTATAAACTTTATAAATTCTATAAATTCTTAAATTCTGTAAATTTTACTACAATAATTTTATAAGTTTAGTAAGCTCTATGAGTTCCTGTAAATTGTTTAAACTCTGTCCGTTCTTTAAATTCTACAAACTCAAATTTTACTTATTACAGTGTTGCAAAACGTTACACGAAACGTAACGCAATAACGAAATAACGAAATAAAATAGCGTTATTTATCATAATTAGGTTTCATAACGTTATATAAATTAAATTGCGTTACAATAACGTTTAACGTAACGATAACGTAAAAAACATTTTTCGTTTTGCGATATTTTTTTTTTTAAATACATAGAATTTTTTGTACGGAGTGATTAATTCATTGGTCCTACATTAACCAGCATTGATTTTTTCATCACCCGCCGGGAATCGAACCCGGTACTCCGGAGCTTAAAGCAAGCACGCTAACTAACCACTGTATCACTGGGGCGGCAGCCGGTGCTATAAATAATACATAGTTCTAATACTTTATTTACTTTATTATTTTATCGATAAAAATAAAAACTAAAAAAAACAATCACAGGTGAAGAGAAATAGCAGAAGAAAATAAAAGTATTCACCAGCACTTTGTGATGAAAAAGATAAAAGTACATGCAAATTATGTGAAAATGAACCTTTTATTCCTGAAACTCATACGGGTAATATGAAATCTAAATTCTGATCAAAATTTTAAAATAACGCAATTATAACGTTATAACGTAACGAAATAAAATCTTTTTCTGTTGCATAACGAAATAACGTAACGAAAAAATAAACATATTGTTATAAAAACGAAATGTATAACGTTATGATTTTTTTTTTCGTTTTGCAACACTGTATAAAGATTTCACTATTTCTATAAATACCATTATTTAAAAATTAATTATTAATCCAATTAATTCTTTATATTCAGTAAATTCAACAAATTCTATAAGTTGTAAGAAGTTTATAAATTTTATCGGTTCTACAAATTTTATAAATTCACAAATTGTTCTAATAATCGCATAAGTCCTTTAAAATCCGTAAATCCTGCAAAGCCTAAAAATTCAGTAGTTCTTTAAAGTTTATAAATTCTATAAGTACTACAAACTCTGTTAACACGATAAATTTTATCAAACCGATAAAATCTACAAATTCTATAAATTTTATCATTTTTAATAACTCTATAAGCTCTGTAAAATCCATAGGGTTTTACTAATTCTATAAATTCAATTAATTTTACGATTTAAATTCTATAAATCCCACTAATTCCCAATAAATTCTACAAAGTCTAAAATTCAGTAAACTATTCAAATTCCATAAATCCTGCAAATTCTGTAAATTCGAAGAAACCTATAAATTTTCTAAATTCTGATAAGCCTTCAAACTGTATAATTTGTTTAAATTTTAAGAATTTTTTAAATTCGTTAAATGTTATAAGCTCTTTAAATTCTATAAATGCTATTAATCCTATAAGTTCTAAAAATTTAAAATACACTTTATGAATTTTATAGTAGATAACTATTCAATTCTATAAGTTTTTTGAATTTTTTTGATTCTATAAATTCTACTCCAAATTTCTAAAAATTTTAGAAATTCTATAAATTTCACAAATTTTCTCTAAACTCAATAACTTCTGTAAATTCCATAATTTATATTAATTGTATAAATTCTATAATTCTTTAAATGCCAGTACTGTTATAAATCCTATGAACTTTATAAATTATAAAATTCTGCAAAATCTCCACATTCAGTAGGTTGTGAATTTTATAAATTCTTTCAAATTTGTGGATTACATGAGTTTTAATTGTTTCTGCACATTCTACAAACTCAAATTTTTTTTATTCTAAAAATTCCAAAAATTTCTATTAATTTTATAAATTCGTTGAATTCTACAAATTTTGTAAATTCAATAAATTTTATATTTTCCTCAAATTCTTAAGTTTCTGTAAATTGTGCAAATTCTATAAGTTCGATAAATTTTATACAAATTTTTGCACTTTATAACGCTGTGATCAACAAGTAGTAACACTTTTTAAATAAAAAGCAAACGGCTTATTATTTTTCCAAATTTATTTAATCCCCATCACATTAGTCTTGTTCGAATAGAATACATATACTTAGGTCTTCAATAGATTCTTCGATTCAGAATGTACCTCGTAAATCGAGTCAAAACGATGCCCAGGAGCTGTTTTTTGAGTGTCCGGAATAACCAAAAATCAGACGGAGCTAAATCTGGTAAAAAGGCGACTGTGGATTGGCATGAGTCAAATTTTTGGCCAAATGATTGCGACAACCAATGCTGTGTGAGACAACGCATTATCGTCATATAAAAACGAAGAGTTGTCTACCCAAAATTCTGACCCCAAACAACGTATGATGTCAACAAGATCTCTAATTAGTCGATTTTTTAGCATCAAATCGTTGGCTTCCTTAACGTGGTGCCGATCACTACAAATCGAAAAACTACAACGACGTTCATCGTCGTCAATGCGTTCTGTGCTATAGTTACAACTTATACCAACAACTTATACCAATAAAAAACTCTCGCTCTGGACAGTGTATTGTTACCAAACGGCTTTTCCGAAACTACTCAAACAAGCGTATCTCAGTAGCTACTAAAGATATTGACAAGAAATTTCCCAAAAACGTAACTTGAAAAATCTTACAACTTTTTGATCCCAGAGTAAATTGTATAGATCCTATAAATTCAATAAATCCTATAAATTCTATAAATCCTACAAACTCTCTGAATGCGATAAATTCTACCAATTTTATAATATCTAATAAAACTAAAAAACGCCCAAAATTCAATAAAGTTTTGGATTTCTTTAAATTTTAAAAAAATTTTAAATATTCTATCAATTTTATGAATGCTGTAAATCCTAAAAATTCTACAAATTCAAAAATTTAAAAATTTTATAACTTTTATAGTAGGGAACTAATAGATTCTTCAAATTGGTTCAGCTTTGTCGGTTCTATAAATTCTACTCCATAATTTCTATAAATTTAAATTCTCTGAATTCTACAAATTTTATAAATTCTATAATTTTTAATTTTCTGAAGTATTATAAATCTTATAAATTATGTAAATCCTATGAACTCTGTAAAATCTCAAAAATCAGTAATTTATGAATTTTATTATTCTTTAAATTTTAAAACCAAATTTTGTGTTTTATAAACCCAAATTTTACTAATTCTAAAGATGCACTAATTTCTATTGATTTCTTAATATTTTTTTAATTTTAAAAGTTTTGTAAATTCAATAAGTTTGATAAATTCAATGAATTCCATAATTTCTATAAACCTAGTAAATTCTTAAAATTTTTAAATTTTAGAAATAAACTTAATGAATTACAATATATTTAGATTCTATTAGTAATAATAAAAAAAATAATTTGTAATAAGATTTATACACTCCGTGGATTCTATAAATTTATAAATTCTATAAATTTCGTGAAATTTCAAAAATTCTGTAAATTCTGTAAATTCTATTAGTTTCTCGAATTTGTTTTAACTCTGTCCATTCTATAAATACAACAAATTCAAATTTTTATTATTTTAAAATTTCCACGATTTTTATAAATTATATAAATTCCATAATTTCGATTAATTTTATATATTCTATAAATTATTTAAAAATTTTATAAATTTGTAAAATCCGACTAAGCTTTTATAAATACTTCAAACTTTTATCTTTAAAGATTTATCAAATCTATATTTTTTTGAATTTTGTAAATTCTATAAATTTTATAAATTCAATAAATTTTAAAATTCTGTAAATTGTACTATTTGCATAAATTACATAAATTTTATAATTTCGTTAAATTTTGTAGATTCTATGAGTTCCTATAAATCGTTTTAACTCTGTACGTTTGATATATTCTACAAACTAAAATTTTACTTAATTTAAAAAATTCACTATTATAAATTCCGTAATTTCCACAAATTTTGTTTACTTTACAAATCCTTTAAATTCTGTAAATTCAACAAATTCTATAAATTCTACCAATTCTTTACATTTTATAAATATTTAACTTCTATAAATTGTGCCAATTCTATACATTTTATGAATTTTATAAATTCTATGAATTTTGTAAATTTTTTCAGTTCCTATTATTTGTTTTAACTCCGCCCATTCTATAAATTGTATAGAAATTCAATGAATTTCTAAATTCTGTAAATTGTACTAATTCCATGAATTCTTTAAATTTTGTAGATTCGAGAGTTCCTATAAAACGAGGTCCGTACGTTCTTAAATTCTACAAATTTAAATTTTACTTAGTTTAAGAATTTCTGTAAATTTCATAAAATCCATACATTTTTTAAATTTTGAAAATCCCACAAATTCCCTATAAGTTCTACAAAGTCTAAAAATACAGTAAGTTATTTAAATTTCATAAATCCTACAAATTCGAAAGATCCAATAAATTTTATAAATTCTATAAACGCTATAAAGAATATGAAGCCTATGCATTTTCTAAATTCTAATAAGCCTGCAAACTCTACAATTTGTTTAAATGATAAAAATTTTCTAAATTCTTTAATGTTACAAGCTCAATCAGTTCTATAAATGTTATTAATCCTATAAATTCGACAAACTTTGTAACACAGAACTGTTTAATTCTATAAGTTAATTCAACTCGGTTAATTCTATAAATTCTACTCCATAATTCTATAACCTTTATAAATTCTCTAAATTTCGCAAATATTATATATTCAATAAATTTTGGAAATTCCAAAATATATATAAATTTTATAACTTCTATAAATTATTCCAATTTCAGTAATGCTATAAATCCTTCGAACTAGGCAAATTCTAAATTCGACAAAATCTCCAAATTTCCAAGGTTGCGAATTTTATAAATTCTTTGATTTTGTAAATTCTATGAGTTGTATAAATTGTTTCAACTTTGTCAGTTCTATAAATTTTACAAACTTAAATTTTATTTATTCTCAAAATTCCATAATATCTATTAATTTCATAAATTCTTAGAATTCTACAAATTTTGAAAATTCAATGAATTTAATGAATCCTATGGATTCCGTAATTTCTATAAATCATATAAAATCAACAAACTCTTGAATTTCTGTAAATTCTGCAAATTTACTAAATTATAAGAATTCCTTCAAACGGTTATCTTTAAATTTTAGCAAATCTGCAATTTCTATAAATTCTAATCATTTTTAAATTCTATAAATTTTACAAATTATATGAATTTTATAAATTCTACAATTTCTATACATAATAAATGGTTAAATTATAAGTTCCTATAAATTGTTGTATCTCTGTCCGATCTATAAATTCTATAAACTCCATAATTTCGGTAAATTTTACATATTAAATAAATTATTTAAATTTTATAAATACTTCAAACTTTTATCTTTCAAATTTTATCAAATCTATAAATTTTTGGAATTTTGTAAATCCTACAAATTTAATAAATTTAATAAATTTTTAAATTCTGTGAATTATACTAATTTCATAATTTACATAAATTTTATAAATTCGTTCAATTTTGTAGATAAATCGTTTTAACTCTGTACGTTTGATATATTCTACAAACTAAAATTTTACTTAATCTAAAAATTTCATTATTCTAAACTCCACAATTTCAACAAATTTTATATATTTTATAAATTTTTTAAATTCTATAAATTCTACCAATTCTTTACATTTTATAAATTTTTAACTTCTGTAAATTGTACTAATTCCATAAATTCTTTAAATTTTGTAAATTCGAGTATTCCAATAAATCGTTCTCAAAAAACGAGCTCCTTACGTTATAAATCCAACAAATTCCCTATAAAATTCTATAAAGTCTAAAAATTCAGTAAGTTATTTAAATTTCATAAATTCTACAAATTCTATAAATTCGAAAAAACCAATAAATTTTATAAATTCTATAAACTCTATAAAGCCTATAAATTTTCTAAATTCTCATAAGTCTGCAAAACCCTACAATTACTTTAAATTCTAAGAATTTTCTAAATTCGTTTAATGTTACAAGCTGTATAAATTCTACAAATTCTAAAAATTAAAATGCATTTTATGTATGTAACTCTGTAGTAGAGAACTATTCAATTCTATAAGTTACTTCAACTCAGTTTTATAAATTCTACTCCATAATTCCATAATTCTATAAACTTTATAAATTCTCTGAATTTCACAAATTTTATATATTCAAAAAAAATTCGATAAATTCATTACTGAATAATGCTATAAATCCTTTGAGTGAATGCTCTACCTTGAATGCTATAAATCCAGTAAGTTGTGAATTTTATAAATTCTTTGATTTTATAAATTCTATGAGTTTTATAAATTGTTTCAACTTTGTCAGTTCTGTAAATTCTACAAACTCAAATTTTATTTATTCTAAATTTTCCATAATATTTATAATTTAATTTCTACAAATTTTGTAAATTCAATTAATTCAATAAATCCTACGAATTCCGTAATTTATATAAATTATACAGAATCTAAAGTGTAAGAATTTCTTCAAACTTTTATCTTTTAAATTTACAAACCTTTAATTTCTACAAATTCTATAAATGCTATAACTTTTAACAATTTTTAAATTCTGTAAATTTTACAAATTCTATGAATTTTATAAATTCTACAATTTCTATAAATTTATAAATTCTATAAATCCTTAAATTCTGTAAATTGTACTAATTTTATACATTTTTTAAATTTAGTAAATTCTATGAGTTCCTGTAAATTGTTTAACTTGTCCGTTCCTTAAATTCTACAAACTCAAATTTTACTTATTTTACAAATTTCACTATTTCTATAAATTCTATTATTTCTAAAAAAAAGTATTTATTATATTAATTTTTTAAATTCTGTAAATTCAACAAATTTTATAAACTGTAATAAGTCTATAAATTCCATCAGTTCTATAAATTTCATAAATTAGACAAATTCTTTAAATACTACATTTTATAAATATTATCAAATTAATAAATTCTACAAATTCTGTAAATTTTATAATTTCTAATAATTCTATAAGCTCTGTAAATTCTATAGAGTTCTCTTATTCTATAAATTCTATTAATTTTACTAATTAAATTCTTTAAATTCTATAAATCCCACAATTTCCCAATAAATTCTACAAAGTCCAAAAATTCAGTTAGCTATTTAAATTCCATAAATCCTGCAAATTCTGTAAATTCGAAGAACCCTATAAATTTGCAAAATTCTAATAAGTTTGCAAACTCTATAAATTGTTTAAATTTTAAATTTTTTTAAATTCGTTAAATCTAAATTCTATGAATGCTATTAATCCTATCAATTCTACAAATTATAAAAATGTATAATGCATTTTACGAATTTTATAGTAGAGAACTATTCGATTCTATAAGTTATTTCATCTCTGTTGATTCTATAAATTCTACTCCATAATTCTATAAATTTTAGAAATTCTCTAAATTCCATAAATTTTATCTAAACTTAATAAATTCGGTAAATTTCACAATTTATATCAATTTTATAAATTCTAAAATTCTTTAAATGCCAGTAATGCTATAAATCCTGTCAACTTTATAAATTTTTAAATTTCTAAATTAGTAGGTTGTGAATTTTATAAATTTTTTATAATTAGTGGATTATATGAGTTCTATAAATTATTTCAACTCTGTCGGTTCTACACATTCTACAAACTCCAATTTTATTTATTTTAAAAATTCCGTAATTCGTATAAATTTTATATTTTCTTTAAATTCTTGAATTTCTGTAAATTATGCAAATTTTATAAATTCTTTAAGTTCCATAAATTTTATACAATTTTTACATTTTATAACACTGTGATCAAAAAGTAGTAAGACTTTTTAAATAAAAAGCAAACGGCTTATTATTCTCTCAAAATTATTTAATCCCTTTTAAAATAGTCTTCTTCGGATAGAATATACTTATGCCAACGTTTCCATTCTTCGAGACAGTTGTTAAAGTCGATTTCCGGAATGGCCTTCTAAACATCCTTCGATTCTGCTTGTATCTCGTAATTCGAGTCAAAATGCCCCGGAGCTGGTTTTGGCGTGATACCGCTTTACACCGCATGTTCAGAAAACTGACCACCCGATATTTAGCCCTTGGTCGTAAGCAATTACTCATCAACTATAAGAATTACCTTTAATTTAAAGATATGATTGCTTAGATTGATCTTTCGGCTTTATGTGCCACGCATAAGGCGGTAAAGGAACCTGCGCAGCGACCTCTGATTTCGACCGATTTAAATGCTTGAACTAGTGTAGCGAGAGAATGGCGATCCGATGGTGTCAATTTTTGCGTAAAAAACCAGTGGTGGTTAATTAATTTTAAATTAAATTAATTAATCCCCACACAAATTTTAATTAAAATTACAAAGTACAAAACAGCGATTTACAACCAACCGTGAGAATCACTTATCTGACCGGAGTAATTCTGGTGTCAATTTGTGCGTAAAGAAACTGTGGCAGATAACTTATTGTTAATTAAAATAATTAATTTCTACATAAATTTTAATTAAAATTACAAACTACAAAATAGCGATTTACAATGCTTGAGACCACTGTAGCGAGAGAACCCCCTCATGCCTCATCTGTTCGGAGCAATTCTAGTGCTAATCTGTGCGTAAAGAAACTGTGGCAGATAATTTATTTGTTAATTAAAATAATTAATTTTCACATAAATTTTAATTAAAATTTAGATCTACAAAGTGGCGATTTACAATGCTAGAGAGCACTGTAAAGGGGGAATGGGATGATCTGATCAGTCATATGTCAGTGTGGACTCTGATATACATTTGACCAAGAGTGGGTGTCCAACACACTATATAGCTTCGGCGACTTTGAGAGGCACTTGTCTGGATCTCACATTCGTCACACACATCACCGCTGAGACCCCTGCGTTTCATATCGTACTTCTCATACCATTGCCCAGTATTTAATCGTTTGCAAACAATCTCTGTACTCTCATTTCATAATTTCAAACCCATACATCGTGCCACTTCTCGCGCCGCTTATAAACATTATCACGGAAAACACCTACGGCCGTGTAAGAAGACACATCATACTCCGATTTTTTTTTTTTTTTGAGTTTCCGGAATAGCCAGAAGTCAGACGGAGCTAAATCAGGTAAAAAGGCGGTTGTGAAATGATACGGGTCAAATTTTTGGCCAAATAGTTACGTACAACCAATGCTATTACGAAATTTAACCAATTGTCTGAATATTATGAAAATCTTTCGGCTTTTTTATAGACAATACATATATTACTTGTAAATGACATATAATGTAAAAATTTAGAGTTGAATTTTTGTAGTTCGGTCGTAGCTACCTGAAGAGTAGACCTTACTTTTTCTGTACGAAACCGAATTACCAACACGAAAGCTCAAAGAGATTTCTAATTTTTTGAGATTTGATACGGTAGATATATTATAAGTGATTGGCCTCTGTTATTTTTCTGATTTACCAAATCGAAAATACAGTGAATGTCATTTACAAGTAATATATTGTCTATAAAAAAGCCGAAACGTTTTTCATAACCAATGCTATGTGAGACCGCGCATTATCGTGATGCAAAAACCAAGAGTTGACGTGATGCAAAAACGAAAATCTCTAATTGTCAATCTATGACTTTTTAGCACCAAATCCTTGACTTCCTTAACGTGATGTTGATCGTTAAAAATCGAAAGACGGCTAAGACTTTCATCGTCTTTCACGCGTTCTCTGCCATCTTTGAACAACTTATACCAATAACTCGCTCTGGATATTGCTTTATCACTAAGAGGCGTTTCAGAAACAACTCAAACAAGCGTATCTCATTAGCTACTAAAGATACTGATACGAAAATTGAAAAAAAACAAATTTGAAAAATTTTAGAAATTTTTGATCCCAAAGTAAATTGTGTAGATCCTTTAAATTCTGTAAATTCTGTGTAGTCTAAATTTCAGTATGTTCTTTAAATTCAATAAATCCTATAAATTCTATAAATCAAACAAACTCTCTCAATGCGATAAATTATACTAATTTTAAACCGTCTAATAAGTTGTAAAAACACCAAAAATTCTATAAATTTGTTTGATTTCTTTAAATTTTATAAAATTTTTAAATATTCTATCAATTTTATGAATTTTATAAATCCTTCAATTTTGTGCATTCTAATAGTTCCTATAAACTGTTTTAACTATTTCCATTCTCTGAATTTTACAAACTCAAGTTTCACTTATTTTAAAAATTCTTTGATTTCTATAAATTTTTTAAATTCTTCTATAAATCCCATAAATTGTTTACAAATTCTATAAAGTCTAGGCATTCAATAAGTTCTTTAAATTCTATAAATTCTATCAATTCTATGAATGCTGTAAATCATAAAAATTTGACAAATTCAAAAATTTAAAAATTGTATGACTTTTATGGTGGGGAACTAATAGATTCTACAAATTGTTTCAGCTTTCTCGGTTCTATAAATTCTACTCCATAATTTCTATAAATTTAAATTCTCTGAATTCTACAAATTTTAAACATTCAATAAATTCTTTAAATTTCATAATTTATATAAATTTGATAAATTCTATAATTTTTTAATTTTCTGAAATGCTATAAATCTTATAAATTATGTCAATCCTATAAATTCTGTAAAATCTCAAAAATCAGTAATTTATGAATTTTATAAATTTTGAATATTCTATGAGTTTTATAAATCGTTTCAACTCTGTCATAAACCAAATTTTGTGTTCTTTAAACTCAAATTTTACTTATTCTAAAAGATGTACTAATTTCTATTAAATTCTTAAATTTTTTTATTTTAAAAATTTTGTAACTGCAATAAGCTTGATAAATTCAATGAATTCCGTAATGTCTATAAATTTTATAAACTCTACAAATTCTTTAACTTTTCCTAATCGGAAAGAGATTGATTTCGTCACCTATAAACCACACACGAGTGTGTATTGCAGTGAACAATCAAATAATTTTTAAAATTTTCGAATTGTCGATTCGATTGTCGTACCATCGCTTAAGAATGCTATATATTTTAAAAACGCTCTTCTATAAATTTGTAAATTTTTAAATCCTTTAGAAAGCCTTTTAAAAGTAGTATTTTCTTAGTCAGTTTGGATAATATCGGCTAGATACTTTTAACAATCTCAATTCTATTGTATTTAGCGCATACATGCGGGTTCTAATTCAAACATTAAGTTCTTCTGGTAATAAGTTCAGGATAATAAGTTTGCAGTTCAATCAAATGATTTATTTTTCACAATAATGGCAGATCAAAACTGAATTGCAAAACTCTTAACAATTTATCTTCTTCGTAAAATATTTATATAGTTGGAAAATACAAGAATAACTTAATGTTTGAAATAAATTAATTTCCAAATGTAAGAATTCATCAAATTTTGAAAATTAATAAAACTCCTTAAATTTCTGAAGTTTTTAAAATTCTAAAACTTTAGAGACTCAGAACTGTGTGCAGAAGAAATTACACAATTAAGTTTTTGTCTTTTTTGGAAATTTTGAATTAACTTAACTAAGGACCAAATTTATTAAAAGCTTGCAAAAACGAAAAACCATATTTTTTTGTTCGAAACGATCTATCTCGACTTTTTCCAGGTTCCTGAGCCCAAACCCACATTATCTTTAAACAGCTTATCAGATTTCGAATTTTTTTGATGTGAAAACATCTTTAGCGGCAGGAGTAAGCAAAAAATTGTATAGACGATAACGATGAGACAGGGGTGACCGGGTGCGATAAAATGAAAGACTCCTACACTTACTCACGTTGAGTCTCAATCTATTGCGAATAGACCAACTGCAAAATTTCTCCAAATCATCTTGCAGCTTTACGCAATCGGACACGCTGCTGACCCGGGTGAAAATTTTCTTATCATCGGCAAACAGGAGGCAGCTGACAAATTCAAAGCAGTCAACAATATCGTTGATAAATAATGTAAATAATAAAGGGCCAATATGGCTTCCTTGGGGTACGCCAGATGTCACGCGAAATAGCCGTGAACTAGAATCCAAAATCCTAACGGATTGCCAACGGTCGGAAAGGTAAGACCGCAACCATTCAATTGGGATGCATTGACAATTTAAGTTCTTTAATTTAGAGATCAGGAGCGAGTGGTCAATCTTATCGAAAGCTTTCGCAAAATCAGTATAAATAACATCCAGCTGCTGCCTTGAGTTTAAACTGCTAAATAATTTGCCACAAAAAGAAACCAGATTAGTCACTGTGGGTCTGCCTGGATAAAACCCGTGCTGAGCAGAAGAAATTAATGATTTGGTATGGAAAACCAAGACCTTATGAACCATAGATTCAAATAGTTAGGGTATAACGGAAAGAATGGAAATCCCTCGATAATTATATCCGTGTTTGGGATAGAAAAGCTTTGCTTTATCCAAGATCAAATAAAATAAATAAATAAATCCGTTAAATTACTTACTTCGTTTCTTCTTCCCGCCTTGAAAATGGGATGGAGGCATGCAATTTTCCAAGGCTCAGGAAAAAACCCAATACGTAAACTTTCATTAAACATGAATGTAATTGGGCGGGACAAACTCTCGGTACAATGCTTAATAAGGATCGGCGGAATACCATCGTGACCAGCGCCCTTTTTAACATCTAGATTAAGCAAGCAATCGCAAACTTCCTGCTCAGTAAATTTAAAATAATTAAATTCTACGAAACTGTTAGCGCATGAAGGCATGGTAGGGGACGTCATGGCTGGTTCATATAATGAAGCAAAATAGCTAGCAAATGAATTACAGATCTCCGAGGGTTGACTAGCGACGGAGTTCTGGTAAGACATAGGAGTAGGAAAACCAACCACTTTTCTCTTACTATTCATAAAACTCCAGAATTCCTTTGGATTTGATGCCAATTTCTCCTCGATTAGCACTACGTATTGGTTATATAAAAACCAATTTAAAGTGTTAAACTCTTTGCGAGCATTATCAAATTTTGGATAAAATTGAACCCCGTACCGCCTGTATAATGAATGGATTTCTGAGCCTTATCGAAATGGCTTGAAATGATTCAATAGATATTTATACAAAAAAGTTTTCACATAAATCTTTTGCGAGTTGAGGATGAACTCGTTCGTTGTTTTTTCCAATCTGTTTCTAATAAATGGTCAAGATGGATAAAGAATCGGACCTACCATAAGAATTGACTCTAAACTACGTGGTTATTAACACGTACCACTTAGTTTTCAAACCACTTTAACATATCTTTTTCATATGCTGGTTTGAAGATCGAGTTGGGCGTTAAGGTAAAGAATGAGTTGCGGGTGTGATTTGAGGTCGATTTGTGGGTTGAATTGGAGTTAGCAGTTTAGTTAGGCATTTATTTGAGGGATGAATTGAGTTGTGTTAGAGTTAGCTTGAGTTGAGGGCGTATACACATCTAGTTTTTCAGACTATGATGATTTGGGAGTTGAGTTAGGCATTGACTTTGAGGTTGTGTAAAGGGCTGAGTTGTTGTCGAGTTGGGATTGAGATGGGATTAGATTAAGTGTTGATATAGAGATTGAATTAAGCGTTGAGTTTGGGGTTGAGTTAATGATTGAGCTGGGCGTTAATTGTGGAGGGTTGAGTTGGGGTTAGGTTCGGGGAGAGTCTGTTGGCGATTGGTTACGAATGACTTGAGGGTTGAGTTGTATTGGGTGGAAGTTGAGTTGAGGTTGGTTCAGTCATATTGATTTGAGAAGTTGTTTCGGAATTGAGTTGAGACTTCATCGTGCATGTATGCATCTAGTTTCTCGGCCCGTGCTGATTTGAGTTATGCGTTAAATTTGGGGTTGAGTTAAAGGCTGAGATGTGGTCGTGTAAGTTGTTGTATTTAAGGTGAAGAGAGGGGTTAAGTTGGGGGATTTATTTGGGAGTTGAGTTTATGATTGAGTTGCCGGTTAGATTTGGGGTAGAGTAGGAGTTTAGTTGAAGTTAAGTTGTGGTTGGGTTAGAGACTCGGATGGGAATTTATTTGAGGGTTAAGTTGGAGGTTAGAGTTGAATTCGGAATTTAGTTAGACGTTATTTGAAGTTTAGTTTGGGTTGAGTGAGAAGTTCAATTGGGGACTATTTGGGGTTGAGTTGATTTGAGTTTAGTTTACGTAAGCATAGTATGATTTGCGGATTTACTTGGGCGTTCAGTTAAGGGACTCAGGGTTTCGTTGAGCGTTAAGATTTGAGTCGAGTTAATATTAAGTTAGGTTTAATTGGGTTTGATTTCGGGGCTCAGTTGCAAATTGTTTTGGAGTTTGAGCTGGAGGTTAGATTAAGTAATTGAGTTTATGGACGCAAGTAATTTTTCAGCCTACTACAGCTTCAGCCAGCTTACTAAAAGGTACAAATAAATTTTTCGGTTATCAACACGAATTTGCATGTAGTTTGATTGCAAGTTGCAACTAAATTTTACAGATTCAATCAAATTTGACTAAGTACAAGTTCTAAGTTAAAACTTTTAATTTAACTGAAGCTATGTAGAAACTCAATTCCAATTTTCTTGTTGTAACAATAATTATTTGAGTACGCGAGTTCTTAAGAAAACGGATTCATCATCCAGTCTGTAATCGATTTGAAATGAACAAACACAAATTACATGTTCACAGACATTTTAAACTTTATATCCGATATAATTTTATTTGGCTTTTTAATTTAATTATTTCGATTTTATTCAAACCATCCAGTATCTCTCCCACCAAACAAAAATAAAAACTTTCACTCATTGCCGCATATATTCCAATTGGCTTAGATACGATAAAGATTTGCTTACAAAACATTATCTGTATAATTGGAGAAACTATTAAAACAAATCGATAAAAAACTATGAATATAAAATTAAATTATGAAAAATCGTGATATGTTAAATTAAAATTACGCGAGTCTTGTCAAGATGTGATGAAATTTCCAATATCGCGCACTAGAGCTATTTATATATACTACATAGGTATTACAGTGAGATACAAGAAAGCGCACCGCCGTCATATTTTACAACAAATCCGTATTCAATTTATCGCTAATAATATCACACCAATTATCATAATTATCCTTAACAACGATGAAGTTGAAGTAAAGGAAGACGAAGAACGAATCTTTATTATAATCTTAACAATATAAGTCAATAATACATAAGAAACACATAAAAGTTTTGTAATAACCGTTTCTCCTTCTCCCACACCCCTATATATAGTACATCCTCATGCTCTTTAATTTAATCACATCATCATTATAATAAGACACGATAGAGGTGGGGGAGAGGAGGAAGACGACGAGTATGACGACAATGAGAAGTCGAAGAAGAAAAAATAATTTTCCAATTTTTGATTTTTTTTTCTTCTTATCGTCGTACTAAAACTTAATTTAAAGTTTTTTTTTTATGTTGTTGTATGCTTATCAGTTAGTTAAAATTTTTGGTATGGATTGAAAATTTATGTATCTATATGGAAAATATTATGTTGTGTTGCTAACTATTAATTATACTACAGCAACAACAACAACATCAACAAATCTAATAACGATGATAACAAGAGATAAATATAAGATTTTAACAACATCCTTTTTATCGTATACTTTTTATAACTAGAGACGTATCTTCGGTTGTGCTGCACATCGGTTGTGAGTTTGATTGTATAATAATTAGCTTAATGATCGAAATTTTAGTGAAAGTGTTTATTTTGCTAAGCAAAAATTTGGCAGGGCAAATTTTCGAAATTTTAAGCAGGAACCAACTGAGACATTAGTGGTGCGAAGAAAAGTCTAGCGGTAATATAGATCAGATGACTAAACTCGTGACCAATGTTAACGAAAAAGTCACGAGGACGACATCAGTTTGCACAGCGCTGTGAGTGCATGAAAGCTAATAACCGATGCTTTAGTTGCCTAAACTCGTCGAATTCTTTGTATAATTTCAAAAGTAAAGGAAGATGTTCCAAATGCCACAAAAAACATCATGCATTTGTACATATCGTACCTGAGGAAAAAAACACTTATACAGTTGCCAATAGACCATAAGCTACAGTACATCTAGTTCGGCATGACTAGTAACTGAACCATATGCTAATAAAATACGCCAAGCTCAAAATGATCCGGTGTCTAATCCAGTTAACATTGCGTTGTAGCCAACACAGAACGTTCAAACAGCGAACATTTTTCGAATCAATTCACTTGGTGTGGCTGCTACTACGCTTTTACCTACAACTATCATATGATAAACGTTAAAACCAACACGGTGTCGAGTTCTTTTGGATTCAGGATCTGAGTCATCTTTTGTTACTGAGACTTGCGATCAGAAGCTGCAACTGCCAAGGGAAAATGCGCGCCTCATTATTACTGGGCTTGGACAACTTGGTACCGCAGCACATCAAGAGGAAGAATCACGGTGGCAATATCTTCAGTTTACTCAGACGAAAGCATTTCTGTTAGACAGATCAGTGGCAACACCTGAAACATCTTCAACTAGCCAATCTTACTTTTAATATCCCTGGAGGGGTTGATTTTTTAATAGGAGCTTATCACTTCTTCCAAGTCATATGTGATGGGAAGGTCACAAGAGTTGGCAATCAACCAAAAGCTCTAAACTCAATTTTTGGATGGATCGTTGCTGGAAGTAGCGAAGGTCAACATGCTGTGCGTTCTTATCATACCACTATATGCTCTCAAATTGAAGCTGATATTGACCTGTCTATGCGAAGGTTGTGGGAAATAGAAGATTTATCAGAGCAAAAGCATCTCACCGTAGACTAGGAAGAATATGAGACATGTTTCATTCAAATTATGAACGATTTATCGTTCGACTACCATTTAAAGTTTCACCCACGCTTCTCGGGAAGCCAAATACAATGACGTTTCAAAGATTAAAGGCTACAGAGAAAACTGGTGCACAACATCCAATGTTTTATGAGCTGTATAAAAATTGCATGGAAAAATTCCTAGCCTTAGGATACATGGAGGACTGTAACCATAAATGAGCCAAATACCTGTTTTCTTCCTCATCACGGTTTCATGAAAGCGTCGAGTACAACAACCAAGTTAGGAGTGGTGTTCGATGCCTCTACTAAAACGAGCAGTGGGTCCAAACAAAACAGTTTGTATCAGGTAGTCGTTAGATTTCACAAATATCAAGTGGTATTTACCGGGGATATAGAAAAGACATTTAGACAGATTCTGATTATTTCAGAAGATCAAAAATACCATATGGAGAAGCAACCAATCTGATCAAGCCAAAGCATATAAATAAAGAACAGTAACCTTTGGAATGGGTCCAGCATCATTTCTAGCAACCAGGACCTTACATCAGAGAGCAGACGAAAACAGCGTTCAATTTCCTGAAGAAGCTAAGCGGATCGGAAATGATATATGTATGTATATATGACAAAGACTCTAAGGTCCAAAATTTGCGCATCTTTGGTCTGAATCTGACTTCCATTTACGAAAATGGACTTCTAACTACTCATCATTACTTGTAGATTTGCCTGAAGACCAGATAGAAGTAACTCGTCTTTAGTGAAATCCATTTGATGATATCTTTCCTTTAAAGTGACATTAAAAGGTGAGGCACTAGCAACCAAACTACACATATTGTCGGAAACGTCGCGAATTTTCGACCCGTTAGGATAGTTAGCTCCTGTCATCGTGCGAATCAAAATCCTATTTCAAGGTCTTTGGCGAGAAATTAGGTTGGGACGACAAGCTGCCAAATAGCCTAAAGGAAGAATAGTTTTTACTTCGTAGCGAACTATATATATAGCTATAGCTATAGCTATAGCTTCTGCAAAGTATTAGAATTCCTCGCTGGCTTTCAATCAATAAAGCCAAACCAATTGAACTTCATGGATTCACTGTTGCATCCGAAAAGGATTATGTTGCTGCGGTTTATTGTAGATGTACCACCAGTGACAATTTAATAAAGGTTTCTTTAATTTCAGCCAAGACCAAGGTAGCAGCCTTATAGATGAACATTGAAGGAATATATGCTTGGTCCGATTCCAAAATCTTATTGGATTGGCTTTCATCACATCCCTCACGTTGGCCGACCTTTGTGGCTAGCTGGACTGTCAAATTCTCAGGACAGTTGATCGTGATCATTGGTCTCATGTATCCTGCCAGGATACCCCTGCCGATTGTGCTTCTCAAGAAATGTTGCCGAAGGAACGGACCGAGCTGGTTGTCACAGTCGTCGGAGAAGTAACCATCACAAGAATCAGTAATTCTTTGAAGAAACCTCTATGCATCGCAAATAGTGATTATACCCACTTTTATTAAAGAAGTTGCTACAAGGTTCTCAAGCTGGCATAAATTTCTAAAAACTCTTACGATCATTCAGCGGTTTATTATGAAAGCCAAATTATCCCAGCAAAAACCACTCAGAGAAGATGATAAAATTAGCTGACATTGAGGCAACTCGAAAAATAGTGTTTAAGGGCATTCAAGGAAATTACAGAAAGCTAAAATTGCTGAACCCATTTATCGACGCTGATGGCCTCATTAGAGTTGGAGGTAGAATAAAGTACTATTTGGCATCTTTCGATTCAAAGCATCCAGTTATCCTACCTATTTGCTACATTTCCAGCAATATCATACAAGATGTTCATCTTCGGTACCATCATGCAGGGCAGTCAGTTTTGATCAGTACGATACGGCGGACGTGGTGGGTTTTAAGCTGTCGTAATTTAGTTAGAAAGGCTGTTCACAAATGTACAACTTGCGAGAGAAAAAATGCCATACTTCAGCAGCAATTGATGAGTGACTTACTCCTTGCAAGAGTCGAGCAGAATAGACCACTTATCGTCGACAGAAGCCAATCAAAAGCTACATGTGTATATTTTTGTGCCTTATAGCACAAAAGCAATACATATTGAATTGGTGGGTGATCTAAGCACTGATGCTTAGATCAGTAAGCATCAGTGCTTACATCCCTGATCTAGCACTGATAGTGATCATTTTGGGTGCATTCAAGAGATTTACTTCTCGTCGTGCAATCTGTAGTGGCGACGTACGCAGCATCGATAAGAAAATCCAAGCACTCTCTCAATAAAAATGACAACTAAAACGATAAGTATCCTCGCGAGGAGACTTTTTGTTAGCCGTCTGGTGGTTAATAGCATAATGTAGCATAATTTAGTTTAATCAGAAATTTAGTTGAAAATATCGACATGAGGCACACAGCATTATAAGATCGCTTTTCATTTTTATTAAATTTCAAATTAATTTATTATTTGGAGCGAAATTTTAGAATCGAATTTTTGTTTTAGAAATATATAAACTTGAAAATTTCGTAAAATCGAGAGAATTTACGACACGAAATTTTTATAATTCTAATTTTTTAAATTGTTGTTATAAATCAAATTTTCAATTTTACAGAAAACCTCAAATTGAAAAATTCTATAACCTGTTTGCCTTTAAATTTAAAAGACGACACCAGGTTCAAATCAAAAATAATGCTTCTACGAACCAACACATAATTGGAATTTCAATCCAAATTGTTTAAGTTTGTGAATCGGATCTTTTTTTGAATGATGTGATCATTTGTTGGTGCAGTCTATGTGATGCTTCGACATCTTAAATGTCTTTCGCCATTTATTCAAAGTTTTAGCTCATATTGGACTAAGAGTTCACCGATCACAATTAGATTATAAAAAAAAACATGTTAAGTCCTCACAATGCATTGTGGTTTGGACCTTTTTGTTCCGCAGAGCAAGTTTTGGGATCTGAGATCCCTGTATAGTTAAAGAAAGCAAAATATTTTTCTGAATCATTGATTCAGCATCTGACATTTCGCACTATGATTAGTTGACTAAAGAAAATTCATTAAAAGTGAGTTAATAAAAGAGACTCAAGGAATCAAGTTTCAAGCCAGCCTATTCGGTGTCCTTAAAATACATGCGTACCTTTCGCCAATAGCTCTTGAACTTATGTAAGTTGCCAAAATTTCGGAATGCCGAAAAATTCAAAATATACAATAAGAAAATTAAAAAACCCCTATTGGCGATTTTCATCAAATGTAGTTAGCGTTGGTTTCTATGTAAGTAAAGGGGACGAGTATTGTTAAATTCAACTGTTTGACAGTTCTGATCACCCTTGTTCTATGGTTAAATTTTGTTCATATTGTTTTCACCAGATGTCAGCTACTTTGTTGGAAATCGCGAATATAACATACCAGCCTTATCGAAATTCGAACACAGTACTGCTGTTTGATCGGGTCTTAAGACCAGCATTCATATTGTTGTCACATAATTATATTGCGTAATTTAATTGTACGTGCATAAAATAAAAAACATCGATGACATTTAGTTGACGTTCGAAAAGTCGCAATTTATAAAAATGAAAGTCAGGTACATCATAGCTTATGTGACCTATTGACATCTATGAATGACTGGTATGAACTAACCAATCATTTAGGAAAGTCAAAAATTTACAGAACAACTATGAACAGTTACTTGTGGGTTTCGACGAAACATTTTTGGTTTTCATTGGCCGTGCAACATGTTGCAACGAAGACCTTTGAACTTTTTTTTTTTTACAATATAACTGCAAAAGCGACGTTTTTTTGTAACTTTTAAATTAAAATAAAATTTGAAGTAAAAAATTTTTACCAGCAACAAATTTTCTGAAACAATTTTGTTAAACCCCAAATTTGCTTAAAATATATTTAACTCGAGGAGAAGAGCCCGAATGTAATCCTCTCCTGTTCGAGGTTTCGCAACCAAAAATAGAAGCAACCAGAAAAATAGCGGACGTACCCCCGACTTCCAACTTGAAATTGGATTGTCATTAACAAGTATGCTGATGCTGCTCAAGGAGCAGTTCTGTTTTGTTGCTAATAGTAACAGCAGGCTAAAGCTTAGTGTAAGGTACCATTGGTGCAGTGCCTCACGGATGTCAGTAACGCAAGAAGGAGACAAGAACGTAAATATTTAGGCTACCTAGCTAAATTACCAATTTCAGAATTTATAATCTAAAACCGTGTGAGTGTAACCATATGTAGATATTTCATTAGAGGCATCAACAAACCAGAAGCTCGGAAAGCCTGAAAACAAAAACCAATCCAAAGAGTTAATCAATTCAACAAATAGATGAGGATTCACCCCTTTCCTGTGGAAAGACAAAGCCAAAATTTGGCAACAATATTGAGTGATAAAACGTCGACATCAAAATCAAACTTTTTGAATAGAGGCGCAAGGGAACAGAGTAATCTACTTCCTAACCGAGTCCTCAACAAAGATGCCTTTACAATAGAATGCCGCGATAAAATGTTGATTACAAACACCAAAGGAAATTTGCACATGCGTATTGCGCTTTGACAAAGAGAGAATAGATGGAAAAGGTTCAGGTTTATCATGGTACTGCGACAAAATGAGTACACTGAACCAAGAATAGGACATTTTTAAGGTATCACGATTGGTAGCGTTAAGTAAGCCCCCTAAAATTGATTAAATTATAAAAAATCTAAGGGTGATACGAGTATACAGTTATGTGATGAAATTATTTATTAATTATACTCATTGAGGAAGATTTTATTTACGGGTTTGCCAGTATTTTCTCAGATTAGATAAGCTTCTCGCCAACGGGAAAATCAGTCGATTATCGTTAGAATGTAATGATGGGCAATCGATTGGGACAATGTTCCAACTAAGTCCATGTAGGTATGTTCAAATCTGTCACTTGGTCGCTCGAATTTACTAAGCTCTAATTTTGTGTGGCGATGAACTTATGACTTTTAGCATCCGATACAAGAGTTTCTGGCATTCATTCTTGGAGCGAAATACTGCGAAGCAATTAATTTACGCATGGCAAGGATGCCGCCCCGGTGGTACAGTGGTTAGCATACTTGCTTTACGCTCCGGAGGTCCCGGGTTCAATTCCCGGCGGGTGATGAAAAAATCACGGCTGGTTAAGGGTAGGATCAATGAATTAATCACTCATTATCCGTTAACAAAAATGATTACGAAACTTCAAAATGAAGCGGCCAAATCCCCCTATGGGATGTAGCGCCAGCGAAAAAAAAAAAAAAAAAAAGGATGACGGGATGTGAAAGTCGCGCTGGCTATCGAAAATTGTGCATCGGATATCTTTGGGGACGAAGATCGGATACCTTTGGAGATAATTGCAGGTTTATTTTTGATTTCGAATTCCGAAAAATCAATTTCCACCAAATGCCGATGACTGGGCGATAACAGTTCCGCTGAATGTGGAATAAAGCGGTGGTAGTAGTTCACCATATCCACAAACTGCTGTATTTGGTGAATTTACATTGACTCTGGAAAGTTTAACATGGCTTCAACTCTGTCTTTTTTAAAAATGCAAATTACTTCAAGCAGAAAATGCATTATGAAGCTTTAAAATTGCTAAAAAACTGACTCGAAATGTTTAATATGTTCCATCTCGGAATAACGCGCAATAAAGGAATCATCGATATATGAAAAGACAAGTCCAGTACTTTTAGAACGTTCCTTAAGGAATCACTGTAATGTCTGAGTTGAGTTGCGATACCATAAGGCATTCGAATGCAAGAATGGTAAGTAATCGCTAGTTTATCAATGTCTTCTGCAGCCATAGAAATTTGACGATATGCCCTAACCAAATCTATTTTCGAGAAAATAGGGGCACCCGCGGTGAGTTTAAACGAGAAATTGTGTAGAGAATAGGAAATCTATCCGGGATGGTGACCGTATTGAGCAGTTGATAGTCTCCATAAGTTCACCAGTCTTTATCTTCTATCATAAAATTCGGTATTTACAGTTTTCAGTTTGGTTGCGCCAAGTTGTCGCTGGCACAAGGTAGTGAACTACGTTATGCTGAACTGGGAGATTGTAATTCGGAACCTCAGTGAGGCCGGGATATTTCTTCACAAAAACGTCGCATGGCTTGTTGCGACTTAAATTATTTTAAAGTTGATGTATTAGCGATGGTTTCATTCCACGACAAGGGATGGGTGGAGGAACGCCTGAGGCTGAGATTGAATATCAAAAATGTTGCGCCATAAGTGAAAATTGTGATATCGTTTGCTGCGATAAGAATACAAACGGATATACTTCAGTCCCCCAAATCAATCAGAAATTGTAAGTGGTGTTCATGACCGCGTTTATGAAAAGACGGCGGGACGAGAGAGCACGATTTTTTATGTTTGGTGCCTAGAGAAATTAGAAGAAGGTCACCTTTGCGAGACTGCCGGTAGGAAATTGCATGGTTGCGTGGGCCTGAGACGAAACGACGGTAATAGTAGCAGAGTCCAGATGATCTAGAATCCAAAGCAATTGTTGGCGAATGTTTGCTGGAGATCTGTTAGTTGACGTTCCGTCTGGTTCAGTTTATTCCTGTTAGTAGCTCTTAGATATTTTGCTTGCTGTCTCGCGCTATAATTGTTTTTTATTCGTCTGGCAAACGTTTTAGAGAGGTTTATGAGTAAATCTGCGTTTACTAAAATGGAATCGCCTGCTTTTTATTTCTACGGTTCGTATCACTGGATTGTGAATAAAACAAAACAATTCAATTTATCACTAACGAATTTATTTATTTAACACCAAAAATTAACACACCACAATTTATTAACAAAAATTCACAAAATCACTTATTATAATGTTTGCACAATTCTATACAGTTCCCTTTTACCTTTTATTTCGCACTAAAACACATTTTAATTTCCTTTCAACCTGATCTATGGCTTCAGGTTAAACCAAATACTAATAATTTAATTCGAACTCGTTCGCTCCTTACATACTCAAACCAAAACTTCTCGAAATTTCATGATTGTTCCGGTAAGAATAGTTTAGAGACATTTAGAACAATTCTATCACGGAAAATTCCATTTTAGTACAGTAGAACTTTGCGCTATCAATTAACTTATTCTATATTCTATCCTAGGTGTAACCGTAACAATTATTTTTGCTACGACCGATGTTAATTTTTGTTTGCTTATACATAGCTAAGTACAGATTTTAGCACCTACAAGTTTAAAAATCCTTTTTGAAGCCCTAACATCACATAGCCAACAAAAAAAAAATATTGAAATTCCTCAAAAGAATGGAGATTATCTCAGTTTCTTCCGTTTATATAGTGATAGAGTTGCCACTTTGCTTAGTCGACCATAGATCATGAATAAACGTGAGAATAACTCCTACATTAAACGGGTTTTAGACTACGAAACTTATCAATCGAACGTCTTCCTATAGTAAATTGATAGTGACAGTACTGTTTGAGTCCATAATGGCAGGCGTCGCAGTACTAAATCTTTACATTTGTGTCACTTGTGTGTATTTGCATATTCGGCCTTAATTTTGGAGCCATTCATACACCAGCTACCACAATTTCTTTTTTTCAACCTAAGTCTGACTTTGTTTCTTAAGGCACGTATAAGTACTGAGGCACGTATATAAACCGAATTACTAATCACGTCTCTGCAGATCGACTGTTTGGAGGTTTTGATAATTTTGACCACCAATAATACTACCTACTTTGCCTAGTTCCACAACACGGAAAAAAATAAACTGGTCCTCAGCTAAGAAAACGGACTTTCAATTCAAGAAAATCTACTTTTTCTTGATTTAAAAGCTAATTTTCTTATTTCTTTCAAATTTTTCTTCATTTCAGAAACACAATTCTTACATAAAGAAAAACTCGAAAGAAATAAGAAAATTAGCTTTTAAATCAAGAAAAAGTAGATTTTCGAATTAAAAGTCCGTTTTCTTGGCTGAGGACCAGTTTATTTTTTCCCATGAAGCAGAGCTCTAGGGTAACCTAGTAGTATACCTGTCTATTTAAGAAAGCAATCCTTAGTTTCTGTTCCCCAAAATTTTATAAAAGCTTTGAAAAGAGGCAAGTAAGATTAAATAAAACCTCGATTTTCCAAAACCCGGTCTAATTACAAACAAAATCACAATGCAATGGAACGCGATTAGACAACTTAAAAATATTGAAATAATCACCATACAACTATTTTATGTTTCAGCATGTAACCAAACGATTTTTTTTATCTACATACATACATATAATTATATAATAATTATATTCATTTAATTTCGTATAGAAAAATGAGTGAAAAATAAAAATAAAAATTGTGCTCAACATAAAATTCAATTTCAATTAAATTGTTTCACAATTAATATTAAAATTAATTAAATATAAAAATAAAAATTTAAATAAACAAAAAAAAAAGTTTAAACTAAATGCTAGAAACTATCTGGAATAGATGCATGTTCTCTAGTATTGTATAGAATATGTTTGAAGGGAATGAGTTAGTCTCTATATAAAATACTAAACTGATGTTGCTATACGAGGCTGTTTGTGTGATGCTTAGAGGAGTGCGAGATAATAATATTATTATCATTCGTGTTATTGTTGTTGTTGCTTTAGTACTTGCTATAAATGAAAATGCATTGTTTTTATATTTAACAACAGAAAAACTAAATTTGTTGTTTTTGTTGTTGTGTTGGAAATATTTTTTGAAAAATTGGATAAAAATAATGATAATTGATAAAATGGGATGAGTGTCGAGTCGGAGTAGAGAGAAAAAAAAAAACTAAAAATATGAGGCATACGAAATGGAATGAGAATCAAATTTTTTTTTGTCTAGTTTATGTCTATATGCAGCTCCAATTGAAAAATTATTTTTCACTAAAAGATAGATTCGAATATGTATGTATCTGTATAGTCTAGCGAAAGTTGTACATGTATACATAATCTAGATTAAAGTGTGATATTTCATTAAAGCACTATCTTCCGCGGAAACTAAAAACTTTAATTTTTAGGAAGACGACAACAAGACTAATCCACCATCGCACACCATTACTATAAGACCAGCAACAATATTAATAATTAAACGAAGAAACGTAAGAACGCTCATATTTACTGAATGGAGAAATGATAGAAAAGACGACATAATGCGAAACAACAACAATAATGAACGAAGAAAATGTTAATTAAATTAATTAGTCGCGTTTTAATAATTATCATTATAATTATAATTAGTTTAATTAGAATGTTTGTTATTAAAACAAAAACTCGCCGTAATGAGATACAGAGGAGTGAACTCTAAAAATACACAAAACAATTTTTGTTTTTTTGTTTTATTACCATAAGTAGCTACTGTGGTGTATATACAGTATATGTGATATTTAATCCCCCACCCAATTTGGTTTCTTATATATTTTCGAAATTCTTTGATGTGCCGTTTATGGTTGTTTGTTTACAAAAATACAAAAAAAAAAATTAAATTAATTTTGAAATGGTTCACGTAATTTTATAATTACTTACCATCTTATTGGAATGGTTTAATTAAAAATAATTTTATGATGGGTGTTCTCACGTTACAAGGAACAATTATTTGTACTCAATCGTGAAATTGTTGTATTTTCAAATAGTATAAATTCGCAGAAAGCTTTTCAAATTCATGTATAACTTGTTTGTAATATTTCCGTAATCTACAGATAGAATCTCAGTTTCTTCATTGAACAAGGCAACATATGGAAAAGAGAAGTTTCCGAAGTATTTAGAAAATCTGGTTGGATCATGAACAAAACCAATCCTAGAAAAAAAAGAAAAGCATAATCATCTCCAGAATATATATATATATATATATATATATATATATATATATATATATATATATATATATATATATATATATATATATATATATATATATATATATATATATATATATATATATCAAGCAAACTAAACATTAATATCGAGTAACTTATCAACTCAGTACAATGGAGAAAATCAAATTAAAAAGAGAAAAACAGCCTCCTCCTATTAACACAGTTAATATCAAAGACCATCCGACTACCAAAACTCTGACGGCATGAATCACGGACAAAGACGTCAAGCTGGTAGCACAAATAACGATTTCTGGAACGTAAATGTCCCAGGCTCAGATTCTTAAAGAAAACTAACTATGAAGCTTAATGCTGAGAAAGTTCAGAGGAACACTTATGGAAATGAAAAACCAATTAAGGTCATGGCTAAATTGAGGATGCTAATGTTTGGCAATGAGGAACATATCTAAAAATTTTATGACATTCGATCAAATCAAAATATGAAAATCAGAATTGAATCAATAAAGAAAAGTCGCTGCTCTGTAGGCGTGTCAAATGCGCTGGTAACCAATTTTCGAGCATGTGCACATTAGCTAGTTACTCGATAGCCAAATGCATTAATTACAAGCAGCAATAATCAGGAAATTACCGTGGATGAGAATTGGCTAAAGAACTACAAAATATAAGGAATCGTGCAAGACCCGTACAGAGACTCGTTGCGATCAATTGACAGATAAATCAGGTAAAAAAATTAACATACCATCTGATCAAATTTGACCCGGACTGGTAAAAAGAACAACATTTTTATGTATATTTTATTACAAATCTTTATTATCGCCTTCAAAATAGGCTCCTTTTGAGTCATAATAGAAGCATGCCAACGGTTAATCCATTTTTCCACACATATCGGGCCTGGATAGCCTTTAGTTCCTTCAGCGAATTTTTTTTTATGGCTTCAATCGGCTCATGGCGCGTTTCCTGCGGAGCGGATATTTGACTTTCGGAAACAGGAAAAAGTCACAGGGAGCCAAATCTGGTGAGTACGGTGGCTGAGCGATGAATTTTGTTTAGTGTTTGGCCAAAAATTAAGTCACAATCGGGCTGGAATGTGACGGTGCATTAACGTGGTGAAAAATCCATGAATTGTTTGTCCACAAATCCGGCCGCTTACGACGAATTGCTTTACGTTTTATTGACCGTTTGACCCTTTGGAACGAATTCATGTGTACCACACCACGGTAATCGATGAAAACGATGATCATACTTTGATTTTCGACCGACTTTGACGTGGTTTTTTTCGGTTTTGGGTCATTTTTGGCACGCTATTTGCTAAATTGTTAGACAGTTTCGACTCGTTTGAAATCAAAGCTTTCGACATCGATAACTATAATGATTTTAGTGCTTGCTGGGTTGATTCATTTAAAATTAACTTAAGTTTTCCACTCCAAATTTACCTCGTTTGCGCTTCAATTTCAACCTTTTACTAATCAAATTAAGCCTTTTGATTATTCGAATTTTTCTGGAGTAACCGAGATTATACCGCGGTTTATTCTAGATTTCTTAAGTATTTCTACATTTCTGTCTAGGATTATTCGAATTTTGTATGGCAATGATCTGCGCTTATCTTTGAGTTGTGGGAACTTACAAAATTACACATATAAATCTGAATCGTTATATTTAGTAGATTTTTCGAGATTTCGATATTTATTCAATTTCCTAGGTTATTCGAAATTATTCAAGAATGTCCACGTTATTTACATTTTACATGGCGGTAATTTCCTTTGAGAATTAAAGATGGGATACAACGATCAGATTGCGGATTAGGCTCTCAAGCATGATTCAAATCTGTAACAGCATGAAACCATAGAGATATGCCGTATGCTGGGCAGACCGAGGGTAGTAAGATGTCTGCATAGGATCAAGCCAATAGACCTAGTGAATGGGGTCTCACAACCACATCACAGCTTTATGGTTCTCTAAATTAAAAGAATGTAACTAACCGGTTCCGCTGAAACTTGTTTAGCTATACTTTCGATTGAATGTAACGGCGGGCTTGTAGACGTATTGCGACTCGGAGCTGATCAATTTCGCAATTTGATATGACAACATAATCGCTTTTAATTCCTCGATCTTTGATTTGACTTGATTAGTATATAGTATCTATATAGGATAAACATTTATTTTCCTGTCGAGCACAAGCATTAGTGTTAATACTCTCTAATGTAAGCGATGATTTCTTAGTAGACTACAGTATACAGTATATAATTTTTCAGTTGGTTTGAAAGCAGCAGTTTGTACGCATCTGGATAAATGAAGCAACTGGTTCCGCTGGTTATTATCTTGCGATACGTACTTGTATCCAAATCAATTTGATGTTCCAACCGTCTTCTTACAATCGAAATTCATAAGAATGCTTCTAAGGTGGAAGCTAAGCCATTGTCAGAAACAACGGAATCTGGAATCCCATGAGTCGTATTGAGCACTCGTAATGATTGTATTACACGTTGAGTGGGCGTTGGTTCGACGTAGCTTACTTCCAACCATTTGATATGAGAATCAATGACAATAAAACACATTGTATTCTGGAGCGGACTACTATTTGGCCAAGGAGTTTTAAACAGGACCACTATACTCATTCTATTTTCAGCGCGACGAAGTATCTTATAATTGTACGACATAAGGAAAATCCTTCCTTAGTAAACTAAAATTCCATCCAAATCCATTTTTGATTTGCGTCCAATAAACGATGGAGAGTTTCTGCGAGTGTACAGCTTTCAAGCAAAATGGAATAATAAAAATCAAGCTCGGATTTTATCAAACCTGCTGATCTCCAATTAAATACAGATTTGCCTAAACATGGAAGAATTTCATTTAGACAGTCAACAAGTGCAAGAGCCATGTAATGATACAATGTGTCACTGAAGTAAGGTAAAACTCTTACTTCGATGAAAACACCAAATTAAAGACGAATTTCCCTAAACACACTTTTGTGAGTAACAGTCATTGAATTACTGTACTAGAATTGTCCGTTATTGCCAATAGTGCACACTTAGAAATATTGTGATCTTTTCTTATACAAGTGGTGCATCTAGTCATATAAGACACAAGTAGTATCACATTTCGATTTAAAGCTTTCGTCAAACATTTCATGGATACAATTAGTATCACAATTCATAATAGTTTTAAACATCAAACACAATATCGTTCAATTACAGTAAAAATTGCAAATATTATGTAGACAATGTACACTTCTATGTTTGTTTAGAGAACTGGTAAAGTTTGGTATAGTGATTTACAATAGCTTCAAAATATTGGAGGTGCGCCAACACAAAGTATGTACTATTTGCAACGCTCAACTACACGATGTATGTATAAGTGCAGTCCTAAGTCGAGACGCTGTAAGGACTTATTCTGGCATCTATGAAGCCTTTGCTTTTCTTTACTACGTAAAGCTCGGTATGCTGCTCGCGCTAAGATAAATTTTCCATACAAATTTGACGTAAAATTTAGCTAGCGAAATAACAAAAAAATATTTAGCTCACGATTTCGCAGAAGCGGTACGCAGCTGACGTGAAAATTTTGTAGTTATCTCATTCAAATACAGACTGCGCTAGTGGAAAATCTACAAACGTTTTCGCAGCAATTTATCTGCCTAGCACAATAAAATTGAGATAAATTTTGACAGCGACCAAAAAATAAACATTTATTTTTTTAATTCGCAAAATGGAGTACAGTGAAGAAGATCTAGACAATAGCTGCGGCGCCAATAATAATATTGTCTTCGTCAGTTGAATCCATTTGATAAAAATCACTCAATACTTTAATATGTAACTTTTAATTTAAATTTTTATTAAAATACTTATTTACATAGGACTACAAATACTTATTTATAGGACAAATAAAACAAATGTCAAAATTTATCTCTACATAATCTTTTTAGCTTGTGAATTTATCTGTAATTTAGTGGAGACTTGTGGAGACCGCGTTAAAATGTATCTTAGCGCGAGCTGCATACTGAGCTTAAAGAAAGTAAACACGGCGGAATTCATATAAAAATATGAAATTTTTGTTTCTTAAGGAGGGTGCCGGCGCCGTGTCAAAAATCACCGTTAAATATTTTATACCATATTTTGAACTGAAAATGACGAATAATTTCATAAATTACAAATGTACACCTAAACCTATTTTCATAGGCTTCTCTTTTGCACGATTTTATCTTTCAATTGAACAAATTGTAAAGCAAAAAACAAAATATAAAAGTATAGGTTTAGATGCAAATATATGAATACACCTACACCCGATTTTACACAGTTCTATTTACACTTTTTGTTTTTTTAAACCACGGGAACGTATCTACCGTTTAAAAACAGGATTATGTGTATTCAGTTAACAAACATAAAGTATAATTTAAAGACAAAACGAATCAGTAATCACATAGTGGTCTCTGATTCCAAAGTCAGCCCGTATCCCTGAATTACAGTTTCTTTGCTTCCTTTTTCCACTGATTTAAATTTGTTTCCACATAATATTGGTTTTTATAAAGCATCATTGTTTCAGTGATTGTGGTGCTATTTTACAGTGAGTAGATTTTTCGTCGGAAGTGAATTTGTTTCTTAAGTAACGCTATTAGACAAAGTTACTTACTTAAGTATTTGTTATTTATTTTTAAGTATCTATAACGGGAAAAATTGTCTTCTAAAATATTCTGTTCTGAAAATACATCACTATTTTAACAAAGATATGGTTAAAATCGTCTTGTTTTATTTAATTTATTTATTTAATTTTGATTTCAGCATCTATGCATCAGTTTATGACATTGATCATTTTATACATGACGCACAATAATCTTTCAAGCGAAGACGAAATTTAGAACTCCAGATGCTTCGTGAAATCGACACAATCACATAAAACGGAAAATGTTAGAAAAATTAATTTCTTAAGATAAACTAACTTGTAACTTAATATAAACCATATTAGCTCTTTCTAATGGGGTGTTTCGAAACAGGCTCAGATTATTCGAGTTTGTTAAAATTTTCTAGATCAGCGGTTCTTAGAGTAAGCATAGATAAAGTATATTGGTGACTCCGTTTTTGGTTTACTTGTTTTATAAATACAATTAATACAGTAAATTTACCGCCATACTTTTTCACTGTGAAGTGATAAATTTAATTAGTTTCGTTTGTCAAATATATCAACCATATAACACAGGTATTTCGGTCTAAAAAGACCAAAGTATTGAAATCCTGTCAAAAATGAAAAATTTGGTTGTTTCACTTTTCTTTAAAAGTCCCTGAGTCTGAAAAAGCAACAATCAAAAAAATGTCCGTCAGTCTGTCTGGATTTCTGGAAATGTGGTCAAGGAGGAGATTTGAACAGCTTTTAGAGACTGTACGTCAAGAAGGTGTGGAACCTGCCATACAATTGACCCAAAACACCTATGGTTATATAAATATTTACATGATTGTTTAATATATGTTGGCTTAGTTATTGAATTGGGCATTGAATTTAGAGTTGATTTGAAGGTTAAGTTAGGGGCCAATTTGCGGGTTCAGTTGAATCTGAGTTGAAGTTGAGTTTGGCTTGGATTAGGATGTAATGAGCAGTTTACCAATTTTTTATATATGCTGGTTTGAGGATTGAGTTTGTCATATTATTTGCGGTTAAGTGGAGGGTTGAGTTGAATTCCGTTCGCGGGTTGAATTAGAGCTGAGTTGGGGTTGGATTAGGGTTCAGTGAGCGGTTAAAATGAAGATTTGTGATTTTTTTTATAAACATTTTATTGGGTTTCTATGGAAATGGGATTCTCAAATTATTTTTAGATGATGTTCTGGAATATGGCCAATCAGGATGTAACTTGCCTATTTTTCAATCGATTGTTATGAAATTTGACATGTGAGTTTAAATGGGATTCTAATATGTTTTTTGTATGACGTTATGGAATATGGCCAAGTATGATGGAACTTGCCTATTTCTTAACAGGTTATGATGAAATTCGACATGTGCGCTGAAAATGGGATTCTAAAATAACCGATTCTAACCGATTTTAGTGAAATATGACATCCGCGATGAAAATGGAATTCTAAAAAAAATGTCGGATAAAGTTCTGAAATCTGGCCAAGTATGATGGAACTTGGCTATTCCTTAACCAATTATTATGGAATTTGATATATGCCTTGGAAATGGGATTTTAAAATGATTTTTAGATAGAATTCTGGAATATGGCTAAGTAATCTATAACTTCCCTATTTCTTAACCGATTTGTAGGAAATTCAACAAATGGGTTGGAAACTGCATTCTTAAATGATTTAAATATTAAATTCTGCAATTATGATATACCTTAGCTATTTTTAACTGATTATGATGAATTTTGACATTTCCAACTAATAGAACGAAATGTGACACAAAAATTATTTTTGGATGAGGTTGTGAGGAATATGTCAAATTTTACTAAAATACGTTATTAAATAGATAAGTTTAATCCTAATTGGCCATTGTAAAACCTGTATAGGTGCCAGATATTTAAAAAAAATCCACACACCTTGACCAATTTGAACCAAACTTTACACAATTATGGTTTTTGGAGGTTGACCTAAGAGATTCAGTTTGGGATTGATTTGGAGTAAACTTAATTTTGCAGACCGAAATTCTGATCACCTAATGAGGTTTCAGCCCTCTATATTTTCAACATTCAGTTTTCGTTGCAGAAATAATAATTTATGGTTTAGTATCTTGCAACACTTATAATAGAACCTCGACTCCTCTAGCGTTCAGCCCCTTGAAATTCAACTAACTACAGAAAAAGGCTTTCATACTCTAACCCTAGTTCAGTGCAGACGCCATTTGAGGTTGCGACATCTGTTTCAATATTATTCGAGATGTCGAAAATTTGAGCCTATTCAAACTATACGATTTCTCTTTATTTCTGAAATTATCCGAAACAATTTTAAGACTTCCAATATTGTTCGAGTTTTCCATGGCTTCTTGTTGAGCTGAGTGTCAATTTTAAATTTGATAAGTTTACAAATTTTTGGGAATTTCCCTATTTTCCTATCCTTTTTTGTAAATTTTTGATAGAGACCTATAGATTTTTCGATATCATTGAAGTTGTGCAGGATCATTCGGGTTTCTGAGAGTAGACCTTATCTTAAGAGGATTTCAATTCACTCAATAACTAAAAAATATTAAGTTTTTGGCTATAAAGTTAGATAAACTATTTAACTACCGTGGATTACAAAGTGCTGCAGAAGTCATCCATAAATGGTCCACATCCATACACTTAAAAATTTGGACTGGTAAGCGATACTTACTTCAAAAGAACACCATGATGGCTGATGGCTGAGACTAAAAGACTCACGCTTTTAAAGAAAGTTTCAAACTAAGAAAAGTTTACAATTCATATTCTTTATAAATAATGCTGATACTAAATATCAATATAATATGATAATTTTATTGCTTCAATGAAATCATGTTTCATATTGCAATTTTTACTAATTGCAATTACAATTTTGTTTGTAATATCAAACTTACACTTCTCGGGTCATTTTAAAATGAAAGCTGAAATTGAACTGTAAATTTTGTATTGTAAATTTCACTCAAATTTAAACTCAATTCCTCCTTCAATTTTGTCAAATCGAGTTTGAAACTTAGCCTATTTGTATTCAATATATCACAAAATTTCTATCTAATTGCAAGGAAAATTTTGGAATTCAAACTCATTTTGAAATTTTTATTTTTTTCACATTATCAACATATTCAGCAATATGCTGAGAACAAAAATAAAAATTTCAAAATGAAATATATATAAAAATCATCGAAAAAATTAAAAATTTATAAGAATTCAAACCGATTTTTTTCCTTAGAATTTTGTTCTCACTAAACACAAAGTTTTGCTCAAATTTATTTTATAATTGTAACTTAGTCTTTAATTTCCTCTTGCCAGCCGAATTCGAAATATAAACTCAACATTTAAACTAAAAACTAAATTACAGTTATGTTTTTGCTCAAGTCTAAATTACTATTCAAATTCATTTTCTATTCAACATTTTATTCAATTGCGGCTTTAAATTGAAATACTTCGATACTTACTTAGATTTCTGCTCAAAATTCCGATACAGATTGGACAAACTTCTCGACCCAAACTAGAGTTTTAAATTCTATTCTAACTCAGCATTTCTATTAACACTTATATTTTTCTTAAATTTCTAGTTTCATTTCAGCCACTATTTTGTGTTAATTAAGTTTGGAATTCAAACTCAATTTTTAACTGTTTTTCAATTAAATTTCATCAAAATTTCTGCTCAAACCCTCGATTGAAATTGAATTGTTAAACCAAATTTTATTCAAATCTTGTTTTACCCCGTTCTAAATCAAAATTTTAGCTGGAATAATGTTCACTAAATTTTTAAAACTTACTCAAATTATTATTAGAGGCAGTCCGGATTCCAAACTCAAGTTTTAAGCTATAAGCTCGTGTATTTGCTTAAACCAAATTGTAATTTAAACTATATTTCTAGCGAAAGCTTTAATTAAGATTTTATTCAATTACGTTTTAAAACTGAAATGTTTCTATTATAAAACAAAAGCATTCAGATTATTGCTCGATTCTCGATTATCTGTGTTTAGAATTTAATCTCAGTCACAAGTGCATTACATATTTTGCTACAATTATGTTTATGTATTTCCTAAATGAATATCACAATTTCTACATAAAGTTTCACTCAAATTCATTATATCTAGCTTAAAAATCAAGAAATTTTTTCTTTTTAAAATTTCGGTATCTTAATCAATTTCCTCTCTGTCGAACGCAGTTGACCACTTTAGAGTAATTATATGTTCAAAATTCCATTTATCATTTCGTTCTACTTCGAAAACAGCTTGGAACTAAGTTACTAGTCTGAATACCACTCACATATTAAAAGGAAAATAACAATAATTAATTAGTAGGATACGTAATTATGTATTTGTTAAAACTTTAAATATCACTCAACTTTTTATTTTAATTTAATTCAATGAGCGTGGCCAAAATTACAATCAACATTCAAGTACAGTTTGGAAGTTTAACTCAATTTCGGATTAAAATGTCACTCAAAGTTTGGAATGCCAAAACCATATTTTTAAATTTAAACTCCTAATTCAAATTTCACTCAAAATTTCGGTTATAAATTTCTAAATTAAATTCAAAGGAAATGATTTGGTTGCTTGAGATCAAATCTCGTATTGCAACCCAATTCTTACCTAATTGCAATTAAAATTATTTATTTATTTATTTATATATAAATGTAGTAAGTAGTAAATGTAGTTTGTATTAGGAATACAAAAAAAAAGTGTTTTTAAATGCTAGACTGCCACCCAATTACTTAACTAATAACCATCACCACTAATTAACATGACAATGAACCTAATAAGAAAAAAGAAAATAAGAAATAAAGAATTCTACATAACTGCTGACTAAAGAATTATGATATATTATGTATAGTATAAAAAAGAAGAAACTATAGAAGTAAACTGTTAAAGAGTAAAATTAAAATGTTGAAAGTATTTATTTCTAAAAATGGCTGGGGAACTAGATCTTCTAATATTAATGTCCAAATTGTTCCAAATGCGTATCCCTCTAACAAAGAAAAACGAATTCATCAATTTACATTTATTTCTGGCTGGCTTCAACATTTGCATGCGATCAGAATATTTTACCTACTTGTCAAAAATATATTTCGGTTGTTGGTGTCTTAAAAGCTTGTAAATAAATAATCACACTCGAAAAGTATATAATTTATGAAGAGAGCAACCGAATAGCAAGTTGGAATAACAAGAGATATGGTCATATTTTCTAAGTCTGAAGGTTGATTTACATATGCGACGTGCGACGTGTGACGATAGCTTCTAGCCAATCAGAGACGAATATTTTGACATTCGCCACACGGCACACGTCACACGTCGAGAGATGGTTTAATTTTATGTTTTCCGTCACGGTCGCACAAACACATACCAATTGCTGTATGTATAAAACGAAATAGTAGGCTTTGACGAAGCTTTTTTGGAGAACAAAAATTAAAATATAAAAAAATTTATAAAGTGTGCGTGGCGGAACTCGTCACAAATGTAAATTGTTGACAAAAAAGTGTCACGTTTATTTCCACTTGCCACACGTCGCACGTCGCATATGTAAATCAACCTTGAAGACATACCTGACACAACTATTAAAGAGCATTTGTAACTCGGAGAAGTATTTCATTTGCAGATCAAGAAAGACCACATCACTATAAAGAAAATGAGGATTTACAAAAGATTTGACCAATCTAAGTATGAGTTCATTCGAAAAGCATTTAGTCGTAGCTCAGAGCATTCTAAGTAAAAATATTATCCTCCTATTAACTCTTTCGATGTGCGAGTTCCACATAGAGTTCAATCAAAAGTTAAACCAAGATTGTTAACAATATCAGAGAAATTAATGCTAGCTCCGTTGACAGAAATTTTCGGTAGATCGGACGATATTAAAATAGATTGAGTCTTCTCACTATTAATACCTAGACGATTTTTCACCATTCCACAATTAGGTCTATATCCAAATTGACTTTATTAATAATGTTCACAATACCCGTAGGATTACAGTATCTTAAATTGCAACATAGTCAGCAAATAAATGATTTTTACAATGTGTAATCACTTTCGTCAAGTCGTTAATATACATACATCATAAATAAAAAAAGGTCCTAAAATTGAACCTTGGAGAACACCAGAATAAGTGTTATTAAAACCGGATATGGAATTGTACATGATGACAATCTGTGAGCGATTAGATAAGTATGAATGAACCAATTGACTCGCAGAGGAAGAAAACTTGAAATTTTCTTTGAGTTTATAAATCAGCACCTGATGATCAATCCGATCGAAAGCCGTGCTGAAATCTAGCAACACCAAAGTACAAACCTCCCTGCTATCAACTGCCCTCCGAATATCATCGCTGACTTGGAGCAAAGCAGTTGCTGTGCTGTGATTAGATCTATAAGCTGACTGGAATTCCGATAGAAGGCTTTTGGAATTTAGGTATTCAACTATTTGTGTTTGCAATACTCTTTCAAATACCTTGGATAGCCCAGGCAGCAAACTAATAGGGCGAAAGTCTGATAAATTAGTACATTTTTGCTTTTTTGGAATAGCTATTATTTTAGAATGTTTCCATATCGATGGAAATGTGGAAGTCATAATCAAACTATTAAAGCCGTGCAGCAGATAGCATTCAATATAGGGAAATATCATTTTAACGAATTTAATCGGTATTCCATCAGTACCCGTTGCATCTGATTTAACCGATTCTAGAGCTTGGTGCAGAACAACTATGTCAATGTTCTTAAAGATGGAGTCGCCTTCAAAAAGTGGACTCTGCGTTGAATAATCCACAAAGTCAACCCCTGAAGAGTGGGAACTGAAATATTTGTTTAAGTCATCGACAGAAAGCGAACAGTTGTTAAAATTACCAGGATCCTTAAAGGAGTGAATCGATTTCAAATTTTTTCAAAAAGCTTTAGAATGTATAATGACGGATTCAACACGTTTCAATAATATTTTAATTTGGCTTTAGATTTTGCTACGTTAATTTTATTCCTGATAATTCTAAATTCCTGAAGTAATCTATTGTCTCTAGTGCGTTTCCAACGTTGAAAAATGAAATTTCTAAGTTTAATCATATTTATAATTTCAACATTGAGCCACGGAGGTTTGGAAGGTTTAAGACTTAAAGTTTTAAGTGGAACATGTTGTTCAAATATTTTTCATCAGGTTGTATAATTGAAAATACTCTATTCCAATCAAAACTGCAAAAGGACTCAGTCAATTTAGGGATACCAATATCCTTGAAACTGCGGAAACGTATTATAGGGGTAGATTTGCAAAAACTAACTTTATAGGAGAAATAAATTAGATCATGATCTATGAGCCCAACCGAGATTTGACTATGAAATTCAATTTTGTCAGTATTTGTAATAATCAAATCTAAAAGTGAGGATGCATTGTTCAAAAAGTACGTTGGCTCACTGTTAATGATCTTACAACCAAATTTATTCAACAAACGTAGGGATTTCGTTTGTTTCCGTGATGCTTTATTAAGATCGCAATTAAAATCACCACATAAAATGATATCGGTATAATCCAGAGAATAATTGGTAAAAATGTCTAGTAAATCATCACAGAAAAAGCTTCCCGGGCGGCTTATAGACCACCGCCAATAAGATTTTATGGAGTTCCAACCTTATTTCGACTAGAATTATTTCAATATTAGAAATACAAAGCTTTTGTATCAATGTAAAGTTAATTGTCTTCTTTAAATAAACACATACACCTCCACCACGTTTTCTAGTATTAAATGTACGATCATTTCTTATAATACTATATCTAGATATATTGATAATCGAATCAGGGATGCTATCGTTCAACCAGGTTTCGGCAAAACACAGAACATCGAAGTCCACGTCTTCAATCAAATATTTAATTTCATCTAACTTCGGAAGAATACTTCTAGTATTTAAAAACATAACGTTTAATCCGTTATACATATTAATTGATGATTTAAGAACTGCATTATTAATCATAGATGAAAGGACAGCATTTAGACAACTCGCAATGGTAATGGAAAATATTAAAATTAATCTTAACGTACTAAACAAATACTTAATTAATATAGGCAAATCCAAAATATCTGTAATCATAATAATTGAGTAGCCGCTTATATTTGTAGAAACCAAAGAACACCAAATTTACACTCAAATTTTTACTCAAAACCAAGTAGAATGTCCTAACCAATTTTTAATCTAAATTTCCATACCAATTTTTAACGCAAGTAACATTGTACAACAATTTGTACTATTTGAATTCCATACAAAATGTAGTTTAACCCAGAATCATTTTCTTAATTTCTATTTTAAATTTCACTCAAAATGTTGTTGGCGTCGTGGTTCGAACTATAATGTAACTCAATTAAAATTGTATCGGTTTAATTTGAAACTGAAAATTTATGGATTTAACACCGGAGTTTTTTTTAAATCCACTCGATATTTCGTGAAAACCTTCTGTTTATAACTAAATTTCTGAATAATCTGAAAAGTACGATTAGATTTTGATTTATACTAAACACAAGATGTTGTTCAAATCAAGTTTGTAATTCTAATTAAATTTTCAAATTTTTAAATCTAATTTGTACGTCTTCAAGAATTTATTCAATTACATTTGGGATATCAAATTCTTATTCAGATTTTTGCTCGAAATTCTGATTTTAATTCGATATGTTGCAATTCACCAACCTATGTTGACATACAATCATTACGACCAATTCAGAATTGAAGCTAATTTTGATACCTTTAGATTTCCTTCTAATTTTGATCAAATCAATCGTATTTTAATTGTTACTCGAAATCGATTTCTACTGTACCATTTTGGACAAATAATGCAGTGAGTAATTCACACTTAACGATCAAATTTACATTCAACATTTTCCTGAAACATGGAATTTTTCGGATTAAAAACTAATTTTCGTCTGAACTCATTTTGAAGATGAATAGCATTAAACCTGTTGCTCAAGTGCATAAATGGGGTAGAATTGCATTTGCTACGTTTTTATAGTTTAAGGAATTTTAAGATAATCAGATAAATGTCACAACATGGATTATTTCATTTTTGATAAAGGTCCATACGTTAACGAATAAAAACAATAATCACAAAATCTGTTTTCTAGAAGAACTCCGGATCGTCAAGTGCAGTAAACTACTGAGATATTTTAATTTGACGTTTATTTTGTTCTTAATTTATTTATCTAACTTAGTTGAGTTTAGGCAAAAGTAAAATATTTTTAACTTCTAAAAAAAAGGTATTTGTTGGCCTTAATTTAAAATTTGGTTTATAAATATTTTTGCTTTATCAAGCTATGAAATTCGAATTCGTTATTCTTGAAGAAAAATTAAAAATATTTGAAATAAACCATAAAATATGTGGGAAAACGTAAAATAAACGGAAATATATAAAAATATGTGGTAACATATAGGGCTAAGTCGCTTTTATTTGTTCTAAAACGAATTTTTCGTTTTAGTCCAGGGCATTTAGATCAAAATCGACCGAAATAAAGAAATTTTTAGGGCCAGCAGATATCGAGATGCGGTTTTCTGCATTGTGTTCAGAAAGCTCCCAGGAAAAAAGTATATATCGTGTTGTGAAGCCACATTTTTCGAAAAATGTATTCTGGTGCAATAAATGCATTTTGCAATTGCATAATTACTTACAATATTATAGGAACGACTGGAAACTCGGAAAAATCGCTCGAAAATCGTTACTCGGGGGTTTTCGGGGATGCCGAATTCAATTCCGGCATTATCGCTCGAAAATTGTTACTCGGGGGTTTCCGGGGTTGCCGAATTCAATTCTGGCACTAGAATTACCCGGAAGCGCTCGGAAATGTGTCTCTGCGAGGGTGCCCGGCGGGTGATTGGGGGGAAATTGCAGAGTCCATGGAAATCGCGCGAAAATCGTTACTCGGGGGTTTTCGGGGATGCCGAATTCAATTCTGGCATTAGAATTACCAGGGGCGATCAGAGGTGTCTCTGCGGGGGTGCCCGGCAGGTGATTGGGGGGAAATTGCAGAGTCCATGGAAATCGCTCAAAAATCGGTACTCGGTGGTTTCGGGGATGCCTAATTCAATTCTGACATTAGAATTACCCGGAGGCGCTCGGGGGTGGCTCTGCGGGGGTGCCTGGGGGTGATTGGGGGAAATCGCGGAGTCCATGGAAATCGCTCAAAAATCGTTACTCGTGGGTTTTCGGAGATGCCGAATTCAATTTTGGCATTAAATTACCTGGGGGTATAAATTATAAAAATTTTAATTTAATATTAAATTATATTACACATATTATAAAAACAATTGCTTTGGAAATCTTTTCTGCCTCGGAACTGGATTTGAAAAAGGCACCAAAGCTATCAAGAGAGTAGAGTATCGTTACCGTGGGGACCGGCGCGAACAGACATTTCCAGATGTGGACAATTTAACTAATATTGCCAATGGAATAAGTGGGGATAATGCCAAAGTAACCTGTTATAGAGCTGTTGAAATAGGACTTGAAACTATGCGGGAAATTGTAGGGAGCAACTTCAAGGAAATGAAACTCTCTTTGGCCAAAAAAATTACTTTCATCGGGGCTGAGAAGTGTACCGTTAAAGTTGGCCAACACAAGTTTTCTAACGTAGATCCCCTCATATTATTTCACAGAATTCTCGCACTCAATAAGCCGAAAAGCATGGAATTTTATTTAACATTCGAATTGGCAGCTTAACACCCGGCTATGTTTGACACATAAAGTATATGTTAGATACATAAAGAAAGCATTTGGGAACATAGTTTTTGTTGTTTTCGATGGATACGACCAAATGACCACTAAATCGATGGAAAGAAATCGGCGATGTATGCATAAAAATTCCGCCACCGTACGCATAGCTCCAGATTTCTGGAAGGTCACGACGTTGAGCGCAAGTATAACTCAGGGCAAGTTTTTAGGGAACAGCAAAACCAAAGTCCCAGCTCATTAAATTTCTCCAGGAGGAATTGAAAGGGGCTAATATAATGTCTCAGCAGAGTGTAGCTGATGCGGATGTTGATATTGTGATCAAGGCCATTGAGACTGATTCTGGAAGCCCCAACAATAAAGTGGTCATTGTATCGGAAGACAGTGACGTCCTAACAATCCTTGCTGCTCGCACTCTACCGAATCTGGAAGTGTTCTTGCTGAATCCCCCTTCCCTCAGAGTAGCTGATGTTGTGTATTCTTCCGAAAGCTTAGCATCCAGAAGTGCATGCATCAGGTTTCATATATTACTTCTACATGCTTTCACGGGATGCGACACAACCTGAGCAGTTTTCTATCGGGGGAAAGTAAAATTCTGCGATATTTTTGAGAAATCCGATGATTTACATGGATTAGCAGAAATATTTAAGCAAAAACATGTATCCAGCGATAATTTAATAGATCATGGGCTTCGGTTAGCTTTGCCTCTTTAAGGGGCATCCAAAGAGTTCCGCACGAGCGATAAACCTGCAATTTAGCTCGTCCAAAACTATCGAGCAAAAATGTATGCTGAAGCCAGCAATTCTAAAAAAGTCGATCTTGCACGCATAATCCCGACTGGCAATGCGTTGACCGAGCATATCTATTTTCAAGTACAGGCTTGGTATAGTTCACAAGGTCAAGACGAGACCTTAAATCCGTTGGAATGGGGGTCGGAATTGGAGGATGGAGAGCTCAGTACTGTCAGCATGACCCAGGAAGCCGGTCCCGAGGAAATTTTAAGCAGCATCTCTTGTTCCTTTGAAACCGAATTGTATGTTGTTCTAAAACAAAAAGTAAATTTTAGTATATAAGAACAAAAAAATTGTAACTAAAAAGGCATTCGTAATTCATAAACCAAATAGAGCACAGCCTCTATCAAATTCATTCTTGATATTATATTCAAAGAAGACACTGTTACTCTCCAAAATAAATTTATAGTTAAAATCAAAATAAAATATTTTAAAACTCAATGAAAAATCTTTATTATTAAGCGGAACAGCTGATTATTCTTCACGAATTCGGTAAGTATAACTAACAGCAATAATACTAACATAAAACGGCCCGGTATCTAATGAAATGTTAATGTGCTTCCCTTTGTGAAGAGCCAACAGAACAGGAGCGGTACTTTCAGTACGCGCTTAAGTAATTAGCTAGTTAACATTCCATTAGCTTATCATTCTCCAACTAATCCATAAATTCTGACAATCACAAGTGGGTATAACATTAACCAACCCAACTTGTGAATAAATTATTTAAACAACATTAGAACGTGTACTCACGTTAGTTAGGAACTGTAGATTCTTATCGTAATTGTTTACCTAACTAAAACAAAAGACAACGTATGATATTCTTCAACATTCAACATTCTTCAACATTTAGTTTTAAGAAAGAAGATATATTTAATAGAATATACATCAACAGTGCTCACTTGCATGCAAGCATTGCGATGGCAATTGCTCAAATCAAAAAGGTACTTCCAACCAGGCCGAGGACAGTGACGAGGAAGAAGATGAAGAAGGGGAAGAAGAAGAAGAGTTTGAAAAAGATGTTTAGTATTTAAGTTAAAAATTGAACTTTATGATGAATAATTCGATATTAATAAAAAGTATTATTTTACTATTTGAATAAAGTATTATTTTCATAATTTGTGATTTTTCACTTTCTTCATTACCTTTCCCCGCAGAGTCACCCCCGAGCGCCCCCGGGTAATTCTAATGCCAGAAACCCCCGAGTAACGATTTTCGAGCGATTTTTCCGAGTTTTCAGTCGTTCCTATAATATTGTAAGTAATTATGCAATTGCAAAATGCATTTATTGCACCAGAATACATTTTTTGAAAAATGTGGCTTCACAACACGATATAGACTTTTTTCCTGGGAGCTTTCTGAATACAATGCAGAAAACCGCATCTCGATATCTGCTGGCCTTAAAAATTTCCGATTTATTTCCTAACTTCCCTGGACTATTTGGATTTCCCAAAAAAATAATTTGTTTACCTAAAATACCTAAAAGTCCTAAGCCTAGTTATAACATACAAACTCGGATATTTCACGCTAACTGGGCCCAACTCTATAATAGAAGCTGACCAATTAAAGATTTCGATTATAAAAGTTCCTTCTACAAATGTCATGGAATTACGAAAATGATGTACCAATCCTTCTTATGCCCAATGCCTAAGACTTCATGATTAATGCGATACTACAATTCCATCAAAATATAAGGCATTCTCTGGCAAGCCCAAGAAGAGTCTTCCAATTTCGTGTACAGCAGATCTCCAGAAATTCAACTATTGACAAAAATTATTCCGAGTGGAAGCAATGAGCTGTCGAGGATGGCACCACAATAATTATCTTCATTACCACGTATGGAGCTGTGCACAGCGCTATGTTGGTTCAATTGGTATCACAAGATCGACTAATTGTAAATTTTCCATTCAGTGGATGACATCACTAGATAGAGTGAACGTTTTTTCTCCAGTGAGAGTCTGAGTTCCGACAAACAAACAAAAACTGTCGAACTAACTTAATACTGACACCTCATTGAATCAAAATAAACTCCTGCTGCGTTAATAATATGCGATTTATGGTGTTCCCATTTTATATAAAAAGGTTAAATTCGAATCTTCAGCGAAATCCATTACTTTGTTGGGGCTACACTGAGCTTTAATAGCCTGACAGACAGATGATGATAAGCCAACTTGATTAATTTGAAAGTTGTTTTTTTTAGGCCAAAGGTTTCGTCTAAGGAAAAAAATCTTTCAATTAGTGCTCACTTGTAAAAGCTCAACATTTTAAAAATGTACCTTCAGTAATATGTTCGTTGGTTTGTTTGTTTCATAATTAATTTTTCAGCCGCAAACTATATAAACCATTTTGGTTTACCAACTTATATGCATATACATAGTAGAAGCACAACATAAAAGCTCTAACGAACCATCAACTTATGAAATTACGATAATGAATAGACAAAACTTTATTTTTTTGTACATCGGACACAAGTTTCCGTAGTTACCGTACATACACATTGTAGTTAGACAAATTAATTAATTTTCATTTAACAAAAATTGTTGTTTTCTTCTTCTTAGCTTTCTAAAAATTTTGAATATATTCTGGTCTTCCGAACGATAAAAAATCATATTTTTTTTTTTTTTTGTAAGTCTACCATTCCATCCGTGCATAATTACCCTTCATAATTTTTTAGACCAAAAAACTGCTTTATGGCAATTTTTTTTTCTTAATTTTTAGCTGGTTTACAAATATAACACGGAAGTCAGTCGTAAAGGATGTTCATAGTAGAAAAAAAAAAAAATAAAGCGTTTATCATGTCGCAAAAACGTCACCTCCACCTCATCTAAATTACTTTGCCACATAAGTAAGTGGAAATGGAAAACAAAATTGAAATTTGAAAATACATAACAATATAATTTTCCATACACATTTAGCAGATGTACCACATGAACCAAAACAAAGACAAAAAATTCAATCATCAAAACCCAATACGAATGTAGACGTATATGTGTACTGGGGTGCTACAATATGGAACCATTAAAGATGTTGCCGAATTGGATTCGACTTTAAATATTTATTTGGAATTGTGTGAATATAATAACACAAACAAAAATTGGAGACATTTAAATTGGCGGTATTTCAATTGTTTGAAAACGTGCCAAATGTATATAAATGTGTAGTGGGGGTTGGGAAGGAATGAATATCGCAACACTTCGATGGAAAATTATTCATGGTAATAATATACCGTCTGTTTTGTCGTAAACATTTCAGTACTTCTACAGAATATAAATGATCGAGAATCAAAGTTACGAGAACAAGGCAAGAGCTAATTTACTAAACTCTCATCTCAGAATATATTATGTGAAATATGTGCAAGTATGGGAAAAAAAGTTAAGTACACTCTAACAAGAATAGAACAACCTATATACTCATATATCCATATGAATTTCCTTAGCTGAGCAGCATGAGGGCACCAAACGATTTTGCTTTCTACGGCCGGAGTTTAACATAATTACAACGAAGAAAAACATAACTGGACAACTTATTGCGTTAATGAGAAAATTTGATGAGGATATCCAGAAACGTACTTATTTTGCATCTTGGGTCAGCGACAAAGTGTTTGAGCTGCTACAAAATGTATTCGGAGAGAAAATCTCCTTCTCTCTATCTAAAATTCGTGAGTTATAAATCGTGCTAATCGTGAGTTATAAATCCACTTTAATGAAACTGCATGGTGTGGATTAAATTAAAATCATTCTAAATTTATTAAATGACTTATCCAAATTCAGCCACCTTTTAATTTTCGAAATATTTCTTCAGACGACTTTTACCTCCAATCAATGGATCGACAATTCAGTGACGGACCCAAAAGTCTTCAACGTTATTTCAAAATTTTCGACAGTAATTTACGGCGACATCAACTTCGACGTTACAAAACATAATGTGACTCACAAACTAGACACGAATGGACACCGATTGTATGAAAACCCCGACGACTGGCACCAGACAAATTCATCTTGGCAAAGACAGAATTCGAAAATATGATGAAACTCGGGATTTGAGGACCTAGCAGCAGTCCTTGGTTCAGTTCATTACATTTAGTGTTAAAAAAGAATGGAGATTTCTGATCACTTAATCGGGTCACGATTTCGGACCGGTACCCAATTCCACAACTCCAAGATTTTACACAACAACCCGAGAGCTGCTCCATGTTCTCAACGATATACATATCTTGTCTTGTCCAAGCCTACAACCAAATTCCCATTGAACCGACGGACATTCCAAAAACAGCAATTTCAACACCTTTTGGACTTTTTGAATTTAGTAGAATAACTTTCGGCCTTCGCAATGCAGCACAGTCGTTCCAACGCCTTATGCACTCAGCCCTACGACGACTTGACTTCTATTTTGTGTATTTAGAGGACGTGCTTATTGCTTCGAAAAATACGATGAACATATTGGACACATCAAAATTATCTTCTTGAAAATAGAAGAACACGGTCTTGTAGTAAACGTGGACAAATGCAACTTTGCAAAACACGAAATTCTCTTTTTAGGCCATATGGTAACTGGGCAAGGTAGCTTACCATCGCACGAACGGGTTCAAGTCATCAAAAATTTCGAACGACTACTGACTGTAAAACAACTTAAACGCTTTTTGGGGATGGTTAGCTATTATCATCGCTTCATTCCCGGTGCTGCCGCCGACCAGTCATTAGTGAACGACTATTTAAAAGGTTACACAAAGAACAATCGCATCCCGATAAATAAACTTACGGACGCTACCTTACTGATTCATCCTTCGTCATCAGCAGGTTATCATGATCGACACTTCCGATACGGCGATCGGTGCAGTGGTTTAGCATTTTATTTCAGATATTTACCAACCACTCGGATTCTTTTCAGTACGTCTCAATGATACGCAAAAAAGATACAACGCTTATGATCGTGAGCTTCTCCATGAACGACTATAAACCACTGATCTACAAATTTAATCAGAATCCGGCTAAAGCATCGCCTCGTCAGTTTTAGGCACTTAGATTTACTTGACCAATTCACAAACGATATACAGCACATCTCCGGTCATCGCAGATGCTCAGATCAAAGATGAAGAACTTCAACAAATCTTAAGGAGGATTATTGTTCTCAAATTCGAGAAATTCCCGGTTGCTTTAAATTCAAAAATCTTAATTCATTGCGACAGTACAACTACTACACCTAGACCATTCATTCCGCTAAAATTTCGAAAACCAGTTTTTGATGCGTTTCATAATCTTTCTCATCCTGGCGTCAAAGCATCCATTAAAATGTTGACTCTGAATGTCATTTGGCCATCTATTAAGAAACACGTCCATAAAATGGCTCAAAACTATGTAGCTTGCCAAAAGGCTAAAGTCTCTCGACACACTAAAACTCTACTTAGTACATATAAATTAACTTCACAACGCTTTTCGATTATTCACCTCGATAGCATTGGCCCATTACCGGTTTCTGTTAATCAGCGATATTGCATCACATTGATTGATAAATACTACCCTCTGGCCCGAGACGGTCCCAGTTTCTGATATAACCTATGCTAACGTCACTTTCATGGTCTACTCTCATTGGATAGCTTGCTTTGGTGTGTCAGAGTTCATTGTCACAGACCAAGGCACGCAATTCGAATCACAACTTTTCCACGAACTGGCTAACTTACTGGGGTTTGAGCGAAGGAGAACAACTAGTTACAATCCAAAATGTAAAGGCATGATCGAGCAATGGCACCGTGTCATTAAGGCTGGCATTATGTGCCTCGATCGAACAGATTGGACTACTGTTCTTCCTTCAATCTTACTGAGACTACGAACAACGTACAGCTACGCCTGCTGAACTCGTATTTGGAAAACCGACGCGAGTGACAAGAGCTTTTTTGGATACTACGAACGATCAAATTTTACAGTCGGACTTTGTAACGAATATCCAATGACACTTCGAAGAAATTAAACCCGTATTGGCTTCGTGACATGCTACGGATAAAACTTTTATTAGTAAAGCTCTACATACGTGCTTGCACGTCTTTTTAAGATCACTGCAACCACCATATACAGGACCGTTGTTGGGTATCGACCGTACACCAAAATGTTACATTTTAGAATTGAACGTGTTACACGGACAATTAAGACACACAGACTACACAAACTGGACTACCTTTACCGACTCACGAACCAAAACTTCCTATTTCGGCTGAAGCACTTAAATTACTTACTGTGGAGACATATTTCGCATGCAGATTCGCTTCGATCTTACGCCGAAACCGGCGACAAAACCTACGAGATTGGATCGTGTGTCCCGGCCGCCTAAATATCTCGAGAAAGACTGAGATTTGAAAAACTTTTGGGAACTATGCGCCAAGAGAGTGGGGTTCCTGCAAGATCGCAGGAAGCTACCGAGTGGTAAAATCAAAATATCAATTCTCCTAATATATCGCACAAAATAAAACTGGACTTGTACAAAGTGCTGATAAGACTAGTTACACCTTTTGTTGTGAATCTTGGATACTGACACCACAAAACATCCAGAGACTTGCTGCAACTGAGCGTGAGATTATTAGAATAATTCTCAGTTCCATCAAGGGGGGATCACGAGATCAGAAATGATCTTCACAAATTTTACATTATCGGATTCATAAAATCATCCAGGCTAAGACTGCACGGGCACGTGCTTCGTTCATAAAAATGGACCACTAACCAAAGGCCTTGGAGTCGGCACCAACGACAGTAGGAAATCGTGGAAGACCACTTACGCCAGTGGAACAAGGAGCTTGTGATTCTGACACCTGTTGTAAAAGATCATATGGTTTCCAAGCCTCCATTTTAAGGGTGCGGCGTAATTATAGTTTCACCAAATGTCATTCGTTTTTTGTTTTAACTTCGGGCCGCAAAGGCCAAAATTATTGAAATCCTGTCAAAAATGGCCAAAAATTGTATTTGTCTAAAACCACCTTTCTCGACATTTTGAAAAAATTGTCCGTCCGTCTATCTTGGTGATCTGGATGTCTGTTTGCACCGTTAGTGTCTCGAACTTGGCCGATTTGGAGTTTTTTTTTGTTAATCTTGCGTCAAAGGCGGAGAATAAAAACTTTGGATCCTGTACGTCAAGAGGATCAGGTACCTGTCATACGAATTAACCCAAAATCACGTTGCGATAACCATGTTGACTACTTTTTTATATAACAATGTGTGTTTCAGGATTAAGTTGGAGGTTTAGTTTTGAGTTGTGTGTTGAGTTGGGTTCCATTTGCAGATTGAGTTGGGGTTAGGTTGAAGTTGAGTTGGAGTTGGATTAAGGTTTAGTGAGCACCAGTCATTCTAGGTAAGCTAATTTTGGAGGCGGAAAGTATGTTCACTAATGAACGAGGTGAGTTACTCCTTGATTTTTTAAGTACCAACCTTCATATATGTGACATAGGCAATAAACCGACTTTTATAGCTAGAAATAGACAGGAGGTATTAAATATTACACTTCTCTCAAATTTTTGAGGATTAGTCTATTAAACTGGAAAGTGTCGGAAGACCATTATTTTTCTGATCATTGTAATCTTCAGTTCGAAATGGAGTTCGCTTCTCCAAAAGGTTCAATCTAGAGGAATAGGCGGAAAACTGGCTGGGGGGCCTTTAAAACTATTCTGAGTAATTCGCTACCAGTTCCGGTGTCAATACCTGTAAAAACTACGCATGAACTCAGTGGCTTAGTGGACGAGCCGTTCAACGCTTGTAATGAAGCGATACTAGGCTCTAGTCCTCTTAGTAGGCCTACCAAGTGGTAAATCTCGGACTCCCTGTTGGTTCAAGGAGATTCAACAAGCATGTCAAAAATGCAAAAGATCCTTTCAAACAGTAATGAAAATAAGAGCCGCTCTAGACTGGGACTCCTATAAGGAAGTCCTCAAAATTTACAAATATCAATTAATAAGTGCCAAGTACACATCTTGTAAGACTACACTGTGGCAAAATTCAGGAGTCTTCGGAGATGTCTAGGTTGCGCAATGAACTATCCATTGGGCCTTCCATCCTAAAATATTTTCAACGTCCATACTACATCAGTAAGCAAGTAGCCTCGTAGGCCAAACCATTAGCAGAAGAAAGATCCTGGGGGCGATAAATAGTTTTAAAACAGATAAGTCGCCTGGACCTGATGGTATTATCCCTGCGCATATTCGGCAGACTACGGGCCTAACCATTTCTTGTTTAGACATTTGTTGGGAAAACAGGTAGCAGCTTATATTACCATACGACTGAAATCCATCTCAATGTGCACCTGTAATAGTTCAGGGCACTCATCTAAATTATGTAACAAGGGAATTCCCAAGACCACAGGCTATACTGTCCCTGTTACTATCCTTTGACACAAAATTCCGGACTAGGATCCCATCCAAAGAGGGCTGGATTATGGATGCAATTTTGGAACCAAGAGTTATAAACTTATTCACTGAATGTTCAAAATGGGATGGAAAAGTCGGGGCTGAGGTGTTCTGCGAAGAAATGCTGTTAAACCATTCCTTCTATCTCCACGACTACTGTAGCATTTCTTTATGGTGAAATAACTGCCTTATATGTAGGAAGTCGTCCTAATGGACCGCCACCTTAACCTAACCTAACTTAAGGGATAAGTTTTAGGTCGAGTTAGAGCTTGGGTTAGGATTGGGTTGAGTTCATGGGCGCATGCAGTTTTCGGACCGTATCAATTTAGGGACTGAGTTGAGCGTTTGATTTGGAGTTAAGTTGAGGGTTGAGTTGGGATTGGGAGTTTAGGTGAAGTAAAGTAGGAGTTGAGTAAGGGAGTTTAGTTGGGGATTTACTTATAGAAGTAGTAGGTTGAGTTGAGGGATTTAGTAGAAGGTCGAGTTTGGAGTTGAATAAGGGTCGAATTTAAGGTCGATTTGGAGTTGAGTTATAATTGGATTGGGGTTCATTCAACAGTTCAGTTGAAGTTTTATTGGGGGGGGGGGGGGGGGGGGGGTAAGTTGATACATATATCAGTTGGATGTTAATTTCGAGTCGTTTTGATTTGAATTCATGTAAGAAGTTGGTTTTTCGAATCGCGCTGATTTACAATTCAGTTGGACATTGATTTTAGTGTTAATTTGAGAGTTGAATTGGAGGTCGAATTAGTGGTTGAGTTAAGTTGGGTTCTGTTTATGGAATCATGCAGTATTCGGACCGTGTTAGTTTAGGGATTAAGTTGTGGGAGGAGTTGGAAGTTGAGTTGGGGTTGAGTGAGCCGTTCAGTTGGGAATTTATTTAGAGGGATTTGTGGGTTGAATTGTACTCCATTAATTTTATGATTGAGTAGGACGTTGAATTTAGAGTTGAATTGAGGAATCGTAACTAAACCTTACAGCTGGGGGGTTTATTTAGGTATTGCTTTGAGGGTTGACCTGGAATTTAAAATAAGTTGAGTCCACGTACGCATGCAGTTTTCGAAATGCTCGAGTTTAGGGTTGGGTTGGGGGTTCAGGGGAAGTTAAATTAGAGTTGAGTTATTTTTGGGTTGAGTTGAGGTTGAGATAGTACATTAAGTTAATTTCATTTGACTTCAAACACGCACGTGGTTTTCGGATCGGGTTGATTACGCAGTTGAGTTGGCCGTTCAATTAGGAGTTGAGTAGAAGGTTATGGTTTTGTTCGAGCTGGGGTTAAGTTGAATTTGAGTTCTGCTTGAGTGAGTAGTTTAATTTGAAAATTATTTAGAAGTTGATTCGTGGTTTGAGTTAGGCGACTAATTTAGGATTAATTTAAGGGTTGATTTGAAATTTGATTTAAGGTTGAATTGGTCATTGAGTTGCGGGTTGGGTTTGGGTTTATTTGATTATTGTGTTGTAATTGAGTTGGAGGTCGAATTGGAGATTGAGTTGGAGGATGAGCCCGAGATTGAGTAAGTTATTAACAGATTTAGTAAGGGATTGATTTGAGAGTTGAGTTTGAGGTTAGATCAAATTGACTTAAACGAGCTCTTGTAAATTTTTCGCACCGAACTTCTGAACACTCCGTGAGGTTTCAAACCTTTATATTTTATTTTTGCATCTGTATTAATTTATTTAATTAGAAGCATAACATAAGGCATGGGGATATTCGGATAGAATAAAGTGTTAAAATCATTCAAGCGTATTACGAAAATGCATATCGTGTAGTACGTATTTTTTCAGTACAAATAATCGCCCAACCTTAAATAACGCACATAAAGTCGAAGAAAGTGGTACTTTAGCTAACTTAAGAGCACCTTTGTGATGAAAACGTAAAAACGTAAATTAGCCATAAATTAGTACCAAACGGTTTCTTCGCTTATCTTAAATGATTGACATTAATGGTTTTGCCGTTTACCATTTTTGTCAAACAAAAAATGTGAAGTTCAAATATTGGATTCCAATCAAATTACCAACTAAATCAAACACTCCAATCATCATGTTTTTTCTACACACTCAACTCATAAAAATCATTTTAGTTTTACATCAATAATTGATTAAAATTATCATAATCGAAAATGATAAAAAAAAAAAATTTATCGTGGATTTAGTTAATTGATTGATTATGAATTTTTAATTAAATTACAAACAAAAAAGTATTTTGTGATTATTATAATGTTGGTGTATGTATGTACATACGAGTGTTCATAGAAATGTTATGTGCGGTTAAATTATAATTATGATGATTAAATGTTAATTTAATCATTACCATGTATGTATGTAAGCTTTTAATGAGCTATTAAATTTATGCTTTTTCATTATGCTCTATACCTTTTTTACATATTTTACCAAATAAATTATTTAATATTTAATAATTCTGGTTTTTGGATTTTTTTTTTGTTTCGTTTATTGTATTTACGATTATATGTTTTTATGTATTTGTACGGTTTCGGTTACCGAAATCTTAGGGTGGTTAAATCATAGTTTGGTGTAAAATTAAAATTTATTTGCGACAGTTACATAAATCCAGCGAGCGCGAAATCCGTTTAGTTTGATTTATGTTGTTTCGCTTTGCGCGCTTTCGCTACGTTCTTAATAATCCCTGTTTATGTGTTTTTTATGACCCACTGATATATTATGTACGTATATACATATGTACATATATAAAACCAATTTAACCTGTATGAAATGAATATTGAAATGTATATGCGGTGGTTATTAGCTTTGTATGCAATTTATACTAATTTAATTTTATTATGTTAAGTTTCAGTGGTGAACAGGAAATTTGAAATTATCTCGCCAGGGCAACGAATTTGGTCATAAAATGAGAATTGAGAGTTGCGATTTTCATCTATACGTATCAGATGTATAATACATAGTTGTAAACTTAAAACAAACAACAATTCATTTTACTGTTGTAAATCGCACCCTCAAGTCTCAGTTTATGGCAACAAGGGCCAGTTAACAAATTGCTAATGATGATTATCTTTGTTAAACTATTTTAAAATGATTTTTTATATTAAGTTTTGGCATATGGCCAATTAGGATGGGACTTGGCTATTCCTTACCCGATTATAGTGAAATTCTGTGTGCCTCAGATCGATTTTTTTTTGGCTAAATTTTTGGATTTTTCTAAATAGTTGAAGGGTTCTAACCAGTAATTCTTAGATGGCAACAGGTTAAATCAGACATGCTCAGCCTAACTTTTAATTTTTCTAGATTATAACTTTTCAAACGACGACCGAATGTCACCGAGTGGCCTCGCTATTCGAATAAAATAACCGGGCTAGATTTTTGTTTATTTGTTTTCCTTTTTGTGTTGCAACCGACCAAACAACACTGATTCTATATATTGAAATTTATCGGTATTTGTAATCCATAAAAAGTTCAACATTTTCATAACACAACATTGCTACCGGCGGCCCGGATGGAAAATATATGATCCATGATTTTAAAGACCATGACGCAATGAACTTTAGTGCTTTAGTATTAGTAAATTTACATGGAACGGACTGATAAGATTCCACGCAACCATCAAGCGAACGCACATATTGTGTTGAAAAAGCTTATTGTTATATTTAGAGGTGACGGTTGGACGCTGATTACGGATTACGATAGTTACAGATGTATCACAACATTAGAGAAACCAAGAGAATAATATTTGGCAGTAGGATGGCATAAACGATTTCTGAAAGTCGGAAAGCGATTAAGCTGGATTTAGAATACTGATGGTTCTTCATTGAAATCGATGGAGCCGAGTCAGATTGTTGACAATCTGTCTGTTAGCGAAATGGCATGCTTTATTCATTTTCTAACCCCTAATAAAAGGTGACTTAATTCCCCGACAAAACAATAATTAGAAATTGTTTACATAATGAATTGAAACCATCGACCTGAACAGATGACAACTTTTAATTGAAGATCAACATGGCTTATATTATAAAATTGTATTAAGCTTTATGGTGCCTTAGACCAAAACATCATTTATTAGTACATTATATGACTGCAATAAAACGATGTGGCCCATTAAAATATATTTGGGCAATACGATTTGAAGCCAAATACAAAGAATCAAGAAACTACATGCATAATATAACGTCATGATTAAGTCCATCATACTCTCATTAGCTACAGTTTAAAATTCACGCAATTGAAGGAGACATTGATAGTAGTCAGCAAACAAAAGATTTCCCGAAAGCAGAATACCATTCAAAAATTGTTCAAATTGAGAAAGATAACTTTAAATGTATTAAAATGTTTAAAACTTCAGTAATTTATAAGGACACTGAGTATATAAATTTGAGATTTATAAAATTAAAACACTAATGTATGAGAGTTGCAAAGTATTGATAATTTGCTTTTTAAGTAACAGAAGAAATTAAAACACTGACTGATATGTGCAAAACATCAAAATATCAGTAGCGTCCAGATCATGTAACGTTTGACAACATATCATCAATCGAAGTGATGATAGCAAAATAAATTGTAGTGGTTGTTCATTGATTTTCCATAGTTTGTGCCTAAATTTGAATAAAACTGGTGTGGACTATATGCATACTAGAGGGCCCCTGTGCAATTGCACAATTTTATTATTTGTTTGTTTATTTATTTCGATGCAATCTTTCTGGGGTTCGAGGCAATTCCAACTCATTCGCTCATTCGGAATTTGCCCCAGTAATAATTTCCGCTTTAATACCGTTATAGCCCATTTTTTATAGAAAGATTTCTTAGGAGCATAACTATGGAACCTTTCTTTAAATTTAAAATGTGTGTAGGGCGTGGGATGGTGAAGCCAGAAGGGTTCAGTTAATTTAGGTATTCAACTGGGAAATTCTTGTAAGCCATATAGTCACATGTCGATGTCCCATAATAATTTGTTAAAATTCCCCAAAAACATCAGCAATTAAATCCTGTGAGACGTATTTATTTATCAAATCGTGCTTCATCCCATATCAGACAGTCAATTGATGATAAGAATTATCTCTTTTTAAGGATATTTGAGGATATATTTTAACGATATCCATGTTATGGGGATGCGATAAAACTGAAAGGCCAGTCATTAAATCGAAAAACCAGATTCGCAGCAATCCCAGTCCAAGGTACACACATTACATTTGAAACTATTAAAAATCTTCTGCTTCAATGCCAGATACAAAAATGTTTTCCACCACCGGAGCCATTGAGGTAAAAACATTTTTGTGAAATAAATTCTAATATCGATGAGAAAACTGCCGATGCTACCGACAGTTGATAAGTATTTAGAGATTCCCAAAAATTATTGTCAGCTGCAAATTATTGTTAGGTGGGAAAATAATAGCAACATTCAAAATTTCAGAGACGCGTGGTATTGCCACTTAAGTCTAGCATACAACTACTAAAAGCTGTACTATGCTCATACCTTGATGAATAAAATCTTATATCATACTACATTTGAATGCATTAAAAGTTTTAACGGATGCAGGAATGCTATGGGTCAGAAGATTTCGGTAACATAAGCTCAGATCAATCTCGCTTCGCGAGCCTCAGATAAACAGTTCTACCACTCGCTGCTTCTTTATAGGTTAGGTATATTACATTATTATAGGTTTGCATTGCTTCAAATGATGTAGATTTAGTAGCTTTAACAGAGAGAAGAATTAGTCGAAGATAGTAACGCTGTTATTGAAACTTCTATTGATCTGCCAATAATTTTTCCACCAAAATGAGAATTTATAGATCGATTTTCCCATTTCGAGTCCTTGAATATACATACATATGTATGTATATTGATTCAAGATGTCGCTATAAAAAAAATTGATGAGCGTCGGTGTCTATGAGATTAAGTTCAAAAAATGCCGTCAAAGTGGTGCACGCAGCAGATTGTCGTAATAAAAAAACTCTCTATATTGTTTTCTTGAAAGTAAACCTACTGTCGATCTTTTAGATGAACAGATAACATTACAGTATTGTGAGATTGAGCATAAATGGGTAATTGCGCTACTGATAATATTAACGATATGCTGAATAAATTTTAAAAAATTGTATATCTTGGTAAAGAGAAATTTATTCCGAAATTTGAAAAATTGCGTTCCTTCTTAGAATTGTGACATAATATATGTACAACAGTTATGTGTAATCTGTTTGCAAATTTTTTTGAAAGTGTTTATACAATTAATTCAAACATTTAGAACTCAAATATTGTTGATACTTCCATTCATTTTATTCCAGTTGAAAGCGGAGGATGTCTTGTCGGAATTGTTGAATCTGGAACTTTCTCATAATACAGACTACGCTGTTTAACAAAAGTCTCGCTCAGGGATATTTCCCAAGTCTATGTGGAAATTCTCAGTGATTAAACCTGCATTCAAATCAGGATATCGAAGTAACATGTACCAAAGTTGTTTGAGAAAATGGTTTAAAATTATATATTTTTTCACACTAAGGGGTATATCCTCCATCCAGTCGCAAGTCAGCAATATCAATATGAAAAAATAAATGATTTGCGATTCACATTTAATATTTAGAATTATTGTCTTGACTTACTTAATTTTATTTGCATCGTCAAGAGTCTGCCGAAGCAGACGACGACTTTTGGGTTTGTTTCTCGGGTTTCAATTGACTTTTCTAAAGACTGATTTACATTCAAAGATTTTTGCAGATGCAGATGTCAAATCAAAAATTCATTTTTTTTACACATTAAAAAATAAATTTAAACAGAAAATGTCATAAACCAATACAAAAGATTGGTTCTCTTGTTTATGTAACCTTATTATAGTTATTTATTCACGCATTGACGATTTTACAGAAAAAAGATGAAACTCGACATCGGCAAAAAAAGCAGATGACCACTTTTGGGTTTGTTTCTCGGGTTTCAATTGACTTTTTTAAGCAGATGATTATTTTTTCTCTTTTTGTCTTTGCTGTTTTTCATATGTTGTGTTTCAACTTTTTTGCAGACGTCGAATGTCGTTGAATGTAAATCAGCTATAACTTTTCTATAATGTTTTTACTACTCAGTCACAAAAGCAAATGAAACCAGAGCCTTCTAGAGTATAGAGCCATAATCATTATGACGTATTTTTTAGAAGCTTTTTTAGTGGTATAATTTTTCATTAATTTTCATAGGAATCCATAGTAAAAATGGTGTTTTTTCGCTTCAAGTTTTTCAATGGAAAAAGCAAAAATGTTACAAAATTTGTATACAAAAGTGTTCTACATATATTTAGCAGCAATATACAAGAAGGGTATATTGGTATTAAGTAAATATTAATTGCAGAAATATTAAAATTAAATTATTTCTAAAATATATTTTTCGAACTTTCATTTTGAAAAATACATCAAAGTTGGCTCTGACGAATTAAAATAATACTTGCTAAATTTATCTTTAGTTTTACTAGTGTACGTTAGATGTCTCAGATTTATACAGAAAAATACGAAAAAAAATTATTTAATCACACAATTATGACACGTTCCCAATATTTTGTGAATTTGTTTTGCTTTTCCTACAATTTTAGAACTCAAATTTCCCCAGGTCGTAATTATTGCTACGATTTTTTAAAATGTTTACTACCCACTGCCATCTATGTACACTCTAAAAAATTTGAGTAAATTTAAACCTATATTCAATATAATTTGCTTTAATTATTGCAGAATTTTGTTTACATTAAATGTTGTATTGCTTTTTTGCTATTAATATATAACTTTTTGTTGAAATTTAGTAAGTTTTTGCTAATAAATAAATGTAAAAATGTTCAGAATTGAACAGTTACCTAAAAACCAACAAAAATGTTCAACTCAGATTTAATTTTCAACAACGTTCTCATTAAAAATAATTTTGTGATTAATTTCCAACAACAATTGTTGAAAATTCAACAAAACTTTGATATTTTACAGTTATAACAGTTATCTTTACTAAAATTTCGTCGTAAATTCAAGCATTTTTTCATATTTTCTTCTGCAGTAGTCCTTTATCACGCAGTTTTCTCGCGTTAAGGCTGTATGGTACTCAAAAAAAATTTCTGTTTTGGTATCGATATTTAAATGTCCAAAAATGCGTTTAAACTGTGTCTATAACAAAGAAAAATATCGTTTTGTATTTTTGTTTTATTTTGATGTAAAATAAATATAACTGTATGTCGACTTTGCTTATATCCCTTTCTTCAAGAATAAAATTATACACTATTTCGGTTATTTATTTTTGTTGTTTCTATGGCAACTCATTATGCTAAAATATATAATTTATTATAAAACGATAAGATCCTGGACATTTACCATTTTTTGGGGTTAGCCATCTCGTAGAGTAAAAGCAAATCAAAAATTAGCCGAGATCATACCCCTTTCTGACAATAAAAAATATATTTATCGATACTGAATTTTTTCGTATCGATAAATATATCGATATTCTTAGTATTTTGATTGTATCTTTCTTATTTTGATACTAATCTTTATAATCGTGAATTAATCCCTCTAAAATATCTTTCTGCATAGGTCAATATAAAAGATATAAATGTTTTAGCGAGAAAAACTTAAGAAAATTGAATTTTCCGTAAGCACCATTATCCAAAATTTCGTCAACTTTGAATTTTTATTACGGATAAACTATAAATAATTTTGAAATAATCCTGTATTAATCCCTCAAAAATACCTTAAGCTTTGTCAATAAAAAAAAAATTTGTGAATTGATAAACATTTGTAGCCACAAATTGATTTTTACGATACCCTTATTTTGGTAAAATGAGTACCATACAGCCTTAAGTATACCGAAAGTAGAACTGAATATGTGCCACCTAAAAAAATTGATTTGGAAGAAATAACTATCACAATGCATGCCATTTTTACTATATTTCAATATTAAGTACTTTAAAGGTGTTGATGAAAGATAATAAATTTAATCAGCTTTTCAATGAAAAGAAACCTGAGGATAGCAAAGCATTCTTGGATTACAATAATGGTTCAGCTTATAAAAGAAATCTATTTTTTTCCAACGGTGAAACGAAAATTGAACTAATTTTGTTCCAAGATGCATTTGAGATTTGTAATCCGTTAGGCTCATCGAAGAACAAGCATAAAATGGTTGGAGTATACATGTCTGTTGGCAATATAAATAAAATGCATAGGAGTCAAATCAATAATATTCAATTAGTATTATTGTGTAAAGAAATTCATGTAAAATATTTTGGCTTTGGAAAAATATTAGATCCTCTTATAAAGGATTTGAAAATTTTGGAAAATAAAGGAATTGAAGTAAATAATCTTATAAAGAGAAAGATTCAACTCGTACATTATTTGGTTCGATTATCGCGATGGTTGGAGATAATCTTGGCAGCCACCAAATAGGTGGACTGATAGAAAATTTTAGTACATCGGAATATTTTTGTAGATATTGTATTTATGACAGAACTTCGTTGCAAAACTTTAACATGAACATTCCAGAACTAAGAACGCCTGAAACTTTAATAGAATAATTGAAAACTTATTAACTTCGGATGCTGCAGCTATAAATGGTGTAAAACAAATTTCTGTGCTAAACGAGTTGCGCCATTACCATACATGTGCCCCTGGATTACCACCATGCATTGGGCATGACTTATTTGAAGGTATTATTCCCTACGACTTAATGGAAATCATAAAATATTTTCACAATCGTGATATAGTTCGTATTGATTATATAAATTGGTATTTGGCTGCACTAAGGAAAAAATTTAAATTGTCACTTTCTTTTCCTAAACTTGATTTACAAAAAAACAAAATAACTGGAAAAGCTTATGAAATATGGAATATTTAATTCCTAATGCCGCATATAATGTTAGGTCTGATAGAAAATTTTGAAAACAATGTGTGGAAATTTATAAAAACATCAATATTTTAAACAAATTTCAAAAAGAACTAAAAATTTCATAAATATAACTTATTCGCTGGCAAAACATCATCAAGAATTTCAAACCACCATCGCTGGAGATCGTTTTAAATCTCTTATAGTGGCAGACGACGTTACGAGATTTTCAGAAAATGCTTTTAATGTGAAAATACCGAACGAGTACATTTTTGTGACAAAAACAATTTCAATTTTCAATACGACATATAAGGAACATGATAGCGTACTTACAATGCAGAATGAACAAGGCGAAATAGAAATTTTAAATATTGAAGCTATTTTTATAACTTCTTCATACGAAGCTGCAGTTCTATATGGCTCTGTAAACATTTTCTGGTACAATCAATATACGACAATATATGAAAACAATAACTCAAAATTGAGCTATAAAAGTTTCCATTTAGATCAGCTGTTATTAAAAAAGCCAGTGGATTTGTTAATGAAAGATAATAAATACTATTTTTCACCTTATAACAACTTTTATTGAAAAATATTAACGAAAATTTGGAATGATTTAACAATCGAACCTTATAGTCTTTCATGTAATTTACGTTTATTTATTTTATGTAGTTTTATATTTAAAAAATGTCCAAATTGCCGTTCGAAGTATGCTGTGGTGACCGGACTATAAAAAATACCTTTCTGTCATATCCATCAATTACAGATGTTATAAATAAAGGTAATTATTTTTAATAATGCTTTTTAAAATGATTAATATAAATATATTTTATAATTTTAGCAAATTCATTAGGTTTGCAAGGGACCAACCTAATTCTAGAAAAAACAGGTTCTGAAATACCAGAAGATGACATTTTAGAATACTACGTGAGCCAAAAGGATATGCTTTTCATACTACTAAAATTTGACGAAAAATGGATGCCACAAACTCCTATTTCTAATGTTAATACAAACTTCAGTAGCTTTGGTGGTAATACCTCTGACGATCGGATAGAATTGTGCGAGATATACGGTGAAAATGAACCATTTCTCATTATCCCACAAATAAATAGTACCTTAAATGCAGAACGTGCCTACGAACATATACAATTACAATCATCGTCTCCCACTGGTTCTGATATATCGGTAGCTACTACGTTAAGTGTTAGTAGTACAGCACTATCATCATCATCTTCGACAAACCATAGTGAAGCCACAAAACTTTTTAAAAACTTCAAAGTTCCCTGGAACAAAATGCCAAAAGACATTGTGCAAGCAATTGAAAAAAAGCAAAAACTTGGCAATAGATTAAGCGCGTTCATTAATTATGTTGTAGTTGATTTTCGTCAATTTTCGTATTACATCCCCCTTAAAATTTTACGCTTCGTCGCGGAAAGTATAATACAAACATATCCTGATACGTTTGAACAACAAAACAGCGAAGGTGTTGTGACATCATCGTTCTCTGAAGTCATTGTAACAATGCTCAGAAATCGAAATAATTATTTAAATAATATTTCCAGAAAGCGAGGAAGTGACTTGATGAGGATGCATATAAAAAAACGGAAAGAAGCAAATGCCTTGATGGAAGCGGTCACAAATTGGCAACCGACTATTGTTGAGACAACTGAGGGTCTCTCAGGTTTCCAAAAAAACGAATACTTATTAAACTTATATCCTTCAAATAAAGACATGGAAAATAATCATCAAACTGTAGTGGGTTATATGATCGATACGTTCGCTTTGCAAAGGCAATTTTTTAATGGATCAGGAGAATATCCATCAATAAATTCCATCAAAGAAAATTGGCCCTATATTTTCAACAAAACTTGCCTCCATAATCATTTTATGGAGTTGACCGGGGTAAAGGAATCCAGACTACAAAATAACAACGAAAATGAAAAATACAAAATAGCTCAATTTTTAAGTCATCTAAAATGGAATTTGTAAAAACAATTTTATCTGTTGTTAACGAAGTAACTTTAATTCGGGTCATAGCTGCTTACTTCAAGGAGGACACGGGGTATCTATTTAGACATTACCAGGTAAATGATAATTATTATTTCTTTTGGCAGATTATACTTTTATTTAACAAAGTGACTTTTATTTTATTTTATAGTTGGGTTCAACAATGGACACAATCGTACAATCAATTCCGACAGCTGGTCCTTGGATTGCAATAACTGGTAAGATTTTTCATATTTTTATACCATCTTGTGCTCATATCTGATTTGTTTTTTTTTCTAGATTCATCTTTGGATTCTCAAATCGCTTTCATTTTCATCGAAAATATACAAATAAGTTGTACTAACAATTTTACATTATTTGGATTAATATTAGAGGTTTTGTTCAGTATCCAAAGTGTATGTCGCAAACATTGGATTTTTTAGTCCGTTATTTATTAAAATATTACCCGCCTAAACCTCGAGGACCAAAAAAGACTTTGTACAATATGTCTAAAATTTGTAATTTAGTTCGCAAACTAGAAGAACTTCCAGACAAATCTAAATATTAAATCAGAATTTATAATTTTTATTTAATTTTTGTTAATGAAATATTATTAAGAAACAGTTATATTGTTTAGAAATTTAATTTGCCTCTAATTAATATTTGGTATTTTATTAATAATTTAAATTTTATTTTTACTATATTATCATTTTAAAATTTATAATTTATTATTTAAAATGAATTTTATAAAATAAATATGAATTATTTTAAAACCAAACAAATTTTTGTACTTAATTTATGTGTTCGACACCGAAGGCGCTCTTTTCTAGTTGAAAAGTAAACCAGAATTCAGCAAATGTTTACGTAAATTTCAACTACCTAGTAATTAAAATTAAATAAATTGTTGAAAATTACTATTAACAGTATTAAACAGTTTATTAAAATGCAGAAATTAAAATATAAAAGCTTCGTTTTTTAGATTATGGCTTGTATAATCAAGGTTGCTTTGTCGATACACGTTACTTCAGGTTCCACAAGGTAGTCACTTGAATCCCCCATTTTTTATTTTATATCAACGATGTGGTAAGTTATTTGAAACTTTCTAATATACTAGTTTATACTGATGACATCAAAATTTTTAAGACTATTATGAATCTAAGAGATGAAACCGATTTTTATTCTGACCTATTTATATAGCTTCACCTATTGGTATTCTGATCAGAAGTTAATTTTAAATTTGCCTAAGTGCAATGTAATGTGCTTTAGTCACAATACTTATTTACAATAATTTCTTTAATAATAAAGTGTCGCTAACTTCACTGTAAATAAGATTAATTGCAGTTTTCAAACAATACTATACAAAACGTATATACCAATTGTCTATCGAAATATATTATTTAAAAGACGCACGGTTCATAATGAATTGATTTTGTTGTTCTGTGGTTAACTTTATTAGAAAAAGTAAGCCATTTTTGAAATTCAGTGAAAGTATGTATGTCGAGGGGCAAAATGATTCACCATTAAATTGGTGCATCGTTTTGCCCAGCATTAATTATAAATTCATGTCCTCGTAAAAATATAAAGGCCTCGCTTATAGGCGATACTCCTGCTGGTGTGCATATATCCGATAACGGTTGGATTTCCGATATCGTTTTTGTGGAGTTCCTTAAACATTTTGGTTAAAATGTCCGTCGTTTCGCTGAAAAGAAAGTTCTCCTTATCTTATATGGCCACACGACGCATACAAAAAATCTATAGATGATAATGTACGAGAATGTCATAATCTAGCTGTTGCTACTTCCTCTTACTATTTAGAAACTACAGCCAATCGATATGAATTATTTCCGGTGATTTAATACAGCTTGCGTTTAATAAGCTTGCATAGAAAACATAGCTGGTATCTGGAAATTGTCGTTATAGAAAGCTGTCACACTCACCACTATAGCAAATGGGTTCAGTGCTGCGGAGAATATAGTATTCTCCGAAACTCAACGATCATAGGTAAACGATGATTTAACGACTCATCAGTCAATAATACGGAGTGAAACTTTTGCTGGGTATTTAAAGAGTCAGTCGAACCGGTGAGAACCAATGGCAAATTGTCGCCCAATGGCAAAACTACAACCTTCACTTTCTCGGATATTTCACCAATACCAACAATTTCTTACAAGAACGAAAGGAAGCTATGTGATACAAGTAATATTTTAAAAAGTAACCCTTACAAAAACGATTTAGCTTCCAAAGTTTTGGTGAAACGCGAAAAACTAACCAATAAGATTATTAAGCAAAAAACACTTAAAATTTAAAAATTTAAATTTGAACCGAAAAAAAAACGCAAACCGGCTGAGTCGCAAGAAGATACCAGCTGTCTAGTTTGTGATGATTTGTGAAGTCAAAATAAACCCGATAAAAATTGAATACAATGCACTTACTGTTCTGGGTGAGTTCATTATCGGTGTACAAACCAACAATCGACTTCTCGAGGGTTTAAATGAAATAATTGCAAATAATAATTTTTCAGTGTGTTTTTCTGGGCTCTTTCTTCGGAATTTTACTATTTCATTATTCTGGATTTTTAATTTTCTGAACGTATGTTACACATTTTCTGGCGAAATGAGTGATCTCATGTATAAACGCCCGAATATAAATTTAGACCCTAAATATTTAATTTACTTCCACTGCGATTAGCTAAGCAATCATTAAACATGAAGTTTCCAGTCGACGCAGCAAGCAGTCAACAATGTGCCAATACTAGCTTTAAGGTGGATTTATGGTTGCCTTCGTTCCTTCGTTCATTCGGTTTGAATTTTTTTTTTTTATCTAATCAAAGGAACAGGAACGAAAAATAACGTCATTTTCAAGGAATACGATTGATTAAAAAAAAATTCAGACCAAATGAACGAAGGCAACCATAAATCCGCCTTTAATAATGTCATTCCAGAAGTTGTTGGAGTTGGTAATCCTGTCGTATCGCTGCAATCGGTTAATGTACAAGATCTTGAACATTTATATGTGAGTAGATTAAATCCATATACAGAAGTGATTCAAAGTTAGGGGGGGGGGGGGGGGGGGGTGGAAGCTGTTGAGTGTTGTTTATTGTTGCCAAGAGGCCGCGATAAATCTAAATTAACGTTTGATTCGTTTAAGCTAAGTATTGACAGTAAGCTTTCTAGCCAAATTGTATTGCCTACGTTCTGGCCAAGAGATATTTTGATTAGGTATTTTACAGAAAATCCAGTTCAAAAAACGACAATGCAGTTTCGCTAACTCCCACCGATTAAAATTTGAAGACATGCAGCTGTATCCAAAACCACAGTATCACCAAAGCAATCAATATCACCAAATCATTCATTATCAGCCTACGGACTCACCTATAAACACTTTTACTTATCTGTTGTCATTATATTATCACAACCAGATGGCCAGATAATCTTCACAGGCGACTTTAATCTACCTAAGATTATTGGATATTTTTGAACACGGATATTATTCCAGTTTCAACTAACGTAACCGCAACTCTCATTTTGGATACAATGCTTGGTTTGGGTACTAAGCAATGGAATAATATCCTCAATGAAAATGGCAGACTGCTAGATTTGATGTTCTTCTCAATGGGTACGGACATAAAAGTTTCAGCATGCAATGATCTCGGTAATTCTGGGAGTATTTATCACACTTCTCTTAAATTAGATATAACTTTCTGTAATTGTTTTAGCGGCTCTCATAACTCTAATAGTTTTAATAGTTTATTGTCTTCTTATTTAAATTTTAGAAACGGAGGTTATCTTAACCGAGGAACTTTCTCGATGGGGTAGATTGGGACAATTTACTGTTATCAAACAACGTGGATTGCTCTGTGGATATTTTTATCGTATCTTAAATGTATCAATTCATTCCACGTAAATCGACCGGGAAAATTAAATGTGAACCGTGGTATAACAGTTCACTCATAAATTTGAAAAATCGAAAGAATAAAATGCATAAAGCGAATCCATCTGATTTAAACTATCGGTTATATCTACGAACGGAATTTAATATATTGAACAGGCTTTTATACAATTGATGTGTCATCAAAATGACATAATTAACGACCCTAGGCGGTTCTGGTGTTACATCGAGTACAAACAGAAATCTAGTGGATATCCGGTTCAAATGTATTTCAATGGTATAGTTTCAAATGAAAACCAAGCGACATGTAATCTATTTGCTGAATTTTTTGAAGAAGCATAACACAAGTTGCTCTTTGGTTACTTGTGATAAGAGAAGTATTAACTCGAACTTAACTTTAACACATCAGGAGGTTTTAATAGCTTTAAATCAACTAGATTGTAAAAAGGGGGCCGGGCCTGACGGTATCCCTCCTTGTTTCATAATGAGTTGCGCTGATGTCTTTGCGGCTCCGTTGATAAAGTCTTTTAATCTTAGTCTTCGGTTTGAAGTTTTCCCCAAAGTATGGAAGTTATCATCGATTATTCCAATTTTTAAGTCTAGCTCACCTATAGCAATGTTCGAAATTATCGTGGAATTTCTTCACTTTCAAGCATCCCGAAACTTTTTGAAAGTCTAGTTAATGCCCGATTATTTTTTATAATTAAAAATTTTATAACGACAAAACAACATGGTTTCTGTAAAGGTCGATCTACGATTACAAATCTCGCGATCTTTAATAATTATGTTACAGAGGCGCTTGAGTTAGGTTACCAAACGGATATATTGTCTACAAATTTCAGTAAGGCCTTTGATAAGGTAGAACATGATTTGTTAATTAATAAATTCCATCAGTTAGATTCAAATCAAATACCAGTGCAATGGATACGATCATATTTGACTGGTAGAAAGCAGTACGTTAAAATTAACAACTCCGTTTCCAGAAAGTTTTAGCATCGTCTGGAGTATCACAAGGTAGTCATCTGGGCTTACTCCTTTTTAATATTTTTGTGAATGACATGATTGGTTGCCTGTCTAACTCAGCAGTTCTTATAAGAAGTTTATAAGAAGTTAGTATCTTATAAAACTATTAGGGACATTTCTGTTGCCTTATCATTTCAAATTGATAAAAATAATTTCGCGGAATGGTGTAGTATAAACTCCGTATGTCTCAACATTGCTAAATGCAAAACTATGATATTTATAAGAAGCAAGAATGTTATCTTAACCGACTATATAATCGACGGAGTAAAGGTGGAACGGGTTTCTGTAATTCGAGACTTATTAGTACTTTGCTCACCTAGCTTGTCTTTAAATTTTCATATTGATAGCATCATTGCAAAAGCTAACAGTATGCTAGGTTTTCTGAAAAGACAATGCCGGGAATTTAGAGATTCATACACACTGCGCACTTTATATATGGAATTTGGTAGATCGCATATTGAGTACGCTGCTGTCATTTGGTCGCCCTTTTAGCATAACTATTCGAATAGGATCGAAAGCATTCAAAAGAATTTTCTTAAATATGCGCTTCGCTACTTTTACTACCTCGTAACGGCCGTGGCCCGGATTACATATTACCCCCATACAATGGTAGATGCCAGTTATTAGCTCTTGAATCGCTTAGTGCTCGTAGGGACGCGGCGAAAAACTTTTTTTTTCGGAATTTTTGGTTATTTTGGTGTTATTTTTTAGGGGGCAGGGGGAAGGGGGTAAATATACCAATCCGTTATGTATATGTATTGTTTATTTCTCACGTTTTAATTAACTGGAACAAGAGACTGAATGCTTTATACAAAAAAAAGTTCTTTCATTAAGAGCATGAAGCCGATAGCCTAGAATTGTATTATTATAAGTCCCTCCTCAGCTGCTGATTCAACCAGCGCAAAAACTAGTTCGTACAGATGAATCTCCTGTTATGCTTCTAAAATTTTTAGATTAGTCTATTAGCTATGACATGGACCAGATTAACGGTACATAGAAAACGTTCACACCTCACTGGAGCACACAAACAAACTGGTTGTGGCAATTGTGAATCAAAGCATTTTAAAAAAATGTATTTTAGAATTTGAATTTAACCATTAGTCAATACTGAAATTTTAAATGTTTAGTTTCTCTCAAGTTCTAATAACAAAAATATTAAAATTATAGGCTCTACATTTTCTTCCACGAAACATTATGACACCGACCATCTTTGCAATAAAATCTGCCTTTGATAAAATGGCAAATATCCGGGAGGTACATGTTGCTACCATGGAACCGCTTTTGATTACAGGATAAAGATACATCTTCAAAAGATTTATCCAAAAGTCATGATGTCCACAAACGAAACCGGAAATAGCTGTCCGAGTAAAAGCGGGAAACATCTTCATTCCGAGTATTCCAGCGATTCCCACAATATGCTGTTTATCTGGAAGACAATTTTAAGTCGCCTATTCAAGAGTGGGCAATCCTGTGAATCTCTACGTTTTTGGTCTCGAAAATATTTTTAGCAGACAACCAGTAACCTAAATGAATTAAAGCAAATTTACTGAACAATTATAGGAGTATCGATTCTACATCAGCGAGATCTACACAACTACGACCACCCAATATTCGCAAAAAATAATAATCGAAATCGGACAGTGAGCCATTATAGTATATGTATACATATGTACGACTACGTGTTTTTTCGAGTCCTGATTGACATTCTCTTCTTTAAATTTAAGAATAAATTGTTCTTTTTCATTGCATACCAATTTCGATTCCTGAAATATCACCGTGTTCGATGAGATGGAAAGTCAAGTGGAGCAACCTCCTCTTCATTAAATTTATGGTACCCATGAATTATTGCGGTCTAAGGAACGTTATCGGATATTAGAATTCGTAAGATTATCTTAAATTTAATCGTTGTTAGCAACTTGACATAGAAAATCATTTGGCATGTTCTACGGTTACCTTAAGGGTTTCGGTATAAATTCTTAAGAAATATCGGTTTAGTAATTTAAAATAAAAAAGTGACAAAAGATTTCTGAAAATCTTCCGAAATTAATAAAATTCGAATGCCTGTTAATAGTTCAGAAATGCGATGGTTCGAAATTTAAGAGCAGACTTCACTTAGCTGTTAAATTATATCAATAATCAAAAGCTGCAGTTTATATCAATTGATATTTTGTGTGTCCCACTCTGAACTCAACGAAATTATTTCAAAAAAATGTTAAAATGTTAATTTTCAAATTATATTAAAAATTTAATTAATATCAGAATTTTGTCAAAAGTTGTAATTCACGTAGAAAGCTTTCAGAATTTCAGATAAGGTACTTAGGTGTTTTCTAAAGAAACTGCAGAAAGTAATATTATTTTGGTGTTGAATTTGGTTTAATAGACAAAATAATAAACAAAATATGCACCCCGTAGATGCACACAATGACTGAATAAGTTAACCTAAGAGAGACTAATTTTCGTCATTTTTCCGACACCAAAAACAAAAACCAGAAAATCCAATTAAATAACAATTAAATCTTCATCATGAATCATTTCTAATTTTATTGTACTCGTCGTATACAATATTCAGAACTAAACTAAAATAAATAAAATAAAAAATTTCCTCTAATTTCCATTCCACTCTCACACACATATACACTATATACTCGGTTGTCAACGTTCAAAATCTGAATCACCATCATCTAACGATTCATTTATACATGTACAGCACAAAGAGTAGAAAAGTAATAATATATTCATGAAGTCATTAGGCAAAAGCTAATTTTTTATTTTGTTATTACATCAGAGTTGAGTGGTACACAAATTATGTACTTACCTTAGTAATCAAATTGGTTCGAAAGTGTTTTCACTTTACACATGATAAATAAGCACACAAAATCGCACAAACTATTTAATATATTATATACATATAAATTTTCACTCAAACAATACACGTTTTATAAAATTCCACTCAAGATTTGTTTACTATATATTATTTCACTCAACACGTCAAAATATTTTCTAAAACACAAAACTAAATCAAATCAAAATAAAAATAATAATAATAAAAAAAAACGCTCAACTCGTTATTGTTTGCACTCATGAAAAGCTCCACTTTGTCGGAAGCTTTGAATAAAACTAAATATTTTCATAAAAATTACATCCCTTTTGTATTTTACCCAATGTTATCATCATGTATAGATAACAAAAAAAAATATGTATGATAGTGTGTATATGTGTTGGTATGTATGTATCCACAGAAAAAAAGGGAAAAACCATGAGGAAAATTTAATAAAAACAACAAGATAACCACTGGATGGATACATCATGATGATGATGATGTTGATGATGGGGGTTGGTTTTATGTGTTCTCCGGTGTATAGTTTTTCTTCGTCTTTTTGGTTTTACTCGACGAACATTTTGTTATCCATGTGCGGAAAATGTGTATGCATATGTGTGTTGCATATATGTATAGACCATTTTCCATCTTTCTCTTATAGAAGGTATATATGTAGATGTGATATATATTTTCGCGCATTTTTCTTAACTCGCGGCATAATCAAAATATGTTGCATTATTATTGTTTATCGAAAACATAACGCAGCATAACACATTTGTTATAGGTATGCGTGCGTTTTAGATGTTTCCCCAAATTTATTTTTGAGTCATTGCGCATCGATTGTTTCGATTTTGTCAACCTATGTGTCAATAATAGAAAGATATATACAGATTTCTCATAGTCGGGAAAAAGATGGAAACTCGACATGCTGCGACGTTTTGGTTAATGAGAGATGAAGGTACATACAAATTCAACAAGTTGTTTATTTTTGGTCTGGGTGTTTTGTATGTATGTATGCGTTTGTAACAACAAATTGAGTGAAATTATGCTTTGTGGAATGGGACCAGAACGAGTTGAAGTAAATATTTTGTGGTTAAGAGGGAAGAAAACAGTAAAATCAGATGTAAAATTAGAATATTAATTAAGTAGGAAACTGGGGAAAATTTTATAGCATAATATATTTTGAGCTTAAAGAAAGGGTTGTTCCCTGAGTAAAATTGTTTGTTCTAGTTTTAGATGAAATAAATTATTTGCGTGCGCAATACAAAATTTATTGAGGAATTCTTAAAAATTTTTCGAATATTTCCAAAAATTTCATTTATTCTCTTGGTAAATAATTAAATGTTAGTTCGAGGTTTACAAAAGCTTGCATTGTATTTCAACGATGAATGTTCAAGGAAACGTGCTTTAACCAATTTAACTAAACTCATGTCTAACAATAATGTTGAAAGAAAGAGCTTTCAAGAAAATATTAAAAAATGAATCTGAAAAATGTTAAGCTTTCATATTCCATTAAATAAAATGAATAATTCTAATAATTTACCAATCAGAGCTTTAAAAAGCTTTTAAGCTTTAAAATTAGTAAAAATGAGATGTATGAAAATATTTGCGGAAAGCTTTAATTTGTAATATATCTTGAGCTTCCAACGGATAAAGTCACCGGATAAACCAGATGATTTTTAAAGCTCACTAAACTTTAAAGATGATATCCTTTAACAATTTAAATATAATGAAATAAACGTACTTTTAAAGCTTTCCAAATTTGAAATAATTTCCCAATACATAAGAAAACTTTTTATTTGCAAAAGCTCTTCCAACAATTAAAGTATAAAGCTTCCAAAAGTTTTCAAAAACGAAAAGCTTGAAATCTTGCGGTTTTCTTTACGAAAACACTTAATATTGTAAAGCTCCCAAAACCTCAGAGAGAACAAATACAAAATATAGATCAGTCATTTTACAAAAAACCTTCAAGAAATTACCAATAATAAATAAACTTTCAGAACTAGTATAGAAATACAAAAAAAAAATTAATGAAAAGCATGCATGATTCAACATTTACTGAAGAGCTGCAAACGCTTTCTTAAATAAAAAAAGTGCTTTCTAAAACAAAAAAAATCGTACACTATAGAAAGTAATAAAGCTCTGGAAAGTTATTACAAATTTGAACCCGTTAACTGTCACCCTGCATAATTAAACTGTACACTAAGTGTCGATAACATAGATTTAACCATACCATCAACTTTTCATCTTTACTTTTAACCAAAACCGAAGGTTTTACTTGAAACCCATTACTGATTGGTTTTATTAACGCTCAGATATTTTAAAAAGCTTTCCTCTTACTTCTATAAACTAAACTTCAAATTAAACCCTCGACATTAAATTTTAAAATTATTTCTTTAAGAATTTATAGTCTCAGCTATTTAAAGCCTTCATTCTAAAATAAATTTTGAAAACAATTAAACGCTTTTACGTTTTACGTTTCCCCAACTTTTTAAGCTTTATAATTGGTTTCAAATAAATGCTTTCAAAATTGTAGCTGCTTTTGTGACAAACGGAAGAATTTAGTAAAGCTTCACTCACTTAAAATTTATCCGATAGAAATTAATATGAGCTTTCAATAAAAAATGCGTTTGAGAAAACGATACACCGGATAATTTAAAAAAAAAAATCGTGTAACTCTAGATGTAACATATACTTTCCAAAATCAAAATAAGCTACCCCTAACATAAGACATCATATATTTGAAAGCTCCCATAATAATTGAAGACTAAATGATTTCAAGTGTTTTCTACAACTTTGGATAGATACTTAAGAAACGGTTGGGCTTTCCTTTTAAATTGAACTATTTCATACAATCGGCAGCGGAAAAAAGTTGCTGATTTTGGAAAATTTCCCAGCATTTAAACATGATCGACACGCTCATAAAATGAGCTTTTGAAAATTGCCTGTAAGTTGTACTGATTGGAATCAAACTCAAAATCTCAAAATATTAAAGAAATTCTCAAAACTCTTACAGACGTATCTCGCACTAAATAAGAAAGCTTCATACTATTACTAACTATTTAGTTTGGCTATCTGTTTGGTATCTTATCTTTATTGAATTAAGGCCAAAATATTTTATTTACCTTTGTTTACAGTCTTGAATGTTTTTTTTTTGCGTAGCTTAAACCGAAAGATGTTTACTTACGACCGCAAAAAGCTTTCGATCTCGTGGTTTTATTAAATAGAATCAATTTCAATTTATTATTTAAAAACCAGCAAAATAACCTGTAAAAGAAGTTTAAGTCTCAGAATTCAAAGTATCAGCTTTAAATAGCCATCACGTTAAAGCTTTTGGACCAAACCACAACAAAATATCCAATATAATTTTATAATCATAAAATATATGTGATGGAAAATTGTTGAGCTTTGAATATATAATACATTTAAGAAAACGATCGTTCCTCTGATTGAGAAAGCTCGTGGAAAATTTTAATTGTTGTTTAAAATTGAGAAGCTCTTACCTCAATTATTTAAATTTTACGACGTAATTGGACTATTAAAGCTTTTCAAATTTTAACCTGCAGAATTATGAGACATCATTTATTTGGAAGCTCCCTCTCACAATAAAAAAAAATAAAGCTTTCATATTTTTCCTATAATTTTAGAAAAATTTACCGTATTTAAACGTTGAAAATAATCTGTAATTTATTTCAATCACTACAAAGCAAATTTCAGAGCTATAAATGCCCACAAATCAAACTTACTAGCTATTATTGTTTACTTAATTGAGAAAACTTATTGTATTCTAAAGATGTTGGAGGCATCTTACCAAGCAATTGGTTTAAATCAGTAGGTTAATACAAAATAAGTTAAATATTATGACATAAACATACTTTTGGCGTTTCCCAAATCTGAGAAAGCCTTCCTATTACATAACAACACATATTACTTTCCTAAGCTCCTCCCATTACAAAAGCAAGGAGTTCCCAAAAGTTCAAAAAAATTGAGCTGGAAATATTACTTTCCACAAAATAGTGTGCAACCTTTTTTTAATTTGGTGGGAGCTTTATAAATTTAGGCATTGAAAATGTTGGTCGGCTCGAAATTCATTTTTAATAAAACTTAAAATATCTGTAACCCCGTCGAAAGTTCATTGAGACACACTAACACTTTGAAATTTTAAAGCTTCAAGAAAACATTTTCAAATTTTAAATCGACCAAATATATATAGTTTGTGAAGCTTTTCAATTGCAAAAGCTTTCAAAGGTTAAAGAACATTAAAATTAGTTTCTGTGATAGTGTTGACCGCAACTGCTAAAAAGTAAACAAAGGAAAGCTTTAAAAAATTATCAGTATTAAATTAGCTTTCAGATCTAGAACATTTATTTCAATGAATATACTGAATAGCTCCTAAAGTTTTCGAAAGCTTTCATATTTTTAAAAAAAAAATTGAATAGAAGGCTTCTCTTAATCAGAAAAATTAAAAAATTGAAAAAATTATAATAACAGCCTGTAACGGTAGTCAGCTCTGATCATGAGTATGAAAGCCTGATACTGCAACTGACACGTATAGTTTTATCCCGTTAGCTATCTGTCTGGTATAGTTGAATGAAGGTCCACGAATTTTATTTTATCTTTGTTATTAGAATTCAACTTTGTATCTTTGCCGTTAATTTAAATCGAAAACCGTAAAAAAATTTCGATCCCGTTAGTTAGCGTTACTATCCGCAAACAGCCTTTACGCTAAAAGAAGTTAGGGAAAAGTTAAAAGCTTTTATATTACCCGGGATAAACCGACAAATTTCAAAACTTATACAAATGTTATGTTTACAACCAACATAATAAGCTTAATAATTAGATTTAAATAAATGCAGTTAACATTTTAATTGAAAGCTTTAGAGCAAACATTAAAATTTGACTATAATTTAAAATTTAACCGATACAAAATATTAAAGCTTGTTGAGCTTTGGATGTATAATAAATTTAGGAAAGGTCATTAAAACTTTTGTCGTTTTAAAACAACAAACTACAACCATAATTGTTTAGATATTACAAAAGCTTTCAAATTATCCCTCCAAATTTGGATAGACGCTTAAGAAACGGTTATTATTTTATATTTAAACTGAGTTAATTCACACAAAAGGCAGGATTTTTTGAAAACGTTCCAGCATTTAAATATGAGCTACACTTAAAATGAGCTTTTGGAAATGACCTACTAGTTATTCAAATACTAAAAAGTAACTCAACTATCATAACTGGTAAAGAATTACTGTAGAAATTTAAAAAGCTTAAATCGAACTGGTCAGAAAATAAAAATAATTGTACATAATGTGTTGTCGAACACCTAATTATGAAAGTTTATTGAAGTCTAAATGTGTTAAAGACATCCTAGCAAGCAATTAGTTAAAAACGTTTCAAAAGCAAAAAAGTTATAAATTTGAAAAAAATTATTAAAATCTGGAAAGACATTACAAATTTCAACCTATCAGGCCCCTTCCTAAGAAAGCAAGCTTCTTACTACAGAACATATAGCTATCTGATTTTTAACAACAAACCAAGAATTGATCGCCTTTCCAAGTCTGGCGTTTATAAGATCAATTGCAATGATTGTAGTTCCTCTTATATCGGACAGACTGGGCGGAATTTTGAAGTTAGAGTTAAAGAACATTTATTTGGTAGCTATGAATCATCCCTTTATAATCATTTAACGTTAGAAAATCACACATCCAGTTTAAATAATTTAGAAATTTTACATGTACAACCAAAAAGCAGACGTTTAGACAACTTAGAATCTTACGAAATCCGAAAAGCTATATTTCTTAACCAAAATATACTCAACGAACAGAGAGAAATCCGTTTCTCACCAATTACCGACCCCGCATTGTTTTATTCACATACTCATTCCATACCATAAAATTACTAATACGTCGGGTTATAATAAAAAAAAGAAGGGGAAAAAAAAAATCAACATCTGGAATTTTGTTATTCGACCGTTGACTAATCAATAATCATATACCTGTGTTTAACTCAACCTCTTTTAATTTTTAATTTTTAATGTTTATTGCTCTCACCAATTTTACCTGTGTTTAACTAACCCCCTATTTTAATTTTTAATGTTTATTGCTGTCACCAATTTTATTGTTTACCACTTCCACATTTTTTTATTTGTATATTTTGGTTTCACTTTTTGCTTTTTCCAACTATATATATATATATAATATATATATATATATATATATATATATATATATATATATATATATATATATATATATATATAACCACATTTTTATTTTTACAGTTTAGTAGATACTCCTGATGATGGCCTAATAAGCCGAAATCGATCGAATGATTTTTTAAACCTTTTGTAATTTTGCGAAATATTTAACAAGTGTTTTTTTAAAAATTTGAAAAATGTGTGTATTAAAAATGTGAGCTATCTGTTTGATATCTTTATTGAATTAATTTCCAAAAATGTTACGTGTGTTTGTTAACAGCCTTCAATTTTTGTTCTTTGCTATTTACTCTCTTAGCATAAATCAAAGCTCCTTGCTTATAAACCGTAACTGATTAATTTTTTTTAAACCAAAATCTCGAAACCTTCCATTCAATACCATCAAAATCAACTGGCAACAATTTTAGGAATTTACAAAGCGTAAAGATATTATGAAAAAATTAGCAGCTCTCAATACTTTCACAAATGTTATGTTTACAATAAACTATTAAGCTTTATAATTAGTTTTAAATAAAGGCTCATAAAATTTTTGTTAAAAGCTTTTAGTCGTTAAAAGTTTTCGAAAGCGTTCATATTAAAAAAAAATCAATCGAAGCCTGTGATCTACCTGGAATAGTAATAAGTTCTCATCCTAAATAAGTAAGCTTAATACTACAAATGACACGTGGTATAGATAATTGAATTAATCTCCAAATATTATAATTTATGTTATTAGCCCTCAACTTTTTACCTTTGCTGGTAGTTTAAATCAAAGTTTCATACTTCCAACCATAAAAAATTTTCGATCCCAAGCTTTTAGAAAATAAAATCGTCATAATGATACATTAATTTCAATTAAGCTATTTAATTTACATAAGATAAAAGAAATTATGAAAAAATTAAAAGCTTTCATATTCCCCTGGATAAACTGAATATTTTCATTAGTTTTACAAATTCTTAGTTTATATTAAACTTTTAAGCTTTATAATTAGTTTACAAAATTTTAATTTAAAGTTTTAAAAATTAGCAGCGAAAATAGAGTAGAAGAATATAGATAGAAAATATTAAACCTTGTTGAGCTCTCAATCTATAATACATTTAAGACTAACTGAAAAAGCTCATTGAATTTTTTATTGTTATTTAAAATCCAGAAAAATGCTGCTTATTACGTCAATTAACTCATTGTCATTTTAAATAAAAGTCTAACCGTTTCTTAAGCGTATATCTAAATTTAATGGAAAATTTTGAAAGCTTCTATAATATCTAAATAATTATTATGAATTATTTATGTTCAAATTTTTTCTTCAAATTTGGATAGACGCTTGATAAACTATTATATTTTAATTTAAACTGTGTTAGTTCACACAAAAGGCAGCCAGCGGTCTTGGAAAACTATCCAGTATTTAAACAAGATCAATATATAAAATGAGTATTTTAAAACTTTAAAAGCATATGGGAACGCTAAAAGATCGAACTAATTGGAGAATCAAAATAATTATACATAATGTGTTGTCGTCCCAAGTGGACCGAAAATGTATTCAAGTTTAAAGATGTCAGATACATCCTAGCAAGCAGTTGGTTAAAAACAAGAGGCTAGAAATAAAATAAGTTAAATAATATGACATAAACCCAATTTAAAGCTTTTCAAATTTGAAATAACCGTCCCATTACATAAGAAAACATATCAGTTTTGGAAACTCCTCCCAAGCAAAAAGTTAAAAAAAATTAAAGCTTCAAATATTTCGATTCTCTATACAATGTTACCAAGTTTTATTTTCAATTTTGGTAGGAGCATACTGCATAATGTATTATAGACGGGGGAAAGTTCATTGAGGTACACTTTTATAATTTAAATATGCAATAAACTCTGATGTATTTTAATAAAAAATATTAATCTAGTTTGGAAAGCTTTCCATTTACAAAGGCTTTAAAATTTCATAGACCAATAGTCATATCTGGCAATAATTAAAAAAAATTAAATTAAGAAAACAAGAACCTACCAATAATCCGAAACTTTCAAAATTAGAATAGAAATAAAATAAAGCTTAACGAAAACTTGTGACCTTAAAACGTTCGGAAGCTTTAATTTGAAAAAAGTACAAAGATAGCCTTCTAAAGCAAAAAAGTTATAAATTTGAAAAAATTATAAAAATCTGGAAAGACATTGCAAATTTGAACTCTTCAGGCCCTGTCCTAATTAAGCCAGATTCGATTCTTACTACTACAAAACACATAGCTACTTGTTTGATGTCTGTATTGAATTGAGGTTCAAAAATTTTAAGTGTCCTTGTTAACGGCCTTCAATTTTTTTTTTTTTTTGATGTTACCATAAGATCAGATAATTAAAAACTTTAGTCAAAATTTTAAAAACTTTGTTAAATTTGCGAATGATTTGATTGTTTTTTTTAATTTTCCATTAAAAACTGTCAATACTTTGGCAACAACCTTAGGTGTCAGAGTTTACAAATTAGCGCAAAGACATTATGAAAAAAAAGCTTTCAATATTTTTACAAATGTTATGTTTACAACCAACTATTAAGTTTTATAATTAATTTTAAATAAATTTTTGTTGAAAGCTCTCTTTTTAATCAACTGGAATTATTCGGTAAAATTTGACGAACTTAAAATGATACGCTGTTTGAATATATAATACAATTAAGAATACGATTCGCCTAACCATGAAAGCTCATTGAAATTTTTAATTTTTGTTTAAAGTCGAAACCGTATCATAATTATTTAAATAATACTATAAGAACATTGAAATTATTCGTTCAAATTTGAATATACTATATAGCTTTAAAAATGGTAAAAACCTTCGTAGATTTTGGAAAATTTTCCAGCATTTAAATAGAAGTTATATGTAAACTGATAGATAGAAACGTAAATACTGATAGATCAAACTGATTAGATATTTATACATATTTTTGGGAAAGCTGTTAAACTCTTGAACATAACTTCTATAAAAGTATGGTACAATATTTTAAAATGTTAAAGCTTTTAGAAGCTTTCTTACTAAAATACTTATACAAAAGCCTAAAAATATAATAAAAATTTGGAAAAATATTAGAAGCTTGTGACCGACGTCCGCTTGATATCTTTTGCGTATTCTATAGACAGCTTAAATATAGATTCTACTTACAGAGATCCAAAAATTCTTGATGCAAGCTTCTACAAACTAGAATCGAAAATTAAGGCCACCGCAAATTGGGATACTTATAAACTTGCGAAAGCTCTCAATTCACTTTTCAAAAAAAAAAAATTTATCAAAGCTTAAAATTTGTATAATCGTTTAGTAAGTCTAAGAATGTGACCAAAAATTAACGAGCTTTAAGCCAAATGAAAGAATAGAATTAAGTTTATTAGATGTTGAATACAATCAGAAGAACATTTTATGAGCTTTGAATGTTTAATCGAATGAAAAGAAAGCAATTTGTCATTAACATAATTGCAAAGCTCCCTGAAATTTAATGTGGACATAAATGTACCTTTAAAGCTCCCTAAATTTGAAACGACTTGTGATATGTCGCTTAGTACTTATAAAACATCCATACTCGAAAGCTAAAAAATTTCCAAATTTTAACCTTAGAAAATATGAAAGCTTGTAGAAAAAACTATTGTTTCATAAGGTTTGCTTTAACAAAATTCTGAAAACAAAAAATATTTTTATAGAATATCTGCTCAATCAATGTTTGGAGCTTTCCATATTTGTTGTAAAAGCTTTAAAATGTTCTATTATATATATCTATATCTTCTTTTTCCATCTACAAAGTTTTAAAATATATACATACATATATATGAACTAATTAAAACTTTCAATTTGATGGTTGCTTAATATACGCCTATTTAAGCTTTAAGAGTTAAGAAATTTTTAAAAAGCTTCAATGGACCTTCTTACATGTTTTTAATTTAAAATAAATCTTGAAGTTCATTAAATAGGAATGTTGACTTGCAAAACTCAGGAGCTCTAATTACAACATGAAAAATAAATAAATGAGCTTTCAAAAAAAAGCTGTGAAATCCAACATGTTTAGTATTTAGTGGTAATTTTTATTTTACTAACCAATTGCTTATAATAGAATACGTGCACAACAGGCTGAATCACAAAGTTTTCCAAGCTTTCATATTTAAAGAAGATTATAGAGTAATTTACCTATGAAAATTTACAATTAAAAAGTGTTTTGTTTGAAAAGCTCGACGGTAATTTAACGTTGTTATAAAGAACGGTTTTTTCTATTGAAAAGCTCGTCGATAACTTAATTAAATATGTTACGTTCTAAATAAAATACTTAATCATTTCTTTGCTCCAATAGAGGTTGGTAGGTTTGCGATAGTTTTCCAAAAATATCTTAACATTAGAAAGCTTTCGAGATTTAACCAATTTTAAGAGAATTATGCTATCTTCTACCATTTATTTAATAGTTTTGTATACCTAAGGCGTTTCTTAAAAATGAAAATATTTCTTAGCAGAAAACAGATTTCAGCAGCAGCTAAAAATATTTTCGAAAGCTTAAAAAAACAACAATTGCATGTAGAAAAGGCTTAACTTTCATATTGATCAAATCCTCGTTGATTAAATATGATGGCTCTTAGATAAGAACTTGGAATTATATTTCGTAAAACTTTTAAATTTAAATTTCGTCCTATTTTAAAGAAATAAATGACTCAATTTAATTGGGTGACCTCTCAAACAGAAAAAACGTAAACAAATATTCGTACAAAATTTCTAGGTGAGAAAAACATATTTTCAAGGTCATCAAAAATAATTTAGTAACCCCTTCAAACTTATAAAGCTCTCTGTCTTTGAACATTTACGAGGTTCGCTTAGTACGTCAGATAGACCGACCTTAGATTAGATTATGTTCAAAATTATGAATGGATTAGCCCAAACCAATTATACAAGCTTTCCTCAGTTAAAAATATTACCCTATTCCTCTCATCGTACTTCCAGTTATTGCTTACCTTATATATGGTACACAAACATCAAAAATAGCTGGGAAGACAGACCTACATAATCGTGCAAAATTAAGGATCCAACAATTCTTCCGGGACCATTTGTTCTATTTCTCCCTTTCTCTAAACATCATTATATCCTACCTACAAGTACTAACCAAAGCGTAGCATCTCAAAAAACAAGTCTAAAATTGGAGGCCACCCATTATGGTTACAAAATAATTGAACTGTATTATCGTGTGCTGAGGCCGGTTTCTAAAGACCTTCACAAATATTCTACTTAGTGGCTTTTTGCTATGATATCCATCAAGCAAGAACATGTTTCGACGAACTTGCATTTATATTGGGATTAAGGCTACTTGCGTTGGCTTGCTAATCTCAACAAGTGATCTTGCATCATAATTAAAATTAATAATGTTGTGTGTAATAATTAATAATTAAAAGACGTATGTGTGATGATAATTACCTGCTATAAACCACTCACCTTATAATTATGTACAAAAGTATATATTTAGCAATTCATTTTTTATTACTAATTAACACTAAATTACTCTGTATTATATTCTAATTAACTCTACTCTAATTACATCACTAATTAAAATATAATACACTAACTGCTACTGTAAATTATGTATGTACGTAGTTATCTTTAATTCGCCACACCTGAATAATCCGAACTTACATCACGCATATACGATAATATTATAGAAATAAGAGACTTATAATTACGCATAATCTTAGGTAATTAAATTTATATTTTAATTACATCATTACGCTTATAGTAGAGCGTGCTTTACATGGACACAAACCTGCGAAAAAAAAATCACGGGCAAGCGTAAAAACAATAAAACTCATCATAAATCAATACAAATTGCGGCATTCAATCAGTCAATCACAATATAAACAAATAACAACAACTACTCAATGAACTTTCCAATTGAATACCGTCAAAGCACAAACCGATAAAAAAAACAAAACAACATAAGAACGTCATCAAATCTACTGTGTAACTTCTACATCATGTATTTAATTTCAAACATCAACATCATCATCATCGTCATCATAAATCTCGTCACATCATACCAGACGTCGTCCGTCTCGTCATAATATTCTCCATACCGTATTCATATTAAAACCCACTATCTTGTTACTTTTCTGCTATTTACACACTACACTAAACTATAAAATGCGCTACACAAAAAAGTGGAGGAGGAGTTACCAAGTCAGTTTTGTTTCAATGTACGCAAGACTATTTCAATTTTTTTTTTACCAAATTTTATTGTTTCTGTCTCGTTTTTACCCATAAGTCCATATCATAATAATATCAACAGGTGGGTGTGGTTGGTGTAAAAACAAAACAAAAAATAAGAATTTGTAAAAGAAAAGAGACAATATGAGTTAAGTTTGCTATAAAAATTATGAATTTACATTTTTGTTTTGTTTTATGGCATATTAATGGTTTAGAGGTGGAGCTTTTCTTCAGTCATGTGTACGATTTTTTATTATGATATTTGTTGTTGTTGTTGTCAGATTCTTTGGCCAAAAGTAATGTTTATTATGAGGAATTGTAGATATGTATGTATTTAGTGTGGCCGGGAGATGTTTCAAGAAAGCCGCACGTAACCAACTGTTTATTTATATACGAAAGTTGCTTAAAAAACTAAATATTTTGTTTTGTTTTAATGTGGCTTTGATATGTATACAGTTTTGCCCTCATTGAAAGGGGCATTTATTAAAGATTCTAAAATATAAGCCTAAGGTTTAGGTCTTAAAAACTGAGAGAAATAAGTAACGGTAAAGCATGCTTGACAATTTATTGAAGTGTTTGTTTAATGACAATAAGTTTTAAAAAATTTTAACAAATATCTGAATGGTAACTGTGAACGTACGCCGAACTCCAATGTTCATCTGTTTAGGATTGTATCAAAAGTGTCATTAGCAGCCGCTTTTGTTAGATCTGCATTTTTGCTAATGTTTTGCTTTCTCTTAAGTAAAGTGGGGGCCTTACTCGACTAAAAAAAATAGAATAAAATGGATCGACTCGACTAAATCATTTACTAATCTACTCGACCAAAATTTTACTGTTCAGACACATTTAGTTACTAAAATACTCGCTACTCGACTAAATTACTAACGTAGTCTGAACAAGGCTTAAGAGAATTAGTGAAAATTGGAAAAACATTTAATTTTGTTATGATAGTTCATTTTAATGTTTCTATATGACGAATTTGCTCGATTTCCAGCCTCCTGAAAAATATCGAAAACCTAGATACTTTGTTTTTGTATCGTCACGAGCGGTATACGTAATATTGTTTTTCTCTGCGTTTCGAAAAGGATTTTAATTTTGGGACGATAGAAGTGCACTTCGAGGATAAATGAGCATATTTGCAGCGGAAAATATCGCCACCAAATTTCTAGCCTAAGCGATGTGTGTTTAATGAGAAAAACCAGAAGAATAGGAAACACTTGATTTCAATCATGTAGGTATGGCCAATTGTATGAGCGGTATGGTACCACATCGCCGTAGCGAGATTTAAAGAGATTTAGTCTTTGTTTTAAAATGTTGTCGATTCTTTACAACATTCATTTTATAAGGAGTGAGAAGGAAAATATTTTTTTTGTAAAATTGTGGAATTTCCAGAGTTCAAAGAATTTATAGTATTTATAGAACACTGTCAATTAAAACAATTTATAGAACTTATAGAATCGACAAAATTTAAAAAATTTATAGAATTCAAAGAATTTATTGAATTTATAGAAATTATGGAATTGCTTGAATAAGCCAAATTTAAGTTTGTAGAATTTATGGAACACTTGAACAATTTATAGAACGGGTTGGGTTCTTGAATCTATAAAATTTAAAGAATTTATAAAATTTGTGGAGATTATATAATTTATAGAATTAATGGAATTTATAAAATTCTTAAAATTTATAGAATTTATCGCATTGACAGAATTTTTAAGAACTAAACAATTTATGAGATTTGCTGAATTTACTAAATTTTAAAACTTTTCCGTAGAATTTGTAAAATTATTCGTAGAATTTATTAAATTTATAAAATTTATAGAAATAATTGAATTTATTGAATTATTTAAGTTCATAGGACTTTTCGAAATTTTTGAATTTATGAAATTTGTAGAGTTCAAAGAATTTATAAAAAGTATGGAATTTGTAGACTAAGTAAAATTTGGGTTTGCAGAATTTATAGAACTGACAGATCTAAAATAATTTATAGAAGCCATAGAATATATAAAATTTATTGAATTTGTGGAGTTTATACTCTAATTTATAGAATTGATGGAATTTATAAAATTTATTGAATTTGAGAATTTATGAGATTTACAGAATGAGAGGAAGGACTTCTTAATTTTAAATCTTTATGCATATAGGATTTATAGAATTATTCATAGAATTTATAGAAATTATTGAATTTATACAATTTTTAAAGTTTATGGATTTATCGAAATTGTTGTATTTATAAAACAAGTTTACACTGGCAACTCCGTCCATTAAGTGGGGTAATTGATTATTAGTTTAAAAGTAATGATATTTCAATTTATTATTTATAATTAACTTAAAATACCACTAAAATAATATGCATATAAATTATTTATATAAAATTTAATGAATAACAATTATTATTAATTTAGTAGCATGGCAATATTATAATAAAATATCGAAAAGAACTTTTTTTCAGATGTATTCTCACCACCTCTATTGTTTCGATTGGTGGTAAAATTTACTAAAAGAACTCATCAAAAGCAACAGTTGTGTGTAGCTTAGGATTGGAGAAGATAATTAGAAATGTTGATATTTCCATATGCATGGAATTCCCCCACTTTCCCCTAAAATACAATTTTTGTTTTTTGTAAAATTTTAATTTTTAATTTTTAATCAGAGTTTATTTAATAAAAAGTCAATTCCGGAATTGATTCCGAAATTCCGAAATCGAGAACATTTGAACATAGGCTGCCTAAAAATTCTGTCAGGGTCAATCGCAAGAGAGTCTGCAACAGGCTTCGCGTACATCCTGAGCAATGTAGTACCGAGGACTGTTGACAACGTTATATTCTTTGCACCTTGTTGAATATGGTGGTTAGCGTACCATCATTTTGATAGAAAGGTGTATTAAGGTCATAATCTCAGTCAGTTCTATATTTAACAGGAATAAAGATTAGGATTCCTACATGATTTGTTTTAACTTCCTATACTATAAACGAATAAAATCTACGACTCTTTTGTCACATCGGATATTAAATCTTTTTCAATCTATAGGCTATCACTTTTCAAATACCGAATTTAATATTCGTATACTGTATGACATGTATGTTGAAAAAAGTGCTATCGAAAATTAAGTTTTGTGGTAAATCGACTGAGCAATGGTCACAAAAAACAAGCGAGATACTCACTTAAAAATGAGGTCCATTCAAGCGAGCGCTCACTATGTTGTAATTTCGATTTGCAAAAAACGTTACCGTTTCCAAAACTATCAATATCTTTAGAATATTATACAAGCGCAATATACACATTTATAATTTTGGCATCCATGTTTCAATTTCAAAGCAGCTTTATGTGTACATAGATAGCTTTATGATGGCTGTTTAAGATTAAGAACTTTAGTTAATTGAAATTTTACAAAATTCTCAATTTTTATATTAGCTAATAAGTTTTAGATTTTAAATGCCTTATTTTAGTCGTATGAAAAACCTTTATCTTAATTTAATTTGCGGAACACATTCAGTTTGTCTAATTAATGCGTAAGGTAGGACGTTAAAAGTCAACTGTTTGGGACTGCCTTGAGCCCCCACAAAATATTTGCATAGATAAAAACAAAACAAAAAATAAAATTTTTGAACACTTAGCGATCATGCCCGCGTCTGACACGGGGCGCCCCTTGCTTGCAATTTTGCACGCACTCGTGTATCACACGGGCAACCACAATACTTTGATACACAAATTTCAACTGATGGTAGGTCACAAACGATGAAGTAAGATTTATAAAAGAAAAAAATGGAATATTTTTTGACGGAAAATTCAAAATTAATGTATGGCTAATAGTTGCGTGTTTTATAAGAAACAAAGGCAAACCGGTGAGAAAACCAACGTAACTTGATACACATTATGGCGATTATAAATGGTTTTGTGATTTTCGATGTGACCGAATGAGTACGAGTGACGCAGAACATCCTGATGCCTTGCTGTGCCCACCCCACCAGAAAATATCGATAAAGTCGATAAGGTTAGAGGAGTGATAGAAGAATAAAAGTGTGTGAATGACTAAAATAATTACTGATGCAAAAAGTGAAACTGTGATTGTTTAAAAGCACTAACTTCTGGGAAGCTCCTGGCATCATCTTTATTGACTTTGTAAGTTGCACTCTGATTAAGGCACATATTTAATGAAAGAATTTATAAGAAGAGTTAATCACAGATAACGTTCCCTTTATTAAAGATTGGCCAGAATTAAGTGATGTCTCAGAAATAATGGATATATGGGTAATTATGGGTAGATTATTATAAGGGCTTTCAAATAAAATTACCGTCCTTCGAATACGATGACCGAGACCCATTAGCTATTGATGATGGAATATATAGCGCTTATTCACTAAACAATTTGTTAACAGCATCGAGTGCGTTCGCGAGTTTACGTACTACCGCCTTTACGAAACAATTTATCGAGGAACTAAATTAAACTCAATTTGGGATTTCGTTACACAATTTTTCAATATTGCGATGAAGGACGAAATTCAACAGATTCAGTAAATTTCTTAAAGTTAAACGGAATAGCTCACAAAATTTGTACACCTGGCCATCCATTCACAAAAGACTTTAAATGGCAATATGAATTCACTACATAAAGAATTGGAACAAATATACATTCAACAGGATTTTATGTTGCCGAAAATAAAAACAAGTTTAATGAAGAAACTCCTTACACAAAGAAAGTATACATCAATAATACCAAGGATATAGATAAATGATTACATAGCGGTGATGATGATTTAATGAAGAATGTAAAGTGGAGATTCATATTATAAAATTAAACCGGATAATGGAAGAATATGAACCACATTGCTCTATACAGAGAGAGCAACATTTTCCATTCCCCACAAAGGCCGCATATGCAACAATATTGGGCTAATAGATATTGTATTTATTTAGTAGATATTTAGAAATAAATCAATTCACTTACCGTTAACATCCTATATTGCACAAACACACACACACCAAAGCAATTTTTACGTTATGCCATGTTACGATAATTAATAAATTTACAAAATCAAAAATGATTAACTCACAACACTCATTAATGTCCGTATACGAATTAAATTTTCTTTATATCACAACACAACAAAAGCCCGATTTTAGCTTACACATAATCACAACTTTCTCAACTTTATGGAAGGCACTCATTTTTTGTTTATTAATTGTTTTCACTTACACGACTTAATTACGACTAATTGAAAAAATTCAATATGTATCTGCAAGAGAGTAATGAAATCAGGTTTTTATTTGTTTTTATTTCATTTGAAACGGTAAATTATCGAAATAAAATATTAAATGATGAATGAGAGTAATCGTCGGATACATAAATAGAAGACACTGTTAAAGTTAGCCGAAAGTTTGCAGCCGAAAATAAACAATCGATAATGCAGATTAAGTTATTAACATTCCAGACGAAAATAAAAAATGTTGTGGGTATCAGCCGAATGTAAATAGGATATATGGATTGAAATAAAAAATTTTGTAAATCGTCTTACGTGGAAAACTTTGTTTAACCTAATCGCGGAAAATATCGGAAAATTAGTAGAATGCACAAAATTGGAATAAAATAAACTTCTAGAGTGTATATCTGACATTGAATCGTTTTTATTGGATTTGTCAATAGCTATCGCAGGAAAAAAATTCAGTTCAAGTTTCCCGTGGGAAATCGCGGAATATTTAAACAGGTTCCAGCCAAAAGTAAGAAATGAAATGAACGGGATAAATTGAATTTTTTTTCCTGCGATAGCTATTGACAAGTCACATCAATGTAATCCATTTCCAGATACATATATCATCACTCTAGAGGCTGATTTTATTCCAATTAAAATATGTTTTTGGGTTTCGCGAGTTTTTCACAATTTTCCATGGCGAACTGGAGCCAAGCTTTGCCATATAAGAATATTAGCAAAAGTCTTCAATGCTATTCATGCTTCCTTAATAATTTTTAGGCTAAACATTGCCGATTTATATCGCCTTCATTTTTTTATTTTCGGCTGGGATAACACAATCTGCACTACTGTTTTTTCTACTTTCGCCTGAATTCAAATAAATTATAATAACCTATAAGGGACACAACTATGTATATACTTTTCCATAGTAAACTTGCGGTCAGTGATATAGGCAGATTTATCGATAATGCAGTATTATTTGATACGTGAAAACTGAGTACGGGATTACTTCTAAAGATGTCAGCTTCAACAATTTTTCATTTTTGGTAAATAAATAAAAAATAAAATTATTTTTTTTTATAATTCATGTCTAGTTGTCTGTTTTATTCGTGTTTTTTGCTTTTGTTTAATTAATAATTTTGTTTCGATAATAATTTTAAAAGAACTACTAATTTTTAGATTTAATCCATTTATCGCCGTTTGTTGACAGATATGTCATTTATAGGTATTGTAATTTATTTACCTGAATTAATACAATTTGCATTATCAAATTTTCACTTTCGGCTAACAAAAAGCTCCCAAAACCATATTCTAAATTTGTTAAAAAAAAAAACATTTAGATAATTTTTTCAGATGACAAAAAATTTAATTTATATGGTCCGGTCGGTTTTAATTGTTACTGGAGGAACCTGCTCAAAGAACCACGCTATTTTAATAAGAGAAATTTCGGTGTCGGTTCCTTGATGTCTTCAGGAGCTTTTTGTATCGATGGAATGTTAGAGTTAGCTTTCCCATCCACCCACATGAACTTCGGAGAATACACAACATTACAGGACAGAAAATTTAACTTTTCAGCAAGATAACGCTTCCGTGCACAAGAGCAATGGAGACTCGCTCATGGCTAGAAACGCACAATGTTGAGGTATTGCAATGGTCAGCCTGCTTACCAGACCAAAACCTAATTGAAAACATTTGGGGAATCTTGGTTCGAAAAATATTTCCTGATAACAAGCAATACGAAAACGTTTTGGAGTTAAAAATGGCCGTGATTGAAGCTTGGGAGTCAATTGGTGAAGATGTTCGAGTAACCTTAGTTGAGAGTATGCCGAACAGGTTATTTGAGCTTATTCAGAACATAGGAGGCCCTACTCATTATTAATTTTCGTTTATTTTTAATTAAAGTGAATTTATTTCTTTATTTTTTGTTACTTATTAAAGTGAGTCTATAGTTGTGCACCACTAGAGAACAAAACATTAAATTATAACAGTGAATAAAATGAATACATTGTTACGGCTGCTAAATAATGAAATATTGGAATACATGAATAATTTGACCCCGCACAATAATTATAACATAAAGTACATCCCAATATTAACGTTCAATTATATATAGGTCAGTAATCTCTTATATACCAAAAGTTTGGTGCAATTGATCTGGTTATTTATTTTTGTGTGTTGACGATTTTATGTTTCTCTATTAGTCATTGATATAATGTATACAATTTGGCTTTATATAACTCAAATTTAGTATTGGTTATATACTTTTAAATACATAGCACCACACGATCGATCGATTTATTTTTTTTAAAGATGCTGTCTATGTGTAACTTGAAAGACAATAGGAATGTCCAATAAATCTGTATATTAATAGTGAGGGGAAGGCACATAAAGTGTATATTTCTGGATAATTGAACTGGTATTGTATTTAGAGTTTTTTCGTTATGTAAAATTATTTTTATAATTTCATTATACGTGAGGCAACCGTGGTATAAGTTACAAAAATTTAAGAGTTAAAATTGTTTTAGTAAATGGTAGGTTTATCAAATTAGTGTAGTGTTGTGAGTTTTTTTTCTAATAGTGCTTTCATCACATTTATTTAGAGAGATAACCATTGTATGTCCCAGAAATCGCTGTGTAAATGGGCAACACAATTAAAACAACAATAACAGCGAAACAAATCATTTTTCTGGTGAGTTATAAGCTCGAATGAAATTTAAAAGTTAAAGGCAAACAAATGTTTTATTTAACAGCGGGGCCTCACCTTTTTATTTAATTTTATTCAATTACTAAAAAAAAATAATAATAAAATAAAACGCAAAGATTGCGGGATATAAACTCCTATAACGGTACCGCGACGGAGCGGTAGGCTATATATTGTTGCTGTATTTATAGTAAAGCTGCTTAATTTCCGCTAGAGGAAAAATCAATAATACAGACATCAGCTGATAGTTTTATTCGATAGTGTTGTGAAATTATATATCTAAATAATTCATTTAGCTCTTGTTGTCTTGAAAAATTGTTTCTTACACATAATTTAAATTCAATAGAAAATTTGAGAGCTAAATAAAAATAAAAAAATGGTGGAGGTTCATAATTTGGGTTGGGTTTGTTTGCCCCAAAAAAAAAATCCCCAAAAACGTTTGCCCAAAATTTTTTTTCCAAAACAATTTCCCCAAATACTGTTTTCCCAAACATCGTTTCGTCAAATATAGTTTACCCAAAAATTGTTTACTCAAAATTTTTTTGCCAAAAAGATAACCAAAAATCCCAAAATTTTGAATTGGATATTTCGCGCGAAACTTCCAATTCAAAATTTTGGAATTTTTGGTTATCTTTTTGGCAAAAAAATTTTGGGTAAACAATTGATGATGGGTTGGGGTTGTATTTCCAGAAACCAATATTCCAGGCATAAAATTCCAAACCCAAAATTCAAAAATCCAAAATTCCAAAAACCAAAATTCCAAATTCAAAATTCCAAATCCAAAATTCCAAATCCAAAATTCCATTCCAATTTATTTTCCTCAGAATAGAGAAAAAAATCGCGCGATTTTTTTTCTCTATTCTGAGGAAAATAAATTTGAATGGAATATGTAGAATATGTACTGTGCGTTAGTAACTAAGGAAAATAGAATGAAATGTATTTATCATATACGCATAGTTTTCATTGTTTTATTTTTTCTCACTATTATATAAATTTTATTAGAAAGGTTAGTAAATGTATTAAACTTAACTTGGCTGGTAAAATTAATTTAAAGATTATATATTAATATTATATTTTTTTCTAAATAAACACTGCTGAATACTGGTAATTATTTGTTTAAGTACTTTCGTAATGTATAATAGTATTACATTCTTAATAACACAAGTGTATTGCGCATATAATTTTTATTTTAGTCATGGAAATTGTTGAAAGTCTAAGCAATAAAGGTACCCGTTGCTTATACATTGACGGTTATCAATATTATTATGATTACTCACAAAAATCTAACAAAAAAATTTGCTATTGGAGATGTGCGAAGAGAATATCCTTTCATTGTAAAAGTTCTGTCAAAACCATTATAAATTCCAAAGGAAAACATGAGATATCTGTTCATAAATTACAACATGAACATGATCCTCAACCCGCATTAGTCCACCTGTCAATGGCGAATCATAAATTGAAAAATTGTGCCAAAACCTCATCCAATTTACCCTCACAAATTATTCGTAATGTTACTGTGGGGTGTGAGCCAAGTGCCCGTGAATATTTACCGAACAAAAACGCACAGAAGAAGAAAATTTATCGAGTACGGTCTAGCGTTCAAAAATATAATGAACCAAATAACCTAATAATGATATCCATACCGAATGAATTAAGATATTTGGATGACGAGCTTTTTGTCTTAAGCGAGAAAACATTCAATGACGATAAAATCATTATTTTAGGAACAAGAACCAGCATTAAATTTTTAGCACAAGCTTCAATCTGGATAATGGATGGAACTTTTTACGTCGTGCCAATAATCTTTAGACAATTATTCATCATTCACGGGGTTATTGAAGGACAAGTCTTTCCTTTACTTTTTTGTTTAATGACAAAAAAAAATAAAATATGTTATAATGAATTATTTTATGAATTACATCGTTTAGCAGTCGAATTTAATATACACATAAGTCCACAAATCATTATAACAGATTTCGAGATCACGATACATCGTACTGCTTTGGAGTTTTTTCCGGATACAAAATTTAAGGGATGCTTTTTTCATTTTGGCCAGCTAATTTGGAGGAAAATTCAAAAACTAGGATTAACTAAAAAATATGGTAACTTAGAAAAATTTTCACAACAAATTCGAATGCTCAAAGCTTTAGCTTTTCTACCTCCCGACTGCATTCCCCAATATTTCGAAGATTTTGAGCGCTCATTAGATTATGAAGATGTGAAGAAAGTCGCAAAACAATTTAAGCAATGCTACATTGCCGGAAAAGCAAAATATAAACCTGACTTCTGGTCCATAAACGAGTCTATTCTTAATAGTTATCCTAAAACTCAAAACTCAGTGAAAGCTTGGCATAGACGAATAAAAATAATAGTTGAAAGAAAGCACAGTGCAGTATATAAAATAATTGAAGAATTAAGAGGTGAACTAGTCCTTTCACACAATAATATAAGAAAGATCGAAGCCGGAGAAGAAATTAGACCTCAAAAAAAATATTATGAAATATAAACGAATTAAACGTATGCTAAAAAAGTAATATAAAATGACTAAATATGAATTTTTATCAAATTTGGCAAAGATCATTGTTTTAATTAATAAATAAAATGTTTGAATATAATTTATTGTTTTATTGTTTTTCTTACTTTACTTCTTTTCTGTGGCTGGCGGCACTCCTAACTCTTAAGTAAATCACATTTTCCGTTCTATCTTAACTGGTTATGGCGAAATCGTAGAGGTTCGATTTACTTATACCAACTATGTAAACATTACTCAGCACCAGGTCATCCTATACTACTGACATATAAGATGGATTGGCCCATACATTCACCACTCGCATTTCAAAGAAGTCATAGATGTATTTTAGGGTCAATATAATTTTATGGAAAATTTTGGAATTTTAGAAATTGGAATTTTGTACTTTGGAAAACTGAAAAAAAAATTTAATAAAATTTTTGGAATAATGGAATTGGAATTTTTTTTTCTGGAATTTTGTCCCCATCCCATTAAAGCCGTGGGTAAAACTTGTTTTTATTGGGATTGAGGTGGATTGTCGCGAATACCAATATAAGGCACCGATAACAACTCAAATTGAAAATGGACAACATTTTATCGTTAACGCCCCTTCAACACATGTGCATGGTACAATAGCGAGCGACTTGCCAGTACGCTACACCAATAATAAATAAAAGAGACCGCAAGCACTACAAACAAACATTCAGCTGCGATAATAAGGGGCAGTATTGTCAATTGTCTAGTATGAATTTACTTAATAAAGAAGCACAGAAATCCAAGATAAGGCGAACTCGACAATCTTTGGTTAACGAGCCAACTACAGTTCGTGATAAAAATACTCCTGAAAATCTAAGAACAGTAAAGGGAAGTATTTATTTTATCTGAAAAACGGTTTAGCAGTGAGTATAACTTACCTATGGGCATAATTATGTTATTGCGAATGCTCGAAAAAGCAGACTGTTGGCTGATGGATGGCACATTTGACGTTGTTCCATGCATATTTCGTAAGCTATTTACGATTTTTGCAAAAATTTACGACGTTACTGTACCGGCGCTTTTTCGTATGATGCCGTCAAAGTCACGTAAATGTTATGACGAAATGTTTTACGAAGTATTAAAAGTTGCCTGGGATCATTTCATAGATTTCAAGTCAAATTTTGTATTGGCTGATTTTGAGAAAGCTTCCACCTCTGCTCTAAAGGCTGTGATTCCGACTATGCGGCTCCATGGTTGTTATTTTCATCTTGGCCAAATCATCTGGCGCCGCATACAGTAAGGATTCGCAACTTTATGCGGTACAAATGAGGCCGTCGATGGCCTTGATATACGAAGGTTCCGGGCCTTGACGTTCATTCATCCTGATGAAATTTAAGAATTTTTTAAAGAATTATTGAAGCACGTCGATCCGCGGTCACGAAAGATTGCTTGGCAAAAATTATATTGTAAACGGCAAACGAACCACCACATCTCCACGCTATACACCGCATTTTTGCACCGCGAACCACAAAAGTCAGTCATTTCAAAAGAACAGAATTATTCGAAGATTGAAGACTTGCATTCAATCGCGTATAATTTGACCGTTTAATTTTGTTATATGTATTTTATTTTAAATTTGGTAATTTATGTTTGTTATGTTATGTTATGTTTGTTATATTATTTTATGTTTTACACAGTACACACCTACATGTACATACAGATGTACTTAAATAAATTACAATTTTGGGTATTCAACTTTTGGGGTAATTAGTTTGAGTAATTTTTTTTTCGGGCAAATTCATTTTGGGGAAATGATTTTTGGGAAAGTGTTTTTTGGGAAAGATTTTTTTTATGTTTTGGGTAAAATTTTTTTGGACAAACGGATCACTCCCTCATAATTTAGTTTAATTTAAATTCATAATTAAAGTTAAGATAAAAAAATAATTTTGCTTTAAGTTCTAAACAGTGAAAAAAAAAAATATCAAGTGAAAGTAATTGACTTGGGCATAGTGAATTAACAAAATTTGTTTTCAGCATACCGCACACAAATAAACCGAGAGTACTCTTCGGCCGATTGTGGGTGAGTTTTCATTATTTTTTTTTTACCCAAAACATTTATTTGATTTTTTTTTTTGGTAGGTTATCGTTTTGTAATCAAAATTTTTTTATGATAATACATAACCAACTTATTTATTACTCTTTATGTGTACCTTAACATTTAAAATATATTTGATTTTAACTTAATTGTCAATAAATATTTAATATGAATTAATTGGAGACTTTTTACTGGTTGAAGCTGATGTGGTGGTCAGTGAGTTCCGTGGTGTTTTCTTTCAGCTATTTTTTTTTAGTTTCTTTGTTTTTTTTTTGGTAACACTCAATCAACATGATGGTTTGTGGTGTCTCATCAAAAATATGGCGACAAGTACCCTCCTAATATCCACTGAGATCTATCCGACTTCAGCATGTTGGTCGCTAATATTGAGGCACGTAACAACATTTTCCAATTTCCTTTGTAAATTTTGTTGTTTTTCTATGCCCTTTTATACTGCACCATTGGCTTCATCTCAAACTTTCTTGCAAACCAAGAGTGTGCTGAAAAGAAGATGCGTCTATAGTTCAGCAACACAGTGTATAATACCGAGAAAACTCGATGGATTTCATTTATTTGTAGTTGTGGTATACAGAAACACAAAGTAGTGTGAAGAGGTCGACATTTTTTAAAAAAATTACATATCTTAGGTTCTAACTGGGAAATATTTTTTTTTTTTGTATTTTATTTTGAGCGGCCAATAGCTCTATTATAAGGTGTTCAAGTTTATCCATTCTTTATGGGATATTCAATTAAGAAGTTTCAAAGGATTTAAATTTATTGTAATATGTACTTGTTCCATTCATTTGATGCTGTAGACTGAGAAGGTATTCTGAATTAGCTAAGTATAAATTTGGCAAACCTCATTTTTGATTTAAGTTTCAACCCAAAAATATCATGAATTTGAGCCATGGTTTAGTTTAGAAATCTGACGCTAGATTATATGGCCGAAGGAATTTTCTAGAGCCGGAATTAATAAATTTTACATTTGGAACTATAAGATTCGATTTAACATCTCAAATCTGAGATATTAATTCTTTCAAACGCCATATACACGGATTAATAACTGGAATATAAAAGATCACTAAAATCCTTTGACAAATGTGCTTTGTTTGGTGCTGGAACCTGGAAATGTACTAGGGCTTTCATTATAGTGTCTTGCCATTTTTATTGAATCTTGGTCATGTTATATTTAAAAAAAACTCCATCTCTGCCCCAAATGGAACTGCTCTGATTATGTACAAATTCCATTGAAATTTATTGTCTGACTTAACCAATATATTTGATAATCAATGAATTAGTTATAAGTAGCACCTCCAAATTATGAATCAAGTTAGCGGGTTTAAAATTTTTCTAGAAGAGATTTCACAACGTGCATGTTTTGTGACAAATCGTTGCCACCGAGACTTAATAACTGTCCTGTTTTTATTTTTTTAGCCTTCATCCAGGATTAGTCATTTTTCACCCGGTACCTACTGTGGTATCGTCTGTCAATTGCATTTCTTTAAATTATACCAAAATATCTTCTAATTCTCAAAAATTAGCTTTGTTACTATGACGAACATGGTCGCATATTTGACATGTCTTAATTAGAACATATGCCAAAATTACGCTTTTGAAAATGAGAAGGGTTCGAAGCTAAAGTTGCTTTAAGATAAATTTTCCATTTACTAATTACGGTTGATCGGTACTCTTCTCTATACGAGAAAAACATAAAAAATCTCAAAACGATAATCTAAAAATATCGGTGATTTCGTGGACAGTTGTGGCCGCTTTAAAAAAACTATTAAGCTCGAGTAGCATATTGAGCTTAACGCTTTAAGATTAAATTAGATAAAGAGCTCTAAACCAATAAATTGCTGGACCGTGATTTTTTTATCACAAAACACCAACAATTATTTATGTCTATATTGTCTATGTACTTCGTATATGTACTCCCTTCTGACTATAAATACTCTCCTGAAAATTTACAGCGTACTCTATTTAAAGTTTTCAGAGCTACAGCACTGATATTATCTATCAAGGGGTGGCCGATAAAATGTTTGCACACAAGCGGCCGTCTACTTAGGTGCGTGCCTGAACATTTATGTTTCCAAAAATTTAGAAAATAATGAAATTATTCAAATTGTTTCTTTCATAAATAAAGCGAATTGATTCTCTGTGGTATTAAATGGTTTTGGTAATCTATTGATTGGGTTGTTAACGCCTTAGCTGGTGGAACGTGATGACTATAATAATATATTGATTTTGCAATGTCCTATATAGAATATTATGTTTATTATAATATACATACTTATAAGCTGTTTCAGTGTAACCAAGTAAAACGTTTCAGATGAAAGCAGCATACAGAAGAAGACGTCTGTTTTCAAGGGTGCAAACTTGTAACAAGAACCATTGGTATATGTACATAAGTAGAATATTAGCTTCGATGGTTCATCTAATACTCAACCGGTCGAACGGTGTTTATACCGCGTTGAGCGATAATCTGGTGCAAATAATGTGGCCTATGATAGACTGGTGAACGATATACATATTCTACTGAGAAAAAGTGATTTGGAGTGGTATTGGTCTTATTTAGAGCGAAAAGGTGACGTCGAATGGAAAAACCTAAAGCAATACATGAGAACCCGATTTCAGGATCGCAGAACTAATTTCGAAATTCATCAAACCATTGCAACTCGAAAAGAAAAACCTAAAGAAAGTTTTCTTGAGTTTTATTCGGATGTAGTAGATTCGACACAAGCAATTTCTGAATATGACTTGTATTTCATTTTAAGGCAGAATATAAGCACTGATCTGTAATATAAACTGGCAGGAAAGAACATATGTATCTTTGGTAGCCGAGCTAGCAACTCAATGCACTGATATTGAGGATTCTTGGAAGAGACTAAACACGCTAGTAACAGCCCAATCCAACCGTTATATAATCAGATAGTCCAAAATCAAAATGTGTCTCCACCGCAAAGCTATAGTCCGAAAGGAAATTGTTATTATGACAACAATAAATACTATTTGTTTCCAGAAATATGCGGTATTTCCATGGAACAAAAGGGTGCTGTCTCTGCGGCGAGATACACACCACCGGTACAAAATAATTCTTTTCGATAACCTAATCGACAAGTCACGAATAACCCAAATAATTTCATTTTGGCAAGATATTGTTTTGGTGAACCAGATTTACCTGTCCGACTTGCAATCGTAATATTGCGGAAAACCCCAAGAGGAAGGTGAGTCAGCCTGGGACCTCTTCTTCCCAACAACCAGTAATACCCATGAAGACGTTCGAGTGAGCAGACACAAACACATGTCCGGATTTATATCGCTGGGCAATATAATGTCGCAATTTACTCCAAATACACCAATTGTTCACAATATCTCCAATTGTTACCTTAATACCAGTTTTGATTCAATCCCATTTTCGAACATCTCAAGAAATTTCAATAAACCCTTTGCATTGTGAACCAGTCGACAACAACTGATAGAAGTAATAATAAATCCAAAACGTGTCAATCTGGTCAAACATGTATGTCTTGTAAGCCCAGACCCAGACATGGTAACCAAGCTAACAAATATTGGAGACTCCGCAAAAAACTAAGGAAAATAATTGCGAAACCGGTGGTTGACCTAACACATGATAAACGACCTTATGCCCAAGTTATGTTGGCTTGAATGACATATTTGGGATTACTATATTTCGGTTCGGGTTCTGAAAAGTTTTTGGAACAGCTCAATTTGCATTTGCATCACCTTCCGCCATTGTTTCATATGGCAAGTGAGGAGAAACAGCGAATAATTGGTCATGTCGTATTGCCCGTATCTTGTAAAGGGAAAGAAAAAGTATACGCTTTCATAATGCTCCCGGACTCGTGCAACCTCTTTATACTACCTCGGAATGAATTTTTGCACTCTGTTTGGGTTGGCTCCAATGATGGTGGAAAATCTGAATGTGGACGTCCCAGATCTTATGCCGATTAATATACATAAACTAACTCCTGAACAAGAATATCGGTTGGATCAGATTATCCAGATGTTCTCGTGTTCAACCAAAAATGGTTTAGGTCGTACCAATTTGGTGATGCACAACATACTACCCTGTCTCACCGGTTGTTTAGGCAGACATTTATAGGTAGTTGGACAGAATGCTGAACTTGGGGTTGATAAAGGAAAGCCCAAGTTCATGGTCCTCACCTATCGCTGTTGATCGGAAGAGCGCAGTGACAAGGTGAGGCTAGGTCTTGCTAGATCGATTGGACCAAACAAAGTATATTTCCTCCATCGATGTAAAGGATGCCTTTTGGTAAATCCTTCTCAATGAGCAATCTAAGGATAAGGCCGTATTCATTTTTACAGGCCGCTCCCTCTACCACTTCACGGTAATGCCGTGTTTGTGCAGGCTGATGCACAAGGTAGTCCCATAGCATTTACATGACCGAGTGTTTGTTTATTTAGGCGACTTGCTCGTAGTTTATTCAGAACTGGAGGGACATGTAATTGTGTTGGCGTAAGTTGCCAAGGTTGCTTAAATCAGCAAATCTCACAATTAATGTGGAAAAGAGCAACTTCGTTCTAAAGGAGATTAAATATCTCGGTCATGTAATTGGGAGCGGGGTTATTCGCATGATAAGATAAATTCAATAGCTGACTCTACTCCCAAGACAACACGCGAGCTTTGTCGATTCCTCGGAATGGCAGGGTGGTACCATCGTTTTATTGCTAATTTTGCAACAATCACTTCTCCACTAACCGAAATATTAAAAAGGAACCAGAAATTATCCTGGAATAAACAAGCAGATTTTGCATTTAAAGAGCTCAAAACAGCTTTGACGACGCCCCCGTTCTTCGAAATGCCAACTACTCCAAAAACTTCTTTATCCAATGCGATGCCAGTTCGTGTGGGATAGGAAGCAAAGGCAAGGGTACAATTTCGAAAAGGATCCCAGAACGTTGTTCTGGATACTCTATCTCATATACATCTCGAAGCTCTGCCAGGAATGGATTCGCCTACTGATGATGAGCGAATACTTCCCCTTCATGTTGGCCTTGATGATGAAGCTTTTAAAGATCCTATTTATGTGGGAAAAATTAAAGCGTTACAAGAGAATTATACATAATGCCCAGTGCCACTCAAGACGTGAATACTAATTTGCCCACATGGAAATGGGAAGTAGTACATACTCAGCTTGTTCCGTCACTTCTACAAAAGGTTGGCAGAAATGGGAAAATATTTGGAAGTCTAACGCTCATTTCAAAAGATTTTTGTAGACTTTTTGGGACCGTACCCCAAATTCGGCAATACACATATATTGATTGTTCTTCATCAATACATTAAATTTGGCTGGCTCGAGCCATTGCGAAATGCAACATCGCATCACGTAATCTCGTTTATAAAGAAGAGGGTTTTCAATGTTTTCGGAGTCCAGGAATATCACCTCAGTCGAATGCTTCGGAAAGGTATAATCGAACCATTATTTCTGCTATCCGCATCGAACCATTATTTCTGCTATCATAACTCTACAGGTGTTTCCCCTTATTTTTTAGCGTTCGGAGAGCATATGATGGGACAAGGGTCGAGAAACTGGTACGTTGGAGGATAGAGATGCTTCAGTAATGGATGCTTGCACTTGGCTTTCTTTAGCTCAAGAATTAATTCAATCCCATCTTAAGTATCGTCGTAATATTGCCGCAGGTATAATTTGTGAAGCAAGCCTCGTGTTTTCGAATAAGGTCAAATAGTGTTCGCCAAAAATTTCGTGCAAATCCCGACATTAACTTTTCGGCGAAATTAACTGCGAAATTGGTGAAAGCAACATAAAAGTACATAAAAAATTCGGATGTTCCAGAAAATGCATCTTAGTATAAGACGACTGCAAAAGCTGAGGCACAAATACTTCATCGTATTAATAAAACAAAAATCGGATTTGGCATCAACAATCAAAAATTGGAAATTGGAATTTACGTCGAATCGTACCGGAACCTCAATACTAAGGTTTCAACAGTTTAAGAACTTAGATTTAAGTATTATTTTGGGGAAATAGGTTTAGTGTTAAGATATAAAAAAAAAATGGAACTCGCCCTAGTAGAAAATTATTTAGTTCAGTTTTGTTTTGCTCGAGATAAGTTTTCTTTGGTTTGTTTTAATTTCCTATACTATAAACGAAAAATCTATGACTCTTTAGTCGCATCGCATATTAAATCTTTTCCACTCTACGGCAGACTCATTATACTTGCAAAGATAATCCTTTACGGGAATATATTTAAACCCCGAATTTAACATTCGTATATACTGTATGACATGTATGTTGAAAAGAGTTTTATCGAAAATTAAGTTTTATGGTAAATCGACTGAGCAATGATCAAAAAAAAGGCTAAACTTAAGGGGAGCATAATAAGCGAGACCTTCACTTAAAAATGAGGTCCTTTCGAGCGAGCGCGCACTATGTTTGTAATTTCAAAACTATCAATATCTTTAGAATATTACAAGCGCAATATACACATTTATAATTTTGGCATCCATGTTTCAATTTCAAAGCAGCTTTATGTACATAAATAGCTTTATGATGGCTGTTTAAGATTAAGAACTTTAGTTAATTGTAATTTTACAAAATTCTCAATTTTTATATGAGCTAATAGGTTTTAGATCTTTATATGCCTTATCTTAGTGGTATGAAAATCTTTTATCTTAATTTTTTTTAGTTTGTAAAGTTAATCCTGGAATATTCAAAAAACTAAAACACCGAGTAATGCCGGGTATTTCCGCTACTAATTATTATCGAACCAAAATATTATGTAATGCGCATAGAAATTAAAACAAAAACCACACTACACATAAATCGTGCACAATTTCGAATACATAGTTAACAAATTCAAAAGAGACGTTGTTCAATAATTTACCAAGAGATCTGATAAAATCAGATGTGGTTTCGATTCGATTTGGTTAGTGCTTTCAGATGAAGATTCACTTGAATTTTTAATTTTGCAATGAATACAAATATGACTCCCTGTTGAGTGAGAGTGCATAGTTTATGAATCGACCTACTGGCAAAAAGCATAGTGCAACGTGCAGTTGATTTCCGAAAAACGGACCTATAGCCAAACGAATTCAGTTTGTCTAATTAATGCATAAAGCAGGACATTAAAAGTCAACTGTTTGGGACTGCCTTGAGCCCCCACCAGTTTTGACCAGTTAGCAAACATGCCAATGTCTGACACGGGGCACTCCTTACTTGTAATTTTACACGCACTCGTGTATCATACAGGCAACCACAATATTTTGATACACAAATTTCATTTGCCCGATCTCGACATGGGCAAGTGACGGTATGTCACTCACAAACGATGAAGAAAGATTTATAAAAGAAAAAAAATGGAATATGTGTTGACGGAAAATTCAAAATTAATGTGGCTAATAGTAGCGTGTTTTATAAGAAACAAAGGCAAACCGGTGAGAAAACCAACGTAAGCTTGATTAACATTATGGCGATTATAAATGGTTTCGTGATTTTCTATCTGGTCGAAGGAGTACTAGTGATGCAGTACGTCCTGGTGCCTTGCTGACCAGCACATATCGATAAAATCCATAAGGTTAGAGGAACGATATAAGATTAAAGTGTGTGAATGACTAAAATAAGTATTGATACAAAAAGTGAAACTGTGAATGTTTAGAAGCACAGTTCCATTAGCTGAACATGTTATGGTCACTGGCTTCTGAAAAGCTCTTGGCATCATCTTCATTGACTTTATAAAAAAGGCAAAACGATAGTTAGAGTTGAACTGTGATTAAGGCACGCATTTAATGAAAGAATTTATAACTACGAAGAGTTAATCAGAGAAAACGTATTTAATGTTCCGCTTATTAAGGATTGGCCAGAATAAAGAGATGTCTCAGAAATAAGGCCTATGTGAATAATTATGGGTAGCTTATTTTAAGGGCTTTCAAATAAAATTACCCTCATTTGAATACGATGACCGAGACACATTTGTTATTGATGATAAAACGTATGTTTTGCGCGTATTCATTAAACAATTTGTTAACAGCATCTAGTGGGTTCGCGAGTTTACGTACTACGGCCTTTACAAAACAATTTCTCGAGGAACTCCATTCAGCTCAATTTGGGATTTCGTTACACAATTTTTCAATATTGCAACGAAGGCCGAAATTCAACAGATTCAGTAAATTTCTAAAGTTAAACGGAATATCTCACAAAATTGGCACACCTAGCTATCCATTCACAAAAGACTTTAAATGGCAATTTAAATCCAATACATAAAGAATTGGCCCAAATATATAAACATACAATAACACGAAAATCCCCATTAGTTTTCTGAAATATATTCATTCGAGGTTGGGTTTTATATTGCCGACAATAATAAGTTTAACGAAGAAACTCCTTAAAAAAGAAAATATACATCGATAATTTCAGTAATATACATACATAGATAAATGAGTACATAGCGGAATATTTGATGAAGAATCTAAAGTGGAGATTCACATTATAAAATTAAACTGGATAATGGAGAGCGCAACATTTTTCATCCCCCACAAACTCTGCATATGCAACAATATTGGGGTAACAGTTATTATATTTATTTAGTATAGGTATTGACGATTTGGCGTCTACTGGTGGGGGGATCAGCTGATTAGATCAGCTCCGTAACCTTCAGTAGGGTGCTCTTCACGTGAGCTGTTCTGGTCATGTTTCAGGCAGCTGGCGGGATGAGTACGATTGTGGTAGGGGTAACCTTGCCACAATTCGCAGGTGTACGTACTGCCTCCACGTGGCAATCGTCGGTAACTGATGTCGTCTATTACTGTTTTGTTCTAGTTGACTCAGGCCAAAGTACGGCGCTAAAGGAGAAAACCTTAACAAAAAACCCTAATCTAAGGTGGAACAGCATATGCCGATGGATGAATGACTGATAGGTTAATCAGTCCCAAATATGCGGACTCTGGATACCAGGCGCCCTCCAGTTTTATTTAGCCTTCCTGTGGTAGCTGGGTGTCCCACAGGTGACCTTCATTTCCCAAATACTCGTGGGAATAAAATGCCTAAAAAAATAAAAAATTATGATAAGGATGGTAACGCTCCTAAAGCGTCACGGACCAGCGAGGATTCTGCGGTGGCTTTCGAGGGCTCAGGTCCTCTCTCCGCTGTGGAATCCTCAATGGTTGACACATCGGATGGGGAAATCCGTTCGGAGATTGAGAACTTAAATCTCAATTCCGATATGGTAACCTCAGGAGATGAGGAACTGGCCCCCGTAAGTGGAGGGATCTCCTCTGTGAAAACAGGGGAAAGTGCGGACGTCGGGGAGTGTCGGAAGGAGCAGGTTGACATCATCAAACCTGCTGCGGCTCCTCATGTGAAAAAAATGTGTGGGGCTGCGAAAAAGCGGTACAGGAAGCTTCTGGCTGAGGGCAAAGCGCCCGGTAGCGAGACAAGGCTTCTGGCGGTGCGGCCACGGAAGGAGACTTGCGCTCCTACGATGGACCAACCGCCAAAGAGGGACCGCTCGGAGGACGGCACTTCACCGGCACAAAAAAAGGCCAGGGGGGAAGAACATGTCCTGGTGGCCTCGGGTTCTGCGGTCCGGCCTGGAGTTACCTTCAGGCAGGCTGCGGAATCAGAGAGCATTGGGATCTTACCCTCTGGCTTTCCTGAGGTTGCCCTCACTGGAGAGCAGCTTAAAGCTGTCCAGGAGGGAATCTTGGATAAGGTGCTGGAGCAGGAGGCCAAGGAGCTTAAACCTAAGTTCCTTGGCAGTCAGCTTCGGCTTGGTTGGCTGGTAGTGACCTGTGCCGACCGGGCCACTGTACAGTGGCTCAGGGAGACCATAGGCACTATTAAGCCATGGGAAGGTGCAGAGCTGATTGTAGCTGAGGCGGGAAACCTGCCTCGAGCTAGGATCGTGTTTGGTACCTTCCCAAACAGTGCCGAATTGCCCACGGATAAGCTTCTGGGTTTTATCAGAAGCCAAAACGAGGGCATGCAGGCGATCAACTGGAGAGTGGTCAGGAGAGAGGCGAAAGGCACTTCAGCTTTTTGCACGTTCTCCATGGACCACTCATCGGTTGAGAAGCTCAAACAAATTGACTTCAAAATCAATTTTAAGTTTGGGATTGTCCAACTGCACCCCAAGGGGGGCCAGGGTGGTGGAAAGCTAGGTTCCAGGGGCGGGCCCCAAGTGGTCAAGCCTGTGGAGGACATCGTGGCTGCACCTGTGAAGGCGATCGAGGCCGCACCTGTGGCGGCTATCGGGGCCACACCTGTGGTTAAAACCACTGGTGTGGCGGCCCTTTCCAGGAGACAGGCGAGGAGAAGGAGGGAAAGGGAGAGGAAGGCGTCAGCGGTTGTACGGGGAATGGCCCCGCGAGGGGTCACCCCGCGCAAGCCACTGGTGAAGCCTGGTGGCTCTCAGTCAGCTGTGGACAGCAGCAGCAAGATGGAGGACATGGATTCGCCATCTGGCAATGGCGGTGCGAGCAAGGAGGCTAATGCAGGCCTTCAGCAGACGTCGCTGCAGTGATGGCACACTTAACCTGCCTACAGATAAACCTGCATCATGCAAAGGCGTCTTCGGACGTCCTTTGTCGTAGGTTTATCTGCCAGAAAATTGGCATGGCTCTAATACAGGAGCCATGGGTAATAGGTAACCAAATTAAAGGTATACCAAAACAAATGGGTAAGTTGATTTATTGTAATGGAACTGAGAGTCCAAGGGCGGCCATTTTGGCCAGCTCGCAAATTAATTTTATTCCCATTTCAGAGTTCATCTCCAGGGACTTAGTGGCGGTAATGGTGGAGGTTCTGGGTGAAAGAGGGAAACAGGAGGCTATAATGGCCTCCGCCTACTTTCCTGGAGACTCGGAAACGATACCTCCTCTTGAAGTTAGGCGGCTCATAGCTCATTGCCAGCGCAATGGGCTGGCTTACCTAATAGGATGCGATGCAAATGCGCACCACACGGTGTGGGGCAGCACAAACATCAATAATAGGGGTGAGTACCTTTTTGAGTATATAATTACTAATAATGTAGATATTGTCAATAGGGGAAGGAAACCTACTTTCATAAATGCGATTCGGCAGGAGGTCCTAGATTTGACCCTCGCTAGTCCGCATTTTAGTCATTTTGTTAAAAATTGGCATGTGTCTGAAGAGGCCTCCTTATCGGATCACTTGCACATCAGATTCGATTTGGCGGCCGAGGCCATGCAGCGGCAGGAGATAAGAATTCCAAAACTGACCGATTGGGACTCTTATAGAGTCTCACTCGAATCAGAAATGCCCTCGGTAATGGGGAACATAGAGTCTCCAGAGGGCTTGGAATTCTGTTCAAACCAGCTGCATAATTCTATACACTCGGCTTACGAAAACAGCTGCCCAGTTAAGCGAAGAGAGTCCATTAAGTTGGTCCCTTGGTGGAACGGGGCGCTGAGTAAGCTGAGGAAAAAATCTAGAAGGTTGTTCAATAAGGCTAAACGCACCGGGGAATGGGGCGAGTATAGGATGGCCTTAACGGAATACAATCTGGAATTAAGAAGATCCAAAAGGGCTACCTGGAGAAACTTCTGTGAGGGAATTATTGAATTACCCTCTGCAGCTCGTCTCCAGAAAGTCCTTGCTAGAGATCACTCAAATGGTTTGGGGCTTCTTCAGAAGCAAAACGGGATGTTCACTGAAAACCGGAAGGAAACCCTGGAGTTACTATTAGGTACCCACTTTCCGGACTCAATAGTGGTAGGTACCCAGGAGGACCCGCATGACCCTTCAAGTGAGGTAGACTATTCACCCCACAGTAGGATCTGGAGCCTCTCTGGAAAAATGTTCACACCCAGCAAGGTGAGATGGGCTATTGGCTCTTTCAAACCGTTCAAATCTGCTGGAGGGGATGGTATCTTTCCGGCTTTACTTCAAAGAGGTATTGAGGAAATACTCCCCAGCTTGGTCCAGTTGTTTCGGGCAAGTTATGCTTTTAACTATATTCCGAAACTATGGAGGAAAGTAAATGTGGTCTTTATACCAAAGGGAGGGGGTCGTCTGGACACCCAGCCCAAGGCTTATCGGCCAATTAGCCTAACATCGTTTCTATTGAAGACGATGGAAAAATCCTGGATAATCAAATAAGAAATGAAATCCTTGTAAATAACCCACTGCATCGGAACCAGTTTGCTTATCAAGCTGGCAAATCCACTGTGATGGCTCTTAGTGGTCTAGTCACGAAGATTGAAAGAGCGGTGGCTTTTAAGGAAATTGCCCTGTGTGCCTTTGTGGACATTGAGGGGGCATTTGACAATACCTCCTATGGTTCAATAGAGAGGGCAGCTATGGAGAAGGGGGTTCCGCCGTCTACAACTAGGTGGATCCGCTCCATGCTGAAATATCGCGATATTACAGCCACACTAGGTGGCGAGTCAGTAACCATCAGGGCCGTAAAGGGCTGTCCCCAAGGAGGTGTACTGTCTCCTCTTTTATGGTCATTGGTTATTGATAGACTGCTGGTCCTCCTGAATAGCCATGGGTTTGATGTCCAGGGCTATGCGGATGACGTGGCTATCGTGATTAGAGGCAGGTTTGATGATATCATCTCTGATCTCATGCAAAATGCACTCAACTTGATATGGCAGTGGTGTAACAAGGAAGGACTTAGTGTCAATCCAAACAAAACTGTCATTGTCCCTTTTACGAGGAGGAGAAAGCTCTCGCTTGTAGCTCCCTCGTTAAACGGTACTATTGTTGCCTTTTCCAAAGAGGTTAAATATCTAGGGGTTATCCTGGATAATAAACTGAACTGGGAACAACATATACAAAAAATTCATAATAGAGCCACTAAGGCTTTTTGGGCCTGTCAGAGACTCTATGGACGTACTTGGGGACTACAACCAAAAATGATCTACTGGTCATTTCTAACAATTATTAGGCCTATGATCACTTACGCATCGTTAGTGTGGTGGCCTAAAACTCAACAAAGGACAGCGCAAACTTTATTGAATAAGGTTCAGCGTATGGCCTGCATTGGGGTTACGGGCTCAATGAAAACATGTCCGACCGCAGCAATGGAGACACTCCTAGGACTAACTCCATTGCATCTGCATGTAAAAAAGGATGCTGTTAATATGGCCCTTAAGATGCAGGCGGAGGGTAACATCAAACCAGGCAATATGGTGGGCCATCTGGAGATCCTTAAGGAGTTTCAGACAGATCCCACTATAGGAATGCCTTCCGACTGTATGCCAGCCAAACTGGATTTCCACAAACCCTTTTGTGTTAGATTACCTGACCGGGAGGAGTGGAGTACAGGGGGACCATCCTTTGAGCGAGGGTCATTGGTGTGGTATACAGATGGATCAAAAACGGAAGATGGGGCGGGGGTAGGAATACATGGGAGTGGAGTATCACTCTCGAAGTCCTTGGGTACCAATGCAACCGTCTTTCAAGCAGAAGTGCATGCTATAGAACTTTGTGCTAGGATAGGCATTTCTAAAGGCCTAAACGACGCAAAGGTTTATATCGTATCAGACAGCCAATCGGCCTTAAAGGCTCTTAGGTCTTTTACCATTGAGTCAAGGCTGGTATGGGATTGTCTGAAGGTTATTAAATCGCTGGCAAGCTCAAATAAGGTAACACTTGTTTGGGTGCCAGGGCACACTGGAATTGTGGGAAACGAGGCAGCTGATGTCCTCGCCCGCGAGGGATCTGCCTTTCCATTAATTGGACCAGAGCCCTTCTGCGGCGTCTCTAAGGGGCACCTTAGGGCAGCAGTTAAACGCTGGGAGGATGTGCAAAAGTCCTCTTACTGGCGCGGAATTCCAGGTTTGCGACAGGCGAAGGAATTTATTTCACCTTCGTCGGCCAGGGCCAAGGAATGTCTCGTACTTAGGAAACCTGAGTTGAGGCTGCTTACCGGCTTCCTCACAGGTCACATCCCCTTAAGGTATCACCTTAAGAAAATGGGCCTAAGTCCGACGGATAGATGTCGCTTCTGTGACATGGAAGCGGAATCAGCGGAACATGTTCTGTGCCATTGCCCAGCCATTTTCTGCAAAAGGTTACAACATCTAGGAGGGAGAGTAATGAGCCCGGATGGTATGCACCATATACCGGCCGGCAGTATTGTCAGGTTCATTAAGAGCCTGAATATTGACTGGACGGCTCATTAAGTAGGGTCCATGCACAAAAGATCTTTTAGGTCGCAGTGCGGGGTGGCTTGAACGCCCACATGGCCCTCAACTAATAATAAAATAATAAATAGTATAGGTATTAAGAAATATATCAATTCACTTACCGTTAACATCCTATATTGCACAAACACACACACACACACACACACCAAAGTAATTTTTACGTTATGCCATGGTACGAAAATTAATAAATTTACAAAATCATAAATGATTAACTCACAACACTCATTAATGTCCGTATACGAATTAAATTTTCTATGTATCACAAACAAAATAAAAGCCCGATTTTAGCTTACGCATAATTACAACTTTCTTAACTTTATGACAGACACTAATTTTTTGTTTATTAATTGTTTTCACTTACACGATTCAATTACGACTAATTGAAAAAATCCAAAATCTGCAAGAAAGCAATAAAATCAGGTTTTCATTTGTTTTTATTTCATTTCAAACAGTAAATTATCGAAATAAAAAATTAAATGATGAATGAGAGTAATCGTCGGATACATAAATAGAAGACACTGTTAAAGTTAACCGAAAGCTTCCAGCCGAAAGTAAAAATTCGATAATGCAGATTACGTTATTAACATTCCAACCGAAAATAAAAAATGTTATTGTTTTCAGCCGAAAGTAAACAGGATATATGGATTGTAATATAAAAAATTTTGTAAATCGTCTTACGTGAAAAACTTTGTTTAACCTAATCGCGGAAAATATCGGAAAATTAGTAGTATTCACAAAATTGGAACAAAATCTACCTCGAAGTGTATATCTCAAGTTAAATCATTAAATTTTTTATTGGATTTGTCAATAGCTATCGCAGGAAAAAAATTCAGTTCAAGTTTCCCGTGGGAAATCTCGGAAAATTCGATTTTTCAAAAATCATTAGAAAATTTGTATAAAATCAGCCTCTATTAGTGTTATGTCTGAAAATGGATTATATTGATGTGACCTGTCAATAGCTATCGCAGGAGAAAACAAGGTAAGTACATATAGTAGGTTCGATCCTGGAAATGATAAAGTAGTCCCCGTTTATTGTGAGCATTTGTAGAAAAAACAAACATAACCTTCAATTGGTCCGAATTCCGAATCGGATTCTGAAATTTAAAATTTTTTATTTGTTTTATTTTTGTTTTTTTATTATACAAACTCAAATACGTTCAAATTACAAAACATTGATTTTCTCGATCCAGAACCGGACCCAATCTGAATTTTTGGCCCCAATATGAAATTTTAGCCTCAATATATTTTGTTTATTATATTATTTTAATTATATGTATGTATTATGTTCACCGAACAGAACTTTTATTATCATCGTGTTGATAAGCGCAGACCAACTGGGCGATTATATAATAAATACGGAAATGAAGCACCTCGTCTTAACAAAATTGGGTACTTCGGTACTCCCAAAATGATGAAAAATTGCACTGAACAAAATTATATTGGTAAAGTAGCTCTAAATTTTAAATAGAATTATGTAGAGTGGTAGAATGCAGTTATACTAACACTAGAACTACCGACCGGTCAAAAAGACCGATTTACATTTATTGAATTAATTTTTTTAAATTAATGTTAAATGATTTTGAGCCTTTTAAATATTTTTAATTAAAATTCGTGTTAGAATTTAATAATTTTTTTTTTTAAATATCGATATTTCGAGCCAAATGCTCATCATCAGATTAATAAAATAAATTAAAATATTGTTAATTATAAGTATTCCCGGATTCTATTAATTTAACAACACATTTATAGTTATAGAATCCGGGAATACTTATAATTAACAATTTTTTAATTTATTATATTAACCTGATGATGAGCATTTGGCTTGAAATATAGATATTGAAAAAAAAATTATTAAATTTTAACAGGAATTTTAATTAAAAATATTTAAAAAGGCTGAAGCATGTTTGTATAATCATTTAATATTAATTTATATAATCAACCGTTCTTATAACTAAAAATACATAACATTTTTTAATTTGAATTGTTTTGGAAATTTTTGATGATTTTAATATACATAATTACTTTATTGTCATATTAAAAGTCATCATAAATTTTTAAAATAATTCTAGCATAATAATAAAAAAAAATTAATTCAATAAATGTAAATCCGACATTTTTACGGGTCGGTAGTTCTAGTGCTAATGCTCGACAAGTTTAGTAGTAGACGATGGTAGGAAGTATTTTCTTGTTTATAATTTCCTGGCACTCATTTTATTACATTTTCAATGTTTACTCCTTTTTATTTCTTTAAGGATTATTTATACAATTCTTAAAGAAATAGAAAGTAATAAAACCGTTACGTATTCGAAAGATATTCTGCGATTTCCATTTAGCTATGATTATTTATTACTTTAGAATCATCCTCAAATAGTGATCAAGATGAAACTTATAAAAAATAAAGAATGGCTTAATTGTATGGACACACCGTGGAACACTGTAGAGATGAAGTTCAAGGAAACTTTCATGGGAAGGCAGAAGGAGTTGGCGACCAAAAAATCTAACAATGTCAATTTTATAAAGACCGGATTATATATGTCCATCCTGATGGTCATAGACTGGTAAGAAAATAACAATATATATTCGAATTCTATTTTTTAGTTCAAATTTTTTAATTTAGATTGAATTAGAATTTGAATCGTTATATCCTGGCAGAGAACTTAGTTTGAAGCAAAAGTGGATCGGTTTTGAAGAAAAAATTCTACCAATTTTAAAAATAAAAGTGTTTCAGAGTATAAAAGTGTTATTATTTTGAAAGCACTTCATCATATTTTAAAGACGACGAACCGGGCAATCAGGAAAACTGATAGAAAAGTATAGAAAATATTCATACAAAATTCAATTGATTCAATTTAAGAAATGTTATCAATAAAAAAACAACAACCTATTTGGAATATGGGATGACCTTACAACCATTTATGATACTATTGGGGCAAAATGAATATGCCACTTGCTATGATATATTTTATAAATTCAGTCATATCTTGGATTGTTTAACTACTCCATTTAAAATACACTTTGCTTTCAACTTAAATTATTCGGTAGAATCATATAAAGTGTGGCTATTCCTACAACAATATTTTTTTCAATATACACACTGTATCAGATAAACCAGATAGCAATATATTAGGGTTAATTGCAGAATTAAATTCTATAAAATAATTTACTTATTAATATCCGATTTCTGTAGCCACTTTGTAATCATTTGAATTCAAACTAATTTTAATTTTTACGTTTATCATTAAAAATGAATTGCGAATTGTATACCTTTGTTTGTTTAAATAGTAATATTTATATCCAACATTTAAAACTAGCACATCGATTTAAACACAATTTTTCCAGCTATAAATGTCCAAACAACAAATGTATTTCAATATTTTCTGATTCGAGTCGACTAAAACGCCACTATAATAGTTGTAAAAAATATAATACGAAGGATAAATCTGTATTAACAACACCAGAAACTAATTACGACTAAAATTTTCAAGTACAGAATACGTTACTGTTGAATCCCATCGAACCAAATACCTCTTTAAATCATAACCTTGTTGCTGATGAGCTTTGCAAAACTACCGACCATTTCCAAACTATTAACCTTCTAAAAATAATAATTTTTGATACTATGCTGTTATTTATTTGTAAGTTAAATTATGTAAACAGTATGATAACTATATTGTTAAACACTATTTTAACAGATGTTTCAAATTTAGTCATCAAACAAATTATTAGTCAATTGAAACAGCAATTATTGCCTTGCATAATTAATGACATGCATAGAAACAAATGTCAGCTCTTATTCGATGTGTGTGAACAACCATTTGCCGAAATTCACAGTGAGTTTCTACTGTTAAAACATTTAAAGAATTTGAATTTATATAAACCAAGTAAATCTTTTGTTATTCATGCAGAAACGTCACAACTGGAATACTAATGCCTATAGAATTCCAAATTCGTAAATTTTTTGAAATACCTGATATTTTAGCACAAACTTTGCAAAATATTAAAACTCGTAACGAAAATCTTACTCCAAATATATGTATATGCAGTTTAGTGCAAGGTAGATATTGGAAAAACAAAATGAAAAATTTTGTAGATAAACATGTTATACCTTTTAACTTATACTATGACGATTTTGAAACTGGCGATCCACTTGGTAATCATGCGGGTAAACAATCAATAGCTGCTTTTTATATCAATTTCCCAGTACTTCCATTAGAATTTTCATCTTTGTCAACTATTTTTCAGCAATTTTCATAAAAACTATTGCAATTATAACATACGGATTTAACAAATGTGTTAAACCGCTGGTAGACGTGTTGAATGCAATTGAACATAATGGAATAATGATCAATCGTCAAAGTATTTTTTGTTCCATAGGAAATATAGTGAGAGATAATTTAGCTTTAAATTCAATATTAAGGTTCAGTCCACCATTTAATCATACATTTTTTTGTAGGTTTTGCAAAATTGAAAAAAATGATGTTGCTCAACATATACATATGAAGTTGAAAGTAAGCTTCGGAATGTACATAATTATAACAAAGATTTAAGTATAGATTATTATCAAAAAACGGGTATTAAATTTAATTCTGCTCTTAATACGCTAACAACTTTTCATGTGACACAAAATTTTTGTTTAGACATAATGCACGATTGTTTTGAAGCAGTAATTAAATTTGGCCTTTCTAATGCTCTATACTACTTCCTTCTTGAAAAAAAATATTTCACATTAGATGATATAAATAACCGAATTCAATACTTTGATTATGGTGAATTAGAAAACAAAACCGCATACCTGCGATAAAGCTTGATCATTTAAAAAATTGAAACCTTCATTTATCTGCTCGAGAATTCCTTAAATTGTTATATTTTTTTACTTTTTTTGTTGGAGGCAGGGTGCCAAGGTATGATTGAGTATGGAAATATGTTTGTTTGCTTGAAGAGGTTATTAACACTTTATTCGGCAATTCTTTTAATGAAGAAATATTACATTTACTTGCAAATAAGATAGCTTTATATAACGAAATGTATAATATTTTATTTGATGATAATCTGAAACCAAAGCATCATTTTCTTACACACTATCCTTCTATTATTAGAAACTCTGATGCACCCATTCATTTTTTGCTTATTTGATAAACTGTGATTGCCAACCTATGAATTATAATTTTATATATTTATGTATATATTATATACCTATGAAATATTTAAAATAAACAAAGAAAACTGAACTTAAAACCTTATTTGGAAATTTATAGGACAAAATTGTGTTCTACTATTTGTTGCTTAATTATAACACCACCACTATATGTGCCTTTATTAAAAATGATATAATCCATGTTGTGGCATTTAATTAATTAGGGCGGAATATGGAAATGTACGTAACCGAATTCATCGGAATTTAAATGAATCAAACAAGTGTTAAAATTCCTTAAATTATAAAAACGTAGCAAATTCAATTCTACCTCACGCACTTGACTAATAGCTTTAATGCTATTCATATTCAAATTGGGCTCAAACGAAAACGTAATTTTTAATCCGAAAAATTTCAAGTTATTATGTTGAATATAAAGTGGTTTATTAAGTGTGATTTACTGTACAGTTGTATAGTATTAATTGGGTTAAAAATTGATTTGGAAATTGATCAGGACATTCTACTTGGTACACTTTATGTGACTGTTTAAATTCTAAGCACGATTTCAACCAATTTTTTAGTTTAACTAGAAAACCAGGATCGAGCAAAGATCTGCATGCTTTTTGTTTTATAATAGAAGCATTTCAATTTTAAACCGTAATTGAAGAACTTACATACATTAGAAATAAAGTTTAAATTACAATTTGATTTAAGGGGAGAGGGGGATTTTTTTTTGTCGTTTTGTTATAGTTTAATATATTAAGAATCATATGCAATTAGTTTGGAAGCCAAATTCAACAACTAAAAAAATAAATTTTTCTGATTTTAATCTTTTATATACAAATTTGAAAAAGCTTAAACCTTTAAACGCGTTTTTCTCGAAATGACATTTTTGAACCTGGCGTTGCGAGGATCTCCAGATCGACTATAGGTTAAATAACTTGAAATTTGGAGAGACTGTTCAGTGCACTTGATTCTTTGGATGCTTTTTTGATATTCTCAAAAATCGATTGTTTAGACTGTTTCAATCTCAAAATTTTTACCGAAAACGAGATTTTTTTTTAAAATATGTGCCAAATCGTTGCAAAATGTATATATCGAAAAATCCTTAGGTACTTCCACAGGTAATGGGTAATAGAATAATATACCACTTTTTTTTGTTCCAGGATGCACCAGTTCAGAGATCAGCGCAACGCCGATTTTTTTTTTTAATTAACTCATTTTCAACGATGGTTACGCTATTATGATAAAAATTAAAAAATAAACTTTTTTTGTAATCTTGAATGATTAATTAATAAAAGTGTATACAATTTTTTTTTGTCAAATTCATTGTTTACTAGAAAAAAATTCATGAAATCGACCTAGAATTTCGGGCTTCATGGTGCCCCCCCCTCCCTTAAGCAAATACATCAGCTTATAGCATAAAACTTAAGTTTGGAATTCGGACTGCCATTAATAACAGTTTGAGTGAATTTTAAAAATTTAGTTAAAATTATTCGAGCAAAATTTTTGAACAAAGCTTGTGCTGAAAATTCATCTTCAATCCAATCGAAGCTAGAAATTTTGTGATATTTTATTTACAAATTAAGTAAAAATTCCTACATAATTTTTTTTAAATTTGCTTGGTTAGAAATTTCGAGTACAACTTCAGCTTTAGTTACAAGTGCATATAGGAAAAATTTGAGTATTATTTGAAATTTAGGAGTAGAATTTAAAACTCTAGTTTGGCTCAAAAGATTCGTTAAATTTGTATCAGAATTTTGAACAGAAATTTAAGTAGGTAGGTATCGAAGTATTTGAATTTGAACAGTAATTTGGACTGAACAAAACCATAACTGTAATTGGGACTGGCAAGAGACAAATTAAAGATTAAGTTATAATTATAAAATAGATTTGAGCAAAATTTTATGTTTAAATTCCAAAATCGATTTGACAAAACTGAAGGAGAAAGCTTTGATTTTAAAATGATTCGAGAAGTGTATAAATTTGATATTCAAATATCATATAATGATATATCATATAATGAAACATTTTTGAACTACTTCTCCAGCACTTTGTAACCCAGGAGAGTTAGTTTATACAACTTTATAGCGACACTTGATACTTTTTTGTTAATGAGTGATTTGAAATTCTCTTAAGATAAGGTCTTGTTTTGGTTTTCTTTTCAAAATTTGACCACAAATTTATCATTTTAATCACATATTTGGCAATTTTAGTTACACATTTTGGGAACATATTTTTGATTTTTTAGAACCTAAAAATCCTAAGCCTAATGATCCAAATTTTGCGTGAAAGAGTTTCTTCAGATTTTCACATGTACAGGACATTTGAAATGAAAGACGGTGCAACAATCTCTATTCAAACAAAGAAAACATATTTTTAGAAAACAAAAAGGTGTTCTTCAGGCTCCAAAACAAGGATCACTGTAAACATCTTGGGACCTACCTAAGAGGAGAAGTGATCGTCCTTTAACAGTTCAAACAATAAAACGAATTAAATAAAAAATTTAAAAATAAAACGTTATATAAAGGATAAAATCGGTGTTTTTATTTATTAATTTAATAGTTATTAATGAGAACAGTGATGGATAATTTCACACACGTAACTCTTTTAAGTAGCAGTTCTTTAAAATATTAACTGAAAAATTAATTTTCGAGGTTCACGGTTAAAACTCTCTAAAACTATAAATTTGGATTTTAATGAGAAACAGTATGTTGGTCTAACTAACGTCGCTTGTACTTCTATAAGTGATGAAACAAAAATTACAATTAAATCAATATCACTACCTCTAAACATACCTAGAATTAATAATATTTTTAAATGCAACTATACCCCTACAGCTGAATTAGTTGAATAAAATTATAACAAGAATGAACCATAATTATGTGTTAAAAGATGTTTTTCTCTTTACAAAATGTAATCAAGAGTACAACACTTCAGGAATTTTTTAATGTAATATTTTCTCAGATTATAATAACAAGATGGTAAGAGTTTAAAGAATCTTTTTAAATTGAAATTAAAAATTGTTGAGTGAGAGTTAGGCTGGCAAGAACCAATGATTTTTCCAGTGATTTTCATGTTAGGCTGGCAAGAACCAATGCAATGTGCAGTTGATCTACGAAAAATGGACATATAACCCAACGCCTTCAGTTTGGCTAATTAAGGCATTATAAGTCAATTGTTTAGGACTGCCTTGAGCCCCAGAAAATAATTGCATAAATAAAAGCAAAACAATAAAAAAAAAAGTTCTGACCACCTAGCGAACATGCCCGCGTCTCATACGGGGCGCTTCTTGTAATTTTACGCGCACTCGTATGTCACACGGGCAACCGCAATACTTTGATACACAAATTTCAACTGACCGTACGTTACAAACGGTGACGAAAGATTTATAAAACAAAAAAAAAAATGGAATATTTTTTGACGGAAAGTAAATTTATCGACTGTCCCCGAAAAAAGAGAATAAAATATGGATCCTCAATTAAACCACAAAATGAGAAAAATAACAATTAATGACGGAACAAAATTTGTCGAAATAATAAAAAAGTGTGCATGTACTGGCAAAACAATTGGCAAAAGCAATGTAAGACACAATTAATTGATTAAGGTACATATTTAATTAAATAATTTATAACTAATAAGGATTGGCCAGAATAAAGAGATGTCTCAGAAATAAGGCCTATATGGGTAATTATGAGTAGGTTATGATAAGGGATTTCAAATAAAATTACTCTCATTTGAATACGATGACCGAGACACATTTGTTATTGATAATGAAATTATGTTTTGCGCTTATTCACTAAACAATTTGTTAACAGGAACGAGTGCGTTCGCGAGTTTAAGTACTACCGCCTTTAGGAAACAACTTCTCGAGGAACTCCATTCAACACAATTTGGGATTTAGTTACACAATTTTTCAATATTGCAACGAAGGCCGAAATTCAACAGATTCAGTAAATTTCTTAAGTTAAATGGAGTAGCTCACAAAATTGACACACCTTGATATCCATTCACAAAACACTTTTTTTTTAATGGCAATTTAAATTCACTACATAAGAATTGGCCCAAATATACCTACAACAACACGAAAATCTCGAAAAGAAGCTGCTTACACAAAGAAATTATACATCGATAATTTCAGGAATATACATAGATAAATGAGTACATACCGGAATATTTGATGAAGAATCTAAAGTAGAGATTCACATTTTAAAATTAAACTGGATAATGGAAGAATATGGACCACATTGCTCATATACAGAGAGCGCAACATTTTTCATCCCCCACAAACTCTGCATATGCAACAATATTGAGGTAATAGGAATTATATTTATTTAGTATATCAATTCACTTACCGTTAACATCCAATATTGCACAAACACACACACCAAAGTAATTTTTACGTTATGCCATGTTACGACAATTATTAAATTTACAAAATCAAAAATGTTGAATTCACAATACTCATTAATGTCCGTATACGAGTTAAATCTTCTTTGTATCACAAACACAATAAAAGCCCGATTTAAGCTTACACATAATCACAACTTTCTCAACTTTATGGCAGGCACTCATTTTTTGTTTATTAATTGTTTTCACTTACACGATTCAATTACGACTAATTGAAAAAATCCAAAATCTGCAAGAGAGCCACAAAATCAGGTTTTCATTTGTTTTTATTTCATTTCAAACGGTAAATTATTGAAATAAAAAATTAAAATATGAATGAGAGTAATCGTCGGATACATAAATAGAAGACACTGTTAAAGTTAGAAGAAAGTTTGCAGCCGAAAATACAACATCGATAATGCAGATTATACGTTATTAACATTCCAGCCGAAAATAAAGAATTTGGTGGTTATCAGCCGAAAGTAAATAGGATATATGGATTGTAGTAAAACATTTGGTAAATCGTCTTACGTGGAAAATTTTGTTTAACCTAATCGCGGAAAATATCGGAAAATTAGTAGAATTCAGAAAATAGGAACCAAATCAACCTCTATAGTGTACATATATCTGAATTTAAATCGTTTTCATTGGATTTGTCAATAGCTATCGCAGGAAAAAAAAAAATCAGTTCAAGTTTCCCTTTGAAAATCTCGGAAAATTTGATTTTCCAAAAATCATTAGAAAATTTGTATAAAATCAGCCTCTAGAGTGTTATGTCTGGAGATGTATTTTATTGATGCGACTTGTCAATAAAAATTCAGTTCAAGTTTCCCGTGGGAAATCTCGCAAAATTTAAACAGGTTCCAGCCAAAAGTAAGAAATGTAATGAACAGGATACTTGAACTGAATTTTTTCCTGCAATAGCTATTGACAAGTCACATCAATGTAATCCATTTCCAGACATAACACTCTAGAGGCTGATTTTATTAGAAATTAAAATATTTTTTTGGGTTTTGCGAGTTTTCCACAATTTTGCACAAGGAACTGGAACCAGGTTTTGCCTTATAAGAATACTAACTAAGTCTTCAATGCTATTCATGTATCCTTAGTAATTTTTAGGCTAAACACTACCGATTGATATCGACTTCATTTTTCATTTTCGGCTGGAATAACACAATCTGCATTACCGATTTTTTTTTACTTTCGGTTGGGGTAACAATCTGCATTACAGTTTTTTTACTTTCAGTTGGAGACTTCCAACTGGAGCCATACAATCTGCAGTCGATAGACTTTTCACTTTCGAGTAAATATAACAGTATAAATAGAAGGATGTAAACTGAAGTTACATCAAACAATATTAAAGCCAACGCCGTCAGAAGAGCAATTAGTAGTAGAATTAAATGGAAACAGATTCAGGAGCTTGTGTTTCATATATTTCGTTAGTTAAGCATTAATAAGTATTTGAATGATGTAAACTTAGTACGGGCCAGTGACACTGTTAAAGTTAGCCGAAAGCTTCCAGCCGAATGGAAAAAATCGGTAATGCAGATTGTGTTATCTCAGCCGAAAACAAAAATTAAGTCGTAATCAGTCGATAGCGTTAATATGGATCCAAAGATAGCATTGACGACTTTTGTCAATATTCTTAAGTATGACAAAACCTGCCTGCAGTTTCTCGTGGAAGATTGTGGAAAGTTCGCGAAACCCCAAAAAATATTTAAAATTGGTATAAAATCAGCTTCTAATAAAGTGTTATGTTAATACAGTTTAAGTTACCCGTGGGAAATCTGGAAAACTTCGATTTTCCAAAAATCATTAGAAACTTTATATAAAATCACCCTCTAGAGTCTAGAGCTAAGCACTTGAAGTTATTCCAGTTTTTCATACCAGAAAAAATAAAATTTGTTCATCAGGCAACACTATCCCATCCCGTCCCAGTTTTTTTCGTTTTTCCTTTTATCATTACATTTAAGACAAAAATGTATTTTTCTCTAAAGTACATCGTCTGTATCTGCTAAAAACTTTGAAGGCTGGAAATAATTGTTTAGGCTTAGCGTAGCCAATAGTAAGGACCATCTCTGATAAATACCCCAGTACCAGCTGTATGGTGCAATTTTTACAATCGGCCAACTTTCTAATTGCCCCATATAATATTATCATTTTTTGAACATTATGGTGCCCATCTCCTCCTCGAGAACCGCCCAGAGATTTTTTTCTTCAGGATTTTTTTCCTTCTCTTTATTTTTGGGTATATCAAGGCGTTCCATTTTAAGCAAGAAATGGTTACGTTTATCGATTTCTTTGACAAATTCAAGGGTTAAAGTTCGCCTCTTTCGCCGTTTTATAATGGAAAAATAATTTTCGACATTTCCATTGCTATATACTTTTCCATTAAAAATAGTTGGCCAAAAAACGGTAGGTACGTTAGGAAATTTAAAATCTTCGGTAGAATTTACTCTGTAAGTATAATTTTTGTTTTAATTTGCGACTACATATATCATTTTCATCATTATATGATATTTCATGGTTACCAGAGAAGAAAAAAGTTTCTCGGCCGCTTTCGAGGAATAATAAATATGGCGTGGACAGCCCAAAAGTACTGCAACGTCCACTTATTTTTCTCAGTGCTTGATTACAAATTTAAATCATCGAAAGAGGAGAAAATAAAAAGCTCGATAATTGAACATTTAAGTTTTCAAATTGAGTAGGTGCATCGAAACCCCCAAAAGATCTAAAAACAGTAAAAAATTAAAGATTTTTAAAATTTTAGGAAATGACCATTTCTGTTTTTTAAAGAATTATTGAAGTCTTAAAAACGACTATTACCACAACACTTGTGCTTTTGATGCATTTATACTATAGGTATTTTAAAAAATTATAAAGAATTTCAAAATAAGGGCAAACACTTTTCCAATTTAATGAATGCCTTTCTAAATCAGAAAGAAGCGTCAGTAAGAATGCATCGATATGCCATGTTAAGCGTTATGGTTTAGAATAGGATTGTACGGCGAACATAACTAAAATATCCACTCACTTTTTAAAAGAACTAAAATATTCCAGTATTCAGGCAATGTCAATATGTCAGCCATGCTATATAGACGGAATGGATCATTATAAGTATCTTGCAAAGATCTACAGAAACTATTGATTCAAATGATCCAAAATCCAAACAATCCACCTATCAAAGTGCCAGATGCACTGTATAGTGTCCTTGTGGCAATAAAAAAAACATAAACCAAATGTGTGAAAGGTCTGTAATTTTAATTTATAGTGAAACATCTGTCAAAATAATCGAGAGCGTTAATATCTCCAAAATCCCAACAATCTTAAAAGTAAACAACGAGATATTTAATTTAACTGGACTTATCGGGTATAACAGAGCATCTCCAATTATATTGCTTACTGCTACCATACTTGTCTTTACAAGTCCCTATTAAAACTTCAGGTTTATTACAGATATGACAACATGTTGTAGGGAATCGTGAATGGTTAGGTTTTCCACTATTCGATAATGCACAGAAATGTTTTACAACCATTTTTTCCTCAGTGGCTCGATTTATGGCCTATGACAAAGTAGTGAACCTATACAAGCTTTTACAATATTTTATATTGAATCATGTAAGCCCTCTTGAAACGATTTGATTTTTAATCGTTTGAGCAGCATCAATTCCTTCAGATGAAATGAAAGTTTCGTTTAAGCTGTAAAGAATTGACTTCAACCGATTTGCTTATGTCCGAACATCTTCATGGAACAAGACATTTGTAAATAATCAATTGATCGCGTTTCGGCGAATTCAGAAGTAAGAATATCCTTTAACTCTTTCCATGACCCTATATATCGTAGGCTTTATCATTCAATTTACACTTTACTAGTTCTAAAAATTGAGCTTTATCTGCCTGAACAGGAAATACACTTGTGCAAACCTCTAGGATTACCAGAAAAATTTGGGACTAAGTTCAACACGAGTTTCGGATTCAAGTCGTCGATAATTTATTAGATAATGATTTAAATGATGAATTCACTGATAACTATGAGTGAAAATTATTTGATGAATTCACTAATCAGTTTGATGAGTGTAATTGGCACAGTAATTATGATTATGAATTTGCCGATAAAATTCATTAAAATGACATACAATAATAAATTCACTGTTGGTGTGGAAACTTCAAAACATTGATGAGCCAATAACTGAATGTTTAATTTAGTATTGGGTCGACTATACCTTTCCCAAGCCCATGGTTTTGCTACTAGGCCATCATTTTAATGATGACGATGTCTCCGATTACTAAATTCGGTTTTCGCCTGTTCCGTTTTGTACGCTCTTTTAAGGTAAAAAGGTATTCACGGTGCCACCTTGCCATTAAATTTTGCGATAACTGCTCAACAATCTTCCACCTTTTCTCATATGAAATTGCTTGGTCTTCACATAAATTTGCATCAGGTATTGTTGTCAACGGATGGCCTATCAGGAAATGTGCCGGTGTTAAGCAATCAATATCCTCTGCTATACTTCGGCATAGCGGCCTTGAGTTGAGTAGCCCGTCAATTTCTATTAGCAACGTGTTAAATTTATCTACGGTTGGGATTGTATTGCCAACACCCTCCTCAAATGTACTTTCATAGCCTTCACCGCAGCCTCCCAAATAGTTCCGAAATGTGGCGCACCTGGTGGATTGAAGTGCCAATAGATTTTGTCCTTTAAAAGATAAGTACCTACTACTATAATTCTTAAAGTTTGTCCAGATTTCCGTCCCTTAAACTCCTCCTAGACGAAGCGTGCTAAGGAGGTGGTCTTGGATATTTGGAAAGGTCTCCTGATTTCTAGGTCAACGCAACTATTTTTAGCTCTTCAAGTTGAGTCCTTTAGGAATTACGGAAATTTGAATTTTTTAAGACTATTGTTTAATTTTGACGTTCAATTTTAATTTTTAAAAAAGCAAATCGTAGTAGGTATAGCTTGCGCTTTTTAAAAAAGAAAAGGTTACTATGATACGGTGAACGGAAATGTCTGTTTTTGTTTGACATGAATTTTCAAATGCAAATCACATTTTAGTGAAGCAGTAAACAGTCAAGTCCTTAAAAATAAAATTAAAAAAAATGAAAAATGCCCAGAAAACGATGTGCAGTGTTTAATCCAACGCGTATTGATACAAAAAAGAAAAAATTATCACGCGATAATGCTTCAGAAGCTCTGAAAGAAAGAGAGCTTGAAGCAGACAGACATAGAAAACAAACCTCACTTCAAAACGAAACTTTTGAAGAAAAGTCCAACCATCTTGAAGCAAATAGACAAAGGAACATCAAGTCACGGTAAATCGGAACACCTGATGTAACTCATGTCCGCCGACAAATACGAAGGGAGCGACAAAGAAAATTGAGAGCTAACAACTGTATACCTGAAAGAAGAATCATTTCAATATTATCCGTCATTGGAATACATGAATTTTCCGCAAGTTCTTATTGGTAAGATGGACAATAAGTGTAATTTCTGTGGAGCACTCAAATTTAAAGGAGACAAGAAGAACTCCCGGTTTATGTTGTTCCAAGGGAAAAGTCAAGTTGCTCAACTACGACAAGTTACCAGAGCTATTAAACAGTCTGATGATTGGTGATCATTAAAAATCAAAGGAGTTGCCAACTTTCTCCATACAATGCCAAGTGTATAACAAAGGCGGTTCACTTCTTCTGCTGCCTCACGAAGATGCGAAATTCCTACACATTTACTTTTTGGGTGATGAAGAAGCAGAAGCTCAACGTCGTTGCTCCATTATACCTGGGATCGATAAGAAATTAATCATATCACTTCAGAAGATGTTACATGAACACAATCACTACGTGAGGATATTCAAAACTGCATTAGACGAAAATCTACAAGATGACATGAAAATAGTGAGCAAAGCTGATAAAAAATCACACCCAGGACATGCCAGAGTTTTCAATGAAACAACAGTTAATGAAGTTGCCATTATCATTGCTGGAGATATTATCTTGAAGATGAGAAGCAATGAACTTAAGAGAATCAGCGAAACGCGCATATCTTATGATGCACTGCAATATCCGCTCATGTTTCCAAGAGCAGAAGACGGTTATGCAATAAACATTAGCCAAGTTATTCTCGGAACAAATAATACTATCAACAAAACTATATCAGCATCTTCTACTCTACCGGCAACTACTCCATCAGTATCTGGTGGATATGTATGCGAAAATGGAGCATGAACAGTTGCTCTACATTCGCCTCAACCAAAACAAACTTCGTGTCGATGAGTATATTCACTTAAAGGATGCAGTAGCAAATTATGGAGTTGCTACAAATCACGGAAAGCTGGTGATACTTCCTTCAACATACACTGGGGGACCACGAAATATGCACGAATATGCCTAAGACGCAATTACATACGTTCGACATGGAGGTAAGCCATCTCTTTTCATTACTTACACATTCAATCCGAATTGGTAGGAAATGTAGGAAGATTTAATTAACGGCCAATTAAGAATGGACCGTCACGATTTGGTTGCAAGAATTTTCCGACAAAAGGTAATTAAATTTGTAGATACACTTATTAAAGGTGCAATCTTCGGAACCGTTAATTACTGGCTTTACTCAATTGAATGGGAAAAGAGAGGTCTGCCACTCGCTCATACTTTAATATGGTTATGGAAAGAATTAAATCCAAATCAAATCGATCAACTTATCTCAGCTGAAATATCCAACCCACTTACCGATAAAAACCTATACGATATCATTATGAAAAACATGGTGAAAAACATAAAGTATCTTCGATAAAAAATATTCTATCAGAAAACGGTACACTTCTCACAAGTAATATAGATATTTCCAATATACTTAACTGTTATTTTACAAGTATTATTACCAATGACCTAAGAGCTAAATTTTGGCCGAGTAACTTAGGAGCTAATTACGATCTACCTTCTGATCATTGTTCGAAAACTTTTTGTATGACTCCAATATCTATTATTGAGTCGCTAGAATCGAAACATTCGCTTGACAACGAAGGACTCATTAGGAATATTTTGAAAGCTATCTCTAATTTCGTCAGTCCAGTCCTGACTCGTATATTCACTCTGTCCTTCGATCAGGGAATTGTACTTGCAACATTTAAATCGGCAACCGTTATTCCTATTTTTAAAAAAAAGGCGATCGAACTATTAAAGGAAATTATAGACCAATTGCACTTCCGCCAGTCATTTTGAAAGTTCTAGAGAAAGCAGTTAAAAACAGTGACTATTTGTTTAAATCACTTTAATTTACTTCACATTGGTGCAACCCTTAAGATCCGATTGACCGTGTATTAATAAGAAAAGTTTTCAATTTTGTGTTTTCAAATAATTTTGAATGGTATATACGAGATATTTACAAAAATGTGTTTAGGGGGTGGAACTTTGGGTGCAGTTTTTACCCCTTATATTAGCGAGTTGGCGCTTAAAAATACATGACTCGTATTTTTGTGTTCTTTAACGTTGCAAAAATTCGAAAAAATCGATGATGTGTACCTGGTGTACCTTCCTTGTAAGTATTAAAAAAGCCTAGGTTGGGATGAAAAAGTATTACTTGATGGACATTTTCATTTTTTCTGGTGTGAAATCCTGGGATAGCTTCACACATCTTTGCAATTCTATAACATATAAATTATCAACTGATAAAGATCAGGCGACATATTTTTGCGGACCATGATGATAACAATTATGTTTAATTAGCTCCACTACACCTTTAACAGAATTAAAATATTAATCGCAACAAGCAAGACAATGATCTCACAACATAATATATAAAACCATATTACATTATATTCGGCCTAGAGGTCAAAAGCGCATAAAACAAACGAATCAAAAGAGATCGATCATCATCACTATATAATTATGCAGGTATTCAACACAAATATAAAATTAAAATTGAAAAGGAAGAAAGATCATCTCCAGGGCAGATACACATACGATTTGCATTATGTTCATTGTTGCATAAAATTTTCCCCCTTTTAGCGCATTAAACATAATATAAAGACGATCATCATTAACACCATATATACATACAACATAATACAAAACAGAAAAAAAAATTATAAAAGGCAAGCGAATTGGAACGCGACGCGGTCAAAAAAGTTCATTCAACTTGTCAAAACCATAAAATTGCAGTACCTACAGTATTTCATGTGCTGCGTCTAGAACTTACCGTCTGAAGTTAATTAATTTCACATATATATTGTGTTATCTTAATTTAACGGTAATTAATTTATCTGCACATAATGTAAGTATGTTAAATCTACGATGGGAATTTTATTTTTTTTAAACTTTATTAACTTTCTACTTGGCTAGTTACATAAAATAAAATGCAAAAATTTGTTAGATTTTTAATTAAGATTACCAGTTTGTGATGATTGGTGGCAGACATCGGCCAAAGATTAATTAAATGACACGATTTATACACTTTAAGGTTTAATGCAACTTACTTGTTTTTGTATACATAAAAGAAAATACCGTCGACAATGTAACCACAAAATTTTTCTAAACGTCAACCAAGTCTGAAATGATGACCACACACATATAGTGAGGGGAAAAGAAAAAATGTTGCTTCTTTGATAAAAAAAAAAAAAATGTTGGCGATGGATTTTATTTTTTTTAATTCTGGATTTAAATTTAATGTGAAATTACAAACAAACAAACAAACGCAAAATAATAATATTGTGGTTTTTGTTTAAATGTACCAACCATTCTCTCTGATCCTTTATATATCTAGCCAAAGCTATTCATTCGTATCCTGTGTCCAGAGTATGTGTTTTATGCAAACAATACAAAAACATTAATGTACAAAACAATTCATAAACTACTTTTATCCCGTTGGTTTTTTTTTGTTTTGTTTTATCCCATTTTTTATTTTTATTCTGGTTAAGCTTTTCTTTTGCTCTCACCTCCTCAGCCACCACACCATATACAATATACCCCCTTCGTCCATGTCATATAGAGCATTGTTTTTTATATTATTGTTTAAACAGGTTTTTTGTGCTTTTTTACACACACACACACATAAATATTTTTATTTTTAATTTTATTTATTTAAAACCAGGATTTGGAATTTTCAATTGTGTGAACCGCGAAAAATACAAAAGGAACAACAACCAAAAAGAAGGGAATGCAAATGTATAAAAAATTTGTTTTCTTTGTATTTATTTTCACGATTCCTGAGGTCGATGATGGGTATGCGGTTGCAATGGAATGAGATGGTGGCTTTACCAATATAATAAACATTAAAAGGATATAAAAATACAAAAACAAAAAACAGAATTTTCCAATTGTTTTTGGTTTCCTTTCTTGTAAATCGAAATTTAAGTTGCGGATTTATATCGTAGATTTGCTATATGCGGTTGGTATTAATTTGTTGTGCAAACAAATTTATCGTTTATCCCTCGGTGTTTAACAGTACGATTGGTTGAATATTTCGAAATTTTGCATTTATTTCTTATCCAGAACTTAATTTTACAATGTTGGGGTACTGTTTAACAAACAAACTGAGTTTATTGCTAAAGTGACACGATTTTCATCAATAACGATGGTTCCTCCAGAAAGTCCTTCTCCTCGAGAAATAATTCTTTATCAGAAAAAAAAATTGTAATGCAAACTTTAGGAACCAGGGTGTGTGACATTGATGACATTATATTGAAGTGGTGATAGAGCATAAGATTCTGAATAACAAATAACGCATTATGTATAATCCGTTAAACATTAGGGCATTTGTTGAACACAACTTATTTTACTAACCAGATTTGCTTAAATATTAAATGACTAACGTAAAAGCCGCCAAAACAATTTTGGCGAATTATTATTACATTGAAAAGCCAGGTGCAAATTTTCTCTAACCTAATTCAACCTAACCTAATGTACCCTAGCCTAATCTAGCTCAAATTAACTACGTGCAGTCATTTCTTATGTTAGTTCGAATTTCGAATTTCAATAGCTCGAATTATGGTGCTGCAATTACTCTAGATTTCTTTAACTGTATTGTAGGATAAAAAATGTGACATAAGGATCCCGACTCACAGACGCATTTTATAAATATTCTTGAGCAGTAGGCTTCTTCCATTGAAACATCTTTATGTATTTAAGGTTATGAATAAATATTTTGAAATTAGTGGCAATCGTTATTTGAGTTGTAGTTATTTACTGCGTAAAAATGTCATGCATTTCAGAAGCGTTTCAAAATTTTACAAAACGCATTTTTATAATTATTTTTTAGTAACTGCTCCAACCATTTTTAATAAACTTCCGATTGATATTCGTAGCTTGAATTCTAAATCTAAATTCCTGGCAAGTTTGAAAGTTTGGCTAGTCCAATTTAGTAATATTGATTTTTTGTTTAGAATCAATATTTAATGTTTCACTTATAATTTTGTATGCTAGTTATTTGAGGAGAGGTAAGTTTTTGCATGAATAGGGAATGATGTTGTCTTTGAAATGAGGGGTTCAATAATTTAAAACTGATTTTTTTTTTTATATATAACAAATCTTTTTAAATTGCTTAAATTATTTTTTGTTATATGACTATTTACATCGTATTGGTTGTATTGTGTAGTATTTTTTTAACTATTTTTATTCCAATTATTGTATTTTATTATTATAAGCTAAAGGGATGCCTGCTACTGACCTTGTGGGTCAAAAGGCACTTCCTTATTTATTTCATTTTTTTTTTCGTAATTATATGTATATGTGATATAGTTATAATTTTTGTAATGAAATAAAAATAAAAAAAATAAATAATAAATAAATAAATAAATATTAGAATTAGATTACAGTTTACTTGAAAAATCGAATAGACATTGATATGTTATAAAAAATTAAATTGACTATATCATTTAATTCAACTTATCCTTTGCTAGAGGTTGTTACAATATTTAAGTATGAATAAAATAAATTGTAATTGAGATGAAATGAAGATGATGTTGACCATTGTCAGAGCACCAGCTATAATATTCGTCATTTTTTTCGATGCTACTTAAATGATTGTAGTTGTTGGAAATCTTGGTTCATCATTAATTATTAAAACTGGGAAATTAAAATCGTCTTGCATAAATTCGTATAATTCAATATCAAAGCCATCAGCTAATTATATTAGTGTTGGTCCATTGTAGAACTCGGTATTATCTTGGCCATAACTGAAATTCGATAATACTTCTTTAAAAATCACATTCAATGTGAAAATTAGGTGGAATTTCTGATCAGCTTTCCTTGATTCATTGTATCCATATTAATTAATTGATTGATTGATCAGAATGTATGACCAAGCCTAAGCAAGATTCCCGGATGAAACCGGGCCCTCCGTACACCCTTTATACATAACAAAACCTATGTAAAGGCAAGGTATGTTAGTAACAAAGAATCAACCCAGGTCCAGACACCTAAGTAGTTGATAGCTAGCAAATTTGTTAGTAGGATATTTTTAGTCAATTATTTAGCACAAGACAACACAATTTCAAGCTCATTTACTGCTTAAGTTCCTGTAAAGCTGTTTCAGGTTCTTCAAAAATTTTCCAAATTTAAAATTTATATTAATCCTTTATAATAACTATTCTAAAATTATATAAGTATAAATTAAATTCTCTGAAATAAATTATAAATTATTCTTTATGTACTACCATAAATATTTTGAATAACAATAATTGAACCAACTACCACCCCGCCCGTCGCGCTATTGCATCAAAAATGCTAGCTTGGTCGAGTTTCTCAAGTGATTCTAAACTAAAATATTTTTAACGATTATTTATTAATTTATTAATCTTAATGATTTGGCTAAACTTTATTTCAATTTTAAACGCACAATGTGCTAAACAAAATTCCCGTTAGAATAAGATATATAAATTTAAATTCAGAATCATTTGGATTTAGAAATCTAAAACTTTATTAACCTTGCCCCAACCAACAATGTTATGAACAAACTATTAGAATCCAAGAAATCTTCACCTTGGACGATTAAAAAAGTAAATTCTAAATTTTAAATCCAAAATTAAAAGTTTCAAACTTCAAACTCCAATTCCAATTCCAAATCCAAATTTTAACTCTCAGATTTCAAATTTCAAATTCCAAATTCCAAATTCAAAATTTTAAATCTAAAATCCTAAATTTCAAATTTTAAATTCCAAACTTCAAATTTCAAATTTCAAAATACAAATTTCAAATTCCAACCAAACTCCAATTTTCAAACTCCAAATTCGAAATTCCAAACTTCAAATTTCAAATCCCATATTCTAAATTTTAAATTTTAAATTTCAATTTCCAAATCCCAAATCACAAATTCTAAATCTTAATTTTCAAATTTCAAATCCGAAATTTCAAAATCCAAATTCCAAATTTTAAACCCCAAACTCTAAATTTCAAATTCTAAATTTCAAATTCTGAATTTCAAATTCGAAATTTCAAATTTCAATTCCCAAACTCCAAATTTTAAATTTCAAATTCCAAATTCGAAATTCCAAACTTCAAAATTAAAATCCCACATTCCTAATTCTAAATTTAAATCCCAATTCCAAATTCCAAACTCAAATTTCAAATTCAAATTCCAAATTCCAAACTTCCAAATTCCAAATTTCAAATTACAAACTTCAAATATCAAACCCCAAAATTCAAATTTCAAATTATTAATTAAAAATTCAAATTCCAAATTTTAAATTTAAAATTGTAAATTACAAATTTCAAATTTCAAATTCCAAATTTCAAATCCCAAATCCCAAATCTCAATTTTCAAATTGCAAATTCCAATTCCCAAAATCCAAATTTTAAATTTCAAATTCCAAATTCGAAATTCCAAACTTCAAATTTCAAATCCCATATTCTAAATTTTAAATTTTAAATTTCAATTTCCAAATCACAAATTCTAAATCTCAATTTTCAAATTTCAAATCCGAAATTTCAAAATCCAAATTCCAAATTTTAAACCCCAAACTCTAAATTTCAAATTCTAAATTTCAAATTCTGAATTTCAAATTCGAAATTTCAAATTTCAATTCCCAAACTCCAAATTTTAAATTTCAAATTCCAAATTCGAAATTCCAAACTTCAAAATTCAAATCCCACATTCCTAATTCTAAATTTAAATCCCAATTCCAAATTCCAAACTCAAATTTCAAATTCAAATTCCAAATTCCAAACTTCCAAATTCCAAATTTCAAATTACAAACTTCAAATTTCAAACCCCAAAATTCAAATTTCAAATTATTAATTCAAAATTCAAATTCCAAATTTTAAATTTCAAATTGTAAATTACAAATTTCAAATTCCAAATTTCAAATCCCAAATCTCAATTTTCAAATTGCAAATTCCAATTCCCAAACTCCAAATTTTAAATTTCAAATTCCAAATTCGAAATTCCAAACTTCAAATTTCAAATCCCATATTCTAAATTTTAAATTTTAAATTTCAATTTCCAATTTCCAAATCCCAAATCACAAATTCTAAATCTCAATTTTCAAATTTCAAATCCGAAATTTCAAAATCCAAATTCCAAATTTTAAACCCCAAACTCTAAATTTCAAATTCTAAATTTCAAATTCTGAATTTCAAATTCGAAATTTCAAATTTCAATTCCCAAACTCCAAATTTTAAATTTCAAATTCCAAATTCGAAATTCCAAACTTCAAAATTCAAATCCCACATTCCTAATTCTAAATTTAAATCCCAATTCCAAATTCCAAACTCAAATTTCAAATTCAAATTCCAAATTCCAAACTTCCAAATTCCAAATTTCAAATTACAAACTTCAAATTTCAAACCCCAAAATTCAAATTTCAAATTATTAATTCAAAATTCAAATTCCAACTTTTAAATTTCAAATTGTAAATTACAAATTTCAAATTCCAAATTTCAAATCCCAAATCTCAATTTTCAAATTGCAAATTCCAATTCCCAAACTCCAAATTTTAAATTTCAAATTCCAAATTCGAAATTCCAAACTTCAAATTTCAAATCCCATATTCTAAATTTTAAATTTTAAATTTCAATTTCCAATTTCCAAATCCCAAATCACAAATTCTAAATCTCAATTTTCAAATTTCAAATCCGAAATTTCAAAATCCAAATTCCAAATTTTAAACCCCAAACTCTAAATTTCAAATTCTAAATTTCAAATTCTGAATTTCAAATTCGAAATTTCAAATTTCAATTCCCAAACTCCAAATTTTAAATTTCAAATTCCAAATTCGAAATTCCAAACTTCAAAATTCAAATCCCACATTCCTAATTCTAAATTTAAATCCCAATTCCAAATTCCAAACTCAAATTTCAAATTTAAATTCCAAATTCCAAACTTCCAAATTCCAATTTTCAAATTACAAACTTCAAATTTCAAACCCCAAAATTCAAATTTCAAATTATTAATTCAAAATTCAAATTCCAAATTTTAAATTTCAAATTGTAAATTCCAAATTTCAAATTCGAAATTCAAAATTCCAAATTTCAAATCTAAATTTCAAATTGTCAATTTCAAATTCCAAATCGCAAAATTTAGCTCTAGCTTATTCTGCGAAATCTGCCAACGACGTTATTTCTTTGGCTAATTCTGATCTGGAGGTCTTACATAAATGGTTAGATAAGCATTTCCTGTTACTAAGTGAAAAAACTAAGTTTATGTGGTTTAAAATTTCTGGCATTTCAGCCGTTCCCACTGCTTCCCCATTAACATATCATAGTGCTTCTAAATGTACTTCTGTTAGTTGTCATATGGATTGTTTGAACATTGAACTAGTCAGCTCTTTTAAGTAACTTGGCATACATTTGGACACTAACCTTAGTTGGAAAACGCATGTGTCCAAGTTAAAATGTTACATGGCATCTGCCTCACGTATTTTTTTACCTCCTCCGTAATTTATGCCCGGTTTCGGTGTTGAAAATTACGTTTCATGCTTTGGTTATGGCCAAATTGGAATATGGTTTGTCTTGTTGGGGTGGCTGTTATCCAACTACATCCAAACCATTATACGTTCAGCAAAAAATAATTTTGCGCACAATCTTGAGGAGAAATAGATATGAATCATCTTGGCCTTTATTCAAGGGAACCAATATTCTAGCGTTAAGGCATTTGTATATTTATAAGGTTTTACGAGTATTTTTTAAGCGTAGCGGTCAGCACGTAATAAGAAGTGATGGTCGATATAACTTTCGCGCTAATCAGCGTCTTCTTTATAGTATTCCCAGAGTAATTGTAGTAATGAGCACGTCCGCCGCAACATTATTGTTACCGCTACGATGTTTTTTAATGCGCTACCAGAACACATAAGACGTCACATTTGTTCTAAACAATTCTTGCCGTATGTTAAAAATTGGCTATTTGAAACACCAGACGTGTCTCATTTATTTTGCGTCATCATTTGATTTGTTTTGTTATACGGTTGTTCTTAAGAGCTACGATTTAATTTACCTGAACTGTATTTGTAACATTATTTATATATTTTCGTTAGATAACTACTTGGTATTTCATTATAGATGGATAGCTATGTATATTTTTTAATTATTTTTTTTTTCTATTTTTATATGTTATTAAAAGATTCAATGCCTGCTACTTGATTATTATCCACAAGGCGACTATTGTTTTATTTTATTTTATTGTAAATTTTATAGTTAAGCTTGTAAAAATATTTAAAAGAAATTAATAAATAAAAAAAAAATCCCAAATTCTAAATTCCAAATCTCAAGTTTCAAATTCCAAATTCCGAACTACAAATTCCAAATCGCAAATTTCAAACTTCAATTTCAGAGTTCAAACTTCATATTTCAAACTTCAAATTTCAAACCCCAAACTCCAAATTTCCAATCCTAAATTCCAAATTACAAATTCCAAATTGCAAATTTCAAATTCTAAATTCCAAATCCTAAACTCCAAATTTCAAATTTCAAATTACAAATTCCTAACTACAAATTTCAAATTCCACATTCCAAATTTCAAATCATAAATTCTAAAATCTAAAATTTCATATTCCAAATTCCAAATTTTAAATTTTAAATTCCAAATTCCAAATATCAAATTCCAAACTTTAAATTTGAAACCCCAAACTCCAAATTTCAAATTCTAAATTCCAAATTCCAAATACAAAATTCCAAATCCCAAACTCCAAATTTCAAATTCCAAATTGCAAATTCCTAACTTCAAATTTCAAATCCCACATTCCAAATTTCAAATTTTAAATTTCAAATTCTAAATCACAAATTTCAAATTCTTAAATCCAAAATTTCATATTCCAAATTCCAAACTTTAAATTTCCAATTTTAAATTCCAAATTTCAAATTCCAACTTTCAAATCTAAATTTCAAAATGTAAATATCAAATTCCAAACATCAAATTTCAAATTTTAAATTCCAAATTTCAAATCCCTAATTCCAAATTCCAAATCTCAAATTTCAAATTCCAAATTCCGAACTTCATATTCCAAATTCCAAATTTCAAACTTCAGAATCCAAACTTCAAATTTCAAACCCTAAACTCCTAATTTCAAAATCCAAATTTGAAATTTCCAATCCCAAACTCCAAATTTCAAATTCCAAACTTCAAATTTCAAATCCCAAACTTCAAGTTTTATATTCTGTCAACGCATTTCATCAAAATTGTTTCCAATCCATGTTCCAACATACTTTTACTGGTGAGTATTTCGTGTAGGTATTCATCTCTTTCAACTACATAGCACTTACAAATATTTGGATAAAGGAGAAAAAATAACAACATGATCGTGTTCGTTGGCCTTGTACAGCATAAAAAATGAACAAACTATGAATACAATATACGACGTTTAGGTACAACACAAAACCAACGAAAATTCTTCCTATGAAGAACGAGCAATACATCCAAAATAGTAACAAAATCCTTCAACAATATAATAGTAAATATTTATACACCCACACAAACATCTATCGAAAAATACATCCAACTCAACATAGTGCAATCAAATTCAAAACATCTTGTATTTACCTAGAAATTACAGTTGATTTTATACAATAACATACAATATTTATTACGATAAGAACAATTCAACTAAGCCGAGCAATATAAACAAATACAAGAAATTTGACAATGTTGTTATTGCATTGCACATTTCCCATAATTACATTCCCATCACAAACATATACAAACATAAATTATTATTATGTTTCTACTTTTCGATATTTTTCCTTAACCGATACATTTTATTAAAATTTGGCATGCACAAATAAATATTTCGTTATGTATTGCGTATGGTTGTTTCTGTATTCGACTCAAACGCACTCGATTGTATGAAGTACTTATAAGAATTCCACTTGAATCGAACACACGTACATTTATTCTGCGTACGCACAAACACACTTGTGGCAACAAAAAATGTCCAGTTTTATATCACACATACAAACAACCATTAAGAAGAGTAGAAAAATTAGAACAGAATAATATGATCTGCAAATATAAATGTATAGACTAAAAATATTTAACTGTATATCACACAAGACACAACCGTTACCAAAGCTAAACCATATTATACATATAATAAAATAAAAGAAACAACAAAAAAAAATGTTTTTACACAATTCATATCAAATATATATTGACCAATCCATGTGGTATGAAAATACCTGTCTAATGGTACCTGGACAGTTCCGTTATTGAACTCCTTGTTCAATTTATTTCACATACGCTTACCATTAATTCCACTTTCCACTACACTCATTTAATATACGAATATTCACTGCACATGAAATTAATTAAACAAAATCACAAGCGATATTATTTAATTTAAGCGAAACAATACCACAAATAATACCACGATAACACACACTCAAACGAAAAAATCACTCACGAAAGTTTTCAATTAGTAATTTAAATTAAATTGAATTAAAATATATACAATTATACATATATGTACAAATTAAATAAATAAATTAAATTAAATTAAATTCTCGAAGAAGACGACAAAAACACGTCGTCCCTTAATTTTTGTATCCATATGATCATAAATTTAATTCCATCCGTTATTTTTGCTCTAGAGATTATAACATAAAGTTGACCATGACCACAGGCAGATTGCGGTAAAAGAATGCCAATTTTTATGAATGTTTGTCCCGGAGATTTACTGATTGAAATTACAAAAGCTGGTCTCACTAGAAATTAACGTCGTCTTAATAGGCAAGGAAGTCACAAATCAGATGCTTTTAAAACGATTGTTCGAATGCAAATTCCTTCACCATTTCTGGGATCGTCGTAACTAATGCATTGTCTAGTAATCTGATAATTTTTAATCTTCTTCCATTGCATAAACCCTCCTTTGGATTGACGTTTTGTAGAAGCTTCAGAAAACAACCAACATTAAGTATTAGTTTATGAGTCGGTAAACCCTAAAGTATTAATTAATTGTCAAGCTTAAATATTATTTGTTATCAATATTCTAAATTTATTCATACATATTTATTAATTATAAATGATTTTAGCTAAAAGCTACGATGCGTCAAAGCTCCTCAAACTAAAAGTTGGAAATTTTTTCTATACCATAATACAACATGTTACATAATATAACATACATAATAAAACAAATGTTAAGTTCACACCCAAAAATTATAAATTAGTTACGACGAGCGAAATTATCAAGAATTTGTAAGTACATTTGTAATTATCAATCTTAAAGCTCATTGGAAACAAACATTCTAAATTTATTTCAAAATACCGTTACAAAAGGTAACGGAATTTTGGGATAAATTTTTTACAAAGTTTCGATCAGTGAAATCTCTTAAATCTAAAAGCTCTTGAAACGTTTTGCAAATACATAATTTTTGCACATAAAACATTGTAACAAAAACCCGAAATTATGAAATTGCCCAGAAGTATGTATTAAGTTAAGGCCCAAATAAATATCATAAATTAAGGAAGGAGGAGGAAACGAGGAAATTGGTTTGGTTTGACTAAAAGGTTTTGATAATTTACATTGAGAACAAATATACTAAATTATTTACAGCACATTAAACCACAAAATTTAACAAAAATAAATTCACGAGTGCTTTTATGTTAGATAACGAGAATTTTTAAAGCAAATGGTTGATTGCATATCAAAGATTAAAGTCGTAAAAAACGGCGGCCTACTGTTTTGAGGGATTAATTCAAACAATTAATGAGATTAACAAATTAACTCTGCAAATTAAGTCAGAAAATCCTGAGGATGAATATTTATTAACAGCAAAATAAAAATCGCCGCCCTGGTGGTACACTGATTAGGGTGCTTTCTTTGAGCTCCGGAGGTACCGGAATCGATTTCTAGCGGCCAAATCCCTCTATGGGATGTACCGCCAGCAAAAAATAAAAAATAAAATAAATTCAGTATCATATCCAAAACTTATTTTCTCAGATTAGGGCAGCGAAGGACACAACAAAAACCCTTCAGTCTATGAATTTAATCATAATATAGCAAAACTAACCACCATCAAAATTGTTCATCCAATTTTTTAATTGTGCCAATTGCAAGGAAGATTCAGACGACGATTTCGAGACCGCACTTAAAATTTCCAAGGACAAGTCCCATTCCAATTGACCGTATTCTAGAACTTTATCCAAAAATCATTTTAGAATCCCATTTCAAATTTCATCATAATCTCTTAAGAATTAGACCAGAAGGAAGCATTTCTGCAGCTTGTTTTGAATACAATACGAATTCGAAAGTATAAAATTTGTATTTGAATCTGATTTATTCAAATCAAACAAGAATCTTACACTTACGAATTAGCATATCTTATTCAGTAATAGCCCAACCAGCGCTATTTTTGTAGTGTGTTAAAATAATTTTCTTTTTATTGTTTAAACGTTTAAAACGAAGTTTGGTGTAATGCAATTCCATTTTTGATGTGATAACGTTTTACACCGCATGTTCAGAAAATTGACCTGAAATTTAGCCCTTGGTCAACTATAAGCATTACTTTTAATTTAAAGATATGATTGGCTTAGGTTGGTCCTTCAGCTTTATGTGTCACGCATAATATTATCGCAATGACGTCATCAGACGGCCAAGGAACCCGCGCCGCGAACTTCTGATTTCGACCAATTTAAATGCTTGAACCAGTGCAGCGAGAGAATGGTTCATCCGATCGGAGATCGGATGGTATCAATTTTTACGTAAAAAACCAGTGGTAGTTAATTAATTTTAAATTAAATTAATTAATCTCCACATAAATTGTAATTAAAAATTCAAACAACAAAATGGCGATTTACAATGAGAGAGAACGCCTCATCTGATCAGAACAATTCTGTTCATGGACATTGATTTTTGGCGCCTAGACTGGTTTTATTGTTTTAAAACGGTAGTGATTATCATGTGCATGTTCGATATTTTACTTATCAAGTTGGTCACACAAATATTGGCTTGATTGTGTTAATTCAAGGATTTTGCTCTAATACGGAAATGTATCTGCCATCAAGCTGTAGCGACTCCCGACCTATAGTTCAAAAAATGACTGTTCACCATTTAAAACATCAATGGGCTTCGGACGACTAAATGTAGGAGCAAGTAGAAGAATCAATAATTCTTGCTAACGGTAACAATATGGCGTAAAGAACGAATCCATCAGTTGTTCGTTGCTTAACTTCCATTGTTTGAAACAGGTTTAACACTTCGATACATAATGCCTAGCCATATTTCTGCAACCGATAATCCAAAATCTTTGACGAAGTATAGGCTGGTTAATAGTGCTGGCCCTGAATGCAGATTTTATCTGTGGTATTTGTCGATAATGAGCTTGCTTAGCAAATGACCCTTACGTAATATAATGAAACGTTTGGTGCCGAATGAACAAGTCGACTTTTCTATTATGCTTCCCATTCTTAGCACCCCGACATGATCTATAAACTGTGTTAGTGATAAAAGTTGGCTGTGCTTTTGTACATCTTGTTTGAGAATTCTTGTTCTTGAGCCCACCTGAGGCAAACAGTTTTCGAGTAATTCATTTCCTGGGCAGTTGAAACGAGAACTCTCTGTGTTGTTTTATGTGATGAGAATTTATTGAATAATTCTGAGATTACATCTGTATTGCACATTCCAATGTAAATGTAATGTGTGATCATAATCATTGGTGGAATATTTGAAGGAGTTGACTGGATAGCTTACCAGACAATTTGACAACCATTCGGGTCAGTTCCACCATTAAGACTTTCTAATTCAAGCAAACGGATGAATGTAAATGCCGAAATGCAAAGGCGGCTTGATTATATTATTAGGTATATGTTCCAGAATTTCTGAAGTGCGATTTGCTATGAAGCTTTTCCATCTCCTCGGATGAGCGGACAACCATGCTAGAACAATTGATGAATCTGTTTACGGGTGAACAGAGATGCTGTCAATATCCAGATATTGCATAATGCACCTTACAAGGTGGCTTAATAATAAGCCGCATAGTTCCAGCCTTAACAAGAAAACTTGTTTGACAGGAGCAACATTTGTTTTGTCGTATATTCACTGATCCAGTTTCATCTTGAGTTCTTCAATAAACCATCGCTCCACATATAAGCCATTTCTGAGGAATTTCGAGCTTTTTAATTTCCGTCAGGTTTTTAATATTATTCCATTTATCAGAAATATTTGGAGGTAAATCATTATTCCATGATAGCCCTTGTAGCCACAGGCTTTGAAACCATCTTTAATGGAGATGGTAAGTGGAGAAAGCCATCCGGATGGATCAAAAATTCGGACACTTGTGACAATAGCATCCTTTTTGTAGTTCTTTCAGTAATGGGTAAATTTACTTCAAATGTAAATGTGTCTTGATTTGGGTTCCAACGCAGACCTAGTGTTTTGTGGTGTGGAATCTGTGTCTAGATCTGATATCGATGATTCACGATCTTTTGTTGGAATATTTCTTAAAAATTCTTAAAAATAGGACGGACACGCTTTGTTAGATTTTCATTGCTTCTTGAGTATTCCCACAGCCTGTAAGCATTTCGTCCACGTAGAAATATTGCTTGAGAGTTGAAGCTGCTTGTGGGTAGCATGATTCGTAATCTTTGGCTAGCTGGTATAAAGTTTTGATTGCTAAGAAAGCTGCGCTAATTTCCGTAGATTACGGTATTTAGCCGAAAGTGCTTTATTTAATCTGTTGAATTATTTCCTCTGAAAATCGCGGCCATCGGAATGCAGTATAACGTGTCGATATAAATTTTCTCTATGATCCTTTAGAGTGGGTGGTCCTATACAACTAAACAAGTAAGATGTCATTTAATGAGGCTCTGGATGTGGTTATACGGGATCCGTTAAAACGACCGTGAGCTTAGTAGTGGCACTGGGATCCATTAAAATGGTTTGACGTGGAAGGTAAAAATGATTTCCATGGGCGTTAGGTTCCAATTCCTTAATTAAACTCAAATGATCTCTGCCATGAATTTGATATAGTCGTCTTGCAATTTTGTATTTTTAGTGAATCGTTTTTCCATTGCATTCCGTCTTTTGATATCCATGTTGACTTATAATTTCCCAATATATCCCCACCATTGGAATCTCCAAAAGGAAAATGTAACTTGTAAATAGTGGTTTTCACATTGTTCCTCTTCGACTGAATATTTAGCATTTAGCTTTAACTCCTCCAACTTCCTGAACCGTTGAAGCATTTTTATGCTGATTTGGAATTCTGATGACATATTTTTGAGTTGACGTATATCTCCTAGCACACAACCAAATATTGAAGATCTAAGCATCGACTTTATCTCGAAATATTTTTTTTCGAATTATTCTGCTCCAGATATTTGGCCTCACGCATCGGTAAAAGAAATCTCCTTTATCACAGCACATAGAGTGTTGAAGATTATTTATATAAGCCAATTTTACCAAAAGAATGGTATAATGTAGGGTCATCCACAACGAAAAATTTTATAAAACTGCTACCGTTTGTTATTTTGACAAATTAATTGAATTTGGTCAAGGCCCAAATTAAATATTCCCAAAACCAACAAATTATGTATAACTACAAGTCATAAAATGTAATAGACAGAAAATAATAACAGAAATGATGTACCACTGTTGTAATAGAATATTTAAGAAATTCCAGAAATACCAACAACAAATCATTTTAAATTTATGAATCCACCGCCACGACTCTATAAGATGATAAAATGTACCTGTACATCATATAGGAATAGCATCGTATAATTTTTCAATTCTCCAACCACCTTAACACTTCATTCATATTAATTTTAAATTATGTATTCATCCGTCTTAGGTATGGTATAAAATCTTATATTGTATTTACTCGTATATATTCATCTCTCTTAAGGATCAATGATGAAGATGATGAGTTGTCATGTATCAAAAACATAACACACAAAAGTCGTAAAATATCCTTAAACATTTTAAATATACACGAGTAACATCTCTTCGTTCGGATGTACAGTGGAAAAAAACATCTTAAATTGAAAATGTTATGTTCTTAGAATCGCACATCATATTAGAGATGTCAAACAAAATTTGTTGTATTTTTACAACAAGCAAAAAAATCCAATTGTGAATTATTACCAACAATTTATGTAAACACACACACACATACACCATCCTGCCACAAATTTCATGTTAATTTTGTGACTTCATTTCCACTTGAGATCCTATTTGTCTTATTTTTATTTGTATCATACGCTATATAACTATCTATGATGGGAGAGATAGAATGACGGTTTTATGCCTTCGCGTGTCTTCATCAATTATTCATTCGAAATTATATTTTGCGGTGTTCCCTTCTTGTATATTGATTCGCGCCCATGTGACACGAATGTGCAGCCGAAAATGTTTGATTCTATGTTGGCACTTTTATAGGTATATTTATGAGAAAAAAAAAATGTCTGCATCCGCCGAATTTTGGGATGCTTCTGCAAAGCAGTGTGATTTTATGAACCACAAATATATTTTATTGCATTCTTTTAATTATACACATTTTGATACAAACCTAAACGCCAATTAGTGCTTTTTATGTAAATGCATACGTTCGTTATGTGTATGAGAAGATGATTTGGTGGAAACATGCGGTTTCATTAAAGGTTGAATCGTTAAATTTATATAGGCACCAATTACTACACGGAATTTTAATTGTAATTTTCTTAACGATTTCCTTGAGTCGTTGATTTTTATTACAGTAATTATCATAAAACATAATACAACAATAATAATTATCATAATTACAACGAAAATATGGTAACAATGATGATGACGTCTGGCAATTAGTTTATGATAAATTCACAATGGTAAATTGAATTTTTTTTTTTATTTTACTTTTAATTATTTTGTTTATGACTAATTAAAGCATGCTCTAATTATAGATCGTTAATTATATGTAGATCTTATTTCATGATAGCAAGTCAAATATTGAAAGCAACCAAATGAAACTGTTAAAATAGTATAGGTGTGGGGTGGTTAAAGATCGAATTGACATAATCTTATCATTATGATTTTAAAATCATCAACAATTGTTTTTATGTAAATTTCATAAATTGGTACCTTCAAAATATTCTTTGTCATTGAACCGAAGAAAACAGCATTCGATAAGAATACAATTAGTAAAGGAAACATTTTAATTTCGCACATGACAAGGAAAATCCCAAATTGCACAAGTTGCTAGTTTTCCAAATAATTTATAAATTAGTTTATCATACTTTCGTGAAAAATTTGCAAATTTTTAACGAATTTTTAAACAACAATAATTTACTAATTTCCGTTAAGTTAACCCGAAATCTCAGCCCGAAACTTAGGATCGTTTCTTGACTAAAATGTAGATATCCAGAAAAAGAGTAAATATCGTCTTAGCTCTATCGATAAAATTTAGCAGATTATAGACAACAATACAAGACAATACATCTATCACAAAAAGGTAAAAATTCACTCAATATTCGGTTAAGAAATAGCCAATTTCCATCCTAATTTACCATATTCTAGAATTTTATCTAAAAACGATTTAAGAACACTATTTTCGTCGAATATGTTTAATTTCACCATAATCGATTAGGATTTCTTTTAAACGCTTATAAACGAGATCATACTAGTGATTCGAAAAAAATTATTAAAATAATAAAAAATCCTTTGTATAAATACGCGGTTACCCAATTATGTTGCTGAATTTTGATGTTGACAGAAAATTGGTTCCTTCTTTAAAAATAATTTCAATGAATAAAAATAAACCTGAAGGGGTAAAAGGGGTAAAAATATGTTACTTCTAAAATTCGATTTCAATAAAAATTAAAAATTATAAATGTTAAGGACTTCCCGATTACATCTTTATTACTAATACTTTTATTTCGGAGATTAAATTTAATTTCATTAAGTGAAGGCAAGTTATATTAAGCGAAATAAGATTTCAATAGGTAAAGGGCAATTTTAATAAGTATATAACTTTATTAGTTGATGATTAAAACCATTTTAAAATCCCATTGTCATCACATTTGTCAAATTTCGTCATAATCGGTTAAGAAATAGCCAAGTTCCATCAAAATTGACCATATTCGAGAATTTCATCTACAAATCATTTTATAATCCCATTTCCATCTTATATGTTGAATTTCATCATGTTCAATTAATAAATAACCAAGTTCCACCTTAAGTGGCCATATTTCAGAACTTCGTCTAAAATCCATTTACTTCGGTTTAAAAAGACCAAAGTATTGAAATTTTGTCAAAAATGAGAAAAAATTTGTTTGGCCCAAAACCACTTTTCTCGGTAATGGTAATGCTAATGCTAGGGTAAAGGTAATGGTAATGGTAATTGTAATGGTATAATGTGACAATGGTATAATATTATAGTAGTATAATGGTAATGGTATAATGGCAATAGTATAATGGTAATGGTGTAATGGTACAATGGTGTAATGGAATAATGATAGTATGGTTCGGTGGTATATTGGCATGATGGTATGATGGAATAATGTTATGATGGAATTATGGTACAACATTCGAGCCGCGTTAATTTATGAAATGGGGTGGATGTTTAGTTTGGGATTAAGGTGATGTTGGTGTAATGATATAATTGTATACAGGAATAATGGTGTTAATGGTATAATGGTGTAATGGTACTATGGTTTGGCGGTTTAGTGGCATGATGGTATGATGGAATTATGGTATGATGGAATGATGGAATTTCCAATATTAATGTCATTACCAGTAATGGCAATACCTTTTAAGTTTACATCATTACTACTTCAATATTTTTTAAACATTACAAAATCATTTTTCAGTGATTGACTCACTGCTATAGAAAGTGATTTTGAGTGAATTTCTTTTTTAAATTTAAGCGTGTGTTGCGATAATTTTAGCATTAGAGAAAAAAAATCTATTAATCGCCGACGATCGTTAAAGGACAGGCTTAATAAACGAGAAAAATTTCCATTAATCGTCCTTCTAAAAGAAGCAGATGATTTCAAGAATTATTTCCGAATGAGCAAAATAGCTCTTGATAAATTTGCTGCGAATGGTCGCAAATAATTCCTTATAAATAAGGCAGGACACCAACACAAGGATGGTTTTACCCGTAAACGAAAGATTAGAGGTAAATTTACGTTATTTAGCTACAGGAAGGTCGATTTCTTTTAATAATGCTGTGCAAAACAAGTTTTAATTTTGAATAGAAACGTCAAATTATTACAATTTTACTATTAACCCTACAACACATGACTTTATTTTTTACCTTCAAACTCATGACTGGGGTCCATCGCACTTCACGACTTTCTTGATCATAAAACCGGTCCTATGCCGATAAACAGACTGTATCATATGTACATGGTTTTCTTCGTTTTTTCATAAAGAAGAGAAATTTAATTGTATTTACATTTAGGTAATGAAAAACCCAATCGAAGACTGAAAACCGAAACAAATCAGCAAAAATTTCATTTTTTTATAAAAGTTTGTAACTTTTCAACCGTTCAACCGATTTTAAAATCTCAAGCGGTATTTTGAAGGGGAGACATCAGACTATTAAAAAAAGTTGTCTGCCATTTTATTCAGTTAAAAAAGAATATTTATTTAGGCTATTGAAAATGGCGAAAATCCGAAAACTGAGAAGTGGGGAAAATCATTGGACAAGAGATTGTGTTTTAAAGGTTTCTTTTAATATAAATTCATAAAAAAGTCAAACTGACCTAGCAGGATGAAGTTAAAAATTTAAGCAATTGCTGCACAATCGGTGCAAAATATAGGAGTTGGTGCTTTCTGCACATGCTCATAGCAAACTATTGCGACGGTCCGTTGTTGGTTTGTTATACTGGGAGTTCACTGTATTTAATTATATCCACGAAATACAATATAATAATATGTATATGCAAATTGTTGATTTCAATACAAAATATAAAATTAACTAACCGCCACGTAAGTCAAACGTAAATGAATGACTAGCGTCGTTCACACTCCACACAAAATATTCGATTCATCACTCTTCACGATCAATATTAATGACATGTCAACAAGTACTGACATTAATATTGATCCATGTAATGCTTGCTTATCATGAAATGATGGTATGATGGAATGATGATATGGTGGTATAATAAGTTGATGTCGGTGGTTGAGTTAGACATTCAGTTAGGATTGAGTTGAGTTCTTAGACACAAGCGGTTTTCAGGCCGTGTTAGTTTAGGGATTAATTTGGGCTTGAGTTGAGTATTGAATTGAGATTCAGTTCTGGTTAACTGAGGGTCCAGTTGCGGATTTAGTTTGGGTGAGTTAACTTGGAAACTAGCTTGAGTTGAGTTCATGTAAGCACGTATTTTTCGGACCAGGGGTGAAATTTATTGAGCTTAATTTGGAAAGTTGAATTGAGATTTGAGTCTTAAGTTAGCTTGTTCTAAGTTTAGCTGATATACGCGTTTGTTGCGGTGGAGCAATGGGGTGCAGTTGGGGATTTATTTCAGAGTTCGGACGGGGGTTGCGGTGGAGATTATGTTGTTGAGATCATGAACTCATTTAGTTTTCGAACCTTGTTGATTTAGGGTTTGATATGAAGGTTGAGTTTGAGTTGAGTTAAAGGTTGAGTTGGGGTTGAATTATTTTTAAGTTTAGGGTTGGGTTGAGTTGAGGTCGAGCTAGGGTTGAATCAGGGTTGAGTTGAAGTTGAGTTGGATTTGAATGAGTGGTTCGATTTTAGGGTTTAATTTGTTTTATTTATTTTTAATATTTGTAATAGTATTTAAAGGAAAAGCACACCGGTAAAAGTAATCGGAACAAAAAAGTAATGAAGTGGCTTCCATTAGGCATAAAAACCTTTTAAATGTTTAAACAAATATTGGTATAGGGCTCTTTATTTTTATTTTTATTGATTAGTACTTGAGCTTTCAATCCCAATTCGGGATCATTTTCAAAAGCATAATGAAAATTATTTCCAAAATAGGTTCCTTTATATATAAAAAAATTTTACAATTCACGAACCAAATGGCAAAATTTCTTGAGCTTGGTATCATAAAGGTACCTGGTCAGGCCGATATATAAATTTTCATTCTTGGCTTCCCACCACTTACAAAATTAACACTATACAAATTTTAACCCAAAAAAGTATAAAGCTTTCCGATACAAAATTTCACGAACAAAATTTAAAAATTCTAAAAGATACTTTAGTGCTCAACCAATATCCCGAAAAATTAATAAAAAAGGTAATTTGGCAAACAAGAAATTTTCAGAGAAATACTATATCTAGACCACAAAATGAAATTACAAACTTTTTGGCTATTCCTTATATAAAAAATCTTTATGAGAAAATAAAACGTTTGTTCAAGAATTATAATTTCAAAATTGTGGGATGTGCAGCTATAAGCCTAAATGGAAATATTTTTTCCAAAATTAAAGACAAGGTACCTTTAAAAAAACAATCAAATGTGGTTTACCAAGTCCGTTGTAGTTGCAACGCCACGTACACTGGACAGACAAAACCATTTATGGAAAAAAGAATTTATCAACACCGATAAGACACCAACAAAGATCTAAATTCAAATATTAGTGCACTTACACGGCATCTGAAAAATTATAATTCATTTAATCAATTTAGATCACGTCAAAATTCTCGATAAACAAACCAATTTTAGGAAAAGATCGATTTTGGAAATGTTACTGTTGGAAGTATATTCATATTTAAATTATATATTGTGAATTGTTATTTTTTTTTTTTTATACGATTTTACGAGTTGGTGTATGTATAAATATTTTCTGTTCTCTTTATTCATATACGATTGAATCATATTTATGTATTTGTTAAACGGTATACAACGGATTTTTGTATTCCTTTGTTTTATTATTACTTCGCCAACTTTTGTGAAATAAAGACATATTGTGTTAAGCATTAAATTGAAACCGCGTTTGTATTATTTTACTCCATTTTTTGAGTCCCAACAGGTTATGGGCACAGATTTACTAACCGTGTAGTTTTTAATAGTAGAAAGTGTTAGTGTAGTATAATAATATTGGCCAATTTTCAAATTGATAAGTTGGATGATACCAATTCTGATGGCTGAAAAATGCAAATGAAAAGCATTTTGATACACCAAGAATTATGGCCTTATACAAATAACACTGTGAAATGTGAAACGGCGGAGGAAAAAGAAAAATGGAAAAATAAAGATTCCAAGGCGTTGGTGTTAATTACGCTACACATAAAACCGGTGCACTTAATACATATTCGAAATTGTGTAACGTCATCCGAAGCGTGGTTAAAATTAGAAGCCATATACCAACCTAAGGGACCGGTTCGTAAAGTTTCATTGTTCAAGGAACTAATCCATACAAAAATTGGAAGCTGTGAATCGATTAAAAGTCACGTGTGCAATTTTTTCAATGTCACCGAGAAATTAGAAGAAATGGATATTGTCATACCGGAGGAGGTGTTAACTATTATGCTATTGTGTAGTTTGCCTGACAGTTATGAAAATTTTATTGTCGCAATTGAATCCAGAGATGAATTACCAAAATTAAATACGGTAAAAATCAAAATTTTGGAAGAAGAACAACGACGAGGTGAAAAAAATAATCGAGGAATCGAGCAACAAGTATTAGCGGTAAAGTCAAAGCCGAAACATTTTGATAAACGTCGATTCAAGTGTTATAATTGCGGAGAACGCGGCCATTTTTCAAACAGTTGTGTACATAAGAAGCCGAATGAAGGAAAACCGCGTAGTTCATCCGCATTGTATTCATCAAGTTTGAATTGTATTTTGATAACAATGAGTGGTGTTTGGACAGCGGTGCAACGTCGCATATGTCGTGTAATCGAAATTACTTTACCGAATTAAAACCTATTCTTTCTCACCCAGTACAACTGGCATCTGATAAGTCGGTGAATGCTAGTGGAATAGGCATTGTAAAATTTATAATGAGCGGCAGAGAAATTATTTTGAACGATGTTTTATATGTACCGGAACTTCGTGGAAATTTTATATCAGTTAGCAAAGCTGTCTCTATGAATAACAGTATATATTTTTATAACGATCATGCTGATATTGTGAATTCGTGTAATGAAGTCATTTTGAAAGCCGAAAAACGAAATGATTTGTTTATAATTTCAATGCAGCAACAAATCAGCGCAATTACATTTAATGGAAATTTAGATTAAAATTAAGCAGAAAATACTCTCTTGAAGTGGCACCAGAGGTATGGTCACTTAAATTTCAAATCGTTGCTTCAGCTGTATGAAAATAATATGGTTATTGGCTTGAATTTGAAGGGTGCTCCAAAATTTTTAAATTGTGTGACATGCTTTAAATCAAAAATCAATGTTAAGGCGTTTCCAAAACAATCGTCTTCGAGGACTGATAAGGTTCTTTGTCTGGTACATACAGATATATGCGGCCCTATGCGAACTCAGTCTGTTGGAGGAGCCCGTTATTTTGTAACATTCATCGATGATTTTTCACGAAAAATACATGTGTATTTTATGAAATCACGGGATGAAGTTTTTTCGGTATTTCGTGAATTCAAGAATCATGCGGAACGACAAACGGGACATAAATTAAAAATGCTTAGAAGCGACAACGGAAAAGAATATTTGAGTAATGAGTTTACCAAGTATTTGAAAGAAAACGGGATTCTACGACAACTTTCAGTTGAGTATACTCCTCAACAAAACGGCGTAGCTGAGCGAGCTAACAGAACAATTGTCGAGATGGCACGGTGCATGTTGCTAGAATCAGGACTTCCAGAGATGCTTTGGGCAGAAGCTGTTAACACAGCGGTGTACCTACGGAATCGCTCTCCTACTAAATTATTAAACAATATAACACCATATGAACTGTGGTTTAAAAAGAAACCGGTGGTAAATTACATGCGGGTATTTGGTAGTAAAGCAGTTGTACTCAACAAACAACCTGGTCCCTCAAAGTTTTTACCGAAGGGAGAAGAGTGTTTTATGGTTGGCTACTCAGAAGAATCAAAGGCCTACAGGTTGTACAAGCAAGGAACGAGAACAATAATCAAAAGCCGGGACGTTATATTTATGGAACAGGTAAAGAAAGAATCAGGTGATGTGTTTACTAATAGTATTATTGTAGAACCTGAGAAGACAGAGCCGAAGGTACAGCCTGCACAGGAAGAAGTGCCAGTGGTGGAGGAAGGCAAAGATGAAATCGGTATTGAAAACACAAATGAAACTAGTGCCGACTTGAACAACGAACCGGAGGTAAACACAAAAATCTTAAGAAGCGGTAAAGAATACCACACGAATTTTATTGCTACGTTAAACCAATATGATGATCCAGTACTGGTAGAAGATGCTTTGTCTCGTGCGGATGCTGACAAATGGAGAGAGTCAATGCAACAAGAGTATGATGCATTAATCCGTAATGGTACGTGGGAATTGGTAGACTTACCAGCGAAGCGCAAAGCAATTGGCTGTAAATGGGTGTTCCACGTAAAATACAAACCGAATGGAACTATTGAACGGTATAAATCGCGTCTAGTAGCAAAAGGTTGTTCACAAAAGTATGGCGTTGATTATACCGAAACTTTGTCCCCAGTAGTTCGATACGCTACGATACGAATGATTTTGGCGCTGGCAGCGGAATATAAGCTGCTTGTACATCAAATGGATGTAACGTCAGCATATTTGAATGGCGAATTACAAGAAGAGATTTATATGTCACAACCCGAATTCTTCGTCGATCGCAAACAAAGTGACAAAGTTTGTAAATTGAAAAAAACATTATATGGCCTCAAACAATCTGGTCGTGAGTGGAATAATAAATTAGATTCTGTATTGAAAGCATTTGGATTTATGCAATGTAATGGTGATAAGTGTATGTACACGATGAAAAATCATACGAGCGAAATTTGTATTATTGCAGTTTACGTAGACGATTTAATAATTGCATGTGCTAGTCACGAATTTATGAATCGGATAAAACAACATTTACGGGAACAATTCGAAATAGTGGATAAAGGAAAAATTCACTATTGTCTTGGCATCGAAATAGATAGAGAAGGCGAACGAGGTTCAATTAGTATCCATCAGACAAAACACACAATGCAGTTGTTAAACAAGATGGACATGTTGGAATGCCGAATTTGTCATACTCCTTTGGATGCAGGTACGAAACTGACGAAATGTGACAATGAAAGTTGTGTAAAAATCAATGAAAGTGATTATCAATCGTTAGTGGGATCACTTATGTATTTGGCAATATCAACTAGACCTGACATCTTGCACTCCGTCAGCAAATTATCGCAGTTCAATAAATCCCCTCATGTTGAACATATGGTTGCAGCGAAGCATTTGCTACGTTATTTGAAGAACACCAGTAATTCAAAATTAACATACCAATGTACTGGTAAACCACTATACGGCTTCGTTGATGCTGATTGGGGAGCAAATATTGATGATCGGAAATCGTATACGGGATACGTTTTTTACATTGCTGGGTCCGCATTTTCATATGAAAGTAAGAAGCAGACATCTGTGGCATTAAGCACTACTAAAGCTGAGTATATGGCGCTAGCGCAGTCCTGCAAGGAAGCAACTTATCTTCGTGAAATATTAATGGAAATGGGCTTCCATACAATGGTAAATAATAAGATAATATTGTACAATGACAATTTAGGCGCCCAGCAGTTAGTAAAAAATCCTGTCTACCATTAAAGTAGTAAACATATAGATATACGATATCATTATACGCGCGAAATTTTCGACAAGGGCATTATTGATTTAGCATATATTCAAACCAACGATATGGTGGCAGACATATTAACAAAAAACTTGTATAAACCGAAACACAAAAGGTTCTTCGATCTACTTGGTATGAAGACAACGTGAATTGGAGTTTTTGTTAAGGGGAAATGTTGGAAGTATATTCATATTTAAATTATATATTGTGAATTGTTATTTTTTTTTTATACTATTGAATGTATGTATGGATAGTATATACGAGTTGGTGTATGTATAAATATTTTCTGTTCTCTTTATTCATATACGATTGAATCATATTTATGTATTTGTTAAACGGTATACAACGGATTTTTGTTATCCTTTGTTTTATTATTACTTCGCCAACTTTTGTGAAATAAAGACATATTGTGTTAAGCATTAAATTGAAACCGCGTTTGTATTATTTTACTCCATTTTTTGAGTCCCAACAGTTACATATTAAATCAAGTAAAAATTCGATTAACATTGTAGAAGATTATGCTTATATTGGCAACTCGTATGATTTATTTATATAAGTTTTTTGTCTCATCTCATTTTATTTTTATTCAATTGTACAACCTTTCTACATGAAAAACGCTTTAGCCAGGAAAAATTTTATTTTCGAAAAATTCTCTAGGCTGTGCGTTTCCATGAAAAATTGGTTTTTGTAACAAATGTTTGATTGTTTTATGTAAAAAAAATTTATATAAAAAGGAACCTATTTTGGAAATAATTTTCATTATGCTTTTGAAAATGATCCCGAATTGGGATTGAAAGCTCAAGTACTAATAAATAAAAATAAAAATAAAGAGCCCTATACCAATAAAATAATTGTTTAAATATAAAGAATTGGCTCAATATAAATAAAAATAACTTTTAAATGTTTTCAAACAGTTTCCACCTCATGCTTACATATTATATTTTGAGCAGTAGCTCATTTACAATAAAATGTATAGCAAGATGTGATTTGGGGTCGAGTTAAGAGTATAGTGGGAGGTTAGACTGAGTTGAGTTTAGTAGAGTTCATACACGCATGTAGATTTCGTATCGAGTTTGTTTTGAAATAAGCCTTAGTGTACCATATGCCGAAGCGTAGTGTACCATTTGTCATTTTTAAATATGCCATAGTGCACCTTATGCCATATTTTCATATTCCATTTTGAAATATTCTGTTTTGAAATATGCCATGTTGAACGGATCCCATAGTGAGGGACATACACATGTCGCGTCAGTGAGTAAATATTATTATTGGGTTGAAATTGAGGTTAGCTTGGTATATTTTTGTGAGGTTGAATTGTCAAAAAATTTGTTTGGGTGTGGTGTGGGTGTGGTGTAAGTGTAAGGGTGGGTGTAGGTGTGTCTGGGTGTGGATGTGGAGCTAATGTGGGTTCATTAAAGGGTCAGCATAATTTTTTCTTGAAATCTGAGAGTGGTTCCGGGGAAAAATGGTAACTTACCGTATGAGGATATTTGTTGCTTACAAAGGGCTTGGTGATGGATTTAGGTTCGTTTTAACATATTTGAGCTTACATTGCGATTAGTGAGGGTCAGAGATTTAGGCGAGTAATTTCCCGTGTACAGTAGGAGAAGAGGTGGTGTCTAATTTGAAAGCTGTATAATTGAAGGTGGATCACATTAGGTCCGAAAGATGATGTTAGACCTCTGCAGTCGCATAGATGGATTAAACATTTTGGCAATAAAATAACTCAGAAGGTCAGAAGGTTAATCGGAATAATTAAAATATAGGCAAGCAAAAGCACCAGTTGAAGGACGAGTTGAACGTTAAAAGTACAAACAACATTCCTGCTTAAAATGCATACTTTTGCATTGTGATTAATGAGCTAACATTATTTATGAATGAACCACCCCAAGCAGCAATTCCATATTCTAAATGACAGCTAATCAATGGACAATATAACCATTTTAAAATCTTTCTGGACACTATATTACGAAGCAAATAAAGTTTCCTGATACCAATAAAAATCTTATGCTGATGTTCTTTAAAATTCTTTTTAAAATCTAAATGTTGGTCAACCCACAATTCCAAATATTTATAGTTATCCATCCTTTTGATCTCCATACAAGCACTTGTACAAGAAATTGGATTGCAATCTTCTCTGTGAGAATTTACTGCAATTAAAAGAAAATTAGAACCAATATGACATAACTCACAGCTAGAAACATTTGAATATGAAGTAACTCTCACTGTAACTTGGAACAGGTTATCCAGATATGTTTTAAAGAAATCAAGGGTAACACCTCTAAAACCAGTATAGTATAATTTTTTAGTAAGATGCTATGTTCAACAGTATCGAAAGCTTTCATAATATCATATATAGCTAAAGTGAATTTATTTGAACTAATTCCCTCGAAAATTGGAGAAAGCATCTTTATAATTGCAACTTCAGTGCAGTCTTTTAGGTAATCAAACCGGCCACTATTTAAAAATTTCGTGCTATATAAAAGACTTAACACGGGTCGATATATTATCGGTCGATAATTATTCATATTTGTAGGATCATCTTTTTAAAATCGCTATTTTTAAACTATTGTGAAAACTCCACTAGACAAACTTAAATTATAAATGAACGATAGCGGGTCCACAATAAAAATAGCTATTCTTTTAATACACAAATTAGAAATGCTATCAAAACCAATTCTTAAAAAAGTAGCTTAATGATCAGTAACTTGAAGATCTCTAACAGTGGATGTATAAGATAAAGAATCAAGTGTCGGCTTTATTCTCATAAATATATGGTCAATAACAGAAACACTTTTATTTACTATTCTAGTAGGCTGATCAACAAGTGATGAAAGGGCATAAGGAGACAGCAACAACAAGTAATCAACGGAAGATTGACCGTGAGAACTCAAATCAATGTGTATGTCCCTCATAACTATTAATACATCACTATCTATCATAACTAAACAAACATTCAGTTCATTCATAAATGTATCAGCCGAAAATGTATGTAGTCTATACCATCAACGCTTCGAAAGTTTAAACATTCAACATGCGCATTTCAATGTCAATATACGTCCCAACTCCTACATTCCGATTTTGAGAATTACAATTAGAAATAAAATTATAACCCTCTGCATTATTATACAAATTTACCTCTGGTTCATCAATAAAAATCTAAGAAAAGAAAATTATATTTGGTTTGTAATTTAACCCATCAAGTTGGCATAAAGTTGTAATTTAACACATCAAGTTCTGTCTCAAACTTCTTATATTCTGATGAACAAAAAACATGTTATTAATGGTACTACTAAACTAGAAACAAACATATATTAGATTAAAACAATATAAAACTACTTGTTACTTTTTAGACTTAATTTAAGCTTATCAAAATCATAAAAACTTAAACACCAGTCTTAAGTCGTCATCCTTTTTTAATAGCACTGTGTTACCTCTGTACCAAAAATATTTCTAATTGTAATGAACTTTTAATTGCTGACATTCAGTGTAGGGCATCATTTTTGATTTCGAAACTAATTCGCGGATATAAACATTCTCCCTTCTGGTAAATTTAAATTAGTTGTGCTGATAGTTTTTTTATTCTTCTTATATTCAAACAATTTTTGAAGAAATGGAAAACCCACGTATTATTATTGAATTTTCATTGCTATTTGTATCATTATTGATCTGAAGGTCATATAGCCTTTTAATTTATTTAATCGTTGTTTTAAATCTTTGTTTTCATCCATACATTGTTGGAATGTTGCGCGTGTATCATCTTATTTTTAGACAAAAAAATTCTGTGATTTATGAACTTCCAGAATCATACAAATAAGACGAGATAAAGCAGTTTTCACGAAGCTCATGTCACCCAAATCACAAGAGCAGTTAAATCATCTTCTAGTTTGTCAGAATCATTTACTAAATCATCTTTATAACTATAGCACCACTGCATAAATTCTAGAATTCTGTGCAACAATATCGATGCTGCAGTAACTAAATTAACTCCAAAAATGTTTTTACAAGTTTACATAGTTATAGCACCTTAAGAAACCTTTACAAAGTTCAAAGTCTTTACCACATGTGTTATACAAAAGCTCAAATGTAACATTCGATTTATTCGCTTTCCTATACGGCATTTTATGCCAAATAAACCAAAACATTAAAAAATAATAATAATCTTATAGGTTTTAACGTTTTACAATTTTAGATTCTAAACACTTCACAAATTATAATTTAAGTGGTTTGTTGTAAGGTCAATAAACAGCTTTGTGTTTGAAGCTTAACTGAAAAATAAAAATTAGTTAATTAGTTCAAGAATTAAAAGGGCATATGTCGACTTATGCCCTATATATTTATATATCTTTATGCCCTATATTAATATGTCGACTTATGCCCTAATCAACTTTTGCGCATTATCTGTTCAATTTTCTAATAATACATTTTAATTTTTCCAATTTTTAACTTAATATCAAAGAGAGTAAGAGTTTTACTCTCTTCGATATAACCTTAGAAATTGGAATGAAAACTTATTAATAGAAAATTAAAAATCGACTTAAGTTTAATACTCGAACACAGAATTATAGACCAGCGCAGCAACCGTGTTTTGTAGCAGAGGTGCAAAGAACCCATTGTGGAGCTCAATCATCTAAACGATGGAAAGTGAGTCGTTTTGCACTAGTCTAAGACTAGAAGTCTTGAGTAACCCATTTATAGCGGAAATTCATTATAGAAATAAACTCGGAACACTTTGAAGTTAATAAATTTTAAATTAAAGCTTCACTTAAGCTTTTTTAATATTTTTTAATAATTTAGTTAGTTTGAATTTAATTTTTTTTTTAAATTTAGGATATCTGATTTTACAATCTGCTGTTTGTTTAAACTTCTAAAAGCTAAACGTAAAACAAGCTTTTGGAAAATATTTCTTAAAAAATTAATTGTAAATTTTTAAGGCTTAAAACTCCAGATAATATTATTCGGCTGACCATTAGGGACTATTCACATGCGAGTAAACAATTTTTATAAAATTATGATATAAATTACAGATAAATCCAAAATATGTGTTTATGTTGCTAATCAAAATAAATTTCATTAAGCTCGAAAATTATTTTAAAATTAGAGAAAAATGAAATTCGTGTAAAGTTAGTCATTTTTCAAGCGAGTTTCGTTTTTCTCTAATTGTGAAATAATTTTCGGGCCTAATTAAATTTAATTTGATTGGAAATAACGTACTTATCTTATAAATAGGCAAATATTTTGGATATAAGTGTTTTTTATATAATAATCTAGAAAAATTGTTTACTCGCATTCTCAATTCGTTGCTTGGTATGAATAGTTAGTGTGTTGAAAGCACTAACGGGTTATGTCAAATATTGCAGAAAATGTCTTCATAATATTTTGTAATGTAATTGTAAAAGCTTCTACAAATTTACGATTCGACAAAAAAACAGATGGTTTAGCAGCACTGCACAATTTGGAAAGGCTGCTGGAATCAAACATATGTTGCACCAAAATTTGCGCACATTCTCAATCACGTTAAAATTACACAATAATTCGTGATTATCAGGTTGGATTAGATCAATTTTATATGTTTAGAGCAAAACCAAATTTGCATAAATTAAAATTATACAATTTCAACAATTTTTTTTTTATCTGTCAACAAGCATACAGCGCACAAAGTTTATTTATTTTGATGTCTGCAAATATTTTATATTCGTATATGGATCTGAAATTCTCAAAGGTAAATGATGTTAAAAATAAAACCGTACATGTATATTTTCAACTATCTGATTAACAAAAAAAAAAGTTTGTCTGGTACCTTAAGTGTGCGGCGGATTCTGTCAGAAAAAATATCTCTACAAATTATAAACAGACGCTCACATATAAAAGGTTTCAGTTGTTTGGGGTCACTACACACGTACATTGATTTGTTGATTTTTTTTTTAATGCTTGGAACAAAAACCAACCAGTAATTAGTATCCTTTTCGGCAACAAATAAAATAAAAAAACTAAAAATCATGTAAATATTAAACGATGTATGATATTATGTTGGCTCTCATCCTATTCAACCCCAGTATTTTTTTTTTTACAAAATATTTACATTAAAATCACTTTATACCTTCTAACTGTTTTAATTAAAATAAAAAAAAAAAATTTGTATAAAATTTAGAAATAAAAAAAGGATAAATTAAATAAAAAAAAATCCTTTTAACAATTTTTTTTTATGTTTAAATAATTTATGTTGGAAAATGTTTTTTTGGTGTATATTTTCCCAAGCATCCTTCCTCTAAAATATTCGTTTTCATGTATCAAATCATGTACGATAAACACATATTCAAATAAACCGAATTCACTTTAACCCTCCCCCACCCACACCCGATTCCTTATAAATATGTACACTCGTATGTATAATATGTGGCAAATACCTAAAAAAAAAAAAAAGTTAAAAAGCATAATAAATATACTTATGTAAATTAATGAAAAATTAACAAATATAACATACATTATGTTATATATACATTTAATTATATCAAAATAAAAATTTCCCATTTTCTTGTTTTTCCTTTTACAATTTTTCAATGTTTCGTTATTTGTTTTACTTTTGTTTTTGCTCCTAATTACGATTTTTTTCTTCGCCCCGTCTGTTTATCAAAAAAACATTTTTTTTATTATGTGTATGTACAGTGGGTTGAACTATTGGAAAATTTGTATGTAGATTAATCGTGTTGCATTCCAACTATTACGTATTTACCTATTTCCTATTTTTCGTTGGCAAACGTTTTTTCACCAACTGTACATGCCTTTATAATACCTACGTATAAATAACGTGCACACAAACATTACAGCAAAACAAATTTGGTTAACCATTTTCCTGTATTTTTCCTTCTGAGTTTTTCCCAAAAATCAGGAAACATTTATCCTTCTTTTAAAATTTCTGGTATCGTTGATTTTTTTTTTGTTTTTATAAAATTCGATTCGAAAGTTTTGTTTTAAATTTTTAATTTGATTAGGAAGCCATGTTGCTAATTGATCACTTTGCTTCTAGAATATTAAGAATATGTACCAAAATTTGAGAAAATTTAAAGATTATGATAGAACAATGCTACTAAGTAGTTTCAAGTTTCGCTCTTCGTCGCTTTTTCCATGCTAAGTTATCCCAGAGTTTAATCTTGGGCGATGGGCCAGTTATAAATGCAATGTCGTTATGTGATTTAAAAAATTTACAAAAATTCGTCTGCTCAAGACTAAGAGTATAGTAGCCCTGGAAATTTGTTATGTCGGTGTAGTAAACGGGTATTTTGGCTACATACGATCCAATTCTGAATCCGTTTGATTGTACAAAATTAAAAAGTTGTTAGTCACTAGTAGCAAGTGAACGGAAGAGGCGTAGAACTACACTAGCCAGCAACGATAGTTCTATGAATTACATTAGTATGTATGAGTTGCATATCAAGAACAAATCTTAGCGATTTTTTCTTCGTCATGGTATTTAATGGGAGAAGAAGTACTAACCAACAAGTACTGAACTTACAACTTCTAAACTTCTAAGATAGATCTATTGTTCCTGTCGTGGTAGATTACCCAGCAGAAGGCTTCAAAGTAGGAAAACAAATTGTTTATACAGTTTGACCAACAGAGAGGACTGCAAATCTAAAATTTAGTTTTGTAAAGCAAAATGTTTTAGATAGTTTTAGAACTTTTTGGAAAGTTTCGGACTCTTTCTAGAATTTTCCAGCATTTTAAAAATTCTAATTAGTTCAAAAGTTTGTAGAATGCTCTGGAATATTCCAAAATTTAATAGAATGTTTCAGAATGTTTTGAAATTTTCTAGAAAATTTCAGAAGGTTTAACAATATTCTAAAAGGTTCCAAAAATTTTTTTCAAAGCTTCAGATGATTCCAGAATTTTCTACTAGAAAGTCCTAGATGTACTGGAAGGTTTCAGGATTTTTTAGAATATTTCACAATGTTACAGAATTTTCTTGAATTTCCTAAACAATTTGAAGTGCTCAAGAATCTTCAACAAAGTTTCAGAATGTTCCAGAATTTTCTATAAAGTTTCAGGTGTACTCGAATGTTCCAGGATTTTTTAGAATGTTTTGGAATGTTCTAGAATTTGCAAGATTATTATCAAATTTTCTAGAATGGTCCAGAGTATTCTACAATTTTCTGAAAAGATCCAGGTGTTCCAGAATTTTCTAGAACGTTTTAGAATGTTCCAGATTTCTATAGAATTGTTTAAACAATTTCAGAATGTTTCACAATGTTCTAAATGGTTGCAGAATTTTCCATAAAGTTTCAGAATATTCCAGGATTTTCTAGAAAGCTCCAGGTGTATTCAAATTTCCAGGATTTTTTAGAAAATTTCGGAATGTTTCGGAATTTTAAAGAACATTCTGAAATTTCCTAGAAAATTGCAGGTGTTCCAGATTTTTGTAGGAATTTTAAGAATGTTCAAGAATTTTTTAGAATTTTTCTGAATTTCCAAAATTTTCTATAATATTTCAGGACGTTACAGAATTTTCTAGAAAATTTTAGAATGTTTCAGGATGTTCTAGAAGGTTCCAGAATATAAAAAAGTTTCTGAATATACCAGAGTTTCCTAGAAAGTTTCCGGTGTACTGGAATGTTTCAGGATTTTTTTCAAAAAATTCTCAAAATTTTCTAGAATTTTCTCGAATTTCCTAACAAAATCGTTCAGAAATTTTTAGAAAATTTTACAATGTTCCAGAATTTTCCTAAGATTTTCTAGAAAACTTGGGAATATTTCAGAATGTTGTAAAAGTTTCCATAATTTTCTAGAAAGTTTCAGGATAGTCCAGATTTTTCTAGATAGTTCCAGCTGTACTTGAATCTTCCATCAAGAATATTATCAAATTTTCCAGAATGTTCCAGAATTTTCTATAATTTCTGGAAAGTTTTAGGTGTTCCAAAATTTTCTAGAACGCTTCAGAATGTTCCAGAATTTTATAAAATTCAAGAATGTTCTAAAAGGTTCCAGAATTTTTCATAAAGTTTCAGAATATTCTCGAATTTTCTAGGAAGTTCCAGGTGTATTCAAATGTTCCAGTATTTTTAGAAGGTAATTTTCTAGAATGTTGTAGAATTTTCTCGAGTTTCCTAGAAAATTCCAGGTGTTTCAGAATTTTGTAGAAAGTTTCAGAATGTTCCAGAATTTTATAGAATTTTCTGGAATTTCCAAAAGAAGTTCCACGACGTTTCAGCATTTTCTAGGATTTTCTAGAAAATTTTAAAATGTTTCAGGATGTTATAGAAGGTTCCAGAATTAAAGTCGAACAATATATTTCCTAGAAAGTTTCAGCTCTACTGGAATGTTTCAGGATTTTTTAGAATGTTTCGGAATCTTCCAGAATTTTCCAAAATATTCTCAAATTTTCTAGAATTTTCTCGAATTTCCTAAAAAATTCCAAGTGTTTCAGAATTTTCTAGAAAATTTTAGAATGTTCCAGAATTCTCTAGGAAAATGTTGCAGAACGTTCCAAAATTGTCTAGAATTTTCCGGAATTTTCAAAATTTTCTAGAATTTTCCAAGACGTTTCAGAACTTCCTTGGAGTTTCTAGAATATTTTAGAATGTTTCAGGATGTTCTAGAAAGTTCCAAAATTTCAGAAAGTTTCAGAATATCCCAGAATTTCCTAGGAAGTTTCAGGTGTACTGTAATGAGGACTTTTTAGAATTTTCAAAAATATACTCAAAGTATCTGCAATTTCCTGGAATTTCTTAAACATTTCTCCAGAATTTTTTAGGAAGTTTTAGAATGTTACAAAATTTTCTAGAATTTCCCACATTTTCAAGAATGTTTCACGATGTTCCAGAATTTCCTAAGGTTTTCTAAAACATTTGAGAATATTCCAGAATTTTCCATAAGATTCCATAATTGTATAGGAAGTTTCAGGATCGTCCAGATTTTTCTAAGAAGTTTCAGGTGTTCTTAAATGTTCTAGGATTTTTAAAAATGTTTCAGAATTTTCAAGAATATTTTCAAATTTTAGAGAATGTTCTAGAATTTTCTCGAATTTCCTAGAAAATTCAAGGTGTTCCAGAGTATTGCAGAAAGTTTCAGAATGTTCCAGAATTTTCTGGTATTTTTCGGAATTTTCAATATTTTCTGGATGTTCCAGGACGTTTCAAAATTTCCTAGGATTTTCAAGTAAGTTTTGGAATGTTTCAGGATGTTCTAGAAGGTTCGAGAATTTTACAAAGTTTCAGCATTTTCCAGAATTTTCCTAGAAAGTTTCAGGTGCACTGGAAAGTTCCAGGATTTTATAGAATGTTTCGGAATCTTTCAGAATTTCCTAAGTTTTCCGATAAAATTTCAGAATGTTTCAGAATGTTCTAAAAGGCTCCATAATTTTCTAGAAAGTTCCAGGTGTATTCGAATGTTCCAGGATTTTTTAGAAAGTTTCGGAATGTTTCAGAATAATTTTCTGGTATTTTCCGCAATTTCCAAACTTTTCTAGAATGTTCCAGGACGTTTCAGAATTTCCTAGGATTTTCTAGAAAATTTTAGAATATTTCAGGCTGTTCTAGAAAGTTACAGAATTTTAGAAAGTTTCAGGATATCCCAGAATTTCCCAAAAATCAGGTATACGGGAATGTTCCGGAATCCTCCAGAATTTCAAAAGAAGAGAGTTAGAAGTTTCAGGATGCTCTAGAATTTTCCAGAATTTTAGAAAGTTTCAGAATACTCCAGAAATTCCTAGAAAGCTTCAGATGTGCTGGAGGTTCCATAATTTTCTAGATAGTTTCATGATAGTCCAGATTTTTCTATAAAGTTCCAGGTGCACTTGAACGTTCTAAGATTTTTTAGAAATTTTCGGAATGTTTCAGAATTTTGTAGGAAATTCTGAAGTTTTCCAGAATGTTATAGAATTCTCCTGTATTTCCTAGAAAATTGCAGATGTTTCAGAGTTTTGTAGAAAGTTTAAGGATGTTTCCAGAATTTCCAAAATTTTCTACAATGTTCCAGGTACGTTTTTGAATTTCCTCGGATTTCATAGTACATTTTAGAAGTTTCCGGATGTTCTAAAATTTTCCAGAATTTTAGAAAGTTTCAGAATATTCCAGAAATTCCTAGAAAGTTTCAAGTGTGCTGGAATGTTCCAGGATTTTTTAGAATGTGTCGAAATCTTCCAAAATTTTCAAAAATATTCTGAAATTCTAGAATATTCTGGAAATTCCCAAAAAATTCCAGGTGTTTCAGAATTTTCTAGAAAATTTTAGAATGTTCCAGAATTTTTTAGGGGAATGTTCCAGGACGTTCCATAATTTTCTAAAACTTTTCGGTATTTCCAAAATTGTCTAGAATGTTCCAGCCAGGACGTTTCAGAATTTCTTAGAATTTTCTAGAATATCTTAGAATGTTTCAGGATGTTCTAGACCGTTCCAGAATTAAAATAAGTTTCAGAATATTCCAGAATTTCTTTCTGTTTCAGGTGTACTGGAATGTTTCAGGATTTTTCAAAATGTTTCGAAATCTTTCAAAATTTTCAAAAGTATTCTCAAATTTCTAGAATTTCCCAGAAAATTCCTGGTGTATTAGAATTTCCAAGAAAGTTTAAGAATGTTCCAGAAGTTTCTAGAAGAATGTTCCAGGACATTCCAAAAGAATCCAAAATTCTGTTCCAGGACGTTTTAGAATTTTCTATGCTTTTCTAGAAAACTTTAGATTGTATCAGGACGTTCTAGAAGGTTCCAGAATTTTAGAAAGTTTCAGAATATTCCAGAATTTTCTAGAAAGTTTCAGGTGTACTGGAATGTTTCAGGATTTTTTAGAATGTTTCGAAATCTTAAAAAAATTTTAAAAATATTCTCAAATTTCTAGAATTTCCTAAAAAATTCTAGGTGTTTCAGAATTTTCTAGAAAGTTTTAGAATGTTCCAGAATTTTCTAGAATTTTCCGGAATTTCCCAAATTTTCGAGAATGTTTCAGAACGTTCCAGAATTTTCTAAGATTTTCTAGAAAATTTGGAAATGTTTCAGAATGTTCTAAATGGTTCCATAATTTTCTACAAAGTTTCTGGATAGCCTAGATTTTTCTAGAAACTTCCAGGTGTAGTTGAATGTGCCAGGATTTTTTAGAATGTTTCGGAATGTTTCAGAATTTTCAAAATGATTCTTAAATTTTCCAGAATTTTCTAGGATTTTCTAGAAAATTTTAGAATGTTTCAAGATGTTCTAGAAGATTCCAGATTTTTTTAAAGTTTCAGAATATTCCAGAGTTTCCAAGAAAGCTTCAGGTGTACTGGATTGTTTTCAAATTGTTTAGAATGTTTCGGAATCTTCCAGAATTTTTAAAAATATTCTCAAATTTTCTAGAATTTTCTCGAACTATCTCAAAAATTCCAGGTGTTTCAGAATTTTCTAGAAAGTTTTAGAATGTTCCAGAATTTTCTAGAATTTTCCGGAATTTTACAAAATTTTCGAGAATATTCCAGGACATTCCATAACTTCCTAGGATTTTGAGAAAAGTTTGAGAATGTTTCAGAATGTTCTGAAAGGTTCCATAATTTTCTAGAAGGTTTCAGGATATTCCAGATTTTTCTATAAAATTCCAGGTATACTTGAATGTTCCAGGATTTTTCAGAAAGTTTCGGAATGTTTTAGAATTCTCAAGAGTATTCCAAAATTTTCCAAAATGTTCTAGAATTTTCCCGAATTTCCTAGAAATTTCCAGGTGTTCCAAAAAAAGTTTCAGAATATTCCAAAATTTCCTAGATTGTTCCAGGACAGTCCAAAATTTCCTAGTATTGTTTCAGAATGTTTTTAAAGGTTCCAGAATTTTCTAGAAAGAAGAACGTTTCGGAATGTTTCAAAATTTTCAAGAGATATTTTCAGTTTGACAATGTTCCAGATTCGGGAGTGATTTCTACCAACACCAAATGAAACGACGAAATTTCTACAAATATATTTTGCTGGCGATGAACATTGCAAAGTGTACTAGCATTGCACGAATATCCAGGGACTACGACGAGAAATCATCCGGGAGTTATATCATCTATTCCATAACCATAAGCAACTGATCAAGGTATTCAAGATTTCTCTGGGTCAATAAAAGATCAGCCGGTGAACAAGAACGAAGGTTAATTGCAACAAACGAATATAGCCAGCGTGATATTATTATTCAACGCCGAAGCAATACATTGCAATTGCAACATATCGGTAGTATCCATCGATATTTTGGTAAGGCGAAGACGTTTACCACTTCAACATCTTATGGTTAAAGATTTTGAATACTCGTACAATTACATGTTTAATTGTCGGAAATTATTCCAGCAATTCATTGTTGATATGAATGGCAAAATCGGAGCCGAACGGTTTCAGTTTACTCGCCATAATCAACGAAAATTGCGTTCGGATGAATATATCCATTTAAGAGATGCAATACTGACCGATGTCAATGCCAGAAACATTGGAAAATTGGTCATCTTGCCACCAACGATCATCTTTTAATATGCAATTCTTCTTGGCCAGAAATCAAAGAAGTACTGCAATACGGACAGGCAACCATTGACCGATATAACATAATTGCCCGAGTCGATTAAGTAGTAAAATCGAGGACTGTGACATTCGCACAAGATTTGACTTCAAGAAAAAATTTAACCGAAATCAATAGATGTCGTTGAAAAAAAAGCATGAAAAACATGGTTTGTGGTTCATGTAGCGCCTTAAATAAAGACTCGTCGTGCATGAAGGATAATAAATGCACAAAACTTTATTCAAAACCATTTTTAAACGAAACTCAAATTGGCGAAGACAACTATTCTAAAATACAGAAGCCAATAACCGAAACAGGCCGTATTGCAATCCGTTCTTACCGAAAACGTTTAATGCCCATATAAACGTCGAATATTGCAGTTCAGTAAAACCGATCAAATACGTTTGAAGTAAATCAACAAGGGCAGCGATATAGCCGTCTTTGCAGTGACCAGTGAACATCAGCATAACGAAATAGTACAGTATCAAATAGGCCGCCACCTTAACAGCAACGAAGCGATTTAGCGAATTTTAAGTGTCCACCTAGAAAATGGACAACATGTGAATTTCAGCATAGAAACGGCAGAAAGAGTTGTGACCGATCCACCAGCACGAAAAACTTTGACTACCTCCTTCGAGCTATACGATAGATATAGTAGCGATATAGAGCTATAGATATAAGAGACCAAGATATATCATCCCAAGATATAGGACACCCCAAGATATAAGAGAAAACCCGAGTCTAATGGGAGGTGCCTTGCTAATATTATCAGGCGATTTTCATCAACGCTATCTGCTATAAACTCAACCATCTGGAAGCACTTAATTTTTTTCAGGAGCCCCTCGACCCCAAGTCCCCAACCAGTTCCAAATTTTTGTTGAAAGTGTTGCTGCTTCTTAAGTTTGAACGAAGAGGTGTGACGTCATGTTTCAGGTAAGTTTTAAAGTAGTTAGTATGGTTGCCCCAGGATTCCTTTATACGATCGTAACCAAAATAGGAAGTACATTCTATAGAGGGTTAGCTTTTGAGCTAGGGAACACACAACCATTCACATATACACACACATAGATACGACATTTTCCGTTAGAAATGCTCAATTTGGATTCCGCTGAATACTATAAGACGACCATTTCCGTTAAAATATCGAGTTGGATAATTTTGTACGTGTCGTGCCACACATCAAATTTGATTCCATCGATAAGAACTAAATATAACAGACAAATTATGTTTTGCCACAGTTATTATTGTCTATCTTAGCTGAAACACTAAAAAAATCATCTTTAAGCAAAGCTACCCTAATAAAATATTGACTATTCCACGGAGATACCCAAAACAGAATATGATGAAAAAATAATCGAAATTAAAAACAAAAATCCGGTTAAAATTTTAATTTGAATAACAATACAATTACAACAGCTCTATTTGCTATATTACACTATATTGTAATAGGATAATAGACACTCATATATAAGAAGCACAAAACAATGCGCGTTCTCCCTTGCCACTAAAATACTTTAATTCCGCGCAATTTAGACCGAAAATCATAAATAATAAACGATTAACGGAAATACATAAATTTTACCGAAATTAAAATTAAAAAAAAATAAAATTAATTTAATCTTTCGTATAAGAGGATGTTGTTGTTTTTGGGAAGGGGTGTTTTCACCCCAAAATGAGCACTCAAACGAGTTTACGTATATACACAAGATATTTGACTTGCAAGTATATATCTCTCTAAATGTAATAACAAAGATTAGGACCAATTCGAAATTAGCTTGCGGTTTACAGTAGATAAGGTGGTGTCATATAAAAATAGTCTGCTCATCTTATTATATCCTTTACTTGCTTTCTCACAAAAATCACATTCAATTAAAATTTCCAAAAACATACAAAAAAAATTATTTTCCATTAATTAACGAAACACAGCAAAATAAGCTCCAGCAGCAGCAACAACAATGAGTTAATAATAACGACGAGTATATACTCGTAGTTTGAAGTTTTTTCCCCATTCGAAAAATAAACCGTGGGGAGTGGTGGTAATGTTGGCTCACACCCAGCGGGTGTTTGTGTATAATCATCAAAACAATCAAAATAGATAAATAAAACAATAATCCTTATTGTAATTTGAATATTCTCAAAAATTGTGAAAAACTAAAAAAAAAACTTGAAACCGTATATTTTTTTTGAAAATTCCGTATGTGGAAAAATTTAATGCAGCAAAATAATACTTGGAAAATGGAAAAATGATTTTTAATCCTTTAGCATATCATAATCGCTTGAATTGTTCCCCAAACAGTAAAAAACCAAAAAAAAAAAGGCAAATTAAAATTCGAAAAATGAAAAAAGATTTACAATGTACTATATATGTATATGTATGTAGTACATAAACTGAAACCGACCAAAAAAACATAAAAAATAAAAATCGAGACATGTATTATGTTGCATTGTGTCCGGACGGTATGCGATTTTCACTTTGATTTTTTTTTTTTTCATTTTTTAAAAATTCAAATGCAGTATTAAGTTCTGAGATTTATTTATTATGGCTCGTTAAACGTTGATAGTACACATTGTTATAATTTTTTTTGTTTCCACCGAGCGCGGATAAAAAAATAAAATAAAAGCCCAAAACACCAAACTTTTCTTTTATGTACAATTTTTTGGAAATTATAAACTTTTTTTTTTGTTTCGGAAACTATAAGAAACTTACACTTCCTACACAAAGTCTTAAATTATTTTTCTTCAGAAATTAGAGAGATACATTTTGTAAAAAATTTTACTTAAAAAGATAAACAGCTCTGCGCTCATCTTATACCATTATTCAGTTTACAAAAAAATAATTGCGATGAAAATTGGTGTCTATGGAGTTTGTATAGACAAATATCCCAAAGCAGCTTATTTTAATTTAGAAACGTTAGTTTTTTGTTTTAATCAGTTTTATGTCGCTCTATGTATTGCTTTAATTGATTCTAATCACTTTGTTTTAAGAGAAAATATCTTTTTATGGAATCGTTCAGGAAGTATCGTTTTCAGTATGATTTTGCAGAAAATTGTTTTGATTGTAGAAAAAATAGACTGTACCAAATAATTTTACTACGCAGGGCGTATACGGCCAAAAATCATAAAAACTACACTGAGCAAAATTATTTGTATTGAGTGCCGAAGAATTGTTCAGATACTGCGGAAAAAGGGGACAGTGACATTCTTCGGTAGTAATTACTTATATATTTCGCAAACAGTATTGCACATATTGTCGAAAATTTTCTCTAAATTTACAGGTGACATCTGCAATTTTTGCTATAATCGTTAGTATCATTTTAAAATGTATATCCTTTATCATACAAAATTATAAGTAAACGAATGCAAAACCCGGTGGCACAGTTGTTAGCATGCTTGCTTTAAGCTCCGGAGGTCCCGGGTTCGATTCTCGGCGGGTGATGAAAAAATCACGGCTGGTTAAGGGTAGGATCAATGAAGTAATCTTTCATTATCCGATAAAAAAAATGATTACGAAACTTCTTCATGAAGCGGCCAAATCCCTCAATGGGATGTAGCGCCAGCGAAAAAAAAAATGCAAAACTGTAAGGGAAGGAATACTTAACATAATTTATAGGCTTTTTGCAAAAATCTTTATTGTTACAAATAAAGAATTGTATATTGAAAGCCGAAAGCACCATTAGAATGTAAGAAGCAAACAGAGAGGTATTACAAAGATGATAGGATTAGGATTCTACTTAGTTCAGCAATAAGCGTATTTTGTTGACCAAAAATGTAATTCGAATTATTTTGATTATATTTTGTTCCCAAGAAAATAGCCAATTTGATTTAATTTTCAAAAGCCAACCTTTCGAAATAAAATATAAATTTAACATGTATTATGACATCTGGCGGCTTCTATCGCTAAGAACGAAAACTAAAAAATGGGATAAGATTTAAGTAATCCCAAACAAAATTTGGGATTATTTAATCCCTCTCAGGTATTATTTAGTGCAATTGTTGTTGTAAATGTCTCAAGTAAATACGCTATATATTTACAAATACTAAAGGAGCTAAATCCGAATTATTTCTGAATAAATCTAGTGGGTTGCGGCTTTATATCCTATGAAGTATTGTTGAAGACGTCTTGATGAAGAACAAAACAGCTGAAATAAAACCAGAAAATTTAAACACAATTATTTCTTAAAAAAACTTATCAAAACTTATCTTGTCCTCTACCTCCTCTACATATCATTATAATTTCATTGTTTCTAAACCTTTTTTATAATAGCTCAATATTAGATATGTGTCCAAAATAAATTCAAGTTACCTAGTCACCGTAAGATGTCACCTATGTATAGCAACTTCCAAAAATACGAGTTATCATCATATCATCACAGATGGCACTGGAAAATTTATTAAAACTTCTGTTCAGTGGCTTACAACAAGTTTTTTGCAACGTCATTTTCCCGGGCAAAAAAGTTGACGTGATGGAATTTTTTGGTGGCATTCATAAAAAAGCAATCAAGCAATAATTGTATCGTGTAAAAGCAAATGAAATTGTTATAATCTAAATTGTGAATAAATAAATTATAATTATAGAGCAATCACTGTTTAATTCTAACTTCTTAAAAAATAAATTCAGTTTTGCGTGGTGTGATATGGACGGTGATTTTATTTTAATATCCAGCAAATAAAATTGTACAAATCATATCAGATTTGTTCAAGTATAAGGGTTAAGAAACGCGAGTCTAACTTACTAAATTTCTCTGTTGGTCATCGCTTGTGTTCTGTTAACAGATTATTTTTTGATTCTTGGATCTGATTTTTATTTTTATCTTTTTTTACTATGGCTAATATTTTACAATAAATAAGTCCCCATTTTTCAAACATTTTATTCATTGAATTGGGATACAAGTGCTCGAAATCTAGCAGAATTAACAATTTACCAAACGGAGGGCTCAAACAAGGGTAAGTTGAGATATATAAATGGATACTGCTGCTAGCATCTTGAACTTGGATTTTATGAGCCCAGACAATTTGATGTCAATGTAAAGCTGCCGGTCCCATTCAATCGTATTATTTTATTACCTCTATTACAGAAGAGGTCGAAAGGTGTTTCTACTATCAAAGAGAAAATCCATTTGTTTGATCCCCATGTTTTGATCCATACATTGCTAGCTTCAGACGTCTCTAATTTGCAGCCGGGATGAATGTTGGGATTGTGCTGTAGAAAGTTAAGTTCACATCCACTGACCGATGATTGTTGATTGTACATTCATCAAAATCTTGTTAACTAATTGCAGTATCCCTCTGTTTATTTATTTCCAAATATCTTGTAGAAGGACTGATACATTGTGACGCGTTTCTGTGAAACACAGGAACGGCTAATTGATTGAAGAGTAGTAGTTGAATGATAAAATATAAAGTGCTGAAACCTCATTAGGTGATCAGAACTACGGTCTTCAAAATTAAGTCTACTCCCAAATCAATCCCAAACTGAATCTCTTAAGTCAGTTTTCAGCTCTACCTCCAAAAACAATATTTGTGTAAAGTTTGGTTCAAAAGGGTCAAAGCGTGTGGATTTGTTTAAATATCTTGCACATATGCAGGTTTTACAATGGCCAATTAGAAGTAGATAGAAATGGGATCCTAAAATGATTGGATAAAGTTAATATGGCCAAGTGGGATGGAACTTACCTATTTTCCGGCATGTACGTTGGAAATGAAATTCTAAAATGGTTTTTGGATGAAGTTCTGGAATATGGCCAATTAGGATAGAACTTGGCTATTCCTTAATCGATTATGATGAAATTCAAGATTTGCGATGGAACGGTGATTGTAAAATGCTACTGCTAATTCCGAGACTCTATACTCCAACTCCACCGTTAGTAGTTTAAATCGTTCAGCGCGTGTCCGCCACAAACTTCATTTTTTGAGCAAGGCCAAACTTACAGCTCTGACAGTAAATACTCAGGAAACATACCCCAACCTGTGTTCTTCTATTAGTTGGAAACATCAAAATTCATTATAATCGGTTAAAATGCAGTTTCCAACCCATTTGTTGAATTTCCTTCAAATCGGTTAAGAAATAGGGAGGTTCCATCATACAGGCCATATACCAGAATTGTATCTATAAATCATTTTAAAATTCCATATTCCAAGGCGTATATCAAATTCCATAAAATTCGGTTGATAAATAGGCAAGTTCCACCATGCTTGGCCATATGGCAGAACTTCTTTCAAAATTCATTTTAGAATCCCATTTTTAACGCACATGTCAAATTTCATCATTACTGGTTGAGAAATAGGCAAGTTACATCCTACTTGGCAATATTACAGAATTTCATCAAAAAGTAATTGGAGAATCCCATTTCCATCGCAAATACATACTGAATTTCATCAAAATCGAATAATAGAATCCCAATAAAATTTGTTAAAAAAAAATTATAAATCCTCAGTATAACTGCTCACTAAACCCTAATCCAACCCCAACTCAGCCCTAATTCAACACGCAAACGGAACACAACTCAATCGCAAACTCTACGCTAAACTCAATCCTCAAGCCAGCATATATAAAAAATTGGTTAACTGCTCACTACATTCTAATTCAACCCCAACGCAACTTCAAATAAACCCGCAAATTGGCCCTTAACTTAACCTTCAAATCTACTCCAAATTCAATGGCCAATTAAATAATCAAACCAGCATTATATAAAAAAAATCGTAAATATTTATATAACCAGGTGTTTTAGGCCAATTCGAATGGCAGTGCCCTATCCTCTTGAAGTACAATCTCCAAAAGCTTTTCACATCTCCGCCTTGACCATAGAAACAGATTGGCGAAAACAAATTCCAAATCGGACAAGCCGTTCTCGAGATACTATGAGTACAGACAGACGAACGGACATTTTTTTTTGTCTTTTTCAGACTCAGGGACTTTCAAAATCTCGTGAAAAGTGGTTTTGAACCAACCAAATTTTTCGTCATTTTTGACAGAATTTCAATTCTTTGGCCTTTTTACACCGAAGTAATATCTACTATTTGTAGTCCTGTATTTTACATTTCTTGCTTGGCTCGCTTGCTGCGGTGTGAGAAGTAACCGATGAATTTTATCATGTTGAGAGTCCTGTAGTTCTTTTCTGACAAGCATGATTTGAAACGCAAAACGACGTAGATTATTTATCAGTAACCAGAAGGTCGACTTCAACCAGATGGTTGCTAGTATTGTTCAATATTTGTGTGTTTTTATGGAGCAAATCAAAATGTTTTGAGCTAACATCATCATCGTTTTATTTAAATGATTGCATTTTCATTTTTTTTTTTCGCTCTCTCTTATTCTGCGTGAATAAGCCTAACATATCGCCAAGCACGAAACCTACTATATCTCCAGACGTTCTTTTAAGACGACGAAGCTGTTTATTAAACTTCTGAATCAACCAGTTTTGTTGATTTATAAAAAAAATATTTTTTTACGTCAAGGCTCCCCCCTTGTCAATAGAAAAATTATTTTTTACGTCAAGGCCCCCTCCTTGTCAATAAAAAAAATATTTTTTTACGTCAAGGCCCCCCCCTTGTCAATAGAAAAATTATTTTTTACGTCAAGGCCCCCCTTGTCAATAAATAAATATTTTTTTACGTCAAGGCCCCCCCCCTTGTCAATAGAAAAATTATTTTTTTACGTCAAGGTCCCCCCCCCTGTCAATAAAAAAAATATTTTTTTACGACAAGGCCCCCCCCCCCCTTGACAAAAGAAAAATTATTTTTTTACGTTAAGGCCCCTCGTCAATAAAAAAAATATTTTTTTACGTCATGGCCCCCCCCCTTGTCAATAGAAAAATTATTTTTTTACGTCAAGGCCCCCCCCCCTTGTCAATAAAAAAAATATTTTTTTACGTCAAGGCCCCCCCTTGTCAATAGAAAAATTATTTTTTTACGTCAAGGCCCCCCCCTTGTCAATAACGTCAAGGCCCCCCCTTGTCAATAGAAAAATTATTTTTTTACGTCAAGGCCCCCCCCCTTGTCAATAGAAAAATTATTTTTTTACGTCAAGGCCCCCCCTTGTCAATAGAAAAATTATTTTTTTACGTCAAGGCCCCCCCCTTGTCAATAAAGTCAAGGCCCCCCTTGTCAATAGAAAAATTATTTTTTTACGTCAAGGCCCCCCCCTTTGTCAATAGAAAAATTATTTTTTTACGTCAAGGCCCCCCCCTTGTCAATAACGTCAAGGCCCCCCCCTTGTCAATAAAAAAATTATTTTTTTACGTCAAGGCCCTCCCCTTGTCAATAACGTCAAGGCCCCCCCTTGTCAATAGAAAAATTATTTTTTTACGTCAAGGCCCCCCTTGTCAATAAAAAAATTATTTTTTTACGTCAAGGCCCCCCCCTTGTCAATAAAAAAATTGTTTTTTTACGTCAAGGCCCCCTTTGTCAATAAAGTCAAGGCCCCCCTTGTCAATAGAAAAATTATTTTTTTACGTCAAGGCCCCCCCCTTTGTCAATAGAAAAATTATTTTTTTACGTCAAGGCCCCCCCCTTGTCAATAACGTCAAGGCCCCCCCCTTGTCAATAAAAAAATTATTTTTTTACGTCAAGGCCCTCCCCTTGTCAATAACGTCAAGGCCCCCCCTTGTCAATAACGTCAAGGCCCCCCCCCCTTGTCAATAGAAAAATTATTTTTTACGTCAAGGCCCCCTCCTTGTCAATAAAAAAATATTTTTTTACGTCAAGGCCCCCCCCCTTGTCAATAGAAAAATTATTTTTTACGTCAAGGCCCCCCCCCCTTGTCAATAGAAAAATTATTTTTTTACGTCAAGGTCCCCCCCCCTTGTCAATAAAAAAATTGTTTTTTTACGTCAAGGCCCCCCCCTTGTCAATAACGTCAAGGCCCCCCCTTGTCAATAAAAAAATTATTTTTTTACGTCAAGGCCCCCCCCTTGTCAATAGAAAAATTATTTTTTTAACGTCAAGGCCCCCCCCTTGTCAATAAAAAAATTATTTTTTTACGTCAAGGCCCCCCCTTGTCAATAAAAAAATTATTTTTTTACGTCAAGGCCCCCCCCTTGTCAATAACGTCAAGGCCCCCCCCCTTGTCAATAGAAAAATTATTTTTTTAACGTCAAGGCCCCCCCCCCTTGTCAATAAAAAAATAATTTTTTTACGTCAAGGCCCCCCCCTTGTCAATAAAAAAATTATTTTTTTACGTCAAGGCCCCCCCCTTGTCAATAACGTCAAGGCCCCCCCCCTTGTCAATAAAAAAATTATTTTTTAACGTCAAGGCCCCCCCCCTTGTCAATAACGTCAAGGCCCCCCCCTTGTCAATAGAAAAATTATTTTTTTAACGTCAAGGCCCCCCCCTTGTCAATAAAAAAATTATTTTTTTACGTCAAGGCCCCCCCCTTGTCAATAACGTCAAGGCCCCCCCTTGTCAATAGAAAAATTATTTTTTTAACGTCAAGGCCCCCCCCTTGTCAATAAAAAAATTATTTTTTTACGTCAAGGCCCCCCCCTTGTCAATAAAAAAATTATTTTTTTACGTCAAGGCCCCCCCCTTGTCAATAACATCAAGGCCCCCCCTTGTCAATAAAAAAATTATTTTTTTTGGTCAAGGCCCCCCCCTTGTCAATAACGTCAAGGCCCCCCCCTTGTCAATAGAAAAATTATTTTTTTAACGTCAAGGCCCCCCCCTCGTCAATAACGTCAAGGCCCCCCCCTTGTCAATAGAAAAATTATTTTTTTAACGTCAAGGCCCCCCCTTGTCAATAAAAAAATTATTTTTTTACGTCAAGGCCCCCCCCCTTGTCAATAACGTCAAGGCCCCCCCCTTGTCAATAGAAAAATTATTTTTTTACGTCAAGGCCCCCCCCCTTGTCAATAAAAAAATTATTTTTTTACGTCAAGGCCCCCCCCTTGTCAATAACGTCAAGGCCCCCCCCTTGTCAATAAAAAAATTATTTTTTTACGTCAAGGCCCCCCCCTTGTCAATAACGTCAAGGCCCCCCCCTTGTCAATAGAAAAATTATTTTTTTAACGTCAAGGCCCCCCCCTTGTCAATAACGTCAAGGCCCCCCCCTTGTCAATAAAAAAATTATTTTTTTACGTCAAGGCCCCCCCCTTGTCAATAACGTCAAGGCCCCCCCCTTGTCAATAAAAAAATTATTTTTTTTGGTCAAGGCCCCCCCCCTTGTCAATAACGTCAAGGCCCCCCCCTTGTCAATAGAAAAATTATTTTTTTAACGTCAAGGCCCCCCCCTTGTCAATAAAAAAATTATTTTTTTACGTCAAGGCCCCCCCCTTGTCAATAACGTCAAGGCCCCCCCCTTGTCAATAGAAAAATTATTTTTTTAACGTCAAGGCCCCCCCCTTGTCAATAAAAAAATTATTTTTTTACGTCAAGGCCCCCCCCTTGTCAATAAAAAAATTATTTTTTTACGTCAAGGCCCCCCCCTTGTCAATAACATCAAGGCCCCCCCCCCTTGTCAATAAAAAAATTATTTTTTTTGGTCAAGGCCCCCCCCCTTGTCAATAACGTCAAGGCCCCCGCCTTGTCAATAGAAAAATTATTTTTTTAACGTCAAGGCCCCCCCCTCGTCAATAACGTCAAGGCCCCCCCCTTGTCAATAGAAAAATTATTTTTTTAACGTCAAGGCCCCCCCCTTGTCAATAAAAAAATTATTTTTTTACGTCAAGGCCCCCCCCTTGTCAATAAAAAAATTATTTTTTTACGTCAAGGCCCCCCCCTTGTCAATAACGTCAAGGCCCCCCCCTTGTCAATAAAAAAATTATTTTTTTACGTCAAGGCCCCCCCCTTGTCAATAACGTCAAGGCCCCCCCCTTGTCAATAGAAAAATTATTTTTTTAACGTCAAGGCCCCCCCCTTGTCAATAGAAAAATTATTTTTTTAACGTCAAGGCCCCCCCCTCGTCAATAACGTCAAGGCCCCCCCCTTGTCAATAGAAAAATTATTTTTTTAACGTCAAGGCCCCCCCCTTGTCAATAAAAAAATTATTTTTTTACGTCAAGGCCCCCCCCTTGTCAATAAAAAAATTATTTTTTTACGTCAAGGCCCCCCCCTTGTCAATAAAAAAATTATTTTTTTACGTCAAGGCCCCCCCTTGTCAATAACGTCAAGGCCCCCCCCTTGTCAATAGAAAAATTATTTTTTTACGTCAAGGCCCCCCCCTTGTCAATAAAAAAATTATTTTTTTACGTCAAGGCCCCCCCCTTGTCAATAACGTCAAGGCCCCCCCCTTGTCAATAAAAAAATTATTTTTTTACGTCAAGGCCCCCCCCTTGTCAATAACGTCAAGGCCCCCCCCTTGTCAATAGAAAAATTATTTTTTTAACGTCAAGGCCCCCCCCTTGTCAATAAAAAAATTATTTTTTTACGTCAAGGCCCCCCCCTTGTCAATAACGTCAAGGCCCCCCCCTTGTCAATAGAAAAATTATTTTTTTAACGTCAAGGCCCCCCCCTTGTCAATAAAAAAATTATTTTTTTACGTCAAGGCCCCCCCCTTGTCAATAAAAAAATTATTTGTTTACGTCAAGGCCCCCCCCTTGTCAATAAAAAAATTATTTTTTTAACGTCAAGGCCCCCCCCTCGTCAATAACGTCAAGGCCCCCTCCTTGTCAATAGAAAAATTATTTTTTTAACGTCAAGGCCCCCCCCTTGTCAATAAAAAACTTATTTTTTTACGTCAAGGCCCCCCCCTTGTCAATAAAAAAATTATTTTTTTACGTCAAGGCCCCCCCCTTGTCAATAACGTCAAGGCCCCCCCCTTGTCAATAAAAAAATTATTTTTTTACGTCAAGGCCCCCCCCTTGTCAATAACGTCAAGGCCCCCCCCTTGTCAATAAAAAAATTGTTTTTTTACGTCAAGGCCCCCCCCCTTGTCAATAACGTCAAGGCCCCCCCCTTGTCAATAGAAAAATTATTTTTTTACGTCAAGGCCCCCCCCCTTGTCAATAAAAAAATTATTTTTTTACGTCAAGGCCCCCCCCCTTGTCAATAACGTCAAGGCCCCCCCTTGTCAATAGAAAAATTATTTTTTTACGTCAAGGCCCCCCCCCTTGTCAATAAAAAAATTATTTTTTTACGTCAAGGCCCCCCCCCCCTTGTCAATAACGTCAAGGCCCCCCCTTGTCAATAGAAAAATTATTTTTTTACGTCAAGGCCCCCCCCTTGTCAATAAAAAAATTATTTTTTTACGTCAAGGCCCCCCCCCTTGTCAATAACGTCAAGGCCCCCCCTTGTCAATAGAAAAATTATTTTTTTACGTCAAGGCCCCCCCCTTGTCAATAAAAAAAATATGTTGCTTATTTTTGTTACGTAAAAAACGATTTTGTATTTTTGAATATGTTTTATTTATTTTTTTCAAAAGAAACGAAACAAAAATAAAAATTGTGTTATTGATTTAGATAACACAACGATGATTTTGAGTATTTTGATATCGGTATTAGTGTAAAAAGACTAAAAATATTGTGGTTTTCCGTTATAGCGTTACGTTATGGTACCGTTATGTCAACACTGGTTTTTTGACATTTTAAAGCGTATTTATGAAGTAATGCTGGCTAGAGCTGGAAACACCCGTTTTTTTAATGGTTTCTTGTATTATGGTTGAGTAAAGTTTAAAATCGCACTAACACTTATAGAAATAGTAGGATTTAGATTAAATCGTGTGAGTGCATCATAGATGCAATACGGCTTGTATACACATACATGTTTGTTGGTTTTGGCTATACTCATACAATTTACTTAATAGTAAACGCAGCCATCTATGATCTGAAGAAGATAGACAAACAATATGCGAGGTAATTCACCAGCAATTAGTCAGTCAAATCATAACCATAACATAGTCGGTTCCGTGCTTGGCGATATGTTCGCATTTAAATAAGACGATCATGATGTTAGCTCAAAACATTTTGATTTGCTCCATAAAAACACACAAATATTGAACAATACTAGCAACCATCTGGTTGAAGTCGACCTTCTGGTTACTGATAAATAATCTACGTCGTTTTTCGTTTCAAATCATGCTTGTCAGAAAAGAACAACAGGACCCTCAACATGATAAAATTCATCGGTTACTTCTCACACCGCAGCAAGCGATCCAAGCAAGAGATGTAAAATACAGGACCACAAATAGTAGATAGATATTACTTCGGTGTAAAAAGGCCAAAGAATTGAAATTCTGTCAAAAATGACAAAAAATTTGGTTGGTTCAAAACCACTTTACACGAGATTTTGAAAGTCCCTGAGTCTGAAAAAGACAAAAAAAAATGTCCGTTCGTCTGTCTGAAAGTCTGTACTCATAGTATCTCGAGAACGGCTTGTCCGATTTGGAAATTGTTTTCGCCAATCTGTTTCTATGGTTAAGGCGGAGATGTGAAAAGCTTTTGGAGATTGTACTTCAAGAGGGTAGGGCACTGCCATTCGAATTGGCCCAAAATACCTGGTTATATAAATATTTACGATTTTTTTTATATAATGCTGGTTTGATTATTGAATTGGCCATTGAATTTGGAGTAGATTTGAAGGTTAAGTTAAGGGCCAATTTGCGGATTGATTTGAAGTTGCGTTGGGGTTGGATTAGGATGTAGCGAGCAGTTAACCAATTTTTTATATATGCTGGCTTGAGGATTGAGTTTAGCGTAGAGTTTGCGGTTGAGTTAAGTTCCGTTTGCGGGTTGAATTAGGGCTGAGTTGGGGTTTAGTGAGCAGTTATACTGAGGATTTATGATTTTTTTTATACAAATTTTATTGGGATTCTATATCTTATCCGATTTTGATGAAATTCAGTATTTGCAATGGAAATGAGATTCTCCAATTACTTTTTGATGAAATTCTGTAATATTGCCAAGTAGGATGTAACTTGCCTATTTCTCAACCAGTTATGATGAAATTTGACATGTACGTTGAAAATGGGATTCTAAAATGAATATTGAAAGAAGTTCTGGAATATGGCCAAGTATGATGGAACTTGATGAAGTTCTGAAATATGGCCAAGCATGGTGGAACTTGCCTATTTATCAACCGATTATTATGGAATTTGATATATGCCTTGAAATATGGAATTTTAAAATGATTTATAGATACAATTCTGGAATATGGCCTGTATGATGGAACTTCTCTATTTCTTAACCGATTTGGAGGAAATTCAACAAATGGGTTGGAAACTGCATTTTAACCGATTATGATGAATTTTGATGTTTCCAACTAATAGAAGAACACAGGTTGGGGTATGTTTCCTGAGTATTTACTGTCAGAGCTGTAAGTTTGGCCTTGCTCAAAAAATGAAGTTTGTGGCGGACACGCGCTGAACGATTTAAACTACTAACGGTGGAGTTGGAGTATAGAGTCTCGGAATGAGCAGTATTATTTTAGAATCACCTTTCCATCGCAAATCTTGAATTTCATCATAATCGATTAAGGAATAGCCAAGTTCTATCCTAATCGGCCATATTCCAGAACTTCATCCAAAAACCATTTAAGAATTTCATTTCCAACGCACATGCCGGAAAATAGGTAAGTTCCATCCCACTTGGCCATATTAAGTTTATCCAAAAATCATTTTAGGATCCCATTTCTATCGCGGATGTCAAATTTCACTAAAATCCGTTAATGATACAGATAAGTTTTATCCTAATTGACCATTGTAAAACCTGCATATGTGCAAGATATTTAAACAAATCCACACGCTTTGACCCTTTTGACCCAATCTTTACACAAATATTGTTTTTGGAGGTTAAGCTAAAAACTTACTTAAGAGATTCAGTTTGGGATTGATTTGGGAGTAGACTTAATTTTGAAGACCGAAGTTATCATTCAACTACTACTCTTCAATCAATTAGCCGTTCCTGTGTTTCACAGAAACGCGTTACAATGTATCAGTCCTTCTACGAGATATTTGGAAATACATAAACAGAGGGATACTCCAATTAGTTAACAAGATTTATGTTTTATTCAGGAACCTTATCTTCTCGATGGATCTGTTTGTAGACTAAATATTCCTAATGGCAGAATTTTTTCAAAGAATTCTGTCAATAAAATTAGAGCTTGCATTTATTTTTCTATAGTAATATCAATGCTTCTCTTATTCACGAATGCAGTTCGGCGGATCTCTCAGCCGTTCTGATCACTTTCGAATCATGTAAGGCTTGCACTGAACTGATTGTTGCTTCAGTTTACCTTTCATTTGATTCTTCTCATCCTTCCCCGTCGGAGGAACTTACAGAACTCTTCAAGTGGAGTACGGATAAAAATATTCCCCTCTTAATAGGTTGTGATGCCAACGCGCACCATACTCTTTGGGGTAGCACTAATATTAATATCCGGGGCTCTGCTCTGATAAATTATTTAAGCTCATCTGAGCTAGAAATAATCAATAAAGGCTGTGAGCCAAGCTGTGGACTAACTGTGCCTTTACTTTTCGGGAGGTCGATTAACAGATCCGACCACGTTAAGCATTTAAGTGTCTTCTTGGACAGTAAACTTTCCTGGAAATTTAACTTGGAGTATAAACTTCAAAAATCGACTGCCATCTTTTGGCAGTGTAGACGAGCCTTTGGGAAAACCTGGGATCTAACTCCCAAAATGCTGTCTTTCATCCAGAAATCTTTTATTCTACCAATGTTATCTTATGCTTCCATGGTATGGTGGCCAGTGGTTAAATTAAAGGCTTCAATCATTAAACCTAATGGTCTACAAATTATTGCTTGTAGGGCCATTACAGGAGCCATGGCCTCGACCCCCTTATTGCCATGGAATCAATTCTATTCTTTCCACAGCTACATTCTTTCATTCTTAGCACAGCATGTTCTGCTGCGTTTCGGCTAAAGAGCATAGGAATGTGGAACTCTCTTGGCTCAGTCGTGGGCCATAGAACAATTTTAAATGATTTCGTATCATTATATCTTGACTGATGTCTGAATTCAATTTCTCTAAATTATATTCGGTGGTGCGACCTTCGAGAGATCAGTGGAGATCACTGGATTTTCTTGAAAACTTTTATGAGTCGATAGTCTTCTTTTCTGATGGCTCTCGCTCTGATAATAATTCGGGTTATAGAGTGTACTGCCCTACGTTTGATTTATGTACATTTTTCAGGCTGTCTGGGCTGGTACTGCACAGTTTTTCAAGCGGAACTAATTGGTTTAACGCTCTGCGTAATTGAAGCATTGAATGTCGCTGTTACAAATAAAAATTTTGTTTTCTGTACAGACAGCTTATCTGTGCTGAATTCTTTGGATAATCCCTTGACTGCGTCAAAATGTGTTAAGAATTGTAAACACTTTTTACATATTCTCTATTCTAGCAACAGAGTGACGACTATGTGGGTTCCTGCTCATTGTAGCATTGAGGGCAATGATGTCGCTGATTCTCTAGAGAAAGCTGGGACTGAGTTTAAATTCATCGGTCCCGAACCAGTTGCTTCATTACCATTTAGTTATGTTAAGAAGACGATCAAAAACTGTGCTGTAAGTAAATTAAAACAGCAATGGCTTGCTACTTATAGCTGCCGCATTGCCAAACTTTTTATTAGTGGACCTAATTTGAGGGCCACTAGGGTAGGATACAGTTACTTTTGACGCTCGGTCACAAGTTCTCCGGATATGCTCCCAGTAAGTTAGACGATTATCCAAAGTAATCCCCAGATATTTCATCATTCTTTTCGACATTACCTCTTCTGTTCCAACCTTCATAGGGATAGTGAGCAAGATGATCTCCGTTTTTGAGATGGCCAACTGTAGCCCGTGCTTATCTATCCAATCGTTTATCCTCCTCATCACTTGATTTAATCTGTACTGTAACACAAACCCAATACCCAACCAGGAATACTTCGTCAGACATCTCTAGTCGCAACAAGCTGTTGTACATAGCGTTCCATAGATCGGGACCAAGAATCGAGCCCTGGGCCACTCCAGCAGTAATTTCCTTCACTTTTTTACCGTCAAACCTCTCATATACCAATCTTCGATACCTCAAATAGTCCCGAATCCCGTGACAAGCACATTCGGTTCTTTTAACTGCGTTAATTACTTCCTCTATTGCGTTTATAATTGATCGTCCCTTCCGAAAACCATATTGCCTCGGAGACAAGCCACCAGCAACCTAGGTCTGTATGATGACGGGGAGTCGGGATCACCACCTTTTCCTTTATTTATCAGCACCAGACGGGCCATCTTCCACCGTAAAGGAAATAATCCTGCTGTTAAACATCCATTGTACAATTTGAGTAGTGATTGCGGATATCTACCAGCAACCACTTTCAACACCTCCGTTGGGATGCCGTCATGCCCAGGTGCTTTATTATTTTTCAGGCTGGTCGCCGGATATTCCAACTCCCCCTCGGTAAATGTGGGAATTTCTCAGACTTCATTTTCACTATCGTCTTCTACTCTCAACGAATGTGTTTAGAAGAAGGCATCAACAATAGTTGACATTGTTTCTGCATCCAACGCGACGTGTGTACTTAATAGACCTAGCTTTCTCTGCCCCATGGAACGCTATCCACCTCGTTGCACATGTTTCTCCAGCATTGCGCTTTGCTCGCACGAATAGCCATGCCTAGCTCTTTCGTTGCCGCTTTGTGCTGGGCTGATTTGGCAATTTCTTGTTCTCTACCTTGTGCCTGTTGCGCCCTTCGCCTAAGCTGCAGCGCTTTCCTTCTCAACTCTGCGATCTTGTTCGTCTACCAGTAAGCCTGCTTCCTGTCGTTCCACTGTTTTCTTCGTGGTATAGAAGAATCGCAAGTTTGTTGTACTAGCCGTGTAATGCTGTCAACAGCCGCCTCAATCTCGACTCTATTCGTAATATCTTGCAAAGCCAGTGGATTGCTCGCAAGGATAACCTTAACAAGCGCAACAAGGTTTTCGCCGTCTAACTTGGTAGCGTTTCACCTCAATGGGTTTCGATACATTGCTCGCTGTACTTCTCGCTCATCGTCGTGCAATTTAAAGCTGATGTAATTATGATCGCTAGCGCTATAATCATCCATCACTCTCTAATCTTTCGCCAATGATGCTAGCCGTGCGGATACCAACGTTATGTCCGGTATATCTCCAGTATATGTTTCCCCCTGGTATCTTGGTGTGGCATGCCCCATTCAAATGCACGAGCATTGAAATATCCGGCTAGCACTAATTCTCCTGATACATCACGGAGTCCTCCAGTTCATTTAATTTGGATTGAAACTCCGAGATCGTATCGTTTGGTGCAAGATATACACTATAGAACGTAACATTTCGACTTCTTATCCAGACGTAGCCATTTCCAGAGCCATGGGCATCGATGCGCACTTTGTGGTTATCGACCACCCATATTGCTGCAATTCCCGAAGGATCTGAGAACCAGTTTGTGCGAACTCTGCTCTGGTATTGCTCGCAAACGACTGCTAACTGGACCTAATGATATCTTGCGCAGCTCTACATCCGTTCAAGTTTCCTTGAAGGACCTTCATGTGCGATTATTACCTCCCTTCGCTCGCGGCAGGAACCTTTGGAAGATCTCACAGCTGCCTGATCCTTATACATGGTTGTTATCACCAGGTTTTCCAGTGCATGTATAGCATTTTGGTTGTGATTCGCACACCATGGCCTTATACCCACTTTCGCCACATTTCCAGCCCTTATTGCTACGGTCAGGATCTGCGCAGTTATTCCTGATATGTCCATATCCTTGGCACTTGAAGGATTTCTGTACCTCGGCTCTCATCCTAATGCGTCCAAAGACCCAGCCAATCTTAATACGCCCTCGAGCAAGCAGTTTTTTAGCGGCTAGATCATCTAGCTCAATGACGGCTTTCCTTTGCTTCCGCTTATCAGCTTTGAATAGCGATACTTTGACGTCACCTGTAGCGACATCACCAGAATCGCGCGTAACTGCCGTCATCAGCTCTTGTTCGGTGATAAGGCTATCCAAGTCAAGGACTTCAATTTTCAGCCGAGGTATCAGACCGCGTACTACTAGAGATTTAAACCGCGATCTAGCTCAAGGAGCACTTCTCCATCGTTGGTCTTTCTTATGGCCCTAATTACGAGTTCAGAATCATCCGGACACACGTTTCGTCGGATGGCACCAAGGACCTCAGCGTACGTTTTCTCGCCGCCCGGTTTGACGACCACCGCGTTATTTTGCGTTCTCTTTCTTGGCCGCCTCCTTCTTCTCAGTCTTCGTCTTCTACGTTTTTCTTATACCCAAGGTGCACCGGATGCAATTATGACAGCATTGACCCCTCGGGGTGGTAAAGTGGTGCTTTTAGCATGGCCTCGTGGATCCGTTTTCAGTCGTTTATTCTCCGTTTTCCAAGGGGGTATTGCGGCCATTTCTCCCTCGGTCCCTCTTCGGGATCTGGTACCTCGATCAGGCTCCTCCGACCTAGACGCCGTACCTCTCCTTCTCTTCAGTTTGATCGACTGTACCTTCAACCTCTCTTGGTTAAGGTTTGGTCTCATACCCCAACCTGATTCTTGGAGCTGCGCCACTCCCTTCTTTCAGTTGGTGTGACATGAGGCTATCGCATCCAGCAACTTCTCCATTTCTACTAGGCTATTCGTCACAGTCTTTTTTATAGTTGGCTGCATCTTTGCCTCCACTTGAATTATTTTCTGGAGTGCCAGTCCTTTGTGCAGTGTCTTCTCCTCCTCTTCTTTCATTAGACCAATGTGGTCTCTGATGCCTCTCTCTTTCCGGAATCTATCTTCCCCTTCATTTATATACTTCCGGATGAGGCCTTTGATCTTCTGCTGCGACGTGAAATCCTCGCGCATTTCCACCTCGTTCTCAACACTTGTGACTTTACCTGAATTATAGGCCAAGTGGACCACCTCTAAGTCATTGCGGTCGCTGGATGACGACGACGTGGGGCCCGCTTGCTTGCCCCTAAACGCCGCCGGTACTGGGGATCCTATTCCCTGCACCGTAATATTTTCTCCTTTCATGTCTCCCATGACGGTTATTTGAGTCGGGGTATCACCCCTAGCTAATTTTCGTCCGCGAATGGTATTTTATTTCCCACCTACCCGCCGACGAGTCGGTTATTGCGTACTCCTATCCGCCACCTGGGGACGCGCCCGAAGGAAGACTAGCAACTCCACACGGGCAATTTTAGTTATTAAAACTATCGTCTCCGAGCTTAAACAACCAATGTTGTATATCTGATGACGGGGAAAAATCTAATTGTCAGTTGTTATTTGATATAATATGTGAAACACTATTCACAGCAATTCATAGCGAGTTTCTACTCCTTAAAACTTTGAAAGAATTAGATTTATATAAACCGATAACTTATTTTGTAATTCACACAAAAATTGCAGAGATAGTTAAAAAAGGTACTACTCATTTAAATAAAAAGGTCTCTTTAGGATTTGTAATGCCAATTGAATTTCGAATCTGAAAATTTTTTGAAATGCACGGTGTGGTAAAAAGCATACCTTAGAAAATATTAAAGTTCACCAAGAAAATGTGTTTTCCAATTTATGTAGTTTTAATGCAAGGGGATCACTGGAAAAAAAATGAAGTTATTTGAGGATAAACATGTAATACCTATCTATTAATTTATACTACAATGATTTTGAAACGGAAATGGTTTTTCTCCTTGATAGAAGAAACTCGTCTCGACCTCTTCTGTAATAGAGGTTATAAAATAATACGATTGAATGGGACCGGAAGCTTTACGTTTACATCAAATTATTTCGAAAATTCGTATTTTTCGATTTATTGAATTTTAGTGTTTATAAACAGTAATTCCGATTGTTTACAATTGCCGGAATATTACAAAAAATGGATATACTATAAGAAATCGACTATGGGGAATTCGAATTTTATAAAATATGTCAAAGAGCACAACTCTTCTTGTGCAAACTTATCTAAAAGAAAATATTTTGCATTGCGGTTTTTCTAGATGATGCTTATCGGAGCAGTATACCAGATTCAGCGCTAAGTACATCTATGCTATATTCTTCAACGTGAATAAAAATAATCCAAAAATTTTCCTAGGAGAATTACAAATATAAAAAAATTAAAAACTCAACAATAGAAAATTATATTTTCATTCTAAAAAATCTCCACTTCAAATTTTCCTAGATGATTTCGAACAACAACAATAACAAATTTATTTATATGTTTATTAAATATATAAATAAATAAGCTTCATTGAGAATTTATCCATGGATAATTTTTTACAAAACAAAAATTCAGGGAAATGGGGGAAAATATCGAATCGTTTTCACATTTTAAAATCATTCAACCAACAGATGTAGAAAGTTTTTTTTTTTAACTAAACTACACACACATACATGCAAACAACTACATATATACAATAAAATGATAAGAGATATGAGGAGTTATGGTTTTTCATAATAATTTGACCGGCTATAATGTTTGGAATGAAAAGTTTTTCCGGGTTTTATGTTTTTTCTTTTTTTTCAACTAAAAATGAATAAAAAAAAAATTAAAAACATTTTCAAGTAGATAATTTAACTTTTGTATATTGTAAGCGTACACTTAAAATATTGTATAAGTGCTTTTCAACCAAACATAGGCCACTTCTTGGTATAAGCCTATTTTCAAATGCCCTTTTTTTATTGCTCGCATAAATTTCGTCGCCAGAGCAACATTTAATTGAAATACATTAGGGCTGTTGAGTATAACAACTAAATCAAAAATTATTTAAAAGCAGTAAGCTGGATAAAAGCTGAGAAATATCAACAGTACTTCGGGATCCCATGATTTCTCGAAAATAGAAATCTCAAAATAACATCTCGATAAACACAAAACAACAAAGTGCCAGAAGACCCCATTTATGAAAAAAAAAAAAATGATGGTATATAGTTTCCTGTCATTATTGCGCACAGGGGACCAAATGCCAAGCAGCTTTGCGGAGTTCTCAATTTTAGTAGGCGAATAATTCCAAATAATTCCTAATAGATGCTTTCTCTATCGATATGAAAATTTCAGGTGTCGGTTGAGCGACTAAATAAAAGTGAAAAGTGGTAAATTGAATCCTTAAACCCCGGGCAAAATTGTGTTATATATTAAGAAGAAGGTAGAAGATGAGAAAAAGAAAAGGAACGCGCAAAATTGATTTTGTTTGATAAAATTGTCTGTCCATTCGTGCAGAATACGAAAACTTCCAAAGAAGCATAGTGCATAAAACGAATTGGAAAAACTTTCCGAGAAACTAAGTTAACCAAGTGAGCAGTTATACCAAAGCAACCTTCATTATACAAGCCATAATCTAAAAAACGAAGCTTCCCTTCCCTTATAGAATTAGAAACGAGGAAAAAACCAAAATTTCCATAGTAAAACACATAAAACATATGGGAAATCACTTTTTTCCTAAGACAAATTTGTAAATGAAAACATTGCAAATTCTTAATTATGATTTCTGAGATATTTTCATAAATGTTTGAATTTCAACATATATAAACCTTGTTTAAGTAAATCGTTTTCATTTTCTTGTAATAATTGATTTATTTAAACCAAAATATAAAAAAAAGTTCACAACAACAGCATTCTGGTCAAATTAAAAAGAAAAGCTTACTACAAATCGTGTGCATTAAGTCAATATACATAGATGGCAGTGGGCAGTAAACATTTTGAAAAACAGTACCAAAAATCGCCACCTGGGGAAATTTGACTTCAAAAATTGTAGGAAAAGCAAAATAAATTCTCAACATATTAAGAACTTGTGATAATTTTGTGATTAAACAATTTTTTTCGTATTTTTCTGTATAAATCTGAGACATCTAACGTACACTAGTAAAACTAAAGATAAATGTAGCAAGTATTATTTTAATTCGTCAGAGCCAACTTTGATGTATTTTTCAAAATGAAAGTTCGAAAAATATATTTTAGAAATAATTTAATTTTAATATTTCTGCAATTAATATTTACTTAATACCAATAAACTCTTCTTGTATATTGCTGCTAAAGATATGTAGAACACTTTTGTATAAAAATTTTGTAACATTTTTGCTTTTTTCAATGAAAAACTTGAAGCTAAAAAACACCATTTTTACTATGGATTCCTATGGAAATTAGTGAAAAGTTATACCACTAAAAAAGCTTCTAAAAAATACGTCATAACGATTATGGCTCTATACTCTAGAAGGCTCTGGTTATTCTCGAGAGCTTAATATCAACGAGGTTAAGTCTTTGCAGTTACCAGTGAATGGAGTCGAGTTGACCGTGACGGCTGAATGGGCCAAAAAGGTTATTATTGTCGGATCTGCTGGACAATATTATATAAGCATTGAGGATTTCGGAATAAAGATTTCCGCCTATTTAATCAAAAATTACTTAAAAGATATCAATAACGAATCTACGACAAATAATGCAACCTCCTTGTTTACCAAGAAGATTAAATTGCAAAGTTGATCAAAACGCCTGTAACAATTTTGGTTATGTAGCGTCTGGTTGTCCAGAAAGCTATTCTATATTTTTTATTCGAGAGTTGTTATCAACTGACTGATGATGATTATAAATCTACAATAATTCGCACCACCGTTGTGTTGGTAGCGCATTAATACAATCAATATCGTTGATGCACAGTGGCGTAGTACAATATATTCCTCTACCCTACGATGGAGCATCACTGGCTGTCCGTCATTTCAATCTCTCTGATCGACGAACTCATTCTGTAATTTTCGGCTTAATTGGTATCCACTTTGGTCGAGAATGACAAATGTCGGTTGTTAAACCCTTGTATCGGATTTATGTAAATTTAAAACTTAAAAGGTTACCACTGGTGGGGCCTTTCTTTAATTAGTGAGAACAAATTAGTTCGTGTCAATTTAAATTCTGCTTTATTTTATTAAATGCTACGCTTTATATTCAATTTTTAATTACCAAAGTCAGCACAAAATATATAAAGTAAAAATCAAAAATATGTATTTGTAGTATACATATTATTATAAATTAAAGTTAAGCGTCAGCACAATAGATGCACCAAATTTCATATTTGGTGAAAATTAAAATGTTGGAATGTTGATGAGTCAACATATTCCGGGCAGTAGAGTTTTGAGTAGCCTCCTGTTTACACTTCACTATTTTCATCCGGTCGAGGAAGGGCTGCCAGTATTAGAACCTGACATTTCGCTTTAATTTTAAAATACAAAATGACGAAAAGTACTATTAAGATTCCTATAGTTGAGTAGGATACCGTGTAATGATGAACATCATGATGATTCATTTCTGTTGGCAGTTGTTCCTTTTCCTTTATCACTTCTAGCTCCCTTTCCAAATCGGTAGTCTCAATTGCTGGCATCAGGTTAAGATTATCGTTTTTTTTTTAGTTTTATTTGCGAACTGAATTCCTTTAGATTGACCGCTCCGTTTAACATATTAGATGATTTTTCAAATGTCTTGCTAATATTATTACGTGCTGTGCCGATGGCGATAATAAAGAGATGGTCGTCCCTTAGCGTACAACCAGCATCTATCGTCACTAATCCGGACCGCTGAAGGCTGTATGAGTCGATGTTGGATCCACATATGATGTCAACTGTCGTTTTATTTGTAATTACGTACATATATCGATTGATTTAGAGCATACAAGTTTTATCCAATGGTTAGTTGAATTTATTTTTCTAACATTGCATAATGTGTCAAGCATTGGTTTTCGCTGTAAGATTGCTATTTCACATTGGATTCTGTTAGTTAATGCATTGAAAATAGATGATATTTCGCATAAAAATTGCGTAGCTTGGAATTTTTGACAACGTTCCACTTCTTCCATTGTTAGAGTGGCAAAATGTTCTCGATGATTGTCCATTGCTAGATATTTTGTTGATGTAACTATGTGTGATTGAGTGCTGTTATGATTAATATCCGGAACAGGGAAGACAGCTAGCAGGTTATAATCCGTTGCAAAGGATAACGGAATGATAATCTCAATTATCACATTTCGTTGTGTTACCCTACTATGTACATTCATGCTTTGATATATGCATGAGATCATGAATGTTATGGCCAGGAATGGTTATTGATGCTGGTATATGTTGACGAATAAATTGAAGTTGGTCTTCTAATTGTGACGGCGCGAAAATCGATGGATGCAAAATGCTATGATGTGCATAGTAAATAATATCAAGTAGACCTTGTTGCGTATCCTCGTTTTTTAGTATTAAGGTCAACTCTAGTGTGCTCATTAATATCAGGTGAACCCTTTCTTCGTGTGTTCGATATTCGTTTAGTTGTATCATCTCTAATCTTAACCTCTGTTGATCCTTTATTAAATTGTTTAATGATGTTGTTGTGAGATTAGAATTATATTTCATCAGCTTGATTGTGTTATCGATTATAGATGTCTGGTTTCTCATTAATGCCATTAGATGCTTTTCGTTGTTGTTGATATTCTCGAATTAGGTTTCATACTGGTTGGCTTCACGCTGGGTAAGAATTCCAAACATGTCTCCTAAGATAATGCCTGTTGTGTCTCCTAAACCGCGCTTCACTCGTCGACGTTCCTTATTGCTTATTAATAGGAGAATATATGGTCTGCAATCAAGTTGTTGAGCTGCCATTGAAGTTGCTGCAGGATTACGTCGCAGTTAAAACCAGACAATCCTTTAAAAGCTGCTGCCAGTTCGCCTTGGGCTTGTTTAAAAGCTTCGATCTGTTCCCAATAGTTCGTCATGTTGTAATAGATCACTAATGTCCACTTCATGGCTACCAATTCAAGTTTGCCTAAATTCTCGAAATATATTCATGTTGAATCGTTAAATGGGGTAACCTTGATCTGAGCTTGCGCCTGTCCTAGTATGCAGCAAATTGATAGTAATGCTAGTGCAAGATGATTTACTTTACTTAAATTATTTGCTTGTCTGTGAGGCTGCACTCTTTGGTTCTGGTTGTCTTTTCCGGGCAGTAGTAGTCTATTTCCTGTACACTGCGGACTGCTCATCTGCGTGGTTGTTCTTCCTGGTACTGTTTTATATATGCCTTGTGGGGTTGGTAATTATTGAGTTGTGCTTGTATCTTTAGTAACTACCGCATGCACTGGATCATTCTTCTTGTTTTGCATGTTGATGTAGTCCTTTGGCTCGTTAGTTGTAGGTAGGCAGCATATTTTAGTAATATTCCTTTTGATTTTTAAAGCTGGTCTGGATCTGTTGTTACTAGCCAGTATGTCCTCAGTTGATCGAATTTCTCGATATAAACCTCGCATTCAGATATCTTGCTGCTTCAACTGTTGCCTGAATTTTGGCAATTGGCTAAAAGCAACGTTTGACTCAATGGTCGACGCCCTGGATGGTTGGCCGTGATTGACTTCACTTGTTGATGCCCCATGCTCTGTTGTATTGTTGTTGCCCTCTTCAGATGGGATGAATCTAAATTTTTCATTTGTTCCTGATTCATCTGATGTTGGCAATGGTGTGGATGGCAAACTCGGCGTATTGAGTCGTTGGCGCATATCCTCAATGGTTGTTATGAAACTTTTTGAAACCGTTTCTCTATCCTTGAAGTATTGATGTGTTGAATTCAATGGAGTCAGAAAATCTCTAATCTTGTTGTCTTCATCAACATACTCGTTGTAAGACTCCTTCAAGGCTGCGATTTTCTTCTCAAGATAAGGTTTTGTTTTCCGCTGTGCTCTATCTTTCTTGTAATTTGAGATAAGTTGCTGTATCTCTTCTGCTTTTTGTTCTTGTTTTCTTAGCAGTTCTTCCATTCTTATGGTTGCACTTGAAAAAGTTTATTAGATGGCAAGTGTCAGGAACAATTTCTTATGCGAATTAGTATTTCGTGGTGCAGCTTCAATGGTTTGTTGTTTGGTAATTTACTTGAATTTGCCGGTTGTTGCTTAGCGTATTTCTTCACTTGAATAATGAATTATTGTATATGCAAAACTATAGTTTTGAGATATTTGTGTTTACAGTTTCTCTCCCTTACAATTTTCACAAAAAATGCATTAACTTAAAAACGGATAAAGCTTATTAAATGAAATTTTGCTATCGACTTTTACACTATGATGACGAAATGTCTGTAAAATATTGACTCAGAATGTGCATACTGTCATATCGAAAAGGGAGTTCAAACAGGACCATGTACCTGTACAACATTTCAATTCAATTATTGGGTAGAACAATGTCGTATACAATGTTTCATTTGTATGGTGTACAATATTTCATTTCTGAGTTATACAACGTTTCGATGCATAATAAATAATTGTAACCCTGTAGTACAAGTTTTTATTATTTTTCCATTGTGTACAAAAACAATAAAATTTTGATTTATAAAGTACATACAATTTTTCAAAGTTCTACCGTTTCAGAAAAATTTTCAAAAATGATTGGAATGAGCGGCATACAATTATTTAATTTTTACAAAACAATCATAACATAATTATAAAATACCCTATATGCTTGTACGATATTTCATGATTGAGGTAATTACCACTTTCAGTATACAAGGAAATTTTAGTATCAAATTTAAGCCCCAGAATTGCTTGATAACCCCACAGAAAATTTTTTGTACATAGATTAAGGTATGGTGATTCTTAATCACCAATAAACCAGAAATCTTGTATGCAACACTTACAAGAATTAATTATTCAAGTGACGAAATAAGCTCGTAAAGCGTTTTAGTAGTGGTCTGACTGTCCGTAAAAATGCGAATATAGCTTACAGATTCTACATTATACCTCAATCAATCCACGGCCTCCATTATCGCAATTAATTCAGCCTGAAAAATGCTGCAATAGTCGGGGAGACGAAATGAGATCTTAACATTTAGTTTCTCACAGAAAACACCACAACCAACCATACCATCCAGTTTTGAACCATCCGTGGAGAAGTTTAAAACTTCAGGGTTCAACATCTCTTCACTCAGCCAATCCTCTCTGGACGGAATATCGGTACGAAACCTTTCCTCAAGAGATGGTAATGGAATCATGTAATCGGTGGTACCAGGGATGGCTCTGTTACACAAAATAGATGAGTGTCCTGTATTACTACAGCTCCACATATAAATAGATTTGAGCCTTATGGCAGTGCTCTCTGCCATTTGAGTGCCCAGAATATCTAGGGGTATGAGATGAAAAAGCAGCTCCAATGCCTGAGTGGTAGACTCCTAAGTACACTACTAATACACAAGGTGGAAGTTCTCTGAATTTTCATCAGCAACTTTTGGTTAGCCATACTGTTTAAAGCTGGCCACCGAACAACAATCTCATATAAACGCCTTATCACTGAGTGGTTCAAGACCCCATCGTTTTCAAATTGCGTGTTTACAGGAGTATAGCGCTATAGTAGCTTTCTGTACCCTTTCTAAAATATTAGGCTTCCAACTAAGTTTACTGTCCAAAACAATACCCAGGTATTTCGCTTTATCAGTAAAGGTCAAGCTAATACCATTTCAATTAAGAGGATCAATATGAGGAACTTTGTATTTTCTAGAGAAGAGGACCACCTCAGTTTTACGAGAATTAACATTTAGTCCACAACTGTTCGCCCATTTAGAAAGAAGACCAAGCGCGCTTTGCATGCGCTCTCTTACAGTATAAGGATACTTACCAAAGACACCAATAGCAACATGCTTTGCTTACACTAACTTCCTCTTGCTTATTATAGGACTTTCAATGCCTGAAAAAGCAGTCGGCATTTCAGGCGCCAGTGGGTTATCTGTAGTAACTCCAAAGATTCAGCACTAGTTGTGGTTTAAGAACCATACGGTCGCTGAAGATGACTTGGGATGATAGGACTTGAAGCCATTACTTTCCGTAGCCCCGCAGCCTCCGAGAACTTCCGTATTTTACCACAGTAGAGCCTCCAGGCACTTACTTTGGCACTCCTTATTTCATATTTCTATGTTCTGACGACTTCTTTAAAGCTGTCCCAATCCGCAGCAATTTTTTTTTCTTGGCTTTTCTAAAAAGCCTTTTGCATTATTGACGAGAGCTTTGGAGCTGTGCACCAAGGTGGCCTTTGTTTACCTAAAGCTCCATTTAGAGTAGAAGCTCCCAACATAGCTACAAGAAAGCATCAGATAGCTGGTCTACTAAGTCATCAAGCTCCTAAGTAGATACAGGGGATTTTGGTACCGGTACTGGCAATGAATTATCTAGACTGGTTCTGAAAGTATCCCAGTCAGTTTTCCTCGTGTTTCTAAACATAGCCCAATTTGTGGCTTCTGTAACCAGTTCATACTGAATGTAGAAATTTATAAAATCTCCGGATACAAAAAAAAACACATTCACTTTCAACTAATTTATTTTTACTTTTTATATTTTTAAATTAAGAATTATAATGTAATAATAATTTGTATTCTTATTAATTCACATACAAAATTATTATAGAGACGTGCTCAAAACGAGGTATTCAAAAACAACCATAAACTAATCGTTTTTGTTGTTCTACCAACAAAACTTATTAAAAAAGAATGGAAAAGAGACATAATAAAACTATGTACTAAATAAAATAAAAAAAATGGAGGTGTGGCCAACACACGACTTTCTTTTACGAACAGCGAATTTTGAAAAACTTTTATAATTCAAATTTCCCGCAAACTTAATTAAGATTGTTTTTATTATTTCATGTTTTCTGTAAATTGTATATTTTTGAAATATTTGCAAAATAAATTTTCTGTTTTACGGAATCTGGGAGCTGGGAACTGGGACCCCAAAATTTATGTAGAAAGTTTAAACATGAAGTTGCAGTTTGATTGCTTAAACCATTTGGACTACAAATTGACAGTCATATGTATATACCAACAGACACCACTTCAAAACTCAATTTTTTGAACTCATTAGTACACACGTAAAAGAAATAAAAGGTGATATTTATGAATTTAAATTTTTTCTTTTAATTTTTTGGAATTTGTATTAGTGATTTTTTGTAAATCTTATACTTTTTAAAATATGTGCAAAACACATTTTCGGGCCGAGAGTGGCCACTTCCGGTTGACCGATTTGGCAATTTAACATACATGTAGGCTAAATATTTTTATAACATATACAGTACGTCACTGAAGTGTGCAAATTAATTATAATTAGCATAATTGGGCTAATACACACAATAATTAAAATGACAAATGCAAGAACTGCTGTAACTCCCTGTAAAAAAGTGTGGGGGGGGGGGGGCAGGAGTTGCGAAATATTTTTGCAATTATAAAACGATATATACCGGGTGACTGACACGAAGTGTTACCAACTTCAGACTGTCATTGCTGTGAAACCAGTGATCATAGAGCGCTGAAAATTACACTAATGACAGTTCATTCCATTGTTTACAAGCGAACAAAAGCATTTTAGTGGAAATATTCAGAAAAAAGTTATCCGCAATGGAATTCAAACGTAATAGTGTGATTGTTCTATATTTGGCTGGAAAATCACAGCCGCAGATTGTTAACCAATTAAAACATCTGCATGTGAATAAAATGTTTGTGTATCGCACCATAAATCGTTATAACGATACTGGCAGCATTGCAAAACGCCATGGTGGTGGACCGAAACGCACTGCAACATCACCGGATATCATTCGGAAGGTGAAGGCCAAATTGGCTCGGAATCCGCGCCGTAGCGGTAGAAAAATGTCTCGTGAGGCGAACATTTCGCTCGAACGGATGCAGCACATACTGAAACATCATCTTGGACTAAAGGCCTTGAAATTCCAAAAAACGCATGGTCTCACCGATGCTCAAAAAAAAGTTAGAGTGGAAAGAGCAAAGGAGTTGTTACGCTTGCACGAAAGTGGCGATTTGCCGAATTTGGTTTTCTCCGATGAGTCACCGTTCGTTATTGAGCAATATGTGAACAAGCAAAACGACCGGATTTACTTGCCCGGACGTTCTACTGAAAATTTGGACCAACGGATTGCCACTCGAAACCAAGCACCGCCGATGGTGATGGTTTGGGCCGCCGTAACGGCCGAAAGCCGTTCACCGCTCGTTTTTTTGGACCGTGGCTTCAAGATAAATGCTCAAATTTATCGGGATCATGTGTTGGAGGGAGCGTTGAATCCTTGGGCACAAAAACATTTCGGCCGCAGAGCCTGAACATTTCAAAAGGACTCGGCGCCGAGTCATAAAGCGCGCGTCAATCAAGATTGGTTGAGAAACAACGTTCCACGGTTCATTTCCACTGCTCAATGGCCACCAAATTCACCGGATGCAAATCCGCTAGATTTCTCGGTTTGGAGTATTTTGAAGAGCAAGTTTGGGATAAAAAAATACCAAAGTGTCGATCATCTCAAGCAAGCGCTTCGCCTGGAATGGGCCAAAATACCGCAGAGCCACTTTCTTGCTGCATGCAATAGCTTTTTCGGCCGTTTGAAGGCCATAATCGCGGCTAAGGGTGGCCAAATCGAAAACTGCTAATGCAATTCGAAAATTTAAATATTTGTAAACATTTTTTACTTTGATTCAATAAAATTCATTTAAAAATAAAAATTCTGTGGCGTTTTGTTTTCGTAACACTTCGTGTCAGTCACCCTGTATACTTAAGTATTACAAACCCTAATAAGTCGTTAAAAAAGTTAAGAAACATGAAAAAATGATCCACATTCAATTATGTAATATTTGCATTAAAAACCGGAAGTATGTCACTGTAGTGTGCAAATTAATTATAATTAGCATAATTAGGCTATATATACACATATATTTATGTGTTGGCAAAACAATATTTAATTTTTTTTTTATAAAATTTTTAAATTTTTTTTTAATTTTTTTTTTAATTTTTAATTTTAATTTTTTTAATTTTTAATTTGTTTATTTTTATTTTTTTTTGATTTTTGGAAACATTTTGTATTAGTAATTTTTTGTAAACCTTATACTTTTTAAGATATTTGCAAAACAAATTTTCTGGCCCAAGGGAGTGGCCACTTCCGGTGGACCGATTTGAAGTAAAATTCACTGGGACCTCCCAATTTATCCAAAAAGCTTAAATCTGAAGTTTCAGTTCGATTGGTTAAGCCATCTGGGCTGTAGAGAGGACACAGACTGACAGACAGACGGACAGACAGACGGACAGACAGACGGACTGACAGACAGACATCATTTCGAAACCCACTTTTTCGGACTCAGGGGACCTCAAAACAGATAAATCTTCAATAATCTCAAGGTCGAAAATTTTCATGATTACTATACTTTATTTTACTTACGTAAAAGAAAGTAAAAGGAGATGCGAACCGGCAAATCGAAAATTAGTACATTTTTTTTTCTTTTGACGTTGATTCTCAACATGCCCGCCTCCTTGAAATCACTAATTTCAAAATTAACAATATTTAAAAATTTGTATTAAACCTATTAAATAATAATCCTTAAATCTAAGCACCTGATCCGTGCATTTCTGACTTCATGCTGAGGTGTTCACACCGTTCAAATATACACATACATATTAATTAAACTCGCAGACAAATTAGACGCAAGAAAGAGATTCGGTCATACCTCAACAGGTAATACACTGATCTTAGTTACAGCTCGCTTGAAATCACCGGTCGATGTTTTGACAAGGACGACTCGTACTTTTTTATCGTTACCAGCGAAAGTTTCCACAATCCGTCCGAGTTTCCAGTTCATTGGTGGAATATGATCCTCATGAAGTAATACAAGAGATCCCAGTTTAAATTGTTCAGTGGGTTCTATCCATTTTCGACGATGTTGCAATTGCAATAAATACTCCTTTGACCATCTTTTCCAAAACTGTTGGATCAAATATTGAATGCGCTGATATTGGAATAATATTTGCTATAATTTAAATGTTCCAATGATGGATCGGGAAGTTCGGTCAATGGTTGTCCAATTAAAAAATGACCCGGTGTCAAACAGGTCATGTCGTTTGGATCAGATGACATTGGACTCAATGGCCTTGAATTTAAACACGCTTTAATCTGAACAATAATTGTCTGGAAGCTTTCATATAAAAACGAAGTTTGTCCAAGTGTGCACTTTAAATGATGCTTTGCGCTCTTGACACCAGCCTCCCACAGACCTCCAAAATGTGGAGACTGAGCAGGGATCGTGTGCCATTGCATACCGTTTGCAGAACAAAATTGATCTACCTGCCGCTGGTGTGATTCGGCAGAAACCAACCTCTGTAACTCACTCAATTCTGCTTTGCTGCCCACGAAATTTGTGGCATTGTCAGAATATATGCGCAAGCATAATCCTCTACGACTTACAAAACGACGAAGCGTGGCGATGAAACTTTGAGTTGACAAACTGTCAACAATCTCCATATGGACGGCCTTTGTGGAAAAACAAATAAACAGGGCGACGTATACTTTAATGATTATCTTTTTCCTTAATTGATGGCAAATGTTAAAAGGCCCACAGAAATCTACACCTGTAATTGCGAATGGCCTTGAAGGGTTAGCACGAAAACTGGGTAAATCACCCATGATTTGTGTTATAATTTTTGGACGAACTCTAAAACATCTAATGCACTTACTTACAATCGTTCGACATAGATTTCGACCACCTATGATCCAATAATTTAACCGAAGAGAATATAATAGTGCTTGAGGACCACAGTGCAACATTCTTTCGTGTTCACAACGTGCTAATAGCTTTGTGAATGGTATGTTAGCGTGTTGCAATCGCCCCCCTACTCGAAGCATGTTGTCGTTGTCCAAAAATGGACTAAGCGATTTCAACCGACTTTTAGGGGATACAATTCGTGATTTTTGTAACTCCTTTATTTCGTCTACAAACTCAGAATGCTGTATTGTCTTTATCAATCCCTTTAACGCACAGTTAATTTCCTGAGCGGTGAGATTTCCGGATATTCGAGTTCCAGATCTCAATCGACAATTATCGATGAAACGCTTACACCAGGCTGTGATTCGCAGCAATTTGGTTATTGATGAATATTGAGCCCAATGATCCCAACTCTCATTACGACTCACCATCACGGTTTGGACTTTACGAAGTTCGAGTTCGACTAATTCAGATATTTTACTTGCGGATGGTTTTGGCCACAGTTCACGATTCAAATACAGAAACTGTGAACCATTCCACCATAAACTAGATTCAGCAAACTGTTCTGGCATAACACATCTTGACACTAAATCAGCGGGATTCATTTGGCTGACACGATTTGCTACAAAAATTACATATCTCGATGGGTCACTTTTAATGCGCAATAGTGTAATTTCGGAGTCAGACCAGTAATATACTGACTGAAACTTTACGTCCATAATACTCAGCGTTTTTTCCATAAGTTCTGTTAACAGCAGAGATGCACACAACTCTAATCTTGGTATTGTCTGAACTTTTAGCGGAGCGACGCGTGATTTGGAATTTAATAATCGAAGAGTTACGCTATCGTCCCAATGAACGATGCGTAGGTACATATATCACACAACCATATCCTTTCTCAGAAGCATCCCCAAAACCGTGTAGTTCAATTTGTTTGGCCTTTTGTAAACCAATTTCTCAAGGAAACGATACCGTTTTTAGTTTAATTAGTTGTGTTTTGAAATCAACCCAACATTCCTTCATGTTTGAAGGCAACTCAGTATCCCAACTTAATTCTGTGTGAGACCAGAGTTTCTGCATGAACAGCTTTGCTATGAATATGATTGGAGCACATATTCCTAAATGATCGAATAGTCGTGCTATTTCGGATAATACTACACGCTTGGTATATTTTATCTGTTCATTTAATTCGATCTGGTCGAAATGCATTTGAAATCTATAATTTTTATAATCCCACAGTAATCCTAACACCGAAACCCTTTGATCTATTAATTTGTTTTCGCTCGATAAAATAGACAGCTCGTTTGATACGAATTTTCGTAATTCAAAACCACCTTTGAGTAATAAACCAATTAGATCATTTTTTAATTTTACGGCTTCTGTACAGGTGTTGGCTCCTGTGAGAAGATCATCGACATAAAAATCGCGCTTAAGCACTATCGAAGCTTCGAGATAAACGTTCTTTTCGTCGTCTGCCAATTGATGTAAAGTTCGCACCGCTGAGAATGGTGCTGAAGCTGTACCATAAGTTACCGTTTTAAGTTTATAACATTTTATCTCGTTTTCACTAGATCCCCTCCAAAAGATACGCTGAAAATCTGAATCGGCATCTTCTATCTTTATCTGGCGGTACATCTTTGTGATATCGGCACAAAACGCAATAGGGTGCTTTCGAAATCTCAAAATTATTGACCAGAGGTCCTGATGAATGATGGGTCCCACCAGAAGACAGTCATTGAGTGTTACACCATTTAATGATCTTTGCGAAGCGTTAAACACTACCCGCAATTTGGTAATGCTACTATTTTCCCTTAATACGTAATGATTACCCCATCATAGAAGGATTTTCCATAAGGATTTGTGATGATGTTTGGATCAGGAACCTCTTCCATATGCTGCAACTCGATGTACTCATTAATGAATTCTGAGTATTGTTCTTGCAACCTTGGATTTCTTTTTAGTTTTGACTCAAGTGTCGTGAATTGGGCCATAGTCGCGAAACTTGATTCACCAATCGTCTTAATTTTGTTATTGAAGGGAAGCGACGTACAATACCGTCCTGTAGAATCACGCGAGACATTGTCTAGAAAATGCTCTTCGCACAATCTTTCTTCAATAGAATAGTTTCGATCAGACTTGACTGACTCAATATCCCAAAACTTCTGGATTTGAGTGCTCAACTGTTTCAATGTACAAATGAAATTTAAAGATTCGCTATTAATGTTGTAATTCATTTTAATGTGCGACTTTAACTTTAGTGGACTGTATATTTTGCCTGCTATGACAAAACCGAAGGAGGTGTTAATGAATGGAGGCATCTCCTTAAACAATGTTAGTTTTTCGTTCGAAATAATTTCATTGAAGATCTCTGCGCCCAATATCATGTCAATGCAGTTCGGTTTGTAAAACCATGGATCGGCCAATGTAACCGAATGTAAAATTTCGTTTTTGTTAACAGGTACATAATTCGAAGGTAAATCATTGGTAATGCTTGGTAGTACCAAGAATTTCAAATATGCTTTATAATCGGAAACTCGTGATTGAATCCTGATCGACACTTCACTTTTAACGTTACTCGATTTTTGATTTATTCCAGATATCGACACTATAGTAGAATATTTCGTTATATTTGTCAACTGGCGTATGCGCTCGGTGACAAAATAGGATTGTGAGCCACTATCTAACAGTGCTCTGCAAGGAAGAACTGTACCGTCATCCTTTGTAGCCCAAACAATTGCCGTGGGTAATAGAACCTGACCTGAAACACAATTAGTTTCGTTGAGCGTACTATGAGCGTTAACTCCTGAACCCTTGATGTTCGAAGTATTAGTTGGCACTGTGTCTTGTGCCACGTTTTGCGAAGAACACATATTGGACTTACTTTGTGCGTGAGGTATGCCATGCGATGCATTACCCTTAAAGTGAAGTAATATATTATGTTTGAGTGAGCAAAGACTACATCCTTGACCCTTGCATTCGGCAACCTTGTGATTTGAGCCTAAACAATTTGTGCATAACCTAAGCCTACGAACAATCTCAAGACGTTTTACAGGGAAAATGTCCGATTTTTTAAATTCAAAACAATCTATAATTTTGTGGTTACCCTTACAATATTCACAAGAAAAATTATTAGATCTGGACATAAATGTTTTTTGGAAATTGGGTTTATATCCTATTGCGACCTTTTCCTTACTTGTTTGGGAGTTCGAGGTATTTGAAGATGCTGATGTTTTAATTGAACGAAGAATTTTTGCACGATTTTGTAAAATCTCAATAAATAATTCGAATGTTAATGAATCATTTTGATTTTCCGATTTTCTTTTTAAAACTTCAACCTTTGATGCATTGTCTAACCTTTCCACCAATGGTGCAACAAAAACAAGTTCAACACATTCAGCTGGTTATCGATTGTGTGTAAGGCCATAAAATGTTTGCTTACAGTATCAATGAAGTTCTGAAGCGAAGCGGAATTATTTTTCTGTGGTTTTTTAATTTCATACAATTCCTTAACATGAATTTCCTGTATGAGTGTTTCATCGTCAAAATGATTTACAAGTGCTTTCCAAGCCGAACTGTAGTTCGCATCATCAATGGGATAAGGCTCTACCAGATGGTATGCCTTGCCATCACGCAAACATGAAATCAAATAATAAAATTTAGTTGTATCGCTCAACTTTATCTAATCATGTACTAATCCCGTAAAAATACCTTTGAAATTAAGCCAATTTATGGGTAAACCATCAAACTTTGGTAAATCTACTTTTGGCAACATATACTGATTTAACTTTGAATCCTTTTGGTTCTGACCTTTTAATTTATCAATTTGAGTGAGCAATTCTGCTTCGACCGAACCGTACTGATCTTCAAACGAGAATTTATCTAAAATGGCTTTATCCTGATCATTTACCACTAAAACTTCCAACTCGTACTGACATTTGTAATAATTGTCATATGCCGACTTCACACGCTGCAACGCAGATTCAAATTCTGCTAATCTTTTGAATTCATCTCGAGCCAACTTGTTTTGAAAGTGTGTGACAATCGACTAGATTCCACCACGCTTTCGTTTCAATTCAGCAATTTTAGCGTCAGCCATTTTGTCGCGATATTTAATAAAATACGATGCAAAATTCGAAATTGATTTCACAATAAAACGCGATCAAAAAATTTGCAATTACTTTTTATCGAAGAAAATTTAATAAAACTTTTTAAAAACAATTAAAATGAACACCTCTAGCAAATTCAAACAAAATGCACGTACCTGTGTAACAATGTTTATGAACTGCAAACTGATGATGTTATGTTGTGGTATAGCTGTACAATCAATTGTATGGTACAGCTTCCCGATTGACGATAAACGTAGTTCGTTGATAATAAAATTCCAACTTTAAATTTTAAATAAATATGCAATTGATCTTTGCCCTATATTTGTACGATGATGATAGGTAGTTGTGTACGATCAAATATGCAATTGCTCTGCTCGATGCGAATTCTACGTAGCTCTCTCAAATGAATATGCCCGGTATGAACGACGAAGCAAAATGACGAATAATTGTCGCAATTTGTGTATATGTAGATGAGCAGCTGTGAAGTAATGCGAGTACACGTAATTTTGATGAAATGGCTTTATGCCGATGCAGTATTTAATAATTATATTCGAAGAATTCTGCGATGCACTATACACTAGTAGTGTGTATTACGTCAAAAATGAAACTGTTTGTATGCGTTGTACCGATATTGATGCGGTTACAACTTTCTCGATGATTTTGACAAAGAATGTCTTTTATTCGATTCACAATGGACAATGATTCCTAACCTCTTGCGATTGACGATGATTTTTTTTTATAATGTGTTATCGATGAATTTTATTAATGCACAATTCCAATCCACTTTCAATATGTCGATGAAATGTACACTTTTTTTCGAAGAAAAATAAAATATATGTATTTTTTGATGAAATTAGATGCACGATTACGATTATTAATTATTTTTAAAGATGGCTGATGCGAGGCATGTGCTCGATGAAATTGCCATAATGTTATTTTTTAACATATATAAATAGCCAACTCGACGCAAATGTACGTAATATCGAAGATATAATCTCTTTTATCGAAGATGAGATTTATTTTAAATACGATGGAATCGGATGTGTTTTCCGTGTATGTTAAGATGGCTGGCGCGATTAAAATATACGCTTCGATCCGGCTCGAAGGACCATGTAGAAATTTATAAAATCTCCGGATATAAAAAAAAACACATTCACTTTCAACTAATTTATTTTTACTTTTTATATTTTTAAATTAGAAGAATTATAATGTAATATACACATATTCTTATTAATTCACATACAAAATTATTATAGAGACGTGCTCAAAACGAGGTATTCAAAAACAACTATAAACTAATCGTTTTTGTTGTTCTACCAACAAAACTTATTAAAAAATGGAGGTGTGGCCAACACACGACTTTCTTTTACGAACAGCGAATTTTGAAAAACTTTTATAATTCAAATTTCCCGCAAACTTAATTAAGATTGTTTTTATTATTTCATGTTTTCTGTAAATTGTATATTTTTGAAATATTTGCAAAATAAATTTTCTGTTTTACGGAATCTGGGAGCTGGGAACTGGGACCCCAAAGTTTATGTAAAAAGTTTAAACATGAAGTTGCAGTTTGATTGCTTAAACCATTTGGACTACAAATTGACAGTCATATGTATATACCAACAGACACCACTTCAAAACTCAATTTTTTGAACTCATTAGTACACACGTAAAAGAAATAAAAGGTGATATTTATGAATTTAAATTTTTTCTTTTAATTTTTTGGAATTTGTATTAGTGATTTTTTGTAAATCTTATACTTTTTAAAATTTGTGCAAAACACATTTTCGGGCCCAAGAGAGTGGCCACTTCCGGTTGACCGATTTGGCAATTTAACATACATGTAGGCTAAATATTTTTATAACATACAGTACGTCACTGAAGTGTGCAAATTAATTATAATTAGCATAATTGGGCTAATACACACAATAATTAAAATGACAAATGCAAGAACTGCTGTAACTCCCTGTAAAAAAGTGTGGGGGGGGGGGGGCAGGAGTTGCGAAATATTTTTGCAATTATAAAACGATATACATACTTAAGTATTACAAACCCTAATAAGTCGTTAAAAAAGTTAAGAAACATGAAAAAATGATCCACATTCAATTATGTAATATTTGCATTAAAAACCGGAAGTATGTCACTGTAGTGTGCAAATTAATTATAATTAGCATAATTAGGCTATATATACACATATATTTATGTGTTGGCAAAACAATATTTAATTTTTTTTTTATAAAATTTTTAAATTTTTTTTTAATTTTTTTTTTAATTTTTAATTTTAATTTTTTTAATTTTTAATTTGTTTATTTTTATTTTTTTTTGATTTTTGGAAACATTTTGTATTAGTAATTTTTTGTAAACCTTATACTTTTTAAGATATTTGCAAAACAAATTTTCTGGCCCAAGGGAGTGGCCACTTCCGGTGGACCGATTTGAAGTAAAATTCACTGGGACCTCCCAATTTATCCAAAAAGCTTAAATCTGAAGTTTCAGTTCGATTGGTTAAGCCATCTGGGCTGTAGAGAGGACACAGACTGACAGACAGACGGACAGACAGACGGACAGACAGACGGACTGACAGACAGACATCATTTCGAAACCCACTTTTTCGGACTCAGGGGACCTCAAAACAGATAAATCTTCAATAATCTCAAGGTCGAAAATTTTCATGATTACTATACTTTATTTTACTTACGTAAAAGAAAGTAAAAGGAGATGCGAACCGGCAAATCGAAAATTAGTACATTTTTTTTTCTTTTGACGTTGATTCTCAACATGCCCGCCTCCTTGAAATCACTAATTTCAAAATTAACAATATTTAAAAATTTGTATTAAACCTATTAAATAATAATCCTTAAATCTAAGCACCTGATCCGTGCATTTCTGACTTCATGCTGAGGTGTTCACACCGTTCAAATATACACATACATATTAATTAAACTCGCAGACAAATTAGACGCAAGAAAGAGATTCGGTCATACCTCAACAGGTAATACACTGATCTTAGTTACAGCTCGCTTGAAATCACCGGTCGATGTTTTGACAAGGACGACTCGTACTTTTTTATCGTTACCAGCGAAAGTTTCCACAATCCGTCCGAGTTTCCAGTTCATTGGTGGAATATGATCCTCATGAAGTAATACAAGAGATCCCAGTTTAAATTGTTCAGTGGGTTCTATCCATTTTCGACGATGTTGCAATTGCAATAAATACTCCTTTGACCATCTTTTCCAAAACTGTTGGATCAAATATTGAATGCGCTGATATTGGAATAATATTTGCTATAATTTAAATGTTCCAATGATGGATCGGGAAGTTCGGTCAATGGTTGTCCAATTAAAAAATGACCCGGTGTCAAACAGGTCATGTCGTTTGGATCAGATGACATTGGACTCAATGGCCTTGAATTTAAACACGCTTTAATCTGAACAATAATTGTCTGGAAGCTTTCATATAAAAACGAAGTTTGTCCAAGTGTGCACTTTAAATGATGCTTTGCGCTCTTGACACCAGCCTCCCACAGACCTCCAAAATGTGGAGACTGAGCAGGGATCGTGTGCCATTGCATACCGTTTGCAGAACAAAATTGATCTACCTGCCGCTGGTGTGATTCGGCAGAAACCAACCTCTGTAACTCACTCAATTCTGCTTTGCTGCCCACGAAATTTGTGGCATTGTCAGAATATATGCGCAAGCATAATCCTCTACGACTTACAAAACGACGAAGCGTGGCGATGAAACTTTGAGTTGACAAACTGTCAACAATCTCCATATGGACGGCCTTTGTGGAAAAACAAATAAACAGGGCGACGTATACTTTAATGATTATCTTTTTCCTTAATTGATGGCAAATGTTAAAAGGCCCACAGAAATCTACACCTGTAATTGCGAATGGCCTTGAAGGGTTAGCACGAAAACTGGGTAAATCACCCATGATTTGTGTTATAATTTTTGGACGAACTCTAAAACATCTAATGCACTTACTTACAATCGTTCGACATAGATTTCGACCACCTATGATCCAATAATTTAACCGAAGAGAATATAATAGTGCTTGAGGACCACAGTGCAACATTCTTTCGTGTTCACAACGTGCTAATAGCTTTGTGAATGGTATGTTAGCGTGTTGCAATCGCCCCCCTACTCGAAGCATGTTGTCGTTGTCCAAAAATGGACTAAGCGATTTCAACCGACTTTTAGGGGATACAATTCGTGATTTTTGTAACTCCTTTATTTCGTCTACAAACTCAGAATGCTGTATTGTCTTTATCAATCCCTTTAACGCACAGTTAATTTCCTGAGCGGTGAGATTTCCGGATATTCGAGTTCCAGATCTCAATCGACAATTATCGATGAAACGCTTACACCAGGCTGTGATTCGCAGCAATTTGGTTATTGATGAATATTGAGCCCAATGATCCCAACTCTCATTACGACTCACCATCACGGTTTGGACTTTACGAAGTTCGAGTTCGACTAATTCAGATATTTTACTTGCGGATGGTTTTGGCCACAGTTCACGATTCAAATACAGAAACTGTGAACCATTCCACCATAAACTAGATTCAGCAAACTGTTCTGGCATAACACATCTTGACACTAAATCAGCGGGATTCATTTGGCTGACACGATTTGCTACAAAAATTACATATCTCGATGGGTCACTTTTAATGCGCAATAGTGTAATTTCGGAGTCAGACCAGTAATATACTGACTGAAACTTTACGTCCATAATACTCAGCGTTTTTTCCATAAGTTCTGTTAACAGCAGAGATGCACACAACTCTAATCTTGGTATTGTCTGAACTTTTAGCGGAGCGACGCGTGATTTGGAATTTAATAATCGAAGAGTTACGCTATCGTCCCAATGAACGATGCGTAGGTACATATATCACACAACCATATCCTTTCTCAGAAGCATCCCCAAAACCGTGTAGTTCAATTTGTTTGGCCTTTTGTAAACCAATTTCTCAAGGAAACGATACCGTTTTTAGTTTAATTAGTTGTGTTTTGAAATCAACCCAACATTCCTTCATGTTTGAAGGCAACTCAGTATCCCAACTTAATTCTGTGTGAGACCAGAGTTTCTGCATGAACAGCTTTGCTATGAATATGATTGGAGCACATATTCCTAAATGATCGAATAGTCGTGCTATTTCGGATAATACTACACGCTTGGTATATTTTATCTGTTCATTTAATTCGATCTGGTCGAAATGCATTTGAAATCTATAATTTTTATAATCCCACAGTAATCCTAACACCGAAACCCTTTGATCTATTAATTTGTTTTCGCTCGATAAAATAGACAGCTCGTTTGATACGAATTTTCGTAATTCAAAACCACCTTTGAGTAATAAACCAATTAGATCATTTTTTAATTTTACGGCTTCTGTACAGGTGTTGGCTCCTGTGAGAAGATCATCGACATAAAAATCGCGCTTAAGCACTATCGAAGCTTCGAGATAAACGTTCTTTTCGTCGTCTGCCAATTGATGTAAAGTTCGCACCGCTGAGAATGGTGCTGAAGCTGTACCATAAGTTACCGTTTTAAGTTTATAACATTTTATCTCGTTTTCACTAGATCCCCTCCAAAAGATACGCTGAAAATCTGAATCGGCATCTTCTATCTTTATCTGGCGGTACATCTTTGTGATATCGGCACAAAACGCAATAGGGTGCTTTCGAAATCTCAAAATTATTGACCAGAGGTCCTGATGAATGATGGGTCCCACCAGAAGACAGTCATTGAGTGTTACACCATTTAATGATCTTTGCGAAGCGTTAAACACTACCCGCAATTTGGTAATGCTACTATTTTCCCTTAATACGTAATGATTACCCCATCATAGAAGGATTTTCCATAAGGATTTGTGATGATGTTTGGATCAGGAACCTCTTCCATATGCTGCAACTCGATGTACTCATTAATGAATTCTGAGTATTGTTCTTGCAACCTTGGATTTCTTTTTAGTTTTGACTCAAGTGTCGTGAATTGGGCCATAGTCGCGAAACTTGATTCACCAATCGTCTTAATTTTGTTATTGAAGGGAAGCGACGTACAATACCGTCCTGTAGAATCACGCGAGACATTGTCTAGAAAATGCTCTTCGCACAATCTTTCTTCAATAGAATAGTTTCGATCAGACTTGACTGACTCAATATCCCAAAACTTCTGGATTTGAGTGCTCAACTGTTTCAATGTACAAATGAAATTTAAAGATTCGCTATTAATGTTGTAATTCATTTTAATGTGCGACTTTAACTTTAGTGGACTGTATATTTTGCCTGCTATGACAAAACCGAAGGAGGTGTTAATGAATGGAGGCATCTCCTTAAACAATGTTAGTTTTTCGTTCGAAATAATTTCATTGAAGATCTCTGCGCCCAATATCATGTCAATGCAGTTCGGTTTGTAAAACCATGGATCGGCCAATGTAACCGAATGTAAAATTTCGTTTTTGTTAACAGGTACATAATTCGAAGGTAAATCATTGGTAATGCTTGGTAGTACCAAGAATTTCAAATATGCTTTATAATCGGAAACTCGTGATTGAATCCTGATCGACACTTCACTTTTAACGTTACTCGATTTTTGATTTATTCCAGATATCGACACTATAGTAGAATATTTCGTTATATTTGTCAACTGGCGTATGCGCTCGGTGACAAAATAGGATTGTGAGCCACTATCTAACAGTGCTCTGCAAGGAAGAACTGTACCGTCATCCTTTGTAGCCCAAACAATTGCCGTGGGTAATAGAACCTGACCTGAAACACAATTAGTTTCGTTGAGCGTACTATGAGCGTTAACTCCTGAACCCTTGATGTTCGAAGTATTAGTTGGCACTGTGTCTTGTGCCACGTTTTGCGAAGAACACATATTGGACTTACTTTGTGCGTGAGGTATGCCATGCGATGCATTACCCTTAAAGTGAAGTAATATATTATGTTTGAGTGAGCAAAGACTACATCCTTGACCCTTGCATTCGGCAACCTTGTGATTTGAGCCTAAACAATTTGTGCATAACCTAAGCCTACGAACAATCTCAAGACGTTTTACAGGGAAAATGTCCGATTTTTTAAATTCAAAACAATCTATAATTTTGTGGTTACCCTTACAATATTCACAAGAAAAATTATTAGATCTGGACATAAATGTTTTTTGGAAATTGGGTTTATATCCTATTGCGACCTTTTCCTTACTTGTTTGGGAGTTCGAGGTATTTGAAGATGCTGATGTTTTAATTGAACGAAGAATTTTTGCACGATTTTGTAAAATCTCAATAAATAATTCGAATGTTAATGAATCATTTTGATTTTCCGATTTTCTTTTTAAAACTTCAACCTTTGATGCATTGTCTAACCTTTCCACCAATGGTGCAACAAAAACAAGTTCAACACATTCAGCTGGTTATCGATTGTGTGTAAGGCCATAAAATGTTTGCTTACAGTATCAATGAAGTTCTGAAGCGAAGCGGAATTATTTTTCTGTGGTTTTTTAATTTCATACAATTCCTTAACATGAATTTCCTGTATGAGTGTTTCATCGTCAAAATGATTTACAAGTGCTTTCCAAGCCGAACTGTAGTTCGCATCATCAATGGGATAAGGCTCTACCAGATGGTATGCCTTGCCATCACGCAAACATGAAATCAAATAATAAAATTTAGTTGTATCGCTCAACTTTATCTAATCATGTACTAATCCCGTAAAAATACCTTTGAAATTAAGCCAATTTATGGGTAAACCATCAAACTTTGGTAAATCTACTTTTGGCAACATATACTGATTTAACTTTGAATCCTTTTGGTTCTGACCTTTTAATTTATCAATTTGAGTGAGCAATTCTGCTTCGACCGAACCGTACTGATCTTCAAACGAGAATTTATCTAAAATGGCTTTATCCTGATCATTTACCACTAAAACTTCCAACTCGTACTGACATTTGTAATAATTGTCATATGCCGACTTCACACGCTGCAACGCAGATTCAAATTCTGCTAATCTTTTGAATTCATCTCGAGCCAACTTGTTTTGAAAGTGTGTGACAATCGACTAGATTCCACCACGCTTTCGTTTCAATTCAGCAATTTTAGCGTCAGCCATTTTGTCGCGATATTTAATAAAATACGATGCAAAATTCGAAATTGATTTCACAATAAAACGCGATCAAAAAATTTGCAATTACTTTTTATCGAAGAAAATTTAATAAAACTTTTTAAAAACAATTAAAATGAACACCTCTAGCAAATTCAAACAAAATGCACGTACCTGTGTAACAATGTTTATGAACTGCAAACTGATGATGTTATGTTGTGGTATAGCTGTACAATCAATTGTATGGTACAGCTTCCCGATTGACGATAAACGTAGTTCGTTGATAATAAAATTCCAACTTTAAATTTTAAATAAATATGCAATTGATCTTTGCCCTATATTTGTACGATGATGATAGGTAGTTGTGTACGATCAAATATGCAATTGCTCTGCTCGATGCGAATTCTACGTAGCTCTCTCAAATGAATATGCCCGGTATGAACGACGAAGCAAAATGACGAATAATTGTCGCAATTTGTGTATATGTAGATGAGCAGCTGTGAAGTAATGCGAGTACACGTAATTTTGATGAAATGGCTTTATGCCGATGCAGTATTTAATAATTATATTCGAAGAATTCTGCGATGCACTATACACTAGTAGTGTGTATTACGTCAAAAATGAAACTGTTTGTATGCGTTGTACCGATATTGATGCGGTTACAACTTTCTCGATGATTTTGACAAAGAATGTCTTTTATTCGATTCACAATGGACAATGATTCCTAACCTCTTGCGATTGACGATGATTTTTTTTTATAATGTGTTATCGATGAATTTTATTAATGCACAATTCCAATCCACTTTCAATATGTCGATGAAATGTACACTTTTTTTCGAAGAAAAATAAAATATATGTATTTTTTGATGAAATTAGATGCACGATTACGATTATTAATTATTTTTAAAGATGGCTGATGCGAGGCATGTGCTCGATGAAATTGCCATAATGTTATTTTTTAACATATATAAATAGCCAACTCGACGCAAATGTACGTAATATCGAAGATATAATCTCTTTTATCGAAGATGAGATTTATTTTAAATACGATGGAATCGGATGTGTTTTCCGTGTATGTTAAGATGGCTGGCGCGATTAAAATATACGCTTCGATCCGGCTCGAAGGACCATGTAGAAATTTATAAAATCTCCGGATATAAAAAAAAACACATTCACTTTCAACTAATTTATTTTTACTTTTTATATTTTTAAATTAGAAGAATTATAATGTAATATACACATATTCTTATTAATTCACATACAAAATTATTATAGAGACGTGCTCAAAACGAGGTATTCAAAAACAACTATAAACTAATCGTTTTTGTTGTTCTACCAACAAAACTTATTAAAAAATGGAGGTGTGGCCAACACACGACTTTCTTTTACGAACAGCGAATTTTGAAAAACTTTTATAATTCAAATTTCCCGCAAACTTAATTAAGATTGTTTTTATTATTTCATGTTTTCTGTAAATTGTATATTTTTGAAATATTTGCAAAATAAATTTTCTGTTTTACGGAATCTGGGAGCTGGGAACTGGGACCCCAAAGTTTATGTAAAAAGTTTAAACATGAAGTTGCAGTTTGATTGCTTAAACCATTTGGACTACAAATTGACAGTCATATGTATATACCAACAGACACCACTTCAAAACTCAATTTTTTGAACTCATTAGTACACACGTAAAAGAAATAAAAGGTGATATTTATGAATTTAAATTTTTTCTTTTAATTTTTTGGAATTTGTATTAGTGATTTTTTGTAAATCTTATACTTTTTAAAATTTGTGCAAAACACATTTTCGGGCCCAAGAGAGTGGCCACTTCCGGTTGACCGATTTGGCAATTTAACATACATGTAGGCTAAATATTTTTATAACATACAGTACGTCACTGAAGTGTGCAAATTAATTATAATTAGCATAATTGGGCTAATACACACAATAATTAAAATGACAAATGCAAGAACTGCTGTAACTCCCTGTAAAAAAGTGTGGGGGGGGGGGGCAGGAGTTGCGAAATATTTTTGCAATTATAAAACGATATACATACTTAAGTATTACAAACCCTAATAAGTCGTTAAAAAAGTTAAGAAACATGAAAAAATGATCCACATTCAATTATGTAATATTTGCATTAAAAACCGGAAGTATGTCACTGTAGTGTGCAAATTAATTATAATTAACATAATTAGGCTATATATACACATATATTTATGTGTTGGCAAAACAATATTTAATTTTTTTTTATAAAATTTTTAAATTTTTTTTAAATTTTTTTTTTTAATTTTTAATTTTAATTTTTTTAATTTTTAATTGTTTATTTTTATTTTTTTTTTATTTTTGGAAACATTTTGTATTAGTAATTTTTTGTAAACCTTATACTTTTTCAGATATTTGCAAAACAAATTTTCTGGCCCAAGGGAGTGGCCACTTCCGGTGGACCGATTTGAAGTAAAATTCACTGGGACCTCCCAATTTATCCAAAAAGCTTAAATCTGAAGTTTCAGTTCGATTGGTTAAGCCATCTGGGCTGTAGAGAGGACACAGACTGACAGACAGACGGACAGACAGACGGACTGACAGACAGACATCATTTCGAAACCCACTTTTTCGGACTCAGGGGACCTCAAAACAGATAAATCTTCAATAATCTCAAGGTCGAAAATTTTCATGATTACTATACTTTATTTTACTTACGTAAAAGAAAGTAAAAAGAATGGAAAAGAGACATAATAAACTATGTACTAAATAAAATAAAAAAAGGAGATGCGAACCGGCAAATCGAAAATTAGTACATTTTTTTTTTCTTTTGATGTTGATCTCAACACTGAAGATAGCAGTGATCAGAAAAGGAATGATCATCAGACAACTTTCCAATTCACCAAAACTATCCTTAATAAAATCTGAGACCACCGTAATATCTAGCACATGGTTTCTAGTTATAAAAGTGGGTTTACACCCAAAATTACATATCACCCAAAAGGAGTAATTCACCTCTCTCGTTTGTACCCGTACTTCCCAATATTGTGTGGTGTGAGTTCACATCACTACAAAGGATGACTCCAACTTTTCGCTTTTGAGCATCCATTAAAGAACCTCTAAGAATTGCAGGGGGTATATCATCTCCTTCATATGGTAGATAGGCTGAAGTAAGCCAGAGATTTAAACTATCAATCTCAATGCCAGCCGCTACTGCATCTGAGTTACTGTAATTAAACAGCACAAACAAGTTTAGATTATTTTTAGCGAGAATACACGAACAAGTCTTACTTCCTTCTTGGCAAACATCACTTTATAGTGTGGTGCCCTGAGTCGCATGACCCGATCTCCAACGACCCAAGCCATAGCCTATATATTCCGCTTTTGTTGCCACCAATAAAATAGCGGTATAAATACATATTGGTACCGATGACATCACTTCGTTATATAGAAATTCGTTTACCCCCTTTCTAACAAGCCATCATTGATTCAGATGGACAAAGCCTTGTTCGGTTGCTACAAAAACCAATGAGCTAATTCACCATCCACTCGCAAACTCAATAAATCATTCTATTTTTTTTTTGTTGGCATCGCGGAATACAAACGACTATTATTTAGTATGGCCACATATGGCCTTGTGTTTGTAAGCTCGAGCAAAGTATAGTTCTGTTAAGTTGATCACCTAGACCTGCCAAGTACGCTTTAAAACACATAATTTCTAATACTCGACCATCATGTTGAAGATCCCTTATTTAGACTATTGTTAACGTCGCTTTGTTAATATTGATTAGTTTGAACTAAATGGAAAGACGTTAGCGGTTTTTGTTCTTTTTGATCGTTTGTGATTTTCGTTTTCATTCCAACCGGAATTTCAGTCCAATTTTTAATATGAATTTTATTACTTACCCCCACTAAAGATGTGTTCACATCAAAAATTGTCCCTCGTCATCGCTTCCAATTACGAATTTTGTGAAGGCATTATTTGTTAGATGAAACACTTGTACAAGAATCGGATAATCAAATGCAGCTTTTCTATTAAATTCCCAAACAGTTGTATTTCAGGTGTTTTCAAATTTTTTTGATTCAATAATCAAATTCACCTAAAATATTTTTAGTTTTCTGTTTTTATTTTAAATATAAATAACAAAAAAAAAATAGGTTTTTATCACAGCTTAAACAATATACCTCTAAGAAATAATTACAAACTACTAAAACTATTGTATACTTAAACACCACAAATCACATGCGCACGGAATCACGCACACTATAAAATAGTTTTTAGTATGAGATTTGTACAATAATAATAATTTAATACATTATTAGGTTTTACGATGGTTACGGTTTTCTGCCACCCTCTTTCCCGCTGGTCGCATAGCTTGAATCACGCATGACGAAACCTCCATTCGAAAAGGGAACATGATTTGCTGCCTGACTTAATGTTCGTTTGTATGCCATACCGTAATTATTGAAACAGCTTTCGGGTAGGAATCGATGAATGACTGGCGATATGAGTTCAGGATCGATGTCGTTCAAATTTTCGGGTCCCGTAAAGTATGAAACAATTGAACCGACTAATAATACAGTAATCACACCGATGGGATTGATCCAGTGATAGGACAGACGATAGAGTGGAAATATATCCGATTGATCGACTAGCTCAAATGTACTATTGTTAACTATCGTCATATTGAGACATCCGTCAATTGATACGGGCAGTGTGTGTTGCCTCAAATCTCCATTCGCTATTGTGACTTGTGTCCCAAGCGACACCCAACCGGAAAGAAGTGCACCAGCAACTCCTCCAATCATTGCACCTTTTGAATTACTATACGGATTTAGCATGCCCAATGTAAATACACCAAATGTGGTTCCAGCTGCAATTGCGGTTAGTGATGTGGCCAATCCCAGTACACTGCCCAATTTTTCAACAATAAATAAAAATCCAATGGAAGCGGCGCCCAGCACCAGAACACAAGATTTTACAAACATTGTAGCACCACGTTCCGAAAATTGTATATTAAATCCACCTTTGCATATATCCTCAAAAATTACAGCCGCCGTTGAATTCAGCACAACCGACAATGAACTTAGTGCAGCTCCAAAAACTCCCGCAATAAATAACCCTGGCAGTCCATAAAACGTGTTAACCGTTTGCATCACGTAAAGAACAAAAATTTGATCATCTGCCTGAATCAAACCAACCGATTTTGGATCACAATCGCGAAATTGATGATAAATTAAGAGGCCACAAAAACAGCACAGTGCTATCGAAAAAACGGTGCCAATAATAAATAATACGATTGATCTGAAATATTTATAAAAAAAAAATTGTAAATCGAATATTTTGTATAAAATTCGGGCCATAACTTACGCACGCATCGATTTTAAACTATCCACCGACATGTACCGTTGCACCATTGTTTGATTCACGGAATTAAATGAGGTCCAATAAAAGAAACCACCAATAAGTACAGCCCAAATTGTTTGACGTTCATACGGGGATGGATTTAAATTTCCAAATATAATGCGACCACCTTTGTCTGCCGTTTCAAATATTTCACCAAACCCGCCTGCATTTACAATACCCACAATGGTTATTACAAAAACAGCAATAAACATGACAACAATTTGCCATGCATCTGTACTTACGACAGCACGCATTCCACCGAAAAATGTATAAAATACACAAATTATGCATACAACGAATCCAATGACGATTATATTGACTCCGGTAACTGAAATATAAAAAAACAAAACGATTTTTAATTTGGTTTAGAAAACAAAAAAAAAAATCACATGAAAAGCAATATTTCATAGAAGTTAAAATCCCGATTTTCTAAAACGTTCTTCTTCTCACTAAGTATCAATGATCAAACGCCCCAAAAAGTTCTAAAGAACAGCAACTTGACCAAATACAACCAAAACTGATAAACTATCTAGCTTAGCCTCAGCTCTCTTCTCAAGCCTTGGGTCAGGCATCTAGTACCTACAGAAAACTGGGGGATGAGGAGAAAGATAAATAATTAGACCTGTAACAAATATATGGACTAATCTTTCTAACGCCTTCAGAAATATCGAAAATAAGCTGGGCGACCGAAATCATTTCCACTTTGCTCCAGCCTCACCAGATTTGTGTGGTTTAAAAAAGCAAATACCCATCATCAACTAATTCGCTTTTTCTTTAAATAATATTCAGCTACTACTCTATTAAGTCATAATGTCCGCAGATAGGCGGTTAATTTACTTATACAGAACGTTTCCACGTGACTCTGTGAGGTGAATTGTTAAGCCTTTATATTCCTTTAGAGCTAATAGGAAGCAATTGTGGTATTAGAATACCACAAAGATTCATTCCGGATATTTTTTTTTCAGAAATAAGTACACAAGTATTTTCCAATCTGTTCGAGATTGCGCTTTCATCATCAATGATTGTAATTCAGGAATCCTCAGCCGGCTGAATAACCTTACAAGAATGAATTAAACAGATAAGCACGTGGCTGTGATGGAATTTTTCCGGTTACGATACGGTTTCAAAGGTGCGATCTGTTAATTTTATTGTTAAAATTGAGGCACATTTGATCAGAGATGAGATATCATTGTCATCCTCAAATTTAAAAGATTAAATCAATAATTGACAGTCTGGCCGCATGATGAGTTTTGTTGACGAAAGTATGTTCTCCGACATGTGATAGCGTGTTGTCGTTCAGGGCGCCCATAACATGCGTATCAAATTCTAAATTTAATTAAGAAAGTCGGCAAATGGTCTAGGTTGCATAAAAATTTGAATACGACTTAGATTTAAAAGATTCTTACGTCATTTGAAATCAAATTTCTAAGAAGGGTTCCATATGCCATCAGAGAGGAGGTAAAAACGGAATTAAACCACGTGGAAAATTTGGGAGTAATTAAAAAGACTTGGTTTTGTGTCGCAAATTATGACGGGTGTATCATATCTCCTGGTAGACGTAATTTTTCTCCTTACACGAGTTCGGCTGAGGAAGTTTCGAAGTTGTCCCAAAACGCGTTCCTCAGCCCTAATAGTACGAGCGGTAATGATTTAGTTCATTGGGGATTGTTGATACACATTATTGATGCTTCCAAGCTGCGATGCCATCGTTCGACCATGCCATTACAGGCCGGATTATATGCTGTCGTTCGCTTTCGTTGAAAGGCGATTAGATTAGCTAGACTTGCGAACAACTCGGATTCGAATTGGGCTCCTCTGTCGGAAACGATGATGGAGGGTACTCCAAACCGGCTTATCCAAGTTTTTACTAGCGTATCTGCTACTATTTCAGCTCTTATGTCCGGCATCGGTGCGGCCTCTGGCGATCGCGTGAAACGATCTATCATTGTTAAACAATAGCTACTATTTTCTGACGGTTGTAAAGAACCTATTATATCGATGTGTATTTCGGAAAATTGATTGCTGACGACGGGATAATTGCCGCACGAACTTTTAACGTGCTTTGTCACTTTGCATCGTTAACAGTTTATACAGGCTTTTGCCCATACTTGCACGTCTTTATTAATCGCTGGCCATACGAACTTATTCCGTAATAGATTGACTGAACTTCGTATTCCCGGATGCGATACGTTATGGAATGCTTCGAAAACTTGTCTTCGTAGTATTTTTGGAGCGTATGGTATTGATGTGCCTGTCTACACTTCCGAATACTGGCATTTTTTCGAATTTGAGTTTGTCGTTATTTTGAATTAGCGCTTGTAGCTTGCTATCGTTGGATTGTTCGTCGGCCATGAGTAAGTAATCTATATTACTTGGTACCGTTAGTGAGTCAACCCGAGAAAGAGCATCAGCAACGGCGTTGTCTTTACCGGAAACGTGCTGTATGTCCGTTGTATATTGAGCGACTAGATCAAGATGTCTGCGTTGGCGTGGCGTAGCTTTCTCTAAGTTTTGATGTAGAGCGTACGTGATGGGTTTGAAGTGTTTAATAGCCGCGTAAGCTGCCAACAGCTCCCTGTCATAGGTGCTGTATTTTTGTTTCGCCGTTGATCGTTTCCGCGAGAAAAAACTTAGCGGTTGCCAACCTTCTGCCGTGTATTGTTGAATCAAAGCACCGACTGCTTTATTTGACGCGTCTACCATGATTGCCATTTTTGGATTTGGCAATGGATGAGCTAGTTGTGTAGCTTCTGCCAGCTGTTTTTTACAACGCTCGAAGGCTTCGCTTGACTGATCGCACCAATTGACTTTGCTGTTGTCATTCTTCTTCCGTCCTTTAAGGAATTCGTATAATTTAGCCTGTTCTTGAGCTGCGTTTGGCAGGAAAATGCGATAATAGTTTATCATGCCCAAGAACCTTTGAATGCCTTTCGTTGTAGCTGGGCGCGCGAAATTAGTTATCGTTTCGATTCGAGATTGGGCCGGCTTAATAAATGCTGCTGAAATGTCGAATCGTAGAAAACTAATTTGTTTCTTGCCGAATGTGCATTTGTTTAAATTGATGACTAAGCCGGCATCCTGTAATCGTTGGAATATTACTTTCAGGTGCTCGATGTGCTTTTCGATATTGGCCGATGCAACCAAAATGTCATCGATATATGGGAAGGCGAATTTTACGTCACGCAAAATCGAGTGAATGAGCTGCAAATGTCGTACGGGGAAACTCAAACAACCCGAACGGGGTGCATATAGCCGTTTTTTCAATGTTTGCATCGACGATTGGAACCTGATAATAGGCCCGCACGAGGTCGATTTTTTGGAAAAATATGACAGCCCTCCAGTTGATGGCTGTAATCTGTGACGAACGGTATTGGGTATCGGTCGGGCTTTGTTTTTTGATTTAAACCGCGGTAGTCTCCGCAGAGTCTCCAGCCGCCGTCCTTCTTTTTCGTGATATGAAGCGGACTAACCCAATTGCTCTTGGAAAGCCAACATACGCCTTGTTTCAACCAGAGGTCGATTTCTTTTTTGGCGATTTGCGTTTTTTCCGTGTTGAGTCATCGAACTTTCGCTGAACACGATTGACCCTCTGTTTCAATTTTATGGACAACGTTATATTTGACCGTATTGAACGTTGGTGTCTCGTCGGTGATCTGCCTGAAATTGTTTAGTAAATTGCGAATTTGTGCATTCCCTGCATCCGTGTTAATTAATGTTAGTTGATATGATGGCAAGACGATTGGGTTTCCGTTTATTGACAAGGTAGTCAACGGATCGATCAATTTCTTATTTTTCACGTCAACCAACAGACCGTAATGAAGCAAGAAATCGGCTCCGATAATACATCTATCGATATTAGCTATTGTAAACTTCCATTTGAATGGACGGCGTAGTCCTAAATTCAACGTAAGATTTCTTGTACCGAACGTTTCGATCGCTGTTGCATTTGCTGCAAATAATTTTAAATCTGTTTTTGTGAATTTGTCCTGAGAAGTTGGAATTATGACAGTGATATCGGCTCCGGTGTCTACAACTAAGCGGCAATTCGGATGGCTGCTATCACTCGCCGCGAAGCGAAGAGTGACGAGCCTAATAGTTTTTCGATCCTGCAGTACGATTTTGATCGAACATACAAGGTTTAGTGCAATTCTTAGCATTGGACCCGAATTTAAAATGATACCATCAGTTTGGAAAAGCTTTGACTTGCGAGTCAGATCGGGATTTGCTGCGAGATCGCTGATTTTCGTTTGTTTGCGATCTTTGCCCGGCGCGAGATTTCCTTTCGCTATTAGCCCAACTATCGAAGCGTCGATGCGCGCTGACAATGAGGGGTCGAACGCGCATGCCGTAGGTGATGACGGTTTGGAAATATTGTAAATGCCCACTGGCCTATGAATTTCCATTATTTTATCCGCAGATGCGGCTAGTTTACCTAACTCGTAATCTTCCATGCAGGATAATATCTCTTGGATATTTGTGGGCATTCGCTGCAACCACAAATTTCGCAGCACCGGTTCTGTGATTTGGTTAACTGAGAGCGCCAGCATTTCACGTAATAGTTGGGAAGGTTTTTTGTCCCCCGAGTTGTACGCCAGAAAGTAATTGGTTTAGTTTTGTGCTAGCTGAGTCGCAAAGCCTTTCGGTAATTGCTGCTTTCAGCGACGAATATTTATCATTTGCGGGTGGTTTTAGAATTAATTCGGGCACGCATTTTACTGTTCCCGCGTCGAGTGCAGCTAGTAAGTGTCCGTATTTCGTTTTATCTGCAGTTCGAGTTGCATAAACCATATTTCGGGGTCGTATTTATTAAACGGTGAATATTTGATAGCTACTTTGTATATTTTCGTCTGTTGTTCGTCGATTGTAACTTTATCCACTTTATCCAACCAGTCACTCAGACACCGCAGAGAGGTCCGGAAGGAAGCAATACCAATCCACGTCGGCAATAGCGGGGTTGATCTGTTGGAATTGTAACCGCTACGGTCATAAATATTTTGACTGCGATAAACCGTGAGAGAAAGTGTTTTGTTGGTGTTGCGGTAAGCCTGGTGTAAAAGCAGATGATTGCTCGCGGAAGCACAGATCCGTCTTTCCAGAAGGATCACGTGAAAAGCAAAAGAGACCTGAAGATGTAGTCAGATCGGAAACGGGACGGCGGAAACCGAGGGAGTCTAAGTTTCTCCGCAGTCAAGATGGAGGCTCAAACTTTGCATGAAAAAAATAAGATCAATAAAAATCTGAAAACCAAATCCAAATATTTGTCTAGTAGAAGTGGTCCCAGTAATAACGAGTTTTTGCCATTGGTTATAGAATCTTTGATAAGTTTGGAAGGTGATCCAAGACCTTACCTCGAAGTAGACGTGTTGGGATACAAAATTATAGGATTATTAGATTCAGGCGCGTGTTGTACAATTATGGGGGGTGAAATGTGCCAGACAATGTTAAACAAGCTCGGAATAGATTTGCGTCCAATACACACTTCAATAAAGACGGCAGATGGAGCGATACATCTAACATAATTAATTTTTGTGTTGACATCCCATATTTTTATAATAAACAATGTCAAGTAGTCAAGTAGTGTCTACGCTGGTAGCCCCAACTTTTGGGACGCGTTTCAGATTAAAACAAGTCTTGAGGTTTCTGAGATAGCGGAATGTTTCTTCGTTGAAGACGCCGAATCAAGTGACGTGGAGGAGACCCCCAGCACATCTCCCGCTCATGTGTTGGATGAAAATCAGATAGCTCGTCTGGACGAAGTAAAATCACATTTCTTCATGACTAAAACTGACAAGTTGGGATGTACTAATTTGATAAAACACAGAATAGACACAGGTGATGTTACAGGGACTAAGACTAGGGCTCGTCTGATCTCCCCGTACGTACAAAACGAGATGGATGTCGAGATTGACAGAATGTTGACACTTGGAGTAATAGAGGAGGCGCAGCCAACCGAGTGGGCTCACCCAGTAGTATGCGTAAGGAAGCCCTCAGGGAAGCTGCGTTTTTGTCTTGACGCACGCAAACTAAACGCCGTAACTATAAAAGACACCTATCCTCTGCCTAACATTAATCGCATACTAGGACGGCTCAACGGAACAAAATACTAATTGAACTTGAAACGGACTCAAGACCTAAAACAGCATTTATTGTTCCCGGGAGAGGGCTGTACCAGTACCGAAGAATGCCTTTTGGCTTATGTAATGTATCACAGACACTAGCAAGATGGATGGATAAGGTACTTGGTTATGACTTGGAGCCTCAGGTATTCGTGTATCTGGACGACATCATAGTAATGTCACAAACATTTGAGGAACACCTAAGTCTGCTGGACAAGGTTGCTCGAGCAAGTCGCAATTTTGTCTCAGGGAAATAAAATACCTGGGCTACATCTTGGATGAGTACGGCTTGAGAGTGGGCCCAGATAAAATCAATGGCATTCTAAACCTTAAGACACCACAGACGATTAAAGAAATTCGACGACTGATTGGACTAGCTGGGTGGTACAGACGATTTATACCAGACTTTTCGGCAATAACGTCACCAATAACAAACCTCCTAAAAAAGAGACAGCAGAAACATTTTAACTGGACGGCAGAGTCACAGACTGCGTTTGTTTTGTTGAAGTCCAAATTAGTGGAATCACCAATTTTGTCAAATCCGAATTTTAACCAGGAATTTATAATTCAGACTGATGCTTCGGTTGTAGGATTGGGAGCAGTACTAACGCAGGGTGAAGGAAGCAATGAGCGAGTCATTGCTTTTATGAGCCAAAAATTGTCGTCTACTCAGCGAAAATATCCAGCAACGGAACGGGAATGTCTTGCGGTAGTTCTAGCAATAGAAAAATTTAGACCGTATATTGAGGGCGCTTCATTTAAGGTAATAACGGATTGAGCGTCTTTGTTGTGGTTGAGGAACTTGAAGGATCCGACTTCGAGATTGGCAAGACGGGCTATGCGACTACAGCAATACGATTTCTAATTGTATCACAGGAAGCGGAAACTAAACGTGGTTCCTGGCGCTTTATCGAGAGCGATACAGCTGATTGACACGGTACAAGATGACAAATCGGACACAGTCTACAATAAAATATTGAATGGAATTAACGAGCATCCTGAAAAGTTTCCCAATTTCCAACTGAAGGATGGAAAACTTTACAAATATGTGCAGATCAAAAATGGATTCGGCGATTATGAGAATGGTTGGCGCTTATTTGTTCCTGCTAGTTCTCGTCAGGAGGTTCTGAGGAGATGTCATGATGACTCCCTGGCATCCCACATGGGTATAGCGAAGACACTCCATCGGGCATTTGACACGGAGAAATATGTAAGAACATGCGAAAGTTGCCAGCTTAGCAAGTACTGAAATGAAACATCCCGAGCGCCAATGGGTCTGCTAAAATCACCATTTCGTCCATGGCAAATGATCGCCATTGACTACATGGGCCTCTATCCTCGTTCAAAGCGGGAAATCAATACTTATTAGTGGTGATTGACATATTTTCAAAATTCACAATGCTAAAACCAATGCGTAGAGCCGAAACGGGTTCACTCTTGAACTACATGGAGGACAATATTTTCCTAGTATTTGGAGTTCCCGAGGTGATTATAACAGACAACGCAAAATAATTCACGGCCAGAAATATGAAATCCATTTTTGATGAATACGGTATTACTCACTGGACGAACGCTTATTGTTATTACCATCCTCAAAATAGTCCGGCTGAGCGGGTAAATAGAAGTATACTTTGCGCCATCAGATGCTATTTGAAGGATGACCAAAGAGAATGGGACGAGAATATTGGTAAAATAGCTTGCGCTTTGAGAACTACGGTTCATGAATCGTCCAAATTCTCGCTGTATTTTGTAAATTTCGGTCGTGACATGAACTTGAATCGAGGGCCAAGTAATCAGATGGAAGATGATAAATCAGAGGAAGAGGCCATTAGTGAGTGAGGCGAACGCATGGAGGACGTTTTCAAAAAGGTACAAGAGAACCTTAGGAAAGCATACGAAAGGTATTCCCACAGATAGAATTTAAGATCAAAACCTAGAAATTTTGAAGTAGGTGACGTTGTACTCAGGAAAAATTTTAGACAGTCCAAAGCAGTGATAATTACAATGCCAAATTAGACACGATATTCTCAAAATGCAAGGTTTCTAGGAAATTGGGCACAAACACGTATAAACTGGTCGATATGGGGGGAAAATTTATTGGTAAATTTCATGCTAACGACATTTTGTCATTTCTAGAATGGACAAGCGAACAGGCAACAAAAAAAACACACATGGTAAAATATTTTTTTTTAACAAAGTGTGTGATAGGGATAACATTAAAGCTGTGTTTCTTATTTCAGATCCAATCGATCTGAGTACTAAAAATCTGTGTTTTTACATAGCTTTTTAGTACTCAGATCGATCAGATCAATTAGATCGGAAATAAGAAACACAGCATAAAAGTCAGAGATTTTATTTTATAATGCAAAGAAAAAAAAAACAAAGTATTTAAAAACAAACCAGAAAACCTTTTTTGTAATAAGGCTCTTTGATTAAATTAGTGTTCTAATACCGCCTCTTAATTTAATAGAAGAAAAACTAATTCAAATCACCATGAAATTAAACTAAATTTAAATCTCTGCGATGCTTGATAAACAAGGTTTTTCCAAGTGCCTTTGTCATTATGTCTGCCACTTGGTCTTCGGACGATGTTTGAACCATTTCATACTTCTTTGCTTGAACATAATCTCGTGTAAACATGTATTTTACATATCCAAATGCTTCATTCGTTTGTATTCATGTGGCTCCTCAGCAATTGTAATGCACGATGTATTGTCTTCATGTATTGGAATCGGTTCATTGCAATTGATCTTCAGTTCAACCAATAATTTCTTTATCCATTCGCCCTCACTAACAGCTTCAGATAGTGCAATGTACTCAGCTTCAGTCGACGATTTACTAACAGTTTGCTGCTTGCGTGATGACCAACTGACTGTGTTTCCAAATAACTTGAACACATATCCAGTTGTGGATTTCGAATCATTTTTGTCACCTGCCCAATCTGAATCACTGTGACCAACCAATGTCTTTGCTTCGACGTCTTTCTTATAAACCATTTTCATGTCAATGGTGCCACGAATGTAACTCAAAATCCGTTTTGCGTAATTGAAATGAGTTTCGCTGAAACAATTTTGAAAACGGCTGAAATATCCCGTTGATGCACACAAATCTGGCCTGGTAGTCACATGTGCATAAATTAAACACCCAATCAATTTACGATATGGATGATTCGAACACTTTCCATTTTGACCCATATCAACATGTAAACCCTTTTCCATTGGTGTCGATTTAGGTTTACAATTTTGCATTCCAAACTTTTCCAAAACTTTCTCCAAATATCTTGATTGACTCACCGTAATGGTGCCCTTTTCAATGTTTTGGTCAATCTGCATTCCCAAAAATGAGCTTGCTTTACCAACATCAATCATATCAAATTCATTTGCTAGTAGTTTCTTCACAGCTCCAATCATTTTGATATCTCGGCAAAATATCAATGTATCATCGACGTACAGAAGCACGTAACATATGATTCCATTTTGCTCCTTCACATATAAACATTGATCTGATTGGCAGCGCTTGAATCCAATTCGAATCATAAAATTATTGAACTTCTCGTGCCATGCACGCGAAGCTTGTTTCAGTCCATAAAGTGCCTTGTTTAATTACACACTTTATCACCTTGACCAAAACCCTCTGGAAGTCCCATATAAATGTCTTCGTTCAAATCACCGTTCAAAAATGCGCACTTAACGTCCATCTGATGAATGTGCATATCATAACGATTGGCAATTGACAGCAAAATTTTCAATGTAACTAATTTTGCCACTGGTGCATATGTTTCATCATAATCGAATCCTGGCTTTTGTGTAAAACCACGTGCTACCAATCTTGCTTTGTATTTATCAGTTGAACCATCAGCTTTTCTTTTCAACTTAAAGACCCATTTGTTTGTTAAGGCACTTCTACCTTTTGGTAAATCGCAAATACTCCAAGTTTTGTTGTCGATTAAAGACTGATATTCACTATCGATCGCCTTTTTCCATTCTGGCGTTTTGCTTCAGATATCGATGATGGATCATCTTCAACAAACTGTTCAGCCGATAAAGCAAGATTTTCATACTCTTGAAATTCTCTAGCAATCAATGTAGTGTGAAAATATTCACTCATAGTTGCCCATTCACCATATCGATTAGGCGCTCGTCGACTTCGTTCACTTTTTCGTGGAATTGTCCTGTCGTTGTTACCAACACAATCCATATCAGTGCTGTGGATTTCTCGATTTTCGTTACCATCTGACTGCATATCATTACGTTTATCGAATGACTGGTCACTTGCATCACCAAATGAATAGTTCATTGCATCATTCATACCTCGATCACCCGAACTGTCATCATTAACCGCCTCCGAATCGATTATCTCAATCAATTCTTTTCAATTTAAAACCGATGACTCGTTGCAAGTTACACTTCGGCCCACTATTTGCTGTTGTTGTTCTATATCCCATAGACGATATGTACCATATGATGAACCATATCCAAGCATAATACATTTCGATGATTTTGGCTGTAATTTTGTACGATTATTCGATGGAATATGATTGTAACATTCACAAGAAGATGTGACAAATTTGGTTTTTGCTTGGTTTTGCTTTCCAACTGCACTTGTTGGTGATCGATTTTTTAAATAATTTGCAGTGATAATAGCCTCATTCCAAAACTTTCCATCCAGTTCACTTGCCAAAAGCATTGTTCTTGACTTCTCTTCAAGTGTTCGATTCAATCGCTCGGAAATAGAATTCATTTCTGGATTATACAGAACAGTTAATGACATTTGAATACCTTTTTCATTGCAGTAGCTCTTAAATTCATTTGACGTGTATTCACCACCATTGTCAGCTCTTAGTTTGGCCACATTTTTACCATGAAGTGCTTCAGCCATTGCCACAAAAAGTTTAAACTTTTCCAACACTTCACTTTTCCGTTGAATGCAATAAACACTGGATGCTCTCGAAAAGTCATCCGTAAATGTTACGAAATACCTGGAACCATCATATGCAGTCGTTTGCATAGGAGCACATACGTCACTGTGAATCAACTCCAAAACGAGTGATGATCGAACATTATTATTTTTCGGAAATGATGAACGTGTTTGTTTCCCAAACACACATGATTCGCACAGCGTTGTATTGTTGTCAACATTTACTTGATTTAATCCATCCGCCATTTTACTTGCCAGTTTCCTCATATCATTTGCATTTAAGTGACCCAATCCAAAATGCCACAAACTTTGAGAAATTTTATGCAAATTCATGTCACCTGTATAACCAGCAAACACATTGTTGTTCACATGAAATGTGACTTTAAACAGATTTCCTTCGATATGTCCAAAGAATTTAATTATTCCATTGAATGACACAAATGCTTGGTCACCCTCAAACAGTACTTTGTAGCCCTTTTTAGTCAAAGCACGTATCGACATCAAGTTGCATTTCAAATCTTTCACCAATAAAACATCCTTCATCACAATAGTCAATGTGCTACCATTATAAAATGTTTTCACTGGAATATCATCACGTTTATGCGCAAAAATACTTTGATTTTTCTTTGCAACGGCAATTTTTAACTCATCGATTTCTTTTGAAATGCTTTTGTTCATCAGACATATGTTGCGTTGCACCAGAATCCATTATGAATTCAATTTTCGATGTGTCATTTACGTTGACGTTATACCGCTTTGTTTGTGCATTATATGCTGCCGACTCACCAACGCATGATTCCAAATCCACAAACGCACACATTGTCGATACTTCTTCTTTTTCTTCATTTGCTTTGTTAGCACTGGCCGAACCGTTGTTCTTTTTCTTTTTATTTAGAAAACACGGAGACTTTTTGTGACCGGGTTTCGCACATTTAAAACAAATGATCTCCTTCGATTTTCCCTTTGACATCATTGCACCAGATTCACCTGATTTGCTTGAACAATTTCCACCTGTTCGCTTATTGTATACTCATCCATCAAACGCGTTTTGACAAAATCCAAAGTTAACTTGTCTGTGTCGATTATCTCCAATGCCGTCACCAAGTTATCAGAGCTCTTTGGTAATGTGAGTAACAAATGAACAACAATGTCAATCTTTTCCATCTTAGCACCCGCTGAAATTAGCTCACGAATTTTCTTGTCAAACAGCAAAAGATGCTCCACGATGCCATCACTTTCATGATATTTCATCATTAAAAGTTGTTCTCGCAATAAAACTTCACTTGCTACACCTTTTCTTTCGAAAATGCTGCACAATGCATCATACATGTCTTTTGCACGTGATTTCTCTCTTACGTATTCCAATTGATTGTCATGAATTGTTTGTACCAGCATTGACACGCATTTTTTTTCCTCCAATCTCACACCAGCCAAAATTTCATCCAGTCCCTCATTGATGTATTTTCTCAAATCTCTTTCATCAAGTAAAATTCCAACTCGATATTTCCAATTACTGAAATTTGTCCCATCAAACTGTGTTATTTTGCTGATGCTGTTGGTTGTGCTTTCCGCCATTTTTGTTATTTTTTTTTTATTTGTATTTAGTACACTCGTTTCGACGACAATAAAAAAAAATTCAATTGACACAAAAAAAAAAAAAATTCAAAACTAATATTTTAATTAATTTTCCTTTACGGCGCTGGGCCCATAACCTCAGAGATTTTATTTTATAATGCAAAGAAAAAAAAACAAAGTACATATTTAAAAACAAAACAGAAAACCTTTTTTGTAACATAAGGCTCTTTGATTAAATTAGTATTCTAATAAAAAGTGATTCAAGGTTGCCGATTTAAAATCGGGAACTTGTAAAAAATAAAAATAAAAATCAGACTAACTATATAGTGCGTTGGTGTGAATCAGAAAATCACAGAAGCATTTAAAATAGTGCGTGGCTCTTATAAAAAAATATATCATACGTCTGCAGTAGTCAGTAATATAAAGAAAATAGTGCGTTTGTGGGGAATCAAAGAAACACAGGATTCCGGTAACCTGCTATTTAATGTTTTGGTGTGCACTCCGTATGGTTCATAAAATTTGCTTTCGTTAAACGAAGCGAAAATCAAGTAGAAATTAGCCAGTAAGGCTTCAGATACGGGCACAACCACACTGAAAAAAAAGAGTATTTGAAGATTATTTAGAAGAACCGTTCATCTATTTCTAATAAACAATTTTAATTTATTTCAAACTATCAATTTTTGACGCAACTAATAAGAATTTCGCTGAAATTTTTGTCATAAATAATTATTTATCATAAATAACTCAAAAGGTCAGTATTATCGAGAAACGTTTAATTATTTTATTTACATACTTTAAGCATTTGGGTGAAACATATATTGTTTCTTACTTAAGTATTGTATCTAAATATGAAAATCATTTCTCACAAACATATTCACGCCTATTACAGAACTCATTCCTACAGGAAAAAAATCTTATAGGAGAATTTGTTATTACAGAACTCGTTTTGTCGGAAAAAATCCTACGCGTAGGAATTTTAATTCCGAAATCAAATTCCTACAGGAATTTGCTATTACAAAGGATGTAGGAAAGGAGAATATGTAGTAATTTTATACAAAATTCTCCGACAAAAAAAATGTGACAGAATTTTTCAGAAAAATTATTTTTAAATGAATAAACTCATTTTTATATTAAACAAAAAACAAACAAATTCAGTTTAATAGTTGTTTCCATGTAAATTGATTTTCCATAGTTATGAAATCAGCATTTCTGAACTTATTTGGAGTACAACACTAGCTGTGTTAAAATGGGGATCCACTTATTTTAGTCAATTTATTTTTCACGGACCACTGAAAATATTTTATTTAAACTCGATTTTTCGCGTTTGCTAGCCTTATAGCGTGTTCAGACTAGTGATTAGTAATCCAGTTTTGCCTAAAGAAGTTTACTTTTAATCTAGATTAGCTTTTTTGGCGTTCAGACTGTAAGAGAAAATCGCAATTAAAGTTGGCGCCGCACATTGTATCTTTACCGTCTGTTCAAAATCCTATCCATTATTAGGCATAATGCATAAAATAAGTCACAGAACATCTATTATTTCAAAAATTTTATTAGTTAATATTAAATAGGTCTGCTAATATTAACTAAATGACAAACTAAATAAAAATTGAAATTATTGACGTCTCGAAAAAAAAATTATTTCGCTCTAACATCGCAATATTTTAAGCGCTGTAATAACAGAATCGAGATACAGACAAAATCCAACAATTTTTTGACGATTACTTTAATCTATGTAATATAATTTAAACATAATTAACTTAATCTCCGTCGATCACACTCTAAGGAAAACTAGATTTGCTAGTTAATCGAGATTACTAATCCCTAGTCTGAACATAGCATAAGAAACACAAAAAAAATAGTTCTGGAAAGTTTGTTTTTACGATGGTAAAAATAGAAACAAGACGTAAATACAAATATAACAAATCAGAATCTTAAGACAAAAGTTTAGATTTTTGTTTTTCAGAATATACGTTTTTTAATAATACAGCATATACATATCTAACTGTACGTTAGAACTTGTTGAGACACACTCTTTTCTGCATTCCAACAATGAATTGCATTCGTTTCACGAAAGAAAAGGGCCGATTTACTTCAATATCTGTAGTTAGTTAGTTAGTTTAGAGTGGCTGCTATCGCACATTTAGGGCAATAGTGGCCCATTATGATACCACAGGATCTGGCTATAGGCTCGATTTTTTTATTTACATACCACCTGCAAATTGCATTGATCCGTGCCAGGTATATAATTATATCTTCAAGTAAAATGTAAATCGCTGTCCAGGAATTTATAATGAAAATGTTTAAATAGATTTAGTTTACACCTCCAAAAACTTATTTTAAAAATTGTTAACTGACTACAAACGATTCCGTTTGGTCGGGATTTTACGTGTTTTTTCATTTTATACGCCTTCTCTTTTAATTCGGTTGCTGAATTTACAGATACTCCCATCAGGATTTCTATTGTTGACTTTTAACACTTATTTGGTTTTTTATTGCTCTCAGGTGCTTATGTTTCATTAGTTATATTTTTCTATGTACATATTTTAAAAACAACAAAAATCGTTTTTAAAATATGGACAGAATTTACTGGGAATTTCCAATTCGGTCATGTAAACCAATTTTCACCTTAATGCGTGAAAACGAAGCATAGCTCCACTCAAAAAGTCATATTCAGGAATCTCAACGCAAAAAACGTTTAATAATCTTATTTCCATCTTATATCCATAGGACAGGGATCTTTTGATAAATTAGTTTGATTCATATCGAGCTTAATTTATCAAATTATCTATGAATTTTATTTCTAGGCTACCCAATATGCTACAGTAGAACTTTGATTCCAATTTTATTTTAAGACTCGTAAAATATTTTGAATAAAGAGGGGTGTATCGTTATTAATGTTGCTATGTTGTATAGGTTTAACTACTAGAAAGCAAGGATTCATAAATTGTTATGTCGTAATTTAAAATTTGGTGGTGGGGTTTAGTACTCTGAAAAACGTATTTACCTAAGTAAGAAATTTAAAATATTGATTGATGGTGGATTCAACGAGAAAAATTTGCTAACTCGTGATCACGAATTGTTGAAATTTTGTCATCTTTTTTATCGCCTCCAATTTCTTTTTACTCTTTTGAAAGAGCAACCACAAAAAAAGTAACAAATGTACATATGTGTATATTTATTATTCATTTCATTGACAAAACACAATAAAATACGATAAATTCCTAAAAAATAATTTCAAAAATCCCATATTTTTAATTTTTAGAATCTCACCAAACGTCAAATTTAAATATTTTTTTTTTATTTGACCAATCAGAGACGATTTTTTAATTCCGAAAAAAGTCGATCTGACAATACTATTTCATGAAAAAAAAAAAATTACTGTAGGAATTTCGGATTCCTACAAAGTCTGTAATAGCAATTTCCTATCTGTAGGAATTAAAATTTCTACAGGAATTAAATTCCTACCGAGTTCTGTAATAGGCATGATTATATTCATTGGGAGAAACAACAAAAATAAAGAGTGTTTGTGATAAACAAATTGAGTTTGTAGAAAAGAATTAATACTTGTGCAACCAAACATCCGTTAGAACACATTTCTAATGCATATCATTTATATTAAAGTGTTATTCAATTTGAGTTGTATAGTGAAATAAAAATTCAAATAAAATTACTTTTGCTAAATAAAGTTTAAGTTTAAAGTGTTAAAAGTGTTTTACGTAAAATATAGTTTTGGTAAGTTATGAATTTTAAAACGGTTATGTTTGTGTTATGATATAGTTTCATATACGAAATATAGAGTTTGAGGTTATAACAATATATTGTTTATATACGTGCGTAACATGTAATTTTTCTAATTAATCTTCCAGTGAATAAAGTTTTAAGTGAAATTTGAATTTTTAGGCTGTTTTCCAAACGATACTTATTTGATACTTATTGACGTATTTGGCCGCCATTTTAAATAAGTAAGTAAAGTCATTCCAATTGATTTAGCTTACTTATTTTGACAGCTGCATCAAAAGAACAAAGATGCGCAATATTTGCTGCACAGGGATTTTTTTTTTTTAAACTTATTATTATTAAATTTATTATAGTCCGAATTATTTTATTAAGATAACATTTTTAAATTTCTTTATATATAGATAACAATAAAATTTGCATTGGAACATTTTAAAACATCCGGCGGCCCAAAATCAGACTAAGCATTAATTCTTAAGCATTTAGATATCGTAGATTTATCTATGGGTCAAAGATACACAATCCGGAGCTAACAAATCTTAAACCTTTATCTGGTCCATATTCTAATGCACATTCAAATGTACAGTTGTTGTAATAATTAACTTTATCGTTGCCACAAACGGGTCTATAAACATTGGGGCAAAAACAAGCATACACAAAATTATTTTCTAATAGAAAGACTAAAGAAATATATAAAATAAGTTTTGGAATTGTAAACATCTTAAAATCTTTTGAAAAAATAAAGAAATATAAGAAAATCGAATTTTTTTTTTTTTTTTTTTTTTTTTTTTTTTTTTTTTTTTTTTTTTATTCTTGGGATAATTTTATTTTTATTATATGTATTTTAAATTTATGTTATTTGTGTTTGTATTTTTACATATGCATTATATTTATATTAATTAAAATACATATAAACATAAACCAACACCTTATAACCCTTTCACTCGTACTGTACACAATTGCGTACATCACGTTAAACCTAATTTTTGGGATTCAATGCACTAATAATGGATTTTTAAGTGTTATTATGTTGGCTCTTAGTCTTAAGCTACCAAAAAAGGATATTTAGCGCGAAAAATATTATAAAATTTCAGAATTACTCAGTTAAGCAAAATAACAGGCGTTTTAAAATAAATGACGAATCAAAGGGTTAAAGTATTTTTTTGATATTACAAATTAGATTTTTTGGTAAGAAAGAGATAGAAAATAAGTTACCTCGCCAAATTACTTATTTGAATTAGACAGGTTCCACAAATAAGTATCCGTTTGGAAAACAGCCTTAGAATACAATTTGTTACATTTGTTTTGTATACTTGCAAAATGAATAAATATTTTAAAGCCTTACCTGTTAAATATAAAAATTTAACCGAAATTGTCCCAGTGATGGGTAAGGGAATTTTCACATATGAAATATTTCACCAAGCCGGTACATATATTTATATTACTAATTTGTTAAATTTCATTAAATTTTTACAATATTTTCTTAAATATTTTTCTTTAGTGGCATCACATTTTTCCTTAAAAAATAACTTTAAGTTTATTCATGAGCAAAGTGGAGCTGAAATTAAAAGGGATTTTTTTTTTACCGTATGTTGAAACATACGGCCATAATTTGATTTTAGTTGTCGAAGAGTTGTTTGAAACGCTCAGTTTTATAAATATTGTTTCTGAAACACTTAACCAAGAGGCCGACTTTAATTAGTCTGTCAAATCAATAACACCAACGCATATTGAAAGTTTGATCTACACTAATGAAGTTAGGAATGAGAATATCATGTCATGTAATACCGATAATGCCGATAACCCACAAAATATTACTCCTAATATATTTCAATTTGAAATAATTAGTCACCAAAATCAAACAGTTGGAAATAACAACAATCTGGGTAATCAAACAGCTGAAAATAATAGTGGTTTAGAAGACGATCAATCTCACCCTAGTTCCTGTAAACTACGTCGAACAATATCGTGCATCGGTGAAGAAGAATTTCAACATTTTGAACAACGAAATGAAAACCATCACTACATTTTTGAAATCAATATTAATGTACGAGTATTCAACTATTTTACTCTTTTTTGAAATAATACCACAGTTTATCAATGGTCGTAGAGTTGGATTTTGTGTTGATGACCTTTCAGATTACTATCTCACTATACTTGTGAAAATCTTGCAATATTTATTATAATTATTTATTTTTTGATCTTATTATTTATAGAACATTCGAAAACTTCTTAATAAGTCCACAAAAGAAATTCTATCAAAATACCAAACAAATCCGGCGTCTTTATCAAATACAGATCGAGTCAATATTTCTGAAACCATAATTAATGGAATCTTGGATAAAAATCCTGAATTGGTATAAGTATTTGGTTATATTAAAAACAAAAGTAAGTTTATTAATGCTTCTTTTGTAGTTTGTTATTCCAGATTGAAAAGAGCAGATTTCATAAAATTATCTGACATAATCATAACCATTTTCAATAAAGATACCGAATCTGCCAGTGTCTACTACTCCCCAGCAGAGTTTGGCCACTCGGCAAAAGGCAAACTTTTTAACGCCTACTTTAATAAAAAGAATAGTTTGTCACAGGCTGGTGTTATCACACGGCGAAAATTGTCGAACAAAATTACAAAAATTGACTTACCGGACACTAATAAGCAATTGTCGAATGAACGAGATTTATATATTCAGTCACATATAGATTTTTTAACCAAAAATATTATAGTGCCTTGGGAAAAAGTCGTCGAAAGCTGGGAAAAAACGTTTCATGAGCGAAAGAAGATATTGGATACAAATATCAGCACGAAAGATTATTTGGTAAAATTTGCTTGCTGAACTGAGCCTAACAGTTTTAAACTTGTAAGTATACTTATTATATAAAATTTCATATAAATAAGGAATCTCTTATCTAAATAAAATATATGTTTGAAATCAGGTCGCCATATTCGCAAAATATCGGTATCCATCCATACAAAATATATTGCAAGCGGAACTAGTCACGGTGTGCAATACGCTTATCCAGAGAGCCAAACAATTTAAAAGCTCAACAGCGCTTAAATTTCTTAAGATTGCCTCAGACAATGGTTAGGTTTATCAAAATCACAAATCTGTAGCAACGTGTACTAAATATAAAATACCTTTTTTATATAATTTAGATGTATGCCAGGAAACCAAAAATATCATAGGTTTATTGTTGTTGCCCCATATTCTGCCAACCACTTTTATTGCCGGAAAAGTTAAGCCAAGTAAACTTGAAGTCCAGGAAAGCTTTTTGGATCATTTTCAGGTAGATATAAAATTAATTACTTGTTTCTATATATCAGTTTCTCATCGCGTTTTCATTTTTCAGACTGAAGTATACTCAAAAAATTGTTACTACACACATTTTTAAAACTTTTTAAAAACACTTGTTAAATATTTCGCAAAATTACAAAAGGTTTAAAAAATCACTCGATCGATTTCGGCTTATTAGGCCATCATCAGGAGTATCTACTAAACTGTACTCCTGATGATGGCCTAATAAGCCGAAATCGATCGAGTGATTTTTTAAACCTTTTGTAATTTTGCGAAATATTTAACAAGTGTTTTTAAAAAGTTTTAAAAATGTGTGTATTAAGTGTGTTTCGCCAAGTGCCTACGGCAGAAAGTATAAGAAGTAAAATTGTTACTGCTAAATTAATAAAATTGCAATTAATTTAATAAAAAAGTTATTATTATACGTCCAATAACAACTTGTTATTAATTTAATAAGCAGTTCTTAAAATAATAATAATTTAGAGAGCCGCCTAGAGTGAGAATAACGTAAAAAAAAATGATAATAAATTTAATAATACAATTATCGATTGAATAGTAAACTTTATAAATGTAACAGTAGAAACTGTAAATTTAATAGTTTAAATGATTACTTTAATAGCAAAAATTATGCATTTAAGATTAATAATTGTATATTTAATAATATAGTTGTTGAATGAGGTTTTTATTTAATGGCATATATTATCAATTTAACAAGAGAGATTATGATTTTAATAGCCAGCATTGTGTTTTTAACAAAAATGATTATAAATTTAATAATAAAATGAATTGACATTCACAGTATTTTCGATTTGGTAAATCAGAAAAATACAGAGGCCAATCACCCATACTGGAATAAAGTAGAAATATCATGCTTTACTTTACCCCAGAGTCAATACAAATGTATCGACTCGCAAAAATGAGGACCCTTCTTGAGTTCTCTTTATGGTAGTTTAGTTTCTTATTGAAAAGTTTGGTCTACTCATCAGGTAGCTACGACCAAACTACAAAAATACAATTCTCGCTTAATAGTAATACCTTAAGTATCAAGCAGAACACACTGACTTAGCGAATTATATTAACTAAAATAAAAAAAACCCGAGGATAAATCTCATTTTTGTGTGTGTATTTATGCCAACACGAATGATTAAGAAGTTAAAAAATTGTCTGTTAATCAAATTGATTATTCGGCTTTATTATAGACAATATATTAGTGACGTTGACAGTATTTTCGATTTATTATTTTAATGACTATGACGATAAAAATAATACTTTTCTATTATTTTTACAACTATAATTGTTGGACTAATGACTATAAGGGGATTATTTTAACCACACATTAACCCTTAACCACTTTTATGCGCCGATGCGGCTATTTCGAATGTAAATATTAAATTATTTTTTTTATCCTACATAATACCGCTCGAAGATTTTAAGTACTCTTTCATTATACATTTTAAACTATAATTCCAATAAGACCCAATTTTTTCCAATAGCATTTTAATTTTTTATAATGGGAATTTAAAATTACGAACGCAAATACTGTTTCAGCGCCGCAACAGCTACAGTTGATATTTATTGTATTAAGCAGATGTTTTCTGTTTTTGTATCAGAAAACATGTTTTTACCGTTAAATTTTAGTTCGCAGATCATTATTACTAGCGCTTTACGATATCTCGCCGATTTTTGACAAATCAAGAAATTGCTCTTGCGCTCTCGAAAATACAAGTGATGATGAAAATATGGCGAATCACGGCGATCAAGAAGATAGTGCTGATAACGAAGATGACGGAAATAATGACAGCTTGGAAAGTGACGAAGATCACGTAAGTGATAATTCGGATGTTGGTGATGTTTTGGAATACAGCGATGAAGAACCAGATCAGCCAATAGAATTGTCATTTTCAACAGAAAGACATCCTCCATCCAAAGATGGAACAGAATGGTTTTATGAGCCGCAGTTAACCGGACATATTCCTACGCACAATATAATAAAAGGAACTGATGATAAAGTGATACTCGAGAGAAAGAAGGAAACGAGATAAGCTCGCTCCAATTCGAGATATTTGGGAATCAATAAATCAAAATTTGAAAATGTATTATATGCCTGGGTATTCGATTACAGTAGATGAGCAATTCGTAGCATTTAGAAGATGAATCGGTTTCAAACAATATATTCCTTCAAAGCCTGCAAAATATGGCATGAAAATATTCTGGGTAAATGATTCTTCAACTGGCTACCCCCTCGGTGGAATACCCTACTTAGGAAAGGAAAATGATCAAAGAGCGTTACCGCATATTGGGGAACAATAGTAGAACAATTATGTGCTCCATATTTTGGAACCAACCGAAATGTGACATGTGATAATTTTTTTACTTCAATGCAGCTAGCATTAAAGTTGAAAAATAGTGGTCTAACAACTGTTGGCACTTAGCGAAAAAATAAACCATATATTCCCAAAAGTTTTCTACCAAACAGATCTCGTCCTCAACATTCTTCCATATTTGGATTTACCAAACTTCTAACATTGGTATCATACACACCAAAAATTGGAAAAGCAGTTATTTTACTCTCAAGTATGCACCATAGTAAAGCAGTCGCTCCGGAAAATGACTGTAAACCGGATATTATATTGTTCTATAACTCAACAAAATTTGGAACTGATTTGATGGACCAAATGATAAGAAATTATTCGTGCAATCGTCGCAGTAATAGACGGCCAAATGTATTTTTCATGAACTTGCTAGATGTCAGCGGTGTGGCGGCATATATTGCATACACTAAATTGTACCCGAATTGGGAAATAAAAAAGAAAGATCGGCGAAATTATTTTCTTCGAAAAGTTAGCGAAGATTTGGTCAAAGCGCACTTGAACAGAAGAGCTGCATCGGTTCGTAGTAAGCAGATCAGCAAAAGTATTTTACAATTTCAAACACTCACTGGGACTTCATCCGCAACATTATCTACATCAGAACCGCTTCGGAAAAAAAAACTAAACGTGCGCAATGTAATCTTTGCAGGGCCAAAAGGCAAATTTTTCAAGTGTGTGATAAGTGTAAAAATATTCTTGCATGGAACACGTAAAAGTCATATGCCTTACCTGTAACTGAACCACAGTAATTTCATAATTCTTTTATATAAATCGAAATAACCTTTATTTTTAGTTTCCTTGTTTTTATTATGTATTGTGTTTTATATATAAATGCAGATTTTCTGATTTTTAATTGAAATAAATGAATTAAACGAAATTTGTTTGTCAAATTTTCTAAAATTACATGAAATTTACACTAGCGCTGCAGCGGCGCTAAATCAGTGTTTGTGTAACAAAAATCATCACAGTATTTAAGGGTTAAAAAAAAAATATTTTCTCTTTCGCTCCTTTTTTGCAATTATTTTTTTGTGTTATACTTTAAAACAAATCATCAAATTAATAGTAAAATTTTTCAAAGGAAAATCATCTATTATTTTAATACTTAATTGTATTGAAATAACAATATGTTATTACGTTGACAAATATGGCTATCAAAATGATAATTTGCTGTTACTTTAAAAATTTCTGTTGTTGGAGTAATAATAAAAGTTTTTTTTGAATAACAAATTATGACAATTTTTTTTATTATTTTCACCACGATCTCGTTACAATAAAAATTATCAATTTGACAATTATCTAATAATTTTAATAAAAAAAACTGTTGTTTGAAAATTGTTTACTATTAATATAGTTATAGTACCATTTTTACTGCCTTCTATAATAAAAAAATATATTTTGTTATTAATTTAATAACCAATTTTATTATTTTAAAAAAAAAGCTCTGTTTTTTCAATAAATTATGCTATTAAGGATTTGAAACAACCGATTTATTCCAAGGATAGTACAAATTTTTTGAGATAGAAGTGATATAACACTTCCAAATTTTAAACAGCCCAGAGTTATATTAATTGGAGATATCTGCCATGCAAAAGTTTTTATTACCGTCGCTGATAAAAAAGTTTATTTTGACAATCCCATTAAAGCCTTAGAATGTTGCTTTTATTATTTTTGTGGGCTGAATATTAAGTATCCGGAAAAATGCAAACACGTATGGGTTTTTATCGAAAAAGTTTTTTTTTAAATCGAATATCACGCAAAACAAATTTCCTTCAGTAGATTTATTGATTAAGTCTTTAGCATAATTTTATTTTAAATAAATTTGGATTGAATTTTGACATATAAATTGTTAAATCATGATTTCGTGCCAGATTTGCCAAGAAGAATTTCACTTTACATACATCATTTGAATAAACATAATTTAGATAGTTTCTCGTGTAGTATGTTAGATTGTGCAAGAAAGTTTAGTTACCTGGAATCTTACAAAAGTCATTTGCTCAGACATCACTCGGACATGTCGGACGTTTCAAGTTCACAAATCTTAAAACAAACAATTGGTACAAACAATTTTTCTGTCACGAATTTATCGATACCAAAAAATAGTTATGACGAAATTTAACCAATTTCATAACATTTTCATAACATTTTCAAAAAATAGTTCTACTAATATTGAACACTTAGTAGAAAATACCTATGATTTTGCAAAAAATGTTAAAAAGGCCATTCTTAAACTTATAGTTAACGTGTAGTATAATGAAAATTCTATTTCAAGGAAAAAGATGTTAGAAATATTAAATTTAAATTTCTCTATTTTTAAATCTCATTTAAACCACATTTTTCATAAAACAAACAGTTCTAACGATGAAATTTCACAATATTTACAAATATTGCATGACTGTTGTACAATTGGTTCAGAATATCTTCTATTCAAAGAATTAAATGCCGCTGGTTATCTAACGTATCCCGTAACTCATTTAATAAAATCTAATATTCAATTGTCGAACAAAAATTGTGAAATAATCATCATACATAATAAAATCACCATAGAACTAAAAGATCTATTCGATTTATTCAGCAAGCTTTTTAATACTACAAATATGCTGAATGATATTATTAATAACATCGAAGAACTCCAAAATACGCAAAATACATTTATTACTAATTACATACAAAGTAATAGTTGGAAACTGAAATTAAAACAAATTAATCCTGATGACAAAACTTTAATTTTATCACTTTTTCTCTATTTTGACGAATTTCAACCCAACAATCCTTTGGGATCGAGTAGTAATAAAAAAAAAAATTGGTGCCTTTTATGTTACCTTGTATGCCAGATTATTTACAATCACAGCTATGTCAAATTTATTTGGCAATGTTATTTTGTACTGCAGATAAAAAAAAATTATACCCAAATTGCAACTGCAGAATTTTTACACCGTTAATAAAACAACTAAATAGATTACAAGACGTTGGAATATTATTAAATCATCCACAGTATAATAAAGTTTTAATAGTAACTGCTTTGATTCTTGGTGATAACTTAGGCCTCAATCAAATTTTAGGATTTGCAGAAAGTTTTAATTCTAATATACTCGTATACTGTAGATTTTGTAGATGTAATAAAAATACTACACGTGATATGCGTGAACAAAAAGATAAATGTATGCGAAATAAAATAAATTATAATCAAGATGTTAATCTTTGTAATGTAAAACTGACAGGAATTAAAGAAGCTTGCATTTTCAATGATATACAAAATTTTCATGTTACCGATAATTTTAGTATATGTAGATATTATGCATGACATTTTGGAAGGAGTGGCCCATTATGACCTTATGAGAATTTTAAAACCATTTATATATATTGATAAATTTTTTGATATACATTTTTTGAACAGCAGAGTTAATTCTTTGGACCTTACGACTTTGTCCAACAAACCACCCCCTAATTAAAGAAGAAACATTGCTTGTTGGAACAAAATTAAGACATTCGGCTTCTGAAATGAGCATTTTGGTATTTCATCTCAATTGTTTGGTTGGACATATGGTACCACGAGAAAATGAACACTGGAATCTATATTTGACATTAAGAGAAATTCTGTTAATCCTGGTTACAAAAAAAGCAGATGAAAGTACAAGTAAACTTTTAGGAAATATGATTTCAGATCACCATGATCAATTTATGAAGCTGTTTGCCGAAGATTTAAGACCCAAGTTCCATTTCTTAACACATTATCCATACATTATGAATGAAATTGGTCCTTTGCAAAATATCAGTTCAATGCGGTTTGAAGCCAAACACCAGCAATTCAAAGAAATCGGTAGAGCGACAAAATCTAGAAAAAAATTGCTATACACACTCTGCGTCAAAAACCAACTCAAATTTAGTTATTTGCTTTTCAATTACAATGAAATTAATGATAAGTACAGTAAACCAATAGCAAAACCAGCAAAGTTTGCACATACTGATTGCAATTTTACAGATAAATATAAACTGCCAGAGAACTCCTTTACAATAATTAGTAGTATAGAATTTAAAGGTGCCACTTACAAATGTGGATTGGTTATTAACTAATCAGTATTATGAAGATGAGATTCCCTTTTTTCTGCTTATTGAAAATATTATACAAATCGAAAATGAGTTTATTTTCTGTTATCAAGCCCTTGATACAGTTACGTATGATCCACATTTAGAATTAGTTTTGGTGAGGAAAAGCAATGAATTTGAATCTATAATTTTCAAAGAACTTGCAAATAAAAAAATTTATAATTTAATTAATTTTAATAATAATTTAGGTATAAATAATATTTAAAATAAAAATTGAGCTATGAAAATGTTGTTTTTATTCGAAAATTTTTCAAAGCCGTTCTGATTTTATTTCGATTTTGTTTATTGTTAAATTCCATTAATATCGCGCCTAACCGGAAAACGATGTTTATTAGTAATAAGGATTAATAGGGAAGCTAGCAGAAAAATGAACAATCCTTACAATCAGAAAACAAATACTTTTTCTGACTGTAAAAGTATTAATTTTTCGGCTGATTTTCAAATTAATTCCACAAATAAATATTATTTCCGAAAGACACTACTATTTGGAAGAAACATATGACTTGTTTGTAAATAACACATCAGTTATTTGTAGTAAACAATTGAAAAATTTGAATTAAACGATCCTTGTTTGGTTATATCATTATTATTATTTGGTTTAAATGTAAAGTGTTTGTTGCAAATAGTTTTCGTGATTCGATCAAATAATTTCTTGTTTGTCAGAAACCCATGCAATTTGGTGCAAACATAAATATTTGTTGTCCCAGTAAATAAATTGTTTTTCCCAAATATATTTTAGAATTTCTCCCAAACCCGGTGTGGAAGATTTAAGTGTTAGCTGTAAAAATTGTTTGAGGTAACCAATATATTTTTTTGAGTGCAGGAACATTCAGATCAGCAAGACCGTATCGCCGGTGTGAGAACTGTTAGAAGGAGAGGGTAAGCAGCGTTGACATTTTCAGCTTAGCCAAGCTAATCGAGGACCATCAGCCAGCCACTTTGTTATGTAACCACTTTTGGTTTAAGGTTTAAAATGAAATAAAACAAATTTTTGTAAATTTTGATTTGAAACAATTAAATTCCGATTTTTATATTTGTAATTTTTGAGAAATTCGACGGTCAACCCAATCTTATATTCTCAAGGTAAGTAAGCACGTAACAGAATCTGAAGCAGCCAAGGGAAACAGACACTCATACTAAAATTAAGGTTGTGTTGTACATAAAGATTAATTCATAACAGGGTTATATAAATTAAACTAAACATAAATTATTGGTTGATAGTATGATTAGGAATTTAAAAATCAATCAATCAATTAAACACGGTCAGAGGAAGTAAGTTGGTGGGAAATATATAAGGGGTAATTGGTAACTAATTAATGTTGACTTTAGAATGCCAATGATTGAAAGCAGTTTTTTAGAAAAATTGTAAATACTAACAATTGACCACCAATATGTTTGTAACTGGGTCGATCTCAATCCTATAGTATGGGAGATCTTGCTTAATGCTTGGTCGTACATAATCAATCTACGTCAAATTTGAATCAGATTCAATGTAAAATTCAACGCCTACAACAAAATTAAACATTAAATTTCAAAACCATATTTTGAAATTATGTTCTTTGTAAAATTTTAATTAAGTTTGCTTTAAACAATGCTGATAAATGATGCCGGGTTAAGCACAGCTCTGATTTAACATATTATTGGTAATGTTATTCAAAATGGGATTTCCTGTTTGCGCTTTATATTAGAGTTAGTTAGTTAGGTACAAAGATTAACTAGGCTATTTAAATTTTTTTTTATAAAATTGAAGTAAATAATGGGGCTTAACGCCAATATTAACCACAACAAAAAACGTTCTAAAATCTAATATTTATAATTTATATATTTGGCAATGACATATTATAAATTAAGCAAAAAATCAAAGTCCTCACCACTATCATAAAAAACCGGTTATATTTTCTACGATAAGTCAATTTTTGATATGTATATACCGAGTCAATACGGTTGTTATCAATATTGTCCAATTTATAAACACCTTAAACAAATGTGTAATTATTTAATTAGCAGCTATTATCTACAAAAATTTTATTCATACCAAAAGTGTTTGTGTCATATACGTAGTATGTAAAATAGTTTTTGTTGTATGTACTTTAGACCCAACACTTTCGATAAAAATTTTTAAAAGGCCATCGCTCTTAGAATAAATTACTTAATTATTTATACAATAAAAATGAATTTATCTTAACTAATAAAAGGTGGCACACACAAAAAATGTTTGCGTTTATAGTCTAACGACGATAAGATTACAAGGCCCACATATAACGGAAATATAATTTTCAAGTACTCATGTGATGTTATAAAAATATAATTGCGCGTTGCGTTATCAGAGACCTGCTGTAAAAATATAATGCGGCCCTACCTACCTTGACTAAATGCAAGCGCGGGCACATAAATGATGATCGGCAAAAAGAGTAGCTCATCAAAAACGAACATAATTGATATGATTGTCCGTACCCATCGATTGTATCGCAACTCCAAGTACTGTTCAAAAATAAAAATGTAAATTAGTATAAAACGATTACATCAGGGTTATAAAATCAGTACCTCATACGACGATCCCAATTTTAACGATGCAAAAACTGGCACATAAACATAAGCGACCACAAAACCCATCGCAACAATTGGTATCAAAATTAATCCATACTGTGTACCAAATGTATAAATTTCTGCCGGTGTTCCAAGTATTGTTACACCCGATATATAACTCGCCACCAGACTCATAGCAACCGGAAATATTTTCAATTGTCCCGAACCTAATAAATATTCATTCATTTGGGCCGAACCAAAACTATATGATTTCCGTTTCATTTCAGGACTACTCTGTTGTTGTTGTTGTTTTGGCGGCGTCAGCACTGATCTTTTATCCAGCCGTGGTTTAATAAATCCATAGTATGCGCCACACGCTGCCGATACAATTAGCATTAGGCCAAATGCTACATAGTCGGCTATGTGAAATGTGTATTCATTTTGAAGTTCAGACATGTTGAGTAATTTATAAATGTTGGCAGTTATGCATTAAATATGAATTTTGGTCTGAAACGAGTAAAAATGTAAATTTTAGATGGCGCGAAAAAAGTAAAAGTTGTTAATATAAGATACAACATTTATCACATAAATTGTGTAAGATTATACTTGTTTGCTTTATCAACACTGATAGAGTGTGATAAAAGTCTAATTGAAATTAATTCAACCATTCTCACCGTTTTTACACACGCAATAATTAATTGCACAAAAATGTAGGCCACACCAATCACTATAGATTCACTATTAATTTCGCGATTCTTTGTAACCTTGAAATTTCAATAAATTGCAAGTTAAATGATTTCGCTGCTTAATAAATTTTGTTAGGCAATCAACTGGTGGTAACTTTCCATTCACAATCATTAAACTTTTTTATGTTCTGTGTTTTTTTATATTTTTTATGACGTCGATAAATTGAATTGATACTGCCTGTAAATAGTATATAGTATATAGTCCATAAAATCAAAACGTTTTATTACAAACTATTTTCTAATCACAACTATTTATTATGGGATATGTCATAAAAAATGTGAACAACATAAAATAAATTAAATAATCAGCTGATTTACAAAAATCCACATAGACACACACACACACACACACATGTACTTCCGACGACACCAATTATATTTGAAATTAATTAACTAATTGCAAAACTATAAATAGCACAACGTATTGTAAATATACGAAAATAAATTTTTACAACGATTGACAGTAGTTTTGCCCAAATAATGTTTCGATTTCAAAAGCTAAATACACACTGAATTGAAAAAAAAAAAATTGTTTAATGCAAAATACGAAGATGGCAACAACAACAAATATTTAGCTTCGAAGTTCAAGTTAAGCTCGCTGGTACACTTTCTATATGCATACATACACCGATATCTCATACACACATATATGTATCTGTATGGATTTAGTGTCGCGATGGCCGTAGTAAAATATTTACTGATAGTGATAAGACAAAATAATAGCGCGATTGATTAAATATAAACAAGTGCGCGATATACACCAAACAGTGCGGTAGGTTACAACTTGCGTGTATTACGTTACTTATATGCAAAATCACAACAAAACTGGATTTGTACTTTGTATTTTCGCACACTTTGGATTTCCGTGATTGCAAAATTTATTTTCTAAATTAAATTTGATTGACATGAAACGTTTTTAAATTAATGAAAACAAGGCAGAATTATTAATAGAAATTCCGTAAGAACAATGAATTTAATGGTTGGCCGTATAAGCACGTGCATTTATATAAAGTACACAAGGTTAAAATTGAGATTGTGAAAATGAATATTGGCAGTACCACAAAGGATTAATATAAACCTTCCAAATTATTCCGAAAATGCTTTACGCACTATAGAGCGAAAATGCCTCTGCATTGTTACTTTGTAGCCACAAATAACCTTTCCACTATCGTTACGGAATAAAAACCTTCAATCATCGCCACTCCGGCAATACTGAATTGCGATTAGAAGTGATTGATTTGACTGATGTTCTCAAAATTTGCACGATTAATAAGTGTTTTGTACCTTATAAGTGCTGCCAAAAACATTCGTCCCACTCGGATTTTTAAGTAGTTCGACAAAATCAAGTTTCTGAATGAATATCCCAGATGAATAATTCTCACAATGCGGGACATTAGTATTGGAGGGCGAGTAGCAGTAAGACATTGGTTGATAAAAGGAAGTCTTAGCAGCTTTCATGTTCTGAGATTAATCACATGTAAGTGCAAAAATAAACCGAAAGTCAATGTAGTACATAAATTTCTTGAATTATTAGGTGTTGTTGATTTTTCCAGGGTCATTAGTATGAGCGATCCAGCTTTTGCTACTAAATTATTTTTAGAAATTTGGAATATTGTATTATCAGCTTGTTTGGAATTAAATGTAACACGCAGCAGTAGAAAGCCGTGGATTTCTATAACATTGCTGAAATCGTAAAAACTGGTTGTTGAAAAAGCTAAGCGATTAAATGAAAATAGACATTTTCAGCAGTACGTTGATAAGTATGTTGCTCAAGTGAAATAAAAAGTTGAAGATGCTCGAGAGGCCTACTATAATAAGAAGTTTGACAACTGTGGTAATAACCCCAAACATAATTGGCGTACTTGTACGATCGGGTCATAACTTCAACCAAACTCTAAAACCACACACACACGAAGGAATGTAAAATTAAATGAAATATGGCTATTTTGTATTTTTTCACAGTCGATAACCGATACCGCTGAAGAATAACCAACAATTTCTTGGATAAATCTCATAATTATGGTTAAACGGGTGGCGTGGTTAACTATAGATGGCTCTGGTTTGAATTACTTTTAGTATCGGTCACTATGTAAATTGCGCGCGTTGGTCAAATAAAAAAATAAAATGAGAGAGATTTTTTTTTTTCTTTGGAGGAGTGGAGTTTTTGTTTTCGGAGCGATCGCATCAAAAAAATCGGTTGTTTGAAAATTTATAAAAAAATCAAAACAAAAACAAAGATATTTAATAGATTAATAAATTAAATAATTAATACAAAAAGAAGAAAACCAAAAACGTAAAAAGTACCAAAAAATGTCGGACTAAAATTTAAGAAAGATACCCGAATTTTGGGACAACCTAATTTATATACGGCATTAGGATAAAATAATAAAGTAAGTGCGTGTGTGCTGTGTATCCAATAAAACAAGAGATACGTGTGGAATTCACATACTTTAACCACACGATACAAACAAAAAAAAGAGAGAAAACAACAACAAAATCCTAAAGATATATAAAGATAATACAGTGGCACGAAAGAACGGAAGAAAACCAAGGAGAGTTATCGCTTCAGCACAAAATAAAAATAATTAATGGTAACGGAAATAAAGCACCTCTTGTTCGTACAAAAGTTCTGTTTTTTATTTCATCTTCTTATTTGACAGCGATTAATGCGTTCGGTTTCTTATTAATAGGAATGTCCATCCCTAGATGGCATTAGTTAAAGGAAAGGGAAATAATATATTTAGTAATACTATCGAACTACAGATGGCATTAATTTAATATTTATATAATTCAAATAATGTCCGTTGGTTCACCTCCATTACGGTGGCCGTAACATCCTGGCCGGCTAAACGAACAAGATAACCCCTGGTGGTTCCCGTTGCCATGTCGAATAATTCTTTTAGCCAATTCTAATGCAACTAGGCGGTACAACATGCTCTTTTCTTATACAAATTTTCATAATCAATATCCAGCATTTGCTCTAGGACACTGGGAAAACCTTAGGGAAAACTTCCATTAAAAAACCCTAAGGACTGCTTCTTTCTCCATCGGTAGTAAACATAATTGATTGATCGGTCGTACTAATTTGCCTTTCTTCAGTGGTAGTAAACATGATTGATTGATATTTGCCTTTCTCCGTCTTTACCTTGCATATTCTTGCTTTGCCATCTCGTCCAATAAATACTTCGATAATTCTGGACACCATCCATTGACTAGGTGGCGTTATTTTACTTTTACAACATTGCCCTTCCCATGACCATTCAAGTCATTTCTCTTCAAATTCCCATCGCCCCTTTGATTTGACATCCAAAAACTTCCAGAGTTGGTCCAGTGTTGGCAGGCGGCCTTCACCATCCTGATTACGATATTGCTCCCATGCATCCAATGTGTACTTAGGTAACCGAAGTTTTGCGTAATGGATCCAAATTTGATCCTACAATTGCTCCGGCTTTGCAATAGTCTCCAAATGTCTGATTCCACCATTTAAGGAGTCTAGTATCACCCGCAAAGAATCATGAGTTTCACAATCCTGGTTTTTAACAGCATACATTCTTCCCAATATGCTATGGATAACATGATAATTGTCATTGTATGCTTTCATCATAATTTCCCATGCTGCTTCATAATTGTCACGCGTAAGTTGCGATGGATCCAATGTCAACGCAACCTTCCCTACACAGGCCTCCTCCTGTAAATAAAGCAGCTTGGTGACTGGGTCATAGCTCTTATCATGGACCTCAGCCAAGAACAAATCCCAAAATGCCGGCCATTCGGCTGGATTCACATTAAACTTCCCTATCCGATCTCTGTAAACTTTTCCTGTCGAGCAACTACCACCTTGCCCAATACCAACTTGCTTACCGATCCTATCCTGAATTTTACCCATTGCAGACATAAATCTTCCTTCTAATTCAATGTAAACGCCGCTCGTGACCAAGATGTTTCCTTGTCGATACCGCAAGTCTGTTTTCTCGAATAATTCGAAATGTTGCCTCAGTCTTTCTTGACGTATATTCAATTCGATAACCGTCAATATTTGAAAACCTTCCTCATTCGATATGTTGAATATGTTGCTCTCTTAGAACATATAGAGTTTTCCCAATAGGAATGATACAATTTAAAATGGTTATATTGGCAAATCTACATATTATTTTTGACATTTCTTATGTCATTTGTGTTCAGTAGGTTATGCCATTTAATCATGGAAAGATACACGCTTCAACAACGTTTAGAAATTGTTAAATTGTTTTATCAAAATCAGTGAATCAAAACGATGAACATTTTTAACGACAAATTTTATTCAGTGATGAAGCTCATTTTTGTTAAATGGTTATGTAAACAAACAGAATTGCAGAATTTGGAGTGATGAAAATCCACACGAAACTGTTCAGACACCATTACATCCAGATAAAGTCACTGTGTGGTGTGCAATTCATGCTGGAGAAATTATAGGCCCATATGTCTTTGAAGAAAACGGTCGAAGAGTAACAGTCAATGGAGAACGAACAATGTTAGATGATTTTTTTTTTCCTGCTGTTGTTGAGAGTAATCTGGAAGATATGTGGTTTCAACAAGACGGTGCCTCCTGCCACACAGCCACCTTAACAATCGATTTATTGAAAACAAAATTTGGTAATGAAATTATCTCAAGATTTGGACCAGTTAATTATCCTCCCAGGTCGTGTGATTTAACACCTTGTGATTTCTTTCTTTGGGGATATGTTAAGTCACTTGTTTATGTTGATAATCCAATAACAATTGAGCAATTAAAAATCAACATTGATGAAATACAGCCAAACTTATGTGAAAAAGTGATGATAAATTAGGCTGACAGAATGCAGTACGTACGGAGAAGTCGTATAGTGTAACCTTTCAAATAAAAAAAAATTTGGGCTTACTGAATAATTTATGTGTTTTTTTTTTAATTTTTAAATAGTATCATTCTTGATTCGACTGCTTGGAATTTTTCCGCGTACAGTTCTGGAGATGCTTCATCGTCCATTTTATTACTCTATAAAATTAAACTCAATAAAATATTAGTGTTAGCCAGTCCTTTTACTGGACTTCTTTACTCATAATTCCAAGACAAAACATAATTCCAAGTTAACAGAAAACAAATATTTAACCATTATAACTCAAATCATCGTGCGAAACATATAACACGAGAACAATATTCAACTTTTAAAAACTCAAAACATCGTGCGCCTCCATACGACACGACTCATCGTGCGCCTCCACACGACACGAGAACAATATTTAATTTTTAAAACTCAAAACAACGTGCGCCTTTATACGGCACGACTCATCGTGCACCTCCATACGACACGAGAACAACCATTACAACTTATCCCCCAAACCGCACGTGGATTCAATCCGATAGAGCGATCAAGCATGTGTTGCTACACAATACTGCACAATTACAATTAAGGGGTATGACAATAAATGATTAGAATAGTTACTTTACTTCCACACCGACGGTACCTAAATTTTCGTCGCCTCATTTTTATCTTTTTGCCACATTTCACTTTTTTTTTATTTATTTACCGCAATATTTTCTTTACCGTTACCCATGTTTCAATTTTTATTCTTTATCGCAATATTTTTTACACTGTAACGCGCCAAACTTGACCGTTTTCACAAAAAATCGCCAAAATACCTCGCAATAATGCCCCTTGTTCCATACAATTAGAAAATCATCTTACCTTTTCCTTTCTGATATCACTCTCAAAATTCTACAACAGCGCTCGCACTCTTTTTCCTTTTTTATATATCGCTACACGTGAATATACCGTGCCTTTTTCATTTACAACTTCGCTTCGTACAAAATAAATTTCTAGACTGAATAATCACTGTTATACTTTATTAGACTGGATAATTATACTTTATTAAACTAAATATCACCGTTAACCAATCGTTTCTCGGGTTTCTGGCACCATTGTTTGCGCTTCGCACAAAGTTAGATAATTAAAGGTAACGGAAATAAAACACCTTTTGTTCGTACAAAAGTTCTATTGCGATTGATAGTTTTTATTTCATCTTGTTATTTGACAGCGATTAATGCGTTCGGTTACTTATTAATAGGAATGCCTATCCCTAGATGGCACTAGTTAAAGGAAAGGGAAATAATATATTTAGTAATACTATCGGACAACAGATGGCATTAATTTAATATTTATAGAATTCAAATAATATCCGTTAATTCAAATAATGTCCGTTGTTCATCTCCATTACGGTGGCCGTAATACGGAGTGCTACATCAAAGTGAGAGTATTTTTGGTGTGGTGCAATAACCAACACGCAGCCGAATTATCTAGATACGGGACAATACAATCACATAATTAGCGGTGTTTGAAAAGAGCGAATTACAGCACTATTACGCGCAACGAAGCTATCAAGGCGTTCCGGTGTATATAAGAGAAAAGCAACCCATTCCTAGCGGTAATAATAAAAGATTAGCAACGGGTTCAGCCATGTTAGCAACAGCGAAGTAGTTTATTGTTGGGTATAACCATTTATTTGTTATATTCATTTCGGTAATGTAGCCTACTAATCAAATAGATTTTTTTCTAGTTTTATTTCTTAACGGGCTGCCATGAGCAGACATTTCTGTATTGATTTTTTTTTTACAGGTGATCGAAACACGCAGAGCTCTGAGTCCTCGTCAGTCGAACCAATAAGCTGCATATTATTCGAGTGGTGGTATCAATCAGTTTGATTAGATTAGATAGTTTTTTTTTTCTTTTGCACAGTAACGTACCGTTAATCATAATTTTGATGTAATTGTTTATTTTATTTATGCATAAATATAAGTTATGTTAATGTTATTGGTTATAACAACAAAATCAAATATTTAAAATGACCGTTTAAAGGAACTTTTCACTATCGAGAGAGAAGGGTCTTGTCACGTGTGTGTGTGTGGGTGTGTTAGAGGTAAGTTAATCCGCAAACAAATTTTTTTTTTGACCAAATTTCCACCCCAGACTGAGTGTAAGCCGGATAAATGCTGCAGATGGTGACTTCTGGATGTTCTGATAACGTGTGACCGCAAGGTCATTGCGTTACTTACTAATAATGATATGTATATATTCGGAAGCAAGATCTCTGAGAAGTACATTAGCTCCATTATTTCTAGTGATGGTGATATGTTGACAAATTCTTCAGATATTTCTAATGAGTTTAGTAATTTCTTTGGCAATGTGGCTTCAAACCTCAAATCTGGTGTTCCTAATATTAAGCGTAATTTGGAGATCTTCGATAATTTGTATGTCAAGGAATCATTTTTCTTCCATCCAATTGATGAATATGAGATCGAGTTGGCCGTTCACTCTCTGAAATGTAACTACACCCAAGATATCTTTGGAATTAGTAACCATTTATTAGAGAAGGTTGCAAATGCAAATTTTGAAAACTGCTGAAGCCTTACCACTTTATAAGAAAGGTTCCCGTTCTTATCTGAACAACTATAGGCCAATTGCGTTGCAACCTGTTTTATTCAAGATCCTTGAGAAAGTTATGAAATTAAGGATGGTTGCATTGATGGATAAACATAATATGATAAGTAATTGCGAGCATGGATTCAGACGTAAATTTTCTACTGAATCAACCTTAATTGAATTCCTTAATACAGTTCAAATGTCACTGAATAATTCTCATTCTTGTGCAGGTCTTTTTATTGATATAATAAAAGGCCTTTGATATGGTTGATCACCATATCCTTTTGCATAAAATTGGTTTTCGGGGTATTATTAATGCGTGGTTTGAATAATATTTGTAGTAAACGTAAATGATGCTAAAAGTAATCCGTATGTTTTAAACGTTGGTGTTCCTCAATACGTTACGGTATATATAACGGTCCCTAATATCTCTAAAGTTAGGTTGCAGTACATGTGATTGCTGTGCCAACATAAATTTAGTTTGCTTGATTATTTTTATAAATTTCAATGTTTTTGAAAATAAAATTACAAATCAGCGAATTCTGAGTCAAAAAAATCCAAAATCTGTAATTTTATTCCGATTACGGTTCTTGATACCTCTAAATATAGGTTTCGGAACCTGTAATTGTTGTACCAAAGCGTATTCAGATTGCTTGGTTATTTCCGTATGATTCGTTGTGTTTGAAAATCACCTTACAAATCAGCGAATTATAAGCAAACAAAATACAAAATCCGTAACTGTGTTCCGATTGCGGTTCCTAATACCTCTAAAGTTAGATTTTAGTACCTGTGATTGTTGTGCCAACGTACATTTAGTTTGCTTGATTATTTTCATACATTTCGATGTTTTTTGAAAATCACCTTACAGCGAATTCTGAGCCAAAAATATTTAAAACAGCTCAGAATAACTCAAGGTAACTTCAAACTCAAATCTCAACTCAAACTCTAAATAAATCCTCAAACCAAGCCCTCAACTTACCCCCAAACTCATCGCCCAAGCATACTCCCAAATCAACATAGCCTGAAAAACTACATGCGTACACGAATTCAACTCAAATTCAAGCTAACTCTAACTCAACGCTCAATTTAACCTCCAAATAAATTCCAAACTGAAGTGCTCACTCAACCCTAACAAAACCTCAACTGATGTCCAACTCAAATCGAGCTCCAACCCAATCCTCAACTCAACTCAAACTCAACCTCCAACTCAACGCTCAACTGACGTCAAATAAATAAACAACTGAAGCTCTATTCAACCCCAAATCAACCTCAGCTAGACTCCAAATCAACCCTCAACTCCCTACTCAAAGCTCAAAACAATTCTTAAAGCACACGGTCTGAAAAACTCATGCGCTCATGAACTCAACCCAAATTATTCCCCAACCATAGACATTCATAATAGATCTCTCATTTGACTAAAAACACAAAATAAAAATAAAAATTTTCCATTCAAATTTTATCTATATATTGCATATACGTATTATATTTGCAACGCATTCTAAAATCATTGCCTTATAAAATACACAACACAACGATACATTGGAATTATCAGAAGTTTTTGTTTTTTTCCTTTAGTTACTATGAAATGAGAAATCTAGTATGAATGTCTATGCCCCAACTGAACCGTTGACTGAACCTTAAAACAACTCCAAAGACCCTAACTCAATCTTTAACCCCAACCAATATTGAACACCAAAACCCAACGCTCAACTCAACTACCAAATCAACATGGTCTGAAAAACTACATGCGTGTGCACACCCCAACTCAAGGACAACTCAACCCCAAATCAACCTACATTCTATACATCGAGCGCCAATTCGACCCCAAACTCAACGTCCATCTTAATCCTATCTCCCAGCATAGCTAAGTGGCTTTAACGCCTGCATGACTTGAAATGGTTAACGGGGATCGAAAACCACGTGGAAACTCCTAAGGAATGTACCCGAACCTCTTGACGTATAGGTTCCAAACGTGTTTCAGTTCTCCGACTTGACCAGAGAAACAGAATGGTGAAAAGAAACCTAAATCGAGATAAAGTGGACTCAGGGACCTTCAAAACGCCGAGGAAAGTGGTTGTGGACAAATACAACTTTTAAACAATTTTTGGCAGAATTTCCAACTTAAAATAACAAAGCGTTACACCAGATCTTCCTCAATCTTCTTCAACATTTGCCTCAGAACTGCAGAAATCTGAATGCTCATTTAATTGCGGAGTTAGAATTGCGTTCAGCACGATGCACGAAGAGATGCTTCTTACAGAATCTCTCAAAATCTTTAAATTGTGAAAGCTGTTAGAGGATCACATACAAAACGATTTGACAACCGTGAATCGCTACCTTTGCTACATATTTTTCTAATGTGCCATTGAATCTTTCCACCATACCATCCGACTGAGGATGCAACGGCGTCGTTCTTGTTTTATGTACAACGCTGACATTTCTTGAAATACCACCGATTCGAAACCCGTTTCTCCATCGACACTTCAAATATGCTAATCGGTTGTTAATCAACATCCAATCCAATTTCCTCGAATGGTACCCGGCGTTACATTGTTGCATGATTTCATTGATAATTTATGCGGGTCCCTTTACCGCCGCAAATCAGTACATTTTGTGGCCCCACTCTATCATCGACTGTCTACATCTGTCGGAAATACTGTCTTCCAGTAGAATCGTTCAAGTAATTTAGATAGTCTTTTATTAAAACCTAGGTGGCATCCACTTACTCCTCCGTAATACACCTTCAGGATTTCGACAATTCGGCTCTTTGGTGCAACTATCAACAATTGCTTCACTTGATATTCCTTATTAATTTTAGGTATTCATTCTCGAAGTGGGGACTAACCCATTGAACAATAAGCCTTGAAAACAGGGTTTTGTCTGTGATCTCACTCCAAGTGAACCAGTGCACCTTTTTTTTAAATCCCTTGATTAGCAGCCATTAAATCTGTGTCTCTTTTAGACACAATTGCCCCTTTTTGATAATTTCATCAGACCGCTCCTAGTCATAAGCCTAACGTCGATAATGTCGTCTTTTCCTTCAATATCCATCGTTCTACTGGTCCCTCCGGATCCTTTAATTCTAGCAGCCGCTGCAAAGCTACATGATCCAATTTGTAATAATACTCCCCGTATACCATCATTACTTGCATCGGTATCCAAAATACATTTCACGTTAGGTAAAGGGTAACCAAGGACTGGCGCGATGCTTAATCGTTTTTTGGCCTGACGGGCATGCTTCTAATTTTTCTTTACCACCTTTAGTCGGCAAATCACGCTATTCCGATTCCTTCTTCAACTCCGAAATCAATAACTTAGATAAAATCAGTTTTTTTGCTATCAACAATTGTGATATTTTCGCTTTAACAGTTAAGGTTCGAAACACCGTGTGCTAATTAGATGTGCCAAAATGGATCGAGATCCAATACTCGAAGGAGCATACACGTACTAAATAAACCATTATAAGAAAAAGGTTATACTGGAGTTCTCACCAAAGAGGAAATATCAATTGAAACGCTACGAACATGATAACCGGGGAAACTAAGACTAGTTTTTGTCGCAAAAGCCAAAGTCAACGGAATTAGTTCGAATAATTTACTGATGCCTAGCCCGGATAAACTGGTGTCTCTTTTGGCAGTACTGCCGAGGTTTCGTAGAGAGAAAATTGCATTCATTGCAGACATAGTGGAGATATTCCACCAGGTGAAGATTAAACAAGATAGACAGCCGCAGAGATTTTGACGTAGGACTACGTCTTTGTTTTCATTATATATGGGGGGTAAACCAAAATTTTAATGTGATGACGCGCGTCACGGAATTGACGTACATATTTAGGAAATTTATTTGATTAAAGCAATGTCTCTGGATATATATATATATATATATATATATATATATATATATATATATATATATATATATATATATATATATGTAATGTTTTAAAAACTGTAAAATCCAAACCAAGTTAAATAAACATTTTTGGATTGAAAAAAAAAATGTAAACTAATTTTTAATATGTATTTTAACTTCAATTTTAATTAAATAGTGATGAACTTGATCAAACATGCCGCACGCCATATTGATTTAAAGCTATAAAATAAAAATAAAAATGTTCAAAAATTTTTTATTTTCATTATGTTAAATATTGCGTTAATTTTTTGAATTTATATGCTGTACAACCTATGCAATCCTAGAAAAATGTATTGTCGCCAGGATCAGACCGAAAAATGTTTAGGTTTTTGAGTTATGGGATTTCAAAGTTTCCAAGTGATCGGAAACTAATTAGATTAATACGTCATTTGAATCGTCAATATTTAAAAATAAATTATATCTAGTATGCTTTTGTTAATAGCAAGATATTTCCATTTCTGTGTCATTGACATTTCTGTGACGTTTTATTTACATTTTGTGACATTTTAATGATTGAAATTTCAACGATATATTGATCGATACAATATTTGTGAATTGCTTTATTAAAATCGGGTTTAAAGGTATTATTTCTGAGCAATAAATTCTCTTAGTATAAGGTCGTATGTAAATCTTAATAGCAAATTGTTATGGGATGCCATTATGGTGGAGCAAGTTTTGGAGAAAAGCGCTGGGAGATACATAAAATGAAATGGTATGTGACGAGAGGTGGGATTCGGTGCCAAAAAAAAAATGTACGTTAATTCTGATTTTGTATTATTTATGTTTTACTATTTTGTATTCTTGAATGATCCACGATAATGCCAAGCACTGAGTGAATAATCATATCGGTCAATTCTGACGTTTCTCACATATGTAAGTTGCTTTCACAAGCACCATAATACAATACCGAACTGGATTACAAAATCCGAAAAATGGTCGTGTGGAATGTGCAAATCTAATACCGAAGTGGATTATCAAATACACTTTATAATTCGGTATTTTGTAATCCACTGCGGTACTGAATTACCGTGTGAAAAGAATGACAGATATTAATCTCAAAACTGAATATGTTTTTTGAATTTTGATTAATTAATGTCTTAATTATTATTTTTTAAGTTGAATTTGAAAAGTTTATCGAAAATTATTTATTTTTTATTTAATTAAATTCATATTTTAGAAATATGTAATTGATTTTTATCTTGTTTACAAATACATTTTTGACATATAGACATATGAAAGCGAATTATCAAATTCACTTCGGTAGTAGATTATGGTGCGTGTGAAAGCGACTATAGGCGTGTTTTCCATGAGAACTGCACTAGAACTCGATAAACTTTAAATTCCTTTTATTGTAAGTAAACCGAAATAAAAAATAAATTCATAAAGCGCGAATGTGTAGTGCATTTAACATAAATACATATTTTAAGCTGTTACAGCAATAAATAATTACAATTATAGCTTATTTTTTAGTTACACTTGATAAACCCATGAATTTATCGAGTGCAGTCGCGTGTAATGACGTCACCTAAAAATCAGAAAATATTGATGAAATAACTTAAGGGGGAAATTTTTAAACTTAAAATATGTATTTATGCTAAATACACTACATATTCGCGCTTTATGAATTTATTTTTGTTCGGTTTACTTAGAATAAAATGAATTTAAAGTTTATCGAGTTCTAGTGCAGTTCTCATGGAAAACACGGCTTATAATACTGTCGGATTTTCAACAGTATACTAGAGATGTATAACTGGATCTAATTGTTACAGGTCTAACAAGGGAACCTTTTGAACTGTCAAATTCAAAAAATTATAAAAACTGTTCTAAGTTGTACTCTTTGATACATTAACGAAACCTCTTAATTAACCTCAAAAAGTGTTTTTTTTCGGTAGGTATATCTCGACTTCGACAAATTGGTAATTATTTCTCATAAAAAGAACAAAATTCATAGTAAATTAAATTATAAAGGTTGCATCTCTATTTTTTAGGGAATGAAATTACCTTTTTTTCGCAAATTAAGGGGTGGTTTTAATGCCTAAATAGGGCTTGGTTGCCGATAAGAAAAATGGTTTTGTTAAGGTCTCACAGAATACTATAACTTAGAATAGTTTTTATAATTTTTTGAATTTGGCAACCCAAAGCTGTGATTTGGCGGCATGAGTAGAAAATTTATATTGTCGTGACCAATTGTGATATTGGGCAAGAGGTCTCCAAATTTAAGAAAATGCCTGTGCAAAACTAACAGAAGATGACAGAATCAATTAATAATTGACGGTAATTGATAATCAACGGTTTTGTTTTTAATTTATAACTTCTAAATTTTGGTTTCATTTAAACTGTACAAATAAAGTTTTCTCAATTTTACGTAGTCCTACGTTAATAGGTCGTGTCTCGGATACAAGCTCGTCGGTTTTTTGTGGAGAGGTTTTTATCGAGATCAAACAAGACAACAGAAATGCCCAAAAGTTTGAAAAGGATTATCTTCAAGCAGTAAGTGCAATAATCAATCAAATGTCTGTTGACGATTACTTGAGAAGCGCAGCTGACGAGGAGAAATCTATAAAATTGATAAAATATGTTATTCATGTCAACCAACAAGGAGGGTTTGCGTTTCATGGTCGGACTTATAATAATCGGGAATTATTAGAAGCCACTCCCCAAGAATATACATCAAATAAAATAAAAAGTTTGGAGTCAAAAGAAGAGCTATCCACGAGAAGAGTACTCGGATTATTTTGGGGCCCGAATTCAGACTGTTTTTTGTAACTTCCCGAAAATCACGAAAGAATTCCTAGATGGAACAAAGAGTCCCAATACAAGACAAATTCTACATGTCGTTATGCCAGTGTATAACCCACCAGAATTTCTAGCTAAGTCCATCGTGCGTGGAAGGCTTGATGCTGGTGATTTGTTGTTGGATGAGACGATGTAATTGACTTCGGAGCCTATGATAAGTGGTTGTTATTGCTAGAAATTCTAAAGACGATCACAGCTGATGTGAAAATACCACGGTGGTATTTCTCTGAAGGTGCAATTTCGGAACCAATGTAGCTACAGGTGTTTGTCGACGCTAGTGGCGTATTTCCGTTCAGGAGCAGAGGGATGCATAGTGACATCGTTGAGTCATCTGCTGACCTTGCCACCCTCTCTGGACGGAAAAGGAATTATCAGGATTCAGGATGCAAGGACGTACCCAGAATGCTGATGCATTGCAGTTAGAGCAGATACGCCCAATTATTTTGTATTCTAAGAAAAGATGAAGCACCAAGGTCAAGAAACTGTTAACAACGAATTGAAGCAATGCTATTAATCCTGAACATATACAGCAGTGAAAAGAGCTTGGGCAACACGCGGAGTGTGTCAAATGTACAGAACAAATCCGAAGATTCTAAATATGGGAGATCTTCTAGCAGAGGGAGTAACCAGGCAAAGCAGATCGTTTATGCTTACTGGAGCTGACTATTTCCGGCCTATAACTGTGGCTCTCAAACAGAGTACTGAAAAACGAGGTACCCATGACTAAAGATTAAGATGTACTCACCCCGAAATATTTCTTGCTTGAAAATTCTGGAGGAGTGTAGGGATAGTTTGACGACCGAGATTTATGCCTAAAGAAACAATGGAAAGTATGCCATAGAAAGGAGTAGACCTCTAAATGCTAAAAGGTTCAAACCTATCAATATGGCGGAGCCTTATGAACTTGTGCTAACCTGTCTACAGAAGTACAAACTAAATATCAAAAATAGAATTTGAAGACTGAACTACCATACCCTTATAATCCTATTCCTCTTTTCATTCCTTCCGTGCTGTTATATTCCTTTGATAATGCAATACAAATGTTGTTGCGAACTTTTCTCTTTTCGGATCAGTTTTGCAGAATCAAAAACTTTTTGACTGGGCTGCAGGGGTGACTTTAGTTTAAGGAATCTCCAGCAGCTGCTAAAGATAAAGGAAATCCGCATACTTATTGATCTCAGAAATATACGGAAGGTGACTAATGTAGCCTTAGATGATATTATTCGAGCAAAAGTTAAAATCTTGGAAATTCTTGGATTATATAAATTCAGAATTTTCTGTTTTCTGTAATGTCTTCTATTTAATAATTTTGTTCAAAATAGATACCTTGCTAGATCATACTATATATACTGAGACTTCTAAACTTTAATTCCACAATTTTAAAGTAAAATGTAAATTTTCGAAATTTCCAAAATTCTGAAAATCGTAATCTTAAAATTTTGAAATGTCTCCCTGAATTCTTTGAAATTTTTATTTTCCACATTACCAATTTACAAAATTCAGAATCATAATTCTGATAATTCCGAAAGCTCAAGAAAATAACTCAGTCAATTCTGAAAACGTTAAAAGTTTTCGAATTTTGGTGATTAATTATCATATGAGTATAGAAATTTTTAATTTTTTAAAAAATTTCAAAAGTTGATGTTAAATCCGGAGAATTTTACTGAATTTTTAGAAATTAAGAATTTTAATTATTAACCTCTAAAAAAAGTTTAAAAGTTTAAAGTTACAAAGCAAACTGTAAATTTTGAAATTTCAAAAGTTTTTGAAAATCTTTACGTTAAAATTTGGTAATTTAAATTTATTTTATTTTTTAGTTCAAGGAAATCCGAAACTAAATAATTCTGAGAACGTTAAAATTTTTCAAATTTTGCCCAGTTTACATGGTATAGAAATTTTTAAATATAAACAATTTTCAAAATTTGATTTTAGACCTTGAGAATTGTACTAAATAATTGTACTGAATTTTTTAAAATGGTGAATTTTTAAATTATTAACCTCTAAATAAATGTTAAAGCAAAACATAAATTTTCAAAATTTTCAAAATTCTGAAAATCTTTACGTTAAAATTTTGTAATTTAATTGTATGTTCTATTATACTACGTATGTTCTGTATGTATACCTGTCCCTCAATAGTTTGAAAATTTTAATTTTTCAGATTACCAATTTACAAAATTCAGAATTAAAATTCTGATAATTCCGAAAATTTAATAAAATCTGAAACTAAATCATTTCTGAAAACGTTAAGTTTTCGAATTTTGGTCATTCTCTCATGGTATAGAATTTCCAAATTTTTAAAAATATCGAATTTTCAATTGTTAACTAATGCAGAATACGGATGCGGACAAGAATTGGACTGATGCGCAGTTTGAGCTACACATAAAAATCGAAAAGCAGGCGAAATGCAAAAAATGTTGGCTGCATTTTTATGCGACCGGCAAGTTGACTGCAACTTTGTAAGACATATGTCATTTATCTACTTTTATAATTTCCCGTGATTATGAATAATTGAGAGAAATCGTGTTTTTTTATTTTATTTCGCCAACAATCCTACTAATATAATATTTGTGAAAGTGCGTTTGTTTGTTGCTCAATCACGCCAAAACGGCTGAACCGATTTTGATGAAGCGTCTACAATTGGATAGGTTTTATGGCCGAGAGTAACATAGGCTATGTCAGTCCACAGTACACATATATTATACACATATATATTATGTGTACTGTGATGTCAGTCATATCCCTATTTTATGAGGGTGGCTGAGCAGTGTTAAAACATGTTGTTTTCAAAGCATTCTACATGTAGCAAATCAAAGACCAATTTCCGATTTCGTTATTTTGTTTTTGTTTTGAAGTGAAATACTCCTATACCGAGGGTAACTTGGATTTGAAATAAAAATAAACAAAGACTATATTCGTCATGATATAGTTCGGCAGTCATAGACAGTTTGCTATGGGACGAATAATGAATGAATGTCCATTCTGTAAAGCAATGATGTGAAAAGAAGAGACACCAGGAATGTGTTGCAGTGAGGGTAAAGTTTCTATTCCTGCTATAGAAGAACCAGTCGAGCCATTGAGGACTCTATTATTGAATCGAACATGTTTTCACATGACGTCTTTCGGAGCAGATAAAATTAATACAATGTTGATTTTTCACCAATTCTTCCCGCATCAAATCTGCAATCGTATTTTTTAGAAATTTATGTTATCAGAACGAGGATGCACAAATGAGTAGATATTGCCGGGTTATTAAAGATGTCGAACGAGAAAGCGTTGAAAAAAATCAGAAAGTTCTGCATGATAACAACCAACTAGTGCACTGTTTTAAAACTGCTCCGCGGAGCATATACAAAGGAAGTAGCAGCTGTGGTTGTAGGCAATCAGTATTAGAGGTATCAGAGGTATCGACAAACTGGAGGAACTGGGAAAAACTGAGAAATTTGCTGCTGGCTCAAGTTCGTAAGCTGCATTGCTGCCACGCTACTTAACGGTGGACGCACTGCACTGCCCACTTGATCCTAAACTACCACTCAATTTGGCAAAGGAGGAAACTTCAATGTGTAACATCCACAAAATTAGCAGCCGAAGCCGAGGGAGAATGCTGCGACAGTGTAAATTATCACGCCCTGGATCGAAGTCTGCAGAATATGAATGTCAACTGAAGCCTAATGGGTTGTCCTGTTAGCAGGCGACTTTCGGCAAATATTACCAGTCATTTCTAGGAGAAACCCCGCGGACGAGATGAACGCTTGCTTGAAGGCATCTCCACTCTTGTACCGTGTATAAAACCATGCTTAACCACCAACATGCGAGTGCAACTCTTCAATGACCCGGAACCGGGTGAATATGCAGTCAAATATCTAAAAAATAGGCCAAGAAGGACTCGATACAGAAACTGATGGTAAAATCCATTTCACGAATCATTTTTGGAATGTTGTGAATTCAGAGGAGGAACTCATTGCAAAATTTTTGAAAATTTTGAAGGAAACATGCACTCTGAGAATTGATTATGTGAAAGAGAAATATTGGCACCCAAAAATAAAACGGTTGCTGAAATAAGCAAAAACAATTTGAATGTAGTGTCAGAAGAAGGTACAAAATATGCTTCCAATTTACTGAAAAAATCTGGCGTAACACACAGAATTCATTTAAAAGGGGTGTGCCGGTTTTATTAATACACAGTATCGATGCACCAAGGCTGTGTAATGGAAGCAAGATTATTTATCACTCAACTTGATAGGAATGTCGTAATAGCCACTATTATGACCGAGGCAGCTAAAGGAGGGTTCTCAATCCATGCATATAAATTATACCCAACAATCTACCATTTCAGTTCAAACGCTTACAGTTCTCCTTGAAAATAGCGTTCGCGATGACAGTAAACAAATCCCAGGGACAAACTGTTGAATTTATTCTATCAACGTAGCCAAGTTCGGGTTCATCGTGTGTGTTTTGTTTTTTCTTTTTTGGTTAGTCAGTTGATAAAATTCTCTCATATATGTATGTAACCTCAATAATTCAATTTGAAGAAAAATAAATATAATTTAATTTGTTTGAATAATTAAGCAAAGTTATTAATTGAAATATAGAATATTATTAATACAAACAATGAAGGTGGCTGGTTTGCACCTAGGATTGCTTTAGTTTTCTCATGGGCAACGTAACCTCCACGTATTGGCCGAAAATGAATAAACACAAAATGTAGCTTACATTTTGAATAATCGAGAATTTTGGAGACTACCGAAGTTTGTCTATTGTTTACTTTAGTCAATGTTTATTAAGCGGGTATTTCGGCTAGAAACAATAAAAAAAAATTTATAATATTTAAATACGACGCAGAACTTGGCAGACAGTTAATAAAGATGCCCATGCCCATCAACTCCAATATATGTGTATAAAATGCAATGTAACTCCAAAAAATGACCCCATCAACAAGGACCTACATTCTAAATTGAATCGCTGGAACCACCTTATACTACAAATCCATTGACAGTGTCTCAGAAACAACAACAAATAGGTTTCTATCTGACAGAGTCTCTCAATTTATTGAAGCCACAAGAAGCAATAACCTAAATAGATTAAAATAAATTTACCGTGAAATTACAGGAAATTTAGAAAATTTCTTCGCCCAAGACTGTGTATACATTACTTCCGGGTACTCCGCTAGTAATGTATAAAATTGAATTTTTTCAACAACAAAAAATTGACATTTATAGTTTTGTGTAAATCTTAATTTTTGACCGACTTGCTGCATAAACTGCGCAGCGGTTGAATTCTTGACCGCACCCTACCTGTCTTCTTTGCTATCTTTTATTTATTAGCGATTTAGAAAAATTTCAAAATTTGATTTTAAATTTCGAGAACTGATTTTAAAAAAAATTTAATTTTGAATTATTAACCTCTGAATAAAACCCTGTTAAGAATTCCAAGAATTTTTAGATATGCAACATAGAAGTCCTTATAGTTACATAAATACAGAATTTTCTGATTTCTGTACTGTCTTCCCTGTTTAGTTCAGTTCAAAATAAATACCTTGTCAGCTTATACTTTATATACATACACTACTCCAAAAAATTAAAGCAACACAAATTTTTTTCAATTTTTTTAGTGTTTTTTGAAGAGCTGTATCTTTGTAAAATACGGTCGTACAGAGATGAGAAGAAAAGCAATTTAAAGCTTCAAATCTCGAGTTTTGAGATTTTTGAGCGGAAAATTTTTGTGAGATACCGTTATCACGCAATCACAAGAAAGAGCGCGAGAAAAAAAAATTCGATTTTCTTTTTTTTTGTAACGATCCATGGGCTTGGGAAATTTTTTTTAAGTTAAACCAATGTATAAGTCGGTTAGCCTGTTAATTAGGCGTAAATTTAATTTTTTCTGTCCTTTCTATGTCAACTTTTTGCTGAGATATCTGACTTTGAATCAAAAAAGATCCTTTTGCCTTTGATCATCGATATCTCAGCAATCAATGACTACACAGTAAATTTTAGGGCAGCCTTAAAAACTTTGTAAATTTCCTACAAGACCCTTTAATGATTAGTTGAGAACAAATTTTATTTTCACCCTCAATACTGATTTGAAAAAAGTACAAAAAAACGACTTTTTGGGTTGTCTTAGTAAATCTACCGTTATTTCACAAATATTGATGAAAAGACTAATATTGTCAGGTCATTTTACAGTTTAATGTACTCCTAATAGCCCTGTATTATTTTCAAATTGATTCGTCCAACCGTTTTTTCGGACAGATTGATCAAAGTTTTACAAAACATTTAAAGGAACAAGGTATTCATCAAAATAAAAAAACGACTTTTTTCACATTTTGCGTTAGTTACTTGTTAACCCTTAATGATCGTATGATTTTTGTAATACTCGCCCATAAGAGACGGCAGAAAATTAAATAAAGTCCTGCAATATGACCAATTAATATGGAACTTGACCATTTCTTAATCGATTTTAGTGAAATTTGGTATGCGCGATGGAAATGGGCTTCTAAGATGATTCGTGGATGAAGTTCTGGAAGATGGCCAACTAGGAAGGAACTTGGCCATTTCTTATCCGATTTTGATGAAATTCAGATGTACGATGGAAATGGGATTCTAAAATGATTCGTGGATGGAGTTCTGGAAAATGGCCAACCAGGAAGGAACTTGGCCATTTTTTATCCGATTTTGATGAAATTCAGCATGTACGATGGAAATGGGATTCTAAAATGTTTTCTGGATGAAGTTCTGGGAAATGGCCAATTAGGAAGGAACTTGACCATTTCTTATCCGATTTTGATGAAATTCAGATGTACGATGGAAATGGGATTTTAAAATGATGTTTGAATGAAGTTCTGGAAAATGGCCAACTAGCAAGGAATTTGGCCATTTCAAATCCCATTTTGATGAAATTCAGCATGTACGATGGAAATGGGATTCTAAAATGATTTTTGGATGAAGTTCTGGAAAATGGCCAACTAGGAAGGAACTTGGCCATTTCTTATCCGATTTTGATGAAATTCAGCATGTACGATGGAAATGGGATCAAAGTTCTCAAATATGGCCAACTAGGATGGAACTTGGCCATTTCTTACGCGATTTTAGTGAAATTTGGTATGCACAATGGAAATGGGATTATAAAATGATTTTTGGGTAAAGTTCTGGAATATGGCCAACTAGAATGGGACTTGGCCATTTCTTACCCGATTTTGATGAAATTTGGTAGGCACCATTGAAATGGGATTCTAAAATTATTTTTGGATGAAGTTATTGGAAATGGCCAATTATTATGGAACTTGGCCATTTCTTATCTAATTTTGATGAAATTCAGCATGTCCGATGGGAATGGTATTCTTAAATGATTTTTAGATAAAATTCTAAAATATGTCCAATTAGGAAGGAACTTGGACATTTTATGTCTGATTTTGATGAAATTCAGCATGTATAATGCAAATTGGGTTTTAAAATTATGTTTAGATGAAGTTCTGGAATAAGCTGTATATGCTGGAACTTGGCCATTTTTTATCCGAGTTTAATCAAATTCAGCATGTACTATAGAAATGGAACTCTAAAATTATTTTTGGGTGAATTTATATGGTTAAGTTGGAAGGCGCTTGCCTATTCCTTAAACGATTAAAAGAAAATCGGCATGTGTATTAAAAGTGAAATTCTAAAATGGTTATTCGATGTATTTAATGATTTGTTTTATAAATTATTTTAGAATCTCAGTTTCATCGTACATTCTGAATTTCATGAAAATAATTGGCCAAATTCCAGAACTTTATCCAAGAATCATTTTCGAATCCCATTTCCATCGTACACGCTGAATTTCATCAAACATATTTATTTATTTATACAGAGAAAAGTCTACAAATTTGACTTGAATTTATAACAAACTCGGATAAGAAATGCCCAAATTCCTTCCTGGTTGGCCATTTTCCAGAACTTCATCCACGAATCATTTTAGAATCCCATTTCCACCGTACATGCTGAATTTCATCAAAATCGGATAAAAAATGGCCAAGTTCCTTCTTGGTTGGCCATTTTCCAGAACTTCATCCACGAATCATTTTAGAATCCCATTTCCATCGTACATCTGAATTTCATCAAAATCGGATAAGAAATGGCCCAGTTCCTTCCTAGTTGGCCATCTTCCAGAACTTCATCCACGAATCATCTTAGAAGCCCATTTCCATCGCGCATACCAAATTTCACTAAAATCGATTAAGAAATGGTCAAGTTCCATATTAATTGGTCATATTGCAGGACTTTATTTAATTTTCTGCCGTCTCTTATGGGCGAGTATTACAAAAATCATACGATCATTAAGGGTTAACAAGTAACTAACGCAAAATGTGAAAAAAGTCGTTTTTTTATTTTGATGAATACCTTGTTCCTTTAATTGTTTTGTAAAACTTTGATCAATCTGTCCGAAAAAACGGTTGGATGAATCAATTTGAAAATAATACAGGGCTATTAGGAGTACATTAAACTGTAAAATGACCTGGCAATATTAGTCTTTTCATCAATATTTGTGAAGTAACGGTAGATTTACTAAGCCAACCCAAAAAGTCGTTTTTTTGTACTTTTTTAAAATCAGTATTGAGGGTGAAAATAAAATTTGTTCTCAACTAATCATTAAAGGGTCTTGTAGGAAATTTACTCAAGTTTTTAAGGCTGCCCTAAAATTTACTGTAGTGTAATCATTAATGCCCAATGTTTGGCCAATTAGGATAGAACTTGGAAAATGGGATTCTAAAATAATTTTCAGATAAAGTTCTGGAATATGGTCAAGTATGTTGGAACTTATCTATTTCTCAACCAATTACAACGAACTTTGACATGTGCGTTGTGCATTAGGATGAAACTTGGTCATTTATTAACTAATAATGAAAATTCGACATGTGATGGAAATGAGATTCTAAAATTACTTTTAGATGACATTCTTGAATACGGCTAAGTAGTCGGAATGGAACTTGGCTGTTTCAACTAATTATGGTAAAATTCGAGTTGTGCAATAAAAATGATATTGTAAAATGATTTTCTAATTTAGTTCTGAATCAAACAGCTCTGAAGGTAAAACATACGAATATAGGCAAACAGCTCTGAAGGTAAAAGATACAAATATTACTGAGGATAAATCGATTCCACCAATGGGTTATATTTCAGAACTACATCTAGAAATTATTTTAGAATCCTATTTCATCGTTCTCGGTTTTTAAATGACCAAGTTCAATTCTGTTTGGCCATATTCCAGAACTTCATCAAAAAAAACATTTTGAAATATCATTTCCGTCACACTTGACGAATTTCATCATAAATGGTTAAGAAACGGTCAAATTCCAGCCATATTTCGAAACTTAATCTAAACGTAATTTTAGAATCCCATTTCCATCGCAGATATCAAATTCCACTAAAATCCGTTAAGAAATAGATAAGTTCCATTCTAATTGGCCGTTCATATAATTCGCTAATGGTTCAATTTGAAATGTAAAAGGTTTAATTTGAAGTGGGAAACCTGTGCCTGTGTGTTTGTGTTAAAACCCCGGTTTTTTTAATTTAGTTATGTATCTATCATTTTTGGGGTCCGAAAATTCCTTCTGTAAAGTACCTCTATGTACAGAAGTTCTTTCTAATAACAAACCATAAACCAGTAGTCAGTCAATTAGAACAGTTAAAATTCGTACAACAAACCATTTTAAAATTTTCATTTTAAAATAATTTTACAATTTGCTGAGGACTTTGCTCTCTGGAAGATTGCACCTTATCTTCCTGTGACTATTGAATAACCTGTTTAAATGCTCTTGCTCTATTTTCTGCAGCTCCTCCTTCATATGTTGCAAGATAATTCAAAAGGCATATACAAGCTTTTTACGACACCATTAACAGGTTCCCTGCCTATAACCGGTATAACGGTGTACCACTGGTATAACACGATGAAAAACACTCCCAGTTGCCAGTTCACCACCGGTATACTACACTAAATAATATAACAACCAGCCAGTGACCGCCGGTATACTACGCTTAATATTATTTACAGCGGCCAGGGTATCACTGGTATGCCACTCTTTATAATAAGTAATAACGGCCGTGACTGTATTTTGCATGTTACACCGGTGGCCTGGCCGCTTGTTGTATTATTTAATGTGGTACACCGGTGGTACACCGGCAGGTAACCTGTTAATAATTAAGTTAAATTATGTATAATAATCTCGTCGTCTCGCACTCATTTATTAAACGTGATTGTTACCATATTAATTTGATGACTTGATGTGCAAATTAAAAAATATCACCACCCATATTTGCGCGAACATATTTTATCACACAATGCGATCAATTTTCATCAATCGGACAACCGGCAGAAAGAAAATCAAAAATTATACACATCACATACGTTTATTTCTATTTTTAACATGACGAACTTGCATGAAGGTCAGTATTGACATTAAACAAATCGATTATCAAGAATATAATTAAATTTTGTACACATGTACTTGACGAATTTACCAAATGCATAAACGTGAATCGACCCCACTGCGAAAAAAAAAATTTTTTTTGTGGTGTACGTGCCCATACATACATATATAATGCCTCGAATTATCTAATCGATCGTGCAGTGCTATTATCGCGTAACAGTCATAATTAGTTGCAAATAATTGATAAGCCATCGCTACTAATCATGATTACACAATAATTGTACGTCCGTGTGTTTGCGTAAACAAATAAAAAAATTTAAATTGTGTACTTCATGAGGATAATAGCCAACAAAAGTTTTTTTCTTACCGCATTCAAATATAAATGAATGCGAACTTTGATTGTTGGTCGATTATTGTTATTTTGTTGTATCATGTAAACACAAATGTGTCTGAAAACAAACAAAAAATGTACAATCGGTGCGTATTTTACCAACTTTCGAATGGTTTGGACTTTGGACTATGTACTACGTCAGCTTTTTCTTTAGAGATAGTATGTAGGAATATTTTTTTTTACATTCCGCTTAAGTTATGACGTATTCTTGTGTCACAGACCTAATAAATCTAAATTAATTTTGTTGACATTTTATTTTCGATTCAATTGATTGATTGTACGAATGTTTGTTATATGTATTTGTTGGGCTAGTTTTTGCCGCTTAATTGATTTTAGTGTATATAATTAGCGCGATTTAGGAAGTTAACGAACAGATGTTCAGTATTTTTTCTATCCATATCTATCAAGAACGACCTTCAACAATTTGCAGTTATTACTGGATTACACTAAAATATTGTATCAGCATCTTCTGAGAAATATATTGCCAATTTGTGATTCTTAATTAATTAACTTGAGCTACTTAGTTCTTCTTTTTTAGCAATGAGCACTACCGTAATATACGTCGACTTAAAACTTTATTTGGTGTTGGTTTGTAGGTAACCAACTAAAATGACTTAACAGAGCGACTAAAACAACTTAACCACTTGAGTGGTATCTGGCAAAGGGATTCATGTTTTCATGACAGAGATTGGAACCGCTGCCATTCTATAGAGCGGTAGTATATTTTCAACCGATAAAATCGGTATGACATGTGGTCAAATTATTATCACGTTTAGATATTTGGAAGATTAATGCTTTAAAAAATAAATTTTTCAAATAAAAATTTAAATTTTTAACCGTAACTATATTTATTAATATTTAGTAAACATTTCTTTTGCATTTTTTAATAATTGTATCCTACTAGGCATTCCACTTATCGCATTTTTGGCTTTGATGAGTAGATCGGCGTCATTTTCCCACACTTCATTCATAGCTTCGATCAAAACTGATTTCGACACTTTTCTGCTACTTTTTGTTTAAAAACAGCCCAGATATTTTCGATAGGATTCATATCTGGGCTATTCACTGGCCAATCAAGGATTTGGATGACGTTGGTCCTTAAATATTCGATGACTTTTTTCGTACCCATTGAATTTTTCATTCATCGTCGATACCAGGTGTGATTGTAGAACAGTTAAATATTGATCCGTGTTCATTATCCCGTTTACTACATAAAGTGGGAAAAGTCCTTTCGATGACTCGAACTGGTTGTTTGACCTACTGTTGGACACAGGAAGGTAAATATTCTTCTCCTTTTGATCTACAAACGGTCCTGGACATTGGTAGTGTCGAAGTCATCATAATCTCGTCACTGAATACAACCTAATCAAGAAATAGAAAAAAAATAAAGTTGAAAGAGACATTTATTGAAAAGTGTAACTCTAAAATATTATTAAAAGAAGGACATTTTTTGTTTATACCTTTTCCTAGTCCACTCTAGACCATATAATATATCCATTTGCCCATGTTTTTCTTTGTTGTATCATCCTAGAGTTTAACTTTTGCTTCTTGCACATAGCCCAAATCCCAGATTGAAAAAGTATACGTCTCACTGTTCTCTCCGATATTTCCGCACCAATGTTACGCATTGTACCACTCAGAGACTTAATAGATAACATTCGGTCTTCTTTAGCTTTCTGCAGCAAAACCATATCCACCCGGAATTCCGGTTCTACTACTACTTTCTGGACTATTTGTGCATGCGCCTACTGGCCTATTTCCAAATACGTCGAAATTTTGGCTCTGGCTATAGTACAGATGCCTTTTGCTTTACCCATAATAAATTTCACTAATTTTACAAAAACCACTTTTACTTTCACTTTTCAAAGTCACAAACGAGAATGAAATTCTTAAGTTTTTGCCGTTTAACACACACTGCGGCCTGTGTTGCAACTGGGGGTTAAAACGGCTCCTGGTATTATCTAACAATTGATGGACCCAATGACAGGCGGTCTAGAGGATGCACTACCTTGAATCGACGATATTATCATCGGAGGCAAAGACGACAAACAGCACCGTGAGCGTCTCTTCAGCGTGATGAGCCGCATGGAAGAATACGGTTTCACTCTCAAACGATCTAAATGCTCGTTCGGTCAGAAATCCGTTGATTTCCTGAGTCACATTATCGATGAAACCGGTATCCGACCAAATCCAGCTAAGCTGGAAGTCATTCAGCAGCTGACAGCGCCATCCGACTTTATTCAACTTCACGCTTTCTTGGGCGTCGTGAACTGGTAAGGAAAAGTTATACCAAAGCTCAAGAATATGCGTGGCCCACTCGATGAACTGCTACAAGAAAGCGTCGAATATAAGTGGACTGAAGCTCGAGCCAATGCATTCATCCGGCTGAAGCAAATGCTCGCATCTGACCTGGCCCTCACACACTATGATCCAGCCAAGAAAATCATCGTCGCAGGTGACGCGTCCAGGTACGGATGCGGAGGGGTACTCATGCACCAGCTCGAGGACGGCACCAATAAGCCCGCCATGCACGTGGCAGGATCTTTCACGAAGGGTGAAAAACTACGCACAGGACACTAAGGAAATTCTATCGCTTTGTCTACGGTCGCAAGTTTGAGCTCCAGACGCATCATCAGCGGCTGCTTTGATTTTCGGAGCGAAAATCGGTATTCCAATCTATACAGCAAACCGCCTTCCAAATTAAGTATGTGGACACTAAAGGATTCGCCTATGCCCATTTTATATCCAGACTGATTGCAGCACAACTTCCGCTTGAATCTGAAGACACGATCATTGCAACGGTCCGTCCGTGACTGCTTCGCAGTTGACACCGCCAAATCGTTGCCAGTCAACTTTAGTGACATTCAAAAGGCAACCACAGAAAATGACGTACTTCAGAAGGTCGCTGATTACATCATTGATGACTGGCCACGTCAGCAAAAACAATTTTCCGACCCAGCAATAGCTAAGGGAGGAACTACATGACGGGCACCCAGGCGCTGCACGCACGAAACTGCTTGCACGAAGCAAGTTTTTCTGGCCAGGTATCGATGGAGAAATCGAGGAAACCGTGCGCCAATGCATCGATTGCGCAACCACCGCAAAGACTCCGACTAAATGCACGCTGCAAGCCTGGCCGATTCCCCGGGATCATGGTCGCGGGTCCAAGCGCTTCAACACTTACCACGGGGCGAGATACAAAGAGTTTAAAGTTGGCGATGCAATTTTCTTCAAGCTCACGCAAAATAACGACTGGAGCTGGCAGCCCGGCATGGTAGTTGAACGCCATAGCAAAATCGACTACATGGTCTTGGTACACGTCAAGACTGGCGAAAGGAAGGTCAGATGCCACGCCAATCAATTGCGAGTGCGGTTCGCCGATACGCCCGATAAGCCACCATCAGACGACGACAATGTTTTAACGGACAGTTTCGAGTTGCGACCAACGCGACGTATAGTGGAACCGATCATTGTTCCGCAATACCCACAGCTACCGCAGTCAGCCGAACCGGAGGGGGAACCCGAAACAGCACCAGAACTTGAAACAGCATCAGAACTCGAAACAGCGTCAGAGCCACCTGCGGTTTGTAGATTATGAGTTAACGCTGGCGTCCACTCTAAATGGGGAGAACTGTGAGGAATAGTAGGTCATGATAAAATACTAGGAATAGTAGGTCATGTAACAAAAACAAAAGGGTCAAGAGGAGTTGACATGTAGAAAAGGACCCGTATGCCTTATTCCTGATCGATATAACAAACCATTAAATTATATTAAAAGATACTTATTATTTCCGTACCCGTACCCTAATATCAGGAGTATCCACAAGTTAGTAAACCTGCGCTCGGCTCTCGGAGTAGAATGAAAGGGAGTCTCGGAAATTGGATCTATTTACAAGAGCTTTGAGTTTTGGCCTCAAGTCATGAAGTTTTTCGTATTCTACTACACATATTAAAGTAATTTTTAAAGCAAAGAAAAACAAAAATCGATTTTGTGAAGGTTCTAAAAATCTAAATGGTTGCCATCCCTTACTGACGTGTCAACTGTCAACTATACAAAAGGTTGCAGTTCTGGCATTGAAATCATATTACGAAGAATTTCTTATGAGGTGATAATAATTTGGCCACATCTGTTTATGGAGAAAAATACATGGAATCAAAACTTCTTTATATGGGACGGAAAGTCATGTTTTAATTTTATGATTTTTATGTTTCAATGAATTGCACTGAGTAAAAAAAATGTATAGAACATGATTTTTGTCTGGATTTCAACAAAAGAAATTTTATTAAAAAACATTTGTACAAAATTACAAGATTCTGTCAAAAATATTTATCTTAATTTTAATTGTTTACTGTTATTGCTGTTTTTGACAATTAAAGCTAAACTGCAAACTGTCAAAGATCTACAACAGCAATTTTACCAATCAATGCTGTCTTTTGCTGATCAAAAACATGGCTATTTAGAAACCTTGTCTATCAATTTTACAACGGGTAATAATAATCATATTGAAGTTAGGTTACCGAAACTAAATATACCTCAATTTGAGGGAGAGTATAAGGAAAGTTTCCGCAGCCTTCCGAGATTTATGTATATGAAACTTTTGTTCATAATAGAGACACAAAAATCAAACATTCATTAGACAGTGACGCTCAAAAGCGTGATCCGTGGTTAATCCATTGGATACTACAAAAATCAGACAAGGAGATGAAAATATCATGGGCAAAAATTTTATCGGAAAAGGATTCCTACAATAGAGGAATTTATGAAGTTTTTAGGAAAGGAATGTGACGAAATTGAGATGTTGGTAGGGCCTTCAATATCTTCTGAAGTATTATCGATGGGTCAGAAATACAAGAGCATCATGCCCAACAGAATTGCACAAGTGAATGCAGCTTCGTTGTTACAATGAACCTCACCACTTAGCGACGTGTTACAAATTAACGCAAGGAGAGAGTTTGTTGAGAATGATAGAGTTTCTTACAATTGGTTATTTAAAAACCATCATGTTAGCGTAAGTCACTCGAACTTTTGATGTAAGGAATAAGATGACATCACACATTGATGCATGATACTCAATATTATACTACCAACAGCCAAGTGAAGAGCAGCGGTATAATTTCCAGTCAGATATTAAAACTTAACCCCGTACTTTAACCCAAGAGTCAGTACTCTTCAGGTAGCTACTACCAAACTTCAAAAACACAATTCTCACTTCATACCTTCTGATCTAGCGAATTATATTCACTAAATCCAAAATCTCAAGGAAAACTCTCATTTTTGTGTGTTCCAGTCCTTTCTTGCTGAGATGTGAGTTTTATATTTAAGGATAAAGTTCATCATGGGCAACATTTAGTCACTAAAACTGGTCATCTTCCGTAGACGAGTCTATAAGTGTTCCGCTAGGTCAGCTTCCTTTAGGTTGTTTCCTTCTGTGATAGCAAACACTTATTTCAAGGCGTCTTGTCACTTATTTCAAGGCTTCCGTCGGGTGGTTCTCATAGGTTTTGCAATTACCAGACACGCTAATCTCTGGAGTTTGGCTAACTTTTCCATTGCCCTTGTTTGCTCTGTTTTCTTTAACCATACAGCAAAATGTTCCTTGACAAAAGTTAGACAAGTGCGATGGCAATTCAATTCTAAATGACTGTTCGATAAAGTCCTGGTATGTGACCAATAAGGATGGAACTTGGCTATTTCCTCGCCGAGTTTAGTGAAATTTTACAGGGATCGCCAGGTAAGACGGTACTTGTCTGTTCCTTAGCCTCTATGATGAAACTCGATATGTGCGTTGCAAATAAGTTTATAAAATTATTTTTAGATGCAGTTCTGGAATAAGGCCAACAACCCCCACTTGGTCAAAGCCATCTTCTATTTTCATAAAAGCACTAAGAGCAACACCCTTCGTGGCCAATGCTTTCTTAATGGTTTTTAAAATTTTTTGTAGTAACATGTTAGTGGATAACTTTCTGAAAACCATATTGCATTTTCCTGAGTGGCAAAGCTGGTAGCATCTCCAATGTGATGAAACTGATCGATCAGTTTGTCCATCGTCTTATGCCAAAAATATGAGACACTTATTGATCGATAGTCATCAGCGTTCATAGTGGAGCCCATCGCCAATGCCGAATTCCAATTCTCAAGATATTGAGTGAAATGTACATTTCCCCGACATAAATGTTAAGTGCAACAGCCTCACCGACCCGCTATAATTCGAATACGGCACCGCCAACGACGGTGTTAAATGCGTGATCGCCAGGTCACGATTGTCAATGTGTTGTCAAATACAAAATAGATTGATAGTTGTGCCAAATGCTTGTATCATCCAAAAGGTACCTCAACCATTTCACACATGGCATTTGGACCATCTCGATCCATTTATTAGAAGTCATCGAGGAAACTATTTTCTACTGGTAATAGTAGATGCTTTTACTAAATACATCGTCATCGAGCCTGTAAAGAATACGTCATAGCGATGTGTCATAAATAACCTAAGAAAGCTCTCCACGAATTTTGGCGTACCTAGCAGATGTTCACAGACAGAGGCTCCCCATTTACATCAACGCAACTCAGTACATAATGTGTTAAATGCTACCGCCACGCCGAGAGCAAATGGTCAGGTAGAGAGGTGCAACCGGACTTCACGCTCTGCGAACAACCACCGATGCAGATGGGGAAGATAGCTGGAAAAAGCATCTATCATCTATACAATGGGCAATTAATCACCTACCGAATGCAGCCATGAAGTTGTCACCCCAATAATTGCTCTATGGTCAAGAACCACGAAAACTTCGTTCGTTACCGAACAAAGGATATTAATGTTCCGGACGGTAGACCACGATGCAGAGGAGTATTTGCAGCCGATAGGATGAAACGAGCCGAACACCCCCCCAATTTTTAATATTGAGAACGGAACCAGCTCCAGCGAGGATTGAGGATAGCCCTCATTGTCGGGCTGACCGAATGTAAAGAATCATAAATGCACTCTACATTTGATTTGCTATAATGGAGAGCCTTAGGACTCTTTGAAATAAACTTGAACGTAGGTGTTTGTTTATTTTAAGTATAATGCCTAAAGCCGCATACTACAAAAAAAATTCAGTAACTTTTATGGTAATTTCGTAACAGAAGAACTTGACGGACATAACATTTTTTCATATAATTTGTAAATTTTTTTCCCCCCCATACCAACTTAAAAAACATAATTTTTTTTTTCTCGTATGAAAAAAAGAATTATGTTTTTTTTAAGTTGGTATGGAGGGGAAAAAAATTACCGAAAAGTTGAGAAAAGTTATGTCAAGTTCTTCTGTTGCGAAATTACCAAAAAAGTTACTGAATTTTTTTTGTAGTATGCGGCTTCAATTCCATGGGAAAAATTGACTGACAGTCAAAAAAATCGAAAAGAGAAAAATATTCTGATACCCCATATAAGAGACAAATGCAACGCTTTATTTTGTTTTTTATTTTATAGCAAGACAATTTTGCTATAAAATAAAAAACAGGTTGGCTTTGTCTCTTATATGGGGCATCAAATTATTTTTCTCTTTTCGTTTTTTTTGACTGTCAGTCAATTTTTCCCATGGAATACAGGCATAAGTAAAACCTGTATTCCATGAGAAAAATTGGCTGACAGTCAAAAAAAACGAAAAGAGAGAAATAATCTGATGCTCCATCGGTGCAGTTTTCCTTGTCTACTTTGATTTATTTTCTAGTGGTGAAATAAAGAAAAAATTGTACACTGCACCGCACGGTGCGAATTATCAAACAGACCCAAAGGCAACGTTTTTATTTTTTTTATTTTATAGCAAAACAAATTTGCTATAAAATAAAAAAACACGTTGGCTTTGTCTCTTATATGGGGTATCAGATTATTTTTCTCTTTTCGATTTTTTTGACTGTCAGTCAATTTTTCCCATGGAATACAGGCTTAAAGGATCCCATAAAGTAAGCGCAGACAATGCAAGAAACCTTATTATCCGATGTGATACAAATTTCCACCATATAGTTTGGGGAAGCACTGATAGTAACGGAAGAGGTAAGTTATTACTCAATTTATTATTACCGCAATAAGGCAGGAGGTGATTGACATCTCCCTAGTGGCTAATAATGCTAAGAAGTGAAAGACTGGAGGATGTCGTCTGAAATATTTTTCTCAGAGCGTAGACAAATTATGTGTAAAGTACAAATGATGTCGAAAACAATAGAGAATACTAAAAACGAATTGAGAGGGATGTAGTAACATTCTCAAAGTCTGTATTGAGGACCTAAGTTAGCTGCGTTACTCAAGAGGGAGCTGGAGTTCAAGCAAAAGGAAATCGAGCTTCTGAAACGGGAAATGGAATTAACAACAACACCATTACTATCCCCCGTGCTGGTTGTACCTCCGTCGAACTCAAGACCGTAGAGGCAAGCCGATACATATTCTCGTTTCAAGACATCGAAGGGTCAATGACAAAATTTTCCGGAAAAGAGGGATACTTACTTGAGAAGTGGATCCAGGACATGGAGGACGCAGCAAAAACGTACAAGTGGTTGCATATACAGATGACAACGTATGCGAACAGGCTATTGGACGGCGACGCGAAGAAGGCATTGCGGACCACAGTGCATATATCAACGTGGGAAAACCTCAAAATATTCTTGGTTAAGGAGTTCAAACCAACTCATACAAGTCAAGCAAATGGTATTGCACACGAAAGAAAAGAATGGAGGAAAGCTATATGAGCTTCCTCATATCGATGATCGTGTTGGGCAAGGCAATCGAAATGGGAGAGGAAGCAATAATTGAGTATTGCTTTGGTGGGATTTCAGATTATGACCCTAATAAAGCCACACTGTATGGGCCTACTTCAATTAACGCGTTTAGGAAAAAGTTGCTACGAAAATATAAAAAACAAAACCATAACCAAAACGATATTACCAAGTGTGCAGAAACAAGAGAGTAAAACAACAGTAAATCGGAGAACCGGGGAGAAGAGAGGAAAGTGTTACATCTGTGGTGAGGTAGAACACTCAGCAAATGTGTGCCCTCAGAAAGGAAAAGGCAACAAATGCTTTAAGTGTCAAAGATTTGGCCACATAGCGGTGAAATGTTCGGAACAAAAAGAGAAGGAAAGAGATACGATGCAGAGCGGCAAAGCAACATCAAGTCAAGGTCAAAGTACTGTATTCGCGGTGGAACGCCAGATGCCAAGTGAAGCTAGGGAAAACAAAAAAAAATCTGGTCGAGGGAGTGGAACTCTATACGATGGTGGACAGTGGCAGTGATTTGAATTTCATTGCAAATGAAAAAATAATGGAGATAGGAGGCCTTGAGGTTAACTCCGAATGAGATCATAATATGGAAATTCATACCAGAATTGACAACAATAGCTGAAGTAGTCGAGAAATCGCCAGTTGATCTAGACCACATCAAAAATAACCAGCTAATACAAGAGGTAGTCGGCTTGGTGGAAAATTATGACCCGAGAAAGGAGGCGGTAAGTGACGTAATCAAAATGAAAATCATCTTCGCAAACAACAATCCGGTATATTCTATAGGTAAAGAATACTAGCACCGTTGGAGTTGGAGATAGTCAGGGGGCAAATTGAAGAGTGGCTGAGAGAAGGAGTAATACCAGTCAGCATGTCGGAGTATCCCAGTCGTACTAGCAAACAAGAAAGTCGGCTCAAAGAGATTATGCGTCAATTACCGAAAGTTGAATGCGGTAGTAGTCAGAGATCGTTATCCTCTACCATTGGTCAACGATCATCTAGACCGGTTACAAGGAGGAAAGTATTTCAGTATACTAGACCTGCGCAATGGATTCTTTCATGTACCGATAACTGCCGATTCAATCAAATCTACTTCGTTTGTCACGCCGTTTGTCCAATATGAGTTTTTGAGAGCACTCTTCGTGTAATTCTCCAGCAACGTTTCAGAGGTTCGTCAACTATTTGATGAACTATTGATGAAAAAGGTGGAATACCTCGGTTACGAGATCGAGAGCGGCATCATATGAACCGAGTAGACATAAACAAACTGTCATTTTGAAATTCATGCCGTTCCGATTTGGTGCATTAGAGAAGCAAGCGGTAAAAAAGTTAAAACAGGTCCTGACTATACAAGTCCAGCTCTACAGATGTATTCCATATGGTGGTAAAAACAGAGCTACAGACGGACGCCAGCAAGTAAGGTATGGAGGCGATATTGGTGCAAGAAAACGTGGAGGACACACAGTTACATCCAGTTTTCTACTTTAGTCGCAAAACAACAAAATGCGAGAAGTTGAAAAAATAGTCACAGATTCTGCGACTTTCAAGGGTACGATGGAGCGGAAGGAGTTGTCATCAAGAATAGCAGGGTGGGCCTTAATCTTAAAAGAATTTGATTACGAATAAGAACACCGAGCATTGCACCGAATGCGGCATGTATACGCGCTGTCCAGAGCACCAGTGATTATGGCGATTCAGAATGAGGTGATGAACCGAATAAAGGCTGCGCAAAAAGACGACGAGTACATACATACAATATTGAAGTTACTTGAAAGAGCAGCTTACAAAAATGATACCGGAAGTCATAATATTCTTTAGAGCCCAAGACACACCGAGGCTGATACTGAAACTATTGGTTTAAATGTATGTTGGATCGGCTATGATGACTCTAGGTTCAGACATGAAAATTGCCGTCAATTAACACACATTTTCAAGATGAACAGTCATCATCTCGAGACAATACCACAAATTATATCTTCTAAGCGTCTATAAAACGCTTCCTCCCTTTTGAAAATTTTGATTTAACCCCTAACCATGACCATTTTGTAACATTTCTTTAATGTCATTGCCAAAATATTTGAAATATAACCGTGTAACATAATCATCAAGATAATGATTTTTCTATTTTCAAACTATCGGTGATCTTAACCTACTTTTGTGAATTAAAAATAAAAAAAAGCCGCCACTATTGTATATAGATAATATGCAAACGTAAGATCGCCTACGCAGCCACGTGCAATGTGACGTGATCAATTTGCCACTATGTATATGTTTACGCATTCACGGCCTTCAGTAGCTACAACAGCATATCTTTGAAGCAAAACATAGATACGTAACTCGTTCCAGACATCAAACATACAAATTACAAAAAATTCTTTAATCACATCAATGTTTACTAATAAATTCGAAAAACAGAAATTTTACAATCGAGAGAAAACTTACCAGCGAGAGTTTATGGGGCAGCATACGAAAAATTAATGAAATTATGACATGAACGAGATTTTATATTATGTAAGATGAATAACTTAAAAACCAAACCATCTAAAACACTATTTATTTATAGAAATAATAGATTTAAAAAATTAAATAAATAAACTAAAATAAGCAGCAATCAAAACAATAACAAAACAGCCAAACCACTAAAAAAAATTTTGTGTAATGACTTATGTCAAACCAGTATGATGTCGATAATGTAGATTGGTGCAAAATGTCAAGCGAGGCCGGTTTTACATGTAACCACTTTTTCGGTATAATTCGCCGTGTTCGCCGGTGTGGAAGCGCTGTTCTAAATAAATTTGAAATTTTTCGATTATTTAATATTTTAGTAAAAGCTTTTGTAGGATAAAAATTGATTTATACTCGAAGAATACTAATTGTGGTGTAATTTTATTTATAAGCACTTTATTACAGCAAAAATAAATAATTGGAAAACATGGTTTAAGTCATCACTAAATAATCAAAGTTATAATGAATAATGCTAGATGGCAATGGTTGGTAGTCGCGTTTTATAAATTTTCGATTAACGGCGGTTAGCGTACAATACCTGTGACGTTTCGTGTCAAAATTCCAAAAATAACAAAACAAAAAAAATGCCATGTAAATTATTTTCGTATTTGACAATTAATGTCAATGATATTGTGGAAGAGTTATATTAAATGATATAAAAAGAGTGTGCGTTATTTTCAGTTGGCTGACGCACACGCATTTGTTATTTAGTTAAGGCGTCATTTTCCAAATTAAGGAAGGAAAGTTTCAATCCATAATTGAATTAATTAAAACAATAAATAAATATAAATAAATAAATAAAAATATCAAATATAACTTTTCGTTATTTTTATTTATAATAAAGGACTCCCATTCCACACAGAGAGCACTTCAATTGGTGACCCCGTGAAGCAACACAAGAAGAAAATTCCCTGTTCAGTATACCAGTGCTGCTAAGCAAATATTGACAGGCGTCCATAAAACTTGAGGTCGTAGCCCCCACATGTGGTAAGCATTCAATCGTAATATTAAAAAAACATCCAAATTGAGGCATAGCCAAGCGCTCAAATTTTGGACAAAATTTTAAACCAGCCGTTTATTTGTGACAAGACGAATGACCAGAATCCAGAGGTTTGGTTCAACATTTTGGAGGTACAGATTAGTATAGCAAACATCACAGAGGAAAAAACAACGTATTCATATGCAGTCAGGGCCATAGATTTCCGTCTACATAACTAGTTCGCAGGTCTAATAACTAGGCAGAAAGGAAATCAACCTTATACCACATTTAAGCAGGAAGTTATTCCAGAATAGGTGAGTCTGAAAAAACCAAGTTACACAACTTGTTGCTTGCTTTATCTTTAGGGGACAAAAAGCAATCCCAATTATTAGAACGGTTCAAAATGAATGCAGGAGCTACATTCGGTGATGATCCAATTAGACAACTATGGATGCAGAGATTGCCAACACAAGTACAAATGGTAGTAATACCGTTTGAAAAAGATTTAGCATTAACTACACTGGCAGAACGGGCAGATGCATTGATGGAAACCATGATTCAGTCAAGAGAAAACTAGCGTGCCCAGTCCGGATATACAATCACAACTTAGGGATATTTTGGAAAATTTCAAAGCAACTATTTTAAGCGAGGTACAGACATGATCATGATTTCCGCCGCGAAAGAATTTTTTCACGATATCGTGAATTTGGGATCACGAAACACGATACATTTTTGCCATCTATTCGATAGCGAGAAAAATTCCGCCAACAAAAATAAGGCGTACAATTTTCCGATTGAATTAATATTGAAGATTGTAACAAGTCACTCGTTTGTTGTATTTTGCGATAGTTCGATTGACAGGTGTTTTATTTTTATTCAGAAAATAGTTTGAGAAAGGTAAAGGTAATATTTAATTGTACTAAAATCAAAACTATTCTCAAAATAATGACGCGTACACTAACAAACGTCATTAAATGAGTGCGTTTATTACGTTAAATAAATGCGTTTACAGCCTTTTCGATAGCGGAATTCATAATAAGAAAGTTGAAGCGGGTCGAAAAGAACATATCGAAATTCTTTAAGACTCGCCGCGTAAATCATGATAGGGCCCCAGAAGATGGGATCGAGTCGTCTAACAATTTTTGAGAGGAGCTCAAAGAAAAAATTTTTAATATCTGATTTATGTAAACATTCAAACAAGATTTCACAATACAATCTATATGCAGCTCTATACAATTGTTTATGCAGCTCTATACAATTGTTTATGCATTAACTTTTCTATTTAGCGTTGGTTCATTAACAAATAACAACTTCTCAAACTTTAAATTTATCTGTAGTAGATAAATCGGTCACACATATATATAGATATCTTAAAATTATTTAAAAAGTTTGAGAGCATCAGCCTTAGACATGTCAACGATACAATGTTACACACTGTTTAGAAACCAAGGGACCACCAGTGTCATGCAAGACACAAAGACTATACCGTCGGATAAACTCGAGATTTTAAGGGCATGATGGCACAAGGAATTTGCCGACCCAGCAAAACCGCATGATCTAGTCCATTACATATGTCACCGAAAAAAATGGTGACTGGAGACCGTGCCGTGCGGTGACATCACAATTCCAGACCGTTACCCAGTGCCACATATACAGGATTTCTGCTTTCAACTAGACGGATGTACACATTTTCAACTTTGGATTTAATAAGGGCTTACCATCAAATTTCAGTGGAACCTAAAGGTATTCCGAAGACAGCAATCACAACTCCTTTTGGCCTGTTTGAAATCACCAGAATGACGTTTTGTCTACGTAATGTTGCACAGTCTTTTCAAAGACTGATGCATTCGACTTTTATGAAATTGCCGTTTTCCTGATATTTTGATAGCATCAAAACATACGATGAACATTTAAGTCATCTTAAAATAATATTTAATAAATTATCCGAGGCAGGATTCATAATCAACTTAGACAAGAGTGTGTTTTCGCTCAAGCAGATGTACATTTTTTAGGTCATTTAGTAAACGATAAAGGAATTCTGCCATCACCTGAACGAATTAAAGTCATCGAACAATTCAAACGCTCATCATCAGTGCAACATCTTATAAGATTTTTGGGGATGATCAATTTCTACAGAAGTTTTATGCCTGCAGCTGCAAAAAATCAGGCAATACTCAACAATTATTTAAAATGCTACAAGAAAAATAGTAAGGTGCAATTCATTTGGTCCAACGAAGCTTAGTACCGCTTTTGACGAGTGCAAAGCTAAGTTTTATCAAGCCAGAAGTCTCGCACATCCAATAATCCTTATGGTTGATGCCTCAGACTCAGCAATAGAACCGTAGTACAACAGTGGTCGAAATGCATACATGGCAATCACTAGGGTTCTATTCAGTTCAGTTAACAGAAACGCAACAAAAATATAGAGCCTAAGATCGAGAGTTACTGGCAACATATCTAGGAGTTAAACATTTCAGATACCTATTGAAAGCCAGATTATTTACAATATAAGTCGAAAGTCTTCAAAATGCAAACTCAATGCGCAAGTTCAAACAAGTAGCAATGACATAGTTCAAAAACCATTTATTGCGAACAATCAACAGGTAAATCTAGACCGTTTATACTAAAGGAATTTCGAAAAAAATATTTGAGGCATTTCATAATTTATCGCATCCAGGTACACAAGCAACTATCAAAAGCTGGATGCATGATCAAAACACCATCTCGTTTCCTACAGGATGAATAAAATTATTTCGTGAAATGTTGGTACCCTGAAATTTTGCTAGAGGGGGAGTGTGTGGCGTTTCGTCTCAAAATTCCAAAATAATGCCATGTAAATTATTTTCGTATTTGACAATTAAAGTCAATGATATTGTGGAAGAGAAAGTGTGCGTCATTTTCAGTTGGCTGACGCACACGCATTTGTTATTTAGTATATAAGGCGACGTTTTCCAAATTAAGGAACGAAGTTTCAATCCATAAAATTAAAACAATTAATAAACATAAATAAATAAATAAAAATATAAAATATAACTTTTCGGTATTTTTATTTATAATGAAGGATTCCCATTCCAGTCAGAGAGCCCTTCATACCCATGATGAAGCAGATAAATTTTGATTACGACATTTCGATTTATCACCTTATTATAAACTTATTTTACTGCCTTTTTGATTATCGGCCATGGCGCCATCAATATGCCGGCTCGCATGGTTTATTGACAGATGAATGTAAACAACAGATGTAGATCTGCTGTTGAATACAAAAATCAAGGACTTGAGTATTAAATTAAATTATCTTGCATTATTCGACTAAATATCTGCATCACTGTAAGGTGTGTTATTGTAAAATTCAAAATGAATTTTCAACAAAAGTTTAGTGCTTATCAAAACAATTGCAGTGTATGATATATTCACACCGATTTTAATTTAAAACAAACAATGTTTACATTTAATTCTACACTATTTTACATTAATTAAAGTCTTGTAATTCAGGTAATACAAATAGATAAAATTAATAATAAAATATTGCCTCGTGGTTTTTAGCGTAACGTTTTGTTCCGAATGTTATATTTTTGACGTAACAGGCGGACCCAATATACCACGTAATTATCGGTTCTTTATTGATTTTTACCAATGAACCGTAAATTGTAACTACAAAATTTTGGAATGTTATGGGGTCGCCACACTACTCCACCCCCATTGCTGTGTTTGACGCGTCGACGAGGATAGCGAATTTAGCATTTGAAACGGGATAAGTCAGCTGATTGCATTTGGCTAGTTTTGATTTGCATAGATCGAACGCCTTGATGGAATCATCGGTTCAATTTATCGGAGACCTGCCCTTTTTCGTCCTTTGATGAAGTCCTACAGAATTGCCTGGTCGTGTGCAGCCTTGAGTAGGAAGATCATCCCCAAAAAACGAAGAATAGGTACCGTCGGTTGTAGCTGGTAGTGGAAAATTCTGAATTACATCCACTCGCTGTTTGTCGGGTAACATGGCGTCTACTGAGATGTGAAATTCGAGAAAGGACATGTTGGCCCTGGCGAATTCACATTTGTTCAGGTTTATTACCAATCCCGCGTCCTTTAACTGCTGAAAAACTATACGTAGTTGCTTGAGGTGTTCTTTCATACTTGATGAGGCGATCAGAAGATCGTCGATGTAAGGGAATATGAACGCACACCGAGTGAATTAGGCTTTGGAGCGTTTGAGCCGCGTTGGGTAACCCAAATGTCAAGCGCGGAATATCGAAGAATCCAAATGGAGCGTTGATCGCCGTTTTCTTGATGTCATTTTCAGCTATGGCTACCTTGTGATAGGCACGAACGATGTCGATCTTCGAAAATATGGTACATGATTCGAGTTGGAGTGTGAAATCCGTCACGAATGGAATTGGATAACGGTCGGGTTTGTTACCGAGTTTATGGTTCTGTAGTCACCGCATAATCGCCAGTTAGCTATGTGTAATGGACTTGCCCAATTACTTTTAGAGGGCCGACTAACTCCTTGTGCTGTACAACTTTCGATTTCAGCCTTAGCTATTTTCAGCTTGTCAACGTTTGGACGTCCTACTTTTACGTGACAGGGTTTAAGTTGGTCGACTCGCGGGTAACAGATGCTTTACGATGAGATTTGAATGGATACACCTTGGACGTTGAGATTTGTGATAGGATCGATGATTTTTTTGTTCTTAATATCGACCAATAAACTGAAGTGTGATAAAAATTGGGTCGACTGTAACCACGACTAACTAAAGTAAGATTTCTGTATCCGTACGTATCGATGATTGTCGAATTTGCTGCAAACAATTTAAATGCTGATGGGTTGGATTTTTCGAGGTTTGTTGGTGGTTTGAAAGATGAAAACCTCGGCGCCTGTGTCGATTAAAAATTGTAATTTTTTTTTGTGAATCGATAATGATTAGGCGACTTTTGAATTATGGCTACCATTTCTTGCCGCATGAAGTGTGGTGCCTATTCGTTTCCCCATGTCTTTCATTCCTAATATCTCGATATTCTTGGCAAACTTCTGAATTGCCAATGGCTTCGTAAACACATCTCCCAGCTGGTCTTTACTGCATACCTAATCGATGAGAATTGCCTTTGATTCATACAGCTGCCGGATGAAATGCAGCCGAAAATCGATGTGTTTGGTCCGCTGATGCAATTCAGAATTCTTGATCAACTGAATTGCACTCTGATTATCGATGTAGACTATTGGTGGGCTCTCTTGAACGCAGCCGACATCACGTAGTAACTGGTGTTAACCACCAGCTTCGGTAGTGGAAAGGGCCACTGTCTTCTTCTGACGGCTCTTCCATGTGACAATGCCCCTTCGAGGCTCTTCCATGTGACAATGCCTCTTCGAACAAGCATCTACATAATAATTCGACCTCATAGCGCTGCAGGAAACAAGACTAATCGTCACAGCACTAACATGAATAAACATGAATTTTTCGTCAGTTTCTCGATTAGCAAGCCGATGTCGCCAATTTGTGATTGACTTTTTGCATGTCAACAGACCAGCTCGGAACCATCCTGAGCAAAATTCTGCAACATGACCGTAGCACCATCAGCCCAAATTCCTTGCACCCTACATCAAACAACAAGGGGACACCTTGCCGAGCTAGCTTTACTCGACAACTTGGTGATTGCGGGCATATACTTCCCACATAAGCGTATTTACAAAGTCGCATTGAAATCAAACGACGGGACAACGGTCAACCAGATCGACCACATCCTCTTGTACAAAAAAAACTTTTGTCTAGCTTCAAAGAGACTAGAACTAAACATCCTGGTATTTGCTGAACTAAAATTTCTTCTATCTACCACATCCAATCATCGTTTCCACTGAATCACTCGTTGGATCACCGCTGCCTTGTACAACCAAGTTACTCGGCTAACTACTACATTACTGAATCAAGCAATTTTGGAGAATAAACCACTTGCTGACTCTGTTTAAGGATAGTGGGACATCATCAAAATGGCGGTAACTGAACATCCACTATAAAGCAACAGGCACGCAACATTCAAAATTCTAGCTTGAGAGATAGAGATCGCAGCTTAAGAGAAATCGCTTTGGACTTTCATCCACGTAGCAGCGCTGTTCGCAACGAATCCGGTGAATAAAAAATGGACACTAAACCGTCCTCGAAGTGTGGCGGAAATATTTCTCCTCGGTTCTAAATAGACAGGCGTCTCTTTCCGAACAACAATGTCTCTTGCTTCAACGAGATATCAACGTCGAGATAACATCATCACCTCGATCATATGGTGAAGTGTGGAATGTATTACCACAGAATCACAGATGAAAAATTGAAGGGTGTCTACAACGAAATGCTGAAATATAGCGGTGAATATCAATAATTTGGTCTAGATAAGGCGTCTCAGAAGAGTGCAAAAATCTGGCTCTTATATCTGTCCAGTTTATAGAAAGGGAGATCGGTCCAATTGCATCAAGATTGTAGCTAGGCTACAAAGTTGGCAGCTCATAGGGAGAGGATCTTGGGTGATTATATCAATGCGGTTTTCGTCTGAGGATGGGGCTGGAAAAGTGCTTTAGAAAGAACATCCTTGAGCACAGTCTATTCGTAGACTTCCAACAGGCCTATGACAGCATTAAGTAGGATACGTTATGGAACGTCTTGTCCTGGACATTGCTGGAGGCAAAGTGCTAACAGAAAGAAAAATTTCGAATGTCTTCGAGATACCATTGCGACAAGGAAACAAAATAGCTCAAACTCTCTTCAACGTTTTATTTGAGCATTTGATGCCAACATCGAAATATTTAAGTACACCAGTTGTCACCTTTGGTTGCGAGTGTTGGACACTGAACAATCAGAAAATTGCTAAAACTGATCATAAGATCATCAGAATAATACTCGTTCTCATCAAAGAGGGAGCCACGTACAGAATGCGAATGGATGTTACCAAAATTCACTTTATTTTATTTTATTGTTCTTTCTGTATCATTAATTCTACAACATCAAACAACTCAACCTTACGCAAAATTCGAGAATGTCATCTATGTAAGATCGGCTGCAATGCTTAATTCAACTCCAAGCTAAAGTCGAGTAATGTCGAAAATTTTAATGTATCACTAATTCTGTAACATTACCTAGCTACGGAACTTTGCAAATTTAGAGAAATATCGTGAAACTCGAAAAAACTTGAAAGATCTCGATAAATGCTCGAATAATCTCGATTCTTCTTACAAGTTTTAGAATAAAAATCTCGACATACTTTAACCATATTTCTCCTAACAACAACTTACATACATATTTCGAAACTATTTCTTGAAAATATTCAATAATTTTGAATAAAATCTACATTAATCCAAAAATCTCGAATTTTGAGAATCTCATCAAACTCAATGATTCGCTTAATTCAATCCAAGTAAAATCCGAATAAACCTTGGAAAATCACATAAAATAAAATATCGAAAATGCCGAAGCACCTGTAGTTCGATTCAATAACCCGAATAATCTCAAATAAACCGTATTACATATTAGACAATCAGGCCACCTAGTGGTCGATTTTGTAAGCATTAATGACATATTCGCTTTTCCTCATAAATACGATTTAGTGAATTGCAAGTCCTCGAAATTGGTAACTCGATATTCGAGAGATAAAAGTACATAATCGACACATAAAATCAACCCTAAGAATTTTCGTTCCTTTCGTAAAAATGAGATCGCTTAAACCGAGGGAAGGGTGTATATGTATATTTTGACAAACTTGATCTCCAATTGTTCGACAAATTTTAGTATTTCCTGATATAACATAAGCCAACTTGTTGCTACTGTTCTTAACAAGAATGAATCTGACCGGCTTTCTGTGACTCGAAGTCAACAATCACTTTAATATTTCTTACTGGAAATGGCCCGGCTTCTCAGCATCATAAATACAATATTTGCAAAAAACGCATATCATTTGAGTTTATTTTTTATACACCTTAAGTAAATTCATTTATTTGCCCTGAAATTAACGAGCTACAATAAATACATTTCCTTCACACGTTTTCAATAATTCATTTATAAATCAGCTGGAACATGCAAAATTGCACACAGTATATACGGCGCATTATTCATACAATAATTTGTCACAATCGTAATTGTACAACGTAACCAATCTGCAATTCAATTTTTATAAAGAATGTATAAATTTTGAACTTAAACCGATAAATTCAAATTTACAGTGGGATCGTATAATGCTTACAAAAGTTAAAAACGTAAATGACGGACCTTACGTTTCCGGAAAGAGAGTTCGACTTTCTTGATTTGATCTTCAACTTAGTAGTACTTCTTCAGATTTTTGATTTTTAATGTGTTTAAGTGCCGTTTGTTTGTTTTAGTTCGGTTAATCGGACTTCGAAAGACAATTTGAGAGACAAATGAAAAGAAATTTCAGAATTACAGTGTTTGGAATAAATCTTACCAGAATCGCTTTTACAGAGTAACATGGCAGATATTGATTTGATATCGATATAAGCCTTCTATCCACGCAAATTTTTTACTCGACCATTTTCTTGCTGTTCTAAATATTTCCCAGCGATTTCCAGCAATTCAAGTTTCTGGATTCAAGATGCAAAAAGTAACGCGCATTACAACACTTGTATATTTGTACTTCAATCGTGTAAAAATGAACATGCGAGTGAAAAATTTGATGGGCTAGGTTGGCATTCATCGAATGCAGCATTCTTCTTTTTCCTGGTCGCCCAAAACTATTCGGAAATTTTAGATGCACCACGGAATTTACCTTCACATGACGAAAGTTGAGGAAAAAGGGATAAAAGTCCTATTTTGCACAAATTTGTTTGACATTCACATCGTTCAACTTAGAATTCAGCGCCAATCTATTCATTTACAACCAATTTTCCTTTATAAATTTTATATTGGTGAATGAACAATTGATCTCTTTCATGGGTCATACTAGGTTTACTCAGTTCATGCCATCCAAGTCAGCCAAATATGGAATACAAGCTTACTGAGCTTGCAATTCTAAAAATGCCCGTCCTTTACAAGAACAGCTCTACATTGGGAGTCCAGTAGATGGCCCTCGGTAAATCAATGAGGGTGAGCGAACTGTTCTGGAGTTCTGTTATATTCCTTATCGCCAATACTATATCTGGTCGGTGGCTTATGCTTCAGCTTAAAATGAAGCTTTTGATATTGCTGATTCTCCTTGATGTTGGTCGACGCGTTTTGTTTAATTTCATAAACCGAAAATCATGTATGCCGAAAATCATACTCATTGTATTCGTCGAGTAACGTTACAGTCAGTTTATCATCAAAAATCGACCGTGGTTTGAATTCGAATAATAACTCAGCTGGTGAATATTTAGTTACTGACTATTTGTTTGCCCCTGACAATCAGCCTCGTTGTTAGCCGACGTGGTTCTTATAGAGTTTAGAATGGTACGCTTGTAGCCTTCAACCTGACCATTTGGTCTGAGAGTCAACACGGCATTCAGTACATGCTTTATCAAATTCTCTCGACAGAATTTCCCAAACTCCGCAGAAGTGAAAGCCGAACCCCGATCACTAACAACTCGTGCTGGCGCTCCAAAATACACAGCCAATCTTTTTATGAAATTGATTACATGTCTTGCCGCAGAATATCGTACAGGCCTCGAGGACATATACTTATTAAACCCATCGACATATTTCCCCGAGAACTTTTAATAAAAGGACTAAGATGGTCCAAGTGTCAAGTATGAAGTGGTATCGGTGGTTTATCTATTGGGTGAAGCTGGAAATATATTCTAGACAGGAATCTATAGCTTTTCTTATACACTGCCTCATCCTATAGGCCACCAATAAATTGTTTGAAGTGAATTAAGGGTTTTATCGACCCCAAAATTACTTTTATCATTGTGAAATTTGTAAATTATACGATTACGAATCCCCTTAGGTACCACGAATAATAACTTTTTATTAATTTTCCTGCATAGTTTTACATTTCTTATGACGTACTCTTTATATTAGAATTGGTCATATCTTTCCTAATCTTTTGAATCTCTGGGTCTGAATCTTGTAAAACTTCAACCCAGTTTTGGTCTATACTATCATTCCTTTCAATTTTAAATATATCTAAAGACGCCATTTGAGGTTCATTCGGTGGAAAAACAGGCGAGCGCCTCAACACATCGACGTGTAACGAATTCCTTAAACGATTGACCCAATTTTTTCACTTTTCTAGCTAATTCTCTGTGAACCGCCGCTACATCACGCACTCTATTAAATTTTTTAACAATAGCTACACGTAAATCTATACCCAACTCAATTTATTAACCGCCACGTAAAGCACAATAAGATCGCCTACTCGATATAAATTTTGTATACAATCGATTGAACTTACCCATAAATTCACCGATTCTCCATCCGATCCACTAAAAACTGACAGCAATCTTGACACTTTCGTTGGTGATAGCGATATATTAAAATTGTTTTGATTAAAATAATTGTACTGATTATCTGATACACCCTGCCTTCCATCGTTGACAATCCGAGGAGCAAATTGATTGTGCTCACTTTCATCATTTACAGCTTGATGAGAAAATTGATTTTGCGCATATAAATTTCTGACTGATTGTGCAAAATTTATTTGTAAACTATTTTGTATATACTGCCTTCCGCCGTTAACAGCTTCATGATGAAATTGATTTCGCACCTGAAAATTATCATTCGCTGACTGAATATTATCGTTCGTTGACTGTGCAAAGTATATTGCTTGATATACAAATTTCCAGAAGTATTCCACGGTTGTGCCGTATAACTTTGAGCTTGCGCACATGTATTAATTTCAGACGAAAACGGTGGATAATACGATTGTCGAAATCCGAATATATAACGCTGAACTCGATGAAACTGATGATTTCCGACTCGTCCTTCGATGGTTAATTTGTCAAATTTCATCAAAGAAAAAACCGAATTCCTTTCGAATTTACAATATTCCAGAACCTCATCTATAACAATCGTTTTATCATTCCATTTCCATCGTACATGTCGAATTTCGCCATAATCGGTTAAGAACTAACCGAGTTCCATCCTACTTGCTCATATTTCAGAACTTTAAGATTAAGAATATAAAGGGCTGAAATCGCATTAGGTGATCAGAACTTCGGTCTTCAAAATTAAGTCTACTCCCGAATCAATCCCAAACGGAATCTCTTAAATCAATCTTCAGCTCAACCTCCAAAAACAATATTTGTTTAAAGTTTGGTTTAATTGGTCAAGGCGTGTGATCATACCATCTTTTAAAACACAATTTATGGCTTTCCATATCTTCTTGAATTTCATTAAAATCGGTTAAGAAATAGCCAAGTTCCTTCCTAATTTGCCTTATTCCAGAACTTCATCTAACAATCATTTTAGAATCCCATTTACATCGTAAATATAGTCGAATTTTATTAGAATTGAATTTCATCAGAATCGGTTAAAAAATACCAAGTCCCGTCCTACTTGGCCATATTCAAGAATTTCATCTAAAAATCAGTTTAGAATCCCACATTTACTCACCGTTATTCTCTACAAAACCAATCTCGCTTTAGTTGGAGAGTAAATTTACTCAAAGATAGAATTATTTTTTATGGTTTTAAGTATATTGAGTAGGGGGCTCACTGTATTGTTGGAAATATAATTTCTATACCCAAATAGGTATTTTATACAAGAACTTTGAAGACTACCACTTCAAAGGATACTATAGGAGCAACCGTAAATCCGGGCACTTCAGAATAATAGTATATAGTTAACTCCGCATTTGAATCGATAATCGGCTGCATTTCTCCTAAATTTAAATCTCAGTATATATGTTGAAAAATGGGCTTCTTCCCTAAAGTAAATGAAACTCCTTAAATGTTTTGAATGATTGGTGCAACAGATAAAACAATAAACCGAACGAAGAATTTAGTCAACAATGAACAATCGTTATAAAAAATGAAACTCCAAAGAACCAATATTAACACGTGGCCTCTTCCAAATCTGTCTACGAATTCTAAAAATAAATCTTAACACCGCAATTTAGCTTGTCTGTGACCTCCTAACTTTTGTGATCCAAATAAAAATTCTAACGTCACAATTTTGGGTCGCGAATTATTGAATTTAAAAATTTTGTCTATAACTTTGTTAATTAACTCGTTCACTACCAGCCATCACATATGTGTACCACATCGATTTGTTATTAGAGCCAATCCGTCACATATATGTGACGCGCGTTTTTACTCTAATCCAATCGGTGTCATATAATCCCGAAAACAATCCTGGGCTGTGGTGGATGTTTTTGCTAGAAACCTTGGTAGCGAACGAGTTAATTAATTTCAAAACCTTCTACAATTCTCTCTACAGAGAATTTTAGCAGGTTTGATTTCATTTCATTTTGCATCCTTCTATGAATGATGATCTCCTCACTACATCTACACTCATTCTACATTTTATTTTTTATTTCGATAATTTACCGTTTTAAATAAAATAAAAACAAATGAAAACCTGATGTTTTTTCTCCCTTTCAGATTTTGGTGTGGATTTTGGCGTATAAATTAGTCATAATTGAAGCGTGCAAGTGAAAACAATAAACAAATAAAAATGAGGGCAATAAAGTTGAGAAAGTTGTGATTAAGAGTGAGCTTAAAATCGGGCTTTTATTGTGTTTGTGAATACAAAGAAAATTTATCTCGTTTAAGGACATTAATGAGTATTGTGAATTAAACATTTTTGATTTTGGAAATGACATGTAAAACATAACGTAAAAATTACTTTGGTGATTGTGTGTGTGCCGTGTGTGTTTGTGCAATATAGGATGTTTAATTGTTAACGGTAAGTGAATTGCATTTCTAACTATTAAATACATAGGTACAATATCTATTATTACCACATTATTAAAATATTCTTGGATATGAGGCCTTTGTTTAAGTCAGGAAATGAATGATGGGAGAAAACAAAAAATTCGCTACTTATGTATGTATTTAAAAAAAAAATGGTCGGTCTGTCTCTTTTACTCTTATTAGTAGAAAAATCAGTCTGTCAAAAAGACATAATCCAGACAGAAAATCCCGACAGTAAATCCAGACAAATTTTAAACGCGCGCGCGTTTAAAATTTGTCTGGATTTTCTGTCTGGATTATATGTTATACTATCCTCCGTTCGGTTTGTAACTCATATAACCAAGAAAATCCAGAAATCTTAAATGTGGTAATAAAACTGCACATGCATCTTGTGAATGTGGCTTTAATGCATTTATTTTAAAAACTTTATGATTCTTGCAATTAAAATGGGGAATCACTAAAATGTAATGATACAGCTGTGCAAAAATGAAAATTGAGTTTTATGTTAATGAAGATAGTCAAATAGTGGTCTAGTAAGATACATCATACCTACGTATTATATATTATATATGGGTAGTATTTTTTAAAATTAAGTTGTAAAACAATAAATAAAACACATTAAAATAATAAATACATTTGTGGTTTTGTGCACCTAATTACAGGTAAGTAATTTCAATATAAATTAGGGCAAAATTATGCACGAAAAAATTAAATTTAAGTATAAATTTGGATATGGATATGGACATACAAATATTGAAATCTAACAAAGGTGGATTGAAACTAAATTTAAATGGATTTCTATATCATGTAGATAAAAAGCGAAATCTAAAAGTGCACTGGATTTGTGAAAAACGGAAATCGCACTACTGTAAAGGAAGGGTTACGACTTTAATCGATGAACATGGACAACACAAAATCAAAGTAAACCCTACTGAGCACAATCACGATCCATTCGCTTCGGATGTGCACATCGTTAAAGCTAATACCTCCATTAAGAAAAACGCAACTGCGACCGTTTTAAAACCATGCCAAATAATATCCTCTGTGACTGCGCAATGTAATCCTCTTTGTAGAAAATATTTGCCTTCTTCAACTGCATAGCAGAAAAAAAATATATAGACAGAGAGAAACTGCAGTTGAAGCAGCCCAAATGTATTGACGACATCGAAATCCCTGAGCAATTGCAATACATCGGTAGGAAATTGTTTTTAATTTCTATTAAAAAATTTGAAGGTCAATGTATTATTATCCTGGGTACCATTGAGAATATCCGCCTGTTATCAAAGTCCAAGTTTTGGATTATGGATGGATGGTACGTTCAAAGTAGTACCATTATTGCTGCGACAGCTGTTTAGCATACACGGTCGTGTAGGAACAGATGCATGCAGTGAAATAGTTCCTTTTGTTTATTGGTTAATGTCCGAAAAAAGCGAGCGTTGCTATAATGAATTTGTATATTGCTTGTGATAATGAAATCTGTTTAAACCCCAATCATATTATTTCAGATTTCGAAAGAGCAAGTACTAACATATTTAAATCGTATTTTCCACAAACACAATTTAAAGGGTGCTTCTTTCATTTCGGTTAAATTATATGGCGAAGAATTCGAAAGGAAAATCTTGAAAAAAATATGGTACCAATGAAGAATTTTCACTACTTGCTTTTGTACCAGCTAATGAGATATGTGATTGATTACTATGAAGCCATCAAAACTGGAAACCGAGATTTTTTAAAAATAGCAATATTTTTAGAAGATAATTATATTTATGGTAAAAAATCAAAACGAGGAAAACATCTTCCGAATACATCCTTCTTTCTGGTCAGTATATGATAATATCGTGTTTAACCTTCCACGTACACAAAATAAAATCGAGGCCTGGCATAGAAGGCTATCATCTTTAATAGACTCTACACACACAAATATTTAAGATTTAATTTCAAATTTAATTAAAGAACAAATAGTGGTAGAAACAAAGATAGAAAAAGTCAATGCCGGTGAAAATCAACCAAAAAGGCGCTGTTACGCGAAGGAGGAAGAATGCATTAAAATAATAATTGGTGAAAGAAAAAATTATTCTAAAGACGATTTTTTGAAAAACATATAGCCACACATCTGTCCTAATATAAGGCAATTTTTTTAAATTTATTCTTATTTTTACTTTCTTTTACGTAAGTAAAATAAAGTATAGTAATCATGAAAATTTTCGACCTTGAGATTATTGAAGATTTATCTGTTTTGAGGTCCCCTGAGTCCGAAAAAGTGAGTTTCGAAATGATGTCTGTCTGTCCGTCTGTCCGTCTGTCAGTCTGTGTCCTCTCTACAGCCCAGATGGCTTAACCAATCCAGCTGAAACTTCAGATTTAAGCTTTTTTGATAAATTGGGAGGTCCCAGTGAATTTTGCTCCAAATCGGTCAACCGGAAGTAGCCACTCCCGTGGGGCAGAAAATTTGTTTTGCAAATATCTGAAAAAGTATAAGGTTTACAAAAAACTACTAAAATAAAATGTTTCCAAAAACTAAAAGTAAAAAAAAAATAAACAAAAAAAAATTAAAAATTAAAAAAAAAAATTTAAAAATTAAAAAAAAAAAAATTTAAAAAAAAAAAAATTTAAAAAAAAATTTAAAAAATTTTATAAAAAAAATAAAATTGATGTGTGGCCAACACATTTCTTCTACGAACAGAGAATTTTGAGACACCAATTACGCAAACTTCTTACAAATTTATTATTTTTTATTACTTTCTTTTACATAAGTAAAGCTTAAATCTAAAGTTTTTGTTAGATTGGTTAAGCCATCTGGGCTATAGAGAAGACACAGACAAACAGACGAGCAGACAAACGGACAGACTGACACAGACAGACATCATTTCGAAACCCACTTTTTCGGACTCAAGGGGCCTCAAAACAGATATATCTTCATTAATCTCTTACATAATATTTCGGGTTCCAGGTCCCAGATTCCGTAAAACAGAAAATTTATTTTACAAATATTTCAAAAATATACAATTTACAGAAAACATGAAAAAATAAAAACAATCTTAATAAAGTTTGCAAGAAATTTGCATTATAAAAGTTTCTTAAAATTCGCTGTTCGTAAAAGAAAGTCGTGTGTTGGCCACACCTCCATTTTTTTTTTTTTAATTGGGAGACTGATTTTTTATTATTTTCAACGCCAAAAAGCATTTTTTTGAATTATTAAGGTTATTTGCGTTTAAGTTCTTAAATTAGATTTAAGTTAACATGAAAATGAACAAATGAAATAAAATTTCCCAAATAATTTTAAATTATTTAGTGTTTATGTATGATATATATGTATGTATATGATTTATAAATTTTTGTCTATCTGGATTTTGTCCTGTCGGGATTTCGTCTTGTCCGTATTTTGTTTTGTCTGAACTTTGTGATGTCCGTATTTTATTCTGTCTGGATTTTTAAGAAAAGTCGGGATTTGGTCCTGTCGGGATATTGAAAGTCTGAATTATGGACTGCTCCCATTACAAACTACTTTAAAGTTCTTCTGTGGTACCTGGGACCAGTTTTATAGTAATTTTTAAAATTAGTTTAACAGGTTCTATTAATGTCACCCTAATGTTCGAGTTGTAAATTCGAACGAGTGAGGTTTAAACAATAAACCAACTACTTCTGTTAATATACGGTGACCAGTTTATTTTACCAAAAATACAGGGCAACTGAAGTACTGATTAGCCTTTCATATAGTTTAAGCCAGATTAATCAGTACACTTGTCCAACTTACATAAATGTGTTATTATCACCATTTTACCAGATTATACGGTGAAATGGAATATCGCGGCCAGGTTGTGCATAATTATAAGCCAAATTTCAGATAATTCGTATTTAAAAAACGTCCTTAACACATTTAGGGCAACTATGTAGGTTCGAACATTTGCAATATACGTTCTATTACTGATAATAATGCTAACGAGCGAGTTCTGCAATATCCAAAGATACGACAATATTGTACATAAGTATGCTATTTTACAGAATTCCATGAGATTATTTACCCGTGCAGCTTCAATGATACAACTCTCTAAATCAGCAGCAAATTTTATAGTATTGTTCACAACGTGACCCGCACACCCAACTCCAATGATATGTACTATCATTTGCAATTTATCTGAAATAAGTTTAGATTTTTATTCTTGCGAAATGTATTGAAATTTCTTGAATGTACCCACTGCCTCTGATTCTAGAAAAAAAAAGGTTGTAGGAGTGACGCAAGTTGAAATAATTTAACTTGAATTACATTACTGAACTTATCAAATATCGAATAAGAACTAGGAAGGTCTGTGGTGTTTAAGGTCTTTGTGGTTCGAACTTCAATGCATCAGTAAATACAAAAATAAAATTGGCATCATCCAAATTATGTTTTACTTTCTGTAAGGTAAGTCAAGTCAAGGCATTTTTGACTATTGCTTCAGATTTATTCCTATCGCAAGCAATTTTTTATTTTTATTTTTTTTCCAAATAAACATTTAATGATTTTGACCGGACAATCCATTGGCCGATCCATCAGCTTGTTCCGCTTTCTTGCGCTTACGAATGAAAATTCTTCACTAAGCTCCACGTTTCGGAGGCGTTTCAATTGAAGCTGCAGACGTCTCACCTTTAAAATAATTCAAAAATTATGAATAAAACTGAATAAAATTTCACAATATCTACTCGTAGTATTCAAGTACCTGTTTTATATAAAACTAGAAGATAAAGCCCGTAATTCGGACGTAATTATTTTTTAGTTTGCGAAAATTTCTTTATACACAACATTTTTGGTATAGACTGAAATTTAAATTTTTTGCAACCGTGTATTTTTGGCCTCGTGTTAATGCCACATATAAAGATTGCTCGGAATTTCAATTACGTTGTCGGCTGGATCATGATTGTTGGTTAAAGTTCCATCGCATAATTTAAGTAACCAAATTACTGTACTGTTGCTCGACTGAACGTATGTTATTCTAGAGCCTTAGAACAATTAGCTTGCCTCACAGACCATGAAATTTTAAGCTACGGAAAAAGTTGCAGACTGACTACCATGTACAACAACAGGTAACGTTTGCTGGTTCTTTATTATTTCTTTACAAAGCTTATCGGCAGCATTCGTAGCAACACCAGATGCCATAGTAGTTTCATCCCATACAATTAATTTAGCGTTTCGAAGTGATTCTGCCTGAATAGATATCATTCGCATAGAGGATGTTGAGGTTTCTATGATTGGCACAGGTAACATAAATTGGGGGATGATATGTCCTGCCTCCGTTAAGAAGATCGGTTACTATTTCTGTAGAAGCAACTGCAAGCACAACGTTTGTGTCTCTGCAAATTGTTTTAAGCAATGTTTTGTACAAATACTTTTTACCGGAACTTCCTGGACCACTAATGAAAAATAATCGATGTGGAAAATCATCATTATTTGTATCGCAGTTTGCCTGCATATCTTTTAAACCAAACTCACAAATTGCGCATGGATTATACGAAACAACCCATGAATTATCCACAGTCTTACCATTTGTTACTGCACTCCTTCAAGCGCCCCGATTATATTTTGGATAATTTTTACAGTTGATGTTGTATTGATAGCTTTTAGAGAAATCTTTGCTGCATATTTCATTGACCATGCAAGGTGAGTTGGGGTTTTACTCTCCACAAGGGCCATATATTATGTATTTTATAATGACAGCACGAAGCCTTGGATAAACGTCAATATCGGGAATTTCCACAAAAACGAATTTAACGATAGCTTTTGCATCTTTTAGTTTATCTTTGTTTCTAACAATCAACAGGATATGGGCATAAGGTAGTCTTCGTTTTTCCAACAAATTATTAGCTATTTCACTCCATTTCGGATTACATGTCAATGTAACGAAATAGTTCGGCTATTATATAGTCCTATTTACGGACAATCGCCATAACATCTTGACAGTTTTGGGCTATACATATTTCTCGGGCTTCCTTTAAATGATGATGGAAGTATTATAGCTGTTCCAGATACTAAACCTTGGTTAATTACTTCACTTTGCAAGTAATTATAAGGACACTGTATATTTGTCGAATAAAATTAAGACGATTTGTTCTGCTTTAATATAAGCATCAACAAAATCTTGTTGTGTTAGTTTTCCACCGAATAAAGTTCACCCCGGATAGGCAGGCGATAACCATAATTATCTTATATTTGATAATGTTGATGGTTTGGTTGAAAAAGAGCAAATCAATACCACACCTTTGATCATCAAGTATAGAAAACAATAGGATATACCATTGGTTCTAAATTAGGATCAAGTACATTGATTCTCTTGGTTTTTTCTGGGTTTGTATCATTTCAATTATGATAAATATCATTTTTTAATGAATTGACAGATCTCGTATAAACACAACTTCATTTGATCTCGGAGAATTTTATTATCGTTGATCCAATCTTCGATGTTGCATTGTCACCATTGAAATCGAAGGAGGATATGTATCGTTTTCTTGAGCATCGCGAATGTACTATTGTTCTACCTCATAAAACATTTTAAATGCCAGTGCAAATGAATTTATTATGGCCATTAATAAACTCAACTCTTGCATTAGTTGGGGGTTACACATTAGCATTTTCCCTAATTCCCAAGCGCTGCTCACATGCTTTGATTTCCATCAACTTGTGTTGATCTCCATTTCTAGAGTGTTAATGTCCCAACTATATGAATGTTTTTTGAATGTTCGCTTTTCTTAGCCATAAGATTCTGAATTATTGGTGAAATTGAGTTTTAACACAACTTTTTCTTTGGGACAGCAGTAGGTAAAAAGCGTGTCCTGTGGTTGTTCACGTGAAAAATGTAGAAAAACTGAGCCATGGACGTTTCCTAAAACTATTAAATCTAAATTGATTACATTGAAGATTAGAAGCCAACAAAATTTCTCTGGTTTTTCGAAGTCTCGCGGTATTTTGTTGCCTTTGATCATTACTATGATTTTTGCGTTGTAGTTTTTCTTTCTTTGTATCTATAAAAATTAAAAGTTCCGGTGCAAATGTATTGTAATACCATGTAGAATCGTCAACAGGTGTACCACCGGTGTCTGACCGTATAACTTTAGTTTAGTGGGCTAGTTTTTGAGTTATAGTTAAGAAATTTTAAGGTGTACAAATTTACTCCGTTCCCAAAAGTCCAAGCCTAAATTTAATAGCACTTTGTGGATTTATAATTGTTCGGGTACAATCCAACATATGAAACAATAAAATACCTTTAAAGAATCCTGTTCATACTGAACATCTTGCGAGGAGACGAGCAGTGCTTGTTCGCATGGCAGCCAGCCTTCTTCATAGGTGGCGTATTAAAAAAACCTATTCCAATTTCCAATTAGCTTAAGTAGCCTTAGACAGAAGTGTTGCGTTTTTTTTTCTTTTCGGAAAATAAAAAAATTAAAAATGTTTTAATCGATTTTTAGGGCATAAATTGGGGCTTACGGTTAAATATTGTTCCTTTGTTTACTTTTTCTTGGCATTTGTTACTTTGGATCGTTTTTTCTGTTTCTTCTCGTTTTAGATTTCCAGTGATTCAGGTTTATTTTGAAGCTGGACGAAGCGTTTCTTAATTTTATTTGTAAGTATTGCGTATCAATCACGTCCACGCCGTGTGTACGCTAAGTTTTGATTTTTAGTTTAGTTATGTCGCTTAATTATCCCAATCTAGTCCTGAAATCCATGTTAGTTGATAGGTTGTTATTGAATGTAGCCAGTTTAAACGTCCAAAGTCTAGTCCCAAATATTGACGAGATTCGTCACATTTCTAATGGCGCTTCAGTGGACATACTTTGTTTCTATGAGACCTTTCAAAATCCAAAAATCCCTAATTCAGATTTTGCCATAAAAGGTTTTAATATATTTAGGATAGACAGGACGGTACCTCCCCTTAATTATGGTGGTTTATGTATGTTTGTAGGTGATCACATTAAGGCTAGATTAGTTACCATACCTTCTTCTATTTCAGAATTGTTAGTATCGGATTTAGAGTTTTTATTTGTCAACGTTTTCATTAATGGTCGTGAAATTTTATTCGGTACCGTCTAAAACCCTCCAAAAACTAGCAAGAGGTCGTATGCCCTTTGTAACTCGGTTCCTTGGGAGGATATTTTTTGCCTTAGCTCGGCAACTACCCAAGTAGAATTTTTCAACTCGTATATTAGTTTGGTCTTTGATAGTTGCGTTTCGCTTAAAAAGGTTACTTTCAAAGCGAAATCTCCGCCTTGGTGTACTCAGGAAGTTTCGAATGCCATAAGTATTAGAGTTAGTAAATATCGTTTATGGAAAAGGTATCCTAATAGTCAGCCTCATTTAGATTATAAGCAGGCTCGTAATAGAGTTGTAGGGTTAATTCGGATTGCTAAACGTAATTATTTCAAGGACAAGTTAGACTCCTTCCTTCCTCCCAAGGTTTTTTGGCGTAATGTTCGTAATTTAGGTCTAGGCAGATGCAAGAGTAGTTCTGGTGGGGTGTTTAAGCCCAATGATATCAATAGTTATTTTTGCTCTAGTTTGAACTCGGACAGTAATACCGTCGATTTGTTCTCTAATGCGTCCTCTAATTCGTTTTCGTTTTCAAGTATTTCAGATTAGTAATCCTTCAGAGTTCTCTCTCTTTAAAGCTTTCGAGATAGTTGTTAAAAATCAAATTCAATCGCATCTAAATAGCAATACTTTAATTAGTTTCTTCCAATCTGGGTTTAGAAAATTTCGTAGCAATTCTACTGCGTTATTAAATGTATGTGATGATATTAGGCGTAATATGAATAATAGGGAATTGACTTCTTTAACTTTGTTAGATTTTTCTAAGGCCTTTGATTCTATTAATCACAGAATTCTTTTTAACAAACTCTTATCTCAGCTTAGATTTTCGGTTTCCGCTGCCAAATTAATTTTTAACTATCATTCTAATCGTTCTCAGGCAGTTTTTTTCGACAATTCTTTGTCTGATTTCCTTCTTGTCATTTCCGGCGTTCCTCAGGGTTCAGTGCTGGGTCCTCTATTGTTTTCTATGTACATTAATGACATAGAATCCTATATTCACCATTGTTCATTTCAAATTTTCGCTGATGACGTCCAAATTTATAAAAATAGTCGTTTAGATCAGGATTCTATTGATAGGAATATTTCTCTGATAAATGAAGACTTAAGTAATATCGCTAGTTGGTCGGTCTCTAATAGGCTCGTTTTAAATGCGAATAAATCTCAGTCGATTATTATTTATAAAAGCCTGCTAATTATTTAGAATATATTTTCAGAAGCCGCGTATTTATTCCATCAACACCAACTGACGCTTATTCTTTATTAGTAGGACATACACAAATAGTACTTTGAGTATTATTTGTAGAGCTATCTTCGGTGCAACAAAGCGGTGCAAAGTGGTTTGCTAAGCTTTCCAATTGAGATGAAGAATTTATTTAGCTTGCTGGCCACATCTTTTTGGTTGGTATCTGATGTATTACTAACTTGAAGATGAATATCCTGATTTCTCTTGATCATACCATCTTTTAAAACACAATTTATGGCTTTCCATATCTTCTTGAATTTCATTAAAATCGGTTAAGAAATAGCCAAGTTCCTTCCTAATTGACCATATTCCAGAACTTTATCTAACAATCATTTTAGAATACCATTTACATCGTAGATATATGTCGAATTTCATCAGAATCGGTTAAAAAATACCAAGTCCCGTCCTACTTGGCCATATTCAAAAATTTCATCTAAATATCAGTTTAGAATCCCACATTTACTCACCGTTATTCTCTACAACAAACAAAAATTTTGCTGAAAACATCTTTGTACCTCGCTCAAAGCAATCTCGCTTTAGTTGGAGAGTAAATTTACTCAAAGAGAGAATTTTGTTTTTATTTTAAGTATATTGAGTAGGGGGCTCACTGTATTGTTGGAAATATAATTTCTATACCCAAATAGGTATTTTATACACGAACTTTGAAGACTACCACTCCAAAGAATACTATATATGAGCAACCGTAAACCCGGACACTTCAGAATAATAGTAGTTAACTCCGCATCTGAATCGATAATCGGCTGCATTTCTCCTAAATTTAAATCGCAGTAAGCTGAAAAAAGGGATTCTTCCCTAAAGTAAATGAAACTTCTTAAATGTTTTGAATGATTGGTGCATTCGTGCAACAGATAAAACAATAAACCGAACGAAGAATTTAGTCAACAATGAACAATCGTTATAAAGAATGAAACTCAAAAAAAAAAACAATATTAACACGTGTCCTCTTCCTAATCTGTCTACGAATTCTGAAAATAAATCTTAACACCGCAATTTAGCTTGTCTATGACCTCCAAACTTTTGTGATCCAAATAAAAAATGTAACGCCACAATTTTGGGTCGCGAATTATTGAATTTAAAAATTGTGTCTCTAACTTTGTTAATTAACTCGTTCGCTACCAACCATCACACATGTGTGCCACATCGGTTTGTTATTAAAGGCCATTCGTCACATATATGTGACAGGCGTTTTTGCTCTAATCCAATCGGTGTCATATAATCCCGACAATAATCCCGGGCTGTGGTGGATGTTTTTCCTAAGAAACCTTGGTAGCGAACGAGTTAATTAATTTCATTAATTTCAAAACCTTCTACAATTCTCTCTAAAGAGAATTTTAGCAGGTTTGATTTCATTTCATTTTGCATCCTTCTATGTATGTATCCCCTCACTACATCTACACTCATTGATCATTTCATTTTCTATTTCGATAATTACCGTTTTAAATAAAATAAAAACAAATGAAAACCTGATGTTTTTTCTCCCTTTCAGATTTTGGTGTGGATTTTGGCGTATAAATTAGTCATAATTGAAGCGTGCAAGTGAAAACAATAAACAAATAAAAATGAGGGCAATAAAGTTGAGAAAGTTGTGATTAAAAGTGAGCTTAAAATCGGGCTTTTATTGTGTTTGTGATACAAAGAAAAGTTAACTCGTATACGGACATTAATGAATATTGTGAATAGTGAATTTGATTTTGTAAATGAAAGTCGTAATATTATGACAAAACGTAAAAATTACTTTTGTGTATATGTGTGTGTATTTGTGCAATATAGGATGTTAACGGTAAGTGAATTGTTAATTCATTTCTAACTACTAAATACGGCCTTTGTGGAAGATGAACAATTTTGTACTCTCTATATCTGATGTAGTCCATATTCTTCCATTTTTTTTTTTTTTCGCTGGCGCTACATCCCATGAGGGATTTGGCCGCTTCAGAATGAAGTTTCGTAATCATATTTTTAATGGATAATGAGTAATTAATTCATTGATCCTACATTAACCAGCCGTGATTTTTTCATCACCCGCCGGGAATCGAACTCAGGACCTCCGGAGCTTAAAGCAAGCATGCTAGCCACTGTGCCACCGGGGCGGCATTGTACTCTCTATTGTACTCTATTTTGTACTCTCTATATCTGATGTGGTCCATATTCTTCCATTGTCCAGTTTAATTTTATAATGTGAATCTCCCCAAAAAACGTAAAAGGTAAAACTACTTCCAGAAGTAGTACAAAGATATTGAATGAAAGTAGGTCGGTTTGTCTCTTTTACTCATATTAACAAAAAAATCAGTATGTATGTCTCTTTCCCGCTGTCTACTGACCACTGTATACAAACTACTTTACAAATTCTTCTGTGGAATCAGTTTTATAGTAATTTTTTAAAACTAGTTTAACAGGTTCTATTAGTGTCACCCTAATGTTCGAGTCGTAAATTCGAACGAGTGAGATTTAAACATTAAACTTACTACTGTTAATATGAAGTCCACTAGTGGGGCCAGACTAGTTAGAAGTACAACTATGTTAATTAATATAATTTGGGTAAATTAGTTAGGTTACCTGCCTAACAATTTATTATGAGAAACAACTTCGTTGCTTTTCAAGTTTATTCTGGGGGCTATTTATGAATTCGATTCGTGTGTATTCGAGTGTTCGAAATATGTATTGGATTGTTATTTGAATTGAATCAGATTCGTTCGTTTCTTATTTAAAACAAATATGAATCTTATACATCGAAGATTCGAATACGTTCGAACCGAATTCACAAATAGCTCCCCTGATTTATTAATAAAATCGCTACTGTTTATATACTAACTAGGGTAAACCCCCAATAGCAAACGCTACCGAATATAGCTGGGAATTTCGGGACACAGCTTACTGTGCCCATAACTAAGGAACTGATATTTCGACCTCTTTATGATCGTTATCATCTAAGTGTTAAATCAATTCACAATCTACGATTTGGAAATAACAAATAAATCTGTTTTTGATCATAATTCACAGCAAGCTCCCATTTGCAGTAACGAGCATTAAAAAACTAGTAACGAGCACCTATTGTTTCTCAAAAGTGAGCACCGTAACTTTGGAAATTTGGTTATTGGACTGATAGGTACAATGATTAATCAATTTTAAACAGTAAAACATTTATTGATAGAAAAATTCTTTGGTTTATTAAAAAACATCAATAACCCATTAGAAAAAAGATTTAGATTTAAATTAGATTTTGTTACAAATTCACATTTTACATGTAATAAAAATAAAAAGTACATGAGAAAAATTGAAGTTTCAGTTGGTTCAGTATTACATGATCAGTATTATTTTATATAGTCAATTTAAAATAATTATTGTATATGCTTTGCATGTGAAAACGTTTGCGCTAGAAGTGGCATGATTCTATATACAGTTAACATGAAAACTCCTGGTACACGTACTACACTCCTCTCCAAGCCATTACTCCCTATTTGATGGCACTTCTGAAGTTTGATCATTAAACGTTACTTCATTTAACATGTTAGCAGTTAGATGTTTTTTCTGCGTCATTTTGTTGCGTTCCCGTTTGCCTAGTTTCGTAACTGCTGGTTTGGTTTGCTTGGTTTTTTCATACTCCTTTTTAAGTTTTCTTTTATTTGTTTCTTTTGTAGCCTATTTTTTTACGTGCTTCTTTTCCGTTTTCAGCTTCTTCCTTCGTGTGTTTATTTTTATATTCGTTTTCCTGCCAAAGTTTTAAGATAATTACAAATGAAAATAAATTGTGCTTACGTCTAGCCGTTTTTTCTCTGGGGTTTTATTTTGCACAAAATAATCCTGAATCTCTAAAGTCTCGCTTTCTTTATTTTCTGTATTTAAAAATACCACTGGAAGATCTTCGATCCGAAAATTTTACTCGTCCGTTAAATTAAGAATTTATAACTCCCATGCAATTTCAGCAACAATATGTATTGGTTCATCGTTTATATTTCCAGCTGCAATAGAATTTGTGTTGTTCATTTTATTTATTGGATTAAAGTGTACACCTTCATCATCATCAAATTCAATTTTCAAATTAATTTCTTGACCATCGTCTATTGGCATTGATTCAAATTGAGATACTTCTGTCAATAAATTTCGTGAAGAAATACAAAATCTTCAGAATAAGTTGCCTGTGAAATTGAAAAATTATCCAACCCTTTTAATGTGTGCCCCGATTATATTCTTGAAATTTTGAAAAGTCAACATATATACTTTTGGCTACGTTATTTTTGCCCAAACTTCGAGAATAATCGATGGCATTTTTATTGAAGAGGTATAAGTAAGCCGCAAGCCTTAACTCCATTTTTGATTGTTGTAGGATGCAAATGGGTAGTAACTGCTTTCTGAAGAATGGACATCCGGATTGTTTGTGCTTTTTGGTCCTTTTGGTGCTAATATCATACCTTTCCGGTTTTCGGTCACAATAAAGAATTGGTTTCGCCCCCATTGTAAATTCAAGTTGGATCATTTAAAATAGAGTCGTAGCCGTCTGATTGTAATTCCTTAAAAACATTATCGAAACAATATTCTTGATATAAATTTCGGACACTCGTCCGCATGCTGCCGACACCGCTTCCGGAACACATTTGGTAAGAATTGGATGGCGGCTTAGAAATGATTTGTATCATTTTCCCCCCGGTACATTTTCTTTAAATGGATTCTGCCGTTCAGCTTTATCCAAAAATTCTTTAACGTTATTTTGGATAAGTATTGACTTTGCGCCGTGGAAATCCTTTTCTATGATTTAGAATAATCCAACTCATAATTTCATCTTCCTCCGCTGAAGTAAGCACCATTTCAGGCCCTTTTCTGCCTTTTTTTAACTTTACCTGATATCCGCCCTTACATACTTTGCCGTGGTACCTGACACTTTCTAGCAGCTTCCTTTTTGCGCATACCCAGCGTAACAGCCGGCAAAGCATTTTGGAACATGCATTCTGTGTAGTTTTCAATATTTTTGTAAGGCTTTTTAATTTTAGGCATTCCACTTAGGGATTTAATAAAATTAAAATAGTGTAAACACGCAAATCTGCTTACCTGTTTGCTTAACAAAATCACAACGCTTTAAAAAGTTAGCGACAAATGGTGGTGCGCGTAGTTTCACATGCAATTTTTGACTGAAAAACGAAGAGTAAGAACAAAACTCGCTTTGACAAAACAATTGAGAATGAAATCGTTAAAAGAGAGAAGCGTATTTCCTTAATATTTAATAAAAGTTATGTCATGTGCTCGCTATTGGGGTGGAGTCCGCTAATGGGTGTTTTACCCTACTAAATTTATATTAGTAAGCATTTACGTTTATTGTAAACTGAGCCATCTATGTTGCTGTTGTATAGCATACTTCTATATAAATTAAAAGTTCCGGTGCAAATGTATTCCCATGTTGAATCGTCAACAGGTTCTCTTCCGGTGTACCACCGGTGTTTGACCGTAACTTTAGTTTATCCAAATCAAAAATTTGATAGTTGACTATATGATGCTGGTTAATAATGTTTCCTGCTTGCTGTTGGTGACTGCTTAGACAGAATCACGTTAATAGTTGTGTAGTAACTAACGATTTCGCGTGAACTTAACGTGTATAGTTCTAAACTGCATAATTCTAAAGGTTGGCCCTGAGTTTTGTTGATGGTGATTGCAAACGCGAACCGAATTAGAAATTGCAATCTATTAAATTGAAATGATGTATTCGTTGGAATCATAGGAATGGGAGGAATGAGGATATCTTCACCTTTGAATGGGCCTGTCAAGATTGTTACTTCTATGACGTTGCTCAAAATAACATAACGTGAAGAAAGCAGTTAATGTTATAACCGGTGGATTCAGAGCTATTTGTTGCACATTTGCAGCTGTGAAATAAACGCGTTGTCCATTTTCTAATTAAAAGGGGAAGAAAGAATTTGCCATATAGCTTCATTGCTGCTTATGTATGTATCTTCCAGCCTGATACTCTGCGATTTCATCGATATGTATGACCGCATTTCTATCACTTTTTTCTGGTTGTACGATAAAAACTGTCATGTGTTGTTATTGAGCCAGATTAGTATAAGTACATTTGGCAACCCTTTCTTTTGCCATTCCTCTGAGTACATCCAGCAGCGGAAATATGCAAACACTCCATGTTTTACCATGAAATCCATCAGCGATTTCACCGATTACCTAGGAAGTAAGATCTGTTGTATATCGTTCCAAGCTGGATTGCATTTGAATATAATGAATAGGTCTGGACGCCCGCAATATGAACAAACTCTGGTATATATGTATGTAGAACTCTGGTAATAGAATAGCGAAATTTAATCAAAATCGAAATCAAAGTAAAATATTTGGTCCGCTACATAAATAATCCCTCTTTCGGAAGACATGATCTATACTGAAATAAAATTTCCCCGCCCTCGGACATAACGTCGTACAGAAACAAGGACAACAATCATTATGAGTTTCTGCTCAGAGTCTATCATACATTCATACTATACAATACTAAAGAAAATAAACAAAACATTTTGTTTTGTTACTTTTTGTTTTCTTTGGAATATTTTTTATTTTGATTTTAGTCTTTCTCGCTTCGTAATATTTGTACATATTTCTTTTTTATTTCGGAATTTGCTGTTCTACCTTCTGCCTCAGTATTTTAATACACACTCTCAATCGGTCTCTTCTGAGCATATTTATCTTATTTATCATGTTATCCCTTTTATTATTTCTATTTCATCTCTGTTATTTGCATCATGTTAAAAATGAAAAACTAAAAAAAACGCACATTCGACACCAATACAATTTACCAATACTATTGCCTTCCGGTAATCCTTAAATCAATCCTCATTTTGCGACCAAAATTACTGTGCTGCAATGTAAAAGCTCTGAAGTATGTATGCGCTACGGCCACATTAAAGCAGTTGTCTGTTACTGAATATTGAATCATTGTCCGTCCGTAGACAGAATTGAATGTTTACAACTGCTGTCGTTGTATTTAATACGTATCGTATTCCCACGCGATCACTCAGATGTCAATTACTCGTGATTGATCTCCGATTGCATCGGTCGAACTTAGATAGGGAAATAAAGTAAAATATTTGCTCTGATACATACAATCGTCGTATTATAATTAAGCCACAATTAGTAGAATACATATTTTGACCTATAAAGTTCCAAGAAAGGTTTTATTTCAGTTTTTTTTTGTTTATTTTAAATAATTCATAGACGTATAATCAAATGAAGTTATAATTCATACCATTCATATGGGACTTACCATTTAACATTCCCCCATAGATTCATGGTTCGTTTTATTCAATTCTTTGCCGTTCTAAATACGCCGTTTATACTTTTAGATTATCTTTGGGGTGCTGATAACGCCACCATAGCGGATGACCGTATATAATCATATAAATTCTGATCGAGAATTTCGATATATTTAAGGACATCCATAATTCCATCGATTTTGATGACATACCAAATCCCCGAGAAGTGAAGCTTCCCCAAACCACTACTGATGCATTGGTGTGATCCAATGTTTTTTTTGACATACCGATAGCTAATCTCCAGGTTTGGAAGTCATCTTATATATGATCTTTCAACGCCTACAACCACGTTGAATTTACTCTCACTCCTCCAAATTATTAAATTACAAAATGCCCTAGGTTTTTCCAAATGCTCTTTAGCAAAAGCAATTCTTTTGGCTAAGTTCCGGTTGCATAATTGTGATTTCCTTTTCAATAAAAATGGCTTAATTATAATACCACAACTGTAAATAATTAGCAAAAAAATAAACCAAAAAAAAATAAAATTGGAAAGATAAAATCGACAAGCTTTTGCATTGTTAAATTGTTCTATTATTTCAAACTATAATGACTTCACTTTTTGTTAACGCTCGATTTTACTTCCCATCTAATTTGTATATCGCGGGCTATAAATAAAAATCGATTCTAAAGGAGTAAACTCCAAAAATGTTTTATTATGCTAATTTGAATTATATACATTTTTTGATTTCATGTTTTCCTTTTTATAAATACGTCTGCTTCGGTAGCTCTGATTTTGTACAGAATATTTTTTTGGCTTCGTTCGCCCGTTCAAACTATATGTAAATTAGAAATTATGCCCTGGGCCCTCCCTTGCGCTTAAACTTTAGCAAGCACTTCCACAAATTATATAGACTAAAAAATTGTTGAAGTTGTAGGAGGATCGTGGGAAAATTATCAATAAAAATATTTTTCAATAAAAAAAAAATACTAGGTACTTTCTGGGATCCAACTAACGACGACCTTTGCAAATTAACACCGACACGCTCGTCCGATTACTGCCAGTTTGCCAAACAGCAATAATTTTCAAGCACATACACTCTACGAATTAATTCACCGTACGATCTAAAAAATTGAATTTTCGAATTGGCTTTTGAAGCAAATAAATCCTGCTTACTGTAAATTTAAAAGGACAAAAAATACAGACAAAACTAATATAAATTTAGTTTATTAATCTATTTTTCAAGGCCGAAAATAAAAAAACTTTACATTTGTATTCATTTTTTTGCGAACAAATTCATCGCAAGAAGACAAAAGTGGGCAGACAATTCTTGACATTTGAACCACGATAAAACACCTTCTCACACTGGACTCGTTCTTCGTGACTTTTCACCAAAAATGCGACCCAAATCATTCCACAACCACCGTATTCGCCTGATTTAGCACCGTGGGACTTCTGGCTGTTCACAAAACTGAAAAGACCACTGCAAGGAAATCATTTTGAGATGATAGAAGAGATAAAACGTGAATCGCTACGCGCTCTGAAGGCTATCCCGGAAGGCGACTTTAATTCTTGTTTCAAAAATACGTTGGCATAAGTGTATTGTGTAGGGAGGGGATTACTTTGAAGGCAACGAAATAGATTTGGAAGAATAAATAAATATTTTTTGAAATAAATAAAAACTGGCTTTACTTTTTGGAAACAGTTGTATAACAGATTCTCCTTATAAAATGTACTACAAAACATCCTTGACTATAGTGTATCACTTATTATTTATATTTTGGACTTAGCACTTGAAAGGGATGACCAAAAAATTTTACTTCTATATAGAGTTATTGCTATATACTATAACTAACTTATACTCAAGTGCGCGACCGGCAAGGCAGATCAGTAACGAATTACATTTATTTGAATTAGGTAATGAAAACGCAAATAACAATTTGTAATTTGTATTTTAATTACATACTCGTTTTCCAAGTAACAGTATCTTGTACTTTAATTACTTAATTTTTTTACGACGAACCTATCAGACTTGAGGCCTATAACTCTATCATCCTTTCTGCTGAAAACCCTGGAAAGGTTGATAGATGTGTTTATTCGATCAAGAATTGAACCCAGGAATTGGGCAATGTCGCAGCATGCGTACTGTAAGGGAAAGTCGGTGGACACAGCTCTGCACTGTAGCGAGTGCCTTGCTACAATAATCTGCGAGTGGGCCACCCCTGAATAATTGTTATATTGCGGTGAATTGTTGAATAGTGTTGGCTGGTTGCTTAATTAAGTTGCATAACGATTGTACGAAATTGGACCGACAACATATACAAACCAATACCTTCCGTGCTTGATAATATAATGGCAAACCAACCGGTCATGTGTTAGTAAATTAACGGTGGAGGAGAAAATGTATAAATACAAGATTTTTACTGGCAGGCGGGGAGTTTTTTTCCAAAAATTGAGTGATCAGGTTAAGCCGTGTAATTAACTGAAAAATAGAATATTTTAATTTCGTTTAGTTAAGTCATTTTTTTTTAAGATTAAATATTGTTTCTGAAATTATTATGTAAACTTTAAGTGAAATCAAAAATTAATAAAAAAAAAAGAACCAATTTTGTAGTGAATAAGTTGTGGTATAAATAATTTAATTATTATACTACAAAAACAAAATACGGAAAGTATTTGGTACTGTTTAAGTGATAACGTGAATCGTGATAAATTAACCGTATTGTATTAATTAATAATAACTCAATATAAAAAAACACGTTGGATAATTTAATCAAATTTTTACCAAATAATACACTCGGTAAAAACAAACAACAAACAAAAAAACTTTAAGTGTAAATCGAAATTATAGTGGAACTTTTAAGTCCAAATTAGTGAGATATAGAATGTAGTGGAACTTTCTAGTCTACATCAGTGAGTAATAATAAATGATTAATTGTTTTTTATTCAGTGTAACGCATGGTTTATGAGTATAACAGGCTAAGTCATTATTGAACCTATTAATAATAAAAAAAAAAACACTCAATAAACCAATAATAATAAAAATAATAAAATAATTTGAAATAAGTGTAAAATCGTAAAGTCATTAATGTGTTGATGGACCGAAAATAAATTATTACAGATAAACTTAATAAAAAAAAAACCTGTGACAATTTTTCTAGAAGAGTTAACGGTCATAATAATGTTACTCTAAGTTAAACTTAATATTTGTTGTAATAATAAATAATAACAATAATACAAGTAGTCCTAATTAGTGTCACGTAATACCTACAACCGATAATTCAAGTGAACATTAAAAGAAAAATGCATAATTGCATCTATCAAACATCACCTTCGGAACGAGTTCATTCAACAATGTCGACCAACGGATGCTGTGATTAAGTTAAGTTCTGTCGTTACATTTTTCTTGTTTAAATTTTTTTTTTTTATATTTTCTATATTGATTCTCCTAAAGGTTAAATTAGAAAGATTTAGTTCAATTCTTAATTTTTTTTAGAATTTAGTACTAACCGAAACTAATCTTTATTGTTGTAAAATAGGGAGAAAATTCAGTGGTAGTTCGGTTTAGTAATCTATTGTTTCCTCTGGTTTTCAATTTTGGCATTTAGTTTTCTCTCTGTTAAATTTTTTTTTAGTTTTATAGTTTTCTTATGAAATAAATATTTAAGAGTGCCATTAGTAATTATCTGGTGTTTATCTTTTTATCAATCCACCGCTCTTCTGTTTTCAAAATTCGTTCGTTCGTTTTCAAGTGTTTAGAATCGTGTATTTCAAATATGAAGTAAAGTGAGATAGAGTGAGGATGTGATCTGGGTAAGTAGCTGAGAGTTGGTGAGTATAGTTGTTGCGTGTGTTAATTCCTTTCTTCATTTTTTCGCTATCCTTTTCCCGTATCCTTCCGGCGGCAATGCAAGATTTGCTTAGACTTCATACTCTACCCCCCCCCCCCATTCCACTGAGCTTTAGCCACGCTAATTCAGTCCGCCGATGAAGTCCCTAAGTAAATACCAACCTTTCTGCAATTCATGCAGCCAATAATCATTTTGGTTTTGGTGGCTTCTCGCTCTCACATAGGATCGTTACAGCACGATCTAGTACGCACAATTGAGAAATCAATTTACTTGCAAGAGTTTTGCATGGTAGCATTTCTCGATATTGAGGGTGCTTTTAATAATGTAAAAACGGAGGCGATCATGAAAGGATTGTCTTTTTTGAAGGTGGACTGCTCTATAAGTAGGTTAATAAATCAGATGCTGGTAAGCAGGACTATTACCTCGGAGATGGGAGAGTCCAAGATTAGAAGACGGATGGTTAGAGGAACCCCACAAGGAGGTGCAATGTCCCCCATTCTCTGGAGTGCAGTGATTAATGGATTGCTGCTGGAACTAGAGAGGGAGGGGATAGGGGTTGTAGCATATGCTGATGATGTAGCGATAGCTGTCTCAGGCAAATATCTAGATACGATTAGGGATGTTATGCAGAATGCACTCCTGATTGTTACGAAATGGGCCAGCAAGTGTGGATTGGGGATTAACCCTTCCAAAACAGAGCTGGTACTATTTACTAGGAAATATAAAATTCCGGTGGTTAGCCCTCCTATCATAAACGGCAGCGGACTAGTTTTTGCTGACCGAGCGAGATTTCTGGGCATAATCTTTGATAGTAAGCTCAGCTGGAAGCCTAACACTTTGGAAAGGGTGAATAAGGCTATTGTAGCCTTATACTCGTGTAGGAACGCTATAGGTAAGAGATGGGGCTTGAAACCGGAGCTGGTATACTGGCTCTATACCGCCGTGGTAAGATCTGTGCTAATGTACGGGGTGGGCATTTGGTGGCCAGCTCTAGATAAGGTAACATATAGAGGTATGATGGAGAAGGTACAAAGAACGGCCTGTATGCTTATAAGCAGGGCGCTTAGGACAACACCTACACGCGCTTTAGAGGTTATGTTCCACCTTATTCCAATCGACCATTATGGTAAACAGATGGCAGCCAACGTGGCTACGAGACTCTTGGCTGTCTCTCAGTGGAAGTGTCTTCAGGTGGGACACTCGACGATAGGTAAATTCGCTGGCGAAGAACTGGCGAATCTGGATTATATTACACCAACTTTGTGCTTCGATAAAGGTTTCCGTACCATCTTTCCCTCAAGGGAATCCTGGAGAAACGGATCAATCTTGGAAAACGAGGCAATGCAATTTTTCACGGACGGCTCGAGGCTAGACGATAAGGTAGGAGCCGGAGTCTTCTGTGATAAACTTAATGTTAATATTTCTGTTCGTCTCCCTGACTACTGCACCGTGTACCAGGCTGAAGTGGTGGCGATCGGGGAAGTCATGACATGGTTGAAGCATAATGTGGTATCCGGGAGGGATATCGCAATTTATGTGGACAGTCAGGCAGCGATCAAGTCACTTGAGGCAGTTTGTCTGAAGTCGCGGGTGGCGCTGGATTGCCGATCATCTCTTAACGAGATGAGCGAGTATTTCAGCATCCAGATAATCTGGGTCCCGGGTCACTCGGACGTCACGGGGAACTACAGGGCGGACGAATTAGCTAGGTACGGTACGATCTCCAGATGCAGCCGGAAATGGTAGGTCTGGGGAGGCCTATGGCAATGCTAAAATGGGCGCTCAATAAAAAGGCGATCGCCTTGACAAATGAGAGGTGGATCAACACTCTCACGTGCAGGGTAGCAAAGCAGGTTTGGCCAAAACTGGACTTGCGGCGCTCCAAGGAACTAATATCCCTGGGAAGACAAGAAATAGGATGGGTCGTAGGGATAATGACAGGTCACTGCCTTTTTGGGGATCATGCGAGAAGGCTGGGGATACAGACGAATGACTTTTGTAGAAGTTGCATGGACGAAGAGGAGGAGGAGACTTTGGAACACTTCCTATGCTCATGTCCGGCGCTATCATACAGAAGGCATAAGTATTTGGGTGTGTACGGTATGGACAGCCTTTCGGAACTCGCGAACTGTGGAGTGCGAGATTTATTACGCTATATAAATAGCTCTGGTTGGTTTCAACGGGAGTAATGGGGAGATGGGATCCTGTGGTATCACAACGGGCCATTGCTGGCCTAAGTGTGCGATAGCAGCCACTTCAACCTAACCTAACCTAACCTATCAGAAAAATCGAGAGAGTCCAAAAAAAGTTTATACGGTATATAACGTGTAAAGATGGATGGGATTATGACCATGACATACCGCATCACGTTAACCTGAAGCGATTACCATCATATGCTACTGGATGCAAAACCTATCATATGACAACATTGGCAAATAGACGAGAGCTTTTAAAGTGTTCGTTTATTGGAAATATTTTACTTGATCAAATCGATGCACCATCCATACTGGAATCAATTAAAATAAAGGCACCGAGTAGGAATTTAAGAGATCATGAGTTCTTTCTTCTAAATAAACACAGAACAAACTATGGTAACAATGAACCGGTATACATGATGTCGAAGAGTTTTAATAAAATCGACCATTTGTTCGACTTTTACTTAAGTAAAGACAGCTTTAAACGTAGGTTGAAGCAACATTTTGCTCCAACCTAAAAATATTTTTATGTCAATTTTAATTCTTTTTTTGTTTAATTTAATTTTTATTCTACCCTGTCCAATATGTTATAAATTCAAGTAATTGTAATTTGTATTTTAATTACCTCAGTTTTTGTAAGTTATTGCTTTCATTTTTACAAGGTTCATTGAGATTTGGTTCTAGAGCCATCAGTATAAAACCTTATGTTAATAATCGTTGTTTTGATGATATGTTTTTTCACTAAACGGAATTTCGTCACATCAAATTTTTCAATTTACAAATGTAAAGTAATTGTAATTTGTATTTTAATTACTGAGTTTGCTGTAATTTGTAAAAGTATGTTAATTACTCAGTGTAATGTAACTTGCCCAGCCTTGGCGACCGGTCACAATCGCGAAATATAAAGACATGATGGATTTGCTCCCATATATTCCACTTGTTCATCATGGATATTTTCAAAACTTAAAAAAGTCGGATCAACTTGTTGAGGAGTATAATGAAATTCAAACCTCTCAAATTCATCTTTCATAATTTATAACTTTCTCTTTGTAATAACTGGATGTCATTTATAATGTAAAATTCTCTTTAACGAATAGAATCAATATGAAATGATGGCATAAGTCATTTTTATTAAAAAACATTTATTTTGAAAGTGGAATAAGTCATTTTCAGTACAAAAAACTCGTATTTTACCAAGCCTTATTATGAAATATATCACTTTAGCTAAAAGTAGTAAGTATAGTAATATCATAAATGCAAACACTTTAAACAAAAGTTGTATTGATTTTTTTCATAACATGAAAACCCAAATGTGTAATTATCTTAATATTAAGAAAACATGACTTATTCCACTTTCAAAATAAACGGCTCATATGTCAGTGTGGACTCTGTATACAATATATTTGACCTAGACTGCGTATTCACCACACTAGCCTCGGCGACTTTGGGAGGCACTTGTCTGCGGAACTCACATTCATCAGGCACATCTCCGCTGAGACCCTGCGCTTCATATCGTACTTCTCATACCATCGCCCAGTACTTAATCGTTTGCAAACAATCACTGTACTCTCATTTCATGATGCTAATAATAAAGAAATTTATTTTAACAAGCCCATACATCGTGCCATTTCTCGTACCTCTTATAAACGTTATCACAGAAAACACTTACGGCCGTGTAGAAGACACAGCCTACCCCGAATTTTTTTTCTCGGACTCCACAGCCCTAGAAAAATCGAAATTTAAAATAACGATCTTTTTATCTGATTTGAATCATTACCTATTCACAAAATGCAAATTAGCTCTATAACCGTAAAATTTCCGATTAGTACTAAAATGGTATTCATGAAATGCAACTAGACTCTATAAACGAAAATTATGCTCTGTAAGTTTACAGTGACAAATTTGTTGACGTAAAGCTACATACCTTGATTTTATTAGTTCATAACTCGGCAGAGTAACCATTTTTCGTCATGATTTTTTCAGGAAGTACTACTCTCGATAGCATCTATTTACCTGCAAGAATTCAAGATGATTTATTTTGTAGTTTTTGAGATGTTCACTAAATATTGTCTATTAGAATTTCTTTGTGTTCTTAACGAATTTCTTTTCTAAATAACTTTTTTCTTCAGAATTTTGGTGAAGGTTTGTGGAACTGAAAATCAGTGCAGAAAACATCATCTGAACTCATTTAACTCCACGTTTGAGAAAGTGTTCAAATTCTTGTGAGATTTCTTAGCCCCCATGACAATGGTCTATGGGACGCCATAATGCCAAGGAACACCTTGCTACCGGTAATCCTCTACGCTCTCTACTAAAGTCAAAATAAATAATTTACACATGCCAACAAACTGAAGATATAAAGTGATAACTCCATTTATCGTATTTGAGTATGAAATGTTAGACTACCGGATTACAAAAGATGGCCGCCGAAATTTTTAAATAAATATACGCATGTATGCATTATTTTTTTTACCAAGCCGGGATTTAGTTCACGGAAAAGGCCACGTCGGATCCTATTCTGTGTAAAAATAGTTTACTTACCTGCAAATCAGGTACCCTGCAAAAAATGTCTTACGTACATTCTCATTCATTTGACTTTCAAGCCAGAATGATTTGTTATGATTCGTTTTTTGACATTTCGATTTATCAAAGCCTACTATTTTTCTTACGGCGCGGCGGCGAATTCAAATGTATTTATTTATAGTGGCGAAGATCTTACAGTTTGTGAATACCAATTTTTAGTACTCTGTAACTTTTGCTCTATAAACAATTTCCCTAAAGTTACAGCTATAGAATTATTACATTTTGTGAATAGGGGCCTTAGCTTTTTTACTTTTAGAATGTTTACTTTCGAATTACCTTCGATTTTTTTAACGTTGAAAACGTTTATACTGGGGTTTCTAAAGAAAAAGCGAACGACCAAAAAAACCGACCGAAAAAATGTAACAAAACACAAAACTGCCAAATCTTGCCAACTCCTACACAGAAATTTGAAAATATAGGAAGTGACATTTTTTATGTTCTGTATTGCAATAAAATTGTAATACATTCAAACAATTTTATTTAATAAACCTACATACTTATAAGGAAATGAATATACACGAAGAAAATTTTTTCCTTTTCAAAATACATACAAGGAAAAAATCATAGCCTTCTAAGCGCAATATTTTTTTTTACGGTAATTGTGTGTTGTTGCGGTTTGTAATTTTGAAATAAAATCAGTTAGATATAGTTATTCGATAAGCGAGGATGCGCAATAAAAAAATATTTTTTTCACATGGTAATAGGGGTATCTCCACAAAATATCGAATCATAAAATTTCGAAAATATAAAATCCCGACAAAAGAAATGTATTGAATCCCGACTCCATAAAATTTCGACAGCACAAAATCCCGACCAAACAAAATCCCGCCTCCAGACAATCTGAAGCTAATCAAATTGCTTATAAAAGCGATTTTTTGAGTATGTATTAATTAATATACATTGTATAATAGGGAAACGGAAATTTATTGAAGAATTAATTAATAAATCATCATAATTTTTATTTTTATTTCTAATGGAAAAATTATATTTTATTACTATTAAAAATTGTATTCAACATAAAACTATAAAATACACATTTTCCGCTTTAATAAAATTATGAATTAATCCAATCGCATATTATGGGCAAGCCCTTTAAGCAAATTTACTTTTGATTTTTCGCTTTTTTCTCTTAAAACTAACTACAATGGTTTAGTTCTACGAACATATTCACTTTTGCTGGCACGCTCTTCACCAGCATTTAGACAAATAATGCGAGTCTTTACCACAATATGCTCTTTTCCTAGTAGCTTTATCAACTCGTAAACACCAAGATGAGGCTTTGAAATAATTATTTGAGACATCTATGCCAACCTTCGACACTGTTTTGGGTCCTTGGCAAACTTTCTTCAAGAAGATCTGCCACTGACCAGAAATACGGATGATAAGAAGGTTCCATAATTTTTTGTTAATTATTAATATTCCTTTTCCTATTAGTTCCAAATAAATAATTTGTTTCAAACCAAATGGCAATTTTTTGACAATCGAATCAAACTCGTTTTTCAATTCATTATAATAATTTGGAATTTCATCTGGTTTGAGGAATGCTAATCTTTTTAACATACGCATTTTTAAACTAAAATTTTCATTACTACCATATTTTGCCGAAAGATCTTCCTGTTGAATTCGTCGCCATATAATTTAGCCGAAATGGAAAAAACATCCCTTAAATTTGGTAGCAGGAAGAAACGATTTGGTTGCCGAAACAATTGCTTTTTCGAAATCAGAAATGATTAATTTTGGATTTAGATGTATTTTATTTTCGCGTGCGATAGCGAAAAGCTGAAGAAAAAATTCGTTGTATGCCCACCGACCTTTGCGCTGATCATGATGGAATATATCATCGGCATAATTTCATTTTGTATTTTAAAATAATTATAAAAAGTTGTTGCATGATTCTTGGAGCAATTTCAAACGTTCCGTCCATGAATAATTTGCAAGATGTTTAAGATTATTTATGGTTTCTAATATGATATTTTTCTGACCATCGAAGTCATGTTCTTTTAATACAAAAATTTCCCCTTCTACAGCTCTTAAATTTTCTGGTATAATAATGTTGCTCAAAGTTGATGGTTCCGTCACTCTAAGAGCTGCTCTTACACGCCAAATTTTTTCTCTATGAGCTTTTGTATTAGGTAAGTAAGATCGGCATTCTTCCAAAGTATTGACTAAGCTTTCTACAATAATTTTGAATGGTTTGCCCGAAGATTGGGCTGCCTGCTTTTTAACAAAATTATTTACCTTATAACAGTGTAATTTATAAGCCAGCCGAGCATGATTTTGATTTGTAGGAATTTTCGTTATTTTATGAGAATCATTTTCGTTAGTTTTTGAGCTTACTCTTGATTTACAGCCAAAAATCTTCTTATTCTCACAAATCCATCTGTACGTATCCCCTTATATTTTCTCTAAATTGTAATAAAAGCCATCAATTCCCAGTTTAATTCTACCTTTATTGGATTTCGTTACAGAAATATTCATATTTATTTATTGCTAAGACTAACCGCCTAGCCTACTCAAAATAAATGAAATAATGGGGTCGATTCAATGCAAATCTTCTATTTTTCTTTTCTTCTATTCTTCTATTATTTCAAGGAAAACTTGATGCAATTTAAAAAAAAAAATCTGCACAAATTTACGGATTGCTTGAAAATCGTATCTAGTCCTCGTAGAAATAGTAGCAGAATAGAAGAAAAGAAAAATAGAAGATTTGCATTGAATCGACCCCAATACGAAATATTAGAAATATAATAACATAAAATATTATGTAATATAACATATTATGCAATAAACGAAAGTCTCGAAAAAATCCCGATTTTTAAAAATAAAATTTCGCGAGATTTACAATCATACCCGGTAATAGGACATATTTACTGACATTAATTGGTAGAAAAAAAAAACATTTTTTTAATAAGAAACAAAATTATTTAGTATCAGGCGGGTGTATAAAATAATATGAATTCTAAACTGTAATTGGATATTATCTTGATGGCAACTGAAATTAAAAATTTAGTTTGAATTACAACTTGATTGAGCAAAAATACGAGCGTAATTTAGCTTTTCTTAGTTTAAAACTTGCTTTAGTAGCGTGAATCATTTAGTCTCAACCATCACGGTGTCCTTTTGAAATAAATATAGCTTACCAGTCGTAATTTTTAAGTGTATAGATTTGAACCATTTTTAGACTACTTCTCCAGCACTTTGTAACCCAGGAGAGTTAGTTTATCCAATTTTATAACCAAAAACTTGATAGATTTTTGTTAATGAGTGAATTGAAATCCTCTTAAGATAAAGTCTGGTTTTGATTTTTTTTTTCAAAATTTGACAACATCACATACATTTTTCATTTTAATCACATATTTTGCAATTTTAGTTACATATTTAAGGAATATATTTTTGAAAATTCTAAGCCTAATGCTAATGATAAGGCATCAACACTAAAGAGTGTAATTAGTGGTGCCTCTGAAGGTGCAGTGTCTCCAACACTTTATAACATTTTCACTTCTGATATCCAATATATTTTTAGAGCAGATTCGGAATATGCATTATATGCCTATGATACTGTAATATATACATTCTCTAGCTGCCCTGATACTACTATCAACACGCTTCAACTTAATATCGATGCACTTGACGCTTACTGCAAAAAATGGCATATTTAACAACCTAAACGGTGATAAAACGCAATCTATGTTCATTACTAGAAGGGTAGCGAGATATCAACCTAACAGTAACATAAATATCAGTGATTCAACTGTACAATGGAATGAAAGCATAAAATATTTACAAATCGCAACAAAAGCCGATAAAAATAGTAAAATTCTTATATTTTGTCTAAAATATGATTTATATAAATTTCTACATAATGAAAATCAAACCGTCATTTTTTGACCGTCGAGTATGGATATGTAAATATGTATTTGACTATCATTGAGATAGGTGATTTCTTCAAGTTACTAACTCCGTTTTCAACGGGTAAATCGGCAGAACTTCTGCCACCATTGCTTTTTGTATTAAGTATGTTTTATGAAAAAAACGATTTTATGGCGATGAAAATGGACAACAGTGATGTCCATCTATAATATCAAAGCAACCTTGATTATACAAGCCATAATCTAAAAAACGAAGCTTTTTTAAGGGAATTAGAAACGACGAAAAAATCAAAATTTCCATAGTAAAACACATAAAACATATGGGAAATCACTTTTTTTCATAAGACAAATTTGTCAATGAAAACGTTACAAATTCTTAATTATGATTTCTGAAATATTTTCATAAATGTTTGAATTTCAACATATATAAATGTCGTTTAAGTAAATCGTTTTCATTTTCTTGTAATAATTGATTTATTTAAACCAAAACATAAAAAAAAGTTCATAACAACAGCATTCTGGTCAAATAAAAAAGAAAAGCTTACTACAAATTGTGTGCATTAAGTCAATATACATTACATAGATGGCAGTACACATTTTTTAAAAATCGTACCAAAAATTACCACCTGAGTAAATTTTAAGTTCAAAAATTGTAGGAAAAGCAAAACAAATTCTCAAAATATTAAGAACGTGTGATAATTTTGTGATTAAACAATTTTTTTTCGTATTTTCTGTATAAATCTGAGACATCTAACGTACACTAGTAAAACTAAAGATAAATTTAGCAAGTATTGTTTTAATTCGTCAGAGCCAACTTTGATGTATTTTTCAAAATGAAAGTTCGAAAAATATATTTTAGAAATAATTTAATTTTAATATTTCTGCAATTAATATTTACTTAATACCAATAAACCCTACATGTATATTGCTGCTAAAGATATGTAGAACACTTTTGTATACAAATTTTGTAACATTTTTGGTTTTTTCAATGAAAAACTTGAAGCTAAAAACACCATTTTTACTATGGATTCCTATGGAAATTAGTGAAAAGTTATACCACTAAAAAAGCTTCTAAAAAATACGTCATAATGATTATGGCTCTATACTCTAGAAGGCTCTGATAATATACGACAAAACAAAAATTGAACAACTTTATTTACAAATACAAAATACATACCAACTAGATATACTTACAAAAATGGATAAATCACGTTGAACATAATTTATAGCGACAGAAGAAAAGCGCAAATAAATAAAAGACTCAAATCTTAAATAACTTTTTTTTTTTTTGCATCAATATAATATAATAATATATATTTATTTCATCAACCAACATTTATATAATATAATTAAATTAAATAGTAAAATATAATATAATATGAATATTTATGTATAATTTTATTAAACACAATTTAATAATAGAAAATAAAATATATATTTGGTGTAACACTACAAATTAATTAATTTATATAATATCTTTGATTTGTTTTTATTTTTTTTGTAAATTTTACTTTATAAATAATGTATAAATGTTTATTAACATATTTGGTTTTGGATTTTCATATTTCATTTTTTTTTTTTTTGGTAAATATAATTATTTTTTATACTACGTATTTATTATGTGTTTTATATAACAAGGCACTAAGTGAGAGGGAAAATATATTTGTTATGTTTACATTTTCTCTTAAAAACCAAAACAAACGCTTAAGAAAATCACAAAAAAAAAATTAAAATTACCAATTAAATCTAAAATGTTCACACAAACTAAACTTATCTGAGAAGGGCAAGGTTGATAAGGCCATCATCTAACCGACTCAGGTATTACATACATTCTTATTTTTTTTATCGTCTTTGGTTTCTTAATATTAATGAGATTATTTAATTAGAATATAATATCAAATTGAATAAAAATTAATTCATAATATTGTTACGAGTGAGTGGTGCAAAATTCATCAATCGTACTTGAGCCACATTCTAAATATGTATGTAAAATATGTATTTTAAACCACTCATTATCTCGTGTTTATCTTTAAACTAAATATTATGGCGCAATAATATTACCTAATTAATTAATCAAAAACCATCACAAATAAATAAAATAATAATAAATTGGGGGAGGGGCGGTGTTTAACAATAACAAAACCACTTAATATAAACAAACAAAAACAAATTAATTACGAAATCAATAAAACTAAAACCATATGTAATTACAATGCATCTCTAATTGGTGGGTGTGTGTGTGTTTATGTGTGTTTTACATATATAAATATAATTTATTAAATCTAAATAATTTCTTTTTATTTTTAATTTTTTAATTTTTTTAATTTAGACACAAACTAAATATGTAATTATATAAATTTTAATATAAAATGTTTTTTTTTTCTCTTTTATTTATTTATAAATATTTGTCACAATAATTATAGTTTTTAGTACACATATTATATTATTAAAAATCGATCGATTATTATTTTCATAAACATATTAATTAATTATGTAAATGTACGTAGTAAAAAACAAAACAAAACAAAAAAGGCACACTATTTTGTTTATGTTCAATACAATAATTAAATTGTGTAAAAAATTGGTCTTTTAAAAATTGTCTTAAGATCTAACTACATATAATATTATTTTTTTTGTATAAGAAATGTGTACGGTGGTTTTGGTTATAATAGCGTGACGATTACGATAACACATATGTAGATTGTATCGCGCTGAATGCCAAGCGAATAACGATGAAACCTTTATTTTACATTTCTCATTTAACATCATAATATAAAGGTCAGGATTTTGTGTTGTGATATAATTTTTAATTTAGTTTTTTTAGACATGAACTTGAGGCGGAAATGTTAATTTTTAAGTACAAGTGTTAATCATAATGATTGCATGTTCGAAATAATGAATGTGACAATGCGAATTTTTTTTTTTGTTAATGATCAGTTTGAATGGCGATTCAGAATTCATATATCATATTCATGCATGATTGCAGACATCTAATAACTAGTTGTAAAAAATAACGACAAGGATGAATCGAATCAGTAAAATTATTTACAGATGAAAAATAAAATTTGAAAATTTTCCATACCAGCTAAAATGTGGGAGACTGAAATGATTTAGATATGATTAAAATATTAATTAAAACAATTTTAACATTTTAGACCTGTACATCTACCTATTACACGGCAGAAAAAAAACCTTGCTGAATAATAATACAAAAATAAAGCGGTCAACCATTAGAAATGGAGTAAGGCAGAAATAAAATATGTCTTCAATATAACATGTAATCACCGATTTTTTGACGTATTTGTTTCTCTTGGATCTAGACATAATGAGCTGAGGTATTCCTACTTCAGATTATAGCGGTTTAACTAAGTAACTTATTCGTTCCAAAATCTTAGTCAAAGCCAAATATATTTATGATCTTTTCTGTCGGGTGTCACGAAATTTGAAAAAGACGAAAGATTTGTTTCATTTAAAAATGTTGGCGAATATTTTTACATTATTGATAAGGGAAACCACTGACAGTGGAAATGAAAATTTAATTTCAAGAATTTTTGAAAATTTGATTTGTAAGGCGATACATTTTTTGTGGGACTAAACAATCGAATTTATCCGTAAATATATGTGCGAGGGCGACTGTTTGTCAATTGTAGCTCTGTAAAAACAACAGAAATGAAAAAATTATATTCGTGTAAAGAACTCTTTGTTTCTGCTTAACAATTAGCCAATGATCTAGCTAAATTGATTGCCTTATGGAAAACGCATGCTATTTGCTGGAATTGAAATCTCCAAAGTAAAGTTTTTCAGGTTTTCTATTTTTCATGATATTTCCATATCACCCTGGATTTTGGCTGCAATATTAGAAACAGTTCTCTCATAAACAGTTAGTGAATCCAACCAACCGACCCGACCGCAAACGAGTATGCATTTCCTACCGCATGAAGGTCAAAATACCAAAGTAATGTTCGGTTGTTACAAAATGGTTAGATTTTAAAACCAATGGCCAATAATAAGACTTAAAGTGATTTGCATTTTTTGACATGTCAAACTAAGAATAATGAAAAACTTTATTTTAAGTTAAATATCAGATTACGGGTAAAGGTGTAGACTTTCGAACGAGATGTACCTTTTAACTGACCATTAATGAATTGGAGCACACTTGTAACACATATATCTATTTCTGATCATGATTGGAACATTTTTAAGCTTAGTTAGGTAGTTTTTATTCAAGAAAATGACGAAATTATTCGAATTAAGTGCCATTACGCCACGGGAGGATGTTTCTCGCTTTTCGTTTAAACTTAAATCTTTTTGGCCATGTACATATTTTAAACATTAATCAACTTAACAAAAGCAAGAAAATTGCCAAAATTTGAAATTAACAATTTTGGAAAAAAATCTTGAACCTTTTAATTCAAAATGGAAGGAACCAAGCATATCTAAATTTTGAGGAACTTGAGTCAAAGTTTTTCCAATTTAAATTTAAATCCTATGAATTTCTAAGGTGTGTTAAATAATTGAAAATTAGAAAATTGACTCTGAAATGTTTTTTTTTGTTTTAGAATATTTGCAATGCTAACGAAACTGAACTTTAAATTAAGGAAAAAATTAAAAAAAGCTTCAAAATTTTGGATTAAACCTGTAAATAGCTACATGTGTTGCATCCAGTTACCAAATGCTAAAAATTGACAAATCGACAAGCGTCCAGTAGTTTTCTTCCAGACCATCAATTTTGGTCGTAAAATGAGACACGACAGTTGCGATTTTTTATACGTGCTGCTGTACATATAACATTAAATCGTATCTTTGTTTGAGTATGTAGGCAAAAATAACAACTCTCAAGTCTCATTTTAAGTCCAAAATCGCTGCACACGACCATAGAAAAACAAACGATATAAAAACGAAGTACAATGGGAAACGGAAAGCTAACATAATTTTTAATAAACTTAAATTTGCTATGGAAGACTATATTTAAGGTTCTGACGTAAGCTTGTATCAGTATGAATTTTCACTCTTTTTTGAATCAGTTAATAGTTGGTATTGAAACTCTAATTTAGATAAACTACTTTAAGGTCACCTGTTTTACAATTAAGCAAGTTCCAGGTTCGATTCCTTTGGGAGGCGCCGTTTCCTTTTTTAAGAAGTCTGTGTTTCAAATGTTTACCGTTTTATTATTAAGGATCTCTTCAACCGTCCCTAATGTGGATTTTCATTCATTTTTTCCCTTGCAATTTTGATGTCGGCTTCAACCGCATAGAAAGATCACACTACTGGATGCTTGAAATTTGGATGATATTTTCTACCTAGTAAATACTCGAATTTTTATCTCAATACTAGTTTACGCAATTCACCGCCAGGGTTTTATCGAAAAGTTTACTAGTGAGGTTACTCTTCAATTTAGGTAATTATCATTTATATTGAGAGTACATGGACTATTCACTTTATGTCAAACTTAAATATGCGGTACAAGGTGTTTTGCTAAATGGTAAATGCTTTCTGCTAAATCTAGTTTATTCATCATTATATTTCAAATACACTAAACAATAAAAAAATTAATTGCTTCCTCGATGTTGCATATCAATCATCGCACGGATCATACCAGATTTAAGGGACGTCATGTGGCCTCCATCAAGTTCCAACATGCTGAAGTAAAAAGGGCAGCGACAATAAACAGTGACAGAAATAACCATAGACGTCTTAAAAATATTGGACTAGATGCAGGGCGAATGGCAAAATAGACACTTTTGACTTCAATAATTTAGAATCATTGGCTGGACTAATTTGTGAGCTCGATGGAAATGCGATAGCCCTCCATAGAGAAGAGGTTCGATATTCGGAAAAATTTGTTTTACCGTATACGTGTGAGAAGCAATTACAATATTTGGAGTTGGCCAGGTTAAATTGCTAAAAGGGTCAGTGAATGGGAAATAGCCCAGACTGGGAATTATCCCAGACTATGTATGGGAAAACATATAAGAGAAAGGCGCTCAAAATTTAATCCATAGGTAAGATTAATTATTGCAGGTCTGGTAGTACGAAAAATATATTTGGAAAATTGTATAAGAATCCAAGCCAAGTTTACAAATGAATTAAGAAAACAGGAGGATGCACCAAATATGAACCATATTTAACAGATCTTAGCTACAAAATTTGCAATATAAATTATTCCAACTTATCTTGGCTAGCAAATCGCTAGGTGACTAATTTACGCTTTAGAGTGGATGAGATATTTCTTCAAAGATGCACGTAGGGCATCGTGAGCAATTCTGGCTTTCTGATCGAGAGCATGGTCATGGATAAGCAAAATTTTGTTTCTAACTTTACCGACGCGTTTCGTCCTGCTGGCAGTAAAGTGACAATAATACCAAAATTCCTAAGCATCCCGAAAGATTGTTGGAATAAGAGTCTTAAATTTCTTTGGTGCAGGTTCACCCTTCTTTTTCCACTGTATTATAACATTATTTAGTAAACTATCTGGATCGTTTTAGTTCAAATTTAAAATTTCTTTCAAAGTTTCAATTTTTTGTGTTGTGATATTCATGCAAATTGTAAGTACATTTCTAACAGGAAGCTTACGCCTTCCACCTAATTCTTCAATATGAACTCAATGGAAAAACGCAAACAAGTTAAAAAAAATGTTAGTGAAAAATTTATGAAACTGTTCCTGAGATTTTCTTAATCCATGGACAACATGAGAATTATAGAAAAAAACAAATTGAAAAATGTTACCACTCAGATCGCAATTTTCCTTTTACCAAAATTTACACCACAACTTTTTCTGAGAGTTGAAAAAGACAAAAGTGAGCTATGGCAAACATGAATTTTATTAATATGTGTGATACCAAAATGGCTCGTAAATCAATGGATTTACTGGGTAAACCGCTACGAAAAAGAATATTGAAAGGCCCTCGCAAGCCCGTTGCTTTTTCAATTCATTTATTTCTGGGATTACCAATTTGATGGTATTCGGGTGAAATTTACTGAATGTGCTGCGCATAGCAAGATTATCTATTATCTTTAGTTTAACTTGTGTACCAATAGAAACACTTGACATATTATATTAGACGTATTGTTCTATCATTGCCCATGAAATTTCAACTTTTCGTAGAAACACGATCTTCCATTTCCAATTTTACCCATTTATTTAGTCGTAGAATTTTTAAATTAGAGGATTACACCAAAATTTGAATTAAAACTGAAAAGCTCAAAAAATCATTAAACAATTTAAATTATTAAAATTTCATATCGTAAATTTAAGAACTTTAATTAAATCCGAATTTTTCAAAATTGTCAACTTTTCACATTTCTAAAATAAAAATGCAATTCTAAAATTGGTTTCAAATATTAAATTAACTCGAAACTCAAAACTAATATTGAAAGATATTTTGGGATTTTAAAAAGTTATTATTTTTGTAGAACCTTAAGCTTTAAAATTTTATTATGGAAAGAGACACAGTTCAAGAGTTGTCCACTTGAAAATTTATCATCAGAATCCAACTCTAAATTATGGGATATCACGGACAAATTTGGAAAGCCTAATGTGCCCTCTTCACATCCTATATGGTGTCTATATACAAGCCAATCTTTGAGATCTCTTGTTTCCCATATATTAATTTGTTCTTGAACTGCAATGCTAAACATATGTACACCCGCATCTGTTAAATATTTCACACCGATCCTTTAACAGGCTTCTAAGAAAGACAAATTTGTTAAAATTTGGTCAATAAAATTACCAAGTTTCAAGGCTATACAATAAAAACCTGTCGTTTTATTTTTTTACCAAAATCTAAATTAATAAAAATTAGATTAATGATCTGACATCTTTGGATTAGGAAAAAATTTAACTTTTAAATTTATGTTTAGTCGATACTAAATTTGACCGATATACTTAGAAAAATTCATCAAGTCGAATAAAAAATGAAGTTCACCATTATTTATCTCATAAACAACGTCGCTTATATGTAGTTGGTGTTTTTACACTAAGCCTTTATAGAGAGTACAAAGCCGGCGCGGCGTTCTGTATCAAGAGGCCTTAGTGCCATACATTTTTGAGGTAAAAATCAACGATAAAATCGACTCATTTATTTTGAAACCAATTATGAAGGTATTTAAAAGCTGATTTGTAATCGCAGTTATTTGAACAATTACCAAAAACACAAATTTTAAATGATTATTTCACATGTCAAGAGCCGCATCTATGTTTATACGGGAGTTATTGTGCCCATTTGTTTTCCAATCTACCTATGTAGGTCCCCGAGGCAGCAATAATAAACAATAGTTTCTTCTTTCCACGGTTCTTCTTGACTTGTCAAATTACAACAGGCCCACCACTTACCGCGTCCTTTTGTGGTCGACCCTGATATACTATGGACATGGTTTTGTCAAAAAGGTTGTAACTTTTCTGGATCCGAAAATGAAAGAAAGGTTTCTTCGTCAGGAAACTTTAAATAAATCATGTAGGAGAGAATGGGGTACATTTGACACGTGGTATACATTTGACATCAACTAAATAACATATTTCATGTCTTTTTTCATTTTTAAAAGTAATGAATTTACCAAAAAAATTCTCTTCCCTTATTGCATAAGCATTTTGTATTTTTTTACGGAATTAAAGGTTAAAAAATAATGCTTATGGGGCACATTTGACATCTAAAAATGGAATATATTTAATGATGTCAACCACACTGGAGTACATTTAAAAGTTGTCAAATGTGCCCCGTTAATTAGAATCTTATTGATTTACAAACGGAAAACTCAAAGGCACTTAATTGACGAAGCCGCTATAAAAAAATGCAATATCCAATATCAATCGAAAAAAGGAAAGTAGGTCGAGTGCAGCCAGGAAATATGGTATTAAGCAAACTAGTTAAAAAAACTTCAAAATTTTGACACTGGAAATGGCGATGATTCCGGCAATAGTAGCGACGATGATCCCCAAGGCTCGAAAGAAATATCAATCAAAATTGAATTAGCAGATTATATTAAAATATGTAGCAGATTGGAATACGGTCTTACTTATTGTAAAATATGCGAGTTTGTTTATCAATTTACAAAAGCCTACCATATTGATCATCCATCTTCTTGGGTTGATTCTTACCGTGCAGGAGTTGATTGGTTAAGTCGTTTTATGAAAAGAAACAAATCTCTTTATTTAAGAAACCCAAAAGACTAGTTTAGCCAGGTTGACGGGGTTTAACCAAAGTCTGGTTGAAGATTTTTTTAGGAATTTAGAAGAAGTTACAAAAAATAGACGGGATGTGTTGGATTCGCTACAAAAAGTGGTTGGATGACTGTAAAAGTATTAATAAATACAAAAAAAAATGTGAACTACAGCAAAGACACCCCGATTCTTTTACTATTAGGCCAACCATTTATCGCACTGCAATTTTGACTCCATTGTGTATTGTAGGGATAATGATCTGGTCTTACTTTCGCTTCCTCAGCATACTTCACATCGTTTACAGCCATTGAACGTGTCTGAGGCCATTTAAAGCTACTCGAATTAAATAATTACATGACTAATAATCCTGGGAAGAAGATTACTATATACGATGTAGCTTCATTAACTAATGAACCTTTAAATAAATCATTTTCAACGGAAAATATCATAAAAGGTTTTAGTTCAGCTGGAATTGAACCATTTAACTACCTACTTGCCTACAAAGATGTTGTTCCTACTCATGACGAAAACACGTTTAATAAATTTATCAATGCACTTTCTAATGAACCAGAAAATCGTTCAATATTGAAAAATGAAAATTCAGCTTCAAAATTAGAAGCATATCTATTTCATCGGAAAGATTATTGAGGTCCATAACCCAACTTCGCTAACCATTCGATTTTTAAGAAAATCTCCAAATGATATGTTGTTTTTAGAGCTAACTATTGATGATTTAGTTTTGGTTCCTTGGAGTGATATTAAAGGCAAACAACCACTGCCGATTCATCCACCGGGAACATCACGAAGAGATGGTACAGCATCATACCAAGAGATGGTACAGCCAAAAAGAGAAGTTTAAAGAACTCCTTTACAAACCACATTTATCCATCAAAAATGTGAGACGGCTTGCAGTTGGAGGGAGGGAAGAGCAATTTAAAGAACTGGAGGGATTGTTGATTGAGTGGGTTAGAGATAGGAACAAGAATGGAGTTTTATTTGCAAGCGATGATAGGATGGACTATAAAGAATTCAGGGCCACCAAAGGATGGCTTAAAAATTTTAAAAAACGATTTGGGTTAGTATCAAGGCACCAAACATCAACGCGACAATTACCTCATAATGTTGTGAATATTATCACAAGTTTTAACGAGCAAATATTTCAACTTATTCACGAGAAAAATATAAAGGCTGAAAATGTGATAAATATAGCCAAAGCGAAGCCAAATCCACAATCACAGCTAAAGGTTCTCGTAATGTCATGCTTCGCAAGGCATCATCATCATCTCACAAGCGTTGTACCGTAACATTCGGAATAACGATGGCTGGCCAAATGTTGGCACCTCACATACTATTTCCCCAATTTAAAAAAAAATAAAACTACTGTGGTGAGGATTGTCTTGTTGAGGTGAACCAAACAGACATGTGGAGTGACGAAATTTTCGCAAATTATGTTAAAAATAATATAATTACGAGAAAAGAAACATCCTGTTATCGGGAGCCCGTATTGCTTCTCATTGACAATTATGGGCCTCATGTTAAAATGTGTAACAGCAAAAAATGAGAACAGATGAATATTTTTTTAACTTTCATTCCACCTAATCGTACCGGAGCCACTCGATGTCATGCAAAACCGAAGTTTTATAGTTCTGAGTATGACGCATACATCGCAAGAGCTATTTTGGACACCAGTATGCAGACAAAAACTGTATCAGAATGGCTTTTAGATTGGATTAAAACACAAACTAAAGAAAAAGTCCAGCATGCTTTAGGGTTTGTGGAATATATCCAAGGAACAGCTTTGACATCGAGAAACTACATACTCCAGGAATGGATGGAACTATGTGGGAACAATATAACGCAAGCTTTCTTATTTTGATGAGGACCCATCAGGATGGTACTGGCCACCCGATAACATGGCAGAAGACGCAATCAATTTTTTAGAATGACCCAAAATTGTCGAAATTATAAAAACAAATTGCCCTTTTTGTCGGTTTGTATGACGAAGCAGAATTTCCCGTGAAACTAATCTACACGCAAGACAGAAGGATATTCAAACAAAATTCAATATAACCTCAGTTGAAATAAGTCATTGGAATATTGGTTTATATGTCGTTGTATCGATATCCGAGTGTTGGAAAATATTGGTGACGTAACGCATTTCAAGCCGTAAAATCAGCAATGACGTCAAAGCAATTTTACGAGATTCGTAAATTTATAAGATTCAAGAATTCCGAGCTCGTGAAGAGAAAAAATTAAGCAGGATTTGACCCATTATTTAAAATTCGACCGGTTGTCGATTTTTTAAATATCCGTTTTGATTCTGTACCCAAACAACCACAGCTTTGTGTAGACGAACAAATGTGTGCTAGTAAAATGATGTCTAAATTTCGACAGTATATGCCAAAAAAACCGTATAAGTGGGGTATACAACTTTTTGTATTGTGTAACTCAAATGGATTTTCATATAAATTTGAGGTGTCCCAAGGTGCTAGAAATAACAGGGTCCTCCCGAACACACCTGATATGGGTGCTACATCTAACGTTGTTGTGAGATTGTCTCAAACAATTCCAGATTTTAAAAATTACATTTTGTATTTTGACAATTTTTACACATCTTTGCAACCGTTGGTTTACTTACTAACACGTGGTATTTATTCTTTGGGAGCGATTCGCTTTAACCGCATCAATAATTGGAAACTGCTATCTGATAAAGATAAGGCAAAAAAACAAAGAGGCTTCTCGGTTGAGAATGTTGGCACAGCTTTTCGTATCGATATTTCTACGGTTTTGTGGAAAGATACAAAAAATATGTCGGTCATATACCTATCAGGTATATGACCGAAGAAATAAAAATTACCTAGAAATTGACTGCCCGAACATCATCAAGGAGTATAATTGCCATATGGGTGGTGTAGATCTTATGAATAGTCAGCTATGTCGCTATCACATTCGTTTGAAGACGAAAAGTGTGTCGCTACGCCTTTTTTATCATTTTATCGATATAGCGATGGTTAACTCATATTTACTGCATCGACGCATTCATGGTACGACTGTCTCCTTACCTGATTTTCGTGAAGAAGTTGCTGAATGTTTATGCCGTTTCAGCAGCCGTTAGTCGGCCTTCCTTAATAAGTGTACAGGAAAAAAACAAAAAAAGTGGGTTCTTCATATGGCGGACTTTTTGGACCGAAGTGGCAAGCGTACGTGCAAATTACCTAAATGTAAATGTGAAACACAAGTAATTTGTATGAAAAGCAACCTCAACTTATGTTTGTCGGCCACAAAAAAAATGCTTTCATATAATTCATTCCAAATAAGCATTCTGAATGTTTACAGTTTCCTTTTATTTTTTATTTCTAATTTTAGTATTGTAACTGAATTTTATATTTTTTTGGAATAAAATACAATAATCATTTATCTTTTTTCATTTTTTGATATAAAACTTGGCAAGCCTGTCTAAAGGCGGTCTCCCCTTTTCCCCATTTTATGACAAAACTATTTATTTACTAGATGTTACAATTCAACCTGATGACTTCAATTTATACGATGACGACTACAATATGATATTCGACTATAGGAAACCATACAAGAAAAAATCACTCAGCCAAATATAAATTGTGAGCTTATTGTTTCAGAAGGCCTACCAAATAATCTCAATACCTCGGTAAACTTACATGAAAATATGGACCAGTTACCAAACACTAGCGATGTTGAAAATAGTTCCAACCAAATCGAAAATTTAAGTAAGAAACGAAAACGACGAAAACCGGAAAATCCAAATACAACCAAACGAATATTTAACCAAAAAGGGAACTGTTATACCAAATAAAGAAACTAAAGCGAACCCTTGTGCACTGCGGGCCAGTTACTTCAACGACTGTAAAAATATCACCGACGAAAGCAGACAACGCTTATTTGACGATTACTGGAAAATGCCATGCCAGAAACAAAAAGATAAATATCTCAGTAACTGTATCGAGCAACAGGCAATAAAACGAAAACGGAATAAAAATTCGGATCTTCGTAAGTTCACCCATGCATATAGTGTAATATGCCCACTCCAGAGCGTAAAAAATCGGTCTGTAAACAATTTTTATTAAAACCTCTCGACATTACACCCGCCCGTGTGAGGAGTGTAATAAAAAATTTTAAAGACTTTGAAGTAATCAATGATCAATTTATAGCAAGCTTACCAGCAGTGCCATCCCATTATTGCAGGGCGTCTTCTCAAAAAACCTATTTGCTGTCCGATATAGAAACAATTAAAAATTTGCACCTTATATACAAACAAAAACAAATAGAAGCAGGATACAACTTTTTAGACTACGACATGTTTCGTGTTCTGTTTAAAAAAAATTACAACATTGGGATACACAATCCAAAAAAAGATAAATGCGAAAAATGTGAGGCATACAAAAATATAACTAATAAAAAAGCACAGGATGAAGCTGAATACGGAAAGCACATAAAACTTAAGGATGCTCTTAAGGAAAAATTCTTACAAGAGCAATCGCGTGCTAAACTTGATCAAACTCTATTAGTAGGTTCCTTTGACCTACAAAAAGTTCTAAATGTTTCGAAAGGAAACAGTATGCTCTTAGGATATTACAGAAAATTCTCGGTTTATAATTTTACTGTGTACGAATCATCGGCACGAATTGGTCATTGCTATTTATTGGGGGAACAGCAAGGGAAGCGGGGTGCGAATGAAATTTGCAGCAACCTCTGGAATTTTCTAATGACAGTGGAAAATCATCAAACAGTACGGAAAATTTCTTATGTCAACTGCCAAATATGTTGCTGAGGTATCGGTAACATTTCTTATTACTGGTCATACCTACATGCCAGTAGATTCCATGCACGCCGTAATAGAGAACTATTTGAAAAACAAAACTGTTTGGTCTTTTAAAGAATAACCAACGCTAATCCGTAATGCTAGATCAAATCCAGGACCGTATAAGGTGCATGAAATGAGGTTCAACGATTTTTACGACTGGATGTCATTAGTTGCCAAGAACTCCAAAATTAAATGTGTTCAAAAACCTCATAAAGAAATTAAGAGTTACCGATTAACGACAAAAAATACAACGACTTAGACACCATGTGTGCAAAATACATTATTCCAGATATGTACCATTCACAATTTAAAAAGTTGCACACAAACTTCTCTATTCGTGATGAATTAAATGAGACTGATGAGGAAGATAATCAATCGTGTGATATTTAAAAAAAGGCTGATAAAAACGGTTGTGATAAATTTGCAATGCACTTAAATTTATTCATTTCTATTTTATGTTTTAATTTATGTAATTTAAATTTAATTATTTTTAGATTAATTTATTATTTTTTTTAGCTGTACCTATCGCAATTTATGAATTTATATATAGATAGTACAGAGTGATAATTGAAATAATTGAAATAAACTGTAGACATTTTGAATTATTTCGCATAAAGCTTAAACGACAATTTCTGTTTTTTTTTAAAACCTCTAAAAACACAACGGCTTTCAAGTGACAATTTCTCAAATTCAATTGATGATTATTAGCACAAGCGCCTTAGCATAAACGCCAATTTAATAAAAAATAACACCCAAGCGACAAAAAAGTTATTTTTTTGCTGTAATTCAATAAAAATTGCACCAATTTGAAAAAAAATTTGGGTTTGAGTTCTTCTAATACTACATTATGTAATAAAAATGAAAAGAGGTCGTTTTTAATTAAACTACGAAATAAAATCGTTTTACTCTTCCGCTGTAAAATTTTCCAAATGTCGCTTATGCTGTTCGATCCAATAAGTATCGTCGATATTTACTAAGCCTTAATTTTGGTAGCACAAAAAAAAAATTGGCCTGGTAGAGGGCTAAGGTCGGGTTTTTCTATTCGAAAATCCTTTTATTCTAATTATTCTGCCAATTTCAAAAATTTTGCAAAAAAAAATTATCTTCAATAGAAGGACCGGACCGGTCCTTTTTTTTCGTGGGAAGGCGGTAGACAAAGGCTTCATTTTTCCCTTTATCTTTTTTATTTTCGATTGGTACATTCATCAATTCGAAGAACTTGTGTACATACTTACCAAATTTCTGTACTGGTACACCAACATGCCCAACAATTAATGTAAAGAGTTCAATATTTCTTTCTTGTATACATATACGTAAGCGACGAACCTGTGAATTGCGAATTTCATACTTATTTATAACCAAACCCTATTCACATTTCCTATACAATTTTTAACTTTTTCTTTTTCAAATGACTTTACATTAAAAAAAATATATTTGTAATCATAACTCACGTGTACTTATATAAATCCAAACGCTAATTGTAGAAATTGGAAATTTTAAACATTTATATATAAATCTATCACAATATAAAATTTTTCTTTTGTAACAATATTTAGGTTTTTTTTTTTCTTTTGTAAAACGTTTTTTTATAAGGCATTTTTTAGCTACATTTAAATCAATCGACATGGCGCTGGCCTCCTCAATTGAGAAAGCGCTACATTGTTTATAAAATATGTATAATTAATTTTTTTAAATACTGTGTGACACACAAAATATTATTTAAATTCTAAGATTCTTTGGACCCATCTATCATAATATTTATAAATTATTTGAACTATTATTTATTTATTATATAAAGATAAAATTATTTAATTATTAAAAATATCACACAAAAAACAAAAATAAATTTTTATATATGTATGAAGGTATGTATGTAATGTGTATATTTGGAATGCACGTTTTTTGTCTTTAAGTCAAATAAATATTTTTATAATTTCAAGAATTTCTATACGTACGTATTAAATATATTAATCACAACAACAACAGCAACAAAATGTTTATAGTTTTTAAAACAAACTTTAATTATCACCTCGGGAGGCGAGTTACCTACATTTAGTTACATTTTTTTTTTAATTTTGGTACAGCAGCTTTACGTAAATTTCTTAGGTTTTAATGGAATGTGTACAAATAAATCGGAGTAGATTGTAAGAACAATTTTTAATAATACTTTAAAAGATTGATTTCGGACAACTATTGTTGTATCCGAAATCGATCTTATATCTAAAGTATTATTAAAAATGGTTGTTACTATAAGGATTTTTTTTCAAATTAATCATTCAACCTGGCCGATTTATTTGTATACCATTGACAAATATTTTTTAATTATTAAAATGTATTATTCAAATAGTCTACGCACAGATACGTAATCAGTATAGTAGTTATAGTAATCATCATTAGGTATATACTAGGAATATTTATAGAGCATTAGTCGATGTGTAATTTTTTTGTTATTATTTATTTGTAAATATTTCATTTTGATCGTTCCGAGAGATAATCATCTACAATTATTTTTAATGATTGCAATCTCGCGCACACATTTTATTTTTTTGTCAACATATTTTTTGGTTGTCGCGTAATTTGTTTTTGTGCGATGAACCTTACCATGCGGTTTACATCTGAGCATATACGACGTACTGATCTTAATTTATAATATGTGTATTATCACATAAATCCTGTTGTTTAGTTAGGTGACGAGTTTATTATTATCTATTTCAAAAATAAACAACATAATTTTTTGTAATTGTGATAAATCGATTACCGCTTAATTTTGATATATGGTTACATAAATAAATCATCCCGGATTCAGAGTTTAGATAAATCTTATCATATTCATAACTATTTTGTGTTTGTGATTTAATTATTCTGAGTGATTTAAGTATAAAAATTAATTAATCATCAAAAACTGAATGGGAATGGGGTAGTTTGCAGCAATTGAGTGAAATAAAAAACAAATGTGAAATAAAATGTCAGATGAAAATTGAAACCTGTGAGACTTCTCTGTTGCTCCTGGAGATTCTAGCTCTTTCGCCAAAGTAAATTAGTTTACAGGTTTACCTAAAGTTCACAAAAAATTAAATGGTTTTACCAAAACGCAACATTACAGCTAATGAAAGTCGCTGTTTTGGTATTTAGTTTAATTGTGACCAATTTGTGTTCAAATTAGAAAATTTGAATAGTCGCGAAAATTTCAAAGATAAGAAATTTTTACTTCATTTCTACTAAAATCGTAGGAAAAGTCCTCTTCGTAGGGTTTATTTGTGGCATTGTTGCTTAATATATAGTTCCAGATTTTCAGTTGAAAAAATGGCTAAAAATGATTCTGAACTATGGCATACTCGGAAAGTGATAAATATGACAAATAATTTTCTGGAGGTGGCGATTCAAAGGGTATCACTTTTAATTATGAAAACTACTGTCACTAAAAATTGTAATTTTCACAGACTTTCTTTTGTACTTATAAAAAATGCTCATTTCTTTAGAATTTAGCCCCACTTGTATGCTAGCAAGCTGAAATCTGTGAAAAAAAGTATTGGGAGAAAGCTATGCCCACATCATTGTGTCGGGTGCATATACTCTGAAAGACCCCCAAGAATTACCGACTTTTCAACGAATATAACCATCCAGAAGAGGAATTTTCCGAAGGCAAAATCAACGTAATTTCTAAAATTGAAAACGATAAAGTAGAACGGCTATCGACCCATTTAAAAATGACAAACAGAATAAATTGACAACGGAAAATGTTAGTGATGCTTTATAACGGGCAAATATAAAACAAATTGAGTTTTCCCTCAAAATATGGACGTGGCTACCATCAAGTTTTTTACGTGCAACGAACCTATACACTAAAAGTTTTACAGGTGGTAAATACTACAACGGGTTAGATAGTCGCGCGATAAATCAAAAGAGTGTATTTTGTAAGCACCAAGGAAGGTTATGAAAAATAAGTCCAAAGAGGTAGAGATCAATTTGAGTGAGGCAAAACCATCATATAAGCCATTTTTCACAAGGAACAAAGAAACTTACTTACATGAACTATAACACAATTCGATCTCTTGTCGACAAAGAGCCATCCAGCTATGTCCCTTGCAAATGAACTATTATTTATGCTAGATGGATCATGAAGCATTTTTAAAGTCAGCACGTTATTAAGGGTTTTTTTCAGTGGCCGAAGAAAAAACAAATTCAATAAAATTAAGCTTTCATTGATCCCTTGACAGGCCAGAAGGAAACGACTGGCAATCAAAAACAAATAAATATTGACCCCAAGAAAAAAGTCAATATACTGTCTGCATACTGGTGGGAAGTTTATGACACATTGACAAAAAACCTTACAACAGCAAAAAGTGTACAGGCAACTACTACACACTAATAAACTGAGAATCTTAAATATTTTAAAGCGAGAGTGCCAAAAATTTAGATTTTCATAATTAAACAACCAACTTCCTTACTATGCTAAGTAAAATTTAAATTTTAGATTACAAAATTTGCATGAGTTTAAATCAATTTTATAAGTGTCTCTTGAAAAGTGTAGGCTGACATTGAGTGAATGACGACAGGAAATCATTCAGACTTCTAAGAAAATGTGAACACTAAGTCATATTGTTTGTCCGAATCAACACATTTGTGAAAAGAGGTGTATTAGCTCGATTTTGAAGGCCAAATAGAGAGGAATCGAATTTACAAAAAAACACTCGAAAAAAAAGTGTAGGCTGGAGTTTGATGGCCAATGACAGGCAATCGTAGAGATGGCTAAGTAAATCTGAATATACCACCATGTTGTATGTCTCAACGTTAATATTTATATTAGCGCGACCCTCAGGGGGTGAGTTATCGAATTTTCAAAAAAAAAACATTTCGAAAAAAAGTGTAGGTGGAAGTTCGATGGCCAATGACAGGCAATCGCAGAGATGGCTAAGTAAATCTGAGTTGGTTGTTTAATTATGAAAATCTAAATTTTTGCGACTCTCGCTTAAAACTATTTGAGATCCGCAGTTTATTAGTGTGTAATACTTGCTTTTACACTTTTTTTTGCTGTTGTAAGGTTTTTTGTCAAGTTGTCATAAACTTCACACTAACTGTCTGCATACATTCATTGTCATGTCGCTCTAGCTACTTTGTTTAAAGTTAAAACAGATGAAGTTAATCTTGACCAATGGGCAGCGATATCATCATTAGTATATAATGTTTATACTGTTAAGAGACAGGGATTCAATGGAGTAGGCAAGACCCATGAGAAAAGAAGTGAAAACATTGAAATGAACACCAAGCAAAAGAGATCGTGATGACCATTGGTATGGAACTTGGTCCCCCATCCAAGCATTTACATTGGGGTGGCGATTGCGTTTCATGAGGTCAGAATAGGTGTCAAGGAAATGGTATTGGGAAAAGGAGAAGATGGCAACTCAACCTATTCACGTATCAAACAATATGGATTGAGCGGAGTGCACCAGGTATTCTGTAGTGGGTTTTTTACGAAAAGGAGCTGCATTATATAACACCAATTGGGACAATGCATTCAAGCGTATATTTCAATTGTTTGAATACAAAGATGAAATTATAAAGATATTAGCTCGAGGTGATGTGAATTAAAAAAAACATAATGGGGTTGTTAGCAGACATTTCATTAATGGGAGTAACACGTCAAGCAAACAGGGCATTCATACTAATGGGCATGATTGTAAAACTGCTAACTAAAGAAGGCTTAATTCAAAATGGCAAAATAACTGATAAGCTTGATTTAAGTGAGTCGTGTGTAGGAACACTTGATTATTCGGGCAAAGGCCTGTGGAGGTTTATCAAAGAATACCAAGACAAATATCTCATTGACAACAAATGACAATAAAATAAACAGTTTAGTGCAAACGGGAATTGACCGGTATATTACTGTCCGATCAAAACGAAGGAGAAGCCCTAGATTAGCGGCCAGTGCAAGCGCGAATAAATACACCAAGCTAACTACCGTTGAATTAACACATGGCAATAGGTATTCTTGCTTGGTTATTGAAAATCCGCCACCCGAAAAAACTTCAAAAACTGAGAAGCCCTACCAATCTAATTGAGGGAAGAATCAAATAGAGAACTTGCTAAAACGATCGAGTTTATTACGAAGGGTGCATTTTATATTTCCGTTATCAAAAGGGGAGATATAAAAGAAACAAAAATCCAACCGCTCAATATTGATGCTTACAGAGCGTTAATTAAACATTTCGATCAAGTTGGTAAACATTACTACACGTACCAACTAAAGAGCAAAAAGGATTGGTTGTAGTATTGAAGGGAATAGAGAGCTACGTAGATGCAAACGAAATACAAGCTGCTCTCGCTGAGAAAGGTATCCAATGCAAATCTATTACCAATATTATTAATCGGGAGAAGGCGCCGCAGCCATTATTCCGCCTATGGAATTAGAACCAGACAATAAAAAGATCAAAGGCAAACATGCAATATATGACCTAAAATATCTACTGCACAGAAGGGTTACCATCGAAGAACCCAGGAAAAGAAATTACCCGGTACAGTGTGTTAAGTGCCAAGAATATGGACACACTAGAGCATATTGCACTTTGAGCGATGTTTGTGTTATATGTCAATGAGATATTGTAACAATCAACGAGCATCTGTCTGCAGGAGTGGTCTGGAAACTGTGTCATAGTACTGTCCTCCAAAATATTCCATAAAAAAACTCCAGTTCTTGGATTATTTCAGCCAGCTGGGTAATAAATTTCTGCGGGAGGTGATTACAACGCCAAACATACTCATGGGCATCCAGATTAACATCGCCGAAAGGCAAACAACTTTATCAAGCTACAGAGGAACAGTCCTTGGATTATTTATCTACCGGTAACCGAACTGACTGGCCCACGGATAAAAAGAAAATTCCTAATTTAATTGACTTTTGTGTAACTAAGGGCATTTCACGTAAATAACGCCACCGATTGTTATAATCTGTCTTCTGATCACTCACCGGTAAAGTAACAGTGAGTACCGATGTTCTAAGGAACGAATTGCCCAACCGTCTTACAAACAAGCAAACTAATTGGGATCAATATAGGAGGCTAGTCGAACAAAATTGTCTACTTAATATTTCTCTGACCACACCAGCTGACATTTATGCGGCGGCCGAAAATTTAAAAGACGTCATGGTATTATCAGCTGAAAAGGCTACACCCGTCTTAAGTAGTTCTAAAAAAGTTAATAAACTGTCACATAATATACAGGAACTAATCCAGGAAAAGCGAAAAATTCGCCGGCAATGGCAGCAAACAAAATCACCGTTATTGAAATGGAAATTAAATCGAGCTATCAAGGCCTTAAGATTTGCTTTGCGGGAAGAAGAAAACCAGCGCGTCCAGAACTATTTAAGTGATCTCTCGGCAACCGAGAGGACAGATTATTCTTTGTGGAAGGCAACAAAAAATTTAAAAAGGCCAACAAATTCGAATCCACCGATTAGACTACCAACTGAAAATTGGGCGATAAGTGATGAAGAAAAAGCCAATGCTTTTGCTGATCATCTAACAACAGTATTCGCACGTCTAATGAGGAAAACAAGATGTTTTCAGTCGCGGTTAGGTATTTTTCTAGAAAGAAAATTTCAACAATTTCTTCTTGAATTTTATGAACATCACAAGGCTACTTTGAAAACTGCTTAGCAGCAGCATTCTAAATGTCAGTTTTATCGGCCGAAGGTACTTGAATATTGGCAACATTTATTGTTTTGCAAAATATTGAAAGTAAAATTTGCCTTTGTCACAAATAAATTAACCCCCAGCAGTTTGATGTCGAAAGCTTTGTTTTCAAAAGAGTTTAGTAAATTTTATTCTAAATATAACCCTCTCTCTATTCAGCGAACTTGATGTTAGGGCTGCGAGTATATGTACTTAGTTACGCCACTGTGAGGAAGTCGGGGAACATAAAGAGAAACAATAATTTTTTCACTTCAGTGAAAAATTATGTGGACTGGGCTGACAAGGATTTTTTTTTCATTATTTTAGAATTTTGATTAACAAAAGCCCTCTTCAGCGACAAATAGATCTTGATTGCGATGGAGAAAAAAGGAGGTTAGTTTGTGACCGGAATCAAATTGATCTGAGATGGGACTGGGAAACATCGGGGAATCGAAGTAAAAAAGTCGCACAATCTTGTTAGCATGGAGCTGCTACTAAAAAAAATTAATCTCGTGAAAATATTAGAGAACTAAATGTCAGACGAACGAAATAGTGGAAGATACAACCATCAATCAACCTCAGATATGAACAAAATTCAATGGTTCACCAATGAAACAATGAGCAGAATGTTGAGGTCCAGGACCGGTTTAAACCAAAGAAAGCAAGCAATTTCCATGATTAATTTTTGTATCGACCAATATTCGAGATCCCCCGATAGCTATTACTGGAAAATAGTTAGATCAACGTAGATCAGTTAGTTTGCCTAATCTAATTAAAAAATTTCCCATTATTTGACTTTAACTTAACTAATTTCGACTAATAGTTATCAATCATTGTCTCAAACAGTATCGAATCAAATGATAAATACGGAAGATGGAAACCAAAAGTATTGAAGCTACCGTTCGTCTCACAACGCTCTTTCTAGTTCTATGAGAGTTTGATGTTGACTTACTCTATCACGGATTGAGATGTCATTATAATTTACGATATTTAGTTGATGGACAAAATACTTATAAATTGCCAACATAAAATTCAAATTTTTGCTCTGCACAAACTTCCGCAAGTTTAAATCGAACCCATACCTTGAGACAATAAATTATATTGCAGATTTTTTAATGATTTCGTAGCAATGACTCTTCTTATGCATGGGAGCATTGTTGTGCTGAATAGCAAATTTGAAGGCCGACTAATTTATCGTTAACTAGGAAGGAATGTTATCTCATTCAATAAACCGTTCAATTTTGGTTTATCGGATGAGCTTCCAATACTAGTTGACGTTTTATTTTAGTTGGTCCTTAATTTGCTCTCCAGCACAATAATGCTCCCAGACATAAGAAGAGTAATTGCCAAGAAATCATTAAAAAATCTGCAATAAAATTTGTGGTCACGGCCAGGGGCACGAGTTCGATTTAAACTTGAGGAAGTTTAAATTAATGTGAAAAATATTCACAATCTGGGAAGGCCCAAAATTGTATGTATTATATGATTACGAATCAAAGGCATATCATTGTTACAATCCGGAAACCGATCGAGTCACAGTTAGTTGAGATGTTCAGTTCGTCGAAAGGGGCCATTTGTTACCTATCAAGTCCAGTGAAAATTATCAACAGGAACAAATTATCGTCAATTCAGAGTTGAACAACTTTGAAGATGCAGAAAACGATCAGGTGCAAAAGGAATTAGTCGATGAAGAAGTTCAGGAAGAGAATCCAATACAAGATCACGTTCAGAATGAAGATGAAAAGCAAACTGTTAGACGATCACAATATCCTAACAAAGGAATTCCACCAAAGAAATTCAAGAACCAAAGTGCTACGCAGAAGCTATCAAGAGTGATCAAAAGAGGCTGTGGATTCAAGCAATGACAGATGAGATGAAGTCATTGATGGAGAATCAAACATGGGAGCTTGTGAAAATTCCAGAAGGTGCAAATCTAGTTGGCTGCAAGTGGATTTACAAGCTAAAGTGCAATTCAGATGGAAAAGTAGTCAGACATAAGGCAAGGCTTGTTGCTCAAGGTTTTTCGCAAAAATACGGTACTGACTATGATCAGGTATTTGCTCCAATTGTTCGTCAAACTACGTTTCGAACATTGCTTACAGTGGCAGCAAACAAGGACATGAAGGTTTATCATCTAGACGTGAAAACGGCTTTTCTCAACAGTGAATTGTCTGAAACAATTTACATGAGACAACCTCAAGGTTCAAAGTTGAAGGCGGCTAAGATTTAGTGTGTCTACTAAAACGAAGTTTATATGGTCTAAAGCAATCAGCGCGCAATTGGAACAAAACAATTCATCAAATTCTCATCGATTTCGGTTTTGTTCAAAGCAAGAATGATCCATGCTTGTACACCTACAAACATGATGAAAAAATATGCTACGTATTAATCTACGTAGACGATGTGGTCATTGCTGGTGAAAACAACGAGATAATCTCCAAGTGCGAAACGTTTTTAAGTTCGAAATTCAAGATTAAGAACTTGGGAGAGATTAAGGATTTATTGAGTCTTCAAGTCAAGAAGGTAGCAAATGGCCATTACACGTTGAATCAGACTGCTTACATTGGAAAGATGATGAGGAAGATGTCCTCATTTCCATTAATAGTTGGATATGGTAAAGGAGGAGATACGGATTTGTTGTTAGGCAACGGCAAATATCAAAAATTGCTCGGTTGCTTACTGTACATATCAGTCAACACGAGACCTGACATATCGGCAGCAGTTTCAATTCTAGCACAAAAGATGTCCAGTCCAAACCAGGAGGATTGGAACGAATTGAAACGAGTATTAAAGTATCTCAAGGGTACTGCCGGTTTGCAATTGTCACTTGGCAAAAGTGATGGTACGGATCAGTTAATCGGATATGCAGATGCAAGTTGGGCTGATGATCGTACAACCAGAAAGTCACAATCTGGTTACATATTCAAATATTGTAACGGTATTCTCAGTTGGTGCAGTCGAAGACAGGATTGCATTGCGTTATCATCAACAGAAGCAGAATTTATTGCGTTGTCTGAAGAATGTCAAGAAGCGAATTGGATTCGCTGTTTACTGAATGATTTCGATCAACGCATGGAAAAATCGACAGAAATTCATTAAGGATGAGAAATTATCATCACGTACCAAACATATTGATATTCGAGAGGCATTTGTCAACGATTACATCGACAAATGTATTGTTACATGCCAATATTACCCTACGGAAACTATGGTGGCAGATTTGTTGACAAAATCATTGGCTGGATCTCGTGTCAATGTTCTTCGAGATGCATGTGGAGTTAACTGATAATTCAAATGAGGAGGAGTATTGGAAATAAGCATTGAACGCATTCGAATCTTTTATAATGTGTTTCACTGTAGTTAAAGATTGTGGCTAACTTCACTTCAGTAAATTACATTATTTTTTTTTTGATCGACACAACATTGATGAAGAAAATAAAAGCTTTACTGCTAATCCGTGTTTTATTGATCAAGCTTCCAGCTCTGTTTAGTAGTATTCCAAAATGAAAAACTGAATCCAGATAGATAAGGAAGGGTTCGGTTACTTGATGAAAATGAGAATTTGTCGTTCATCCAAATCACCATTGGGCTAAGCCATTACACTCGGTCAAAAAACAAGATGGCTCGTTTCGTCCCTGTGGCAAATACAGATAGTTGAATGCAGTTACCGTTCCTGTCATATTCATTACATTTCACTCAGGATTTTTCTTCAAATTTATTTGGAAAAACTATATTTTCGACAATCCCTTAAGAAGTGCATTCAATCAAATTCCGGTCATCCCAGATGATATCCAAAAAAATGCAATAATCACACCATTCGGATTATTCGAATTTCTTTTCATGACCTTCGGTTTGTGCAACACTGCCCAACCTTTTTAGCGATTCATGATGAATTTTCTTGGTCATCAAGTTTCAACAAACGGAATAGAACCTCTTCCTGAGAAAGTTCAAACTATTAAAGAGTTGGCCTTATCCAAAATGGCCGAGGAATTAAGACATTTTATTTCAGCAATCAATTTGTACCGCCGATTTATACCACACGCTGTTGAATACCAGATGAAACTTCACACACTAATTGTCGGAAACAAGAAAAATGATACTAAAGAATTAATTTGGACCGAAGAAACACTTGAGGCATTTCAACGTTGCAAAGATGAATTAATAAACGCTGTGTTATTGGCTCATCCATCACCTAACAGTTTTACACCAGAAAGTCGAGGAGACCTAACAGCCACTTGGATTATTTTTTTTTTCAAAGAAATTGTTCGTTAGCAGAAACAAGGTATTCTCAAAAATCGCTGAGGAGCAACCAAAAGATCCAGAATTACAACAACTTTTGGGGAACGGGGCAAGTCGATTCTTTGAAATTTATAACACTAATTTTTTTGAATCATCTTCAAAAATGTATTGTGACGTTTCCGAGGCACAAATTCGTCCATACATTCCAAGGAAACTACGTGAAGCTGTTGTCACAACATTTCATTCGATATCACATCCGGTTGTTCGAGCCACCAAAAAGTTGATAACGGACCGTTTGGTTTGGCTGGCATCAATAAGGATTGTTCTCAAATTGTCCGTAACTGCATTCCATGTCAGTGGGCTAAAATAATAAACACTAGGTGGCCTGAAGCAATTCCGGTTGTAGACATAACGGCAGATACTGTTGCATTGGCATTATTGTCTGGTTGGATTTCAAGATTCGGTGTACCACGACGAATAATTACAGATCAGGGCGACGATTCGATTCATGCTTATTCAATGAATTGTCGAAAACACTTGGTGCCAAACATTTGAAAAACTGGTTCGACAATTTACCAACGATTCCAACTTTTATGAACTCCTTCAGAATTGGTATATGGTATACTTCAATTTCACTGCCTCGAGAATTTTTCATAGAAACAAAAAACGTCAAAAATTAATCAGATTTTGTAAAATCATTGAAGAACCAACTGGCAGACGTACGTCCTAAAACAACTTCAGAAAAAGATTTCGTTCAACCTGAATTGCAAACAAGTGCACACGCTTTTATTTGAACGATGCTGTACATTCAACTTTAACTCTGCCGTTTGTTGGTCCTTATCAAATTTTGGGCAAACAGGGTGAATTTTTCGACCTTGACGTTAACAACAGACGAGTAACGGTATCGCATGTTCAGTATTTAAGTTTGAAACGAGCTTGCTTGTTCGTAGGCCTTTTCCGAAACCGATTTTCGAAACTAACTTATTCAAATAAGTATCTTGGCCGTGAATTAGAAAATTTAATATTTTCATTTAATTATGTAAATGTCATAATTCATTACACAAGCAATCAGATCAAATACTTCAAGATACTATCACAAAACAATACAATTATTAATTTGTGATACTATGTGTACTACTGTGTAGATATTTAAACATAATATGCCAAAATCCAAATTTTTCCGATTCGGCCACGACTTTACCTACATATTGAAGATGGCGTCAAATAATTTAATAAGTATAAATAAATATCGGTTTCGGGAAGATCCTTAGTATTCCAGTCAAATTGTACCACGGGGTCGAAAGTTTGGTAGGGGTTTCCAGACTAATCTTTTATAGGACGTAGATTACGAAAAAATCGGTGTCGCAACTAGAAGCTGAGGTTCATTTTAAAAAATGCCAAAAAAAAACACCGATTTACTGTCAATTGACCGTAATCAATTGATCGTGAACAATTGATCGTACAACAATTGATCGTATAACAATTGACCGTGGAAACAATTGATCGTGGATACAATTGATCCTGGATACAATTGATCGCATTAGTTATTTGAATTGCGTTAGTTATTTGTTTCCAAACGAGTTTTAAATCAAATTTGACCAAATGGTCGAGACAAAAAAAAATGTATAGAGAATTGATTGATAATGAAAAGTTAATCCATTTGTTCCGGAAAAATATTTTGTGTTTTTATTCATTTCGTATTATGTAGGGCATAGCCAAACTTTCTGTATACTTTTATGGACCGAAATTTAAACCGAAATTTTTCTGAATTTAATTCCACTTTTTGTAAAATTATTTTCAATTTTAATTACGCTCGGAAAAATAGAAATGACATCGACTAATTTAACTTAGAATTGTAGAGGCTAACGGCTTCGGTAACTCTCACGGCCCGCTTAGCCCTCCGAGAGGCTTTAGAAAATAATTTAGGGCTTATAGGAATTTACAATAAGAGCCGAAGTATAGCAGCAGGTACAAATAACTAACGCAATTCACCTCAATTCTTTATTTAAATTCAATTTTACTGTTACACGATCAATTGTCCTTACGATCAATTGTTCATACGATCAATTGTATCCACGATAAATTGTTTCCAGAATTAATTGTGGCTTCGATCAATTGTTCACGTTCAGTTGTAATACGATCAATTGTTTACGATCAACTGACCGGAACCCAAGAACCCTCTAGGGGTTTGTCGCGTTTATCTTTAAAGTAGTAACCAAATGTAAATTTTATGTTTTTTTATTCAAAAATTGAGTAAATTTACATACAAATCAAAATTGTCCCTAGAGTTAATTATAGAGGTTTCAATTACCCCTAAATAGTCAAATTAATAGTTTCAAAGAGCGCCATAATTTACGGTGCCACGAGAAGGTGCATCAACAGTCTCAAATGTAATCGAAAAATACCGCGAAACAGTCCATAAATTGATGGGTCCATATGAACCAACAAATATTTTTAATTTAGACGAAACGGGTTTATTTTTTCGAGCCACTCCAACCCGATCACTACAATTTAAAATGAAAAGTGCAAAGGTGATAAAATGTGCAAAGAGCGACAAACATTAGCCCCATTATGCAATATGCTGGTAGAAAGGAAAAATTGCCTCATAATTGGAAAGGCGAGGAAACTACGAGCCGTCAAAAATTTAAATGTTGAACAGGCCTTTAACGTCCTTTGGAGGTATAACAAATAAGCGTGGATGACATCGTTGATTTTTGATGAGTTGAATAAAAAAATGAAGAAATAGAACCGAAAAGCAGTCATCTTTTTGGACAATGCCCCTTGCCACCCAAACAAAACCTACACCAACATCAAATTACAGTTTTTCCCACCCAATACTACATCAGCCTTGCAGCCGTTATATCAGGGTGCAATACGAAGCGTAAAAATGAATTACGTAAGCTTTTAATGAATCACCTGCTCACAACAATCGATGAAGCCAATGGCGTAGAGCAACTTTCAAAGCAAATAACCTCGTTAGATGCGTGTTCTTGGCTGTCCACTGCGTGGAAAAATAACTCCCCGGAAACTATAGCAAACTGTTTCAGATACGCTGGGTTTAAGGAGCCTGAGTTTTTAGGGGTTGAAGAAAATGTTCAAACATCCGAAGAATTAGCAGAGGATTGGAAGGACCAATTTTTCGCAATATTGCATAATCGAGATGCTCAAAATGAACAAATTGCTGAAAGTTCGTTGTCTGATAGTGATGATTTATCTCAAAATTCACCTTCAACCATCATTACCTTCACTAAAGCACAAGCGTCTTTAAAAGGCTAAAGGATTATACCAGTGAGAAGGGTCTCTGGACCAATTTTTTACTGCCCGAAAGGTGGTCCGATTAAACAGGTTCGAGATATAAATAATGAACAAACATACATAGGTTTCATGCCCTTTAAAGGGTTAACATTCAAGCATTCACTTGCAAAGTGCAATGAGAAAAACATAAAAGTCCCAATTTATAATTTTTTTTTTAAAGTTGTTCCCTTGCGAGTTGACATTGTAATAAAAAGGGTAAACAATGATTTTTCGTTCAATTATTTCAAACTTCACCCTAAGTTTGCCTTATACCAGAAAAAAAGACGATTTTTAATTATGATTATTAAATTATCACCCTCCTTTGGGGGGGGGGGGGGGGGGGGAGGTTTCACCACATAAAGGTGAATGTTTTCAATGTTTTTTGTTTCTTATGCTGATTATTCTTAACATCGATAGAATTATTGCCAGCGATTGAAAATATCAAGCATGCGCATTTGCTGTAAGAGCTTGCGCAATAATATTCGGTTTCAAAATCTAAAAATTCGATAAATTACGAAAATATTTCCAAAAGATCGAAATTTTATTTTACATAATTTTTCAAGGATTAATGTGAATTGGATTTGTTTAATTTCGAAATAATTTACATTAAAGATATTCGGCCAAAACAAACCAGTCTCACTTGGAATTTCAATTTATGTTTTGATCATTCTTCTGCGAGCGTAGTGTTCACCTTCTGCAGGTGAATATTATTTTTTCTTAATGTATGGAGTGCTGGTTAAAAAAAATAGCAACAAAAGGCCCTTAAGCAATATGTATGAAAGTAATTGTATTTAATATACCCAATTTTTGAATAAAAAGTATAAAAATTTCGTTTGGACCTTTGGACAGACCAAAAAAACATAAAATAAATTTAGTCTTAGAAACGACAAATACATTTTCACTGAGCTGTGTACAGTTCGATGATCTTATTAGTTCAAATCAAAAATTTGCAATCATTTATGTGTATAAACGTACTACAACGTTATTGTAGCAAAACAAGCATTAATTGACATGCGTAAAAATATTTAATTTATAAATTGTACATAAATCAAATTTTCCCAATTTAAGTTGCAATTAATCATATTTCATTTAAAAAAATTACATTTTACAGACACAAAGCGTAGTCGCAGTTATTTATAGCAATTTCAAGTAATATTTAGAATGCACATCAGTTTATTGAACTTTCTGACATAACGTAAAGTTTTAATTTCACCACAAATTTATGTGTATATGACCCCTTGAAAACAGGAACTACCCCATTATTATAATATTACAGCGTATTACCTAAGACTAACTTATTGACTGAATATTTTATGTTTTGTTTACGACAGATAACATACACATAGAAAATTGAAAAAATAGTTTGAATATATCATATTACATAATACCATAGAAAGTATGTACACACTTTGTAAATAAAACATAAAAAATTATAGTTGATATGAAATTACGAGTGATGTCAAAAAATTGTCGAAATATTTCTAATATTAGTCGTCTAATCATTGTGCTGGCCACTGCGGACGAACCAATTTTTTATTTTTTTATTTTTTTTTTTTAAATAATTGATCAAATTACTTAAATTCTCAGTTAATAGTTTTTATATATAATTATTTTATTAGAATTTTGATAATTTAGATTATCTGATAAAATATATGTGTGTAACCGTGTTTCAAGGTGTAGGCACAATATACAAAAATAGGTTATCGAAAATAAGTAATATACAGACAGCTAACTCAACACGTAGCTCGATAATTCAAGGTTATTTTAAAATTTGAATTAAATTAACAATTTGCATGTTGTGGCTTATCGTAATAACCTAAGCACACAATTTTTGTGTATTGTGTAAACTATCGACTACCGGTATATATTAGATACTAGATAGATAATATACTTAATTGTTTGGTTTTACATGCTATTCGAACCATATTAATAATATATATTCCAGGTCAAAACCAATACGTGAACATGAATTCGTCCTATATATACCTCATGTATTTAAATATGTAGTTGATTAGTTTTGAATGTCATTTTAAAAATATAGAAAAATAATGTTTATTAGTTTATCGGAATTTTATTGTCGGAGAGATTATTTTAAAACGATAACAATGACACACCGATACTGCTTATACTGAAGGGATATTTCCCCATATAATTTTGTATCATTGTAAATTAGAAGCGGTTTGAATTATTAATGTGAATTGTATAGTGGAATGCTTTTAGCATCTAATTAAATTAAAAAAAAAATGTTTTTTTTTTTATCGTAATCAGGTATCAGGATAAAATGTAGTTCATATACCAATGTCATTTTATATACAGGTTATTAGGTCTGTCCATAATAAATGGATAGCAGTACTTATTTAGCGTGCACTAGAAACATTGTTGTGTGTAACATGATTTATTTTGTTATGTACCCTGAAATAATTACGTTTGATGTTGAAATGGGTCTTCAAGCGGAAAACGGTTACTTGTTTAATTTGTTTACGATCATAAATAGTTTGTGGATTTTATTTTTAATTGTTCTTGAACTTTGATTTTAATCGATAATAGTATGAAAAAAATGACTCAAGTTTCGTAAAATTCAAAATATATAAGTTCAGAATTTGTTAATACAATATTAATTACAAAAATTTAGGAGAAAATTTCAAGCGATGAAATTCTGCCGTAAACTTATACTCTTTAGGTCTAGAGCGTGATAATATTAAAGGGGGGCAGCCACCCTGGAGCTCGAAATTCTAGGTCGATTTAATGAATTTTTTTCTGGTAAAAATGAATTTTACAAAATGTTTTTTTATACACTTTAATTAATTAATCATTCAAGATTACAAATTTATTTTTATTTTTTTATGTTTTATCGTAATAGATAGTATATTATTCTATTACCCATAAACTGTGGAAGAAGTACCTAGGGATTTTTCGATATATACAATTTACAACAAATGACGCGTATTTTAAAAAAGTCTCGTTTATCGGTAACAATTTTGAGACTTAGAACGATCTAAAAAATCGAATTTTGAAAATATCAAAAAAAGCTCAGGTACTTCCAAAGAATCAAGAGTCCTGAATATTCTCTATAAATTTCAAGTCATTTAACCTAGTAGATCTGGAGATTTCCGCAACGCCAGGTTAAAAAATTTCATTCCGAGAAAAACGCGTTTAATGTTTTAAACTCTAAAAAATTTCTATATAAAAAATTAAAATCAGAAAATTATATTTTTTTTAAATAAGTGGAATTTGGCTTCCAAGCTAATTACATATGATTCTTAATATATTAAACTATAACAAAATGAAAAAAAAAATCGATTTTTTTTAAGTTCCAGGGTGCCTCCCCCCCCCCCCCCCCCACCTCCTTAACAAGAAAATATTTTTTTTTAAATTCCGAATATTTAGAATTTTTAGAATTAAATTTCAACAGAACTACAGAATTTTGATCTAGTCCTGAGGTTAATAAAATCCGTACCACAACATAAAGTTTAATTTAAAAAAAAAAAAATTGAATTCTGAAATTTTTAGAAAATCTGAAATTTTGATATTTTGTTCAATATATTTTTATTAATTCCTCGAATTACGAAATTTTTGGAAATTTTGAAGTTTTTAAAAATTCTAATATTTTAGAAATTCTGAAATTTTTACAAATCCTGAAATTTTCAGAAATTTTGTTATTTTGTTTAATCCTCGAATTACGAAATTTTTAGAAATTCTGAAATGTTTAGAAATTCTGACACTTTTAGAAATTCTGAAATTTTTAGAAAATCTGAAATTTTTAGAAATTTAGAAATTTTCAGAAATTTTAAAGAAGAAATTCTTACTTGAAGTACGAAATTTTTAGAAATTCTGAAATTTTTAAAAATTCTGACATTTTAAAAATTCTGAAATTTTTAGAAATTCTGAAATCTTTAGATATTCTGAAATTTTTAGAAATTCTAAAATTTTCAGAAATTTTGAAATTTTGATATTTTGTGAAATATTTTTGATAATTCCCTGAATTATGAAGTATTTAGAAATTGTAAAATTTTTAGAAATTCTGACATTTTAGAAATTCTGAAATTTTTAGAAATTCTGAAATCTTTAGAAATTCTGAAATTTTGATATAAATATTTTTGTTAATTCCTCAAATACGAACTTTTTAGAAATTCTGAAATTTTCAGAAATTATGAAATTTTGATAAATATTTTCGGTAATTCCTCGAATTATGAAATTTTTAAGAAATTCTGAAATGTGTCGAAATTCTGAAATTTTTTAGAAATTCTTAAAAATTCTGAAATTTTTAGAAATTCTGAAATTTTTAGAAATTCTGACATTTTTAGAAATTCTAAAATTTTCAGAAATTTTGATATTTTATTGAATATTTTTGATAATTCCCTGAATTACAAAATATTTAGAAATTGTAAAATTTTTAGCAACTCTGAAATTTTCAGAAATTTTGATATTTTGTTAAATATTTTTGTTAATTCCTCGAATTACGAAATTTTCAGAAATGCTGAAATTTTGATATTTTGTTAAATATTTTTGTTATTCCTTGAATTACGAAATTTTTAGAAATTCTGAAATGTTTAGAAATTCTGGCATGTTAAGAAATTCTGAAATTTTTAGAAATTCTGAAATTGTCAGAAATTCTGACAATTTTAGAAATTCTGAAATTTTTAAAACTTCTGAAATTTGTAGAAAATCTGAAATTTTTAGAAATTTTGAAATTTTCAGAAATTCTAAAGAAGAAATTCTTCCTTGAAGTACGAAATTTTTAGAAATTCTGAAATTTTTAAAAATTCTGACATTTTAAAAATTCTGAAATTTTTAAAAATTCTGAAATTTTTAGAAATTCTGAAATCTTTAGAAATTCTGAAATTTTTAGAAATTCTAAAATTTTCAGAAATTTTGATATTTTGTTAAATATTTTTGATAATTCCCTGAATTACGAAATATTTAGGAATTGTAAAATTTTTAGAAATTCTGACATTTTAGAAATTCTGAAATTTTTAGAGATTCTGAAATCTTAAGAAATTTTGATATTTTGTTAAATATTTTTGTTAATTCCTCGAATACGAAATTTTTAGAAATTCTGAAATTTTCAGGATTAATGAAATTTTGATAAATATTTTCGGTAATTCCTCGAATTATGAAATTTTTAAGAAATTCTGAAATGTATCGAAATTCTGAAATTTTTTAGAAATTCTGAAAATTTTAGAAATTCTGACATTTTTAGAAATTCTAAAATTTTCAGAAATTCTGAAATTTTGATATTTTATTGAATATTTTTGATAATTCCCTGAATTACGAAATATTTAGAAATTGAAAAATTTTTAGAAATTCTGAAATTTTCAGAAATTTTGATATTTTGTTAAATATTTTTGTTAATTCCTCGAATTACGAAATTTTCAGAAATTCTGAAATTTTGATATTTTGTTAAATATTTTTGTTATTCCTTGAATTACGAAATTTTTAGAAATTCTGAAATGTTTAGAAATTCTGATATGTTAAGAAATTTTGAAATTTTCAGAAATTCTGAAATTTTGATATTTTAATGAATATTTTTGTTAATTCCTCGAATTACGAAATTTTCAGAAATTCTGAAATTTTGATATTTTGTTAAATATTTTTGTTAATTCCTCGAATTACGAAATTTTGAGAAATTCTGAAATTTTGATATTTTGTTAAATATTTTTGTTATTTCCTCGAATTACATACTGAAATTTTTAGACATTATGAAATTTTCAGAAATTTTGATGTTTTGTTAAATATTTTTGTTAATTCCTCGAATTACTGAAATTTTTAGAAATTATGAAATTTTAGAAATTCTGATACTTTTAAAAATTTTGTTAAATATTTTTGGTTATTTCTAGAATTACAAAATTTTTAAAAGTATCAGAATTTTTTAGAAATTCTGAAATTTTTAAAAATTCTGATGTGTTTAGATATTCTGATTATTTTATAAATTTTGAAATTTTGTTAAATATTTTTGTTAATTCCTCGAATTACGAAATTTTTCGAAATTCTGAAATTAAATTATGAAATTTGAATATTTTGTTAATTATTTCGAATTTTGAACCATTTCTTCCATCTTTTCAAATTGACTACAAGCGATTAAACTCAGAGTTAGCGTATTACTTAAGAATTTGCACTCGAAACATCGTTGTGTCTTCACGGCAAGAGCAGTTACTTGTTTAATATGTTTATGATCGTAAATAATTTACATAAGAACAAGAAAGAAATGCAAACACATATTACTTAATTCAAAATCTTGATCCAAGAGCAAACATTAGTTTAATTACTTTTTGTTGCTTTCACTGTAAACTTTCATACTATCCGGATTACTTGGTTTCATGAAATGCGGTTATATTTGTAAAATTTAAAATATAAATCCAGTTCACCGGCGACATTTTCCGACTGAATTGTTAGAATACGGCGAATTTGTTAAAATTTTATATTTCGGTGATTTCAGGCAATTTAATACAAGTTACAAGTAAATATGTAAGTTTATTACGTTAAAGTGATTTTAAATATACTGAATATTGACAATTTTTAGAATTAAATTTTGACAAATTTGAACTTCAGAATTTTGATGTAGTAGCTGAACAAAATTTTCAAGTATTAAAATTTAAAAAAATTGTACGAATTATGAAATTCCTACAAATTCTGATATTATTTTGAATCCTGCTTCTTCGATATTTTTACAATCACTACTAGCGATTAAACTCGGAGTTAGCGTTATGAATGCAACCCAACCAGTACCTTAATCGAATTTAAAACTATTTTGAAATGGACAAATATCAAACTGTCTAATTACGCATTTCATCTTAATCAATTCGAGTATATTATCTAAACAATTAAGGAACCAACCAAAATTCGACAGAAATTCAAATTTTATAAATCAAATATGGGAGGAAAAATAGATCGATATATAATCGGAGTAGAGTTTTACGACAAACATTGACTATTACAGTTTCAGTGAAGCTTGTAATAATGGAAATACAACCGTCTCGGATTAAATCAAAAAGAAAAGTTAGTTAGTAAATTTAGATCTGATCCGGATCACTCGGTCTTATAAGAAATGGGGCTAAATGTCCTTGAAAGAATAGTCATAGTTTTGCGTTCCACAAGTCTCACCCACTGAAGTAAAACATTCTAGTTAAGCTTAGGTTTTAGCCATAAAATAGATACTAAATCAGATGTTGGAACAACATTTATTGATATTCGGCCATCATAACTGTTGTACTGGGTTCCGATAAAAAAGTGTATTCTTAGTTATTTCTGATGATTAGATGTGAACCAAGATTTGTTGCCAAGGAGTTCAACCCCTAGCGGTTACTTATTTAATATGCTTATGGTCGTAAATAGTTTCTGGATTTTATTTTTTTTTTTTCCTTTTGTTTCTAGCTTAACTCCGATTTTAATTGCTAATATATGAAAAATTTGATTCAGAATTCAAAATACTTCGAACGATTCGAAAAATTGAAAAAATATTCAAATTTTATAAAATTCAAAATTTGCTAAAATTTCTTAATTCGTTGATTTAAGATAGCAAAGTCCAATGAATTTTCCAAATCGCTAAAAACTACCGGAACATTTTTTTCAAATAATGAAACTCTTCCTTAAACTTCCACTCTCTAGAGGAGCGTAATAATATTAAAAAATTCTAAATTTTAAGAAGTTTGTTAAAGTGATTTTAAATTCCGAATTTTAAAATTAAAAAAAATTAAATTTGACATATGAAATTTTGATCTACATAGTTCTGAAATTAATAAAATTCGTAGCCAAACAATTTGATCAAGTTTGAAATTTTATACATATATAAAAAAAAAATCGAATTCTGAACCAATTCTTTCCTATTTTTCATTCACGTATTTTATTTGCCAAGGAATTGGATTTGGAATTCCATCAATTTAGCAGGAATTCGACAAATTCCAACTGAGGAATTCGTTAATGCAATTGTTAGTGTAAATTGTCAAATAAAATACAGCTTTGAGGCAAACTTCTTCAATAAACTCAAAACTACTAATCACATATTTAAAACATTAACACTTTTTCGCAGAGTAAAAATAGATCAATAAATGATAATTGAAAGAGGATTTTAAGACAATACTATTTGATATTGGCTACTTCAGTTTCAGTGAAGCTTGCAATAACGGGAATTACTACCGCTTCAATTAAGATTTTATAGTTTGACTAGAATTTGAACGAGTTCTAGTTCGAAAACGACACATAAATGCAAACAAATGTATGACTCGGCCTCAAGAAATCTGGATTTCGCTTTCAACGAAATTGTTTTATACAAAATATTTGACTACTGTTTCTACCTACTGTAACCGGAGTCCAATAAAAAGTTATATTCCTGGGTATTCTTCCGGTTCTCAAACCAATTACGATTTTTGTGGCTTAACAAAAAATTACGTTTCTGTGGTTGAAGGAGCGGCACTAATATTAATAGAGGGTGGTAGTCTTGACCAAGTCAACTAATTCGGTCAACGTGTTGAAATACAATTAAAATGTGGAATTTACACAAAAACGAAATAACATTTAACTTTTACACCATGCTCAATAAATAATCCATTCATTAATCATCATTGATCTAGGTTGTTGATTACTAAAAAAAATGAAAATTCTTTACGATTGCATTCGAGCCAATTTATCAATATAGATATTCCGTTCTAGCCTCACATATGGCAATTTAACATTATTTTCTCTGATGGTTTTTAATTCATCAACATTTAGGATTTTACTTCGCGGTATTATCAATCGAGAAACTTTTTTATTATTCGACGATTCATGACTACTACTTGTGTCACGTTTCACTTTTGTCGTATGCTGCTGATGATTACTAGGACTACTATTATTATTATTATTATTACTAGTACTGTTATTATTATTATTATTTAAATTATGACTATTTGAATAATACTTATCAATATTTAATAAAATTTCATCAAAATTCAATTTTCGTTTTTTATGAGGTTTTGGTATATTTGGACTACAAATTCTATGACTATTATCATTACTACTACTACTATTATTATTATTATTATTACTATTACTACTAGTTCTACTACTATTATCATTATTTGGTTTTTCATCATCTTTGGCAATAATATGAGATTCATCGGCTGATAAAAAAATCATTTCTGTATCGTCGGCACAAGTATCATTGTTAGTATTACTGCTATTGCTATCAGCACTATAGGAACTATTTGTATCTAGTGATGGAACGGGCTTATTGTACAAAGCGATAAATTTTTCAATCGAAATTTTACGCCGCCGCACAAAATAGACAAAGTATTTCTTTAAAATTTTCTTCATATTTTTAAAATTACTCTGATAGTAGAGAAGTTTTTTGGAATATTTTAAATACAGTTTATCGTGTATCAATTTACGAGTTGTCCCGCCATCATTTATAATGATCTCGTTAATATCGTCGTCGTGTGCATCCGGTGCCAACAGGGTCGCTGGAAATATTTCGCCATCTATCTGAATGTTATTATTATTATTATCGATGTCCGCGATTGTATCAATATCATTATCATTAGTGTTTGTTTCGATTTCGATTTCATCATCCCCGCTTGTGTCGAATTCAAAATAGTAATTAGTATCGAGAACTTGTTCGCACAATGCTTTAAGTGTTGGTACGTAAGGTTCTTCACAGTAAGCCTCGTGCACTATGAAATATTCCCGATGCGACATTACAAAATTTTCACAAATTTCACGCAATGATAGCGGTTCCGGAATCATAATCGTAATCTCAGTTTCGTCCATATACTGTTCACATATTTCGCGCAACGTTTTTGGATTGTACTTGGGCGTCATAAAATCATTATACTCATCCGTTTTCATATAATCATCACAAATTGTTTTTAGTAATTTTGGTTGAAATTTTGGTAGTAGTGGTGGTGGTGGCTCTGGTGGCTGCACTTCAACTTTGGGTTCTGTGATAACAGGTACAACTTTTCCAATACGACGCCGTTTAGCTGGTATATAATCAATTTTCTCTTCTTTCGGCTCTATTTTAATTTTCACCTCATCCTCATCATCGTCAATCACAATGCATTCGTCTTTTGCGAATTTTTCAAATTTCGGTAAAATTCGATTTTTATTTTTTTCCTCCGCCTCGATCATATCCAAGCTATCCTTTAAAAATTTGTTTACTTCATATTCATACATAAAATCATCATCGTATTGGGCTAGCGATCCAGGTAATAATTTACGATCGGACGATGGTGAATTTTTTCCCGACTCATATTCAACATTTAACTCAAAATCATTTTTATAGTATTTCTCACGATTTTTCTCCACCTCCTCGATAAATTTCAACGATGTTTCAATAGTCTCACCAAATTCACCATTTGCCCGCGAAATATGTATTATATTCTCGGGTAATTTATTTACCACGCTCAAATGTTTGTATTTACTTAAATCTGAAACGGGCACATCGATCGATTCGAGTACATAAAGCTTTTCGGAATTATTCACTATACTCAAACTGCCATCGTCGCCCGAATGTGTCTTCGGCTTTTCAATATCGATAATTATATCAGGCAAATTATTATTGTTATTACTGTTGCCCACTGTAATACCGACATGTATTCGGGGCGCTGTATTATTACCCGTATTGTTATTATTCGTCGGTGGATTTCCATCCTCATCACAATCCCGTTTATTTGAATCCTGAAATTTATTGTCCCGATCTCGATCCCGATCCCGATCTCGATTACCAATTTCAATGTGTGTCGTTGAATAACCAGAATTTCCCAATTTCGCCTCATCATCTTCCTCCTCGTTCCAAGTGGCTAGAAAATCTCGCAAGTTTTGACTCTTTGCATTTTCATCGGCCGGATCGCCATGATAGGGATACTGTCCAAAATAGCTATCCCGTGACTTCATAATTTTCGAACAATTAATTTGATCCTCAAGATCGATAAAACTAAATTTATCACTTGGCGGTGCAAGACTTCGATGGAGCGACTGATTTGATTGGTTTGAACTTATTTTCGCTGAATTTAATGAATACATATCGGAATGTGATGGCATATAGCTATTGTTAGTCGTATTATAGTTTGGTACCCTCTCATTGCGTAACATATGATGATAATTTTGGTATATATTGTTTAGCTCGCATGAAGCGGATTGCGTCGCAACAGGTTGTGTGTAAGCCCCTCGATCGCCATTATATACACAATTGTTATAGTATTTGGCATTAGCCGCACTGCTAGCTGCTGCGTGCGCATAACGATCATCATAGTTGTGATGTTGATTAGTTTCGTGTATCATTTCTGATGCGGTACTTTTGATGACGGAATTATTTGTTGGAACAGTACCGGTATACAAACCGTTTCTTATATACTGACTAGGAACTGGTTGTTGTGTTTGATGCGGATTATTGCTATACATTGCACGTTGTATACTGCGACTTCGACTTAACTCTTGAGAACTTGGTAAATTTGTATGATTCGTGCGACTCGATTGATTTACCGAGGGCGGAATTATTTGTGGCGGATAATAATTTGCCGGGTACTGTCGACTTGTATAATATTGACTATATCTTGGGTCAGTATATAAATTTTCAGTATGATTGCTAGAATTCCGCACAGTTTGTTGACCTGTATAATGCCCATAATTTGCTGTACTATTAGCAACCGGCATACTAGGAGGTTTCATCGGATACTGAGCTTGTTGTTGCTGGGTCTGATAATAAACGCCTCGATGACCAGCAACAGCATTATGATGAGCCGAGGCGTGCCGGCCACTTTGATTATATAAATCAGTATACGGATGACCAATCCCCGCTGGATTAGCGGGATGATGGTAATATGTATGATGGGAGGGTGGTGGATATACTGATGGATATTGTGGCGGGTGTGAAACACTTTTTTGATATGCCGCATCGTAATACGATGCTGCTGTACTACTACTATTACTATTTTGATGACTATTACTACTACTGTTGGTGTTGCTTTGTGGAATGTCACAAGTATTTTGAACTTTTTGATGGGGATAATGATAAAAATATGGCGGGTTCAACATGTTTGTTGAATTATTATTAATGTTGCTGTTATTACTATTATTACTAATCGGATAACTTCCGATATTATTATTATTATTGGTACTATTATTTAACGTATTATTATTTGGATATTGATTGCAATTGATTTCGACATTTAAATTAGATGAATTGAAACTTACACTTGTGCCACCAATACTAGTATCAGTGGTTTTTTGAATTTGCTGTTGTTGTTGTTGTTGTCGTAAGGCCGTGTCATCTGTCAATTTTGTTGCGACCGCATGCCCTCCAAAATATTGCTGTTGATGTAACGTTGAATTCTGCTGCTGTTGCGGCTGTTGTAAATTATATTGTGTTTGATTTTGTTGATAAAATTGTGTTTGATTTAAAAAGCCGTCAATTAGTTGTAACGGCTGCTGCAACGATTGTGGCTGCTGCAACGTTTGTGGCTGCAGCTGCGACTGTTGTAAGGACTGTTGTTGCTGCTGCTGTTGCGGCGCAGGTAAATAATTATTCACATCGTGATAATACCCATGGGTTTCCATGTTGACGGATTTCAACCCATAAATACATTGGATTCACAAACTGCAAATATAAATGAAATAAAATATTGATTAGTACAAATGTAACCTCCGCATAAAAATAAAAAGATGTAATTTCTTATTTGATAACTTATGTACTACCGTATTTTTTGTGTTAACTCATTAAGTGGTTTTGTAGAGCATATAATACGTCATACAAACAAATGCAGTGATTTAGTTAATTACCATAGTAGAATTATGATCTTGTCACAAAAGAGAGAAAGTCGGTAGAGGGTGACTAAAGAATTTTATTTTTCCATAAGAATGGCTTCTAAACTAGTATTTAGCAAATTTGCGGAATGCGGGACCATTTCAAATCGTATCGTAAGTTTAATATTTTTTGATCAATAACGCAATGTCAGTTTTAACATCGAAAATTTTTTGACAGTTATTTTAATATTCAGAAGTTTATAAATTTAATACATTGAACATTTCGATTTCAGATCCGGGATCGGTTTCCAATCCGGTAAGTAAAAATTTTATCGTTTGAATGTACGTTGGTGTGTTCGTGGAATAATAGCAGCTTGGTTTGGTTAAACTTCTTTTAACTTAGATATTATAATTCAGAAACGACGAGTTTCATGAAGAAACTAATGGAATTTCTGATTTAGAAATATGTATATTGAATTTAAAGTTTCCATTTTAAAATTAATAATTGTGCTTTTGGAATACGACTTCGTTGGTTTGAATTGTGACAGAGCCATTTAGTATTTAACTATTTTCTAAATATAAATCAAAAATGTTTTAAAGTGTTCACCCCAACAACAAATGCCGTTATACAATCGCGATTCAATAAAGCCGTAATAAAACGATTTCAATACCTCAAAAAACAATGAGATCGAAGAAGGTACATTTTCCTGATAGTAGAGTGGAGTGAATTTTTCAAAGCTGCAACATGTAATTTCCAATCTAAATGACAATCGACTACTAGTCCTAAATATTTACAGGAACATACTGATTTGATGACCATACAGTTGAGCTAGCAAGAGCCATTTCTGGAACAACAGACATCATGAAAAACAATATATTAAACGAACGATTCAAGCTAAACAAAATAGCCTAGTTTTCGGGCTAAGTACCCAGTCCGTGCACTGAAAACCAATTGCTCAAGACTGTAAGATCATCATTATTATTATAGATACTGTTGTCAAATAATTGTTACAATTATAAGCAAATGCCATGTCATCAGCAAACGCAACAATTTTGCCAATAAACTTGTGTCGAAAATCGAGTAAATTAGAAATATAATTGGTCCAAGGACTGAACTTTGAGAAACGCCAGCATGAAGTTCGATAAAATTGCTCAGTGATCCACCGATACTCACTCGTTTAAACCAACCTTTTAAATACGATGTAAATCAAACAAACATACACCCAGTGAATCCAATATACGATAGTTTGTTTAAAAGAATCTTATGATCCACCATGTCAAATGCTTTGCAATTATCGATAAAGAGAGCGGCTACTTTATGTGAGTTGTTAAGCCCTTCATGTAGTAGATTCATTAGATTAAGTAGGGCATCTTCAGTACCAAAACCAGCTATGGATCCATATTGGCACGGACTAAAATAATCCAACGTATTTAGGTAGTTAAGTAATCGCGATTTAACAATTTACTCAAAAATTTTTGAGACAACTGGAAGAAGCGAAATAGGCCGATAATTGCTAATTAATAAGCTAAGCGATTACCTTTTTTATACAATAGAATAACAGTTGCAATTTTTAATGCTTACGGAAAAACACCTTCAATTATAGGTTTTGCACTCCAAATTCAACCATCTACAAAACACAATCCACTTTTTCCAAGTCAAATTCGCCTTTATCCAAATCAAATTCACCTTTATCCAAATCAAATTCATCCTTTTCTAAATCAAATTCAATCGCAAACCAACCGAATTTATTAAATTTAATAAATTTGCTGTATTTAAATTCTAGATCAACAAGTTGATATAATAAAATAAATAAACCTAAAAAAGGGGCATAAAATTCACCTTAAAATTCGCCCTATAATTATTATAAACTTCACCTTAGATGTTATCGTAAAATTCACCGTAGAATTCATTCCAAATTGATCTGAATTCAATTTAAAATTCATTCCCAAATGTACCAGAGAATGTCTTGTTAACTAAAAAGTCACCTTGAAACGCACCTTAAACTTTACCGTACAACAAGCATAGTAATATGTCTGGTAACCCCCACGCCTAGCGGCGAGCTTAAGCCAGCGCAATACCGCAACCAGACCTCTATTGCTATGTTCTGTTTAACACAATCCCTCTTTTGAGAGGGGGATTGTGTTACACCAACCTTAAAATTCATCCTAAATTCACCCGAAAATATATTCAAATTCTCCATCAAATCATCAAAAATTTACCCCAAATTGACTTTAAAACTCTTCCTACAATTTTGACAAATTAATTCTAAAATTCACTCTTAAATTCAACCTACAAGTCATTCTAAAATTAACCATAAAATTTTACTTTAAAATTCGCTCTAAAATATACCCTTTAATTCAACCTACCCTAGAAATCACCCTAAATTTCACTGGAAAATCCTCTCTTATGGTATTATGACATTGGCTTGAAAAAAGTGCAATAAAAGAAAGCAATGGGTGACTAGGACAGAAATAGTGAGGTAGAAAGAGACAACATTGTTTTATTTAATATTTACTATATAGTCAAATAATTAGACATTTTTAAAATGGCCTACTGATAAAATAAAAAAAATCAAACTATTGAATTGTTGATATGTCAGCAAAAGTATACAACAAGCGCTGAAAAATATCGTGCCATGATTCTTTTTTGCTAGAATTGTGTCTAGGATAACTGCTGTTAAAATGAGCTATTGATTTTTTGTCTATACTACCCCTATATTGTGGGAATGGGTACGAAGGGCCGAATTTCAAAGGGCCGAATGGGTCGAAGGGCCGAATTTTTTTGTTTATTGTTTTTTGGTTTTTAGAAATTTAGGGCCGATTAATTTTTTTTTTTTCAGACCATTTTATATTCGTTAGAGTGAAGGAAAATTCTATTTAGACGAATAAAATAATTTCATTGTGATTTAGTGATGTAAATTAGTGAATATTAAAAATTCGTCCCTTCGACCCATTCGGCCCTTTGACCCATTTCGGCCCTTCGACATTCGGCCCTTTGTTATCATTCCATATTGTGTATACACTCATTCATTCGATAATTTTCTATACTTTCTATACTTTTCTATTTCTCCCTTTTTGCGATACTTTTCCAGCGCTTAAAAAGTTGCAAAAGAAGCGAGTGTCATAATACCATTGAACTACCCCTGAACTTCACTCTAAAATTTACCTTAAGTGTCAGGAATTTAGAAAGCGAAAACCCTTAGAAGCTTAAATAAGAATTTTATCAAATTTGACAATTCTGGAGTTTGGGAATTTTTATAGTGGAAAAACTAATTTAGGATTTTCTAAATTTTATAAAATCGTTAAATTCAAATTCATCATTTATTTGGAATTTGGAATTATTAATTTTAGAAACTAACGAATTTTGTAACGTAGTTTGGAAAGAAAAGAAATTAGAAAATTTAGGCAAATTTAGAAGTTTTGTATTGTGGGGATATTAGAATTTAACAAAATTATTGCGAATTTGGGAAGGTAAAAATGGAAAATGGGAGTTTAAAGATCTAAATCTTTAAAGTTAGTATAAATATTGAAATTCGTCAAATTTAAGAATCCTGTTATTTAGAAAATTATTTTACAATATTTTTGAAATTTAGAATTTGTATTAGGAATTAGTTAACTTAGACAATTAATATAATACTAAATACAATACATACATAATTATATTAAATTCAGAATTTTTATAAATTTAGAAAATTAGTAAATATGGAAATTGCTTAGTTTAGGAATATGGACATTTTAATAATTTAGAAATACAAAAATATAGAGTATTATTTAAAATTTTCGATTTTAGTAAAATGTACTTATATTGGTTTCTTGGTAGGTCCATTGATTCAAAAAGGAAACATTTAGAAACCAACAGCTACAGATTTCTCGAGAAACTGCGAAAGTCTCCCATTCAGTCGTGGGTTAAGGAAAAACTGGGTGCCAAGCAAGTTTAGTTTCTCCATCGCCTACCGGTACAAACAATTAAGTAAATTTCCATAAATGATGAATTTGAAGTTGGCAGTTTGAATTTGATTTGGAAAAGGATGAATATGCTTTGGATAAAGGTGAATTTGATTTGGATTAAGGCGAATTTGATTTGGAAAAGGTTGACTATTTTTTGGAAAAAGGTGAACTTTGCTTTGGAAAAGGATGATTGTTTTTTGGATAAAGTTGAATTTGATTTGGAAAAGGATGAATATGTTTTGTAAAAGGTTGAATTTGGAGTGCAAAACCTATATACTACGATTAAATAATTCAGCTGAACCAAATATTTATTAATCCACTTTTAGCAACCAAATAGTTTATCTACCTTTTTAGGTTGCATGAGTTCTTGTTGCACTGAGATATGCAATTAATGAATAAAGGAAAAAAATGAATAAACTATTTTTGAAATATCGAAAATTGCCAATACTGAGCTGATCTCATATCAGCAACTTATTCAAACAATCATAATCAATATTTACCTTAGGGATAGTGTCTTTAGAGTGACATTGCACTACGTGTTGTTCAAGGAATGACAAATTTATGCATATCGCACAATGATCCGTAATACGAAAATCTCCACAGATGATAGTACTTCAATGTTACTGAATCTCGAGTAAACATGATCAATGCATGTAGAGGATTGATTTGAAATTCTGGTTGGTACGTTAATATAAGAAATTTATACCACTAGGGATTAGCTAAACGCGATTAGTGAATTTTTCGAGATTAGCTCAAGTGTGTCAGGTTCAAGATTAGCTAAACGCATTTTATTTCGAGATTAGTGGCAAAACGCGATTAGTGAACTAATCTCTCAATATTTTGAAGTGTATCTCTTTTTAATGAGTTTAATGAGAGTGCAAGTGGCGCCATTATATGTAAATGTTAAAATAAAATTGTAAATACAAGTTGCGCTATTTTAATATAGATGGAACTATTATTACCATTTTTAAAACTACAAAAAATTTGTGGTAGGTATAAATAAAAAAGATTGAAAATGGTAATTAACAATTAAAGTGTTTAAACTATAATTTGTTTTTTAATGTCTATGTTGTTTTTATTTTGATTTAATTATTGAACAAAATCAAGAAAATCAACTTAAACAAGGTGATGATATTTGTATTAATACCGATACCATAAAATCACGGCGCCACTTACTAAACCTTAGTAGATTAGCTAAACGGGCTTAGCTAATCGCGCTTAGCTAATCCCTAGTCTGTCAGTGGTATAAGCCATTACTATAGACATTAAAAATTTGTAATCATCAATTAAAGCAAAATTCCCTACGTATATTGATGTTAATTTCACCAATAATTAATAAGTTCTAAATGTAAATCTGCTAAGAATCGAGCCGAATTCCCCCAAAAAATCATCGATACCATACGATTGTAATCTAGCTGTAATAAACTTAAAATTGGTATTTACCTTCACACTTAAGTCATCTGCAACGTACACAGCAACGCCACCAGTGCAGCGATTTTGGTCGCAAAATGAGGATTGAGGATTGAGAATTTTGTATATGCACACAACGTATAATATACATTTTGCTATTGTGTGCTGTAAAATATTTTTTATTGTATTAGTGTATTTTCTCATGCGTTTCCTCGTGGTAAGTATCAAAAATAAACGAATCGGGTGAATCGGTTCAAATTTTTGGTGCTTACGCTCGCCTTGAGTTATTTTTCCCTTTCTTCTGACATGGGGAATTCATAAATATTTTTGTGTCTATTGTTGTTTATTGTACAAGCAGAATGGTAAATTTTATAGTTAAACGTAAATTATCGTATTTTTGATTTTTATTGAATTGTGATAATAATATAATTTATAATTTTTGTTTTAATTAAATATTTATTGATTTTCATAAAAAAAAATTATAACTAATAACAATTTAGGTATAATTTAATTAAATTGGCTCCTTAAATTAAGTTACCAACAATTAATTCTAACGACAAAAATTAATTAATTTCGCGAAAATTTTACCGTGAAAAGCAAAAACAAAAAACAATATTAATGAGAAATGATTTTTAATTTATACATTCTTCTTATTGAATTTACATTACATCTCGCTTTTTTATTTGCTGTGTATAATATATATGCTAGAATAAAATTTCTCCATCCTCGGACATAACATCGTATAGGAGCAACCGACCATCATGAGTTGCAACACAATACTAAACCAAATAAGCAAAATCATTTTGTTTTCTAACTTTTTTGTTTTTTTTTGTTAATATTTTTTATTTTGAGTCTCTCGCTCTCGCTTCGTAATATTTTTAATTTTTTTTTTATTTCGAAATTTGTTGTTCTATCTTCTATGGTTCTATCTCAGTCTCCTCAGTATTTAATACATCAATCGTTCTCTTCTGAGCTTATTCCTCTTATTTGTGTCATGTTATACCTATTACTCGCGTCATTTTATCTCTTTTATTTGCATCATATTAAACGAAAAATTGAAAGAAAAAATGCACATTCAACACCAATACAATTTACCAATACTATTGCCTTCCGGTAATCCTCAAATGAATCCTCATTTTGCGACCAAAATCGCTGTACAGACCGATAATCATTATTACAATTTGTAAAAAATGTATAACCAGGAATTGCAAAACCTTGAATTTCGTGTTTGGCCGTTCAATAAAGGAATGAAGATGGTAAATCAACAAATCATAGTTTTGAAGTAGATTACGTATATGTATTTTGGTGAAGGAGAAATAAATTATTTTTGGTTGGAAGGTTAGATACAGAGGTGGAGGAAGGTAAACTACTACTAGGACCTAAATTTGGCTTAAATGAGGAAATAATTTAAAAATAAAAAATAAAATTTACAATAATTACAATTTCGAAAGGTTCTCTAAAGAATTAACAAGATGAATTCGGTGCCCATTCTCTTTCCTCATAAAAATGTTAGAATTCCTCGTCCAAAGATATTTGTAATTACCTACGGTCGAATTTCACCTGTTTTGCGGCCATATATAATTTTCGCTGCTTGTATTGTATGTGAGGCTGTCATTTACATAAATTGTACTAGCAGCATTAGAACTTGTATCAAAAGTACTAGTAGTTAGCCTAAACTTGTCGGAATATTTTTTATTCATGACGACATCTTTTGTTTTTCTGCAATGAATTTTACAGCATTTTTCCTGAAGTATTGAATAGCTACATCCTGCATGAGATCGGAGATGATTTCATCAAGTTTCCTTCTAATTATAAAGGCCAAATCATCCGCGTGTATCCTGGACAACACACCTTCGGCTACTCATAAGGGTCTGTAGTCCATCAATAACCCTCTCTCTATCGACTCGTATGAGGTATTGCGAAAAGCCCCTCAATGTTTGCGAAGGCACAGAGGACGATTTCTTTTTCATCATTCGCCTTTTCAAGTTTTGTGACTAGGGCACTAAGGGTCGTCACTGTAAATTTACCAGCTTGATAAGCAAATTTGTTTTGATGAAGCGGTTTTCTTCTAAGGGTGTATCATTTATTTGATGATTCAAAACTTTTCCACCGTTTTCAGCTGAAACGATGGGACATGCCTTGTATTTGGACGGCCCTCTTCTTTTGGTATAAAGACCACATTTACTCTCATCCAATGTTTTGGAATGTAGTTGCTAGGGAGAATTTCCTCAATACATTCCCGCAATAAGGCTGGCAAAATCCTATCTCTTCCAGTGGACTTGAAAGGTTTGAATGATCCAGTAGCCCATAATACTTTATTGGGAGTGTCAATCGTGCCGAAGAGATTCGAGATTCTGTTGTGAAGTACGCAAACTACATACCTAACATGGTCCGGGTGGGTCTCTAAGAGTACCCTGATTGTTCCTTTCCATTTCTCAGTGAAACTGCCATCGCTAGAGATGACTTTATGAAGACGTGCTGTGGAAGGCAATTGATTGATTCTTTCACAAAAGTTTCTCCAGGTTGCCCGTTTGGATCTCCTTATTTCGAGATTATATTCTCTCAAGTTCAACTTGTAATCGCAAGTAAAAAACTTGCATAATTAAGTTAAAGCCTTCTTTTTTATTCATTCCACCCACTGTGTATTGTTCCAACAAGAAAAATTCTTGAAAAATGTAATTAAAAGATTTTACTCTTCTTATTCATTTTACCCATTGAAATAAGTAATCCGTCTTTAGCACTAATAAAAATACAGTTTTCACAAGCCATTGCTGATGCTGACCCAAACCATGTCAACAATCTGGCATTATCATTTCGATTCTCTAACAAGAAAAACGACCACAACCGTGACCTCTGCACCCACTAAAAATGGTTCAAAAGACCGAGAAGCTATTAATGTACTGGCTCATTCGGCCAAATATCACACGCGTGACTGGTCTCTCGAACATCGTTATTCAACAACCTTTCTTTATCATTAATCAGAGTCCAAATGTCCAAACAAGGTAACACACTTGATCGAATAACACCTGTACAATATTAGCTTGATGAAGTTGGAAGAAACCCACCACTCGTAGGTGAGTATTTAGTAAGTTGTCAAATGAATGGCCTTTTCAAAAATTTTAAACAAAGTTGGTATGTAATATACTAATCGGACGAAAATCATTTACAGTAACCGGAGAACGTATTTTAGGAATCGGTATGACCAAGGCATTTTTCCATGCCTTAGCGAATACTGATTTAGTTAAACCAGAGTTCACTAGGTATGTTATCTTAGGCAGTAAGATCGGAAGTATTAGCTTAATGAACCTTAGCACTCCAACAGCAAGTAATTTTATACAATTGATTATAATTAGACGAGAATTTCCTCTTCAGAAACATTACGAAAATGAAAAGTGTTATGTACATCAAATACCGCTATAACAAACCACGTTTTTAAAAAACAACCGGTTATAACAAACTTTACAACAGTCCCTTGAATGTTTGTTATACCGGGAAATTTGTGTGAATGCTTTGAAGTTACTAGGTTGATTGGCAAACGCTAAGTCAATTAAGGTTGCGGAATTGCCTGTGCTGTTTGGTTGGTTGCAGGCTGTATACGATACTTATTTGAATTGAATCAGAATTGAGTCGGATTCGTTAGTTTGTTATTTAAATCAAATAAATCGATAGTGGGATGCAGTATTTCTGATTACCTTGATTATCGTGTTTGTTTATTTATTTTCAATGTGCTAAATTTTAGAGAGCCAACATATCTATCGGAGAAAATGGTACAACTTCGATCATCCAGACAGAATAATTTAAGCATACCTAGAAATAAGACAAGGATTTTCAATTCTTCGTTGTTTGTCCGGGGAGTCCATATGTGGAATATGCTACCATCTGATTTGAAAAATGCTGCGTCGTCGAATAGTTTTAAAATGAAATATTATCGGACGTATAATTTTGTATGCTGAAAAGGATCTTTTGTGAATGGACCTGCATTGGTTTTATTCGAGTTTTAGGATATGGCTGTCTATTTGTAAATTTGTAGCTGTTTCAGTTTATATTGTATTTAATTTTTAATTTTCTATTTAATTATTTAGAGGGAAGGGTAATAAGGGATTGTTTTTGTAACTGTAGCCCAAAATTTGTATCTATGTATATGTGCTCTAATAACATATAATTATAAAAGTTATAATTAACTTAAATATGTTAACTTGAATTAAATAAATAAAAAAATAAAATAAAAAAAAAATAAAATAAAATACGAATCTCATATATTAGAACTCGTATCATATTCACAAATAGATCGCTTGTTATTTTATTCAAATAGTAAACTCGAGAATTTAGCCAAAAAAATTGAGCTGAGGCACAGGTACAGCATTAATACTATTTCGCTTCAAATTTCCACTGGGTCTACAGCACGGTCTATAGAAGCAAAAGACACCAATAATGGATGACAAAATTTTGGTTGTTCAGCAAAGAGGTCCTTGGCGCCTAATTGCCAGGAATTTATTTTATTTCAGTTTCCATTGCTGCTTGCTTTTTAGAATTTAGTACCGGTGTACTGCAAGAATTTGGATAGTGAAAAATAGTTATTTGCATACCAAATTGGCGGTACGAATTTTTTCTTTTCTAGGTCTAATTTTTCATCGAGAAAGGAAAAACCTATCCCGTGCGTTGTGCTAAGGTTTTTGCACTACCAGCATAAAACGCTTGGATACAGGGTATCATCCCACACCCCCTCCCTTCCCCCCACCCTCGCTAACTTCTTACTCGTTTCCAAACATAAAGAAAAGGCTCGGAGCCGACCAAATAAGATTCGCATCGAGAAGGCCGTCGCTGAAACGGATGCCTTTGTAGAATTTTGGATCGTTCAAAAAATTTGTTTTTAAGTCACAAAATTATTAAACGTCCATACGTGATTGGTCAAAATTGAAAAATTCCAAAACCGACCAACTATACATCTGAATTCGTTAATTTATATCCGTTGAAGCGATCATTATCGAAAGTTAGTTGAAATTTCCAAATATGGGTTTTTGAAAATTTAGAAATGTTAAATGTTTCTGCTTTGTAAAGGAAGTTATGAGTGAAAAAATTCAATTGAAGAGGAAAAGCGGGAATTTCAAGCAAAATCTCAACAAGCATCGCCCAGTAGATTTGCCATATTTAGGTTGACTAAGGAATTTAAAATATTTGGAATAGTTAAAAATCAACATCGGGGTCGACCTGCCTCAATAAATCAAGAGCAAATACTTTCTCTTATTGAAGATAATCCAAGGATTTCAAAAACTTCCCAGTGTTGCCCAAGTTTCCCGCACAGGTACACATAAAATCATTCGAAATTTCAATTATCGTCCAAACAAAATCCAAAAGTTCAAGAGCTTAATGGAGATTACATGTTGAGGGATATCTGATTTAGCGATGAAGCACCTCATGTGCAACGTGAACAAACAAAATCAAAGATATTGGAAAATCCAAAGGAACTCCATGAATCTCCATTACACCTTCAAAATGTAACTGTTCACTAAGTATTTGGAGCTGCTTATTGAACATTTTATTTCAATATGTACTAATAGATAGTGCTCGTTCGCAAATTGCAGATGTGGATTTGGATTACCTGTACAATTTTTTTGATAATAAAGTTATCTCAAATCGCTTTCCTGACCGTCTATCAGATCTGTGTGCGACGCTTTACTTCTAATAGTGCTTGTGCAAATCTGCCACGATCGCATACTTAGGCCCGTTGCATATTTGAGCTAAGCTAAGCGAGAAATACAGTTTTCGTTAGCTTAGTTAGCTCGCCTAGCTCACCCCTTTGAAATTTTCAGCTGATACTCTTATACACACATATGTACGTTGTTGATTTTGTATCTTCCTATTACAATTTTTTATTTATAACCGGGAGGTGAATTTAGCTCACATCGCTTAGCTTAGCTTAGCTGAAATGTAAAACGGGCCTAACTACCCGATTAATGTTTTTTTTTCATTTTTAATACATTAAGCCAGATTAGGGTTCACAAATCCAGTTATCGAATAACGAGTTAATTTGTTGAATTTTCAATTATTCGAAACCCGGCTAATTTAATAAAATTAACAGGTTTTAAAAATTAATCTAAACATCTTTCTCTAAAACAATATTCGTTAACCGGATATTAGAAAACTCGAATATTTGCGAACCCTAGGCCAGATGAAGACAGAATGCCGATAATAGTTATTTACGTCACAAGGGCGGTAACAGTACGAGTTCGACGTTTAGAAGAATTTTGAACGTGTTCTGTAACGATTATTTAACGTACGTGTAACGTACAACGTTTTATTTCATACTACATGTGACATTAATTCGATTTTTTCATTTAAAATTTAATTTTAAAGTAAAAACATGAGTTTGAAATATAAAGAAAATTAATCCAAATGATTTTGAAATTATCAAGTTACCCTAGTTATTTTTTTTTTGTTTGGTTTTATATTTTTCTGTGCTATAATAGCTCGTTTTCCGGACACTTTTTTCTGTACCGTAATAAATCGTTTTCCGGACTGAAATCAATCACGTAAACATTGATTTTCGGTATGGTATGAAATAAATATTATAACAACGCTTCGAAATAAGAGACTTGTTCTGTAACATTCACAATATTTTCATAAAAGATTTATTTTATATTTCAATTGTGCTACATACATATCAATCATAATTTTGGACCTTCTGGATTCAATTCTCATATAAGAATTCCGCAAAACACTTATGCAAATTTAAATTTTTCGCAATACATATTAATCCAAGCACTCTTATGGCACATAAAATGACAACTTAAGGCAGTGATACATGCACAAATAAAAAGGTAAAAAAATACAGCACGCTGATTGGTTGAAATAGCTGTCACTTTTTTTAAGGTTATGTAATTTTGCCTGAAAGGCAAAAATATTTGGCGTATACAAAATTGAACTATGTTCAATCTGTATTACATTATCGCTATTCTACGGCGCAGAAATGGATCAATATACTTCTACGATAGTGTAATATGGATATGTTGCAACATTTCTGGAGTTGTATGATTTTTATGATCGTAGTTAGCCTCATAAAGCTAACTATTGCAATATCTCTCTGACAGCTCATAAAGATGGCAGCATGTCGTTATTATTTTACGACGTAGAATAGTGATAATGTAATACAGGCCAAAGACATTTAATAGTTGATGCGACTATTTGTATGCCTTAAAGGCAAAAATCGTACATGTATCACTGCCTTAAATTGAGAAGTAAACTCGAGAGAAAATATTTCGTTGATCACCTGGAGGTGTATAGCGTCTTGAAAAGTCGAAAATTTAGTCAAAAAAAACGACCTGAGGCATACAGCATTAGTCTACGATTTTTAGTCTCATTAAAGCACGTAGACTTTATTTTCATAGTATTTAAATACTAGGTGTTTCAAAAGTATTTGTGCTTGTGTTTATTAACACGTAGATATCGACATGAAATTAAATTTTTTTTTTTGTAACTAAGACAAAACCTGTTTGATTCCGTTGAGCTGAAGCCTTACTAGTGGTCATCTGCCTTATTGTTCGAAATCATTTAAAAATTTTGTAAACAGAAATTTTTAATGGGTTGGAACTTAATTTTGTTGTAATAAATATAAAAATGTCCCCAATAATTTATTTGCAACCAGCCATCAAAGCAAATAGTACCAGCAAATGAGGTGATTGTAAAATGATTATTTTGGTTTAATTGTAACAAAATCAAGGACAGGTGCAAAAAATTGAATCTACAACGTAGGTTCCTGACTATAGCATTCTGAAGATTCACCTGTTAGTATAACAGTTTTTCGGAATTCTAACAATTGTTATTTTTTGTTTTTATTTGAAATAAAATCTGTTTTTTACCCAGTTCCTCTGGGAAGATTAATTGTTTAAATTCGATAATTCATATGAAATCTATTTCTCAAGTTGAGTTCCTTCTGCATCTTTTTTATGAATTTTTTTGGCAAGCTGAACCGGATGATTATTATCTATTATTTCATTTATTGCCATAAGAAAATCGGTTTCGTGACACAACGTATGGATGTCGATATTGAGTACTCAACAAAATGTTTAAAAGATGCAAACGGGTTTTATTTATTATTTTTATTGAACCACGCTACATCCCGGTTTTTTCAATTAATTCCTGAGTGACTTTCTTCTTCAAAATATGATGTCAAAATACTTCTCAAATTTCTGGAGAGCTTCCACATTATTTAATATGGAAGGCATAAAATATGGAACAAAATAAAAATGTTGGGATTTACTTGACTTTACTTTGGGGTTTATTTCATTATGCAATAAATGCCAAATATTGGGGATGCATTTTATTAATGGTTTGGAGAATTATTTCCCGTATCCGCTCTAATTTACCAAACCTCTATTTAATGTGCTCTTAAAATTCAATACAAACATTTGCATTTGAATTCGCAAATTGTTTCAAAGTTTATAAGTTTCAAGACTTTGCAAAGCAAACGTTATGTTAGAAATTTAGACTTGAAAGACTCGCGCTGTTTAAAGATTTTAAAATAAATACAATTTATTTACAAATCTAATAAACAAATATTCTATCTTCGCTATATACAGAGAAAATCAACATATATCACATTACTTCATGCACTATATATACATGTACACCATACACGTATTATATCCATATACACGAACGATATTGATAACCGCGAGTGACTTTCTGGTTGAATTGATAGATAAGAAATTAAACTGAATAATTAAAACCAACAGTAATTAGATTAAACTTACAAAGTTAGACATTTAGCAGTCATTCAACATACTTATAATAGTACACAAAATATAATTAACATAATTATATAATTTATTCATTAAGACAGAGGGAAAGTGGCGGAAAAAGTTCATTTTTGAAATGTATCGACGGTGGTGTTATAACCCCCACAATAAAAGCATTCATCGCACAATATATACAATATTGAATTAAGTGATACATATTTCATTGATATAACACCCTGGTAATTATTATTAATAAATTTAATTGAAAAACACTAATTACTTTAAAACTAAATAAATTATTTAGTGTTAAATGCGAGTTACGCGAGAATGGGAATAACAATAACATAAAATTGTAACACATATACATATCGAGGTTAATGTTAATAAAATATTTACTGATGATGAATGGTAGAGAAATGTTATTACATGGGTCGATTTGATACATTCCAAAGGGACTACATTGTGACGGCCATATCACGATTTAATATCTCCACAGCTTGTTATCTAAATCCTTAATGATTTACAATTCAGCACAAATATTTTTTTTTTAATTCTGAAACCATTTTGAGTTACTCTTAAAAATGTTGCCCTAATATATACAACTATTAGACAACAGACGACGACAGTCTATCTCTTTATGACTTTTAAAATTCTATCGATATACATAATGTATGTTTATTCTTTTGAATAAATACCAAAAATGATAAAATCTAATCTTAAAATAGAATTTTTTTTTTATTTTTTATAATCTTGAAATAGTTTTTTGTGTGCGTGCGTTTGTATCATATGTTTGTGTGGAGGTAATGATAAGGATTTCCCTCAGATGCTTTATGGATGTTATCTTTTAGACACAATGCAAACAAAATACTTCAAACTAATTTACAATGCAATTTCATAAATCAAATTTGCTTAGAGTATATGTATATGTAGTACAGTAGGAAGAGTAAACAAATATAAAAAAAAAACATCAGTAATTTACCAATGGCCTAAAGAATCCATAAATCTCGATTTTTTAGAGCATTTACTGTTAGTAAATATTGAAAATTGAAACATTTTAAATGGGCGAAAGAGAAATATTTCAAAAATATTCTAATTTGGCATAAATTTAACGGTTACATATTTAACTCGATTGGTAAAAGGCTGATTTCAAAGTTTATTCAGCCCAGTATTTCAATATAATTTGCCCACTTTTTGTGTTCTGACCAACACCACTAGAATCTATCATCAGCCACTCCGAAGCCGGCATACCCTCTTTATGGATCAAGTCTGGGTCATTCACCTTTAAACCCTCTCGATGGAACTTCCATTTGGTTTTTTGTTATAAGTTGTGCAAATATTCGTTGGAAAACCTTTTCCAAAAATGCTACACTAATTGAGTTTTTTGTTTTCAATAAAATAACCGATTGTTCGATACATTGGTGGCATCCACTTATAAAATGGTGTTGACTGGACCCGCTGTTGTGAAATGCCCAGGAGTAAATGGCTTTAGGTGTTACGTGGATCACTGGACAATGGTGAAAGAGGGCAGAAATTAAGAATTCTCTCTATCTCGATAGAAAAGGTCGTTAGTTGTTTCAATGTCAATACTTTAACTTCCACAACTTTTTTCATGTGAGATTTAAACATGCGGATTGCTCCTCCTAGAGGCTTCCGAAAACCGGCGATCTAGGCGGAATATATTTCCATGTGATGCCTTCGTTAGAATAAAATATTTTCAGCTCTATATTTGCTCCACGAACTAAATTTTCCATCTCTTTGACAGCTTTGGTTGCACTTACGAAATTGCCGGCATTACCTTACCACTGTAAATGAGTGCACTCCGTCCTTGGAAAAAAAAACTTTTCAAACAAACAATCGATGAAATATTTGCTTGTTTCGTCATCAACCAATTCTAAATGGACGGCCTTACAAAGTAAACGAATATGAAAATGTAAACTTTGTTTTGTGTATTCTTTCGAAATCAACACCAAATATATTAACTGGTTTAGCAACAATTAAAAATGATTTGTTCCTTTTACTTCTAACTTCAGTTTACATTTAAAACAGGATACCCAGCTTTTAATGACTCGCCTAACTGTATCTTTGGCATTAATTATCCAGTACTTCTGGATTACAGCTGCTAACGTACACTGAATACCAGCGTGCATATTTTTTATATGCTGATGACGAATCATCAACCTTGTTAGATTATGATCTTTTGGTAAAATCAACTGATCGTAATCTAAATTGCTGCCTTTTCGTGGTTAAATGTCGAAAGATTAATCAATTTTCTGTTTTTTGCCAACGTTTTATTTTTTAACAACAATCTAATCTCACTTTCAAAACTCTTCATCTGAAACATTCTAATGATTCAAGACATCGCAGCCTCCAAATCACAAGTCTCCAAGTTATAGTGCAACCAGCCTTCTTTCTAATGTATCTGTTTATGAAACCAAAATATTAAGCCACAACGCGTTTAAGTCTTACTATTGAATTAAAGTCCTCAATTTTGAACTGATATTTTTATATAAATAAAAGTTGATTGCTCATTTTTTAATTCAGGCCAGTTCTGAGTGTTTGAAATCACTACTTTACTGATTGGACATTTTGACTCTTCGTCCTTCAAAAACAAGGGACCGTGCCACCAAGCATACCACATTTTGAGTCAACTTTACAAGAAGCCAAATTGCATTCAATTCTAGTTTCGGTAAAAGGAACACTTTTAAGGGAGTCACTATAGATATACTACTACACAACACTACTAATTGTAACTACATGATCATCACTATTGTCCCGACGCATCACCAAAACCGTGTATTTCTATATTACTAACGTTTCCTGTAATGACACATCTTTTAATCTCAAATCATTTAAAACTCCTAAACTGCTTCTGACAACAATCCAATTTACTATACTTCTCTAATTCATCCACACCTAACTGTTGGATAACACGAGTTGATAAATACGGCACAGATACCGTCCCATAAGTTATGGTCTGCAGCTCGTAAATCTTTAAATCATCACTGGAATTTTCTCTCCAATAAATTTGATGATACTTTGTATATAACATGCTTTCTGAATCTCAATACGATCGAAACTAACTCTTCTTGAACTATTGGCCCTACCATTAACAGATTATGCAACGAATATTGTGAGGAAGATTTTGATGAATCACCAAAAACAACTCTGCATTTAGTTGTCAAACTGGTAGGGCACGATTCACCCAAACGAGGTACAAAATCTCCCGATCCATCATCTACCTCAGACAATTCAGATGGTTCATCGAATCATATTCTCTCATGAACTTGATATCTTGAATTTACAAAAAACCATATTAGACCATTATCCAGTTAGCTACTATCGATTTTAAAAGGCAATTCTATTGTATCTTATTGGTCTGTATCTCTTTTGTGAGTATCACTAAAATGTTGCTCACATATTATCACGCTAATTCCTTTGTTGCCCGATTTTATCACTATAGCAGCACTCTATGTTCCAAAACTTTTCCAATAAACTGTCTAATCTGATAATGAAAAGAAATTTTGATTGCTGGAACTACTCTCTAATGTTAGAATCTCTCTCTAATGGAATGGATCATTTGGAAATATTAATATCCATTACTAATCTTAGATGCTACCAAGAATTTTAAATGTCTACAATAATTATCAGCGCAAGAATGAATTGAGGTTTCTATTCTATTACAAATATCAGCCTTTGTACCATTTATACCGGTTAAAGTGTAATTATCCTTCTCGATTTTAATTCCTAATTTTTTGACCAAATCCATAGATATAGCAGTAGTCAAAAATACCTGTTTGGGGTACAATTTTCTTACACAAGTATGTGTGCCATAAATTCGGGGTTTGTTTTATTCTCTGTACTACCCACTAGGTGCGTTTTGATTTTTTCCATTTGACGTCTTATAATTTCGACTGTCCATTCTCATGTGAAGCAAGGTGTGATGTTAATAACCACAATTTTCACAACGGTTTGCAAAAATCCAGAAAGTTCTTTCCAATCCTCTTTTCATCAAGCTGGGATTCCCAGGCTTTTCGAATATCATTATCTAATCTATAAGTAACAATGTGAACTAACATCATATCCCATTGATCTACATTTTACTAGATAATTCTAGATACTTTGTATAGATAATTTATTGACGTACTGTAATTTAAACAATTCACTAATGTGTTTTTCTATACCTAATCTATCTACTAAAGCTTGCCAAACGATATCAAACCCATCATCAGAAAAATCGATCTTATCAATAATTTTCTTGGCTTTTCCAGCAATAAACTTACAGCAATAACAATTTTTAGAAAGCAGACTATTTGCACCGCCACTGTGTTCTGAAGCTATATTGTTACCCAAATTCAATTTATCATTAACATCACAAATTATTTTATTAATATTCAAAATGCCCTCAAATTTCCCGTGCCGAGAGGAAATTACAGTTGTGATCATCTATGATGCGGGTGCAACGGTCAACTTAATTCAAGCGAGTCGTAATATGCTGGAAATGTTTTTCTGTTTTTCAAACCAGTCAAAGATTAAAAATTTACAAATGTTAGGTTGGCGCACATAAATGCCTGTAAAAAATATGTCTGTTCTGCACTTTGCATATAATAATCCAGTGGCGTAACTAGGTACCGGCAGCATCCGCAGCTGCGAGTGAGGACGGGGCGGCTGTTGGATTCACGAGATTTTCTTATTTAGTTCAAATTTAAACTTAGATAGCTCAGATAAAGCTTACCTTTTCAAATTTGCAGAACGGTACATTTCTAGGAAATGCAATGTTCTGCGCTTAGCTTTGAGTTGTAAGAACTTGCAGAGTTACACGTATAAATTGAAATGGTGATAATAAAAAGATTTTTTGAGATTATGCCAACATTTCGATATTTCTCCGATTTCCTGTAAATTATAAATATTTTTGAGATTATTTCGGAATTCTTGATATTTTTCAAATTATATTAGAAATTTGTGATGCTTTATCGATATACTTCGAACTTGTCATGGCATAAAGTTGCAAGATGTTTCGTTTTAAGTGAGGCCATTCAAATGAATCATGTTCTGTTCATCTACTTTTACTTTTGAACGATGGCCCGCATATGTCCACAAAATTAAATCTTGATTTACTCAGGTTGGTTTTCTTACACATGGAACGCTTGAAAATGGAAACACATTTAGGATGAAGGATTTTTACATTGAGAATAAAATATTATGAATGTTTTCCAAAAAAATACCTTTTGTAATATCAAATTTCTGAGTAAAACGATTTGAGTTGAAATTACCGAAAAAGTATAAATAAAGCTTAAAGCTCATTGAAAACAAAAATTCTAAATTAATCCCAAAATACAACCTTCATTTATAATATCAAATTTTAAAGTTAAATAATTTGGTTTGAAAAGCTCTTAAAACTAAAAGCTCTTAATAATTTACATTGAGCACAAATATACTAAATCCCACCCAAAATTCCGTCATCCCTTGTTTTATGAAATTTCGAAGTAATAATCGAAAGCTCTTAAAATTAAAGCTCTTGACAATTTTTTCAAATACATAATTTATGCTCATAAAACATTTTATTAAACCTTTTAAACTATTGAATTTCAGAATAAAAAGTAAATGATTTGGGTTAAAAAGCTTCGATACATGAAAGCTCCTAAAACTAAAAGTTCTACATTTTTTGCAAATACGAAATAAAATATTTTGACAAAATCCCTAAATTAAATTATGAAAAGGCTCAAAAATGTTAAGTTTAAACCCAAATAAGTACATAGTATTAATTTATACCTATCAAGCCCAAAGCTCATTGTAACAAATATTCTAAATTTATCCCAAAATTCCGTACTTCTTTTTAATACTAAATTTCGGAGTAAAATGATTTGATTCAAAAAGCTTCGATAAACGAAAGATTATATTATAATACCAAGTTTCCTAGTGAAATGGTTGGTTTGATTAAAAGCTCTTGAAAATTTCCATTGTAACAAATATACTAAATTATCCCTTAATTCCGTTACCCTATGTAAAATCGAATTTCTGAGTAAAATCGAATTTATAATTGAAAGCTCTTAAAACTAATAGTGCTTGACATTTTTTATAAAACATAATTTTTGCTCATGAAACATTTTAAGAAAAACCTCAAATTATGAAAATTCTCCAAAATGTTAAGTTCAAACCCAAAAGGTATAAATTAATTATCAAGCTTAAAGCTCATTGAAAACAAATATTCTAAATTTATCCGAAAATACCACTTTCCTTTATAATACCAGAGCCTACTGTATAAATAAGAGCCTCCAGTATCGACTGTATTTTTTACTAAGCTTAAAATAAGGTACAAACAATTTTTCCTTTACTATGAAACTATATGGGGAAACGGTTATTTTCATTTACAGTTTTAGTTTATTAGAAATGTGAGCTTTTGTTTTGTTTTTATATGAAAATGTTCATGAAACATGTAATATTATTTGATTGAAAAATCGAGTCTTGAAAGGTACTTTTGAAATTTTAAATATTGTTGTTTTTGTAATATACTACGTCATCAACATAATTCGTTTATAAAAAATACAATAATCGTCTCTTTCATTGCCTCCATTCTAATTTGAATTAGAATATGTTTCTATAGTTATTTTGAATTTGCAAAGCATGCTAGATTGTTTTGATTTTTTGTTTTTTTCGCACTCATTTTATTGATTTATTTTTTTCTGTTTGCTCTTTCTGATTTATTTTAGTTTAATTGTTGAGCGGAGGCCTGTTGTCTTTTTTCTTACCATTAGTTTTAGATGTGGAGATATGATGTCGTCATTAAACTGAATTTTCTCTTTTTAATACACATTGTTGTTGTTGTAGAATGTTTTTTAATTTAATTTCGCTTATTTTCTTTTGATTATTGCTGGAAAATATGGAAATTTGAGAATCTGTGTTTTAAATGAGTAAGACATTGAGTTGTTTGTTAGCGATTTCTTAAAAAAATATTTAACTGGGTTTAACTTTTAATTCATATTTTATCGTCAATCAAAATCGCGTTTTTTCATATAAACACTATGAAAATAAATGAATTTTTAGTGTTTCTATATCGCTTATTTTAAGTTCATTTTTCACATGCCGGCTCTATTCACTTCAAGATGGTTCTGATAATACCAAGTTTCCTAGTAAAATGGTTTGGTTTGAAAACTTTTAAAAGTAAAAGCTTTTGATGATTGTTGATTAACTTTAAGATCAAATATTCTAAATTTTAGACAAAATTCTGCTACTAAAATCATACTTCGCAGTAAAATAGTTTGGTTAAAAAGCTTTGTTAATTGAAAGCTTATAAAATTAAAAGTCCCCCATTTTTTGCATACATATATGTACATAAAACATTTGAGCAAAAACCTAAAAGTATGAAAAAGGTTCAACATGAAAAGTTAAGTTAAAACCCAAACTTATTTAAATTAATTATCAAACTTAAAAACTAATTGACAATTTTTGCAGATACATATTTTGTGATTACACCATTTTTTAACAAAACTTAGGGATAATTCAATATTTGAGAACTTTCAAGAATATGCAAGATACTTTGAAAATTAGTCATTTTTGAGATTATTTCGAAATTTGTGATGCTTTATCGATATATGTATCTATTTAGAAATCGTCAGAGCATTAAGTTGCAAGATGTTTCATGTCATCTACTCTCGAAATCAGATACTTTTAATTAATGCGAGACTAGACAATAGGAAGAAATAAGTTTTTCATTTAAAGCTTTACTTATTCATAGGTACAATAGCATTTTTAGGGGCCCAAAAAAATTTTGTGGGGTACCCGAAATTTTTAGTTTCGCCACTGTAATAATCTTTAGGAACTTTCCATATTCTATTAACCCTAAACTTTGTTCTAATACTTTGGGTTAACCGAGTCATCTGAATTAGAAATGCGGGTGACTGGAACCTATATTGATCGACGAATTACTCATTTTGAAAATTTAGAAATAGTTTTTTATGGAACTGCTTTTGTTAAGAAAATTTGAACAAGGTATGTTAAATGAAAACTTCAAAGTTAAGCTACAGGTTGAGCTGTGAAATAAAAAAAATACTCAATACTCACACTCACTCAAACAAGTAAATTTAAAACTTTTCACTTTCATTTTACTTGCGAATAAATGTGTTTGACGTTAAATAACGGTTTGTATATTTATACCCTGCCTGTTGTCCATAAAACTAGAATACTTTTTGCATCTTGAAATATAATTGTTTTACAAAATATGTATATGTATTAAATATTTAAAACTTTCAAAGAATATTCAAAAAATGAAAAATGACAAATTTTCTTTCGAGCTTTAAAATTTTAATACTACTTTGAATTTCAATGAAATCTTCTATTTTATTCTGTTTCGGTAAAATTTGTCCAAATAAATTTTTGTGTGGTCGTTTTGGTCAAAGAAACTAAATAAAACAGTCTAAAGTGTAACTACGAGCTAAATCGCATCTGACACTCCACTGTTTAAGGATTGGTTCGTTTAAGGATTATAATTGATAGAACGCGAGAAATTTGCAACTTCTATATTTGTAAAACACGATTAAGTCCGAGATCGATGAATTTGCATGTACAAACATAATTTAAAAAAATGAAAGCTTCTTAATAAGAAACTTGCTCAGTGTAAATTTAACTGTGTCAAAACACAGAGGCTCAACCGATTTTTGAAGCTAGGAGTTTGCTCAAAGCTCACTAGCTTTCTAAATGTCTTTAGGTTAGCTTTTCAAATCGAATTTTCAATTAATTTTGATCATAACAGGGGTTTTCCCAAAATTCTTTTTAATTAAACCCTGCAGAATTTTTATAGCTTCATCAAATCAAACTTTAAGCTCCATACTTAAAGTTTGAGCAAAATGTTGGGGTAGTTGAGAAAGCTTGGGGCTAAAAGCTGAAACCGAACAGAAAGCTTGCATATTTGGATTTCTCTTTAAGTTCCGAATGCTTTAAAATTTTACAAAAATATTCCGGTTTCGGTTAGTATGAACTTGACTAAAACTTAAATTTAGAAAACAGAAAGAAGCTTATGATTCAAAACATTTGTTAGAGCATAATCAAAGTTAATCGGCAAACTTAAGTTTTCATTTAAAAGCTCCTTGAATTTGTAAAGAATTACAGAAGTGCAAAGCTATTTAAAAAGTTCGTGTAAACTGCTAAAACTTAGTGCGAGTTTAACCAAAGCAACCTTGATTATACAAGCCATAATCTAAAAAACGAAGCTTTTATAAGGGAATTAGAAACGAGGAAAAAACCAAAATTTCCATAGTAAAACACTTAAAACATATGGGAAATCACTTTTTTTCCTAAGACAAATTTGTAAATGAAAACGTTGCAAATGCTTAATTATGATTTCTGAAATATTTTCATAAATGTTTGAATTTCAACATATATAAATCTCGTTTAAGTAAATCGTTTTCATTTTCTTGTAATAATTGATTTATTTTAACCAAAATATAAAAAAAAGTTGATAACAATAGCTTTCTGGTCAAATTAAAAAGAAAAGCTTACTACAAGTCGTGTGCATTAAGTCAATGTACATAGATGGCAGTGGGTAGTAAACATTTTGAAAAATCGTACCAAAAATTGCGACCTGGGGAAATTTGAGTTTAAAAATTGTAGGATAAGCAAAACAAATTCACAAAATATTAAGAACGTGTCATAATTGTGTGATTAAATAATTTGTTTTCGTATTTCTCTGCCAACAATTATAGACATCTAACGTACACTAGTAAAACTAAAGATAAATTTAGCAAGTATTATTTTAATTTGTCATAGCCAACTTTGATGTATTTTTCAAAATGAAAGTTCGCAAAATATATTTTCGAAATAATTTAATTTTAAAATTTCTGCAATTAATATTTACTTAATACCAATATACCCTTCTTGTATATTGCTGCTAAAGATATGTAGAACACTTTTGTATAAACATTTTGTAACATTTTTGCTGTTTTCATTGAAAAACTTGAAGCTAAAAAACACCATTTTTACTATGGATCCTATGAAAATTAGTGAAAAGTTATACCACTAAAAAAGCTTCGAAAAAATACGTCATAATGATTATGGCTCTATACTCTAGAAGGCTCTGGTTTAACTCCAACTTTCAATTCACTTGACGTGTTATGTGATTTATATGAAGCCATATGGCGATACCGTAAGCTAAACGTGTTCATAACGTTCAAATTGTCATGAGGTGTATGCTGAAAGTTTTAGTATTTAAAAAAAAAAAATTCCTGATGAATAAATCTGCGAGCTTCTAATTAAAAGCTTGTGACACAAAATGTACTACAATTTTTCCGAAATTTTAAAATGCTTTTAAATTTGCTGAAATTTAAAAAACAACTGAAAGTGTGAGATCGATGAATTTAATTTTTAAATGTGATTCATTCGTAAAATATACCGCTCAAACAAGTATTGAGACATTTAAATGTCGAAACTTCAAAGTTTACGAAAGCTCCGATTGTTTTTGCTATAAAAGTTAACAAAATGTTTGTAAATGATCTTTAATAAGTTGTAAGAAAGTTGAGATGTTTAGAAAATGTTAAGGTTTTCTATAAAAATAGCTAAAGCTTAACAGCTTCTTGAAGCGCTTAATAACTTAAAAGCCTATAGACTCACTTTTTCATATTTCAAATTTGCAGAGATTAAATAATTTAATATCGTATCAAAAAAGAGTATCTGTGTATATGTGATTACTTAAAGTCTGAAGGCTTGAGTTAAAACTTTTCAATAAAAGCTACATGTTTGCCGATACGGTTGGTTTTTGCAAGCTTTTATTGTTTTTAATTAGAAAACTCGCAAACTTTTCATAATTATTTCACTATGAAGATTTTTTGAAAAAGCACTTGAAAGCTTGAAAGCGATTAGAGAAAAACTGAAAGCTTGAACAATTTTATTAAATGTTTAAATTAATTAAATATCGTTCATAACATATAAAGCTCACAAAAATGATTGAAAAATCTAAATATTAAAAGTTCAAAATTTTTAAAAGCTGCAAAAATACGTACTACTACATTGTTTACTAAAAACGATAAATGCTAAAGCTATTAATGTCGAGATAGATGAATTTATATATATGTATCATACGTAATTTTATTAATACTGATAGGTTGTAAAAGCTTAGTAATCAGAAATTTGCTCAGTTCAAATTTAACTTTGTTTGCATAACATCGAACATTTATGATGTACAAACCAAGTGCAATAGCCTTTCGATTTATACTCCGTTTTGAAATATGCCGCAACTAACGGATCTTAAACTTAAGAAATATGTAACTTTTTTTCACAGTTCGTTTGATGTTTCTGATACTAATAATAATGTAGATTCTTCAGGTTTCCGCAGTCGTCTGCGTAGCTTTGAGCAAATTATTTCCCAGACTGTGCTTAATCTGGTTCAGCGAACGGCTACATTAAGAGGATTGCAATATTCTCCTAAAAAGCAATATCGGCTATTCAATTATATTCATTATTCCGGTATTCATTTTCTCAAAACCCGTTTTTTTTAAAACCGAAGCGGTTTGCTGCGATTGCAGAAATGTCAACTGTGGAAAAACGAAAATCACCAATAAAACTTAAGTCGATAAGGGCTTTCTCAATGCAATTGTTTAATTAACCAAGTAAGGAAATGCCAAATTTCTTGACTGTTGACTCAATATCGATGATTTAATTTGAACATTTATTTATATGCCAGATGCAGTAATTAAATTGACAAAAACTAATGGAAGTCCTGTGTTATATACCAAAATAATGGTGGATATTAGGTCATTATGATAACTGCATTCTTACAATTCAAATTGACGTTAACAACAGAACAGGTTGGATTTATTTAAATTTACGGCGTGTGATTCGGTAAAATAAACGTCATGCGGAGACATTGAAGCGCCTATCGTGTATTTTGTGTGTAAACATAAAATTATGCAAGATCACATGAAACGTTAAGTATTTTTTTTATTTATAACCTCGAATTTATTCTACTGAATATAATTATTTTGTTTTATTCAGTAAAACAACATGTAATAATAGTCAGCGCAATGTAATTATTCAATTTAGAGTAGTTATGTCCAAAAAAAAAAATAACAAACGCAAAAACAAAAAATATTTGAATTAAAAAATAAATTTGTACTGACATATCGTATCGTGACTGCACAAAAGTGTTTGTCTAATTTATTGTCGATCGCACACTTGTGTTTGCCACAAAATTCTGAAGTAAAAAATTGTATAAATTTGTATTCAAAATATATTGAAATCTTAATTTAGTGGCAATTTTAAAGGTTTGTGTAATTCTGTTGTTACCTTGAAGAGAAAAAAAACTTGGTCTAAAATTTAAATTCAATTTTAAGTAAGTTTAATCAAACTCTACGTTTGTCTTAAAAAACCTGGAATTTATTATCGAAAGTTTGGAGTTCGAATTTTGAACCAACTTTTCAGTATTAGCTCTCCATGCCACGAATAATCCATTTGGAATGCATTCGGAATTGTTTTTTTCTCTTTAGCAGTTCCATAAGAATAGAATGAATTATCTGCCACTGTTTCTTTATATCGTTATGACATCCGACAAACGTTCCCTGTTCTATTGTTTTAAGTTCTCACAATCTTTTTTATATTTTTAGATAATAACTTAATTTTATTTTGCAACTTGCAGTTAATCGGGTGATGTGAAAAAATACAAGCTAGATCCACAAAACCATTCGGAAAGTTGCTGTAACTCAGCGTACGCAGAAACAATCTCAATAAAGTTGACATCACCGGATTTATAAAATCATCAAGGCTAAAATAGTTTGGGCACGTTTTTCGTTCACAAAAGCGGACCACCAAGCAGGTCCTGCAGTCGGCATCGAAGAAAGTAGGACATCGTATAGGAGACCACCTATGGATGGATAACGATGAAAGGTACCTAAAACTCACGGTCTGGCGTTGTCTTGTAGTGGATTGAACTATATGAAGGAACATCATTGAGGCGGCCAATTCCCTTAATGGTAAATAGCGCTAGCTTAGCGGAAGAAGAAATGGGAAAATAACACGGAACTGTTCGCCCTGAGACTTTGTAAATTCGCATACTACATCACTTTCACTAATGGAGAATCTGTATATTTGGGTTAATAAACTAAAAGAAAAATTAAAAAAATGTATGTTAGTGTATCGACCTTGATTGATATTCCGATAAGCATTCATTGCACAAAATAAATAGTTTTATAGAACTAACTAAAATTATAATTTAAACTTATCTTTTATATCATATCAAAGTTATTTTTTGTATTAATTTTAAAAAGTTCACTCACATCAGACAGACCGTTTATAGTTCACTTAAAGTTCAACTCTTTTTGGCACGTTTGGAATCGTAAAATAAATAGTTTTCGTTTATAGTGTGTGGCAAGCTTTCATTTATGTAAATTTTGTTGTCAATTATGATGACACTATGATACAAAGTACGCATTTGTGGAATGGGCTTGAAAAACATATGATGTGTTTTCCCTTTGGCATACGATTTACAGATGTTCAAACGGAGGATGAACTCCTGAACCCATTTAATCGTTTTGTTATTTCCTCATTATTTATTTATTTCCTATCCTCTAATGGTATTGCTGTTAGATTGATTGTATCAACCTTTTAACCTCTTAGAATTGTGTCTTCAGCATTTTCCTTACTGCAAGAGGGATCGTTGGATCGTTGTTTCACAATACTGCTTGTAAATAAATCGATCCATTTTTTAGAGATCTCGTAAAATAGACAAAGGCCTTAAGCAGAAAGATCAATAGCCGAGATTGAGGCGGTTTCTTTTCATTCGTCTAACTTAATTTAGTAAAATGAATTTGAATTTGAATTCGGATTCGACTCGATTAGCAATAAAAAAAAGCAATTCGCTTAATTTTTTGGTAATGGCTAAACAAATTTTGATTTCAATGCAAATTGAATGTCTAAAACCGATCTTTGCCTAAAGAACTGAAAAAGTGGAGTATTAAAGAAATTTGAGCTAAGATTGACCAAAGCTTGAATAACTGCGAGAGCAATTATTATCCTGATCTCTATGGGCGATTGGAATTAGTCTTTGCTGAAATCAAATTAAGGATCAAAATGGCATATTTTAAAATAAATTGATTATTATGAATTTGAACGAAGTTTGAAATTTTCTGATTTATCAATTTTTTTAAAAACATTTTAATCAAACTTCGGCAACCCGCAATAGAAAATTGATAAATTAATATTGAAATTTAAAAATATTTACATTGAGGTAGAATTCATGTTTAGTTTGAAATAAAATTAATTTTTTGTAATTATTTCAAGCCTGTTATTAAATAAAATCTAAACTATCAATGGTTTTGAACACAACTTGAATAAGTTTTAGTACTAAGTGAAAATGAATTTGAACGAAGTTTGATTACCACAACTAATTATGGACTCATATCACAAACTAATTATTTTGTTTCCATTTCGATGTGGCTGATTAAATTTAAATAAAGTGTAGTTTAGTTTCAATTAAGATTGATCAAAGTTTGAATATGTGTGTGAGAAAACATCAAACTGAACTATAAGAACGAGTTAATTTAGCCTAAACTTAGGAATTAAAGGGGATTAAAATTCCCTAAATTAGTTTTAATCAAAATTGAGTGAATTTTTAATGGGTTTGAAAGAGTTTTTTAAAATATGCATGTGAAGTTTGTCCTAAATTTCTCCTAAATAAAAAAAATGGCGGTTAGTATTATTGAGTTACAAAAAAATTGAGAGAAGTTCTTAAAAATATTTTTGAAAAGGGGGAATTTACTGCTTTTTCTAGTAATATATTCTGGAAAAGGGCGGAGACATATTCTGGAAAAATAAAATTGGGAGAAGTTTTTTAAAAATATTTTGGAAAAGGGGGAATTTACTTCTCTTTCTAGTAATATATTCTGGAAAAGGGCGGAGACATATTCTGGAAAAAAAAATTGAGAGAAGTTCTTTAACAATATTTTGGAAAAGGGAGAATTTACTGCTCTTTCTAGTAATATATTCTGGAAAAGGGCGGAGACATATTCTGGAAAAAAAATTGGGAGAAGTTTTTTAAAAATATTTTGGAAAAGGGGGAATTTACTGCTCTTTCTAGTATTATATTCTGGAAAAGGGCGGAGACATATTCTGGAAAAAAAAATTGGGAGAAGTTTTTTAAAAATATTTTGGAAAAGGGGGAGTTTACTTCTCTTTCTAGTAATATATTCTGGAAAAGGGCGGAGACATATCTGGAGAAAAGAATTGAGAGAAGTTCTTTAACAATATTTTGGAAAAGGGGGAATTTACTGCTCTTTCTAGTAATATATTCTGGAAAAGGGCGGAGACATATTCTGGAAAAAAATTGGGAGAAGTTTTTTAAAAATATTTTGGAAAAGGGGGAATTTACTGCTCTCTCTAGTATTATATTCTGGAAAAGGGCGGAGACATATTCTAGAAAAACAAATTGGGAGAAGTTTTTTAAAAATATTTTGGAAAAGGGGGAATTTACTGCTCTTTCTAGTAATATATTCTGGAAAAGGGCGGAGACATATTCTGGAGAAATAAAATTGGGAGAAGTTTTTTAAAAATATTTTGGAAAAGGGGGAGTTTACTTCTCTTTCTAGTAATATATTCTGGAAAAGGGCGGAGACATATCTGGAGAAAAGAATTGAGAGAAGTTCTTTAACAATATTTTGGAAAAGGGGGAATTTACTGCTCTTTCTAGTAATATATTCTGCAAAAGGGCGGAGACATATTCTGGAAAAAAATTGGGAGAAGTTTTTTAAAAATATTTTGGAAAAGGGGGAATTTACTGCTCTCTCTAGTATTATATTCTGGAAAAGGGCGGAGACATATTCTGGAGAAATAAAATTGGGAGAAGTTTTTTAAAAATATTTTGGAAAAGGGGGAGTTTACTTCTCTTTCTAGTAATATATTCTGGAAAAGGGCGGAGACATATCTGGAGAAAAGAATTGAGAGAAGTTCTTTAACAATATTTTGGAAAAGGGGGAATTTACTGCTCTTTCTAGTAATATATTCTGCAAAAGGGCGGAGACATATTCTGGAAAAAAATTGGGAGAAGTTTTTTAAAAATATTTTGGAAAAGGGGGAATTTACTGCTCTCTCTAGTATTATATTCTGGAAAAGGGCGGAGACATATTCTGGAAAAAAAAAATTGGGAGAAGTTTTTTAAAAATATTTTGGAAAAGGGGGAATTTATTGCTCTTTCTAGTAATATATTTTGGAAAAGGGCGGACACATATTCTGGAAAAAAATTCAGAGAAATTCTTTAAAAATATTTTGGAAAATTATAAATATAGGGGTAGTCTATATCAATTTGTGTATCTGAAATCCAAGAGAAAATTCTAAAAGTTTGTCAATAGTTAAATTAGGCCTACATCTGATCACCCAATAAAGGAATCCGATGAGCAATTCCTATAAACGCGTTCAGTATTTCGTCAAAGTTCGTCAACTGTAAATATGGGGGTACTCCGTATATACATGTACATATATTGATCACTATTTGCGTATCTGAAATCCAAGAGAAAATTTTAAAAGTTTGTCAATAGTTAAATTAGGCCTACATTTTATCGCCGAATAAAGGAATCCGATGAGCAATTCCAATAAATGCGTTTAGTATTACGTCAGAGTTCGTCAATTATAAATATGGGGGTAGTCCGTATCTATTTGTGTACCTGAAATCCATGAGAAAATTCTAAAACTTTGTCAATAGTTAAATTAGGCATTCTTGTAATGACTTCAAGCAAAACATAAAGTAGGTACTTCTTGCAAAAATTATTCACGATTACGATTTAATTCCTATCAATAAAATTCGTTCGGCTTTTTATAGACAAAATATATTAACAATAATAGCATTCACAAAATTTTTCGATTGGTTAATCAGAAAAATAAAGAGTCCAATTATTAATAATATATCTACCAAAAAAAAAGTAGTCCGCCCATACTTCACCCCAAGTTTATACAAAGTGTATTATACCCTTACAAAAAATGAGAACCCTCATTTAAGTTCCAAATGTTGGTAGTTTGGTTTCGTACTGAAAAGTTCGGTCTACTCTTCAGGTAGTTACGATCAAACTACAAAAATACAATTCTCACTTCATACATTAAGTATGCGGCCAAAACGTACTGACTTAGCGAATTATATTCACTAAATCAAAAAACTTAAGGAAAACCTTCTTTTCTGTGTTTTTATGCCCACACAAATAATAGAAAGTGTTTAATTTTTAAGGGCGTCCCGTTGTAACTTGTATTAAAATTTTTATATGAGCTTAAAGCCTATACTGTTGAAGAGAAATGAAATCTTCACTGGTTTCCAACAAATGTAAGATTGCATGTGAAAAAAATTGATTTGATTTCTATGTCAGATAACTTAAATAAAATTTAGAAATGTTTATTTAAAATTCTAAAATTAAATTCAATAGGTGAAAGAAAAAAAATGAACCCCAAATGATGAAATGTTAAAATTTAGCTTCGCATTTACGCACAAGAAGATGGAGCAGTGAAAAATGTGTAGAGATAAAATAGAGACATTATGTTCTAATTCGGAAAATTCAATTTCACTAGCTAAACTGCATACTACACAAAGTGAAATTTAGCGGTCAAATTTTCGATTTCAATTTTGCCATTTTTATTTAAAAATTTCATTTTACGTCAAAGTGCGTACCACCACAACGAATAAGAATGCCAAATGGGTTTGGTGAAACCCAAACCTGGAACTCAAACCAATTTAAATAATTTTTTGTTGAGGCTCCGTCTAACCTATAACAAAAGAAAGACAGATGGAGGCACATTTTAATAAGCTCGTTATTTTTTAGGTGATTTTGTTTATTTTTGTTGTAACAAATTACAATTACAATTTTTGCTTTAATAATTTGACTTTAAAATATAACAAATAAAAATTGTTCAATAAAAGTAAATATGTGTTAAAAAATATTTACATTTATTTATGATAGATGGTGCTACTTGAAACACTCTTTATTCGATTTTTTGGACCCTTGTGATATGGTAAACTTTTTAATTGATGGGCTACGTAGCTTATTCGATGAGTTCGTTCCCCTTAAAACTATTATTATAAAAGCCACTAACCCACCTTGGTTAAGTAATTCCATTTTATGCCTTATTTATCTTCGTAATTTCATTTTTAAACGCTGGAAACATACGAAGCGTGATGAGCTGTTTGAGGAATATAAACGAATTATGAACAAGACAAATAATGCTGTTAAAAATGCTAAAGCACTTTATTTTGCTAGGCTTTTGAACCAAAATCTACCATAGAAACCATTTTGGAGGCATCTTAATTCCACCACTGGATTATCTAAGAAACAGAAGAGCTTACTACTGATTACTAAGCAAACGATTTGAATAATTATTTTTGTAGTCAGCAAGCCGTTTCGTCTGAGTTCGTAGATATTACAGAAGCTAGTGATAGGGGATTCTCTTTCAGAAAAATTGAAATTGTTGACTTAACCAAGGCCTTTAATTCTATTAAAACAAATTCTGCTGCCATTGATGATTTGCCTTTAAAATTTATCAAAATGTTATTACCCTTCATTGATTGTTTCATACTGTATGTCAATAGTATAATCACGTTCCCTAGATTCCCTCTAGCATGGAAACACTCAAAAGTTATACCAATTCTCAAGAAACAGAATACATCTTGTTTGTCGGATTTGCGACCGATAAGTTTACTACCGGCACTCGCTAAAATTTTTGAAAAAGTTCTTCAATCTTGTAATGCTTAGAAACATCCCCTCGAAATGCTTCAATCGGCCAAGTTTTTTAAACAGGTAGATGATTTATTGTTACATTTATCACCATTCATCAACATAAAAAAAATTGTTACTACCGTTTTTGAAAAAATGTATTTGGTAGTTTTCTCTTCCATTGCAACCCGTTCTATTTACGACTCCAAAAACAAAAATGTATGGAAGGACAGACAATGACCATGGTAAGCTAATTAGTTGAGAAATCGGACAATTTTTTTTCGCCATTACAATTGTTACGTGATTACTTTAACCATCTCTCTGTTTAGGGCTGCGGATTCGGTAAAATAATTCTTCGACTCCCACTCCAAATCCGATGTATTAAAAATTGAATATCAGACTCCGATTCAAACTTCTACTTGTAATCAAAATAAAGTGAAATGCGCTTTTAACGACATTGAAAATGCCAGTAGGATTCGTTGTTATAACCGAACGTCGCAATAAACGAAATTAGTTTAAAACTGATTAAAAATTCTTATCTTATAGTGTATAAAAAGTCTTATCTTAGTACATAGTGTACCTATATGATTTCGTTAAGATAATAAAACCTTTAAAAGGGGAATATTGTTGAAATACATTTTTTATTTTAATTCAAAATAGTCAATCAAGAAATTAAAGTCGTTGAGTCCGATACAACATACAATTGATCGATTGTTTGATACAACAAAATTAAAAAATATTTTTAACGCACGTACACCTACATACTTAACGGCTTAAAACATAAGTGCATAAAGCCATTAGAAATTATAAACACAACTATTCACTTTGCTTCATACACATAAATTTATTCTGTATAATATTCCTGCTCCAATTTCCATTCGATGAAAAGCACACTATCTGTCAATTCTTTAGGCAAATTGTTGAATTGCACTTAACGTTTGACACTGGATCGTGCTTCGCATTTTTCAGTAATTGAGTGAGGAATAAACTCTGTATTATCATCGGGGTCATCATCATTTCCCTTGTCAGTGTCAATTAGCCGTTGTTCACACAATATATACAGTGCATCGCAACACTTTCTCGTTTCATACCTCTTTGCCTACAAATGACAGCAGGCTAATTGATGGTATGAGCAGGCTAATTGATGGACACATCAAATCACCTCGTCTACAACATCTTCTAATGTAGCTTCTTTATCGGTTAATACTAAATTATCTACAGTCACAAAATCATCCCAATTTTCTTTATCTTGGACATTATGCTGCTATGAAAGCAGACAATTGGGTTAGTTCACTAAGTGGAATTTCGTTATCTTCATCGTACAAATCAGACTCAGTGTCAGGATCACTTTCTAAAAATAATCCGGTATGTCTAAAGTAGTTAGCCACTGTTTGACGACTAATCCTATATCATGCTGTAGTAGCCATTTCAACCACATCTATCAATGTTACGACTGTATTTTGACCACTGTTTAAATTGCTGACCAATTTTAATAAGAGGTTACGCCTGTAATGATCTTTAAGGCTTTTTATAACAGCTTGCCAAAAATGCTACATAACTTAATTGCTTTTAAATTATTAAGGTGAGGTTGCGAAGGGCAATGGTCGACTAGTAATAAAATCTTGTTTTTCTTTTTAATCAGCTCGGCGTTTCATTTCCGTCAATAGCCCTCGAAAATTTCGGACGCCATCTAAGCCCCTTTGTTAACTGTACATTCTGATGAACGAATATGAGCAATGCGACCGAGCTATTGTACAAAATGTTCTTAAAACGCTGAAGATAACTTCAAATACCCAAATCTGTAGTGACTTCAGTATATTATTGATAACAAGCCAGTATATTATTGTTGTATTATTGACCATAGACGTTAAAACTTCTAAAAGAAAAATTAGCTATTAAAAGAAATAACGATGTTGCCTCGTTAATAAAATTCGTCCAAGATCTAAAGTTTTTGGGACAAAGAAAATTATGAATGGTGCATTTGCAATGAGCTCAAAACTCGAAATGGCCTGTTTATGGTAGGACCATTGGAAGCAAACAAAGAAATAGAATTCAGTCAAAAGAAGAGCTGAATATGCATAATCTATCTACAGAATTAAACCAAACTATCGCACTGTGTATGTAGAAGCCACGAATTTTTAATTTAAATAATTGAGCTACTAATTTAATACTCCATTAAAAAATCGGTGTTCAGATCAGTCAAGAACATAATAAAAGCGCAATACCGCCGCACCACCAAATCAAGATTTTTGAGAATAATAAAAATTTGAAAGCCCAGGTTATGCAATCAAATAAGCCGTTTAATATAAATATTAATATTGAGCAAAATGAATTAAACTAAAGTTTACATTGAAAATATTTATTTGGTTAACAATGTAGTTTAGACGTAACGACCGTGTCTTGGTTATTCTTATCGTGTTCTACATATATTGTCCTAACACGCACCAAGTCCTAAGGCAACCAAACCATGTTGTGTTATTCTTAAATGATGTTAAGTGTTAGTGTTTTATCTGTCCAGCTGAGCCTAATAAAAAAACTTTTATGTGTGTGGATTTTTAGTTTACGAAATTGAGCTACTGTTGTTATGGTTGTTTAGGTTTCCGATAATTTAAAAAAAAACGTAACAAGGCTTTAACCACTTAAATATTCAACACAAAATTAAGTTGCCAGCAACTAGATGAGCTACATATTGTTATTTATTAAACATTTCTTAGTAAAAATAGAATTTTGTTTGGTGTAGAAGATATCAAAATATAAAACTGAACAACATACATATTTATAAAATGAGCAACTTGTAAAAAATGCCTTACTCCTAGTGTTCGCTGATGACCACCGGGGTAAAACAGATCGGAGTTTTTTTGAGCAAAAAAACGAACGCATAAAAAGAGTCGGTGTATTTTTAACTCTACTTTAACTTGGGTTTTTTTTTTGGAGTTTTTTTGACAACCGAAAATTATTACTTTTATCGGCGTAAAAAATCCAAAATTTCGATGAATTGAAAAATTTAAAATAAATTAAAATAATATGAAATGTTTCGATTTGAATAAGGATATTAATAAAATATATTAAAATAATATGTAATGTTGACATTTAAAATACCAAAATTATTTGTCAAGTAAAAAAGTTGTTCGCTGATGTCATCAAAAAAAACCCGAGTTTTTTATTGAAGTGAAGTTTGCGGAGGTAAAATCTGTCAAAAAAACTCGGGTATTTTCTGTCAAAAAGCCATCAGCGAACACACGGACTAAGTTACTTGCTCAAAATTATCAGCAAAACTTTAAATTAGAGTGATATAAATAGGGGTCCCATTTGAAATGTGATATTTCAAACCACGATATTTCAAAACGCGATATGGTACAAAACACGATATTTCAAAAAGCGATACACCCAATCCTTTTTTTACGCGGTTTTTTTTTACGCGATTTCACTTTAACGCGATTTATTTCGTAGGTACACTTTCCTTTTTTTACGCGATTTATTCACTTTTACGCGTTTTTATTTTTCCAAAAAATTCAAAATCTGCAGTTCAGTGCGTTATATTTTATGTTACATCGAACATTACACAAAACTAAGGGATTAGTATCGTCGACAAATATTATCTCTTTGTTGCATTTTATTTTTATTTTAGTTTATTAGAATATGTTAATGGTGTTGGATGTGCATTTGTCTTGTCTACATATAACGTTCTAAACCCAAGATAATATTAAGTTAAAGTGTATAAAGCGCCGTGGTGTATATTAATTTATTAATTATAAATTATGTAATAAATTGCTATTATTTTATTTAATATATTCAATTGGTAAATCAAATACTATGAAAATTAAAATTATTTAAGTGGTCATTATATAAATTTGTTTACATCAGTTTAAGATACCGAAATGGCTAGCAAAAAGGAAACCAAGCGCAAGGGGAATTTCACTAGAGCTTAAAATCAAAGTTTTGGACTGTCTAGAACAAGGTGTAGGTCCCACAAGAGTTGGTCAGAAATTTGGTGTAAGTGAATCGACAGTGCGTACAATAAAGAAGAATGAAAATTCAATCAGGCAGTCCATAATATCTGGTAAAAAAGTAACGGCAACAACATCGTCGTATTGTAGAAATGTTAATGTTGAAAAAATGGAAAATCTCCTAGCAATGCAGTTTTGAACCAAGAACCTTCAACATCATCATCTGCACAACAGGGAAAAAAAGAATTTTCAGCCAGCGGGAGCGGAGGATGGTTTTCTAAATTTTTAGAACGACATAGTTTCCATAATTTGAAAACCAAAGGAGAAATTGCTTCTGATGACGTAAAAGCTGCTGAAGATTATCTGAAGAAGGTGGTTACACACCATACCAGGTATTCAACGCAGACGAAACCGGGCTATTCTGGAAACGACTGCCAACCCGGACGTACGTGTCGAAAGCTCAGAAGTCAGTAGGTGGTTTTAAAGTAGCAAAGGAGCGTGTAATATTTTTGCTATGCAGTAATGCTTCCGGAGACCGAATGCTTAAACCTCTGCTCGTAAACAAGAACCTCAGGCCACGAGCACTAAAAGTCAAGGATTTAATGAAACTACCCGTTCATTGGGTTGCAAATAAAAAGGCGTGGGTCACTGCCGTTATATTCAAAAATTGATTCGAAAAATGTTTTGTACCAGAGGTGAAGCGGTATTTGAAAGAAAAGAAGCAGACCTTCAAGGTCCTGTTAATTATTGATAATGCGCCTGGTCATCCAGTACTAAACCATCCCAACGTAAAGGTAATTTTTCTCCCACCTAATACCACATCAATCATACAACCGTTGGACCAAGGAATTATAACGACGTTCAAAATGTACTATCTGAAAAAGACTTTTCAGTGCATTCTGGAAAAAATGGATAATGACGATGAATTGGATTTCAGTAATGCTTGGAAACAATTTTCTATTAAGAATTGTATCACATAAGCAACTTCAGCAATAGCACATATGGCCATTATGGCCAGCTTGTGTTGCAACTGAAACAGTTTTAACAGACAATCGTAGCAATTACGATGAAATAATTAGTTTGGCGTATTCCGAGGGTGCGAGGAAGGATTTGAAGATATGACCCGTGAAGATCTTGATGAGATCCTTCTCAACCAGTTGCTAGATGAGGAAGATTTAATTGAAATTTCTTCCATAAATGACGAATCATCAAACAGCAGTGACGAAGTAGCAGAGGAGCTACCACTTAGAGCAGAAACAATTAAAGATGGTTTAAAACTTACAACACAGCTAGAAAACTATGTCCTCGCAAATGATCCGAATAGCGAGTGAGCACGAAAATTTCAACACGAATTAAAAGTCTGTATGATCACCTACAAGGAGCTGCGTAAGGAATTAATAGGACCGGAGTGGAACCGGTCACATCAATACACATTACGGAGTTTGTTGTGAAATCAAACTCATGTTCAATAGAACAACAAAAAGAATCCATTAATTTACCAGATTACCCTAATCAAGAATATTCGCAGAGCGTGGTATTTCTGGACAACGATTCACCACAATCAAGTTCGAGTGATATTTTGACAGTTCCTAAAAAAAAAGCAAACGGTTGAATTTCACGATCGATACTGGTTGCAGCGATTAACGAATTTTACAATTATTTTGAAGGAATTAAGTTTATTTTTTATTTTATTTTAGCTTTTTTGTATATAATTTGATGTATGTTAATATTTGAAATAAAGAATGTAAAATGGATTTACGTTAATTTACGAAAATAAACATAATTTTACGGGTTTCTTTTTATCTTTAGCACCAATCTACCCAATTTACATAAGAGTAGTGCATTTTTTTGCACGATTTTTTTTGCGCGTCGTTCGCTGGAACTGGAACCAATCTACCAGTGAAGGAAAATTTTATTAAATGAAGGAAGATTAATAATTATTATTATTTTCAAATAATATTATTATTATTTTAAGTTTTATTATTATTTTAAAATTTTAATTTTAAAATATCGCGTTTTGAAATATCGCATTTTGAAATATCGTGTTGTGTACCATATCGCGTTTTGTACCATATCGCGTTTTGTACCATATGGCGTTTTGAAATATCGCATTTTGAAATATCGTGTTTCGTTATATCGTGTTTTGAAATATCGCATTTTGAAATATCGCGTTTCGAGCGGATCCCTATAAATAGACAATTGTACATTTTCAACAGTTTTGTGTTACGTACTTCGAACATTGCAGATTTCCGTTTAGGCTTCTTATAAAAAAAAATTATTAGTTTTATTTTAAAAAAAATTTATTATTATTATTTATAACTATTTATTTACACACATTAAATAAACAAATTAAAAAAACAATTAAAATTTTTTATGTAGACATTCTTATTGTGATATATTTAAATTTAATAATTATGAATTATAATTATTTAGTCTTTGCTACCGGTTTCGGATATTGTATCCTTCATCAGGTCTAAACTTCTACTCTACTTCTACTTAAATTTTTTTTAAAATAAAACTAATATTAACGTGATATAAGCCGCAGAAAACGATGAAAATGGGATTATACCATTTGCACAGCACAAAAAAAAATTGAATATAGTACTAACTAACTGACCTAAATATTCTGCGTGCTTCGTCCTTCATTATTTTGAGCAACATCATGAATTTGGATACCATTCAATAAAATGAGTTATTTTCGATAGTTGCTCCATGGTGTAATTCTAATACATAACCTAAAAATTGGCCAACACAATTAATGTTGGGTTCAATTTTGATTTAAGCAAAATTAATTCAGCTAAATATTTGCTTAATTTATTTTTAGCAATTTTGAAAACTGAGCAATTAATTGTAGCCTCTAAAATTAGGGTGTTAAATATGTAGGTAATGATAGTTATTAACCAAATTCTAGTTAAATGTCGTTTAAACTCAATAAATGTTTCACATACAATAATTGAGCAACTCTCGAAGGTAAATTTGTGATAATAAGTACAGCTTATTTTATTTTTCTTGACTTAATTATACTTAGTAAAACTAAAATTTTAAAAAATTGGGCTTACCATTCAGAAAGAATGTATCACTAACTCGGGTATTGCTTAAGCCTTGAGCAAAACTAATTAAGTTACAACAGTTTAAACCGTTTTGAAAAACAGGGTACTAAATGGACAATTTAAATTTTTTTTTTTGAAATAATTATTTTTATTTAAAGTAATTGCGCAAAATAATTGGGCAACTTTTTATTTTGATGTCGCTATATTTTAAGTATTATAATACATATTTATATATTATTAAGATTAATAAAAGTGAGCAATTAAATATATAATTGCCTTTGTTACCCTTGATAAGCAACCTAAAGGTAATCATCATAGGTTGTTTCTGCTAAAGGTGGTGGTTTACAAATTAGGGTCAAATTATTCTGTTTTCATTGAAACAACCAATATAATTGATCGTGGAGCTAGGTGTCGCATCGTTTCTGAATAAAATACAAATATCGGTTCAACAATTGATAATTAGATATCAACAATGTCCCGAGGCCTAAATTAGAAAAAAGAATGAATTAAAGTAAGGGCCTATCTTTTCAGGTACAAACAAAAGTGTTTAAGCCAAAAATGGGAAACAACGAAATTTAAAAACGATCCACTATCCTATCAAGCCGATTACCACCGAAAATGAAAGGAATTTTCCATTAGCGGGTGGGTTTCTAACGAAAATTAAATCGTCATTGGGCGCATTCAGCTCCGCCAACTGTTGGCAATATGATGAGAACGGAATCAGCCTCAGAATTAATTGAGTGATTAAATCAGGACATCACTTTTTTTTTAATTATTTTAAATCTTACTTAATTTGTTTTCCTTTCCAATTCTCGACCTAAAATTTTAAATAATTTGAATTTGTATATCATATGCATAATTAGGTATTCGCCTTGCCTTGTTGGAAAATTCCGGGAGTGACAAAAACACAATCCCGTTTCCCGGGAATGTAGAAGGTTCGGGAACGGGCAAGCCCTAGTCACTATGACTGTTGTGAGCTTTTCTGTAATATATAAAAATAGTTTTAAACGATTGTCAAATTACATAGATTCGCTTGCCTCTATTTTCTAGATCATTACCTATAATATCTCGGTATCAAGCAGAAACATTGCTATATGTGTTAACGATGATTTTATTTCTATTGCGAGGACATTTCAGAATTTTCCTAAGTGAAACATTACGCTGTGCCATTCTTTATAAAATAGACCGGAGGTCATATATACTGACGAGTCTTTTTGTAACTGGGAATAAGGTGCATTTTAAGAGAGAAAGAAAAATATAATATTCGGAGTCGGTCAGTATTTTTCCTACTCAGACTCCGCAGTCCGCTCTCTCTTTAAACTTTACCTCGTAAAATTCTGCTGTAACCGGCATTAATTTTCTGGTTAAATATTTGTAAGCCTAGTAAAGTTCTACTATAATTAAAAAAAAAAAAAGAATTTCCGGGGGCCTCTGTATATGTAGTCGAAACAGACGCAAATAAGGGAGTGCAAGAGTGAAGGGGTGAAGACCATTTCACCCCATTCTGGTATTGGTGCTTATAAAATGCTATATTGTACAACCCTGCTTTATTACAACCAAAGTCCGTTGACACAAACAAACAAAAATTTGTAATTCATAAACAAATTAAGCGCAAAGAAAAACGCTCTAAAATCTCCGCAATATTTACCGTACACAATTCTTATCAGCAGCATAAATAAAAAAATAAAAAATTTACTTGAGGATTTTGATTGTTGTTATTGTTTTTGTGCTTTATTTTAAGTCAAATGGCAAATTCATTTAGTGATTGATATATGAGCTAAATTAACTCGAAAAAATCAACAAATTAACCGGAATAGTTTGCGCACTACAAAAATCACTTGATAACGTGAAAGTATATAGGGAAATAAGTATGTATATATGTAGTGTTTTCTGTAAAAAAAAAGACCTTAAATAATACTAGATATATGAACATTCAATGTAAATATGCTAAACAAAAAATTTCCATTGCCAACTTTTACAAATGATTTAATTAAAATATTTACAAAAAGAAACCCAAAATCTCATTTAAAATTCTTTGACATTTGAACTTCCTATAGACGACGACCGTCTGTATTTTTTACACACCTATATCTATATATTCGAATATTATACATACAGTACAATATAAGCATATACGATTTTTCTTGTAAGTAAACCAGAACCAGATAAGAATATTCAACTATGTACTTATGTTCACACAAATAAATATTTTCTTAACTAACGTGACAAAAATGATTAACCTTGAGGGAACTATATTTATATAATATGTTATATGTAGTTGTACATATTTATTTACAAACAAAAAATAATTATAATGTACACATTCGAAATAGTACACATTCTGCATTTCTCTACTTATTACGACACACTATCGCGTAAAGTATTTTTGGTGAAAAAAGTTTTTTTTTTTTTTTTAAATTTTCGCGATTTATTAAATTTTAATTAATTGCGTCGATAGTTAAAAAGTGTAGTTGACCGTACTGTGCGAATCAAAATCGAGATGAAACACAAATATTTATTTTTTTTATTGTGCACACTGAAAATAAATTCTCATGTCAAAAGATTAAAGATTCACTGTCTAAATGGCATTACTGTTATCTGTAAACTGTTGTATTCAATGGTGTACGTTTAAAAATTATGAAAACACCAGTTAGTCGCGCAAGTAAAGTCCCGAATACGGGTTCAATGAAACTTATCAAAATTATCTGGAATATTAAGTTACGCTCATAATTATATATTGGCGTTGTTCCTGGTGTTTGGTGAGGGTTCATTTTATGGTAAACAAATACCGGATTTTCACGGAGTTAATATAAATAAGACATGTTCCGTTCGGAGCTTAATTCGTTTAATGTGAACAAAATGTTTCCTGCTTTGCTTTGAAATTCCATTTTTTTAATGTTTTTGTTTAAAACTTATTTTGCGATGGAACAAGATAGATTTGAACTTGTAAATATATCGATTTAGGCTAAGGTTAGGCACACGAATTAATTCCCGTTTTTAGCGTAATAAACTCTTACAGAAATGACAAACCACAAATATGTTCCAAAAACTGGAATTACGCTCGGAAAAGCCAGATATATAGGGCTTTTGCAATTACATCCCTAAATTTTAGGTTCATTTAATTTATAGGATATTTTTTAAACAGGGTAGTCGAAACTATTGGAGGGGAACACAAAAGAATTATTGTTGGCCATCGAAATAAAGGTTTTGAGAGACCATCATTAGAAACAAACCAAATTTACTTATTGCTACTACTAATTACTTCATCAATCTTGCAGTCATAGATGTACCGTGTTCACAATCTAACCCATTTGCCCTCCCCCCTTTCTTTGTATTGTATTATCCTAGAAAAATCGGCTGAATAGTTCCCTACGACCTTTACGCCTACCAAAATGTAGGTCTTCTCTCAGAGATCGTGCACTATTTGTTTAGGATCAGCCCGCAGAACGTGACCGAGCTAACTTACTTGATTTCCTTTAATTTCATGCACGTAATGTTGTATTACATCCTAGATCTCCCAGTTTATCCAAAAACTGGGTGTGTACCGTCACCGCGACTCTTCTTTCGAATATCCAACTCTCACAACAATACAAAACAACGGGGTTGATCCAACTTGTAATACTTCAACTTTTTTGTTCGACTTTAGCAGTGGCCGTAGTCAGCAAAACGCACCTTATTATTATTCTTTATTATATCCACACTATTATCATCATGAGTGAAAGAGATCCAAGAAATTCAACCTTGTATTTATTTACCTAAAGTCAATTGCGTCATGGTCTCTCAAACCAGAGATCAGATATTTTGTTTTGGACTCGTTGAAATTATTAAGCGAGATGTATTCCATCATGAGGTTAAAGCGTATCGGCGAAAGAACATCTTTTTGTCGAACACCGGAGCAAATTGCAAAAATTATCGGTAGCTTGTTCTCAACTTTAACACAACACTGTGACTGCGTTACGACGTGCAAAGAACAACTATACCACGATACTTCCCGCAATTCGTGCGATTTATCTTCTTAAAGATAGGGCGGAACCCGGTCATACTAATCGAATAAGATCGAAAGACAGTTCCACAAAATGTCCCCTCCGAATATCAAGAGTTCCGAATTAATGCAGTCAACGCTGCTCTATAGAGTTTTAGTTTCCGCTGCTCTTCGCCATGGGGAGGGTTTTTCTTGGCTGGCCATTTATATCCGTCATGATATTCCTTCTTCTATCCCAAGCTTCAAGCTCCAGAGTATGTTAACGATGATTTCAACTATTGTTTTTATGGGTTAAAATTCGAGTCTCGAAACACATTCTCTTCCTTTGTCCACTTTACCGAAGCCCAAATATTCCTAACAACGCTGCTCCCTACTTTGATACTTTATCTTATGACATTAAGCCGATTCTTCAGAAATCTCCAAACGTCTAAAGAGTATGGGTGATTTTAATGTACATAACGATAAGTGACTTACCTTACCTTGTTCCATACCGATCCATGGCTTTTAGCATTATATGCTAAGAGATTTACCGTGAAAGCTCGGCTTGAACATGATTTCGTTGTAATCCTTAAATGGAATGACGCAAACGGGCCCGAATTCAATCGAAATAAATTTCTTTCAGAAATTTTCCCCGACAGAAATGAAAAATAAGCAACATCTGTTGAGATTAGTGGCTCCACTGTGAGCATGTCTGAACCTGTTGACATGCTCGATTTAACAATAACTAGGTTTAATAATATCGAATAAATAAATAAGGCAGCGGTGCGTGAGGCAGCTAGGTGTCTTGGTTGTATATGACGATACAAGCTTTATATTAATGCATCGGAAATTTTACAAATGTCTAAAACATACATATATCAGACCCAGACTGGAATATAACTCACATACTTATTTGGGCTGGTGGGCCCAAGACTTATCCGAATTCAGAACCGATCATGCATATAGATTCTCTTTCGCACTGATATATGAAACCTTATCTTTTATAAATATTTTCGTGGCAAGTGATCGACGGAGCTTTATAAACTTGTGCCGGACCTGTCCCTTGTGGAATGGACGGTGGCTTCTAACTTACAGGGATTCAAAATCAATATCAATAATAGAATTCTTGAAGACTGATCTGCTAATCAATCATAATCTCCTCTTATAATTCTTTCCTTACTTTTGCCTTTTCTTTGGTAATGCTGTGTGTCGTTGCGCCTGCGCAGAGGAAAAATTAAGGATAAAATGCAACCGTTATTAAAAAAAATAAAAATGAAACCTATGCCTGTGTGGTTCAAAACTTTGGCCTTCCATCACTCGAGCTTTTTCCGTCTATAAAATCGCTCAGCAGGAGAGCTGCTTTGTTTTTTCGTGAGGTTGTGAAAGGGTTTGCTCTTATCTATGGGATATATGTATTTTGATAATCCTCATCAAACGAATCATTTTCGGAACCGTTGAAAATTTAAAGCCTTCAACAATGCGATGGCTGACAAGGTCTTGGAGTTGTTGTTTTGTATCTTCGTCTATCAGATCTTCACAGTTAAAATGTTGTGCGCTTTTCTCTAGTCCCCAACTTGTACAAAAACTGCCATCGCAACCTTGTGATGATCATACATAGACCACCGCAGCCCGTCCTTTTGAAATCATTAGGTGGTCTTCTTGAATTGAAAGAATGTGTTAGCGGCTCTAAGGTCGGGCACGATCTGATTTTGCACTCAGGTACAGATTCCATCAGATTATCCAAACTATTATAAAATGAGATCAGGTTAGCGTCCCTGCCTTAAAATCCAAGAAAGCGTTTTTTGCATGTGGCCCTAGAAGAAAACCAATCCCAAGATTGCCGAGGTCTTTCTCCACTGTAAAACAACGTATACCCTGGGAACAAATAGTCTCCACTTTTAGGCCATCGAGTTTCTTGTGTAGCCAACACTCTTGCATGCTTGTGTGGTAAGACCCTGGTTTTCGTAATGACTGCACGTCCAACCGTTTAACGAAAATAGGTTTGTTAAAATATAATAATTCAGGATTTAGAGGATGAGGTCTGCCGCTCTTATTAAAAAATAGCTCATTTATTAAATTTTTTGAAATTTTGAAGTTAATCTTATTCCAATAAAATAAGCATTTTGACCATAAATTTGTAATCAATAACTCCAAAAATTCATGCCCGTGAAGCTCGCAGCAAAATTTCAATTTAGGCTAGGAAACATGACCGGTGTGGAATTCATGGACCTGTATATTTTTTAAAGTATTTCAAAATTCGGCACCAAACTTTGTAAACAGAAGCTTTTTGAGACTAATTATTAATTTGTGGTCAATTTTTTTTTAATTCTCAATGGCGGATCCATTATGGCCACTATAAAATACTACAAAAAATATAGTTCTTGTAATTTTAAGAATTTTTTAATAAAAATGTATGCGAAAGAGTTTTTTTTAGTTAAAATGCTTATTTAAATACAAGTTTTTCCCAAAAATATTTTTCTTAATGGCTTTGTAGATCTATTCAATAATTATGAAACAGTTCTTAACTGGAGATTACAGCGGTCATATTAGATCCGCCATCTTAAAAAATAAAATTTGACCCCTGGATAACCGAGCCTCATTTATTGCTTATTATTAATTATCGGAATTTAATTGAAGTTTTGTATTGCATAAATACTTAATTCCGTTTAATGGTTGTTGAACATTTATGAAAACTATCGTTCTTACTAAATATTATAATAGCTCTAAGTCTGGTAAAACTATTTTTCGATTCGACCAGTAAAAATTTAATAACCAACTTCGACTTCAATTTCGATTTAATGAACAGATGTAAAATTTAGATGAAATGAATTCTTTCTTCAAGGTATATTCTTAGAAGTTAAATGACGTTGTGCCGGTCTGCCATCATGCAAGCTTATAAAGCCGCAATATGAATAATGTCTGGATGTTAGTTGGTAAGACTAGGCACTTTCGTTTGCTTTTTTAGGCACACATCCCGCCACATTTGATGTGAGATGTTAAAGGCAATGAAAAAACGTACATGTAGTAGGCCCAAAAAGATATGTGGAAGGTGACTAAAGTCACCCTTGGGTGCCTAGTCTGACCCTCGAACTGAGATTGGATTTAAAACAAAAGATAACGAAAGGATTTAGTGTTTTTACAACCACAAAAAATTATTGTTTCTTTTGTAAATTTCAATCAATATAAATCTCAGGCAAAATTAAAATTTTGTATTAAAATTAGACTAAATCTAATGAAATTATTGAAGCTTTATTTTGGTTTATCTCGTTTTATGTAGGTTTACTTTAAATTAATCTGAATTGGATGGCAAACCAAATTTTTCGCCCTAACAATGGCCTATGGAATGTTTGACCAGTTCCCAGGTGACATAGGTTTATAATCAATGAAGAACAAATAAATTTAAATTAAGTAAATATTCATCTGAACAGTTACAACAAATAAACGAGCTGAGATGTTATATTTACAAACTGAAGTATAAAACCAACATATTTGTTTAGCTGTGGCAAATTAAACAAGCTTGCAATAAAATAGGGGGAAATAAATATTTTATGTACATAAGTTATCGCAATGAACAAAAGCTTGTGGGCCACTTGTGTCATTAAGATATAATTAGGTTTAAATCATTTTAAAATTCGATAATTCTGATTTTTTTTTTACGAAACTTTGTCATTTCAAGACAATCAAGGGCAGTTCAAATTCCCAAAAAACAAAAAAGAAATCTTAAAATCAAATTATTACATTACTGAATGTCATAGATCCAGATAAGAATGTACCAACCACCTCATCCCATACATCATGCTATAATTCGACACATCTTCTAAAGTACTATTCACCCATCTTTAACAAGTGTCCTAAAAAATTTCACCTTTAATGCAAATTTATCAGCAGCTGGCAAAATTTCTTTAAAATGAAAAGCAGCACCATTTTTACCGTTGAATGTTGCTGGTGCTTAAAACTCCCTACTTTAGCAATTAGAATCTTTTTGTGTGGATTACAAAATGGTTATACCGATTTATTACAAAATAAGAAAGTGTAACTAACTATTAATTAAAATGTTATACCCTGTGTCAAGTAACCTACCATCCGCCAATCGTAAATGATGAGGTCTATGTCACCTCACAAACCTCTATCTTTATTTCAACATTCCTCATACAACAAACTAGGTAGCTTTAACGAAACTGAAAACTACTAAATAACAACTAAACACACAGATTATTTGTATTGTATTACTAATTAACAAGCGAATATTTTTTTTCGATTTATTTAAAAACGGTAACTCTTCTCCAAAAAATCGAAAGATGTAATTTATTAATTTTCGGTTTTAACTTCGGTCCGCAAGGATTAAAGTTATTGAAATCTTGTCGAAAATGACCAAAAATGTTGTCTGTCTGTCTGTCTGTATCTATGGCATCTTGAGAATATCTTGTCCAATTTGGAATTATTTTTCGCTAAACTATTTTTATGGTCAAGGCGGAGAATTGAAAAGCTTTTGGAACTTGTACCTGAGGAGAATCGGGTACTTACCTGGCATACGAATAGACCAAAAACAACGTGGTGATAACCACATTATCCAATATTCCGTTTATGTCGGTTTGGAGGTTGAGTTGAGGGTTGAGTCGGGTTGAGTTGGAGTTGAGTTGGAGTTGGATTAGGTTTTAGTGAGCAGTTTGGCTCAAAATGTATTTATGGGTTGAATTAGGTGTTGATTTAAAGTTAGCTTGAATTCAGTTGAAGTATGCATGCAGTTTTCAGACTATGTCGAATTGGGAGTTGAGTTGGACTTTGAGTTTGGGGTTGACTTACGGGTTGGATTGCAGAGAGGGTTGAGTTGATAAAAACCATGGAATGATTTATCTATTTTATTAGATAGAATGAAATGAATATTGTATCATGCTCACATTTATATTTTTAAACTAGAGCAACCAGAGTACTTATTGATAATCATTTCGCAAGTTAAACGAATGGGGAACTGATTTCTTATAAAATTGAAATGCATCGGTGGATTATTGACTTTATGATATCGTTGGAATAAAATTGTGACCGGCATGGCCCAAAAAAAAACTCTTAACAAAAAGTTTGCTTCACATTTTGGGTGATCTCAGAAGGGGCGCAAAAATATATTTTGCCTGTGGCGCCAAAATATCTAGCGACGGCCGGGTGAGGATTGAGTTGAGGTTAGCGATTGAGCGTTAAATTTGGGGTTGAGTTGAGGATTAAGTTGTGTTGGGGCAGACTTGCGGTAGAGTGAAAAGTTCAGTTGGGTATTTATTCGGGGAAAGTTGTGGGTTGAGGTGGGTGTTCGCTTGAGTTGAATTCATGTACCATGTATTTTTCCAGACCTTGTTAACTTCAGAATTGAGTAGAACATTGAGTTTGGAGTTGAGTTGAGGTCCGAATGTGGAGCCGAGATGGATTTCAGTTAGGGTTGTGCTAAGGTTCATTAAGCCGTTCAGTTGGGGATTTATTTGGGGGTTGTTCTACGTTCAGTTCACGTGCATGTATGTAGTTTTTCCAACCATGTTAATTTGATGATTGCGCTGAACATTAACTTGCGGTCGAGTAGGGTGAGATTTCGAGGGTTTTAGGGATCGAGGGATTTATTTGAGGTTAGATTAAGTTGAAACTTGAAAGTACACATGCGGTTTTCGAATAGTGTAGATTTAGAGATTGAGTTGGGGTTGAGTTGAAGATTAAGTTAGGGGTTCAGTTGAAGGTTGGGTTAGGGCTGAGTTTAGGTGGAGTTTAACGATTGAGTTGGGGTTAAATGGGGTTCTAGTGTTTGAGGTGGATTTAAGTAAGAGGGAGTGGATCCTTTCTTGTAAAGGATCCCGGGAAATTGGTAATTTTTTATAAACAGATTCCCGGGAATTTTGATTGAAATTCCGGGATTTATCAAAAATCCTTTTTAGAACAATATTAAGATTTTTGGCGTATTAAAAAATATTAATTGAAAACCATTGGTGGATAATGAAGACAACTACCAAAAATGTATTGAAGTCAACTACCAAAAATGTATTGAGATCGATCTAAATTCGCTAGTAACACACACTGGTCAAAATGGACCTCTAATAAATAATTGCTCCAAATTGTAAAACTCTCGAAAAAATTTGTTATAGCTTTGAGCAAAAGGAATGCTGTAGTACAGAGGAAATTATTCAGTTCCAGCATCGTAAAATGTTCAAAACATTTGTTATTTGTATTTTGTTTTTTTAAGCTTCTTTTATACACGGAAAGGGGCAATTACAAGGATTTAAAAATGATTTTCCATTGACAGCTTTGTAGATTTTCAAAAGAAGTCTGTACCAGGACGTTTTCACGTAGAGTAGAGGGGTTTATATATTTGAATAGAAATAGGGGTTGTATGAGACGGAAACCTTTGAGAAGAACAAATCATATGGATTGCGAATTGAATTGGTACTGTACTAGTTTGTTGGTTGGTGTATTTCGTGTAGCTGCACTAATATTTGAATTTTGATCTTTATTGACGTGATTCTGTATTGTTAGTCTTTTTATAAAAATTGTTTTTTATGCAGGCCACCAAGTTGGTCTAGAATCTATATAGAATGGAAATTCTCGATAATCAAGAGAATTTTGAAGGGAGACTAATTTTGGTTACAGATTGGATCGGGTACAGGTTCATTCAACCAATGTTGTTGAAGATTATGTTTTTGCCTGTAACCCATTTGATTTTTTTTTTCAAATTGTTTCTATCGCATGTATCGTATTTATGTTGAAATCTACACACTATTTTATGTGAGTCTTGGTGGGAATTTTTTTCGAAAAATTATGGCTGTACGTTTCCATGAAAAGTCGGTTTCAGTAAATTTTTGTGATTGCTTTATTTTTTGATTTGTGTAAGGAAGTAATTTTTGAGGGGTTCTCTTTACACTTTTGTAGATGAACGCGAACAGGGTTCGAAAGATGAGGCTTTAGCTGGAGGGGATGGAGAGCCTCGAACCAATAAAAATCTTTTATTAATAAATATTTCAATAACCTTGACCTAGCAACAGATTCTTAGTTCTAACCAAAGGCTTGTGTGCAGAAAGTAAAAAAATCAGCTCCTATAATACAGGCGATACAACTTTATAAAACCACCAGCACATTACCAAACGATTCAACCAACGTAAACTGAACCCGAAAGCCTATTTCTGGCAATCGTCACAAAAAAACGTCTTGCCATCTGACCATTTGATGTTGACATTTTATGCTTTATAAAAGCATATTTTACATAGTCAAAATATATTTTACCTAAATACCCTGAGAAAACCATGGAAATTCCGGAATTGGGTACTACTTAATCCCGATTCAAGGGATAAGAAAAATATCCGGGACCAGGATCCACTAGTGAGGGTGAGGGTTGGGTTGAAGATTAATTTGGAGTCGTGTTGACAGTTTAGTGGAAGGTTAAACTAAGTCGAGTTCTTACACACATATAGTTTTCAAATCGATGATTTCGGGATTCAGTTGGCCGCTTACTTTTAAATTAAGCAGAGGGTTGAAATTTTGTTTGAACTGTGGTAGAGTTGGGGTTGAGCTAGCTTTCATTGGAGTTGAGTGAGGAGGGAACACCTGAGATTCTCCTGTTGGAGAATTATTTGGATTTTCATCGTGGATTTTTGAGTTTGGAGTTAAATTACGGATTGAGTTGAATCGATGATTGGGTTGAAATTGAGCTGTAAATTAAGTAACTCCTACTCTCCACCTGCCACTAACATCAAGTTAAAAATTCGAACAGATGCTAGTGGAGACACGTAATAATAATAACGACTTGCTAGATGTATAATCATTTTCTGCCAATATGGTAAAACTTGATGTTATAAAATATTTTGACATTTCATGTAATTTTTACAGAGCGTTAGGAATTCGGGCAGTGATAATTATAACTTATTAAATATGCCAGTAAGAGGTGCTGGGTAATGAATAACGAAGTCAGTTAGGAATTGAGTCTAGAATTGAGTTGGATTTTAGATTGAATTGACTTGAGATGAGTTCAAGAATGAACGTAGTTTTCCATACCGAAGTTCTGATCACCTCGTGGTTTCAGCAGTTTATATTTTATATATGACGTTAAAATACAAATTCAATTGGAATCATTTGTTATTTTAAGTGTGTTGGTTTATTTTGTTAATTAATAATTATGAGTGGGCAATTAATTGTACTAATCCAACAAACACAAAATTCTTTAATTTTAACAGTTTTATTACAAAATTATTAAATTAAAAAATTAAAATTACAAAAACATGATATTTCGTCCCATGAGGACATTTTCAAATGCTAACAGAATTACATTGAAATTTCAAACCACAAATTTTGATATTTCAATGTAATTCTGTTAGCATTTGAAAATAGCCTCATGGGACGAAATATCATATTTTTGTAATTTTAATTTTTTAATTTAATAATTTTGTAATAAAACTGTTAAAATTAAAGAATTTTGTGTTTGCTGGATTAGAACAATTAACTGTCCCACTCATAATTATTAAAACTCAAAACTTTTAGATAAGGATTGGTAATATTTGAAGTCCGGAACACGAAAGTCGCTATTAATCGATACCAACGCCTTGAATCGCCATTTCATATTTTTTCTCTCGCCATCTCAGTTTCGCCATTTAAATCAATTAAATATCTCATCAATTTTGGTGAATAGTATGAACATCCATCAACGTTGATCAATAAATAATTTTTTTTTTTTTTTTTTCGCTGGCGCTACATCCCATGGAGGGATTTGGCCGCTTCATTTTTGAAGTTTCGTAATCATTTTTACAACGGATAATGAGTGATTAGTTCATTGATCCTTACATTAAACCAGCCGTGATTTTTTCATCACCCGCCGGGAATCGAACCCGGGACCTCCGGAGCTTAAAGCAAGCATGCTAACAACTGTGCCACCGGGTTTTGCATTCGTTTACTTATAATTTTGTATGATAAAGGATATACATTTTAAAATGATACTAACGATTATAGCAAAAATTGCAGATGTCACCTGTAAATTTAGAGAAAATTTTCGACAATATGTGCAATACTGTTTGCGAAATATACTAAGTAATTACTACCGAAGAATGTCACTGTCCCCTTTTTCCGCAGTATCTGAACAATTCTTCGGCACTCAATACAAATAATTTTGCTCAGTGTAGTTTTTATGATTTTTGGCCGTATACGCCCTGCGTAGTAAAATTATTTGATACAGTCAGATAAATAATTGGTTCACGATTATATTTCAAACCTAACGTGAGACGTGACGATACAAATTTTGTGAAATTTTCCGCGTTACTACAGGAATCGAATATTCTGGATGAGCTTTTATTTTAAATGTTCTCCAAACCGTACGAATCGGTTATTTTTGGGCTGTTTTTAAAATTCTGGAATAAATTAAATCGTTTTGAATTTTCATAAATGTTCAATAAGTCCATAATCTAATAGGAGTTGATATTGAAAATATGACGTGGCTAGGTCCGTTAGGATTTAATACAAATTTGTTATTGAGGAGATCCAAATATTTTCTCTTCACCCGTAAAACGATTTAAATTTCTTAACGCTTATATAATGTAGTGGCCTAAATTTTAGAGTAAATGAAAACAGCCGGTGCGAAGCCGGTTGTTAGTGCTAAACTGTGGTTTACAAATAATTATAGGTCAACATGTAAAAAGCTAAAAGCGATAATTTACATATATACGTTTATGTATCGATGTCTTATCTTCAATAAACGCTATCCCACAGTTTTTTCAAAAATGATTTTTTGATGAAAATCTCTATATCGATCTCAGATCCATTGCAATATTACTATATTTAGGCTGCGTACCAATAGTCGGGTAAATCATTTAGTACAGTAAATTTCAACTTTAGTACATATTTACCTCAATTGGCGTACCAATTCTCTAGAAGTAAAAATGGTTTGATGGACACAAATTATGGTTCGGAGGGTTAAAATCGCCGGCTGCTAGGTGCAAAAGGAAACGTCAAATATTTTTTAATATTTTTTTTCGTAAAATAGAAATAAAATTTATTTTATTACCTTTGAGCACGTATAATGAAGAACACGGAAATTTTAACAAAAATCACTGAAACGTCAAAAAGTTAACAACAACGTCATTTATTTGTTTCTCCTTTTTTACCCAACTTTTTAGTACAGTATTTCAATTTACCCTATACACTGCTAAAAAGTAGGTAAAAGAGCAATTTACCCGACTATTGGTACGCAGCCTTAGAACGTAATTTGAGTGCTAAATGCGCATTTAAAAAAAGGGCTATCAGTGACATGCTTATTTTCTAATGTAATAACCTCTCACCCTTAGTGATTTGAGTGACACTTTAATCTTTTGACAAATAAATCTAAATTATTTTATTTATTGAATTATAAAATTGAAATACTATTTAAATAAACGTGATATTTTATTCTTTTGAAAAAGGATAATATTGCTTTTTGTTTCCCCTGAAAATTTTGAATTTGTGGGATAGCGCTTATTGAAGATAAGCCATCGAATATACTCTGTACCGATACCATGAACACGTTTTCTTTACGTTTAATGTTTTGGATTAACACACTAAAGTTAACTCACTAAAACTCATTTTAGTTTCGTTATGCTGAGCCACTCAAACCACTTGAGTAACATATTTGCCCTTGCGAATAAATCCAACCGTTTAGCGAACAATGATCTTCTTATCGAGTTTGAGAGAACCTGGCAGTTTTCCGCCAAAGGTGAGCCAGACTCGTGTTTGACCAAAAATATTAAAATATACCTCTGGACACAAAAAAATATATCAATTTTAAAATTAAATAATCAAGACGCCTTTAAATAATCAAAACGAAGGTACATATAGCCTAGTTGCTAAAATATGTAATTAAAATTGCAAAATATGTGATTAAAATCAAAAACAGAACTTATTTTAAGAGGATTTCAAATCACTCATTAATAAAAAAGTACCAAGTTTTTCGCTATAAAGTTGGATAAACTAACTCTCCTCGGTTATAAAATGCTGGAGAGGTAGTCCAAAAATGGTCATGATATGATGTATTATATTCAATTAAGTACAAATCATGTTTCGTATTCCAATTTTTACTAATTGCTGCTTTCTCGTGGCACCACTGGTAACTAAGGCGTTAGCACAACGTGGCTATTTGGCAATGGTTAAAGTAAGGCGCAAAACCCCTAATCTAAGATGAAACAGCATATGCCGATAGATGAATGGCTGATAGGTTAATCAGTCCAAATATGCGGACTCTGGATACCAGCATCCTCCAGTCTTATTAAGTCTTCTTGCAGTAAAGCTGGGTGACCTACAGACGACTTTCCATTCCCAGCAACTCGTAAGAGTTAAATCAAAACGGTAGACTGGGCAGGGATAGGAATATACGAGAGTGGGACTGCCCTCTCAAAGTCCTTCGGTCCCAATGCTACCGTTTTTCTAGCAGAAGTAAATTCTATAATAAATATCTAGGAGGGAAAGCAATGAGCCCAGGTAGTATGTATTGCGTACCGGCTGGCAGTATTATCAGGTTCATTAAGAGTCTGGGGGGCTATTATGAAATTTTTTCGATTTCGTAAAATACGAAATCGAAAAATTCGATCCGCGGCGGATATTCCTATTATGAAACTTTCGTTTTGTTCGTAAAATTTACGATAATAAAGTTTGCCAATTTTATGTTATGTGCCTACAAATTTTAACAATTAAACAACTTTTAATTAAATTGTAAATCAATTTGTATAAAATAATTATTTAATTTACATTTTAAAAAGTAATTAATGTTAAATTTTAATATGTGTCTATTTTATTATGCATATATTAATTTTTAATATGCGTCTTTTCTTCATTACCTTCGTAAATACGATATTCGTCACATAAAAAGCAGTCGGATTTTGACGTTTGCTTTTCGAAAAATTCGATTTCGTTTTTTTTTTTTTGGTTCATAATAAGGCGGATTTTACGATTTTCGTATTTTACGAAACAAAAAAAAATTCATAATTGGAATATCCGCGGCGGATCGAATTTTACGAAATCGTAAAAATTTCATAATAGACCCCCTGAATATTTACCGGACGGATAATTAAGCAGGTTCCAAGTACAATACAATAGGTCTTTTAGGTCGCAGTGCAAGGTGGCTGAACGCCCACATGGCCCTTCAACAATAATATCTACACTTTTCGAATCATTTTAAAATAAAAGCTTCCTTTTTAAATTTTGTCAAATAGATTTTGGAATTTAGCCTATTTGTATTCAAAATATCATAAAATTTCTGTCTTATTCCAACGAAAATTACGTCACTAAACATAAAATTTTGCTCTTGCCAGTCCAAATTACAATTATGTTTTTGCTCAGTCCATATTACTAGTCAAATTCAATATCTACTGAACATTTTATTCAATTACTGCTTAAAATCAAATATTTCGATACTTACTCAGATTTCTGTTCAAAATTCTGATACAAATTTAACAAACCTTTTGACCCAAACTAGAGTTTTCAATTCTACTCCTAAATTCCAAAAAATACTCAAATTTTTCTTATAAGCACTTGCAACTAAAGCTGAAGTTGTACTCGAAATTTCTAACCAAGCGAATTTAGACAAATATAAAATATCACAAAACTTCTAGCTTAATTGTAACCATAATTTTGTGTTAATTAAATATGGAATTCAAACTCAATTTTTAAATATTTTTTAAATAAATTGATTCCAATCTTAAGTTTTAAGCTATAAGCTAATGTATTTGCTTAAATCAAATTGTAATTTAAACTCTATTTTTAATACATATATGTAAGTTCCAACTTAAAATTTTATTCAATTACGTTTAAAATTGAAATGCTTTTATTACTATAAACAAAAAGTATTCAGATTTTATTTTTTCTGGATCCTGGTTTTCTAGTTAAACTAAAAAAATTGTTGAAATCGTTGTTGAAATTGTTTTCAAAATGTATTTCCCAGAAACAATATAAAGACAATTTCTATTTCAAATTTCACTCAAATTCATTATCGCTGATTTGCCGCAAGAGTGACATTACCCAAAATGGAAATTGTAGAGTTGTGTTTGGGTTATGGCCCAACATATTCGTTATTATAGGTACTATAATGCTGCGTTTCTAACAACATATTCCCCATTATAACTCTCAATTATACCGCTAAGTTATTTTTATTGTCTAAAAGTATTACAATGAGCGATATGTATCTAGTTTAGAATTCAAGATAATTTTTTCTTTTTAATGTTTCGTTCTCTTAATCGATTTCCTCGATTTATGTACAAAATTCCATTTATGTACTAAGAAAACTGCTGGGAACTAAATTTCTGACTAAATTTTCGATTCCATTTTGATTTTAAACTAAGTTACTAGTCTGAATACCACTTACATTTTAAAAGGAAAATTACAATTAGCAATTAGTAGAATTCCTAAATATTTGTTAACACTTTAAATAAAAGTTTTTATTTCAATTTAATTCAATGAGCGTCAACATTCAAGTATAGTTTGAAAGTTTAACTCAATTTCGGATTAAAATGTCACTCAAAGTTTATTCAAATCCAGATGGAATTGTAATCTAATTTTATTCTGGATGAATCCAAGGTTTGTCTAATGTGCCCAATCTAATTTGTTGATCCAATTCAAATTAGTTACAAAATATGTATTTTGGTTTTCACTTGACATACATATGTATCTATTCATTGCCCCATCTAATTTGCTCTGATTTGAATGTTTTCTAACTGTAAATCCACTCAGTACATCTATAGTGCAATGTAAACTTATTCTCAAAATTTTGTGAAATCAAAATTCGAGTTGTAACTCAATTCCTATATATAATTTCACCAAAGATTTTATTTGGTTTGGAATAACAAAACCAATTTTTGTAAATTTAAATTCTTAATTCAAATTTCACTAAAAATTTTCAATACAAATTTCTAAACTGGAAATTTTGTTGTTACAATTAAAATTATGTTTAAATCTATATAGTTTGGAACACCAAATTTACACTCAAATTTTTGCTCAAAACCAAGTAAAATGTCCTAATCAATTTTTAACCCAACTAACACTGTACAACTGTACAGTAAATCACACTTAATAAACAAATTTACAATTTGACATTTATTTTGTTCTTAATTTATTCATCTAACTTAGGAGAGTTTAGGCCAAAGTAAAACATTTTTAACTTTAAAAAAATATATTTATTGGCCTAAATTTAAAATTTGGCTTATAAAATATTTTTGCTTTCTGAAATTTTAAGCTATGAAAGTCGAATTTATTCTTGTTCTTCTAACCATACCATATACCACATATTTTAGGTAAAACGTAAAATAAGTGAAATTATGTAAAAATATGTGGTAACTTATAGTATAGGGCTCATTCGCTTTTATTTGTTCTAAAAAGAATAAATATCCACCAAATTTTTGGTTTGGATTTCCCAAAAATATATTTTTTTACCTAAGAATCCTAAGCCTAATAATCATCTTCGAAATATCGAAGTTGCAAAATTGGCAGTCATGTTTTCATTTCAATTAAAAATGAAGAATTGTTGAACAAAAAAAAAATTTAGCTGATATACCGCGACATCGATTTGCAATTAGAATTGGACACAATTTTAAATTTAATTTTGAAATATTTTTTTATTTTATTCGGATTATTTTTTAGGATTAATTGAGCCGATTTACAGATTTCTATATCAAAAACTTTCTTTAATATTTGGGTTATTAGAAAAATTAATTGATCTAAGAAAATTAGATTTTAAATTAGCATTCCATTAAAGCTAAGTGGGCTTAGCAAATTGCCAAATTGGTCATAGTTTGGTCATTGTTTTGGAATCCGAAGATTTGTTGCTAAACTCTTCGCGGAAAGTGAGTCTGATTCGTCAATAGCTTAAAATATATCATTTTTTCCATTAAAAGTCAAACTTCACTCTATTTTCATTTTGCCTCGATAGCGCGAAATTTGCAATCTTAAAAATTTCATACTGTAAAAACAATCGACAGATGAAAACCGAGAAACGACCAAGTTAAATGCATAAAATAATTATCATATGGTTAAAAATTGCCTAATTTTATTTAAAAATGTTGTTCCAGTCCAATTCCAAAACCCAGCGAATTTTATACAAATTTACTAAAATCAATAATAAAAATAGAAAATCGGACGCATGGCTGGCGATAAATCGTTTACATAAACCATTCGTACATTGCGCACAGGGGCCATAAGGGACCATGAATTCTGCACGGAATGCAAAGGAAGTCAAACAGTGCCCAACATCAGCCCACATCATCGATCGCCCAATGTGGATTTTGGTCGTTAGTTTTAGAATGATTGAATTGATAATAATGGAATGTTGACATGAATTTAGTGACAATGTCTGATGAAATTTACTTGTAACCACGTTTTAAGGAGTTGTTTGATGAATGTTAGCTTTTGAAAATAAAAATTTAATTCTGAACGACTGCTTATTCCTTAAGCATTTTCCCCATTAGATTTTGGCCCAAATATGATGGAAAATTTAATTTAAATCTGCACATTTTTAATTTTTTCGAAAATTTTAAAATAAAGAGAAGTTTTGAAGGAATTATTGGAAATAGATAATTTCCCCTCACAACCGACTTTTTTTTATCTACAAACTAGTCTATAATAGAGTTTGAAAGAAGCTGCATAAACAATTAATCAAATTACACGCAAATTCTTTATCGCAGATAATAAAATAAAAAACTGGATGGTATTCTTCTAGAGCTCCGTTTTGCAGCACTATAACTAAATCAGTAATTTATTCGTCATTTATTAATCATCAGCCGCAATAGTTTAAACTATATTACAAAACAGATTAATTTTACATTTTGATTTAAATTCATTATTTTTATAAAATGACACCATCTATTAGTGATAAATTGATAATTCATTTAAAACTAAATTAATCCGCAATGCACTAATGAACGAGCAATTTAATCAGTAAATAACTACATTATAATTTAGATATCACTATATTACAAAATTAATAAATCTAATCGGAATTAAATTGTCGCACCAAAATCAATTACAATGTTCGTGGAACATTGTGGAATTGTTCAATGCATAAAAAAAATTATAAGTTTTTAACAATCCATTATATTGTTTCGTTAATCTAACGTAACAATAAAAAAAAAATTGTTTTAATTACAAATAATTATTGTTTTGAAAAAGTGAATACCACACATTAAAATTATACGTATAGTTATAAATTATAAACTCACTAAATAAATACGAATCATTGTTGCAATATAGTTGGTACACAAATCACAGAAACAAAACACTAAACACCACAGTAAATAAATAAAAATTTATTTGTTTTTTTTTTAAATCGTTTTTAAAATAAATAAAATTTTTTTTTTAATTTTAAATTCACTTTTCATAAAATACTACAAATAAAACTTCTAAGCGCACATAAATCACAATATGAAATAGACGAGCAGACAGAAAACAAAAAAAAAATTATTTCAACTGTATTCTAATTGCGCGCACCACAGCACACACAGATAACACAAAACAATCAACTAAAAAACTATCTTTTTATCTAAATCACTCTACATATTATATCAAAACATTTAATTTTATTTTAATTACTTTAATTAATTAGGAAATTATATTAAATATTAATTAAATTATTTCAATTTTTTGTCGTCCACATTTGACGCGAGTCTACTATTTAATATTATTATAACAGTCGTCATCTGAATCGCGGGAAAAAGCGCTATCAAATAATTATTATCTATAAGTTATTTTCGTTTTCATTGTTGTTGTTGTGATTATTTTTATTTTTTATTTTTATTAAATATGAAACAAAAAAAAAATTTATTTTAATAAAATGCGTTTTATACAGTACGGGAAATTAACATGGGGAAGGTTAGAAAATTATTGTGGGCGTGAAAATATTATTTACGTGTATAAAATTTTTATTCATCTAACTTTAATTTGACGAGAAAAGTTCAGAAGTTTCGAGGTCGAAGGTTGAATAATCTAAGGTGGGATAATTTTTTTGTTAATCATAAGAAAAGCGTTTTCCCTCAAAAATGCCCCCATGTTTGGTGACCTTTGACACAAGGTTATTTGCCTTAAAATCAAACAATATAAGAAATATGATTTTTTGGATCTGAATATTTTCAAACCATAAAATCAAGAAAATCCACTCAAATTTTTCCCAGGACAATTTCGTTGTTAATATGATTTTTTTTTTAATCCTTGGATTGACGTCTTTTATAACAATAGTACAGCCATTAAGAAATTCCTAGTATAAAACAGATGTCTCTCGAAATAAGGGAACAAAATTAGCTTACAAAATTAGTAGTAAAATTAATTTTGTCCGTACTTTACACAATTTTGGCTGACCTAGACAGCGATTTTGATCGCAAAATGGGGATTGATTTGGGGATTACCGGAAGGCAGTGGTATTGGTAAATTGTATTGGCATCGAATGTGCGTTGTTTTTAGTTTTTTTTTAACATAATCCAAATAAGAGAGATAAAATGACATGAATAATAGGGATAACATGATAATATTGAGAGAATGTATTAAAATACTGCGACAGAACAATAAAATTCTGAAATAAAAAAAATAAAATATATATCATGTTTGCATTGTTTAAAATATAGTGACATCTTGTGCACTACACAATCAAAAAAAATATTACTGAAATTTTTAAAAAGGGGACAGCTAAAATCAATTTAATTATCACGTATTAAAATAATCATTTTTATAACACGAAAATATTTTTGTTTATATTTACAAAATGCACACATTAAAATGTCATACAATTTTTGACAGCAAATATTTAGTGACATCTAGTGTGGCATTATGTGAATGTTTCTTACGCTTTCGGAGTTTTCCGAAAGATGGTAGCTCTTGCGGTTTAAGAAAATATGACATTTAAACATGACCTATTACAAAGCGAGAGAGTCTAATGTCGAGTTCTTTCAGACTAAAAAAACTGATCTCGAGCAAAAAAACTAAACTAAATCATTTTCTACTACGGCGAGTTCCGTTTTGTTTGTGCAAGATCAGTTTTTTTAACCAAAAAAAATAAAAGGTACGAAAACAAAACGTTTTTATTTTCTTTAGTATAGACTGAGCTGAACAGCAACTCATGATGATTGTTGTTCTGGTTTCTGTACGACGTTATGTCCGAGGGTGAGGAAATTTTATTTCAGTATTTAGAGAAAATGAAAAAAGCAAGATAGAGATGGTTTATTTTTACTTTCCTGGTTGTGCGATTACGGCATGCGAAATGCGTAAACCTTTTTTACTTTTTTTATATTCAATTTTTATTGTTTTTTTTATCGATTACTAGAAATAGATAACTGAATTAAAATATTATTAGTAATTGTTACTGAAAAACTCTAATCTTCTAAAAAAGTAAAAAAATCATAATAATGCATTTAGATAAATTAAAAAAATCGTGAGCCTCATCCACACAAGCTCGCGGAGGAAGTGGAACTTCTTTAGTCGTAGATGTTATTTGTTTATTTGATTTTTTTGTCAAATTTCAAATTTATGAAACAATTTCCTAAGAATTACCGAAATGCACTGAGTAAATAATATGCAAAAATCGATAATTGGCCATATTCCAGAACTTTATATAGAAATCATTTTAGAATTACGTTTCGATCGTATATGCTGGATTTCATCAAAATCGGATAAGAAATTACCAAGTTCCGGAAACGTCAATTTGGTAGTGTCTTAAAATTTTTAATATCAAAAAATATAAAAAAAATATAAATTAATATAATTATAATTATAATCACGTCGATTATACAACTTGCCGGATTTATTGCGGCGGGAGTGCATTCGATCCGCATTCGATCCGCATTTAAAATTATTTCTATTATTGAAACCGACGGAAAACTGCGTTATCGATTCGCAGTAAATCTGCAATTTCAACAGCTGTCAAAATACTAACATTAAAATTAAGTGTTTTTTCGAATTTAAATTGTTTTCAATTCAATAAATAATTTAATTTAAAGTGAGACTTTTAATTAATTATGGACACAATAAATCTTTTTTTATATTCGAACGAAGAAGAAGAATCATCGAATAGAAAAGAGTATAGAAAAGCAGTTCGTAATTTGTGCCAAAACATATTCCAATTATCAAACACACAGTGAGTGGAATGAAAATGATTCTGGATTTGTGATTTAGATTAAAACGTTAATTTATTTTTTAGATTTATTAAAAACTTTAGGCTAAATAAAGCTGCGTTCAAATATGTGTTAGCAGAATTAAAAACCAAATTACCATTAGTGGTAAAGTCATCGTCTCTCACGCCAGAATTTAAGCTTGCGGCAACATTACGATTTTTAGCTGAAGGCGGCTACCAGAATGGTGTTAGCCAGGATTTTTTTATAGGGATGGCACAACCAACGGTTTCTTGGTGTTAAATGAAGTTCTAGGAATTTTAGAATAGATTTTATGTCCAAAATGGATAAATCTTCAAATGACCGAGGCCGAGAATACGGAAGCTAGACACTACTTTCTCGAAAATCAAAAATTCCTGGTATTGTTATGTGTATAGATGGGACCCACATAAAAATTGCAAAGCCATCAGGAGATAATGCCCATCTTTTTTATAATCGGAAAGGATTTTTTAGTCTGAATACGATGATAGTAAGAATGGAATGATGTTTCTTCTTCTATAAATAAATATTTTTTTTTCGAAGATTTGTGACCACAAACAAAGAATAAGATGTGTAGATGCTACGTATCCAGGAGCGAGTCACGACTCTTTCATTTGGGGAAACAGCGACTCTTCAAATTATTTTAGATCATTATACAGCAATGGAGATAGGAGCCAAAGATTACTTGGTAAGATTACACTCTTACGTTATAAATTGATTTTTTGATCCAATGGTATGATTTATTCTTAAAAGGCGATGCTGGTTATCCCCTGTCGCCCTGGCTTATTACGCCTTTTAGAAGTGCTGGAGTTAAGACGCAAAAAAGCAGATTCAACAAGAGCCATAGTTCCGGCCGCAACATAATCGAGCGCACAATAGGCGTATGGAAGAATTGGTGTAGATGTCTACTTGGAGTGGCCCGCCACTTACACTATTCTCCAGAAAAAGCCGTTAAAATCATTAATGTTGCAGCAGCACTACACAACGTCCGAATTCACTTTAACGTGCCAGAACATGAAGACCCACCACTCCAAGAGGAGAATGAAATAGACGATACCGTGGATGAAACGAATTCTCCAGAAGATCAAAATTATTCTTCAGAAGCAAATGAGTTCAGGAACCAAGTTTTGTTAAACTTTTAATAATTAAAATAAACAATTACCTTTTTTTTGTTGAAATTCAATTGATTTATTTTTATTAACTAAACAAGAGCCTTCTTGAATACTTCAGAAAATATTTAGGTCCGATTGTATGAACGCGGATAGAAGATTAATCGGCGGATTAATCGTCGCTTGGATTGTATGAACGACAATAAATACGAAAATTAATCCAAGGATTCTTTTCTATCCACTGTTTTTATCTTCTCTTTTTGTTGTCTAATGGTGGATTCAGCGAGAAAAATTTGCTAGCTCGTGATCACGAATTATTGAAATTTCGTCATCTTTTTTACCCCCTCCAATTTTTTGTTTACTTTTTCTTATGGTTGCTTTTGTAAAAAAGTAAACAAAAAATTGGAGGGGGTAAAAAAGATGACGAAATTTCAATAATTCGTGATCACGAGCTAGCAAATTTTTCTCGCTGAATCCACCATAAAACAGTGGATAGAAAATGTTTTTTTTTTGACATAATTTTAATTTTATTTGTTTGGTTCGGCGGAACATTTTGATTGTTGTTGCGTTTATTGAAAAAAAAAATCGGAATGGAATCAAAAAAACGTAAAATTTCAAATGCCCAACTCGAATTTTTTTTTCTATTGTAGAAAAACATAAAAAAATACTTTCCTGTACAATAAGTACATACATAAGAATGTAAATAAACAATAAATTAAATTTGAAACGTCAAAAAAGTGTTGACACTCCAAAATAAACTGCAATAAAAACTGCAATAAACAGAGGCTGGAATTTTTTTTATCCGTGTTTATAAAATCGACGAAAAAAAAAAATCGTCGGTTGAAGATTAATCTGTATCTCCGGATTTTTTTTAATCTATCCGTATTCACACAATCGGGCCTTAGCCTTCTTGGCTATTATCACAATTTTTTTCTTAAAATTATTGAACAAGTGTATACAGCCTAATATAGTATATAACAAAGTACTACTAATATAGTAGGTACAATAAAAATTAAACAGTCTTCTTGGTTAATCACATACTATAAGCCTCCTTGGCCATTAACAACTATAATCTACATTTATAAATTTAATTCTGTTTTGTTTAATTCAATTTCGAGAAGTTGCATTTTCATTTTATTTTTTTCTAGAGCAATACGTTCCATTTTTTCGTTGTGTCTTTTATCTTCTGCCAGTCGCTGTTGCAAAATTTCATTGCTTGTTTTTTGACGATCAGCAAGTCTATCGATTGCTCTATATATTTTTTTTTGATTAGATATAATTTCTGCAGATCGCTCATTTTGCGTTTTAATAAATGACTCAATATTATCGCATAATTTTTGTTGGATATTAATTTGTTTTTCCAACAGCTTTAAAGATTTTGGCCCTTTGGACCGTGGAACTTCTGCTTGATTTGGATTTTCATTTGGGAGAGGTAATTCGAGATTGTCTTCGGATAATTCGGACAACGGTATTTCTACAGAAGCACTCAAATGTTCCAAATTCGGTATCGATGTGTTCCAGTTTCCACTGCTGGTGTCGTTGTAGGTTCGCTTACGTGGAACTCCAAACTTCTGCGTGTTAGCCACTCCATCGACACTATCCCTCAAACAAACTAGCTGGATAACCTCCTCCTCTAAAGACGTGAACACAAATTGTGTGTTTTTACCGCCACCAGTACCGGTAAGCTTACGTTTGTTATGCGCCAATTTTTTTCTTAGTGATGATTTATGATCACTCCATACCTAAGTTTATAACATGAATATTAGCATTTAACCGAACCTAACAAAATCATTTAACCAACCTTTTTCCACTCGGCAGTTTCTTTTATGGGAGGCCCTAACGTATTTAATTCATCTCTCAGGTTTTGCCAAAATTCTTGAACTTCTTCAACACTTGATTTTGTCAAATTCCTAGCTATGTCTGGGTGCTGCTTCATCACTCCCACCATTTTTGAGCAAAAAAAAAAATTGAGAAAATTGAGCACGGTTTGTTGTACGTTTCCTAATCAAAATATTTTTATTTTTGTAATTATAAACAAAATCATTCTGTAATTTAATTATAATAAATTTTTCTGTAATTCACAACTTACGTTTTGTTAGTGTTATTTTCCATTATAAAATAAAACGTCTACCACTACACAGTTTGAAATCCGCATTAAATTTGATGCGTATTTACAATGACAGTTTTGCTATGGAGTGTGATTCACCTGCGAATTCAATAATACCAATTTTGCACACTGCATTACCGTCATTCGTTCACTTTTCATTCGACGTATTCAATAATACGTCAAACGTTAAATCCGAATAAAATTCCCTCCGCGGTCAATCCGGCGAGTTGTATAATCGGGGTGAATAAAAATATAATATAATTAAATCATGGAGTGCGTGAATTTAGACGATTATTATATTTTATCTTGAAAAAACAAATCAAGAGTGTCATGACTCATGACATTTCTATACGGCAAAACCAGTATATTATACACACCAATAAAAACATAAAAATCGTCAATTTTGTTTGAAACGTCATGTTGTTCTATTTGGTACATAAAATTCAAGTTAATTTGAAATGGCAAAAATAAATCGACAATAAGCGTCTTCCATTGGCGAAAGCAAACTACTCGCAAGTACTTGTATCTACTCACAACTACCCATGCTCATACGATGGTGTAGAAAACATAAGTAGTTACGCATAAAATTTGCGCTAGTGGATTTTAGTTGCGAAAATTCCAACAGATGGCATCTAGACCTTTTTCGATATTTTTCGAGAGTTTTTTACTACGTTCGAGTTTTTTTATTTTTTGATGATGTAAAATGTCGAAATTAATACAAAATTATTTTGTTGGTGATGATACATTTTTAAGGAAAACGTGTTTAAATATCAATGCGGTAAATATCAATGCTTTCCTTTTAGTACATGTCCATTTATTTTTGTCATATTTTGAATCTAATTTTAAATATCGCCATTACTATAATAAACAACTTTACAAAAGACAAAACAAACAACTAAACAGAAGGCTGTGTTTTACTTGTGTTACTCAATTTCTCCTTCCATTGGGTATCTACTCGCAAGTACTTCGAAGTAGCAAATTTTGCCCATTGGAAGACAGCTATTATTATACATTATAATGGGCTAGATACTCGATACTCAGATAAGCAGTTATTTTTTGCGTATTTGCTAGAAATATTATACACGATAATTTAGCAACCCAATTTGTTTCTGAATTTCAGAAAATGGGATACTTTAACGCATTTTAACGTTTGTGCTGAATACAAAAATATATTTTACTTTGCTAAAATAATCGAGTAGTTTACGCAAGCAAATTTTCGATTAGCAAATCCGCCATATTTACAGAGAAGCAAATTGCTAGGGTATCGAGTATCTAGCCCAATATTTTACTTGTTTTCTGTATTAAAATTGTTTAAGCAAGCGGTAAGGGTCGCTGCACGAGTATGGATATAAATCCGCACAATCTGAATCCGAACGAAGTTAGTAACATATTTGACCTTTTGCTAAATAAATTCCCGTAAATTCGTCTATTTTACTTATCAACTTCTCTTTGCTTTTATGATAGTTTCAATAATAACAAATTTTTTTAAAAATCGAAAAGTCAGAAATAAGCAAACAAAAAAAAAATTGGGGAAAAAATAGCTCGTAATATATATTTTTTGGTATGGTTATGTTGGTTTTCTGCGGATATTTTGCTTAAAAATGTTGAAATAATTTTAACTCGAGAGGAGAAATAGGGGAATATTTTTTTCGGAAAAATGACAATATTTGGGTGATTTCATTGGATGAATGTCCGGATTCAGATTGTACGAATTTATATCCATACTCGTGCAGCGACCTTAAATGTACTAAATGCTACTCTGATTTTGCGTTACACTTTTCATTTCAAAAATTTCAAACATATTATAAGTACACTATGCGAAATAGCTATATGGGACAAAGTAATTTGTACTGTTTTCTTCAAAAGCATTTCGCTGATTTTATTTTACTATGTATGGAACAATTTGTCAATGCTTACTCAACAAACTGAAGTTCAAATTTTCGTTCGTCCCTTTCTCGTTATACCGTTATGTTGATTTAATGTTTTTAACAACCGCCAGTTGAAGGAAATAGCTATATGGGACAAGTGCGGTTTTTGATAATAAAACCGTTTTGTTGTTAATTTTAATATTGCTCTTATTGTTATTATTTTATCTCTAATTAAAAAAAGAAAAAAAAATGATTGTCTACATTAAAAAAATTAATTTTTTATGACTCAATAGCAATTTTTAAAGAATTATGCCACGAGGAACGCAACTTTCGACCGATGAATGGGCAAGGAACTTGTGCTATAGCAAATCTGGCGTTACCATTCGTCAGATAGCCACAAAACTACATAGAAATTTTAAAATACCATCAACAACTTTTAAAAAAATCCCCAAACATTCGTCACAGTAATTGGACCAGGACCAGAGTCTAAAGTTGTCCCAAATAAAGCGTGACTTGTGTCTAGACGTCTTTAAACGAAGGATACAACAGATTTTAAAAGAAAATATTAATCTGAAATATCAGAAGCGAGTGCGTAAACCTAAACTTCTGTTACGCCATAAATTGGTGAGAATGGAATTTGCTAAGAAATTTAAATTTTGGGATGAAGAGTGGCAATCAATAAATTTTCGGATGAAAAAACATTTAATTTTGATGAACCAAATGAATGCCAGAATTATCTGCGAGATTTTCGTGAGTCACCTCAAACACGTCATTCCCGCAAATTTCAAAGAGGGTTACTTATGACATGGGGTGGTTTCTGCTATCAGAGCAAGACCCCAATTTGTATTGTTTTCCATAAAATCAATGCGGGGAAGTATGTGCAGTTAATAGACGACGCTTTAATAAATTTTGGGGGGGAAATGTACGGTGAAAGTTGGACATTTCAGCAGGATAATGCGCATATTCATGCTGTGAAGTGCACCAAGAATTTTTTTCAATCACTAAATATACCAGTATTGCAGTGGCCTGCTACTAGTCCGGACTTAAATCCAATGAAAAATCTCTGGAGCATTCTTAGCAAGGGAGGAATGGGCATAAATTGACGTTTCTGTTTTCCAAACGTTAATAAACTCATGCCACGTTGATTGATGGATGTTATTAATAACAATGGAAGTCATAGAAACTACTAAAATGCACTTATTGTTACTATTTTTTTATTAATGAATAAAATAAATGCATTTTAAGTTTTGTCCCATATAGTTATTTCCTTCGACCATTGAGAATAAACTGCTATAAATAGCGATGTAGGCACAATGAAAACTAACCGAACTAAAATCTGTACGCCCTCTGCATTGGCAAATATTCTGATGCAAATGAAAATAAAATAAGAGGTTGCTTATTTAAAAAAAAAACAAAAAAAAAACTTGTCCCATATAGCTATTTCGCGCAGTGTACGTCGCTAAAAAAAATTCACTTCAAAAAATTAATTTTGACAATTCATTTTCTAGTAATCGATCGACCGTATACAAAAAAAGTATTACGCATTTCTTATGTCGTAATCGCACAATCATTAAAGTACAGTAATAACCTCATACAACGCGCCCTCTTACAACGCTGTTTCGTTATTCTTATTACGCTCTTTTTTAAAATCATAAAAAAAAATCATAAAAAAGAATAGTAAAAAACAAAAAATTTGGGTTTTTTTATCTATTTTTATTTATGTCCGTTTTTGTTAAATATTTCGGGGATTTACATATTTACATACTTGTACCTATGTGGAGTTCGATGATCTAGTTAGCGAGGACGTAGAAGAAATCATAAATTTGGACGACGCAGGCTTTTCAAATGATGATTTAATCGAAATCGGAAAAGAATCATACCAAACCCTAAAAAGTGAAGATGACGAAAGTGTCACCCAAAGAAATTTTGCAAGAAAATTTAGAAATAATTTCCCAAGCTTTAAATGTTCTAGCCGACAATGATCCTGATTTTAATGCGCTGGTTTTATCCAGAGAGGTGTTGCAAATGGTCTTACGCCGTACACTGAACTTTTAAACGAGAAACGATTGAATCAACGGCAGTCTATATTGGATCGATTTTTCTCAAAGACTTGAATTTAATGAGTTTTATCATCGTATTATTTTTAAGTTTTTGGATGTTTTATTAAAAAATGAATTAAAAGCACTAAAAAATGATATTTATTTACCACAAAAGTAGCGTAACCCCTACATTTCAATGTATTTCTTGCCTCTTATAGCGCTGTTTCCTATTACGCTCAATTTACAGGAACGCATCTAGAGCGTTGTACGAGGTATTACTGTACTAAAATAAACCATCTCGCTTTTTTATTTGCTGTGTATGTATATGCTGAAATAAAATTTCCCTTCCATCGGATATAAAATCGTACAGGAACAGAAACTCATTATGAATTGCAACACAATAGTGGCTTTCCAATCGACCACCGCAAGTACTTATAAGCACTTATGGTTCATGTCTTTGCTAAATTAACTGCTCGCAAGTGTTCTACCTAATTTTTCATGAGCAGCTACAAGCAATTACGTCAACATTCTCCGCTAGGTGATATTTAATAATAATTTGCAACAATAACGCTAAAATTTATTTTTTAAATATTTATTTTATTATTCTATTACCATACATTTAAAAAATTAAACCACAATCGCATTATTTTTTTGTATTATGCGAATTAAAAATTTAGAGGTTATGTTTTGCTCATGTCATATTTTATTGTGTGTTCCAATCGACATTTAGCCGAGACATATTTTTCACACTTATAAGTACTTGCGGTGGTCGATTGGAAAGCCACTAATAGTAAAGCAAATATAAGCGTATTTTGTTGAGAAAAATTTAATTCGAATTATTTTGGAATTATTTTTTTTTAAGAAAATAGGCCACGATTTATTTTCTCGATTTAATTTTTGTATGCTATGTTGGTACTTCTCCTGTTTTTCATTCAAATGGTTAAGTATTTTTTTTGTTCCGAGCTCGAATTAAATAACTCAAATTTTTAATTCGAATTATTTAACTCCTGTCACGTGCAATTGTTGTTGTAAATTTCTCAACATGTAAACAAAATCATTTTGTTTTCTTATGTGATTTTCCAGTTGACACATAAAAAACATACACGGGGCGAAAACAGCTGACAGCAGCTATCATTCGTCGCTCAGTCAAATTTTTCGGGGGCGATTACTAACACGATTACATTTATAAAATGTCATTCATACGTCAAATAAAAGTCAAAACAAAATTTAAGGGAAAATATATTTATAAAATATTAAAATAATTAATTCATAATTTTATTGTTTTAAGAAAAAATATTTGCTATGCGAAGAGAGAAATGTCAAAAACTGTCATCAACTGGAAAACCACATTAGGACTACTTTTTGTTTTGGTTCAAAATTAAAAATATTACGAATGTGGCTAACAAAGAATGTATAAAACCCTTTTTGTAGCTTTTTGCTTTTTTTATTGACGATATCGAGAAAATTGTTTGTTTACGTATATTTGGTTTGGCTTTCTATTAACGAAACCAAATGAATGTCGTCGGTTACAACAGCGATAGAGATAAAAACATGCATTCCTTCTGTTAGAAGAAAGGAAAAATGGCTCAAGGCGAGCGTGAGGACCAAAAATTTGACTCGATTTCACCCGCTTCGCTTATTTTTGATACTTATGTACCATGAGGATACAATAAAAATATTGGTACTTGTTTTTTAATTGACCCGAATTATTTTTGGCGTTATTTTACTTTACGTATACATCGAGAAAATCAAGGAGTACATATTTTGAAAATGTTTGAATGTAGGATTGTGTATCTATAGTTTTTAGAAGGGGAAAGCCAATTTTCCCCGGAAAATTACCTCATTTTGCGGGAAAATTTTCACTTTTTATATTTTTAATTTTTCAAAATTAGGTAAAATGTAAATTTTTAGATAATTTTTGACGTTAGAATTATGTATTAATTAATAATAATTGCTTCGTCAACCTGGCAGACACAGATCAAAGAGTTTTTTTCGCCCTTATCGCTTCTTCTGATAGTACCACAAACGTTAAAGCGACTTTTGTAAATATAACAATTTTTTTAATGTAATTTTAATTCGTTGTATACCTTAGAGCAGTGATAGCAAATACGTGGCACGCGTGCCAAACTTGGCACGTTTAGAAATTTGTCCGGTACGCCAAAAAAAATTTGAGTTTTCAAAAATCGATCTTTTTTGCAGTTATGTTTACAAAAAAAATGGGAAAGATATTTTTAGAGTTTTGATAAAGTCCAAATATGAAATGATGGGAAATAGGAAGTCATGAAATCAATTGCGGCATATTATAACTACCTTTACGAATACCAAATATTTTCGATAAAAACGGAAAGCTCGAAAGAAAACTATTAGCCCCTGACATATCATGACATTTCTAGCTATATTGGTTCTCGGTAATTTAGTTTTTGGAACAGGAATAAGTCGCATGCCATAGCAGGCGAGTACGGAAGCTGAAACATCATAACGGTTGCGTTTTTGACCAAAAATTTACGAACAAGCAGAGAAGTATATCTTCAAGGTAATACTCCTTATTGTTACTGCTTGGTAGGAAGAACTCTTGGTATACTATGCCATTGAAATCGAGCCTGTTGAGCAGAACCTTCATATTCTTTCGAACATGACGAACGTTTTGCGGTCTTGCCTCTTCAGGAAGCTTCTATTAGAACCATTAGGCTATAGTTTCGATGTCATATTCGTACACTCCTGTTTTATCACCAGTAAAGACCCGTTCGACCAGTTCTGGATCGTACGTACATACATTTTAACCATAAATCAAAAAATTAGATTTGTCAAAGAGAATTTATTTTTTCAATACATAACCAATCCAGGCCTTTTCTACAGTTCCAGCATCACATGGAACACGGACGCTCATCAATAGATTTTAGTGAAATTTTATATCTACGATATTCAGCTGATTCTGTAAGTGGTTCCTAATATAACATTGAATTATTCACGTTCTGAAGAATTTCCTTGGGTTATATCATTAAGGGTTTGATTTTTTAAATAAAATTAAAGCCAAATCCAAGGAATGTTGCGGAACACATTAATGTTATTATGGCTGGTAGCTTTAGTCAAAAAATTGCTTCTCTAAATGTTTTTTTTATATGAACAACCAATCGAAATAGTTTACTACGTCCCCAGCTCAAAATGGAATTAGGTAGCACTTCTGTGGATTGATTTTAATAAAAATTTACTTCAGAGATTTGAGATGTACAATTGATTCTTTAAGAATTCTTTATCAAGAATTCCTCCGGCCATATCATCTGGAGTTGGATTTCTTATTTAAATATTTGCCGAAATTTAAGAAATATTGCGGAACACTTCCAATGATATCAAACGAAACATTATATTTGTCAAATTTATTTTTACATACTGAGCGAATTCAGACTTTCATCGCAGCCTCCAGCATTAAATGGAGCAAGCATATTTGTAAGCAGATTCTAGTGAAATTTGATATCTGAAATATGTTGTAGATATTATAAATAGTTCCTAATATATAACCTATTATTTCATGGCGTGAAGAATCTTTTTCGGCCTTAAGGTTGAGCTGGGATCAGATTTTTTATATTAAAACTACTAATGATATTATGGCCAATTTTGGTTTCAATACGCCAATCCAAACAATTTTGAAAACATATACATTTGTCGATGTACATATTTTTATTTGTATAACTGGAATTTAATTTTTTAAATAAAAAAATTTAAATCATATGGACATTTTTATTTTTCTGGTCCCTCCTGTGAGAATATCTAATCAAAATAGCAGAGAAATTCATGCGAAGAGATGGATTTGGAACTTTAATTTCGTATGAAGACCTAAAATTCAGAATCGTTATACTTCATCTACTGGAACTTACTTAGCCATTTACTCGTCTTTTAGGATGTCAATTATCGTATTACCGAATTTAGCGTGCCCAATACCTGAACTAACAGATTTTTCTTCGATAAATCGTTGCAAGTTTCTATTTTACAGACGAATATTATAAAAATAATTAGGAACCAAACGGCCAAAGAAAATTGTCTGAGGTTTAGATATTGGATCTAACTCCGAGGTAATAAAATGCGTCTTAAGTTATTTTATTCGTCTCTCCCGTAGAAATTTAAGTTGGAAGACAAAAATATAAATCTGGCGTATTATGGCTCGATTCTGACTGATCCTTAAATTACAAATAAAGAAAATTATTTTACGGAATTAGCTTGCACACAAAAAAACAACAATTGTTTAAAGAAATAATTTTATTGGCACACCAATAACCAACTATTTGCGAACACTGCCTTAGAGGATAGGGGTACCGCCCCCAAACTCCCACTTTACCGGAATTTATAAATTCTTCCTGTTTCAAATTTTATTTGTAATTTTAAACTAAGTAAAAAAAAAAATTTTAAAAATTGCAAAATTTTGCCGGAAAAATTACTTGTAATGTCGAAAAACTGTTGAGATACAATCCTAATATCAAAATATTTATAAAAATTGCACATTTTGACGTCTTTTGAATTAAATGATACACAATTTGGAAATTTGGCTTCCCCCTCCTAAAAGCTGTAGATACACAATCCTAAATTTAAAAATTTTCAAAATATATCTGATTTTTTTGATGTATACGTAAAGTAAAATAACGCCCAAAATAATTCGGGTGAATTAAAAAACAAGTACCAAAATATTTGGAATGGGTACGAAGGGCCAAATTTCAAAGGGCCGAATGGGTCGAAGGGCCGAATTTTTTTGTTTATTGTTGTTTGGTTTTTAGAAATTTAGGGCTGATTATTTTTTTTTTTCAGGCCATTTTAAATTCGATAGAGTGAAGGAAAATTCTATTTAGACGAATAAAATAATTTCATTGTGATTTACTGATGTAAATTAGTGAATATTAAAAATTCGGCCCTTCGACCCATTCGGCCCTTCGACCCTTTTCGGCCCTCCGACATTCGGCCCTTTGATATCATTCCAAATATTTGATATAGGGCCGAAAGGCCGAATGTCGGAAGGCCGAACGTCGAAAGGCCGAATGTGTGAAAGGCGGAATGTGTCGAAAGGCCGAATATCGAAAAGCTAAATGTCAAAAAGTCTATTGTGTCGAAAGGCCGAATGTCGAAAGGCCGGCCATCTTTTTATGAATGAAAATTTTCAAAATTTTTATTTTTATGAAAACCAAAATTTATATTTTTATCAAAATTTTTGTATAAAAATGTTTAATAGTAAATCGCCTTAAATATTAAAATATTGCGTTTTTTTTTGTCATTTGCTATAATTGAAAATTAATTAATTATAATAAAAAAAGAAAAAGAAAAAATTTTTTTTGAGTTGGCTACATTATCTAGAAAAATATAACACAGAAACTGAAAATCCCGAAAAACAATCCAGGGAAAAAAATCCAGAAAGGAAAAATTTAGAAAAACAAAAATCCAGAAAACTAAAATCCAGAAACACAATTATCAAAGTGCGGACCAAATTAAAATTAAAATTTATAAAATGTCTATCGAATTTGACTTTTTCCGTAAAGTTCTTAACCCTCGTCCGACGGCAGAACTTTACAACGTTAACAGACTCTCTGTATGTATTCCTTCCTGAAAGCATTCCTCCCTTTATGCATTTCTATTTGATATAGACTAAACATTTAGAAATCTTACGAAAATTCCATACTCTAAGGCTTGTACAAAAAAAGTTACTGCAATTTAAAAATCGCGAAAAGGTACAATTGTACCTATACCGCCTGACGAGGGTTAATATTTATGATAATTGAAATTGCTTCGTCAACCTTGCAGACACAGATCAAAGGAATCGTATCGCTCATATCGTTTCTACTGAGAATGCTACCACAAATGTTTCAAGTTATTTTGTGGTTAGCTTAATTCGTTGGGTTAGTATGGCATCGACGAATGTATTGGAGCGAATTGCGGATTTAATGCTTCGTCTACCTTACTGACACAGATGCGCGCATATCGCTTCTACTGATAGTTCTACCACAAATGTTCAAGTTATTTTGTAGTTGATTTAATTCGTTGGGCATCGACGAATGTATTGGAGCGAATTGCAGATTTAATGCTTCGTAAATGCTTCGTCAACCTTGCAGACACAGATCAAAGGAATTGTGTTGCTCGTTTCGCTTCTACTGATAGATGTACCACAAATGTGTGTCGGCCTTTTGACCCATTCGGCTTTTCGACATTCGGCCTTTCGACATTCGGTCTCTCGCCGCATTCGGCCATTTGACATTCGGCCTTCCGACCCATTCGGCTTTTCGGCGTTCGGTCTTTCGACATTCGACCTTCCGAAATTTGCACTTTTAACATCGTACGAAATATTTGATGGCACTCTATAGCAAAATGTATATTATGTGTATATACAAAATTCTCAATCCTCATTTTGCGACCAAAATTGTTGTCTAGATGTTTTTTTCAGAGTTTCGAACCGAACCCATACCTCGAGAACGCTCCGGATCAAACATCTTGAATAATTGTTTCGAACCCGAACCCAACATTTCGCGGGTTCAATTCAACCGGGTTCCGAATTGATTTTGAACGAAGCGGGAAACAAGAATTTGCTGTAATGAATCCTTCTCACGGGTCCACAAGGAGAAAATTCATTTTTATACGATGCTGCGCAAGTTGTGTTAGCAGTTTCTGCAACGAAAACCAGTGTGGAATGGGCATTTTCGGCTTTAAACCTACTAACTTTAAACCTAGTACACCTTAGAGAAGAATCATTAAGAGATGTCCTATTCGTCAAATTAAACGAAATTTTATTAATGAAATATTTGTGAATTTTTTTTTTTATAACCCGACTCGAACCCAATTATTTTCTTGCTTTGAACCTGAACCCGAACCCAAAATTGTGCGGGTTCGAAACCCTGTTTTTTTTTTATTTTGTCGGAGAAATTAGAGTGATAAAAGCATTTTTATTTTGATTTGATTAACTGTTTCTTATTTATTAAGGGTTAATTTGGTTTTTGTGTATTAGCTATGGTTGGGGAATAAATTTGCTTGGCACTATGGCCAAAAAACAGTGGTTACTACAAGGTCCAGCGTGTCAACATCAGAAAAAGACCTTTTGAGGTTAAGATATTTTTTTTTTTTCATTTGCAAAAATCTATTTAACGGCGTTTATCGGATCTTGGATGCAAATTTAAATACGACACGATATGTTAAATGTACCAGCACGAACTTGTAATGATTCTGCTACATGCAAACTAGGATCACATATTTTTTTACACATTCTTTGAAATTTAAATTTAGTATCGTTGCGGATATTTATGATCTGCATATTACTGATCACCGTATGACATCGATGAGTTTTGTACCGTCGAACATTTTTACCAATAATCATTTACTGCCAAAATTGAAACATTTTGTCTACTCTATAAATTATGCAAATTTATTTGTTGAGTTGAATGAGGAATGCTGGCTCAATGTCTATTCCGAAACTAATGTATCTAGAGCGTATGATTATTTTATTGCGCGGTTAAAATAATGTATTGATAATAATACTTCCAGGCACGTAGTAAAAGCTAAGGACAAAAGGATTAAGCCTTGGATTTCGGCGGCAATTCTACTAAAAAAATGTTAAGTTGAAAAATGGTTTATCTAAAAAATTATTTAAAAATCCCAGAGATTCTAACTTGTTATTGAAGTTCAAAGTATTAAATAAATAGCCTTAACATGAAACATATGTTGAGAAAGAAAAATACTATAAACATAAATTCAACAATACAAACGGCAATATTAAAGATAGCTGGGAAAAGAAAGATTAGATTGAGGAACTCATATTATAAATAAGATAAAGTGATAAACTTGCTAAATTCGAAATATTTAACAATAATTTCGTAAATTCTGTCCTTAATTTAAAGCAAACTACCAACTCAAATAATCAAATTTATTCTGATCTTGTATTTAATAAGTCTGAAGTAAAATCTTACGTTTTCTGGGAAACAGATTCATTGAAAATTCTAAACATAATATCTGGTCTAAAGCTAACTGGGTCGACAGGTAATGATTTGATTAGTCATTTCTTAGTTAGAAAAATGTCACTCTATACAAGGTGAGGAAAAGTATGGAAACCCTTAAAAATCTCGCGGAGTTCGGTCGAGAAAAAATGAGCGAGGTTTATTCTTAGGTAATTTTCAACAAGGAATTTAATGTTGAGCTTGGTTGTAACCTTGACCTTCATCTTCAAGGTCATTTTCAGGTCAAGGTCATTTTTTTAAATTAAAACCCCTATTTTTGATGACAGAATCGAAAAGAGCGATCAATTTTACGTCCGAGTATGTATTTTCCATGACCTCCGAATATCATCTGAAGGAATTTACATTATATTTACAAAGTATGGAAACGCCTAGTAATCTCGCGGAGTATGTCAAAAAAGAAAAGCAAAGTTCAGTCTTAAGTAATTTTCAACAAGGAATTTAATAGTCAGCTCGGTTGTCACCTTGACTAAGGTCATTTTGAGGTCAACGTAATTTTTTTATAGGGAAACCCCGTTTTTGATATCGGATTCGAAAAGAGCCCTGAATTGTGCGTCCGAATATGTATTTTCCATGATCTCCCAAGGTCACCTGCTGAAATATAGTTTAATTATAAAGCTTATGATTTGCTATGAAATTAACAAAAAAATAAACATCATAAATATCAGAACATTGTAATAATGCTTGTGTTGCTATGAAAATTATAAAAAAAATATAAAAATATAAATTTTAAAAATAAAAAATTAATTTTTTTAATTTTTTTTTTTTTTTTTAATTTTCATAGCAAATAGAACGTACAATTGATCGCTCACAACAAAATATTCGAACGTACAATTGATCGCTCTTTTCGAATCAGATGTCAGAAACAGCAGTTTCCCTAAAAAAAAAACCTTGACCTTAATATGACCTTGAATATTAACCTCTAGGTCACAACCAAGCTCACCATTAAATTCCTTGTTGAAAATTACTTAAGACTGAACCTTGCTTAGTTTTTTTTGACATACTCCCCGAGATTTCTAGGCGTTTCCATACTATGTAAATGTGTACAATGTAAATTCCTTCAGAAGATCTTGACAGGTTATGGAAAATACTTACTCACACGTAAAATTGAGCGCTATTCTCGATTCTGTCATCAAAAATAGGGGTTCTAATTTAAAAAAATGACCTTGACCTCCAAATGACCTTGAAGATGAAAATCAAGGTCACAACCAAGCTCACCATTAAATTCCTTGTTGAAAATTACCTAAGAATAAACCTTGCTCATTAGTTTTTGACCGAACTCCGGGGAGATTTTTAGGGGTTTCCATACTTTTTCCTCACCCTATATAGTGAATGTATTTACATATATTGTAAATTGCAGTTTTTCATCTGGTATGTTTCCTCTTAAATTAAAGCTGAGGTTATTCAATATTCAAAAAAGGTGATAAAAAAAACATTATAAATTATTATCATTGCTCTCTGTATTTGGTAAAATTATTGAGAAGCTAGCACATTCCAAAATCAGCAGTTTCTTGAATAAAACTAAATTTGTATATACCAGTATGCATTTAGAAAATCTAGAAGTACGGAAAATGCTTTATTGGAATTTACAAATGTTCTGTATAAGGCCTTGAACAAAGAAATTCGATTGGTGATATTTTTGTAGATTTAACGAAAGCATTTGATATGTTAAACCATGATATTTTACTGCAAAAACATTTCTATGCTTGTTTTCGTGGTGTTACATTGTAGTGGGTTCAATCATATTTATCTGGCCGGTCACAGGTTGTTAAAATCTATGGTGCTTTGAGTCAAGGCATCAACATTAATGATAGTGTACTCACTGCATATTTTTAATTTATTTAAATTCTATTTTCCAAATAAATTTTAACTCTAGGTTGATAGCTTACGCTGACGATCTTATTCTTGGGTTTCTATATAATGCATATTATTTCATAAATATGAAGTCGGATTTATGCTTAGTAAAGAAATGGTGACAATGGTACTGTCATTGATCCGGACATTGTTTATCATGATGCTCATTGTGACCAAGTTGGTTGTATTGATACTTGTTTTAAAATTGAATTCGTTAAATCTTTTAAATATCTCGGCCTATCCATTGATAAAACGATGCTATGGAAGGACCATATTGAATCTCTTCACAAGCAAACTGGCTTTAGTGATCAGTAAAATGAACACCTTACGGCTGATATGTCCTGTAGCAGTTTTAAAAAATATTTATTTTGCTATTGTAGATTCGAAATTATCATATGGACTAGTATGCTGGAGTGGGACCTACTATACTACAATTCATAGCGCAAAAGCATATTATAAGAGTTATTCATAATGTTCCTCGTTTATCTTCATCATGGCCTTTATTTCAGGAGTCGCAGATATTTCCATTAAGACATTTATATATGTATGTTCAAAACTATGAAGACTTTTTTCTATATAAAGGTTAATTAGTTAAATGTCAGTATGTACTGGTTATAATTTGAGAAATGATCAGTTTCTGATTTAATGCATTTTCAAGTGTAGCAAATTTTTATCAAGTACCTTTATAATATTTTCCTAGTTTTTGTTTTACTTATTAATTTATTACTACTCAATACTGGATTGTAACTATCCACGGATTGTATTTTTTTAAATAAATAAATAAGAAATGCCTCTGCGTTTGTTCCTTTATTACATATATCAAGATAAACATTACAAAATATTAAGATCAATTTACTATGGTTACGACTATTTTGAAACGAAGCAAAAACTACGATTTGTTTGTGAGCTATAGAAATGGAAAATTAATTAATGATTTTATAATACCTTAAACCACCTGATGCAAATTAGTTATCCAAACATGTGGCAACTGCTACAAGTATTGGAAAAGGAAGTAACGCGTGAGAAAAAACACATAATAAATGAAATATTTAATAATGTACATATTAATAGCTTCACCCATTGAAATCGAAATATGTATTATTGATTTAGCGGATTATTTTTGAAAGGAAAAAATTACGCATGAAATTCAACTTGAACTAGTACAGGAATAAGTTATAAAAAATATTAATGTATTATGAATCAATGAGTAATCATTCATCGTACCTATTCTGAAATAAATTGACCAAAGGGTCAAGGCAGCTTTACGCATACAAATTTGGGCACGATAAATTTCAACTTTAGGTACATATATCGAAAAATTTATTCAATTAAAATACAGGTACAATTACTATTAGTCACAACATTACTTACAGCCACAGTAACTTCTGTGGCGATTGCACTTACAGAGTAATTTTTATTTGCCTGATTACATCGCGAAAAATGTTAAAACCCTTGGCATAATTATTTTCGACAAACTCGCATAGATGTAGAGATGAGATCTAGATGTATAATTCTCATCGTATAAACGCTTAATTCGCACATTCACCATTTCTATCTTCAAAAAATTTAATTAAATCCTTAAAAACGTAGAAAGAAGAAGATTCGGATTATTTATTTGCGAAATTAAATCTGGATGGTGATGAACATGGACATACAAATACTTCTTTTTTGAGTTTCGGAACGTTTTGAAATGTTTGATAAAGTATCAGTTTCACTTAAATTTATTCCTGAAGTAAAGCTCTATAATAAAACGAGTATTGTAACAGTGGAGCAAATTTAGTCAATATACATAGTTCATTGACATACTGTCATTCGTAATACAACTAGCTCAATTATTATCGATAATTTTTTACGAGTTAAAACCGCGCTGAAAATTCAACGAGTGCGCAGCACGAGTTGAATTATCTGCGTCGGTTTTAACGAGTAAAAAATTATCGATCATTAATTACAGCACGTGTTGTATTTAGTAAGAGAATACAACTTTCCCGTCAGCGATTGAATCACAATTCATCCATTTGTGTCATGTTGTATGCAAATTATTTGACAAGCTTTTGTTTGCACGGCTTTTCCTTTGATGTGTGTATAAAAAATTCAATCATAATAAAAAAAATTGAAATACAATTATAAATTAGAGATAATTGTTTAGGATTTTCTTGTTGCTATGGTAAAAATTGTAAAACTATCGCGTTGCTATGGTGAAAATTGTAAAACTATCGCGTTGCCGTGGTGAAAATTGTAAAACTACCGCTATAATAACGTGTTGTTGTTTGTATTTTGCATGGCAATCTAAATACTATTGCTGTAATAATCGCTTTTTCGTAAAATTTCCCAAGGCATATTTTGTGAAAGTTGTATTCTCAAGTTTATATCACCTAGCTTACCTAATTCCTTCAAAATGATACGAATGAAGTTTATCTTAAATTACTGATCAATTAAACAACAACAAAAATGTGTATGTATGTTTCAAAAATCATACAGATTGGATAAATTTATTATGAAGGGAAATTCATTCAAATTTAAGATTAAATTTAAAGATTAACCTATTAAAATCGACTCTGTTTGACAATTTAAAAATTTAATCGTAATACCACGTAATACTCCTGAGAGCTCTATTAACTCAGGTAATGTTACACTGGCTTTACCTTGGTAGTAACCTTAGCATCAACCATTGAGTTGCTGCCGTTAAGATCTAAGACCCAAGTAATGCCTGGTAGGTTAAAATCATCCATGATTAAAAACTGCTGACTTGTTAATATTGAGAATTTTGTTTAGGTTATCGAAATCTACTTCATGAGATTCAGTATTTAATTGCCAAAATTAATACCAACTTAAATTTCCTCGGTATAGATTACCCAAGCCGATATCCGATATGAAATCCCTCCTCACTGTAACAAGGCAACCTTCGCCGTCTATCTTGTCCCGAAAAGAAGTCAAATCTCTTTCATATCTATAAAATATTATAACCCAATAAAAATAGTTCCAAGTTATAGATATTGCTATTGAGTTGCGTTCGGGTTAGACAAAGTACATTTAAAACTTGTTGTTTGAAATACTGTAATTTGGTTCTTAGGCCTTTAACATTTTGATAATATACTCCCGATCAACTAAATTGACTTAAACCTCAAAATGCGTATTTTTTTAAAATGGCTTAACCGATTTTCGTAAAACAACTTTTTTTTTTTGACAGCTTAGTATTTTATCTTTACAAGGGCACCTTTATCATTAAAATCTGTACAGTACTTTTCAAATTAAAGCAATCTTAACAAAGTGCGTAGTTTCGGTGAAAACAATTGGCGTGATGCAATCTCCTGTGTATAATATCATGTTGGCCGATATTTGCATCTCATTCGTTGTTTCCTCAAAATCATGGATATCACTCCAGAAAAAACCGCACAAGTTGTTGCATTATTGCAAGAAGGACGAAATCAACGAGAAGTCACTCGTCAACTAAACATTTCATGAAACTGGTACCTTCAATCAGAGACTACATACTAGCCGGTATTGGTGTACATTTGAGAGGGACGCTCGATCTATCGTGCTAACTTCACTGCGAAATCGCCATCTAACGGGTGTTGATGTACAGCACAAGTTTGAGATGTAGCTGTTAGTCAATGGACAGTAAGAAGATGCTTGAAGGCAGCCAACCTCACTCCAAGACGGCCCGCTAGAGGCCCAAAATTGACAGCACAGAAATTCGGTACCGGTCAAAACCTTAATAAGGTCAATGGGGAACCGCATGCGAACCGTTGTAGACGCAGAAGGAGGGGGGGGGAGGGGCAAAACTAAGTATTAACCAATAAAATTGTTTTTATTTTGCTTGAATTTTTGTTGTAATTTAAATTGTATCCCCAATATTTTTTTTTTCATAATCATCAATTTTGGTTGCGTTTTCATTCAAAATTCATTATAAAAAAAGTACTGAACCAATTCTTATGAAAATAGTGTCATTTTAAAGTCAAAATATCAATCTTTCAAAAAAATAATGTCATATGTGAAATTGATGTCGATTTGTGAAAATCGATTTAGCCGTTTTAAAAAAATTCGCCTTTATGTGAGCGCTTGAAGGTTTGAGTCGATTTAGTTGCTTGGGAGTGTATATTGAATTTCCACTCGGCCAGAATGTGTAATACTGCACAAATGTTGTGCTCCAATAATTCGATAATTTTTCTTAATTCCGGGAAATATTGAAACCCCAAAAATAACTGTTAAACGTTTTATTATAAAAGAAATGAAAACAGAACAATAGGATTAAGTACAATACGGTTGTTATGGGTATATAGTGGAGCCATTAAATTTTATTTACACTGATCATGAAGATACAAAATGTTTATTTATAAATCAAAAACTATGCCATAATTTACAGCATTAACAATTCTAATCGTCAAAAATACAAGTAAACCGCACTTTTGAAAAATAGGAAAATTATTCTAAAGTTATTGAAAAGAATATAGCATATGATGGGATATCTGGAAAAATATGGAACGCACCAATGATCTTAAATACCCAAAAATAATATTTAAATTGTCCGATAAAGAAAGGGTTTTCGAATTTGGTTACGTCAGAATCCAAAAAAAAAAAAAAATACAAAGTTCAATTTTACAGTTTCAGTTCCAAAATTACAGAAGTTTAGTTAAACGATTTTTTTTTTGTTTTTGCTGATAATGTGGGTCTAATGAAAAAAGCAATATAATTCACATTCACAATTAGATATAAGAGAAACACAATCACTTGTGAAAAATGTTCTTTTTCCTCATTCTCACAAACTTCGAAATAAAGTTGTTACTCTTAACCATCCTACATCTAAGCTAAGCATTTTTAAATAAAGCTCCTTTCTTGGGAGCTGTCTGATCTAAAAACATAACTCAAATTTTTCATTCACGACCACCGTCAGTGATTACTCACAAAAATGACTTTAAAATCGAAACAACTGCTTTACTAAAAACAATACATAACAAAACTGTAACTAAAATTTAAAAACGTTCAACATTAATCCGATTAAAATCAATTTTACTATACTCATACAGAACAATAATAAACTTGTCAATTTACTTAACCGAATCTATATGCGGTAATAAATATAAAGTTATAAGCTAACCAACTACTCGTAGATTGTCTTACATATACATACTAAGCTAACAATAAATGTAAACATTATGTATCTCGCAAAGTAATCACCTTTAATGATACATAAGAAACATACAAGTATGTTTGTAAATAAAAAGCGGAAGATTGGCATCTTCTTAATGCGTGTAGCATAAACTACTAGTGTATTAGACAAAAAAAAACTATCAACTGTATATAGCGCGCACATACATGCTTCAAGTAATGTAGAAAAACTAAAAGAAAACTACTACAACCGCTACAATAACAACAACGAATGATAATAATAATAATTTAATATAAATAAATAATAAATAATTTGTGAAATATGTATATAAATTTCTATAGCAACATTAAATAGAATACAAACGAAAATATATGAAGTATCTTTATATACTATACACGAGTATGTACCTTTTATGTATATAGTTCATACATAAATAAATGCTTAGAACGCATGCATGGTATTTTTATTTTTTTATTTTTATTGAATCATTCTATACAAGATTGATTCAATGTATTATCGGTGTGGAAAATTGTGAAATTTGATTTTTTTGTTATAATTCGAGAATGCAGGTCACATATCCCTTCCTTATTGTTTTAATAGGCCTGACGGAAATTATTTCATAATACATTTACTGTCTTTATGAAAAATGTTGTTTCCTAATGATACGTAAAATTAGTGATGTAAGGTCGGGTGGAATTTCGCCACTAACACAGTAAGCGATCCGCTTTGGTATAATTTTCCGAATTTAACGTCAATTCAAGCCCGTACATATTTTAAACGAATACCAAAGTGGAATGCTCTATGCCTTGTTACTATTTCCGTCTGAGCATTTTTCTGTGGAGAACTAACCAACAAAATCTTCAATCGACGACACAAATGTGCGGTATAGGCGAAAGCAAAAATTTAGGTAAATCGGGAGGGTAATCAAATTTAGAAAGTAGGTATTGCGAATTTAGGATTAAAGAAGCAAAATATTTAAAATTCTCAAATTTTTCAAATCAACTTCAATTTGGAAATTTTCGAAAAAACAAAACAAAAATTCTTAAAAATAGTAAAACTTGTGCTGTGTGACTCAGGTCGATTTTTTTAACTAAATTTTCGACTACAACATTACACTATTCACCACCAGGCGGCCAACGAAAAGTCTCCTCTTGAGATTACTTTTCAGTTTAGTTGTCATTTATAGAAAGAGTGCTTGGATTAGCGTTTTGCAAAATTCAAATTTGCACAGTCTTTTGTAGAATATTAACGGTAATGAGTAATAAATTCAGTTTCTTCAATTAAATTTTATTGATAATTATATTTAGCGCAATTTAAGCACGACATAAATCTTTTATGGAAATATTGTACAAATTATAGAACCAGCCTCATGTTTCAAAACGTTTCTAAAATATGTATCTCCATCTGGCCAAATGTATTAAAAGTGAAAAAAATTAATTCATTAATCGAGTCGTAATTGTAAGCGTATGATATTGGTAAAGTAGCTTTTTACTCGATGTATCAAGCACCAAATGAGGTGAAGGTCCATATTAAATTTATACAGAAACTACTGGGAGTAACGAGTATTCGGTTAGGTAGGTCACAACTTCAACTTTAAATAATGGTAAGTAAGCAATTTTTGTGTTTAATAAAACACATTTTAAAGTGTGCTCCGTAAGACTGCTGTTTACCGAATGTAAAGCCGTCTGTGGGCAAAGTTTTAAGTCACTCTTTCACATAAACTTCGCTGTACAATATTTCACCAATAATATGTTTATTTTGATAGTTTTTCTTATAATTTGTAAACGTTGTTACTGAAGTAGATACTGACAAGTAAATAAATGTTTCAAGTAAAAAATTTGAAAAATTCTAGTTAAAGCATTTCTTTTTTTATTCATTCCACTCATTGTGTTGTCCAAGAAGTAAACTTGAAGACATGCAAAAAATACAATTTTAAAAATGAGTAGTATTCTCCCTGCTCCCTGCTATAGCCCTGCAAATTGGATAAGAAGACATCACAGTATTGGTTCTAAATGACACCATCGGACATATTGACCTATTTAAAACGACGTCAGTGCACACTTGTATGTACCTGGTCAAGCAATTTGTTCATGTGATTTTGCAATTCTTCCAACGATCTAAAAAATAAGTTTTGCCAAACTCATAATATTATTTCGTACACAGGCTGCAGTCGCGAATTAACGCAAAAAGTTTCGGGTTGTGATAAAAATTGACTTTACATGTTCTTTTGAGTTTCTTTTTGTAACGACTGCGGCACACGTAGTAACGGCAGTAAAGAATATTGTCCGCATCAGTTGAAATGCCCACAACCTCAGCAGAAATGCGGTTTTTTAAATTTAATGAAAATTTGAAATTTAAATTTAATTTATGCTATTAATACGGATAAGCATTCTCTAAGAAGAGGATCCAACACCTCTGCACCTACCAAAAAGTGCCTCAGATTCTGCAATTTTAATTATCAAATGCATAACTGGTCTCTCGAATATCGTTAATTAACTATCTTTTGTAATCAATGTAATCATCAATCAGAATCGAATTGTCGAACCCAAATATGGCACCGTTCTAATTAATAAGTTCTACAAGTTTAGCTTGATGGTGCTTGCATTGCAAGGAACTTAAACACTCCCTCGCAAGTCTATTTACGATTGCTAACCTCCATCATATCATAGCCTTTAAAAATATTGATCACATATTTTGCATCCCGGTCGACAGCAACAGTTGATTTTATGCAAATTACTGACATTTTATGGACGAGGAACACCGAAAAATTATAAAATATGGAATCTGGGATCATTTCATCCTCTCGAGTTACAAATCCGATATTTTCAGATCCAAGCTGTTGCACATAAATTGAAATTTCATGCAGTATGCCTGGTTATTTTATTCAAAGAGCAATGTGTACTTCTATCAATGACTGGTTTGAGTTGACCAGCTATTTAGAAAAGTCGAAAATTTAGCCAAAAAGAATTGACCGAACACATACATACAGCATTATTGAGTCAGATTACGTCTAATTACTCTGACATTCACCTTCAGCAACTGAGAAGAAATTATTGGGCCTAAAACTAGATCACCGCCTTTTCTTAAAAATTTCCTAGAAATGTCCCGTTTTGCAAATTTCAAAGTTTAGTCTACTTTAAGCTTAACCTGAGCTACCATATCTGATCTTAACTTTGAAATAATATTTGAACGCTTGATAAATCTCGTGGGCCCCATTAACTGTGGGATCCCCGCGGCTGCGGGTACCTAGTTACGCCACTGCATCAAACTAAATTAATTAAAACCCAGTAAATTTAAATCGTAAGGATAAAACAACTCGCCTTAATTTTTACTAACGGTTACAAATTTTTTTCATGGTGTATTAGCCATTTTCGCCTCCTTCTTTCTTAGGTTAATGCAAATTAATGTTACTGCAACCATGATCCCCACTTTGCTTTCGCACGGTCGTTCTTAGCTAAAACAAATATCGAGGGAACTTTTGGCTGAACAGAAGGACCGCCTTCAATTTGCTTTAGTAATGCTGAAAATATAGTCTGTCTCGGTTTTTGCTCTAAATCATCTACGAGTTTGAAAGTCTTAAGGCTTTCTAGTACCGGCAATAAATTAATTTAATATTTTGTAGACGATTTTATTAACTAATTAACCTGCACGCAAGCCCAAACGAAAAGTATTTACACGAAATTTGAAAGAGTGCCTGTTTATTACCGGCAAATAATAATAACATTCGGTTGACGCTCCAATAGTCACTATTTAGAATAATAGAAAGCAAGGCACACGTACAGCTTGCCTTATTGACCCTTATGCCATCTATGAATGACTGGCATGAACTAGTCAAAAATTTAGAAAAGTCAATGGTTTAGTCGAGAAAATAGACATGAGGCACACGGCATTAAGAACTTTGAGATTTGAGAAATTTAGAAATTAATGTTGTGTTTGAAGTTCGTGTTTTTACTTTATAAAAGCGAATAATGTTACGCCTATTCAAGCATATAACTTTAATTAAATGAACGCCAAATAATTTTGCTTTGATCGTTGGAAACTTAAGTGACGAAGGTAAGTCTTTTGGAATTTGATGACGTGGGACTCATGACACAGTTTCGGCAATCCCCGCCTCGTACTTGTACTTACGTACATTTTTGCTTACTGTACCACATTTGTGTCATCGATTGAAGATTTTATTCGTTGGTTCTCCACAAAAAATCCTCAGACCTTTGAAACCACTTGGAAATTTTGGAAATAGTAACTAGGCATAGAGCAGTCCACATTGTCATTCGTTTAAAATTATGGCAAAGTGGATCTCTTGCTGCCTTGGTGGCAAAATTCCACCCGACCTTACATCAGTAATTTTACGTTTTCTTGTCTCCATTTTTGACGATTTTTTTTTTTTTTTTGAACATTTAATTAGAATATCGTTAAACTATAATGAATCGATAACCAACGATTCTTTTTCCAAAAATAAAAAATGACTTCAACTAAGTTTACAGCCAATTTATTCTACACACTTCATTCGATTTTCGTCACTTAGCTAGAGGGTTTCGTTCATGCAACGTGTGGCTACGCTATTAAATTCCTGTTTTTCCCGAGAAGTTTTTCGATGGTAGAAGGGGCAAGGCTTTCTATGTACCAAGACCAACTAGTCCAGTCTGTGCCCCAGTTTTAACCCTGTTGAGAATTTGTAGGAAACCTTAACGCAAACATTCCGAGTCATCAAAACTATGAGAAAACACGAACAAAATCCGTTTAAACAGGTAGAAATGGGAAAAATTGCGATACAACAATAGGCCCTGAAAAAATAAGAAAGAAAATTGTTGAGCTTGCATGGCTTTCTATGAACAATTTTCTTTTAATATTATCCGATCTTTAAAAGGTTCCTTATCACTGTATTAAATAATGCGCGTTTTGAACGAAACATAGAAATAAGTCAACTTTCTCTTAGACGGTGTCCGGAACCTATAATAAATATTTTTTAGTAAACATTTTTGACATTTCATTGAAAATTATTGCCCTACATTCACAAATTTTTATTATGCTGCCTGAATCGTGTAATAATTGATTACCAAATTTCCCGCCTCTCGTGTGTTGTTTTGTTTTATTTCCAGAAATCTTAAGGGGTAACCAGCAAATCAGTAAGAACCGTTACAGAATACGACGAAATTATGTCCTTACGCGAATTCCGGAATTGATTTTTTTTTAAATAATCTCTGATTAAAAATTAAAAATCAAAATTTTACAAAAACAACAAATTTCTTTCATTTCGTTTGAAATATTAGATTTTTTTTATAATTAATGCTCATATGTACGAAAAATACTAAATCGCAGTTACGCTTATGATATACAAAATTTTTAGAATTAAAAAATTTAAAGAATTTCAATCCTATAAATTCAGTAAATTCTCCAAATTTATTCTCCAAGTCTAAAAATCCAATAAGTTTCTTAAATTCTATAAATTCTGTAAATTTTATAACTCGAATAAATCCTATAAATTTTATGAATTCTATAAATAATAATATATCAATTCTATTAATTCTATAAATTCTACAAATTCTATTGATAATACAAATTTTTTAAATTTTGTAGATTCTTTGGTTTCTATTAATTATTTCAAGAACATACGAGTATATCTGTTTAATAAATTCTATAAACTCAAATTTTACTTGTTTCATAAATAAAAAAATTTCGTTAAATCCTATAAAATTTAACAATTCTTTAAATACAATAATTTCTATAAATTTAATAAATTCTATCTCTTCTAATTCCTCTAAATTTTGTAAGTTTTAAAATTCAGTAAGTGCTTTAAATTCTACAAATTTCATAAATTTTTTAATTCTTATAAATTCGATAATTTCTTTAAACTTCCAAAATCCAATAAATTTTTTAAATTTTATAAAGACTATAAATATTATAAATTCTAATATTTTAAAAAACTCGATAAATTTTATAAACTTTATTAATTTCACGAATTCCATCAATTCAATAAATTACATAAACTCCACAAATTCTATAAATTTTATAAATTCTACGTTTATAGATTCTATGGGTTTTATAAATTGTTTCAAGTCTGTCAATTCTATAAATTCTATAAACCCAAATTTTACTTATTCTAAAAATTACGTAATTTCGATAAATTCTATAAATTTGATAAATTCTTTGAATACTTCTATAAATTCTATAGATAAAGTTTATAATTCAGTAAGTTATTTAAATTCTTTAGTTCATATAAATTCTGTAAATTCGATAAATTCCATAAATCTTAACAATCTTATAAATTCTATAAATTTTGTTAGTTCCACAAAGATTGTACTTGTAATAATTTTAATATGTTTACAAAACCTCCAATCAATTCTATAAATTATATAAATTTCACAAATTCTAGAAACTTTATAAATTCTTTAAATTTTATAGATTCAATGAGTTCTATAAACTACAAACTCAATTTGATTTATTTTAAAAATTCCACAATTACTACAAATTTTAGTATTTTTGAAAAACTTTTAATTTTGACCAATTTTATAAATACAATAAATTCTTTGAATTCTATAAAACCTAAAATTTCTTTAAGTTAGGTTAGGTTAGTTGGAGTGGCACAGAATTTATCCCCTTCACCCTTACTGGAACCATTTAGAGCTACTTATGTAAGGGTTGGGTACCCTATGCCAAAATCAAATTCCCAAATACCAGATCCCAAAATCAATATCCCAATTTTCAAAATCCCAAATTACAAAATCCCAAATTACAAAATCCCAAATTACAAAATCCCAAATTTTAAAATCCCAAATTATGAAATCCCGTTGTTAAGAAGAATATTTATTAAAAACTTATCTGAAATCGACGTTCCACAGAACTTGAGTTTCCTTGAAGAAGAATTGTTTTTAATGTCGGAAAAGGAAGTTCAAAATGATAAAATTATTATACTTGGCACAGTTTCCAGTTTAAAAATTTTATCTGCGTCGTCTTGCTGGTTAATGGACGGTACTTTTTATGTAGTACCAACAATTATGGCGCAACTTTTTAGTATCCATGCACAACTGGAAAATAACCAGATAGTACCGCTGGTATTTTGCTTGATGAGCAAGAAAAATAAAAAATGCTATACAGAATTTTTTTTGGAACTTCACCGGATCGCGGCAGATCACAATATTCAATTGAAGCCAAATCGAATTATCTGCGATTTTGAAAAAAAACATTCAAATTGCGGCACGTGAGTTTTTCTCGTCAACTGATTTTAAAGGATGGTTGTTTCACTTTGGACAGATTATTTGGTGCCAAGTACAAAAATTTAAAGTAGCAACCAAATATGGAAAGAACGAAAGTTTCAGTTTAGAGATCAGAATGTTAAAAAGCCTGGCTTTTGTTCCTGTTTCGGAAAGTTTTCATTAATTTAAAGAATTGTATAAACATTTGGAGGACCCCGATTCAAAAAAAATTGCAAAATTGGTAAAATCAAATTATATTAAAGGAAATAACGACACTGAGCCAAGATATGATCCTAGCTTTTGGTCGGTTGAAGATGCGTGGAAAGAAAATTTTCCGAGAACCCAAAAAAGCGTGGAGGCGTGGCATCGGCGACTAAAAGTTGTTATTGGAAAACGCAATTGCGGTCTATATAAAATTATAGAAAATTTAAGAAAAGAATCAGTTCTATCTAAAGTAACATACGAAAAAATTAGAAGTGGTGAACATTTTCCACAAAACAGAAAAAATATTAAACAATACAAGCAAATTAAAAGAGTAATCAAAAAACGATTGACGGTTCCTAAAATTGATTATCTCCAAAATATAGCGCACAATATCCATCTTATGAACTAAAGAATATCAGGAAGAATGGAATATTCATTTTTTAATTCAAGTCCCTACTTGAATATAATATTAAATATTACTGTAACCTGGAATTTTTATATTGGGATTTTTTATTTTGGGATTTTGCGAATAAAAGTTTTCAATTTGGGATAAAAAAATATTTTGAGATTTTGTCAACTTGGGATTTTTTTGTTGGGATACTGTACCGCTCCCCGTAAATTTTTTTTTGAGAATATACATTTATATTTAAGTTTGTTTTTAAATTAAATTTTGGTGTTTTCCTTTTTAAAAAATAATGAGATAATTTGAGAGGGAACATTTGAGGATGAGTTAGGGTAAGTGTGTCGGATCATGAGTAGGTAAGGTATCAGAGTCAATCCTTCCCCGCGGTTACATGTGACCCACATACACTCTAGAAAACCCCACGCCATTACCTTGAAGCTTAGCCAGCAACGACCGCTCTAGAGTCCCTGTGTGGTTCCAAAATTCTGATGACACCGAACATGAGTTGGAGGAACTAATTTTTTTCTCTTAGTCATTAAATTTTGATAATGGGTGTCCTCCAGCTCATACCAAGTGTCACATTATGTAGCACTGAACATCTCGAAATTTGCTGTTTCCGAGATTCAAACAGGTTGACCATTTTGAACTTACCTAAGTATTTATGCCTCCTGCGAGTTAATTCCGGACGTGAGCAAAGAAATGAACCAAAGTCCCTTCCTCCTCCTCACCCAAACAGCTTCTACAGCAGTCATTTGCCTCTAGACCCAGCCTTCTTACATACTCTCCAAAAAGGCATTCAATAAATTTTATTAATTTTTTAAATTCTTTAAATTTTGTAGTATAATTTTGTAATTTAAATTGCTTTTCTGTTTTTTTTTTTTCTTAAATTCCCCAATTTTTATAAATACATACTATAAATTTTATAAATTCTTTGAATTCTACAAATTTTATAAAATAGGTGAATTCTAGAAATTTCATTAATTCTACAAACATTTTAAACTCAGTAAATTAAATAATTTCTATAAATTTTTTAGTTCTTTTCAATCAGAGCAACATCGAAATGCTGGACTTCAACCATAATGTCGTGAAAGAAAACATTAACATGATAAATACAGTGGGTGGCCAAATTATTATACTCACATCAGTTCTAAGGGGATGTGTTGACTTCTGGCGACTAAGTACATATTACAACCAAGTAATTTTAGCCCTTATAATTTTTAATAAAATTGCATTTTAAGTACAATTAATGAATTTTACACTTAACAGAGTAGTTTTTGTTCGTCTACTAAATACGATAAGGACCAATTAGTACAAATAACAACAAGTACTAATTTTAAATATTATTATCTAAATTAATAATACCCTGAGAGCTATGTCTACCCTAGATATCACATATAACATGAATGTAGCAAAAAAAACGGCATTTTTTTAAACATGGTTTGCTGTTTTTCAGGTTTTTCTCATTAAAGCTGACGCATGTTTCCCGCTGCTAAATACGCTCTTTTAGCCTCGAAAGGCACTTCCATCGTCCCAAAATTAAAGTCCTTTTCGAAACGCAGAGAAATGCAATCTTACACACCACTGGTGGCGATGCAAAAACGTGTACGTGTTTTTGATATTTTTCAGGAAACAAAAAAAAAATTGGTTATAGTAGAAACATTAAAATGAACTAACAAAATGAAATATTTTTTTAATTTTGAACGTTTTGCTGTCACGAATTTAATTAAAAATACTAGCAGTCACTAATTTTCTTTGCGATAAATCAATAAAACGATTTTTAGGAATTTTGTAGATACAGCGAAATGTTTATTCTCTCCGTTTTTGAAGAACTGATCAAATCATATATTTTTTGTTTAAAAAAAACGTTTCCGCAACGAGCATTCTGGGCTAAATGACAAGATTATTGAATTAATGAATTCATCAATATGTCAATGCCGCCCGAGCTTGAATTACCCTCATCAAGGGCTGCATACATAGTTATTATGTTCTAGGTACCTTTTTTCAGTTTAAAAACAAAGAAACAACACAACACGTATTTGGAAGGCATTGGGCCGAATTTTGTTTTATGGCTTCAATGGAGTCAAAACGGGTTTCACGGAGTGGCAATTTTAGTCTGGGAAACAGGCAAGTCACACTGTGCTAAATCAGGCGAATATGGTGGTTGATCGATTGTATTTATTGAGTTTTTGGCCTTATATTCGTTCACGATCGTAACTCGGTGTGCTGGAGTGTTATCGTCGTGTAAAATCCACGAGTTGGTTTCCCATAATTTCGATCGTTTTTTACCCGTCAGCACAAGAAATTTCGTTTGCAACATAAAATTTAAGGCAGACAGATGCTAGTTGCTTATTATGCTCCTCACTACATTTTATTTTTGGAGTTCATAATATGTTATTCTGTTCTTGAAAAGGATAGCAGTTACCCCATGTGATTTTCCGCTAGTATGCGTAGTGTCATAAAAGGTGACCCTTAGTTCTAAAATGTGTGTCAGCAATCAGCATAATATCGATGTTGGGTTCAATAAGGAAATTTTGTACCTCTAGTTTAAGTTGCCCTTGCCCAGTGGCGTTCTAAACGGCAAAGTCATTAATTTTGGTTTTGATTAGGATTGATGTTTTGAGTATGAGACTCATATAATTGGTCTCCATCATTTGTATAAACTTATTCATTGATTCATTGAGGGTTGGATTAAAAGAATTACCGCTGACAGCTTCCGCATACGATATATTTGGATTGATCGATGTGTTGATACTCATTGGTTTAACTTTTGAAAACATGGTTTAGTGTTTGCTGTCCCTGTCTTTGACGTGGCGTAATTTTTTTTTTTAATTCCTTATACACCACGCATCATGCCTGTATAGTTTGCGGTATGATTTTCACCACAATTACTGCATTTTCTAGCCTCCGGTTTGGTTTTATTCAGCTCACACTTGCTGCTGTCATGTAGTTTGCCACATATTACACAAACAGCCGGGAGTTTACAGAGTTTTGCGAATGTCCATATTCCTGACAGTTGGTGAGACCGTTAGTTTTTTGTTATTTTGGATTCCAGCTCAACTTTAAACATTGATTGAGGTTTTCTGTCACGTTTTATTTGCTTATTTCCTCTGGCTGCACAGTGGACCCGATTTCTTTTATCATGACCTTGATTCCTTTTGCGCTCTTCAAGCAGTATGTGTAAAACACTTTCCGGTTTTTTTTCAAACTTTTCTGTATCCGGCCAAGTTTTTCTCTTGAATGCTGGTTTCAAAGTGAAAAAAGTTCTCACTTATTTCTGCATTTAGCGTTGTCATTAGGCTTCCAAATTTTTAAATGTTCTATATATCTTTGTAATTTTCTACAAACTTCATTACTTTCAAATTTAAAAATTTATAAATCCTTTACACTTTTAAATTTTCTTATAATTACTTACTTTTAAATTTTAGAAGTGTAATTAATAAATTTTCTAAATTTAAATTTTTAATTTTCTTGATTTAATATCTAAATTATTTTAATTACTAAATTCATTAATGCCGAATACCCAAATATATTCTCATTTCGGATTTCTGTATTTTATATTCTAAATTCCAGAATTCTTAAATTTCCATTTTCCTATTTTCTCTATTTCCTTTTTCCAGATCACTTTATAAATTTCTGGTATGCACCTATTAGAAATGTAAGGCCTTTCCATTGTTAAAGCTGTGACGGTTCGTGTTAAACTCAGCATCTAAGGAGGGGCGTCAATCAGGATTAGCTACCTAGCTATAAATCACTTGAATGTCATTTTTGCATCTCATCAGTGGTGAAAATCCAATTACCAACGCATTCAAAAAGAATTACTCTTTGGTGTGGATTCTTGTGAGATAGACAGGACAGTATTACCGATTTTTACACGGTTCTTTTTACACGGTTTTTTTCACGATAGGACATATCTACCTTGTAAAAACAGATTAAGGTTTACTCGACTAATCGAGCAATTTGCTTCGGATAGGCTGTTAACGTGTAAAACAACCGAGAGGACCTTTCGCCAGTAATTTGTGTAGGTACGACTAAAAAACTTTCGATAAAACTAAAATATTATTCTTTAGGTACAATGCTTTGGCGAATCAAATGTTAAAAATTTCAATTAGAAACAAATATATTTCAAAGCAAATTTCAATAACTTCTTGCGCAGGCTAAAATATTTCCAGACATTTGAGACTAGAAAGTATTAAGAATTAGTATTCCACAAAATTATTTTCAAATTCCATTTTTATATTGCCACATATTTTATTTAAACAACATACAGAACAAGTCACCGAAATTAAAACCAATGACAATTTTCTACAATTTGTTCACATTATTTTTTGGAGTATTTTAAAAAAGATCAAGTGATGATCAGAATCGGTTTTTACTACTCACAAATTATGATCATAATTTGATAGTGTTTAGTACTTTTTTATTAATTGTCATAAAATCATAATAAATTAGCTTACATTTTACTCCTTAACAATATTATTACATTTGATTGTCCAACTAGACTAATTTTTAATGTTAACCTCAAGATATAAAATTCAATATGATCAGAATTTGACTTCCAATCATCGGTACTACAATCAATTATAGACCATGTTTAGCACTTGTTCTAAACATCAACGTCGCCCACATTTATGCTTGGAGCGCTAGTGTAAATTATCTCAAAAGAACGTGTTTTAGCAAATAAAGCAATCTGTCTTTGTTTATATTTTTATATGGATTTTCGGTGAAACAACTCATTCATTTGATCTCAATTTTATAAGAGCTAGTTTTAGCGAAACTCTATATAAAAAAAAGGAAAACAGACATTTTAGTACACTTACTAGTGAAATTAGAGAAACATTTATGAACTAATTATAGATATATTATAAGAATTATAAGAATTTGTACAAAAACTTCAACATTTATTTCACCTAATGTCTCTTCAATACGTGATCATGCGATCGAGAGACGGTGCCATTTTCGTATTTCTTGATATTTCTCGGTCCGGTTTGATTTTTTATGAATTTCGTACAATTTGTTAATGGAGTGATGTACGCCAAAACCAAAAAAGCGAGCAGAAATGCTTAAATTTTAATTTGTTTATGTATAAATCGCTGGTTTTACCAATCTTCTCATACGCTTCCATTGTTTGGTGGCCTGTTTTCAAATTAATGTCTTCTTTAATCAAACTTAATGGACTACAAAATATTTCTTGAACTTGAGCTATTACTGGAGAAATGCATTCGACTCAACTTCTTTCACTGCTTGCTCTGGGACATTTCGCTTGAGGTGCATCGAGAGATTTGTGGTTCTCACAGCAATTTCTTAACAAAACATCCGAGTCACTTGCCTTCTTTTCAGATGGCTCTTGCTCTGAATTTAGTAGTGCATTTGGAACTTACTGCTCTTAATTTGAGTAAACATCGTTTGGTAGTCAGGATTCGCATTGCACTGTTTTTCAGGCGGAAATCACATTTTTCTGTAAGCATAGTATAGCTGTACTCAACTCATTGAATAATCCCTTGACAATTTCTAAACTTATCAAGGGCTGTCAACATTTGATTAACTTATTTTGTTCCAACAATAGTCACTGATATGAGTGTAATGAGATCGCTGATTTGTTAGCCAAGGCTGGCTAGCAAGCACACTCTTGTGTGATGGGTCGACAAATTCGATATGTCGTTAACGTCGAAGGGTTGATAATGTGTCGTTATAACTAGTTGTAGTCTGAAGTAATACCTTTTTATGTAAACTAATAAAACCGCATTGTTGTTGTATATCAGTAATAAAGCATTATTTAGTAATTGACTGTTGACTTTGACTTTTTTATTATACAAAGTACCTAACAAGCATGAATCAGCATTCAGCGGTCGTGACATTTAGTAGTCGAGAACACTATGTAAATGCTACAATTGATAAAAAAGAAACAAGCATTTTATATCACCGTAGTTTTTGTTTGTAAACTGTCGAAAGAGGTGGACAAGGGAATATCAAGTAATATTTTCAAAATTCCTGTGGTTTGTGAATGTTGTATTAAATCAAAACAGACAAGACAACCTTTTGGTGGAACCAGGCCACCAACACAGCGCCCGTTGGAACGAGTATACTCAGATTTATGTGGCCTGTTTGAAGTTGAAACGCTTGATGGATACAGATACTTTGCTGGATGACTTTACCCACTTATCCGTTACCTTCTTATTGAAGTTTAAGAGTGAGTTATGTTAGATTTAATCGTAAAATTAAACACCTTCGATGTGATGAAGGAGATGAATACACATCGACTCATTTGATATAGTATAACATTAGAATATACTGCGGCTTACAATCCAGAGCTGAATTGTGTTGCCGAACGATTAAATAGGACTCTGTGTGAAAAAGTTCGACCCGTGTTGGATGACAGCAAGCTGATCGATCGACGTGGGGTGAGGCCGTATTAACAGCAATATACTTAACAAACCGTTGACCAACTGAAGCATTAAAAAACAAAACTCCCTTCGAAATGTGGTACGATAAACCACGAGTTCCCGAAACACAATAGACGAGGAACGCTCGTTGGATATACTATATGTACTTGATATCGATTATTTGATAAGAAAATTGGTCACATAGTTGCGAAATGTCACATAGTCTTCGATGAAACTATGCAGGGTTGAATTCTAACTACAAATCCACAAAACAAAGTGTTTCACTATGAAGATTCTACAATGATTCGAAAGATGTCAAAAATACTAATATGAACACGAATCAGAAAGATCAGCTCATCGTAGAAAACTCGTCGTGTGTAACTACTAACGGAACCGTTTGTGATACATGAACTCGAAAACCGGAATATCTCAACGATTATGAAAGCGAAAATCATATGGCATTTTTCACTGGAATGCCACAGATTCCAAAGAAGTTCCAAGATGTATTCGGGCGTGATGATGAGATAGAGTGACGCTGAGCAAAGGAAATCAAATTGGTAGCAAAAGGATGCATGTAACGTCAAGATTATGCGAACACCTATTCATTTGTAGCCAGGCTTGCTACTATACGTCTACTGATGTATGTGGCTGTTAAATTCAAATACAAAATGCATCATCTAGATGTTGTCACTGCTTTTCTTCATGGGAATCTTTCCGAAGAAGTGTTTATGAGAATTCCTGAAGGTATTAACATTCCCGAGGGTAATGTACTGAAGTTGAAGAAATCCTTGTATGGGCTGAAGCACTCGCCGAAGTACTGGAATGACCGTTTTCATTCATTCATCACTAAGCTGAAATTTGAATGGTCAAAGGCTGACTACTGTTCGAACTCATAATAGTTCGAACTAATAAAATCTTGGAGTTGATGTGAATGGAAGTATTTTATTTTGGAATGTCTGATGGCCATTCATCGCCTACACCAATGATCAAAAATTTAAAACTCACCAAGAGCACTGACCACCAAACAAATCTGTCGTACCGTGAATTATTAGGCAGTCTGATGTACTTAATATTGAGAAATAGACCTGGTATTTATTTGCCTTGCACTTAGTTACCTAAGTCGATTCCAAGATTGTGCAACCGACGAACAATTACCAACACTTAAAAAGGCTGCTCCGATATTTAAAAGGCACCTCCAATTTTAAGTTAGACTTCTCACGAAATGATGAAGATGTTTTGATTGGGTATGCCGACTGGGCGAATGATAATGCCAATAGAAAGTCAACTAGTGGATATATATATGCAAAATTGTTGGTAACGTATAGTCAATTAGGGAACCAAAAAACAGCAGCGAGCAAAGAAAGCAATATGGATGAATCAGATAATTTGTGATATGAAATTGGAGACGTCTCTTCCAATTAAAATATTCGAAGATAATTTGAGCACGATTGTGATTTACAAGAATCATGAAACTCGTCGCAGTAAGCATATCGACACCAAGTTCCACTTTCTTCGAGAATTGCCATGGGATGGAATTATAAAATTGGAATACGTAAATTCCTGAGGATGATGTGTATTGATCGCGGGCGGATGTCAGAAGGCGATGTCAACACCTGACAGTAAAGACGTCAATGCACCCAGCAAGCACACTCTTGTGTGGTGTGTCGGGAAATGCGATATGTCGATAATGTCGAAGGGTCGATAATGTGTCATTATAAATTATAATTAGTTTTAATCGGAAGTAATACCTTTTTGTGTAAACTAATAAAACCGCATTGTTGTTGTATATCAGTAATAAAGTTGTGATTATTTAGTAATTGAATTGTGTATTGTTTTAAGTAGAGTTAATTAAAACATATACAAAGTAGTATCCATTTACATTGATTTTAACCACGCTCTCCTACCATAACTTTAATAGAATTATCCACCAGAAAGTCCAATCCGACAAAAAAGTGATTGTTTGGTGTGAAATTTGATCGGAAAATCAATCGTAATTTTGAAAAATTTTCTTTTAGGTGATGGGTGGTTTTCCAATTGACACAAAAATAAGACTCCGAGCGAAAAACAAGTGACAGTAGCTGTCATTTGTAGCTCGGTCAAATTTTTCGGAGCTTTTTAAATAATTTATTATTTGTTAATTATTTTACTGTTCTTAAATATATTTTTCTCATATTTGTTTTGACGTTTAAATGACATTTCGATGACATATAAATGAAATTATCGCTCCGAAAAATTTGACAGAACAACAAATGACAGCTGAAGTAACTGCTACTTGTTTTTCGTTTGGAGTCTTTTTTTTTTTTGTCAACTGAAAAGCCACTTTAGTTACTGAATTATTTAACAAATTTAATTATGGCCCTCTATAAATTCGAATTCCCGAATTAAACCTGGAGGCATGTTTCTGGGGTATTCGAGTCTTCGAAGTATTCAAATAGCCCCTGAATTTGATACGAATTCGAATGTATAAAATTCGTATTTCGAGAAGAATTTTATACTTTTACATTCCAGGGTTTCGAACCCGCACATTTTTGGGTTCGGGTTCGGGTTAAAGAAAATAAAACTTCACAAGTATTTCATTAAAAAATTTTCGTTTAATTTGATGAATAGGATATCTTTTATTGATTCTTCTCTAAGGTGTATCCTTTGCGCAGCTTCGTATAAAAGTGAAATTTCAATGGGTCCGGGAGAATTATTCTTAAACATCAGATTCCTGTTTCAAGCTTAGTTCAAAGTCAACTCGGAACCCGGTTGAATCGAACCAGCGAAATGTTGGGTTCGGGTTCGATAAAACTACTAAAAATGTTTGAACCGAAGCGGGTTTGAGGTTCGGGTTTGGTTCGAAACCCTGTTCATATCGTATAACGGGGTACAGGGGCTATTTCTGAAAACGATACGAACTTATTAGATTCTTCGAAGTATACGATTCTTATTTGAATTGAGTCAGAGTCGTTCGTTTCTTATTAAATTAGGTTCAAATACGAGGTTTTACCCAAACAATATACCCTAACGGCCAACCGAATAATTTGAATGCGACATAAACGAGTTTGTGGCGCCACATGTATTAAAAAACTGAACCTAAAATTTAAAAACGGCCACCAAATTGTCACGTGAAACATTTAAAACAACCATCGTAAACGTACAAAATTCATCATTTCATAAATGACATATCGATTATTGTTATTATTTTGTATTTCCATGCATACGTCAAATAATATTCGTGTATATAATGTATTGTATCCATATTTGTAAAAACAGTGAGTGAATCCATTTTTATACTCTTGTGTAGGTATGCATTAGAAATTCGCAACCTCTCTCTAATACATGTTCTAAATCTGCTAGCTAGACTTCTAAATTATTTTTTTATTATTTATTATGATAATTAATTGTTGTTGTTTCTTATAAACACAAAAAACCACTAATCGCACAGTGGCATACAAAAAGAGCACAACACAAGAAAAATTGAATCAAACATATGTTAGTGGTTTTTAATAGTGGCGATGGCGAGTAACTATTTTCAACCACTATGCGCGACTACGACGATCTTAAAACGTTAATTTTTAATTTTAATCAGTGTAGTTAGGTACTTACAAAAATTAATTTTGATGATTGTTTACACCAATCACACTTTTAAATAAACACGAGACACGTTAAAAAAAAGTTTTTTAAATTTATTTCGCGAATCGTTATTAAAACACAAAAATCAAAAAAAATAAAATTAGAAAAACTCTGCAGTACGTATAAACACTATTCCGCCATTTTGGTAACTAATTACAATCAAGAAATTTTTTATTTCGTTTTTTTATGTATCTATCGAAATGTCAAAAATAAAAAAAACAAAACAAAAAAGTAAATAAGAATTTTTCGTGTATGCAAATTTTTTTTTTTGAATTTTTTGTTATTCGCCCGCCACCTATTGGCGAACATTTTTATAAGTGCTTCCTTATCCAATTTAGAATGGTATAAAAATTTAAAAATATGTGCGTCGATAATACGGTTTATGGCGTCAAACTCAAGTAGATGTCGCCACGTTTTTGATGAGGTATTAAACTACCCAAATGTCTAAAGTTTTATTACATATTTTAAATTATTTAATTCTTTCAAAATAAAAAACGAAAAATATATTTATATAACTAAATTACCCAGCTATCCTTTTCCACAATAACTAGTGTGGTGTTCCTTTGGCGGATTGTCCACAAAACAATTTTGTTGACAGATCAACATAAACAAGTTCTTTTAATTTTAATTAACTATTTTTATTTGTTTATTTAGGCCTTAATTTTCAGCAAGAGCGCTACACACGATCCAACTTGTTGGACCGACGGTCGCCCCGACCAAATTGGATGTCGTCTACAGACGATCCAATTTACCATCCGATTTTTTTGATTTTTGTTTAGGCAAAATCGAATTTTTCCAATTATCTCACAGCCTACTTTAAGTTGTTACGCATAAGAGAACACGTCATAACTATTCCTTTTCTCTTTTTTATATTATAAAAACAAAATAAAAAATACAATTTTCTCCTTTCTTTTCTGTTGTTTACCCTATAAAATTCAGAACAAATGTTGAAATATCGTCCGACAACCATACACACCATCCAACTTGGTTGGTTGGTTGGTCGGTTGGATGGAATTTCCATCCGACGCATCCAACTTAATTTTATCGGACCGACATGCATACACACGATCCAATTTTACATCCAATCCAACCAAATCGGACCAACCAACCAACCAAATTGGATCGTGTGTAGCGCTCTTTAGTTTATTTAGTCCCAATTGTTGGGCAATTACAATGTACTACGATGTGCCTCGTTGAAAAAACTGGTTGCGATTATTTTTTATTTACGTTATATATTTTCTTATATATCCGCGATTGTTTTTTCGTGGCAATCGTAATGACGAAAATCTACAATTCTAAAATTCACCAATCTACCCAAGGTTCGCACTCGTCGCGTTCAGATGGAAACTCGCACAACGAATCATCGATGAGGGAAAACGCGAAACGTGCTGGCACTTTCGTATGTCTTCCTGCTCTGTCACCATGGTTTTGGGCATAATTGTGGTTGAAATTGTTGTCTTCAAACATGATTTTGTTCTGTTAACAGCACCGGTTGGTTTACTGCCGAAGGATGCTTGTATTTTCAGATTGAATCGAATTTTAGCGGTGCGCGCGTTGTCTGAACATTTCTCCGTCGGTTACGAAATCGGGCTGGTTCGTGGTGCATTGTCTCTCCACCATCAACTGACTTGGGACACGAATTTGTTGACCGAAAACCAATTCGGCCGACGTGGTCTTTATATCTTCACGATAGGTTGTGCGTAAACCTAATAACAAAGTCGGTAAAACAAGCGTCCACTCGCTCCTGCCATGGCACATTATTGCTGCCTTTAACGTGCTTTGCCATCTTTCTATAAACCCGTTACACTTCGGATTATATGCAGTAGTCCTCTTATGTTCAAAACTGAGTAATTTGGCTAATTCCGCAAACAGCTCGGATTAAAACTAGGCTCCCTGGTCCGTCACTATTGCGGGCGGCACTCCGAAACGAGCGATCCAGTTGTTGAATACTGCTACGGCGACGGTCCGCTCTGATATTTGGAACTGGAACTGCTTTAGTCCATCTAGTGAATCGGTCGATCAGAGTGACACAATACCTTTGCTCTTCGGAAACTTGCAGTGGACCAATGATGTCCAAATGAACCTCTGCAAATCGTTGGGTTACCGGATTGTAGTTTCCCAATGGGATTTTCGTGTGCTTAAGCTACTTTTCAGCGCTGGCAAGGTAGACAGCACTGTGCCATTTGTTTAATATCCCTCTTGATGCCTATCCAAACGAACTTATCTGGCATTACCTTCACGGAAGCTAGGCACCTGGATGCGATAGGTTGTGCGTTGCTTCAAAAACTGTTTTTCTAAAATCTATTGGTATATAGGGGCGCACTCTACCTGATGATTCTGGTTTAAAGCATACATTAGGGGTTTGTGATCGGTGTACAATGTAAATAACCGCCCTTCCACCATATACCGGAAGCGCTTTACCGCTAAATAGGAGGCCCAAAACGGAGTGGAGATGGCCGCCGTCTTCGCGATGTTGGACTCTTCTATTGGTATCTGGTGAAAGGCACGAACCAAATCGATGGTTGAAAAGACCGTGAACCCTTCTAACTGGTGCGTAAAATCTTGCAAGTGGAACGCCTTCAGATGCCTTGTTGAACCATATACTCAAATTCCCTTTTCGCCAGTTTCTCTGTGCTCAGACGTCTTGGTTTTGTAAATACCGGCGGCCCACGCGTTAGAATATGGTGCGTAATTTGGTGTTGGACTGGACTAAATTCGTGCATTTCGCTTGTTATGGCTTTGTATTTCGCTAATAGCGGTGTGATTCGGTCATCGATCGCGCTGGAGTTAATTACCCGAACCGTAGGTGCCTCTTTGTGAGTTTTAGCCGCTAGAGAGAATAACGAGGTTATCGGATCTAACAATCGACTGCACTGAAAATCGACCAGCAAACCCGATTGGTTTAGAAAATCAGCCCCAATTATTGGTATCGTTACTTCCGCGATGACGAAAGTCCACGTAAATTGCCGTCTGAGGCTCAGATCTAGGTTGCTGCATATAGGTAAAAATCCGGGTTGTGTTTCCGCCGGTCTTCTGCTGCTACTGGAATAACTGATATGTCGGCGCCAGTGTATATTTGGCACGTACGATTAGATGTTTTATCGTATATTTTAAGGCGACAGTTATTAGTGTTACCATTGCAAGTCGCCGTTTGCGCCGGTGTATTTAGTTTTTTTCCTTGAAGATTGTCCAGTTAGGGCAATTCGGCCTGCAATTGCGGGCGTCATCCCCAAACCTATAATGAAAAAAACACAAACGCGGCCCGCTATCGCTTGTCGATGTTGGCTCTCGATTGCTTGAGGAGTCTCTCCTAGGTGTCTGACTCTGCGTCCTACTATTGCTCTGGGACTGATTTCGGTTGTATTTCCGATCCATGCTGTCGAGTCGCCGAATAATTTCGTAAATTTGGTAAGATAATGTTGTATCGTTATTTTGTACGGTTGCTTGGCTTGCAGCGATGGACATTACGTGGGCTTATGCCATTGTTTCTAGCGGACGGTCTGCCAGTTCAGCCAATTGTGCTGCGGATAATGAAGCGACTGTTGGTACCAGAATCTCTTGAGCATGTATCGGAAGGCGTTTGAGCCAGATGGTCTTGATGAACGCATCGTTAACGTCAAATTCCCCGCTGGCTTTCGATTTTCGCAGCAATTGAGATGGCCTCATATCGCCCAACTCAATGCCTTCCAGGAGGCGGTGAATCTGTGTTTGTGTCGAATCACACAATCCATCCAGAATCGCCTTCTTCAAATCCGTGTATGGCGTACCCGCCATCCACACTTTAACTGACCAAACTTGATGCTCCAATATCGTTTGGATGTATCCTCTATAGGACTGAAGGATCTGCGAACTGACCTCTGCCGTGTGAGTTGGCGCTTCACAATTTGACCAGACTCGAGCCGAACTCTGTATGACAATGGTCCGGTAGCTGATTAAATGGTGGCGGCGATCCAATTCGGCCCTCTTGCATAATTCCTGCACCAGACCCGGTCACTCTCTTTAAATAATCTCGGTGGTTTGTCGTTTTTTGACGATGCTTGTTTTTGTGCTCCTATAGAATAAGGATGAATTTTATCAAAATACGTTTTAACTTGCCGATTATATAGTAGGTCAGATGGAGATCGTCCTATAGTAGGCGATGGTGTGATGTATTGGCTGATCAAGAACTGAGACAGCTTCAATTGGACATCGGCATTGTTTGGTAATTTTTTCAGGAAGTTCTTAGCGGTTTGCACCATTCTTTCCGCTTGTCCGTTCGATGATGGGTGGAATGAGGCTACCCGAATGTGGCAGACCAGTTTTGATTCACAAAAATCACGGAACATTTCGGATGAGAATGCCGTTCCATTATCCGATACAATCTCGTCTGGCAACCCATGGGTGGCAAAAAGTGATCGAAGGTGCTGGATGCTACATCGTGATGACATAGAATTAACTATAAACACTTCTAACCATTTCGAGAAAGAGTCCACGATGATGAAAAAAATCTTTCCTTGAAACGGCCCGGCATGATCGATGTGAAGACGGGACCACGGTCGTTGTGTGGTTTCCCAATAATGAATAGCTGCCTGTTCATTCTTCGGTTGGTTCTCCTGGCAAGGTTGACATGCCCTGACCTTTTGTTCGAAATCGGCGTCAATTCTTGCCCACCAAACATAGATTCGGGCCAACATTTTCATGCGAACAATTCCAGGATGTCCGGAATGGAATGTAGTGCGTTGAGAATTGTCGCTTGGCCATCAGGTGGAATAATTGTCCGATTTCCCCACAATAAACATCCTCGGATGCACGAAATTTCATTTCGGCGATTAAAGAATGGTTTGAGATTTTCTTCGCCTGCAGGAAGCTTCTCCGGCCACCTCTCCGTCAGATGTTAATTCAGGTGCTGGTAAGGGCAGACGGCTTAAAAAATCAGCATTTCCCATTTTCACGCCTAAGCGATGAATGATATTGTAATCATAAGCACTCAGAAATGTTATACGGCGTAGCATTGTAGTTGAGATGATTTTCGGAGTTTGTTTGTCTGGATTAAATATTCCCAAGAGTGGTCGGTGATCGGTGACAATTGTGAAATGTCGACCAAATACAAATTCGTGTATTAACTACTGATTCGCTGAGCTTTTGACCATACGGCGAGGCATCACATACTAACAAGAGAGGTAGTTTCTCGTTATAGTGTATCAAAACTTGGTCGGACGCTAACATGTTTTTTAGATCATCGAATGCCTCTTGATGAATTTTAGTCCATTCCCACTTTTGGTTCTGATCTAGAAGACGATGCAATGGTTTGGCGACGGTTGCCTTTTGCGGTAGAAAAGTGTGGTAATAATTCAGAAGGCCCAAGAACGCTTGTAATTGTTTCTTGTCAATCGGTGGTGATGCATTTGTGTTGGCGTGTACCTTTTCCGTGGTTGGACGAATTCCAAGTCCGTCGATTTTGTAACCGAGAAAATTGATGGTTGGTGCTCCAAATTTACATTTTGTTAGCTTAAGACGAAGGCCATTCTTGTCAATTCTGGATAAAATTTCGGTTAATCGCTCAGCCAGTTGAGCAATCCCTCGATGAAATTTTGGAATATTCCAGGAGCAGATGAGATTCCGAATTGTAATTTGGGAACTCGGAAAGCTCTCTTGTGGGTCACTATCGTCTGAAGCATAGACGATTGCTGATTATTCCTCCGTCGATTTGCGACAGTAGTGTGCTAATTGCTGGTATCTGGAAACAGTGTGGTTTCAACGCCTTGTTCAACGTTGATTTATAGTCTCCACAAATTCGTATGGTGCCATCGCTCTTTGGTACTGGAACGATGGGCGTGGTCCAGTCTGAGCATTCTACAGATTCCTAAATGCCTTGCTCGATTAATCGATTTAATTCAGTTGCGACTTGGCTCCTGATGGCGATTGGAATTCGTCGCGGAGGTAATCGAATTGGCTGAATGGTCGTATCGATTTGTAAAGACACTGGTGGACCAGTATAATAGCCCAGCTTATTACTGAATATGCCACGGTTGACTCCTGTAAACTGATCCCTAACGATGAAAACCAGTTACAACCCAAAACATTGGATCGCGTGCCTCCCACAATGACAATCGGCAGATTCTGAATGGTTTGGCCACTGTACGACACGTCTACATCGATAATCCCGACAATTGGAATGGGATTGCGTTGAAAATCTATTAAATTCAACTCACATTTTGAAATCTCAGGATGAGTGGACGGCCAAATCAATTTAAAAATGTTGAACGATATGATCGTATAGTTTGACCCTGAATCGACTTCGAAACCACATGGCTTATCGTTGATGACAATGGTTGTCCTCTTTTTCCAATCAACCAATGGCAATATTTGGTTAATTTTCGATTTCGATTGGTTACGATTGTGCTTGTTCCTTTTGTTGATCGGTGTTGTTTTAGCAGAAGATCGACATACACTTTGGGTTTTACCGCAAGAATTGCATACGGCATTTAAATGCGGGCATAACGAACGAGCATATGATACACCACATCCATTACAAGGTCGAATTGTAGATTGTTTTTGCTGAACTTTTTTCGGATAACGAATATCATGGAGATTTTTTGTTACTCCTTCAGCTGTTTGAGCTCGATTGATAACCTGGGTCAGGTTCAGCCCTACATTGGCTAGAAAGTTTCGTTGCAGTCCTTCATCTTGAAGGCCACAAACTAGTCAATTACACAACATCTTATCCAATGAGGTACCAAAGTTACAATCTACAGCCAATCGACGTAATTCAGCAACATACGAGGCAAACAGTTCGTCCGGTAATTGGTCCCGTTTAAAAAATGTGAAGAACGCCGCAATTTCAGATGGTTTGGAAGAGAAATGATTTTTTAGAGTATCTTTAATTTCTTCTAGGGTAACAGTACTTACCTCTTTAGGTGATGCCAATGAGACGAGGAGATCAAAGAGTTGCGGTCCGGAAACTGTGAGGAAAATCGCACATTTCCGTGACTCTGCCTCGATCTCATCGGCTTGCAAGTATTAATTAAAACGTGGAGAATAATTTGCCTATTTTTCCGGTTTAATGATATCTGCAGGATTCCCGTTAACTAGAGTAGCACCTGACGATTGTGCGTGTTGCAAAAATACTTGCGGTAGTTGAGGTAAAACAGGTGGTGTTACACTTTCCGTTTTAAAATTTTTGTTTTCTTCGTCCTTGTTGATCATCCAACAGTTGATTAAATTTATGAGCGCGAATTAATATTATTTTGTTACGTGATGCAGCCATTTCAGCACCGGCGACACATTCACAGTTTGCGCTATTTACCAGTTGCTCGATGAATATAAGCTTATTAGTGTAAACTTAAATGCTTTGTTTTTTCAGCAAAACATGAACCGGCAATTAAAAGTTTATTAGATTCGATCTTGCAACTAAGCTTGCCAACGCATTATTGGAGAACCACTCTGAAATTGAGGAAATATTAATAAAATCAAAAACCGAGTTGTTTATATCCTTTATTATAACGCTGAGGTAATCTGCTATAGATAATTCTTCCTGGGTATCGAAATTCTCTGTGCACATAGTTAACCGAACACCGCTTCTCTTCGGTTTAGGTATTTAATCTGAAGCAAATACTGTTGTTTAAATAATAAATTAAAATTGTACTAAGAAATTTCATATTAATTCAAATTTGCAATCAAACGAAAAATTAAAACTTTGATACGTTTGTCATCTTACCGTTTTAGTAAAGTTTCTTTATCGCCAGAAGTTTTGGCGACAAATTTTTTAAATTCAGCTTTGGCTGGAAACACAATTTTTATTTTGGTGTGGATCTAATAAAAATAGATGTAATTTGACGCAATTACCTTTACCTAGATTATCCATTTGATATTTTTAGAAACTTATTTTAAATCACTGGAATTTCATAAACAACGACATTCTTTGTTTGACGTTTTGCAGTACCTCTTTGCAATACTAGCGCCACACTTTTAGTGACAATAAATAAACCGTATGTAGTCATGATTCAATAAAAACCCAGGTTAGCTCGAAATATGTAAGCAAATGGCCATCTCACGATTCAAATGTTTAAAATTAAAACAACAAACATATTTTCAAAATCACATTTTATTGCACAATTGAGTTGAATGCTTACACCTTAACATTTCTCGCCTTCTAGCATACCGATAATTACAATGGGGACAAGCATGTGGTTTTATATTCAAATGATATGAATTCACGTGCAACCTTAAATTTGTTTTCCACTTGAATTTCTTGTCACAGTAACTACAGGCAAACTGTTTTTGATCAACATGCGATTTTTTGTGTTGCCTCAAATTGATTGGACTTCGAAATTTTTTGCCGCACGTTTCACACACAAAGGGTCGTGTCGTACTATGAATATACTCATGCAGCTTGAGACTTTTACTCGATGACAAAATCTTATTACACTTGAGGCATACGTATTTTAGCTTTTGGCGTTTATATCCGGACGAATTATAATTGAATTTTGGAATTACCGGTTCATTAGGATTTATTGTGCATATACTACGGCGGCAATGTTGATTTAGGTCATAGATCCGATCAAATAGCATACCACAATTGCCACATTTTAAATTCCATTCCTGGATCGGGCGATGTAGGCGTATATGCTTGAGTAGATTATAGTATTTGCCATAGGTTCGTGAACAGAATTTACATGTGTATCGACCATTTTTCATAAAATTTAACTTGGCAGTTTTATTTCGTACCAAGTTTGCGCCGCTTCGATGCATCGCTTTTTTATGGCATATATGCGTTCGAAATACTTCCAGATTCTCGAATCCGATTTTACACACTTTACAGTACTGCAACTTAAACTGGCACAGATACTTTTTGTGATGATTGAGCGACGTTTTTGTGGCTAGAGCTTCGTTACACAAATCACAGATAAATTTTAGCTCATTCGATTGTTTGGTGGGTGTACTGTCATATACGACGGTGGGTTCTTGTTCAGCACCTTCGGTAATCGGTTTAATTTTGCCATGGGTATCATTCTTGTGAATCAAATAATCGTACAGAGTTTTAAATTCTAGATAGCATTCATTACAAGTTTGACTGTGAAACGTATGGAATATGCTGGTATGTTTTTCCAGCTGCTGTTTATCCTCAAAATACGAATTGCAAAGTGTGCAAGTAATCTGATCGAAAAGAAACGGTTTCTGTTCATCATTATCATACTCGTACCGGTTCTCCCCAGTGCATTTAGAATACGAATGATCGTGCATAGCATTTCCAAGATCGCGCAGCTCATTAACATCGACCACTTCGATTTTAACGGCCTCTTCAGACTTTAATTCGAAATCGAATTCCTCTTGAATATTCCCGATGTTATCCTCTTCGATAATGTTTATAATGTCGTTGGGTGGTGTAACCTCAATAACATCGTTATTACTTAGTGATTGCCCCGTTAGCAGTTCAGACGGTATAAATCTCTGACCCGGCTCTAAAATCTCTTCTTTTATAACCGTTACGGGTTCCTGTTTTATTTTCACCTTCTGCAGTTTAATGGTATCTTTGTACGTATCATCTCCAAGTTCTGGAGAATCAATGGGATGGTCCACATCATCGCCACAACCATGCAATTTCAAGAAATTGGTTAACAACACTTCAAAATTTGCAATCGTATTGTAACACTTATCACAGATTTTTATCAAATTCTCATTGTACTCATTTAAATTGAGGTAAGGATACATTTTAATGATGGCATTGAAATGAGTTAAATTCAATTTGGAAAAATTAAAAACGCTAGATTTGTCGCCACAGAAATGGCACAACGGTTCCACGTACGTATTGTACAATACTGATGAACGTGGCGGTAGCATTGTTGTCTCCGCATAATCATTTGTCGATGCCTCACCACCGGAATCATTATTCACCTGATATATATCGTCTACGGTGCCCTCATTAATCGATGGCACAGCAAATTTTTTTAATGTTTTACGTTGATTAATACGATCCTGAAAATCAGACCGTTGGAAATGTGAACTACAAATCGAAGTCCATCGGGTGGGTTTCCAATTTTCACCACGGTTCGCAAATTTTATCCATTCACCAAGTAGTTTAGTATTTTTAACTGGGAATCTGAAAGTAAATATTCAAGACGATCGAATTCAAAACAATCATCCCTAACCTCAAATTTTGCATGCAAAACAATCAACGAAAATTCGTACGTAACTTACTTGTGAAACGATACGTCTGTCGCATATTTTGTTTTACAGCCTCGAATTATACATGTCGAGGGCATTTTTTCTATTTTCCAGCCACTCGTTTAATATTTTATTGTATGTTTTGTGATATTTGGCTAAAATTTCGCTGATTTTGTTTTTTGACGTTTTCAACATATTGACACTTTGACAGTCACTTTGATGTTTGGTGCACTGTAACACCGGCCTGAATCGGTAAATTAATGACGTATAATTATTTTGATTTGATTTTTCTATAACCAAAAATATTTATTTAAGTTGTATCAATTTTATTTATAAAAATGTTTAAATTTGCATTTAATACGGATGCACAAAGTGATGAAGAGTCTGATTTGAAAGTGGAACAAAAATCCAGTGTACAATGGATTGAGTCGGATGAGATTCAGCCAGCCAACGAAAAAATACAGGACCTGATTAATTCCATAACAAAATTAAATTTATTCGTTTGTGGGGACATTGAGATTGAGTATGTAAAACCGGAAGTTGCGGCTAATTGTTATTCCAGTGCTGTAAAAAAGGCGGAATTATCACACTCTGATTTGATTAAGGGAGAGTACGAAGGCGGGCTAAAAATTTGGGAGTGTACACAAGATTTGGGTGACTATTTAACAACACCGCTGGGTGACGATCCTAAACTATCGATTGTGGATAGTTTTTGTGGGAAATCTGTTTTGGACTTGGGTTGCGGAGGTGGTTTATTGGGATTGTTGGCGCTTAAATCTGGTGCCAAGGAAGTCCATTTCCAGGACTATAATCAGGATGTGCTAGAAAATTTTACTATACTTAATGTGGCCATTAATTTCGATATAGATGAAAATTACGAGGAACTTCATAAACAGACGAAATACTATTCAGGCGATTGGGAAAGTTTTGATGTAAAGAATCCCGAACTCTTGTATGATGTTATTCTTACGTCAGAGACAATTTACAATCCGGTCAACTATACAAAATTATTGAATTTGTTTAAAAGTAAATTAAGAGCTAATGGAATTTGCTATCTCGCTGCCAAAGTTTATTATTTTGGCGTAGGTGGAAGTGTGCGAGAGTTTGAAGAATTCGTTAAGAAGGATGGAACTTTGACATGTGAATCGGTGTGGAAATGCAGTGAAGGTGTACAAAGGGAGATTTTAAAGTTGTCTAAATAAACAAAATTTAGTTGCATAAGGAATTGTTTTTAATTTTTTTATCCGAATTTTTTTATAAGTCTGGACGAGTCGTCCAAGTCTCGTACATCAAGCAACCGATTAATTCGCGGTACGGTTTAGTCGTCAGTTCAGCTTCAGCCTTTCTTTCTAATTTCAGTTGGCATTTCATTGGAGTCAAACTCGGTTTACAATCGGCCATCCAAAACGTTGCAATACGTCCTCTAGAATTAGATAGCTCCGGTCACGTTCGATGTTGATTCCGAGAAAACTCTTCGTTTCGCCCATGTCACGCATTTCGAATTCCTTTGACACCAGCTGTTTGATCTTGATGATTTCATCGATGTTTTCGCTCAATATAATCAGATCGTCTACGTATAACATCCGGCTGTTCTATATAAATGTCCTCTTTCAGTTTTCCCGTTGAGGAATGCCGTCTTCAGATCCATGTGATGTATTTTCATGTCACGCTTGACAACAAGACCCAGCATAACTTTTATTGTAATAATCCTTGCCACCGGAGAGTAGGTTTCGTGAAAAACAAGTCCCTCACGCTGGGTAAATCCACGGGCTACCAGTCGCACTTGCAGGTAACAACTGACCGATTCGGCGGACGTTCGACCAAAGTCCATCTCGTTTAGCTATTTCACCAAATGATTGAGGAACATTGTCAACGTACGCTACGGCACTAGGTGCGAGCCCCATGTGCTAGAATTCAACTGAAAATCAACTGAACTATAGCCCACAAATTCAGAGCTTTAAAAATCGAAAATTTGCAATTGTGCTCCGATTTCGATGATTGATATCTCTATCAATAGGTGTTGGGATCTGTAATTGTGATGCCAACGGGTATTTAGATCGCTAGAATATTTCTACACATTTTGTGGAAAATTTAATTTTATTGAAAATCAACTGAACTATAGCCCACAAATTCAGAGCTTTAAAAATCGAAATCTGCAATTGTGCTCCGATTTCGATGATTGATATCTCTATCAATATGTGTTAGGACCTGTAACTGTGATGCCAACAGGTATTTAGATCTCTAGAATATTTCTACACATTTTGTGGAAAATTTAATTTTATTGAAAATCAACTGAACTATAGCCCACAAATTCAGAGCTTTAAAAATCGAAATCTGCAATTGTGCTCCGATTTGGGATCGCTAGAATATTTCTACACATTTTGTAGAAAATTTAATTTTATTGAAACTCAACTGAACTATAGCCCACAAATTCAGAGCTTTAAAAACCGAAAATTTGAAATTGTGCTCCGATTTCGATGATTGATATCTCTATCAATAGGTGTTGGGATCGCTAGAATATTTCTACACATTTTGTAGAAAATTTAATTTTATTGAAACTCAACTGAACTATAGCCCACATATCAATAGGTGTTGGGACCTGTAACTGTGATGCCAACAGGTATTTAGATCGCTAGAATATTTCTACACATTTTGTGGAAAATTTAATTTTATTGAAAATCAACTGAACTATATCCCACAAATTCAGAGCTTTAAAAATCGAAATCTGCAATTGTGCTCCGATTTCGATGATTGATATCTCTATCAATAGGTGTTGGGATCGCTAGAATATTTCTACACATTTTGGGGAAAATTTAATTTTATTGAAACTCAACTGAACTATAGCCCACAAATTCAGAGCTTTAAAAACCGAAAATCTGCAATTGTGCTCCGATTTCGATGATTGATATCTCTATCAATAGGTGTTGGGACCTGTAACTGTGATGCCAACAGGTATTTAGATCGCTAGAATATTTCTACACATTTTGTGTAAAATTTAATTTTATTGAAAATCAACTGAACTATAGCCCACAAATTCAGAGCTTTAAAAATCGAAATCTGCAATTGTGCTCCGATTTCGATGATTGATATCTCTATCAGTAGGTGTTGGGATCGCTAGAATATTTCTACACATTTTGTAGAAAATTTAATTTTATTGAAACTCAACTGAACTATAGCCCACAAATTCAGAGCTTTAAAAACCGAAAATTTGCAATTGTGCTCCGATTTCGATGATTGATATCTCTATCAATAGGTGTTGGGACCTGTAACTGTGATGCCAACAGGTATTTAGATCGCTAGAATATTTCTACACATTTTGTGGAAAATTTAATTTTATTGAAAATCAACTGAACTATATCCCACAAATTCAGAGCTTTAAAAATCGAAATCTGCAATTGTGCTCCGATTTCGATGATTGATATCTCTATCAATAGGTGTTGGGATCGCTAGAATATTTCTACACATTTTGTGGAAAATTTAATTTTATTGAAAATCAACTGAACTATAGCCCACAAATTCAGAGCTTTAAAAATCGAAAATCTGCAATTGTGCTCCGATTTCGATGATTGATATCTCTATCAATAGGTAGGTGTTGGGATCGCTAGAATATTTTTACATATATTGTAGAAAATTTAATTTTATTGAAAATCAACTGAACTATAGCCCACAAATTCAGAGCTTTAAAAATCGAAAATCTGCAATTGTGCTCCGATTTCGATGATTGATATCTCTATCAATAGGTAGGTGTTGGGATCGCTAGAATATTTTTACACATATTGTAGAAAATTTAATTTTATTGAAACTCAACTGAACTATAGCCCACAAATTCAGAGCTTTAAAAACCGAAAATTTGCAATTGTGCTCCGATTTCGATGATTGATATCTCTATCAATAGGTGTTGGGACCTGTAACTGTGATGCCAACAGGTATTTAGATCGCTAGAATATTTCTACACATTTTGTGGAAAATTTAATTTTATTGAAAATCAATTGAACTATAGCCCACAAATTCAGAGCTTTAAAAATCGAAAATCTGCAATTGTGCTCCGATTTCGATGATTGATATCTCTATCAATAGGTAGGTGTTGGGATCGCTAGAATATTTTTACATATATTGTAGAAAATTTAATTTTATTGAAAATCAACTGAACTATAGCCCACAAATTCAGAGCTTTAAAAATCGAAAATCTGCAATTGTGCTCCGATTTCGATGATTGATATCTCTATCAATAGGTAGGTGTTGGGATCGCTAGAATATTTTTACACATATTGTAGAAAATTTAATTTTATTGAAACTCAACTGAACTATAGCCCACAAATTCAGAGCTTTAAAAACCGAAAATTTGCAATTGTGCTCCGATTTCGATGATTGATATCTCTATCAATAGGTGTTGGGACCTGTAACTGTGATGCCAACAGGTATTTAGATCTCTAGAATATTTCTACACATTTTGTGGAAAATTTAATTTTATTGAAAATCACCTGAACTATAGCCCACAAATTCAGAGCTTTAAAAATCGAAATCTGCAATTGTGCTCCGATTTCGATGATTGATATCTCTATCAATAGGTGTTGGGACCTGTAACTGTGATGCCAACAGGTATTTAGATCGCTAGAATATTTCTACACATTTTGTGGAAAATTTAATTTTATTGAAAATCAATTGAACTATAGCCCACAAATTCAGAGCTTTAAAAATCGAAAATCTGCAATTGTGCTCCGATTTCGATGATTGATATCTCTATCAGTAGGTGTTGGGATCGCTAGAATATTTCTACACATTTTGTGGAAAATTTAATTTTATTGAAAATCAACTGAACTATAGCCCACAAATTCAGAGCTTTAAAAATTGAAAATCTGCAATTGTGCTCCGATTTCGATGATTGATATCTCTATCAATAGGTGTTGGGACCTGTAACTGTGATGCCAACAGGTATTTAGATCGCTAGAATATTTCTACACATTTTGTGGAAAATTTAATTTTATTGAAAATCAACTGAACTATAGCCCACAAATTCAGAGCTTTAAAAATCGAAATCTGCAATTGTGCTCCGATTTCGATGATTGATATCTCTATCAATATGTGTTAGGACCTGTAACTGTGATGCCAACAGGTATTTAGATCTCTAGAATATTTCTACACATTTTGTGGAAAATTTAATTTTATTGAAAATCAACTGAACTATAGCCCACAAATTCAGAGCTTTAAAAATCGAAATCTGCAATTGTGCTCCGATTTCGATGATTGATATCTCTATCAATAGGTGTTGGGATCGCTAGAATATTTCTACACATTTTGTAGAAAATTTAATTTTATTGAAACTCAACTGAACTATAGCCCACAAATTCAGAGCTTTAAAAACCGAAAATTTGAAATTGTGCTCCGATTTCGATGATTGATATCTCTATCAATAGGTGTTGGGATCGCTAGAATATTTCTACACATTTTGTAGAAAATTTAATTTTATTGAAACTCAACTGAACTATAGCCCACAAATTCAGAGCTTTAAAAACCGAAAATTTGCAATTGTGCTCCGATTTCGATGATTGATATCTCTATCAATAGGTGTTGGGACCTGTAACTGTGATGCCAACAGGTATTTAGATCGCTAGAATATTTCTACACATTTTGTGGAAAATTTAATTTTATTGAAAATCAACTGAACTATATCCCACAAATTCAGAGCTTTAAAAATCGAAATCTGCAATTGTGCTCCGATTTCGATGATTGATATCTCTATCAATAGGTGTTGGGATCGCTAGAATATTTCTACACATTTTGGGGAAAATTTAATTTTATTGAAACTCAACTGAACTATAGCCCACAAATTCAGAGCTTTAAAAACCGAAAATCTGCAATTGTGCTCCGATTTCGATGATTGATATCTCTATCAATAGGTGTTGGGACCTGTAACTGTGATGCCAACAGGTATTTAGATCGCTAGAATATTTCTACACATTTTGTGTAAAATTTAATTTTATTGAAAATCAACTGAACTATAGCCCACAAATTCAGAGCTTTAAAAATCGAAATCTGCAATTGTGCTCCGATTTCGATGATTGATATCTCTATCAGTAGGTGTTGGGATCGCTAGAATATTTCTACACATTTTGTAGAAAATTTAATTTTATTGAAACTCAACTGAACTATAGCCCACAAATTCAGAGCTTTAAAAACCGAAAATTTGCAATTGTGCTCCGATTTCGATGATTGATATCTCTATCAATAGGTGTTGGGACCTGTAACTGTGATGCCAACAGGTATTTAGATCGCTAGAATATTTCTACACATTTTGTGGAAAATTTAATTTTATTGAAAATCAACTGAACTATAGCCCACAAATTCAGAGCTTTAAAAATCGAAAATCTGCAATTGTGCTCCGATTTCGATGATTGATATCTCTATCAATAGGTAGGTGTTGGGATCGCTAGAATATTTTTACATATATTGTAGAAAATTTAATTTTATTGAAAATCAACTGAACTATAGCCCACAAATTCAGAGCTTTAAAAATCGAAAATCTGCAATTGTGCTCCGATTTCGATGATTGATATCTCTATCAATAGGTAGGTGTTGGGATCGCTAGAATATTTTTACACATATTGTAGAAAATTTAATTTTATTGAAACTCAACTGAACTATAGCCCACAAATTCAGAGCTTTAAAAACCGAAAATTTGCAATTGTGCTCCGATTTCGATGATTGATATCTCTATCAATAGGTGTTGGGACCTGTAACTGTGATGCCAACAGGTATTTAGATCTCTAGAATATTTCTACACATTTTGTGGAAAATTTAATTTTATTGAAAATCACCTGAACTATAGCCCACAAATTCAGAGCTTTAAAAATCGAAATCTGCAATTGTGCTCCGATTTCGATGATTGATATCTCTATCAATAGGTGTTGGGACCTGTAACTGTGATGCCAACAGGTATTTAGATCGCTAGAATATTTCTACACATTTTGTGGAAAATTTAATTTTATTGAAAATCAATTGAACTATAGCCCACAAATTCAGAGCTTTAAAAATCGAAAATCTGCAATTGTGCTCCGATTTCGATGATTGATATCTCTATCAGTAGGTGTTGGGATCGCTAGAATATTTCTACACATTTTGTGGAAAATTTAATTTTATTGAAAATCAACTGAACTATAGCCCACAAATTCAGAGCTTTAAAAATTGAAAATCTGCAATTGTGCTCCGATTTCGATGATTGATATCTCTATCAATAGGTGTTGGGACCTGTAACTGTGATGCCAACAGGTATTTAGATCGCTAGAATATTTCTACACATTTTGTGGAAAATTTAATTTTATTGAAAATCAACTGAACTATAGCCCACAAATTCAGAGCTTTAAAAATTGAAAATCTGCAATTGTGCTCCGATTTCGATGATTGATATCTCTATCAATAGGTGTTGGGACCTGTAACTGTGATGCCAACGGGTATTTAGATCGCTAGAATATTTCTACACATTTTGTAGAAAATTTAATTTTATTGAAAATCAACTGAACTATAGCCCACAAATTCAGAGCTTTAAAAATTGAAAATCTGCAATTGTGCTCCGATTTCGATGATTGATATCTCTATCAATAGGTGTTGGGATCGCTAGAATATTTCTACACATTTTGTAGAAAATTTAATTTTATTAAAAATCAACTGAACTGTAGCCCACAAATTCAGAGCTTTAAAAATCGAAATCTGCAATTGTGCTCCGATTTCGATGATTGATATCTCTATCAATAGGTGTTGGGACCTGTAACTGTGATGCCAACAGGTATTTAGATCGCTAGAATATTTCTACACATTTTGTGGAAAATTTAATTTTATTGAAAATCAACTGAACTATAGCCCACAAATTCAGAGCTTTAAAAATCGAAAATCTGCAATTGTGCCCCGATTTCGATGATTGATATCTCTATCAATAGGTGTTGGGATCGCTAGAATATTTCTACACATTTTGTAGAAAATTTAATTTTATTAAAAATCAACTGAACTATAGCCCACAAATTCAGAGCTTTAAAAATCGAAATCTGCAATTGTGCTCCGATTTCGATGATTGATATCTCTATCAATAGGTGTTGGGACCTGTAACTGTGATGCCAACAGGTATTTAGATCGCTAGAATATTTCTACACATTTTGTGGAAAATTTAATTTTATTGAAAATCAACTGAACTATAGCCCACAAATTCAGAGCTTTAAAAATTGAAAATCTGCAATTGTGCTCCGATTTCGATGATTGATATCTCTATCAATAGGTGTTGGGACCTGTAACTGTGATGCCAACAGGTATTTAGATCGCTAGAATATTTCTACACATTTTGTGGAAAATTTAATTTTATTGAAAATCAACTGAACTATAGCCCACAAATTCAGAGCTTTAAAAATTGAAAATCTGCAATTGTGCTCCGATTTCGATGATTGATATCTCTATCAATAGGTGTTGGGATCGCTAGAATATTTCTACACATTTTGTAGAAAATTTAATTTTATTGAAAATCAACTGAACTATAGCCCACAAATTCAGAGCTTTAAAAATTGAAAATCTGCAATTGTGCTCCGATTTCGATGATTGATATCTCTATCAATAGGTGTTGGGATCGCTAGAATATTTCTACACATTTTGTAGAAAATTTAATTTTATTAAAAATCAACTGAACTATAGCCCACAAATTCAGAGCTTTAAAAATTGAAAATCTGCAATTGTGCTCCGATTTCGATGATTGATATCTCTATCAATAGGTGTTGGGACCTGTAACTGTGATGCCAACAGGTATTTAGATCGCTAGAATATTTCTACACATTTTGTGGAAAATTTAATTTTATTGAAAATCAACTGAACTATAGCCCACAAATTCAGAGCTTTAAAAATTGAAAATCTGCAATTGTGCTCCGATTTCGATGATTGATATCTCTATCAATAGGTGTTGGGACCTGTAACTGTGATGCCAACAGGTATTTAGATCGCTAGAATATTTCTACACATTTTGTGGAAAATTTAATTTTATTGAAAATCAACTGAACTATAGCCACAAATTCAGAGCTTTAGAAATCGAAATCTGCAATTGTGCTCCGATTTCGATGATTGATATCTCTATCAATAGGTGTTGGAACCTGTAACTGTGATGCCAACGGGTATTTAGATCGCTAGAATATTTCTACACATTTTGTGGAAAATTTAATTTTATTGAAAATCAACTGAACTATAGCCCACAAATTCAGAGCTTTAAAAATTGAAAATCTGCGATTGTGCCCCGATTTCGATGATTGATATCTCTATCAATAGGTGTTAGGACCTGTAACTGTGATGCCAACAGGTATTTAGATCTCTAGAATATTTCTACACATTTTGTAGAAATTTAATTTTATTAAAAATCAACTGAACTGTAGCCCACAAATTCAGAGCTTTAAAAATCGAAATCTGCAATTGTGCTCCGATTTCGATGATTGATATCTCTATCAATAGGTGTTGGGACCTGTAACTGTGATGCCAACAGGTATTTAGATCGCTAGAATATTTCTACACATTTTGTGGAAAATTTAATTTTATTGAAAATCAACTGAACTATAGCCCACAAATTCAGAGCTTTAAAAATCGAAATCTGCAATTGTGCTCCGATTTCGATGATTGATATCTCTATCAATAGGTGTTGGAACCTGTAACTGTGATGCCAACGGGTATTTAGATCGCTAGAATATTTCTACACATTTTGTAGAAAATTTAATTTTATTGAAAATCAACTGAACTATAGCCCACAAATTCAGAGCTTTAAAAATTGAAAATCTGCAATTGTGCCCCGATTTCGATGATTGATATCTCTATCAATAGGCGTTGGGATCGCTAGAATATTTCTACACATTTTGTAGAAAATTTAATTTTATTGAAAATCAACTGAACTATAGCCCACAAATTCAGAGCTTTAAAAATTGAAAATCTGCAATTGTGCTCCGATTTTGATGATTGATATCTCTATCAATAGGTGTTGGGACCTGTAACTGTGATGCCAACGGGTATTTAGATCGCTAGAATATTTCTACACATTTTGTAGAAAATTTAATTTTATTGAAAATCAACTGAACTATAGCCCACAAATTCAGAGCTTTAAAAATTGAAAATCTGCAATTGTGCTCCGATTTCGATGATTGATATCTCTATCAATAGGTGTTGGGATCGCTAGAATATTTCTACACATTTTGTAGAAAATTTAATTTTATTAAAAATCAACTGAACTGTAGCCCACAAATTCAGAGCTTTAAAATCGAAATCTGCAATTGTGCTCCGATTTCGATGATTGATATCTCTATCAATAGGTGTTGGGACCTGTAACTGTGATGCCAACAGGTATTTAGATCGCTAGAATATTTCTACACATTTTGTGGAAAATTTAATTTTATTGAAAATCAACTGAACTGTAGCCCACAAATTCAGAGCTTTAAAAATTGAAAATCTGCAATTGTGCTCCGATTTCGATGATTGATATCTCTATCAATAGGTGTTGGGACCTGTAACTGTGATGCCAACAGGTATTTAGATCGCTAGAATATTTCTACACATTTTGTGGAAAATTTAATTTTATTGAAAATCAACTGAACTATAGCCCACAAATTCAGAGCTTTAAAAATTGAAAATCTGCAATTGTGCTCCGATTTCGATGATTGATATCTCTATCAATAGGTGTTGGGATCGCTAGAATATTTCTACACATTTTGTAGAAAATTTAATTTTATTAAAAATCAACTGAACTGTAGCCCACAAATTCAGAGCTTTAAAAATCGAAATCTGCAATTGTGCTCCGATTTCGATGATTGATATCTCTATCAATAGGTGTTGGGACCTGTAACTGTGATGCCAACAGGTATTTAGATCTCTAGAATATTTCTACACATTTTGTAGAAAATTTAATTTTATTAAAAATCAACTGAACTGTAGCCCACAAATTCAGAGCTTTAAAAATCGAAATCTGCAATTGTGCTCCGATTTCGATGATTGATATCTCTATCAATAGGTGTTGGGACCTGTAACTGTGATGCCAACAGGTATTTAGATCGCTAGAATATTTCTACACATTTTGTGGAAAATTTAATTTTATTGAAAATCAACTGAACTATAGCCCACAAATTCAGAGCTTTAAAAATTGAAAATCAGCAATTGTGCTCCGATTTCGATGATTGATATCTCTATCAATAGGTGTTGGGATCGCTAGAATATTTCTACACATTTTGTAGAAAATTTAATTTTATTAAAAATCAACTGAACTGTAGCCCACAAATTCAGAGCTTTAAAAATCGAAATCTGCAATTGTGCTCCGATTTCGATGATTGATATCTCTATCAATAGGTGTTGGGACCTGTAACTGTGATGCCAACAGGTATTTAGATCTCTAGAATATTTCTACACATTTTGTAGAAAATTTAATTTTATTAAAAATCAACTGAACTGTAGCCCACAAATTCAGAGCTTTAAAAATCGAAATCTGCAATTGTGCTCCGATTTCGATGATTGATATCTCTATCAATAGGTGTTGGGACCTGTAACTGTGATGCCAACAGGTATTTAGATCTCTAGAATATTTCTACACATTTTGTGGAAAATTTAATTTTATTGAAAATCAACTGAACTGTAGCCCACAAATTCAGAGCTTTAAAAATTGAAAATCTGCAATTGTGCTCCGATTTCGATGATTGATATCTCTATCAATAGGTGTTGGGACCTGTAACTGTGATGCCAACGGGTATTTAGATCGCTAGAATATTTCTACACATTTTGTAGAAAATTTAATTTTATTGAAAATCAACTGAACTATAGCCCACAAATTCAGAGCTTTAAAAATTGAAAATCTGCAATTGTGCTCCGATTTCGATGATTGATATCTCTATCAATAGGTGTTGGGATCGCTAGAATATTTCTACACATTTTGTAGAAAATTTAATTTTATTAAAAATCAACTGAACTATAGCCCACAAATTCAGAGCTCTAAAAATTGAAAATCTGCAATTGTGCTCCGATTTCGATGATTGATATCTCTATCAATAGGTGTTGGGACCTGTAACTGTGATGCCAACGGGTATTAAGATCGCTAGAATATTTCTACACATTTTGTAGAAAATTTAATTTTATTAAAAATCAACTGAACTATAGCCCACAAATTCAGAGCTCTAAAAATTGAAAATCTGCAATTGTGCTCCGATTTCGATGATTGATATCTCTATCAATAGGTGTTGGGACCTGTAACTGTGATGCCAACGGGTATTAAGATCGCTAGAATATTTCTACACATTTTGTAGAAAATTTAATTTTATTGAAAATCAACTGAACTATAGCCCACAAATTCAGAGCTTTAAAAATCGAAATCTGCAATTGTGCTCCGATTTCGATGATTGATATCTCTATCAATAGGTGTTGGGACCTGTAACTGTGATGCCAACAGGTATTTAGATCGCTAGAATATTTCTACACATTTTGTGGAAAATTTAATTTTATTGAAAATCAACTGAACTATAGCCCACAAATTCAGAGCTTTAAAAATTGAAAATCTGCAATTGTGCTCCGATTTCGATGATTGATATCTCTATCAATAGGTGTTGGGACCTGTAACTGTGATGCCAACAGGTATTTAGATCGCTAGAATATTTCTACACATTTTGTGGAAAATTTAATTTTATTGAAAATCAACTGAACTATAGCCCACAAATTCAGAGCTTTAAAAATCGAAAATCTGCAATTGTGCCCCGATTTCGATGATTGATATCTCTATCAATAGGTGTTGGGATCGCTAGAATATTTCTACACATTTTGTAGAAAATTTAATTTTATTAAAAATCAACTGAACTATAGCCCACAAATTCAGAGCTTTAAAAATTGAAAATCTGCAATTGTGCTCCGATTTCGATGATTGATATCTCTATCAATAGGTGTTGGGACCTGTAACTGTGATGCCAACAGGTATTTAGATCGCTAGAATATTTCTACACATTTTGTGGAAAATTTAATTTTATTGAAAATCAACTGAACTATAGCCCACAAATTCAGAGCTTTAAAAATCGAAAATCTGCAATTGTGCCCCGATTTCGATGATTGATATCTCTATCAATAGGTGTTGGGATCGCTAGAATATTTCTACACATTTTGTAGAAAATTTAATTTTATTAAAAATCAACTGAACTATAGCCCACAAATTCAGAGCTTTAAAAATCGAAAATCTGCAATTGTGCCCCGATTTCGATGATTGATATCTCTATCAATAGGTGTTGGGATCGCTAGAATATTTCTACACATTTTGTAGAAAATTTAATTTTATTAAAAATCAACTGAACTATAGCCCACAAATTCAGAGCTTTAAAAATTGAAAATCTGCAATTGTGCTCCGATTTCGATGATTGATATCTCTATCAATAGGTGTTGGGACCTGTAACTGTGATGCCAACAGGTATTTAGATCGCTAGAATATTTCTACACATTTTGTGGAAAATTTAATTTTATTGAAAATCAACTGAACTATAGCCCACAAATTCAGAGCTTTAAAAATTGAAAATCTGCAATTGTGCTCCGATTTCGATGATTGATATCTCTATCAATAGGTGTTGGGATCGCTAGAATATTTCTACACATTTTGTAGAAAGTTTAATTTTATTAAAAATCAACTGAACTATAGCCCACAAATTCAGAGCTTTAAAAATTGAAAATCTGCAATTGTGCCCCGATTTCGATGATTGATATCTCTATCAATAGGTGTTGGGATCGCTAGAATATTTCTACACATTTTGTAGAAAATTTAATTTTATTAAAAATCAACTGAACTATAGCCCACAAATTCAGAGCTTTAAAAATCGAAAATCTGCAATTGTGCCCCGATTTCGATGATTGATATCTCTATCAATAGGTGTTGGGATCGCTAGAATATTTCTACACATTTTGTAGAAAATTTAATTTTATTAAAAATCAACTGAACTATAGCCCACAAATTCAGAGCTTTAAAAATCGAAAATCTGCAATTGTGCCCCGATTTCGATGATTGATATCTCTATCAATAGGTGTTGGGATCGCTAGAATATTTCTACACATTTTGTAGAAAATTTAATTTTATTAAAAATCAACTGAACTATAGCCCACAAATTCAGAGCTTTAAAAATTGAAAATCTGCAATTGTGCTCCGATTTCGATGATTGATATCTCTATCAATAGGTGTTGGGACCTGTAACTGTGATGCCAACAGGTATTTAGATCGCTAGAATATTTCTACACATTTTGTGGAAAATTTAATTTTATTGAAAATCAACTGAACTATAGCCCACAAATTCAGAGCTTTAAAAATCGAAAATCTGCAATTGTGCCCCGATTTCGATGATTGATATCTCTATCAATAGGTGTTGGGATCGCTAGAATATTTCTACACATTTTGTAGAAAATTTAATTTTATTAAAAATCAACTGAACTATAGCCCACAAATTCAGAGCTTTAAAAATCGAAAATCTGCAATTGTGCCCCGATTTCGATGATTGATATCTCTATCAATAGGTGTTGGGATCGCTAGAATATTTCTACACATTTTGTAGAAAATTTAATTTTATTAAAAATCAACTGAACTATAGCCCACAAATTCAGAGCTTTAAAAATTGAAAATCTGCAATTGTGCTCCGATTTCGATGATTGATATCTCTATCAATAGGTGTTGGGACCTGTAACTGTGATGCCAACGGGTATTTAGATCGCTAGAATATTTCTACACATTTTGTGGAAAATTTAATTTTATTGAAAATCAACTGAACTATAGCCCACAAATTCAGAGCTTTAAAAATCGAAAATCTGCAATTGTGCCCCGATTTCGATGATTGATATCTCTATCAATAGGTGTTGGGATCGCTAGAATATTTCTACACATTTTGTAGAAAATTTAATTTTATTAAAAATCAACTGAACTATAGCCCACAAATTCAGAGCTTTAAAAATCGAAAATCTGCAATTGTGCCCCGATTTCGATGATTGATATCTCTATCAATAGGTGTTGGGATCGCTAGAATATTTCTACACATTTTGTAGAAAATTTAATTTTATTAAAAATCAACTGAACTATAGCCCACAAATTCAGAGCTTTAAAAATTGAAAATCTGCAATTGTGCTCCGATTTCGATGATTGATATCTCTATCAATAGGTGTTGGGACCTGTAACTGTGATGCCAACAGGTATTTAGATCGCTAGAATATTTCTACACATTTTGTGGAAAATTTAATTTTATTGAAAATCAACTGAACTATAGCCCACAAATTCAGAGCTTTAAAAATTGAAAATCTGCAATTGTGCTCCGATTTCGATGATTGATATCTCTATCAATAGGTGTTGGGATCGCTAGAATATTTCTACACATTTTGTAGAAAATTTAATTTTATTAAAAATCAACTGAACTATAGCCCACAAATTCAGAGCTTTAAAAATCGAAAATCTGCAATTGTGCCCCGATTTCGATGATTGATATCTCTATCAATAGGTGTTGGGATCGCTAGAATATTTCTACACATTTTGTAGAAAATTTAATTTTATTAAAAATCAACTGAACTATAGCCCACAAATTCAGAGCTTTAAAAATCGAAAATCTGCAATTGTGCCCCGATTTCGATGATTGATATCTCTATCAATAGGTGTTGGGATCGCTAGAATATTTCTACACATTTTGTAGAAAATTTAATTTTATTAAAAATCAACTGAACTATAGCCCACAAATTCAGAGCTTTAAAAATCGAAAATCTGCAATTGTGCCCCGATTTCGATGATTGATATCTCTATCAATAGGTGTTGGGATCGCTAGAATATTTCTACACATTTTGTAGAAAATTTAATTTTATTAAAAATCAACTGAACTATAGCCCACAAATTCAGAGCTTTAAAAATTGAAAATCTGCAATTGTGCTCCGATTTCGATGATTGATATCTCTATCAATAGGTGTTGGGATCGCTAGAATATTTCTACACATTTTGTAGAAAATTTAATTTTATTAAAAATCAACTGAACTATAGCCCACAAATTCAGAGCTTTAAAAATCGAAAATCTGCAATTGTGCTCCGATTTCGATGATTGATATCTCTATCAATAGGTGTTGGGACCTGTAACTGTGATGCCAACAGGTATTTAGATCGCTAGAATATTTCTACACATTTTGTGGAAAATTTAATTTTATTGAAAATCAACTGAACTATAGCCCACAAATTCAGAGCTTTAAAAATTGAAAATCTGCAATTGTGCTCCGATTTCGATGATTGATATCTCTATCAATAGGTGTTGGGACCTGTAACTGTGATGCCAACAGGTATTTAGATCGCTAGAATATTTCTACACATTTTGTGGAAAATTTAATTTTATTGAAAATCAACTGAACTATAGCCCACAAATTCAGAGCTTTAAAAATTGAAAATCTGCAATTGTGCTCCGATTTCGATGATTGATATCTCTATCAATAGGTGTTGGGACCTGTAACTGTGATGCCAACGGGTATTTAGATCGCTAGAATATTTCTACACATTTTGTAGAAAATTTAATTTTATTGAAAATCAACTGAACTATAGCCCACAAATTCAGAGCTTTAAAAATCGAAAATCTGCAATTGTGCTCCGATTTCGATGATTGATATCTCTATCAATAGGTGTTGGGACCTGTAACTGTGATGCCAACGGGTATTAAGATCGCTAGAATATTTCTACACATTTTGTAGAAAATTTAATTTTATTGAAAATCAACTGAACTATAGCCCACAAATTCAGAGCTTTAAAAATCGAAAATCTGCAATTGTGCCCCGATTTCGATGATTGATATCTCTATCAATAGGTGTTGGGATCGCTAGAATATTTCTACACATTTTGTAGAAAATTTAATTTTATTAAAAATCAACTGAACTATAGCCCACAAATTCAGAGCTTTAAAAATCGAAAATCTGCAATTGTGCCCCGATTTCGATGATTGATATCTCTATCAATAGGTGTTGGGATCGCTAGAATATTTCTACACATTTTGTAGAAAATTTAATTTTATTAAAAATCAACTGAACTATAGCCCACAAATTCAGAGCTTTAAAAATCGAAAATCTGCAATTGTGCTCCGATTTCGATGATTGATATCTCTATCAATAGGTGTTGGGATCGCTAGAATATTTCTACACATTTTGTAGAAAATTTAATTTTATTAAAAATCAACTGAACTATAGCCCACAAATTCAGAGCTTTAAAAATCGAAAATCTGCAATTGTGCCCCGATTTCGATGATTGATATCTCTATCAATAGGTGTTGGGATCGCTAGAATATTTCTACACATTTTGTAGAAAATTTAATTTTATTAAAAATCAACTGAACTATAGCCCACAAATTCAGAGCTTTAAAAATTGAAAATCTGCAATTGTGCTCCGATTTCGATGATTGATATCTCTATCAATAGGTGTTGGGACCTGTAACTGTGATGCCAACAGGTATTTAGATCGCTAGAATATTTCTACACATTTTGTGGAAAATTTAATTTTATTGAAAATCAACTGAACTATAGCCCACAAATTCAGAGCTTTAAAAATTGAAAATCTGCAATTGTGCTCCGATTTCGATGATTGATATCTCTATCAATAGGTGTTGGGATCGCTAGAATATTTCTACACATTTTGTAGAAAATTTAATTTTATTAAAAATCAACTGAACTATAGCCCACAAATTCAGAGCTTTAAAAATCGAAAATCTGCAATTGTGCCCCGATTTCGATGATTGATATCTCTATCAATAGGTGTTGGGATCGCTAGAATATTTCTACACATTTTGTAGAAAATTTAATTTTATTAAAAATCAACTGAACTATAGCCCACAAATTCAGAGCTTTAAAAATCGAAAATCTGCAATTGTGCCCCGATTTCGATGATTGATATCTCTATCAATAGGTGTTGGGATCGCTAGAATATTTCTACACATTTTGTAGAAAATTTAATTTTATTAAAAATCAACTGAACTATAGCCCACAAATTCAGAGCTTTAAAAATCGAAAATCTGCAATTGTGCCCCGATTTCGATGATTGATATCTCTATCAATAGGTGTTGGGATCGCTAGAATATTTCTACACATTTTGTAGAAAATTTAATTTTATTAAAAATCAACTGAACTATAGCCCACAAATTCAGAGCTTTAAAAATTGAAAATCTGCAATTGTGCTCCGATTTCGATGATTGATATCTCTATCAATAGGTGTTGGGATCGCTAGAATATTTCTACACATTTTGTAGAAAATTTAATTTTATTAAAAATCAACTGAACTATAGCCCACAAATTCAGAGCTTTAAAAATTGAAAATCTGCAATTGTGCTCCGATTTCGATGATTGATATCTCTATCAATAGGTGTTGGGACCTGTAACTGTGATGCCAACAGGTATTTAGATCGCTAGAATATTTCTACACATTTTGTGGAAAATTTAATTTTATTGAAAATCAACTGAACTATAGCCCACAAATTCAGAGCTTTAAAAATTGAAAATCTGCAATTGTGCTCCGATTTCGATGATTGATATCTCTATCAATAGGTGTTGGGACCTGTAACTGTGATGCCAACAGGTATTTAGATCGCTAGAATATTTCTACACATTTTGTGGAAAATTTAATTTTATTGAAAATCAACTGAACTATAGCCCACAAATTCAGAGCTTTAAAAATTGAAAATCTGCAATTGTGCTCCGATTTCGATGATTGATATCTCTATCAATAGGTGTTGGGACCTGTAACTGTGATGCCAACGGGTATTTAGATCGCTAGAATATTTCTACACATTTTGTAGAAAATTTAATTTTATTGAAAATCAACTGAACTATAGCCCACAAATTCAGAGCTTTAAAAATCGAAAATCTGCAATTGTGCTCCGATTTCGATGATTGATATCTCTATCAATAGGTGTTGGGACCTGTAACTGTGATGCCAACGGGTATTAAGATCGCTAGAATATTTCTACACATTTTGTAGAAAATTTAATTTTATTGAAAATCAACTGAACTATAGCCCACAAATTCAGAGCTTTAAAAATCGAAAATCTGCAATTGTGCCCCGATTTCGATGATTGATATCTCTATCAATAGGTGTTGGGATCGCTAGAATATTTCTACACATTTTGTAGAAAATTTAATTTTATTAAAAATCAACTGAACTATAGCCCACAAATTCAGAGCTTTAAAAATCGAAAATCTGCAATTGTGCCCCGATTTCGATGATTGATATCTCTATCAATAGGTGTTGGGATCGCTAGAATATTTCTACACATTTTGTAGAAAATTTAATTTTATTAAAAATCAACTGAACTATAGCCCACAAATTCAGAGCTTTAAAAATCGAAAATCTGCAATTGTGCTCCGATTTCGATGATTGATATCTCTATCAATAGGTGTTGGGATCGCTAGAATATTTCTACACATTTTGTGGAAAATTTAATTTTATTGAAAATCAACTGAACTATAGCCCACAAATTCAGAGCTTTAAAAATCGAAAATCTGCAATTGTGCCCCGATTTCGATGATTGATATCTCTATCAATAGGTGTTGGGATCGCTAGAATATTTCTACACAAATTGTAGAAAATTTAATTTTATTGAAAATCAACTGAACTATAGCCCACAAATTCAGAGCTTTAAAAATCGAAAATCTGCAATTGTGCCCCGATTTCGATGATTGATATCTCTATCAATAGGTGTTGGGATCGCTAGAATATTTCTACACATTTTGTAGAAAATTTAATTTTATTAAAAATCAACTGAACTATAGCCCACAAATTCAGAGCTTTAAAAATTGAAAATCTGCAATTGTGCTCCGATTTCGATGATTGATATCTCTATCAATAGGTGTTGGGACCTGTAACTGTGATGCCAACGGGTATTTAGATCGCTAGAATATTTCTACACATTTTGTAGAAAATTTAATTTTATTGAAAATCAACTGAACTATAGCCCACAAATTCAGAGCTTTAAAAATCGAAAATCTGCAATTGTGCCCCGATTTCGATGATTGATATCTCTATCAATAGGTGTTGGGATCGCTAGAATATTTCTACACATTTTGTAGAAAATTTAATTTTATTAAAAATCAACTGAACTATAGCCCACAAATTCAGAGCTTTAAAAATCGAAAATCTGCAATTGTGCCCCGATTTCGATGATTGATATCTCTATCAATAGGTGTTGGGACCTGTAACTGTGATGCCAACGGGTATTTAGATCGCTAGAATATTTCTACACATTTTGTAGAAAATTTAATTTTATTGAAAATCAACTGAACTATAGCCCACAAATTCAGAGCTTTAAAAATCGAAAATCTGCAATTGTGCCCCGATTTCGATGATTGATATCTCTATCAATAGGTGTTGGGACCTGTAACTGTGATGCCAACGGGTATTTAGATCGCTAGAATATTTCTACACATTTTGTAGAAAATTTAATTTTATTGAAAATCAACTGAACTATAGCCCACAAATTCAGAGCTTTAAAAATCGAAAATCTGCAATTGTGCCCCGATTTCGATGATTGATATCTCTATCAATAGGTGTTGGGATCGCTAGAATATTTCTACACATTTTGTAGAAAATTTAATTTTATTAAAAATCAACTGAACTATAGCCCACAAATTCAGAGCTTTAAAAATCGAAAATCTGCAATTGTGCTCCGATTTCGATGATTGATATCTCTATCAATAGGTGTTGGGACCTGTAACTGTGATGCCAACGGGTATTTAGATCGCTAGAATATTTCTACACATTTTGTAGAAAATTTAATTTTATTGAAAATCAACTGAACTATAGCCCACAAATTCAGAGCTTTAAAAATCGAAAATCTGCAATTGTGCCCCGATTTCGATGATTGATATCTCTATCAATAGGTGTTGGGATCGCTAGAATATTTCTACACATTTTGTAGAAAATTTAATTTTATTAAAAATCAACTGAACTATAGCCCACAAATTCAGAGCTTTAAAAATCGAAAATCTGCAATTGTGCCCCGATTTCGATGATTGATATCTCTATCAATAGGTGTTGGGACCTGTAACTGTGATGCCAACGGGTATTTAGATCGCTAGAATATTTCTACACATTTTGTAGAAAATTTAATTTTATTGAAAATCAACTGAACTATAGCCCACAAATTCAGAGCTTTAAAAATCGAAAATCTGCAATTGTGCCCCGATTTCGATGATTGATATCTCTATCAATAGGTGTTGGGATCGCTAGAATATTTCTACACATTTTGTAGAAAATTTAATTTTATTAAAAATCAACTGAACTATAGCCCACAAATTCAGAGCTTTAAAAATCGAAAATCTGCAATTGTGCTCCGATTTCGATGATTGATATCTCTATCAATAGGTGTTGGGACCTGTAACTGTGATGCCAACGGGTATTTAGATCGCTAGAATATTTCTACACATTTTGTAGAAAATTTAATTTTATTGAAAATCAACTGAACTATAGCCCACAAATTCAGAGCTTTAAAAATCGAAAATCTGCAATTGTGCCCCGATTTCGATGATTGATATCTCTATCAATAGGTGTTGGGATCGCTAGAATATTTCTACACATTTTGTAGAAAATTTAATTTTATTAAAAATCAACTGAACTATAGCCCACAAATTCAGAGCTTTAAAAATCGAAAATCTGCAATTGTGCCCCGATTTCGATGATTGATATCTCTATCAATAGGTGTTGGGATCGCTAGAATATTTCTACACATTTTGTAGAAAATTTAATTTTATTAAAAATCAACTGAACTATAGCCCACAAATTCAGAGCTTTAAAAATCGAAAATCTGCAATTGTGCCCCGATTTCGATGATTGATATCTCTATCAATAGGTGTTGGGATCGCTAGAATATTTCTACACATTTTGTAGAAAATTTAATTTTATTGAAAATCAACTGAACTATAGCCCACAAATTCAGAGCTTTAAAAATCGAAAATCTGCAATTGTGCCCCGATTTCGATGATTGATATCTCTATCAATAGGTGTTGGGATCGCTAGAATATTTCTACACATTTTGTAGAAAATTTAATTTTATTAAAAATCAACTGAACTATAGCCCACAAATTCAGAGCTTTAAAAATTGAAAATCTGCAATTGTGCTCCGATTTCGATGATTGATATCTCTATCAATAGGTGTTGGGACATGTAACTGTGATGCCAACGGGTATTTAGATCGCTAGAATATTTCTACACATTTTGTAGAAAATTTAATTTTATTGAAAATCAACTGAACTATAGCCCACAAATTCAGAGCTTTAAAAATCGAAAATCTGCAATTGTGCCCCGATTTCGATGATTGATATCTCTATCAATAGGTGTTGGGATCGCTAGAATATTTCTACACATTTTGTAGAAAATTTAATTTTATTAAAAATCAACTGAACTATAGCCCACAAATTCAGAGCTTTAAAAATCGAAAATCTGCAATTGTGCCCCGATTTCGATGATTGATATCTCTATCAATAGGTGTTGGGACCTGTAACTGTGATGCCAACGGGTATTTAGATCGCTAGAATATTTCTACACATTTTGTAGAAAATTTAATTTTATTGAAAATCAACTGAACTATAGCCCACAAATTCAGAGCTTTAAAAATCGAAAATCTGCAATTGTGCCCCGATTTCGATGATTGATATCTCTATCAATAGGTGTTGGGACCTGTAACTGTGATGCCAACGGGTATTTAGATCGCTAGAATATTTCTACACATTTTGTAGAAAATTTAATTTTATTGAAAATCAACTGAACTATAGCCCACAAATTCAGAGCTTTAAAAATCGAAAATCTGCAATTGTGCCCCGATTTCGATGATTGATATCTCTATCAATAGGTGTTGGGATCGCTAGAATATTTCTACACATTTTGTAGAAAATTTAATTTTATTAAAAATCAACTGAACTATAGCCCACAAATTCAGAGCTTTAAAAATCGAAAATCTGCAATTGTGCCCCGATTTCGATGATTGATATCTCTATCAATAGGTGTTGGGACCTGTAACTGTGATGCCAACGGGTATTTAGATCGCTAGAATATTTCTACACATTTTGTAGAAAATTTAATTTTATTGAAAATCAACTGAACTATAGCCCACAAATTCAGAGCTTTAAAAATCGAAAATCTGCAATTGTGCCCCGATTTCGATGATTGATATCTCTATCAATAGGTGTTGGGACCTGTAACTGTGATGCCAACGGGTATTTAGATCGCTAGAATATTTCTACACATTTTGTAGAAAATTTAATTTTATTGAAAATCAACTGAACTATAGCCCACAAATTCAGAGCTTTAAAAATCGAAAATCTGCAATTGTGCCCCGATTTCGATGATTGATATCTCTATCAATAGGTGTTGGGATCGCTAGAATATTTCTACACATTTTGTAGAAAATTTAATTTTATTAAAAATCAACTGAACTATAGCCCACAAATTCAGAGCTTTAAAAATCGAAAATCTGCAATTGTGCCCCGATTTCGATGATTGATATCTCTATCAATAGGTGTTGGGACCTGTAACTGTGATGCCAACGGGTATTTAGATCGCTAGAATATTTCTACACATTTTGTAGAAAATTTAATTTTATTGAAAATCAACTGAACTATAGCCCACAAATTCAGAGCTTTAAAAATCGAAAATCTGCAATTGTGCCCCGATTTCGATGATTGATATCTCTATCAATAGGTGTTGGGATCGCTAGAATATTTCTACACATTTTGTAGAAAATTTAATTTTATTAAAAATCAACTGAACTATAGCCCACAAATTCAGAGCTTTAAAAATCGAAAATCTGCAATTGTGCCCCGATTTCGATGATTGATATCTCTATCAATAGGTGTTGGGACCTGTAACTGTGATGCCAACGGGTATTTAGATCGCTAGAATATTTCTACACATTTTGTAGAAAATTTAATTTTATTGAAAATCAACTGAACTATAGCCCACAAATTCAGAGCTTTAAAAATCGAAAATCTGCAATTGTGCCCCGATTTCGATGATTGATATCTCTATCAATAGGTGTTGGGATCGCTAGAATATTTCTACACATTTTGTAGAAAATTTAATTTTATTAAAAATCAACTGAACTATAGCCCACAAATTCAGAGCTTTAAAAATCGAAAATCTGCAATTGTGCTCCGATTTCGATGATTGATATCTCTATCAATAGGTGTTGGGACCTGTAACTGTGATGCCAACGGGTATTTAGATCGCTAGAATATTTCTACACATTTTGTAGAAAATTTAATTTTATTGAAAATCAACTGAACTATAGCCCACAAATTCAGAGCTTTAAAAATCGAAAATCTGCAATTGTGCCCCGATTTCGATGATTGATATCTCTATCAATAGGTGTTGGGACCTGTAACTGTGATGCCAACGGGTATTTAGATCGCTAGAATATTTCTACACATTTTGTAGAAAATTTAATTTTATTGAAAATCAACTGAACTATAGCCCACAAATTCAGAGCTTTAAAAATCGAAAATCTGCAATTGTGCCCCGATTTCGATGATTGATATCTCTATCAATAGGTGTTGGGATCGCTAGAATATTTCTACACATTTTGTAGAAAATTTAATTTTATTAAAAATCAACTGAACTATAGCCCACAAATTCAGAGCTTTAAAAATCGAAAATCTGCAATTGTGCCCCGATTTCGATGATTGATATCTCTATCAATAGGTGTTCGGACCTGTAACTGTGATGCCAACGGGTATTTAGATCGCTAGAATATTTCTACACATTTTGTAGAAAATTTAATTTTATTGAAAATCAACTGAACTATAGCCCACAAATTCAGAGCTTTAAAAATCGAAAATCTGCAATTGTGCCCCGATTTCGATGATTGATATCTCTATCAATAGGTGTTGGGATCGCTAGAATATTTCTACACATTTTGTAGAAAATTTAATTTTATTAAAAATCAACTGAACTATAGCCCACAAATTCAGAGCTTTAAAAATCGAAAATCTGCAATTGTGCCCCGATTTCGATGATTGATATCTCTATCAATAGGTGTTGGGACCTGTAACTGTGATGCCAACGGGTATTTAGATCGCTAGAATATTTCTACACATTTTGTAGAAAATTTAATTTTATTGAAAATCAACTGAACTATAGCCCACAAATTCAGAGCTTTAAAAATCGAAAATCTGCAATTGTGCCCCGATTTCGATGATTGATATCTCTATCAATAGGTGTTGGGATCGCTAGAATATTTCTACACATTTTGTAGAAAATTTAATTTTATTAAAAATCAACTGAACTATAGCCCACAAATTCAGAGCTTTAAAAATCGAAAATCTGCAATTGTGCTCCGATTTCGATGATTGATATCTCTATCAATAGGTGTTGGGACCTGTAACTGTGATGCCAACGGGTATTTAGATCGCTAGAATATTTCTACACATTTTGTAGAAAATTTAATTTTATTGAAAATCAACTGAACTATAGCCCACAAATTCAGAGCTTTAAAAATCGAAAATCTGCAATTGTGCCCCGATTTCGATGATTGATATCTCTATCAATAGGTGTTGGGACCTGTAACTGTGATGCCAACGGGTATTTAGATCGCTAGAATATTTCTACACATTTTGTAGAAAATTTAATTTTATTGAAAATCAACTGAACTATAGCCCACAAATTCAGAGCTTTAAAAATCGAAAATCTGCAATTGTGCCCCGATTTCGATGATTGATATCTCTATCAATAGGTGTTGGGATCGCTAGAATATTTCTACACATTTTGTAGAAAATTTAATTTTATTAAAAATCAACTGAACTATAGCCCACAAATTCAGAGCTTTAAAAATCGAAAATCTGCAATTGTGCCCCGATTTCGATGATTGATATCTCTATCAATAGGTGTTGGGACCTGTAACTGTGATGCCAACGGGTATTTAGATCGCTAGAATATTTCTACACATTTTGTAGAAAATTTAATTTTATTGAAAATCAACTGAACTATAGCCCACAAATTCAGAGCTTTAAAAATCGAAAATCTGCAATTGTGCCCCGATTTCGATGATTGATATCTCTATCAATAGGTGTTGGGATCGCTAGAATATTTCTACACATTTTGTAGAAAATTTAATTTTATTAAAAATCAACTGAACTATAGCCCACAAATTCAGAGCTTTAAAAATCGAAAATCTGCAATTGTGCCCCGATTTCGATGATTGATATCTCTATCAATAGGTGTTGGGACCTGTAACTGTGATGCCAACGGGTATTTAGATCGCTAGAATATTTCTACACATTTTGTAGAAAATTTAACTTTATTGAAAATCAACTGAACTATAGCCCACAAATTCAGAGCTTTAAAAATCGAAAATCTGCAATTGTGCCCCGATTTCGATGATTGATATCTCTATCAATAGGTGTTGGGATCGCTAGAATATTTCTACACATTTTGTAGAAAATTTAATTTTATTAAAAATCAACTGAACTATAGCCCACAAATTCAGAGCTTTAAAAATCGAAAATCTGCAATTGTGCTCCGATTTCGATGATTGATATCTCTATCAATAGGTGTTGGGACCTGTAACTGTGATGCCAACGGGTATTTAGATCGCTAGAATATTTCTACACATTTTGTAGAAAATTTAATTTTATTGAAAATCAACTGAACTATAGCCCACAAATTCAGAGCTTTAAAAATCGAAAATCTGCAATTGTGCCCCGATTTCGATGATTGATATCTCTATCAATAGGTGTTGGGACCTGTAACTGTGATGCCAACGGGTATTTAGATCGCTAGAATATTTCTACACATTTTGTAGAAAATTTAATTTTATTGAAAATCAACTGAACTATAGCCCACAAATTCAGAGCTTTAAAAATCGAAAATCTGCAATTGTGCCCCGATTTCGATGATTGATATCTCTATCAATAGGTGTTGGGATCGCTAGAATATTTCTACACATTTTGTAGAAAATTTAATTTTATTAAAAATCAACTGAACTATAGCCCACAAATTCAGAGCTTTAAAAATCGAAAATCTGCAATTGTGCTCCGATTTCGATGATTGATATCTCTATCAATAGGTGTTGGGACCTGTAACTGTGATGCCAACGGGTATTTAGATCGCTAGAATATTTCTACACATTTTGTAGAAAATTTAATTTTATTGAAAATCAACTGAACTATAGCCCACAAATTCAGAGATTTAAAAATTGAAAATCTGCAATTGTGCCCCGATTTCGATGATTGATATCTCTATCAATAGGTGTTGGGATCGCTAGAATATTTCTACACATTTTGTAGAAAATTTAATTTTATTAAAAATCAACTGAACTATAGCCCACAAATTCAGAGCTTTAAAAATTGAAAATCTGCAATTGTGCTCCGATTTCGATGATTGATATCTCTATCAATAGGTGTTGGGACCTGTAACTGTGATGCCAACGGGTATTTAGATCGCTAGAATATTTCTACACATTTTGTAGAAAATTTAATTTTATTGAAAATCAACTGAACTATAGCCCACAAATTCAGAGCTTTAAAAATCGAAAATCTGCAATTGTGCCCCGATTTCGATGATTGATATCTCTATCAATAGGTGTTGGGACCTGTAACTGTGATGCCAACGGGTATTTAGATCGCTAGAATATTTCTACACATTTTGTAGAAAATTTAATTTTATTGAAAATCAACTGAACTATAGCCCACAAATTCAGAGCTTTAAAAATCGAAAATCTGCAATTGTGCCCCGATTTCGATGATTGATATCTCTATCAATAGGTGTTGGGATCGCTAGAATATTTCTACACATTTTGTAGAAAATTTAATTTTATTAAAAATCAACTGAACTATAGCCCACAAATTCAGAGCTTTAAAAATTGAAAATCTGCAATTGTGCTCCGATTTCGATGATTGATATCTCTATCAATAGGTGTTGGGACCTGTAACTGTGATGCCAACGGGTATTTAGATCGCTAGAATATTTCTACACATTTTGTAGAAAATTTAATTTTATTGAAAATCAACTGAACTATAGCCCACAAATTCAGAGCTTTAAAAATCGAAAATCTGCAATTGTGCCCCGATTTCGATGATTGATATCTCTATCAATAGGTGTTGGGATCGCTAGAATATTTCTACACATTTTGTAGAAAATTTAATTTTATTGAAAATCAACTGAACTATAGCCCACAAATTCAGAGCTTTAAAAATCGAAAATCTGCAATTGTGCCCCGATTTCGATGATTGATATCTCTATCAATAGGTGTTGGGATCGCTAGAATATTTCTACACATTTTGTAGAAAATTTAATTTTATTAAAAATCAACTGAACTATAGCCCACAAATTCAGAGCTTTAAAAATTGAAAATCTGCAATTGTGCTCCGATTTCGATGATTGATATCTCTATCAATAGGTGTTGGGACCTGTAACTGTGATGCCAACAGGTATTTAGATCGCTAGAATATTTCTACACATTTTGTGGAAAATTTAATTTTATTGAAAATCAACTGAACTATAGCCCACAAATTCAGAGCTTTAAAAATCGAAAATCTGCAATTGTGCCCCGATTTCGATGATTGATATCTCTATCAATAGGTGTTGGGATCGCTAGAATATTTCTACACATTTTGTAGAAAATTTAATTTTATTAAAAATCAACTGAACTATAGCCCACAAATTCAGAGCTTTAAAAATCGAAAATCTGCAATTGTGCCCCGATTTCGATGATTGATATCTCTATAAATAGGTGTTGGGATCGCTAGAATATTTCTACACATTTTGTAGAAAATTTAATTTTATTAAAAATCAACTGAACTATAGCCCACAAATTCAGAGCTTTAAAAATCGAAAATCTGCAATTGTGCCCCGATTTCGATGATTGATATCTCTATCAATAGGTGTTGGGATCGCTAGAATATTTCTACACATTTTGTAGAAAATTTAATTTTATTAAAAATCAACTGAACTATAGCCCACAAATTCAGAGCTTTAAAAATCGAAAATCTGCAATTGTGCCCCGATTTCGATGATTGATATCTCTATCAATAGGTGTTGGGATCGCTAGAATATTTCTACACATTTTGTAGAAAATTTAATTTTATTAAAAATCAACTGAACTATAGCCCACAAATTCAGAGCTTTAAAAATCGAAAATCTGCAATTGTGCCCCGATTTCGATGATTGATATCTCTATCAATAGGTGTTGGGATCGCTAGAATATTTCTACACATTTTGTAGAAAATTTAATTTTATTGAAAATCAACTGAACTATAGCCCACAAATTCAGAGCTTTAAAAATTGAAAATCTGCAATTGTGCTCCGATTTCGATGATTGATATCTCTATCAATAGGTGTTGGGATCGCTAGAATATTTCTACACATTTTGTAGAAAATTTAATTTTATTAAAAATCAACTGAACTATAGCCCACAAATTCAGAGCTTTAAAAATCGAAAATCTGCAATTGTGCCCCGATTTCGATGATTGATATCTCTATCAATATGTGTTGGGATCGCTAGAATATTTCTACACATTTTGTAGAAAATTTAATTTTATTAAAAATCAACTGAACTATAGCCCACAAATTCAGAGCTTTAAAAATTGAAAATCTGCAATTGTGCCCCGATTTCGATGATTGACATCTCTATCAATAGGTGTTGGGACCTGTAACTGTGATGCCAACAGGTATTTAGATCGCTAGAATATTTCTACACATTTTGTGGAAAATTTAATTTTATTGAAAATCAACTGAACTATAGCCCACAAATTCAGAGCTTTAAAAATTGAAAATCTGCAATTGTGCTCCGATTTCGATGATTGATATCTCTATCAATAGGTGTTGGGACCTGTAACTGTGATGCCAACGGGTATTTAGATCGCTAGAATATTTCTACACATTTTGTGGAAAATTTAATTTTATTGAAAATCAACTGAACTATAGCCCACAAATTCAGAGCTTTAAAAATCGAAAATCTGCAATTGTGCCCCGATTTCGATGATTGATATCTCTATCAATAGGTGTTGGGATCGCTAGAATATTTCTACACATTTTGTAGAAAATTTAATTTTATTAAAAATCAACTGAACTATAGCCCACAAATTCAGAGCTTTAAAAATCGAAAATCTGCAATTGTGCCCCGATTTCGATGATTGATATCTCTATCAATAGGTGTTGGGATCGCTAGAATATTTCTACACATTTTGTAGAAAATTTAATTTTATTAAAAATCAACTGAACTATAGCCCACAAATTCAGAGCTTTAAAAATTGAAAATCTGCAATTGTGCTCCGATTTCGATGATTGATATCTCTATCAATAGGTGTTGGGACCTGTAACTGTGATGCCAACAGGTATTTAGATCGCTAGAATATTTCTACACATTTTGTGGAAAATTTAATTTTATTGAAAATCAACTGAACTATAGCCCACAAATTCAGAGCTTTAAAAATTGAAAATCTGCAATTGTGCTCCGATTTCGATGATTGATATCTCTATCAATAGGTGTTGGGACCTGTAACTGTGATGCCAACGGGTATTTAGATCGCTAGAATATTTCTACACATTTTGTAGAAAATTTAATTTTATTGAAAATCAACTGAACTATAGCCCACAAATTCAGAGCTTTAAAAATCGAAAATCTGCAATTGTGCTCCGATTTCGATGATTGATATCTCTATCAATAGGTGTTGGGACCTGTAACTGTGATGCCAACGGGTATTAAGATCGCTAGAATATTTCTACACATTTTGTAGAAAATTTAATTTTATTGAAAATCAACTGAACTATAGCCCACAAATTCAGAGCTTTAAAAATCGAAATCTGCAATTGTGCTCCGATTTCGATGATTGATATCTCTATCAATAGGTGTTGGGACCTGTAACTGTGATGCCAACAGGTATTTAGATCGCTAGAATATTTCTACACATTTTGTGGAAAATTTAATTTTATTGAAAATCAACTGAACTATAGCCCACAAATTCAGAGCTTTAAAAATTGAAAATCTGCAATTGTGCTCCGATTTCGATGATTGATATCTCTATCAATAGGTGTTGGGATCGCTAGAATATTTCTACACATTTTGTAGAAAATTTAATTTTATTAAAAATCAACTGAACTATAGCCCACAAATTCAGAGCTTTAAAAATTGAAAATCTGCAATTGTGCTCCGATTTCGATGATTGATATCTCTATCAATAGGTGTTGGGATTTGTAATTGTGATGCCAACGGGTATTTAGATCGCTAGAATATTTCTACACATTTTGTAGAAAATTTAATTTTATTGAAAATCAACTGAACTATAGCCCACAAATTCAGAGCTTTAAAAATTGAAAATCTGCAATTGTGCTCCGATTTCGATGATTGATATCTCTATCAATAGGTGTTGGGATCGCTAGAATATTTCTACACATTTTGTAGAAAATTTAATTTTATTAAAAATCAACTGAACTATAGCCCACAAATTCAGAGCTTTAAAAATTGAAAATCTGCAATTGTGCTCCGATTTCGATGATTGATATCTCTATCAATAGGTGTTGGGACCTGTAACTGTGATGCCAACAGGTATTTAGATCGCTAGAATATTTCTACACATTTTGTGGAAAATTTAATTTTATTGAAAATCAACTGAACTATAGCCCACAAATTCAGAGCTTTAAAAATTGAAAATCTGCAATTGTGCTCCGATTTCGATGATTGATATCTCTATCAATAGGTGTTGGGATTTGTAATTGTGATGCCAACGGGTATTTAGATCGCTAGAATATTTCTACACATTTTGTAGAAAATTTAATTTTATTGAAAATCAACTGAACTATAGCCCACAAATTCAGAGCTTTAAAAATTGAAAATCTGCAATTGTGCTCCGATTTCGATGATTGATATCTCTATCAATAGGTGTTGGGATCGCTAGAATATTTCTACACATTTTGTAGAAAATTTAATTTTATTAAAAATCAACTGAACTATAGCCCACAAATTCAGAGCTTTAAAAATCGAAAATCTGCAATTGTGCTCCGATTTCGATGATTGATATCTCTATCAATAGGTGTTGGGACCTGTAACTGTGATGCCAACGGGTATTTAGATCGCTAGAATATTTCTACACATTTTGTGAAAAATTTAATTTTATTGAAAATCAACTGAACTATAGCCCACAAATTCAGAGCTTTAAAAATTGAAAATCTGCAATTGTGCTCCGATTTCGATGATTGATATCTCTATCAATAGGTGTTGGGATCGCTAGAATATTTCTACACATTTTGTAGAAAATTTAATTTTATTAAAAATCAACTGAACTATAGCCCACAAATTCAGAGCTTTAAAAATTGAAAATCTGCAATTGTGCTCCGATTTCGATGATTGATATCTCTATCAATAGGTGTTGGGACCTGTAACTGTGATGCCAAAGGGTATTTAGATCGCTAGAATATTTCTACACATTTTGTAGAAAATTTAATTTTATTGAAAATCAACTGAACTATAGCCCACAAATTCAGAGCTTTAAAAATCGAAAATCTGCAATTGTGCCCCGATTTCGATGATTGATATCTCTATCAATAGGTGTTGGGATCGCTAGAATATTTCTACACATTTTGTAGAAAATTTAATTTTATTAAAAATCAACTGAACTATAGCCCACAAATTCAGAGCTTTAAAAATTGAAAATCTGCAATTGTGCTCCGATTTCGATGATTGATATCTCTATCAATAGGTGTTGGGACCTGTAACTGTGATGCCAACGGGTATTTAGATCGCTAGAATATTTCTACACATTTTGTAGAAAATTTAATTTTATTGAAAATCAACTGAACTATAGCCCACAAATTCCGAGCTTTAAAAATCGAAAATCTGCAATTGTGCTCCGATTTCGATCGTGTTGGGACCTGTAACTGTGATGCCAACGGGTATTTAGATCGCTAGAATATTTCTACACATTTTGTAGAAAATTTAATTTTATTGAAAATCAACTGAACTATAGCCCACAAATTCAGAGCTTTAAAAATCGAAAATCTGCAATTGTGCCCCGATTTCGATGATTGATATCTCTATCAATAGGTGTTGGGATCGCTAGAATATTTCTACACATTTTGTAGAAAATTTAATTTTATTAAAAATCAACTGAACTATAGCCCACAAATTCAGAGCTTTAAAAATCGAAAATCTGCAATTGTGCCCCGATTTCGATGATTGATATCTCTATCAATAGGTGTTGGGACCTGTAACTGTGATGCCAACGGGTATTTAGATCGCTAGAATATTTCTACACATTTTGTAGAAAATTTAATTTTATTGAAAATCAACTGAACTATAGCCCACAAATTCAGAGCTTTAAAAATCGAAAATCTGCAATTGTGCCCCGATTTCGATGATTGATATCTCTATCAATAGGTGTTGGGATCGCTAGAATATTTCTACACATTTTGTAGAAAATTTAATTTTATTAAAAATCAACTGAACTATAGCCCACAAATTCAGAGCTTTAAAAATTGAAAATCTGCAATTGTGCTCCGATTTCGATGATTGATATCTCTATCAATAGGTGTTGGGATCGCTAGAATATTTCTACACATTTTGTAGAAAATTTAATTTTATTAAAAATCAACTGAACTATAGCCCACAAATTCAGAGCTTTAAAAATCGAAATCTGCAATTGTGCTCCGATTTCGATGATTGATATCTCTATCAATAGGTGTTGGGACCTGTAACTGTGATGCCAACGGGTATTTAGATCGCTAGAATATTTCTACACATTTTGTAGAAAATTTAATTTTATTGAAAATCAACTGAACTATAGCCCACAAATTCAGAGCTTTAAAAATCGAAAATCTGCAATTGTGCCCCGATTTCGATGATTGATATCTCTATCAATAGGTGTTGGGATCGCTAGAATATTTCTACACATTTTGTAGAAAATTTAATTTTATTAAAAATCAACTGAACTATAGCCCACAAATTCAGAGCTTTAAAAATTGAAAATCTGCAATTGTGCTCCGATTTCGATGATTGATATCTCTATCAATAGGTGTTGGGACCTGTAACTGTGATGCCAACGGGTATTTAGATCGCTAGAATATTTCTACACATTTTGTAGAAAATTTAATTGTATTGAAAATCAACTGAACTATAGCCCACAAATTCAGAGCTTTAAAAATTGAAAATCTGCAATTGTGCCCCGATTTCGATGATTGATATCTCTATCAATAGGTGTTGGGATCGTTAGAATATTTCTACACATTTTGTAGAAAATTTAATTTTATTAAAAATCAACTGAACTATAGCTCACAAATTCAGAGCTTTAAAAATCGAAATCTGCAATTGTGCTCCGATTTCGATGATTGATATCTCTATCAATAGGTGTTGGGACCTGTAACTGTGATGCCAACAGGTATTTAGATCGCTAGAATATTTCTACACATTTTGTGGAAAATTTAATTTTATTGAAAATCAACTGAACTATAGCCCACAAATTCAGAGCTTTAAAAATCGAAAATCTGCAATTGTGCCCCGATTTCGATGATTGATATCTCTATCAATAGGTGTTGGGACCTGTAACTGTGATGCCAACAGGTATTTAGATCGCTAGAATATTTCTACACATTTTGTAGAAAATTTAATTTTATTGAAAATCAACTGAACTATAGCCCACAAATTCAGAGCTTTAAAAATCGAAAATCTGCAATTGTGCCCCGATTTCGATGATTGATATCTCTATCAATAGGTGTTGGGATCGCTAGAATATTTCTACACATTTTGTAGAAAATTTAATTTTATTAAAAATCAACTGAACTATAGCCCACAAATTCAGAGCTTTAAAAATTGAAAATCTGCAATTGTGCTCCGATTTCGATGATTGATATCTCTATCAATAGGTGTTGGGATCGCTAGAATATTTCTACACATTTTGTAGAAAATTTAATTTTATTAAAAATCAACTGAACTATAGCCCACAAATTCAGAGCTTTAAAAATCGAAAATCTGCAATTGTGCTCCGATTTCGATGATTGATATCTCTATCAATAGGTGTTGGGATCGCTAGAATATTTCTACACATTTTGTGGAAAATTTAATTTTATTAAAAATCAACTGAACTATAGCCCACAAATTCAGAGCTTTAAACATCGAAATCTGCAATTGTGCTCCGATTTCGATGATTGATATCTCTATCAATAGGTGTTGGGACCTGTAACTGTGATGCCAACAGGTATTTAGATCGCTAGAATATTTCTACACATTTTGTGGAAAATTTAATTTTATTGAAAATCAACTGACTATAGCCCACAAATTCAGAGCTTTAAAAATTGAAAATCTGCAATTGTGCTCCGATTTCGATGATTGATATCTCTATCAATAGGTGTTGGGACCTGTAACTGTGATCCCAACGGGTATTTAGATCGCTAGAATATTTCTACACATTTTGTAGAAAATTTAATTTTATTGAAAATCAACTGAACTATAGCCCACAAATTCAGAGCTTTAAAAATTGAAAATCTGCAATTGTGCCCCGATTTCGATGATTGATATCTCTATCAATAGGTGTTGGGATCGCTAGAATATTTCTACACATTTTGTAGAAAATTTAATTTTATTGAAAATCAACTGAACTATAGCCCACAAATTCAGAGCTTTAAAAATCGAAATCTGCAATTGTGCTCCGATTTCGATGATTGATATCTCTATCAATAGGTGTTGGGACCTGTAACTGTGATGCCAACAGGTATTTAGATCGCTAGAATATTTCTACACATTTTGTAGAAAATTTAATTTTATTGAAAATCAACTGAACTATAGCCCACAAATTCAGAGCTTTAAAAATTGAAAATCTGCAATTGTGCCCCGATTTCGATAATTGATATCTCTATCAATAGGTGTTGGGATCGCTAGAATATTTCAACACATTTTGTAGAAAATTTAATTTTATTAAAAATCAACTGAACTATAGCCCACAAATTCAGAGCTTTAAAAATCGAAAATCTGCAATTGTGCTCCGATTTCGATGATTGATATCTCTATGCTCTATCAATAGGTGTTGGGACCTGTAACTGTGATGCCAACAGGTATTTAGATCGCTAGACTATTTCTACACATTTTGTGGAAAATTTAATTTTATTGAAAATCAACTGAACTATAGCCCACAAATTCAGAGCTTTAAAAATCGAAAATCTGCAATTGTGCCCCGATTTCGATAATTGATATCTCTATCAATAGGTGTTGGGATCGCTAGAATATTTCAACACATTTTGTAGAAAATTTAATTTTATTAAAAATCAACTGAACTATAGCCCACAAATTCAGAGCTTTAAAAATCGAAAATCTGCAATTGTGCTCCGATTTCGATGATTGATATCTCTATGCTCTATCAATAGGTGTTGGGACCTGTAACTGTGATGCCAACAGGTATTTAGATCGCTAGACTATTTCTACACATTTTGTGGAAAATTTAATTTTATTGAAAATCAACTGAACTATAGCCCACAAATTCAGAGCTTTAAAAATCGAAAATCTGCAATTGTGCCCCGATTTCGATGATTGATATCTCTATCAATAGGTGTTGGGATCGCTAGAATATTTCTACACATTTTGTAGAAAATTTAATTTTATTAAAAATCAACTGAACTATAGCCCACAAATTCAGAGCTTTAAAAATCGAAATCTGCAATTGTGCTCCGATTTCGATGATTGATATCTCTATCAATAGGTGTTGGGACCTGTAACTGTGATGCCAACAGGTATTTAGATCGCTAGAATATTTCTACACATTTTGTGGAAAATTTAATTTTATTGAAAATCAACTGAACTATAGCCCACAAATTCAGAGCTTTAAAAATTGAAAATCTGCAATTGTGCTCCGATTTCGATGATTGATATCTCTATCAATAGGTGTTGGGATCGCTAGAATATTTCTACACATTTTGTAGAAAATTTAATTTTATTAAAAATCAACTGAACTATAGCCCACAAATTCAGAGCTTTAAACATCGAAATCTGCAATTGTGCTCCGATTTCGATGATTGATATCTCTATCAATAGGTGTTGGGACCTGTAACTGTGATGCCAACAGGTATTTAGATCGCTAGAATATTTCTACACATTTTGTGGAAAATTTAATTTTATTGAAAATCAACTGAACTATAGCCCACAAATTCAGAGCTTTAAAAATTGAAAATCTGCAATTGTGCTCCGATTTCGATGATTGATATCTCTATCAATAGGTGTTGGGACCTGTAACTGTGATGCCAACGGGTATTTAGATCGCTAGAATATTTCTACACATTTTGTAGAAAATTTAATTTTATTGAAAATCAACTGAACTATAGCCCACAAATTCAGAGCTTTAAAAATCAAAAATCTGCAATTGTGCCCCGATTTCGATGATTGATATCTCTATCAATAGGTGTTGGGATCGCTAGAATATTTCTACACATTTTGTAGAAAATTTAATTTTATTAAAAATCAACTGAACTATAGCCCACAAATTCAGAGCTTTAAAAATCGAAATCTGCAATCGTGCTCCGATTTCGATGATTGATATCTCTATCAATAGGTGTTGGGACCTGTAACTGTGATGCCAACGGGTATTTAGATCGCTAGAATATTTCTACACATTTTGTAGAAAATTTAATTTTATTGAAAATCAACTGAACTATAGCCCACAAATTCAGAGCTTTAAAAATCGAAAATCTGCAATTGTGCCCCGATTTCGATGATTGATATCTCTATCAATAGGTGTTGGGATCGCTAGAATATTTCTACACATTTTGTAGAAAATTTAATTTTATTAAAAATCAACTGAACTATAGCCCACAAATTCAGAGCTTTAAAAATCGAAATCTGCAATCGTGCTCCGATTTCGATGATTGATATCTCTATCAATAGGTGTTGGGACCTGTAACTGTGATGCCAACAGGTATTTAGATCGCTAGACTATTTCTACACATTTTGTGGAAAATTTAATTTTATTGAAAATCAACTGAACTATAGCCCACAAATTCAGAGCTTTAAAAATCGAAAATCTGCAATTGTGCCCCGATTTCGATGATTGATATCTCTATCAATAGGTGTTGGGATCGCTAGAATATTTCTACACATTTTGTAGAAAATTTAATTTTATTAAAAATCAACTGAACTATAGCCCACAAATTCAGAGCTTTAAAAATCGAAAATCTGCAATTGTGCTCCGATTTCGATGATTGATATCTCTATCAATAGGTGTTGGGACCTGTAACTGTGATGCCAACAGGTATTTAGATCGCTAGACTATTTCTACACATTTTGTGGAAAATTTAATTTTATTGAAAATCAACTGAACTATAGCCCACAAATACAGAGCTTTAAAAATCGAAAATCTGCAATTGTGCTCCGATTTCGATGATTGATATCTCTATCAATAGGTGTTGGGACCTGTAACTGTGATGCCAACGGGTATTTAGATCGCTAGAATATTTCTACACATTTTGTAGAAAATTTAATTTTATTGAAAATCAACTGAACTATAGCCCACAAATTCAGAGCTTTAAAAATCGAAAATCTGCAATTGTGCCCCGATTTCGATGATTGATATCTCTATCAATAGGTGTTGGGATCGCTAGAATATTTCTACACATTTTGTAGAAAATTTAATTTTATTAAAAATCAACTGAACTATAGCCCACAAATTCAGAGCTTTAAAAATCGAAATCTGCAATTGTGCTCCGATTTCGATGATTGATATCTCTATCAATAGGTGTTGGGACCTGTAACTGTGATGCCAACGGGTATTTAGATCGCTAGAATATTTCTACACATTTTGTAGAAAATTTAATTTTATTGAAAATCAACTGAACTATAGCCCACAAATTCAGAGCTTTAAAAATCGAAAATCTGCAATTGTGCTCCGATTTCGATGATTGATATCTCTATCAATAGGTGTTGGGACCTGTAACTGTGATGCCAACAGGTATTTAGATCGCTAGAATATTTCTACACATTTTGTGGAAAATTTAATTTTATTGAAAATCAACTGAACTATAGCCCACAAATTCAGAGCTTTAAAAATCGAAAATCTGCAATTGTGCCCCGATTTCGATGATTGATATCTCTATCAATAGGTGTTGGGATCGCTAGAATATTTCTACACATTTTGTAGAAAATTTAATTTTATTAAAAATCAACTGAACTATAGCCCACAAATTCAGAGCTTTAAAAATCGAAATCTGCAATTGTGCTCCGATTTCGATGATTGATATCTCTATCAATAGGTGTTGGGACCTGTAACTGTGATGCCAACAGGTATTTAGATCGCTAGAATATTTCTACACATTTTGTGGAAAATTTAATTTTATTGAAAATCAACTGAACTATAGCCCACAAATTCAGAGCTTTAAAAATCGAAAATCTGCAATTGTGCCCCGATTTCGATGATTGATATCTCTATCAATAGGTGTTGTGATCGCTAGAATATTTCTACACATTTTATAGAAAATTTAATTTTATTAAAAATCAACTGAACTATAGCCCACAAATTCAGAGCTTTAAAAATCGAAATCTGCAATTGTGCTCCGATTTCGATGATTGATATCTCTATCAATAGGTGTTGGGACCTGTAACTGTGATGCCAACAGGTATTTAGATCGCTAGGATATTTCTACACATTTTGTGGAAAATTTAATTTTATTGAAAATCAACTGAACTATAGCCCACAAATTCAGAGCTTTAAAAATCGAAAATCTGCAATTGTGCCCCGATTTCGATGATTGATATCTCTATCAATAGGTGTTGGGATCGCTAGAATATTTCTACACATTTTGTAGAAAATTTAATTTTATTAAAAATCAACTGAACTATAGCCCACAAATTCAGAGCTTTAAAAATCGAAAATCTGCAATTGTGCTCCGATTTCGATGATTGATATCTCTATCAATAGGTGTTGGGACCTGTAACTGTGATGCCAACAGGTATTTAGATCGCTAGACTATTTCTACACATTTTGTGGAAAATTTAATTTTATTGAAAATCAACTGAACTATAGCCCACAAATACAGAGCTTTAAAAATTGAAAATCTGCAATTGTGCTCCGATTTCGATGATTGATATCTCTATCAATAGGTGTTGGGATCGCTAGAATATTTCTACACATTTTGTAGAAAATTTAATTTTATTAAAAATCAACTGAACTATAGCCCACAAATTCAGAGCTTTAAAAATCGAAAATCTGCAATTGTGCTCCGATTTCGATGATTGATATCTCTATCAATAGGTGTTGGGACCTGTAACTGTGATGCCAACGGGTATTTAGATCGCTAGAATATTTCTACACATTTTGTAGAAAGTTAAATTTTATTGAAAATCAACTGAACTATATATAGCCCACAAATTCAGAGCTTTAAAAATCGAAAATCTGCAATTGTGCCCCGATTTCGATGATTGATTACTCTATCAATAGGTGTTGGGATCGCTAGAATATTTCTACACATTTTGTAGAAAATTTAATTTTATTAAAAATCAACTGAACTATAGCCCACAAATTCAGAGCTTTAAAAATCGAAAATCTGCAATTGTGCTCCGATTTCGATGATTGATATCTCTATCAATAGGTGTTGGGACCTGTAACTGTGATGCCAACGGGTATTTAGATCGCTAGAATATTTCTACACATTTTGTAGAAAGTTAAATTTTATTGAAAATCAACTGAACTATATATAGCCCACAAATTCAGAGCTTTAAAAATCGAAAATCTGCAATTGTGCTCCGATTTCGATGATTGATATCTCTATCAATAGGTGTTGGGACCTGTAACTGTGATGCCAACAGGTATTTAGATCGCTAGACTATTTCTACACATTTTGTGGAAAATTTAATTTTATTGAAAATCAACTGAACTATAGCCCACAAATACAGAGCTTTAAAAATTGAAAATCTGCAATTGTGCTCCGATTTCGATGATTGATATCTCTATCAATAGGTGTTGGGATCGCTAGAATATTTCTACACATTTTGTAGAAAATTTAATTTTATTAAAAATCAACTGAACTATAGCCCACAAATTCAGAGCTTTAAAAATCGAAAATCTGCAATTGTGCTCCGATTTCGATGATTGATATCTCTATCAATAGGTGTTGGGACCTGTAACTGTGATGCCAACGGGTATTTAGATCGCTAGAATATTTCTACACATTTTGTAGAAAGTTAAATTTTATTGAAAATCAACTGAACTATAGCCCACAAATTCAGAGCTTTAAAAATCGAAAATCTGCAATTGTGCCCCGATTTCGATGATTGATATCTCTATCAATAGGTGTTGTGATCGCTAGAATATTTCTACACATTTTATAGAAAATTTAATTTTATTAAAAATCAACTGAACTATAGCCCACAAATTCAGAGCTTTAAAAATCGAAATCTGCAATTGTGCTCCGATTTCGATGATTGATATCTCTATCAATAGGTGTTGGGACCTGTAACTGTGATGCCAACAGGTATTTAGATCGCTAGGATATTTCTACACATTTTGTGGAAAATTTAATTTTATTGAAAATCAACTGAACTATAGCCCACAAATTCAGAGCTTTAAAAATCGAAAATCTGCAATTGTGCCCCGATTTCGATGATTGATATCTCTATCAATAGGTGTTGGGATCGCTAGAATATTTCTACACATTTTGTAGAAAATTTAATTTTATTAAAAATCAACTGAACTATAGCCCACAAATTCAGAGCTTTAAAAATCGAAAATCTGCAATTGTGCTCCGATTTCGATGATTGATATCTCTATCAATAGGTGTTGGGACCTGTAACTGTGATGCCAACAGGTATTTAGATCGCTAGACTATTTCTACACATTTTGTGGAAAATTTAATTTTATTGAAAATCAACTGAACTATAGCCCACAAATACAGAGCTTTAAAAATCGAAAATCTGCAATTGTGCTCCGATTTCGATGATTGATATCTCTATCAATAGGTGTTGGGACCTGTAACTGTGATGCCAACGGGTATTTAGATCGCTAGAATATTTCTACACATTTTGTAGAAAGTTAAATTTTATTGAAAATCAACTGAACTATAGCCCACAAATTCAGAGCTTTAAAAATCGAAAATCTGCAATTGTGCCCCGATTTCGATGATTGATATCTCTATCAATAGGTGTTGGGATCGCTAGAATATTTCTACACATTTTGTAGAAAATTTAATTTTATTAAAAATCAACTGAACTGTAGCCCACAAATTCAGAGCTTTAAAAATCGAAATCTGCAATTGTGCTCCGATTTCGATGATTGATATCTCTATCAATAGGTGTTGGGACCTGTAACTGTGATGCCAACGGGTATTTAGATCGCTAGAATATTTCTACACATTTTGTAGAAAATTAAATTTTATTGAAAATCAACTGAACTATAGCCCACAAATTCAGAGCTTTAAAAATCGAAAATCTGCAATTGTGCCCCGATTTCGATGATTGATATCTCTATCAATAGGTGTTGGGATCGCTAGAATATTTCTACACATTTTGTAGAAAATTTAATTTTATTAAAAATCAACTGAACTGTAGCCCACAAATTCAGAGCTTTAAAAATCGAAATCTGCAATTGTGCTCCGATTTCGATGATTGATATCTCTATCAATAGGTGTTGGGACCTGTAACTGTGATGCCAACGGGTATTTAGATCGCTAGAATATTTCTACACATTTTGTAGAAAATTAAATTTTATTGAAAATCAACTGAACTATAGCCCACAAATTCAGAGCTTTAAAAATCGAAAATCTGCAATTGTGCTCCGATTTCGATGATTGATATCTCTATCAATAGGTGTTGGGATCGCTAGAATATTTCTACACATTTTGTAGAAAATTTAATTTTATTAAAAATCAACTGAACTATAGCCCACAAATTCAGAGCTTTAAAAATCGAAAATCTGCAATTGTGCTCCGATTTCGATGATTGATATCTCTATCAATAGGTGTTGGGACCTGTAACTGTGATGCCAACAGGTATTTAGATCGCTAGACTATTTCTACACATTTTGTGGAAAATTTAATTTTATTGAAAATCAACTGAACTATAGCCCACAAATACAGAGCTTTAAAAATCGAAAATCTGCAATTGTGCTCCGATTTCGATGATTGATATCTCTATCAATAGGTGTTGGGACCTGTAACTGTGATGCCAACGGGTATTTAGATCGCTAGAATATTTCTACACATTTTGTAGAAAATTAAATTTTATTGAAAATCAACTGAACTATAGCCCACAAATTCAGAGCTTTAAAAATCGAAAATCTGCAATTGTGCCCCGATTTCGATGATTGATATCTCTATCAATAGGTGTTGGGATCGCTAGAATATTTCTACACATTTTGTAGAAAATTTAATTTTATTAAAAATCAACTGAACTATAGCCCACAAATTCAGAGCTTTAAAAATCGAAAATCTGCAATTGTGCTCCGATTTCGATGATTGATATCTCTATCAATAGGTGTTGGGACCTGTAACTGTGATGCCAACAGGTATTTAGATCGCTAGACTATTTCTACACATTTTGTGGAAAATTTAATTTTATTAAAAATCAACTGAACTGTAGCCCACAAATTCAGAGCTTTAAAAATCGAAATCTGCAATTGTGCTCCGATTTCGATGATTGATATCTCTATCAATAGGTGTTGGGACCTGTAACTGTGATGCCAACGGGTATTTAGATCGCTAGAATATTTCTACACATTTTGTAGAAAATTAAATTTTATTGAAAATCAACTGAACTATAGCCCACAAATTCAGAGCTTTAAAAATCGAAAATCTGCAATTGTGCCCCGATTTCGATGATTGATATCTCTATCAATAGGTGTTGTGATCGCTAGAATATTTCTACACATTTTATAGAAAATTTAATTTTATTAAAAATCAACTGAACTATAGCCCACAAATTCAGAGCTTTAAAAATCGAAATCTGCAATTGTGCTCCGATTTCGATGATTGATATCTCTATCAATAGGTGTTGGGACCTGTAACTGTGATGCCAACAGGTATTTAGATCGCTAGGATATTTCTACACATTTTGTGGAAAATTTAATTTTATTGAAAATCAACTGAACTATAGCCCACAAATTCAGAGCTTTAAAAATCGAAAATCTGCAATTGTGCCCCGATTTCGATGATTGATATCTCTATCAATAGGTGTTGGGATCGCTAGAATATTTCTACACATTTTGTAGAAAATTTAATTTTATTAAAAATCAACTGAACTATAGCCCACAAATTCAGAGCTTTAAAAATCGAAAATCTGCAATTGTGCTCCGATTTCGATGATTGATATCTCTATCAATAGGTGTTGGGACCTGTAACTGTGATGCCAACAGGTATTTAGATCGCTAGACTATTTCTACACATTTTGTGGAAAATTTAATTTTATTGAAAATCAACTGAACTATAGCCCACAAATACAGAGCTTTAAAAATCGAAAATCTGCAATTGTGCTCCGATTTCGATGATTGATATCTCTATCAATAGGTGTTGGGACCTGTAACTGTGATGCCAACGGGTATTTAGATCGCTAGAATATTTCTACACATTTTGTAGAAAGTTAAATTTTATTGAAAATCAACTGAACTATAGCCCACAAATTCAGAGCTTTAAAAATCGAAAATCTGCAATTGTGCCCCGATTTCGATGATTGATATCTCTATCAATAGGTGTTGGGATCGCTAGAATATTTCTACACATTTTGTAGAAAATTTAATTTTATTAAAAATCAACTGAACTGTAGCCCACAAATTCAGAGCTTTAAAAATCGAAATCTGCAATTGTGCTCCGATTTCGATGATTGATATCTCTATCAATAGGTGTTGGGACCTGTAACTGTGATGCCAACGGGTATTTAGATCGCTAGAATATTTCTACACATTTTGTAGAAAATTAAATTTTATTGAAAATCAACTGAACTATAGCCCACAAATTCAGAGCTTTAAAAATCGAAAATCTGCAATTGTGCCCCGATTTCGATGATTGATATCTCTATCAATAGGTGTTGGGATCGCTAGAATATTTCTACACATTTTGTAGAAAATTTAATTTTATTAAAAATCAACTGAACTGTAGCCCACAAATTCAGAGCTTTAAAAATCGAAATCTGCAATTGTGCTCCGATTTCGATGATTGATATCTCTATCAATAGGTGTTGGGACCTGTAACTGTGATGCCAACGGGTATTTAGATCGCTAGAATATTTCTACACATTTTGTAGAAAATTAAATTTTATTGAAAATCAACTGAACTATAGCCCACAAATTCAGAGCTTTAAAAATCGAAAATCTGCAATTGTGCTCCGATTTCGATGATTGATATCTCTATCAATAGGTGTTGGGATCGCTAGAATATTTCTACACATTTTGTAGAAAATTTAATTTTATTAAAAATCAACTGAACTATAGCCCACAAATTCAGAGCTTTAAAAATCGAAAATCTGCAATTGTGCTCCGATTTCGATGATTGATATCTCTATCAATAGGTGTTGGGACCTGTAACTGTGATGCCAACAGGTATTTAGATCGCTAGACTATTTCTACACATTTTGTGGAAAATTTAATTTTATTGAAAATCAACTGAACTATAGCCCACAAATACAGAGCTTTAAAAATCGAAAATCTGCAATTGTGCTCCGATTTCGATGATTGATATCTCTATCAATAGGTGTTGGGACCTGTAACTGTGATGCCAACGGGTATTTAGATCGCTAGAATATTTCTACACATTTTGTAGAAAATTAAATTTTATTGAAAATCAACTGAACTATAGCCCACAAATTCAGAGCTTTAAAAATCGAAAATCTGCAATTGTGCCCCGATTTCGATGATTGATATCTCTATCAATAGGTGTTGGGATCGCTAGAATATTTCTACACATTTTGTAGAAAATTTAATTTTATTAAAAATCAACTGAACTGTAGCCCACAAATTCAGAGCTTTAAAAATCGAAATCTGCAATTGTGCTCCGATTTCGATGATTGATATCTCTATCAATAGGTGTTGGGACCTGTAACTGTGATGCCAACGGGTATTTAGATCGCTAGAATATTTCTACACATTTTGTAGAAAATTAAATTTTATTGAAAATCAACTGAACTATAGCCCACAAATTCAGAGCTTTAAAAATCGAAAATCTGCAATTGTGCTCCGATTTCGATGATTGATATCTCTATCAATAGGTGTTGGGATCGCTAGAATATTTCTACACATTTTGTAGAAAATTTAATTTTATTAAAAATCAACTGAACTATAGCCCACAAATTCAGAGCTTTAAAAATCGAAAATCTGCAATTGTGCTCCGATTTCGATGATTGATATCTCTATCAATAGGTGTTGGGACCTGTAACTGTGATGCCAACAGGTATTTAGATCGCTAGACTATTTCTACACATTTTGTGGAAAATTTAATTTTATTGAAAATCAACTGAACTATAGCCCACAAATACAGAGCTTTAAAAATCGAAAATCTGCAATTGTGCTCCGATTTCGATGATTGATATCTCTATCAATAGGTGTTGGGACCTGTAACTGTGATGCCAACGGGTATTTAGATCGCTAGAATATTTCTACACATTTTGTAGAAAATTAAATTTTATTGAAAATCAACTGAACTATAGCCCACAAATTCAGAGCTTTAAAAATCGAAAATCTGCAATTGTGCCCCGATTTCGATGATTGATATCTCTATCAATAGGTGTTGGGATCGCTAGAATATTTCTACACATTTTGTAGAAAATTTAATTTTATTAAAAATCAACTGAACTATAGCCCACAAATTCAGAGCTTTAAAAATCGAAAATCTGCAATTGTGCTCCGATTTCGATGATTGATATCTCTATCAATAGGTGTTGGGACCTGTAACTGTGATGCCAACAGGTATTTAGATCGCTAGACTATTTCTACACATTTTGTGGAAAATTTAATTTTATTAAAAATCAACTGAACTGTAGCCCACAAATTCAGAGCTTTAAAAATCGAAATCTGCAATTGTGCTCCGATTTCGATGATTGATATCTCTATCAATAGGTGTTGGGACCTGTAACTGTGATGCCAACGGGTATTTAGATCGCTAGAATATTTCTACACATTTTGTAGAAAATTAAATTTTATTGAAAATCAACTGAACTATAGCCCACAAATTCAGAGCTTTAAAAATCGAAAATCTGCAATTGTGCCCCGATTTCGATGATTGATATCTCTATCAATAGGTGTTGTGATCGCTAGAATATTTCTACACATTTTATAGAAAATTTAATTTTATTAAAAATCAACTGAACTATAGCCCACAAATTCAGAGCTTTAAAAATCGAAATCTGCAATTGTGCTCCGATTTCGATGATTGATATCTCTATCAATAGGTGTTGGGACCTGTAACTGTGATGCCAACAGGTATTTAGATCGCTAGGATATTTCTACACATTTTGTGGAAAATTTAATTTTATTGAAAATCAACTGAACTATAGCCCACAAATTCAGAGCTTTAAAAATCGAAAATCTGCAATTGTGCCCCGATTTCGATGATTGATATCTCTATCAATAGGTGTTGGGATCGCTAGAATATTTCTACACATTTTGTAGAAAATTTAATTTTATTAAAAATCAACTGAACTATAGCCCACAAATTCAGAGCTTTAAAAATCGAAAATCTGCAATTGTGCTCCGATTTCGATGATTGATATCTCTATCAATAGGTGTTGGGACCTGTAACTGTGATGCCAACAGGTATTTAGATCGCTAGACTATTTCTACACATTTTGTGGAAAATTTAATTTTATTGAAAATCAACTGAACTATAGCCCACAAATACAGAGCTTTAAAAATCGAAAATCTGCAATTGTGCTCCGATTTCGATGATTGATATCTCTATCAATAGGTGTTGGGACCTGTAACTGTGATGCCAACGGGTATTTAGATCGCTAGAATATTTCTACACATTTTGTAGAAAGTTAAATTTTATTGAAAATCAACTGAACTATAGCCCACAAATTCAGAGCTTTAAAAATCGAAAATCTGCAATTGTGCCCCGATTTCGATGATTGATATCTCTATCAATAGGTGTTGGGATCGCTAGAATATTTCTACACATTTTGAAGAAAATTTAATTTTATTAAAAATCAACTGAACTGTAGCCCACAAATTCAGAGCTTTAAAAATCGAAATCTGCAATTGTGCTCCGATTTCGATGATTGATATCTCTATCAATAGGTGTTGGGACCTGTAACTGTGATGCCAACGGGTATTTAGATCGCTAGAATATTTCTACACATTTTGTAGAAAATTAAATTTTATTGAAAATCAACTGAACTATAGCCCACAAATTCAGAGCTTTAAAAATCGAAAATCTGCAATTGTGCCCCGATTTCGATGATTGATATCTCTATCAATAGGTGTTGGGATCGCTAGAATATTTCTACACATTTTGTAGAAAATTTAATTTTATTAAAAATCAACTGAACTGTAGCCCACAAATTCAGAGCTTTAAAAATCGAAATCTGCAATTGTGCTCCGATTTCGATGATTGATATCTCTATCAATAGGTGTTGGGACCTGTAACTGTGATGCCAACGGGTATTTAGATCGCTAGAATATTTCTACACATTTTGTAGAAAATTAAATTTTATTGAAAATCAACTGAACTATAGCCCACAAATTCAGAGCTTTAAAAATCGAAAATCTGCAATTGTGCTCCGATTTCGATGATTGATATCTCTATCAATAGGTGTTGGGATCGCTAGAATATTTCTACACATTTTGTAGAAAATTTAATTTTATTAAAAATCAACTGAACTATAGCCCACAAATTCAGAGCTTTAAAAATCGAAAATCTGCAATTGTGCTCCGATTTCGATGATTGATATCTCTATCAATAGGTGTTGGGACCTGTAACTGTGATGCCAACAGGTATTTAGATCGCTAGACTATTTCTACACATTTTGTGGAAAATTTAATTTTATTGAAAATCAACTGAACTATAGCCCACAAATACAGAGCTTTAAAAATCGAAAATCTGCAATTGTGCTCCGATTTCGATGATTGATATCTCTATCAATAGGTGTTGGGACCTGTAACTGTGATGCCAACGGGTATTTAGATCGCTAGAATATTTCTACACATTTTGTAGAAAGTTAAATTTTATTGAAAATCAACTGAACTATAGCCCACAAATTCAGAGCTTTAAAAATCGAAAATCTGCAATTGTGCCCCGATTTCGATGATTGATATCTCTATCAATAGGTGTTGTGATCGCTAGAATATTTCTACACATTTTATAGAAAATTTAATTTTATTAAAAATCAACTGAACTATAGCCCACAAATTCAGAGCTTTAAAAATCGAAATCTGCAATTGTGCTCCGATTTCGATGATTGATATCTCTATCAATAGGTGTTGGGACCTGTAACTGTGATGCCAACAGGTATTTAGATCGCTAGGATATTTCTACACATTTTGTGGAAAATTTAATTTTATTGAAAATCAACTGAACTATAGCCCACAAATTCAGAGCTTTAAAAATCGAAAATCTGCAATTGTGCCCCGATTTCGATGATTGATATCTCTATCAATAGGTGTTGGGATCGCTAGAATATTTCTACACATTTTGTAGAAAATTTAATTTTATTAAAAATCAACTGAACTATAGCCCACAAATTCAGAGCTTTAAAAATCGAAAATCTGCAATTGTGCTCCGATTTCGATGATTGATATCTCTATCAATAGGTGTTGGGACCTGTAACTGTGATGCCAACAGGTATTTAGATCGCTAGACTATTTCTACACATTTTGTGGAAAATTTAATTTTATTGAAAATCAACTGAACTATAGCCCACAAATACAGAGCTTTAAAAATCGAAAATCTGCAATTGTGCTCCGATTTCGATGATTGATATCTCTATCAATAGGTGTTGGGACCTGTAACTGTGATGCCAACGGGTATTTAGATCGCTAGAATATTTCTACACATTTTGTAGAAAGTTAAATTTTATTGAAAATCAACTGAACTATAGCCCACAAATTCAGAGCTTTAAAAATCGAAAATCTGCAATTGTGCCCCGATTTCGATGATTGATATCTCTATCAATAGGTGTTGGGATCGCTAGAATATTTCTACACATTTTGTAGAAAATTTAATTTTATTAAAAATCAACTGAACTGTAGCCCACAAATTCAGAGCTTTAAAAATCGAAATCTGCAATTGTGCTCCGATTTCGATGATTGATATCTCTATCAATAGGTGTTGGGACCTGTAACTGTGATGCCAACGGGTATTTAGATCGCTAGAATATTTCTACACATTTTGTAGAAAATTAAATTTTATTGAAAATCAACTGAACTATAGCCCACAAATTCAGAGCTTTAAAAATCGAAAATCTGCAATTGTGCCCCGATTTCGATGATTGATATCTCTATCAATAGGTGTTGGGATCGCTAGAATATTTCTACACATTTTGTAGAAAATTTAATTTTATTAAAAATCAACTGAACTGTAGCCCACAAATTCAGAGCTTTAAAAATCGAAATCTGCAATTGTGCTCCGATTTCGATGATTGATATCTCTATCAATAGGTGTTGGGACCTGTAACTGTGATGCCAACGGGTATTTAGATCGCTAGAATATTTCTACACATTTTGTAGAAAATTAAATTTTATTGAAAATCAACTGAACTATAGCCCACAAATTCAGAGCTTTAAAAATCGAAAATCTGCAATTGTGCTCCGATTTCGATGATTGATATCTCTATCAATAGGTGTTGGGATCGCTAGAATATTTCTACACATTTTGTAGAAAATTTAATTTTATTAAAAATCAACTGAACTATAGCCCACAAATTCAGAGCTTTAAAAATCGAAAATCTGCAATTGTGCTCCGATTTCGATGATTGATATCTCTATCAATAGGTGTTGGGACCTGTAACTGTGATGCCAACAGGTATTTAGATCGCTAGACTATTTCTACACATTTTGTGGAAAATTTAATTTTATTGAAAATCAACTGAACTATAGCCCACAAATACAGAGCTTTAAAAATCGAAAATCTGCAATTGTGCTCCGATTTCGATGATTGATATCTCTATCAATAGGTGTTGGGACCTGTAACTGTGATGCCAACGGGTATTTAGATCGCTAGAATATTTCTACACATTTTGTAGAAAATTAAATTTTATTGAAAATCAACTGAACTATAGCCCACAAATTCAGAGCTTTAAAAATCGAAAATCTGCAATTGTGCCCCGATTTCGATGATTGATATCTCTATCAATAGGTGTTGGGATCGCTAGAATATTTCTACACATTTTGTAGAAAATTTAATTTTATTAAAAATCAACTGAACTATAGCCCACAAATTCAGAGCTTTAAAAATCGAAAATCTGCAATTGTGCTCCGATTTCGATGATTGATTACTCTATCAATAGGTGTTGGGATCGCTAGAATATTTCTACACATTTTGTGGAAAATTTAATTTTATTAAAAATCAACTGAACTATAGCCCACAAATTCAGAGCTTTAAAAATCGAAAATCTGCAATTGTGCCCCGATTTCGATGATTGATATCTCTATCAATAGGTGTTGGGATCGCTAGAATATTTCTACACATTTTGTAGAAAATTTAATTTTATTAAAAATCAACTGAACTATAGCCCACAAATTCAGAGCTTTAAAAATCGAAATCTGCAATTGTGCTCCGATTTCGATGATTGATATCTCTATCAATAGGTGTTGGGACCTGTAACTGTGATGCCAACGGGTATTTAGATCGCTAGAATATTTCTACACATTTTGTAGAAAATTTAATTTTATTGAAAATCAACTGAACTATAGCCCACAAATTCAGAGCTTTAAAAATCGAAATCTGCAATTGTGCTCCGATTTCGATGATTGATATCTCTATCAATAGGTGTTGGGATCGCTAGAATATTTCTACACATTTTGTAGAAAATTTAATTTTATTGAAAATCAACTGAACTATAGCCCACAAATTCAGAGCTTTAAAAATCGAAATCTGCAATTGTGCTCCGATTTCGATGATTGATATCTCTATCAATAGGTGTTGGGACCTGTAACTGTGATGCCAACGGGTATTTAGATCGCTAGAATATTTCTACACATTTTGTAGAAAATTAAATTTTATTGAAAATCAACTGAACTATAGCCCACAAATTCAGAGCTTTAAAAATCGAAATCTGCAATTGTGCTCCGATTTCGATGATTGATATCTCTATCAATAGGTGTTGGGATCGCTAGAATATTTCTACACATTTTGTGGAAAATTTAATTTTATTAAAAATCAACTGAACTGTAGCCCACAAATTCAGAGCTTTAAAAATCGAAATCTGCAATTGTGCTCCGATTTCGATGATTGATATCTCTATCAATAGGTGTTGGGACCTGTAACTGTGATGCCAACGGGTATTTAGATCGCTAGAATATTTCTACACATTTTGTAGAAAATTAAATTTTATTGAAAATCAACTGAACTATAGCCCACAAATTCAGAGCTTTAAAAATCGAAAATCTGCAATTGTGCCCCGATTTCGATGATTGATATCTCTATCAATAGGTGTTGGGATCGCTAGAATATTTCTACACATTTTGTAGAAAATTTAATTTTATTAAAAATCAACTGAACTATAGCCCACAAATTCAGAGCTTTAAAAATCGAAAATCTGCAATTGTGCTCCGATTTCGATGATTGATATCTCTATCAATAGGTGTTGGGACCTGTAACTGTGATGCCAACAGGTATTTAGATCGCTAGACTATTTCTACACATTTTGTGGAAAATTTAATTTTATTGAAAATCAACTGAACTATAGCCCACAAATACAGAGCTTTAAAAATCGAAAATCTGCAATTGTGCTCCGATTTCGATGATTGATATCTCTATCAATAGGTGTTGGGACCTGTAACTGTGATGCCAACGGGTATTTAGATCGCTAGAATATTTCTACACATTTTGTAGAAAATTTAATTTTATTGAAAATCAACTGAACTATATATAGCCCACAAATTCAGAGCTTTAAAAATCGAAAATCTGCAATTGTGCCCCGATTTCGATGATTGATTACTCTATCAATAGGTGTTGGGATCGCTAGAATATTTCTACACATTTTGTAGAAAATTTAATTTTATTAAAAATCAACTGAACTATAGCCCACAAATTCAGAGCTTTAAAAATCGAAAATCTGCAATTGTGCTCCGATTTCGATGATTGATATCTCTATCAATAGGTGTTGGGACCTGTAACTGTGATGCCAACAGGTATTTAGATCGCTAGACTATTTCTACACATTTTGTGGAAAATTTAATTTTATTGAAAATCAACTGAACTATAGCCCACAAATTCAGAGCTTTAAAAATCGAAATCTGCAATTGTGCTCCGATTTCGATGATTGATATCTCTATCAATAGGTGTTGGGATCGCTAGAATATTTCTACACATTTTGTAGAAAATTTAATTTTATTGAAAATCAACTGAACTATAGCCCACAAATTCAGAGCTTTAAAAATCGAAATCTGCAATTGTGCTCCGATTTCGATGATTGATATCTCTATCAATAGGTGTTGGGATCGCTAGAATATTTCTACACATTTTGTAGAAAATTTAATTTTATTGAAAATCAACTGAACTATAGCCCACAAATTCAGAGCTTTAAAAATTGAAAATCTGCAATTGTGCTCCGATTTCGATGATTGATATATATATCAATAGGTGTTGGGATCGCTAGAATAGTTCTACACATTTTGTAGAAAATTTAATTTTATTGAAAATCAACTGAACTATAGCCCACAAATTCAGAGCTTTAAAAATCGAAATCTGCAATTGTGCTCCGATTTCGATGATTGATATCTCTATCAATAGATGTTGGGACCTGTAACTGTGATGCCAACAGGTATTTAGATCGCTAGAATATTTCTACACATTTTGTAGAAAATTTAATTTTATTGAAAATCAACTGAACTATAGCCCACAAATTCAGAGCTTTAAAAATCGAAAATCTGCAATTGTGCTCCGATTTCGATGATTGATATCTCTATCAATAGATGTTGGGACCTGTAACTGTGATGCCAACAGGTATTTAGATCGCTAGAATATTTCTACACATTTTGTAGAAAATTTAATTTTATTGAAAATCAACTGAACTATAGCCCACAAATTCAGAGCTTTAAAAATCGAAAATCTGCAATTGTGCTCCGATTTCGATGATTGATATCTCTATCAATAGGTGTTGGGATCGCTAGAATATTTCTACACATTTTGTAGAAAATTTAATTTTATTAAAAATCAACTGAACTATAGCCCACAAATTCAGCGCTTTAAAAATCGAAATCTGCAATTGTGCTCCGATTTCGATGATTGATATCTCTATCAATAGGTGTTGGGACTTGTAACTGTGATGCCAACGGGTATTTAGATCGCTAGAATATTTCTACACATTTTGTAGAAAATTTAATTTTATTGAAAATCAACTGAACTATAGCCCACAAATTCAGAGCTTTAAAAATCGAAATCTGCAATTGTGCTCCGATTTCGATGATTGATATCTCTATCAATAGGTGTTGGGATCGCTAGAATATTTCTACACATTTTGTAGAAAATTTAATTTTATTGAAAATCAACTGAACTATAGCCCACAAATTCAGAGCTTTAAAAATCGAAATCTGCAATTGTGCTCCGATTTCGATGATTGATATCTCTATCAATAGGTGTTGGGATCGCTAGAATATTTCTACACATTTTGTAGAAAATTTAATTTTATTGAAAATCAACTGAACTATAGCCCACAAATTCAGAGCTTTAAAAGTTGAAAATCTGCAATTGTGCTCCGATTTCGATGATTGATATATATATATCAATAGGTGTTGGGATCGCTAGAATATTTCTACACATTTTGTAGAAAATTTAATTTTATTGAAAATCAACTGAACTATAGCCCACAAATTCAGAGCTTTAAAAATCGAAATCTGCAATTGTGCTCCGATTTCGATGATTGATATCTCTATCAATAGGTGTTGGGACCTGTAACTGTGATGCCAACAGGTATTTAGATCGCTAGAATATTTCTACACATTTTGTAGAAAATTTAATTTTATTGAAAATCAACTGAACTATAGCCCACAAATTCAGAGCTTTAAAAATCGAAAATCTGCAATTGTGCTCCGATTTCTATGATTGATATCTCTATCAATAGGTGTTGGGATCGCTAGAATATTTCTACACATTTTGTAGAAAATTTAATTTTATTGAAAATCAACTGAACTATAGCCCACAAATTCAGAGCTTTAAAAATCGAAATCTGCAATTGTGCTCCGATTTCGATGATTGATATCTCTATCAATAGGTGTTGGGACCTGTAACTGTGATGCCAACAGGTATTTAGATCGCTAGAATATTTCTACACATTTTGTGGAAAATTTAATTTTATTGAAAATCAACTGAACTATAGCCCACAAATTCAGAGCTTTAAAAATTGAAAATCTGCAATTGTGCTCCGATTTCGATGATTGATATCTCTATCAATAGGTGTTGGGACCTGTAACTGTGATGCCAACAGGTATTTAGATCGCTAGAATATTTCTACACATTTTGTGGAAAATTTAATTTTATTGAAAATCAACTGAACTATAGCCCACAAATTCAGAGCTTTAAAAATTGAAAATCTGCAATTGTGCTCCGATTTCGATGATTGATATCTCTATCAATAGGTGTTGGGACCTGTAACTGTGATGCCAACAGGTATTTAGATCGCTAGAATATTTCTACACATTTTGTGGAAAATTTAATTTTATTGAAAATCAACTGAACTATAGCCCACAAATTCAGAGCTTTAAAAATCGAAAATCTGCAATTGTGCTCCGATTTCGATGATTGATATATATATCAATAGGTGTTGGGATCGCTAGAATATTTCTACACATTTTGTAGATAATTTAATTTTATTGAAAATCAACTGAACTATAGCCCACAAATTCAGAGCTTTAAAAATTGAAAATCTGCAATTGTGCTCCGATTTCGATGATTGATATCTCTATCAATAGGTGTTGGGACCTGTAACTGTGATGCCAACAGGTATTTAGATCGCTAGAATATTTCTACATATTTTGTGGAAAATTTAATTTTATTGAAAATCAACTGAACTATAGCCCACAAATTCAGAGCTTTAAAAATTGAAAATCTGCAATTGTGCTCCGATTTCGATTATTGATATCTCTATCAATAGGTGTTGGGACCTGTAACTGTGATGCCAACGGGTATTTAGATCGCTAGAATATTTCTACACATTTTGTGGAAAATTTAATTTTATTGAAAATCAACTGAACTATAGCCCACAAATTCAGAGCTTTAAAAATTGAAAATCTGCAATTGTGCTTCGATTTCGATGATTGATATCTCTATCAATAGGTGTTGGGACCTGTAACTGTGATGCCAACAGGTATTTAGATCGCTAGAATATTTCTACACATTTTGTGGAAAATTTAATTTTATTGAAAATCAACTGAACTATAGCCCACAAATTCAGAGCTTTAAAAATCGAAAATCTGCAATTGTGCTCCGATTTCGATGATTGATATATATATCAATAGGTGTTGGGATCGCTAGAATATTTCTACACATTTTGTAGATAATTTAATTTTATTGAAAATCAACTGAACTATAGCCCACAAATTCAGAGCTTTAAAAATCGAAATCTGCAATTGTGCTCCGATTTCGATGATTGATATCTCTATCAATAGGCGTTGGGACCTGTAACTGTGATGCCAACAGGTATTTAGATCGCTAGAATATTTCTACACATTTTGTGGAAAATTTAATTTTATTGAAAATCAACTGAACTATAGCCCACAAATTCAGAGCTTTAAAAATCGAAATCTGCAATTGTGCTCCGATTTCGATGATTGATATCTCTATCAATAGGTGTTGGGACCTGTAACTGTGATGCCAACGGGTATTTAGATCGCTAGAATATTTCTACACATTTTGTGGAAAATTTAATTTTATTGAAAATCAACTGAACTATAGCCCACAAATTCAGAGCTTTAAAAATTGAAAATCTGCAATTGTGCTCCGATTTCGATGATTGATATATATATCAATAGGTGTTGGGATCGCTAGAATATTTCTACACATTTTGTAGATAATTTAATTTTATTGAAAATCAACTGAACTATAGCCCACAAATTCAGAGCTTTAAAAATCGAAATCTGCAATTGTGCTCCGATTTCGATGATTGATATCTCTATCAATAGGTGTTGGGACCTGTAACTGTGATGCCAACAGGTATTTAGATCGCTAGAATATTTCTACACATTTTGTGGAAAATTTAATTTTATTGAAAATCAACTGAACTATAGCCCACAAATTCAGAGCTTTAAAAATTGAAAATCTGCAATTGTGCTCCGATTTCGATGATTGATATATATATCAATAGGTGTTGGGATCGCTAGAATATTTCTACACATTTTGTAGATAATTTAATTTTATTAAAAATCAACTGAACTATAGCCCACAAATTCAGAGCTTTAAAAATCGAAAATCTGCAATTGTGCTCCGATTTCGATGATTGATATCTCTATGCTCTATCAATAGGTGTTGGGACCTGTAACTGTGATGCCAACAGGTATTTAGATCGCTAGAATATTTCTACATATTTTGTAGAAAATTTAATTTTATTGAAAATCAACTGAACTATAGCCCACAAATTCAGAGCTTTAAAAATCGAAAATCTGCAATTGTGCTCCGATTTCGATGATTGATATCTCTATCAATAGGTGTTGGGACCTGTAACTGTGATGCCAACAGGTATTTAGATCGCTAGAATATTTCTACACATTTTGTGGAAAATTTAATTTTATTGAAAATCAACTGAACTATAGCCCACAAATTCAGAGCTTTAAAAATTGAAAATCTGCAATTGTGCTCCGATTTCGATGATTGATATATATATCAATAGGTGTTGGGATCGCTAGAATATTTCTACACATTTTGTAGATAATTTAATTTTATTGAAAATCAACTGAACTATAGCCCACAAATTCAGAGCTTTAAAAATCGAAATCTGCAATTGTGCTCCGATTTCGATGATTGATATCTCTATCAATAGGCGTTGGGACCTGTAACTGTGATGCCAACAGGTATTTAGATCGCTAGAATATTTCTACACATTTTGTGGAAAATTTAATTTTATTGAAAATCAACTGAACTATAGCCCACAAATTCAGAGCTTTAAAAATCGAAATCTGCAATTGTGCTCCGATTTCGATGATTGATATCTCTATCAATAGGTGTTGGGATCGCTAGAATATTTCAACACATTTTGTAGAAAATTTAATTTTATTAAAAATCAACTGAACTATAGCCCACAAATTCAGAGCTTTAAAAATCGAAAATCTGCAATTGTGCTCCGATTTCGATGATTGATATCTCTATGCTCTATCAATAGGTGTTGGGACCTGTAACTGTGATGCCAACAGGTATTTAGATCGCTAGAATATTTCTACATATTTTGTAGAAAATTTAATTTTATTGAAAATCAACTGAACTATAGCCCACAAATTCAGAGCTTTAAAAATCGAAAATCTGCAATTGTGCCCCGATTTCGATGATTGATATCTCTATCAATAGGTGTTGGGATCGCTAGAATATTTCTACACATTTTGTAGAAAATTTAATTTTATTAAAAATCAACTGAACTATAGCCCACAAATTCAGAGCTTTAAAAATCGAAATCTGCAATTGTGCTCCGATTTCGATGATTGATATCTCTATCAATAGGTGTTGGGATCGCTAGAATATTTCTACACATTTTGTAGAAAATTTAATTTTATTGAAAATCAACTGAACTATAGCCCACAAATTCAGAGCTTTAAAAATCGAAATCTGCAATTGTGCTCCGATTTCGATGATTGATATCTCTATCAATAGGTGTTGGGACCTGTAACTGTGATGCCAACAGGTATTTAGATCGCTAGAATATTTCTACATATTTTGTAGAAAATTTAATTTTATTGAAAATCAACTGAACTATAGCCCACAAATTCAGAGCTTTAAAAATCGAAAATCTGCAATTGTGCTCCGATTTCGATGATTGATATCTCTATCAATAGGTGTTGGGATCGCTAGAATATTTCTACACATTTTGTAGAAAATTTAATTTTATTGAAAATCAACTGAACTATAGCCCACAAATTCAGAGCTTTAAAAATCGAAAATCTGCAATTGTGCCCCGATTTCGATGATTGATATCTCTATCAATAGGTGTTGGGATCGCTAGAATATTTCTACACATTTTGTAGAAAATTTAATTTTATTGAAAATCAACTGAACTATAGCCCACAAATTCAGAGCTTTAAAAATCGAAAATCTGCAATTGTGCCCCGATTTCGATGATTGATATCTCTATCAATAGGTGTTGGGATCGCTAGAATATTTCTACACATTTTGTAGAAAATTTAATTTTATTGAAAATCAACTGAACTATAGCCCACAAATTCAGAGCTTTAAAAATCGAAAATCTGCAATTGTGCTCCGATTTCGATGATTGATATCTCTATCAATAGGTGTTGGGATCGCTAGAATATTTCTACACATTTTGTAGAAAATTTAATTTTATTGAAAATCAACTGAACTATAGCCCACAAATTCAGAGCTTTAAAAATCGAAATCTGCAATATTGTGCTCCGATTTCGATGATTGATATCTCTATCAATAGGTGTTGGGACCTGTAACTGTGATGCCAACGGGTATTTAGATCGCTAGAATATTTCTACACATTTTGTAGAAAATTTAATTTTATTGAAAATCAACTGAACTATAGCCCACAAATTCAGAGCTTTAAAAATCGAAACCTGCAATTGTGCTCCGATTTCGATGATTGATATCTCTATCAATAGGTGTTGAGACCTGTAACTGTGATGCCCACAGGTATTTAGATCGCTAGAATATTTCTACACATTTTGTGGAAAATTTAATTTTATTGAAAATCAACTGAACTATAGCCCACAAATTCAGAGCTTTAAAAATCGAAAATCTGCAATTGTGCCCCGATTTCGATGATTGATATCTCTATCAATAGGTGTTGGGATCGCTAGAATATTTCTACACATTTTGTAGAAAATTTAATTTTATTGAAAATCAACTGAACTATAGCCCACAAATTCAGAGCTTTAAAAATCGAAATCTGCAATTGTGCTCCGATTTCGATGATTGATATCTCTATCAATAGGTGTTGGGACCTGTAACTGTGATGCCAACAGGTATTTAGATCGCTAGAATATTTCTACATATTTTGTAGAAAATTTAATTTTATTGAAAATCAACTGAACTATAGCCCACAAATTCAGAGCTTTAAAAATCGAAAATCTGCAATTGTGCTCCGATTTCGATGATTGATATCTCTATCAATAGGTGTTGGGATCGCTAGAATATTTCTACACATTTTGTAGAAAATTTAATTTTATTGAAAATCAACTGAACTATAGCCCACAAATTCAGAGCTTTAAAAATCGAAAATCTGCAATTGTGCCCCGATTTCGATGATTGATATCTCTATCAATAGGTGTTGGGATCGCTAGAATATTTCTACACATTTTGTAGAAAATTTAATTTTATTGAAAATCAACTGAACTATAGCCCACAAATTCAGAGCTTTAAAAATCGAAAATCTGCAATTGTGCTCCGATTTCGATGATTGATATCTCTATCAATAGGTGTTGGGATCGCTAGAATATTTCTACACATTTTGTAGAAAATTTAATTTTATTGAAAATCAACTGAACTATAGCCCACAAATTCAGAGCTTTAAAAATCGAAATCTGCAATATTGTGCTCCGATTTCGATGATTGATATCTCTATCAATAGGTGTTGGGACCTGTAACTGTGATGCCAACGGGTATTTAGATCGCTAGAATATTTCTACACATTTTGTAGAAAATTTAATTTTATTGAAAATCAACTGAACTATAGCCCACAAATTCAGAGCTTTAAAAATCGAAACCTGCAATTGTGCTCCGATTTCGATGATTGATATCTCTATCAATAGGTGTTGAGACCTGTAACTGTGATGCCCACAGGTATTTAGATCGCTAGAATATTTCTACACATTTTGTGGAAAATTTAATTTTATTGAAAATCAACTGAACTATAGCCCACAAATTCAGAGCTTTAAAAATTGAAAATCTGCAATTGTGCTCCGATTTCGATGATTGATATCTCTATCAATAGGTGTTGGGACCTGTAACTGTGATGCCAACAGGTATTTAGATCGCTAGAATATTTCTACACATTTTGTGGAAAATTTAATTTTATTGAAAATCAACTGAACTATAGCCCACAAATTCAGAGCTTTAAAAATTGAAAATCTGCAATTGTGCTCCGATTTCGATAATTGATATCTCTATCAATAGGTGTTGGGACCTGTAACTGTGATGCCAACAGGTATTTAGATCGCTAGAATATTTCTACACATTTTGTGGAAAATTTAATTTTATTGAAAATCAACTGAACTATAGCCCACAAATTCAGAGCTTTAAAAATTGAAAATCTGCAATTGTGCTCCGATTTCGATGATTGATATCTCTATCAATAGGTGTTGGGACCTGTAACTGTGATGCCAACAGGTATTTAGATCGCTAGAATATTTCTACACATTTTGTAGAAAATTTAATTTTATTGAAAATCAACTGAACTATAGCCCACAAATTCAGAGCTTTAAAAATTGAAAATCTGCAATTGTGCTCCGATTTCGATGATTATAGGTGTTGGGACCTGTAACTGTGATGCCAACAGGTATTTAGATCGCTAGAATATTTCTACACATTTTGTGGAAAATTTAATTTTATTGAAAATCAACTGAACTATAGCCCACAAATTCAGAGCTTTAAAAATCGAAAATCTGCAATTGTGCTCCGATTTCGATGATTGATATCTCAATCAATAGGTGTTGGGGCCTGTAACTGTGATGCCAACAGGTATTTAGATCGCTAGAATATTTCTACACATTTTGTGGAAAATTTAATTTTATTGAAAATCAACTGAACTATAGCCCACAAATTCAGAGCTTTAAAAATTGAAAATCTGCAGTTGTGCTCCGATTTCGATGATTGATATCTCTATCAATAGGTGTTGGGATCGCTAGAATATTTCTACACATTTTGTGGAAAATTTAATTTTATTGAAAATCAACTGAACTATAGCCCACAAATTCAGAGCTTTAAAAATCGAAAATCTGCAGTTGTGCTCCGATTTCGATGATTGATATCTCTATCAATAGGTGTTGGGATCGCTAGAATATTTCTACACATTTTGTAGAAAATTTAATTTTATTGAAAATCAACTGAACTATAGCCCACAAATTCAGAGCTTTAAAAATCGAAATCTGCAATTGTGCTCCGATTTCGATGATTGATATCTCTATCAATAGGTGTTGGGATCGCTAGAATATTTCTACACATTTTGTAGAAAATTTAATTTTATTGAAAATCAACTGAACTATAGCCCACAAATTCAGAGCTTTAAAAATCGAAATCTGCAATTGTGCCCCGATTTCGATGATTGATATCTCTATCAATAGGTGTTGGGATCGCTAGAATATTTCTACACATTTTGTAGAAAATTTAATTTTATTGAAAATCAACTGAACTATAGCCCACAAATTCAGAGCTTTAAAAATCGAAAATCTGCAATTGTGCCCCGATTTCGATGATTGATATCTCTATCAATAGGTGTTGGGATCGCTAGAATATTTCAACACATTTTGTAGAAAATTTAATTTTATTAAAAATCAACTGAACTATAGCCCACAAATTCAGAGCTTTAAAAATCGAAATCTGCAATTGTGCTCCGATTTCGATGATTGATATCTCTATCAATAGGTGTTGGGACCTGTAACTGTGATGCCAACGGGTATTTAGATCGCTAGAATATTTCTACACATTTTGTGGAAAATTTAATTTTATTGAAAATCAACTGAACTATAGCCCACAAATTCAGAGCTTTAAAAATCGAAAATCTGCAATTGTGCCCCGATTTCGATGATTGATATCTCTATCAATAGGTGTTGGGATCGCTAGAATATTTCTACACATTTTGTAGAAAATTTAATTTTATTAAAAATCAACTGAACTATAGCCCACAAATTCAGAGCTTTAAAAATCGAAATCTGCAATTGTGCTCCGATTTCGATGATTGATATCTCTATCAATAGGTGTTGGGACCTGTAACTGTGATGCCAACAGGTATTTAGATCGCTAGAATATTTCTACACATTTTGTGGAAAATTTAATTTTATTGAAAATCAACTGAACTATAGCCCACAAATTCAGAGCTTTAAAAATCGAAAATCTGCAATTGTGCTCCGATTTCGATGATTGATATCTCTATCAATAGGTGTTGGGACCTGTAACTGTGATGCCAACAGGTATTTAGATCGCTAGAATATTTCTACACATTTTGTGGAAAATTTAATTTTATTGAAAATCAACTGAACTATAGCCCACAAATTCAGAGCTTTAAAAATTGAAAATCTGCAATTGTGCTCCGATTTCGATGATTGATATATATATCAATAGGTGTTGGGATCGCTAGAATATTTCTACACATTTTGTAGATAATTTAATTTTATTGAAAATCAACTGAACTATAGCCCACAAATTCAGAGCTTTAAAAATCGAAATCTGCAATTGTGCTCCGATTTCGATGATTGATATCTCTATCAATAGGCGTTGGGACCTGTAACTGTGATGCCAACAGGTATTTAGATCGCTAGAATATTTCTACACATTTTGTGGAAAATTTAATTTTATTGAAAATCAACTGAACTATAGCCCACAAATTCAGAGCTTTAAAAATCGAAATCTGCAATTGTGCTCCGATTTCGATGATTGATATCTCTATCAATAGGTGTTGGGATCGCTAGAATATTTCAACACATTTTGTAGAAAATTTAATTTTATTAAAAATCAACTGAACTATAGCCCACAAATTCAGAGCTTTAAAAATCGAAAATCTGCAATTGTGCTCCGATTTCGATGATTGATATCTCTATGCTCTATCAATAGGTGTTGGGACCTGTAACTGTGATGCCAACAGGTATTTAGATCGCTAGAATATTTCTACATATTTTGTAGAAAATTTAATTTTATTGAAAATCAACTGAACTATAGCCCACAAATTCAGAGCTTTAAAAATCGAAAATCTGCAATTGTGCTCCGATTTCGATGATTGATATCTCTATCAATAGGTGTTGGGATCGCTAGAATATTTCTACACATTTTGTAGAAAATTTAATTTTATTGAAAATCAACTGAACTATAGCCCACAAATTCAGAGCTTTAAAAATCGAAAATCTGCAATTGTGCCCCGATTTCGATGATTGATATCTCTATCAATAGGTGTTGGGATCGCTAGAATATTTCTACACATTTTGTAGAAAATTTAATTTTATTAAAAATCAACTGAACTATAGCCCACAAATTCAGAGCTTTAAAAATCGAAAATCTGCAATTGTGCTCCGATTTCGATGATTGATATCTCTATCAATAGGTGTTGGGATCGCTAGAATATTTCTACACATTTTGTAGAAAATTTAATTTTATTAAAAATCAACTGAACTATAGCCCACAAATTCAGAGCTTTAAAAATCGAAATCTGCAATTGTGCTCCGATTTCGATGATTGATATCTCTATCAATAGGCGTTGGGACCTGTAACTGTGATGCCTACAGGTATTTAGATCGCTAGAATATTTCTACACATTTTGTGGAAAATTTAATTTTATTGAAAATCAACTGAACTATAGCCCACAAATTCAGAGCTTTAAAAATCGAAAATCTGCAATTGTGCTCCGATTTCGATGATTGATATCTCTATCAATAGGTGTTGGGATCGCTAGAATATTTCTACACATTTTGTAGAAAATTTAATTTTATTGAAAATCAACTGAACTATAGCCCACAAATTCAGAGCTTTAAAAATCGAAAATCTGCAATTGTGCCCCGATTTCGATGATTGATATCTCTATCAATAGGTGTTGGGATCGCTAGAATATTTCTACACATTTTGTAGAAAATTTAATTTTATTGAAAATCAACTGAACTATAGCCCACAAATTCAGAGCTTTAAAAATCGAAAATCTGCAATTGTGCCCCGATTTCGATGATTGATATCTCTATCAATAGGTGTTGGGATCGCTAGAATATTTCTACACATTTTGTAGAAAATTTAATTTTATTAAAAATCAACTGAACTATAGCCCACAAATTCAGAGCTTTAAAAATCGAAATCTGCAATTGTGCTCCGATTTCGATGATTGATATCTCTATCAATAGGCGTTGGGACCTGTAACTGTGATGCCAACAGGTATTTAGATCGCTAGAATATTTCTACACATTTTGTGGAAAATTTAATTTTATTGAAAATCAACTGAACTATAGCCCACAAATTCAGAGCTTTAAAAATCGAAATCTGCAATTGTGCTCCGATTTCGATGATTGATATCTCTATCAATAGGTGTTGGGATCGCTAGAATATTTCAACACATTTTGTAGAAAATTTAATTTTATTAAAAATCAACTGAACTATAGCCCACAAATTCAGAGCTTTAAAAATCGAAAATCTGCAATTGTGCTCCGATTTCGATGATTGATATCTCTATGCTCTATCAATAGGTGTTGGGACCTGTAACTGTGATGCCAACAGGTATTTAGATCGCTAGAATATTTCTACATATTTTGTAGAAAATTTAATTTTATTGAAAATCAACTGAACTATAGCCCACAAATTCAGAGCTTTAAAAATCGAAAATCTGCAATTGTGCTCCGATTTCGATGATTGATATCTCTATCAATAGGTGTTGGGATCGCTAGAATATTTCTACACATTTTGTAGAAAATTTAATTTTATTGAAAATCAACTGAACTATAGCCCACAAATTCAGAGCTTTAAAAATCGAAAATCTGCAATTGTGCCCCGATTTCGATGATTGATATCTCTATCAATAGGTGTTGGGATCGCTAGAATATTTCTACACATTTTGTAGAAAATTTAATTTTATTGAAAATCAACTGAACTATAGCCCACAAATTCAGAGCTTTAAAAATCGAAAATCTGCAATTGTGCCCCGATTTCGATGATTGATATCTCTATCAATAGGTGTTGGGATCGCTAGAATATTTCTACACATTTTGTAGAAAATTTAATTTTATTGAAAATCAACTGAACTATAGCCCACAAATTCAGAGCTTTAAAAATCGAAAATCTGCAATTGTGCTCCGATTTCGATGATTGATATCTCTATCAATAGGTGTTGGGATCGCTAGAATATTTCTACACATTTTGTAGAAAATTTAATTTTATTGAAAATCAACTGAACTATAGCCCACAAATTCAGAGCTTTAAAAATCGAAATCTGCAATATTGTGCTCCGATTTCGATGATTGATATCTCTATCAATAGGTGTTGGGACCTGTAACTGTGATGCCAACGGGTATTTAGATCGCTAGAATATTTCTACACATTTTGTAGAAAATTTAATTTTATTGAAAATCAACTGAACTATAGCCCACAAATTCAGAGCTTTAAAAATCGAAAATCTGCAATTGTGCTCCGATTTCGATGATTGATATCTCTATCAGTAGGTGTTGGGATCGCTAGAATATTTCTACACATTTTGTAGAAAATTTAATTTTATTGAAAATCAACTGAACTATAGCCCACAAATTCAGAGCTTTAAAAATCGAAAATCTGCAATTGTGCCCCGATTTCGATGATTGATATCTCTATCAATAGGTGTTGGGATCGCTAGAATATTTCTACACATTTTGTAGAAAATTTAATTTTATTGAAAATCAACTGAACTATAGCCCACAAATTCAGAGCTTTAAAAATCGAAAATCTGCAATTGTGCCCCGATTTCGATGATTGATATCTCTATCAATAGGTGTTGGGATCGCTAGAATATTTCTACACATTTTGTAGAAAATTTAATTTTATTAAAAATCAACTGAACTATAGCCCACAAATTCAGAGCTTTAAAAATCGAAACCTGCAATTGTGCTCCGATTTCGATGATTGATATCTCTATCAATAGGTGTTGAGACCTGTAACTGTGATGCCCACAGGTATTTAGATCGCTAGAATATTTCTACACATTTTGTGGAAAATTTAATTTTATTGAAAATCAACTGAACTATAGCCCACAAATTCAGAGCTTTAAAAATTGAAAATCTGCAATTGTGCTCCGATTTCGATGATTGATATCTCTATCAATAGGTGTTGGAACCTGTAACTGTGATGCCAACAGGTATTTAGATCGCTAGAATATTTCTACACATTTTGTAGAAAATTTAATTTTATTGAAAATCAACTGAACTATAGCCCACAAATTCAGAGCTTTAAAAATTGAAAATCTGCAATTGTGCTCCGATTTCGATGATTATAGGTGTTGGGACCTGTAACTGTGATGCCAACAGGTATTTAGATCGCTAGAATATTTCTACACATTTTGTGGAAAATTTAATTTTATTGAAAATCAACTGAACTATAGCCCACAAATTCAGAGCTTTAAAAATCGAAAATCTGCAATTGTGCTCCGATTTCGATGATTGATATCTCAATCAATAGGTGTTGGGGCCTGTAACTGTGATGCCAACAGGTATTTAGATCGCTAGAATATTTCTACACATTTTGTGGAAAATTTAATTTTATTGAAAATCAACTGAACTATAGCCCACAAATTCAGAGCTTTAAAAATTGAAAATCTGCAGTTGTGCTCCGATTTCGATGATTGATATCTCTATCAATAGGTGTTGGGATCGCTAGAATATTTCTACACATTTTGTGGAAAATTTAATTTTATTGAAAATCAACTGAACTATAGCCCACAAATTCAGAGCTTTAAAAATCGAAAATCTGCAGTTGTGCTCCGATTTCGATGATTGATATCTCTATCAATAGGTGTTGGGATCGCTAGAATATTTCTACACATTTTGTAGAAAATTTAATTTTATTGAAAATCAACTGAACTATAGCCCACAAATTCAGAGCTTTAAAAATCGAAATCTGCAATTGTGCTCCGATTTCGATGATTGATATCTCTATCAATAGGTGTTGGGATCGCTAGAATATTTCTACACATTTTGTAGAAAATTTAATTTTATTGAAAATCAACTGAACTATAGCCCACAAATTCAGAGCTTTAAAAATCGAAATCTGCAATTGTGCCCCGATTTCGATGATTGATATCTCTATCAATAGGTGTTGGGATCGCTAGAATATTTCTACACATTTTGTAGAAAATTTAATTTTATTGAAAATCAACTGAACTATAGCCCACAAATTCAGAGCTTTAAAAATCGAAAATCTGCAATTGTGCTCCGATTTCGATGATTGATATCTCTATCAATAGGTGTTGGGATCGCTAGAATATTTCTACACATTTTGTAGAAAATTTAATTTTATTGAAAATCAACTGAACTATAGCCCACAAATTCAGAGCTTTAAAAATCGAAAATCTGCAATTGTGCCCCGATTTCGATGATTGATATCTCTATCAATAGGTGTTGGGATCGCTAGAATATTTCTACACATTTTGTAGAAAATTTAATTTTATTAAAAATCAACTGAACTATAGCCCACAAATTCAGAGCTTTAAAAATCGAAACCTGCAATTGTGCTCCGATTTCGATGATTGATATCTCTATCAATAGGTGTTGAGACCTGTAACTGTGATGCCCACAGGTATTTAGATCGCTAGAATATTTCTACACATTTTGTGGAAAATTTAATTTTATTGAAAATCAACTGAACTATAGCCCACAAATTCAGAGCTTTAAAAATCGAAAATCTGCAATTGTGCCCCGATTTCGATGATTGATATCTCTATCAATAGGTGTTGGGATCGCTAGAATATTTCTACACATTTTGTAGAAAATTTAATTTTATTAAAAATCAACTGAACTATAGCCCACAAATTCAGAGCTTTAAAAATCGAAATCTGCAATTGTGCTCCGATTTCGATGATTGATATCTCTATCAATAGGTGTTGGGATCGCTAGAATATTTCTACACATTTTGTAGAAAATTTAATTTTATTGAAAATCAACTGAACTATAGCCCACAAATTCAGAGCTTTAAAAATCGAAAATCTGCAATTGTGCCCCGATTTCGATGATTGATATCTCTATCAATAGGTGTTGGGATCGCTAGAATATTTCTACACATTTTGTAGAAAATTTAATTTTATTAAAAATCAACTGAACTATAGCCCACAAATTCAGAGCTTTAAAAATCGAAATCTGCAATTGTGCTCCGATTTCGATGATTGATATCTCTATCAATAGGTGTTGGGATCGCTAGAATATTTCTACACATTTTGTAGAAAATTTAATTTTATTGAAAATCAACTGAACTATAGCCCACAAATTCAGAGCTTTAAAAATCGAAATCTGCAATTGTGCCCCGATTTCGATGATTGATATCTCTATCAATAGGTGTTGGGATCGCTAGAATATTTCTACACATTTTGTAGAAAATTTAATTTTATTGAAAATCAACTGAACTATAGCCCACAAATTCAGAGCTTTAAAAATTGAAAATCTGCAATTGTGCTCCGATTTCGATGATTGATATCTCTATCAATAGGTGTTGGGACCTGTAACTGTGATGCCAACGGGTATTTAGATCGCTAGAATATTTCTACACATTTTGTAGAAAATTTAATTTTATTGAAAATCAACTGAACTATAGCCCACAAATTCAGAGCTTTAAAAATCGAAAATCTGCAATTGTGCCCCGATTTCGATGATTGATATCTCTATCAATAGGTGTTGGGATCGCTAGAATATTTCTACACATTTTGTAGAAAATTTAATTTTATTAAAAATCAACTGAACTATAGCCCACAAATTCAGAGCTTTAAAAATCGAAACCTGCAATTGTGCTCCGATTTCGATGATTGATATCTCTATCAATAGGTGTTGAGACCTGTAACTGTGATGCCCACAGGTATTTAGATCGCTAGAATATTTCTACACATTTTGTGGAAAATTTAATTTTATTGAAAATCAACTGAACTATAGCCCACAAATTCAGAGCTTTAAAAATTGAAAATCTGCAATTGTGCTCCGATTTCGATGATTGATATCTCTATCAATAGGTGTTGGGACCTGTAACTGTGATGCCAACAGGTATTTAGATCGCTAGAATATTTCTACACATTTTGTGGAAAATTTAATTTTATTGAAAATCAACTGAACTATAGCCCACAAATTCAGAGCTTTAAAAATTGAAAATCTGCAATTGTGCTCCGATTTCGATGATTGATATCTCTATCAATAGGTGTTGGGACCTGTAACTGTGATGCCAACAGGTATTTAGATCGCTAGAATATTTCTACACATTTTGTGGAAAATTTAATTTTATTGAAAATCAACTGAACTATAGCCCACAAATTCAGAGCTTTAAAAATTGAAAATCTGCAATTGTGCTCCGATTTCGATGATTGATATCTCTATCAATAGGTGTTGGGACCTGTAACTGTGATGCCAACAGGTATTTAGATCGCTAGAATATTTCTACACATTTTGTAGAAAATTTAATTTTATTGAAAATCAACTGAACTATAGCCCACAAATTCAGAGCTTTAAAAATTGAAAATCTGCAATTGTGCTCCGATTTCGATGATTGATATCTCTATCAATAGGTGTTGGGACCTGTAACTGTGATGCCAACAGGTATTTAGATCGCTAGAATATTTCTACACATTTTGTGGAAAATTTAATTTTATTGAAAATCAACTGAACTATAGCCCACAAATTCAGAGCTTTAAAAATTGAAAATCTGCAATTGTGCTCCGATTTCGATGATTGATATCTCTATCAATAGGTGTTGGGACCTGTAACTGTGATGCCAACAGGTATTTAGATCGCTAGAATATTTCTACACATTTTGTGGAAAATTTAATTTTATTGAAAATCAACTGAACTATAGCCCACAAATTCAGAGCTTTAAAAATTGAAAATCTGCAATTGTGCTCCGATTTCGATGATTGATATCTCTATCAATAGGTGTTGGGACCTGTAACTGTGATGCCAACAGGTATTTAGATCGCTAGAATATTTCTACACATTTTGTGGAAAATTTAATTTTATTGAAAATCAACTGAACTATAGCCCACAAATTCAGAGCTTTAAAAATCGAAAATCTGCAATTGTGCTCCGATTTCGATGATTGATATCTCAATCAATAGGTGTTGGGACCTGTAACTGTGATGCCAACAGGTATTTAGATCGCTAGAATATTTCTACACATTTTGTGGAAAATTTAATTTTATTGAAATTCAACTGAACTATAGCCCACAAATTCAGAGCTTTAAAAATTGAAAATCTGCAATTGTGCTCCGATTTCGATGATTGATATCTCTATCAATAGGTGTTGGGACCTGTAACTGTGATGCCAACAGGTATTTAGATCGCTAGAATATTTCTACACATTTTGTGGAAAATTTAATTTTATTGAAAATCAACTGAACTATATCCCACAAATTCAGAGCTTTAAAAATTGAAAATCTGCAATTGTGCTCCGATTTCGATGATTGATATCTCTATCAATAGGTGTTGGGACCTGTAACTGTGATGCCAACAGGTATTTAGATCGCTAGAATATTTCTACACATTTTGTGGAAAATTTAATTTTATTGAAAATCAACTGAACTATAGCCCACAAATTCAGAGCTTTAAAAATCGAAAATCTGCAATTGTGCTCCGATTTCGATGATTGATATCTCTATCAATAGGTGTTGGGACCTGTAACTGTGATGCCAATAGGTATTTAGATCGCTAGAATATTTCTACACATTTTGTGGAAAATTTAATTTTATTGAAAATCAACTGAACTATAGCCCACAAATTCAGAGCTTTAAAAATCGAAATCTGCAATTGTGCTCCGATTTCGATGATTGATATCTCTATCAATAGGTGTTGGGATCGCTAGAATATTTCTACACATTTTGTGGAAAATTTAATTTTATTGAAAACCAACTGAACTATAGCCCACAAATTCAGAGCTTGCCAACAGGTATTTAGATCGCTAGAATATTTCTACACATTTTGTGGAAAATTTAATTTTATTGAAAATCAACTGAACTATAGCCCACAAATTCAGAGCTTTAAAAATCGAAAATCTGCAATTGTGCTCCGATTTCGATGATTGATATCTCTATCAATAGGTGTTGGGATCGCTAGAATATTTCTACACATTTTGTGGAAAATTTAATTTTATTGAAAATCAACTGAACTATAGCCCACAAATTCAGAGCTTTAAAAATCGAAATCTGCAATTGTGCTCCGATTTCGATGATTGATATCTCTATCAATAGGTGTTGGGATCGCTAGAATATTTCTACACATTTTGTAGAAAATTTAATTTTATTGAAAATCAACTGAACTATAGCCCACAAATTCAGAGCTTTAAAAATTGAAAATCTGCAATTGTGCTCCGATTTCGATGATTGATATCTCAATCAATAGGTGTTGGGACCTGTAACTGTGATGCCAACAGGTATTTAGATCGCTAGAATATTTCTACACATTTTGTGGAAAATTTAATTTTATTGAAAATCAACTGAACTATAGCCCACAAATTCAGAGCTTTAAAAATTGAAAATCTGCAATTGTGCTCCGATTTCGATGATTGATATCTCTATCAATAGGTGTTGGGACCTGTAACTGTGATGCCAACAGGTATTTAGATCGCTAGAATATTTCTACACATTTTGTGGAAAATTTAATTTTATTGAAAATCAACTGAACTATAGCCCACAAATTCAGAGCTTTAAAAATTGAAAATCTGCAATTGTGCTCCGATTTCGATGATTGATATCTCTATCAATAGGTGTTGGGATCGCTAGAATATTTCTACACATTTTGTAGAAAATTTAATTTTATTGAAAATCAACTGAACTATAGCCCACAAATTCAGAGCTTTAAAAATCGAAAATCTGCAATTGTGCTCCGATTTCGATGATTGATATCTCAATCAATAGGTGTTGGGACCTGTAACTGTGATGCCAACAGGTATTTAGATCGCTAGAATATTTCTACACATTTTGTGGAAAATTTAATTTTATTGAAATTCAACTGAACTATAGCCCACAAATTCAGAGCTTTAAAAATTGAAAATCTGCAATTGTGCTCCGATTTCGATGATTGATATCTCTATCAATAGGTGTTGGGACCTGTAACTGTGATGCCAACAGGTATTTAGATCGCTAGAATATTTCTACACATTTTGTGGAAAATTTAATTTTATTGAAAATCAACTGAACTATATCCCACAAATTCAGAGCTTTAAAAATTGAAAATCTGCAATTGTGCTCCGATTTCGATGATTGATATCTCTATCAATAGGTGTTGGGACCTGTAACTGTGATGCCAACAGGTATTTAGATCGCTAGAATATTTCTACACATTTTGTAGAAAATTTAATTTTATTGAAAATCAACTGAACTATAGCCCACAAATTCAGAGCTTTAAAAATCAAAATCTGCAATTGTGCTCCGATTTCGATGATTGATATCTCTAACAATAGGTGTTGGGATCGCTAGAATATTTCTACACATTTTGTGGAAAATTTAATTTTATTGAAAATCAACTGAACTATAGCCCACAAATTCAGAGCTTTAAAAATTGAAAATCTGCAATTGTGCTCCGATTTCGATGATTGATATCTCTATCAATAGGTGTTGGGATCGCTAGAATATTTCTACACATTTTGTAGAAAATTTAATTTTATTGAAAATCAACTGAACTATAGCCCACAAATTCAGAGCTTTAAAAATCAAAATCTGCAATTGTGCTCCGATTTCGATGATTGATATCTCTAACAATAGGTGTTGGGATCGCTAGAATATTTCTACACATTTTGTGGAAAATTTAATTTTATTGAAAATCAACTGAACTATAGCCCACAAATTCAGAGCTTTAAAAATCGAAATCTGCAATTGTGCTCCGATTTCGATGATTGATATCTCTATCAATAGGTGTTGGGATCGCTAGAATATTTCTACACATTTTGTAGAAAATTTAATTTTATTGAAAATCAACTGAACTATAGCCCACAAATTCAGAGCTTTAAAAATCAAAATCTGCAATTGTGCTCCGATTTCGATGATTGATATCTCTAACAATAGGTGTTGGGATCGCTAGAATATTTCTACACATTTTGTGGAAAATTTAATTTTATTGAAAATCAACTGAACTATAGCCCACAAATTCAGAGCTTTAAAAATCGAAATCTGCAATTGTGCTCCGATTTCGATGATTGATATCACTATCAATAGGTGTTGGGATCGCTAGAATATTTCTACACATTTTGTAGAAAATTTAATTTTATTGAAAATCAACTGAACTATAGCCCACAAATTCAGAGCTTTAAAAATTGAAAATCTGCAATTGTGCTCCGATTTCGATGATTGATATCTCTATCAATAGGTGTTGGGACCTGTAACTGTGATGCCAACAGGTATTTAGATCGCTAGAATATTTCTACACATTTTGTGGAAAATTTAATTTTATTGAAAATCAACTGAACTATAGCCCACAAATTCAGAGCTTTAAAAATTGAAAATCTGCAATTGTGCTCCGATTTCGATGATTGATATCTCTATCAATAGGTGTTGGGACCTGTAACTGTGATGCCAACAGGTATTTAGATCGCTAGAATATTTCTACACATTTTGTGGAAAATTTAATTTTATTGAAAATCAACTGAACTATAGCCCACAAATTCAGAGCTTTAAAAATTGAAAATCTGCAATTGTGCTCCGATTTCGATGATTGATATCTCTATCAATAGGTGTTGGGACCTGTAACTGTGATGCCAACAGGTATTTAGATCGCTAGAATATTTCTACACATTTTGTAGAAAATTTAATTTTATTGAAAATCAACTGAACTATAGCCCACAAATTCAGAGCTTTAAAAATTGAAAATCTGCAATTGTGCTCCGATTTCGATGATTGATATCTCTATCAATAGGTGTTGGGACCTGTAACTGTGATGCCAACAGGTATTTAGATCGCTAGAATATTTCTACACATTTTGTGGAAAATTTAATTTTATTGAAAATCAACTGAACTATAGCCCACAAATTCAGAGCTTTAAAAATTGAAAATCTGCAATTGTGCTCCGATTTCGATGATTGATATCTCTATCAATAGGTGTTGGGACCTGTAACTGTGATGCCAACAGGTATTTAGATCGCTAGAATATTTCTACACATTTTGTGGAAAATTTAATTTTATTGAAAATCAACTGAACTATAGCCCACAAATTCAGAGCTTTAAAAATTGAAAATCTGCAATTGTGCTCCGATTTCGATGATTGATATCTCTATCAATAGGTGTTGGGACCTGTAACTGTGATGCCAACAGGTATTTAGATCGCTAGAATATTTCTACACATTTTGTGGAAAATTTAATTTTATTGAAAATCAACTGAACTATAGCCCACAAATTCAGAGCTTTAAAAATCGAAAATCTGCAATTGTGCTCCGATTTCGATGATTGATATCTCAATCAATAGGTGTTGGGACCTGTAACTGTGATGCCAACAGGTATTTAGATCGCTAGAATATTTCTACACATTTTGTGGAAAATTTAATTTTATTGAAATTCAACTGAACTATAGCCCACAAATTCAGAGCTTTAAAAATTGAAAATCTGCAATTGTGCTCCGATTTCGATGATTGATATCTCTATCAATAGGTGTTGGGACCTGTAACTGTGATGCCAACAGGTATTTAGATCGCTAGAATATTTCTACACATTTTGTGGAAAATTTAATTTTATTGAAAATCAACTGAACTATATCCCACAAATTCAGAGCTTTAAAAATTGAAAATCTGCAATTGTGCTCCGATTTCGATGATTGATATCTCTATCAATAGGTGTTGGGACCTGTAACTGTGATGCCAACAGGTATTTAGATCGCTAGAATATTTCTACACATTTTGTGGAAAATTTAATTTTATTGAAAATCAACTGAACTATAGCCCACAAATTCAGAGCTTTAAAAATCGAAAATCTGCAATTGTGCTCCGATTTCGATGATTGATATCTCTATCAATAGGTGTTGGGACCTGTAACTGTGATGCCAATAGGTATTTAGATCGCTAGAATATTTCTACATATTTTGTGGAAAATTTAATTTTATTGAAAATCAACTGAACTATAGCCCACAAATTCAGAGCTTTAAAAATTGAAAATCTGCAATTGTGCTCCGATTTCGATGATTGATATCTCAATCAATAGGTGTTGGGGCCTGTAACTGTGATGCCAACAGGTATTTAGATCGCTAGAATATTTCTACACATTTTGTAGAAAATTTAATTTTATTGAAAATCAACTGAACTATAGCCCACAAATTCAGAGCTTTAAAAATTGAAAATCTGCAATTGTGCTCCGATTTCGATGATTGATATCTCTATCAATAGGTGTTGGGATCGCTAGAATATTTCTACACATTTTGTGGAAAATTTAATTTTATTGAAAATCAACTGAACTATAGCCCACAAATTCAGAGCTTTAAAAATCGAAAATCTGCAGTTGTGCTCCGATTTCGATGATTGATATCTCTATCAATAGGTGTTGGGATCGCTAGAATATTTCTACACATTTTGTAGAAAATTTAATTTTATTGAAAATCAACTGAACTATAGCCCACAAATTCAGAGCTTTAAAAATCGAAATCTGCAATTGTGCTCCGATTTCGATGATTGATATCTCTATCAATAGGTGTTGGGATCGCTAGAATATTTCTACACATTTTGTAGAAAATTTAATTTTATTGAAAATCAACTGAACTATAGCCCACAAATTCAGAGCTTTAAAAATCGAAATCTGCAATTGTGCTCCGATTTCGATGATTGATATCTCTATCAATAGGTGTTGGGATCGCTAGAATATTTCTACACATTTTGTGGAAAATTTAATTTTATTGAAAACCAACTGAACTATAGCCCACAAATTCAGAGCTTGCCAACAGGTATTTAGATCGCTAGAATATTTCTACACATTTTGTGGAAAATTTAATTTTATTGAAAATCAACTGAACTATAGCCCACAAATTCAGAGCTTTAAAAATCGAAAATCTGCAATTGTGCTCCGATTTCGATGATTGATATCTCTATCAATAGGTGTTGGGATCGCTAGAATATTTCTACACATTTTGTGGAAAATTTAATTTTATTGAAAATCAACTGAACTATAGCCCACAAATTCAGAGCTTTAAAAATCGAAATCTGCAATTGTGCTCCGATTTCGATGATTGATATCTCTATCAATAGGTGTTGGGATCGCTAGAATATTTCTACACATTTTGTAGAAAATTTAATTTTATTGAAAATCAACTGAACTATAGCCCACAAATTCAGAGCTTTAAAAATCAAAATCTGCAATTGTGCTCCGATTTCGATGATTGATATCTCTAACAATAGATGTTGGGATCGCTAGAATATTTCTACACATTTTGTGGAAAATTTAATTTTATTGAAAATCAACTGAACTATAGCCCACAAATTCAGAGCTTTAAAAATCGAAATCTGCAATTGTGCTCCGATTTCGATGATTGATATCTCTAACAATAGGTGTTGGGATCGCTAGAATATTTCTACACATTTTGTGGAAAATTTAATTTTATTGAAAATCAACTGAACTATAGCCCACAAATTCAGAGCTTTAAAAATCGAAATCTGCAATTGTGCTCCGATTTCGATGATTGATATCTCTATCAATAGGTGTTGGGATCGCTAGAATATTTCTACACATTTTGTAGAAAATTTAATTTTATTGAAAATCAACTGAACTATAGCCCACAAATTCAGAGCTTTAAAAATCAAAATCTGCAATTGTGCTCCGATTTCGATGATTGATATCTCTAACAATAGGTGTTGGGATCGCTAGAATATTTCTACACATTTTGTGGAAAATTTAATTTTATTGAAAATCAACTGAACTATAGCCCACAAATTCAGAGCTTTAAAAATCAAAATCTGCAATTGTGCTCCGATTTCGATGATTGATATCTCTAACAATAGGTGTTGGGATCGCTAGAATATTTCTACACATTTTGTGGAAAATTTAATTTTATTGAAAATCAACTGAACTATAGCCCACAAATTCAGAGCTTTAAAAATCGAAATCTGCAATTGTGCTCCGATTTCGATGATTGATATATCTATCAATAGGTGTTGGGATCGCTAGAATATTTCTACACATTTTGTGGAAAATTTAATTTTATTGAAAATCAACTGAACTATAGCCCACAAATTCAGAGCTTTAAAAATCGAAATCTGCAATTGTGCTCCGATTTCGATGATTGATATCTCTATCAATAGGTGTTGGGATCGCTAGAATATTTCTACACATTTTGTAGAAAATTTAATTTTATTGAAAATCAACTGAACTATAGCCCACAAATTCAGAGCTTTAAAAATCAAAATCTGCAATTGTGCTCCGATTTCGATGATTGATATCTCTAACAATAGGTGTTGGGATCGCTAGAATATTTCTACACATTTTGTGGAAAATTTAATTTTATTGAAAATCAACTGAACTATAGCCCACAAATTCAGAGCTTTAAAAATCGAAATCTGCAATTGTGCTCCGATTTCGATGATTGATATATCTATCAATAGGTGTTGGGATCGCTAGAATATTTCTACACATTTTGTGGAAAATTTAATTTTATTGAAAATCAACTGAACTATTATAGCCCACAAATTCAGAGCTTTAAAAATTGAAAATCTGCAATTGTGCTTCGATTTCGATGATTGATATCTCTATCAATAGGTGTTGGGACCTGTAACTGTGATGCCAACAGGTATTTAGATCGTTAGAATATTTCTACACATTTTGTAGAAAATTTAATTTTATTGAAAATCAACTGAACTATAGCCCACAAATTCAGAGCTTTAAAAATTGAAAATCTGCAATTGTGCTCCGATTTCGATGATTGATATCTCTATCAATAGGTGTTGGGATCGCTAGAATATTTCTACACATTTTGTGGAAAATTTAATTTTATTGAAAATCAACTGAACTATAGCCCACAAATTCAGAGCTTTAAAAATTGAAAATCTGCAATTGTGCTCCGATTTCGATGATTTATATCTCTATCAATAGGTGTTGGGATCGCTAGAATATTTCTACACATTTTGTGGAAAATTTAATTTTATTGAAAATCAACTGAACTATAGCCCACAAATTCAGAGCTTTAAAAATTGAAAATCTGCAATTGTGCTCCGATTTCGATGATTGATATCTCTATCAATAGGTGTTGGGATCGCTAGAATATTTCTACACATTTTGTAGAAAATTTAATTTTATTGAAAATCAACTGAACTATAGCCCACAAATTCAGAGCTTTAAAAATCAAAATCTGCAATTGTGCTCCGATTTCGATGATTGATATCTCTAACAATAGGTGTTGGGATCGCTAGAATATTTCTACACATTTTGTGGAAAATTTAATTTTATTGAAAATCAACTGAACTATAGCCCACAAATTCAGAGCTTTAAAAATTGAAAATCTGCAATTGTGCTTCGATTTCGATGATTGATATCTCTATCAATAGGTGTTGGGACCTGTAACTGTGATGCCAACAGGTATTTAGATCGTTAGAATATTTCTACACATTTTGTAGAAAATTTAATTTTATTGAAAATCAACTGAACTATAGCCCACAAATTCAGAGCTTTAAAAATTGAAAATCTGCAATTGTGCTCCGATTTCGATGATTGATATCTCTATCAATAGGTGTTGGGATCGCTAGAATATTTCTACACATTTTGTAGAAAATTTAATTTTATTGAAAATCAACTGAACTATAGCCCACAAATTCAGAGCTTTAAAAATCGAAAATCTGCAGTTGTGCTCCGATTTCGATGATTGATATCTCTATCAATAGGTGTTGGGACCTGTAACTGTGATGCCAACAGGTATTTAGATCGTTAAAATATTTCTACACATTTTGTAGAAAATTTAATTTTATTGAAAATCAACTGAACTATAGCCCACAAATTCAGAGCTTTAAAAATTGAAAATCTGCAATTGTGCTCCGATTTCGATGATTGATATCTCTATCAATAGGTGTTGGGATCGCTAGAATATTTCTACACATTTTGTAGAAAATTTAATTTTATTGAAAATCAACTGAACTATAGCCCACAAATTCAGAGCTTTAAAAATCAAAATCTGCAATTGTGCTCCGATTTCGATGATTGATATCTCTAACAATAGGTGTTGGGATCGCTAGAATATTTCTACACATTTTGTGGAAAATTTAATTTTATTGAAAATCAACTGAACTATAGCCCACAAATTCAGAGCTTTAAAAATTGAAAATCTGCAATTGTGCTTCGATTTCGATGATTGATATCTCTATCAATAGGTGTTGGGACCTGTAACTGTGATGCCAACAGGTATTTAGATCGTTAGAATATTTCTACACATTTTGTAGAAAATTTAATTTTATTGAAAATCAACTGAACTATAGCCCACAAATTCAGAGCTTTAAAAATTGAAAATCTGAAATTGTGCTCCGATTTCGATGATTGATATCTCTATCAATAGGTGTTGGGACCTGTAACTGTGATGCCAACAGGTATTTAGATCGTTAGAATATTTCTACACATTTTGTAGAAAATTTAATTTTATTGAAAATCAACTGAACTATAGCCCACAAATTCAGAGCTTTAAAAATCGAAAATCTGCAGTTGTGCTCCGATTTCGATGATTGATATCTCTATCAATAGGTGTTGGGACCTGTAACTGTGATGCCAACAGATATTTAGATCGCTAGAATATTTCTACACATTTTGTGGAAAATTTAATTTTATTGAAAATCAACTGAACTATAGCCCACAAATTCAGAGCTATAAAAATCGAAAATCTGCAATTGTGCTCCGATTTCGATGTTTGATACGTCTATCAATAGGCGTTGAGACCTGTAATTGTCATACAAACGGCCATTTGGATCGGCCTAATATTTCTACACGTTTCGTGGAAAATTTAATTTTTTTGAAAATCAACTGAACTATAGCCCGAGCCTGTTTGTCCTCATAGGCATTCCACTGATAGGCAAACCACAGTATTCAGTTTCATAGATAAGGTTCTATAGGAATCTGAGTCCAGAGCAGTCATTTTCCAAACGTCATTGTTTAGCGCTGTTACCTTATACTCTTTGTCAGTAATCGATTTCATCAGTGACTGAAGTTTTGTGTAACGGCCACAATATTGGTTACGGCCACAATATTGATTGGTGGAGGTGGATTTTCTTTCGGTTGCACCAGTTTTATTGCAATGTTCTTGGTAGATTTGCTACCTTTTGGTTGATTGACCTCGGGTTGGATAACTTTCGGTTCGGTACTTGTAGTTCCACTACCATTTAGTTGTTCAACCTCTGGTGACGATTCAGCTTTTCTTTTCTTATCTTTCCTGTTTTTTCTTCTTTAGGATCCAGTCCGTCCCCCTTTCTAATTCATTCTCATCAGTGAAATAGTTAATTTTCGCTGGTTCAATACTCTCTAATTTGCTATGTTCCTTAGCATCCCGATTCATTTTTAGAAGTTCAATTTCTCGCTTTCGATACTCAATTTCTTCGCTTAGCTTGGCAAATGATTGCTCCATTTTCTGTAGCCCCCCTAAGAGATCCATATTTCCCTTTTCTAGGTCAACAGTTCTTTCACTGGATGGAGCTGCTCGCAATGTAAAATTTTCACTGGCATCACTTCTGTCATGCAGTAATTGACCCTCCTCAGAATCCATAGGGCCAGCCTTTGAAGAGAATGGATTGTCCAGTCGGCTGACCAGAGTACTACCTAGGATAACAAATTTCTCTGATTTATGCATTGCATAAAGTCTTGTTGGTGATCTTGACATTATGGAACTTCTTCTAAAAGGGATTTCGGATTTCATCATCTGCTTGCACACCCCAAACTTACCGGCACTAGATATCCGTTTCCCTGCGCCGTAATATTTTCTCTATTAGTCCCCATAGTGGTTAATATATTCAGGGAACCACCCTTTGCTAATTTTGGTTAACAAATGGTATTTTATTTCCCATCTACTCGCCGACAAGTCGGTTAGAGAATCCGCATTAAGTGTGATCTCTGTTTCATCGTACGCTCCAAGTCCAGAAATCATTGCATCGTAACTTTCTGGCAAACTACCTAGTAAAAATATTTTCGCAAACAAAGTTGCTAATGTTCCTTCACCAAGGTCGCTTAATTTCGTGAATAGATCTTGCATTCAATTTATATTCGCCTTGTTGTTAGCAAGAGTACTCTTTTCATAGTAATTTTTGAATGCGTCTCATGTTCTCCTTGCTACTGTGTCTGCCGTACGATGTACGAATGTGTGCCAATTGATCATCTTCAACAGACAAACCGATTGTGGCTCTCACAAGATCATCAAGCATTAGCTGCCGGTTTATCAATCACCTTTTTCCGCATATTTTGCTTTCAAAGTAGCAATTCCATTCTGAACTTTCAATTCGCGTAATTGCTATCGTTCAATTTAACAAATTTGGTTTTCACTACGTCCGCCATTGTTCCTTATGTAAAATTTGTTTCGTCGCTCCGTTGTGATTACTTCGTTAATAAGTTCGACATTTCGGATTTCATCCCGGTTTCTTTCACACACACTGGGCCAATAACCTTAATGTGAAAATTTCGGGCTTTTTATTCAAATGATTAATAAAACAATTACCTATTTTTGTGCATACAGAAATGTTTTTTGTTTTTATTTTTTTAAATTTTTATTTCATAGATTCTCTACTAATATAATTTAATTTTATAATTAATAATAATAATTTTTATAATAATATTTCATTTTATAATAATAATAATAATATTTCTCTAATATAATTCATTTTATTTTTACTTCATTTTTTAAATGATTTATAAACTTAAAAAAAAAAATAATAATAATTATAATTATAATATATATTATTTTTGTTTTAATTAATTAATAATATTAATTAAAGATTTTTGTGTTTTTATATAAAATAAAATTTTAAACAAAACAAATTTTATATTAAATTTTAAATATTTGGTAATTTTATAAACTAAACGAAATTCATTTTTAAATTATTAAAAAAAAAAAAATTATAAAATATGTAATAATTATTTCAAACATATTATAATGACGTGTATGTTTTGCGTTTGGAGGAAGGGAATGTGTTAACTTTGGTATATTTTATTAAATGATAAAATAAACAAAAAAAAAAAAAAATATTTTTTCTTTTTTAAATTAAATTAATTAGAACGTAAAATTAAAATTTGGTTTTTTTCTTGTTTGTTTTTTAAATTAATTTTAATTAATAGTAAGGTAATTAAAAAATATATAATATATATTTAACACTATACAGTTTTTTGTTTTGTTAAATTAGAAAATGACGATTTTTTTATTTTATGTATGTATGCTGAGTTTGATGATAAAATGATCTTCGGTAGAGGTAGAATCTTGAAAATCCTTTAAAATATGTTTTAGCAACAAAATTATTTGTTGTTTAATTTATATATTTTTGTAATTACACAAGCATAAATTTGTTTTGTTTTTGTCTAATTTTCTAATTTTTTTTTAATTTTTAATTTTTTATTTTTATAATTGACACAATTATCTAGGTTTCGCTAATTACATTTTGATTATTTTTTTCATTTGATTTTGTAGATGTAGATAGTTAAAAAAAAATCGATTCAAGGTGGATTTCATAAATTACCGGTAGCCCCGCGGTATTTTCTTAGTTAAATCGGTGATATTGAATGTGGACCGGTCGCTGCGTTCGGCATATATTCTTTGAGCAGGTCGCGTAACCGAAGAATTTCTTTACCCGCTGCTGCTAGATCACCTTGAAGTGATAACTCTCGCTCGCGTAAACGTTTAATGTCACGTTGGCATGTCTGAAATGAGGCAAGAGTTGATGGATTAGTTAATATTTATCAATACGAGTATAAAAAACGTAGCATTATAATAAAATTAAATAATGAACTACACAAATGGGATTCAACTCAAATTTGCAAATGTTTTACGATAATTCTTATCAAATGACAACACAAATTCTAATAAACAAAAAAATATTGCTCTGTTCGCTGGAAATCACAAGATTTAATTGGGAGGAGCATATTACGAGACAGACTGCTATAGGGGCTATAGAGTTTCTACGGCAACCGCCTAAACATGGACAATTTATATAACTCTTATACACAGGAGGCATTCACAAATTCAGCAATTGCACAAGTATTGCGGTCAGTACCAGTAATTACACTCTTCATTATATCAATGCAGAGGTAAAGAAAGAAGGCAAAAACTGTTAACAACCGCGGCTTAGAAGGCGAGAGAAGAATGTATTTCTTAGGCTGTGTTTCAATCATCTAAATGGCCGTTTGTATAACAATTACAGGTCTCAACGCCTATTGATAGCGGTATCAAACATCGAAATCGGAGCACATTTGCAGATTTTCGATTTTTGTGGCTCTGAATTTGTGGGCTATAGTTCAGTTGATTTTCAAAAAAATTGAAATTTTCACGAAACGTGGAGAAATATTCAACCAATCCAAATGGCCGTTTGTATGACAATTACAGGTCTCAACGCCTATTGATAGAGGGTATCAATCATCGAAATCGGAGCACATTTGCAGATTTTCGATTTTTGTGGCTCTGAATTTGTGGGCTATAGTTCAGTTGACTTTCAAAAAAATTGAATTTTCCACGAAATGTGTGGAAATATTCGACCGATCTAAATGGCCGTTTGTATGACAATTACAGGTCTCAACGCCTATTGATAGAGGGTATCAATCATCGAAATCGGAGCACATTTGCAGATTTTCGATTTTTGTGGCTCTGAATTTGTGGGCTATAGTTCAGTTGATTTTCAAAAAAATTGAATTTTCCACGGAATGTGTGAAAATATTCGACCGATCATGGCCGTTTGTATAACAATTACAGGTCTCAATGCCTATTGATAGAGGTATCAATCATCGAAATCGGAGCACATTTGCAGATTTTCGATTTTTGTGGCTCTGAATTTGTGGGCTATAGATAGTTCAGTTGATTTTGAAAATAATTGAATTTTTCACGAAACGTGAAGAAATATTCGACCGATCTAAATGTCCGTTTGAATGACAATTACAGGTCTCAACGCCTATTGATAGAGGTATCAATCATCGAAATCGGAGCACATTTGCAGATTTTCGATTTTTGTGGCTCTGAATTTGTGGGCTATAGATAGTTCAAATGATTTTCAACAAAATTGAATTTTTCACGAAACGTGAAGAAATATTCGACCGATCTAAATGGCCGTTTGTATGACAATTACAGGTCTCAACGCCTATTGATAGAGGTATCAATCATCGAAATCGGAGCACATTTGCAGATTTTCGATTTTTGTGGCTCTGAATTTGTGGGCTATAGTTCAGTTGATTTTTAAAAAAATTGAATTTTTCACGAAACGTGTAGAAATATTCAACTGATCCAAATGGCCGTTTGCATGACAATTACAGGTCTCAACGCCTATTGATAGAGGTATCAATCATCAAAATCGGAGCACATTTGCAGATTTTCGATTTTTGTGGCTCTGAATTTGTGGGCTATAGATAGTTCAGTTGATTTTCAACAAAATTGAATTTTTCACGAAACGTGAAGAAATATTCGACCGATCTAAATGGCCGTTTGTATGACAATTACAGGTCTCAACGCCTATTGATAGAGGTATCAATCATCGAAATCGGAGCACATTTGCAGATTTTCGATTTTTGTGGCTCTGAATTTATGGGCTATAGTTCAGTTGATTTTCAAAAAAATTGAATTTTCCACGGAATGTGTGGAAATATTCGACCGATCTAAATGGCCGTTTGTATGACAATTACAGGTCTCAACGCCTATTGATAGAGGTATCAATCATCGAAATCGGAGCACATTTGCAGATTTTCGATTTTTGTGGCTCTGAATTTGTGGGCTATAGTTCAGTTGATTTTCAAAAAAATTGAATTTTCCACGGAATGTGTGGAAATATTCGACCGATCTAAATGGCCGTTTGTATGACAATTACAGGTCTCAACGCCTATTGATAGAGGGTATCAATCATCGAAATCGGAGCACATTTGCAGATTTTCGATTTTTGTGGCTCTGAATTTGTGGGCTATAGTTCAGTTGATTTTTAAAAAAATTGAATTTTTCACGAAACGTGTAGAAATATTCAACTGATCCAAATGGCCGTTTGCATGACAATTACAGGTCTCAACGCCTATTGATAGAGGTATCAATCATCAAAATCGGAGCACATTTGCAGATTTTCGATTTTTGTGGCTCTGAATTTGTGGGCTATAGATAGTTCAGTTGATTTTGAAAATAATTGAATTTTTCACGAATAGTGAAGAAATATTCAACCAATCCAAATGGCCGTTTGTATGACAATTACAGGTCTCAACGCCTATTGATAGAGGTATCAATCATCAAAATCGGAGCACATTTGCAGATTTTCGATTTTTGTGGCTCTGAATTTGTGGGCTATAGATAGTTCAGTTGATTTTGAAAATAATTGAATTTTTCACGAAACGTGAAGAAATATTCGACCGATCTAAATGTCCGTTTGTATGACAATTACAGGTCTCAACGCCTATTGATAGAGGTATCAATCATCGAAATCGGAGCACATTTGCAGATTTTCGATTTTTGTGGCTCTGAATTTGTGGGCTATAGATAGTTCAGTTGATTGTGAAAAAAATTTAATTTTCCACCAAACGTGTAGAAATATTCGACAGATCCAAATGGCCGTTTATATGACAATTACAGGTCTCAACGCCTATTGATAGAGGTATCAATCATCAAAATCGGAGCACATTTGCAGATTTTCGATTTTTGTGGCTCTGAATTTGTGGGCTATAGATAGTTCAGTTGATTGTGAAAAAAATTTAATTTTCCACCAAACGTGTAGAAATATTCGACCGATCCAAATGGCCGTTTATATGACAATTACAGGTCTCAACGCCTATTGATAGAGGTATCAATCATCAAAATCGGAGCACATTTGCAGATTTTCGATTTTTGTGGCTCTGAATTTGTGGGCTATAGATAGTTCAGTTGATTTTCAAAAAAATTGAATTTTTCACGAAACGTGAAGAAATATTCGACCGATCTAAATGGCCGTTTGTATGACAATTACAGGTCTCAACGCCTATTGATAGAGGGTATCAATCATCGAAATCGGAGCACATTTGCAGATTTTCGATTTTTGTGGCTCTGAATTTGTGGGCTATAGATAGTTCAGTTGATTTTCAAAAAAATTGAATTTTCCACGGAATGTGTGGAAATATTCGACCGATCTAAATGGCCGTTTGTATGACAATTACAGGTCTCAACGCCTATTGATAGAGGGTATCAATCATCGAAATCGGAGCACATTTGCAGATTTTCGATTTTTGTGGCTCTGAATTTGTGGGCTATAGTTCAGTTGATTTTTAAAAAAATTTAATTTTCCACCAAACGTGTAGAAATATTCGACCGATCCAAATGGCCGTTTATATGACAATTACAGGTCTCAACGCCTATTGATAGAGGTATCAATCATCAAAATCGGAGCACATTTGCAGATTTTCGATTTTTGTGGCTCTGAATTTGTGGGCTATAGATAGTTCAGTTGATTTTCAAAAAAATTGAATTTTCCACGGAATGTGTGGAAATATTCGACCGATCTAAATGGCCGTTTGTATGACAATTACAGGTCTCAACGCCTATTGATAGAGGGTATCAATCATCGAAATCGGAGCACATTTGCAGATTTTCGATTTTTGTGGCTCTGAATTTGTGGGCTATAGTTCAGTTGATTTTGAAAAAAATTGAATTTTCCACCAAACGTGTAGAAATATTCGACCGATCCAAATGGCCGTTTATATGACAATTACAGGTCTCAACGCCTATTGATAGAGGTATCAATCATCAAAATCGGAGCACATTTGCAGATTTTCGATTTTTGTGGCTCTGAATTTGTGGGCTATAGATAGTTCAGTTGATTGTGAAAAAAATTTAATTTTCCACCAAACGTGTAGAAATATTCGACCGATCCAAATGGCCGTTTATATGACAATTACAGGTCTCAACGCCTATTGATAGAGGTATCAATCATCAAAATCGGAGCACATTTGCAGATTTTCGATTTTTGTGGCTCTGAATTTGTGGGCTATAGATAGTTCAGTTGATTTTCAAAAAAATTGAATTTTTCACGAAACGTGAAGAAATATTCGACCGATCTAAATGGCCGTTTGTATGACAATTACAGGTCTCAACGCCTATTGATAGAGGTATCAATCATCGAAATCGGAGCACATTTGCAGATTTTCGATTTTTGTGGCTCTGAATTTGTGGGCTATAGTTCAGTTGATTTTCAAAAAAATTGAATTTTCCACGGAATGTGTGGAAATATTCGACCGATCTAAATGGCCGTTTGTATGACAATTACAGGTCTCAACGCCTATTGATAGAGGGTATCAATCATCGAAATCGGAGCACATTTGCAGATTTTCGATTTTTGTGGCTCTGAATTTGTGGGCTATAGTTCAGTTGATTTTGAAAAAAATTGAATTTTTCACGAAACGTGTAGAAATATTCAACTGATCCAAATGGCCGTTTGCATGACAATTACAGGTCTCAACGTCTATTGATAGAGGTATCAATCATCAAAATCGGAGCACATTTGCAGATTTTCGATTTTTGTGGCTCTGAATTTGTGGGCTATAGATAGTTCAGTTGATTTTGAAAATAATTGAATTTTTCACGAATAGTGAAGAAATATTCAACCAATCCAAATGGCCGTTTGTATGACAATTACAGGTCTCAACGCCTATTGATAGAGGTATCAATCATCAAAATCGGAGCACATTTGCAGATTTTCGATTTTTGTGGCTCTGAATTTGTGGGCTATAGATAGTTCAGTTGATTTTGAAAATAATTGAATTTTTCACGAATAGTGAAGAAATATTCAACCAATCCAAATGGCCGTTTGTATGACAATTACAGGTCTCAACGCCTATTGATAGAGGTATCAATCATCAAAATCGGAGCACATTTGCAGATTTTCGATTTTTGTGGCTCTGAATTTGTGGGCTATAGATAGTTCAGTTGATTTTGAAAATAATTGAATTTTTCACGAAACGTGAAGAAATATTCGACCGATCTAAATGTCCGTTTGTATGACAATTACAGGTCTCAACGCCTATTGATAGAGGTATCAATCATCGAAATCGGAGCACATTTGCAGATTTTCGATTTTTGTGGCTCTGAATTTATGGGCTATAGTTCAGTTGATTTTCAAAAAAATTGAATTTTCCACGGAATGTGTGGAAATATTCGACCGATCTAAATGGCCGTTTATATGACAATTACAGGTCTCAACGCCTATTGATAGAGGGTATCAATAATCGAAATCGGAGCACATTTGCAGATTTTCGATTTTTGTGGCTCTGAATTTGTGGGCTATAGTTCAGTTGATTTTCAAAAAAATTGAATTTTTCACGGAATGTGTGGAAATATTCGACCGATCTAAATGGCCGTTTGTATGACAATTACAGGTCTCAACGCCTATTGATAGAGGGTATCAATCATCGAAATCGGAGCACATTTGCAGATTTTCGATTTTTGTGGCTCTGAATTTGTGGGCTATAGTTCAGTTGATTTTAAAAAAAATTGAATTTTTCACGAAACGTGTAGAAATATTCAACTGATCCAAATGGCCGTTTGCATGACAATTACAGGTCTCAACGCCTATTGATAGAGGTATCAATCATCAAAATCGGAGCACATTTGCAGATTTTCGATTTTTGTGGCTCTGAATTTGTGGGCTATAGATAGTTCAGTTGATTTTGAAAATAATTGAATTTTTCACGAAACGTGTAGAAATATTCAACTGATCCAAATGGCCGTTTGCATGACAATTACAGGTCTCAACGCCTATTGATAGAGGTATCAATCATCAAAATCGGAGCACATTTGCAGATTTTCGATTTTTGTGGCTCTGAATTTGTGGGCTATAGATAGTTCAGTTGATTTTGAAAATGATTGAATTTTTCACGAAACGTGAAGAAATATTCGATCGATCTAAATGTCCGTTTGTATGACAATTACAGGTCTCAACGCCTATTGATAGAGGTATCAATCATCGAAATCGGAGCACATTTGCAGATTTTCGAATTTTGTGGCTCTGAATTTGTGGGCTATAGATAGTTCAGTTGATTTTGAAAATGATTGAATTTTTCACGAAACGTGAAGAAATATTCGATCGATCTAAATGTCCGTTTGTATGACAATTACAGGTCTCAACGCCTATTGATAGAGGGTATCAATCATCGAAATCGGAGCACATTTGCAGATTTTCGATTTTTGTGGCTCTGAATTTGTGGGCTATAGTTCAGTTGATTTTGAAAAAAATTGAATTTTCCACGAAACGTGTAGAAATATTCGACCGATCCAAATGGCCGTTTGTATGACAATTACAGGTCTCAACGCCTATTGATAGAGGTATCAATCATCAAAATCGGAGCACATTTGCAGATTTTCGATTTTTGTGGCTCTGAATTTGTGGGCTATAGATAGTTCAGTTGATTTTGAAAAAAATTTAATTTTCCACCAAACGTGTAGAAATATTCGACCGATCCAAATGGCCGTTTATATGACAATTACAGGTCTCAACGCCTATTGATAGAGGTATCAATCATCGAAATCGGAGCACATTTGCAGATTTTCGATTTTTGTGGCTCTGAATTTGTGGGCTATAGTTCAGTTGATTTTCAAAAAAATTGAATTTTCCACGGAATGTGTGGAAATATTCGACCGATCTAAATGGCCGTTTGTATGACAATTACAGGTCTCAACGCCTATTGATAGAGGGTATCAATCATCGAAATCGGAGCACATTTGCAGATTTTCGATTTTTGTGGCTCTGAATTTGTGGGCTATAGTTCAGTTGATTTTTAAAAAAATTGAATTTTTCACGAAATGTGTAGAAATATTCAACTGATCCAAATGGCCGTTTGTATGACAATTACAGGTCTCAACGCCTATTGATAGAGGTATCAATCATCGAAATCGGAGCACATTTGCAGATTTTCGATTTTTGTGGCTCTGAATTTGTGGGCTATAGTTCAGTTGATTTTCAAAAAAATTGAATTTTTCACGAAACGTGAAGAAATATTCGACCGATCTAAATGGCCGTTTGTATGACAATTACAGGTCTCAACGCCTATTGATTGAGGTATCAATCATCAAAATCGGAGCACATTTGCAGATTTTCGAATTTTGTGGCTCTGAATTTGTGGGCTATATATTGTTCAGTTGATTTTGAAAAAAATTGAATTTTCCACGGAATGTGTGGAAATATTCGATCGATCCAAATGGCCGCCCCGGTGGCACAGTGGTTAGCATGCTTGCTTTAAGCTCCGGAGGTCCCGGGTTCGATTCCCGGCAGGTGATGAAAAAATCACGGCTGTTTAATGTTGGATCAATGAATTAATCACTCATTTTCCGTTAAAAAAAATGATTCCGAAACTCCAAATGAAGCGGCCAAATCCCTCTATGGGATGTAGGGCCAGCGAAAAAAATAAAAAAATTGTTTAATTTGAAATTTTATTATGAGTAAATGCTTTATGTGCCACTGTATTGCTTCTATAATTCAAAATTTTCATTTGTAAAGCAACAAAGCCCAAAACTATGGGGCGCGGGCCAAATCTGATTGATCCTAACATTACTGAATTGATATCTTTAAAATCAAGACACAACCATATCATTATAAAATCTGAACCGTGTCGTTTACGTTTAAAAGGAGTTTTCAAATTTTGGCCCAGTCCTTTAAATTTAATTTTTTGGCCCGAGTAAAAATAAGTTTGGGCATCGCTTCCTCTAAAGTATGAAGAAAGTAAATTCAATTTCAAAATTTCGTAATTCATCAAATTTCGTTAGAAATCATTTAATAAGGACAAGCAGTACGAATTGCAAACAATCCTTTTGGAATCTATTTCAGCTTACTAGCCACATCCATTCAAACCTCGATAAATTCCTTGTTTGGTCTACCTCACAGTGTGAATGCAACATTGTAATAAAATACCAAAAAAAAGAAACAAAACATAAAAAACAATCAAGTTACTTACCACATTCTGTCTCAGTAAATCTAATTTATCACATTTCAATCGTGTAATCTCGTGCTTCAAATTTTCAACTTGAGATCCCGATTCATTTCCATTACCACCTCCACCCGTCGTCACACTACCACCACCACCACCACTCATCACATTCGCTGAATTCGGACCCATATTCACCACACCACCAATTCCACTATCCAAACACAATGAACATGCTTTCGTTGTTGCCTCAGCCGATGACATTGATTCAAGCCCCGTGTCGCTATCAATATAAGTTGGCCCAGTATCTAAGCTTTGAAATACTGAAAAAATATAAAACTCATTAGTGGTTTGGTATTTTAAAAAAAAAATCGTCTAGAGTATTTTATTACCCAGCGGATCTAAATCAACACTATTTAAACTGGAATCATCACTTGTCTCGCTCATTGCCGCAATCGGTACATTTCCATTCGATGATGTATGATGATTATTGTTGTTGTTATTCGTGATGATATTGTTATTGTTATTTGTAGACATTGTGTTATTGTGGTGCAATAACATTGGTCCACGGGACGTTATATCCGGCGATGATGCAGCCGAATCTGATGGTGATTTTTTACCTAGTGAACCATTATTGCTATTTTTCGATAAGGGGCGATTCTAGAACATACACATTTAAAAACATAAAATCTAAATCAAGATACATAATTTTTAATTCAGAATACTTACAATCGTTGGAACTTCCGATATACTTGGCTCCTTTGATTTTTTACCCGAACTATTATTACTCTTATGATTATGATGATTGTCTCCGACTGCACCGGCGTCAACACTCTGGGAGCGTACTCGCGCGATTAAAGCTTTTTTAACTGTATCAATAAAACGTGAACCAGCATTTCCGCTATCCGATTTTGGTGTGTCTGGTGTAGGCGAAACTGGGCCACAACCATTACCACCGCTGATACTACCGCTACTGGGCATTAACATATCGGTACCTAAAAAGTCTCTTGTCTTGTCCTTGAGTTCCTCAACTAAATTTTGCAGCAACGACGTACGTGTCCGTAATTCTAGTTTGGCGAATTTATCCGCTTTGTAACATGCATTCTCGGCGTTTATCAATTTGGTAAGGATGAATTCTTTGAATTCAGGCCCCTTACGGAATACGGCAGGATTGGGTAGCGTTGGTCCAAAAAATGGTACATCATCACGTGCCGTCACTGAAATTTTATATCGGGTATTTGGTGTGTTCGGCTCAAGCGGTTGAATCACAATAAACGCATGCAAAAAATGACTGGCGATCATATCCGGTGAGAATGGGGTATTCGACTCCTGAAATACTATTGCAACAATATCATTGCCGATATGTCGTTTCCGTTGCAACTGTTGTGGATCACCTTCAGTAAATGGTAACAACGTTGATACATGAAACATAACTTCCCGCTCTTTAAACACCTCGTACACACCATTATCACCGGTATGCCCATTTTGTATATCTAATCCGCCTCGATACCCCTTGTGATCCTTCAATTTAATTCGTTGTCCAATCACATCGAGAAATTCTTCAAATGCCAACGATGTTGTATTATTCGAAAATAATTCCTCTTCAGTGGTCTGGCCAAATCTTTGGTATAGTATGCCAAATTTAAAATTTGTCACCAGCACATGTTCATCGTAGCTGGCAATTTGTGAACTCGATTTGGGACACAGTACCGGTATAAAATTATCCACGTGAATTTGTTCGTTTAGCAGGCGAGCCATTTTAATTGGTGATGGATTTTGACCGAGGCACGACACTGGTATAATTTCATGCATTGTACCCGTACGTAATCGCAATAAAATTCGTATGTGCTCTTGATTCGCAACATTTTCCGATTTGATCGACAGGAGTACAGGACCCAATTGTTCATCGTGTCCCACAAGATTCGAATGTTCACGACTAACAAAAAATCGTCGATAACATTTTGCTGTATCGTCTGTCTCGAATTTACCGCGCCATGCACTTTGTGGTAGCACAGGATTTCCACGCGCATCAAATGCACATTCATGATCCGTACCATCAATCCAATAGCCACCATTTAATGGTAGCACAATCATTTGATATGGTCCCGCTTTACTTAGCGTATCCTCTAATAGCCTCTGGGATGCCGGTATCGTTGATATAATCGATGACGATTGTGAACTAACCGACGATTGAGATTGATATTGATGTCCATTGGACAGTATATGTGATTGAATATTTAGTTGGGGTGATGCAGGCGTTGAATTCGATGCTGAACTAGATGAATTACGTAATGTACGATTATTACTAATGTTTGTGGTTATTATTTGTGGTGCTGTTAAACTATTTGGTTGATGCTGTTGTTGTTGGTCACCCGATGCATGTAAATTTGGTACACGTTCGTCTCGTGATGAATTCTATAATGGAAAATAAAAATGTGTACACATTAAGAAAGGAAATTTACAACAATTTACAAAGTATTTTTTGTCATATCGTGTAGGATGTCAAGAATTTTGTATTTTTTTTTTGTGTTATTTTGTGAAGAGGAGGACTGATGAATACTAATACCATCGTTTTATATGCAGCAAAAAAATGTATAAATTGTATGCAAGAAATATGATCGATTATACAAACACAGATCAGAGGCGGTTCAATAAAATGCGCACCATTGTTAAAGGTAAATAAAAGAACCACGACTCTGCTGCATGCAAAAAACACACCTTAAGCGCTTTTGTATATGGAAATGACGAATCAACATCGAAAGTTGTTTTTGTTAAAATGTTATGATTTCTTAAAGAAAAACCGTACACACAACAGAACTTGCATAAAAAGTGCAGTCAAATTGTCTGATTTTTGCCATTTTTAAAATGCTACGATATACCGATGACCAAATATATCGATGACTCAATCGACTAAAGCAGACAAAACTGCTTTGAATATTAAAGAGGCAGATAATGAATATGACCTGCGGCGGATATCTAGCGCTCGTGCGCATCAACTACTGAGATAAAATACGATTTGGGAGTAACACACGATCTAATTGTTGTTGTCGTTCTCACATAAAGTATATTCATTCTACTTTGGTTGATATGGTTGAATGGTTCATTTCAATTTCAATGTATTACGTGATGTTTTTTATTTTCGAGTAATTATACAATTTAATTTACGTTTTTGTTATTGTACGCTTTTGGTATTTGCAGATAAAATTTTACAAAAGCAACATAAAAAAAAAAATGTCGGTAGTCGGTATTTACTATGATTTTGTGCGAGGCGTAATTGATTTGTCACCAACCTTTGGTTTAGTTGTATACAGTGCGCGCAGTTTTAAATTTGTTTGATCTCTGATCGTGAGTTATGAAACTGGCTTGTATATCAACGCGAATCAGTCAGATTAAGACCGTGAAAAAAAGTCGGCAATAGTGAAACTCAATTTAAATAGTGACATTGAATTAATTTATTAATCAAAATATAAGATAATTATTGAAACAATAACCAAATATTGTACAAAATAAACTTCCGTGGTTTAACGGTAACTAAAATTTAATTTCCTAGTTCATAAATTAAGAAAGATTTGATTTGATTTGGAACGTAGTTCTATAAAAATGCAAATTTCGTTAAAATTTTAATTTAAGCCGTTGATTAGAACCAGTTTTGTAGGTCTATACATTTAAAATTTTAATTAATTTGAAAAGGTAGAAAATTTTTTTCAAATTAAGTCAATTAAGTTTGAAAGGAAATTAAAAAAAATACAAGGTTTGAAATTTGATTTGAATTGAAGCAAAACTTAATCTAAGTTTTAATATTTTTGGTAAATCCAGGAGCTATTTGTAGAAGACTCGAATACATTCAAATCAAATTCACAAATAGCTCCACTTATGGATTACTAATTTTTTAAAACAATGAGAGAAAATTGAACAAAACTTGAACATAATTCGATTTTAGTTTGATTATAAAATGAAAGCTACCTTAATAATTTCATAAAGGTTTATTTTGTTGGCTCGGATTAATGTTTAGTAGATAAATTTAAATGTACATATCCACAATTCGTTATGTATAGGTTTCGAACGTCAAATTCAAACTTTTACACTTCAACCTTTCACAAATCAAACTCACCATTTTTCAAGTTGCAAAGCTATCCTTTTGTAAATCAAATTCAAACTTTAAGTCAAATTCAACCACTTCTTATCAAAATTTGATTTGCAAAGGACTGAGTTGATTAAAAAGTGTTGAATTTGATTTATAGAAGACTGAATTTGATTTGCAAAAGTTTGAAGTTAAAGTGTGTTTGTTATCATCTGCAGCACCTAAAAATATAAGAAAACCACAAGAATAGTTTGGAACATAATTACTTACAAGTTACAACTTTCCAGCGATAACGAAAATCAACATCTTTGATGGTCAAGCATAGAAGTAATTTTTGTTTGTTTTATTTTTTCACGTTTTGACACTTGGTTATTTGCTATGATCACTAGTACCCAGCGATATAAATACATGGATAGGGGATTGATCAAAAATCACATTGATTTACGTCACAAAAAATGGAGCAAATTTTATTGTATAGTCTTACCACTCTTTTATATACTCCTCTTTATCAAAAAAAGTATTTCCGAATAAGTGCCGTACTTGAATAAATTTCATTTCGAAATTTTTCGAAACAGATTTTTTTTTTTAAGTTGAATGGAATAAATATTGGATAATGTTTAATTATATTAAAAATAATTAATTAATTATATCAAATTTGAATAGATAAACATTACGCTACCAGATTTCGTACACTAATTTAAAAATTAATAACCTTTTTTTCCTTTAAAATTCAAATACATCCCTGAAAAATAAACAACAACAAAAAAATCGAATAAAACGTCAAAAATCTAGCATAAACAAACATTCAAGTGAATTTTCATTTTTTATTTTTAAGATGATTTTTAAATATGTTACCATGGTTACTACTACTTTTATATTATTGTATCTTGCATGCTTTTAATTTGCAACGTTTATTTATACCGTCTCTAGGTTACAGCTACATAAATTTGAATTTGGTATTCGAAAATTCGGATTTAAAGACAAGGACGAAGGTTTTTTCTTTCTCTGTCACACACTAAATACTTTTTCGGTTTCTCCATAAATTTTGTTCTATCCTCTATCCATGTATATATATCGCTGCTAGTACCAATCTTAAAATGAATTGTAAATAATTATAGCAAAACAAGTATACCAACTTGATTATAACAGTTAAATATATAAAATCATAGATGGCGGTATAATTAGCTTGTATAACACTTTTTTTTGTATAAAAGGCCGTTCAATAATATGTAAAATTCATTATAGAAAGAGATATTGTAAAGTAAGTTACAATAATAAAAAATAAATAAAATATAAAATTGTGAATATAGGGTGTTCTTTATTTAATAAAACTGCGAGTATAAAGAAGCCCCCTTCAACTCGCGAACATTGGTCCTTCGAGCCGAATCTCCAAAAATATTACACGGCGATTTTGGATTTCCGGCAAAAGTTTAATTTTTTTTTTTTTGCGAAATATTAGCGTCATTTTGGCATATTTGGTGTCAAAGGCAAATATTTCTGATTGAATAATTTAATTGTGACGTTGTTACGTTTAATCAAAACCCAATGTCTACCGCAAGAGCGCTTAAGCGCATTCAAACTCGGTGCGAGGATATTAAAACAGCTGCCGCGAAATTCAGCCAAGACACGATATTGGAAGAGATCGAAACTAATATTAAATTATTCGAGGACGAATGGCAGGAGTACCGTGAGCTGGAAAAGCTTATTGATGAGTCGAATAAATATGAAGCGCAACAAAACTCTTTAGAAGCGTTATTTGTTAAGCTTAAGCAAGTGTTGGTGCGAGCGAGAAAGGAGCTGAAACATCTAAGCATTTTCATAATGCTCCTATGGATGAGCTAATGGCCAATCAAAAATCGTTTCTGAAAGAAGTTTCGGTTTTAAATAAAAGAGAAAGTGAAGTTAGGCTTCCTAGAATTAACATTCCTACCTTTTCTGGAAAGTATTCTGAATATCCCTCTTTTAAAGATCTTTTTGAAGCCTCAATCGACAGTAATGCCAAAATATTGACGGTACATAAATTTCAATACCTAAAAGGTTTTTTAACGGGTGAAGCTGCCGCATTAGTTCGGCATATTGCCGTAACTGAAGCAAATTACATTGAGGCATGGGATAAAATAAAGCAGAGGTATGACAAAAAGAGGCTTGTGATTTCTACGCTGATTCAGCAATTTGTAGATCAACCAGCAATCTCCAAATTATCAGCGAAAGCCCTTCATCAGATGTCTGATTTATCCGATGAAGTTTTAAGAGGATTAAAGGTATTAGGTGCCGAAGCAGAGAGAAGAGATCCATGGCTAATCCACATTTTGGTGAATAAATTGGACGGGGTTACTAAACAAGCTTGGGCAACTGAGACTGCTGAGGAGGATTTTCCCTCTTTGGAAAGGTTTTTCAGATTCTTGAACAGACGAAGTGATTCTTTGGATACGGTCGACTCAAATAAATTGGCACAACCAGCGAATAATCGTGTTAAAAGCCTTCATTCCGCTCCAATAGAACTAGTGTGCGTCAATAGCTCTAAAGACCACTATCTTAGCAAATGTGACCAGTTCCTTTCGTTAAGCATACATGAGAGGAGGGGTTTTGTGTCGGATAAAAAGTTATGTTTTAACTGTCTATCTCCAACCCACCAGGCAGGTATATGCAGATCAAAATTCAGATGCGGTAAATGCCATAGGAAGCACCATTTGACTTTACACCCAGAAGATGTGCAGCCAACAGAATCAAATGAAACCTTAAACGGCAACGCAATAAACATTTCTGAGGTGAATGTTATCAATAAGGTCCAAAATCACAACGCTATTTTACCGAGTTTTCAATCATTACTTCCAACGGCGATGATTCAAGTTGCGGATCGATTCGGGAATTTGCTAAAATGTCGAGTATTGCTCGACTCCGGATCACAGGCATCATTTATAACAGAGGCATGCATGCAGCGATTGAAACTCCCTAGATCAAGGGCAAACATTTTAATATCTGGATTAACATCAGGAAAAATAGCTACCAGAGGAGCAGCTTCAGTTAATGTACATTCACTGCACAATTCAGAAGATGAAATTATAATAGATGCCCTGATAATCAATCAACTGCCCACTAAGCTACCTAGTTTTGATTTCAAGTTGCAAGATTGCAGTTTTTTAAATAATTTGAAACTAGCTGATCCTGATTATAACAAAGTTGGGCCAGTTGATATTTTAATCGGAGCCGATAGATTCTTTCATGTTATCAGGAATGGGCGAGTCACTGATCTGGATGGCGCTTTAATTACTCAAAATACAATTTTTGGTTGGGTTGTTTCTGGGATAACAGACAGTAGCAACATCGAGAGAAGCGAGACAGTTCATACCAATGTTTGCACTTTTAATCTTCATTTGGATGTCGACATTGATACCACCCTGAAACGGTTTTTCGAGCAAGAAGAAATTCCAAGTCCCAAGATGTTGAGCCCAGAGGAAGCTGAGTGCGAGGAACATTACAGGTTAACACACAAGCGAACCAAAGAAGGAAGATATATAGTGGAGATTCCGTTTAAAAAAACAGTAGGTCTGCTTGGTAATTCAGTGAACGCAGCCAAACGGAGATTTCTAGCATTGGAAAGGAAGTTGCAAGCAAATCCTTCGATCAGAGAAGAATACACTAAGGTCGTAAACGAATATCTAGATTTGGGATATTTACAGCCGATTAAAACTGGCGAAAGCTTTGAAGATTCCAAATGTTTTTATTTACCGCATCATTGTGTATTCAAGGCCTCCAGCGAGACCACTAAGTTAAGAGTGGTGTTCGACGGATCTGCGAAATCGTCGACTGGAGTTTCTCTTAATGAAACCATGGTGGTGGGGCCAACAATTCAGCCCACACTATGGTCTATTTTAATGAGATTTAGATATTACAAGGTAGCATTGATCGGCGACATTGAGAAAATGTACAACCAAGTTGCAGTTGCTGAGCCAGATACGAATTTTCAACGCATGCTTTGGAGAAGTGAACCATCAAACGAACTCAAGCATTACAAGCTTAGCAGAGTCACTTTCGGTTTAGCTAGTTCATCATTTTTAGCGATACGGACCTTACAGCAAGTAGGTTACGATAACCAGCAAAACCATCCAAACATCGTTTCGCATATACTGGAAGATTTTTACGTTGATGATTTCATCTCAGGGGCAGATACGATGGAGGAAGCTCAACATCTGCAAAAGGAGATTATTCATGTATTGCGAACAGGAGGATTTCATATACGAAAGTGGAAGTCAAATCTATCTGACATTATGGCGATAGAAGATATAGATCCGATTTCAAGATTTCAGAGCCCAATCGAAGCAAAAATATTAGGACTTCAATGGAACGCCACTGAGGACGCTTTTTCATTTAGACTGGTTTTGGATGATGACAAAAGAACCACGAAGCGTCAAATCATATCTGAATACTCAAGAGTTTTTGATCCTTTGGGTTGGTTGTCTCCATCGATCATCCTGATGAAAATAGTGTTCCAAAATCTGTGGCTAATGAAGTTGGGCTGGGATGATGAAGTACCAGGCGAGATTTCCAAAATTTACAAAAAAATCCGAGATGAGTTAAAGCTACTGGAAAACTTAAAAATCAAACGAGTTATTCCGCAAAACGAGCAAATTGAGATACACGGTTTTTCGGATGCAAGCGAAAAGGCGTACGGTGCAGTGGTATATTGTAGAACTATTGATGAGAATGGCGTAGTAAACGGAGTTTAATGGCATCCAAAACCAAGGTGGCGCCAATCAAGCCGATTTCTCTTCCTAGACTAGAGTTGTGTGGAGCATACTTAGTTACCAAACTTCTGATGCTGGTGAAAGAGACTATTAAACGACCTGTTAAATGTTATGCGTGGACAGACTCCACTATCGTGTTAATGTGGCTATCATCCCATCCAGCTAGATGGAAAACATTTGTGGCAAATCGTACTTCAGAGATCCTTAATGAAATACCGCGAAATTATTGGAATCACGTACGATCAGAACAGAACCCAGCCGATTACGCATCAAGAGGAGTACTTCCATCAAAATTGGTGAATTTAGCTCAATGGTGGAATGGTCCAGAATGGTTGCAAAAGCCTGATATTGTTTATGCACCAAATAAAGAAGATATCAACGAGGTAGAGTATCTGGTAGAAGAACGAAAAGCAAAACTATTTGGATTTAATACACATCAACAAGACGACGTAATAAGTCATTTGATGCAACAAGGTCAGCATACACCAAGATGACTCGAATTTTGGCTTACGTTTCTAGATTTCTAAAAAATGCGAGATTGTCCAAGAGGGAGAGAAATTTAAGTTTCCTAGCAGTCGAGGAGCTTCAAAATGCCAGAAATGCCATCATCAAATACGTGCAACAAGAATCGTTTGCAAGCGAAATTAGTTGCCTTCGTCGGAAGGTTGAAATTGGCAAAAGCAGTGATATTGTCTCATTGGCACCATTTATCGACGCAAACGGAATATTAAGGGTTGGCGGTAGGCTGAGGCACTCGAATTATCCATACGATTATAAGCATCCAATGATTTTACCAAAGGGCCATGTATTTAGTCGCGTTATTATAGAATACATGCACAAGCAAAATCTGCATCCGGGTCCATCATTAACGTTCCACTTAACCAGGCAGCAATTCTGAATAGTTGGAGGAAGAAGCATCATACGAAATATTGTTAAAAAGTGCATCATATGTTTCAAAAGCAATGCGAGGGCTTCCAAGCAGCTAATGGGAGATCTACCGATAGCGAGACTGAAATCAGCGAGGCCATTTACATCATGTGGTGTGGATTATGCGGGGCCAATCCAGCTAGCGTCTAAAAGAGGGAGAGGCGCTAAATTGATAAAGGGTTATATCGCCATATTTGTCTGTATGGCGACAAAGGCTGTCCATATAGAAGCTGTGAGCGACCTGTCAACTGATGCCTTCAAGTTTTGTTTCGAGAAGAGGAGCACCCGCTCATATTTACAGCGATAACGGTTCGAATTTCATTGGAGCAAAACGACAGATGAATGAGGTATACGAAACAATTTCTAGTAATAACCATAATTGTCTCGTTGCAGAATATTTGTCTAAATCTAAATGCTTCACCACATTTTGGAGGCTTATGGGAGGCAGCCGTCAAATGCGTCAAGACACATCTTATCAGGTGTACATCTAATACTCACCTAATTTTTGAAGAGATGACTACCTTATTGAGTCAAATCGAGGCAATTTTGAATTCTAGGCCACTTTATGCAACTGTAGATGACGACGTGTTTGAAGTTTTAACCCCAGCGCATTTTTTAATTGGCTCTTCGAATTTTTACTTGCCAGAAGAAGAAATAAATGAAGAAATACCTGCAGGTAGACTTACAAGATGGCAATTTGTGCAACAACGCGTTCAGTCGTTTTGGAGAAAATTCAGCACAGAATATGTTCACAATCTGCAGCAAAGAGCAAAGTGGCGCAAAGTACAGGAAAATTTTAACATCGGCGATGTTGTTTTGATAAAAGAGGATAATTTGCCCTCTTACAAATGGGCGCTAGGCAAAATTATTCAGTTACATCCTGGTGATCGGGGAATTGTTCGAGTCGTAACGCTAAAAACATCAAAATCGACTTTCAAGCGACCCATTGTCAAACTATGTAAGCTGCCAGCACAGGATAATAGTTAACGATGTTGATCGTTCACGGGGCGGAGAATGTTTGTTATCATCTGCAGCACCTAAAAATATAAGAAAACCACAAGAATAGTTTGGAACATAATTACTTACAACTTTCCAGCGATAACGAAAATCAACATCTTTGATGGTCAAGCATAGAAGTAATTTTTGTTTGTTTTATTTTTTTCACGTTTTGACACTTGGTTATTTGCTATGATCACTAGTACCAATCTTAAAATGAATTGTAAATAATTATAGCAAAACAAGTATACCAACTTGATTATAACAGTTAAATATGTAAAATCATAGATGGCGGTATAATTAGCTTGTATAACACTTTTTTTTGTATAAAAGGCCGTTCAATAATATGTAAAATTCATTATAGAAAGAGATATTGTAAAGTAAGTTACAATAATAAAAAATAAATAAAATATAAAATTGTGAAGATAGGGTGTTCTTTATTTAATAAAACTGCGAGTATAAAGAAGCCCCCTTCAACTCGCGAACAAAGTGTGAAAGGCTAAATTTGGGATGCAACATCTAAACATTTTCTCCAGTAAAGTAAATTTGATTAGGTAAATAATTTTCAAACGAAACTCTTTTAAAAGCGAATCCAATTTTAAAAAAGTAGGTTTACATTTAAGGTTTCGTGAGGTTGTATTTAAGGTTGGAAAACGTTGAAATAATACTGCTACATACATAACCTGCATTTCATGACACCAAGCCATCCGGATCAAATCACATTTTACATGCAAACCGTAGACACATTTTGATTCAAATTTGTTTTTGGATGAAAGTTTGCATGTAAAATGTGGTGTCCAGAATTTTACCCAAAACTTATTTTAGATTCCCATTTCCAATGCACATGTCGAATTTCATCATAATCGGTTGAGAAATGGGTAAGTTCCATCCTACTTGGCCATATTCCAGAACTTCATTCAAAACTCATTTTAGAATCCCATTTCTAACACACATGTCAAATTTCATAATAATCGATTGAGAAATGGGCAAGTTCCATCATACTTGGCCATATTCCAGAACTTCAGCCAGAAGACATTTTGGAATCCCAGAACTTTATCCAAAAAACATTTAAGAATCCCATTCCCATTACACATGTCGAATTTCATCGTAATCGGTTGAGAAATGAGTAAGTTCCATCATACTTGGCCATATTCCAGAACTTCATCCAAAAATCCTTTTAGATTCCCATTTCCGACACACATGTCAAATTTCATAATAATCAGTTGATAAATAGGCAAGTTCCATCATATAAAAAATTTGTTAACTACTCACTACATCCTAATCCAACCCCAACTCAACTTCAACTCAACCCGCAAATTGACCCCTAACTTGACCTTCAAATCAATTCCCAATGCCCAATTCAATAATCAAACCGGCATAATATATAAAAAAAATCGTAAATATTTGTAAAACCAGGTATTTTGGGTAAATTCGTGTGGCAGCTTGCAGGTACCCCACCCTCTTGACGTACAGTCTCCAAAAGCTTTTCAAATCTCCGCCTAGACCATAGAAACAGATTGGCGAAAAAAAATTCAAAATCGGACAAGCCGTTCTTCAGAGATACCACTGCTATAGACATCCCGAACCCGAACATTTTTTTTTTACTTTTTCAGACTCAGGGACTTTCAAAACGTCGAGAAAAGTGGTTTTGGACCAACCAAATTTTTCGTCATTTTTGACAGGATTTCAATACTTTGGTCCTTGAACCTTAATTTGAAAGAAAAAAGTTATTTGATTTTGGTTGGTAGGATAATTTCCCCTTTTGCATCAACCTTTTGCAAATGGAACTTAATCCTTTACAAAACAATTTCTAGTTTGTATTTGATTATAAAAGGTTGAATTTAATTTCTAAAAGATGAATTTGATTTGCAAAAGAATGATTTTCGTTTGTAAAAGGAAAAATTTGATGAACGAAAGGTTGAAATTGGAGCGGAAAAGTTTGAAATTGGAGTACAAAACCTGTTGCTTTCTAATTAAATCTTCCAAAGGGTAGTAAAGTTTTTTTTAAATATTTTAGCGGACCGCCTCCACCTAGGACCCAATGAAAAAAAAGAAAATATGGGAGTTTGATAAGGAAGATGAGATTAGAGGAAAACCGGGATAAGGGAGGACAGTTTTCAGGCATCCTTGTATTTTATATAATAAGTTTTAATTTCTGTGTATCATTAGGACATAAGCGAGGAAGAAAGAGATCCATCGTTCAATTCGTTCGCCAATAGGGATCTTCGATGCTAAAAGGGGAAATTAAACGACATGCTCTCGATTGAACTTGGTCGAGTGCAGCCAGTATTCAGTGCCCCCGCTCAAATGTGGGAGTTAAATTCTGATCTGGTTCTATCGATTCCTAAAAGCTCGGGGGGATTGTATTTGATTGAAACAAACGAAGCTGATGATTCAATTCAAATAAGAATCCAATACTTTGGTTAAGTCAAGCATGTCGACCGATTCCGAGAAAACTTTTTTACGCAATCATTGACCATAAAAAATGGGGAATACCTATGAATTATTCCCTAAGAAAACACAGGATTGAAAGTGGTTGTGATTGAATTCGGCTCTAGACGCGAGATCTTATATTAATTCTAGAAACTAGAACATGTGGAGAGAATGAATTTGATTAAGAGTTTAGGACGGAACAAGTGAGAAAGGAATAGGATAGGAACCAAAACGATTTATGGATTTCAGCCTTCAACGATCTTACTTATGATATAAAGTTTGAATTTTGGTAAATCACAATCGTATGATAAGTTAGAGGAAAACGTTATTATTCAGTCCGTTCCACCATGTGCTACGAACAAAAAATGTGTTTTGGAATTTGTTGGACCCAGCAAATTTTAATTCCAAATTGTGTATGTGAAAATATCGTGGGCTGAAATATGTATAGAACACACATAAAGCACACAATACATTCCGCCTATTAGAAAGAGGGTCGCGGATAGAAGTAATGTTTACATCCGCAATCATTACCTACTCATACTCGGCTTTGAATTCGATCGAGTGCAGCCAGATGTGTTTTCGGTGCACCTGCCCAATTGTGAGAGTTATACGGCATCTTTAACATAGCCGAAATAATACAAATATTATATTACGAATACTAATTGCTTTAATTATTAGTGCATTTTTTCTTTTTTTGTCTCTTATGGTGAAGCGGTGCAATACATGCAATAATGCAGCTTCGGGGCGTGATTTGTTGCGATGCTACGGTACATGTAGCATGGCATTTCACCCGAAATGTATTGATAGTAAAATGAATAATTGGATAAAACTGTTTAAAGATTGCCCATATGCCAGATTTGTTTGCCAGAGTTGCCAAGCAGATCATGATTCGGATAATGGATCTAGTTCAGAGTTGATTAGTTTGAAGGAACAGAACAAATAATGCAAATTGGTTCCACGGTTGTGGGTTTAAACGACAAAATCGAAGCTGGGTTCAGAACAGTTCATCAACAAATGTCTGTTAATCGATTTTCATCGAAGGAGGTTGCGGACATTGCCGGAAATAATGTTGAAGGGATCATCCCACAGACTAATTCAGCGGCCGTCGATCATCTAATATCAAATGGCAGGTATTTTGAGGGTACCATCATGGGTACTGGTGTTTCTAACGACCATTTGCAAACAGTTTTAGTGAAGAATAAGAAATGGTTGTACGTCAGTCGCCTTCATTCCAGTACTGAATCCAAGAATTTGAAAACAAATCTGGTCGAGAAGTTGAGTGTTCCAGAAAAGGAAATTGAATGCTGGTCACTTGTTCCAAAAAATCGCGACGTGAACAGCCTTCAATTCATTTCTTTCAAAGTTGCTGTGTACGAGGATAAGTTTAATGATGCACTGTCAACAGATCTGTGGCCTAATGGAACTTTAATACGGGCGTTCATTAATATATCAATAAACGGGCGAAATTATCCAACACTGAATATGTCTCCGTAAATAAGTGCTATCCTTCTAACGAACCGACTGCTTTCGAATATGCTAATCAAATAAATAGTAATATAAATAAAACTGCCAACGATTCTAATATTATCAACATCACTAACGTCACATGTAACAAACACAATACATCGAACAACAGCAACAGTTTTCATATCTATTATCACAATAACAGTGGGATACGCTTCAAGGCTACTGCAATTTATTTATCACTTTTATGTAATGATTATGATATTGTCATTCTTACTGAGACCTGGTTAAACACCAATTTTAACTCAGAAGAATATTTTCCATCGTCTTACACTGTATTTCGACAGGATCGTGAGCCCGAGAACGTCATAATTAAAGGTGGAGATATCATTGTTGCATTGAAAAATGATTTAATATTTCAGCGCGTAAATCTATTATGTCACAATGGCGAGTCACTTATTGTTAAAGTCAAATGTGGTGAGTTTTGGCTATTTTTGGTTTCTGTGTATGTTCCGTATGGCAGTACCGCTGATGTCTACAAAGGTTTTGTGAATTTTGTTAATGATGAGCTATTACCGCTAATAAATAGCGATGATCATATTTTATTTGCAGGCGATTTTAATTTACCGAAAATTGCCTGGAGCTGGACGAACGGCGATTTTTATGGATCAACTCCGGATGATCTTTCTAACCAGATGTTAGATACCTTTGGGCAACTTGGGACTCGTCAGTTCAACACTGTTTTCAACTATCATGGACGTATTTAGGATTTAGTTTTCTCATGTGTTTTCTCGTATTTTGGATTTAGTTATCACACATCACTTTTGATTAAATTTGATTTTGTAGATTTTGATTCTTATGCATTTAGTATTGTAATGATTTTAATTATGATTTTGAGAAAGTGAATGTGCCCTCTTCGATCAGTTTTTTCGTAAACGTTGATTGGATCTCTGTTCCGCAGTCTGAATATCTCAGATGCCGTGTCTGAATTTTATCAAGTTTTGAATATTGGTTTTGAGTTATTTGTTCCAAAAAAACCCGTGAACTCCGTTTACGCTGAGCCATGGTTTAATTTTCGCTTGAAAAATATTGCTAATCGAAAGTCTAAAGCATTTAAGGCTTTTAAACGAACTGGTGACATTAATGCTAAACGAAAGTATCGTGATCTGTGTAAGGAGTTTAAATTTTTGAACGATTTCTTGTATAAAATGTATATCCTACAGATAGAGAATGAAATTTCTTCCAATCCAAAACGGTTTTTTCTTTCATAAATACGAAGAGGAAATCATAGGGCTATCCGCGTGTGATGACTTACAATAATACGTCTGTCACTGGTTCTCAAGCAATTTGTGACGCTTTTGCAAATTTTTCCATAGCTCGTTCGATGAGGACAACACAAGTATTGATTTGACGTCGTTAGATTTGTTATCTTCTGCCAGGTTTCAGTTTACTTTCTCTGAGGTGCTCAATGGGTTACAGGGTTTGAAGGCTGAGAAGGGTGCAGGCCCCGATGATATTACACCATTTATTTTGACCAAATGCGCATGTGCTATATGTCAGCCAATACTTCATTTGTTTAATTTAAGTCTTTCAACTGATTCGTTTCCTGAGGTGTGGAAATTGTCTTTTGTTAGACCGATTTTTAAATCAGGCAGGAGAAGCGACTTTACTTGCTATAGGGGCATTTCAATTCTATCCATGATTCCTAAACTTTTTGAATCTTTAGTTAAATCGAGACTTGATTTTCATTTGAGTGAGTACCAACATGGTTTTTTACAAGGTAGATCTACAATTACTAACTTGATGACTTTCTCCTGCCATGTATTTGATGCTGTGGGAGCTCGCGGGCAGGTTGATGTCGTCTACACCGATTTTTCTAAAGCTTTCGATAAAATAAATCATACGATTCTTTTACAGAAATTGATGGCATTCGGTGCTGATTTCATACCAGTTGCCTGGATTGCATCATATCTATGTTCACGTAAGCAATAGGTAAAGATTTCAGGCGATGTTTCGTATGTGTATAACGTGCCTTCTGGTGTCCCTCAGGGTAGTCACCTGGGAGCTGGGACCACTACTTTTTATAATTTTTATTAATGACGTGGTTCAGTGCTTTAATTTTTGTAGATGTCTTCTATATGCAGATGATCTAAAAATTTATGCCAACATTAATGCTTTCACTGACACGGAACGTCTGCAGCATGAACTTGACATATTTTGTGAGTGGTGTATTTTAAATAAGTTGTCTTTGAATGCTAATAAATGTAAAGTTCTATCTTTCACAAGATCTCGAACATCTGGTATTGAGGCTCCATATGTCTTGATGGATGAACAAATAGAGCGAGCGTGTGGCATTCACGATCTTGGAGTATTTTTTTCAATAAACACATTGATTACATAATTAGTAGGGCATGTTCCATGTTAGGATTAATTAAGAGACATTGTGGAAAACTTCATGATCCCTACACGTTAAGGTCTCTTTACGTTACCTATGTTAGGTCCTTTCTGGAGTTTGCTGCAGTTATATGGCATCCATTCTATCGGATTCATGCTGATCGAATTGAAAGCATTCAGAAACAGTTTTTAATTTATGCACTGCGACGTTTACCGTCTCCCAATCGTACCGAAATCGCCTTTTATTGCTAAATTTGCAAAGTTTAGATCGTCGACGCGAAATAGCTTGTGCTGTGTTTGGTCGCGATATTCTATGTTCTAGGGTTGATTGCCCAGAATTGTTTGGAAAGTTTAGCATTTATGTTCCCCAGAGAAGTTTAAGGTTACGCCCAGGTTTTCTTCGTATTCCTTTTTGTAGCAATAACCATAGCAGCACGGGGCCATCATGGAAAGTTCTTGTCGCATTTGACAAATGTTTTGATTGTTTTGATTTTCACATTTCGAGAGAGTTATTCAAAAAACGTTTATTGTAAGAGTTTTCTTTTAATTTTTTTTTTTGTATTTTTTTTCTATACATATTTGTTTTTTTAAATTATACTTTAGTCCTTTTTTTGTATTGTATTATTGTGGTGATGTGGTAGTCAGAATATGTACATATTTACATGATTGACTAAATAAATAAATAAATAAATATACACCAATCTGGTTCTTACAAAGGTCTTATAAATTGTTAATATTTCGGATAAAGTAAACTAAAAGTTGCATCGTCGTAGATAACAGAGCGAGAGAGAGTTAGCTGCACCCATTGATGCTTTATTTATTCCGAATCTTTTGAGGCTAAAATGAAAATTAAAAAGAGAATACCCAACACACAGCGACCGTACAAAGAGACACCGGCATTTAATGTGTGTGAAGTGGAAGTCACACCATCCACTACCACTTGGGTTTTGCGACGGAAAGCAAAATTCTCAAACGGGTATTTTTCATAAAGTGAAAATTGATGATACATACTCTCCTTAAATTTACGCAGAACAGAAACGATGGATATTGGGCGATAGTTCGCTGGATCGGCTTGAAATGCGAGCACCAGTTTTTAAGAATAATCAGGGCAATTGTTTGCGTTAATATTTGTAAAAACCTTAGGAGACCTAACGTTATGATGTGACACTTAGTTGCTAAGTTGTCTGCAAGATGTTAGGCATGTTGGAACAGGAAGACAGTTAGATAGTCAGCATCAAAAAGAGAGTCAAATTTTAATTGAGTTAAATAATTTATGATACCTCCATCTTTCAGGGGTTGTATAGTAGCTTTTTGCTACGTAAAAATTAGCTTTGACATTTAGAGCAAAATATCAAAAGATCCTTACTCTCTTGGTTTTTGAGACGAAAACTGCTGCATCTTCTGCCATTATTCTATTCTTGTAATCTGTTCTGACTTTGGTCATCATCGACATAGCAAAATTTCGTGCATATTAAGTACCTACGATAAGTAATTGATTGTTTCCTAGTTTTTGTTTTTGCTATGATCATCGGTAAGCTCGCAAATGGATGACGAATAAAACGTAACCTCAAAATTAAATAAAAATTACGCCAAAATTGTTTTTTTGTAAGAAAATTAATTTAAATCTACCTAGCGGGAAAATTGTTTAGCCTGAAGAGAGAGAGATTATTTGAGATTACTTGAGAGTATTCGGACAGATTTTTCGAGTCTATTTAAAATTTCGAGTGACAGAAAAAACGTGTATATAATTTTGGGTCAAGGAAAAAGTTTATAGCGTTTTTTCGAATAGATGGCTTTAGAGTAGCATGACTTTGGTAATATTACTAATCTAACATTGTAATATTTATAGTAGAAAGTGAGCCAAAATTCTGAAAAAAATCGCTACATTTTACAATATTACTAACTAGGGCATCCAATACCGGTATACCGGTATTGAGCGATCAATACCGGTATTTCGGCATTTAAATGTTTATTGATTATTCGCCCAATATTCATACATACGTATTTATATACCGACATTTTTTCGTGTTTTTAGTGTTTCCTGTATCGAAAATCTCGATTCAATTTAAAAATTGAGTGTTTTAGGGAGGTTAATGGGCTGTTTTTTTTTTAAATTTTAAGTTGTACTTTGGTGATTGTGAATTTGTAACGTAAGTTTGTACTATCAAACCCCTACATCAATGTTTTACCAACTTCCAAGCAATTATGAACTTCCAAACGTTAGACAGCCATGCCTGATAACAAAAAGCAATTTGATATTGTTGGAAATCGAATTCTCGACAAGAGCCCAGTTTGGCATTATTTTTTACGCAAGAAGAATCGAGCGGTCTCCAAATGTAAAACATGTGGCAGGAAAATTAAATCAGCTGGAGCATCATTTAAGGACGTTTCACAATATAAATATAGTGAAGCGAAACTTAATTGAAGCAATCACAACTCCGACTTCTGCAGCAAGTACTGCCGACACTTCACAAATATAATTGCCTATTCCTGAAACAAAAATAACTGGCTATATTAAGAAAGACGATGGTTATGAAATACGCAACAAAAGTTCGACAAACAGTAGTAAAAAGACTGACAGACCTTCAAACTAAAAGGAATCCGATTCAGCCTTACATTTGATGAGTGGTCGTCAATAAAGAATAGGCGTTTTTTGAATGTCAATGTCCATTCCCGAAATAGATCTCTTCCAGCAGAAGCGTATATCAAACTTATTGAAAACAAACTGAACGAACACAATTTGAAATTTGACCGTGACATAATTTGCATTACTACCGATGGGGCTTCTGTTATGAAGAATGATGAAGACTGTGACGATGAATTTGCATTTGAATCTAATGAAACGGATTTGAACTGGTTGATCATTTTTCATAGCTTTGCAGCCACAAACGACTTTGCCAATAATTTGGTTCCATTAATTAAACAAAATTAGGAAGATTGCAAAGTTGTTGGGACGATCACCGACAAAAAATGATAGTCTACAAGCTTACGTTAAAACTGAATACGGCAGAATCATAGATACAAAAACAAGATGGAACAGCTTAATTTTTATGCTAGTGCGGATTTATAAATTAAGAAATTGTATCTTAAAAGCTTTGATCGAAGTCAAATCAACTATTAGATTTACCAAAACGAAGTTCCAGAGTACAGAATCAACGGTATTTACCAATCAAACTAGCAGTAGAAGCGTTGTGTCGAAGGAATGCCACACTTTTGTCAGCTGACGCAACCAGGGCATTCATGGTTCAAAATTTGGGAGAAGGACCATTAGCTGACCGAATGAAAACCACTTTGCTCCGAAGGATCATAGAAAAGCGTACAAATTTATCTTGATTTTTGTAATATTTGCACAAAGGACACCAAGCCCAAAACAAATTTAGCTCGTATGTCAACTTTAGTCGACTAACTAAAAACGAAATAGTTAATATAACTGACCATCTTATACAGCGACTTTCCTCAATCCGAGCTCCAGATGAAGCTACAATATACTCAACATCAAAAAGTGATGTTGACAACGAAGCTCCACGTGCGAAGGGAAATCATTATCGTTAAGACTGCAAGAAAGACTTGATGTTGCAATAAACGAACGTCAAAAACACCGGTATCCCGATTTTGTCGTCATGTAATACCGAAATACCGGTATTCATATTAAGGACAGAAATTGAATGCCCTACTGGCATTGTGTTGGGAATATCGAAATATTGAGAATAGATTCTCGAAATTCGAGGTTATTTGAGAATTTTGATTCTCAAGATTACGACATTATTTAAGATTATTCGAGATTCATGATATTGCGAATTATTATTCTACAATTCTAATAACCTTGACATACTAGGTCTAGGCGAAGCGCGCTTAGTGAAACAAGATTACCTAATCCACCACAAATCCATTTGCGTTGACAGACTAGAGATTAGTTTCCTAGGCAGAGAAGTAAAATACTATGATGGTGATTTGCTAAAATATAGCTAGTAAATCAGCTGGACTCATTTTCTAACTCAATATTTCTAAGATTTATATATTAAACACACTAGATTTTTTTTTATAAACATAACCTCAAAATTTAAAATTGTTTAAGATGTCTTTGATTTTATAACTTATATCGTAAACTTACGCCACTTGCCCTATCTGCCATGTTGAAAGAATTATTTCGCATTGCAACGCCGCGCTTGTATTTACCATCACTAAACCCAATACAGCGACATAAACTTTAAAATTTTCAAAGATTAGTGCAATAATCTCGATTAGACACTAATCCTCAAATAAAACGAGATTAGCTAATCTTCAACTTGACACACTACAGCTAATCTCGATAATCTCGAAAAAAAAATCCCTAGTCTGTCAAAGGTATAAGTTTGCCCGAAATTTTTTGTGTAGATTATTCGAGAATTTTTGAAGCTGTTGAAGATTTGCTCTAAAAGATAGTAAAACTAGAGATTATCCTGAAAGTGTCGTTGGTTTTATAGGAAATGTAAGTTGTATATAAACAAATAGTTTACGTCAATGTATCTAGATTATTCGAGTTTATTTGAGATTCTCGATATTATTCGAATTTTGCGAGATATCGAGAAGAGCTTCTCGAAATTCAAGATTTTTGTATTAATTTCAAAATACGGATTTAAAAAGTGTTCCGAGTTGCTTTGTAAAACTTTTCGAGATTAGATTAAAAATTTATAAGATGGTTCGAGATTTTTTTGTGTCAGAATTAAAAATAGTTCGACATGCTCGACGAACTTTCGAAAATGACTAAAAATGGTATGTATGCTATACACAATAACTATTTTGCATAATCTCAGATATGTTACCATTACCAGATATGGACATGTCAAGCTTTCCAAGAAAGTTTTAAAGATAAAAAGGGTTTGCCTTAAAATTGTGAAAATTACTAACAACGGTTTGTTACACTAAGGCCATTCGATGAGGGAGGTAAACAGGTCAAGCTTTCCCTGACTACTTAGTGAAAATATAGGCGCCCATACTCGTACCCATTTTTAAAACTTTGCAAAACTGAGTAAAATGGAAAATTTAATTTATTGAATATTTATTTTTCCAGGTTTGCGTCAAACTACAAAATTTCATGGACATTTAATTTAAACAACTAGAGAGGTAGTAGAACGCAGAAACTTCACTGCTGAACGAAAATTTAACAAAAGTGCTCTGTGTTAGAGTTGAATAGTGATCAACTGATCATAAGCGCAGCCATGCTCATTCAATGGTATGGTGAAACAGATTCAGATCAGCCTGTTTTTATAATAGGGAAACCCTTTAGTCAAGTTGGGGCAACCCTTGCTCATCGATCAGCGGTAACATAAAATTCATCAACCTATAACATTAACCTTCATTCTCTAATTTCATTCTCTAATGGTTAGCGAGGGTTAACATCGGGAGCAATTTTTTAATGAATTTCAGTTAGCCAACCGCGTTTGGAAAAGGTTCTGTGCAAGATTTTACAAGTTCAGCTATTGGAATTGCTAAGGTACTGTACCCTTATATTGTCTTGAAATACGGAGTTTTCGTTGTTATTTTTATATATTTTTTACACTTTAACAGGATGATGTCCACAAAAGATTTGCGGCTACTTTTTATATCAGCTCAAATTGGGACAGAAAGTAGCAGTATCAAATAGCGAATATGGATCTCGACAGTGAGCGCTTCGAGGGAAGCCCAAAACCATCGTGGACATTTAAGAGCCATATTGGATGCTAGTCCGCATACAAAAATTTGGACACTCTGGATTTAGGTGTTTTTCGTTACCTCGCTGCAATAGGAAAGATGAAAAAGCCGAATAAGTGGGTGCCGAATAAGTGTTTTCATTAATGATTGAAAATGATAAAACGCCTAAATCGAATCATTACTTGTGATAAAAAGTGGATTCTGTATGAAAACAGAAAAAGATTTGGACAATGGTTAATTGCAAATGAAGCACCAGAGCAAGAAACCCTAGCCGCCATTACACCAAAAAAACAGAAAGACAACGCTCGACCACACACATCTCGAATCACAATTTTTAAATTAAATTCATTGAATTCTGAAATTTTACCGCACCATTCGCTAGATCTTATAAAAAATTTCGAATCCAAACAGAAGTGATTCAACGATTCGAAGGCTTTATAAACTCTAAAACTGAGATAAGCAAATTTAATTTCTCGTTGGCAAAAGACCATTGAAGCTGTTGGAGCTTATTTTGATTAAATATATTTTGTGTTATTGCGTTTGAATTTTTATTTAATAATTCGAAATTTCATATGTTGCACCCTAATAGCGGATGTTATAAGGCAAAAGAATACTATAAAAGTACGATAGAATCGTCTGTATCACGATATCCCGATCATAAAAACCTTAGCTACCTCTCGAAGCGACCCATCAATAGTAACCGGAAACTAAAATGATTTCAAATATTTTGAAATCATTACAAACTGTGCCATCACCATCACCACTAATGCTCAATCGTTTACAATAAAATCAAATTCCAGAACGGTTATTCGGGTTTATTACAGCAAACATATGAAACGATCCACAACGCAATAACAATACAAAAAACCCAATAGCCCGTTACACAATTTACAACAAGATTTATTACTTTGGTTATTTTCCAACAAAAGCACAATTCTTATACACTATACATTTAAATAAAATTAGATGAAAATACTTTGTTTTGTCTGAATAACTTTGTTGTTGTGTTTTATTTTACATAATTTACCATTGTTGGTTTATTAAAATGGTAAAAGATTTATTTACATTCTTCTTAAAACTATGCATAACATTGTTATGATGGTTAATGATCATTACTTTTATGGCACTTAAACAAAAAAATTAAAATATTGCGCTAAACTTGAACTAAATTTTATCAGCCTACTCTCTGTTTTATGACAGAGAGAACACCTTGAATCGATTTTTATAAATCAATCAATTTGTCCCAAGGTCTTGGGTTTACATACAAATTTACACTAACCAGTAAATATTGACGTGTATATAAAATTCTAAGATCAAGTTTTGAAAGTTCTTAACGTGTTATTTCTGCAAAAATTGTTTGAATTTATTTTCTGGTAATTTGAATCGGTTATACGATTAAAATTCTTAACTGTAGCAAGCAGCAGTACATTTTTAATACTTAATACAAACAATAAAATTTAATAAAATCGTAACGCGTAATTCATGTACATTGAACTTGGCGATTGACGGTAGTTTAAAATATTAGATTAAAGTGTCGTATTAGTGTATGGAAGTGACCTAGCCAAAATAATTTCGCTTATGTAAAAGGATGTCGCTATAACTATTCTGACAATAATTTATCATCATCATCATAGTGCGAGAGATTTCAATTAAGACAACCGTTTTAAGACAATATTATAACAAAAATATGAAAGAAAATGAGAGGAGTTCAAGTTCAAATTCAAATTTGTATCTATCTGTATGTACGCGTACGAATAATATTTTCTTCGTATATTTGATTACAATTTATGATTATAATTCTTATATTGGACGTTTTATATACCTAAAATGTACATGAAGAACAAGAACACGTTGAAGAAAACAATGTACAATATATACAGTATATATGAAAAGTACAATTACTATTATTATTATTATTGTATATAGTAACGAACAAAGAGTTAAAATCTTAGAAAAAAATCTTTAAAACAATTACATTTGTTCGTCGTTGCTTTTGCCTCTTGTATTATAGTGTTGCTGTTTTATTTTATCTTTCAGTACCGCACACAAGTTTCTTTTCTTTTCATATTCCATACAATCTTTCATTCAAGATCTTTGGTTTTGTTTTCAAAATAATACAAATGGGAGAGATTGAGGGTAAATAAATTTCGTAAAGGTGCGGGAGTGTTGAACTAGAATTTCGTGGTTGTTGTTATCACGTTGTTTTGCTCAATATTTTCATGGTTATCCACTTAGAAAATTACTTGTTACGATGAATGGAGGGAAAACAACAAGTAAATAGTAAATTATTATACTTGGCTATGCGGAGTTTGTATCGATTAATATTATTTAGTAAAATCGACACCAAATTTTCAATTTTCACTCTAAGTGCCGTGTTCGAGATCTTGTGATTTTTACAAGAAAATAATATTAAAATTAAACGCAATTCTAACTAACACTTGTATGATGATCACGAGATTGAACATTGAAATCCACATTAATCTTATTGCAATCTTACAATTTAATGATATCTTTTATAATTCTTATAACTGTAATATCAGATCTAAATTTTTCTCAACCAATTTTCATAGCTATATAGTGTGTAAATTATGTATCAATTTCACGTGATCAGCGATCACACCATCTGACTATAGAATTTTGTAGTTTTAAGGAGAAAATTTTTTCTTAATCTAAAAACGATCATTTTTGTCTGGTAACAATTTAAAAGCCCCAAAAACGTAGTATTCAAAATTTTTAAATTATTGCACAACTATTTACAAGGAAAGAGTTTGAAAAATATTAAGACTATATCGAATTTTAAAATGTTTACTAAAAAACTATATACAATTTAAAAGATACCAGCAATCATCTCAAATTTTCGTATCAAAATTCTATATTCTAACAGAATCCAGAAAACATTTTCCAAGCAAGCCGATATATTCTAAATTTAAAGCATTTATTTATTGTGCAGAATAAATTCCAAAACCTATACAATTTCATTAGGTCAAGTTGGAATTGTCTGCCTCATAAAATTTCAGCCATTTTGATTTTATTCGAAGAATATTGAAAAACAATAACTTTTACAAAGTAAATCAAGCACCATCAAACAATAATTTTTACGAAGTTTCGAAATTTTCACATTAAATTTTTAAAATTTCAACAATAATTAAAAAAAATCATTTCTACACTCTTAAATTCAGTTAAATTTTAAATGGCATTAAAATTTGAAATTTATAAAATTTACAAAATATTTAGAATTGAATAATTTTTGGCGATGAATTTTGTAATTCTCATCAAAGTTCTGACAATTTTTTTAAATTCTCAACTCTATATCGAAAACATAAAAACAACTTCATAATTGGTGATCCGGTGAAGTGTTAGATCAGCTTAATAATTTGAATAAGACGTTAAGTAGGTAGGAATATTGAAGCAGTAATTTGTCAAAACGAACGATATAATATGTTGATTAATAACACTACCCTGCAAAATTTTGGCCCTGGACAATGAATAGTTGTTTCCGAAGTAATTTTTTACGCTGGGCCCGAATCCGGACTCAGAATTGCTCTATCACGTCAGGTTTCTGAGATATTCTTACCTAAAAGTGCAAAAAACACTGTTTTTTGACATATTTGAGGTTATGTAGCAATGCAGTTTTTACTTTTTTATAAAAGCACAGTACAAGTCTTCCTCTTTCAAATGCCGTGGAATTTGCTCAAACTCAACGGCATTTGAAAGAAGAAGACTTGTACTATAAGATCCCATACATGAACTTTTGAAGAAAAAAAATCCTGGTGCTAGATAACCTCAAATATGTCAATAAACAGTGTTTTTTGCACTTTTAGGTTAGAATATCTCATAAACCTGACGTGATAGAGCAATTCTGAGCCCAGATTCGGATTCAGCGTAAAAAATTACTTCGGAAACAACGATTCATTGTCAAGTGGCACCAAATTTTTAAAATTTTGCAGGGTAGTGTAATTTGTTAGTAATCGTATTTACAAGTGGAATTTCAATGGCCGATCTTCTTGGAAAATTTTTAAAGTACTAGTCCACATTGAACCTACTTAAGGGGTAATATAACATCTTGTGGGAGCGAATTTTCCAATTTATTTAAGAAAAACGAAGCGATATTTTTCAATACACGTTTATGTAAATCTTGAAACACGATTTTTTTTTATTATTTAAAAACAAAAATGCGGCGCAGTGGCTGATGGAAGGAAACTTCTTTTTTTGAATGACTTTCACAGGCGGAAATGTACAGGTCACAATTTTCAATCTAGAACAAAACACGAAAAAGATTTTTAAAAAAATGTCAAAAACTAGTAAATTATATAGGATTTTTGAAAATATTGATTTTTACAAAAAAGGCGTCAATATGAAGGAAGAAACTTGTTTTTCTTGAAAAAATCGGTCATAAAATCGTTAAATTTTAATTGTTCAAAAATATTCTACGTATTTCACTAGATTTTGACATTTTTTTTGAAACCTTTTTCGATTTTTGTTCTAGATTGATAATTGTGACCTGTAAATTTCTACCCTTGGAGGTCTTTCCACCCGTTTCCTTTCATCAGCCACTGAGCCGCCAATTTGTGTTTAAATAAAAATGTTTGGACTACTTGAAGGCTTATACATATGTATATATTAAAAATCGAATTTAAAATTATCGCTTCGTTTTTCTTAAATAAATTGAACAAAATGACTCTTGATTTCGCTTCCACAAGGTGTTTTCCAGAAAGAATATAATCTGGATTGAACAAAATCTCGAAAATGGATTGAACAAAATCTCGAAAGACAGAATTTCAAAAAAAATTTGACATGTTAAATCACGGTTTCAAGGGGTTGATGACAAAATTCCGAATTACAAAATCCAGCAAAAACAAAATATCCCGAAAAATCAAGTTTTTTAAATATAACAAATGTTTGAAATATTATTTTAATTTGGTTTATACCTTATAAGATGGGCGATACCGCCTCCAAACACCCGATTTGACGATTTTTAAAAAATCTAACATTCAAAGGATTTTGAGCATTTTTGAAAAAATTATGTTTCTTAATAATTATTCACATACTAAAATATAAAACTCCCCAAAGCCGCTTAGCATTGGTCCTTTCCGTGCAAGGATGACATGAAATTATGTAGATTCCTTTTGTTTTGATATTGTAGTTAACAAAAATTTAATGGGTCTTTCTTTTCGAGGGGGCACTTTATTTTGTACTTTTCGGTATGTTTTTTTGCGATTTTTTCGTTTGGGAGTATGATGGTATCCCAAAATTTGGATTGAAAAAAATCTTGAAAACCGGATATAAAATTCTGTCGGCGGAAAAAATTTCGCTCGAAAGACATAATCTCGAAAAAAAATCTTGACACATTAAATGGCTTCAAGAATTTATAAAACTTGTTTAGTGATATTCGCATTTATTTATAGTGATTTTAAATGATTCAGAAGAAAAAGCTAGAAATTAAAAAGCCGCTGTACAAAACTGATTCTTATACCATGCCTTGAAAGACTGCGATTTAATAAATCCGATTTAGCTAAACTCGTTTTAAATTACGGTTAATACACTTAAACTGTTATTGTTTTTATAATATTTGTCAAACTAAAGTTTACATCGAATTTAGTTACCAAACTCAAAATAAAGCATAAATACCGTAAATCATAGCCTGTCTAGCACTTTAGGCTGTGTCAGAAATTTATGATAAATATTTTTTAGTACAAATTTTTGACATTTACTATTTGAAAAATATTCCTCTACATTCTCAAATTTTTATTATGCTGCAATTCTCCCCCTATCGTGTAATAATTTTTTGAAATATTTCTCCATCTGTCATGTTCGACTTTATCTGCAAGTAATCCTGTCGTATGCATCGAATTAGTTTTATATAGAGCATAGTAATAATGGGATGATGGTAAAACCAATCAATAATTAATCAACTAATTTAATGAAGAAGTCAATAAATAAACCAGAAATGCGACTACTCCATTATAAGAGACTATCAATAAGCGATAGTTGCAGCTCTCTCGTTTAACATTCACTATGCTAGAAGGCAATTGTGCTATTGCTAGAAGGCAATTGTCAACAAATTGCTACAGATGAAAATAGGAAACTATCTAAAATTAATGCTGCGCTTCTTATTCGCCTTTTCACGCAGAGTATTTGACATCTGGTGAACGGTTTTACAACTTAGCCAAAGGTGATCAACCGGTAAATAAATGTATAATTAGACATGTTTCTTTGTAAATTTGTTATAAAATAATCGTTTTTGCAATTAAAAAATTAAATTCAATTAGAAAGGTAATTAATTTATCAATAATATTTCAATTTAAAAATAAATGCGGTAAATAAATAACCGGTTATCACCTTTGGCTCGTAAAAATCGTAGCGCCTCTTGCAGCGCTTTAAAGGCGAATATAACTTGTGTTGCTGCAAACGATAACATAACCATTGACTAGTTGACATTTTATTTTCATGATACGCTAGCTAAGGCGACTATGTTGAGGCTCGACCGAACAATTAATTTATTCTGCTTGTGTCAAAAATGCCACAAGCCGACAAAATTTTGCCGAACCTCTAACTCAGAAACCAGAATTACTTTTCCGAAGGTTTTTGATGCGCTGAATTCGAATCCGAGTTGAAGAATTTCTCTTATGGCCCCCATTTTCGAGATATTCTAATTAAGTGCGAAAATCACAATTTTTCAAGATATTTAAGGTTACGTTATTAATGAGGTCCGAAAGAACTACTATTCCTCCTCAAAACACTAGCTGATGCACCTCTCGTGCTGGAAGTGGCCACTTCGATTTTTGTTATCATAATTTTTAATCGAAATTATTTAAAACTCACAAAACTGTATGTATCATCTATTTGAAAACTAACCAAGTTTTAAATTTTTCTATCGAAAAACAACCAATTATAAGGAAAGTTATAAAATCCTCAAATTTTTAGTTATCTAATTATCAAAAACAATAATTTTTAATATGGTGAAAATACAATATCACCCAAAGTTTGGCAAATTTCGAAATCGTGCATCAAAATTCTAAAATCGAGAAACTTCCAGCAATAATTTGAAGATTTTTTACAAATCTGGTTTCCCGAAATCGTAAAAAACAAATTTGTTACGCCAATTATGCAGATCAATTTTCAAGTTTTTACATCAAACTAAAATCAATTCTAAACATAAATGACTTCGTAACACATAAAATAATTTTTGATCTACCAAAAAATTTATTGTTGTAAAATTCTTCAAATATTCCCCAGTTCACGCCATCTGGTGATATGTTCAATTTTACGTTGTGTGCAAACTGAAGTTTAAAGTTTTCAATTATTTCCGGTCTTAAAACCTCGCATTAAAATATGAAATTGATTTTAAATTATAAACGAATACACAAAAGCCGTCATCCAATGGGCAAAATTTGCTACTTGGAAGTACTTGCGAGTAGATACCCAATGGAACGAGAAATTGAGTAACACAAATAAAACACAGCCTTCTGTTTAGTTGTTTTTTTGTCTTTTGTAAAGTTGTTTATTATAATAATGGCGATATTTAAAATTAGATTCAAAATATGACAAAAAAAAAATGGACATGTAATAAAAGGAAAGCATTGATATTTACCGCAGTGATATTTAAACACATTTTTCTTAAAAATGTATCATCAACAACAAAATAATTTTGTATTAATTTTGACATTTTACATCATCAAAAAATAATAGATCATGTTTTCCGGAAGAGGCAGCACGATTGTTGAAAAAGTACAGAGCGTTTTCCAAAAGAGGCATCACGGTAAAAAAAGAAGTACAGAGCATTTGCCACTAGATGTCACTACACAATCAAAAATATATTTCTGTCGTTTTTCAAAAGGGGATAATCAAAATCAATTTAATTATCACGTATTAATAATAATCACTTTTATAACACGAAAATATTTTTGTTTATGTTTACAAAATGCACACATAAAAATGTCATACAATTTTTGACAGTAAATATTTAGTGACACCTAGTGGCATTATGTGACAGTTGCTTGTGTTTTCGGAGTTTTCCGAAAGATGGTAGCTGTTGCGGTTGTTGAAAATTTGACATTTAAACATGATCTATAAAACTCGAACGTAATAAAAAACTCTCGAAAAATATCGAAAAAGGTCTAAAGCCATCTATTGGATTTTTCGCAACTAAAATCCACTAGCGCAAATTTTATGCGTAACTACTTCTGTTTTCTACACCATCGTATGAGCATGGGTAGTTGTGAGTAGATACAAGTACTTGCGAGTAGTTTGCTTTCGCCAATGGAAGACGCTTATTATTGTATCTTCTGAGACTTTAATGAAAAAAAAAAAAAAAATGTTTGAGGCATATTCAAATTAGTAGATTTAAGAGCATAGCTCATATTACAGGGTATGAACGCAGTTGATTGAATTGATAGAGTATACTAAAACATGTCAATGGAAATTCAAATTTGTAGTGTGTTTAATTGTACTTCTAATTTATTGTGTGAATTCCCTTTCGTTTTCGTATCTGTGAAAGCCGCAGGCCGATAGGATTATATTGTATAATTAATTTATTCTAACATAGCGCAGCCAACCGTGCAATTCAACACACCTAACCACTTTGCCTTGATGATAATCTACAGGAGAATTCGACAAAAGATTTTCTAAATATATGATGAAAGCCATCAAACTAATAGAAGAAAGTGAAGAGGATGAAATGAGGAAGCGATTGATGTATTCTTAACATTTAAAGTAACCGAGGCAGAAAAAAATGAAAAAAGTTGTAACTAAATTCGAAGGATATTGCAACCCTCGTAAAAATGTAGCTACGAGGTATTTGTTTTATGTAAGAAGTCAAAAGGATGATGAGCCATCCGACCATTTCCTCACCGATATTACAAAATTAGTTAAAAATTGTGAATTTGGTAACACAGACGATGACATGTTGCGTGACCTTATAGTGCTTGGTGTTAATAATGACTTGCAAGTGAAGTTATTGCGAATAGATAATCTAAACCGTTCAACCGAATTAACTAATATGCAAGCAAAGGAAATCCAACAAGAAGCTAAGTTAGTTGCAACACGTGGCATTGAAAAATAACCTCAAAACAGGATCCATTCAAATTCAATACGTATCAAGAAAATGTATATTACTCAAAATTTGCAAATAATGGTAGTAAAATGCAACCAAATCAATTCCAAAGATATTCAAATACATACATCAAATTCATATTACAATTCAAGAAACAGTCAAACTGGTACGGCTAGTGCAAATAGAACAACGTTCAACTGCGAAAATTGTTCTTACAAGCACCTATTTGGACAATGCCCACCATTTGGAAAGCAATGTAAGAAATGGAACACATTTTACCACTTTGCTGATGTATATCGTTCGGTGATGCAAATTTAAGTCAAAATGGATGACCTTGCAAATGAAGACAATAATGGTCATTCAATGGATACATTCTTTGTGGATTCGGTTAGTACGGTGAACTGCAAAGTAGATGTCATAAAAGATTTACAGGATAAATCATGTATGAAAATTTACATATTGGAAAATGATAATCAAATTCAAACTGGCTAGTGGTGTGGATGTCAACATTCTACCTGAAAATTTATGTAAAGCAATTTCACATAAATCAATTATTCGACATTCTCCATTGTCATTGGAAGCTTTTCGTGGTTTCAAGCTCAATTTAATTGGTGAAATTAGTCAATATTCAGTATAAGGATACAAAATATTTTACAAAATTTGAGATTTTGTCTAATTCGGAGGCAGAACTAATTTTTGTCTTCAGTCATGCATTGAAATCGGCTTGGTTAAGCGAATTCGCAATATTAATTCACTGCAACCGCAAGCAATAAATTCTTTCATTCAAATAAACAAAGATGCGTTTCAAGGTATGGGTTGTTTTCCTGACAAATGCTTCGATCTGCAAAGCTCCTCGTCGCATACAGGAACTTGTGATAAAGTGTTAAAAAAGCACCAGCAAATGAAGGATGCCAATATAATTTCAAAAGTTAACGGTCCAGCTCAGACACATTCTAAGCAACAGCTGCAATGTTCTCGGCTGTAAATGCACGTACACATATTGGTTTATCCAATAACAATCCAGTTTCACGAACTCGCTTCACAAATTGATCCACAAATTGCCTTGTAGTCATTTCATTTCTACTGAATTTTCGAGGCAAATTTCTTACAGTTTGAGTAGAAGACTCACCACTTTGAAAGTAAGTTTTCCATATTTTCCAATTTTGTTCATGCGTAAAGCGACCCATTTTGTAAATGTCAAACGTTAGATGGACCACCCTTTAGATTATGAGACAATATCCAGCCAATAGATTACCAGATCTATTAGAATACCAGAAGCGGTTCTGAACTCGAATACCGCCGTTTCGGAGAGATATATTAGAGAATTGTTTCATAAGCTTGACGAATATTTTAAGGCAAAAAATTTAATCGATGTACTAAAAGACCCGTCTCGAATTTTTAATGAAGATGAATCCGGTTTTGCGGTTTTGCGGATATTGTGTCCTAAGGGTGGAATAGTTTCAGCCCCAAAGGAAGCAATCAACGATTACGAAACCGACAAAGGTCGCGACAAAGAGAGTGTAACCGTCATGTTTACATTTTCAGCTAATAATCTTATTGTACCCCATATGATAGTAGGGAGTTAGGTACAGTAAAACTGAGTCGGGGTGGATGCCGTCTGAATCATTTTTATATTATATAAAGGAAATATTTTATCCTGTGCTGAAAGAGAATTTCATAAAATTTCCAGTTGTGCTATATGTCGATGGCCATAAGACTTATCTGACATATGCTCTTTCGAAGTTATGCTAGGAACTGATAATTCTTGTTTGTCTATACCAAAATGGACGAGAAGTGCTCAAAAAAAAATTTTTTTTTTTTTTTTCGCTGGCGCTACATCCCATAGAGGGATTTGGCCGCTTCATGTTGAAGTTTCGTAATCATTTTTTCAACAGATAATGAATGATTAATTCATTGAACCTACACTAACCAGCCGTGATTTTTTCATCACCCGCCGGGAATCGAACCCGGGACCTCCGGAGCTTAAGCAAGCATGCTAACAACTGTGCCACCGGGGCGGCAAATACTATAGCAAACCAGGAAGAAAAGCTAAACACAATATATTTTTCAAAATCTAGTGAAATTGTTGGTCCTTTCAAAATATAAGTTTCAGATCTTTCGAGCAGAGCAGCTGGACACATTCAGAAGATTTTTTGTGTTTGAAAAAAATGTATGACATATATTAAAGACAGGTGCAGCATAAACAGTGGTAAGTCAAATCTATGCATAACCATTTTCGGCACTTAAATTATTACTTCTTACATATTAAACTATTTAAATTTAGGATGGCAGGTCAAACAGCAGGAATACTCACTTTTTAGCAGAAGCAGAGGAACGAAATTATGATGGCGCATTTGCCAATAATCCGAATAAGGTAATATTCGATCTTGAAATTGGTCAGGAAATTATTATTTCCAGCACGAAGCAAGTACATCAATTTCTTTTTCATGTAAGTAGTAAAGTTGACATCTTAACAAATTTAGTTATTCTGGTATTTATAGATGAATATAGGAGATGCCCAAGTCATTGATGTATCTGATATCCCAATAGTTTTCGTTGAAAATGAAAACTATCCGAATCAAAAAAACATAAAAAGTTTCTTAAAAATTATAAAGAAGCCTTCGAGAAAAGGAATTTGGAATATTAAACAGCAATCTTATATTGTATCTTCTACTCCATTTCAAAAAGCCATGGAACTTAAAATTGATGAAAAGCCCCTTTAGAACTATGTAAGAGATATTTTGAAACAAAAAAATTAATGCTAGTCGTAAACGTAAGGCTGCAATCCTCCAAAAATACAAAAGAAACGAAGAGTTAATCCTAATCCGGAAATTTCTCATGATAAAAAGAATAATAAGAAGACATTTATAACCTCCACGTTTCATGAAGGCAAATATTTACCTAAATATTTTTGAATTTCAATTAAAACAAAGACGTTATATGTATATCTTAGATATTACGATGAAGACGAATCATTCGGATCTTCGCATGCCCCTGATTAGTCAGTAATAAACAAGTACTCTAAGTTACAGAAACTTTTTGCAAAAGAGCTAGACCAAGAAATCGTTAAATGCAACACTCATGAAGTCAAAAATACTTCGTTAATCAATTTGCAGGAGGCCCACACACGCAACAGTTTCATGACGCAACAGTTTCATGGAAGACCAAGATGAAACAATGGTTGAACATAGTACTTATGAAGCCCCAAAAATAAGGAACCTCACGTGCACAATTTATTTATTAAAAAAAAATGCTCAAAAATGTACAATCATCAGCTATGGAATAAAGCTTTGCATGTGCTAGAAATTTATTAGGGCTTGCCCATTTCTGGAAATTCCCGCGATTAGGGACAGACTATGCCTCAATGCAATTTATTGAGCTGTTTTGAAATTGGATTTTGCATTCTCGGGAAATATTCACAACATTCCCCAGCATTCCCAGGAAAGGAATTATTTTAATTTCTTAAATTCCCGGGAATTCCTTTTCAGGAATTGACCGTACGCAAGACCTAGAATTTATCCAAAACCAATTACGGAATTTCGTGCTCTGTATGTTACGTACAAAGCGTATCACATGAAATGTGCATCGAAAATTTATTCAGATTTGAAAGATTTTATTTGTATCAAATGTCAAACTTAAAATTGACAAATGACTAAAAAATGCCTTAGTGAGGAAAATAGTAGATTTTACTGTGAAGAGAATTACAATTAAATTTTCTTTCATTTTTATTATTTTAAATTGGGTCTATTTATGGGTAAATCTAAATTAATACAAAATTTTAATAAATTGGAAATATCATCTGAACCTAATCATCTGTTTCCTGTAAATTCAAAAGCATCGATTATTAATGCGGCTCATAATTGGATCAAACTAGGCTTACGACTGAAAATTGGCAGCTCGCAACTAGCAAAATTCTCTTTTTATATTTTGTTTTATGAAATAATTCGAAAGTCATCTAAAAAATTAATTAATTCATTCCATTCACAAGTAATTAATTAATCCGCAATTTACATAAAAAATAACTTCAACATAATTTAAAATGAATGATAATAGACGACTTAAAGTTGAAATTTCTGTTAAGGGGGCTCATGACTTTACCTACTATAAAAAAGGTTGGCCAAAAATAAAAGCCAAAGTCCCAGATGCAATATTGGCCATTTTATTGGCCTATGAAAGACAAATCTGTGGTCTAGATATAAAAAGAGCGTAAGTCGACTTGTAATATCAAAGAGTAAGATATCATATTCGCTTTGATAATACCTTAAAAATTGGAATGAAAAGTTATTAATAGAAAATTAAATAGAAATAAGCAAGAGTTTTTTAAGATATACCTAAATCGACTTACGCCCTTTAGATATAACACAGAAATTATGTATCGAAGACGAGTTGCTGTTTAAAAAAAATCGAGTCTAAATCATATCAAAGTGCCAATTTGTGAAAAGTATCAATCGTTTTATTCTCAAGCAATGATAAGCCGCACAATCCCACATTTGCCTTGTGAAAAAGTAGCTTCTAATATGATGGACTGTTTTGGAACTAATTATTTTGTTATGATGGATTATTATTCCAAATGGTTAGAAATCCAAAGTACCTGATAAAAGGCTACCAGTACCAGTATTATTATGGCGATGAATAATTTTGCAAAATCGTGGAATTCAAGTTTATATATTTTCACGTCCCCGTTATCTAGGATCGAACGACCTAGCTGAGAAGGCGGTGCATATTGTACAAAGTATGATCAAAAAAGTTACAGAAAGTCAAGGTAATGAATCAAATGCCTTACTTGATTATCGTACAACTCCAATTGCAAATACAGGGTTATCACCTTCACAAATATTGATGAATAAACTATTAAGAATTAAAATTCCAGTTCATGATAATCTATTACAGCCTAACCTGAACTGGTTAATCGTACTATAAGATTGAGCCAAAATCAAATAAATCATAAAATACAATCTGATAAGTTGGCCAGAAAGAAGGAAGTTGAGCTAAATCCAGGTGATAATGTCATGTTTAAATCAAATAGTAAATGGAAACCAGCTGTTGCAATATCAAATGCTGATCATCCTCCAAGTCGGTAGGACTATACCATCTGTTCAAATATAACCCGGAATTTTAAAATAAAACAACAACGGTTAATTTATTCTTTAATATTTATTTTATCCCCTTCAAAATAATCACCATCGGAGGTGATACACATAAGTATGCCAACGTTTCTTCTAGTTTTCAAAACACTTTTCATAGGCCGGCAAAGGTATGGCCTTTAGCTTAAATTACCATGTGTCTGGATATAACCGATGCTCGCCTTGTGTTTCCAATGGTTGCATCCGGGTAGAAGTGGTCAATGAACTTCGATATCTGGGCATCTTAATTGATGGAAATCTAAATTGGAAGGCGTATATTGAAGGTTTGAAGTCTAGAATGTAACTGGTGTCTAGGAAAATGTATGTGCTTCAACTATTTTGTCCGCTTTATCTAATGAAAGTCTATTTTGCTCTAGTTGACTCAATTTGACAATATGGACTATCGTACTGGGTAGGGGCATGCAAATCTACTCTAAATCCACTATTTGTGCGACAAAAACACATAGCCCGTATAATATGATAGTATAATTCGCTAATACAACATGCACAGTTCATTCTGCATATATAGAATGCAAATTGTGATACAATCAGTCCAAGCGCCGCGGCCTGATGAGAAGATTTATTTTTTTATAATCATAAATTAAATTCTCATGTATTAAATTCTCTTACAATTTTCGGAAATATGTATTAACTTCAAATAAATTAGAAATATTTAAAATCTCAAAATCTATCAAATTTTGAAATTTTTAACAATTCGTCATTCTTATTTGAAAAATGATAAGTTTTCATTTAAATATTTTAAGATCCCTAAATATTCTGTCTACCCAAACCTCAATTTTTGACAGGAAGATTTCAAAATTCCAAAATTAATGGCACATATTAGTGGGTTATACGAAATGAAACGTCAAATTCTGTCAAATTTCATTCAAAATTATTAAAAATTGAGTTGTATTTAAAATATGATTTTATTACCAGGGATACAGTTAAGAAATTTCCAAAATTTAGTAAAATTTCACATGTACATGAAAAAGTTTCTACAAACTAACTCCAATTCTTATAACTACATAAAGTGGTTAAATTTAGAATTTTTGCTCCCAAAATTAAATTGTAAAAAATTCCTGAAAATTTACGAGTTTTTAAAATCTTTATCGAAAAGTTTCTAAAACAAAATTCATAATGGTGGAACAAATTGTACGAAATCCAAACACTAAACGAAAAACTTTCAAATTGTTTTTTCAAAACATTAAAATCTGATGTTAGAAGAAATCTGTTAACGTAACACAATTTCCACAAGGCTCGCGAATAAGAATTCTGAAAGTTATGAGAATTTTTGTTGTTATATCTTCAACGATGATGCACATACATAACATTAATTGTAAAATTGAAAGTGATAGTTTTTAATCATTGAAATTTTATTATAATTTTCTCGTCATATACAACAGAGAGTGAAATTGGAAATTAATTTGATTAATTTTTATGCAAATATTCAATGTGATATGATGATATTTATTAAGAAATTAGAAATTTTTAGTGATTTAAAATCGAAATTTATTATTTTTGATTGATAAAAAATTTGTATTGACAACGAAAGGTTGTAAAATTTATATAAAGAGAAAATTTTGTGATAATTGGCAATCTTACACACCTCGATATACAAATTGTCCATATCTGGCGCAAAAATTAAACCGAGGCCTCACAAAGCATGTCACACACACACACAAGTTGTATTAAAATATTTCAATGCAATCGATCTTAATTTGGACGACCGACGATATGTACGTGATTTACAATTAATTTATAATTGAGACTTAACGTGCGTTTTATAAGTTTGACCTTCCGCATTAAATACTATATATGCTTACCTTTCACCGAAAAATGGAATTTATCATAGATATGTTCGCTTGTATTGCCATAAAAATTAAAATTTTGTTAAAACACCAAACCCAATCGGGCGCGCGCACATACGCTCGTGTATAACATGAATGAAAATCAGAATGTGGTGGGTGTTTTGCAATTTAATAAATTAAATTATATATTTTTGTTTAACAAAAAGGCCGCACCCCCTTCGCTATAGATATACACAATGCTATATTTGTAATATTTGTATTTCGTAATTTACTTTTTTTTTTTTTAAACAACGAAAACCTACACTAGAAAATTTAATCGTACCAGTGTACAGAGAACAATGCCGCGCGATGAGTTTTTATAGGCGCCATATGAATTATGAAGACAAGTTAAGTGTTGCGACGAAAAATAGAAATCAGATGAAAATTTTCTCGTTATTTTCGTGGTCTCTAAACGATTTTCTTATTTTTTTATTTTTGGTTGTTCACCACTACACAACATAAACATAATATACATTATACATACATTTTGACACACGTTATCACGCGATTAATAAATAAACATGGAAAAATAAATATTTTTTTAAATTTATATCTACTTATGTGATAGATGATGCCTTGTTTTTTGTTTGCTCTAATACTTAGTTACCTACATTTAATTAATTGGGATAGGTTTACCATTTTTATGTGTCTGTTCTTTTCAGCATGAAACGAGATTGTTTGTTGACATACATAATTATTAGACATACATACTAGAGCTAGCTAGCTATTCTGTTTTATAATTTATAATATACACAAATGGGTGGGTAAAGTGTTATATTGGTACCCATTTTTGTAATTACCCTTTTTAATAACCGTAATAAACTTTTATCATTATACATTGCTGTATTCTGTAAATGTGTGTTTAGTTTGTTACTTTCTTATTTAGAAAAAAAAAAAACTTTGGTAAAAGTTTAAAACTGTAGCGATACACAAAATAAGTTAATGCAGATTAATTCATGTGAAAAGTTTTTGTTACTTCCTCGTTTTTTCCAGTTCATCTTCAGCATTAATTAAAGTGAATCAATCTATTTTGGTGCTCGATGGGGTCGTTATGTATGGGGAATTTCATTTTACAATAGATTACATTATATTTAAGTGGGTTAATCTGAAAAGTGATTTTATTTTCGAAAGTAATTTAAACTTAATTGTATTTTTTTAATCTTGTATATATAGGTTAGGTGATTTAATATTGAATATTATTCAACGCGAACTGAGAAATTTTCTTTTATAAGGTTTTCGAGCACTGTAACATTGCTCAACATTTTCATGATTACAATAAATGGTCTGCAAAATTTGATCATAGTAAACATTTAGTTAAATCAACCCACATTTTTTGATATCATGAACTATATAAAAATTTTAATTCAGTTATATAAATTTAAAATAACAAAAAATTAAGTAATTTCATGCTTGATCGCATTCGCATTTATGTAATATATGTATAAGTACACAAATATTTGGTGAGATCACGAGAATAACCTTCATATAGACTGTAGACTACATTTTATACGGCTTTATTTTTTACCATGATGACATCCCTTGAAATCAATTAATTAGATACCTGAATATTGTTTAAATTATTGTAAATAAAAATTCTAATTTCCCACATTTATTCGGTATCTCCACAAAATGTCGAATCATAAAATTTCAAAAACAAAAAATCCCCACCAGAAAATGTATTAAAATCCCGACTCAACAAAAATTCGAGTGCACAAAATCCCGACTAAACAAAATCCCCACTCTAGAAAATCTCAAGCTAACAAATTGCTTATAAAAGCGAGTTTTCAAAATATTTTTAAAGAATTTCTCTCAAGTTTTTCCAGAATATGTCTCGACTCTTTTCTAGAATATTTCATTATTTCTTGCGCGAGATTTTTTTTTAAAAGTTGGGATTTTTGCGAGATTTTGTGCCGTCAGGATATGGTTGCGTTAGGATTTTATTGAGTCAGGATTTTACTTAAACGAGTATTTATTGGATTGAGATATCGTTCAGGAGGGATTTTGTAGAGTGAGATTTTATTACTCCGGATTTTCTGAATCGAGATTAACTACCGTACCCCATTTATTCTCTTTTAGAGTAATATAAATGTAATTACCGAATTTAGTGTGTATTATGGATTGAAAAATTACCGGGATTACCGGTAATAAGGTAAATTTTCTTCAAAATTTAGTTTAACGGTAAAATAAATAAAATTATTATGCGGAGTGAGAAATTATCAAGTATATTGCAAGTACAGTTTCGATCTGAGTAAGAATAATCTCATCAGGCTATAGCGATTGCAATGCTAATTACACTTTTGATTGCTTCCTATAGAAAACAACCATGTAGTTAGGTTAGGTTGGGGTGGCTGTCCTAAGGGATCGGCATAGACAAAAAATGGTCTCTTCCCACTGAACTATCCAGAGCTTACAAGGAAGCGTTGAATATACCTGACGTCCATCCCATTGAGATCCGCCAGGTCACTGAGGAGAGGAGCTCTCAAGAATTTCCATCTGCTTAACGCTAGACGGGGACAAGTGCAGAGGAGATGGAGTACAGTTTCTTCCTCCTCTGCATCTTCACAGCTTCTATAGTAATCATTCGAGGAGACTCCTATGAGGCAATTTGTACTCTGTCGAGCGAGTTCATCTGCCTTTTCATTCCCCGCAACACCGAAGTGATGTTGAACTGATCTGTCATCTCGCCCTGGACTACCTTCAACGTAAGGAAATAAGCTCGTAGCGTTTTAATAACGGCCTGACTGTCCGTAAAAATGCGAATATCTCTTACAGATACTACATTATACCTCAACCAATACACGGCCTTCATTGTCGCAATTAATTCAGCCTGAAAAACGCTGCAATAGTCGGGGGGACAAAATGAGAGGTTTACATTTAATTTTTCACAGAAAACACCACCACCAACCCTACCATATGTATGTGAAGTTAGCCCGAAATTCAGCCCGAAATATTTTTTTAGGATTGTGTCTCGGCTAAATTTATTCGGGCTGGCCTGAAATTTTCCTAATATAAACACATTTTTAAGTTTCATCCCGAAAAAAATTAAAATAATCAAAAACGAGTTTGATAATTCACCTAAATCTTAAAAGATTGAATTTAAAATTATTTGATAAGAAATTATTCCTATCTTGAAAAAGATTTAAAAAATATTTCTAAATTTTTGAGAGTTTTTGGAGACTGATGAATTTAACTAATTTTTAGAAATTTCATGAAAACAAATATTTCAAAATTTTAAGAAACCCAGAATAATTTAAAGCACATAAAATAGAAAAATAAAAAAAAAAAGAATTTTAAGATTTAACAGTAACAAATTTAAAAATTACCAAGAATTTAAGAATTTAAATATTTTACTGAAACAAATTTTCAGAATGCTTTTAAAAATAGTTCAATAATTAAATTTTTTTAAATATTTTGAATTAATTAAAATAAATTTTACACATTTTACGATTTTTACTATTTATAAATTTTGGAATACATACATAGTTATAAAAATTTTAAGAACTCATCTTATTTATTTATTTTTTATTAGCAAACTTAATGTTTTCAATCATAACGATCATTTTAGATCGTCTTCAAATTTTAACAGGCTTTAATTTTTTTACAATTTTAAAGGCATTATTTCGATCATTGTATAAGAAAAGCAACCAAATTTTGGCTTAATTCAAATCTAGCGAAATTCGCAATCATAAGATCATTTAATAAATAGTCTAAATATACATATACATATGTATATATATGGTATATAACCAGCGACACAAACAGTGATGGATTTATAATTGATCAAGACAATCATCGAAGCAGCCAAAGATATGCGAAATATCGCATATTTACTCGTGCGTACTGATATCACTAAGCTTTTATTACCTTTAACAGGATCAAACGATCGCTAATGGTTACATTTCCGAATTTTTTCATATTATCTACTAGGGCGCGACACTGGCGGAATTAGTTTTGGTCGAACTGAAGAAATTATAGGCTTGTTATTTCGAATTTGGTTAACAAATAATTTGGCAAAATGAAAGCATGGAACCCCAAAATACTATCAAACCTATTGTTCCGAGAATGCAAGATTCGCCCGTGGAGCCAATTATTTTCGATAGCGTATTTGTCGAAAATAACCGAATGAAATCTCAAAGCGCTCATCAAATTTTACTGCGAATATTGGATTATTTTATTAGACAAACATCTCGTGCGGAGTTACTAGACTCCCATCAGGCGCGTTCCTAGGTGGCGGATAAGGGGAAACTCTAACTGATCTGTCGACGGGTAGATGGGAAATAAAATACCATTCATGGACCAAAACTAGCTAAGGGTGGTTCCCTAAATATATTAAACATCTCAGTGACGACGACTATGAGGGGTGAGCAATGACCGCGATACTACAGAGGTTATGAAATCCGAAAACCCATTTGGAAGAAGTTCCATAATGACAAAATCACCCACAAGACTTTATGCAATGCATAAATCAGAGAAATTTATTACCCCAGGTGGTACTCCAGTCAGCCTACCGGTCAATCCATTCTCTTCGAAGGCTGGCCCTATGAATTCTGGGGAGGGCCAAATACTGCATGACAGAAGTGATGCCAGCGGAAATTTTACATTGCGAGCAGCTCCATCCAGTGAAACAACTATTGACCTAGAAAAGGAAAATATGGATCTCTTGGGGAGGCTACAGAAAATGGAGCAATCATTTGCCAAGCTAAGCGAAGAAATTGAGTATCTAAAGCGAGAAAATGAACTTCTAAAAATGAATCGGGATGCTAAAGAACATAGCGAATTAGAGAGTATTGAACCAGAGAAATTAAACTATTTCATTGTTGAGGATGAATTAGAGAGGGAGAAGGACTGGATCCTAAAGAAAAAAAAACAGTTCAGGAAAGGTAAGAAAAGAAAAGCTGAATCGTTACCTGAGTTTGGACAACTAAATGGTAGTGGAACTACAAGTACCGAACCGAAAGTTGTCCAACCCAAAGTCAATCAACTAAAAAATAGCAAATCTACCGAGAACATTGCACCAAAACTGGTGCAGCCGAAAGAAAAACCACCCTCACCAATAAATATTGTGGGCGTAACCAGTTACCCAAAAATTCAGTCACTGATGAAATCGGTTACTGAAAAAGAGTATAAGGTAACAGCGCTAAGAAATGACGTTTGGAAAATTAATACTCTGGACTCAGATTCCTATAGGACCTTATCTATGAAGCTAAATACTGAAAAGTATCAGTGGTTTGCCTATGAGGACAAACAGGCTCGATCTATAAAAGTTATGGCAAGAGGTTTGCATCACACTTGCTCAAGCACAGAAATAATGGAAGGCTTACAAAATAAAGGCCTTAAAATACTAGGTGCTGTCAATATTGCTAAAAAAGAGAGAACCGAAAACCAGGAAGAAAACCAAAAGGGAACTCCCTCTTATTATTTGATAACAAAGAGAATGATCAAAATATTTATAGTATAAGAGGAATTATTCACATGAAGGTAAAAATTGAACCAATGAGGAGACCCACTACACGCATACCCCAATGCAAGAAATGTAAGGGATTTAATCACACCCAAAGATATTCCGAGATGTGTAAAATACTCAGGTAAACATATTACCCAGGCATGTACAATATGGTGAGATATGCCAGCTAAGTGTATAAATTGTAAGGGTCAACACCCGGGCAATTATCGAAGCTGTGAGGTTGCTAAACAACTACAAAAATTAAGAAATAGAACACGAAATCAACCGCAAAATCATGAAATTTAAAGGATTCAAACATCAAATCAGATTGATCAAAACTCACAACCAATCCACGCAGGGCACAGAAGAACATTTGCTCAGGTACTGAAAGGCTCGGGTTCAACCAAGTATATGGGCTCTGAAAATAACCGAATTATGGAAAACATTATAAACAGCATCGAATCTGAACAACATGATATTTGATCAACTGAAGAAAATGCAACTCCCACAACGCAATTCGATAAAAAATGTTAAGTAAGAATACAACTTTCAGAATAGCAATCTGGAATGCGAATGGGCTTATGCAACATATTCCAGAAATAGAAATATTTTTAAATACAGAAAAAATCGACATTTTCCTAATATCCAAAAGCCATTTTGTTAAATCTTCGTTTCGTTAAAATCCGGGGTTATAACTTATATCATTCCATTCATCCAGCGGAAAGAGCAGAGGTGGTTCGGCATTACTGAAGGACTACATTAAACTATTTAAATCGCTATTATGTGATTTTATTATTGGAGGCGACTTTAATGCGAAAAACACCTATTGGGGATCTAGACTTACGACGTCAAAGGGTAAAGAATTTTTTCAAACAGGGTTCCTCAAAATACTGGTCCAGTGACGAAACTAAGATATCGGACCTAATCGTCTTTTAAGTAGCAAGAGGTATATCACAGAACTACATTCACATTAAAAACAACAATTCTCTAGTATCGGATCACTCACCGGTTATCATGACAGTCAGTGAAACGGTAATTCAAAAGAAAAGTGCACCTAGATTAACAAATTCAAAACAAACTGGGATCTCTTTCGTGAATTAATGGAGGAAAAAATCAATCTCCAGGTACCGATAATAAATTCTCAACAGATTGAAGACGAATTGGAACAACTCAATGAAATAATTCACTATGCTGCGTCGGAAAGCACTCCCATTTTACAAAATAAGAAGACGCCTAATACAGGTTTCTCCAATAAGGACTTATTCGAGATATCTCGAAAATTTTATTATTGTCTCAAAGTATGGAATTCGACATCGTGCATATGTCCACCACGGGAACGTTTACATGTGTCAATTCGGTGAATCCAACTTTCGATGACTCGGCCACACATTTCGACGCAAACGGCCGCTATATCTCGTTCAATACTGGCTCTGAGCTCCTCTAACGACGTCGGCTTGTTGGCCTAGACCAATGATTTAACGAAGCCCTATAAAAAATGTCTAGAGGTGTTAAATCACACGATCTAGGTGGCCAATCGACAGGACCGTTTCTGGGTATAACACGTTCATCGAATTTAGATTTCAAAAAGTCGATTGTTAGACCCACTAACCGTCTTGTGGGTGCAAGCCAAAATCCTTTCGCAAAATTCGCCAAAGTGTGGTCTGAGCGATGCTCAATTCTTGAGAACGCCGTGGAATCGCCTGTTTTGGTTCGTTTGCGACGGACGCTTGAACGGCAGCAATATTCTCGGCACTTCGACCAACCCGTTGCCTCACTGGCACGGGAACATACGAGAGCAAATATTTAAACTCAAATTTTTTCACTACATTATGAATTGCTTCTCTACTGGAACGATAATTACGACCAAAAATAGGAATTAAGGCTCTTGAAGTTGCAGTCACCGACTCGGAATTTTTGTAGAACATTTTTGTAAACGTTGTTCGTTCGTGTACTTCACACCATGATGAAAATGTTGTCTTTACTGAATGTTTTGACACTTACAGTTTGGTTATTGGTTTAAGGGTGCGTTCACAGTGAAAGTTCAAAGTTGTCAAGTCCCAAATGGAAAACCCTGTATATCCTACACATTGGAGTTAGAGAGTTGGAAAGAAAAAACGCCGGCTCGTAAAATCTAGCAAATTAATCGAACACAGAAGAAAAAAACAATTCTCAACAATTTATGTATCAGTCTTAAATCCCTTCTTAAAGAAGTTAAAAATGAATCAATCAACAGATATCTAGTTAGCCTAACTGATGAAAAAAATTCTGATTACTCACTGTGGAAGGTTTCGAAGGGACTCAAAAGACCTAAAATGCAAGTGCCTTTGCTAAAAAAGGATGTTGGGACCTGGGCAAAAAAGAGAAGGCAGATCTCTCCGGTATATCTCCAGGAAACCTTCTAACCACTACCAACACAAACTGCCAATGAAAATATAATGTGAATTCACAAGCTGAAAATATAATGTGGTTTGTAACTGGAAAAAGCGTTTGCGAATCAAGCTTAATGAGACAAAATCCACGCATATTAACTTTACATATCAAAAGGCTTACCATTTACCTATAGAAATTAACTCGCGATACGTGCCACATGCAAACATAGCCACACAGCATCTTATACCTTTTTGAGCATGTCAAAAAGAAAAAAGAAGAACTTAACATAAAGTCCAGAAAAATGTATTGGCTCATAGGTAGAGGCTCTGAACTTACAATTCACAATAAGCTGCTGCTATAATCGGCAAATTCTGAAGCCAATATGGACCTACGGTGAAAAACTCTGGCGATGTACCACGCTAACAAACGCGAAAATGATACAGACGTTTCAAAACAAGGTTCTTCGTAGCATCGTCAATGCTCCGTCGTACACAAGAAATGAAGACCTTCACAGGACCTAAAAGCCCTAAGCACATGGAAACCCCTATATTCGTCATATGATTGATAACCTTATCGTTGAAAGAAGACTCCAAAGAACGAGGTCACTTGACCTAGAGAACTTACCAAATTAAAATTAGTAAATAGGTTTAATTAATTATGGGACTAACCATAGTGGGTTACACCCCAACAAAAGAGAACAATTTGTATGAAAGCAAAATTGCTATGTAGATAATGTAGGTGAGCGCAGTCTCAGTCGGAATAAAAAAAAAACAAACATGAAGTACCAAACGACAGGAATAGTGCGAAAATATTGCATAAGTCTTAAAATATGATAAGAAAGTTACGCTAATTTTTTCGTTTCATAATTGGGCGAAAAACTCGACATAGAAAAAGAAAAAAAAAACACATTTGTTTTTGAAATTCTGTCATGTTATGATGCCCGAACTTGAATATACTGTAGATATATTACGTAAAGTCCGCTTACATTTTTCAAGCCACATTACTTTGTATCGGGTAATCATCATAATAAACTTTTGTTTTTAAAAATTTAAATCCGCCAAGCCTTCAAAATGAAGGTAATTTTTTAAAATTGCAATATTACTGGAAACTTTAAAATTTATCAACCCATCAAAAACTTCAGGATTGATGTTTGATCTTAGAATAGCTATGCTTCCAGAAGAATTTGTAAAATAATGAAATTTTATACCATACGAAAATTTTGGAAAATTGCCAAATTTGCGGAAAACTTAAGGTTTTTAGAATTGTAGTGATTAAAATGTTAAAACATCGGCCCTTTGGAAATCCGTCAACATTTAAGGAATTGAAATCTATTAAATTCTTTATTCGGAGCAACATTTTTTTTTTTTAAACTTCAAATTTTTTTCAAATTAAATTTTCCAAAATTGTTAGAAATTAATTAAAAAAATTTACAATCCAAATATGATTTTGGGCGCTGTATTTTCTATCGCCTTTCATGATAGATTTGATTTGATAGTAATATGTAAACATTACTCCGTGATTACGACTAGCCAAATGTACATTCTTTCACGACACCAAACATACTGTTTATTCCTCACTGAAATTTGTTTTTTTTCTAATCACTAAAGTGTTTTAGTAGCTTCTATATAATTTTACCAAGTTTAAAGAAGAAGAATTTGATTTATGATTTTATGGCTGCGTTGACATTTAAATACACCTTGCACTTAAAAACGTCACAATTTCAGTTGTTTCAAATGTTAAGGTTGAACGCTTTACTATGTGAGGTGAATCACTAATTTTAACATTTAATATTAAAGCGACAATCATGCATGAACGCAATCGCAAGTTTTAAAATAATCTCAAAAGTGCCAAAAAAATTTTTTAATTAGAATAATCGTGTGTGGCGCTCGTGTAATATAATCGATCGTGTGTGATTGATGATCATGAAATTGCTGATCATGTTATATTTATGCATATACAATACAAATGATGTAACTTAATTTTTTTGACCTATACTATATATTTTGGAATAGAATTACTAATGAAATTGATCGTGTGATCTCATACATGTATATGATTATAAATAAAATTTTTTTGGCTATAGTTTACATACCCCAAACAATTTATTATTCAATCTCGTTCATACCTGAAAGTAAAAAGAAAATTATCTAAATTAAAACATTTAGTTTAAAAACGAATGCACAAAAAAGAGTATTTGCGTAAAGTATGCACCCGCCTACGTGAGAATTTTCCATTAAATTAAAAAAAACCGCATACAAAACAATTCCTAGCACTTTAAAAATTCCCCCCAGTTCTTATCAAAAACATGTACACGCGTGATATTATCCAGGAACCCCATATAATATATGATTCGAAAATACTTTTAAACATAAATTAAATGATGGATGAATGAGTCATCGGCAGCGTCACCCACCACCATAACCACTGCCGTATATATAACACTTGGCAAGCAATATGTGTTTGTTAATTTAATATTTGCGGTTTAGAAGTAGACGAAGGTATATAATAGAAGAGACATATTGTGTATGTGTGTTAATTGAATTTTTATGTTTATTTAGTTTTTAATTAATTGTATATTCAATCTATGTATGTATATAAAAAATGACATAATTGTGCAAATTGTGATATTTAAAATAGGGCATGGATGAATTTGATACGGTATACAGATATATGGTACGAGCGCGGGAGCTAAACATTTTCCCAGACTTTACATAGATACTGGCATGACCAAAAAATTAACCACACAGCATAAAGCTGCGTTTCTAATTTTTTTTGTTTTTTTTTTTTTGTTAAAACAATGCACATTATAATTATCCGGCAACAATTCGTTAATTAATTTGCTAGACCGTAAAATAATTTTCAGTTTTTCGGTTTTTGTTTGATTTGTGTGAGGAGGAAAAATTGTGTGTGTTTTTTTTATGTTTTGTATTTCCATCATCGTCTCCCTATATACAGTGGTAGACATTCGTATAAACGCACTATGTTTTTTGAATACAGTTGTAAGAGTAAAGTGTTTTGATTTTTTTCAAGTGGTCTAAATTGTGTCTATCATCTTAAATCTGTTGCTAAGATAAACCATTAGTAAAAATTTTAATGGTTTACTTTAATAAATTGAAAAATCTAAATTTCAGGTGGACATTCGTATAAACGCACTTCTGATAATGTACTAAAATAAAAAACATAATTGGCAATTTTTCATAAATTATTTTATTTAATATTTGGTCTGGCCCCGACCTTTCTGAATAACTTCGAAAATTCGAGAAGGCATTGAATTTGTTAAATTTTTGAGGGCTTTCAGATCAATTGTGGCCCAAAATTCACGGATGTCACTTTTCAAATCTTTAATTGAATTATATTGCTGTTCATTTTCATAAACTTTTCGGGGAAGGCCCTCTAAAGATTTTCGATAGGATTGCAATCAGAACTGCAAGCTGGCCATTCAAGAAGGGGAATGTTTTCCTCGAGAAACCACGGTGTGGTCTCCTTCGAAGCATGGATCGAGGCATTGTCTTGTTGAAAATTATAATTTTTGTTGATGTTGTTATCCAGATAATTTATCAAAACGTCTTCCAAAAGTTTCAAGTACATACGGAAATTCATTCGTGTCGTTATAAAGCAAATGGGAAGCTCCTCGTTATAAGAAAATGCTCCGTATACCATAACACACCGCCACAAAATTACGCTTCGACCTAACGACGCCATGTTCCTCCAAATTATGCCAGTAGGAACTGTAGCAGTCGGGAAAATCCAGATTAATTTTTTTTCCGTAAGAAAAAATCACACTCTGCCAATCCGTTATCGACTACATGTATTTACGAGCAAATTTGAGCGGATTATTCGTTTGCATGGCCGTTAAAAGTGGTTTGATCCAAAATTTTGTCCATTTTATGTTCGGTGAACTATTAAAAATACGGGCAATGTGTCGGGTCGTCACAGGAAGATCCAATGGCCTGCCTGATAGACGGTTTCGTGTAGCTTCTTTGCGGATTAGACCTTTCTGGCGAGCTGAGATCTTGGATAGGCAATAGTCCTGATTGCAATCCTATCGAAAATCTTTAGAGGGCCTTCCCTGAAAAGTTTATGGAAATGAACAGCAATATAATTCAATTAAAGATTTGAAAAGTGCCATCCGTGAATGTTGGGCCACAATTGATCCGAAAACCCTCAAAAATTTAACAAATTCAATGCCTACTCGAATTTTTGAAGTTATTCAGAAAGGTTGGGGCCAGACCAAATATTAAATAAAATAATTTATGAAAAATTGCCAATTATGTTTTTTATTTTAGTACATTATCAGAAGTGCGTTTATACGAATGTCCACCTGAAATTTAGATTTTTCAATTTATTAAAGTAAACCATTAAAATTTTTACTAATGGTTTATCTTAGCAACAGATTTAAGATGATAGACACAATTTAGACCACTTGAAAAAAATCAAAACACTTTACTCTTACAACTGTATTCAAAAAACATAGTGCGTTTATACGAATGTCTACCACTGTATGTATACACAAACTATATATGGTACGTATCTACTCTTGTAACATTCACAGCACTTTCAAAAGAAAAGGGAAATTATTTTTCTGTTCAGTTAGCATATCAGCAGGTGCTGTGCTATTTGAATATAAAACACAATATGTTTTATATACGAAAACGAACCTAAAATCTTAATCTCAGTATATATTATGTATAAATCTTTATACATATACAGGTAGTTACTTTAATTATATTCCGTTTTATGTATGCACAAAAAAATTACTCTAGAGACTTACGTCTTATATAATTGTATATTATGTGTAAGGAATTAGGCTTGAGTGAATTTTAATATCATTATTAATATGCATTTTTAATTTACCAAAACCAACAAGCCATTTGGGAAATAACATTCAAATGCGTTCCTTTGTCGTTTTCTTTTCTATTTATAAATACAGGTAAGGAAATTTTATATGATAAAAAACTTTAGTATGGATATTAATATAAAGTCTAGACTAAACATTTAAATAAAATCATTATTAAACGAAGGAATATAAAATTTTTATTTCAAATAGAAACTCTACGATCATCTCTAATGAAGATCACACTTTATTTTTATTGCACATATTAATCAAAATAATGCTTAAAATTAATTAAATCATCATAAGTATCACAATTTATACAGTGTGAAATTGAGATCGTGTAAACGCAGCTTAGTTCGATAAAGATCACCAACTCGATAACTGCATGATCATGATCAGCTTTTATATATTTTGTTTAAACGATTTCATTTAATTTAAATAGATACACACTACAGAATATGATCATGACCCATTTTTTTCTCTTGTACTTACATATTTCCGATCACGATTATGATGACTTTTCATGTCAAACGGAAATTATTATATAAATTTCAATGCTAAATGGAAATTAAATGGTAAATATTTTTTTTAGTTTTTAATTAATTGCGATCGATCCGCGCGGTAATCCGGAAATTAAATTCGCGATCAGTTTTAATGAAGCATAACAAAATTGCGACGAAATTACCAGAGCGAACTATGTGTACCTACAGGCATTACAGGTATTGTAAAAAATTAGAAAATTGTTATTTCGGACCAATCAATAATTATGTGGAATGTAATTATTTTAATGTTATCCGGCCTGAATGTGTGTATTGCCGCTGTTCACTCTTGTGACAAAAATTGAAGCAGATGAAAAGTACATAATGGCAAATCATCTATTATTAGCCATTGCGATGATCGAAGTACAGATTAGAAAACAGCAACCAAAACTGGTACGAATGCTAATAGATCCTGACTCACAAGTTTCATTTATTACCGAGGAGGCATCCAAGCAAATCAAACCACCAATGAAGAAAGCACATGTGGAGATTGGGGCCGATCCGAATTTTAACCAACCAAGCAAAATCGACATATTATTGGGTGCCAATTACTATTCAAGTATTTTGATGAACCAGATTGTAAAAGGAAATCAAGGAGAACCAGTCGCCCAACAGATACAGCTAGGATGGATTATATTAAACAACAAGCAGTCTAAGATCGGATCACTGGTCACGTTGACAGACATCGATAACGCAGTTGAATACATTTTTGGGAAATAGAAGAAATACAACCCAAACAACTTATGACAGAAGAAGAAAAGCTATATGACGAACATTATCAGTAGAATTACCGCCGAGATACAGACGGTTGTTTAAAGAAAACATGCCATCACTCGCGGAGCCTTGGCTAGATTCATTCAACTTGAACGGCGATTGTCAATGGCTAGCAAATTCTCTAAAGGCTATCGCAAGTGCATAGAAGGATATTGCAATCATCATGGACATTTGATTGAGAGTAAGGAACATAAAAACAACGAATATTACATTCCTCATCATGAAATGATCAAATCTACTAGTACTACAACCAAACTTAGAGCAGTATTTAACGCATCAGCAAAAAACGAGCAACACTATTAGCTTAACCCATTTGATCCCACTGTACCTGTACGGGTACAGGAAACTCACTAACTTTACAACGCCACTACTGCGGTATTTAATGTCAAATTTTGATTTGTATTTTACCGTTATATATGGTTTTTAGTTTGTTTATCATATATAAAAAAAAAATCCATTTCGAGAAAGGATTTTGAGTGTTATACAATATTTGAAGTATAAATATTTTACACAATTTATTATTGGTGTGGGATCAAATGGGTTAAATCAAATACAACTCGTGGGCCCCAAATTACAAGAGGATTTGATGTCAATTCTACTGGGATTGCACCATATTTGGCCATCAAGACATTACAACAGCTGGCGGCCGAGGAGTAGAAAACTTCCCAATTGCAGTAAAAATTATTAGGAGCGATTTCTATTTAGATGACTTTTTATCCGGATGTAACAACCTGGAGGAAGCTCAGGAGGTACAAACCTAACCGATCAGCTTATTACGGACCTCTAATGATCCGCAACTCATAGAAAATGTCGATCCAGGTTTAAGAACGTTAGAGACATTAGAATTGATTTGGAATCCGCAGGCACTGATACGTTTGAGTTTAATTTGAACATTAACAACAAAAATGAAAAAATGACCAAACGAAAAATGTTGTCTGAATCATCCAAATTATTTGATCCGTTAGGGTAGCTATCTCCAACCCTGATATGAACAAGCCAAAATCGTAATGTAAACACAAAATATTGAAAACAAATGTCAACAATATTATGTCTCTGTTCCAAAGCTAGAGAAGATAAAAATTCCGAAGTGGATCAATTTCAACTCAACTCTCCCAGGAGAATCACATGGATTTGGTAATGCTTCCAAAGTAGCTTACGCAGCAGTGATTTACTTCTACGATAGGACATCAAACAAGGCATCATTGTTAACATCAAAAACACGAGTAGCACCAATAACAACCAAGTTAACATTACCAAAGCTAGGATTATGCTGTGATCTGTACAGCAACAACGGTTCTAATTTAGTTAGCGCCAAAAAATCAACTGGATCCAGAATTGGCTGAACTGCTTCGTAAGTCATCTAAAGAATAACGTAGAGTGCACCACGTCAAAATGGTAGAAAGAAACACAACTTTGCAACTGATTTTATTGATACTCAGAATAGATCCTTTGCCATCTGACGAAGGAATTTATTTTCACAATTCCGGAGCTGTCAACTTAATATCATTACAGCAATTGAATTGATGAAATCGTACGAATTCACGAGTACTTCTAGCAGCGAAGCAAATTCCTGAGGGATTCAATTAAAACGACATTGGACACATTTACAAGATATTAACGCTCCACACTAGGAGTTACAGCAAACAATATTCTATTCCTTGTAAAGGTACCATTAGCGTACACGCATATATAATGGGCAACTGCACATCGCAGTACCAACAACGGAACTTCTAATAATCAACTTACCATGCGAAAATTTTGTACTTTTAAATAATCGAGATCTACAACGATGAACTTAAGCATACTGAATATTTGTGCAATATTTTACCAATTTGTAACACACAATCTCAACAGTCACAATGTGGAGTTAATCTGCTGAAGCACCTCAGCGAGAATATCGCAAACTATACAATAAGGCGGCAAATCAACAAACCTACTGGACTCAGATTAGGTTCCAATCAATGGACATTTTCAGTGAGCACACCCCAAATCGGCAACTTAATATGTAATCGGGAGCTAAGCACGGCAATTTTAAATCTAAACTTCGATATGAAAAACCAACTTCTCAACCATTGTATATACAACAACCAAATCTCAAGCGAATAAAACCGCCGACAACGTAACCATCATGCCGGGAATGATTTAAATCGAATGATATAAATCATTGATTTTTATCTGATTTAATTTGAAATTTATTTTTATATGCAATTTAATCATTGCCTTTATTGGATGTTATTCTCTTGAGATAAAGTCAGATTTGAAATTACGGACGATCATTTATGCGAAGATCTATCAACATTTTCGGAGCAATTATAAGCCACATCGTCGAGTCGAAATTAGACACCACATAAACACATGGTTGTGATAACTGTACTGAATTATCACGATATCAATATACTGATATCGAGATAATGGGATTCTGACAAGATACAACAAACTCTGACAGATGTATCAAATTCTGACAGTATCTGGCGAATTCTGAGATGGTTTATCAAATTCTGACGTGATATTTCGAAATCCGACATAATATATAGAATTCTGACCATGACAAGAATATCAAATTCAAAAAGATTTATCGAATTCTGACAGTATATAGCAAATATTGAGATATCGACATGATGTTTCGAATTCCTACATGATGTATAGAATTCGAATATTAAGACGAATTCCGAGACTACATAACGAATTTTGACATCATGTGTTGAGTGTCAGAATTATGGACAGATACATTGAATTCTGATAGTATTCACCCAGCGCCATAAAAATGTGGGAATTGGTTTTTTTTTCACTTTGGCTCTTTTGTTTATTCTAAGTTTTTGTTTTTTGCGCTCATTTATTTTTCTTTGATATTTCAATTGTTGTGAAATAATTTATAGTAGTAATCGAGATAAATATTAGTTAGTTCCAGTTATCCATGAAAGAGTAAATTTTACAATGGGCCGTTGTAAACTAAATATTGACGAAAAAGCAAAAATTTTGCAATTTCATTCTAATAACTACACAAATTTGAAAATAGCGGAAATGATCAATTGTATTGTATCCGGAGTGTGACGTTTTTTAAAGCGATATTGTGAAAACCCAACAATTGCAAGAAAGATTGACCTCCGATCGCTTAGATCGAATATTAAACCGATTAACGGTAAGGCACAAATTCAATACTGCTGCTGAGCTAACAAGAGACCTTTTAGCAACAACTAACGGCTTAGTTTCGGTTCGTACTGTACAGAGAAGGTTAAACGAACTAGGTCTGAACGCTTGTCGACCGGCGAAAAAATCGCTCCTTACTATAAAAATGAGAGCTAAAAGATTAAAATTTACAAATGAACGGAAAAATTGGACTGACGGAGAGAAGTATTTTCGGACGAGTCCAAATTTAATTCATTTGGGCCCGACGGAAGGATGACAGTTCGGCGACGAAAAGAAGAAAGGTATTCGACACAATGCGTTTTGCTGACATTAAAACATTCCCTATACGTTATGATTTGCGGATCCATAACAGCTATTGGAATGGGACCCATTCACCTTCTAGAAGGTTCTGTAAATGGAGTAAAATACAAAACAAAAATGTTGAAACCTGCGTCGTGCCGACCATTGAGATCTGACACAAAATATTACAAATTCAATATTTGAAGATGATTCGACTCCATTTTACAGATCACGCCTTGCAAGATATAACCGTTGTTGGTAATACTGGGTGTATACTGCATTTTGAGATGCCATATCGAATTCTGACATTATATTACGAATTCTTACATGCAAAACTGAGATGATGTATTCAGATTCTGACATAATATCTCGAATTCAGACATAATATATAGATTTCTGATATGATATATTAAATTCTGACAGATGTATCGAATCCGATAGTATGTATTGAATTCTGAGATGATATATCGACCTCTCGGGTCAATTTATATACATATTATAAATTTGAATATGATATGTAAGTTCTGAAAATATATAACAAATTCTGCTATGGTATTTCAAATCATTAGATAATAGCTGCATTTCTTGACACATAGTGATCCGGATCAGATCAAAATTTATATGTGAAACAACAACAACATTTGACACAACATTGATTTTGGATTACAAATGGTGATCTAAAAATTAATTCAGCTATTAAAATGATGTAATCAACAACAAAATTAAATACCGAACTCATTTTACCTGTTCACATGAGTATTGTATTCATCATATTATTTGTGGAGGAAAGAAGCAACAAAGAATACGTTGAATGCAATACGCGTATGAACAGTCAGGTTCAAAACAAAACGAAACAGAAAATTAACATTTGGTGTTTGTTTGTGTTGTGCATTTTGGTGTCGTTTCATGAGACATGATCTGATCTGGATCAAACGTTAGGAAATGCGGCTAATATATCGAACTTTGACGTGATATAACGAACTTTATATCAAATTTGAGATGCTTTATGATGATATTCCGAATTCTGACATTGTATATCAACGATATATCAAATTCTGACAGATACGTCAAATTCTGACAATATATAGCAAGTTCTGAGATGATATATCAAATTCTGACATAATATTTCGAATTATTACATGATATACTCGTATAGAATTCGGATATATGCCGAATTCTGTAATGCTATAAGGCATTCTGACATGATAAAATATGAGGAATTTGGAAATGATATATCAAATTCTGAGATGATTTATGATGATATTCCGAATTCTGACACATACCAACGATATATCAAATTCCAACAGTATCTGGCGAATTCTGAGATAGTTTATCGAATTCTGACGTGATATTTCGAATTCCGACATAATATATAAGATTCTGACCGTGATAGGTACATATATCAAATTCAAAAAGATTTATCGAATTCTGACAGTATATAGCGAATTTTGAGATGATATATCGACATGATATTCCTACATGATGTATAGAATTCGAATATTAAGACGAATTCCGAGACTACATAACGAATTTTGACATCATGTATCGAATTTCGACGTAATTCTGACATATATTTTGAATTCTGATAGTATATTCTGCATTCTGAGATGACATATCGAATTCTGACATTATATTTCGAATTCTTACATGATATATAGAATTCTGATCTGGTATGTCGAATTCTGAGATTATGTATTCGAATTCTGACATAATATATAGATTTCTGATAAGATATATCAAATTCTGGCAGATGTATCGAATCCGATAGTGAATAATGTATCGAATTCTGATATGATATATCAACTTCTGACATGAAATTTCAAATTCATACATGATATACATAATTCGGATGTGAAATATATAAATTTGAATATGATATGTAAGTTCTGAAAATATATAACGAATTCTGCTATGGTATTTCAAATCCTTAGATAATATATCGAACTCTGACATGATATAACGAAATTTGACAAAATAAGTATAAAGAAATCTGACAGGATATATCAAATTCTGAGATGATTTATGATGATATTCCGAATTCTGACATGTATCAACGGTGACAACAGCACTTTTTCGCTACGGTCGTACGTTACGTGAGAGGTGATAAGACGCAACTTGCTCTATGTGAAATGCATCAAGGCATCGAGCCTGCATTTCACATAGAGCAAGTTGCGTCTTGTCACCGCCCACGTTACGTACGACCGTAGCGACAAAGTGCTGTTGTCACATGAGAGATGATTTACGACCGATAAGGGTTAAATTCTGACATGATATTTCGAATTATTACATGATATACTCGTATATAATTCAGATATGATACAGGTTGATTAAAAAGTATTGAACGCGACCAGTAGAGGAATCAAAAATTATACATGAAACTTTATTTCGATCTGGCAATTCATTCTTTCTTTACAAGCCATTGGAAGTTGACGTATCAGTGTATTCGTTTACAATGGAAACACCCAAATATCGTGCAGGGATAAAATTCTTTGTTTTGGAAGGTTTATCAGAAACAGAAATTCATACAAAAATGGTAAAAGTGTTTAAGGAATCTGCTTCACCATTTCCAACTGTGCATCGATGGGTTTTAGAGTTTAAACGTGGTCGTTCAAGCGTTGAAGATGAACCACGTAGTGGACGTCCAAAAAGTGCAACAACACCAGAAATCATTGAGCAAGTGTATAATATTGTTTGTGAAGATCCAAGTTTGACTAAGCGTGAAATTGCTAATAACATCTCGGACGAACGAGTACTCCATATTTTACATGAAGAATTACGTATGAAAAAGCTGGTTGGAAAACCGGTGCCGCATTCGTTAACAATTCAACAAAAACTGAATCGAAAACAAATTTCTCAGCGTAATTTGAAGCGTGTTAAGCAGAATAAAACTATGGATGAGACTTGGATCTACCATCGGCAAAAAAGGTCATGGCATCAGTTTTTTGGGATGCAAAAGGGATTTTGTTGATTATCTTAAAACAGGTGTAAAACAGTTAATTCTGAATATTATTGCAACCTTTTGGACCAGTTGGATAAACAAATTCGTGAACAAAGACCCGCTTTACAGAAGAAAAAAGTATTTTTCATGAAGACAATGCACGTGTTCACACGAGTCTTTTGACGATGGCTAAATTGAACGAATTAAAGTACGAATTGCTTGAACACCCACCGTATTCACCAGATTTGGCTCCCAGCGATCACTATCTCTTCAGAAACTTGAAACAATTCCTTCGTGGATACGTTTTTCGTCGAATGAAGAAGCTATTGCAGCCGTGAAACAGTATTTTGCAGAGCTTCCGGAAAATCATTACAGAGATGGTATACAATTATTGGAGGATCATTGGAATAAGTATATTGAAGTTGAGGGAGATTATATTGAATAAAAAAACTAATTTCATTAAAAACTGCACATTCTTTCATTTTTGCTTTCAATACTTTTCAACCAACCTGTATGTCGAATTCTATGATGGTATAACGAATTCTGGCATGAATAAGATATCTGATAGTATAAGGCGAATTCTGAGATGGTTTATTTAAGTCTCACGCGATATTTCGAACACCGACATAATATATAGAATTCTGACATCTGAATATCGAGTTCTAACATAATAAGTATACATAATTATGACAGGATATATCAAATTCTGAGATGATTTCTGATGGTATTCCGAAGTCTGACAAATATCATCGATAAATCAAATTTTGACATGATTTAATGAAATCTGATATGGCATATCGAATAATAACGCGTGCCATGTGCTATTTGTAACTATGAAACGAAAAATTAACCAGAAATAATAAATCCAGCCTTCTAAAGCGCCTTACCCACTGAAAAACGAAAATAAAAAACGAATTTAGTTTTTTCGATATACATAATTCCAAAATTGTCGCTTTGTTTTCGTTAAAATCCTCTGGTTCTTGACCGAATGTAACAGTCAGTGCTATTATCAGTTTAAAAAATTCAAAAAAATTTTTAAGTGGCTGATAAAATGAAAATGAAATTTTTCTGGCCAAACAATTTGTTTCGGACGAAAAAAAATTAAATTTTCATTTTCTCGATCAATTAAACATTTTTTTGAATTTTTTAAACTGATAATAGCATTGACTGTTACATTCGGTAAAGAACCAGAAGATTTTAACGAAAACAAAGCGACCATTTTGGAATTATGTATATCGAAAAAACTAAATTCGTTTTTTATTTTCGTTTTTCAGTGGGTAAAACGCTTAACTAGATAATATCAGCGTTTCAAAGTTGTCTTTAACCCTTTCAAACGCCATTTAAAATTGACTTTCTTCCAAAAATAAAATACGTAGCACAATTATGCACTGCTATGATATGGCATTGCTCATAAAACTGTAGTGTGAACATAAATACATAAGAGAACGATCGCACAAGAGAAATGAGACAAAAATTAAAAATTACGGTTGGTCGAAGCGATGAAAGTTGATGTACAATATATTGTACAAGGCGTTTGAGAGGGTTAAACCAAACACTACCTCAAATATAAAATATTCGTTTAAATAAATCGCAGTTACGTTTGACTCTGACATAAATATAAAACTCTTTACTGAAATTGCAGTTTGCAGAATTATAAGAAGAATACCTTAAGGTTACCGTACGAGAAAATAAATTATCAAAATTAGTAATATTTAAAGCAGGGTGGATATTTATGTGATTTAAATCAACCCTGTACTTTTCTAAAAAATCATTTACTTAAGTACATAAATCAGTTTTAATTTTTTTATGCAATTTAATCCGTTATTTAAGTGGCCTTTATTGAATGCAGTGCTACGAAGCGAAAATAAATGTATAACGTCATACGTTTCTTACACTACAGTAAAACATTTTGGTATCGTTCCATTTTCCGGTATTGTACCAAAATATTATTTCGTTACGTTACATAACATTAATTTTTATTTTATGAGACTTGCTATAAGAAAAAACAACCAGCTTATTTAATTAACCCTCTAATGCCCAAGGCCACCTCAAGGCGGACTTAAACTAAACTGTTGCTCTGAAACTCGTGCTTATTATAAAAAAAAAATCGTAATCGCAATTCCGCTTTATTCATTGGTGTGCCAAATTTAATTTCTGACATTGGATTTGAATTTCTGACACTAAAAATATTCTCTAAAATAACTTGACTTTATCGGTTCCAAAACAACGTAACTTGAAAAAATCCGGTATTCCGGTATTTCGTTCCGTTACAAGGATCGTTTCGCAACGCCGATTGAATGTTATCCTTTCGAGTTCAGTATTAGTATGTCAACCTAAGTTTTAGCTAATCGGGTTGTTTTGCGAGGAGTACTTGAATGAGGTTATAGCGTTGCTAAACGCGATTAGCAAAAATTAGGGTTGACACACTATGGCTAAACTCGAAAAATTCACTAAATCCGATTTATTAAATCGCAGTGTGTCCCCAAGGAATTATAAGCGATATCTTGGAGTCTAAACAATTTTGGGGTGGAAACACACGTTTGTACATAACTAGTTTGAAACGAATTATTATGTGATTTAAAATATGTATTTAATCGGCAAAACTAATTTAAAACAAAAAGTTGATTTAAATCGAAAAAATTAAATAATTGCTATTTTTAAAAATACATGAATTTTTCCCACCCTAACCGGAGGTCATCGATTCGTCACATCTTTGACATCATACTCATCATTAATTCATTACGTACTAATAGCTTCCGGCCTAATCATTATTCTGGTATATCTCTTTCAACGCAGGAAAAAACGACAACAAACATTCAAAGACACTTCTGCACCACAACGAAGTAGTTAGTCTATTGTATAAATCTTACTCAGAATTTACGACTCGAACATAAAAAACGTCGTTGTTTTAAATAGTAGGTAAGGAGAGATAAAATTATCATAGACTGTGTTCGAATCCTGTGATAAATATTTTTTAGAACACATTTTTGATATTTCGTCATGTGAGTACTAAACTGTCCTAAATCAGCCTTTTTTATGTTATTTGACTTTGTAGGAGAAGGTTGAGTTTCCGGTTCTAATTGAAAATGTTAGAACATTAAACCAATATTGAAAATCCATCAAAATTTTATTTGGAATGTGAACAAATTTTAGCTGGAAATCTAAAATTCGATTTTTCGCAAAATGGCGTTTAGGACACTTTAGTACTCACATGACGATTTATTTGAAAAGTCTTCCCATACATTCACGATTTTTTATTTTAGTGTCCGAAGAGTTATTTGTTATCTCACTTTAAATACTATAATTTCTAAGAAATGGAGAGATCTTTAGACAGAAAATGATGTGAGTATCCAGAAGTAAACTTGATGACGTTTTTATCATGTGCTAGTTATGTTTATATGAATGTGAACGATTAATGAAATGTTGAATAAATTTCATCAGGAATTGGTCAAAAACAAACAAGCTGGATAATTGTATATAATTGCTTTGTCGGAGCGGTAAGCTGTGCGATGCTGATAAGTAATGCAAATAGAATATGGAGATACGCGCATATATACACAACATTGAAGAATTTCCGATTTCTGGATTTTTATTGGATGTTCACGGAACTATTGCGCTAATAATACACTCATTAACGTATAATCCCGCCATTTAAATCGACAATAAAAATAAAGTCACGGTAGATGGGTTTTCAAATAATTGTCAAAAATTAGTACTAAAAAATATTTACCACAGGTTTCGCACCCAATCTTAGTGGTGAATAAATTTTTTATACATTAAATAGTTACCAAATTTTTCTTGCTAGGCATTTTTGATGTTTGAATATCATTATTGATTATTAATTCTATTTTGTGGTGAATATATTTGGTAAACGTGGTGAATAAATCTACCACTAAATCAATTTGCCTAATTATACATACATAGTTTTATTGCTCCGCTACATTACAATTTCGGTTTGAATGGTTGAAAACTAATTAGTGGTGAATAATTTATTTAATAATTTCTTTATGTCAAACCAACTTTACATACATTTTGTAACACCCAGACCCACTCATAATAATTTGGTGAGCCCAACCATATTTTTATATCCCTGCAGTACACTAATTTTGTACATTCTGCTGGTATGAGCATATTTTCCCTTACGTGATAGAAAACCCATTAAAGCGAAATTTATTATTGTTCACATTTCTCCATTAATATACCAAACCACTCGAAATAGAAAGAAAAAAAAACCCAAAAAAGGGTTGTAGCCATTATAATATTATTTTAAGGGTTTGCGTGCAATATCACTAATTTCTATAATTTTATATTTTATTTTGTATTCGTGTCCACCGAACCTTTCTTGGTATATGTATATGGTATGTATATATAAACACAATTTCTACAGTTTTTTGGAATTTTATCGAATTCGGTACACACAACAAACATTTTCTCGCAGTCAATTGTTAAAACCATATCAAGGATGAATTATTATTTTTTTGGTTGTTGTATTATGCGAAAAGAAGGGATCGAATCTTAAGTCGATGCAAACAAAAAAACAAAAACCCCAAAAATCAATCAATCAATCTCAAGCGTTTTTTGTTTGTGTTTAGTTGTTTTTTTTTTTTTTTTTTTGGGAAAACATTTTCCTAAGATATACATATGCATGTTAGTATTTTTATGTATATAATTTATTGTGATTTTGATAACACCAAAATATAAATTAAATTGCTATTTAATGACATTTTTAGATAGTTTAGTGCATGATATGTGTGTGTGTGTAAATATTTATGTTATCTTATCAGCCCACGTATATCGAGGAGTTATTTTTTAATTTTATTTCAAATCTATATGTTAATTTATTATGTGTTGTGTAGTACTTATTTTCTAATTGTTTGGAAAAACTCCTATACACCGTATATTAACATTCAAAATATACTCATATGTTTATACATGTACACAACACTAAAAGTACGATAAGCAAAAATCGAACTTCCTGTGTGCAATTTTTATAAACATATACATAAGTACATATGTATACAACTTTTTAAAAATAAAACAATAAAATTATGTGGCGGTGTTTTGAGGTTTTAAATAAAGTTGGTGGTTTTTGTTTCTTGAACATAATCTCCACAATTTTGTGTGTTGTATATGGAAAACAAGATTGGGTTTTTTATTTTTTTTATTTTAACGCTGATAAGTGGCAGGCAAGAGTAACAACAACAGCATTGTATACAAAATACACTACTATTTATGACTATTTACTGGTTATTTTAATACTCGAAAGTGAAACAAGTAGCTTTTCAATTATTATGTTGTTGTTGTTGTCATCGTCGTCTTTTGAATATGTGTACATAAAACATGATGTAAATATGTACATATTATAATAATAAAAAATAATTTCACCAAAACACAATACGTAACTGGAAAGTTTATACAATAATCAGAGAGGTACATGATTATGAATGGTACACAGGGTTATAAAGTCGTTGCAATCAAGTTTATTGATTTTCATTTTTTGTTTTGTTTTGAAAAATTAAAATGAAAAATATTAAATTACACATAAAATGTACATATACAATATAATACGAGTATGTATAGTTGGGCAATACTGTTTGCACGCGGGACATATATCGAGTGTGCTCGACCACTATATAACATATTTATGTATGTATAGAATAATATTAATGGCAAAATAACATAAGATGGGAGGACGGGGCTAAATTATTACTCTGTTCTATAAAAATATTATTATTAAAAAGGTGAAGCAATAAAAATCATACCAACAAATATATATGGTAAGAGTTTTATGTACAAAAAACACGAACGATTTAGATGATTATGTTTGCCTTGAAAAAATTATTATTGAGTAATCCGCATATACATATGTACGTGTACCTACCTATAGTTCATTGGCCATAAAATACAAAATAAGTATAAAAATGTTCTCTTGGTGGAACACACAATCAATATAAGTATTGTACACACATAATACACAATCAATTGATCGAAATTCAAATATTGATAAAAAATAAGGCATGCATTGTGCATATACTATATGCTAGAATATTATTAACACCTGCCCATAATGATTTTTAATATGTTATTTCTATTACACCATCTAATGGATGTACGGAATGATAATCAAACATCTGTTTTTTAATAGAAATTCTATACTATATAACGATAATTCTTGTTGTAGCCAACCAATATGTATACTCGTGTAATTTAAAACTAAAAATCAGGATATAGACAGAAAGGAAGGCATCAATTTTTGTTGTTAGTTGTGTTCGTTTTCTTAAAAAGGAAACCAATCAAATGTCATGTCTTCTGTCTGTAAATAAATAAACTAAAAAAATTTAACACAAATATGAGATTATAATTCTAGGAAGGTATATAAAGGTTATATGTACATAAGTTAGGAATAAAAAAGGTGTCGAGACCAAAAATGAACAGGAAGGATTTTAAATTTAGGAAATCATTATGAATTGTTAATAATTCGATATGGGTGATTATGTAGTTGAAATTTATTAATTTTTATGTTTATCTACAATAAAATGCGATTATGTTTGTTCCTGAGTTTATAAAGAAGCTAATTTTCTCACAATATATTGAGAAAATTACCCAATTTAATATCTACTGTGAAAAAATACAAAATTCTACAAAAAACAAAAATATTCACCACTAAGAACTTTTATTCACCACGGCCGTTTATGCATTTGTATATTTTGTACGTTGTTAAATTTGTGTTAGTTTTGATATAATTTGCTGTGTAATATCCTTTATATTTTAATACTCCCGCACATCTGAAGGTTACATTGAATCATTGAGGTTTGAAAGGAGACTGATGGACACACTTGCCGCTCTTTTGTTAAAGCTATCATCAAATCGATCATTATTTTTAGGAATGGAGATTGTGGGGCTGACCAGGACTCAGCTCTTCCCTCTCAAGCTTAATCTATCACTGCAATTAGATTAGGGTGCTTAGTTAATTTCTAGGTGTCAATGGTATAACAAGATTCGTTTTATGCTATCAAAACAGGCAAAATTCTATATAAAAAAAATATTCACCACTAATAATTTTTATTCACCACTACCAGTTTTTGCATTCGCATATTTTGTCTTTTTATTCTATTCAGTTTTTGATTGTTCCGAAATGTTAGATAATTTTGAAAAACGATTCAACGAACAGTCATTAGGGTAAACTAAACACTTAGAATGCAATTTATCTCTAAAAAATTTGAAATCACCAGTCGTTACAATAGGAATACAGTACGATTGGAAAATATTAGTTAATGTTTAAGTTTGCCGTTAAGTTGGCAAGTTTTGCCAAATAAATTTTATAAAGTTCATTAAAATTGAAAAGGTATGTTTCAAATACTAATAGCACATTAATGGAATCCTAATAAGAATGTTTTTGGAATTTAGTTTCTCACACTAATTTATCAATATAACAAAATAATTTTTAATTTATAGGTGTATACCAAGGCAATTAGTTGTCCATACAATTTTTATTATTCACCAATAAGAAATTTTATTCACCATTGACATATTTTACAACTGTGCAGATTTAATTCATTTAAGTTTTTCTCGAAATTTGTTTTAGTTCTAAGATATGTAATTCAATATTGAGAAATCATAACTAATATTAAATAATTTAACTGTCAAAAATTTAGGTTATTGCATAATTGTAGTATTTTGTAGTAGACATTTTTTAATTTATCGAATAAAATCCTACGATTATGTTTGTTGCGGAGTTTAAGGAAGCTAGTTTTCTCACACTATATTGAGAAAATCACACACTTTTATACCGAAATTATATTTAATAAAATGTCTATGTTTATGTATAACAAGATTCATTTCATTTAAAATAAAATTCTCCTTTATTTTTTATTAATTTCACACATCTGAAGGTTACATTGACTTACTGAGGCTTGAAAGGACATTGATGGAACACTTGCCCGCTCTTTTGTTAGAGCTATCATCAGCTCACTCTTGTTCGGTAACAAAAGACGATTTCAATGGGATTCAAGTTGAATGGTTGCACCAACTACAAAGACTTAAATCGGTATTTCCTATTCTTTATGAGTACATTCACAAAATGTTCTTTTGATTAAATCGATCAGTTTTTTTAGGAATGGACCAGGGCCTTGAGCAGAATCAATGACGATTTCAATTGAAAGTGATAATATTTGAATTAATATCGGTACTAGAAACTCATGGCATCACCTGGCATTAAACCTTAATGTATAAATGCAATTATATTAAGGCGCTTAGTTAACTCCTAGGTATTAAAAGTATAACAATATACATATCGTCGGTTTGCGAGAATAGTGACACATCTCAAAAATGGCCAATATTGAGATAATAGGAAAAAAATCCTTTAAATGAAACGATCTTTAATCTGGCATAGTGTCACGTCTAAACTATCTATAGTTTTCAACAGATGTGACGTTGAATTTGATGAATTCAACTATTTTATACCAAAAAAAAAAAAATCGAATCGATTGCCTCAAAAATATGATATTTTGAAATGTGTCACTATTCTCGCAAACCGACGATATGTATGTATCACAACCACCACATTTTCCAAAATAACTTATAAAACAAAATTTCTGGTTTCAAACATATATTTAGTAAATATTATTTACTAATTGAAAAATATAAATTTGAAACCAAACATATTTTTGTATAAGTTAATTTAAGAACTTGCACGGTTGCCCTCGCGAGAAGGTGGCAACCCTGATATCGTCGGTTTGCGAGAATAGTGACACATCTTGAAGTTTTTTTTTTGGTATAAAATAGGGGAATTCATCAAATTGAACGTCACATCTATTGAAAACTATGTGTAGTTTAGAAGTGACACTATGCCAGATAAAAGATTGTCACATTTAAAGGATATTTTTCCTATTATCTCAAAATTGGCCATTTTTGAGATGTGTCACTGTTCTCGCAAACCGACGATATGTATTTACAAGATTCAACTTATGCTGTAAAAAAGATAAAAAATTATATTCACCACTGAGAAATTTTATTCACCACCGCTAGTTTTTGTATTCGTATATTGTGCCGTTTTGATCTAATAAGTTTTTGATTGTCTCGAAATTTTAGATAGTTTCGAAAAACGATTCTTTTTTTAATTAACTAACGAAAAGTCATTAGGTTAAACTAAACAGTTATAATGTAATTTACCTTAGAAACATTTGCAACTTCCAGCCCTTATAATAGGAATACAGTAAGATTGAAATTTTTTAGTTTATTCAGTTTGCGTTTTGTTTATTCTAAGATTTAAGCTTACTAAATTAAAAAGGTAAGCTTTAAACACTAATAACATTAATGTCATCCTGATTAGAATGGTCTTGGAGTTTAGTTGCTCACACTAATTGATCAATACAACAAAACAATGTTTAAGTTAAAAGTGTATCTAGGAAATTAATTTTTCATACAAATTTTATTCTGAAATAATATTCGCCAATAATAAATTGTATTTTGTCAGACAGTTTTTACAACTGTGCAGATTTAATTCATTTAAGTTTTTCTCGAAATTTGTGTAGCTCTAAAACATTTAGTTGAAGATTGAGAAATCATAACTAATTTTAATATAATCAAAAATTTATAATTTCTAGTAATAATACCGGAGAATTGTGAGAAGTATGATACGCATTAGAATTTTCATCAATTAATATTTGATGAAATTTAAGAAACCAGTAGTCGGCAGTTAAATAAGCAAGTTAGGAAAGAGGAGAGGTTAGGAGTCTCGAATTTATATTAATGTGCCTTCTGACAATAGGCTGAAAGGATTTTACGAATAAAATGTTTTAGTAGAATTTCTTTAATTGACTCCCTGTGGAGTATGAAGAGCTGAAATTAATAGCACCAGAGGTTTAATGAAATCCTGAAAACCAATGAGACAAGTTTTAAACTTTATATAAATTGAAAGTTGTAACACATCATTTATTGCTTTCCAATTAAAAAGAAATATACTTTATATTCACCACTAACAATTTTATTCACCACTGCAAATTTTTATTAGTTTGTTGTCTAAATTTATAATTCCCCCTTATTTATTGATTAAATTTCAACATTTGAAAAAAGTTATCGCCGACGAGCAAAGTTAAAATAAATTTAAATGACATTTATTCAAAGAAAGAGAGATTAAATTTTTCTTAATTTAGGTGAATAATGTAAAAATATTTTAGATTTTTAATTTATTCAATTAAAAAAAAAACAATTTTATTCACCACTAATTTTTTTTTATTCACCACTTTCGGTTTTAATATCAGTATATTGTTACGTATTCATTTATCATCCGAATTTTGTATTGCCTAACTGCACATTCATCCAAAGAGTCAGAAAACCTTACGTCGCGTCGAAAAGCGGCGGTTTTGATTTTTTGAACGAGGGACTAGGTAACTTCATGGCCTTTGAGCTATTTTTATAAATTCAGGTCTGATCAAAGTAGGTATGTATAAAGGAAACAACTGGTTTAACATGCTAAATTTCAAGCTGCCTTGGTGAAACGAAGGTTTTTGGGCAACAGGAGCAACAGTTATATACATTCGGTTCAATTTCAAATTCTGAGAAAACTCGATAAATTTACTTAAGTTGAAACGATCTCAAATTGTTGAAATTTACACGAGTTTAGATAGAGTGGCATACTTGGTCAATAGATTTTACTAATTACTACATAATTTAGACTTAACATAGATTATAAAGTAAAAGAAAACCAATTAACATAAACATAATGACAAAACCTACACAAATTCAAGTCAGCTGACCGACTGCGGTAAACAACAATGTAAAAAATGTCCGGTTTCTGTGCATTCCATCGTACACATTTACCATCTGGCCTGCTGCTTATAAAATTATTTGTATTATGCACTAAAAAAACCCAACCTCATAATATCCTCACATGTTCTCATTTTGTATTCCAGAAACCAGAACGAATGAAAATTACCATTGGGGAAACAAGTTTTTTGCTACAAAATATATTTCTTCTTAAATTACCAAGTACACATCATCATACACACAAGAGAGAAAAAAAAAACGAAAGAAGGAAATCAAGCGGAAGAAAAGACAAACAAAATAAATTTTTATTTATTAACATTATGTTTGGTCGTCTTAGAGATATCCGCGATAAGATAATAAACGCAGTTAATACGATATTATATTTACATTGTACATCTGCCTCATTCCTTATAACCACCTGGCGATTCAGCATGAATCGCGCACGCCTCATGTATATGTATATAAATTTAAAATTTTGTTCTATATGATTCATCATAAGCCGGTGCCGATTTGTCCATGAAAAATTAAAAAATTAAAAAAAAAGAATTCGATTAGCCGCGGTCTTTATTTATTCGCGGTAATTTAATATTAGAGGTATCAAAGTGTTTATATATTAGAATTGTAGAGATTTTATATTTTGCTACCGGTTTGGAAACACAATATTACGAAAATTGAATTTTACAATCTTAAGATAAATAAATTTCCCAAAAGGGAAACATGTTTGATCTATATACCACAGATTAAACCTATAACCGAATGTATACGTACTTATGTGTATTTCGTATAAATTATTTTAAGAAAATTGGAAAATAAATTAAATTTTTCTATATACAAGAAAAGGTATTAGTTATGTATGTACGTACGTACGTAACAAACACGACGTGATGATAAAAATAATGAGATTCTCCAATATATTATTACATACCTCTAAATTGAGAATAACACAAATTATTGTATTTTTCTTATCGTAAGACTTTATATTTGTCTGGAGATATACGTTTTAGGATAAAGATGTGTCATAATATGCATTTGGTTTGCCCTAAACAAAACAAAAAAATGTCTATTTCTCAGAAATTCTATATTTAGTCACATTGCGCGCCGAGCCCCCCACCACAAATCAATTTTTTTGTACAAAATTTCGAACAACAAAGATGCGATTTCTTGGAATTCTCACCTAACCGTAAGTAAGTTGTACAATGAATCCCTCCATGTTTGTTAAAGCAAATAAAACTATTTTCTTTTTTTTTTATATTTATAAACACAACAATCATCCAATCCGCAGACAAAAATTTTTATTCAACAAAACAAAAACAAATTCTTGGTTCATTGCCAAGTGGTAATATAGAAATCGCATATATTAAAGAAGGGATCACATAAGTAATATACGAGATCTACGAGTATGTGCATTTAGTAGCAGCTGTTTTCGTTTCTTAAACAAGTTAAGATAAAATTCCAAATCGATTTTTTTTTTTTTTTTTGGTACACATCAGGTACTCGTAAAAACAAAATAATTTGCCAATTCTAATCCATATACTCAATTCGCGCGAATTATTGCGCGTCGCAAACATCTGGATATAATTTAAATCATTAAATACGAAACGGCATTTCTTTTGAGTCATATAATAATGATGTGATGCAATTATTGAAGTGCGAGTAATATATATTTGAACATAAAATGTGCGATAAAATGAAACACACACGTCTTCCCATTCCCATTTGATCTTATTAACAAACATACACAAACATAATATACAAATTTTATTACATACATATTTCCCAACTATTTTCACCTTGTTTGAAAATTTGTTAGGTTGAAAAAGATTAGTGCTGAATTGATTAAATTTGGTACAAAAAAAAAATCTCAGGGTTTTATAAGGGATTGAGAATCAAATTTATTAGTGTTCGCGCGTTATAAAGCCCCGATTACAATTTAAATCGATTGATTTTAATTAAATTCAATTTTAGTTTGGGTTCAGTTCGTTCAAACTATTTAATTTATTGAGATGAATCATAAGAGCGCAATCCATTAATAATTTGTGTGGTTAGAGTGACGCAAATAAATTGGGCGCTACACCCCTTTAAACACGCGCGGTATTTCTAATGGTTAATTATATTTATTTTGACTTTATGTGCATTGCACACACATATAACTAAAGAGCCAAAAAGGTTAACAAAAATTCTAATTTTCTATTAATTTGTTTTTTATGACTTTATTAAACGCAAACAAACATTGAAAGTAGATAGGGGGGTTTGGGGTTGATATTATTTGCGAAGAATATAATTGTGATATGGAAAAATGAAGATTTGTTTCGTGCGGAGCAATCAAATTTTATTAGATGGGCCTAATTTAGTTTTATGACTAATTATGTGACTATCGCAGAATAATAAAATTTATTATTTAATTTTGATTTCGATTTACTTTGTTTGTAACGAGCAATTTTTACTGATGGCTTACTCATACAATTTTTTTTTTTCAACAACGTCTCCTGCTGCTGTTGGAAAGAGAAGACATCAACACTATGAAAAGACAAAACAAACTGTGATTCTTTTCCAATTTTGACATTTTTTAAGCCGCATCCCTAAACCGGCGATAAATCCTAATCTAGAAAATACCAGACGCTCAAAAATTTTGATAATTTTGCATATTACTGTGTGTCGATGTTTAATCCAAGCAATCAAAGGCATCGAAATCCTTGAATAAAGCGCCCATCATTCAAACAACTCAACGCCAAGAAAATTTCTAAACATCTCAAAAGAATATTCACAAACTTCAAATATAATTTGAAAGTCTCAATAATTTCACAATATGAAGAATCTCAAAAATTTCAAAATTTCGAAGCACCTTGAAAATTCTAGAAAAATATCAAAAATTTCGAGATATCCATAAGTTTGTAAAACCAAAGAAACTCAATGCTAAACGCTAATCACAACCATGTAAAATTTGAATTATCTCGAATAGCTTCAAACAATCTAGAAAATTTTTAAATACTAAATTCACGATTCAGATTTGTGAGTCTGTAAAGTCTTAAACAATGTAATGGGAGTTTATTAGTTTGACAAATTTTATGAAAAGCGAAGAGTGAGGATGAGTGTAGCTAATCGGATTTAATAAATCGCAGTCTGTCAAGGGTATAAGATCCAGCAATCCAAAGATAAAAATCTCAAATACTGTCGAAAAACCTAGGTGATAATTTAGAATAAATTCAAATTCGAATGTGGATTACCTCGGAAAAACTCGAATACTCTCTATGTGAAGTTCGAATGATCTAGAAGCAGGCTCTAAGATTCTTTCGTAAAATGGAACAATCGAATACATTCGACAATCTTAAACGTACTCGAATAGTGGAATGATCTGTCTATTTCGAAACACCCTAAATCATCAGTGTTAAGGATTGCAATGGTACCTTTGCCGGTTTTATTACCAGTTTTAGGATCAAATTTTGTAATCGGTATTATTGATAATGGATTGGAACCGTACTACTTTTCAATGTTTTGTATTTTTTTTTTATTTTTTCATAGCAAATTTAGACAAAATACGGTCCTAAAACCCGGCCCTAACATCACGCATTTCAGCAAATGCATGTTTATCAAAGATCAATTGGGAAATGAGACCGGGATGCTAAATAATAATTTAAGAACCCAATCTGTAAAAATGTCAATTGTCAGTCAGGCCTTTTTGTTGGCCATCCAGTGAACCGGTAATGTATTAAAATGTACATCTTTCATTGATCGTGGTTTCAGAGCTAAATTTACAAGTAAAGGTTTTAGTAAACGGTTCCCAGAAGCGTTGGAACAAAATACAAAGATCACACTGTCCTGGCTACCTTAAAACTACTAGAAGTTCTTTGGGATTTTGCTACGTAAGTCCTACTAGGCATTTTTTTCCTGAAAAGCCCAGTTTAATCTGCATTCCAAACCTAATCAGGGATATATCAACCATCATTAATTTTATTGGATAATTTTTAGGGAAATTCTTTGGCTGCCGGCTCAAATGCAGATCAATTTCAGCCTTAATCGTGATATTATGAAGCGCATGTCCTTGCATAAAATCTATCATCCAACCTATAGTTGCGCCGAAAATTGAATTTTTTTTGACCTTCTAAATAGCACGTAATGTTTGTGGTTTCTTTTCTTTAATTTGCTTATACATCCTTAACGCCGTTTGCTTCATGGTATTGCCGTCGACTGGTATCTTTTTTTGCAATAGCCTCTATGTATATTACAAGAGCCTTTTCCAATTTCTCTTTAACAATGTTTCTTGGGTACGATGGTTTATGAGCACTCAATTTTGTTCCAGAAATCACAGATTTTCTAATAGCTTCCTTATTTTTCCTTACGGTAAATTCTTTTAAACCGAAATATTTCCCTACAGTCGACCTTCTATTTTCAATTTCAATCTTAACTTCTAAAGAAATAACTTTCCGTTTCGTTTGATTTGTGAATCTCAGTTTTAAAAATATGGAATCCGCTCGAAACGCGACATTTCAAAGCGCGATATGACGACATGAGATAAAGCAAAAAACGCGATATGGTACAAAAATCTTCCTTCATTTAATAAAGTTTTTCTTGACCTTTATGATGAAATTGAAGATGTATAAGATCAATAGGTACATTCCGGTTGTGTGTAATTATTTTGTGGAATTTTGTGTTCTAAACGAGAATTTTGCATTCCGGTTCAGTGGAATGAAAAAATAAATCCCGCTTTTAGTGGAGTGAAATACAATTATTAGCCTTAAGTCTTTTAGAGCAAAGTATAGATTTAGTAAAATTTTATTTTCATTCAATAAAACACAAACAATTATTCTAAAACACTATAGGTAAAGGAATTCTAGCCCGCCAACCCTATCCTCATTCTTATTTGTTCAGTTAAATTGGATTTCTGTGCGGCATCCTGAAGCACTTAGTTTTGATGAACGCTATTTTTATTTCGAAGCCTTACGTGTCAATGTAAAACTCGTTTAATATTCTATAAAGCGCAAAATCATCGCTTCAAATGCATGAGGTCATTGGAAAATCATGAAAAAATTTAAATAAAATGACAAATTATTTGAATTTTTGACATGTTTACTAGATTTAGAACTAGTACTAAAAGTAAATCCCGCAAAGAAAACTAGAATACAAATTTTTGGAACGAAATTATTTAGCGAGAAAACGAAATGTGAGAAAAATGAAAATTCCATTCCAATTCAATTCATTTCACAAAACCGGAATCTGCATCGTGTTTTGTACTATATCGCGTTTTGTACCGAACCACCTTTTGAAATAACGCGTTTTATCAAATCGCGTTTTAAAATATCGAGTTTCAAATAAGACCCTAAAGATAGAGACAATCTCGACGGAACGGAGACGGATGTTCTGTTTTGCTTATTTTCTCTTACATTTTTTACAAAAAACAACCGACTTAGCCCATCACTACGAATTACACACAGAACGCAAAAATTAATTTAGCACGTTTTAGTTTAGTAATTTAGTTTTTGACATTAAAATAATCTTAAACTATCTAACATGAACTAAAACTTTTTGATGGCCATAAATCCATAATTTGATGGTTCTTAATCCTCTTTTCTAAACCCCCGTTTTTGACAAATTTATATTTTGTCGTAGTATAAAATCTATTAATCCAGTTGGTGTGGAACAGATATTTGTTCTAAACAAGAATTTCGCATTCCGGTTCAGTAAAATGAGGAAATAAATCCCGCTTTTGTGGAATGAAACATCAACATTTCTCGTCGTGGAATTTGACGGTGAGTGTGAAATGTGTAGATTTAGCTCAAAGAAGGTAAATGATTTATATACAATATTATTGCACAGATTTTAAAGCACATACGGAAAGTTTGGTCATACAAAAAGATAACCTCGAATAAAATTAAATATTTATTAGCAAACATTTGATTTTCATTTAATAAAATGTAACAAACAATTATTCTAAGATACAATGGGTAAAGGAATTTTAGTCCGCCAACCCTTCCCTGATTCTTCTTTTTTCATCGAAATGAAATTATTGTACGCTATTTATTATGCAACACGAAGCTGTGATGAACGCCATCCTGTCAAAGTAAAACTCGTCTATTATACTACAAAGCCCAAAACCATTCCTGCAAATGCATGAAAGCATGAGCATCGTGAAAAAAACTTAAAATATAAAATGACAAATTATTTCCATTTTTGACATGTTTACTAGATTTAGAACTAGTACTAAATATAAATCCCACAAAGAGAACAAATTTGTGGAACGAAATTATTCAGCGAGAAAACGAAGTGTGAGAAAAATAATAATTCTGTTCCAATCCAATTCATTTCACAAAACCGGAATCTGCTTATAGTTAACAACTAATAATTTAGGAAATACTATGTCGTTTAAGGTGATTGGCGTCATTTTAACTTATATAAGTTTAGTTCCCAAGAACGTCTTTCATTTTGTATTTTTTTCTTATCGCAAATAATGTGGTTTCTTATTTAAATGCGTAGATCGAGCAGATTTTGAAATCTGAAATCAGATCGATCTGAAATAAGAGACAGGTTTCAGATTTGGTAGATCAAAAAAACTATCAACTGTCAGAGGAAAAAAAGCGGGCAGATACTTATTTAATAATTGTGCAGATTATTATAAAATGATTATTTAAATCGAAGGAGTAATTGGGGCAATTGATGAATACCACTTTGAAATATTGGCACCAAAGCAATAACATTCATCATGAAAAGGGTATCAATCTGTTGTGTTGCAAGGTATGTATTTGTATTGACCGCAAATATTTTATAGACTGCTACGTACGCGAAGTAGAGTTATCGCATGATGCATCTGTGTGGAGGGTCATCTATTTACATTTACCTTATTGGTGACAGCGCATATCCATTGATGGAATTTTTGTTAATACCTTTTGAAAATACTGGATTTAACCAATACGAAAAGTAAAGTACGCATTGAGAACACATTCGGAATTACAAGAAGTCCCGGTTATGCGTTTAAATTTGATCGAAAATCTAAGAATGGATTTTATAATAATAATTATTATGTGTGCATTAATTTTAATGACGATATTGATGTAGAAAGTGTTGATTTGGAATAAGCAATTTATGAAAAAAGCAGAGTATGTACGCACTTTTACCGCTGAATTTCACTTTGTAGTACGCTGTTTAGTATAGCTAGTGAAAAATTAGTTGTTCTTATTAGAACATAGAGTCTCTGTTTCACCTCAACACATTTTTCACTGCGTTTTTATCTTCATGGTATGACAAACGTAAAGCTTAATTTTGACACTATATTTTCAGTCGCCAAATTTTGAAAATTTTTGGTTGTTTTATCGAATTTTAAAGTTTTCTGAATCAATTCTAATTCATTGAATTTAATAGCTATTTATAACACAAGTGTTAAGTAAACTTTTATTTTATGAGAAGGGAAGTTTAGGATACGACATGAAACGGGAGACCTAATCCTTCGGGTCAAAGGTAATAAACTTAAAAATAATAATCAAGCCTAGCTTTGCGTCGCAGTTTCATCCCACATGATTAGACATACACTGAATCCATGCAAAACAAAAAGTTTTAAGGAAAGTGTCTACTAACTGTAGGAAGTTGAAGGAAGCAAAAAAAACGTAAAGAAAGATGCAAAGCGAGGTTTTGGTGTAATATAAAACTCAGAATTGTAACTTACGCCATTACAGAATATTATTTCTGTATTTCAATTTGAATTATGAATATGGTTTTTGGCGCAAGAGATCGAGCATCCGGTAGTACACGATTTAATTATATATTTTGCTAGCTTATATAAAAAAACTAATATTCTTTGTTACTAACGGTAACTGTTAGGTGTACTAAAAGTACGTGCCTTCCTAACGTCATAACTGGCACAGTCGACTACTATTTTATCGAAAACCCACCAAACGAAAAAAACAGTCGCAAAATACAAAACCCTGTAGAGGACTGTAGCCATCCAGGCCGAGCAAAGGTCAATAAATTGAAATTGTATAACGGCGAGGCGATTTCGCAGCCCATATTTTCAAACCACAGCAATTCGGGAAATCGCTAAACACAACAAGGTCCATCTTTTGATACCACAAATTCGGCGTGATTATTCAAACAGCCGAAAAAGTAAAATCTATTGTTACTGACGGCTACTTTTTACACTTTTTGCTGTAGGCACTTGGCGAAACACACTTAATACACACATTTTTAAATTTTTTATCACAAGTGTTTTTAAAAAAAAAAAATTTAAAAATGTGTGTGTTACTAACAGCATATGAATAACAGTTGCTTGCAGAAAATTAGCTTTTCTTAGTTTGCCTGAAGATTGGGTCTTCACCATTTATACAGAATATAAATCTGTGACAAGAGCAATCCCACGGGTAATCAATACATTCACGACAAAGACAATTTGATCGCTGATAATGCGAGTGAATTTTTTCCTAACTTTTCCTAAAAAATTACAACAACAATGTTATTGCATTAGTAGTGTTGAAAAAGAAGCCATTTAGGCGAAACTCGATTTAAAATGTTTAAAACAACGAAAGCCACAAAAAACAACTTGATTCTTCATAAAACATAAAAATTGTGTAGTAAACATATTACAGAGCAGCGTCCCAAATAATTAATAACTACTTTCTAAGCGTTTAGCATCAACTTCAGTGGTATAGCTAGAATTATTAGATCAATAGACACATTTGTGCAAAATTTCAGAAATATCTAGTAAGTCCACAGGGTGTCCATGGCGATTGAAAAATTATAAAACAATTTAATTGGGCCATAGAAGCAATCCTAAGCAATACTAACTACTTTCTAAGCGTTTAGCATCAACTTCAGTGTTATGGCTAGAATTCTTAGATCAATAGGAACATTTTTTAAAAGATTTCAGAAATATCTACTGGGTCTCACAGGGTGTGCATGGCGATTGAAAAATTATTAAAATTTTAATTGGGCCATAGAAGCATTCCTAAGCAATACTAACTACTTTCTAAGCGTTTAGCATCAACTTCAGTGGTATGGCTAAAATTATTAGACCAACAGGAATATTTGTGCAAAATTTTACAAATATCTAATGGGTTTATCAGGGACTTAGGTATGCATGGCCCAATTAAAAATTTTAATAATTTTTCAACCGCCATGGACGCCCTGTGAGACCCCTTAGATATTTCTGAAATCTTGCACAAATGATCCTATTGATCTAAGAATTCTGAAGTTGATGCTAAACGGTTAGAAAATAGTTATTAATTATTTGGAACGCTGCTCTGCAATATGTTTACATTATTTTATTTATGTAAGCCAATATTTTCTACTTTTATGTAATTTGAATTACTGCACAATTTTTATGTTTTATGAAGAATCAAGTTTTTTTTTTGTAGCTTTCGTTTTTTTAAATATTTTAAATCGAGTTTCGCCTAAATGGCTTCTTTTTAACCACTACTAATGCAATAACATTGCTGTTGTAATTTTTTAGGAAAAGTTAGGAAAAAATTGACTCGCATTGCTGCATCTCGCCTAGAGATTTCAAAATTAGCTTAAATTTAATTATGAATAATTCGATAATTTTTGTCAAATTTATTGTTTTGATTTTCACTGACAGGCTTCTGAGCAAATCTACAATTTATTTAATATTGTTTGCTTATGTCGTATTCTATTGACTCGTAAAAACGGAACCTAGATCAAAAATTGCTGAACTCTTCATGTAGAATTTGATCTCAGTTCATTTTTTTATCGAGATCCGTTTTTTTGCGTCAATAGAATTCAACATTAATATTCAATATTTTCAGCGTGCTCAAATTTATGATTAATCAGATACTTAAATACAGTACCTACAAAATTACCTTTGCTCATACGTATGTACATATGTGTGCGCTCTTAGCAACAGGAGTTCTTTTTCTTGAACTCCTGAATAACAGATTCGAACTCCTAGACCACCAAAAACACATCATTTTAAAATCTATGCCAACAAACCATAATGTGTAAAATAATTTTTTTATATATTTGTATAGGAGTAGGAGCTCACACTAATCGAGAGGCCGGATTTTCAAATCAAACTTATTAAATTTGTGTACGGGAGTTCCATGACCCTGGACTCCAACCACTTTAAAATTTTAGTTGGAAGTATTGCTAATAGAGTGACTTTGGTCTAATAGGGTGATGTCATTTTTCACATAAGTTTTAAAAATGTATGGGCCCACCAAAATTCCCTTATCCGATCGTAACCAAAATACTCGGTGCACATCTTCAAATAATATAATACCCAAGGTCAAAATTTCATAATTCTAGAGGTGTTGGTTTTTGAGTTAGAGAATGCTCAGACATCCACCTACATACAGTCAATTTCCATAAATGGTCCATTTCCGTAAAAATCTTGAGTTTTAAGATTTTCATCACTCCTACAATTTCTTTATGACATAGAAAACGATGTGCTATAATCGTTTTCGTAACACGAATAATAAAATTTTCTTATTTATTTTGCAAAGCACGAGAAGGCTTTATGTGCCATTCTTCTTTTTTTGGAAGCCTATATAGAGGCTAGTGCAGTAAAATCGAAATTGACATCTTTTCTTTTGCTCCCCTAAAAAATTTTAGTTTTTGACTTGTGTCACTATTCTAAGGCATGTACGGCATCAGAAAGTGGGTCTATCCAGATGTCCGCCCATATTTAGTGAGGAAGAAGAATCGCAGTTTTCGGATTTCATAAAATAATGGGAGAGAATGGCTTTCCACTGAATAAGTTTGACCGGCGCACTATCGTTAAAGAGTATTTCGATAAAGTTGGCCGGAAAGTTTCGATATTTAAAAATAATTTTCCAGGCAGCTTGTAACATAAGTAACTTTGGTGAAACGAACGTCACAAGTGATTCAGGAAAAAGTGATCATAAAATAGGGCACTAAATATCCTGAACTCATTCACTCGCCTGTAACATTCTGCTGAAGGAGAAATTTATATTGAATAAAAAACAATGAGCTGTATAACATCAGAAACCGACCGCGAAATAAATCGCGGAACCTCAGAATCGGAATTTTCGAGTTTAATTCCAATTAATTTCCGAGTTTATTTAAATTTTTTACGATATTAATCCTTGCGACCTTAATGCATTGCTCCAGCGAAGCTAGTGAATAGATCTCATTGATAGACTCTATTGACTCTGAGGGAAGACCTAATTGAATTAAACCTTAAACGCTCAAGGAGATCAAAATGAAAAAAAAAAAAAAAATTGCAACCCTTTTGTTAGAGAGACTATTTGTAGTTTTCTGTTTCAATCCATATCAGTGTACCGTTCAATGAAGAGCTCAGATAGAATCGCCACCGATTTTTCTATCATTCACAATCTAATGACGTACAGTGCTTCTACGATACAGTGTGTTGGAGCTCGAAGATGTCAATTGGAAATTCGAGCGATCAAAGGTAGTATTTAATCTACTCGGTCAGTTCTTTACATTCCTCGACAATAATCGAAATTGAAGAATCGAGTAAATCTGATTCAAATCAAATAACAATATTACACTTACGAATCCGATTCGTATTCAGTAAAGTTTTTTTTTTACTAAATAATCGATTTTGACTAATTTTATAACAAAGCAATATGAACTGAAAATAGTTCTCTATAGGCTAATATAAAACTGATTGACATTTCTTATTGCCATTTGGGAGGCTAACTCCCCATTATCGATTCGTTGAATAAAATTCGTGTATAGAAAATAAATAAGTTCGTTTTGTTTTGTTATAGCACATTCTTTTGGTAGCTAGAAGGAGGATAAAAATTGGATGGAAAACTAAATTAAACGGGTCATAAAGTTACATTGCAATCGAGAATATATAAGCTAAGCTCCAGGTAAAAATGTGTCAGTTCTAATTTTTTTTTACCTTACTCCACCATAATTGTATACGTATTAAATTTTGTGTGACATTTGTTTTTTCAGTTTATTTATTTAAACAAAAATTTTTGACGAAATTCCAAACAAAAAACACACACCTTCTCAAATACTTCCGACAAAATTTCTACGAAAACTCTTATCAACAACTTTGACACATTTATATACAATATAACACTTGGTTAAATTATTCAGACACCATAATAATATACATTTTCGATTGAAATTGTATTAAACACGTTGCATAATTAAAATTCAACCTGTAAGGCTGTTTATAAGTACTTACGTGAATTTTATGTAAAATATGTATAATAAGCATTCAATTACCTGGAAATAAAAAAAAAGTAAAAAAAATCGTTAGTATAAAATTAACAAATAATCGAAAATGCAGACAATTGTCTGACTGGCTATGTAAACATATATAGGAGTTCATGTGTCATTATTATTCATGAATATTATAATCACAATCAAACTGCATATCTACAAACAACCTAACCACAAACTATGTATATACATAAATAAACATAATAAATTAACTCAACGTTATCACATAGTATATGAACTTTTGATGAACTAAAATCATGAATTATGGTTATGTTTTTTTATGTGCTGTGCTGCATTTATGTTTCGTAATTTATATAAACATAAAAAAAAAAATAATTGTTTGTTCCAATTCCACCAAACTGTTGACCCTATATGCAAACGACATTCCACAGTAAACAAACCAACAAAAAAAAAAATCTGTTTGAAGTGGTTTTCATATTTCGAGAGCCGTATGGCTAAAAAAAAAATCATGTCCTTTTTACATTATTTCCTTGTAACATAATACATACACGACAATGGACAACATGTTTTTTAATTAAAAAATTGTTTTGATTTTTTTTTTTTTTTTTTGTTATGAGTTTTCCCGAATTGCTTCCCCAAAATATTAAAATACTAAAGGATCGTACATTGTATGTATTTGCGTCGATACATCAAAGAGTATGTATTTGTCTGCGGCTTTGCTGTTGGTCATCAATCAATCGATTTTCTGTCTGCGAGAGTCTTCCATCCTTTCTCGAAACTGATATCCAGATGGAACCTTTATTTATCCACAGACACACGATACGAACACAATCACAAACAATTTGATAAATCAATCAAAAAATTGTGAATACAATCAAAGACAACACAGGGATAAGGAGGGGAGGGTTTGCAATTTGGATCTTTGTGTGACATCGATAAACAAATTTCATAATTTTATTTAGCTTTTGAAGGTTAAAAAAGTTCACAAGCTCTCTCTAAACGAACCGAACCAAAACAAAAAATCCATTTTTCAAGTCGATTGGCGCCACGAATTGGTATAAAAAAACAAAACTTTATTTTATTTCTCCTAATCGATTTTCTTATTATTACTGTTATTATTATTATTATTATTAGTATTACGAATAGTTTCTAGTTTTTGTTGATAAAACTAAAATTGTACAAAGCGCACAAAATGGAAAGTAATAAATTTTCTAAATACAATACACTAAATTGTAATTAACGTTAATGGAACTTAATATATGAGGATTTTGATATCGTGAATATTGAGTTCGGTAACATGATTAGGATTTTTTTTATTTATTGTGTTTCGAGTATGTAGATTATCATTAACAAATCACTTTACTAATAGATGTGACTGTTCGAAACTACTTAGAGAATTATTTTATATAAGCAACTCATCACAACCACAAATACATAGGTAAAATGTAAAAAAGTGTTAAAAGTGTAACTTTTTAAAAATAACTACACTTTTCAACACTTTTGGAATAATTCTCAACACTTTCTATGCTTAATACATTTTATGTCAATACTAACCATTTTTAGATGATAGCCGACCAATTAAGTATTGTAATTTTCAATACTAAAACTCCAAATCTAACTTTATACAGCTTGAAAACATTATTCGATTTTTTTTAAACAGGTGTTTTCGATTTTCCTTACTAACTGTTAAGTACAATTTGAATTAGATTGAAGAGAGCTTCTCCGGAACATAACCAACATTTTCGTGTTGAAAGTGTTTCTCTTCAAGAAAAATCTACACTTTTCTACACTTTTACAATATTTTTCAACACTTTTTAAATATTTCTCTTTATACGCTATTTTCGCATAATACCCAACCATTTAAATATTACTTAATGATGTCTAAAATCTAAAACCCATCTATTTTCACCACATAACATTTATTGATCGGCTGGACTCACAAATTATGCTACAAATATGTTGCGCATTTATAAAATATAAACATTTTTTGTCTCCAGCAGCGATAATATTATCACATCAAAAACTACTATCAACGTTACAAATTTTAACGATTATAGTTTTATGTTTTTGAGTTTTTATTACTTCATTTTTTTTTTTAATGTCATTTATGTTTTAAATGAATAATAGAAACCCCATAATCTCGTGTCATCCGAGTATATAGTTAGTAGACTATAGTATAATAGTGTACAGCAGAACCAAAACAAAAAGTATAAAAATATGAATAAAAGATAAAATATGTCTTTTGGGTTTGTAAAAGACAATATATTTTGGAAAAAGGTATGTATATATTGGCTCGTTATAAACAGAAAACAAACAAATTATTGTGATCACTGTGTGTACAGGTTATTGACAGAGCTGGCGAGTTATACCATTTGTGTGACACATTTTTTTTTTTATTTTATCCATAATTCAATGGTAATTCCTCTGTTATATTTCGCTTTTTTAAGATGATACCGTAGTCAACTATTCTCAATATGTACATAAATATAAAAATTTAAAATCAACTTACTACTATACCATAAACTTGTTATTTTTATATTCATAGTGTCCCAGTTAAATAAAAAAAAAAACGAAAATCTAAAAATTTGAGGTCATTCCAATATGAAACGATGGTGGTGTATATAGCAAAAACTACTTCAATTCCGTATTGAAAAGCAAAAAAAAAACTCTTTTATGCTGTTTTTGTTTAAGATTTAAATGACTCACCTACACACCTAAATTGTTCATTGTCGGTTTTGTATATAGTGTACAGTTCACCTCTAGCATAACTTTTTAAGTTAACTATCACGAAATTATCGTGATTTAGAAAGTTTTATTTTTTTAATGTAAACAAATTGCTTTTATTTTTCTTAAGATGGAAGAACCGACTTACGATTACGACACCATCGAATCGATTTTCAATTAGTCAATCTTTAAATAATTTTTTTTTTTTTTGGTTTATAATTTTGTCGGCGACAAGTAAAGTGTTTTTTTTGTTGTTTGTATTGTTTATTATCTTAAGTCCCCCTTACACATATTGTATTGTAACATCTGGTTTGCTAATTCTAGTGCTAGTAGCGTGAATAAAAAACCTACACTACTTATAAACCGATTAACGAAACAAGTTTCGCACTATAGCAAAATATTTTTTTATTTTTTAATGAACTTTCCATAATTACGCGAAACACGGAGTGGTTCAATGTATTTTTCTGTGACTTACAATTTCTCACACTCTGAGTTACATACATATGTACAGTGAAAGGAAAACTTTAAAATAATCATGTTGCAACAACAACAACAAACAATTCTAATAAATCGAATTAAAATAGATTAATGTAAATTTCGAAATTTTATAAGATGAATCGTGATTTTTATGTAGCTTGAGAATTATTACACTGTAATAGTTGAATAATAGATAAAGGGTGCGCGCGGAAGAATAAAATATATTCTTGCGTCATTGTTTTATGTGTAACTAATTCATATTTACATGACACACCGGATTTTATTAAACAAATCAATTAGCAACGAGGACAACGATGAAGTTATATCGATTTTAATCGACCACATATTAATGAAAACCTATTTAAATTTTATAATCAGCCAATAATAACACACAAAATGTGGTTTTCATTCACAATTCACAATTTTTCCGTATTTTTTCGCCAAATCATTAAAATTAAATTTAGAATGAGAACACACGGTTGTTGTTGGATTAAACTTCCGCACCTAATTACTTAAATATAAAAAATATTTAATTTTCCAACTTTATATTTTGTACACACAATTTATTTTTATATCAAATAATTTTTTGTGCTAAATATTTATGCAAATGAATTTGCTATAATTGATAAAGGTTTAATGAACTGTGAGTTAAGTAAATGTTAAGCTTTTTGTCGGTCAAAATCAAGTAAAACTTCAATAAAACGTACAAATAGCAAAAAGTGTAGAAAGTGTTGAACTATAAAATTTTCGACACTTTTCTACACTTTTCCGTTAACTATGTCCTATTTTTTATCTTTAATACCATACATCATTAAAACTAGTCTCATTTTTACATATTTTATGGTTTGGATAATTTTCTAGATCTACTCTCATTGCTGCGTTAATAGCGCGCAAAAGTGTGATGCAAAAGCAGGAGATAAACAGAGTCTAGCAAGGTGCCTAAAGTTTAAAAATATGACGATTTTTAAAAGAAGAGAGTTATCCAGGTCTACAAAGGTGTGTTATAATTTTTTGCACAACGATCACAACGTGCAAGGATGTTCAATTGCGGAATACTGCAAAATATGTAATAAATGATACCATACTTTATTGCACTGGGGTGAATACAATAAAGAAGGCAACAGTCATGTCAATAATGCTGAATCATCAACATCAGTCAGTGAGAAAACAACACTAATAGCTAACCAAGCCAACATCAATGAAGAAAATTCAGTTTCTCAAAAGCACAGCAATATTAACAGAACCTCAATATTCGGTGTCAAACGCCAATATTCAGGTCAATCGTAGCGTCCTCTTTCCCACTGCACAGGTTCATGTAACGAATGGGAATGGACAAACTGTCACAGTGCGTGGATGGTTTGTTACTACTCAAAACCAAAGCAGTCTAAGATCCTACTCGATTTAGTTTACTGAGGAAGAATCTATATCGAACGCCTTGAAAAAATTTTGGGAATTGGAGGAGCCACTTTCTCAATGTCGAATGCCGAAATTAAAGTGAATTATTTTATGAAAATTCTGTAAAATGTGATGTTAATGGGCGATATATCGTGCGCCTACCCCTAAGGAACCCTTGAGCAATATAATTATAATGGTACGTATTTCAGGACCAGTTATCTTCATCGAGACTTGCCACTTGTACCTGTTCTGGAGAGAGACCAGATACTCTCGATGCCATCGAGTCCAAAAATGTTCAATCATCATCCTGACCATGCGCCATCGATCTCTATAACTTATTTTTGAAAGCTCGATTGATGGTTCTGGTAACGAAGTTATCGGATGTCCAATCAAAAAGTGCGACGGTGTTAGTACGTTGACATCATCATCACCCCTGCAAAGTGGTCGTGAATTCAGGATTCCTTCGATTTCTATTACCACTGTGCTAAATTCTTCGACTGTTAAAATGTTTTGTTCAACTACTCTTTTGAAATGCGTTTTGAATCCTTTAACTGCCGCTTCCCAAATACCCCCAAAATGGGGCGCGCTAGGAGGGTTAAAATGCCAGGATACTTTCTTCCTTAAAAGATAGGTTGAAATTAAATTAGAATTTGTTTTGAGCATATTATACCAGTCCTTTAGCTGCCTATCCGCTCCAATAAAATTAGATCCGCAATCAGAATATAAGTCGGTGCAACAACCTCGTCTGGCCGTCATTCTTTTCCATGCAGCTATAAAGGCGTTTGCGGTCATATCACTAGCTACTTCAATATGTACCACCTTTGTAGCGAGGCACACGAAAATACACATATAAATTTTACTTGGTCTTTGTCCTCGGCGTCTTACATGGTATACACTGAAAGGCCCAGCATAATCCACACCAATTTTTGTAAATGGCCTCTCAAATTGAACTCCATAATTCAGCCGATCCGCCATAATTTGTTGTTGTGTACGCATCGTTGATATATGTATCGTGCAATATTTCGTCCCGCCAAGATTTCAATAACGGCCAGAAAGGCCCTCTGTTCATATATACAGGTGAGTTAAAGATATTTAATTGAGACAAATTTCTATTTAACATTAATTGATAACTTTTGTATTCTTGTATGTATACTGGAACGTCATTGCGCCGACATCGGATGAATCATGCGGCTGTGGGCTGTTGATTTGACTTAAACACCACTGTTTTGTTTATTTTAATAAATATTGTGATGTGGAAATGTGTTGTTTTTGTTATTTTACGATGAAATTTCATTTACAGTGTCTGACGGTAAGTATTGCTTCCTGTGTGTCTTCAACAACCCTGAGAATCTAATTGGAGGTTCATATACAGCAGTATTGAAACGGTTAAATGCAATGGAATGAAGATTCCAGAAAAATCCCAACTTCAAGGCGGAATACCACAAGTCCATGGAGGAATTCTTACAATTGGGACATATGACCACAATTAATGATCAAGAAAAACAAGTCAAAAGTAATTGCTTTTACCTACCAAATCATGGAGTAATTAAAAAGAACAGCTAAATAACTAAGCTTAGGGTCGTTTTTGACTTCTCTTGTAAATCCTCCAGTGGCATATCAATAAATGACATTTTAGAAGTCGGCCCTTCAAACCGATCTGAATGATCTAATGAATGATGTAGGTTTTTCTGGTGATATTGAAAAGATATACCACCAGTTTTAGTCAACGCAGAGAATATTGCGGTGAACCAATCCGAATGAGCCACCCGCTCACTATGAGCTCTGCACAGTAACATATAGTATGATCCCAGCCGCGTTACTAGCAGTTAAAACTCTACTAAATCTAGCTAGTGATTATAAGAATGAATTCCTGATTGCATCTAAATCAATACGTGATTCATTTTATGTTGCTTTATGGTGGAGAAACAATAGAAGATGCCCGACAATTATTGAACGACATCATCAATCTACTCAAAGCTGGTGAATTTCATCTACGAAAATTAAAATCCAATTGTGTGGAACTACTCAGCCACATATCAGAAGACAACTGCGAATTATCGGCAACCACGCAAAAGCCGGATGCTGTCATTCCAATTCTCGGTCTATACAATTAAGTTTGACGGTCAAATTGTTAAAGTTCATGGTTTCTGCGATGCTTCAGAGAAGGCTTACGGTGCAGTGGTATACTTGCACATATTAGATAATGTCGATAAGGTACACATAAATATGAAATCGCTAAACCTAAGATTGAACAAAGTCAGCGATATTAATGCTTGGTGTAGATAGTATTGGCATGGTTAAAAGGTAATCCAAGGGAATGGAAGGCGTTCGTTGGTAACCGCATATCTCAAATAATTGATCGTGTACCGTTACAATATTGGAATCATGTTAGAGCTGCGACAATCCCGATTTAATTTCCCGGAGCTCAAGTGCTCATTATTTGGTGAATAACACATTATGGTGGAAGGGTCCTTCTTCCTGGTTAATGCTGCAGAGAAATTACCTCGACCCAAATGACATTTTACAAACAGCAGAAGAGGCTCGTTTTCAATCACAGGTTTTATCTTTTAACTTGGCAACATCGAATAAAAATGATACTTTGATTTCCATATTCAAATACTTTTCATCATTCGAGATGGAGCTATAAGAAACGAAACAACCATTCGTTTGAATTATATTTGAGAGCCGAACCGAAAGCATATGTTTGCGTTATGTACAATTCACACTATTTGATTTACATTTAATAAATGAGAATAGCAAACTGCTTATGCTTTCACCATTCCTTGACAAAGACGGATACCTACGTGTAGGCGGCAGATTAAACAATTCAAGCATATCAGAAAATGCGAAGCATCTAATCATTTTTCCCAATCATCATCAGATTGGATGTTGAATTGCTAGGGATTTTCACGAAGATTACTGACAAGTCTGATTATCATTAACATCGTTCGTTAAATATATCACAAGTACATGGTTTGTGCCAATGAGTAATCTTCTTGCCGCCCGTGTAACATCTTCGCGTGTATTCTTCCGAGTTGGTATCGATTATGCTGGCACAATACAGCTTAAATTGCGAAATGGTAGAGGGCGGCACCGCCAACAATTGACTAAGGGTTACATAGCACTTTTTATATGACTTGCAACTAAAGCTGTACATATCAAAGTGGTTAGCGAACTTTCGACGAATGCATACATCCAGGCAATAAAAAGGTTTTGTTCCAGGAGAGGGTTACCTACGGAGATTTGCTCAGATAATGAGAGTAATTTCATAGGCGCCAAAAATTATTTTACTGACATTTTCTCTTTCTTTGGAGCTAATCGTGATAAAATTGCCAACGCCCTATTCCTGTTGCAGCACAGAATAAAATTCAATTTTATTCCACCACGCGCCCCAATTTCGGAGGAATTTGGGAGGCCAACACTAAAGCCATTAAATTTCATTTGAAGAGAGCAGTAAATGCACCATTTACCTTTGAAGTCATATACACCATCATAACTCAAATTAAAGCACTATTAAACAGCAGGTCACTATGCCCACTGTATGAAGATCCAACGCCAATTGACGTCTTGACACCGGGTCATTTCTTAATCGGCCAACCATTAGTCCAGTTACCACATTCAAGCTTGTTGGAGATAAGGGAATCCCGGCTTTCACAATACCAAAATTTACGACAACGGGTACAAGTGTTTTGGCACCGTTGCTCTAATGATTATCTCAACCACTTGTTACAAAGGTCCAAATGGAAAAACAAGGAGACTATCATAAAAATCAACGAGTTAGTTCTGATCAAAGATGAAAATTTGCCGCCGTCTAAGTGGTTGCTGAGTATGAGCGTATGAGTTTCACACTTATCTATTTATTGATAATTTATGAAAAGCACTTTAGAAATTTTACGAAACACAAAAGCCGAAATCAATTTTATCGTCCACAATTTAAGATCTCATTATGCGACGGGGAGCAAAAAAAAAAAAATCACTTACAAATCGTTCCTAAAATCACATCCCCAAAAAGCATAAAAAAAATTTAAATCAATTTTCATGTTTTTCACGGATTTAATACATTTGTACGGATGAATGAATGTTCGGTATACAATTTGATTTTTTTTTTTTTTTCAATCCGTCTTCTACCACCTTCACCAATCAATTTGAATATAACTACATATGTAGAGCTAATACATATGTACATACATACAAAACATAAAAAAAAAATTGACATGAGTTTTCAATTTTCATTTACAAACTATTATATTATGTAGCGTACAATCATACGATTGTCATTTTTGATTTGGATTCTCTTTCCCCTCCGATATATCTATATGATGGATGCACGATGATGAATAAAAAATAAGATGTAGGCATATGATAGACGGTACATGTAAAATATAAAAAGCAATAAAAAATTGTTATCCCTTAAGACATTAGAACCGGTAATAATCATAAGTTAAAAAATAAATAAAACGTACAAGACCTTTTGGGGTTACAACACCAAATCAAAAAAAAATCTAGCTGTAACAACAATCATAGTAATACAAATTTCATAAAATACTTATTATTTCGTCTTAAGGTGAAGATGAAAGAAGAAAATATTTTGTAATTTACATTTTATTATTTTAAAATATGAACAGGGTTTGGTATTGTTGCACACCCACTTTTACGATTTATCTATATCGTTTCTTGTATCAATTTGCCTGTAAATATTTAATTATACATATTTAACTCATATTTTATGATTTGTCATGTCTAAAAAGGGTTAATTGAAACATTAACTAAATAATTTAGGTAACATCTGAGTTCACAAGTGTAAAAAAGTTAGGAAATAATAAAAAGTGTAGAAAGTGTTGATCATTAAAAAAATCTACACTTTTTGACACTTTGCAGCGAAATCGATTTGTTTTGTTTTTTTTTTCGAATTGCTACATAATAATATTGACCGTCCCCTACTCCAAGAGTACACATAATGTAATACTAATAACAAAATATTAATTAAAAACCTCGAACCTTTTCTATACAAAAATATTCAAACAATAGTATCATGTATACAAAACACTTATCAATCCACTTACAATATAAATGTATTTTTTAATTTTGGATTCTCACAGCGATTACCATCATCATTGTCAATCATACGCTGCCTATGCTAAAAACATACAATAACGGTTACTGCTATATGCGCTATTGTTTAGTTTTGTATATGGAGGATACATTGTTGGTGTGTGTTATTAATCCAAAAAAAAAATATTATATATATAAATGGCATTATAAGTCCAATAAAAACGTGATAAAATCACACATGCGACGCAATATGTAATCAACCGCCATATTTACCTATATGCCTAACCTTGAGCAGTATATGTAATGTAATATTATTGATTTTTATTTGGTTTTTCTCATTTTCATCACGTGATTTAGATAATACTTAAAATATTTACATAAGAATCAAGTTTTAGTAAGTAAATAGGACGGATTATTTTCTTAAGATGATGCATGCGTGTTTTGCATTTTCGTAAATTTACATAATTTCGAAAATTTATGAAAGTATATAATGTGTATTATAAAGATGATATGTAATCGTATAAAATTAAATAATCAGCAGCAGCATAATAATATGATCTTGAACATAAATCTTAACTTAGTATGCCACAAACAAATATGTACCTTTCACTTTTTTTTTCTAAAAGTTGATTTATAGGGCAACACTATATAAAGACATTTATATAATTAAATTAATTAGAAAGTGTTTTTGTGTGTACAGTGCACGCATCCAACTGGAAACTTTTGTTTTTATTTTGCTCAAAATTGAATACAAAAAACGTCTCGAATTGATTAAAAATTCTCGAACCTAAAATTTCAAAGTCAGTCACAATTTTTTGATTTATTATTTAGTGTGAATATAGAGATACTACAACAAATTAAATTCGTGCGGGTAACCACCTCAAATACCGCAACGACAAGAGTCAATACAGCTAAACATAAAATTTGTTAAATCAATAACCAAAATTATTTTATTCACAAAAAAAAAACGATCGTGTGTCGTCTGGTAAATAACCACACTCCATACAAATTGATGTACATATACAGGGATGGTAAAAAAAAATTCAAAACTAACGACAAAAATAGTGTTTGAAACTATTTTTTTTTTTTTTTTTTTGGTTGAATTCGCTCGTCTATTGTTGAAACACCTCATAGTATCATACCCACCTCAACATTTTCACAAAAAATAAAAACTTTAATTAGAAATTTAGTTTTTTTTGTTCTTTTGTCTATTTCTAATTTTAAACGCTTCCATTCATGTGAACTTCCCGCACCAATTGAATGCTTTGTACGTTATATAGCACCCACCATATATATAAAAGTAGGTACATATCTATCTACTTGTGTTTTCTCGAATTTGAAACAAATTTGTCGACGAGTAGTATTCCCGGATTAAATTAACACATTTATGTTTGCGAAATTTATGTACTGCGGCGGGCAAGGAGTAACTTCTTTTTTTTTTCTTGAAAGTTTGCCAAAAAAAAAAAACTAAATTCTCGATGGAATCGACCGCGATAACAAGAGATAAGGTAGGTATACAACAAATATTATTAGACATGATACATACATAATGGGAAAAATATGTTGTGTCTGAAGGACGCGCGCAAAAAACGCGATTAAATTTATTTTTCATATTGATTTTACATGAGTAGTGCTGGGTATGGCCGCCGCCCCCTGTTTATTTATGACAATGATGACGGCACTAAAACTAATTAAAATCGACATTATTAATGTCCTACTAAAATACAATATACGAGAGTATTAATCGGTAAAACATGTTTTTTATTACTGAAATTCCTTTTTCAATGTTTGTTGTTGCTCAGAAAGCTTTATAGCATTTGAAATGGGTAATGTATTTATTTTGGTCGTTTATCTAAATTTTTTTTAATTTTATTTATGTTTAGTGGGAAATAATACTAATTAGATATATGTCGGTTTATTATAATTATGTCGACAAAAGTTTAATACGTAATTTCGAAAATATTGATTTTGAAATTTTTACGTGACTAATCCTACATTTTTAAATTGAGTATTAAAACAATTTTGTCTTTATCTGATGGGGTCAACGCCTCTTAAGTTATAATTCTGATCTTGTAGTTGCTTTAAGGGAGTTAGTGGGTTTAACCTGAAACATTATGTCGAGACCATTAATTACGCTGATTAAATAGTTTTTTTCTGGTTTGATGACGGCGCTTTATCAACAAGTTTAAGGACAAAAGATCGAAAATCGAAAATACCGAATGCAATTTATTTTAAACCAAACTGACGATAGCAAAACTCTTTTCTCCTTATTTCTTGCGGTATTTTTGCTTATTATTAAGCATTTCTCTTAAAATTTGTATAATTTACAACAAATGTACGTAAATGATACATTTCTGGTGACACAATGTATACCACGAAGTAAGCTATACATGAATTGAATACGTAACAATTAGTTACTAAATTCATAACCCTGCGAGTTAGATGCTTATCCTGTGAACTGATTTTGGTTACATTATATTGCTAATGCTGGTTAACCTTTTATGCTAGTTGAAAATAATTCAACTCATTTGGCTAACTTATTGGTGTACTACACACATTTTTAAAATTTTTTAAAAACACTTGTTAAATATTTCGCAAAATTACAAAAGGTTTAAAAAATCACTCGATCGATTTCGGCTTATTAGGCCATCATCAGGAGTATCTACTAAACTGTAAAAATAAAAATGTAGTTAGATATATATCAGGGGTACAAATTGAAAATGCGGGATTGATAACAGATGGCGTTACTAACGCTATACGCATCAGGCAGTACTGTGACTATGTTCATGTCAAAGCTACGTCTTATAGCTTTAATTTTCAGTATGTGTCAATTTGTCGCAGTGTCAAATTCATAGTTTTTTTGAGCTCTCAATATGTCGAGTTTCGTGCCAACAAAACAGCATTTGCGGGAAGTTTTAATTTACTTCTTTAATTTGAAGAAAAGTGCTGCTGAAGCACATCGATTGGTCTCCGAGACTTATCCGAGTCATGTTCCATCGGTTTCAACGTGCGAGAGATGGTTTGTGCGGTTTAGAAGTGGTGATTTTGACGTTGAGGACAAAGAGCGGCCGGGCCAAGTGAAAAAGTTTGAGAATGCTGAATTGGAGGCAATACTCAATGAAGACTCGTGTCAAACTCAACAAGAGCTCGCAGATTCATTGGGAGTGACACAACAAGCCATTTCCCATCGTATAAAAGCCCTCGGAATGATCCAAAAGCAAGGACATTGGGTGCCGTATGAGCTGAAGCCGAGAGACGTCGAGCGCCGTTTTTTTGCATGCGAACTGCTGCTCGAACGGCAAAAACGGAAGGGTTTTTTGCATCGCATTGTCACTGGTGATGAAAAGTGGATCCGTTACGATAACCCGAAGCGCAAAAAATCATATGGTTACCCCGGCCATGCATCATCATCGACGGCCAAACCAAATATTCACGGCGCCAAGCTCATGCTCTGTATTTGGTGGGACCAGCTGGGTGTGGTGTATTATGAGCTATTGAAATCGAACGAAACCATCACAGGAGCACTATACCGAACTCAATTGATGCGTTTGAGCCGCGCACTCAAAGAAAAACGGCCACAATACGAGCAAAGACACGACAAAGTAATTTTGCAACATGACAACGCTCGGCCACATGTTGCAGCGCCGGTCAAAACATACCTACAAACGCTGAAATGGGAAGTCTTACCCCACCCGCCGTATAGCCCAGACATTGCTCCTTCCGATTACCACCTTTTCCGATCGATGACACATGGCCTAGCTGACCAGCGCTTCCATTCTTACGAAGAAGCCCAAAAATGGGTCGATGACTGGATAGCAGCCAAGCCGGCCGAATTTTTTCGCGACGGTATCCGTAAATTGCCAGAAAGATGGGAAAAAGTTGTGGCTAGCGATGGACAATACTTTGAATAATTCATTTGTTACCATTTTTTCAGAATAAACGTTCAAAAATAGAAAAAAATCCCGCATTTTCAATTTGTACTCCTGATATATATAGTTGGAAAAAGCAAAAAGTGAAACCAAAATATACCAATAAAAAAATGTGGGAGTGGTAAAAAATAAAAATTAAAAATTAAAAAAGGGGTGAGTTAAACACAGGTAAAATTGGTGAGAGCAATAAACATTAAAAAATAAAAATTAAAAGAGGGTGAGTTAAACACAGGTATATGATTATTGATTAGTCAACGGTCGAATAACAAAATTCCAGATGTTGATTTTTTTATATTTTTTTTATTTTTTATAACCCGACGAATTAGTAATTTTATGGTATGGAATGAGTATGTGAATAAAACAATGCGGGGTCGGTAATTGGTGAGAAACGGATTTCTCTCTGTTCGTTGAGGATATTTTGGTTAAGAAATATAGCTTTTCGGATTTCGTAAGATTCTAAGTTGTCTAAACGTCTGCTTTTTGGTTGTACATGCAATATTTCTAAATTGTTTAAACTGGATGTGTGATTTTCTAACGTTAAATGATTATAAAGGGATGATTCATGGCTACCAGATAAATGTTCTTTAACTCTAACTTCAAAATTACGCCCAGTCTGTCCGATATAAGAGGAACTACAATCATTGCAATTGATCTTATAAACGCCAGACTTGGAAAGGCGATCAATTCTTGGTTTGTTGTTAAAAATCATTTTCTTAATTGTATTATTGTTATAAAAAGCAAAGCTAATATCTGTATATTGTGTCACGATGTTACTAATCCGTTGACTAGTTTTTCCTATATACTCTAAGCGGCGCCAATTTTTCGGCATTGGACTATCAGGTGGATAAATGTTAGCTAAAGCTCTATGCTTCAGTTTTCTGTTTAATAGCTTTAATATAGTCTTAGCTGCATAACCGTTATTCGCTGCTATTTCTAAAATTATATTAAGCTCTTTGTTATAATTGGATATGGTCAAAGGAATGTTTATTAATCTATCTAAGAATGAGTGGAAAGCTGACATTTTAATATTATGGGGATGGTTTGACGAGTTAGGTATAATGGCGTCTGTATACGTGGGTTTTCTATAAATTTTGAACTCTAATGAAGAATTAATTCTGGTTATTGTTATATCTAGAAAGTTAATAGATTTGTTTTCTTCTTTTTCTACCGTAAAATTAATGGTGGGATATTGAGAATTTAACCAAGTGAGAAAAGAGGTTAATAGCCTATCAGTTCCATTCCATAGACATAGTATGTCATCAACATATCTGTACCAAAAGATCATATGACGGAAAGGGGATGTTGCAGATGGAAGCCTTCGGAATGAACTGAAGCATATGACGGAAATAAGGATTATTGCTTGATACAATCGTTTGTTCGAAGAAATTCATGAAAATTTCTGCTAACAAAGGTGACAGAGGGGAGCCCATCAGTAGACCATCAGTAAATCTGAAATACTTATTATCAAAGCAAAAATAATTTTGTTTAATACAAGTTTCAAATATCAGCTTCAGTTCATTCCGAAGGCTTCCATCTGCAACATCCCCTTTCCGTCATATGATCTTTTGGTACAGATATGTTGATGACATACTATGTCTATGGAATGGAACTGATAGGCTATTAACCTCTTTTCTCACTTGGTTAAATTCTCAATATCCCACCATTAATTTTACGGTAGAAAAAGAAGAAAACAAATCTATTAACTTTCTAGATATAACAATAACCAGAATTAATTCTTCATTAGAGTTCAAAATTTATAGAAAACCCACGTATACAGACGCCATTATACCTAACTCGTCAAACCATCCCCATAATATTAAAATGTCAGCTTTCCACTCATTCTTAGATAGATTAATAAACATTCCTTTGACCATATCCAATTATAACAAAGAGCTTAATATAATTTTAGAAATAGCAGCGAATAACGGTTATGCAGCTAAGACTATATTAAAGCTATTAAACAGAAAACTGAAGCATAAAGCTTTAGCTAACATTTATCCACCTGATAGTCCAATGCCGAAAAATTGGCGCCGCTTAGAGTATATAGGAAAAACTAGTCAACGGATTAGTAACATCGTGACACAATATACAGATATTAGCTTTGCTTTTTATAACAATAATACAATTAAGAAAATGATTTTTAACAACAAACCAAGAATTGATCGCCTTTCCAAGTCTGGCGTTTATAAGATCAATTGCAATGATTGTAGTTCCTCTTATATCGGACAGACTGGGCGTAATTTTGAAGTTAGAGTTAAAGAACATTTATCTGGTAGCCATGAATCATCCCTTTATAATCATTTAACGTTAGAAAATCACACATCCAGTTTAAACAATTTAGAAATATTGCATGTACAACCAAAAAGCAGACGTTTAGACAACTTAGAATCTTACGAAATCCGAAAAGCTATATTTCTTAACCAAAATATCCTCAACGAACAGAGAGAAATCCGTTTCTCACCAATTACCGACCCCGCATTGTTTTATTCACATACTCATTCCATACCATAAAATTACTAATTCGTCGGGTTATAAAAAATAAAAAAAATATAAAAAAATCAACATCTGGAATTTTGTTATTCGACCGTTGACTAATCAATAATCATATACCTGTGTTTAACTCACCCTCTTTTAATTTTTATTTTTTAATGTTTATTGCTCTCACCAATTTTACCTGTGTTTAACTCACCCCTTTTTTAATTTTTAATTTTTATTTTTTACCACTCCCACATTTTTTTATTGGTATATTTTGGTTTCACTTTTTGCTTTTTCCAACTATATATATATATCTAACTACATTTTTATTTTTACAGTTTAGTAGATACTCCTGATGATGGCCTAATAAGCCGAAATCGATCGAGTGATTTTTTAAACCTTTTGTAATTTTGCGAAATATTTAACAAGTGTTTTTAAAAAATTTTAAAAACGTGTGTATTAAGTGTGTTTCGCCAAGTGCCTACGGCAGAAAGTATAAGAAGTATTATTGGTGTACATTTTTCACCAGGAATGTACCATGTAAACATCTCGAGCTGAATTATTCTCAACTCGCATAAAAATCTAATCATAGTTACCAACATAACGTAACCAAAATGGTTCACAGGACAAATATAAACCCGCAGGGTTACGAATCTAGTAACCAATTGGTTACCTATTCAACTCGTGCAGCTATAGGTTCATGATGCACATTTTATTCACCAGAAATATACCAAGCACGAAGCTAGTTACATAAGTTGAATACGTAACGTAACTAATTGGATACTAGGTTCGTACCGCTGCGGGTTAAATTTTTATCCTGTGAACGATTTTGGTTAGATTTTGGTGGTGACCCTGGTTACATTTTAGCAAATTGCGAATATTTCAACTCATTTAGCTAACTTAAGAGAGTAAAAATGTCTCTTAACAGATCAATTTGAGTACGTCAACCCCCTCCCCCCCCCCCTCCCGCGGAATTGTTAGTCCTTACCAAACCGGAGATTGAAGAGACGCATCAGTTTCAAATTTTTATTAAAAATTATGGTAGACGCCTTTTCCGATTATTTCAAATGCGTTTATTCCAGGTATCTTCAAAAAAATAATCAACGGTCGTCAAATATACGGCAGAAAGTTGGGTAAGCTTGCAAAATAACAAGGAAAATTCAGCCTTTACGATTTTTCGTTCCTTTTGTCTTCGATTTAATTTTTTCAATCTTTTTGGATGGTACCTTTCGCAATGGCTTTAAAATTTATCCGTCCGATTTTTAAAACGGGGAAAAGATGTAACTTTAATAATTATCATGGCATTGTAATTCTATCCAACATTCCAAAAGTTTACGGCGCCGTTGCTCAGAAATTTGTGGAGCAACTTGATATAGTGTACGCAGTACGTCAAACGTACTTTTTGGTAATGGCGTTTTGTTTCACGAAATACCTGGTCGAGTTTAGCTAAATCGAATTTATTAAACTGCATTGTGGCTAGGGTATAAGGCATACTGCAAAGATTTTTGTAACCGCTCACACTTAAATTACTGTTTATAGCCTTTGATCGATCAATTCTAGAGTTTACCTTCCAGGTTAGCTCATTACACTATTTTTGCACTTCGAGCTGTACCTTCCGGCTGGACAGACGACGATGTTCTTTCTTCCACCGTCATAGTGCCAGTCTCGTAAAATTACAACGGCTATAGATAATCAACATAAGGGTTCTGCTATCATCGTTTACGTACATATGTGTGTATGTATTAAATTCTATTGATTATAGTGAAATATTTGAACGCTTTAAAAATTTGAGTTTTCTAGATTGTCAATTTGAAATAGGAATTTATGAAAATCATTTTCATGTATTCGATTCTTCAAAGTTTAAGATTCTTATTTGAATTATTACAGCTTCTTTCGCTTTTTATTTAAATCAAATTCATTCGTATTCATAAGTGGGGGCTATTTATGAATACGAATGAATTTGAGTTATAATTTATAATTCAACCCCCAAATTATAATTTATAATTCGCCGAATACTTCAGAAGTATTTAGAAAATAGCTTAAATCGTTTAATTAATGTTTGGAATCAATCTTAAATATTTGAAACTGAAGAAATTTGAAATAATTTTATAAAGGGTCTTCCAATAGGGGCAATAGAAGTTTCACATCTGTCAGATGCCACAATTGAGTTTTTGGTAATGTGTTGTTACTGTTACAGCGGTGTTGGTAAGTCAAAGTTAGTACTATACGGTTCGCAATTATCCGAGAGACCAATAAATCAGCTTCTCAAATTTTTTTAAAACCAATTAAGGTAAATGTCTCAATTACCGTCATAGACCCAATTATCGACAAGTTCACAAAACTGTCTATTACACCGAGACGAATACATATATGAAACACATGTATTACTGAAACTAGAAAGAAACGTTTGGACCAAAACATTACTTACTGTGTTCCCATGCCTACGATCCGGTATAAGCTGGAAGACAAAAAACTCACTGAAACAAGAAAAATGAACCACCAACGAGATTGAGTGGGAAAGGAGGAAGACCTACTGATCAAATACACAATATCGATAAGATTAGCTTTACAGTCTCAAGAGGTACGCTTTTAGTAGAAGAACTAAAATGCTCAAATTACTTTACCAAAGGCATTCGGGGCAGACTTTGTTGTGCATAATTTTTAACCTTCTCTCTGTGTATTGGGGCCAAATTGACCCCAGTCGATTTTAAAATGAAGAAGCTGCGTTTCTTATTATTATTTTGAATGGCTCATGCCCTAAAAGAAAGCCTCAACTAATATCTTATACACGCAATACAATGCAAAGCGGGTCCAAATTACTTGTCAATTTGGTAATTACGATAGCCTGAAGTAAACCAAGCGTATTTCTGTGTACTGAGGTCAAAATGACCCCAAATTATGATACTTAGTATTTCCTATATAAATCAAAAAATGACTTACTTTTTATGTTTATGAATGTATTGTATGTCTGTGATGTTTTTTACTTTTTTTTTTTTGTTAATTAGTATGTGAGACTGTCAGATGAAGAGGAAATAGTGAACGATAATATTGATGTGGATTTTTCAAATTACGACGAGAGGTACACATCCTGAGCCGATAAACGTTTGTGATTACGCTGATGATGAGCATATTAAGCCGATAAATTTTAATGATGATGACAATTTTGAACTTTGCGCTGACGATCGAGGAAATGAACAAGGAAATGTTGAAACTGCCACTTGTTAAGATGAAGAAGCGGATACCCTGGTATATGGTATTATGCCCAAAATAGAAAATGTATCCGAAAGTGGAGCCTAAATATTGCAATTGTGACCAGACCATGCGACTTTCTACTAATGGAAGGCTTCACGGTGCAAACAGCCAAATCTAACAACTCAGTTACTAGCTTTCTAAAAAATCATCCCAGAAATATTGGTGAATATTATCGTGGCTCAGACCAATAGAAAATCGCGGCAGTTTTATAAAATGAATAATAAAATAACAGAAAAACACCGTGCTTTTGATCTGCATTATAATTTTCGCTGGCGCTCTTAAGAACTGGGACAACCGTTCATTTTATCGAGCTATGATATCCGACAGGAATCCGCTAAAACAGCTAGATTTACACCATTCCGAACTGTATGGAAAATGTTCTTGACAAACATTCGAGAACCTTATAAACCGTCATCAAATTTAACCATTGATGAACAATTGGTTCTAACACGAGGGAGATGTTCTTCCCGACAGTTCGTACCATAAAAACCAGGGAAGTATGTAATTAAATATTCTGGCTACGCGACGCAAAGATCTTTTATCCATTGAACGCAGAAGTGTATGTTGATGGGCAACCAGGGATGCCTCATTCGGTTAATTACGCCTTGAATTTAGTCTATCGGATATCCGCACCTTACGTCAACAAATGAAGAACAATTACTATGAACAACTTTTTCACTATTTGTACAATAGCCGAACAAATTTTGCAGAAAAACCCACACTAATTGAAACAATCCTACAAATCAAACCCGATTTGCCTAAAGAGCTAAGTACAAGTAAGGAATTATAAAAAAACGAGAACTAAAATCTTAAAAATTTAGTTTTGATAACACCTATCACTTGAAAATTTTATCCTAATGAAAATCGTTTCTAAAAGAATTGGTTATGCAAATGGTGCAAGCCAGCTCTCCAACCCTCGAAAAATAAAAAAAATGTAAGGATAGCAATCGACCTAATAGGTTATAGTATTACTGATATTAAGACGGGAATCAACAGGCGAATAAGTGGTGGCTGGCGGCTAAGATCGTTAGAACACGACCAAGATATTACTTGCGCCTCAGATCAAGATGTCATTTTTGTAATGAGCCATCTTGTCCAAACTACACCAAAATCTTTTGCATAGAATGCATCAAAGAATAGGAAATAGTTTCGGATGAAGATTAAGTGGTTTCAGATGACGCATCTGGTTAAAACATAAATTTAACTAATTAAAATGAGATTTTTTGTGAATGTTTACCTTTTCAATAAAAATATAAATGTGTAATAAAAAAATAAACAATTTGCATTAACTTTCCCTATGAAATATATGAAGTTATCCATGGGGTCAGAATGACTCCTATACACAGACAACGTGGTAATAAGCTGTACACGAGTGAAGGTTAAAGCTGTATAGTTTGGAAGAATAGCCTATTTTATAGCAGAACATTTTCAATATGCCTTAAAAAATGTATCCCTCATTTTTACCGCAGATGAAACGAAACAGCACTTTTCTTATGGCAGCAGGAGAAAGCAGTTCTAGTGCGGAAATAATCCAAGAAAGTTTACAATATGATTGGCTTTGAAGATGGCGAATTCCTCCCTCCCCCACCAAAGGTTATTTACTCAAATCAGAGGATTCCCATTAACTTCGTAAAAACTATCCACAACTCAGAAACGTTCATGCGTAGCTAAAACATATTTTTTGACTCGTTAAATCTAAACTATAATTCTCTGTTTGCTTTGGATGGACATAGCTCTCAAGTGTCTCTTCCTCTCTGACTGAATTTTATAGATACCATCAAATTATTTTAATAGGTTTAAATCTGAATGCAACACAGTTGCTTCAACCCTTGGATGTTGTAAGGTTTGCATCCAATTAAAAATGTGTGGAGAAATGTTCTACGAAATTCGAAAATATAAAAAAAACAGAAATATCAAGTGGAGCAGAGTAATAATCAAATCACAATACACCTCTCATTAAAATTTGTTTAGATGAATTACTAAAGAAATAGACAATCAAAAACGGATTCAAAACGTCCGAATTATACTCATTCGATGCAAATGCAATCAATTATTCTAAACTACTTCTTCAAATACCATGGCCAACGTCTTTCGATCAAGCACAATATCACATCAAGGGCATCTTGTTTTTGAGGAACGACCCCCAAATGAAAAACTACAGGGGTTTAACAAATTTGGTAAATTATGGATGTGTAAGATACTAAAGACGAAAAACGTGTTTGTGAATTCGATTCGAACGTATTCGAGTTTTCGAAATATTGGATTCTTCGATTCGTTCGTTTCTTATTTAAACCATATACTTCGAAGAGTCGAATACCTTCGATTCGAATTCACAAATCACCGGATACAACGCGTTACCGAGTATCTACGTTGTTTATATGTTTACAAGAGGCAAGAAAAATCGATCGGATTTGCTATGACTATGCTCTACAATGAACTAGCAAAATTGAATAATTGCTCACGTTTGAAAGTTTTGTGGTCACAAATTTAATTAAGAAAAAAGGCAGCAAGCACTAATTTTCTTACCGATAACACAATAAAATAATTTTGAGAAATTTTGTAGTTCCGCGGTAATGCTTTGTAGCCGTCGAGGATGATGTAAAAAAGAAGTGTCAATGTTCTGCCAAACCTTGATAAGACTCCTCCCTAAATTACTAGAGTGAATGAATTTTGGTCTGATAAGAGAACTTATTTAATCGTACCATAGGTGGTGATGGCGTAGTTTATTGTATTTATCATTTCAAGAAGATGCGATTATGTACATCTAATAAATATTTTTAGCATCTACAGAAGTTAGAATTTCAGAATTGAGATACAAATTTATATTTTGTTCGCAATCTTTTTTACGATATCACAGCTAAACTGACCATAAGGGCCTTACTTATTGCTTTCACGATGATTAGTAACGACTATCGTTGTTCATTTCTTGTAATACATTCAAAGAAAAAGGAAACGTTCGGATCGTTACGATTCCGAATTATACAAAAAAATTCATAAGAGCCCCGGGAGCCATGGCTTTAATTAATGTACTGTTTGGACAGGCTTTATACACAATGATTTCTTTATCCCGTCAAACTGGTTTGATAATCTGACATCCCTGCGGAATCAGCTGCAACTAGAATAACCCATATTCAGCTCTTGCATCTTTTACATCCTTGCTATGCAATACTCAATACAAATTAGAAAAATTTCTCATATGCGCCGTAATATTTTCTCGAGCGTAACTTGAAACTTTCAACAATTTGCTGCACAGATCCGGTTAGATTTCTGTTAATTTTTAAAATAAAATTAAAGTACTTCTTCGCAGGTTACCTGATTACGAATTTACCAAAATATTTGTTTGTAAACTTTATTTTGTCGGTACTATGTATGTATTAGTGAAAAGACTCATGGAAATCCAAATTTATCGCTCGAAGCACACTTTTCGTTAGAAGCAGGCAGAATGCAAATTTGGGGTGAAAGTAACCTACAATATACTCTACAAAGACCAATACATGTCTACATATTTCAAAAGTGATGAGTGATATAATATAAAAGAGGTTTCAGTTACGATTAAAAATATTTTTTCCTGTGGTGCGTTTCAATTAATTTATTTCTTATTACCATGCAAGTATTGAAAAAATTTACAGAAAATTAATAATTTTAAATATGCTGTTTAACAACTAAGTATAACCAGCATTTTATTAAAGCTTAAAAATATTTTCGAAAGCCCAAAGCTAAATTGTGATCAACGTTACTCAAAAGCTTTTTAATATGGACGACGAGCTTTTGTTAAAAATACTGAACTTGAAAATTGTTAAATTTCGCAAAACCTAAAAGCTCGAATTTAGATTCGAATCTAAATCAAAGCTTTTAATATAACTAATGAAGCATTAAAGGATATCCATGTAAAAGTTCGAATACTAAACACTCAAAATCGAAGTAGAGCTTTTAAATTGAAACAAACCTAATTTACTGCTTGTTAAGTTAATTCAATTTTACTCAAATGTTAGTCCAGTATTGATTTTTATCAACCGCATTTCAATATACCTATACTAAACCAAAAATGCAATCCAAACTCAATATGTAAGTCTATCACTTGTGGCTGATTTAAAAGCTGAAAACAAATTTAATCTTTTTACCAACGGTTCTCAACTCAAATCACACTTCCAAGAATCACCTGATTTATTTTCCGCGGACCGGAGATTTTTTTAAAAACCCTCCAAGAATTTTTTAGAATCAAATAATAAGTTAAAAGTTTAAGCTTATTTCCATTAGCTTGTCACACGCTCTATCTTTGTCAATTGAATAAGTGGAGAAAAAGAAACCGTCAATTTTTTTTATTCGCTTAAAACTAGAAATTTAAAAGCTTCCTATTTTAATTGAAAAAATCGTTTTAAATCTCTGCTTCTAGACAGCAATAACAATTTTGCACCAAATGTCCAAGCACCAACTGCATTTCTTAAATTGATTGTTGAAAAATTCTACAGCTTGCCACAGTACGTACATCAGTTAATTCTGGAGAAATGTTTTTTGTTGCCAAATCTGCTTGATGTAAAAGCCGAATTATGGTCCAATTATTTCACTTGCAGTATACAAATTATTAAAAATTAGCTCGACTATAAAATTGGAGTTTTTGAATGAAATTACAACAATTTTCGAACTATTTTTCAATATCAAAGTTATTTTTAAGGCAAGCAAGTGAAACAATTGGGTCAACAATTGTATATTTGACAGCTGTATTGTATTTGCATTCATAATTTCACTAGTGCACTTTTCCAATCATTACACGACACAGTATCAATATGTTCGAGATTTTCGTCGCCGATTTTGCTTGATTCAAAAGATTTTTTAAAAAGAACGAATTTTAAAACACCTATATTTTAGTTTTAATTATTATCGTATGATAAACAGATGACAAGCGCCGATATACGTACATGAAATTACGATACCGAAGCTCCTAAAATGTATTAAAGTATCTGGAACGTATTTTCATTGACCGGTAATCATACATTGTCATTGGAAATTCGTTTCACAAACTTGAAAATATTTTAGAGCCCGCGTAACCCTGCTATGAGGCATTATCGGCGATGACAAATCGTTACCGTCTCGTGTGCTGCTGGAGCTGAGGCAAATTTTCTTTATAAATTTGACGTAAAATTTAGCTAGGTAGCGCACCTTCGCTTACGATTTCGCTTATCGGGACCATTCCTAATTGTCTTAAAATATCTGTGATGTTCAACTTTTTTAAGAAAATTCAATACGATTTTTAGTAGATTTTCTGCGAACCAGTAGAGATATGTCACGAACGATCGGTTGAGAAAAACTCAACTCATCTCTCTCAACAACTCATTAGCTGAATTTCCAAGTTTTAATCTTTATGTGACTAGTTAGCAAAACACATTTAGCCAGCAGAATGACAATTGACAAAACAATTTTTTAAATCATTTCGATTTGAACAGAGAATAAAATAGTGCAAAATATTATGTCAATAAGCAAATCGAAATGAAACACAGAACGACAAGAAAAACGAGAAAACGACCGGAGGAAAGCTGAATCTTCAAAAAAATGTATGTATATTCAAAAATGCATTACAAATGTACCCATCCAGTCATATATAGAGAGTAGAGGTTAAATCATTCAGCGTCTCTTAATGAAATGCGTTTAACGAAATGAGGTTTCAAATAAGACAAAACAGCCTACGAAACAGTCGATTTATTGAATGAAAGGTTTAGTGAATGGATAATTTGCAGAAATTGACTTATGAATCGGCCTCCAACTTCAAGTACGGGTAATAATTTGACACCACTCGAACTTTGGTTATGAGACTATGTGAAATATTTGCAATGCCAATAAACCAACAACACTTCAAGTGCTTTACAAACCAAATTTGTTTGTTGTGTTATGAGTAAAAAAAATGATAAATGATCCCATTTCTAATAATACACTTGAAACCAAACAATTATTGATATTGGTTTTTCCTTTATACGTTTCAGCTTGTTGGTTAAAACTGAATTTTTTTGTAAAAAAAATTATGCGGCTTATTAATGGAATGCAGCTGATTAAAGGTGTTCGTAAAATATTTAAGTAAGTATCAGTCAAGCAAGCCGACTTTTAAGACAAATCGTCTTCATTAAATGACTTCGGCAAGCCAAGATAGAAAGCCATTAGAACTCTCAGTTCAATTGGAGTCATTTTGACTTTAAGATGGTTTTGGGTCTTTCTATTTCAATTCTGTTTTATTCTACCCACGGTTATTTACCAAGCGTTTGAATATTAGTTCGAAGTTAAGATTAGATAGATGGTAGCTCAGATTAAGGTTAAAATAGAAATAAAGCAAGGAAAGTAAGCGAGCACCCTTTAAAATCGTAGAACGCGGACATTTTTAGGAAATTGTTAAGAAAAGGCGGTGGTCTAGTTTTTAGAGAAAGAAGAAATCATTCCCGTTGCTATTAAATATTTTCTTAACACAGGTGCAACAATTTTTGCTCGGTTGCTGAAGGTGAAGTGAATATCGGAGTAACTACACGTAATCTGACTCCATAAAACTAAAAATTGCTTTAGGTTCTGACAGATATTTAGATTTAGACAAAGATTTGCTAAACTTGTTTGACAATAAGCTTTCGACATTAAATGATAACGATTTTAGTTTTTGCTGGGTTGATTTATTTGTAATACATATACGCTTTGCACTCCAAATTCAACCTTTAACAAATCAAATTAAAACGTTTACTAAACAAATGAAACCTCTTACAAATCAAGTTTTGATTAGAGAAGCTTGAATTTGATTTGCACAAAAAAATTGTATGTGATTGACAACAGATTAAATTTCTTTTGCAAAAGGTTAAATTTGATTTGAAAAAGTGAAAAATTGTTGAAATTCTCTAGAGAAAAATACCTAACCGCGACGGAAAACAATTTTTTGTTTCCCTCTTAGGACTCTTTAGAAAGGGAATCAACGAAAATTTGAGCCAAACCAGTCAATTTCTATAATGAATTCGTTCGATTAATAGTTTCTCATTTACCGAATCGGTTTTATTACAGGTAAACGGTAAATAAAAACTAAAATTACCGGTTAACCCGGTTTATTTTGAAAAACTATTTTAAATTTAAGGAAATTGCAAATTCCAAATTTAATTTGCAATTAGTGATGTTTTTTTTTGGTTTCATATCCCTTTGATTTCATCACTTTTTAAAATTTTCCGAGATTATTGGAGTGTTTCGAAGCAGTCAGGTAATTCGAGATTATTCGAGCATTTTCGAGATTGTCGGGTGTATTTGCTAGTTCGATGTTACTTGAGAATCTAAGAGGCTAATCGAAGAATATATCTATTTGAGGGTTTCATTCTTATTGCATATAGTTTTATTGAGCTTAGTTCTATCTTGCTTAGTAGCATTATTTTGCTTCGATATTTAGAGGCTTTCCGAAATTCATCCAGATTTTTCGGTTTTATTGAAATTATTTGAGATCAATCGAAATTCACATAATATAGAGATCATTCGAATTTGTCTGAAATAGAGATTTCCTTGGTTTTTCGTCATTTCTAGGGTTATTCGAAATTTTTAAAGATTTTCAAATTTATTCGAATTTTATATCATAATGTTTTGAGCTTAGCATTGAGTTCTGGAAATTTGCAGAGTTACACACATAAATCTGAATCGTGATATTTAGCAGTTTTTTCGAGATTATGCTAACATTTCTATATTTCTCAGTTTCCTGGGTTATTCATAATTAATCAAGATTGGCCAAGTTATTTACGTTTTACATTTACTTACGGATAATTCGATATTTGAAAATTTTCTAGAATATTCAAGATACTTTGAAAATCCGACACTTCCGAGATTATTTCGAAGTTCTTGATATTTTTCAAATTACAATATATACAGCCTTGCTCATATGTATGGAGCACCCCACATACTTCCATATTTTGCATATATACAAAGAAGAAATGAAACAGAAAAGTTATTAAAATCCATATTTATTATTGTCAAGTATTATTAAATACTTCGTTACTCCCCCCTTCGATTTAATATGCGATGCCACTCTTTTTGGCATATTGCAGATTATTTTTTTATAATAGTTAGGATCAATTTTCCTCCATTTCTCTTTTATTTTCAAAATTAATTCTGATTTTGATTTTGGTTCATGTATAGCGAAATCTTTTTGTTCAATATTGGCCACAAATGATCAATGGGGTTTAAGTCCGGGGACTGCGTTGGCCACTCCAAAAGGAATATTTTGTGACGAAGAACTATTTCTTAGAAACAGTCTACGTATGGCAGGGAGCGTCTTCCTGTTGGAATAGAAATGTCGGCTTGACATTTCTTACAAAAATATTGCGGACGGATGGCATTAAAACTTCAGACAGCATAGTGGTACATGTCGAACAATTCATTCTTCCTTCGCAGATGAACACTTCTCCGACGCTTGTAGTTGACACGCAGCACCAAATCATCACACTTTCACCACAAAATTTCATTGTTGGGACCTCGCAATCAGGATGATATGCTTCAGTAGGTCTCCTCCGCACATACGTTGTTCCAGAGCATCCAAACCTTTAAGATTTTATAAGCAAATTAGGTCCTTTTTATTTTTATATTATTTTTTATTATTTAAGCATAAGTAAATCATCTACCATTTAAAATTGAATATTGATGTTTACAATAACTTGCTTCAATATTGCTTTCATCGGGCCAAAGCACCTTAGCCCTTCCTTCGTCCTTCCAATTTTTGCATTATTTAGATCATTCTAATCGGATTTTTCGATGCCTCTCTGTTAGCAGCGGCTTTTCTCGAGCATTGCTTCCTCTCAATCCATATTCCAAAAGCCTTCTTCTGACCGTCTGAGGAGAGATTTGTGTCATTCCGGCTTCATTGAGGTTACGAGCTAGCTCAGAAGAGAGTTTCTACCTTGATGCAAGCGACATGCTGATTAACTGTCGTTCATCAGGTGGCGTAGCCTTCCGATTTCTCAAAGTTTTTACTCTGTCCTGATGAGATTGGGTCAGAAGAAACTGCTTTAATGCCATTTGCACACCTTTCCTAGAACAATTCCCTGATTGTGCAAAATTTACTTGGCTGATTCCTTTTTCATGCAACAAAATAATTCTATGCCGGTCGTCCAAGCTTATATTATTATTTTCGGACTCAGAATTACAGGATTATGAGAAATAAAATAATTAAGATAATTTAAATAATCATAAACCACACCAGCAAACCAAAATTTGTAAATGAATAAAATCCGGCTAATGCAGGTTTATAAACAATATCCATTTACATTGGAGAAACCGAATCTACCATTATGAAGCAAATGAAATATTTTGTATAATCAAATACAGCAACACTCCCAAGCCGAAAAAATATCACTTGATTCATACAAAATAAATTATAACTGTATTAATAGGGTGATCCATACATATGTATGAGCAAGGCTGTATATTCGAAATTTGTTATGCTTTATTGATATATTTAGAAATCGTCAAAGCATTGAGTTGATTGCAAGAAATTTTGTTTTATTTGAAGCCAATAACCTGTATCGTACATCAATCGTAAACTCTTGAAATCAGATATGTACTTCTAATTAATGCAAGGCTAGACAAAAGGAAGAAATACGTTTTTAACTAAAAGCTTTACTGTTCATAGGTATACAAGAAGCATTTTAGGGGCCCAAGAAACATTTTTGCGTTGGGGTCGAAATTTGTAGTTACACCACTGAGGATTACTAAACCCTCTGAAAATGTGATACAATTCTCTAATTGACGAAAATCAAATATGAATACCAATTTATTATTTTTTTTACTCTCAGCAGAGGGTAACCTGCCTAGAGGGCAAATGGCAAATTGCACCGGCTGATATTATTACACTTCACAAATATTTCTGAAGAACTTCATTCAGTGACTAAAATTTCCATGTATCTGCTTTGTGTATTCATTATTCACTGACTATATACTCTTTACTCATTCATTACTAACTCTTTATTCACTGATAATTCCCTAAATATTCATTCATAATTTACTCAGTATCTTTTCGTTATTCACTGATAAATCACTTTTAATTCATTCACTTTTCACCCTTAATTCATCCATTATTCACATATTATTCCCTATTGTTCACTCATTATTCACTCATTACTCACTCTTTGTTTACTGTTAAATGGTGAATACAGTCATTATTCTCTGATTATTCACTGAACATTGAGTGATTAATACTTCATTCAGTGACTATAGTTTTCATGTATCTGCCGCCTCCCCTCTCATCATGATTTATTGTTGAACTTCCTATCCCTCTTTCAATTTTAGTGTTGCTCTTCTTATAGCGTTTTTGAGCCACCTGAATTTGATACATTTCAGCAGCTTCTCTTATTATGATGACTTGAAGAATTTAATTTATGGATTCTTCGAGTCTCTTCAGTCATAAAAAATTATAAATCTTTTATGTCTTTCAACTAGCAAAATATACAAATTCAGCATAATTTTAGACTTTTGGAAACTTTACTTATTTTATACCTTTAAAAACCATTAAGAAAAGTGACCCACTCGGAACGAAAGCTAAGTAATAAATTGCTACATATTCCAATTCCGTTATTGTCGTTGCAATGTTCTACATTAAATTAAAATATCACGAATATAAAACTTTCCAAAAATAATGTAATTCAGTATGTAGGCGATTTGATATTCTACAATGCAATTCACTCGTCGATCATAATCGCCCGAGTGAAATTTCTGCTAATTTATAGTGGACCGCATATAAATTATAACATTAAATACATTATAATATCGAGCGGACACATAACATAATTGAAAGAACAAAAAATTTGCATTTTAATGCCGATTAAATTTTTAATTAATCGTTTAACCTCTATATTTGGCTGCGATACGAAAACATATTGACCATCAATCATTGTCGCACCGCCCGCCTAACATATGTACATAAGTATAAATAAACAATCCATATGTTTTATTTAAATCGAATATTTTAACACTTTTTTAATTTTTTACATCTTGAGTCGATGAGATCAAAACAACAATATATGATTGATCATCTATCACACTAATTAATTCTATCAGTATAAAAAACCTACAATTACCGCACACATCTAGTAAACAATACAAGTACTGTATATCGAGTGTAGCAAGTAGGTTTACTAATTTTAATAATTACAAGTTAAAATAGTTTATATTCTAAGTAAATGCAAATTCGTTTAAATTTCAACTTCGAGTTTTATATTTTTAAATAAAATGAAACCGCCTTCGTGATTTATGTGTGTGCATAACTAAAATCTGCGACTTTTTTTTTATGCACAACATAAGCGTAATAAAATACATATACATTAGTAAGTATTTAAGATGATTTCATTTTTGAATATTTAATATAAACTGTATACTTCTTTATATATTTGGATCAAAAATGCATTATAGATCGCGACATATAGAGGTTAATGTATCTGTCCGACACCAGGTTAATTATACCTACATATAAAAAAATGTCATTGAAAAAAGTAAGTATTATCTCTAGTTAAAGGTAAATTGCCTATATAAAACCAACCAAAACTATTAAAAATAATCACAGTTTACAATTGCGGAAGTTTGTTATTAGTTTAACCGAAAAATGTATATAGTGAGTATAAACATAATCGTTATTATGGTAAATTATGTGTGTACAGATACTAAAATGGTTATGGTGGAATGGATGATATCAAGGACAGTGTCCCGAATAATAAATCCATTTCCTGCAAGGTTTTATATTATGTACACACAGTATACCCATATGCACCATGCAGATGTTTTATTTAAAGCATGGGAAAATTATTTCTAATACCAAACAGATTAAGCCAAATGTGATAGAACATATCTGATAATAGGGTGAGAGGGCAACAATATATAAACTAAACAGAAGTCTTTAATAAACAGGTGCTGTTTGATAAGCTGACGATAAGTATATAGATAGTGCAGTATAAAAAGGGGTTGTATACATAATTTGAACGTTATTTGAATAACTAATGCATTGCACGATTTTTACATATTTAGGGTGTCCAACCAAATATCGACGGTTAATCATCATATATTGTGTGGTTTTTCTGCATTATGCAATTTTCACAAATTTTCCCACACTTTAACAGTCATTGTATAATAAACTAAATAACAAAACTGAACTTTTAACTTTTAGCACGATTTGATCATTTAAATATTTTGCCTTGATATTTGATTTATTTATGTATTTATGTTGAGCAGGCATCAAAAATTGGTAAACCTATGTCAAAAAATTATCTACAGGTTTATATTACAATAAAACAGTCAGACAAGGTTAACATGAAATTAAAATCGTTCCTGATGATGAATCATATATTCTACAGATTTACAGAGTCAGACAACTACAAAATATTTTGATATGTTAATCTATTCATTAGCATACCGATAAGAATCAAATTATTGTTCGATTGAAGTAAACACTACATCGTATCTGATAAACTGATGTTTGGACAGCTGTTCTGTTAGTATTTTTTGAGCAAACAAAAAAACTGAAGCTTAGTTTTTCGACTCACCTAGACTGAATGGTATCAAATTGTTTCTTCGTAATTATTTTTAAATATGCACTAATTATTGAATATGTAAACTTGGTTTCACAAATTTGTATTTTGTATAATCTACTCTGCCCTGATCTAATGCCGCAGTCACGAAATATCCGTTCTAATTTTTTTTTTCGTTTACGTAATCTAAGATGGAATGAGAATCATCACAATTACATCTCTTTTAAAATGTGAAAGTATAAGATAAACACTTAAATGATGATTACTAAGCGATGTGACATAAGATGTAAATACAATGCGATTAAATTTGTCACTCATATTTATATGTACATAGTCACTTTCCCTCACTAATTATAAAAAAAAACCTTTTCGTGTATATATAGGAAAAAAATTACCTCACTATTCCGATTACTATTTGTTGTCGTACTACTATTTTGGCCAATGGAATTCCGCGAGCCAGGTAAATCACGCCATCTTAATACACCCATGACTGCTTGTCGCACCCAGCGGCGCTCTCCAGCTTGATTTGAAAATGCCACTTTTACTTAAATTTGCACGTAAGATGCTTTGCTTTTTATTAATTTGATACACTTAAACCACTTTCTCAAAGACATTAAAGCATTTTTATTATATTTGAAATAAAAGAATTAGTTTAACACTAAAAGCTATAATAGAATTGGTTTCTTAAATTGATTAATACAATTTTTCAATTGCATGACATAATTTCAACTTTTTTTTGCTTTTTTTATTTGGTTAAAACGACACACTAACCGCAATACTTTTTAACATATCGAGAGAAACACTAAAAAAATAAAATAAACCAAATAATAAACTAGAACCACAAGAAATCTTTAAAATTTCTTTAAGATTGATGACATTTTTTTTTTGCCTTGTATGTAAAACTTTTAATGAACACACTCTGTATACAATATTCTTAAATAAAATTAAAAATTACAAAATTTAACACACACCACACGACTCTCAATTGTTTTATTTTTGTCTTAAATTTTTTTTTTTTTTTCTTAAAGGTAAGTAATACAAAAACAATATAAAAAGCAGAAACTACTAACGACAACAACAATATACAAGACACAACCGTATAGTACTGTACACGACAGTACTTAACATAAGAATGACTCGCGTGCAAATGAGACGATGGATCGAATGAATTGGTTGGGTAAAAGCAAAACAAAATGCGATAAGGGGAAATCCATTCAAATATTATACAAAATAAAACATAGACAGAATTTGAGAGAGTACAGCAGTACGATGCAATAAAATGAGATGGGGTTATATAGTGTGAGAATAGTTTTTCGGTCGTATCGGAGGAAAGAGAAGTACAATGGGAAAGCTTTTTACAAAAAAAAAAAAAAAACTTTTTTCGTTTTGTTGCGATATAATATGCATAAAAATGAAACTATTATAACATCTGCTGGTGCGGTTCATTGGCGTAGAAAAGCCGGTTCAAATATATTTTATAGCAAGAGCGCGAAGATTATTAATATGCTTTGAGTTGAGGTAGGTCAACTTTAATAAAAGCTTTAAATAGTGAGTTATGATTTATTTAGGTTCTCAATTAAGATTTCCCACGAAACTTTATACAAGACAATATCTAATTCAGTTTTATTGTTAACGTGAGTGCTGTATTTTCACCCAATTGCTTTGTGTAGTCATTATTCACCGACTAAATAATCTTTACTCATTCATTACTAACTCTTTATTCACCGATTATTCCCTAAATATTCATTCATAATTTACTTATTATCTTTTCGTTATTCACTGATTAATCACTTTCAATTCATTCATTATTCACCCTTAATTCATCCATTATTCACATATTATTCCCTATTGTTCACTCATTATTAATTCATTATTCACTTCTAGTTTACTGTTAAATGGTGAATACAGTCATTATTCACTTACTCTTCTCTGATTATTCACTGAATGATGAGTGATTAGTGAACAATGAGTGAATACTCACTGAATTTTGAGTGATTAATAAATGAATAATAATCGAATAATAATTCATCGTTCTTTCACTCATTATTCACTATTTGTTCTACTTTTACGTACAATCGCCAATATAATTGGCCATAACTATGACGAGAAAAGCCGCGCCAGCTTTCTTCCGGGGCTGGTAACTCCTCTTAAACTTTGTAAAAATTGTTTTGGTATCATTCGCTTTGCAAAGAATTATGGTGTCTTGTTGCAAGCGTTTTAGGTAGGCTTATTGAAATTTATTTCTGCGAATAATCGGACGTTAAGCAATTTTGTTAAAAACCTTGTGTCAATGACAACAAATGATCACAAATATTTTTTATAACATAGGATAGATTTTGAGTAGACGTCGCGTCGTTGCGTGAAATTATTGATATTATAACATTTCATCCTTCAGTCAGCCAAATCAGTTACAATCACTTGGCTATCTTTGTTTAGTTTTATATAATTAGCGAAATATGAAATATACTTTTTTGGAATATCGACTTTCTACGTCAAAAGTGAAATGAATGATATGCTTTGTTCAGACTAGCAATTTTTTTTTGATCGGTTATCATCTTTTGTTTCTTAAAGAATTCACTATAAGTATAAAAATCGATACTTTTAAAATTTTCACATTTGGGATGCTTCTATCAGAAGGAGCGATAAAGCCTTCTTGATTCAGGTTCTCAAATAATATTTCCCAAGAAATGTTTCATGATTAATAAAAATAAAGCTTTATTGTAAAAGTGATAAATTCTAACTTATACAAGGAGCTCGACACTGGCACTGACAAGACATTTTATGGAAAAGAGTGATAGAGGATACGATTCAATTCTGAAAAAACACTCGTCTGTAACTATTAATTTGCAATAACTAATTCAGTTTCTACTTTTACGTTTGGGCCTGTGTGAATACAGTCGACAACTACTATTCCTGCATTAAATTCAGAACAATTGACTCTTTCCCTCTGTAATGGTCTTTAATTTACTAAAATAACTGCTAGGTAAGAACCAATTTTGCCATTCTAGTGAGAAGGAGCTTAGCTTATATGTACATATATGTGGCACTCTGAATCTCTAATCGTGATTCTCCTGTAATCCGCACTTGTTCTCGGATTAGATATTTTTTAAATATTTGAATTGTTTTTCTCCAGTCTTCTGGCTGGAGTTCCTAATCCATATTGATTACTATTCAATTGTTATGGTTCCCTTTGGAAGACTGGTTCCCTTAGAGGATTCTTCTACTTCTATAGAAAATAATCAGCTTCCTTTATAAGCGATACTTGAACTTCTTGTACATTGAATAACTCCTCCTCCAAAACTGACCTAGATATAAATGCAATAGATTTTTGACTAGCTCACGGGTTTTGTCTGAGGAATCTAAGTCTTTTTAGACATTTACACTTTGATAATTTTTTATAAGAAGGCGCGGCCTTTAAAATACTCCGAATTGAATTAAATTATGTTTGGTGAATAACGAAGCCATTGTTTGCACTGAATTTTTATAACAATAGTCATTTCAAGTTTCTTTTCTTGTCATGAGCTATTTTCAGTGGGTGGATTTAATCCCTAAAAAGAGCTTGGTGCCAATAAAAAATGGTTTCGTTAATGCCTCATAGAATACAAAAACTTAGGATAGTTGTGATAATTTTTTTTAATTTGACAGTTCAAAACGTTCCCTGGTTGGTAATTTTCGAAAATTACTGTTAAATTAAGACTTTTTTGCATTTATTAAATTCCTTCCAAAACGAGGAGAAATTATTCGAATCATTAAAGGTGGTTAGATCATGTTTTCCGAAAGAGGCAGCACGATCAGAGAAAAAGTACAGAGCGTTTTCCGAAAGAGGCAGCACGATCAAAAAAGTAATACAGAGCGTTTGGCGCTAGATGTCACTACACAATCAAATAAATATTACTGATGTTTTTCAAAACTTATTGTATTGTAGTCATATTTGAGTGGGGTAACAACAACTTAGTACAATTTAATGAAAAAAAGACACAAATATGCACATTTTCACGTAAAAAAAGTCGCAACGACTACCCATTTGTGGTAAAAAACCATATCCTTGTGGGTTGCGATTCAATTCGACTGCTTGGTGTTCAAATAAGTAACAAACTCAAATGGAATGAACACATTGTTGCATTGGCTAAATCAGCTTCAAAAAAACTCGGGTTCCTGAATCGATGCAGAGGGTTTTTCAAATCGCATCAAGTTCTCCAGATATATAAAACCTTCATCCGACCATGTATAGAGTATTGCTGTCAAGTTTGGGGAGGTGCGTCAGGTACCACCCTCCACTTATTGGACAGGGTTCAACGCCGCGCAATCAGAATAATACGGAATCCCAGACTTACTCAAGAACTAGACAGCTTACAGCATCGCAGAGATGTTGCAGAACTCTGCGTCTTCTACAGATGCTTACATGGTAAATGTTCTGCAGAACTATCGGAGAAAATACCACCATTCGTTACAACAACAAGAGTAACAAGAGGAACAACCAATGCACATAGGTTTACGGTGAAGCTCCCGAAACCTCGAACTGAAGAAATCAAGCGCGAATTTATATACCGAACATCAAAAAAGTGGAATTCGCTAACACACTTCAAATTTCCGAAGGAATATAAAATGAATAAATTTAAGGTAGCTATTAATCTTTACTTGCAGGATCGCGCATTGGGTGCAGAAGCTCTGACAGTTACAAGGAGCTAGGACCGTTAATAAGTCCGCTCTGCACCCAATTAAAAAATTTATAAAAAAAAAAAAAAAAAAAAAACGGAACAGCCAAAATCAATTTATTTATCACGTATTAATAATAGTCACTTTTATAGCACGAAAATATTTTTGTTTATATTTACAAAATGCATACATAAAAATGTCATACAATTTTTGACATCAAATATTCAGTGACATCTAGTGGCATTATGCGAAAGTTGCTTGTGTTTTCGGAGTTTTCCGAAAGATGATAGCTCTGGCGGTTGTAGAAAATTTGACATTTAAACATGATCTATTGGGAGCAGTTTATGGTAACACTTGTCCTGGTAACACCGTTATTTAGCTATCATCTGTGTAAGTCAAAGATTATTAAAGGTAAATGTCAATAACGTTCACACCTCCTTGATGAAAAAAAGCGTTTTGATTTTTGCAAAAAAAAAAAAAAATATTGCGGAAACAATAATCAACATTAAGTAGGACTAGATGAAAGATTCAAAATATTAAATTTAACAGATTGTGAACATAACTGCACCACTCTACTTTTAATTGATTCATAATATGTTACTGAACCCTAAGACTATTCGTGTAGAGCCCCTGAGGTCATTGTTAATATTTCCCAGGAGGTAAGTAGATGATTCAATGAATTAATCACTCATTATCATCCGTTAAAAAAAAAAAGTGATTACGAAACTTCATCATGAAGCGGCCAAATCCCTCTATGGGATGTAACGCCAGCGAAAAAAAAAAAAAGTAGATGATTAGTTTTTGGCGTCTCGCTGATTCGAAATACAATTTATCGTTTTAGGAAAATACCCGCTACCCAAAAAGTAATTCAGAGTCGGCGGAGTAGATTTTTTGCTGAGTAGGCAATTTGTTTAGGTAGTCCTAAGCAAATCAACATTTTCTGACGTAATTCCCGAAAAAGATAGATGGTAAAGGAACAGAAAAAATTAATACTTGAAATTAATTTTAATTTTTTTATTTTATTTATGCTCCGCCTCTATTCGCTACGCCCACTAACCCCGACATAGTTTCAGTTAAAAATAAAACATTGTTGTTGCATCGTGTTTTTTGTTTCGTATATTTAAAACGGTTTTTCTGTATACATACAAACCGTTAAATAAAACAGATAACGTGTGACACTACTCCCATCAGCTGCCCATCGTCCCATTTTCCAGCATTTATAGAATTTAGACTTTTTTTTAGAAATATTCAAGTCTTCTGGGATTTGACCAAATGAAATCTCCATATCCCAGAACATTTTAAAACTAAATGAAGTTACATTTTAATTTTAATAGAAATCTAATTTTTCCAAAATATTTTATAGGCCCGATTCTGCCTCCCAAAATTTTATGTTATTTTTTGTTTTTTCAATATAAATTCATATAGGCAGCGGGGAAATAAAATAACATAACATGAATATTATCGTTCCAGAATCGGGCCCATTACCAACTACTATTCTAATTTTAATTCCTTTTTTCAGAATATTTTAAAATTGAATTTTCCTATTCCACCAATTCCATTAGAATTTTAAATTCATTCTCCTCTTTTTAGAATATGTTAAATAAAATCTTCCTTTTCGAGATTCATTTAAAATTAAATTAATATGCTTTCAGAAATTTCATTCTTATTTGAAAATTAAATTTTCCTATTCCCCTATATTTTAAAATTAAATCTCCCGTTTCCAGAATAATTTTATATTAGATCTAAATTTTCCAGAAAATCTCTATTATACTTAAAATTTAATTTTCTTTTCCAGAATATTTTAAAAATACATACTTTTCTATTCTAACTTTGAAAATAAGTCTTTCTTTTCCAGAAATTAAATTCCAATTTTAAATTAACTTATTTTTCTAAAATATTTCCATTCCCAGATGTTCCAGTTTAATTTTCCAAAAATATTTCCATTCTAATTTTAATAAAATCTCTGCAATTTAACCAAGTAAAATTTCCATAATCCAAAATATTTTTAAATTAAATCTCTCTTATCGATAATATTTAAAAATTAAATAAAATTTTATTTTAACTTTAAAACTAAGTCTAATCAAAGATCATAATAAAGTTGATTCATTGAGTACAAAAATATGAGACGAAAATATGCCCCCCAACCCCCCATTGCAATATAGGTATACTGTTCCTTATATACTTATTTAATTCTTCCAAAATATTTTAACACTAAACCTACCGGTCAAATGACCTTTTTTGAAAATTTGGATTAAAATTTACTATCTAGCTGACTTTACCAGAAAATTTTAAAATTAAATTTTTTTTGATTCTAACTTTGAAAACAAATCTACAATACCTAGAATATTTTAGAATTAATCTTGCTTTCCATAAATTAAATTCTAATTTTATAATTAAATCTCATTTTCCAGAACATTTTTAAATTAAAAATATTTCCATTCTAGTTTAGTTTAAACTGCTTTTCCCAGAATATTTTAAAATTGAATTTTCCTTTCCCAAAAATTCCATTGTAATTTTAAATTCATTCCCCTTTTGCCGGAATACGTAAAATAATATCATCTTTTTCCAGGATATTTAAAATTAAAATATTCTCATTGTGCTTTTAATTTAAATTTCTTTTCGAGGAAATTTAAAAATAAATCTCCAATTTCCAGAAATTAAATTCTAATTTTAAAATTAAATCTCTAATTTTCAAAAGATTTTAAAACTAAATATTTCATTTCCAAAAATAGAATTTAATTTTGAATTTAAATTAAAATTAAATTTCCAGAATATTTTTTAATATATTTTCCATTCTAATTTCAAATTAAATATAAGAGATTTGACCATATGAAGTCTCCGTTTTCCAGAATATTTTAAAATTGAATATCCCGTTCCCAAAAATTCTAAAATAAATGGAATATATTTTTCATTTTGTTGCTTTAATCTTTGTGTCTTATGTCGTTTTGCCTAAGAGACATTTGATTTCAATAATTTTTAATTTGTATAAATAAATATCATCTATTACACGAAAAATGCCACGTGAAATATCATTCGATAAGAAATAGCGCAAATATTGCTATAATTTGCTAAGTTTTCTAAAAGCAATAATGAAAAATTCAACGCTAAATTGCAGCAATCAGTATACAGAGATGTTTTATGAAGAAAGCTGAAATAATTGTCCTACAGAAAAGAAAATTTGTTATCGGCAGTTTCCTAGTTTTCTAGGAAAGAGGAAATACGCTTACAATAAGTGAGTTTTTTATTCGCGTTCCGGAGCCGCTATCGAGGGCCGTCATATAAAAATAGCTCCCGATAGCGGCTCCATATAAATAGGTAGATCTAAATATTTTTTATAACACGTTTTCACTAAGGAATTGAATTAAAAATTATAGTTTGACGTTAAATATATTTAATTTACCAATAAATAGCACGACAAATTTAAATTTGGATGTAGCAATTTGACTGCTCCGCATAGCAGTTTTCGGGAGCGAATAAAAAACCGCAGCTAATATATTTCTAAATCAAACACAATAAACGGATTTCCAAGTATTTAGAATAAGGATTCATCTGTAAGAACTTTTGTTATTGAATTGGACCCGCAAAATCCATTAACAAGGACTAACTATGTACTCGATTCGAAGGCGATCATTTTCTATAGTCTTGTATCAGAAAGGTATAGGAAGAAAAAGAGAAACAGCAGCTCTTTTCTTGTTCTATACCTTTATAATAAAAACGATAGCCGTCGAATCTCATAACTATGCCCCAGGTGTGCTTTGATTTTCAATACAGAGTCGTTGAGAGATTTCCAAATAGCCGCACTGCTAATATTATGGCTGCATATTATAAAAAACCTGTGCATTCTTTCGAGATGTATATACTTAGATTGGATGACGGATTGTTTCAGCACATCGAAGAGTAGCCCTTCTTCAATTTCAGAAAGACTACTTTGATTTCGATTTGAAAGTCAAACTGTCGGCTACGATTGCATGATTGTGAAAAAAAGTACATCTGAACCTACTTTTACACGGACCTTTTTTAAATGTTTTATTCTCTTTTAAATGGTCACAATTGCACAGTAAATTACAAAAAATCAAAGTAATTCAGTTGTTTTTAGATGCTAATAAATGAGTACACCTAAACCTGTTTTTACAATGTTCCTTTTACACGGTTTTTTACAATAGGTAACTATCGTACAAAAACAGGTTTAGGTTCACAACTTCCTAAGAATGGTTGGAGTTTCCTCAGGAGATGATTTGTGGTGAATAATAGGTTTTTTATCATTAGTCAGGTATAGATGTGGCAGGCAAGGAATCGACTTTTGTTGCTACAAAGGAATATGGCGGCACCGTCTAGCCTCTACACGTTCAAATTTTCCTTGATCTGATGGATCAGTTTTGAATCTGAATACCTTTTACATTTACTCTTCAAAAAACCAATGCCTTGCTCGATCCTTGTAACAGGTTCTTCGGCTAGAATATTCCTGGAGCAATTGATATTCCAATTAATTTTTGTGTAAAGTTTTACCAAATTTCTGCCTTTTGGAATCGGACCAGTAAACAGCTGACTTAAGGAACTGGATGACAATATCAACACCTTGTTTATCGTTGGTTTATAATAATCGTAATCGCAAATATAAATGCTACCGTTAGAAGACTTTCGGATCGCGGATGTATTTAATTAATTAATTAATTTAAATAAAAATAGGTTTTAAAATATGTCAATAATGATAAATAAATAAATCGGAATTCTTCGAACAGAAAGGCGAATTCGAGAAACATTTAAATTATATTTGTTGAAAACTATTAAAAGCAGCTTTAACTGAAATACAAAAGTAGATTTCGAGATCTTTGGAGCTTTCCCCGCTTTGGATGAGTTAAGGACAATTTATTTTAAATTTGAAGGCGGATTTATGGTTGCCTTCGTTCCTTCGGTCTGAATTTTTTTTTAATCAATCGTATTCCTTGAAAGTGACGTTATTTTTCGCCCCTGTTCCTAAGATTAAAAAAAAAATCAGACCGAAGGAACGAAGGCAACCATAAATCCGCCTTAAAAATGTTGCAGGCACTCACAAGATTTAGGCATGAGGTGTTCGTTAATGATTGTTTAAAATGGCTACATGGGGAAAGATGGCCAGACGCAATTGACAACCAAGATTTGTGGACAGTTATACAGCAGAAGAAAATTTCACTCACTATCAGTGACCAAAGTGGATCTAAATTAGAGAAGAAGAGTCAAGTTCGGATAACCGTAATGGCCATCTTGCTACAAGACAGTTTTGTTGATGGTTAAACTTAGCATAAATCGAGTAAACTTGTTCGGCAAATAAAGTAAGCTCGAAAACGTATCGAAAACTAACAAAAACTGCATGAAGAATTGCATCGACGGAATGTCAGAAACAACGTTGTTAATAACAGTGATATCGCGTAATCGACCAAACTTCTTCGACAGAACAAACGGAAACTTATCGAAAACATCAGCTTTGCTTACACTAGGGTCGTTGCTAGGAAAACATCATCCTTTTTGTACCTAGTGGGAACCCGAAAAGATAATCTGATAATTTCAGAAACTTTTACTAAACATTTATCTACTCAAACTCGAGCATGTTATTTTAATTCTGAGATCAGAATAAAATTTCAAATTATTTGTGGAAAATTAATAATGGAAAATTAACCCAGCTACGGTTAAGAATACGGTTCTCCGACATTGCCAACAAGAACATACATATGTGTTTGGTTTCCGCATTCTGGAATAGACTAATTAGCTCTGTTTGAAGAAAATATTAGCAGCGTTGTAAGAGAAAGTGTTCAGCGCGAACCAGCAACATCTATCCGACGATGTTAACATCCATAATACAGTGAATACAGAAGTGACTAGAATTTGAAATACATTTCTAATACCTGAGCAGGGAAGATAACTAATTTTTGGATTATTTAACACTAGATATACCACCAGTCAAAATGACTGGTTGTACATTCATTGAAATAATTTTCTTTATTATTTATATGTAAGTATTGTTTCGAAAATTTATGATGAGTTTTAATATAATTACTGTGTTTTCATATTAAAAGTCATCTTGAATTTCCAAAACAATACTTACATAATAATAAAAAATAATAAGTTCAATAAAAGTACAACCAGTCATTTTGACTGGTTGGTATATCTAGTGTTAACATTGAACGATGAAGCTAATTTTCATTTGATTGTCTATTCACGACCAACCTCTTAGATGGTTCGAACAAAATGGAATATCGGCGCATAAGGAACATACGACTGTAAAGATATTAAAGCATATGTTTGGTGACAGAATTATAACAGGCCCAAGTATATCACCTATATCTTTTGAAACGTTCAAATCATATTGACATTTTAATTTTTACACTTCATTCATTTTTTCCTAATGAAAACTTATTGAAACAAAGTGCAACTAAAATGAATTGCGTTGAAGATTTGTTTGCTTAATTTTCAAACATCTTTTAAATTTCAAATTTTAATTTTATCTATTTAAATTTAGAGCCGGACTAGCTCATCGGAATGCTGGCGAATTTGTCGGTAGGCGTTTTCTGTCGGTTCTTTATCTAGATTATCAGTGAATGGAGTTTTTATTGTCTGCCGCCCGCCCACTTAACACCTTTGCGATCTAAACGACATCATAATTTTTTATTAAATTTCATTTTCCTAAATAAATTTCTTTTGCATTGGCCTATCACGATTAATTTAACTAATATTTGCAAAGCTTTCCTATGCCAATCATATCTTCTTAAGCTTCCGAGGTTGTTTTCACCGTCATTCATAATAAATGAATTTTATGGGAATATTGCATAGAAAATTGCACAATCTTAATGACTTCCATTAAATAATCGAAATAATCTGCAATGCTATTGAAAATAATTGCGTGGGTTATTTGTCGTGATATCAGTTCTGGAACTGTATTTTATATAAAGTTATTGCATTGGTGGTTCTATACTATAAACTTGCCATACATTTATTCCGAACACGGTCAACTCGGCGAAACCAACTCGGCGACGGTCAACTCGGCGACGATCAACTCGGCGACGGTAAGTAAACTCGGCGACGACCAATTCGGCGAAACCAACTCGGCGACGGTCAACTCGGCTACGGTCAACTCGGCGACGGTCAACTCGGCGACAGTCAACTCGGCGACGACCAACTCGGCGACGGTCAACTCGGCGACGGTAAACTCGGCGACGACCAACTCGGCGACGGTAAACTCGGCGACGGTCAACTCGGAGAATAAAAATCCTGATTTTTAGAAAATCCTGGTTTTTATTTTTATTTTACTTTAAATTAAAATTCTCTTCACCAAAACAGGGCGGCTCGTAAAAAATACGTCTTTCAAAACCAAGATTTTGAAAAGGGGGATTTTGAAAAGAGGGATTTTAAAAAAATATCATTTTTATATCATTTTGATTGCTTACTGCTGAGCTGACCGTCTCCGAGTTGTCCGTCACTGAGGTGGTCATCGACTGGTTGATCGTATAAGGGCCCTTGGGAGTCGAGTTGAGGTTGAGTCGGCAGGTCAGTTGGGATTGTGTTGGGTTATTTGGGGTTTGTGTTGTGAGTTGAGTTAGATTCATGTTTGTAGTTTTTCGGACCGTGTTGATTTAGGATTGATGAAGCGTTAAGTGTGGGGTTGAGTTTAGGGCTGAATTTGGGGTATGGTTGGAGTTGAGAAAGGGATTAAAGGTTTCAGTTAGGGTTCGATTTGGGGGTTAGATTAAATTAACTTAATGTGAGTTGACGTACGCAGGTAACTTTCCGGACCGAAGTTCCTTGGTGACTCAGCAGAACGTTCGACCTTTCGGTCGGCCAACCTTTCAGAAGTTGCTTTCATTGATTGTTGTTTTATTGTTTTGCTAACTTTTGCAAGTTTTCTCGTAGCTTAATATATTTTTTCTCAAAAATCTTTCGGTTTCACTTTCTTGATTTACTGTATAGATATATCTATACAAACAATCTAATCGATTTTGTTGTTGACTTGTGGACAATTTCTTGAATTACTTTTCGTGGAAAATGAATTTAATACTCTGTTTCAAGTCATTCTAACACAAATAAAATTTAGTCGTTAAATTGAATTAAACTATACATAGTTTTGTTGCAAAGCCACTTAAAAATCTTCTTTTCATTTTGCTTAAAAAAGAAAAAAATTCAAATCCCATTTCAAGTTCAGTCATATGTCACATTGTCTTATTTTAGCGGTCAAATTTTAATTTGTGGCCAACAATAAACCTGCTAATCTATAATAATCCCCCACAATAATTTTCGTCAAATCAATTTAAAACTAACAAATCCACAAAATCTAATTACGATTGCTATATATAATTGATTGGATTTCAATATTGTTAATGTGTTCACACCAAAACACGCGAAATAAAATCAATAAATAAATTATTTATTCATTGATCCAAAAGCGATTCCAAAACAACATAAAATTGCTATATGTACATACATATAGTTACTAGAGAATGTAATCCATATATGTACTATTGTATGTACAAAACACAATTTTTCCATAATGCATATAGAGAAACGTGAAAAATTCCATAGTCGTCGCGCGTCAACAACATCAGCTCTGTGGTTAGAGAGGCGGTAGTTGAAATTTAAAATTTCCCACCTTTACTAAATATGAAATAGGGAAGATCACTTGCTGATCATGAAACTAATTTAAGTTTTATTATCATGATTATCAATCACATAAGAAATTTTTTTTTATGCTTTAAACAATAGACCCAAAACAAAGTGATTGTACGACACGGTTCGAAGATTTTTTGTTAGTTTTACGACTGAATATATAGAAATGTTATATGTGTACTTTGCGTCGGTTCGCACGCTCATCATCATTGTCATGTATGTTCTATAGCTAAGCTATGTACAAATATATATATAAGGCCTGTGATACGAGCATACTTACACAACAAAGACAAACTGATTCATTCTTCCAAGTGTTTTTTAACAATTCAACAACACACAAAATATATAGGTAATTCAATTTTAATGATTAACATTAATTAATTGCCTTGGTTAAGGGGGAATATTAATAACTATATTCTCGGTACGTGAATAGGTAGGTATAGAGAGAGAGGTACATCATTCAAATTTGACCGGATTCTCACGATAGGAATGTCACGTCGTACATTTCATAATATATCGTTCATTGAACCACTATCGATTTTAAATACGTATAAATACAAAATGCAAATGAATAAGGTGTAAATTAACCAAACGTATCGAATAAACACTGAACGTCATTATTAAATTATAAATCCTCATAAAATATTCGCCCAATTTCAAAACTTTCACGTGTCTCCGCATTTATTTATTAAATTGGCTATTTTGTCACATAACTACATCGAAGTAAAAACTATTCGCTTTTTTAATTCATGCAAAAATCTAATAGACGACAAACGATTGTACGTAGATTCAATTTTTGGCAATAGACGAACGCAAAACATATACAAAATAACAAACGGCGGAAGTTTGCTGCTATTATACAATCAACAGCAAATAATTTACCATTTTTATGTATAGTCGAGCATTGGGTATAGTGACGAAATAACAATTACTATATTATTAAGTAATCGTAATGTATAATTAGCAGTAAAAAAAACGATTTTTAATTAGGAAAAATGGTAATTAAACTGTTTTCTAATCCAATAAAAAACTCTACGTTAATTTTTGTTACGAAATTTATAAATACTGACATCTATATTTTAATAGGTTAAGCTACTTTTTTTCTTACTGTTCGAAATTAAAAATTAGTCAAGACACATTTTTTCGTATTAAAACTGTTATACTGCTAATAATTATTTAAGCCCCATCTATATTTCATTAGTAGGTAGTAAATAGATTTGAGGCGACATCTAGCGTAAAGTAACATATAAAAAACAGCTTAATGATGTATTCAAGACACACAGTAAAGCGTTTTATATTTGAAAAGTTAATTTGAACAAAATTGTTAGTCTTGTTCGTTTGATAATGATAATTTTTTGAACCATTCGATTGCTGTAAATCAAAGAAAATTGTAACGCATATGACTTTAATTAGTTCATGATTCAAATACACAATCATTGAATGCTTCACGAAAATAACAGACATATGTGCTGAAATGAGACTGTTACAGAACAATAGACGTCAGCGCAAGGCAGGCAACAAAATAGGATTGATCCGTTTCAGAATTTTCTCGTGACGATATGAATGTTAGCTGCAACTTTTGTTATGCAAAATATTTTCAAAGTAAACACAGCCAAAAAATAAAATGTTTACAAATTGTTGCCATAAAGTAAAGGTTGTGTTAGAAAACGTACAAAATTTCCCATTAATTGATCAGTTTATGACCAGTCGTCAGGCTAATTCGAATTGTTTTCGGTAAAATTCGATCAATTAATTATTATTCGTTGGCATTTGCTTATAAGTGCGTAGCTTCTCTAGCATATGCTCCTTATTGATTTAGAGTCCATGTGACCATGTTATTCTATGAATTGCACAAGCATTTGAAATGCTTTATGAAGTAGAGCAAGAATAATATCAAGATGCTCTAATGGAACCACAACTAATAATTTGTCAATGATCCTTTGTGCATCAGTTATCCGAATAGCACCATCTCCAGGATGACAACAGTGGCGACGAAGTAAACCAAATATTAAGCCGCGCGTATTACTTTCGGGAAAAAGTCTTGATACAATTTTTAGACAAGTCAACATAACCTCGGCATCATAGAAGAACACTCATCAAACGGTTGATGGAAGCTCAAACGGAAACCCAACGGCAAATGGCAGCACTCATGCAACTAATGGTTTAGCAGCGAAAGGCTCCGCCAGCAGATCTAGCGGATACAGTTCACTGACCAGCAGCGCCACAAACTCACAAGCACCTGTCCGATCGAATAGAAAAGTTCGGCTACTGCCCGGAAGACGGCGAAACGTTCGACTGCTGGTATGCTCGCTACGAGCAAATCTTCATAGAGGAAGCACAGACATTGACGATCCGCCAGCGGGTGAGTTTGCTCACTGAAAACTGTCAACCTCGGAGTAACGACGTTTCGCTGACCGCGAGAAAAGGTTCAGGAGAAAGTTGGGACGATTTCGCAAGCCAAGTCAACATGAAGTGCGAAAAATCCGAGATATCTACGTTCGAGAAGCGCTCACTGGAACCGAAGCATCATTCGTTCTCGAGGAAGTCGAAACAACTCGTGCAGCAGCAGCCAATCCACACACAGTGCCCAGATTGAAGCTGAATGATGTCTGCAAGCTAGCAAATCGGTTGTCGTGTCTCAAGGACAAGAAATTGATGTCCAACATTCCAGCTGAGCGCCTAAAAGCGAAGTGATGCAGATTTTCAGAAAAAAAGAGTTAAAGCAACAGCAATTTCGGCAGAAATCCACACACAAATCAACAGAAAAATTGGACACGCCTCCTAACAACTGCTGCTTCTTCGGTGATTGCCACTGGCATAAGGATTGCCCGTACAAGGACGAAATCTGCGAAACTTGCAGAGTAAAGAGTCACAAAGCCGGCAATTGTATCCTGGGCAGATTCCGATCAAGCAGACTCAGCTGCAGGTCAGAACATCGTCAAAGTCTGGCAGTCACAACAGCATGAGCATCGATCTCCACCTGCAAGTTTTTTAAATCAGCCATGGATAATCACAAACTTCACCTGCAATTGGATTCTGGCAAATTGGCAAAATATTGGTGAACCAACGCATCGTTCACACCCTGCGAAGAGCAAGGAATCAGCGCTTCAGGCGATCAGGTGTCGATTCTCGGAAAATTCACACGCGCTTGAAGCTCCACGGACGAGGTAAAATCGACCCAAGGTAAGTCGCAAATTCAAGCTTCAACGTCGTCGGCAGCGACTGGATGGAAGCTCTCGACCTATGGAACATTCTCTTCGCCAGCTTCTGCAACAACTTCCGACTCGACGCTTCATAGCAATTTCTAAGTGAGTTAAACATCAAATTTCCAGTTCTTTTCAGAGATTCGCTCGGCCTTTGCACCCAAAAGGCATCGCTGATGCTCAAACCAAGCGCAAAGCCAATTTTTCGCAACAGCCCTCCAGTTCCCTTTGCCGTTATGGAGCCCATCGAGAACGAAATCTAACGGTTGCAGCTCGTGAACGTCATTATCCCCGTTCGATATTCATCATACGCTGCACCAATCATAGCTGTCAAAAAAAAGCCATCCTTAAGGCCAATCCTGCGCCAACTACTCAACTGGCTTAAACGATTCTGACGAGATTTTTGCTCAGCTATCGCCATTCAAAAACACTCTTCACCAAAATCGACCTCTCAGACGTTTTCCTTCAAGTCGAGGTCGACGACGACTCAAATAAGCTGATGACCATCAACATTCAATGCGGACTTTTCCAAGTCAATCGGTTGCAGCCAGGAGCCAAGCCACCACCGGGAATCTGTCAAAGACTTGCGAGCTGCATGATGAGCAAAGCAAAAGGCGCTTTTCCGTTCATCGACGACTTTATCGTGGGAGAAACCGATCAAAACAACCACGACAAGAATCTGTGCGAAGTTTTAAGCCGCATTCAGGCGAACGGTTTCCACCGACAGACGTCAAGCAGCTTCAGGCATTTCTGAGAGCAATTACCCGGTACGGAAAATTCATTTCTGGTATCAAGATACATTGCGGCCCTTTAGACAAAGTTTTTTCGAGACCATGTCACGTTTGCATGGGAAGCAAAATATCAGCAATCTTTCGTCGAGCTCAAGACAATTCTTTCATCTGAACCTGGACTTGCTCACTACGACCCAACTAAGAAGTTGAAATATAGCCGCTGACGCTTCCAGCTATGGAATAAGAGCAATTCCCATGCATAAGATGCCCGACAAGTTTTTGCATCCAGTAATGCATGCCGCACGCTCATTCATAGCAGCACAAAAAAACTACCGGTAAATCCAACGAAAAGTTCTGGCGCTCACATTTTCCCTTCAGAAGTTTCACCGCTACATTTATGGTCGCAAATTTGAGCTCCAGACGAACCATTTTGCTCGCTTCCGAATACCACTTCGAAATCAAATACGTTGACACGAAGAGCTTTGCATACGTGGATTTCATCTCTCGAATCACTAGTTAACACGAAAAGCCTAACGAAGACGTCATCATTGGAAAAATGGTTTCCGACAAAAATAATCGCGAACCATCGCCGTTCATATAGAGGCAAAAGCCTGGAGGGATAGCGCAGCGGGAGAAGGTGAACCGAAATCGAACGTAAAATCCTAAATCTCGCGCCACAAGACTCAAACTTGATTGCAAAGATTATTGCAGAAGGCTCACTAGGTTGCCTCGCCATATACACCGCCAAGAAGCTGACAGTAACCTTCGAAGCTATTCAGCACGAAATAAGTCGAGACGTTAAAGGTAACCACAGGTTTCATTGAGAAGGGTTAGCAAGCAAACGAGAGCAAATTCCTGACTACTTCCCAAGACGAGATTCGCTCACAGTCATCAACTGTGTCACTGAGCTATTAGCCCGACAGAGTCACCTCGACAGTGACATCGAGCAGACAGTTGGAACCTGTGTGAATTGCCCAAACGAATTGCGTGCAGTCGTGGCCGATTCCAGAAGTGCCGCTGGTCCAGATGACACAGATTTTATTGCTCTAGAGATAAACCACATTTTTCATTGATGATTCATCTCGGAAGAAAATATTTTTCTTCGCAGCCAACGATAAACCGATTGACATTTACGGTTAATTTACGCTAAAATTGGATCTTGGTCTGGGGATGAGTTTTAACGTTTGTGATAGCCGCTGTAAGTCAGCCAATTGTATGATTCGGTTTACTTACTCATTACGACTTTCTTGTCGACGTAATGAACAATGCTCTTATCGACAAGCTGACGCCACTCAAGTTCATAGGATTCCGACTGCCAAGGCAAGTCGTCTATCGCCAGATATGCTCAAAGCTGCCAAATTCGAGTTTGAATTTTTCTTAACAATGGCATCTATAGGCCCTCAAATCGCAAATTTACAAACAAAACAGTCATAATCATGCCGTTTGGACTGTTCGAACTCATGTATAAGACTTTCGGATTATGCAACGCGACGCAAACGATTCTCATTGCGGTGCAATAAGCACCAACATCTTGAGCACATTCGAATATTTTTCCAGTGACTCCCGAGATTTTGGACTTTGAAGCCAAGCAGCCGAAAAGTTTTATAGTAATGATTAATTTTTATAGAAAGTTTATACCACATGACGTAGACAATCAAATCATCTTGTAGCGACGAATCAAAGGAAACGTAAAGAACGATCAGAATAAAATTGAATGGACATTGGAAACCGAGGAGACATTCATCAAATGCAAGGACCACTTAGCCAAAGCAACTTTACTCGGATATCCAGTACCGAACGCTCCTCTGACATTAAACCTTGACGCCAGACCATCAATGGGCAAACGCAACTGTTTGGGATACTTCACAAAGAAATTAACCGAACCCGAACAACTTTAAGAATTTTACAACCGAGAATATCTGGCCATGATCTTGGCATTTGTCACTTCATATGTATGCTTGAAGGTCCGAACGCCACCATATACAAAGATCACAAGCCTTACGCCCCGTAGAGGGGAAGATATCACCCCTATCACGAATTGAGACAATCATCAAAAAGTGGAGTAACAAGTTACGACGATATTTCTAATGATACTTCACAAAGAAATTAACCGAACCCGAACAACTTTAAGAATTTTACAACCGAGAATATCTGGCCATGATCTTGGCATTTGTCACTTCATATGTATGCTTGAAGGTCCGAACGCCACCATATACAAAGATCACAAGCCTTACGCCCCGTAGAGGGGAAGATATCACCCCTATCACGAATTGAGACAATCATCAAAAAGTGGAGTAACAAGTTACGACGATATTTCTAATGATCAAGCCACCGATGTAGAAGTTCAAACACTGCTCAACTATAACACAACATCGCTCCAATTAAAACAGATACGTTTACCGAATGCCTCATCCAATCCTCTGCTTTGTCCAAGGCGATTTCATTCGCTTCCTTAGCTCATCTTGCTTATCTGGCAGATACTTCGAAAAGATTTTGCAACATTCGACAAACATTGCATTGCATGTCAACGTACGAAAGTGCACGCTCATACTAAATCCCCGTTTTCGGCAACAATACCGCCAACTCAACGTTTCGAACACACACCAATATCGACATAGTAGTTCCATCGATATCTGTTAACAATAATCGATAGGTTTTCTCGATGGCCCGATGGAAGATATCTCAACACGCTGAATTCCGGATGAATTAATACTCGCTTTGCAGCTCCTCAAATAATTACGCCTGACCAAGGACGACATAATTTGAATCGCAAATGTTCGCAGAGTTGAATCGACTATTTGGCACCAAACATATGTAAACTACTAACAATTTCACCTCACGATAAAAGCAGCTATTATTTGTAGACAAAATCAAGACTGAGTAACCTAACTACTCATCGGTTTTCTTAGTCTACGGTTAGTAATAGCACACAAAGGGGATATTGGTGCAACTGTCGCTGAAATGTTGTTGTGAAATTTTCGTGGACAACACACACCAACACTCGAGTCAGAGTTTGGCAAAATTCTAAATGTCTATTTGGGGAAGTTTTGAAATGGGTTTTGGGGAAGCAATTGTTCGTGGCGTTATCAAGAGTTAATCCTCAACATTAAAGCATTTATAACATTTTTCTGATAATTTACTTAAACCGTTAAAGAAAGTGTTTTCGGTTGGACCAAAAAATACTCGATTACAGCATTCATAGGGTTGGCCACATTATCTCGCAATACAAAATCTATTTTACAAAATCTTTTTTATAAAATCTCGCATTACAAAATCTATTTTACAAAATCTCGCATTACAAAATCTCGCATTATAAAATCTTGCAATACAAAATCCCGTATTACAAAATCATCTCGCATTAACTTTTTCCCGTAAATATATGAAATCGGGTGATTTCATATATTTACGGGAAAAAGTTTCTGCGAGATAATTTTGTAATGCAAGCACAGGTTTAGGATCATAAATAGACTGTAGTGTTTAGAATCATAACTAATGCAAAGTAAAATTTTACAAAACCAAGTAACAGCCAAGTACAATTTGTTTATTGAATTTACTATCACTTAAATTTTCACATAAATAAAATTAGTATATTAATTAGTATTCGGGTTGGCTACATTATCTCGCAATAGAAAATTTATTTTATCAATTAGTATTCAAATACAAAGCTATTAAATCAGTTAACAGGTCTATATAGTTATTTTATCTTTGAAAACTTTGCAGATATTAACAATCCCGATAACAATCGATATGTTGAAGGAGAATTATTTGTTTTAACCGAAGAGTTCGATGGCGAAAAATTATTTTGTTGGGAACGATTTCTTCGCTAAAGCTCCTCGCAGAACCCAGTTGTTGGATTATGGATGGTACTTTCGACGTTTTATCATTCATAATACGACAGCTATTTTTAATACACGGACTTATTGATGGAGAAATATTACCATTGGTATTTTGCTTGATGAGCAAAAAAAGTAGAAAAGTATATGACCAATTCTTTTTCAATTAAAAAATTTTTTTTGGAAAATGAAATTCATTTAAATCCGACAAGACTAATTTGCGATTTCGAAAAAACAGTAGTATCGTCAGCATCATATTTTTTCCGGAAACCGTTTTTAAGGGATGTTTATTTCATTTCGGCCAAATTATTTGGCGGGAGATCCAAAAAGAAAGGTTGGTACACAAGTATGGGAACATCGAATCTTTTTCAATGCAAATTAGAATGATTAAAAACCTAGCTTTTGTGCCAGATTATGGAGTTGCTGCGTATTATGCCAGTTTGTCCAATGAGTTTAATGACACAGATGTCAAACGAATTGGATCATGGTTCAAGAAAAATTACATGGGCAATGGCAACCGAGCACCAAGATATAAACCTGAATTCTGGTCTATAGCAGACTCAGGAAATGCAACTGAATGCTTCCCTCTAACGCAAAATAGTGTGGAAGCCTGGCACCGTCGTTTAAAAATTGTAGTCGGCCAACAACACGCTTGTGTTTATAAAATAAAAGAGAATCTAGGAAAGGAAGCGATTTTGGTAAAGCTTAGAATTGAACAACTTAAATCCGGTGTCCAGTTTCACAAAAAAAAAACGAAAGCAAATTAACAAGAATAAAAAAATACAAAGAATATTAAAGAAAAACGCTAGACTCACTCCAGTAGAATTTTTAAAAAATATTGCCTAAAATATAATAATTAATTAATTAATTTTCTGGCACCGTTATTTTTAAATCTTATTTTTGAATTTTTAAATATTATTGCATATAATAAAATGATTTAATAATTTTCCGTCATTGTTATTTTTCAATAATAATTTTGTATTTGCAAGATTTTGTAATACGATGTTTTGTAATGCGAGATTTTAAAATGCGAGATTTTATAATGCGAGATTTCGTAATGCAAGATTTTGTAATGCTATATTTTTTTAAAATGCGAGATTATGTAGTACGAGATTTTGTAATGCAAGATTTTGGACTGCTCGCCATTCATAACTTCGGAATCACATGAAAATTTTCGACTTCTTAGAGATTTTTTTTCAAATTTGGAAATAAAAAGTAATATCTGGAATCATGAGCACATCATTAACATCAACTCACATTCATCTATAATATGCAATACACATCAAAAGTACCATTGTACACAATAATCGGTCAAACATCTGTGAGGACTCTCTGTTCGTATTTCTAAATTGAGCCTTTGAGAATCGAAACCGTTGATGGCAATTCGTTAAGCAAAAGATAATTTTTCCAATCAGGAGTCTTGGACACCCATTTATGCGCCTTTGAAGTTTCAACAAATTGAGGCGGAAAGACATTCGTTTCGAATGGGGTCGATCTCAAGAGAACGCTTTTCACTTAGTTAAGGGTTACATAATAGAGCTATTAAGTTAGTTCAATTCCGAGACGACTACTCAGTTTTCCTGGCAACGTACACTTGGTAGACCAGAGGTTGGAAAGTAGTAAAATACCGTAAATTACAAGAAGGCATACAGTTAAATTGAAATTGCTTTGCCGATTGTTTTCTGCTGCACAAAATTTAATCAGTATCTCTTTGATAAGCGTTTTGAGCTTTTCTCAAACATCAATCATTCATTTCGATCAACCAGGTAAACGGCCAATTAAACATTTTCTCAGTAGACGCGGCAGTTATTCAAGAACAAACAAAGCAAGGTCCGAACGTGGTTGGCCAAGGCATTCTCAGATTGATATTGAAGATATAGCATATTTTCGAAAACGGTCTGGTCTCATAGCCCTCAATGTAATGAGCATCATGCAAGAATGTTACTGGGGTGCAGTGCGAATAAAACAACTTTCAAGACGTTACTGTTGGTGGCCGAATATAAAGCGAAATATAAACCGAATATTCGCTAATATCAAGGTCGTTTAAAGGGAAAACTAGTAGTAATATTACATTTACAACACAATACCCAATCGTGATAATTTTCTTCTTGTCGCTACTGGGAATAGAACCCGGAACCCCAAGTTGCAAAGCTAGGCTCTACTCACTGTACTAACGAGAGTAAAAAAAATCAAAGGACTTTTGTTAAAGACTGGCATAAATTCTCTAGGTTGTTTTAAATATTAATAGCGATGCAAAACAACTAGGTTACGTTGCCCAAAACAAAATCTAGCATTCTATCATTTGGATCCTTAATGAGATTAAGTTGAAAAAGTTTGGATATATTAACACTGTCGACCAAGTACCTCCCAGGAAACAAGCACATCAGGCTTTCACTTCAAGAATATTGAAATCTGAGTCATTCTTTAGTTTAGATTTGGCGTTTGAGGGCTGTCAGAAAAGTTCGTGCACAATCTAATAGATGTCACCCAAATCACACAAAAAACACATAGAATCAAACTTGATAACTGGAAAGTGGTATTCCGAGTTTCGATGTGGCCAAAAGAGTACGGATGTCGCAAAATGTACCTAAAAGCCTAAAACGGGCTATGACTGAATTGAGTATTCAACTTTTTAATTCAGCAAATTGCTTTTGCTATTCCCGCAAATAAAATGGTTTACCGAAAAAAATTTTCATCGAATGAAGAGGTCATAGCGGAAACAAAAGAAATTTTTGATAGTTTGGACAAATCCAGCTTTTCAGAAAATACCAAAAAGTTTGAATACCATTACAATAAGTCTATCAACCTACAGGAGTTCTGTATTGAAAAATAAATAGATTTTTTAGATTGTCCACTTATGGTAGTAATCAATCTCACTCCTATTCAAAATTCCTCATAATGTTTCTCCCATTCAGATACTCAAAAAGGAGCATCGGTATCTCTTCTAAAAATAACAGAGCTATCCGGAAAAAGCTCAAAATCGCGATGTTATCCTAATTTTATGAGATTATATTAGCAAAAACAAAAAACAACACAAATCACTCCTTGCCATCAGGCTATTGAGCGGCATTTGGCAAGTCCACTTTCCCTTCCATTTCAAGCTGTATACGAGATCATGTCAACAAATTTTTGTTATAAAATTCTTTCTTTCGCGTAGAGTACCTATCAATTTGAAATAAGATCGGGACGATGTCATTGTTTCGTTATAACTTCTCCAATTTCGTGGAATGCATAAAATTTCTATAATTTATGGATTACGTCTTTGATATTCTTGTTTGAGATTGAACTGGACGAGCAAACTCAATCTCTTTTATTTGAAAATTGTACTTTTCGAGAAAAGAGGTTTCTTCTTAAGCGGTGACTTGAAACCACTAACGTTAATAGTTAAAATTTTTACATTACTCTTATGCAAAACTAAAAACGATATGTTAAGCTAATAGTTGAACAATGAGATAATCTACAAAAGTTCTCGATTAGGCCGGGCCGGAACATAATTAAAATTTTAAAAAATATATTCAAAACTATTTCGGCAAAGAAAATTTATAAAAAAGTTCACTTTTTATTAAAAAGTGTAAGAAAGTGTAGAAAATTTTAAAGTGTAACACTTTTAACACTTTCTGATATTTCTTAAATGAATGCTTGTTTGAGCCAAAAAAATAATAACTTTAATGATTTTTCACCAAAAATGATGAATTTTAATCTAAATTTCGAAAGTCAAATGATACAAATTATTCTGTACATCTAAATTCTACCCTAAATAAATTCCAACAACCTATACCCTATTACTCAGTTATGAATTAATTATATCGCAATTAATTCACCCATACTCTGCGTACCTCAATCAAATTCTCATTATATGAGGTACTTTGAAGATGATTGGGAAAAAAAATAAAAAATCGGAATCCTCATTCGCACAAAATTCGAAATCAATCAATCAAAAATCATAATTAATAGGAGAATACAAACGAGCAAAACCATAAAAATAATAAAAAACAATCCGGGGATTTCCGCATTGCACACAGCATGAAATTAATTGAAAATTCGCGCGCACTGTAAAATAAATATAAGGGATGTTCTATTAAAAATCCATCTGGTTCAAATTATGGATAAAAATCATAAAAAAGAAACAGTTGGCGGACATAATGTTAATAAAATTCCATCAGACATACAAAATATGGTGTAGGATGGATCACTTATACATTACACACGAGAGACACGATAACATAACTATTTCTGTAATGTCGTTTTGCAATTACATACATTGCCATATGTCACGTGATTTATTAGTTTGTCTTGATAAAATTGGATATCGAACGGACATAAAAAAAGACAGAAAATTTATGACGATCACCTTAAAATAGTTTGTAGATTTTCTTCTTTTTGTATTTTGTCTCTGCATCGCGATCACACTCAACTTAATATTCAATGCACGCATCACGCTCGATGGTTATTAATTAGAATTTCGTCTCTAATTACAAGAAAGGTATAATCAAATTTTCCAATCACGTTCCGGACTATAGTTTTTTTGTTTTTTGATTCCTATTAAAAAATAAAAAATGATTCATCTTTCCAATTTAATATTCATGTCATACATCCCCAACCTTCAACTAAATTTAAATCTAATCCATTCATCTTTTATATACAAATTGTATATAGTATATCTATGTATGATATGATCGACATGAGAGAGGCTTTTAAATATTTAGCAAGTCATTATCGATCAATTTGGTGTATGGAACTCCAAATACGTATATTGAATAGCAGAATTAATTGGGAATTCGTTAAAATTAATGGCGTTAACAATAAACACCGTTAGAGTGTAAATAAAATATGTGAAGTGTGTTTATGGTTGTAGGATCGCGATCGTTTGATCGTTAAACAGTGTGAATTGCTATGCAAATAAATCTCGCACATACAATAACAAAAACTGTCGATAATTAATGATTTTATTACCAGCTCTGTCTAGTACATTGTTATTTAGTGGCATCAATATGTATTTAATATATTACATTGTTGATTTTTTCAATTTTATGATCTCGTGTGAAGGTTGAACGCGATTATACTGATTTAAGATCGTGATCTTAAAATTATATATGTACATATACGGTAAGAGTTCAAGGTGGTGTAAGATTAAGTCTAATATAGTTTTAATGGATTTTTTTTTACAAGCAAACATTTTAGTGGAACGCGATATTTTAATGGAATCAATTTTTATTCATATTTTAATTAGTTGTTCTATTCAATTGCAAGCTTGACATAATTATCTCATTTCGAATTTCACTCAAAATTTGATTGGTGAAGAAGATATATTGCGGGTAAACGTTTAAATAGGCTCAAATATTAAACATTTGAAACAATTTTAACATTAGAGAATTAAGATTTTACATTTTCAAAATTTATTTCAATCCCAAGAATAAAATTTTCTCTAATTTAAGGAATCTACCGAATTGTAAAAAATAATCAAATTCAAATTAATTCATTATATTTAGATTGAAGAATGACTCAAAAGATGTCAGTCATACCGAATCTACAATATCAAAATTTTATAAGACATTCCCATAAATTTGCAAAGCTTTAAAAATTCCTTCGAACGATAAATTTTAAAATCAACTCAAATTCGTTATCTAACTTGAGAAGAGAAATTGTATGGGTAAACATTTAAATAGACACGAGCAATTTTAAAATTTCAAGTAAATTTACTAAGTAAAATTGCAAATTTTCTAAATTTATGGTATCCAAATTTCAAGAATTATTTATAATGAGATGATCTCTGATTCTTAAAAATCTACTTCATTCAAACTCAAATCTTTACATCTAGATCACATTTTGATATCTGTAAATTAAAACATAAATGATTTAACTAATTCCTATTTTTTAGAATATAAAATTTAGAATATTCTCAAGCTGTCAAAATTAGATAGATTTTTGTTGAAATAACTTCTAGTTTACATCACCATTTAGTTCAAAATTGGATTAAAGAAAATTAACTGAAATTCGTTGCCTAACTTGAGAAGATGAGTGAAAAATTTCAATTTCCAAAATTTAAAGAATATTTAAAAATTTCCGACTGTTAAAATGTTCTAAATTTAAGCGTATTTTTGCATGTTTCAAACTTCAGTGTTAATTATTATACAGATTTTTTGCTCAAATTTTGTGAAATTTCAGGTAAAATCGCCGTTTGGGTGTCAAAAAATGTAAAAATCAACTAAAATTCGTTACCTAACCTGAGAAAAGAAAAATTGTAAGCAAAAAGATATTTAAATAGTCACAAAATACTAAAAAATTTAAAATATTATAACAATAAATATCCAATTTTATAAATTTTTTGTATCTCAATCCAAGAATTCATATCATTCATATCAAGAATTGTAAATTTTGAGACATTCTAGAATTCTTAAAAATATATTTCATTCAAACTCGAAATATAAAATACAGACTAAATTTTGAAAACGGTATATCGGAAAATTATGAAATCTATAAAGAAATTTTTATTGACAATATTGTTCAAATTTCGTGAAATTAGTATAATTTTGGGTTAAATAAAAAATATTCCCCAAAAGTTCAAATAAATTTAAAAAATTCCGATTCATTATCATTAGAAATTTTAGAAGTCGCGTTATTAGATAATATTGAATCTTTCAAAATTTCTAACTTGGTAAAATGTAGGGAAATTTTTAAAACCCCATCTAACCAATTTACCTATTTCGGTCAAACGTTAAATTTTAAAATCAACTCAAATTCATTACCCAAATTGAGAAAATGTTTGCAAAAATTTGAATAGGTCCGATTTATCAGAATTTTTGAAATTTAAATTATTCTGAATAAAGATACAATGTGTAATCTTCAAAATTTAGACACAATTATTATATAATGTATGGTAGATTGTTGTTGAAATTTCGTAAAATATGCATACTTTTCTAAATTTCTTCTAGATCCATTTGTTCGGTTCAAATTTGTTTCCTAGAAAAAATTAATAGAAGCAAAAATTTTCAACATTTCAATTAAAATTAAAAAATTCCGATTTATTAGAATTTTTTAAAATATAGGGTATTCTGAATAAAGACCTGATATACATAAAATCTTTCAAAATTTCTAACTTGAGAATTAAATTGCACGTACAAATTTAAGACAAAAAATAATTCAAAATTTTAAGCAAATAAACAAAATTAAAATTTCAAATTTTCTTAATTTATTGAATCCTCATCCGAAAGCTCAGGAATTGTAAATTTTGAAATTTTCTTTGATTGAAAAACGACTTAATTGAAATTCGAAATTTAAAATTGATAACTAACATATTCCGAATTATTAAAATTTTTAAAATTTGGAATACATATTTTGAATAAAATAAATTGCGATTTTTAAAAATCCCACCTAGGCAAATTCACCAATTGGGTGAAACGATAAATTTTAAAATCTACTCCTAACCTAATGTTAGAAGATATTTTTAAGAATTTGAAAATGCACAAAAATTTGAAGCAAATCTAAAAAAAAATTAAATTTTCTATTATGCTGAATATACAATGTGGAATCTGTCAAAATGTAGATTGCTATTCAAATTTCGTAAAATATGCATAATTTTCTAAATTTCGTTAAGGTATATTTGTTTAGTTCTGATTAATTTTAAAATTAGCTCAAATTCGTTACTTAGAAAAATTTGAATACGGGAGAAAAATCTGATTTACATATTAGAGATTAAAAGATTTTCAATTTGGTGATCCTAAATAAAGACGTTTTTTTCCAAATTTTCTAACTTAAGAAGATAAAATTCACGTAAAAATTTAAATAGATAATCCTTGAAATTTACTTCATTGAAATACGAAACGAAATTTTAAAATCTGTATCAAAAAATGCAAATTCCAATTTATGAAAATTTAGACTAGCTATTTTTAATAAAGATATAATATTGAATCTGTCAAAATTATATAAATTGTTGCCCGAATTTCGTGAAACGTACAGAATTTTTAAAAATTGCACCTAGGTAAATCAGCATTTGGGTCGAACGGTACATTTTAAAATCAAATCAATTTGGAATCTTTCAAAATTCTGACAAAATGATTATATATGTAGATTAAAGGTGGTTGCTCAAATTTCGTGAAATTAGCATAATTTTAATTAATATTAGCATTAATTTTTATTAGCGTAAGGGGGGGGGGGGGGGGGGAAACCCCTTTTATTTGGGCCAAATGAGAACATTTAAAATAAACTGAAATTGTAAAAATTTGAATCGGGATAAACATTTAAATTACATTTTTGTTTTATTAAATTTTCGAAACATTCCGAATTAATAGAATTCTTTTACGTCGCTTATTTATGCCGTAAATCTAAACTGAATTTTCTAGTCGGCGAGGGATTTGATATCTCGGTCATCGTTCGTAACTAAAAACACTCGAGCCAAAAAAAGTTTCTTCCGGTATTTGTGTAACCGTAGAAAATATGTGAAACATTCGGAAGCAAATTTCCAAACACCGACATTGGTTTAAAACGGTAGTTAAATGTGCTTTTTTGGCTTCTATGAATAGCCAGCCTTAAGAAAAAAAAAAATTAAAACGTCACCAAAACAAATCTACGATTAAGTACGAGTTTTGCTTCCTTATGGCTGTCACTAAAATATTTCAGTATTGAAATTATATGAAAGAAGCTTTCAAATACCCGACTAATTGAATTGAAAGAAGTTTTCACATACCCGATTAATTTGGGCAATGATCAATATTCATTCCTCATTCTTCAATGTTTCATCAACATGTCAGGAACAAAATTAGTAATGATTGGAAACCTTGCGGTGATTATCGCAAATTGAACAATTGCATAATTCTTACTGATTATTCATTAATTCTATATGGCAGCAAAGTATTTTCAAGAATTTATTTAATACGAGGCTGGTACAGGTATTCGATGAGAATTTACGTAAAACAGCACTGACACCACCACTCCGTTTGGTTTATATGTGAATGTAAACCATTTGCAAGTGTAAAGCAACCAATGTTCCAAATGTAACCATGTTTTAAGAAATTTAGTGTTTTTTTATGACTATCTGGATGATATTTGGTTTTAGAAAATTTAGAATACATTTGGTATTCATTACCTACAGAAACTGTTCTCTGAAATTTTGAAATCTTTATATTAAAAACTAAGAAATTCTAACATGTATATTGAATTTGCGAGTTTAAAATATTTGCGAGTTTCAAATCCCGTAAAATTTGCAGACTTAAATTCGTGACCTAAATAGGCACCAGCAATTTTAAAATTTCTAGTAAATTAAGAAGTAAAATTGCAAATTTTCTAAATTTCAAGCATTGTAAATATTGAGATGTTCTCTGATTCTTAAAAAAACTACTTCGTTCAAACTCAAAACTTAACAGCTAGACGAAATTTTTAAAACTAATTCCGATTTTTTAGAATATTTAAAATTTAGAATATTCTCAATAAACATATAATACTGAATCTTTCAAAATTATAAAGATTATTGTTGAAATTACGTTTCAGAATTTTAGTAATTGCTTCTACATAGTTTACATTACCATTTAGGTCAAAATTGGAACAAAGAAACTAACCCAAATTCGTTACCTAACAACTTGAGAAGATGATTGAAAAAATTTCAATTTCCTAAATTTAAAGAAAATTTAAAAATTTTTGAATATTTCAAAATTCAATGATAATTATACATATATTATAAAGATTTTTGTTCAAATTTTATGATATTTCAGATAAAATCGCTGTCTATCTATGCAAGAATTCTTATCACTCATATCAAGAACTCAAACATTATTGTAAATTTTGAGATTTTCTAGAACCCTTCCGAAAATATCAGAAAAATATCAAATTTATAAATATCCGGTTTCCCAGAACAGAATCTTTCAAATTGTATAGATTATTCTGAATATGAAACAATATTGTTTAAATTTCGTGAAATTTGTATAATTTTGGGTCAGATGAAAAATTTTAACAGAAACATTTTCAAAAATTCAAATAAATTTAAAAAAAAAAATCTGAGATTTTAGAAATTTTTAAAAGTTCGGTTATTACGTAACATTGAATCTTTCAAAATTTCTAACTTAATGAAATGTACGAAATTTTGAAAAATCCCACCTACATATTTCGGTCATATGATAAATTTTAAAATCAACTAAAATTCATTACCCAAATATCTTCTCATGTTTACATACATTTGAGTAGGCACAAAAATAGGGAGTAACTTTAAAAAATTACAAATAATTCGGACATAATTTTTGTATAGATTGTTGTTCAAATTTACGCAAAGTTTGCATACATTTCTAAATTTCTTCTAAGTCCATTTGTTTGGTTCAAATTCCTTACCTAGAAAAAATTGAATAGAAGCAAACATTTTCAATATAAACTTGAAACATACCGATTTATTAAATTATTTTAAAATTTCGATTATTCTGAATAAAGATGTAATATTATATCTTTTAAAATTTCCAACTTAAGCAGATTAATTGCACATAACAAATTAAATAGACAAAAAAAAAAATGAAAAATTTAAAAATAAATAATAACAGAATTAAGATTTCAAATTTTCTAAATTTATTTTTTGAAATTTTCTCTAATCCTTAAGAACTACTTCATTGAAATTCGAATTTTAAATTTCAGACGAAATTTTAAAATCTGTATCAACATTTCGATTTATCAAAATTTTTAAAATTTATTTTGACTAAGAATGTAATATTGAATCTGTCAAAATTATATATTAGGCATAAGGGAAAGTTCTGTCGTTCTTGAAAACGTGCACTTTTATGCGTTGCCGATCCTCATCAAGGATTTTTTGATCTGACTGAAACCGGTTTAAACAGTTAGGTTAGTATATGATTGATGATTAATTCGTATTTTTTCGTATTTTGGTCAGTACTTTTAAACTTGTAAAACTATTAACATGAGTGAAAAAAAAGTGCACTTAAGACATTGTTTATTGTATGAGTTCCAGAAAGGAAATAACGCGATGGAGGCAAAAAAAAATTTGTGTGACGAGTTTGGAGAAGACGCAGTAACAGCTCGAACATGTCAAAGATGGTTTGCGAAATTTCGTTCGAGTGATTTTTTTTTTTGTAAGATGAACCCAGTATGATCAGGGCAAAACCCAACTTAACTTCCGCAGAAGTGGGCTTTAAGTTTGAAATTCATCAGACTATAGCTTTGAATTACATTAAAAGGCTTGGTTTCGTGTCCAAACTCTCTGTTTGTTTGGGTGCCACACGAATTAAGTGAAAAAATTTAAAGGACAGAATTTTGATATGTTCTTCAAATCTTGCTCGTCACAAAAGGGAACCGTTTTTGAACCACTTGGCGACTGGAGATGAAAACTGGATAGTGTATAAAAACGTGGTTAGAAAAAGGGCATACATATGTTTACAAAGGGGAGACATCACCATCTACATCCAAAGGTGGCGTACATCAGAAGAAGGTTATGTTCTGTTGTTGGTGGGACCGCAAGGGTACAGTGCACTATGAGTTGCTGAAATAAATGAAACGGTCAATGCTGATCGTTACTGTTCGCAATTTCATGTTTTGAATAAAGAAATTCAACCTAAACGTCCATCTTTGGCCAACAGATAGGGTGTAATTCTTCATCACGACAACGCTAGAACACACGTGGCAAAAAAAACGCACAAAAAATTGGAGATTTGGGTTGGAAAATTTTACCTCAGCCACCATATTCTCCTGATATTGCATCATATGACTATCATCTGTTCAAGTCGCTGCAAAACTTTCTTGATGGAAATGAATTTATAAATTATGAGGGTGTCTAAATGGCAATGAAAGAATACTTTGCATCCAAAACAGAGGAGTTCTTTCCAGGGGGTTAGATAAGCAGCCATTTGTAACTGACCGTTGGCAGACATTTGTAACTAACAAAGGACATTATATTTTGGATTAAATTTTAAATAAAAAGTGAAAAAAGAAATTTTGTTTTTTCTTTAGAAAAAAACGACAGAACTTTGCCTTATGCCTGGAATTTCGGAATTGACCGGCATCCCGGGATTAGATACTCTAATTGTTGCTCGTATTTCGTAAAATGTCAGAATTTTTAACAATTGCACCTGTAGGTAAATCAGCATTTGGGTCAAACGATAAATTTTAAAACCAAATCAACTCAGCATCACTCAAAATTCTGGTAAAATTATTTGTAGATTATAGATGTTTGTTCAATTTTCGTCAAGTTAGCATAATTTTAAAAATTCCCTTTGTTTGTGCCCAATGAAAATTTTAAAATTAACTAAACTTCGTTGGCTGTTAAAATTTGATTAGGAAATTAAACATTTAAATTAAAAATTTAATTTTTATTAAATTTTCAAAAAATTCCGAATTATTAGAATTCCTTCAAATTGCTTATTTATGCCGCAAATCTAAACTGAATTTTCTAGTAGGCAAGGGATCAAATAAAGTAAATTAAGGAGCAAAATTGCAAATTTTCGAAATTTCAAGCATTGTAAATATTGAAATGTTCTCTGATCCTTAAACATATACTTTGTTCAAACTCAAAAATTAACATCTAGACGAAATTTTGAAATCTAAATATCAAAAATAAAAAATTCAACTAATTCTGATTTTTTAGAATATTTAAAATTTAGAATACATATTCTCAATAAACATACATATAATACTGAATCTGTCAAAATTATAAAGATTATTGTTGAAATTTCGTGAGCCTTTCAGAATTTTAGTAATTGCTTCTCGTTTACATTACCATTTAGGCCAAAATTAGAGCAAAGAAAATTAACCCACATTCGTTACCTAACTTGAGAAGAAAATTTAAAAAATTTCTATTATTAAAATTTTCTAAAATTTATGAGTATTTTTGAATATTTCAAAATTCAGTGATAATTATTATAAAGATTTTTGTTAAATTTTTGTGATATTTCAGGTAAATGGAAAAATTTAAATTATCACAAAAAATTTAAAACTTTAAAGTATTTCAACAATAAATACAGAATTTTATAAATTTTTGTATCTGTATCTAAAAATTCTGATCACTCAAATCAAGAACTCATACCAAGAATTGTAAATTTTGAGATTTTATAGAACCCTGTAAGCTCGAAAATTAAAATCCAGACATAATTTTGGAAACTATATTAGAAAAACATCCAATTTATAAAAATCCGAGTAATATGAAACAATATTGTTAAAATTTTGTGAAATTTGTATAATTTTGGGTGAGATGAAAAATTCTAACACAAAAATTTTCAAAAATTCCGATTCATTAGAAATTTTTAAAAGTTCGGTTATTACGTAATATTGAATCTTTCTAAATTTATAACTTATTGCAATGTACAGAATTTTTAAAAATTCCACCTAGGCAAATTACCTATTTGGGTCAAATGTTAAATTAAAATCAACTAAAATTCATTTTCTTATGTTTGCATACATTTGAATAGGAACAAAATAGGAAGCAACTTTAAAAATGTCCAGTTAATTCAGACACAATTATTATATAAATTGTTATTCAAATATCGCAAAATGTGCTTAAATTTCTAAACTACTTCTAACTCAAGCAAAAATTTTGAATATAAAGTTAAAAAATACCGATTTGTTAGAATTTTTTAAAATTTAAATTATTGCTCAAAAAATTTAAGCAAAATAATAAAAGATTCAAGATTTCAAATTTTCTAAATTTATTGTAACCTTTATCGGAAAGTTGAAGAATTGTTAATTTTAAAATTTTCTCTAATCCTTAAAAACTACTTTATTGAAATTCGAAATTTAAAATCTAGATGAAATTTTGAAAAGTGTATTAAAAAATACGAAACTTAACATATTCCGAATTATTAAAAATTTGGAAATTCAGACTATTTTGAATAAGATATAATACTGAATTTATCAAAATTATACAGATTATTACTGGTCGATTTTCGTAAAATGTACAGAATTTTTAAAATTTCCCCCTAAAATAATAAAGAATAAAACAATAATTTTATCAGAATAAGAATCTGATCATTTTCAAAATTCTAATAAAATTATTTATAGATTATGGATTGGTTGTTCAATTTTTGTCGCATAATTTTGAAAATCTCTTTTGCTTGGGCCAAATAAAAATTTTTAAAATTAACTGAACTTCGTTACCTGTAAAAATTTGAATAGGGGGAACAACCAAAAACAATTAAAATTTTAATTTGTTTTTATTAAATTTTCAAAAAATTCCGAATTATTAGAATTCCTTCAAGTCGCTTATTTATGCTGCAAATCTAAACTGAATTTTCTAGACGGCAAAAGATCTGATGTCTCGGTCACCCTTGCGACCACTCGGAAATTCGAAACTGTAGTTTCATGTGTTCTTATTGGATTCTATGAATAGCCCTAAGAAAAAAATTTAAACGACACTAAAATAAATCTACATATAAATACGAATTTTGCTACTGTATCTGTGCCGTCATTTAAAATGAAATTCATAAAATATTTTACGAGTTTACCATCTTTGACAGCAACACTACTTGTTCATTATATTTACCATAAAATCCCACTTCCAGCTAATAATTGAAAGAAGTCAAAAATGAATTCAAATAACCAATCAATTTGAGCAATAATCAATCATCGTATTCTTCAACGTTTCATCACTTCTTCATCTTGTCAGGAAGAAGAATAATAATGACTGAAAACTTTGCGGTGCAAATTTCTGATCGTTACGAAAAATTTGTCGCATTAAAATTTGTCGATAAACTTTCACTTATTTGAAATTTCATACAAAGTAACTTGGGTACTTTGAACCTTTCTTGAATTTTTTTAAAATTTTTCATAAAATTGTTTACTACCACTAAAATTTACGTCGTTGAATGATTGATCGGTTTATTCAAATGCATTTGCTAATCATTACTTACAGAAGTAGTTCTCTGAAATTTTGAAATTTTATATAAAAAATTACGAAATTCAAATACATATATTGAAGCTAGCAAAATTCAGTTAGAATTATTTTACAGGTCATTCAACAGGGTTAGGTTAATCGTGATAAAATTATCGTGATAAGATTATCTCAAATCATACATTTGAAAATCAATTCAAATTCGTTGCCTAACTTAAGAAGCTTTTTATAAGTTAATTAAGTAATTCTGGCAAAATTGGCTGCACTCCAATAACTTACTGACATGTTCGAAATGTAAATCGCAAACAATATGTAGTTGGATTTTTTATTTTATTTTATTTTATTTTGTCGGGCGAGGGAGCTGAAAAGAATTTATTAATATTCAAAAGAATATTTCGAGTTTTGAATTTCGAAATAAAATTTAGTAAATCAAATTTTAATAGTAAATTAATTTTTCTAAGATTTTTTGGACTGAAACTAAATTAATCTCATATAACATTTGTTTTACGGATTCTCATGAGTTTGAAAGGCATCTATATTTGATAACCTCACTCTGACAAAAACAAGGAAGTAAAACCGGCGTCGTTAAATTCAAAACTAACAATATAGGTAATCTAAAAATTAGTAAGGAAAATAGCGGAAAAGAAATTATTCAAAATTTACTGTGTTTGATTGGTTATTTGATTATTAATTTTAAAAAAGTTTGAATATATGTACATTTAATAGTTCGCTTGAAAATAGTTTGAAGCAAATTGAGGAAGAGTAATCCGACTAGATTACATAGGATTATGTAGTTGTATTTAAATTCACTCTTTAGTCAAACTGATCATTAATGTAAAAATAAAAATCCAGAAAAACTCGAATTTCAAATCCTCTATTAAATTAACACATACACGTATTATAACCATCACACTTTCGAATGAGCTGAATATAACGCGACCTTATTTCTCACCTCCAGCTTAAATTTAGTTACAAAACCATTAAAGTACAAAATAACTAATCAACAGTTGCTACTTCACCGATCAAATTTCTAATCACTTCTATATAATAACTACAGAGAAATTGATTTGTAACCGTAAATCTGTGTACATTGCTATTTTCCTAATTCCCCCAAAAAATTGTATACCCAACATGTAGTAATTACATACAAAAAATAAATAAAATTTAATTAAATTTCCAATTTGTTTAATTTTCGTTTTATTGAATTTCTACTTTTCATTTTTAATGTTGCTGTGATTGAAAAAACCAAAAAAAAAAAAACAACGTAAACAGCATTTTAAACAAAACAAAGATCAGACACACAGATGTCTGATGATCTAGAAAACTAAATCGGAAATTGATTGAATTTTATAAAATAAATAAACAAAAAAAATAATTTAATTTACCTGTGATGTAAAATATGGCGGTAGTACACATCGTTGATCATCAATACGTGAACTTTGAACGCGTTCAAGTAATTCAAATAGATCTTGTGTTGCGCCACGCAATCGTTCCGGACTATGATGATTACTATGACTGTGATGATGATGATGATGTGATGGTGATTTTATTGTTGGCATATTTTCGTTTAATAAACTACCATTATTATTTGTTGTGGATTGTGTGGTTGTCCAATTAGCCATATGTTGCCGTCTGAATGAAACCGAGATGAAATGAAATAAAAAACAAAATAAAAAATTAAATAATTATTAAATTAAAATATTATGTATGTAAATGTAATATGTAGTTGGTAAATTATCTCAAGTAATAATATACTTAAGACTGTAGATGATAAAAAATTACCGTTAAATAATATTTACATTTAACAAAAGACAAAACAAAACCGTATACAATTATCGTGTACTACAAGAATACAAAGGCACGTGCACGAAGATCGATTAACATATTTATTTAACAACGATAAGATAATCGCGCACGAGCAAAAAAATAACAAAAAAAATTATGCATGTTACAAAAAATTAGGGTTACCCAACTAGACGAGTTCTTCGCGCGCGCAAAATTCTAGTGTACCGGAAAACATAATGATCACCACAATTTGATCACGAAATTCATGTTCCAAAAAAAATTAACATTTTTTATGTGTCACCACCACAATAAATTGAATATGTATAACGATCGCAAAAAAAAAATGTAGTTTTATTCTTTCATCAAAATCACTTTTACTTTTTTTTATAGATCACTAACAATATGGCGGATATTACATCAAAATCTATTATCGATCATCTTCCTTCCGTTTTCAATTTAATGTTTGTTGTTTTTACGTTTTTATGTCAAATTTTAAACGATCATCAAATAAATTATTTATAATGTCGGTTGATCAACCGGCATACGATCTATATGATCATCTAATATATTTTTTTATCACCGTCAGGATGAAAACGAAATTAAAGAGAGCGACAAGATTTTATTATTTTTACTTGTTTTATTTGTTTTTTTTTTTTTAAATATGTACTTATATCTGTGATATGATCGACATTAAAATAAAAACGATCGCATGATCGAAATTATATAGTTTATTACCGTGAACAAAATAAATGAACGTTAAATTTTTAATATGATCCGATCATGTTAAATTTGTATTTTGCTAATTACAAATGCACCACACGACACCAGGCGCACGCCTTTTTGATTATTAACATTGCAAAATGAACAAAGAAATGGAGCGGAAGACAGACGACCGCCGTCATACACTTTATTATTGTTTCAACAAAAACTATAAAACAAAATATTTCAAGGCTCCTCCAAATTTGATCTTATTATAAACAATCTAAATGTATTTCAATGCCAAAACGAAAATAAAATCAAATAAAATCCATAAACACCCGATATATAGTAATCGAAATTATAAAATCTTTACACCCACAGAACACACCGAATTCCATTTACCCTTTAATGAGATTTACCCTTTTTATGTATCCAACTCGATCACGTGTGATCTCAAATTTCATAACACCCAACAACAATAATATACAAACAAATCTTAAAATGTCAATTGCCCCCAATTTATTATCATACTTTTAAGTTATATAATTTGCAAACTTTTTAAATTTTATGTGATTTTAATCGATCTTCGTTATACGAGTACAACAACTATAAATAAAATGTTGCCCCCACAAATTGATTAATGATCATTCATTGATCTCGCACTGAAAATTATCCAGTGGCGAAATATAATTACGTATTTTTGGATAAAATGTGGGATGCATATTAAATATTTTTTTTAAGTATATTTTAATTAAGTTATTTAGATTAGGAGACGATTATGGCGCCGACCCCACATTGGGCGCCCCAAAAAAGCAGATGAAAAATTATAATACGATTAAAAATTGTACGGCTACTATTGACATTTAGTCACGCAGACCATTAAAATAAATCTATAAAAACCAATAATTTAGACACATGTCTAAAGTAATAAAAAATTTTATTGTTCGGCAGATGTCCAGACGAGCCAGACCAATAATAATAATTTATAATGACCGTCTTTATTTAAAAATCAAAACCCTTTTACAAAATTTCTATTGAAATAAGCCAATGATCTCAAATTGATTACATAATTATTGGTTTATTGTACACGCACGTAATCAATCCACCCTCCTCATTTTCCGGATCGAAGCCAATCTTCACCTGGTGAGTTACATACCAAAGTATAATTTAATATTATTTTTTGATTTGTTATTTAGCTTAAAGGGATTGTGATGTTTTACAAATGTCTGTATAGTTAATTGAAAATAAACAATATACGATCATCGTAAATGTTTGTATGTTGTTTTTTGGGAAGTGATCTCGATTTTCATATTAACTATGCTCGTTTAGGGTACATTTGCGGTTGTTTGTTTTTATATAGGATTTAAACTAAACACATGCGAACATACAAAAAGGATATATTTGTTTATCTGATTATTTATGTTGTATATCCAGCCAGTTGGTTGGAAACATGACTTTGTTTCGATTGATCCTTTAGAATTGTTTTAATCGATAATAAAATGTACCCAATTAGTGACAAACTCGGTTACTATTTAGTACCTGACTTCAACCATTTGACAGTTTTAGTATAGCATGCGACATATGTTATGTTTACTACAATCGATATGCGTATCTGTTAACAACGTTACAAAACCAATTAAAACATATTCTCAGAAATTGGCGCAAACTAATTAATGAATCAAGAATGTGGAATGCTCGGGTAATAAAATTTAAAATAAACTCAATTGCCAGAACAAGAAGGTCGAATTAATTTTGCTGTGATATATTGGATTATTCATGCGATTAATCGGAACTACTTGTAGCTGCTAACTTAAACTCAAGCTTTTCCTTATACTAATCTATGTGAGGAAAACTTGTGGAGTGACGTTTTGTATCTGCTGACAATACCTTATACATAGTAATAAAGTTCGCTAATTCATTTTATTTACCCAATTATTTTTAGATAAATTGGACAGATGACAACTGGTTCAGTAAATAACAAAATAATAAATTTGACTCGAACAAATCTTATCTAAATTAAATATTGACCACACTCTAATACAATCGACTGAAGATAAGTAAGACATAAAAAATATTTCGTTAAAATTAAGTCGACGTTTGTAATATACAAAAAAAACTAAATTCATACCTGGCTTGTCAAATGTTTCGAGAAAGTAAACCCAAACTTGCGTTATCATTCTGTCTTTATAACAAAAACATGTAATCCTAAATCAACAATTTTATAAATAAGTCTTCAATATAACGATCACTAGACGGTGTGACAAATTGTGATGTTGTAATAAAAACAACAACTAAGGAAGTCAACCAAAATTTTTTATGCTACATGTATGCATGGAATAGGGCGATGCTCAATGATTGGGCAAACTTTTTAGAAAAATTTAGTTTATGCCTAAAAATTGGAGGTTACAAAACCTTATCCATATAGAAATGCTCAATAAATCAAAACCCTATGAAATTCCAAATACACACAAGTTTTTGTTATTTAACTGCTAAATTTAGGAATATGTGAAATATCTGTGGAAATATGACATAAGAAAATAACTCGAGTTATACCCTTTTACGTATTATTTCAAATTCGAAATCTCCATATTCGAATTCATATCATCTCATTTTAAGTAATAATCCAGCAACTGCAACTTAAGCCATATTTCCATATGTCATATTGCCACATAGAAGCCACTTTAGTTAACAAGCTATACAAATCTAAAATCCAAAATTTGTGGTCTCCAAATAATTTTAATATTTTCTCGAGAATTTCGTTTTGTAGTTGTGATAACAATTCGAGATAAAACATTTTTGTTACACCGCAAAGAGTTATCATCATGATTTAAATGTAATCCTTATATTGTTGATTTTGGAGTTCTATAACGTTGTGGCCATATAGATAACAAGACGATAATGTGATAAAGTTCATTTCCAAAAATGCGCTATGTAAATATTAATTTTCTAGTTAGTACTTTGATCTAATTTCAATCAAGAATTCGTTATTATTTCAACAGATGTTTATTTACTTCTAAAGAATTTTAATTTCTAATTTCCATTTGTTAAAAAAAAAAAGCCGACTACCTGAATACACAATGCACTGTTGTGTAGTGTGTGTACATACTTGACATCAAAATATTGTTACAACAAAGGCCCATAAAAATTGAATTTAATGATCTCGAATTTAAAAGAAATTTGATTTGTGATCACCGCCCTACCAAAAAAAAAAAAAATTCTCCATAATGATCTTAAAGGATTACACCGAAAGCAGGAAAACCGAAATAAAAATGTAAATTTTACTATTTAGCATAACAATCAAAATATTATTACAATCGATCGCAAAGAAAAGAAAGTATAATAACGATCACCCCTATAAATAAAAAAAATAAATGATCGCAATTTTTTTTTTTATTTCTTTAAGATTTTAATCGATCCGGTAACCGGAAATCCCTTTCATATGTATATGAGCTAAGATTATAATAAATTAACAATAAAATAATTTTAAGGTGTGAAAATTTATTTTTCGAACGATCTGTGATTTACTTTAGTCTAGTATAAGATCATCAAAATTAATCTGGTGAATAAATTAATTTAATTATTTGCCGATTGAATATAGATGTTTAGAACTTTCTAAAACAAAAATTGGACAGTTGATTGATCGGACTAAATTAAATCGATCTATGTTATGTAATTTAATCGTTTTTGAAACAAGAGAGATGATCATCAAAATTAGGTCGATCAGATTACAATATTATGCTTCAAAATAAAATATACACATATACTTAGATAAATAAAAGGCATTGCGTTCTTTGGACTCCCACAATACATAAAATAACATTTATAAAACATAAAAAAAAGTATTTTAATGGCTTTTTTTTTATTATGCGATCAATACCGACAGCACATACCGTATTGTAAATTGCGTAATGTATTGCACGCGCGAGTGTTCAATGGTATAAAACATAAATGTCATTGTCCACATGCTAAAATACAGGACGAAAATACAAAAGAAAGACGGAAAAAGGACAATTTGTATTGCGGACGTTGCGGTATCTCCTTTAACGCTTTAATGATTTTTTTTTAATTAGAAAAATGATTAGTATTCACCTGGAGTATTCAGGGATCGCTATTATTTAATTTTCAATTTTACCTCTAATCGCACCAGTCTTAACGGCGCGGCGTTATGTATTTTTATTTAGTGTGACAGAAATTTATGTTCATACTGACAAAAAAGTATATATGTTAGTTACATAAATGGTACAGAGCACAAAATAAGTACATACATATTAGAGAAACGTTAGAAATTGTGAATTGTGTTGGTTGAAATAAAAATAAAAAAAAAATAGTGTTTTGTAACCAAGCGAACAATGCTGCTCTATGGTTGAATTGTAGAAAAAAAATCCGAAATTTTGTGAAGGCGGCATTATAATGTTTGAAAACGAATTACAGTGACATATTAGCATACAATTATTAACCGTATCGATTATACAATTTATGTTTGTATGTAAATTAGCCTAGATATTTTTTTTTAGACAGTTTTTATGGTGTGCATAGATTTATAATCATGTTTCACGTTGAACAAGAAGCCGCCACTGCTGACGTTTTCCAAATTTAGCATTTCACATAATTTAATTTAATTTGTTATTTTTTGTACTGTGACTTAATTTATGAGGTCGACAATGCGATCCGGTCGTTATGTACCACTTGACCTGCTTAAACTAAACTATTTTAATCAGACAAATAAATATTTGTGATTGAATAAATTTAATTCGCAGGTGGGATAAACCTTATTTTCAACACCAAAGCGACCGACAATTTTCTAGACAATTTTCTTATTATTTTATAAAGCTTGCAATGCAATTGCAATATTGATGAAATACAGTTTTCTCGATCATTAAATCGTACAGTAAAAAAAACTTCATTTAAATTGGCAAGACACAGAATGAAAACAATTCTATAAAATAATAAAAATGTAAAGCAATAAAAAACTGCGATCTTTATAAAAATATGGCAACGATTGCTAAAAATCAATCAAACTGGATCAAATTAAAAATGCAACAAATTTATTTCGCCAACCCAGATGTTTAAAACAAAATAATTTCATATAAGTATGTCAAAATCTTAAAGGAACAAAGAAAGGGTTCGAAAAAAAACAATGAATCGTTAAAGTTCCCAGCTGCTCGCACGCCACTTACAATATTGAGCGACAAAATGATAAATAATATTTTCAGTACTTAAGAAAAAATTTGTCGATAAGTCACACACCCACGTTATATTTTAAGGAAATCATAATGAAACAATTTATGGATTTATACAGATTTATCGCCTTAAAATATGTTAAGTAGTTGTGTTGTTTAAGCCGGTTGAACCAAAAAATGTTTTTATGACCTCGCAATATAATTCTTAGAATTGTTTGACAATGGCTTTTATTATTTATATATTATGAACCGCGATTAAACATAAAAAATGCATTTCAGATTCTACACAACATAATTCATGTTGTTTGTTGTCTTAAGATCAAAGCGCGGTGATAAAAAAGAAAAGAAAAACCGAAACTACTTGCTCCGTATAGTGTTCAGTATTATTTATTTTATAATCTCAGTTTTATATAAAATATTTAATCGGTTTAGTTCACCACCCTGAAAAATTACTTAAATATGTGTATACCTATATGATCAACCTACGTGTGATCAAGTTTTAATATTACATTTTGGTGATCGCAAAATCAAGATTGACATAATATCAGCTACTTGAAATTAATTATTATGTGTGCCCCAACTGTATAAAAATATAATTTATGGGGTGTCTGTATACATAATAATAATAATGATTACAGGTTAGGTTACTGGGGTTATTGTGTTAGGTTTAGCGGTAAAAAATTATGAATGATTTTATAATATAAAGATCGTGCTGCACCAGTTACGAATTATGAGACGAGAACAAGAATATTCAACAACAACAAAAAAAAAATCAAAGTCACGACTTTATCGATCACATTATTAGGTCTCGGGAAGATCATGATATGTCAAATAAAATCACATAACAATCAAACTCGATCAGCAGAACAGCACAAAACATGAAAACCAGAAATAAAAGTAAAAAAAAAAAATCTGTTTCTATTTCTATCACAAATGGCGTGGGTGAACCCGATCTCTTTTATTACGAAAGGTACTAACTTTACAAAAAAAAAAATGTGTGTATGATCGATTTTTTTTTTTGTGAACACACAAACATATACACACCCAGAGCAAAATTTATACAAATATATAAATCAGATCACGTTTAATAAAAAAATAAAATTTATATTCTAAATGCCTGATGATGTTGGCTGTCCCGTTTCGACAGACATGTTTGGAAATTTAAATAAATTTTATAAATAAAAATAAGAAAAAAAAAAAATTATAAACATACAAGATTTTTTTCATAATATACCTCTTTCGAGCCACCAGGGTGTATGATTCCCTGTGACCTCCGGTCAGGTACTTCATTATTCCTCTATTTAATCCCAATATAAATTTAATTAGTTAATTAATTAAATATTGTTCACTTTCACTTTAATAATTTTATTTCACCATATACACATAATTTCCACTTCACATATTATTTAATAATTTCCTTATATATGATCGATTCCTTGTTATTGATCGTGTAATCCACAAAATAATATTGTTTTAAATTCACGAATGACCACACACTGTTACAAACCACCGATTATAAATAATTTTTAAAATTTTTTACGTAAAATAAAAAATTTAAAAAAAACTCGATTAAAATTACGATCACTTCTACACTGTAGCGCGATCAAAACGAAACTAACATGAGTTTATTTTTTTTATTATCGAATTTTCTTTTTCATAGTAGTCTCGGTCTCACCTTGCATGATTTTATTCTGCGTTCATATGGTGTATTTTTTGTATACTATTTTGTTTATGTGTTGGTGCGTAGAATAATAGATAAACAACAACAACAAAACAAAAAAATAGATAAATAGGGAAATTGTGCAGAACCGTATATGGAATGTAGCGTGTTCCAAAAAAAAAAAAAAAAAAAAAATGATATCCTTGAAAATATGGGGGAAATCTTTATGGTGATATTTTAACGCGATCGAGCAAAGATAGTCTCGGCTTGAGTTGATTAAATAATATACAACATGAAAAGTGTGAAATAAACTTAAGTATGCTTAGGGGGAAAACTTATGGATAATTTGTCATATTCGATCGTTATTTTTTGTCGCTCTACATATTTATATCTACACGATCATAATTTGTCAATCGGATCATGAAAAATGATAGCGATTGTGTATATTTTTTGTTTTTCGTAAATTTTCTACAACTCCCACCTAAATGCATTCAATTTCACGATGAAACGATCATTAACAATGTTTTTGTTTAGTTGAAGATTGAGCTGAATTTACGAACTGTTTTGTAAAATTTGATATTTATATTAAGATTCATAATTTGCCGCATTTTTTTCACGATCATTAACGATATGATAATTAATCTGTATATCGCGAAAAACCAACCAAGCCTAAAAAGTTGTTATTCCACCTAATAGCGTCACAATAGCTTTTGAATAGATTTGTAACATTTATTATTATTCATCTCTTTGGCGTAACTAATTTATCACATTATAGCGCAAAATTGACAATTATACCATTTTTATGTGATATATTAATGTTTGGCCGGCTTTAATTGACCTACAAGCCTTTTCCTTACTTACAAATTGTACGATATAGTTCAACAACCAACTAAATAAATTACCGCGTGATTGCTCTGAATCAAACAAAAAAGAAAAAAAATCTAAAATTAAATTTCGTTCTCTCCACGCGTACTTCGCATAATTTGATCAATATAAATAATAATTTCGAATATAATAAAACGTTACTAATAATAAAAAAATTACATTTAATTGAATTTAATTTATTATTCTTTCCATTTATAATTCAAAGATAATTAAGTATGAAGAAACGGTGAAATGGTGTATCTCTCTCTCGAGCTGGATACAATTTATTTTCTTCATCATCGCGCACCGCTTATTTAAATTGACCATTAAAGTAATGTATACGATGATTAAGAAGACATAGACGTAGAAAATTTACTACCTTGTGGTTTATTAATTTTGAACATTAATTAAAACTTATTTCGAAAACATAGTTCACTGAATAAATGGGTTTATGGTTAGTCGTCAATTTAAATCTTTGTAATTATTCTGCCCACACATTCCATGATGTTCGTTTCACTCAGAGGTTAAGTTACATCCTTTTGGTTACTCTAGATTCGCGGTTACAAATTATTTAATAATTTATTCATAATTAAATGCTCATCATATCATCTTGGTGAGCACTACTTTCATTTAAAATCGCCTCAAAACATTTTCTATTTTATTTTTCACTTTTAATAACAATTAAATTATGATCGTTTATTTAAAACATGATCGCACTATATTTAAAGCAATATTTTCTAACCATCTATAATTATAGTAAAATTAAACAACAGCGTATAGTACAACCACACTATAAAGTAAACTACTTGTTGGTAGGTAATACAATATAATTCCGCCTCCTTTCACTTGGCTTTAGCTATATGTTTATAAATTGTAGGGTAATTAATGTGCAATCGGATACTATTATTGAATATTAACACTTTGTGGCGAGAGCGGTATAAATTAAGCCTATATTGTTCTTAATTTGGAAATAATTACCAGGTCATTAAATTAGCAGAATGATTAAAGCTAGAGGAAACGCCTGTGAAACTCGTAGTGAAAAATTGATTTTGCCAGTTCACACAATATAAATTCGACTTAATTATTTACAAACTATCGATTGCCTGAAGTTTTGAATCATGTTTAGTATTTTTACCCACAAAGTATAAAGTACTTTAATTTTAGTAAGGCTGGAAGTTTTTAAAACCTCTCGGAGGGAAGCGACTTTTGCATAGAACGAGGTTTGGAGCGTTCAGAATTTGGACCATTGAATTAAACTTCAGGTTTTATCCATAGCTTTATGGGAAAAACGAAATTTAAACGTGAGTAATCCCCGCTTTAGCCTTTACAGTAACTTTATCTGTAACCCGAAATCAAATACATATGTGTGGGCCATAATAATGTCGGTGTTAAGTAGTCAAAATCTGAGTCCAATTCGAGAAAAACGATTTTTAGTTAAATTTCGAATCAAAATAGAAGAAAAATTCGAATTAGAAAACACTTTTGAGAAAAAAAATCCTAATATGACTTTTAAAAGTCATATTGGGCTAGATACTCGATACTCAGATAAGCAGTCATTTTTGCGAATTTGCTAAAAATGTTATACACGAACACGATAATTTAGCAACCCACTTTGTTGCCGAATATCAAGAAATGGTATACACGATATTTTTTCTTGGTTAGCAAACAAGCAAATCATAGAAATTTTGCGAACGTATTTATTGATCATATTACGCAAATAAATTTACGATTCGCAAATCCGCCATATTTACAGATTTGCGAATTGCCAGAGTATTGAGTATTTGGCCCAATGCGGTGCAGTGAATTAACATCACAAACATTGTATGTTTGTATGTGTATGTAAAACCAACTCTTCGCTGGGTTTTATTTGATACATCTGTATTTTATTTAGATGTTATGGCGTCTCGACAAGCTTACAAAATTTCAGAAATGACTGATGAGGAAATCGAAGAACTTATTACTTCTATGCTATCCGATATAGAAACCACTGATGATCGTGATTTGATCGATGATCAAATTCCATTGGCAAAATAATATGGTTAGTGCTGAAGACGACATGCTAATTGATGAAAATCCATTAAGCGATTTAACAGCAACAGAACTGACTGGTATCAGTAGAGATGCATTAGGAGAAGCATACAAATATCCTCGAGAATAAGTCATCAATGCCTACTCATAGTGAACATACTTGTGCGAGTGCACTCAATAAAAAATATGGACGAAAACAGGGAATCCGATTACCAGAATTGGTAGAAGAAACAAACGGACCTAATATTTACACAGCATCTATATTTTCTGGAGCTATTATGAATATAAAAAATGACAGCCGTGAATTCAAATCTAGAATTTGGAAAAAATAAAACTTAAGGTTACACATATCAACGATATAATATTTCGAGGAGACAAACAATTACCACCAAAGTTGAACGAACTCAAAACCCCTTATGAGTGCTTCAGATATTTGGTAAACGACGATCTTATTAGGCACATAACAGAACAATCCAATTTGTACGCGTATCAAAAAAATATCGGAACGAAATTTACAGTGATTCTAATGCAATGCTGGAATTTAGTGTTTATGTCAGTGTATCACTATCCCGACGCACGATCGTACTGGGGAAGACACGCGTTTGAAGCGATCCGATAAATATTGCCTGTGCTTAGGTTCGACGAAATTCGTCGATAAATTCACTTCAACAATAATTATCTAGCAATAGATAGAGAGCAACCAGATTGTGATCGGTTGTTCAAGATTCGACCGCTTATAACACATTTAAATAAAACCCTCGGTTCAGTGCTAATGCTAACTATAGGCTTTGCGTAGATGAGCAAATGACCAGAACTATTCTGCGTCAATATATGCCGAACAATCCGCACAAATGGGGTTTTAAGCTCTTTTCGCTTTGCGATTCCAGTGATTTTTCTTACGCATTCGAAATTTATTGTGGTGTTGGGGATAATAAAATTCCCATAGGCGTATGCGTATCTGATTTTGGAGCATCGGCGAATGTTGTTCGTCTTTCAAACAATATACCTAATTTATAAAAAAATAACCCTTAAAGAAGGCGATAGCCATAAAACAATCATTACAGAAATAAAAAACTGGTGAATTAATAAGCGAATTAGCTAATTACCTTAATAATTATTGAAGTTAATAGAAAATTTGTTCCATCTATTTGTAAATAATTTTATTTAATAAAAATAACCTCTAAACGTTACGGCAGAACGAAAAAGCTAAAGGACTAATTCACGTATTGTTAATTTTAAAATTAGATTTACATACAAATTTATTTCTTTGGAAGAATAAGTTAATTTTTTTAAGTGAATGGATTTCAGCATAATCGATTAAGAAGTAGTCAAGTTCCAGATTAATTTAACTTATTCCAGAACTTCTAATCATTTTAAGATTCCATTTCCATCGTACCTACTAGTCAAATTTCTTAATAATCGGTTTAGAAAACAGCCAAATTCTATTCTAATTGACCATATTCTAGAATTTTATCTAAACCCAACCATTTTAGAACCCTATTTTCGTCGAATATGTTGAATTTCACGGTTAGGATTTCTTTTTAAATACTTATAAACGAGTTCATACTAGTGGTTCGAAAAAAATCATTACTAAAATAATAAAAAATCCTTGAAAAAATTCGCGATTTGCCAATTATGTTGCTAAATTTTGATGTTGGTACAAAATTGGTTCCTTGTTTAAAAAAATGTTCAATGAATAAAAATAAACCTGAAGGACTAATATACATATTTTTACTTTTAAATTAGATTTAAATAAAAATTAAAAATTATAGATATTAAGCACTTCTCGATTATATCTCCAGTACCAATATTTTTATGTCCGTTGGAGAGTAAATTTAATTTCATTAAGTGAAGGGAAATTATATTAAGCGAGTTGTTTTTTATCAGTTGATGACTAAAACCATTGAAATGACCGATTTCCTTCCTTATTGGTCATATTCCAGAACTTTAGCTAAAACTCATTTTAGAATCCCATTTCCATTATCATCGGTTAAGAAATAGCCGAGTTCCATCATTATTGGCCATATTCCAGAATTTCATCTAAAATTCATTTTAGAATCCCATTTTCATCGCATATGTCGAATTTCATCATAATTTGTTGAGAAACAGCTAAGTTCCATCAAAATTGCCTATATTTCAGAACTTCAACTAAAACTCGTTTTAGAATCCCATTTCCATCACATTTGTCGAATTTCACCATATCGGTTAAGATATAACTGAGTTCCATCATAATTAGCCATATTCCAGAACTTCCAACTAAAATCCTTTTTAGAATCCCATTTCCATCGTACATATATATTGAATTTCAACATATATTCGGTTAATAAATAGCCAAGTTCCACCCAAATTGGCCATATTTCAGAACTTCGTCAAATTTCATCATAATCGGCTAAGAAATAGCCAAGTTTTAGAATATGCCATATTGTACCATATGCCTTATTGAAATATGTTATGGTGTATCTTATGCCGTAGTGTACCATATGCAGTTTTGAAATGTGCCGTGGGAAATGTGCCTTGCTAGATGCACATTACTCTTAACTTTGCCGGGTCATCATCAAAATTGGAAAGACGTCCCGTCTTCGGTTTATCTTTTAAGGTCGTATCTCCAGAACGAAATTTGACAAACCAATTTCTAACTGCCCGATTGGAAATTGAACATTTTATACTTCAAGTTGAACTTTTCACAATTGAAATGGAACCTCTTACATTTCAAATTGAACCTTTAGCGAATTATGTATGGCCAATTAGGATGGAACTTGGTTATTCCTTAACCCATTATTATGAAATTCGACATGTGTGTTGGAAATGGGATTCTAAAATGTTTTTTAAATAAAGATCTGGAATACGGTCAAGTATGATGGAACTTGCCTATTTGACAACCGATTATGTATTACGAAATCTGATATTTGTATTGGAAATGGAATTCAAAAATGATTTTGGGATAAATCTCTGGAATATGGCCAAGTATGATGAAACTTGCCTATTTCTCAACCGGTTACGATGAAATTTGACAAGTGCGTTGGAAATGAGATTCTTAATTGATTTTCAGAGGATGTTCTGTCAAACGCTTGTGCAACGTCAAAAATATCATTGAACAGATTTTCCTCTCATCTAGTGCTTTCTCGATTATATTGATTATTTTATGAACTTGATCAATAATTGAGTTTTGGCTACGAAAACCAAACTGATGATTTAGGATCAAGTTTTTTCTCTCGAGAATCGGATTTAACCTTTTTATGTACCAGTAGCTTTTCTCAAGAGATCGGACATGCCTGTCAATCGTGAAATTGGCCTATAAGGTGAGGTTATGTGTGGTGGTTTCCCTGGTTTTGGGATTATAAATACTTCTGCAATTTTCCACAAGCTGGGTACATATTTGATTCTAAACGCTGCGTTTTTAAGTTTGGCGAGTTTTACCAGAGCTTTCACTGGTAGTTCTTTTAAGATTTATGCAGTAATAAGATCGTTACCAGGAGCTTTTTTCGTATTCATATAAAATTTTATGCTCACGCATGTTTTCTATTGGTGTGGTCTGTAGGTTTTCTTTACTTTTTTGCACAGCTTGTTCAACTATTATATCGGCTTGTTGTCATTAAGTGGCTGGACTCTTTTTTCAAGGGGTTCAGCAAATCTTTGAGCTTTATCTTCTTATTGGATGAATCTGCATTATTGGTATTTTAATTCTTTTTATTGCTTTCCAAAATGGATAATCAGTACTTTACGAAACATGAATCGGAAATGTGTATTTCTCACAGAAAATAATTTTCACTATACTTTTCAAAGAACGAAAATTAAAAATGATATAAAAAATATTAGCGAAATTTTGAGCTATACCTATTTATACCAAGCCGCTGTCATGAGCCACTTTTATATAACGGCTCTCGATAGCAGCTGCGGATAGCGAATAAAAAACGCACTTTTTAAATGTTTAATAGTGTTAACCCGTGTGATTAAGGGTACATTGTGTTCATATTTTGTTTACCAGATGTCAACTTTAATGGAAATCACTTGTATGTTAATCAGAACAAATCTGCTAAAAACTGTTAAACTGTTAACTGTTAGGAACCCAATTTCAATTCTGATAATTTATGTCAACCAAAAGGGCCTAGTCGGTCAACAATCAGTGTAAGTAAGACGTTCACGATACGGGCGCAGAAAACAATTGTTATTAATTTATTTGTCTGGACTATGTATGGGTTTATATGAACTACAACTGTTTTTATTTATATCGCCTCTTTATTAATGAAGTAGCGTTTTTTAATAATCATTGTTTTGCGATAATTCAGATTTAAAGCTTTTCTGAAGAAACTATTTAGTATCAACTCTTTTATTTGATTTTCTATCAATTATCAATTACACAGGACCACAAAAAAAATGAGTGGAGCGTTCCTTAAATTAGACCAAGTAATGTCAGCGTTTTATTTCTAACCTCAAAAAACAGCTTGAAACTATAAAACCCAACAATATCAACCCTTAAACCTTATAACCCTATACTTTCATAGCTCAATAACTTTGAGATCGATAACCTATAACCCTAAACCCCATAACCTCAAAATCTATAACCTCAAAACTCATAAATCTCAAATCCCAATAAACTACAAACCAAAAATGCAGCAAAAAAAACAAAAAAAAAACGTACTCGCAACACTCAATCTCGGAGAGTTTTAGCTTTAGTACTCTTCATTACCTCAAACCCCATAAGCTCCATAACCAGTCCCATAACCCTATAACCCCAGCTTCCTATAATCCTAGTAATCCAAAATCTCATAATCCTAGAACTCTTAAATGCGACAAAAAACTAATTTGAGGTGGACAGTTCTCCACGACACCAAATCTCTATAAGTCCAAAACCTTTCAACTTGTAACCCTTAACCGCATAACCCTATAATCCTAAAATACAACAGTAAATGTACTTGCACGTAAGACTTGAGTTCTGAGTCTGACAGGTTTGCCATGCGTCGGCATCCAGAGCACATCCACGCGATGACGGTGGGCAACGGAATTGTTCCATGATCCGCTAAAGTCCCTGGATCATGGCGCTCATGTCATCATAATCAGCACACGGAAAAGTACAATGCAGGGATCAACCATCGGACTCCAAAAACGATATGCTTCAGATGGTCCTTGCAACTTAATAAACAAAAGAAACGGGCATTTGCTTCTTCAATGATCTGGCAGGAACCAAAAAATCATGAGAAGAATTGCTTGGTTTAACGAAAGTTTTTGGGCACAACCGAAAAACAAAATCTTCGATTTCTTATGCAACTGTTGAATCTGTGACTTGTCCTACCATTCTTGAAGCTGAAGAGAGTAACAAAAGTAATACTACCAGCGACGTTTATATTCGTGCAATGGAAATGTTGGATATCGAAGCTGATGACGTCGCCGAGGATATACAGATGAACGATGAAACATCAGAAGAATCAGAAGACGAGACTAATAAAAATCCCAATGGGTTCTCTCAAGAAGAGCTTAATGACTGGTTCCGACATGCTGGACTTTGAAAAAAAATTTCTGAACTAATAGCGTCAAGATAATTACTTTTTATCGTGAGAAAGATATCCAATTTAGAAAATATTTTACTGATGTAACAAATTTAGTTTACTGTAACAATATTGAAGGACTAATAAATGAGTACAATGTTTCTTAAGAAGCTAATGACTGGCGTCTTCATAGATTCTTCAACACGTAGTTTAAAAGCAGTCTTGCTACATAATGGCAACCATCTTGTCAGTTGGTCATTCGGCTCTGTTAAATGAGGAGTACCACAACTTTTTCTTCCTACTCGAAAAATTAAATCAAGCTAAGCACAAGTGGAAGATTATGTGGACATTTAAAAATAATTCCAATTTTATTAGGTCTACAAAATGGTTTTACTGAGAATGGGACAGCCGAGCTCTTGCCGAACATTATGTGAAAAAGGATTGGCCAACTAGAAACAATTTAACTCTAGGATCTAAAAACATCATAAAACAGAGTCTAATACCAACAGTTAAGGTAATCCTTCCACCATTACATATAAAGCTGGGATTAAATATCTGGTTCAAACTTTTTGTAAAACAAAAATTAAGTCTCAAGCATAAGTTTTGATTGTAACTTCTTGAGATTAAGTTTTTGTGTTGTTACGGTTATGGGGCTATAAGGTTATGGAATTTCTGGGTTATACGGTTATGGGGTTATAGGATTATGGACTTTTGGGGTTATGGAGTTTTGAGGTATTAGATTGTATGGAGTTATGGGGATGTGGAGTTATGAAATTTAATTCTCAGTTTTCGGTTTTTTTTATACGTAAAATCCGGGTTAACCCGGGTAAAACCCGGGTTTTTACAAACCCTAGTTTTGAGGTTATGAAATGATGGACGTATGGAATTATAAAGCTAAAACTCTCCGAGATTGAGATTTCAATTTTGCGTGTAAGTTTATTTGTTTAAGTTGTTTTGAGTTTGTAGTTCATTGGGATTCGAGATTTATGAGTTTTGAGGTTATGAGTTTTAGGGTTATAGGTTATCGATCTCAAGGTTATCGAGCTATGAAAGTATAGGGTTATTTATAAGGTTTAAGGGTTGATGTTGTTGGGTTTTATAGTTTCAAGCTGTTTCTTGAGGTTAGAAAATAATGCTGACGTAATGAAAACAGGTTTCGGTTTCGGTTTCAGCAACCCAAAAAACATATAATCCACTTGGTCTGATTTAAGGAACCATTCACTCATTTTTTGTGGTCCTGTGTTATCTGTCGTGGCGAATTATCTCAAAACTATGATTTAGGCTACTTCATTACTAAAAGGACGATACATGTGTTTTTATATACACCCACACCACATACTATATGTCAATAGCAAACAACTTGCATTTTTCCTTACAATGTCGACCATTATTTTTTGTTATGAGACATTCGTCGCTGTTATAAATAAATAATTCTTTTTTTTTTTTGCTTACGTAATCTTATTTAAATTATTTTCATTCACATAAAATATTTTAGATTTAAAATTTACGTTATTTAATTTTTCGACGGAAAATCATGATCCGCCGACTAACTATTTCCCAATTTCAATATTTCGCCTCTAAAGACCAAAACCAAACTAATCAAGTCACATTAAATTTTTTGATTAAATTAATTAAGTCAATAACTCAATAATAATGCAAAATTTAGCATAACACGTTTCTCTACCACCCCACTTGTACGTTTCTCAACATTTCCAGTACAATTTTTTACACACTTAGATTAACAATACCCGCATGTAGCTTGTCAAATTAACAAAACCTCAAATACCACAACTCTCATGTCGCTTCGATCACATACCTGAAAATAATCAAACAAAAAGTTAATATTAGTCAAATCCTAAAATTCCCATATTCTTAATCATAAAAAAATTTGTATTTCTAATTACACTTCTAATATTCAATTATTTAACAACAATGTGTAAAAAAAAGTCGTTAAATTTATTCATATAAGCTACTATATCGAATAGTTATGGTTGTGTATATAAAAAACTACTTGTTTGATTTATGACTTTTCTCGCTTTTTTACAACTTGACAAGCTTTAAAATGTAACAATAGATGTTTGTATATGAAAATATTTTTTTTAAAAGTAATTTTCACTCAATTAATTTCCATTTCTTCATCGTGTTCTTAAAAAATAAAAAGTAACTGCTTTGGCGGAACAAAAATTTACGAATATAGGTAAGTATATGGAAAATAGAAAGGTACTCGGTAAATAGTTTTTTTTCTAGTTGCTTCAAATGACACTTATGAATATAATTAATAGTTTAAGGAATTTTGATTTATTTATCCAAAGATGCTTAATACTTCCCCTTATTTCCTTTTTTTTTATTAATATTTTACAAGCAATTCGATTCGTTTGGTAAAAAGACGACAATTTTGTTCACTTGTTGGGATTATAAGAATGGGTTTTCCCTCTCTACAGTTTGTTTATTGAACAACTTGTTAGCCAGTTTCGATCAAGAACAATACAATAATAGCATTATTAATAGTTAGATGAACATTGTTAAGACCATGGGAATATTTTTGTCACATAAGGGGTGAAAATATTAATGTATATAAATAAGGGAGGTTTCTTGAATTCATAAACTTTCTTCGCAGCTATTTGAAAACAACTAAAAATATAAATTAAATTATAATTAGAAAATTTTATTGATTATCGTGTATCGTCAAACCCCAACGATTTTAAACAAACAAACATAATGCCCTACTTTATACTATGTCGCGTTTCACGATACGGTGTGATATAATCGAAAATTTATGTTCATATTTTACGACATACGACGATACGACACGGCTAATAATTTTGAATGTTTCGTGTACGATGATGATATTTATCGCGACGATACACCTAAAGATGTGTACATCTATAAAATTTTATAATTACTTACAAGATATATTTGCTATAAAAATACTGATGGAAGAAGCAACACAACATAAGTTAATTAGAATTTGACTAGTTGTTGGTTTTCGATTTGAATCTTACATCGACGATTACAGTTACCAAGTAATTTTCTTATCAATTTATAGTAATCTCAATTTAATGTTGGATTAGGTTTTTTTGTTTTAGAATTAGAAACCAAACCAAAAAAAAAATCTTATGTCATTTCTTACGAGATACGAAACTAAACCTAAACACGATTGAAAGATAAATTTTATCTGTATATTTAAGAAACAGAGTGTAACAATTTTAATCGAATAAATTATTTCTTGTAACAATATTATATATTGATGTTTACAGTACGGTACGAAAGCTTACATATAATAGCCTTAATGTTTGAAAATATGAATATTTTGTAAGCTTGTAATTTGCACAAATTTATTGAAACCAGAAATAGATTTACATTTATTATACGCTGTCATTAACCTAAAGTTTAGCCAATCCTATACAAGATTAACCTGTTTAAAAAAAAAAAATTAAAATTCAGAATGTAAAATAATTGAATACGCTCGAGGCAAGACGGATTGCTTTTAGCTTTATAAAATTAACGAAATACAATATAATGTGCGGGTTTGACAGATTCCTACATGCGAAACTAATGCCTATACTTCTCAATCGCATGTAATTTCGAAATTTGAAACAAAATCGGGTAAGTGTTGAAAGTATAAAGTTCAAAATTTTAGTAATTTTTGGACCAACAAGAAGCAAGTGAAAAATTCGTTTTAGGATTTTCACCAAACACATATATCCACTAACACGTAAAATTTCATTACTAATGTATCAGAGCTAAAATTGCTGCCTTGAAGAATGGCATTTAAAACGTTATACCACACGGTTACATTTAAAAAAGAAATAGGACTTTCTTTCGCAAGTTAGATCAAGACTTTTCAACAGTACTGTTTCCTAATCAATGCGACTTCCTAAAGTGACCGATTCGGTATATCTACCGTCAGACCTATAACGATAAAATATACAACTAATGCAACAGAACAGGTCAACTAAATGTATACAGTACAAATAAATGGAAATACGAGGCATGAATAAACGGAAAAATCATTTTCACCTTATCGTGGTTGAATATTTATGTATGCGCGAATGGTGAAAAAGTCGATTTTCTTGCTATTTTACTATATTAAAGCGTTGATTTTGTTCCTCCGTCCTTGCTGGAGCTACATCCCATGAATGGATTTGGCTGCTTCAGGCACGCTCCTCCAAACAGACAATTCACCATAGGCGCTCTCCCGTGTGGTCCTACTTTCTTTGGTGCTGACTGCAAGGCTCTTTTAGTAGGTCCGATTTTCTGAATGCAGAACGTGTCGTTGGTTGAAACATTCGGACGAAAACCTTCCGATGACACCACCCCCTTAAAGTTTCTACGATATCAGCAAGAACCAAACATGTAAATTTGCCACCAGCGCCATGGCGCTATAATAGTTAATTTGATAGCTAAAGCGCTAGAACTAAAACTGTCGCATTCTACAAGACCTTTACAAAGGCATTCGATAGAACATTTTGTTTTTGACCTCACCATGATCAATTTTAATAGGAGTGGTAAAAAGAAAAGATTTTCTTGCGTTCTTAGGTCAAAGTTTTCCAACAGTACATTTCCAATTCTATACGACCTCGAAAAGTAAACAAACCGGTGCATCTGCCACCAGCGCTGTAATGATGAATTTGGAAACTAAGGTCTATACAGCACAGTTACTATACTCGACTGGGAAAAATTGTGTTTCACCTAATCGTTGTGAATATTTATATCGGAGTGGTTGTTTATCAAGGCTTTAAAATAGCATCTGCCCCAAGTTTCCATGATATCTGCAAGGACCAAATATGCTTATCTGCCACCAGCGCTATATCGATGAATTTGATAACTAAAGTGCTAGAACTAAAATTGTTGCATTCTTCAAGACATTTACAACGACATGCTACACAGTTTACATTCGATTGAAAATCTTGATTTCTGAAAGATCTTGACTTCGAAAAGTCCGCTATATAGTGAATTTGATAACTAAAGTGATGAGAATGATGAGAAGAAAAATTGTTGCATTCTTTAAGTTCTTAACAATTATGCCTGGAAAAGAATTCCTTTTCACCTCACCGTGATGAATTTTTGTAGGAGTTGTACAAATGTTTAGAATTTTCTTGCGTTCCTAGATGAAGATTTTTGCAATAGTACAATTTCCAAGTTTATACCAAATACCACGTTCAAGAGTGATCAAAACTTTGCGTCTAGTTGACTTTTCCATCAGATAATTGTTCGAGACCACGAAAGGTCTAAATAAATATTTTTTTAATTATATTAGGAAGATCTAAACAAATTTATTTTTATAATTATATTAGGCAGATCTTACCTAAATTCTCCGATTAACAATTGTTTAGTGAAATTTTCCTATTAAACGTGTAATTAAAAAAATTGCCATTATTTGACTTTATTCAGTAATTAAATTCTACTAATACCTATCTATTGCAGTTTCGAATATAGTCCAAAGGAAAACGCAGCTACAATGGTGGATTTAATAACTAAAGTGACTGCACCAAAATTGTTACATTCTTCAGGGCTACTTTCGTAAATGTTTATGGGAGTGGTGCAAAAGTTTACGATACATATGGATACGAATGGCCAGTAATTCAGTAATTCAGTAATTCAATTCTACTAATACCTATCTATTGTTTTCTTTTATTAAGTTTTTATTTTAATTATTAAAACGATTTATTTGTTTTTTAACTTATTTTTATTTTGTATATGCCCCTACGTTTCGACGGTATATTCCGTCATCTTCAGGGGGAAAATTAATAATTAATTAATTTTCCCCCTGAAGATGACGGAATATACCGTCGAAACGTAGGGGCATATACAAAATAAAAATAAGTTAAAAAACAAATAAATCGTTTTAATAATACCTATCTATTGCAGTTTCGAATATAGTCCAAAGGAAAACGAAGCTACAATGGTGGATTTAATAACTAAAGTGACTGCACCAAATATACCGTCGAAACGTAGGGGCATATACAAAATAAAAATAAGTTAAAAAACAAATAAATCGTTTTAATAATACCTATCTATTGCAGTTTCGAATATAGTCCAAAGGAAAACGAAGCTACAATGGTGGATTTAATAACTAAAGTGACTGCACCAAAATTGTTACATTCTTCAGGGCTACTTTCGTAAATGTTTATGGGAGTGGTGCAAAAGTTTACGATACATATGGATACGAATGGCCAGTAATTCAGTAATTCAGTAATTCAATTCTACTAATACCTATCTATTGCAGTTTCGAATATAGTCCAAAGGAAAACGAAGCTACAATGGTGGATTTAATAACTAAAGTGACTGCACCAAAATTGTTACATTCTTCAGGGCTACTTTCGTAAATGTTTATGGGAGTGGTGCAAAAGTTTACGATACATATGGATACGAATGGCCAGTAATTCAGTAATTCAGTAATTCAATTCTACTAATACCTATCTATTGCAGTTTCGAATATAGTCCAAATGAAAACGAAGATACAATGGTGGATTTAATAACTAAAGTGACTGCACCAAAATTGTTACATTCTTCAGGGCTACTTTCGTAAATGTTTATGGGAGTGGTGCAAAAGTTTACGATACATATGGATACGAATGGCCTTCTAATGACACATCATTTAAAATTATACGAAATCTGCAAAGACCAAATATGTATATCTCCGACCAGCGCTGTCTAATGATGAATTTGATAACCAGCGCAAGAACCAAAAGGTTTGAATTCTTCAAGACCTGGAGACAATGATATACAGCACGATTTTCACGTCATCCTGGTGAATTCTTGTAATAGTGGTCTGGTCTCATTGAAATTCTTTGCCCTCTCTAGAAAACAATTTTTTCAAAAACACTTCCGTCAAGTTTCGGTGGCAAATGTATATGACAAATCGTCCGTTATGGATATTTTAACAACCTTAACATCAGAAGTAAAACTGTTGCTTTCATCACCTAAACCATTACGATATGCCTGACCACACTTGAAAACAAAAAACTTGTTTTTCACTGTGGTGAATATTAATATGTGTGGACTTGCCCTGACGGTAAAAGATTGTACGACTTCAGAGTAAGGATTTTGGTCGTAAAATGTAATTTGAAGGTTGTCATTTTCATTCACGTACTAGTTACTAGATGCACAGCAGTAGATTTTATTGGTGTTTACTTTTTTTAATACTAGTAAACATAATAATGTCGATGAAAATCGCCACTCTCATGTCTCATTTTACGACCAAAATTGCTGCTCTGGAAAGAATTCAGACAGTTCAAATTTTGGCAAAATACCCAGGTACCCGATAGCCGAAAATTCGAGCCCAATTCTGAGGAGAAACTAGATGTTTGCGAGGTGTACTTAACTGACTGAAGAAAAAGATATAACCTACTCAAACCAACAGCTTCAAACGATTTCAGCGGATCTTCCAAATTGAGAGCATAGAAAATACGAGTTACCGTCCTTTTATGCTAAATCCATGTACGAAGGAAAGAAAATGTCGACCAAAAACGTCTATCTTGATAGAAAACGAAAGCCAAATGAAGGGAATATCAAATGCAGGGTGGGATTGATTTAAATCGATCTGTATTTTTTTTAAAAATGCATCGATTTAAATCATTTTTTATTTTTATATGCAATTTATTCCTTATTTAAGTTGGTATGCCTTTATTGGATGTTATCTTTATAGAGATAAGATCAGTTTTGAAATTACGGACGACGATTTATGCGGAGATCTATACAACTAAATTTCCGAAGCAATGTTAGGCCACATCTTAGAGTCGAAACAATCTTGCAGTGGAAAACATATTACGCTTTCCATTAGACACCACAGTAATAAATACACGGTTGGTACTACACAATTATCACGATATCAAAATACTAATAAGTTGAACATTTTTATTGAATACCGCCAATTTTTTTTTTATTCGTACATAGTTGGAAACGAAATTAATGTGTGATTTAAAATATTTCACACGCCTTTAAAATTTCACTGCAAAATTTATAATTCTCTAATCCAACAAATTCAAAATAATTGGCAAAACTTATTTAAAACAAAAAGTTGATTTAAATATCAAAAAAAAAAAATCATTTGTTGTTTTTTAAAAAAATACAAGTATTTTCTCATCCTGTCTGAGATAATGGAATTCTAACAAGATATGTATATCAAACTCTGACAGACATATCAAATTTTGACAGTATCTGGCGAATTCTGAAATGGTTTATCGAATTCTTACGTGATATTTCGAATTCCGACATAATACATAATGTATGTATATAGAATTTTGCCATGATAGGTATACCAAATTCTAAAAGATTTATCGAATTCTGACAGTATATAGCGAATTTAGAGATGTTATATCGAATTCAGACATAATATGTAAAATTCTTACGTGATATATGAAATTTAACGAATCTTACAGTTTGTATCGAATTCTGAGATGATATATAATTCTGACATGCTGTTTCGAATTCCTACATAATGTATAGAATTCGGATATTAAATCAAATTCTGAGATGACATAAGAAATTTTGACATCATTTGTCGAATTTCGACATAATTCTGACAGATAGATTGAATTCTGATAGTATATAGAGAATTTTGAGATGATATATCGAATTCTGACATTATATTTTGAATTCTTACATAATATGAGCCGTTATTTTTGAAAGTGGTATAAGTCCAAAAAATTAAGTTAATGATAACAATAGATAAATGAAAGCATAATCTTTCTAACGGTAACAATTTATAGCCAAAACAAAAAAAAATAATCCCTAATACTTGTGCAAAAAATAAGAAAATTCAAAATCCCGTATCTTTTTTCATTTATTGTTTCTCTATTCTTTCAGTATCTCGTTTCAACAAAATATCTACTTATAACACTTTCAAACAAAACGGTCCTTATATAGAATTCTGAGATGGTATGTCGAGATGATATATTCGAATTCTGACATATTATATAGAATTCTAACATGATATATCAAATTCTGACAGGATATTTCGAATTATTACATAATCCTACTCTCTAGAATTCGGATATGATTTAACGAATTCTGTGATAGTATGTCGAATTCTGGAATTTTAGATGATAAGTGGAATTCTGATAGTATATGGCGAATTCTGAGATGGTTTATTGAAGTCTAATGCGATATTTCGAATACCGACAAAATATTGTATAGAATTCTGCCAGTATAATGCGAATTCTGAGATGATATATCGAATTCTGACATAATACATAGAATTCTTACATGGTATAATCTGACAGATATATCGAATTCTGACAGTATATAGCGAATTCTAAGATGATATATTGAATTCTGACATTTGATATATCAATTTTCTGACGTGATATAACGAACTCTGACATAATAAGTATAAATAATTCTAACAAGATATATGCAAATTCTCAGATGATTTCTGATGATATTCCGAATTCTTGCATATAAGTATTATCGATATTTAAAATTCTGACATGATTTATTGAAATCTGATATAGTATAATATCGAATAATAACCCGAGCAATTAACCAAAGATAAATCCAGCCTTCTAATAAAAGTTCATTTCCGACATATTTTGGAGTCGAAGTAATCTTGGAATGGGAACGAAAATCAAATAATCTGATTTAAATCAATTTGTCGTTTTCTAAAAAATACATGAATTTTTCCCATCCTGATCAAATGATACTTAGGGATCTGCGGAGATTACATAATATCAGATGGATATAAATAATAGTCACAAATTATATCCAACTGTCGTGCATTTTGAAGATGATAAACCCCGGGACGTAAACGTAACACTATCAGAGCCACACCTCTCGTGCTTTCGCGAAAGTTTTGAAACGGGCAGTCATTGTTTCGGACGAGAATCATATGGCGCATAAGAAAGAACTTGAAGGTTTTGGCTGAAAAATCAAAGATAAAAGAGGACATAATCGGGTAGTGTGAGAAGATAATATCATTTAAGAGATTTCCGATAAACATTACCCGTTATTTAACGATCGGCTCCTATCCATTCATTTAATGCTTATCTCAAAGCATCATATCTTTGCATAGTTTCTACCCTTATTCGAAAAAAAAAAATCTGCGAAATGGTGCTGCTTTCATTTGTAGATATTGTTAACCATTTTTTTCTGATCTGACATTTTTCACGTTTCCAATCCAGATTCAAGATTTTAATTACAGAAAATCACAGCATCTCAATTCTGAAAATCTAAAATTTCCAGTTCTGTTTCCCCAATTCGGTAATCTCAATGCGACACGTACCGTCTTTAGAAAGAATTTAGACAAAACCCAACGATAATTTCCACCCGTACTGTATACCAGCGCATTAATTAGAATAAAATTCTAATTATCTTTATTGTGTTAAGACGAAAATTTAAACAAAGATTAATATCTTCGAATGCTAACGGCACATCCAAAAAAAAAAAAAAATATTAAAATAATTAAAAGTTGTAGACTGTTTTTATTTGATCTGGTTGTTGTTGCCATCATCGTCGTCTTTGGCCTCTTCTCGGTATTATAGACAAATTCAAATTTTATTTTTTTTTACAATTTAAAGTAAAAGTAATTTTGTTCTTTTCTGAATACAGATTTAAGATTAAATCAGACAATTTTTTGTTGTTATTCATAATACTAGAATTTTAAATATCCCAAGTGTTAAACGCAAAACAAAAAATAAAAAATAAAGGTTGCGGTTCATGAACGGCATATTATGAATATTTGATGTATAGAAATTTATTGAGATGAATTTGTTGGTTCTAAAGTTTGTGGTATGGCATATTTAATGATCCACCAATATACTCGTATAACCTTTACACAACAAATGTATTGTTATCTAAGGTACTTATGGCATTTTTATACACAAACAAATAAAACTCGCATCACTTCAATATTTACAAAACATTTATAATCATAAACAATTTCCATAAATTGAACATAAATAAACGTAATTTTATTATATATAAACATAAACACGCATACATATTGACAACAACAATGCTTGGAAAATTGAAATACTTACTTTTATTTTGTGTATTGTGTCTGTAGTTTTCGATTTAAATAAAAAATTAATTTATCATTTTCCGAATAACAACAACAATACTAAAAATTCTTTACAATATTTATAAAGGGTTTAAAGGGTTGTTGTTTATAAACATAAAGCATACACTATTCACCTTTTAGTTTTGAAAAATAATATACAACAAAAAATTAATGTTATTGAAAATATGTGACAAATATAGTACATGTTTATGGTACCCTACACCAAATGTGATGGCACTTCATCGTCTCGTCAGCCGATTATTTTATCAAAAAAAAAAAAAAAAAAAAATTAACAGGAAGTCTGTTTGATTTAAAATCAATGCACCAAAAAATTTATCATACTATAAACTACTTACTACAGAATATAGACAGCAACAACAAAATAAATATAGTAAAAAATATAGTCTGTTGTTGTGTAATTAAAATAAACATACAAAATCTATTTTTAACCATACACGAAGCGCACGCAGTACATTGGCCACGCATCACATCATCTGTTTGTGAGTCTAAAAATATAAATCTGTTGCTGTTAAATAAAAATAGACAGGACCGAAATATTTCTTTTTTTTTTGTATTAGACAATTTGACGATGATTTTCATTTTGAGAAGAAATTTTAGCGAGAAGAAGTATAAATTTACGACTTAAAATGAAATCATAATTTGTTAAGTATTTTTGTGTGGTTTGCCAAAGTGATTTTAACTCTTTTGAATAATTTAATTATCGCACTTTTGGTTGCACGCGGGGAAATTGCACGAGAAATTTATTACCGAGGTTGTAAAATGTGTTGCACCATTAAAGTGCATCTAGAGTAATTTAATGTTAAGATATAGATTGGGAAATACCGGATTGAAATGAGATTTATTCTCATACAACAATGTGTTACAATGTTGACAAAGCGGTTGATTTAGCAAAAAAGACGTATTTATCAAAATGCTGGTTTGTCTTACTAACAAGAATGTTTAACTGTTAATTGTGTTTGGTCAAACAATAATTTTTCTGTCAAAAGTTTCCACGTTGCAGAACATACCTCAACATATCAACGAGATATTTATCCCACATCTTCGTGATGAATAAGAAACTTATCTCCAAGAAATTTCAAGTGTTCTAATCTCGGAATTTGGATGTGAAATATTTGAAAGTTTCTAAAGTTCTTACTGTTGGCATGGTTCTTTTTGTTCGCATTTAGCATCAATGGACTAATCTGAAAGAGAATAAATTTTTAATAGGATCACAATATTTCAATTTTTCAGTTAGGCAGAAATAACCAAGTTGGTCGATTATATTAAAACTCAAATTCGGAGCCGAATTAATTAATAAAAACGTGTCAACTAATTTGCTAACTTTTTAAACCATGTCTAAGAACCGTTGGGAAATTGGAAATTTGAATTTCAGTTTTTAACATTATTGAAATTACTTAATATACCTTACTTAACCTCAATCATATTACTGTTGGAAATCAGCTTCAAAATCTGAGCTTCATGTAACATGACTTGATTTCAATAACTAAAACAAATATTCAAACAATGATATGATGATATCATGAAAAGTTGTGAAAACAAAGCGTACAAATGTATGAGAAGAAAGAACGAAATCAAGAACGAATTTGATTGCTACTATGTCCTGAGGTTCAAGTTACAATTAACTGAAGTTCGAAACAATATCAAAATTCAAAAGTGGCCACAAATATTTGCGGTCATTTTTTAGTGACTCAAAATATCACGTGTACATACTGCCATTTGAAAAATTGTTCAGAAATCGATTTTCTAAGTTTGAACGAAAATTTGTTTATTTTCAATGTAAAATATTACCAATTTCATTTCATTTTTTTCAATTTAATTATTTATTTGTATTTTGTGTAATTATCTTTTAACAAGATCATCCCATATTAGATAGAGATGATTTATTCAGTAGAAAAATAAAAATAAAATTAGGATACTTCAATTCAATGTTCGATTTAGATTGGGTACCTTTTTGCTTTACAAGTAAATATTTTACATTCAAATCACTCGGATATGAAAATATGTTAAATACATTGTGCAGATTTTGATTCTGCTACATCTACCTACATACTGAATTGGAAGGTATCCTAATCTTATTTTTCGTACAGAATAAGTAATCTCTCATATGGGATTAACATTGGTTGAACATCTCTTTGTTCAAAATGTATTAACAAATGTCGTTAGGCCTGTCTATTGAAGAACAAATCTTATTATAAAAAGTAGCAAAATTGGATATACATACATAGCACACTTCTCGTTAGACATACAATTTCTTAGCGTTTTTCCTAGGAATAAAGGACACAAAAAAGCAAAAGTGAATAAAATATTCCGTTATGTTTAAAATAAATTTTTTTTTATATTTTTTAAAAATTTGTCACCAATATTTAATGCGGCAAATTTAGTCTAACGCTTTGTTTAAGCTAAGAAAGCCCGTTATATTCATCTGCTTCAATATTAGCCCGATGTTATCATAGTCCGCAGCTGTGTTGTTTGTAAAAAATCGTAATCAATACGATTTAGATGTTGTTCAAATACTCTGGGAACTGAATCTTCTTTTTGTACTCGTGAATGTTCAAGCTGAAAATCATTGAATAATAGTTTATGTGGTTATCTTCGCAAAATATTAGCAATTAGGATTTGCTTTCATTACCGTATTTAAGCTTTGAGTATTGCGTTGCATTATTGTGGCCGACCAAGACCACCACCATCTTTTTCGATTACCAAAAAAAATTATCAAAACACAACCGACACACTTACATTTTTCCCCCATCATCTTCTTATCACTCTCGCGTTGTTGCAATCACGCACCACCATCATACAAAAATCATAAAAAAAAATCAATTACTCTCAACACAGAACATTCTTGAACATCACGTCACCATTTGATCCAATCATCATTGACCGCATAGCAACACACCCATGATAAGACATAGAATTGTAAACAAAAATAACCCCTACTCTCAATCGTTATAGTACAGCCTCAAATACATTGTATCTATACGTATTCAAAAATTCCTAATCCGCATTCAGGAGTAAACAATCTTTACAGTCGAACTGACCACCACTCCTGTAGAATATACAGAGTTGAAATGCTAGTTGATGTATTAGCATCGCATATTGATCCAACATAAATTTACATCACTTTATGCTAAAAGCCTTGCTTCGAAATCAGTTTAAATGTAATTTACATCGGAAAGGGAATTTAGATGCAGCCATTGTTTCGAATAAAATTTAATTACTAAAGTAATAAAAATTTTGATGTAATTTAAAAAGAAATTGTGTTTCTTTCTAATGAAATATAAATATGTATTTGAAGTAACAGAAACTACTAAAGGTCTATTATAAACACCTAGATAATTTTCGAGGAAGGCACAGTTTATGTTTAATTTTTCCTCCTTTTTCCTGTTAATCCTTATTTCCATGTTATGCAAATAAGGATTAACGGTAATATGCTTCTTGCTACTATATGAAAATACATTACGAAATGTTTCGTTTTCTTGGAGGTGAACTCCGTTCCAACAAGGATTACAGCTAAGCTATCGTTGTAAAAATTTTAATATTTGTAATATACATACGGATTAATCACAAAAAATTTAACACCAAAATGATTCTTAATTCGATGCTAGTTGCATCGTACAATAACATTTTTAGTTTCTAGTTGTAATTTGATATTTTGTATTAAATTAAATATTTTTAATTTAGAAAAGTTATTTAAAAAAGGCGAGTAGAAAGCCTCAAATCTATTTGCGCCAGGTAAACATACATTTCAGTCCAGGGCAGCTATTCTGACACTCCAAGCAGATGGAAATTACTGTTCTAGGAGTTTGGAAATAAAATCATTACGCAATTCCAAATATTTGCGGCCAAAGTATAAATCCTTGGTAGCCGGTTTACCGGCTCTAATCGACCACTAGGCCACGCTGTTACTGCACAGCCTAAAAATAGTCGCAACACAGTTTTCACGGTTTTTTTAAATAATCAAAAATTAAAAGAGTTCACGAGTATTTAATTAATAAATAGTATGCCCCGACGGAATAGTTTATTGTTTATAGAAAATGTCGGTACATTTTTATAAAAATTTCCGATAATTCGGTAATGTGTTTTATGCGGTAAATCCGGTAAACCCTTAGACCATATAATAATATGGACCGCCAGCAATGGCTTTTAACTGTCTCCAACATCTGCAGCGCAAAGTAGCCTTGCGACCGATAGGATAACTATAGCAAGTATAATCAAAATTAGTACCCACTGATGTCGCGACCAAATTAAGTAGATTAATTTATACCAACAGATGTCACTGCAACTTCATCCATCGTAAATCTTATAAATCTAAATAATAATTGTTAGAACAAAGTTAAATAAAATTATCCATTTTATGGGTCAATAAAATAATTTTTTTGACTTATCGTTTTTCATTTTATTTATATGTAAATCTAAATTTGCAGTGACTTCTGTTGGTACTAAATGTATCTACTGAATTTTGTAGTGACATCTGTGGGTGCTAATTTTGATTATAATTGTTATAGTTACCCTATCGGTCATAAGGCTACTTTGCGCTGCAGATGTTGGAGACAGGCTACTTTACAATTTTATATGGAAACGTCACTTCGCTAGCGGTCCATTCTATTGTATGGTCTAAAGGCGTCAATCAAAGGAACACGAACGAAAAATAAAACCCGCCTTAAGGGTAAACCAGTAACCTGCATTAATACACATCACAAATACAAATATAAAAAACAAAACTGCCTTTTTCTTTTATAATAAAAAGATAATTGTTCAAACGCCATAATTTCTATAAATTTTTCTCTTTAAGAGAGTTTTTCTTTAATTTTTTGAATTTTTTCAAATCCTTTAAATTATTTTCATTGAGTTCTTAAAACTTTTAAATTCTTAAAATTCTTGAGATCCTTCTCTTTAAATTCTTTAAATTTTTCTTGTTGAATTCTTAAAACTTTTAAATTCCTAAAATTCTTGAGGTCCTTCTCTTTAAATTCTTCTCCCATTAAGAAAGATATTTAAATAAGATCTAGAAATTTTAAAAAATTAAAGGGAATAATTTAAAGAATTTGCAACATTTAAACAATCTTTAAATTTTCAAAATTCTTCTAATTTACAGAATTTAAATAATCTTTTAAGTTATCTTTTCAATTTTAGTACTGCAAATTTCAATTTTTAGTTTTATTTTAAATTCTTAAAATTTTCAAGATTCTTTAAATTTTGTCATTTCTATAAATTCTATAAATTTTTAAATTCCTTGAATTTTTAAAATCATCAAAATTTGATGGTAGATTTTGATGGAAAATGTCCAACTCTAAATTTGTTAAATTCTTTAAATTTTAAAACTTCTCTTTCTATTTTCTAAATTTTTTAAATACTTATCTTAAAATTCTTTGAAATTTATAGGTTATAAGGACTTCTAAATCCTTTCAAATTGACATTGTTTTTAAATTCTTTAAATTTTATTTTATTTGAATGCTCTAAATTATATTTTGAATTCTCTAAATTTATATACATATTTGTATATTCTTTAAATTCATTAAATTGTTTTAATAAGTAAATTTTTTAAATTCATCTAATTTTATACAAGCTTATACTGTTTGAAATTCTTTCTAGAAAGAAAAATCTAGGAAAATAATTAAAGATGAGAATTTAATGAATATACAGAATTAAAGGCATATAAAGAATTTAAAAGTGTAAACAAACTTTAAAAGTGTAAAGAATTTACAGAGAATTTATTATTTAAGGTCGCTGCACGAGTATGAATATAAATCCGTACAATCTGAATCCGGTCATTCATCCAATGAAATTACCTAAATATTGTCACGTGACCGAAAAAAATATTCCCCTATTTCTCCTCTCGAGTTAAAATTATTTCAACATTAAGCAAAATATCCGCAGAAAACCAACATAACCATACTAAAAAATATGTATTACGAGCTATTTTTTCCCCAATTTTTTGTTTGTTTGCTTATTTATGACTTTTCGATTTTTAAAAAAAATTGTTATTTTGTTATTATTGAAATTGTCATATGTATATTTATTATTATTGAAACTAAAAGCAAAGAGAAGTTGATAAGTAAAATAGACGAATTCACGGGACTTTATTTAGCAAAAGGTCAAATAAGTTACTAACTTCGTTCGGATTCAGATTGTACGAATTTATATCCATACTCGTGCAGCGACCTTAAAAGAGAAGGATATTTACATTCCTTAAATTTTTAAAATTCAAGTTTTCTAATGTTTTAAGAGCTATAAATTGTTTAAAAAATCCTTTTAAATTCTTTAAACGATTTAAATTTATTAGATTGTTTGTTTCCTTTAAATCCTTTAAATTTTGAACAATGTTTAAACTGGTAATTTTGCACAAATGCTTCCTATTTCTTGAATTATTTACATTTTTTCATTTCATTAAATCCTTCCGACTTCTTTAAAGTCTTTAAATTGCTTAAATCAATTTAATATATTTAAATTTTTTTTAATTTTGTAGAAGTTTTAATTTCCTTAAATTGTTTAATAATTCATTAAATTTTTGTAAGCTCTCTAAATTCAAAAAGTTAATTAAATGGTTTTATTTAATTAAATTCTTTAATTTCCTAAATTGATTAATCCTTTAATTCTATAAATTCTTTGATTTTTTTAAAATATCGGAATTCTAAAAATGATTCAAATTGTTATATTCCAAAAATTTTTAAGAATACATTTTTTAAATTCTTAAAATATTATTCAAAATATATTTAATTCAATAAATGTTTAAGTTATCTAAATCTACAAATTCAAAAAATTCTTCTAATTTTTAAGTTTCTTGAATATTTTTATTACTTCAATTTTTATTTTCTTGAAATTTTTTACATTCTTTAAATTTTCGAAATTATTGAAGTGCTTTAATTTAATTAAACAATTCCTAACATTTTTAAATATTTTATATTTAATATTTCTAAATTATTCCCTTTAAATTTTTTAAATTCTGTATATTCTTAAAATTCTTAAAGCTTATTACTTAAAAATACTTAAAATTTCCTCAAATTTATTAGTACATTAAATGGCTAAGTCCCTTAAAATTTTATTTAAATTTATTAAGTCTTTATAAATTGGTTAATTATTCTAAATTCTTTAAAACCTCAATTATTTTAAATTCTTTAGCATTTTTAAAACTTCCCCTTTTTACATTTTTTAAATTCATTAGTCTTCCAATTTTTTAAATCCTTTCAATTTTAAAAACTTTTTAAATTCGTTAAAATTTTTAAGAATCTTTAATTCTTCAAATTCTTTTCATTTTTTAATACTGTAGATTTTTAAAATGTTTCAAATTGATACAGAATTCTCTGAACTTAAGAACAAACTTAAGGGCCAACCAGTGAGAAATTATAAACTTAAAAAAAATTAAGAATTTTAACTAATCCAATTTTTGTTAAGTTTTTTTGACATTTCAGCCATAGAGAAATTAAAAATTGTTTAAGTAAATGACGATTTTTGTATTTATAATTTTTATTTTAGCGTAATTATTATTTTTGGAGGTATTCCATGCGAATTTCGTGTATCTTTTAGAAAATAGTATGCTTATAGAAATACCATTTTAGGTTTTAGAAGGATCAATTTGTGCTTCAATCATTTTTTAGGTTCGGTTTCACAAATGTTACCAAATTAAAAATAAAATCAAAGAATTCAGTGAGAATATGAAATTGAGAATTTCCACTATTGCACAAGGGAAAAAGTTTGGACGGAAAATTTTGCATTCATAAGTTTTATTTTAAGTGACAGATAAAATTTGACGAAGCTCCGTTGAAATTTTTAAGTTAATTTGAGTTTTCCATGGGCGAATACACATAAATGCCAATTACCGGATTCTTAATTTTTCCTAATTTAAGTTTATACGTTTTTATAAGTTATCTATGGTTACCACTTTAGGCCTGAATTTATAGTCATAAATAATCATAACTTTTGCTATATACCAACGATTTTTGAAAATCATATCAAAAATTCGATATAAATTTCGAATTTATTTTGTTGTTTTCGATATTTTGTAGCAAAGTTTATGGTGATGGATTTTAATCACAATAAACGTTGTTATACAAATCGTATAGTGAAGTTTATAAATACGAAAACAGTTACTATAACAAGAGCTATAGTTTTAGTAACGACTATAAATCACATTTAAAAATATTTGGATCAATTATATTTTCTGCAAAGAAAATCATACTATTTTTTACTGTACATATTGAGCAGCGACAAAGTGTAGCGATGAGACACAAAAGCGTATATTAGCGTTTCTGCCAACAGACCTGAGGAAATTTTGTACTTACTGCTTGTTTTTTGTTGTACTGCTTGTACTGACCACGGCCAATGATTTAGATCGTAACCACCCAGATACAAAGTAATCACATATTTCAGCCAATACTGTGGTTTGAGCGCTGACATCTCTTAAGGTTTCGATCATTTGTAATTAATGAAACAATTAGAGTTATAGAAATAATTTCTGGAGATTTCTTGCTAAAACGCATTTTTTTATTATACTGCTATCGAGCGGACGGGAGCGCCAAGCGAACTGGAGCGACCCGATTTTGATCTGAGCGCGAAGCGGAGTTAGAGAAATTAATGTAGGAGTGGAAATGAGCCTTTAAAAACTAAATATATTTTCGCTCCCCTAAAAAAAGAAATCTAACTTCCTATATTTTCTTAACTATCTGTCTAGAAAAATTGGACTTTAAACTTTATAGAAAAACTGAAGATCACTTTTTAATCAAAAATATGTAGATTCTGAAATCGGTGCAATGTGCGGCACATACGATGCAGTTGGCGGTATTTAAAATACTTAAAGAGCGCGTTACTTCACATAAAACCAACAACTGCCGTAAACTCTCTAAGAAGCTACAAACACCAACTATCAGACTATTGATAAAACCATTGAAGCTTAAACGGTATATTATAAACTGTCTCACAAACAGCTTCATACAGTATTGCTAGAAAGAAAAGCAGCTCTTCGACAATGTGGCAGCGAGTGCAGCATTATATTTGGATCCCAGATTCAATGTGCTATTGCCATCGCCTACAATTGAATAATTGAATACGTTAGGAAACATTTATTGTAAGCTTGGAAGCTGATTAAAACCTTTCAACCAGTAATAGAAGAGAAATGCATTCCAGCTCTAGAACCGTTCAATCCTCACTCTCACGTAAAACAACGTTCATTTCACAATCTTGATTAAAATAATATATTTTGAATTTGTTATCCTAAATGTTTCAGGCAAGCACAAGATTTATAGTCAGCCGATGTGAAATCTATCTATAGTTACAAAGCCAAATCCAGATAAGTATGAGCAGGATAGTCATTAATAAATGATGATTGCTTCTGCTAGCCAAGTAAGCCTACCTTCTGTTTCGGAAGCTGAAATGCTAAATGCTATCGATTATCTAGGTACTGGCTATGGACCTAATACTATCCTATTCCCGATCAAAAAAACGTTAGCCAATGAGTTAAGCTATCCATTTAAGCTCCTCTTCAATAAATCATTGCAAATGAAAAATTTCTGAACTAACTCCAGTTTTTTAACACTGGAAAAGCAATGGCACCTCCTTCTATCGTGGAATCACAATAACACCAATTATACCCAAATTTTTCGAAATATTAGTGTGTGAACTTTAAGAAAAGTATACCTCGTTACCTATCAGCATGGATTTAGGCCTGGGAGATCGACAAATTTACCAGTACTACCGCGAAATTGAAAAATACGAGCAATTTAATATACTTACATAAAGGTTTTGGACTCTTTGAACGAGTGTTGATGAAACTAGACAGTTTCGGGAAGGCATCACATTGTCGACATAGGCGGTGAAAACTAATACTAATCGAGAGAGGTTTTCCGCTGGCTTTTTTTGATCTTCTTTGATAACATCACAAATATAACCCAATATTTTCTCTACATTTCTATTTGCCTATGATCTCAAAATATTTCCTAGAACTATATAATCACATTATGGATGCCGAAAAACTACGAGAAGATACTAACCGAATCTGTTGATGTCGGAGCATTTCTACCAAAAAATTAAATTCATGAACAGTCAATTAATTTTTAAATTCTGTGAAACGTAGGTTCAACACAATTTTGCACCCTTTTGGTCAACGGGATAAACAGACAGTCCAGTCCAGCTATCCAAAAATGACGGTAAGGACCTGTTGCCTATAGTACAAAATATTAAAAATTGCAATATTTGAACTTTTGATCAATGTTTCATCATTGAAGCTTAACCTAATTTTAGTTTATTTTATTTGCTCTAGCCGCCGACCACTGTTGACATATATAATTTCTTATCAGCCTTTTAGTTTGCAAATAGTTCAAATAGTTTGCGGAGAAATTAAGTGTGAATTAAAAGAATCTGGAATTTTACCTTTTCAAATCCGAATTTTCGAATTAAAATAATTTAGCGATTTGTGACGTATGCTTATGAATTTCATCATTTAACATTGATGGAAGAGATCTAATTAATACCATATTAATCTAATATGCCTTCTATATTGTCTAGAAATACGCTCTGCTGTACCGTAAATAAGTTAAGATAAAGTTGCTAAATCGTCCCGCAAAACTAACTTAATTATCTTTATTCTCGGGATTTATCCAATATCGAGAATCCCGAAAAACGTAGATCAACTTAATCAAAAACTGATTTTGTATTTGACTTCATTTCTATCAAAAATATTAAAATTTTTAAAATCTTCAAACAAGACAAAAAAAACCCGGGGAACAGAAATTTTCAAATTTCCCGAAAAGTATAATTAAGAAAGTGAATAAAAGCGATATATACGAGAACCCAAGCACGTTTGTACTTAACGTAAAGCAACAACCTTGGCACCATGAGGAGAATATTCATATGAATGAGAGTTCTGATTTTCTTTTCAATTTTTCTTCCTAAAAAACAGAAAGTACTGATAGTTTCGCTTTGAACCTTTCAGAAAATGAGTGAACAGTGAACCGAATCATCTTTGCGTTTTATTTAAATATCAGGGCATCGGCCCTGAATTTACAAAACAGATCTTATCATAATACAGAAGTTTCTGTAGAAAGCCTATACAGAGCAAACTAGTTTCTTTAAAAAGTCTACTAGGAGCAAATTCGATTTGTGATTTGTATAAGGGCACCAAATTTAGAAAGGCGCTTTGTGTGTGACCTTAGGTCTTATAGCAACAGGTAACATACATTTTCCTTTGGCTATTACATGCTTATGCAAACTAAACCAATTAATATTTCAATTTAAATGAATTACCTGAAGTCTACAAATCTTCAATACTTATTTCGGATCCCTGTGTAGACGATTGGAAGAATAGTGAAAGAAGAAACAAGAAATTTTAATTCTCGTAATTTATTAATTTTAAAACTAGGCTGATGGATGAAACATTTTAAAGCAAAGGAACTATTCTGCAAAATTTGTGTATTTTATCCAATCAAAATTGTAAATTTCTGTACCATTTAATTTAATTTATTTTAAACGTTAAATTTGAACCAGAAATTATGCATCCTCAATTATTAGATACACACAAAAATCACATAACAACTTTACCGGAAAATATCACAAAAATTCTAAACACGAAATTCTCCAGAGACATATGTACACATTTCTTTTTCAACACTAGCTATACCCAAAAAATTGTTGTAGGTAATACAATATTTAAAAAAATAAAAACTATCAACGTAAACTATTCCCTTTCCTAAACCTTATCAATTCCCAGTTACATAATGTAATGTCAAAATCGAAAATGTTTCAAACAACAAAATACTGTTTGACAGATTTCTCTGGAGGTCCTCAAAATAAAATTTTAAAATCATCTCGATACAAAAAGGGGTTGAAATTTAATGAGGGGGAATTTTAGGAAAAAATTATTCCGTATCGAATTTATATTTCAAAAATTGTTTCACCCGTTTATTCAGCACCGCTGTGCTTTAGAAAATATTAATTTTAAATACCAGGAGAGTTGTTGGTCATTTTGAGATGAAATAGTTTCTACTTTGATAAATTGTTGGGTAATTCATCATATAAATGATGGTGATTGTTATTTTTCTTGTAGCTTGGATTTGTTTATAGAAAATGAGCACGTCTACATATACATACATATATTATACATATGTACCTTAAGGCATAATCCATGAATATATGTGGTATTTTCATTTTGTCCGATTATCATTATTATTTTTATGTTGATCTCGCCACACCATGATGATTGATTTGTGTGCTCAAAAAAGACAAAAGGATTAAATTGTAATCTAGTTGTCTAGTCTTCTGGAAAATTTTCAGGTTGAATTGATATCAATCAAATTTTATGTATACGAACGGGAGTAATATAATCTCCAATATATTTATATATTTCATTTTTTTTTTTTATGATCAAATTGATCGATCATATCGCATAACAAACATTTCAAATTTATGTATTTATGTTAATTTTTTTTATTATTTTTTTAATTTCACTACTGTTTCGTATTAAAAACCCATTAAAGCTCGTTTTTGTTGCTATTACGTAGGTATGTTGGTAGTTATTTTATTTCAATTTTCAATTATTTTTTTGTTGCAAAGTTACACGCGCGTGTCAAATTACATTCAAAATGCATTCATTAATATTTCGCATAATTCTGTTACTACAACGCAAAACATATAAATGTGTATGTGGGGTTTGTTCTTCTTCATGCGATGGATGATGTCAGATTTTTTATTTTTTTATTTCAAATTTGTGATGGATTACATAATTGTCGTGCATACATCATAAATCAATTTTGAACGTGTATATGGTAGAACTTTATGCGTGCGCTGACAAAAAAAAAACATAAGAATTAAAAGTGAAAACCATTGATAATTTTCTTGTCGTAATCGTAAACTATACAGCTAAAAAATAGCATTTTTCAGAAATGATGAGGTTTTATTCCAAAGATATCAAATTACTCTGAACATTGAATGGTTCTATTTAAAGGGGTAATGGGTAGTTGGGTTATATGACCAATTTTTACCGGTCTTTTGTTCGTAAATGGTTGTTGGGTTCCGTGTTTATTAAATTTCGATAATTTTATTGACAACCGTGAGTTAACCGCGAGAAGTTCTTAGTTGATTTAGGGTTAAATTGGATTTTCATTTATAACATTGGCACACCAGTTCAAAAGTATTTCGGGGAAATTCAGTTTTAAGGTTGTGTTGAAATATTATTTGAGGTTTTTAGTTGCTTACTTAAATAATTTGTTGTTAAACCAAATTAAAATAAAACAAATGAAAAATACAAGATCTCAAATTTACTGATTATCTTGAAAAAAACTTACATTAACACAAAAAATTTATCAAAATTTTTAACCGCACAACAGTACATACTCTGCCAAAAAAATTTGAACGCTGAATTCTTCTTTTAATTGTTGTAGGTACATTTATCATTTTGATAATTAAACGAACCAAAAAAATAATTTTACTGTTTCAAATGTTGAAGTTAACGGTGTTTGAAACATAGTATCCCATGACATACTTAGGTAGTCTGGAAAAACTAGATTATTTTGGTGTATCTCGATTCTCATTAAGTATCGAGTAATAGCAAAAAAACGATATTTTTCTAGGAACTGTACTAAAAATAACCACAGCCGTGAGAGGTTATCGTATATTGGAAGTACTTGAAGATAACTGTGGAAAAAATAATCTGGAAGGTATAACAGAAGCGAACAACAACCTCAGTGAGCATAATAAGAGAGCTAAATGCCCTGAAGTGGATATTTGACATAAAAGTTCCGATGAGTTTTCTCTCTGATACGGCACCTCGATCCTTTCGACACATAGCTCTCGGAATGTGGTTCCTGGGAGTCCTGTTCACCTCTTTAGCGTTTTTTGGATTATGTTTTGCAAAGTTCCCTTCCAATGCTCCTTCTTCCTGCCACATTTTGTTTTTCATTAGTTAATAATTTTGTGGGGTTTGGCTATTTTCTTGCTCCCAAAAACATCGAATTTTGCTGCCATTACTCGTTTGCTCAAATTCCCAGGATTGACATGGTCGAAATATTTTCTTACTGGAAAACAACATTTTTTCATTTTTTAATTCCCAATTTATTTACTTTAATATTGAATTAATTAATTAATTCATGTATATAATAATTCGTTAATACTACCTGTACACAATACATTCTATAGAATGTAAAATTGTGGTACAATCAGTCCAGTAGCCATGGCCTGATGAGAAGATTGATTTTTTCATGATTATAGACTCATTAATCAGTTCGAAACTGGATTAAATTCTCTTACAATTTTCAGAAAAATATTAACTTCATAATTAAAAAAAATATTTTTAATTTTTTCCCACTAAATAATAAATTTTAGTCGTTCGTTTAGTCTAGAGAGTCGTTCCCGGGAATTTCCGGGACAAATTTCCCGAGAAAATAGGTACATTTGTATAATCCGAATCCCGGGAATTTTTAATTAATATTTTTCTCAAAATTTATTCAATTTTTTCAGTGAAATATTTGAAAATTTTTTTATTCTGTTTGATCAATTTTTTTATAATAACTAAATAATTTTAAATTTTTTGTGATGAACCTAATTCTGAAAGTTCGTCTTTGTCAACTAAAAAATCTACGTACCATTCAAAACGCATCTTTCCTTTTTCTACTAAAGTCAAAAACGCAATAAGGAAGTTGTTTTGTACAAAATTTGAAGGCTACGGAGAATATTTTTTTTTAATGGGACTCATACAATTTCCAAATCCATCCAGAGAGGATACAGACCTCATTTAAAGGCTATCGAATAATTTTACTAAACTTGGCGATATGGAAAATGAGGAAAGCTGTAATCGCTATATTGTAAAAAAATATAAAATTGGATAAGAAGTTGGAGCAATTCAACGGAGGCTGGCGTTGGTGGAATTGGCGTATTGGCTACATTCTCTAAATTGTTCCGTTGTTACAAAGGCGCTTCTAATGGAAGAACCAAGCTGAACCATATTTGCTGTTGGGTGTTTTTCTGGGAAGAAGAGTCCAACAATTTGTTTTCGACTGGGAACAGTTTCTTGTTTCCCTTATTGGCAGATTCACTGTGTCTATAGAAACCTGACCTCACCAGATAATGAGATTAAAAGTTCTTCTCAGTGTCTTCAGTCTACGTTCGTAAAGGGCAGTGTTGAGTTTTTGGGGCCATCCTGTGAAAAACCAACTTCACCTCTTTTGAATTTAAAAATTCTATCGAAATTAGCAAAAAAAATGTTGCGTCTCTTTGAAATCGATATTGTTGAGACTTTCCACGACTCGAAATTTGAAGACGAATTTGCGGTTAAGCTTAGTGTTGCACCAGAAACGGAAATTGCTCGATCTTGCTCGAAATTGCTCTTTCATGTGCAGTCAACTCAAGCATACTAGAGTGTTTCACCGACGAAGACGTTGCAGCCACTTTTCTAGTTAAAATAGTGATTGGTGTTTTTTCCAAACAGAGCGATGCATCATATTCAACGTCAGATTTCCAGCTCTATTACATGTTTGCCAATTGAATATGTAATGGAACAGGAAAAACATGTACATTATTATATTTTACAGCAAAATATGGTGTAGTAGATTACTAGTACATAAGGAAGTATAATCCAGTGGTGTCGCTACTCTTCTTGCGTTTAGACTAGTTGAGTTGCTTGGGAAAAACGTTTTTAACTTATGTTACCGATGTTATACGGTAACACCAATTTGGGTAATATTACCCGAAATTACCTATTTCACCGGTAATATTACCAACGAGAATATTACCGTTTACATCACTAATTACCGGTCTTGAAATTTCAATCATACGGTACAAAACCTTTCGATATGATTCATTCGATTTCTTCCTCGAACCCACTATTTGCTTGTGAACTTGAATACTATTCTTACTAAACTTTAACTTTTTGGTCAAACTACTACGAAATTCTTACCGTGTCACGATATTCTTTTCAAAACTTATAAATAATTTTGCAGATCCATTCAACAATCGGCGAGCACCGTTCAGCATTTGTATTATCATCACCAGAAAAACAGTCTAAAGCTTTTTCAACGTCCTTAAAAATAAATGCACTTGATTTCTGATTTTCTCTAATGCAATTATTTTTACCTCTTCCAATAGTCCCCTTAGAAACATCGCTACCAGATGGTGATGATTTCTTTTTAGTCATAATTATTCTTGTAGCTTTCTTGATGTTGACGTAACCTATGTCGACCAGTACTTTCTTCTTCCCTACTGTATTTAATTTTTTTGATCCTAATTCTTTACGTAATTCAGAAACCGACCACTCTTTTACTCCAACGTCTTTTGTCTCTACCCGCGTTTTAAAATTCAACTTTGAAAATCTTGTTAATCCTGGACTCCTGGTCATGTTAGGTTTTAATCGGCCTAAAAAATGGAAGTCTTCTAATTAAGTGAAATTTCCTAAAACACAAAATGCAATCCAAATTTATTTCGTCTCTGTTCTTCCGTCACTTCGCTTCCAAGTTAGAACAATGACTTCTGTGTCTATTATTTGTGAAATCTATATAGGAACCAAAATATAGTGTCACTTTACAGACTCTGTGTATTGGTTACTATTTAGCAAACATCCCAAAATTTAAAGTAATTTGCAACTCCTTAGAAAAGGTCATACGGGAGCGTAAATTAGCAAGAACCCAGAAGGAGTCAATTCGCTCTATTTCTAATTCAAATTTACCATTGTATAAGAACGGGAATTATTAGCTAAAATACACAAATGGCATAGCTTTTCTTGGGGTATATTGCTTCGTAGTTACAAATATGTACACTCAATGTGTCGGACCATTGCGTTCTGGTTGCTTTTAGAATTACATACACAGGCTGCAAATTTCTATGTAGAATTTCCAGGCCCTCTAATCATTTAATATTTCCAGAATACATTTTTTTTGCATGATTTAATGAATTTCGAATTGTTTATTAAAACTGTTCGCTTAAAACAAGTTCAAATTAATTAAAATTTCAACTGAAATCTTAAAGCTCTACTATATCCCAGTTAAGTAAATTACATTACGAGTAACATTCGAATTTTAAAATATTTGATCTTAATTCGAATTTTAAGAAATTTTAATTGGAGAAGGCGATTGATGAAATTCTGGAAAATTAAAATTTTTGATTTAAAAATTTAACAAATTAGTTTTTAAAATTCAAGCTAGTTTTTTTAATAATTAGGCCAGATTTTCTTCTGACCATTTACATTTTTATCAAACTTTGAAATTATCCATGTTAATTTTAACTGCCCTGTAGGATTTTAAATTTTTAAGTTTTAAGTTTGAATTTAACATTATATTCCTAGAATTTCGAATTTAACTCTTATGTTAAAATCTAAATTGGTCGCTTAAAAGTTCTAAAATTTTAAATTTGAATAATTTAATTTTTAGTTTTAATTTTAAAACATAGAGCTTTCTAAATGTTACCAATTAAAGTTAATTCTGCTTTCGAATCTGGAAATTTGAACTGTAACAGCTAAAAGTTCGAGCCCTACTACTGACCTCTAAAAAGTGCTTTCAAAGTTCTAGCTGTTAAATTTTATAATTTCAAGTTCAACTTATTGTATTTTTAAATATAAGCTTTTAACTTTGTCGGTTGGAATTTTCATTAATTTCAATGAGTTATCTGATATTAAAAAAATGTTTATAACTATTTAAATTTTTGTTAAATTAAAAAGAATATTGTCTTTTGAACCAAGTACATTAGGATTTTGAAAATGTTGACCTTCATTTGACTGTAAGGTACATATTAGTGTAATGAGTTAAGAATTAAAATTATTCGGTGAGAAGCTATAATTTTGCTTAATATCCTAAATGTTTAGGAAACGGAATTTATTACGTAGAATAAAAAAGTGGGCAGTTTTTATCGGAATGCCTCGATCCCTTGTTAGAAATATGTACAACAGTCAATATGTCGGGCCGTTGCGATCTGGTTGCTTCTGGAACTAGGCTGAATATTGTGAGGTGTAGAATTTCTAAACCTCGAGTTCATTTAATATTTTCCAAACCTACAAATACAGCCTGATTCAATGAATTTCCCATGGGGCAAAAAAATTATTCGCTTAAAAGCTCTAAACATTTCAAATTAATTAAATTTTCAACTGACATATTAAAGCTTCACTATATCCCAATTCCCAGTTAGGCAAATTACGTTTTGAAATTTCAAGCTTAACATTCCAATTTTGAAATATTAAATGTTAATTCGAATTTGGCAGTTGGAGTTCTGGAAAATTAAAACTTTTAACAGCTTATAAGCTTTCGATGAATTTCACATTATAGTATGTACATTAGCAATTTTCAAATTTGATTGCAACTGAATCTTGAATTTCTTTAAGTTAAAACCAAAATAGCTTGTTTAAGGCGGCACTCCAAAGAAAACCGGCTTATATACAGATTTTTCCATAGCTATACCTCAAATTATTATTCTCAACCTACTCATTGAAACCATCTTGAGTTGTTGGCAAATCACTGGATACTCTTGACGTACGTCCTAATGAAATCCTTCAGGTTATTTAAAAGGGATACCCCTAGGAACTTTAGCCTGCTTTGTGGTACCCTCGTTCAAGCTAATCGGCTTTTATGTTCTTTGTACTATTATTATTTTATGGATGTTAAACTGATCTGTTATCTCGTTAAGAGCACTTTCAACGTGAAGAAGTGTGAATAATGTGCTTTAATTGGAGCCTAACTGTCTGTAAAAATTTTAATTTCACCGCCTATTAGTCCTGAACTAGGGTACGACTTGCTTTATGGCAGTTACTTCAACTTGAAAAACGCTACATTAGTCAGGGAGACGGAATGAAGATTTTATCGGAAGTTCTTTACAGAACATCGCGACACTCACTTTCCCATCCCTTTTTGAACCATCCGTGAAAAAGCTTATATCTCCTGATTTTAGAATTGGCTCTACCAGCCAGTCCTCTCTGGAGCGGATCACAGTCAGAAACATCACGTCAAAAGGTAGTGACGAGATAGTTTAGGAGGTAATCTTAGGAACCACTTTATTACACTTAACAGATGAGTGTTTTGCATTGTAACCGACAATTGAATGAGGATGGATAATGAGGTAACAGAAGACAAGATTCTGAATAAAAAATAATACTGCCGTTTTGTTAAATTTGGTACCGTTACGAATAACCTGTTAAATTAACAAAATGCAATTTTATTTTTTACCAATACCTAAACAAATAAAATTAGCTTCAAATCTAACATCATTCATTGGATTAAGAAATAATATTTCTTTTAAATTAATGTATAGTCGATACAAAGTTAGGCCGAAAAATTTAAAATTATTCAAATCAAAGCCGAAAAATGAAAAAATCATATTCATCATTATCTATATCATAAACAAGGTCATTCAGGTGCTGATTTTTTCATCAACCCTACAATAGAGAGCACCTGGACCAAAATTATCTTCAGGCTGGTAATTAAAATTGGCGATTCTGTATTGATGAATAACTTGTCAAAACATTCGAGACCCATAAGTCAGGAGGCCCGAGTGTCTTGCGTCCAGTAGAATAATTTTGTAAAATTTGTGGATTCCAAAATATTGTGAATTGTAGTTTGATATTGTGATATTGTAGTTTAATTTGTATGGTTAACGAAATCATCATATGTTATCTCATAAAATCATACTTTAAATTGAATTTAAAAATAGCAATAGATGTCGCGACAACTATAAAAAAATGTTTTTGAAAACAATTTATTTAATTCTTTTACTCTTCATTTACTTTTTTTCAATTTATTTACTCAAATTTTTCATTTTCTACTTCACTATCAACATTATGGTTTGTTGTGTCAACAAGTTTTAATTCATCTAAAACTGTTTCTAAAAAATAATTCAACTGTGGTCGTAGTTCGTAAAAAAATGTAAATTAATTTACGTCATAAAATGATCTTATAAAGTAAACTAATTAAAAAAATAAATTGACTTCTATAATTATAAATTAATTAATTCACTTCTATAATTATAAATAAACAATAAATGTCATAGTTAGGTACCTTGCTGTAACATTTTTTTTTCGGTCATTTCTACCATTAAACGCGCTCTAATAGACATTTTAATACGTATATGAATCCGTCTGCTCCCGACCAATACCAAAAACACACTGAACAATTCTCTTAGAAAAATATAAAATACAAAAACAAAAATACCAATTATATTTTCCTTTTAAAGTATTTCAATTTGATTTATCTTTCTCAAGTATTATTTCCGTATTATGCGAAAACTATGACAAATTGACTTATCATATACAACATTTTGAGTTTGTTTGTGAAACGTCATAAAATACGATAAGTCAATTTTTTTAAAATTGTTTTTATAGAAAACTATGACAAATTCATATGGCATAGTTTAGTACAAATTGAAACTTTGTTTTCATGAAAATGAGTATGACAAATAATTTTAAATTTTTTATAATTCTTAAGTTATTATGGGCGATACACAAGTGATATTTTGTCAGAAGTTGAGTTGCTATTAATAGAAAAGGATGGTCAATTAAAATTAAACTATGACAATTTGAGTTGTAATACAAATAATAGTATGAGGTGCGATTTGCTTCCGTTATCGAAAATACGTTATCTTGAATTAATCGATGGTTGGTGAGCATAGCGAAAGGGAGGCGAGTCCCTCTAGTTTTTATAAAATTTTAAATTTAGAAAATCCAAAAATTTAAAAAAAATTGCAAACCCTCGAATTTTTGAGAAATCGTCGGGACCTGGTTTCTCGGGAAATCGCAATTGACAACATACAGACCTATTTAAATGGGCCGAAATCGCTTCGCAGCTTAGTGTGTTCTTTAAAAAAATATTTTTATTTGTGAAAGTTGCCGACGTTAGGAAGATTAGAGAGAGAAATGGAGCAAATAAAAATTATGTTTTATATTTTCGACGTTGGGAACACCTGAATTTGCGCTTAACGACCACTATTATAACTCTTTATACATACAAATATTTTTATCGCCACCGTTAAATTGAAAAAAAAAGCTGGGTGAAAATTTCGTCTTTTTTTTACATTTTTTGTAACTAACTACGATTTGATTTAATTAACGATCAATGCCGCCGATTTAATTTGAATGTAACTTGGTACAATCAATACGGGATTCAATTAGGTTTGAATAATACTTGGTACTAAGATTTGATTGGCATGAAACTTACACTGCTCCTGAATAAGCAAGTATGAACATTCATACTTGAAAGGAAAGACGTAATTAGACGTTTAAAGGTAGTATGTATCTCACAACCAGTCTGTCATCCTGGTTAGACGTAGTATACAATGTACCTACACAGAATTTTATAAAATAGAATTTTACCATACAAAATTTCATTCGTTAGAGTTTTTTTGCCAATTAGGAAATAACAAGTAATCGCTAGATGCCAATTCTGGACTGTAGAGTGTAAGCTGAATTCACCAGATTTGTCCATTGAGCTCGTCAAGAAAATGACAACTTGCCGGAGTTAAAAACCGAGTTAAAAATATGTTATCTCGCTGGACACAAAATTTCAGGCATACCAACATTGTTTTTTCTTTTGCCATTCCTATTTTAGGTTTTGTTAATTCTGAAATTTCTAAAAAAAAAAAAGCGAGATAACACATTTTTAACTCGGTTTTTAACTCCGTCAAGTTGTCATTTTCTTGACGAGCTCAATGGACAAATCTGGTGAATTCAGCTGTAGAGTGAGGCATTTTTTCAAAGCTACCTAAGTTTGTGAACTGGAGCATTAACGTTGAGAAGCAAAATGTTGCTTCTAATTTTTCCGACACTTTTCGTCATAACAACACTCTTCAGTTTTGTCAAAATCTCCTCATAGTAACAGTCTATGATTGTAGTCTTTTGAATCATATAATAAATCAACAAAAGTCCCTCGGCACCCCAAAAGATTCTAGCCATAACCTTCTTTGCTGTTGCTTGAGCCTTACAAGGGTTCTGAGGTGCAGTTTTGTTCCATTGTATTGACCCTTTTGTTGGTTAAGGATCCGAAAGATTAATCTTTATTTGATCCCCCGTATCAAATTATCCGGATCATTTTGGTTCATACTTAAAATTTATTTTCAAGTTACAACACGAACTTTTTTATGTGAAGCAGAACGTGGCAATCACCTTTTATTTAGAGAAATGCTTGTGCTCATACAAAATTGTAAATGCACTTTCTAACAGAAAGATTCAACCTTCTAGCTAGTTCTCCATTAGTCTCACTCACCGGTCCTCTAATCCAATGCATAAGAGACGTGAGTAAACTGCCTCTGTTGTCTACTTAATCTATGATGTTTGCATGCCTCGGTTCCTGGGATTGATAATTATCGGGATTTTAGACCCTAAATTAACTAATATTCGTTTTCAGCTAAACTCTAGGTGCAGAAAATTTCAATTCTTTGAATTAAACAATTTTATAACGCTTGTTATCCACTGTGTAGCTGGCTTTTTAATTATCTAATTACATTTAGTTCCTTCAGCTTGCTCTTTATTAATGAACCTTCTTATAACTACAAGGCCTTAGGCAGCTTAATAAAATTGGCTTACCTCCTGATGAGATTGTCAATAAAATCATTTGTTATTCCTGCAAATGTATGCTAAGGAGCGGAATTCTTCAGCCTACTTCTAACCAACTAACTTGTGATAGACTGGCATCCATCTTGAAAATGTCATACTGATAGTTTCGTAAATGTTTCTTGTAATATCTAACTCTTGTTGTCGTGTTATAGAAAATTTACTTGTTGTAGTTTGAATGTTTTCTAGCACTCGGCACATCTGGAATTGGCGGTTTCTGTCTTCAACATTTACCAATGCAGTTTTTAGGTCGCTTTAAGAATAGACCAGAGATAGTAGTACAAGTGCCTGGCCCGGAAACATCGCTGAATTTACATTATTTTCATTTGCTGTATTGACTACTTTACTATTTAGTTGGTTCCTGTGAGAGTATTGGCATCCGGCTATTGATCAGCAGTCTTAAACTTGGTCTTATCTGTCCAAATGTTTCAATTAATCATCTAATATTCGGCTGTTCTGAATCTGACCTTTGCATCGAAGACCTCTATTTGTGGGATATTCGCATATCCGAAGCCCATCTGTTTTGCTTATTGGACAATTCCTGGTTGCTTCCGAATGTGCAGTTACTGGGCAACTGACAGTCGACTTGAAAGATTTTTAAAGGGCTACTTAAAACCTCTATTTGTGGGATATTCACATATCCGAAGCCCATCTGTTTTGCTTATTGGACATTTACTGGTTGCTTCCGAAGGTGCAGTTACTGGGCAACTGACAGTCGACTTGAAAAATTTTTAGAGGGCTATTTGAAAGGTCGAGTAACTCTTCATTTACAGAAAAATTCATTTCAGTAATTTCCATCATCTTTGGCAATCTTCAGCATCTGCTTTTAGCCCTCTAATTGTTTCATCAAATGTATCGGTCAATTTTCTAATATTGTCAGCATTTAGTTAAAATACGTGTGGCTGAAAGCCAAAGATTTGGCAGGCTGAAAATTTGTATTCTTCAGAGAATGTATTCAGAGAATCCTGGGGAATAATAATCAATTACATTTTAAACCAATTACTATTTATAATTTTTGCTAAATTTAGCTGACTTCCAGTTTTTATTAGTGATTGGTAAACTTTGGTAAAATACTAGCGTTTGATGTTCTAATTGTATTTCTCCTCACCATACAAAGCTTCATCATATTAATAAAGAACACACATAATTTATTGTTTCTGAAGGCCTCATTATTTATTTCCATTTTAACGCTGATTAAATTTTAATTCGTCATTATCACAATAAAATTTAATTCCCCATAAATTATTATGCCGAAAACTTAAAAACTATGATTGTTCTTAAGTATTTGACTGTAAAATGTAAACAACAACAAAAAAACTAGTTCTTTGTGACATAATTGAAACAATTACCAATCACTGATTTACATAATGAGAACCTTATACATTATGACAACAAAACAATAAAACAATTTTCCCCGAGGTCATAATAATTTCCTTCCCAAAAAATAAACTAGAAATATGTTACAATAATTGTGATAATTGATCACTTGAGAAATTTCTCTTCCGTGTCTCTTGCACACACACAATAAAACACACCAAAAAAAATATGAAAAACAAAGACGCGCGCGCTATGAGATCGAGTAATTTTTTTTTTTTTTTAAATTTTCGTTGTAACAATTGAAAATGAAAAAAAAAATTTCCCTCGATATTATTCAACAAATTTACATAAAATATCACCCGGTGTGCACGATCGCAGCATACACCGTGATTGAATGATCAATTATCATTCGAGAGATGACGCCATATTTTGTGATATAATTTTATGAATTATGCATATGATATTTGATCTGATGTTTTTTCTGTAAAGTATTATTGATCATCCACGTGTAACGATCTTTTTTCACTTTGCATTTTGTTTCAAAGAATAAACAAACAGTGTTCCGACTAAAATTTACATTTGTTACATTTGTAATAATCATGTATAACATAACCTATAATTTAAGATTATTTCAATAGAAAAAACAAAAGAAAGTTATATTTTCTTTTACGATCATTAGTTTTATGGACAATGATGATCAAGACCCCTAAAGGTTTCGTGACATTATTTTTCTCACCCTACTACAAACAGCTACATTATGTACAATATATTAAAGGCATAAGGGGTACGATATAATAAGCACCCGTGACTTATTATTACAACACTTTGCTTTTCTTTTTTTTCTTTAAGGTTAATTTAAGGGTTGAATGATTAAATTTTAAATTAGAATTTCTTTAAGATATACATTTGGTTATTAATTAAAATTAAATGATCGACCGTTATAATTTATAGAGTTTTATGTTTTGCTTGAATTGACTTAATTGATTGATCTATATGTGTATGTTTACAGAAACATGAATTTATTTGTTAATTGGTTGTATATGAGTTTGTTGACGGATTATACTGGCGGTTGTTTGATGAAGCGAAACAATTTGATAAAATTTTAATTTACTGATGTCTGCGCTGCGTCTCATATTATTTTGGTATATGGTCTTTATATAGTGCATAGTCGTATACGATCAATCAAGCGATCATCATTATTTAAATCGGAGGGGATTAATAATTGGCAGTTGTGTTAAAATAATAGGATTACAATCCCGATAAGCATATCGAACCAAAAGCACGTAAGAAAAACATTTGTCGATATTACGAGATTAAAAAGGTTTTTTTACCAATCGATCGTTTATTAATCGATATTTTTTTTAAACCCTAACTACATAAATACAGAAACACAAAGGGATAATTATATTCATAACTTTGGTTTAGTAAAACTGCCTGCGTTTGTATTATGCATTATTAGGTTGGTTTTGAAAAAAAGATACATTCACAAGTAACATAGGGTAAAACCCTTAGAAATAAAATCCCTTTCATTCTTCTTATATTATGCATATTTGTTACACAATTATTTCTTAAGCAACACAGCATCTTTAATAAATAAAAAAACAAAAAGAAAATGCGATATCATGCAAAAAGGTGATCCAAGTAAAAGTAGAAAGGATAAAAACAGGTTAACCGAGATATCAGTTTTCATCAGGTCCATTAAAAATTATGTCTCGGGTGATCATCAGTTTAGATTTAGATAATAAAATTTAATCACCACAATGAGATCATTGAAATGAATAATCATTTTTTATTTTTACGATAATTATGACGTTTGACTAGAATTTTTAAGGAAAGGTGTTTTTTGTGAAAGGAATCTTTTCATTGTGGTTAGCATAACGGTCACTTTTACAAATTTATTCATTTTTGTTAAAGTGATTTATCTATTTTAGAGATCAAATATTTGTTAATCTTCCCTACATACATATTTGTTTGAAGAAATATTTCTCACGTAATGTGATTATCATAAATAAATATGTATGTACAAAGGTTTGATCACGATTAATTCATTAATCGACAATAACGTTTGACTCCAGTTATAAATTAATGGGAACCAATCATGTAAATTCAGCAAAGTTAATTCAACTAATTTAATCCACAGTTTTTCGTCGATCCCTCTCCTAGCTAAATAAAAACTTATTCGATACCGAAATAAATTTACGAATAACCTTTTCTCACGAACTCAAAATTAATCGAACAAAATTTTCTCAACTGAAATCACGACATTTGACCACCTCCTGCCAAAATAAAATTTTCAATCCTCATTCAGAGATCAAACTCATAATATTCTGCAACATCATACTTTCTCCCTAACAAGAGGAAACCAATTTTGACCGCTGGTCTTAAGACCAAAAAAAAATACACATAAAGTAAAGAAAACAAAATACCCTTTTTCATTTCGAGATACACAAAAAAAGGGGATTTAATTTTCTAAAAAGGATTAATTTATTTAAAATTCATAAACTTGTTTTGCAACAATTTCTTTTTTATTTTAATTTTATAGATCGCAATCAACGATTTATGATTTTGTTTTTAAAGTAAAAATCCTGTTTTCCCCAAAAAAACAAAAAAAAATCATGATTTGAATTTATAATTTTCTCGTTTTTGGTATGGAACGCCTTTAAAAAGAATAATTTATTGAATCCATAAAAGATTTATTATTGATCGGATATGAACGCGGTACGGTCGGTTTGTTGTAAGAAAACGCTTATTAATTGTGATGTTATCGCATCGGAAATTATTATAAAGGTATCCTTACATTAAAAAAAAACGATACAATTCCAAAACAATTAGAATATTACAATTCAGGTCATATGCACTCAACAGCAGGAAATCCATTAAACGTATATCCGCATATAAACGAAATCTAGAAGTGTGATAATTATATACAATTTAAATTTAAATATCAAAAAGGATACATACAACAAAAGGATACATACAAAATATCTGCAACTTAATTACGTGTGAATAATTGAACGCGCATCATCATCATCATTATACCCATCATCCCATTAAACAATCCATGACAATTAAAATGCAAAAAATTCTCATGATATGGATGTCATATATAAGAAACCAGATTGGAAAGGATATCCATCCTCCTTTCTCCTTGTTCTATATATATATACTAATACTATATTAACGAGTTCGCGTTTTAGCCATTAAAATATATTTTATTATGAGAAAAAACAACAATCATACATAAATATTGTCCTTTATTTAATTCGCGGTGATACATAAAAAATAAATTTATTAACGTGGGGTCGAAAAAAAAATGAAACGAAAAACAGGATCAACCCAATAAATAAATAAATATAAGGTTTTAGTAGGGAGAAAGAATTTCTAGATTTCGCGGGAAATTTACATAAATGTAATGAAAAAAGACCATTAAAGCGCAGCTCTCTAATATTAAAATTGACCATCTTAAGAACATTAAACGAAAACAAACATTAAAGTCTGTATAGCAAAAAGGATAATGGATGCGATTCATATACCCTAAAATTAGTTTACTAGAATTTACCAGGGTGTGGCACCCTATCTTAATTTAATTTTTATTGTTAACAAATGTTTTTTTTTCATATTTAATATTTGCAATCAATAAAACGTATAATAAGGATATTGTAAAATAAAATTGCATTAATACAAAAAAAAAGGACGAGGTACAAAATAATTGGCAGTGAGGAGTGCAATTTATATTTTTGACATGATAATTTAAATAATAAAATAACAAAATTCATACCGCTCATTGTAAATTTATGGTGTTGTAATTATGTGATTATAATCAGGATAATGAGGGAGGTTGTACCATTTGTGTGTGTGTGTTATTTAGTGTTTGAAATTGGGTGTTGGTTCAGTCCTGCTTTTTATTTATTCTAGTTTTATTGTATTGGACTTCTAAAGTCTGAAATTATATTTTCTAATTATTGAAAATATTGAAAACTTTTAAAATTGAAAAAATCAAAATTCCAAATTGTACAAGCAAATTTCAATTTCCCAATTGTTGATAAACCTTCATTTCGATAGATTTGATCTAGAATTCATTCAAATAAAAAGAAATTTTAAAAATTTTTGAAACTGAAAATTTTTTAAATTTACAATTGAATATGCAATTTCGAAAAGGGCACATGTCTGAAAAATTAAATTTTTCAGGGATTAAAGAAAACTATCTATTTTCTAAAGTAGTATATAAATTTATACAATTTATTTTAAGGTTAAGTGTAGGGTCAAAAAGTAATTGAAAATTATATAAATATTTAATGTTAATCTTTATTTTATATATTTTTTTATGCATTATATGCATACGAGATATGCCCTTTTCGAAATTCATAAAATATAAAGTAAATCTAATTAAAAACACAACGCATAAACTTTATGAAACTGTTATCATAAGTAACAAAATCACTTTAGCAACAGATAGAGATATATCGCCGTCGCTGATTAATAAAATGCATTAAATTCGAAAAGGGCACATCTCCAAAAGTTGTGACCTTTTCGAAATTAACGTTATACAAACCGACACTGGTTGCCGTATTAACACAAGAAATGTGCCTATTTCAAACCAAATAGGTGCGGGGATATATTTCCATCACATTAACGTGAAAAAACGGTTTTGTCAAAATTTTCGAGATGTGCCCTTTTCGAAATTGCATATTCAATTGTAAATTTTGAAGATATAACAAAAAATGAATTTCAAACACCGTAAATTGAAAAACGCTGTGTTGTGAAACGTTATTGTAACGTAATGGAATACTGGAATATCGAAATTATTTTACTCAATCCTAATAATACCCGAAGCCTAATTTGAAAGTGCTGCGCAACGTGACTTGTAACTGTAACCATTGCTGTATTCGAATACATTTTATGGTTTCTCGAGCGACATAATAATATTGACGAACATAAGCCGTATTGAATGATAATCTATAAATAATTTTTAATCAAAAAATTGAAATTACGGAGCTGAATTACTTATTTGAATTTTAGTATAAACAAAGACATAAATATTATAAAATTTTGTAAGTTATGTATAAAATCAATATTTAGACTTTCATCTTAATGTAATTATTATTGTCTTAATGTAATTATTATTTATTGTTTTGTTTTGTTGGGTTCTTATTCGTATTATATGATATTCGGTGTAAATTTAAGCAAGCTATTGTTATATGTATGTAATTTGAAAGATAACAATTATGAATTTTGTAATGTTTTCCTATGTAAAAAATTTGTAATTTCTTTTTTTTTGGAAAATAAATAAATAAAAAAAAAAAAAAAAAAAAAAATTAGCAGAACACGTTACATTAATTTTTGTGTTACACAACATTGCAAAAAGTCAAATTTAGTTTGTTAATTTAAAATTAAGAATTTTAATACTTCAAACAAATAAAATTTTATTTACTTGAAATATTCAAAAATCGGATTTAATCGTTAAGTACTCTGAATTTAAGAAATGTTTAAAAAGTAGCGGAAAATTTGAATTTGAAACATTTATTTGAATTTTCGAATTAAAACGATATACATATCTTCAAAATTTGGATAAATTTAAAAATTTCCACAATTTAATTTGATAATAATCTATTTAAAAAATTCTATTATTAAAAAAAAATTAAATTGGCAAAAATGCTGGTTTAAAATCCAAGAAAATTAGGAAAATTTATATTAAATTTTAAAAATCATGAAAAATTTGAAATCAAAAATTTAAACTTTGCAAGTTTTAAATTGAAAGTGCAGATTTTTATGGGATCAACAACATTTAAAATATCCAAAATTATCAGCGTCGTAGCGAAGCGATAAAATTAAAACTAAACAAATCGATTCCAGAATTTGAAAATGAAATTATTCAAATTAACATAAAACTAAAATTAAACAACATTCAGAAATCTATTCGAAATTGGTAAAATCTTACATAAAAAAATTCGCAAATTTAAATTTTGATTTGAGATTGACATTTATTGAAAAATATAGGAAACATATTCTAAAACTCCAAATTCAAATTTGTAAAGATAAGTTCTTTAAATAACCAAATTTTAAAATTAAAATTAAAAAATCAGTTTCAGAATTTGAAATCGGATATTTTTAAAATTAAAAATTTCAAATTTAAGGTTCAGTGTAAAACGAATATTTCAAATTTTCGTGACATGAAAATCAACAAAATTCTACAATCCATTCGAAAAACCGAAATTTTGGTACAAAACAATTCTCAATCTGAAGTTTAACTGAAAAATTACATTTACTTAAATATCAAAATTTAAATTCAAACTTACATGTTTTGCACTCCAATAAAATTTACAAATTCTGAAATTAAAACTGCATCGAAATTTGACATCCACCAGCTTTACAATACCTCGAAGAGCAAGAAACGCCAAAACTATTTTTGTTTATCAAATTTAAAATTCGGCCGTTCATAATATTGAAAAATTATAAAATTAGCAAATTCAAAACTCAGAATATTACAAAAATTTATTAATAAATTTTAAAAAATCGAAATGTTAAATTTAAGGCTTCAGACATCATTTACCAACCTATTCTGAATTTTACAAATCGATCAACGTTAAAAAATAAATAAAATTCTTAACTAGCTCGATTGTTGAAACCGTGAAAGTGGATTCCGATGACGATATTTGTTTAAAAGCATTGTGGAAAATGATATTACAACACTCAGTTATATTAACTATTAGAAAATTTGGAAACTCAACGGTTTCCATTAATAACTTTTACTTTTGACGTGGGTAATACAGAAATTTGTTTTGTAGACTAAGAATACTTGATTTTCAAAATTTTCGATTATTCCTTTTAACATTTGCTGCTCAGTTTCATATTATTTTATTCTTCGCTAATGTTAAATATTTCTTACCACCATAGAAAAAATTACATGTAACATATTTGCGGAAAAAACCATTACAAAACTTGCACTTGCATACAACATAATAAACCAAAATAAAGTTAAAGTAATAAAGTTTTTTTGACGAATTGTAATAAAATTTGTACCGACCAAACGGCGCAGTGGTTAAAGCTGCGGCGATTGGATGGAGAGGTACCGGGTTCTCCTACACATTCCTACAACAACCAGAAATGTCGAAATTCTTGAATTAATCAAATTTCGAATATTGTTTTAATTCGAAAATTCAAATTTTAAAGTTATAAAAAAACTAGCAAACAAAATTAATAAGCAACAAAAAATTATGAAATTGATTAACTTCATAGTTTGGCAATCAGAAATTTATAAAATTTACCAATAATCCATTCGAAAAATCGACATGCCGTGTAGATACATAAAAAATTCTCAAAATTATTAAAGAAGGAATTAAATTTTAAAATTGCAAATTCAAATATTTAAAGTGTTTCGCTCACAAATATCCAAACTTTAAAATTCAACCTAAAAAATAAGTTGCAGAATTTGAAAACAATCGTTTTTAGAATTAAAAAATTAAATTGCAAAATGCAGAATTTTCCACAAAAATAAGTATCTCCGAAATTTGTGTACAAAAGTGAATCAATAAAATTCTTAAATTTAAATTTTGATTTGACATTTTTTTTTTGAAAAGTAAAGGAATTAAGTCTGCCGCCTTCAAATGTCGAAGTTTTAAAATTCGAACTAAATCAGTTCTAGAATTTGAAATCGGAATTTTTTAAAATTAAAAATTTTAAATTCATAATTTAGTATAAAACCAAGTTCAGAGCAAGAGCCATCAGAAAAAAGGCAAGAGGCTCCGATAAAGTAATTAAGAAATTGCTCCGAGGACCACACATCTCCCGATTGATAAACCACTGAGAATAAATCGTTTATCCATCGAGAGATTTGTGGTCTCCAAAATGCTCTACGCGCCAATGTATCTCAGCTTCAGTGCCTAGATTGAAGGTGTTCAACTGAGGAAAACACAAAATAGACTCCATTGTCAGAAGTGGAGCAGAAGACATAGCTCTAGTAATGGCTCTACAAGCAATGTTTTGTAATCCATTAAGTTTAATTAAATAAGTCTTTAATTCCACCATTCTCGTGCGGAGTTGCTAGACTCCCATCGGGCGCGTCCCCAGGTGGCGGATAGGGGAAAACTCTTACTGACTTGTCGGGCGGGTAAATGGGAAATAAAATACCATTCGCGGACCAAAACTAGCTAAGGGTGGTTCCCTGAAAATAATAACCAATATGGGGGACTCGAAACGAGATAACCTTACGGCGCAGGGAATCGGATACCCAGTGCCGGCGACTTTGAGGGGTGAGCAAGCGGGCTCCCAGTCGTCGATATCCAATGACCGCAATACTTCAGAGCTGATGAACTCTGACCCATTTGGAAGAAGTTCCATAGTGCAAAGATCACCAACATCATTAGCTAGAACAGTTGAGATAGAAAATGCAGAACTACGCAGACAACTATGTAACATTGAAAAAATTACGTCGGATTTAATGAACGAAGTAAAATCTCTTAAGTTAGAAAATGAGAAACTGAAAAATTCTTTACAATCAAATGAACCTGAGGAACAGGATGCTTCAGTTTTCCATGAGAGAAATGCTTTGCAACCCAAGAAGCCAGAAGAACAGTGTGCTACAGAGTACCACACTGACGAAGAAGAATTAAGAGAAGAAACTGACTGGATCTTAAAAAAGAACAGGAAGAAAAGACCTGCGAAAAAACGGAAGGCAGAATCTTCTCCAGAGATTGTAGCTTCAAGCCACACTTCAATAACTGCTGTATTAAATCAAAATCAGCAAAATGTACCAGCTCAGGAAAACCAAACTGCCAAAATTAAGGAAAAGGCTCCATCACCAATCAACATTATTGGCGTAACTGAATATAGTACTATCCAATCGTTAATGAAATCGGTGACTACAAAAGATTACAGAGTTGTAGCACTGAACAACAATATTTGGAAAATCAATACAACAGATATTGAAAGTTATAGAGCCTTGGCTTCAAAGCTGACAGATGACGGCAAGGAATGGTACACATATGAGGACAAAAATGATCGTCCGATTAAAGTGATGGCCAGAGGTCTTCATCCAACCTGTGCAAAGCAGGATATAATGGAAGACCTTAAACACCAAGGCTTCAAAATAGAGGATGCGGTAAATATCCTAAAGAAAGAAAAAACTGTAACTGATCAAGGGATTAAAATGAATAAAAGGGGGCTCCCATTGTTTATGCTTACTTTTAATAGCACGGAAAAAGTGGAAAAAATTTTCAATATTAGGGCAGTCCTTAACATGAGAGTTCGAATAGAAGCGTTAAGAAAATCCACAGGCTTGATACCTCAGTGTAAGAAATGCCAAGGATATAATCACACGCAGAAATATTGCAAACGAGAGCCTAGATGCGTGAAATGTTCGGGAAAACATCTCGCCCAAGATTGTAGGTTCACAAAAGCTACGCCTCCAAAATGTGTAAACTGTAATGGAGAGCATCCCGCTAATTATAGAGGATGTGAAGTAGCCAGGGAACTTCAAAATCTGAGAAATAAAAAACAACAAGGCCCGCTAAACCGTGGGATGTTCAATAATAAGACAATATCTAAAAATCCAGTGGTAGAACTACCACTAACAAGTGCAATAGCAGGCCGAAAAACATACTCCCAGATTGTACAACAGCGGAAAGTAGTAAGTAACAACGAAGACGGTCAAAGCCTAATTCTTGAAAAAATTTTAAAGAATATAGAAGCATTAAACTTAAGGCTACTAAAACAAGAAAGAAGCCTGGACGCTTTAAATAAGCGGTTAAATAAGCAAGAAACAGTGAATGAAATCACTTCTATGATGTACTAATCTATGAAGATGAATAACACATTCAGAATCGCCAATTGGAATGCAAATGGGCTGTTGCAACAAATTCCAGAGTTAGAAATTTTCCTAAATATAGAAAAGATAGATATATGCCTACTTTCAGAATCTCATTTGACAAAAGATTCATTCGTTAGAATTCGAGGATACCAGTGCTATCACGCCATCCACCCGTCAGGAAAAGCGAGAGGAGGTTCAACCATATTTGTGAAGGAAAACATCAAACATTACGAAGGAGTAAAAATTGAAGAAGAAATTATGCAAGTAGCCACCATTAATGTTCGAATAAATAGTCAAAAGGTAATCAACATATCTTCAATATATTGCCCTCCACGTTATAATCTGACTAAAGAAAACTATGTTACGTTACTCAAATCGCTCGGTTTTAACTTCATAATCGGAGGCGATTTTAATGCTAAAAATACATATTGGGGATCAAGGCTAACAACCCATAAGGGTAAGGAGCTATTTGCAGCTGGTCGGGCACTAAACTGCGAGTTCCTGTCTGGAGGTAAACCAACATATTGGCCAGCGGATACAAATAAGATACCAGATTTGATAGATTTCTTTGTAACAAAAGGGATATCTGTAAACTACGTATTACTCGAAAACAGTGAAGGAATTTCATCTGACCACACACCTGTCATTATGACACTCAGTGATACCATTATCAAAAAAGAAAATTTACCTAGGTTAACAAATAATAAAACAAACTGGGACCTCTTCCGGAAAATAGTCGAAGACAATACGGAACTACAAGTACCAATTAAAACTCCGGCAGAACTTGAGGTTCAATTGGAGCTGCTGAACAACAGTATTCTGCAAGCAGCATGGCAGAGTACTCCTCCTACTTGTAATCAAACGGAAAGTTACATCAACTACCCAGTAGAAGTGAGAGATCTGGTTAGAGAAAAGCGGAAAGCTCGAAAAATCTGGCAGAGGAATCGAGCACCACAAAGCAAATCACGACTTAATTATTTAAGCAACAAATTAAAAATGCTTATCAAAGAAGTCAAGAACAAATCTTTTAATGAATACCTGGCTGGCCTTTCTGGCAACAAAGCCACTAATTACTCCCTTTGGAAAGCAACTAAAGGTCTTAAAAGGCCTAAAGTACAAATAGCTCCTATCAAGAATGACGATGGAACTTGGGCTAGAAGTGCCAAAGAAAAAGCTGCATTGTTTGCAGACTATCTTGAAAACACATTTCAACCCCTCCCAAGGCAAACAGCTGAAGAAAATATAATTTCAGTAAATAAAGTGGATAACCTAAACATAAAACCTGTAACACTACAAGAGCTAAAAGATGAAATTAAAAACAACTTAAGTTCAAAAAAATCCCCTGGTTATGATTTAATCACTGGACTTATAGTTAAAACTCTCCCAGAAAAAGGAGTACGAAAATTACTGCAAGTAATCAATGCAGCCTTCAGATTAAAATACGTTCCATACCAGTGGAAAGTGGCAGAGGTGATAATGATTATAAAACCTAACAAGCCGCCAAACAAGAAAACATCGTACAGGCCGATTTCCCTACTTCCTATAATTTCAAAATTATTTGAAAAGTTACTACTCAAGAGATTAAAATCAGTAATAGAAGACAGAAAACTCATTCCTCCTCACCAATTTGGATTTATAGAGAGACACTCTACCATAGATCAAGTGCATAGAATCACAGATCTAATTGAAGATGCTCTGGAAAATAAAAAAATATGCTCAAGTGTATTCTTGGACGTATCTCAAGCCTTTGACAAAGTATGGCACCGAGGCCTGGAATATAAACTACACAGAGATCTGCCGAAGCAGTTTTACCTGATTTTAAAGTCATATCTAGCTGATCGACGCTTTCGTGTGAAACATGAAGAGGAATACTCCGAATTAAAGAAAATATCGGCGGGAGTTCCACAAGGGAGTGTTCTGGGGCCGATACTCTATATACTTTATACGCGAGACGTGCCAAGCACAAAAGGAACAAATATTGCAACATTTGCGGATGATACTGCAATCTTGGCAACTGGAAACAACATAGAGGAGTCAACCAGCAAATTACAAAACGCTGCTAATTCATTGAGTAATTGGACGAAGAAATGGCGCCTTCAACTCAACGAAACTAAATCTGTACATATAAACTTTACCAACAAAAATGTTAATTGGTTACCTGTTCGACTGAATTCACAACTTATTCCACATGCAAACACGGCAAAATATTTAGGAATGACCCTTGATGCTAAACTCAAGTGGAAAGAGCATGTTAAAAAGAAAAAAGAAGAGTTAAACATCAAATATAGAAAAATGTATTGGCTCATAGGAAGGAACTCTGAGCTAACATTACATAATAAACTGCTCTTATATCGGCAGATATTGAAACCTGTATGGACGTATGGTATACAGCTATGGGGCTGTACCAAGAAAACTAACGTAAAAGTAATTCAAACTTTTCAAAATAAAGTCTTGCGTAGTATGGTCAACGCACCATGGTATATAAGGAATGATAACCTTCATAAGGATCTAAAGATGGAGTACGTCAGTGAAGAAATTAAGAAATATGCTAGGAAACACGTACAGCGCCTCAGTCAACATGAAAATGCGGATTTGCGTCGTATGCTGAACAACCAAAATCCAGTAAGACGGCTTCGAAGAACGAAGCCCTTAGAACTAGGACAGATAAATTAATGAAGTATCCAACCTGGAGCTAACCGATGGGTTATTCTCCTCAAACAGTTAACATCATTTAATATAGATAAATTACTAGATGAAATTGTATTCAGTTGTAATATTTGTTAAATAAAAAAAAAATAAAAAAAAAAAAAAAAAAAAAAAAATTCCACCATTGACCACCAAACAAGGAGGCGTATGAGAAGATTGATACAACCAACGATTTGTAAACAAATACATATTAACATTTAAAGTTGCAGGCCCCACGATTTCCTAAAAACTCTTCTACATTGCCAAAAAATGACAGTAGCTTTCTTAATTTTGTAATCAATGTAGTAATTGCACGAGAGTTTACTATCCATGAAGACACCAAGATGTTTTATACGGTAGGATCTAGTAATCGCTCTTCCAAAAAGAAAGGGAACAGAGAAAACTTTAATATTTCTACGCCTAGTAAAGACAATTACATCAGTCATAAATGGATTGAAGCGTAAGCCCTCCTCAATACACCATCCCTCCACTAAATAGGGCCTGTTACATTTTAAGTCAGCCAATACATTAAGATATTTGCCTGAAACTGTAACAACAACATCATCAGCATAACTTTGGATAATAAAGCCAGAATGCTGTAGTTTAACAAGTAGCTTGTCAATGACCAAAAGCCACAGCAGAGGAGAAGCCTTCAGCAACCTTGAGAGAAACCGATAAGGCATCCAGCTCAGCCTCAACAATGCAAGACTTAAGCATATATTCGATCCATAAAACAATAGTGCGCTCAATACCAAAAAAGGTACATGCTTTAGTAATCGTACCAAACGAAGTACTATCAAAAACTCCCGCAATATCCAGAAAAGCATTGAGGGACTTTTCAACCTTAATGACAAGTTCGTGTAGAACAGTTTCACAGGACTTATCAACTCTATAAGCCTGTTGCATATTACTGAGTGGGAAGAGCGGCAAATAATTATCTCTAATACCATGTGTAAGCATAAGTATTTTCCGGTTTAACTAAGAGATGGCGCCAGCGAAAAGTACGCAGCGTATTAATTTGACACATACGTTATTTTGTTCGGCTGACATTTAAACTACAAACAAACACAAGTTGAGTTCGCCAAAAATTAGCGTCTTTGTTTTATCGTTCAGTGATCATGTCAAGTTTTGTGCGTGAAAAAGGACATTTGCGCCACGCATTGCTTTTCTTATTTAATCAAAAGAAAAAGGCTGTTGAAGGTCATCGTTTGCTGGTAGAAACATATGATGAACACGCTCCATCGATTAGAACATGTGAGAAAAGAGAGTGAGCGCTCTGGTAGACCAAAAAAATGCGAAAACAAGCAATCGAAGGAGTTATTGGATGATGCCTAAACTCAACGGCAATTAGCAGAAGCATTACATGTATCATAAGAAACAATCATCAGACGTTTACGAGCAATGGTAAATGGAGAAATAAACTCGGTAAATGAGTCCCACACGATTTGAATGAACGTCAAATAGAAAATCGCAGTCACTTGTGAAATGCTGCTTCAACGCCACGAAAGGAAATCATTTTTGTATCGAATTGTGACGGGTGACGAAAAATGGATTTATTTTAAAAACCCGAAGCGAAAAAAATTGTGGTTTTTACCTGGCGAAGCCGGTCCTTCAACACCTACGCATTAATCGAAAGACGACGGGAGTGGGCCAGAAGACATGGCAAAATGATTTTGTTACACGACAATGCGCCGCCTCACACAGCAAACCAGTGAAAGCCACCTTTAAATCGCTTGAATGGGACATCCTACCGCACCCGCCGTACTCCCTAGACCTGGCGCCATCTGACTATCACCTCTTCGCATCAATTGGGCACGCGCTTGTAGAGCCGCACTTCAGCAATTTCGAGGAAGTTGGAAAATGGCTCGACGAATGGTTTCCGCAAAAGACAATTGGTTTTTCTGGCATGGTGTTCATAAATTACCTGTTGAATAAAAAAAAATTAATTTCCCTTGAAAATTACGTGTTATTTACCAAAAAAAAAAATGGAAAAAACTTATGCATACACCTGGTAAATCTATCGATGATATTTATAAAATCTTAAGAAAAGTTGAAGACTATTAGTCTGTCGAAATGACTTAGGATCCGTATAATCAGATTTGCTTGCCTTCGGAATAAAAAGAACTTTAGTCTTGCTCCAGGGTTTTGGAACAATGCTTTATGCAATGCACGCTTGGCATAGATTAAGTAGATGCTCTCAAATTTATTGAAAACCATACTGTAATTCAGCAGGGAAAATCCCATCAGGACCCCCAGCTTTGTATCGTGCAAATGAGAACACGCTGGAACACAGAACGTCGTAAGTGATCAGCTTGTGTACTAAGCCCCAATTAGGGATTTCAACATACAAGTTAGTAGACTTGGAAGTAACAGAATCAGAACTAAGTCACAACCGGGGAAATAAACAGAAAGAATCAACTCACCAACCTCCCTATTATAGAAGAGGTGCGCTAACTATTCGGCAGACGAAGAGCATTAAGTCTACAAACATAATAATATTGCTGACTTCGGTGAATTTCAAGAGTACGGGCCCTGGGCCGGTGTTCTCGAAATTCATTGAAAAAGTCGCCGATGACTTTGGTATAAAATAATTTAAATTTTCGACTGAAATTACGTATTTGACTAGAAAATTCTCGGCGACTTTTTCAGGTGAATTTCGAGAATACGGGCCCAGGGTCCATATTCTTGGAATTCGATCAAAAAAAAAATCGCCGATAATTCTCTAGTGAAATACGTCATTTCATTTCAAAATTTAAATTGTTTTATATCAAAGTCACCGGTGACTTTTTTCGGTGAATTTCACGAATACGGGCCCTGAATAGTAAAATTCACTCTTAAAATTATTGAGTAAATTTTAAATTACATATATTAAAAACGGAAAACTGCAGTTTATTCAAAAAAACATTTTATGCTTTCGATGGAACAATTCTAAAACAATATCAGAGTCATAATTTTCGCTAAATATGTATTCGTAATGTCGTTAAGTGCTTCAAATTAGTGAATATAAGACAAATTACGGTAGCCCTGGAAATTTTATATGTCAGTAGAGTAAGGTTACCTATTGCTACCTCTCGGCTTATACTGAAGCCAGTTTTCTTGTTAGAATTTCCAATTAAAATTTACAATAAAAACTTAAAAACCGAAGTCTTAATTGGTGAAAGGTAGTTAGGATGTTGAATACAATTTATTTTGAAATATAAATCCTGGTTTTAAGTAAAAAACTGGGTTTTCGGGTTCATCACCATTGAAAAAACCTGGGTTTTTGAAACCGGGTAAACCCGGTCTACATACTCTACTAAAACCCCTTACTACAACGATATAAAAAAATCCAGGGCTACCGTAACTTAGCTGGAATAATTCTCTTTTGAAGCACGCAACGATATTACGTTTCGTTATACTTATAGCTGCAAATTTGGTAATAAAAAAAATTATGGGATGGTTTTCACGCTCATGTTGTCGGAAGTAAATTCGGGGTAACTTCAACGCGGTCAACTCATTCTTTTTAAGTTCCCTAAAATTCTTAAAAATTTTAAATTCTGTTTTTTTAAATATCGGTCATTTAAATTTCAAAATTCAATTTTCATATTATTAATGAACTCGTAAGATTCGTGTAATCGATTCGATAATTCGATATTCAAAATCTAAAATTATTAGAATTCAATAATTGTAATAATTTGTATTAACTAAGATTCTATAGTCAATAAATAATCTGCTTCAAAAATGACAATCGTCAAGTTCAAAACGAGAATCTGAGTTAAGCCTTTCTCAAAATTGGTTTGAAGAATCAGAATAAAAATTCTTAAATTTATAATTCGATAACGTAAAAAAAATCCAAATATCGAATATTTTAATAATTTGAAAATTCAAATTTTAAAATATGAATTTTACTGTAAAATTGAAATTTCAAAACTAGTAAAATCTAGAAATAGCAAAATTAACTTAATTTGTAAAATTTAAGAAAAATTAAAAGGTTTGGCAATTTAGAGTTGAAATTTAGAAAGCTTGGCCAAGTTACACATTATAGAAGACGTTCTTTTTGATTTGACAAAAATTCTGAAAAATATACCTAACATTTCCTCGTAGCTATCAGTAAGTTCAAAATAAAAAAAAAATCGAAACACAAGAGCACAATTCTTTTTGGCGAAGACATATCATTTTCAACTTTTACAATTTTGGTGAAATTATAATTAAATTAATTTATTTCCTTCAACTTTTCAGTTACTTGGCTAATCTTAACGTTCAAACAATTTATACATTTCATATAATTTCCGTTGGCTGTTGTTGGTTTCTATCCATCACCCAAAATAAATTAAAACCTTTTGCCGGTTGACTTTTCTTAGTATTATATTGCCGTGTTAACAAAATGAAAAAAACAAATATTCCTCCCGCATACCCTACGGTCATATAATATATCTGTTATCGTATATTCAAACAAAATTTACGAAATATCCATTGCAAAAACAAGAATGTTTATGAAATCTTAAGAATTTTAAATTTTTGTACAACAAAATTATGAAAAATGTATTTTATTTTTTACGACATGACATGACATTATGAATTATACAAGAAAATAAAAAAAAAACATTTATTTATTATTAGTATTATTATTATTCAATTGTTGTTGTTGTCAATGTTGCAAAAAATTAAATAAAAAACCTTACGAAATGTATTAAGAAATTCAATCAAAATAAGTTTCGTTTCTTATTTTATATATCGCAGACATATTTGAAGGACATGACATTTTGTGGTTACAATTTTGTTGCATTTTCAATGTTGGACACGTTTTTCTTATAATACGTATTCATAATTTCGTATATTGTTTAAGATTCTGTATGAAACATGAGAAAAAATATCCTTTTCAGAACATGACAAATTTTCAGTTATTAATATGCAAATTAAAGGAAGGATAAATGTACACAAAATTTTGTACTCGTATACCGACAAACAAACCGTCATTATCATTCCTTAACCACCAGCAAAAACCTGGTTTGTGTGCTAATGCTAATAGCATATATGAACAAAAAAATCTCATATTACCTATAAACTTTGCTAAAAATGGCAATGTTTGTCTTTAATATACAACGTACATATAGCACATAAATAAATAGATCTCTCTCATTTGGTATTATTAACACACCCATTTCCTTTTGAACTTGATTTTCAGCCGTTGTTGCTGGAATAATTTGGTGAACCATGGGAAATATTCTATATAGGTACGTATTCTATATATAAAATGGCAAATTTGTATACTCTATTGTGTTTGCATGCAATCATCAATTAAATTGTGTTTCGCTATTATTATTTAGATTAGAAGGCAATAAATAAAAATGAAAAAAAAAGTTTAGAAAAGAAAGACTTTTAGATAATCAAACCTACACGTTTCGTTATAATCAGACAAATTGTAATTGGTCATGAAATGGGTCTTTCCTCTAGTGTGAATTGAATTACAAACCTATATATTATAAACGAACTTCATCTGTAGATACAACTTTTATAAATTTACTTGGCGAGGGCTCACACAATAATAGGTATTTTTGTATATTAATTTCAACAATAAGCATATAGATAGCCAAAACAATTATTATTATGGTAATTCATTTCCAATCTCAATTCCATTCAATTAACTTTAATCAATAACAAAATACACCAAACGTTAAAAACAAACCACCTCACTCTGCACCATAAAACTCATTCAACCTTAACGCATATACACACACATATCAAACCGAACAATTAAATATATATATCCAGTCTCGTAAATATAAAAATCACAAAATTATTTCCTTTTTCACGTTTCACATTTTCCAATCAATAAAATATAAGAAAATAGAAAATAAAACAGAAAAATATACACTTTAATCCAGTAAAATCCTATCTTAAGCCAAACGAGAAGAAAATAACGAGAATTGGCATAAAGGTTAAATGTCATTAAATGGAATAATTCATATCATTGTTGTTGTTACTTTTGTTTTTATTATAAAATTCTAATTAATTTAATTAGTGATTCTTAGATTTCGTATTTTAGTTATGTACTATGTATGTATGTATATACTCGTATTTTAGAAACTTTTTTGTAGTCGTTGAGTGTGCTCCAATATAATTTTGTGACATATCTCAATTCACTAATGCGACATACACACACTTTATATGGTTTATAGATTAGTGCTTGGGGAGATTTATATCGTAATGGACACATATGTACATGTACACTTCACCAGTAAATAAATATAAGTAATGAGTGAATATTTGGTATTTATTTTGAGGTGTCTCATATACGGCTATTAAAAAATAATTTACAAAATTTGACTTATTATTTTAATATTATGTTTTTGGTTTCTTTAAGGGTATATCTATTATTATTTAATTATGGGTATGATCAAGTCAAAGACTATTTTATGCTATAATTCAGTATAACGGATAGTTTACGGACCCGTGCATTTCGTTAACGGGTGATCGGATATTCTCACCGAATGTGTAAAATAAGGGCAAATTCGAGTGTAAATAAGTTAATTATTTAGGTAAAATTTCCAGTGATCAACAATTTGAGTGAAACTTATATGAGTGAAATTTTAGCTAAAAATTTTGAGTGAAACTTGTAATTGTAAACAATGCAACTTTATTAATCGCATTTCAAGTAGAGAACTGAAGTAATGGTTTGATTTCTACTAATTTCACTAAAATTTACTCAAAGCATTTTTACACTACACACTTAGTAATCGCGCTGTTAAATTATTACTCGGCATATCGCTCTATATAATCGCCACACTACCGCGTTCAACTTACTAAACCTTTACCAAATAAAACTCAACTGTTCCGCGTTCCAAATATAAATTTATGTATTTATGTACATAGGTACGTATGTATGTATATATGTATTCTAATAATCGATCAACATTTGCGAATATTCGAGTTAAAAAAAATATTTGCGAAAATGTGTCACCGTAACAATAGTTTCTATTATTAAGATTTACCAAACCAAGGAATAAGATGACCACTTATATGAATTTTTGAGATTCACTATAACACGGATTGGCTAGATTTCAGAAATGGCTCAAATACAAGGCATATATGGATCGATAGCTAACAACAAGTACTTTCAAATAAAGTTGAAGAAAGAAATTAGATATGGTTCGACAGCTTGTTAGTTCTCAGCAAGAGCTTTCAAAAATAAAATTCCCCTCAATTAAGTAAGACGATCGAGACCCAATTATTATTGAGGCTGAAGGTGATTTTTTTGCAAATTAAATGGAATTTTGAGGTTCACCGTAGGAAGGATTGGCCAGAATACAAAGATGTGTTTCAATCCTAAAGCTAAAGTGAACCTCAAAATTTAATTTAATTTGCAAAATATTCATAATCTCATTATTAATAACAAATGGGTTTTGGTCGTCGCATTCAAATGATTAATTTTATTTGGAACCACCTGGAAGCTATCGATTCATAAATGTTTCGTCTCTTAGATTTTTCTGTAATTTACAATACATACTTTCAGTTTACGTTAATATCCAAACGAGCAGCTTTTTCTTATGTTGGTAGCATCCTAACAGACATCTGTGTCAAATTTCGTGTCAATATCTTTAGCAGTTACGCCTGTTTACTTTCATTAAAAACAGTGCCTTTTTCGATTTTTAAAATAGTTTAGCAAAGAATTTGCATCAAATTTGGCTTCAAAAATGGAAGTTTGGCTTCCAAAAAGATAGAAATGTTGGAAAAGGGTTTTGATGCGCCCCCCGCCCCCTCCCCTCCTGTTTTTGTCTATAAAATAATGATTTCTAACTACCAGAACGTCATCAAATGCATTATTACGGGATCTACGCATACGACCCGGAAACAGCCAATCAATCAAGTGCATATCGTGCCAAAGGTGAGCTAAGACCGAAAAATACAAGTCAAAGCAAGTCGCAAATCAAGGTGACGTTGACAGTTTTTTCGCGGCACAGTGTTGAAAAAGTGTGTTTTTTTAAAACCAACTTTCTGGTTTGAGTTTCAACTAAATCGAAGAAATTTGAGAACTTCAAGAAATTCAAGATGGTGGATCCAATATGGCGGACATAAATTGATTAACTTCGAAGTTGATCAAATTAATGAGCAAATACGTACTCTACGTCCCACAAAAATTCAGTTACGCGGTCGAAATATTAATGTGAAGCCACACGTTGTGTTTTACAATGACAGACGGCAAAATTCGAAATATTTTAACAAAAACCTTATCAACTCAAAGATGGCCACTACGCGATGCACTTCCGAAAGAAATGAATGATCTTAGTACTGTCATGAAAAAAAAAATATTAGTTCATACCAATATGGGCTCTTCCCTTTACATTACTGGATTAGGTTTATGAAATGGGTTTTACATTGGCTGGCAATAAACCGGCACACAAAAAATTAATATTTGAGATACAAAAAAATAATAAAACGACGAAGGGTACACAAAAAATTTTTTGGCATCGAAATAAACATTTTGGGCGACAAAAATAATTAACTGGCAACAAATTTATAAATAAATAAATTAAAAATTAAAAAAATTAAATTAGTTTTAAAATATTCTGAAAAATGGGGATCAATAATTTAACTTAGAATTGTAGAGGCTAACGGCTTCGGTAACTCTCACGGGCACGCGGGAAGTCGCTTCGCTCCCCCCCGCTTAGCCCTCCGAGGGGCTTTAGATTTAAACTTCGAGGGACGTAGGAGCCAGGATAAGCCAACATGTCGCACTGCGTGCCGCACGTAGGAGCGGATTATATAGAATCTATTAATGACACTGCAATATTTTATATCGATCCCCCCCATCAAATTTTAATAATTTGTATCGATTAAATTTAATTTTTTGTCTCGATTTTTTTTTTTTTCTTTTACTACTAAAAATTATTTTTTTCTGTTCCAAATATTATATTTGTTGCCAATTTATTAATTTTGATGTCAATGTTTGTCGCCACAGTATTTAATAATGTCCTTCAAAAATATTTGCTTGTTTTTTCATATGTGGTGCCAAAATATTATTTGTGATGCCAATTTATTATTTTTGATGCTAATGTTTGTCGCCAAAAACTTTTTCTTGTATGCCCGTTTAAATTGTCCCTTTTACATTTAGCTTATAAATTACCATTGTAAAAGTGGAATGAAGAACTATTAGCGGAAGCTGCAGAATTAGGTCCGAGTATCAAAAGAATTAACAGATACAATTAAATTTAGTCAATTCTGTATAAATAAAGCACAGCTTTACGTGAAAAACTATAAATGGTATCTCATGCTTTCACCCTGCCTTATGATTTTGACACATGGTGCAGATGTTATAAAATCTTTAGCGGTTCCAATAGGACAATATTGTTTAATTACATTATTGATCGTTTTATTTGTTTAAAGTGCTTGATCTCCGGCGTGTAACACAGCTAATAGCTTATGTAGGACACCAAAGTCTTAAGGCTGTTTAAGCATAACAAAATAAATGATTTTTTAGACCATGTAAAAGTTAGATATTCAAAGAAAATGTGTAGGTTCATTATTTTAGATTCATGCTTGTTAAGGTTTTCAAACATCCGTGGAATACATAGAGTTTGGGACTTACAATTAATTGCTTGATGTAATGTTGGAAAAATTCACACGGGTGTGTTCTTTTCTCAACGAGTTATGGCGGACAAGGGTTTTTATAGGATATCTAGCGAGCGGCGAATTTTTAGGAAAAAAAAGAGGAACGAAAGAAGAAAACAACAAAGAAAAAGTTTAGTTACGAATTACGTGAAAAAAAACGAGAGCTAACAGAAAAGTTTAGGTTTTGAATTACGTGAAAAACGAGAGTTAACCACGGTAAAGATTAGTTTTGGTTACGTGAAAGAAACGAGTGAGAGAAGAAAACAAAGAAAATAAAACTGGAATAGTGGTAGCACCCCGGGCTAAGCAGTGAGGTATCCGTGGAGCGGGAAACGTCATCCCGACCCAGGAGGGGCTACACCAGGCAAACCGAACCCCACCAGAACCCCGTTGGATTGGGTGGATTGCGCGAGGGAGTACCGGTCGTGGGAGAGGAGGTGGTTGAAAGAGGTGTGTCCCATCCTTCCACTCCTTTTAACGTTAGCGTACCCAGGCATTCTAAGGGAACCCTACCCAAAAAAAAAAAATAAAAATCGAGCGTATGGGAATACGACCCGTAGATTTTTTTTGTATTTTTGCTTGTTTTCATACAGGTGCTGGGACCGAGCAAAGCTTTGGGAGGATCCGGAACCAATCGGTAAGTGGTACACCAAAGATTTTTTTTGTTGGGGTTTCCCATTTTATATTCCTTTTTTTTGTGATTTGTTAATATTAGTTATACAGGGTGTTTGGTGCATCGTTTACCAAATTGAAATGGCTCAAAGGAGGGGTCATTTGCTATCTCTTAAGCCCCAATAAATCATTTTTGACCCTCTGGATTTCTTTTCATTAACTCTTAAAATATTTGAAATCTATAGTAAAAACTTAAAACTCAACTTAACATTGCAATAAAAAAAAACTAAGAGTGATGGTGATCTTCGCACTTTTTTATTAAGTTCTATAGTCTATCCCCTTTCCAGCACTAGGCAATATGCCATAAAAACCATTTCAAATACTGTACTAAATCATAAAATTTGTGTATTGGGACACATCAGCCTGATATTCGACATTTGCGATAAAAACTGATTTTGGCTTAAATTACATACATACATTAAGGGAGGGTCGTTTGCTATCTCCTAAGCCCCAATAACACATTTCTGGGCCTACGGATTTTTTTTATTAACTCGTAAAATGTTTGAAGAAGGTAAAAAAACTTAAAACTCAACTTTTCATTGCAATAAAAAAAACCTAAAAGTGATCGTTATTGGGGCCATAAATGTGTTATTGAGGCTTAAGAGATAGCAAATGACCCTCTCCCTTAATGTATGTATGTAATTTAAGCCAAAACCGGGTTTTATCGCGAATGTCGAATATCAGGCTGATGTGTCCCGATACACAAATTTTGTGATTTAGTACAGTATTTGAATCACTTAATTGAGAAACCCGATATATCCATTATGAGTTTTTGACCTTTTATGAAATATCCGTTTTTATAGCAAGGCGCATCGTTTGAGTTATAAACCCTACAAATCATTAACATTTATCAATATAGCTAAACTAAAAAAACTTACAATTTTCAATATACTGACAGTTTTTTTTTATTTTCTCAGAACCATGTTTATGGGACTTATCGGGTTTCTCAAATAAGTGATTCATTTGAAATGGTTTTTATGGCATATTGCCTAGTGCTGGAAAGGGGATAAACTAGAGAATTTAATAAAAAAGTGCGAAGATCACCATCACTCTTAGTTTTTTTTTTATTGCAATGTTAAGTTGAGTTTTAAGTTTTTACTATAGATTTCAAATATTTTAAGAGTTAATGAAAATAAAACCAGAGGGCCAAAAATGATTTATTGGGGCTTAAGAGATAGCAAATGACCCCTCCTTTGTGCCATTTCAATTTGGCAAACGATGCACCAAACACCCTGTATATATCTCAGTGTGATTTTTTTTTTGATAACCCCAATCACCTTCGTTAATATAGTGCCGTCCCGCAACCACCAGCCTTGTGACCGCGGGCCTCGAGTGGGTTATTCCCCGACCTTAATAGTTCATTTTAGAATATCTGTTAAATAAACATATGTGTACACCAACCCGTGTTATGAACTCACACTAAGGAGCTCTTTTATTTATTTACTGTGGGGTGAGCAGATTAAGGAGTATGAGCGGCTAAAGATAAGTATATGGGGAGCGTGTCGTATACACACGAGGTTTTTTTCTTTTTTTCTCACGTTTTCTTCGTCCCCTTGGTTTCAACCCACCATATGTCCCTCTGAATTATTGGTCCGGCTACATCAGGGAGGGAACTCCAGCGGATTCCGGCGCTGGCGTCGCGGATGTGCTGGACCGTTCCTCCTCGGTGTTCCTTGTACGTTGAGCGTGGAGACGGGGATCCTAGCCATTTCCACCCTGTGAGTCTCGACGCTCGGTGGTGCATCCTTAGCCCTCTTCATTTCAACTTCTGTTTTTTTTTTCTGTCGAGATCCCCCCATGGTTGGCCGGAAAGTATGTTTTTTGTGCTCCGGCTAATACATGGGCGGTGCAAGCTTTGTACTTCGCTAGCCCTTGTCCTCAAGGCGGTCTAATCTAGCACGAATTTATTTCGGAACCCCTACACCCTTCCCTGGGCTTAGCCCGCTAGAGATACCACCGCGGACCCCTAAATTCGTATATTCTGATAACGGAATCCTGGTCCCTTTTCTTCAGAGGAGAAGTCGACACTGGGTCAAATTAATTTTCGTTACAGTAAATAAAATTGAAATAGTCGATCTGCCTGTAGTCCAAGGCAATTTGCTATTTTAATTTAAAACTCAGTCTTTCAGCCTGTCCTTGATCTATGGCTTCGGAATATATCTTGCAGTGGTTGTGGCTAGCCCTTTCAATCGGTATAGGGTTTACAGCTTTGAAATGTTGCCTGCTGGAGTTAAATAAGCTTGCTATTGGCCGAACTATTATTTCGGACATTAAGGTATTGCTTTCTTACAATAAAGTATACTAACTTTTAGTTCTTCGAGGTTTTAGAGCCATAGAAGTGATTATGCTTGTCCTATTTTGGTAACACAGTTTATGGGTTTTGTAACGTGTAGTATTAATACTGCTTAAATAACAGTCTTAGGCGTGTACAGCATGTGTGCGTTCAGATTTACCGGTATTTACAAATCCTGCATTTTGAATATAATGCTTATAATAATAAATTTAATAGGTTTTTGGGTTTAGGGCTTGTAAAATTGAGCTAGCTAAAAAAAAATTAAAACACGAAACATTGTATTATTTGCAAACATTAAACACACATTAAATTCAGCATATAAGATGTAGGATTAAATTCATAAGGTGGATATAATCTGGCATATTCCTAATCTGAATTCGACAACCACGAAATTCTACTATAGAATGATTTTTATAAAAATAAATTTTTATAAATTATATTTTGTGTGCTATGTTGAACCAAATACAGTTGAACCCACAATTTTTAATTCCTAATATCTGACAGCCGATTCGTAATCAGCGATCTTGAAAACCCCGCAAATCGTTTTTGCCCGCCATGATTTGTTATTTTTTAGTTTTGTCGGAAACTTCATATTCGAAAATGAATAGCGAGCCCCAAGGGCTAAAAAACTCTAATCGAGTTGAACCAAGAAGTGACAGTGACTTGTGTAGAGTGATGAAGTTAAGAAAATCCATAAACCTGCTGAGGGGATAAAATATGATGCGAGAAAAAAAGAATTCTAATGCTGGTGATTTTGGTTTTTTGAAGCGACTCGGCAATTGACGAGTATAAATTCAAGATATTTTTGACGTTTAGCTAGAAACAATGTGTTAGTGCTTTATTAATGGTACTAAAAATGGTTTCAAAGGCATGATAAAAATATTTCGAAGCGGCTGGAAGATATATGTAATGTATATTAAATAACAGGATGCCATTTGGATTTTTAAAGGCTTGTAGTTAATTAATCGTTTTACCTCAAATTTCAGCTTTCTTAAAGGATACGAAAGGGGGATAAAGGTTCCAGGAGGGGCAAGGCAGCCGGGGTCCGATAAACCTGTTACAACTTAGTGAAGTGTGCAATGCTTATCAAAACAACTTTCTCTAAATTGCATTGCAACATATATATTTTAAAATCTAGAGAAACTGTCATTTCGACAAATGTACGCTTTGTAAAAATTTCCAGTGTCAAAACAGAAAATATGGGGCCCAAAAAATGTTAAGCACCTGGGCGGCCCAAGAGGAGACGTGCCCTGGGCGGATGCACGATTCTGATTAATGGCCAAAGAAGTAAGAAGAAGATTTTTAACTTTCCCTGCAACTATAGGCTGAGTGTAGAAAATACATCTTCATGTCGCTATGCTGTTACTGAGTGGAATAAATATTTTGAAGTTATCATGCATTCCACAAAATTTTCAAATTTTTTGTTTTACAATTTTGTGTAGTTTACAACAGTAATATGAATTCCCCTCAAAAAATGCATACAATCGCCTAGCCAATATAATCAAAGGTTCATTAGTCAAGTCTCAAGTCAAGAAAAGTTCATCGACCCCAGAACTAAATGAAATCACAAACAATAAACTAAAACATAAATATGAAACAGATTGACAACTCAAAGCAATTTTATTGGATTTTCCTCCAATACGGATTTGAATGGTTTGATAGTGATACCTATAACGGAGGTAGGTTATTAAAAAATATCCAGATTTATCGAAATAAGATAATTGAGTTCATGCCCACACGAATTCATATATCTATATTTAATCAGATAAAATATTCTGCTTTTATTGCTTTTGGATCACTGTAACGTATCTCACTAATTTCATCTAATAACTGACATACGTAAAAGTCTAGCTACTATCCATGTGATAGTTTGGTTGTATTTATAATTTTGTAATATTTTAAATGATGTTCAATTCAAATGATGAAAAAATAATTCAAATTTTATTTTTTTGTAAAACAAAATTAGACGATAATAAATTGTAAAAATCTGATTTACAAATTTAATTTGTGATAAAAGCCATAAATTTAATGGATTTAAAAAACAAATAGAATTTTGATAGCTCATTAAATTTTATTATACTTCAAAACATCTATCAAAACTACAAATTATCGCATTAAGAAGATTTTAACGTGACAAAAAACAGTTAAATTTGAATTTTATTTTACATTTTTAATTTATTGTGACTGACTCCGAAATTTGACTCTTTATGAATAAACTAAAAAAAAAAACTTATTAATTGTCGGCAAATTTAAAATTTTAATTAAACTTCCATTTAAATTTCAAAATTTTTTAGTGTGTAAGGCTTTTTAGTTTTTTAGCATAATCATCCACACACATAATAAAACATTTCACGATTTACATACGTTACATTATGTACCAAACAAAACAAATCATTCAATCGCATAAAACTATCTACATATGTTATGTTTAGTCATTGCAAAACTATTGATTAGTATACTGCCATTCATTCATCTCTTTGTAAAATATGCGGAATGTACACAATTACAAATTCCAATCGAACATTTATTTTAATTTAAAACCCAAATCACATTTCACAAAAAATTATTTCAATACCCAATAACAAAACCAAGCCATACAAAAAAAAAAAGGTTAGTGAAACAATAACCGCTCCAATAGGCTCCATAATATTATGTGACCGTATTCAAACCGAAAACCATGGTACACAATAAGTTAACCTTGCATCTTAATTTGTATTTATATTAATTTATTCATATCACGTGCATTAAAATTTTTTTTGCTAACCGAAATCTTAATGTAACGTGATTTATTTAGAGGAGGATATGATACTATAAGTTGGGACGCGAAAACTAAGTTCGTTTGTAATTCAGCTAAACCGAATGACAATACATACCCAGACCCACCACCGGATATAAGTGTCACAATAATTTTATTTTATTTTTGTTTGTTTTACCTCCAACAATAGAATCCAAAGAACAGTAGCGATTCAGTACATGTACAATATTCTCTAATCGCGTACCATCATGTAATTTGATTACAAAACTACTAATAGTGATATATAATTATAATTGAAATAATGACGGTTACAACAACAATAAATAGCTAAAAAGGGTTAAAGTAATTTTTTTTTTTTTTTTTTGGTTGCTTCTTAACAAAATTACAGAATATATTATTTAATTCGAAGTTGTTGTTGTTCTTGTATCGTTACTTATTTGTCAAGAGTAATTTTATTTTTATATAAAAATCATTCTTGCATACCATTGAATATTGAATTATACATACAACCATAATTCTTGTAAATGTATCAGTTAATTAATGTTTTATTTTATAAAATACATAGTTTCGTATTTTTGAAAAGTTTATAAGTAAACAGCAAAAAAATGATTCTGATAGTGAAATTGAATTCCAATTGTAGTTTAGCTAGCGTATTATAGATGGTGTTTTATATTTGATATTATTGGGTGAGTGTAAAAGTTTTCGCTACGATCATGGAAATGTTCATTAAAAAAAACTTTAAGTGATGAAGCAGTTAATTAGAGAAGAAAATTAATTCAGTCATTTAAAATTTGGTTTCATTTAAATTGATTCTAATACTGCTAATGAAACGCAACTTGTTTAGCAATGATTTTATTTATTCTTCAATATAATCTCCTTTGAACTCAATAAACTTCTCATCCAACAATTTTCTAAACCTTCCTATGAAGTGGTTTTTGATCAATAGTTAACGATGTTAACAATCTCACTTAACGTGATTTTATGATCACGATTATGGATTTTCAATCATTACAAGTGTTGTCACTTCTTTTGGGTTCATCATCAAAAATATGTACTTGTGCGTGCGACTACGTTTAAATTCACTGACTTCAGTGTACAATAATTTACTTTTTTTTTTTTTTTTGATATTTTGTATTGTGAAGTTCAATTTTTTCGCTATTAAAATGTTGGCTTGTGGGTTTGTTACATTTATGCTATGAAGCCAACCTATTGACACTAGTTAAAATGATTTCAGTGCCATCTCTGATTATATTTTGGGAAGTGTTTTATAAGACAAAATGTGACAGATAATTCTTCAGTTCAATGGTCATTAAGTTTAAGGAAAATAGTCTTTAATAAAAATATTTAAATATTCTTTTATTCTTTAATTTTAAATAAGATTTCACAGCGATAAAAGATTGTGTGTTACAATAGACTTTCATCATAATTCTGATAGGTGGCAGTGGCAGGTTACCTAGTGTCAATAGAACTAAACAAATTAAATGTAGTGCACCCAGTGTGAAGTAGTAGGCAACCTGAGCAAGGAATTGGATTGCGCTACTTCCGGTATTTACATATTTTAAAGCGAAGAAAATTCTCGTTATTAAATTTGGAAATATTATAAACTCTTAAAACTTTATAATTATACTAGTAAGTCTCCGATTCTGTACAGAATCAAAATTTCTTATAAGAAAAATTTCAAATACATTTTCTGACTAAGGTACAATTAAGTGTTACTTTGTTTAAAATGTAATCAATTAATGTACAAAAAATACCAAAGAAAGTATAAGAAAGTATCATTTATTCTAACATTAATAAATTGGTTTTGTTTTAAAAAGTGAAAATGTAAGGCATATTGAATGCAATATGATTAAACTTTACAATTCATAAATAAGTAAAAATATTACTCCTTCCTTGAATCAGCTTTGCCTGGTGCGGAGTAGCCATAATCTTAACTTTCACGTCATAGGAATGACGAACCCTTGAGAATATAACATAAAGTTGTTCATGTCCAAATGCAATATGCAGGCTCCGACAGGTATATCCGAATTTGACCATTGTTAGACCTTGGGACTTGTTTATGGTCATAGCAAATGCCGCCTTAATAGGAAATTGTCGTCGTTTAAGTTTAAAAGGTAGCTCCAGGGAAGAACTTGAAAGATTAAACCTTGGAATTAAAACGATGTTACCTTTATGAGATACAATGAATTCTTCTGCATCTTTCATGGTTTTCACAACTAATCGTCTACCGTTGCAAACAGGCTTTGACTTTTGAGTCAACTGGATGTATTTTTTTTATATTTTTATTTTTTAAAATAATCAAATTCTAATATTTTAAGAACGTATTGTGCATAACAGCAAATTACTCCCCAACCGCAGCGATAATAGTGTTGAATGGATGTGAAAACCCGGTTTCAACCCCGATTCATCAAGTATACAATAATCCTCTTTTCGGAAATAAGAATGCAAGCATCCAGATGAATATGCAGTTTTGCAGGGATGGTGAGCCAGAATATGATCTAATTCCGGTACTACGATCTGGCCTGAAACGTGCAGTTTTTTTACTATTTTGACATCCACCACTTTTGACATAAGCTGTTATGAATGAGCTCTTGCTCAAAATAGTTTGTGTTAAACGTTAAAATTTAATAAGTAAATAAATAAATAAATAAAATCCTTGTTTAGCGTCCAGAGTATGTTGAGATTACCCAGCCGATTGATGGAATTCAAATATTTTAGTTGAAAGTTAAGACGCTAACTTTAATCTTCTGTATCGACTTAATTTGTACTTAAATACCATCGACTTTGTTCGTGGAGCAAGCCAATAATTTGATGTTGTTCTGTCCATATCAACGTTCTTTGGGCATAAAATTACTTTTTTCGGCAAAGAAGGATTATCATTTGAAGAAATTGTTTTCCCAAAAGTTTCTGTTGTGGGGTGCGTGATGGTTGTTGTAGTGGTTTCCACAAGTATATTACTGCGGGAGGCGAAAGTGTATTTTTGCCTTCAGCAATATATCTCAATGCATTAAAACATTACACCATTTTTTATAATATAAGTTAACAATGATATTTTATTTTATAATGTTTTATTTTGTTATATGTATATGATTTACTTTTTTTATATACGTTATAATTAGTTTAGTTTCGTATGAACGTTATGAAAATTCTCAAGCGACCAAAAAAACTATTTTCACCGTTTTCTTTATTTACCATCGTATTGTTTTTTCCGGTTGGCGCGATATCTACATTTGAATTAGTCATTCCCCAAACCACAGGAACAGTGTCCGTTGATTGCGGGTTTGTACGCGTAGATGGCCTTGCGGTTATTGTGGAGTCGCGACGCCTGCTTGATATTGTGTCAGATTGCTGTTATAAGCAAATGTCACAATATCGCGACAGCCGTGAATTAATTGGCTGTAACAACCGCTTGTGGTTGTTATGTTTTATTTAATCTAAATCTGTAATTGCGGTTGGAAATCCCAACAAGGTTCAATGTTTATCCACTGCGCTGCATAAAATCTCTTCCACTACACGTCATTCTTTCTTTGGCTTAATTTGTAATAGAAAATATATTTTTTTTTTTTGGTAGAGTGTACCATTTAGCATTTTATACTTCTCCTTATTTTGGTCGGTTACTCGATTCGTTTTATCATTTTTTGTTTGATGGTATGTAATGACGTGTAGTGGTTGTCGTTTTGCTTCATCTGTTTTGTTTTGGTTAGCGCGTGGATTTTCCATGTAAATGGAATGTTCCAGTGATTAAATTAAATAGTATTGGTGTGTGCGAGTCGATTTTGGGTGATGTCGTATGTGTACGTCACCCGAAATTTATCGGTCGGGTTTTTTTATATGAGTAAATAATTTTGGGTGGGGGAAAAAATATTTTTTGTACGGGTCGGTATTATTTTTTTTATTGGGATAGGCTAGTTTTGAATTTGGATGAAGAAAGAAGAAAATCAAGTGTGGTATGGATAGGTAGACTATGTACTGTAGCCAGAATTTAAAATTGTGTATTAATTTTTTTTTTATATATATTTTTTTTTTATTTTGGTGATTATAAAAAAAAATTTTAATTAAGAAAATTTGTAATTAATGGAAAAAAAAAACCAACAATTATAATTTTGTTTGTATAAAGTTTTGAAAGAAAAATAAAATAATTTTTGTGAAGTACAACTAAAACTAGAAAACTAATATGTTATGTTAAACACAAAAGTAAGATATAATTACTGTACTTTGGTATGAAAAGCGATGTGCATTTCTGGTTGTTGTTGTTGTTTGGATGCTTAAAATTAGTGTGGAATACACATACAGACAATTAAATAAATAGTATTGTAAATAAAAAAAAAAAAAAAAAAACAATGAGAACAACATGTCTACCAATGTTCGGGTAGAACATGATAAGTTTTTTGATTGGAATAAAATTATAAAGTTGTAAAACTAAATAACATTGAAATCTTTAATCTAAAGTGTATGAGTTTTTATTTTGGTTTTGAGTGGCCAGTGGTTACTGTGTTTTTCCGCTTCTTGTTGTTATTGATTGGAGGGTTCATATTTCCCAAACAAAAATAAAGAAAGAAAAATTTACCAAGAAAATAAAGTGGTGATTGTACGAGTATTTGAATTGGGTTTGTGGCAGCAACTCCGCCAAACGGAGTGGGGTTCGTGCGAGGGATCCTGCGTCGGCGCTGGTAGCTGTTTTGTGGTCGGTCGGACCAAATTTGTGTTCAGGTAAGGTGTGACGGCCAAAATATAGAAAGAACGCCGCCCACACCGTGTGGTTTTTTTTGTTTTTCTTAAATTTTGTGAACCAAACTTGGTTTTTTTGTTTTATTATTATATTTTTTTTTTTTTTAAATTTTATAAATTTTACGGTTTTACAGGTTCCGGGTGGCGTCACATGCGACACCCCATAATCGATTCGCACCACATTTTGTTTTTTTTGCTAACGGGTTTTTTTTGGTTCCAAATTTTTCTTTCATTTAATTTTTCCGTTGTTTTTACGCAATTCGATTTTCATCAGTAATTACAGATTTGTTTATTATAATTTTCTTGCCTCCTTTTGAATTTTAGTGATGTGTTGCTAATTAGTTCGTGTGATCGCGTGAGGATGGGCGGCCTTATGCTGACCTAGGCCTTGAGCAGGGACGCCGGAGTGGCACCGGCGTCCTTGTCGAACGCTCACAAATTTATAATTATCTACCACTGTGGTTGTGGCACGGTAGGATAATTTTCTTGTCCCCTTCGTTTTATCTCTATGCGGTTTTCAAGCATAGTAATATGTCTGGTAACCCCCACGCCTAGCGGCGAGCTTTAGCCAGCGCAATACCGCAACCAGACCTCTATTGCTGTGTTCTGATAACAAAATCCCTTTTGGGGGATTTTGTTACAGTGGCGCCCAAGGCTTCGGCTAATTTTTTTTTGCGTTTTCGTCTTTAATTTCACAATTTTTTTTTTTCAGCTTACTTGTTGTGAGTACCACGTGCAAAGTCCAACGCTTGCGTTGTTTGAGCTTGCACGGGTGCTCACATCAACGTTTTCTGCCCGATCAACATTCGAATCTGCATTGCAACCAGCGTAAGCTGTTTGATTGCATGCAGATGAGAGTGTTGATCCCTATTCTCGGCTCGTCTGATGAATGGGCTTACCATTTCTGCCATGTGGCATTGATTGTGGTTAAGCTCATTCTTCTTTCGTTCTGAGTTTAGTCTTTTTAAATTTTTAAAGTCTTCGTACCCTATAATTAATTTAATTTTTTTATTTCAGTCCGACTACCTTCATGGGGAGGGATCACAGCATGTTCTAACCTTTGGTTATTTGATCTTGCTGGATCGCTCGTCATGTTGGTTCCATGTGTCATGGGTTGAATGATTGGACAGTTCGTGGTCGCGGTACTCATTGGCACATCTTTAGTCAACTTCTACTTCCAGGTAAAATTTTATTTCCAATTTTGTTTGTTATCTATCAAATTAAACTACTGGGACCACAGTGGTAATTTTATTTTTTTTATTATTATAGCGTTCAAGCCTGGCTCAGCATGGGGCCGTGATCATCTCTCACGTGATCACCTTTTTGTTATTTTTTTGGGATTAATAATACTTCTTATTTTTCTTTTGCTTTTGCATTTCTTTCTTTGTGAAATTTTTCTGTTTGGGTTTTTCGGTTGGTTAGTGGAGCAGCTGAAATACTGTGAAAATTTTTGGGTAGTTCAGTTTTTTATTTTTAGTAATTCTAATTTCTTTTCTTCATTAAATTACGTATTTAATTTAATTAATAGTTTTATTATTCGATGATTTTTTTTTGGTTTGGGAATTTTTTTTAATATTTAAAGTAATTTTTCGGTAAATTTTTTTTTGGATATACAGGGTGGCTGATGAAAGCCGCTACCAAAAAAAAATTGAATAACTTTTTTTCTATTCAATGAATCTAGTTAATTTTTTTTTTATTTTGCAGATTGACTTTTACATTTAACAAAAATGGATAACTGGGACACTGAAACAAGAATTTGGATTGTCCGCCGCTATCACGCTCTGGAGTCCGTAGTTTCGGTTCAAAGAGAGTACAGGCGCACGTTTGGCGGCAATCCTCCGAGCAGATGGACCATAATGAGACTTGTAAACAATTTTGCCGAGCATGGGACAGTCAACAGAAGACCTTACCATCGAAACCCTTCAGTTCGAACGGAGGAAACAATCGCTGCTGTAGCTGCTGCCATACAAAACAATCCACGTGTTTCGACAAGAAGCTTATCTGCTCAAATGGGTATAAGCAGACAGTCATTACAGTCAATTATGCACAAAGATTTGGACTTATTCCCATATAAAATTCAATTGGCCAACAAACTGAACGCTGCAGACTTGCCGATTCGCTTGGAATTTTGCCAGAAGATGCTTCAAATGGTGGAAGAGGATGGAAACATGTTGAACTGTCTTTTCATGTCTGACGAGGCCCATTTCGATTTAAACGGCAACATAAACAAACAAAATTGTCGAATATGGAGTGCTTCCAACCCACAGTTACTCCATGAGACGGAATTGCATCCACTTCGTGTCACAGTGTGGTGTGCAGTTTCATCACGCTGCATTATCGGGCCCTACTTCTTCGAAGAAAACGGTCACACCGTTACGGTTACTGGAGACCGTTACTTGAGCATGTTGAGAGAGTTTTTCTATCCAGAATTACGCCGAAGGAGAATTTCTTTCAACTCTGTGTGGTTTCAGCAAGATGGTGCAGCTCCTCACATAGCCCAACCTGTTATGACAGAATTGCGACGAAAATTTCCCAATAAATTGATAAGCAGAAACTCCACATTCCGTTGGCCACCCAGGTCGCCTGACCTTACTGCACCTGACTTTTTCTTGTGGGGTTATTGCAAACAGGAAGTCTACAAAACAAAACCAACAAATTTGAATGAACTAAGGCAATCCATTCGAGAAATAATTGCGGCTATTCCTGTCTCAACTCTCCAAGCAGTAATGAACAACTTTTTGGTAAGATGCCGCACATGCATCAACGAGCAGGGGGGGTATTTAAATTCCATTATTTTTAAAACTAATTAAGCTATATTTAATAAAATTGAATGAGCTTTAACATGAATAAAAGAAAAATGAATTCCATACACTGAAAAAAAAATTATTTGAGTTTCTTAATGTAGCAAAATTCATCAGCCACCCTGTATATATAAATTCAACTCATTTTCTTTTATTTTTTTTCACCTTCATTTCGTTAGTAAATTCAGTAAACATAAATTTTTCTTTTGTCCTTAAAATTATATTGAAGTGTTAAGCAGCACTTTAGATTCCAATACATTACCTTGGGATAGACTGACGAGTACGGATGAGAAAAAAGTTTTGAGTTGAGCGCTAGTTCAATATTGACGCGAGTGGTCCATTGGATAGTAATTTGTTTCTCGCAGCTCCTCAAACAGCCCGGCTTGTGGATATCTACTTGGTCATAGTGAGTCTAATTTGAGATTGGTGCCTCAATGTATGTTTTCAATAAATTTCTTTAAATAATTAATTAATAATTTAAAATTTTTTTTCTGCTTTAAATTAAGTAATTCTATCTTGTTTTTTTTCATATATATATATATATATCCAAATATTTTCATATTTAATTTTTTTGGTTGGGAAAATTTATTTTTTTTGTAATCTCTTTAATTAAATAATTTGATTTTTTTGTGGTTGAAAGTGCCAGTATCGCTGGTTTTCATTTATTATTTACGTTAAATTTTAATAACTTTTGATTTAGGTAATTTTAATTATAACTATAATTTATTCAGTTTTCTATAAAGTAAATATAATTTAGAAATTTGTTAAAATAATATTGTTAATTTACATTTGTCGAAAATTAACTCTCATTACGTTTAAAATCCCGTTTAAATTCAATTTTGGTTAATTTTTTCTGTAGCTTTAAATTTTTTTTTCTCTCTGTTTCACTCAATCTTTTCATAATGGACGAATTAATTAAGGCATTTAATGTGGATCCTAATTCAATTGATCAGGCGGAAATGATGAGAGTATTGACGGCTCAAGTTCAACTGCTGACCAACGAAGTGAGAATACAGCTGGATGCGGAACAAGCAGCCGGTGTGCATAGTCAGTTAAATCCAACGTTAAAAATTCCTGTTCCGGAGGTGTCTTTTGGGCCACCTCCTCACCCTGATTTTGCTGGTCCTGCAAGAGATCCACTTGTTTCCACGGCGATAAACCCGCAGGACAATAATTTGCCTGAATTAACTCATTCTTCAATGGTACCTGTCTCTAAAGAGCGCTCATCTCTGGAGCAGGCTACTCAGTTTAGTAATACCAATTTTTCACCAGGTGTAGCTGGTCCACATAATAGCACATTAAATACAGTTCCAAATCAACCTTGTTCTTCTCATGTTCCTTCTAATTCTGAGTTCAATCGACGTTCGCTAGCACGTTGTGGCATTTCATACAGTGGTTCTCCAACAGGGATTACTGTTGATTTGTTCTTGTTTCAGCTTGATTCTGTTGTTATGTCTCATAACATATCTTCTGAATTTGTACTACTCGATTTGCATCTCCTCTTAAAGGACGTGGCATTGCAGTGGTACTGGACGTACCGACGCCACAACCCGCTAGCACCTTGGAGTGATCTAAGAAGGGATTTCCAAGAACGTTTCAAAGATCGACGATCACCCTATGAGATTAGACGGATGGTTGAATCGCGTAAACAGCTGCCCACGGAAACCTTCTTGGATTATTACCATCATATGTGGTCATTGTCACTGCAATGCCACACCCCTTATCGAGATGACGAATTCATCCAACTCCTGATGAATAAGCCTGTAAATTTTAGCACTCAACCTTTGATGGGTTCTCAAACTGAGTCTACCAGACCTTTTGAAAAATTGTTCGTTGATTTCCTTGGACCTTATCCTCGCTCCAAACGAGGTAATACCTGTATCGCTATAGTGTTGGATCATTATTCAAAGTTTGTTCTAGTCAAACCATTGCGTGAAGCTTCCGCCTCTTCTCTGTGTAACTTTTTGGAAAATGAGGTGTTTTTACTTTTCTCTGTACCTGCAGTGATTACTTCTGATAATGGCAAACAATTTCTATCTCACTTATTTAAAGATCTTTTAAAAAAATATAATGTTGATCATATACGTACTCCTATTTACTCTCCTCAAAGCAACGCTTCTGAGAGAGTTAATCGGACGTTACTGTCTAGTATTCGTTCTTATCTTGATGATCATGCACATAATGAATGGGATTGCCATCTCTCTGAAATCACTGCGGCATTGCGAAATGTTAAACACGACGTCACGAATTTTTCTCCTCACTATTTGGTCTTTGGTCAACACATGTCATTAAACGGTTCAGATTATGCTTTACGTAAACTTTTATCTCCTCAGGATGATAACGAAATACATGTGTTGTCCAAGTCTAATAGATTAAATCTTATTCGTGATCAAATAACTCATTACCTGAAAGTTGCACATGAGAAATCCGCTGTTCGTTATAATTTACGAAGTACCAATAGGAATTTCCTGCCTGATCAACCTGTGTTTGTCCGATCCTTCGCACAAAGTAGTGCTCCTGATAGATTTTCTGCAAAGTTAGCTGCTAAGTTTATTCCTGCTTTTATCACTGATAAAATCGGAACAGTCTCTTATAATATCAGAAATCTTGATGGAAAACCTTTGGGAGTTTATCATGCCAAGGATATACGATTGTGACAAATTATTAGTGAAATTTTTTTTCTCCTTCCCTCTTACTTTCATGCCTGGCTTTGAGATCTTTTCTCGGGTGTGAGTCGTCCCCACGCTGTAACAACCGCTTGTGGTTGTTATGTTTTATTTAATCTAAATCTGTAATTGCGGTTGGAAATCCCAACAAGGTTCAATGTTTATCCACTGCGCTGCATAAAATCTCTTCCACTACACGTCATTCTTTCTTTGGCTTAATTTGTAATAGAAAATATATTTTTTTTTTTTGGTAGAGTGTACCATTTAGCATTTTATACTTCTCCTTATTTTGGTCGGTTACTCGATTCGTTTTATCATTTTTTGTTTGATGGTATGTAATGACGTGTAGTGGTTGTCGTTTTGCTTCATCTGTTTTGTTTTGGTTAGCGCGTGGATTTTCCATGTAAATGGAATGTTCCAGTGATTAAATTAAATAGTATTGGTGTGTGCGAGTCGATTTTGGGTGATGTCGTATGTGTACGTCACCCGAAATTTATCGGTCGGGTTTTTTTATATGAGTAAATAATTTTGGGTGGGGGAAAAAATATTTTTTGTACGGGTCGGTATTATTTTTTTTATTGGGATAGGCTAGTTTTGAATTTGGATGAAGAAAGAAGAAAATCAAGTGTGGTATGGATAGGTAGACTATGTACTGTAGCCAGAATTTAAAATTGTGTATTAATTTTTTTTTTATATATATTTTTTTTTTATTTTGGTGATTATAAAAAAAAATTTTAATTAAGAAAATTTGTAATTAATGGAAAAAAAAAACCAACAATTATAATTTTGTTTGTATAAAGTTTTGAAAGAAAAATAAAATAATTTTTGTGAAGTACAACTAAAACTAGAAAACTAATATGTTATGTTAAACACAAAAGTAAGATATAATTACTGTACTTTGGTATGAAAAGCGATGTGCATTTCTGGTTGTTGTTGTTGTTTGGATGCTTAAAATTAGTGTGGAATACACATACAGACAATTAAATAAATAGTATTGTAAATAAAAAATAAAAAAAAAAAACAATGAGAACAACATGTCTACCAATGTTCGGGTAGAACATGATAAGTTTTTTGATTGGAATAAAATTATAAAGTTGTAAAACTAAATAACATTGAAATCTTTAATCTAAAGTGTATGAGTTTTTATTTTGGTTTTGAGTGGCCAGTGGTTACTGTGTTTTTCCGCTTCTTGTTGTTATTGATTGGAGGGTTCATATTTCCCAAACAAAAATAAAGAAAGAAAAATTTACCAAGAAAATAAAGTGGTGATTGTACGAGTATTTGAATTGGGTTTGTGGCAGCAACTCCGCCAAACGGAGTGGGGTTCGTGCGAGGGATCCTGCGTCGGCGCTGGTAGCTGTTTTGTGGTCGGTCGGACCAAATTTGTGTTCAGGTAAGGTGTGACGGCCAAAATATAGAAAGAACGCCGCCCACACCGTGTGGTTTTTTTTGTTTTTCTTAAATTTTGTGAACCAAACTTGGTTTTTTTGTTTTATTATTATATTTTTTTTTTTTTTAAATTTTATAAATTTTACGGTTTTACAGGTTCCGGGTGGCGTCACATGCGACACCCCATAATCGATTCGCACCACATTTTGTTTTTTTTGCTAACGGGTTTTTTTTGGTTCCAAATTTTTCTTTCATTTAATTTTTCCGTTGTTTTTACGCAATTCGATTTTCATCAGTAATTACAGATTTGTTTATTATAATTTTCTTGCCTCCTTTTGAATTTTAGTGATGTGTTGCTAATTAGTTCGTGTGATCGCGTGAGGATGGGCGGCCTTATGCTGACCTAGGCCTTGAGCAGGGACGCCGGAGTGGCACCGGCGTCCTTGTCGAACGCTCACAAATTTATAATTATCTACCACTGTGGTTGTGGCACGGTAGGATAATTTTCTTGTCCCCTTCGTTTTATCTCTATGCGGTTTTCAAGCATAGTAATATGTCTGGTAACCCCCACGCCTAGCGGCGAGCTTTAGCCAGCGCAATACCGCAACCAGACCTCTATTGCTGTGTTCTGATAACAAAATCCCTTTTGGGGGATTTTGTTCAACCACAGGAACAGTGTCCGTTGATTGCGGGTTTGTACGCGTAGATGGCCTTGCGGTTATTGTGGAGTCGCGACGCCTGCTTGATATTGTGTCAGATTGCTGTTATAAGCAAATGTCACAATATCGCGACAGCCGTGAATTAATTGGCTTACCACGAACCACGACGGGACGAAACAGGTAAAGTAGAAAAACTACGGTGATTTTAGTTTGTTTGGTTGTTTAATTTTTATTTTTAAATTAGATTCTGCGCGGCTGGCATCACCACACTGTCACCAAATCATCGTCACAAATTAAGTGTTCCGGAATTTCAATAATGTCAGGTGGCAAATTGTTTTCACAATCAAGTTGTAACAAGTAACAACCGATTATTATAGTCTTGATCAACGTATCTCATGTTTTCTACTAAACTCAGCTTTTTTATCAGGAGTACAAATTGAAAATGCGGGATTTTTTTCAATTTTTGAACGTTTATTCTGAAAAAATGGTAACAAATGAATTATTCAAAGTATTGTCCATCGCTAGCCACAACTTTTTCCCATCTTTCTGGCAATTTACGGATACCGTCGCGAAAAAATTCGGCCGGCTTGGCTGCTATCCAGTCATCGACCCATTTTTGGGCTTCTTCGTAAGAATGGAAGCGCTGGTCAGCTAGGCCATGTGTCATCGATCGGAAAAAGTGGTAATCGGAAGGAGCAATGTCTGGGCTATACGGCGGGTGGGGTAAGACTTCCCATTTCAGCGTTTGTAGGTATGTTTTGACCGGCGCTGCAACATGTGGCCGAGCGTTGTCATGTTGCAAAATTACTTTGTCGTGTCTTTGCTCGTATTGTGGCCGTTTTTCTTTGAGTGCGCGGCTCAAACGCATCAATTGAGTTCGGTATAGTGCTCCTGTGATGGTTTCGTTCGATTTCAATAGCTCATAATACACCACACCCAGCTGGTCCCACCAAATACAGAGCATGAGCTTGGCGCCGTGAATATTTGGTTTGGCCGTCGATGATGATGCATGGCCGGGGTAACCATATGATTTTTTGCGCTTCGGGTTATCGTAACGGATCCACTTTTCATCACCAGTGACAATGCGATGCAAAAAACTCTTCCGTTTTTGCCGTTCGAGCAGCAGTTCGCATGCAAAAAAACGGCGCTCGACGTCTCTCGGCTTCAGCTCATACGGCACCCAATGTCCTTGCTTTTGGATCATTCCGAGGGCTTTTATACGATGGGAAATGGCTTGTTGTGTCACTCCCAATGAATCTGCGAGCTCTTGTTGAGTTTGACATGAGTCTTCATTGAGTATTGCCTCCAATTCAGCATTCTCAAACTTTTTCACTTGGCCCGGCCGCTCTTTGTCCTCAACGTCAAAATCACCACTTCTAAACCGCACAAACCATCTCTCGCACGTTGAAACCGATGGAACATGACTCGGATAAGTCTCGGAGACCAATCGATGTGCTTCAGCAGCACTTTTTTTTTCAAATTAAAGAAGTAAATTAAAACTTCCCGCAAATGCTGTTTTGTTGGCACGAAACTCGACATATTGAGAGCTCAAAAAAACTATGAATTTGACACTGCGACAAATTGACACATACTGAAAATTAAAGCTATAAGACGTAGCTTTGACATGAACATAGTCACAGTACTGCCTGATGCGTATAGCGTTAGTAACGCCATCTGTTATCAATCCCGCATTTTCAATTTGTACCCCTGATAAATTGTGCCAGTTTTGCAATTATGGATATAATTAGCATGATCCGAAAGCTTTCGATGATTCATCTGAATTTTATCCAAAATTATTCTTAGTATTCTTAAACTGACCTGGACCGAATATGTTCCAAATCGGCTCAAATTTGCCCAAGTTATGTTTCATGAAAACCCGAAAATTTAACGAACTTTTGTTCGGGAGGTACTCGAAAGCTTTCAATAATTCATCCTAATTATATCCAAAATTAGTGGTAGTATTATTAAACTGACCTGTACCGAATATGATACAAATCGGCGAAAATTTGTCCAAGTTATTATTTTTATTTATTTATTTTATTTATCAATCGTATGTTATTAAGAAAAATCCGAAAATTTAATGAACATTTCTTCGGGAGGTACCGGAAGGAAACGAAATTAAAAAAAAAAAAAAAACATTTCTTAGATTTGTCCTCGGCATGCATATCATACATAGTAAAAATATTCATGGCGATTGGCTTAGTGGCTGAGGCACCCATGCGGCACAGGCATTATATACATATATGAAGTTCTCTCTTAGTAATATAGATTGGTACTTTGGTAGACTTGAATAGAAGCCAATATTATTCCAATCTCTTTTTCCTCAAAATCTTTCTGCCGTGCTTCCTTACTAAGAAAAAAAGTCATAAGCGCCAAAAGTCGAAAAAATAAAAATGCGTTAGGGGCATATTTGGATTCTGCAAACAAATAAGTGTTCTACTGCTCTTTTAAAAAGTCAAATATCGTTCATTAAGTGCCATAAAATCACATTATTTAGTAGTCAAGTTTCATACATTAAACTTCATTAAACTTGAACCTACTTGACTAATTATGAACGTGTTATTTTGTTTAAATTCAAGTTAATTTTACTTGACTTCAAGCTTCAAGTAAAGTAGACGACCTTTCAACTTTTGTATTCAAGTCGAGTCATCTGAGACTGAGATGAACCATATTATAAAATTTAGCAGTGTGGAAAGTACTTTATCAAAATAGTGAAGGTAGAATTTTTGACATCTACAAAAAGATTTGGAGTAGTGCAGAAATCATAATTTTTTTGAAAATTTATCAATCCTATGAAGTTTTGTGAAACATTCGAGATTTTAAACAACTACTTGACTTAATAAACTTGAATACATGAACGTACACTTAAATTCAAGTACTTGAAATCAAGTAACTTGACTAATGAGAACGAGGCTTAAGACATGACAAACCAAAACAGAAAAATTGAAATTACTCAAAACTACAAAAAGACAGACGTGACCTTTTTTCTTAGCAGTGCGGATAATTCTTATGACGTTTTAAAATTTTCCAAATACTGGTCTGGGACAATCCGGAATTGGTAGCTATTTCTCGTGTACTAATATGCGGATTATGAGCTACTGCAGCCAATACATCAATTTAATTATTTTCTTCGGTGACTGTTGCTGGACGAGTTATTTTGTTCGGAAAATTTAAGAAATACAAATTGTTTAAGACTAGCTTCGAGCTTCGATTGCAGAATTGTTTGCGTAGGTTCTCAGTAGAAGAAATCGAAAAAAATTGAATATCGTCAATTACAGCGCCATCTATCATGAATCGAAAAAAATGTTTCAGTCAAATCCTACATATTTTTAGCCGTAGAATCCGAATCTGCAATAAAAAACAGGGGTTCCTATTTTAGTTTCAAAGTTACCTCCCGCCCCACCTACAAGGAAAAGGGTGGGGTACTAATTTTAACACTAATGTATTTCTCCCGCGGAATAATTAAATTTTGATCCATACCATTTTTTTCGTAGAGTGCTTATTTTCCGAGATATTTGAGTGTATCAGGTTAAAAAAATCACCCGGTATATTAAGAAATTTGAGTAAAGAATTCATTAAAAAATTCAAAGTATTAATGAAGTTATAACGATTTTTACCTAAGAAGACTATGTCACTAGAGAAAGTTCATAATAATACCGATATCCCTTTTACACCATCTGCCGTGGGCACTTGGCGAAACACACTTAATACACATTTTTAAATTTTTAAAAAACACTTGTTAAATATTTCGAAAATTTTGTAAAAAATTTAACAAATGTTTTTTAAAAATTTTAAAAATGTGTGTAATACCGATATCGCCTAAGCTACCTTTTAGAACAATAAAGCGACCATTGCCACCCATCAACAGCCTGATCAAGTTAACATTGTAGGCGATTGGACCACCCTTCCAATTCGTGCAAAGTTCACGAAATTAAGCCGCAAACAACAGCGTCAGACACGTGCCTCAGTTAAATGTGAGAGCTTTGGAGAAAGCAATTTACGTTCAACCTACAAATATCGAAGCAATGTGTATAATTTCTGTGGATTTGTCGGTCATCTACAGTAGAATTGTTGGTCTGGTTCTGCCAACTGTGCCAGTAAATAAACGATGTCGAAGAAAGGAAATAACAACGTTGAGCAGGGTCCATATCCAGTGGGGGTGAAGTCGAGCGTGACATCCTTTATAAACAAAGTGCCCTAAAAAGGCTTTCCTCAATCTGGAAAATGTCACCAATTCCTCAGCCATCTGCGATAAATTTAAGAGGATTTTAACAGAATTCGGTCCAGATTTTTTGGTCGCATTGAAGTCTACGTTGAAAGCAATAGCCGATTCATCAGCAAAATGGCATTGTGTGTGATTACTAGAAACAAACTCTCCAACCACGGGTAGTGCGTTTAATTCGACCAATGAATTGTTCGAACATTTTGGAAAAATATTAACATCTATTCTCGACAAAATTAAAAGAATTCATGGCAGCTCCAGTTTCATTAACATTAGATCCGAGCCAAAATCGTTCCAGTTCGACCTACCACCTCGCCGAGTTTCTCTCGCCCTTTGTGAAGCAATGGATCAGAAGCCGCAGCAGATGTTAAGTCAGGAATTTCGCAGTGGGTCAACTATACTGAGTGGGCGACACCTACCGTCCGAATGAACAAATCTGAAGGAAAAGCAACCTTATAGGTTGGTGATTTTACGTAACATATTGCCGATCATAAGAGGCAATATATTTATCAAGTCGTATTTGGCCCAAGATTACCAGCAACTCACAGTTAACAATGACAATGCCATGGTTCAAAACAGTTCGGAATCTCCAAGCTCCAGTTATTTTTCAAAATTTTCTTCGTGTAATTTGAAGCGTTATTCCGAATTTCGACGCGGTATGCGTTATCACTTGTGAAGCTCTTTCCTCCAAAGCCAAAATTGAAGCCATTCGAAATTCATCGCCACCTTCGGATAACAACCAACTGTAAGCTTCCCTTTTTGGTTATTTACAACCCATTTGTTATGGTCGTGGTCTACTTCCCAGCAGGGAACTCTCGACTAGTTGGACTCTACTTGAACGAAAGATTTTGTTTTTTTCTAGGAAATTGACAGCCAATGGACGTCAGGATTTTCAAATTGATATAGAGGCTCTGCCAAAATTCACGAAGAACCTTTGTTTCGTGACCGACGAGGAACCCTTTCTAGGATTATTTAACCCTGACAAACCAACACACCGTGCCGAAGAAGAAGTAATAATGATTGAATCGCACGAGCACCGTGGTGTAGTTCTGACAGTCGACATAACGAAATCGACGAAAAAGACCGCATTCTTTCATGGTACCTGAGAGGTTGGCCTGTGACCAGCGTACTTTGTTCCATTGTGTTATCGTCAGACTGTCCTTAATACGCTACATACCTTAATACCAACCTGGGTTTAGTGCGCATGAAATTCACTGCGAAAAGTTAAGAACTCCCCAGCCCTCACACATTTCTAGGATTCCTTTCCTCATCTTTGCAGTCACCGCTCTTTTTCAAGAACAAACGGCATACTCAACCAAGGACAACTTGAAGAAAGAAGCAAATAGCTAAGTCCGTTATGGTTTGGCAATATTCATGCATCAGCATCTTCAAACGCCGTCCACTAGTTATGGTAGAAGTCCGATTGGGCTCAACCGTTGAATCGGGATGTATTTCGATCAGTTACATCCTAAAATACAATCTATGTTTCGAAACGAAGAACTTGCAATGGCGAAATACCAAAGTTCTGTTTTCTCAATCTTATGTAGCGCCCTCTCAAAATTGATAAAAGGTTAGAATTTATCAAACGGATAATATAACTTAGAACTTAGGATAAAAACTAGGAAGATTTACTAAACATTTCGTTAAAATTATAAAAATATTAAGAAAAATTTTGTAAATATTTTAGAAATTGATAAACTTAAATTCGTGTTGCAATGCAATTTAGAAATAAAACTCGAGACATGACACGAATTTTAATCAAATTTCTTATTTTTTAAATTTAAATTTCGAAATATCGTTGTGAAATTTTCTTTAATTTCGGATAATGAAACAATTTTAGAAAAACTAATTTTGCAACGCTCGATATTATATTAAAGTTTAACATTAAAATTTGAAATCATTTTAAATTTTATGTTTAGCAGTTAGTCTAAATTTTGGAGTTAGATTAATTATTAAACTCCCAATTTAGACCAAATATGAACTCAAAATAAAATTTTACAGGTGAGAGTTGGCCAAAGAAAGGAATGCGGCCTGCAGTTAACCTGATTATTCTAAATTCACTCAAAACTTATTGGTAACGACTTATTTTTCGATTGTCTAACTAATTGAGAGATGTGAAAATTTTAAAATTCCATAACCGCCTTTTGTTTTGTGACTGAAATATTTTTGACTGGTATTCGCGGAGCCCATAATGCCAAAAGGAACTTCATTCCAAAAAATGGCATTTCGGTCAGAAAAGAGTTTGATTCAAATGCCTTTTATGTATTTTTGGTAGGTTTGCTTGCATTTCCAAAAATTCCGGAAAAGGCAAATTTAATTTTCAAATATTCTAGTTATCACCGACTGAATCTCCTTTTCAAAATGTATTTCAGTCCAGGGGGAATGCCCTTTTAGTTTTTTAATTGAGCCACCTTCTGAAAAGACATTTCAGATTAAAATTTTTTTGACTAGTTACCTTCTAATTTTTGACTGAAATTTCTTTCTTTTTTGATTGAACTGCGTTTAACTGGGGCCCTGGAGCCACCGTTTAGGTATACGAAGGCATTTCAGCCAAAAAAATCAAACTAACTAAAAGGCATTATTGGAGCAAAATATAAATTTTCTATGTTTTATTATTGAAATTTTATGATCATGAATTTTGTGATGAGACCATTAGATTGGCTAGAATATTTAGCATCAAATAATCTGGTCTCAATTTTATAAAAGAAATCAAACGTCCGCGTTATTTGAACTAGAGCCCAAAAATTCAATTAATTTAATTATGTATGTGTAAAGAGAGAAGTTTTTGTAACTTGAAATTACTTCATTGGCATATTAACCCAGTTTTTAATGTCTCTTTTGTAAAAAAGTTTATAAATTGGAATAGAAATCTTCTAATTTCTTCACTAACTATAAGCTGTAAACAGTTAATAATTCCGGAAAATTATTGTATAAGTATATATATATATATATATATATATATATATATATTGACAGGCAATCTGATAAGGTGAAAAACCTCAAAAGACTTGCAAATTTTCAAATTTTACCTACATAATGGTATCTCAAACGAAATTTATTTTAAATATGTAGTCGTATATTTCGCACATTCTACTTCTTTTTGTCACTTAATTATAACATAAACGAGATCTTCTTACTAAACACATTATTTAGAATGTCAATATTCTCTTGTTATATTTTATATAAACCAAACACTTTCTTCTGTGACATTCTTCTTGTGATATGCGAAATTGAATGAATAAGCAATTAGTCTGAATTGTCTGCAAACCGCACAAACTATTCTACCTACCTAATAAAATTAGCTTAGTTTTGCGTATAAATATTATAATAAAATAAAAGTAAACTAATTTGCATAACTAAAATAGAGATACGACAAAACCTAAACTAAAAATTAAAATGCTGCTTTGGTATATTGAAACACTTTTCATACCAAAACAGAAATTCCGACATATTTGGCGATACATTTAATTGAGTTGTATTGTGACACATTCAGAAAGAGATATCAGAACGCAAGTAGCAAGCAAAAATAAAACAAAAAAGTCGCGAAAATGACATTGGGATAGATCAGTGAACGATGAATACAAAATACCTGCGTATTTCTTGCATAATATGGGTAATTTCCTTTATCGTTAAAACTACCAAGGTGGAATGAATTGCGGCACCAACTTTAAATCACACCAACACTTTCCCAATATCCCATCATGTCTCGACTTTTTTTGTATGTTGATGTTAATTTTTATTATCAATATAATTTTATTATAGCCAAAAACATAAATCAATACATATTTTATTTTTTTATGAAACCTTCCCAACTACATACGTACGTATATGTATAACACAAGAGATGTGAATGTGATGTGATTATCATAAATTTATCTCATTTACATATCATGACGTCGAGTACTATAGAAATAAATCAATTAAACATTTATTTTCAATTAGCTTTATTTAAATTATACCATTATTCAGGTTTTTTTGGGGGAAAGTGTATGATGAGGATGGGTTTTTAATCTTCTATTTATAAAATAAAGCACAGTACCTTTTCGGAGACCATTAATTTAATTAACGGCTTATGAATTAAAATTAATTTTTTTACATTTTTTAACTTTACAATAAAATTAAATTGACATATTTAACCATAAACAATTTATAAATTAATAATTAATTTATTTATTAAAATTTGCACGATTTTCCATTATGGTATTACTGTAGTTATTATAAAATACCTATACGATGAATGGAAAAACCTGCGGAAAATTTACGATAAACCTAAAATTGGATGTTAGCATTAATAATTTAAAACAGGTCTTGAATATTGCTGCTGTGCGTCGTCGTCGTCGTCTGTTTTTTTGTTTGTTTTGGTTGTAATGTAAAAATTGCGTGAAATGAAATCCCAAACTGAGACATCAGAATGTAGTAAAACATGGAGAATTTTTGTTTCAAATTATAGAAATAATTTTCATCACTCTGTGTTCATCTGTGCAGAATGCATATCATAAATGTGTAAATTAACTAACCCTGTAGCGCCGATAATCATATATATTATAAAATATGAGTATGTATACGGTACTGGAAATTACACAAGAGACGGCGCTCCTGATTACTGTGCTTTAGTTATTTATCTTACAATCCTAAGAGCTTATTCCAAACCAGATGAAACAATTTAAATATTAACCGTGATAAACTGGTACCTAAATTTTTACGAGTTAAAATCTTGACAGAAACGATGCTTGATTTCCATAATTAGTTAGGAATGTGTTAAAATGACCAAATATTTTGTACATAATTTTTATTAGAGAGCTAACCTTTCAGATAATAAAACAAAGAATTTATCGGTTAAACTTAATTAAGCAGATATTTATTTAAAAAACTTAAGCTTTGTCTTTTAATTTAATATGGAAATTTATAATCCATTTAAATACAAATACAATTAACCCTTTGCACTTGAAACTTTTTTTAATTCATATTACCAGAAACTCGAAACATAAAAACAACTAATGAAATCGAATATATAACATGCTCTACTAGTGAATGAAACAGATGAGTACTAAGACTGATGTAGTAGCGGTTCAATTATTTTAGGATGAAAACAAACGTACAGTTAGGTTAGGTTGGAGTGGCTGCTTAGCCACACTTAGACCGGTGACGGTCCATTGTGATACGACAAGATCCCAGATATCCCAATTAACCTTGCTGGAGTTAAATTTGTAGCGTAAAACATCGCATTTTTACATTCGTAACTTACCCAAGTGTTTATTCCTTCTGATTATCAATGCTGGACACGAGCAAAGGAAGTGAACGAACTTCTCTTCTTCCTCCACGTCCAAACAGGTTCTACAGAAGTCCTTTTCACAGTGTGTCGTGAAAATTCCTACGGCCGTTTTCAATTCACGTCTACTAATCTAGTGCGGCCCAAGTCTAGCTTTGGCCAAACTTGTCTTGCTACACTACAGATGAGGGTGTTAGTCCATCTTTTCTTTGCTGAGGCTAGCGACCGTTTCCTAAGTGCTAGTTTTAGCGCTGTGACAGGCCTCCCTAGACTTTCTCTTTTCAGTTGTTGCAGCAGGAGAGTTATTTTAACCCTTTGCACTCGAGCCCTTGAGTGTAAAAGGTTGAAATAATAAATAAATAATAAATATTTTACTCGAAATCCAACATTTTGAAATATTTGTTTTACTCGAAACATTTCCTCGAAATTTCTCAACCATTGCTTGCATTCAGTTCCAAATATTTTTTGTTCCAAATTTCTGCCCCGGTTTTGGAAAACATTTTTTTGTTCCGGTTTAGAACGAAACCCATTGGGAACTCACCTGGAAGCCGGCAATATAGTCAACCAGTACAAACATATAATATTTGGATTTTTCAATTTGCCATTTTTTTTAATTTTGGGTTTCTTAATTAGGATTTAAAATCTTTACGATTATGAATATCTAATTTCTTATTTTGGATTATTTAAATTCTGGTTTTAAGTTGCTTTATTTTGATTTCTAAGTTTAGATAGGTATTAATTTTATTGATTATTTTGTTTAGAATTTTCAAGTGAGGTTCTTGAATTTACTTACAGGTTTATTTTGTTTCTAGAAACTGTATTTCGGTTCAAAATTTTGTATTTTCTGTTTTGAATTCTATCCTGGGTGGAATCGTGAAATCGTACTTAATTAATTAATTTTACGGCCGAAAATTGCCCTTTTTAGTCATACGGCTTTTGTTTTTCGTCAATTTCAAATTTGATCTTTACATATCATAGGACGTTAAATATTCCAAATAATATAAAATCTATGCAATGTTACATTGAATTGACTGTTGTTGGTTTGCTCAACGCATGCCCTTTGTTAAATTGTAAGAAATTGAAATAAAAATTTACAAAATGTACACAAAAGAGAAGCGATGTACAATTCCTAACTCACTTGTCTTGACTAAAAAACTGGTTTGCATCTATGCTAAAGTAATTTATAAAAATAATTTATTTATCAAAAAATTCTTTAAATCTATTTTGGAAAAGAGGGAACTATTCTGGTAAAGGGGACATATTTTCTGGAAAAGGAGGAAAATTCTTTAATAAATCTTTTAGGAAATAGAGAATATGTTCTAGATATTAAAATCTCCGCTATATACACGAAAGGGCGCTACAGTCGACTGAGTGATGAATTGTGCATTGTACTCCTCAAAAGTACATATCCGAAATTCCTACAAAAAGTGGAATTTGTATAAATATGATTTTGGTCAAGAATAAAGTAATCGTTGCCAATTTCACTTCTTCAGCATGAGGAATACTGTACAAAACAGTTTCCAAGCAGTTTCTCTGTAACAGATGCAAAATGTGTTGGATAAAAAAATTTAAATGTAAGTATCATAGAAATACTTTATTTGAGATATATTTTGAAGAATTCGCGTTGGTTGACGAAACTTATTACCTTAAAAAGATATGATAACATCTCAGTTGAGATATCTTTTAAAAAGTGTTACTGTTGCGTTTAGAGGAACGGCGGCTAGAGAGTAGGAATTGAAAACTACTGGGATCACGATCCAAAGGGTTTAGAACAAAACGAAAGACGGGTTTCTATTTCTAGCCGGATAGATTTAAATCCTCCACAAAACTGAAAACATGCCTAGTTACAGCCTGAGGAACTAAAATATCTCGTCAAACGGCAATCATGGTTTTGTTCTGAAAAAACAACAGGAAATGCCTCTAATTAGAGACTACTGGTTTGTAGGAAACTAGGAGAACGTATTAGCGACGTCGGTATTCAACAGGTAAGTTAGAGTCAAGTAAAAAGTTATAATTGATTTTGTTATGTAACACCTTTTTACACTCTCTGCCATTTTAGTACTCCTTAGAGATAAGTGTGGGCTTGTACAAATATTCCTGTGATTTTGTTTGCTGTTTCGCTTGTCACGGTTGTACATATAAGTCTATTTTGTGAAAGACGAGAGTCCAAACTACCCAAGACCACAGTCGTTTCATCAGTACAGCAAAATCCCTTATTGGTTGAGAGCCCGCATATTATTGGGAGTGTACATTAATTTTAAAGTTTTTCTGACAAAAAATACAGCTTTACTGTGAAAAAATGGTTACAAATTGATCGTTCAACATATTATCAATGAATCGACTCATTTCTTGGTATTCTCAAAAGATTGGGAGGGCTCCTCAGACCGACCATGAGTCATCGGATTATTGACCGGATTATCGTAGCGTTATCCGTTTTTCATCACTCGTCACGGCATAATACGGTATAACTCGTACGGCATCCCATTTCCTTGCTTGTGAATCATTCCAGTGGTATTTAAACGTCTGAAAATCGTTGATCGATCAACTTGTAATGATTCTGCAGGTTATTCTTCCGTTTGTCTCGGGTCTTCACCGAGTAGAGCTTCCACTTCCTCATCTTCAAACTTTTTCGGCTGGCCGGACGTTTCTTTTCTTCCGTATCAAAACCACTTCTTTTATAGTGAACCAGTACTAACATGTTAAAATTGATGGAGCATAATCCTCATAAGCTTCCAGCAACATACGATGACTTTCAGCGCACTTTTACCTTCAAATGGAAGTGAAGCTTTCCGCATATTGGGTTTTGCTGGTACAAAATTCGACATATTCAACGCTGAAAAAAATGATTATGGACAGTACAATCTAAAATAAAGGCGATAAAAAACATTTTACAAAGATAAAATTTGATAAAACTGCACATCAGCCGATAGGGCGAATACACAATTTAATATTTGAATGTAGAAACACAGCAAGCCGAAAATTGAAAGACCAATGAGTATTTCCAAAATTCCTTTCTTGTCTCTCATTATTATGGAAGATTATGTTCTCATTTATAAGACAAACGGAACAATAGGATTTACAATTTTATCAAACTTTCGAATTTTCTAAAATTTCAAAATACGTAAGAGCCCTTTTATTAGAATGAAAAATTGTAAATTATTGATAAAATATTATAATTTGGTAAAGATGTACATAAATCAAAATTTGTTCAGAATTTTATCGAATTTGAGAGTTCAAAAAAGCGTTAAAATGTAATTTCAAACTTTGTTACTATCTCGAATTAAAATTACAGAATTTTATTAATAAATTTAGAAACTTTAGAATATGTTACCGCTTATTCATTGTAGGCATTTTATTTATGTAATAACGGAATGTTTCATTTCAAATATTTAAATTATCAGTCATGTTCAAAATTATTTGTGTAAAACCAAATTTTTAATTTCGGAAATACAACTGCTTCGGAATTAAGATCTGCACCATATTTTAAAAAGAAATAAACTGTATTAGTTACACTAAAGTACTTATCTACTTTGAAACACTTAAAAAAAAATTAAAATTTTTAGTAAGGAATAAAGAAACGGTAAATTTTATTTGGTGCAAAATTATTTGTGCATTTATTTTGCGTTCAAAATTTTTTGTGCAGTATGTAAATAAACACTTTGTTTATAATATTATCATACATATTTGGTTGGTTTTGAACTACATATTTCCAATCAGTAGTCCAGTATCTATTAATCAGTTTAGTTAAAAAAAATGCTGAAAACATCGGAAATCTGCGTAGAAAAACGAGCCACCATTGTTGCAGAATACCAGTGCGATACTTAGGGGTTCGGCTACAATAAAGGAGAGGTTAAAAATATGAAAGGCCGAGAGAGAAAAAGGGTTACTTCCACCAAAGAAGGCAACTGGATTGCGAGAGCTGTAAAAGTTGATCCTACTATGACGCAAAAAAAACATTCAAATTGCCATAAATTCAAGTAGATCACCAAAGATAAGCAGAACCACAATAGAGGCAGAAGACTGAAGGAACAAGGAATTAAGGCCTATGTAGCCCAAGAAAAAACAAATATCACCTATAAATAAAATGGCTCAATCAAATTTTGCCCGGGAACACATTCATAAGCCAGCTGAATTTTAAAGGAACATTTTGTGAACAGATGAGCTGTTATTTTTGATAGATGGATTATTTGAAAAAACATATTATTTCTCTTCACCTAAAGAAAAGCTTAAAAAATGGTTACCATTCCAACGCGGCACTCCAATGGCGGGCATATAATAGTAAGGGGTTGCATAGGCTACACTGATGTAGGACCTCTTATTCGGCTCAGAGAAAATTTACGCAAGTGGCATATTAGGCAGTGCACTCGTTCTTATCGTGTAGTGAATTCAATCAAAGACACGTCGTTCGAATCGCATTCAATCGAAGCCCTATCGCCTTCGTTAAATGGGTGGCAAGAAATCTGGAATCAATCAAAGCCAGTTAAAAATTATTGGGATATTTAGCCACTTGTTTTATATAATGATAGGTTGTTTTGTGTTATTTTTTACGTGGTGCCAGATGAAACTATGTGACTCATCAGTTAGTGATTGGATGTGACTTTTTTGGTAAATTGAAAAACCAAATTAAAGATAGATCAATCTGCAGCTATTTTAAACAGATAAAGTCAAATTGTACATGTTGAAATATTTAGTATTGATATTGAGCATGAACAGCTGGAGCCGATTTCTAGATTGAAAATTATTTCAAATTTGAGTTATGAACTTGTGAATCGGCCGAGGATTGGTTGGTAACGTATTCCGAAAAAACTATTAGGAATTTTGGATCGCGCTAAACCAGAATATTATGTTGTTGATTTCGAAATGAAAATTTTTCTTACTGGCGACATTGAATATTTTAGTACAGGGTCCAGAAAATTGTCGTATAGTGAACGTGAAAGGGACAACATCATTAGCAAAAGTGATTCCTCTTGAAATTTATTTTATTTTAGCACTCTTTAAATACTTGTTATAAAAACAATAAATTAAAAACATTTAGTTTAAATTTGTTTATAAAAGATAATAATTAAAATATTTGCGGATACGTATCATCAGATTATCTTGACATCTTCAAATTTTGAAGCAGGTTTTATGTTTGTTGTCCAACTAACTTATTTACTTGAACTAAGATAAGTGTTTTTGGCAGAGGAACTTGATTATTTGGGGTCTAGGGTTATATCTGAAGCAATCACAACCAACAAGAAAAATATTGAAGTCGTACAGAATTTCACGACCGAAAACTATTTGCGAAGTGCAGCGCTTTATGGGAATGTGTTCCTATTTCCGCAAATGTAATAAGGATTTTTCTCATAAGTAAAGCCCTTACAAGGTTTGCTAAAAGCAAGTGCAAAATTTGATTTTGGAATTGAACAATTGAAAATATTTCAGCTTTTGAGAGTACGGTTATTTGAACAGCCGTTGATGGCAATTACGGTGCTGCATAATGCAACGTAAGGATTCAAATTTTCATCTCCTAAGCAAATAACTCGTTTGTAATAAAATGTTCACCCGTATGAATTGAAATATCTTGCAATCGTATATGCCCTGCAGCGTTTTGATGTTTATCTATATGGACTCCCTTTTAAAATTTTTACTGATTGTAAAGCTATTACTTTTGCTGCGGTATCGAACATATCGGGAAGAGAGATGCATTCAACACCTAAGTGGGTGTTAAGTCTGGCTGAGCCAAAACTGGTTGTGTAAGCAAATCCATTTGAATAGGCCTTCGCCATAATTCAGTATCAAGACTCGAATTTGAAAAAATTAGATTAAGGCTGAAAAAACGTAAAATCCTTTCTTTGAATTAAGAATTGGCTTAATATGAGGTGTTAGAACCTACCTATTATATTACTTAATTGAGTAATTGTAGACAAACCATGGACGTTATTTTGAGGAGTTACTGGTTGCAAATATGAAACTGAAAGTTTATCCAATATATTCAAAACTGCATGAAAAGCATCATTTACGTAGGGTCTTCTGGAAAAAGTGACGGGTTTTTACACCCCGTTTTCCCGTTGTATTATTGTTTTTGGGAAGCGAGTAGACAAGAAAGAAGAGACGCAACAACTTCAACAACAACGTCAAGCTACATTTGCTATGGTTAGTACAAATTTGGGTGACCACATGGGGACATGGGGACAGAAAGCCCATAGATTTGCAACATAATTTTTTACGCTTTAAGAAAGATCAATAAACAAATCATTGCGTCTCCTCTGTAAGTATGTATCATGAACACGCCTTTAAGTGACAAATTTCTCCAAAATGACAAAATATGTAAAACATATTCATTTACATTTGAAATAAAATTTTCCTTAAGCCTATAGGAAAAACGACGAGAATATGAAAAAGCACATAGATAATAGAAAAAGAAAGAGTAGAACTCCCCACAATTTCACCATACGTTTATGTAACTACAGTGTACACAAATATGGAACAGAAAATATGTAATCATTTTAATGATGATAATATTAAATATGTCGGCTGTGGTTTTTATGTATAGTACAAGATGATTAAAGGCTGTGTGCCAAAATATCCAAATTAAGAATATAATCAGCCTTGAATAACGAACAAGAAGGGGCGATAAAATATTTCTATTCCTTTGAGGATAAGATAAAAACTTTAAAAACTCTTAATTTATATAGCCCACAAGAGAATTGATATAAACAATATACAATGTCGTCAACACATTCCAAGGTTTCTTGATCTACCACGTAACCAAAAATACTGTGTTAGAGCAAGGATGTCAACTTACAAATTATAAATTTATTTATTTTTATGTAAATTTCATTATCATCCGGCATCGGAAGTACAGAACAATATATTTAATGTATGTATGTCCCATAAAACGTGCTGGAAATCTTAAAATATTTAAAAATAAATATATTCTTATCATACACACATACACGTAGACGTTATCAATTTTTTATTTAATTCTGTTTGCCAAAAAAAAAAATAAAAAAATAAGTTAATCTCAATACATATAGTAAGACTCCCGCATAAATGTTATTCCACTGTACTCGGTAACAATAATAATACTACATAATAGCAGATCATCTAGTTTAGTGATATTGCTGATAAGTTATTGTTGAGGTCAAATTTATAAATTATTTAGCGGAAAGGCAAATCTATTCAATTCAACTATATAAAATATAATCAAACAATAAATGTTTACTGTATTCAAACAATTTTTGCTAAATCGGAAATTAAACTGTCGTTAATTAGAATTACATTTTTTTTTTTTTGCTACGCCACTTAGTGAATATTTAAGCCTGCGATAAAACAATAAGTTGTTTGTTTGTATACTAATTGATCGACAGTGGATTTGTTGTTAATCAAAATGCGGATGGCGAAAATAGATATAGACTCAAATCGTTTAGTCATCCCATTCGCAAGTGGGTTAATGGTGATAAAAATGTGATATTGTATTTAGTACAATGCCAGTGCGCAGATTAACAGTTTATAATCCGGGCAGATTAAATTTGATACCAACAAGAATTTTATCCTTTTAATCACGATTGTATCTTTATGCTTAGATTTACATATTACGAGTATGTATGGATGGGAGAAACATTTTATTTTGTTGAAAATATGTTTGTTATATAAGAATATATATATAGTTTTACGATTTTATTATTTCCTAGCAATTTTTATTCAGAAATGGAAAAATTGAAATGAAACACAAAAAGAATATTCTGAATCCATTGCATATTCCTCGGTAAATATATTATGTGTATAAAAAAAACGGAAAATTATGGAAATGAGAGGAAATAAATTAATTTTTCTTTCGTCTTTTGAATGTATATACTTAATACAATATTTACATATACACATATTATTATAGTACAGCATAACAGACATACAACATATTTTATTTTGGAAAAATATTCGTAATCGATATATTTAGTTTCGAATTTATTAGTTTGTTGAAAGATACAGGTTTGGGTAAATTTTTCGGGAAATCATGATTACTTAATTTTTCATTGGAAAATTTATTTTTATTTATACTTAATGGAATGAGTAAATCGAAGTACGGGTGGCTCCTCCAACTGATTCCCATCTATCAACATATTGCTACTATGTACTTATGTACTATGTACAAAATGACTAAGCAAAACTGGAATGCACAGTATCATCTTAAAATTAAACAAAACTAAAAACTGGAATTCAATATCTTTGTTCAAAATTCCCATCGAATATAAATTATTTAATTGAAAATTACACGGCAAGAGAATCGGTGACCCAAAATAAATAAAATTAAAAAAAAATCTCATTTTTAGGTTTACACCACAACTGAAACATAATCCAAACAGGTGCCCAGATTACACATTTTACATGTCCATCGTTAGAAAGTTTAATTTATCATAATCATTTCTCAACCGTTCGCGAGATTTCATGCGTTATGTAGTGTATGAACAAACACACAGTAGGTGGACATTCTAAAAACAAAAAAAAAAAATCGAAATTAATTTGGATGTTCTGTTCTAAATCCCTAAATAATAAAAAACGTAACAAGTTTTAGAAATGATTGCAAGATAAAATACGTAACCCATCTCAAATTTTGTTTTGTTCATATTTATTGGCTGACAACAACAAAATTAAATAATAATTAATTCAAATTAGTGTACACATAATATAGTTTTTACGGTAAATAAATTGGATTAAAATCCAAAATTTCAAAGGTATCATAACACTTAGTGTATTATGGTAATAAATTTAATTAATGCGACAAGTATTTTAAAATCCAAATTAACATTTGAAATTTGATATAAATAAAGAGCAACACCAACACCACCCACATTTGCTATTTATATAAATTTATATTTCTATTCTGTATATAGATAAGATCAAGCACGAGCGGTCTCATCACAAGTGAAAATATTATTTGGTAGATAAATGATGACACATTTTGACAGATGATTTAAATTGTCATCACGTGTTTCCTAAATTGGTATGATACGAGATTTTCTTAGAACGTATTAATATAATATCTTGATCATGTCTAGCTAAGGTAGGTGTTAGCTATTAGTATATAACGCGATTAATGTTTTAGATTTTTTTATGCGTATGGTTTATATCAAAATGGTTTAGATGTTAAGTAATAATTTTAATCAGGTGATGACACTTAAATAATAACTAAATGAATGTAGTAAAATTGAAGGTCGAAAAATATACTTTAATCTTGTTCGTCTAATTTGTTAAATTACGCCATACTTATCTGGTTACTCGACCATAACATTGTATTTCAACAAAACATTCCTACATCATCATTCTGTGTACATACCTGAAAGTAAAATTGAAAATAAATATTAGAATTAATTACCCAAGCTTGATCATAAAATCTTGATAAACTCATACAATTTCTTAATACTCGCTAATTATAGTTAAAAGTACGTCGTGCAGTGATTCGTAAATGTTGTACCGTGTAACATGGTATAATAACGCAAATAAATATCAGGTAAGAGCAAAATACCACTGAATTTTTAAAATTTGTCTTATTCAACGAAATTCTGAAAGCCATAACTAAAAAGTAAAAATTGCACATCTGCTAAAAAATATCGTTGAAATACGGACACTAGTAAAGAGAGTTATAGAGAGTTAAATTTTATTTTACAAAGAAATACAAAGCACTACCTCAAATTACTAAAAATTTTAGAATTTGAATTTCTGCCTGCAATATTTCAATCCAATTTTGTTTTCGTTCCCAGCAAAATTTTTCTTAAAATATTTTTCAAAAATTTCCCTGAGAATTGTGAATTTTATCTACGATGCAGCAGTAATAGTGTTAAAATAAACTTAAACCACAATGAGTATTGTTATATAAATCAAGTCGCCTTACGAACAAAATTCGTGGTCTTAAATAAAGATTTCATTTTTGGTCGATCTTAAAAGATCATAAATTTGGAGCTGTAAATTGGTAATACATAAAATATATATATAAGCATTCTGTGCCGTTTTCCACCAGCACGTTTTCTAGAAGAATAAAATCTAAATTAAACAAAATCTCGAAAATCGTTTTTAAAAATTTCGAAAGAAAAAATCTCGAATTGGACAAAACCTCGAAAATAAAAAATCTGAAAAGATATATGTACTTATGGTTTCGATATTTTTATAAAATTTTGTTTTGTATAAATTGAATCATTCTGTATAAAATGTACCAAGAAAAATGTTTTGAAAAATGCTAGGACTGTGATTTAAACTCGGGATCTCTTTGAAAAAAACGATTTTATTCTCCGTGCACGAAAATTGAAACCTTTGTTTCACAAACTCAAAATAATTCTGTTTTCGAGATTTTGTTTTTCGAGATTTTGTTTTCGGGGTTATTTTTGGGATTTTATTTTCGAGAAATTTGTTTCTCGTGGGCTAACCCCAGTGCTTTGCTTTATATTTTACAATCTTTGAGATCTCGCTCTCAAAACCGAAATTGTTACCTTCCGAGATCCTGATAAAATCCCATTTTTCAATTGATTAAATTTTCGAAATTCGATTTTTCTATTCAAACTGAAAAATAATCAGTCAATGTCTTGATGTCAAACGACCAGAGTCAACATCTCATATACTTTTTTATGTTATGTTCCATATTTCCAAAAAGTGTAAAAATCACTGAACTACACTAGTGCACATGTTCTTCGAATCAATCCATGAAATCTTTATTTATTTACCACACTTTTTAAGCAGCGTACATAATAAACATTAAATCAAAAATGATCGCAATAAAAATGTATTTACTAGTACAAAGATTTAAAAGCGCGCATATAAGTTACGCACCGATGACTATTAGTCGAAGTGTAAATTAAATTGGTATGCATGCTAAAACATCAACAATGGTCCAAATAGCGCATAAAACTTTCAATTAAGATTTATGTGTGTATAAATAAATCGATATAAAGTGTAGCGATGTTACATGATTTCACTACAATGGGGTCCAACATCTGCCAAATTCTCATAATTATTGCTACTCTTTAATTAATTCTGTTTTCTAAATTAACTTTGTTTTTGGTCAAAACAATTGGTAATTGTTTAGAATTTTATGTTTACAACTTAAAGGTGATCATTACAAAATTAGAAATTAGCTTGACGATGTGAAATTTATTATGGTTCGGTGAGCATACAAAAAGTTGTGAAAAATATGCGCACAGTCAAATAATTAAAGCAATTGGATGATACAGTAATAATTATATTATATAAGTCGCAGAAGACGGGTGTAATGGAGGTTGGGTAAAATTGTATTAAAATATTAAAATAATACGGAATATAGAACCGCACGGTATAAAAAAAAAACCGCGACATCCGCAACATCATCATCATCATTGTTTTATCATTTTATATTATTTTGTGAAGATTTCATTTTATTTTCTGTTCATTAGAAAATTTATAAATATGCCTTTTTTATTTTAGTAGGAAAAACCGTACAAAAAAAAACACTCAGAAAACCGAAATTCTTGAGAAGAGGAGACAATGAGATTAAGTATTTATAAGCGCGTATATTTTCCTTGCCGCCTCTATCCTTTATGTATTTATATCAGGATTTTTGCAGGAAATTTAAAAAATTAATTATGTTTTGTTTTCTTTATTTCAGGAAAATAAAAATCTAATTGAAATATATTTACTGATGTATATTTTGGTGATAAATGGTTTTCATCGGCAGGTTTCCAAATGGCTAAATAAACATTTATAAATGTAAAGAGTTTTCAAGTAGAAATTTCACACTAAAAACATATTTTCGGCAAATAACTAAGCTGTTAGGTTTATAAAGAAAAATCTAAACCTATTTTCTTAAAATCTCAACAGCGTAAAAACAAACTGGTTTGTACCAAATTAATATGCCAACTATAAGTAATTTATGAGTTCTAAGAACATTTACGATATGTGTATGTAAATGTAATGTGCGCATAATATAATTTTTCATTATAAACTTGACAAATCAAATAAATTCGTAAAGTCGCAAATCCAATTACATTCACAAAATTTTAAATATTCAAGAGACGTGAATCCTGGAAAATTGGCTGTGAACATTTTTTTTTTGGTCTCAATTTCAAGAAATATTATGCCGCTGAAAAGACAAATAAATTGTAGTATGTATCCGTCTTCCTTTCAAAGCCAATTTGCATTATGTTGACGAAAATTACAAATAATTTTGGAAATAATAAAATTGAAAAGATGGAAATTGAATCTGTGATGATATCTTAATCTTGAAGTTTAACAAATTTGAACGGAATGATATCAAAGGCCCGAATGTCGAAGGGCCGAATATCGAAGAGCCGAATTTTTTTGTTTATTTTTTGGTTTGTTTTTAGAAATATAATTTTTTTAAATTTCTTGTTTTAAGGAATATTTTGTAAATGTACTGAATTTGATATTAGGAACTATAATTTTTATTTATTGATGAAAAACAATATTAATTTTCCAGATATCAATGCCAGGTTGAAATGTTGTTTATCAAAATGACTCATATCAAAATAGGGAATACATTTCAAGTTGAAACAATATTCAAAACAACACATGAGACAACAAGATACTTTAAAATAAACAGTTTCGTTTAATTTAAGTAGACGCATTTTGGAAATTTTGCCTTAAGGTTAGGTTAGCTTAAATCACTAAATCACAGAGAAATTATTTTATTCGTCCAAATAGAATTTTCCTTCACCCTAACGAATAAAAAATGGTCTGATTTTTATGACATTTAATTACAAAATTCTTTTTTGGTTTTGTTGAAATACCTATTATGTACAAATATTTTTCCACTTGATAATTACAAAATGTAAACAACAAAATTTTTGCCGATAGAATATCCAAAGATTAAACATAACAATATATGTATAAAAAAATTTACAAAATATTCCTTAAAACAAGAAATTAAAAAAATTATATTGCTAAAAACAAAAAAAAAATAAAAAAAATTCGGCCCTTCGACCCATTCGGCCCTTCGACATTCGGCCCTTCGACATTCGGCCCTTCGTCCTCATTCCATTTTAACTTTAATTCCGTTGTTTGGGTTGAAAAACTAATTAGGATCTTAAGTATAGGAAGCCAATAGAAACTATTTGTGTAGAAATGCTTGCTGTAATTGTGACGGCGACATGAGCGAAAAAACTAGTTAAAGCTAACCTTGCTAATTAAAATAATTTTCACTGTACACTATTTTGAACCTTGGAAATTTTATCATAATTTTTGCAATTAAATTCAAAAACGACAGACTTACGAGGTTTACTCTATTAACATCTGTGAAACATTTTCGACGAACCAAAAATATCATTCGAAGTCTGTTCAATAATTCGCACTAACTTTCGTTAAAAAATTTAATGTAGATAGGGTGAGCAACAATGAAGACGAAGCGAGCGCCTACTGGCGGGTTGGGACGGGAAAAATTTGAAAAGTCAAGGAAACCAGCAGATATACCCTCATTAGTCAGTAACAGACGCCGTCATTTGTTAAGCAGACGTCGAACGTTGTAAGTATGGAAACTAGGTCAGTAGGTAGCTTTTACTTTCCCGAATCGACCTTTATATCATTTTGCGGTTCGTAGTTAATAATGCAACTTAAGCCGTCACAGAAACCAACTGGGAAGTTAGGAAATCACGAAGCGGTCATAATTATCCTTTATTTATTTATGAGATAATAATCAAGTTTGTTACTACTTAGTTGATTTGAATCCAAGAACAAGATGAGCTGCGGCTGCAGGAAATAACTCCATAAACCATAAAAATAATTTTCAAAATTAAGAAATGTAAGTACATATTCCCCAAAAAATGAAATAAATTTCCCAATTTTTGTGATTATTTCATATAATTCCAAAAGTTATATTCTGTAGAATGAAGAATTATTTTTAAAATATTCTGGAAAATGGAAATTTTAAAGAATATTTTAATATTAAATCTACTTTTTCAAGCAAACATATTTTTAATAATTTCGGCGCGCGCCGGAATAAATAAAAAAAAATTTTCAATATGAAAGGAAGATTTCATTTTAAAATATTCTAGAAAATTGAGATTTAATTTTAAATTCAGGATGGTAATCTCCATTTTCCAGAATATTTTAAAATTACTAAGTATTCAAAATAATTTTTGGGAGGTTATTTCGTAGCCGATATTTGTAGAATGCTTTCATAATGAACTTAATCCTCAAATTCATTTCATTTTAGTAAGTTTTCAATTTCTTAAGTTCTAAATAGTGATCCCTATTTAGGTCTTCTTACATTATAAAAATCTTTAAAAAGCAGTTTTTTTGCTTCGCTATCGCAAAGATGCATTTTGCAGGTTTTACACTTAAAAAATGTTCGACCATTACGGTTTAAAGTCTTATACAGCGAGTTAGTTCTGACTTTTGGGCATGATCCAGCAAATGGCCAATTTCATCGTACTGTGTGGCATGAATGGCATCCTTTCTGATTTTGATATACATGATGAAGATGCATGGCTTTCAGGAGACAACAAATCATTAACATTCAAGTATTGAAAACTTAATAGAACGAGACGACCACGCTTCGTCAAACTAACATATCTTGTTGGAACGTTATTTAGTTAGCAACCACGCTTGTATTCAACCTAGCTTCGGGTCTTTCCACTGTAATATACTTATTAAAGGTGTGACGTATAGAATCAAAAATGAGCTATTCCACTTTTCGTGTATTCAAGTAAAATGGAAAAAACTTTTTATTTTAAATTTATTTAAAATAATCTTTGTGTTTTTGTTCCATTATTTTTTCAGGTAATTTCAACTTAGTTGTTTAAAGAGTATAATATAGTAAGTTATCAACTTTAGCTGATATTTTGTAGATACATTTGGAATAGTTATTTTGAAACTTACAAGGTGGAATAGGTTAGTTTTGTAACTTGTTGCTATTGGAATAGGTAGGTTTTGAAATTTATTTTTGAATAGATTTGTTTTGATTGATTTAATTGCACAATATCGGATTAAAGATTTTTCAATAATTAAGTAAATTTTAATTTCAGGGATTTAGAATGCAGGATTTTGATTAATGCATTAAAAAAACAAAAATATTGCCATCTTAAATAATTTTTTTTCATTTTTATTTGGCTTTATGACAACATCTAGATTAGCGCAGCAGAACTCGCCCTCATAAATTGATTCTAATTGAAGTTTATTTTCATCTATAACGTTTTTATAGAACTCCAAATTAAGCCTATTTCTCCACTCACTTCCAAAATGCTTTGTTAGTAGCTTTTCAACATCAGAAACTTTAGCGTCTTTCACCATCACCCCAGTTGGTATTATTGCCGGTGCCATATTAGCCAGTTTTTCCCCACGTTTTACATTTGATTTTCGAAATCCAATATCCGATTTATAAAACGGTTCCCCTCGTACTTGAATGATACTACATGTAAATTTGGTTAATATAAATCGGTTGGTTTCTTGGAATTTAAAGTGCCAAGTAGATGGCGGTTTAATAACTCTTCCAGCTTCAGATTTAAAATCAAGTACGGGAGGACATTCACCGCTACCCAAATTTATAAAAGTTTAGTTTTCTTTATAGATATCCAAATATGAGTTTACTTCTACGATTGACTCTTTTTTTACTTTTTTCAATTTGCGCGAAAACCCTATCAAGGGAAATGTATGAATGCCCGGGATTTGGGAAAATTAACTTTGCTGTCACATTTTGCGGTGCGATTTTTAACAAAAAGTATTCACACATTCCCACCATAATGGAATTTTTGTTTCGGCCTCACACCCTTCGGCCACCAAGCGAATCGTTTTAATGCCTGTAAGATCTAGGTGGCAAAGTCGATGGTAAACTGCCGAAGATATCTCGTTTGACCCTTTGGCGTGCGTGTTCTCAGTCCAGTAATACAAGAAAACGTTGTTTACATTCAGAGCGGAATGGCCGGTACCTACTACCATACCAAATAAATACAAATATAGCTGACGGCTATAATATGCCGCTTGATCCGCGACCTTTGGTAATGTCATGTTTTTTTGACAGTAAATGACACAGTCAATAATCCCTCCGTTTCCTCGTTGAGGAGTGAGAAAAACGCGTTGCTTTTGAGTTTGTGAATCCGCTGTTTCGTCATTAATTTATGCTTTTCCCCGATATCTATTTCAATCTTCATTTGCTCTTTAAAACGTAGGCATGTAGAGCACATGTCCGTGGCAAGTGTTTTAAATTCCAAATTAAAATAGTTGTTGAAAATCATTCAAAAATAGATCTATTTAACCTGATTGTCTGGATTATCCGTATTATACATTCTCCACATTCGACTTATAGATAGATCGCCAGGTAGGTATTGCCGGTTGAAAATTTTGCTCCGACTGTAGTGAATTTCAATAGTTTTGAATTTTTGTATGAATTCGAATATGCTGCTCTTCATTCCCTCGTTTCTATGGCTTCGTCTATCACCACCCCTTTTTCCATTGGAGCTTCGCCTGTTTCAAAGTATTTTTTACAAATATTTCTTACTCGGCCTTTTGTCACTCCCAAAATATTTAAAAATGTCAGTCACACTTTTAAATTTAATTTTGATCGCGTTCGAATGTTATATTTCACGGAGAATCCCTTACGAGCACCTTGTTTTGAATTGCGGTCGGTTCTACGTGGTTTTTCTACCGTACAATATTTTACGATAAAAGCATCTGGTGCTTGTTTCGAGTGACTATTATAAAAACCATTTGAAAAGTATCGTGCATCACCAATTTTAAGTTGCCTGCACTTGAAAGAATTCCGACCATTGTGTTTGCATTTAAACATCTCGATGTGAATCGAAATAACATTATAATTTAAAGGGGTATATTTTAATCAAATAATAACCTACTTTGCAATTTTCGCCATTGATATTTTTCGATTGGGAATATTAATTTTTGTCCTACGAGAATGGTGGGCGATTCAACAGAGTCCATTTCCTATAATATTCATTTATGTGAAATTTTATTTCAATGAATTAATTTCATAATTTTATTTTTCAAAGAATAGGTAGAAATTATTTACTAAAATGTAAAATTTAAAAAACGGCAACAGCTTTTACAAATCAACCACTTTGTAAGAAATACAGTGAATTACTGATTTTTCTCATACGACTTTTTTGACATAAACAATAAACAAATTTCGCGCCAAATTTTGGAATAGGAGTGTTTTGTTTTTAACGGACATATTTCTCATCGGAATAGATTGTTTTGGTTAGAAATTGGAGTGGAATAGTTTAGTTTTGTACGTGAAGTTGTGGCGGAATAGATTTATTTTGAAACGTAACAGAAATTTCTTACTCAATTTACTAAGGAATTGAATACATTTTGTAAATTATCATTTGACTAATTATTTCAGTTCAATGAATGAAAATGAAATTAAAAATTTTTAAAAGTGGAATAGATCATTTTTGATTCTATATGTCACAGGTTTTAACCTATACCTATCTGACAGATCGATGCATACACCTGAAACGAAGTTAAATGTAAGATATATCGGTTTATAGCCCTTCCATTTACCAATGGCCACTTTACTATCAAGACTTTTGACAGGCTTTAAAATACCTCATAATTATCCGCTAAATTTTACTTTTAAGAGTAAACTATGTTATTAATTTCAATAAGTATACCAAGCCTAAAATAGTGTATCTTAAATTCCGTTGATCGTGGCAATAACTAATGCTTCATCCAAGGCCCCTTGTCAGTCTCTTAAGGTGAGACAAATAAGCAAGATCGTGGAAATTATAAATACTTACATACATTAAGTATTACGCAAATTATTATCAAAAACAAAAATGAGTGTTCTGAAAAATCTGTATACCTTTCTCAACGAGCAAAATGCAGACATGATGCTAGTACCAAAAAAACACCCTATTATTAAATCACTCTTACGACACTAAAACATTAGGTTGAAAAAACTGAAAAAGGCTCTACAAATTCTACGAATAATCTAAAGATAATTACTGTATATCTATCGACAGGTAACCATTCTGCAATTAACGAAAACTCAAGATTCTTCATTTATGCATATCCCAGATTGTACATACTGGCTCACAAAAAATTCATAGAATAGAAAGATATAAAATACTTTTATGCTAGAAGAAATCTGCCGCACACCAGTGCTCAGGTTGAAATTTGGATATTTATACATAAATCTAACCTGGCATAAAAATTAAAACATTTTACATGTCGTGTGCTTCCTCCACCCCACCCCCCCCCCCTTTCATTAGAAGTTAAGTCCTCCACCATAAGCACGTGAATTTCTATAACATCGCAACGTTCTAATGTATCTGATGGAATACTATTCTCGATGCTTACGATGCGGTTGCTTGATAAAAAATCAGGACGTAAACGATCTGTATGTCTTGCTTGTTTTTAGTATTAAGGCACAAATTCATTGGTTTATAGAGTTCATTAGATACTCTCGATGACTAGCTACAGTATTTATAATTTCTTTACAATCGAATCAAAATAAATGTCACTCGGCCGAAAACGTTTCTCCGACTCCCTTGGGTTGCAGTGTTACCTGCACTCGAAATCCCTCGATAGAACAATTCTGGTTCAGAAAGGGCTGCCTGCATCGACCGGATTAAGTGGTAATCTGACAGAGCATGTGCCTGGTGAATATCACAATCCGCATAAGCCATATGCTTGTAAAGTGGCCTTGCCTGGTCTTGCCATACAAGGCCTGCAGTGACGGGTTAAGGAAAATTCGGATTCTAGACAAGCTTCGCCCTCCCCACACTTCAAAATAGTAAAATTTTGTTTTCCTACAAAAAGGGTGAAAAGTAGGTTTTTTTGCCCAAAACGTCTATTTTCTGCATTGTTGACTACTTGGTCGCACATCTCCTCTTAGCAACATGAGACCAACTAAATAAATGTCCGGATCATTTTTTAGAATGAATACAAACAACAACAAAACAGTTGTTTTCCCTACATAGTTCCTATAATGAAAAAAGGCAAAGCCTCGGACTCCGAGGCATCTTTGATAAAACCTTTCGTGATCGATTTTAAATGCAGTTTATGGTAGAATAAAGTTTACCACCTGAAAAGTTTGCTTATTTTTTGTTAATTTTTTATTGCTGAATATATGACAAAATTTTTAATTCGCCTAATAATTATTATTAAGCAAAGAGACTCGCTACCCAGGCGCGTTTTTGCCGCTAATTACAATTTTATGGTCCAAATTTTATAATTCCAAATGGCGGATCTAATATGGCCACTTTAAAATAAAAAACAGCCGATTTATTAAAAATTTTGAAAATATTGATGTTACTTGTAATCAAATAAGCATTTTGACCATAAATTCATGATCAGCGACTAAAAAACTGCTGTCCCGTGCACTTTGGAGCAAAAATACAATTTGGCAAATGTAGCCGCTGCCAAATCCTTAAAAAGCGGTATTTCGGGAAGTATTTCAAAATTTTGCACCAACCTTTGTAAACAGGGGTTCTTGCGACACTAATTATGAATTTATGATCAACATTTTTTAATTCTCAATAGCGGGTCCAATATGGCCGTTTCAAAATATAAAAAGAAATATTTCTTGTAATTTTTTAATAAAACTATATCCAAAAGGGTTTTGATTGAGATCGCTGAATACTAATTTATTTGTAATAAATCAGCTATTTCTGACTTTAAAGATACCATATTGGATCCGCTACTTTGATTTAAATTTGAATCAGAAATCCGTAAAAGCAGCCCCATTACTGGGTGAATTTTAATATTTACTGGGTGTAGCCCTATTAATTACTGGGTGAATTTTAATATTTGTCATTTTATTTTGAAATAAAAAACGGTAATTTGTAATAAAAAATTAACAAAATATAAGCAAACTTTTTCACGTGGTAAACTTTGTTTTAAATCGCATTTAAAACCGATCACAAAAACTTTCATGAAAAGTTCATTTAAACTGTGTTTATGACATAGGAAAATAGGAAGATAGGAAGATGGACACGACCAACCAATTATTATTTAAAATATCCCCGCCTACTAGCCTACTTTGATGAAATATAAGAAAATGATCACCAAGCGTATGGAACTACTAATAGGTAGAGCTTGTGATATTTTTAATAATTTGGTTGGTCGTGTCAATCTCCCTATGTTCTTATGTCCCCATCTTCCTATATCATAAACTCAGCTCTAGAAGCTTAGGAGTCTGAGTTAAAACGGTATAGGAACTCGATCAATTAATAAATTTAAAGAAATGCATCGACTGCTCCATTGCAACAAGTTCTGTTTTGCTGTATAAGGTACAAAAAACAAGTTTACGAAAAATGAGCCTATTTGTTAAATTTTTTAAGTAGTTGGAGCAAAAATAACGTATGTAATATGTCTGCAAAGTACTTTGTCGTGCTTCAAAGGTTGTACAAAGTTGACTCACAAAGTACTACCTATTTTAAAAATCATAAAACTTTATAAATTTTTGCTTTTCTTATACGGGGGTTTAGATGGGATTAGAAAGAAAACTATAGAATACTAGGTAGAGGTCAACAGTAATTTTAAAATATTTAGAATTTTGTTTTGTGAGAAAGATGAGGTAGATGATAGTACGGAAATAGTGCAAATGAAACACAGATTTGAGGTGCTCAAAAAATATGGTTTATGATTCCATTAAAATCTATAATGTTTCTGGGGATCTCCGAAGTAGACCCAGAAAAAAATAAGCTCGGAAAACAATGGAAAGAGAAGGTAGGATCGTTAATTGTAGTGGAGTTTAATTTATTTGAAAAGATGCCGTTTCATTTATTTTCCAGCATAAAAACGATCCCAAACAAACTGCAAAGTTAGAAAGGTATACTGATTTAAAAAGAATTCCGGTAATTCAAAGGAGCTGCATATGAAAGAAACCGGGAAGACATTCCAGTGGCTCATTGACGAGCATTAGTAACCAGTCTTCCGAGACGCTGTGCGGAGATTCTGAAAAAACAAAAGCAACTCCGCTAATGTAGTACGAAAATTACAGACCGCCAAAATTCACGGGCCCTGGAGGTCTAACATTGTCATGCGCTGAAAAATATTAGGCAGTTCCGTAATAAATGTCCGATGTTCGAAGTGTAATGTGTTGTCTATCATTATACCTATCAATTTTGCGATAATTAGTTAATGTTATATACCGTTATTTTCAACAAACCTTTCTCTATGTAAGCCACTTAGTTGCTTTTTATTTATTTTTAGCCTAACCTTCCTTTAGCTGTCAAAGCGAATGACGAAGAAACACAACTTTTATTCAATTTTTCTTTACGAGTTCAAACTTGGAACTAATGGTGCCGAAACGGCGAATAAAATCAACATTGCGTTCAGCCAAGGATCAGTCACGGATCACACCATTCGACGCTGGTTCGAAAAATTTCGTAACAGAAATGAGACTCTCGAAGATCAGGAAGGTAGAGGTCGGAAAGTCTCTTGGTAACCTCGTTTTGAAGACTGTGATTGTACATGATCCACATGTAACGGTCCGAGAGCTTACGAAACAATTGCCTGGTGGCATTGCAACAGTTTCCCGTCATCTGAATGACATTGAAAAGATGAAGATGGTCAAATGAGTACCACACGAACTCACGCATGTAATCGTCGATACGAGATCAGCTCCGCATTGCTTCTACGCAACACAAACGACCCTTTTCTCGACCGTATCATTACGTGCGACGAAAAGTGGTTCCTGTAGGATAATCATAAACATCGGCGCAGTAGCTGGACAGAGATCCCAAACATTTCTCAAAGCAAAGCGCTCACCCGAAGAAGGCTATTTTCACTGTATGATGGACTTCAACAGGAATAGCTTCAACAGGTGCACTACCACTTTCTGAAACTTGGTGAAACAATCACAGCGGAGAAGTACTGTGACGAACTGGACACGATGCACTAGAAACTTTGCAAACTTCAACCTCCATTGGTCAACCAAAGGAGGGTCAGAATCAGCTGGACTACGAAACTTTGCCTCATTCACCATACTCCCCAGACATAACACCTACAGATTACCACTTTTTCAAAAACCCGAATCACTTCGTCAAGGAAAAACACTTTCATGATCGCTGCCGAATATGTCTTTAAGGATTTCATCGCCTCCAGAACCCAGAATTTCTATTCAACTGATATTTTGAATCTCGTTGGCACAAGTGTGTTGAGGCGGACGGTACTTCCTTCGATTAAAAATGTTCATTATCAGCTGAGCTACCTCCCTTCAAAATTTGCGATCAATTCGGGCATTTACTGTGGAACAATCTAATAATATTGTCATGCCTTTTGGCATATTCTGGTCATTTTTGCCGAAATGCTGGGCTTAATCAGATTGATTGTTGTTGGTGTCATTCGGCATTGATGGTCTGAGCCTGCTTCCGAAACCCCTGGTACACCACACTCTGCTGGCCGGACCCGATGCACACCTTTGGACCATGAAAACTCAGTTTCGGTGTCAATGGACGGCTTTACCCATGCTTTTGGAGGTTTAGGATTATCGTAGAGTAGACCATCACCAGTAAAAATTCGACACAAAAATCTGTCTCATTTCTGTCTTTGAAGAAGCAATTCGCAAATGGTTATTGAAAGAATCGCAATTGTTCTTTCTGCCAATTCAAGTCAATCTATCAACATTTAATGTTCTTCAAGCGTTCGACAATGATCTTCATGTTTCAAATTCTTCAGCTTCAATTTTTATTTTTTTCGGTTGGCCTGGACTTTCGAGTTTTCAGCGTTCAACGTAATGGTCTATCTTTATTCTAAATATGAAAACTCGTTTCATTGATGTGTTGCCATATTAAACTACTCACAAATATTACTAATAACGACATTCATACCAAACAATGCTTTTAAATCCCATACTAATTAATTCTTTGTACAATGCGTTCGAAAGGGTTAATACTAATTTGGCTGTAAACGAATTCAGTCAACAAATATTTTATTTGGTGCTATCGGATGTTACCGAAACATAATAGGAATATCATATCCGGTTTATGCTTAGCTTATATAAACATAGAATAAAATTTCAAAATAAATAAAACAACATCCAATTTTGGTGATTTTTGACCTTTTATCCAATGCAGATTGCCCATTAATTAATAATATTACTTATGTCCCGTCTCATTCTTCATGCAAAACCATATGTGTCCGCCACAATATTTCAAATTAATTTAGTTTGGTCTCAGTTTGGGGTAATTCATGTGTATGCATATAAAACACGTGATTGTAAGTTATGATTATAAAAAAAAATTTGCATATTAAGTATTTTTATTTGGGCTGTGGTTTTCTACAAATTAGGTTTTTGTTTTTATTATAATTACTTGTATAACTAAAATATGCGGTTGTCGTGTGATAATGATTTTTAACAAACCTTTTCTCGCCTATTTCAGTAAATTCGAAATAAAACCACTTTGCAATATTGTGTCGTCTGCTAAATGTCTATAAATATGTATGGCGCGCGTAAAGTAGATCACAAAATACACATGTCTATTTATATAAATATTTGTATTTACAGAAAATACAAATAAACACACATAACCGTTAATATCTTTAAATTATGCACGAACAATTTCATACAGCATTCTTTTTGATACAATATATACATATGTGTATAAACACCCAAAAACGAAATGAAAATATGTCAAAAAAAAGTTTGTTTTCAAAAGAAAATTGTATCGCACACTTATTTTGTTATACATTCCACTTTGCCAATTACAACAAAATTTGTTATACGGAATGTTTGCAGCATGTAAGTACTCTGGCTATATAAATGGGATGTGTATATTTTTGTCGCGATCAAATACACCGCGAGAGCGTTTATTTTTAATTTCAAACTTTTGTGTTATTATGTCACACGAATTGAAAATTTATAAACAGAGACATTGTCTTAAGAGACGTGACTAAATTTTGTTTTATTGTTTTTGTCAAATTGGTTGCATATTATGTATAGAAATTGTTTGTTATTTTATATTTTGCCATTAAATCTATTGTCATGATGTATGTAGGTCATTTTCATTTAGTATTTTATTATTGATTGGGTCAATATCCTCACTTCATTATTTTGCGAGCAATCACCTCTGTATTTTTTTATGTATTATATAAAAATTATGAGATTTTCTGCAATCAAACTGAAAGATATAAGTACATAGTTGTACATACTTACTTATATGTCTTTGACCATGATTAATACATCATTTGTATATAGATATGAAATTACAGCAACGACACTCTGTATAAGTACAAGTAAAAATGGAATGACATACAAGAGTATTACAAGATAATTATAATATGTGCAAAAATAACTGATACATGGTAACCCTTTCGTAGCCATAGTTTATATTTCGGGTTTATAAACATAATTTATTGAAAATATTTAATAGGACTTCCACAACACAATTATCTCCTATAACTATTTTCATGACGTTTCTTATGTTATAAAATGGTTTTTACTTTAAAATTTACATATGAAAATTCCAATAATTTACAAAATTTCAAAAAATTTGCAAATCAAAATATTTATAGAAATGTTGTGAATGTCATTATTGATAATATACATATTTTGTCTATAAAAAACCGAAAGAATCTTATTTGATTTTAATACAGATACACTTCTCTTTCTATTATTTGTGTGGGAATAAAACACACAGAAATGAGGGTTTTCATTGAGTTTTTGATTTAGTGAATATAATCGCTAGGTCAGTACGTTCTTGCCTCATACTTAATGTATGAAGTTAAAATTGTATTTTGTAGTTTGGTCGTAGCTACCTGAAGAGTAGACCGAACTTTTCAGTACGAAACCAAACTACCATATAGAGAACTCAAAGTTCTCATTTTTTGTTATTTAGAGTCGATAGAGTAAATTCCATTATTGTTAATATAATTTGTCTATAAAAAGCCGAAAGAATTTTATTTGATCAAAATATTTATAAATATAAATATTTTTTGAAATTAGTCGGTAACGTCAACAATTAACATTATGAGAAATGTTTACTCTGATTCTAGTATATATGAGCCGTTTATTTTGAAAGTGGGGCAAGTCCACATTTTGTTGAAATGAGAAAATGAAGGAATAGAGAAACAATAAATGCAAAAATATGCGGGATTTTGAATTTTCTTATTTTTTGAACAAGTATTAGGGATTATTTTTTTTTAATTTTGACTATAAATTGTTCACCGTTAGAAAGATTATACTTTTATTTGTCTATTGTTATCATTAACTTAAATTTTTTGAAAAGTGGACTTGCACCACTTTCAAAATTAACGGCTCATATGTTTCCAAAATATTGATAGATCCTCATGAAGTTTGTAATTTTAAAAATTCGAATTTCACTTCTAAAAAACGTAGGTACAAAATTACAAGAAAAAATTCTTCAAGAGCGTCAATCAGGTTTACATCAAAATCCGAAGTAAAAATGAAGGGCATGACAAAGCCAAAAACTCTCAATTGTCTGTAATACTTGCAGAATCTTCAGCCCACAGAAAAAACGCTGATGCTTATAATAAAGACGAGACTTCGTTAGAGACATTTAGGGCAGAAGCAGACCTCTCGAGCCCAATTAGAATGTCTGATGCGCGGATTATTGAGAGGAGATGTAATAAGGGTAAAATGAGATAGAAGATACCGAAAGCGACTGAACTTAACATGGATTACTCTGCCCTCTATGTTAGATCCATGAACTTGTAATGCCTTTTATGAACGATGCCATTTAAGCTGGACCGTCGTTCAAGCATATTTATCAACACCAACATTTCGCATGGTTTATAAAAAAAACCGACGTAAAGGAATTTGAACAAATGTAACGTGCGAACTGTTTCGCCTGTTTCAACGCGATCGTGAATTAAATATCTGGTTTACTAATGTTGGACGGAAGTTGCTTTAAGATAAAAAGCACCGTTTCAACAAATTAGATGTATTAGAGATATTTGCCTATTTTATAAAATAATAGACCTAAATAAATAATAGATATATATATTAAAATATTTATATATATATATATATATATTTATAATAAATAAATTTAGGAATATTAAATTATTAATATTTATATTGAATTATTATTTAAATTTAAATTATATATTAAATTATTTATTAATTATTAAATAATATTAAATATTTATATTATAATAAATAATTTATAAATATTTAATATTATTTAATAATTAATAAATAATTTAATATATAATTTAAATTTAAATAATAATTCAATATAAATATTAATAATTTAATATTCCTAAATTTATTTATTATAATATAAATATTTAATAATTAATAAATAATTTGATATATAATTTAAATTTAAATAATAATTCAATATAAATATTAATAATTTAATATTCCTAAATTTATTTATTATAAATATATACTTATATATTATAATATAAATATTGGATGGTATAATGTTTTATTAGAGTAGAATCAATAATTAGAAGATCCTGATTATACACGATGCACAACCGGAGACAGAAGAACGTAAATTTTCAAAATTTTCCAGTTCAGCACAGAACCAAACGTTCAACAAAATCTGTTTCCTGACGCTTCGCTTTCATTCGTGTCATATAAAATTGTTTTTTCATATTAGCACCATTACAATGAGGTTATAATGGTCGGGAGACCTGGCTCACATCTCGAATAAATGCAGAAGATTTTGCTTAGAAAGGACCGATTTGAGATTGGCTTTTGTGAAGCTTGGTTCAATAGGGAACGGGTCAACCTTGAAAAGCGCCACAATACCCCTCCCGTATTTTAGAGATTTATTCACAATAAAATAGAAATATCTGGATTTCCGTCGTAAATGTCATATTAGAGATCTAAACTCACATTCTGATATGTTACCTGTTCGCTAATTTGTTTGCATATTTAAGAACGCACCACGAAATTCGGTACCCCGTTTTTGATTCATGCAGCAGTTTCAATTTTACACTTATAAAGTTTACAAAAGCGAGGGTTGCGGTTGTCTGGATCAGGCAGCATGAAAATATTTGCCACAACCGCAAAATTATCGGACCGCAAAGCGACCTGGACGTATTTTGCGTATTCATTTTCGGCTATATAAATACAAATGTGCCTATAGCGCAAATCTCAACATACGGCTGGTCTTCAAATTTATACCACAGTAGGTGGACATCATTTAGAGTCGAAATCATAAGAGACAAACTGGTCATCTCACAACAAGCTTTTCTTGAACGTGAGCAAGTGTAAGACTCTTTTTTTTCGCATCCGCTCCCCAACACAGTTCTAATCTGTAGATCATATTACTAGAAATTGTTTTTCGAACATCACCTTCACTATAATCAAATTGATTTTATTACCGCAAGGGCCTTTACATTCTGGAATAAGCCTCGATTGTTTGGTCTTGTTTTATGGGTACGATTCGGACAGAATTGAAAGGGTTCAGAATAGGGTGTGCAACCTGGGATCCGAGATTTTTGTCAATCCCGAAATCACGGCATCCCGTTGAAATCTTGGGATGTCTTTTTGCCAAATACCGGGATCCCGGTCTTTTTTTAATCCCAAAATCCTTAAATCCCTGTTTTGTCAATACCGAAATCCGGGATCCCGTTCCCGGTAATACCTTATATTTAATACCGGGATAGCATTCCCTAGTTCAGGAGCAGTTTGCATTGTACGCGTTTCGATGTTTACCGCATGATCGTACTAATGAGTACGTTTTTCCGCCCTATCAGCACCGTTGTTACATTTTAAAAACACATATTGTCTGTAAGCACACAATTAATCACTGATTCGCTAAGATTTATAATAATTCTACAGAACAAACCTTATATGGGGATTTTTTTCTAGCAAGCTGAGGTAATCAATCAGGTAAACATTCCAATGTGCTTCTGCTATAACAGTAAGGCATTCATTTTATTATATACGCCTTATGAGTTTAAGACACTCTTGTTTGATTGTAAATATTATGAAATTTGATCAACATTTTTTTTCAAATTTTGATCAAATTTAATAGAATAAAATAAAATTAATCGAGAATATTTTAAATCTTAATGAATTTAAATTTTCGAAATTCGTACCATTTTATAAAACTTCGGAATTAGAAGCGGGTTCAGTGTTTGGTAAATTATGAAATCCTAAAACTACTAACGATTTCACCAACTTTAAGATTTTATTTTACTTCAGAATATTGAAAAAACAAAGAAAAATTAAATTTAAGGAATTTATTTACAAGACTATGTGGAATTTATTTACGAGTCAATGTGGAAGATTGAGTGTTTTATAATTTGTGTAAGTCACAAATATCAAATTATCAAATTAATAAATATTTTAATCATTAGTAGGAACGTTTTGTTTTGGATTTATTATTGAAGGAGCAGACAAATTAAAATTACCTATGAACCTTGGTTAGCCAATTTATAGAAAAAAATGTATATCAGATTATTAACTTTAGTTTTCAAACACATGAGAATCAAAAACGTAAGTGTTGTATTAATTGGACAAGAGTGCTAAAATAAAATAAAAAACACGATAAATAAATGATAATCGCGCATATAAGTGGTATTCAACAAGTTGAATGACATCTTATAGTAGCATAACATCATCTGTGCGTGTATTCTGTATTTTAAAAAAGTCTCCACATTCATCTTAAGTATATTTATGGATAGTATAAACACTCCAAACAAATTTATGTCATTCAAAAATTTCTCATGCGTTCTTCTCCTTCTTCTTTGCGCAGCCCTCGCATCTTATAATTGTTTTTATATATTTCTTTTTCGTTTAAAGATTTGATTTGTCAGCTCACACAAAAATAAAAAATAAATTTAATATTTTCCGGAGATTAATGAGATGTTTTTTTTTCTTGTATATTTTGGTTGTGTTCTTTAGTGTGTATATGTTTAACATGTAACTTAATGCTTCGTTAGAAATATAACACAAACAGTTGGAGCAGAAAATATCATCATTAAATAATAAGGAACTTTTTTTTTTAGTGTGTCTTATTGTCTTGTGAACCCGCGATTCTATTGTCTGTCGGATATGTAAAAAAGTATTTCAATGATATTTGATATAGATCGAGTGCTTTGTCATTCACGCATTTATGGTTTATCTGATAATTCGTTTTAATGTGCGCGAGTAGTAAAACAATACAATTTTAAATTAGCGTGCAGTCTAACAGCCTATAAAAATTCCACTTAACAAAACAAAAACAGTTCACTTAAATATTTCGTAACCATGCATGTCTATCAGCCAAAACCAAAAATAGTAATCAAACCAAAAATGAATATTATAAAAAATAAAAATAAATAAATTACACAATCTTCATTGCATGTATAAAGCGCGCCCGTTATCAATGTTCCAAATCAAATACATATCCACTTTTGACTCGATGAATAGTTCTGTGAAATATATAGCGGAAACCGCATATAAAAATCAATCAATATATTTAAGATAATCCATCATCATTAATATATGAGAGAGACCTGTATAACATCTATATAAGCGCATAACCGTTGAAAATGTATGATGTTGTAATTTGACATAACGTACATATTTACTGATAAATCGCGCTCGCATTACGATAAACTTATACAAAAGAGAAAGCTACAAAACCTAAAATATAGTTTTTCGTTTATTGTTAAAAACTGTATGTAAACTATAATAATTTTATGAAGGTTACATTTTGTTGAATAAATATTATAAATTATGAATAAAACTCCATTAAAAATTATATGCTTAACAAAACATATTTATGTACATGTTTATTAGCATTTGAACACTATTGATTGTTGATTTAGGAATATTGTTTTTTTTTTTGTGAGGGTGTAAATATTTGATAGCACTAGAGTCTAGAGTCTTGATTGGAGCAAGGCCACAAATAAAGATTCTGAATATATATAATTGGTTCCTAGTGAAAAACAATTTTGTGTATTTTTATCGATGTTATTTGTTAGATCTGAGATCAAATGCTATGATTAAATTATATTTAATGTATGAATAATTCAAATTGAAAATACATATCTAATAAATAACATAGGCCAGCAAAAAAAGGGTTAAACTTTTTTTTGTATTTTACTGAACAGTCGTAATCCGAATCTAGCCACATAATTACCCTATCGCACCAGGCTTTTGAGATCTTCTAACCTAATAGTGTCAAAAAGTGTGTTTTTGAAACCAAGTTTCATTCTCTCTTCTCCAAGCACGCAGCTTAACTTGTATTGCTTATTACATGTAGACTGTAGACTGCGATGAATTAAGAGATATATAGGCAAGGGGATAGTGTACGATAAAGGATTCATGGAACAATGCTAATTGCAAATTATTTTTATCAGAATATTACAGCCTTGATTGACACGGGAGTTCGTTCAAATAGATAGATATTTTGACCTGTTTTAATTTTCATAAATTGGCAAAATTAAACTCAAACGGTTAACTTATGTTAATTTTCTCGATCGTCCAAAATTTTGTAAATTACCGATAAAGTAAACAATCAGTTATTTTATTTGATGAATCATCTTTAGAAACACTTGTATAATTCTCGTAAATTCTAGCCTATGACTCCTATGATGGTTTACTTATCTTCTCCTAGATCCTCGGGATTTTTAAAATTCCCCTCGAAGCGAGATCCCGCGACCTACGATAGTTACCGAAGCTATTTGTTCCTACAATTCTAAATAATAAATTAATATACAAAGGTTTAACTCACATTAAAGCTATAAAATATTTTCAGCTAACTCCTTTATTATTCTGTATTCTTTTAGAATAAAGTTGCATCACATTCTGGGCAAATAGACAACTGAATAATAAAAGGACACAAAGGTTTTCTTTGGCTTGCGAAGTTTTTTCTCTCTGATGTACATTAAAATTATCGGAGCCCTAAACAAAGTCCGCGGGAATTAATTATGCTGAAAAAATAATTATCTGGTTTCAGAAGAACTTTAATTTCAAACATCGTATTTATGCGTCAAATAAAATAAAAATTGAAATTATTAAGAATTGAATATGTATTACGTACAATTCGCTAATACTTAACTTCATGGTTGCTTTCTTTATATGGGACGTTTCACGTCAACCACCTCTATGCCCAAAATTTAAAGCATTCAAAAAAAATTTTAAGACCACTATTGTTTTCGTGGAAACGTATACTTTCGAATGCTGAGTGCTGTTTTTGAAAAAAAAAAATGGCGGCTCAATATGGAGGCTAAATTCTATATAATCGTTGGTTCGTCTCTTAGTGATCGTGTAACTTCTGAACGACTTAACTGATTGAGGTCATATTCACACCATATATTTGTTTTGTCTAGACGATGGTTCCTAGCTATGCTATTATCCGATAGGTAACGCTGTAGTCATTAACAAATTCTATAATTATGGACCAAAATGACTCATCAGAGAACTTGACTCAAGAAAATCACAAAATTTGGACCCGATAGATGGCGCTGTGATCGAGTTATTAAAAAATTTTATGTTTATAAACCGAAATGATCCATATTTACACAATATGTTCGCGTGGTCTACAAAAGTATTTTAGAATATGCTGCCGTCCAATAGATCGCACTATTTTTTGGTAGAGCTCAATTTTGACATATGAACATCATTTCTTTTTGGATTTTGACATATAAGCATCATTTGTCTGTGTTATTGCGTTCATAAACCCAATATTTTGATTATTTAATGCTAAAAAAAGGAATTTAATATCAATTATTAAAAAACAAGTAGAAGAATTTATTGCTAACTTAACAGCTTAACATGGTCCATTTGGCTAATTTTCTACATTGTCTCTTATCAATGCAACCAATTAACGGGCACGCTCGAGATAATTCGAGCATGTGATACTTTCAGAAATGTGCACTCGAACAACTATTTTGAAATCTATTTTATTAAGCTTGCAGCGAATCAACACCAAACAGCGAATGTTTTTTATTCTTTCATTGACGATTTGGAGTGTCATACATATCAAACGATTGGAACGGAAAACGAATTTGCTGTATCTGTCATGTTCGCTGTTCGTTTGCAAAATTAATTGGTGAACAAGAGTGTGGATGTATTTTTAAAAAAAAGTATTTAAAAAAAAAATTGTATTATTTTTTAATGAAAAGTTATAATAAAAAAAAAAAAAATTATCAGATATTGAATTTTAAAAATCGTTCTTGACTTTTGCCTCACTCTGTAGAAAAAAAACTTATTTCTGTCCTCCGTTCATTGTATTGTTTTTGCGTTTTTATCGTCTATTCCGCTCTTAGAGCGAACGCAAGCGAATGCGAATCGAACATTCGTTATAAATACAAAAAAAAATTATTTTTTCTTGACGTTTTTTTTTCCAAAAAATATCCGTTAAGGGATTAATATAAAATAAGTTACTTTTTTGCGGACAATCTAACTTTCTCAGAACTGCGGCCAGCATTTCCTACTGCAAACTTGTTTTTGCGTTTTTAATAAAAATTCCTATAGCCATGGTGGTGAAAATGGCCTTATTCTAACCAGTTACTCAATATTATATTTTTACTCAATTTTGAACTTTTTTTAACTCAACTAGACAAAATATGTAATTAAATTTCCTTATTACCTATTCCTGAGTTTATTATTCTTGCCGCAATATTGAGCAGGCATCTTGTTTTTTTCAAAATCGGCACTAAGCACTCAAGGTAGAGGTTTAAACGAAAATATTGGTGACCTTAATATATTTTTTGGATGCTTTAAATTTTGGGCTCGGTGGTGGCTCGGTAGACGTGAAAAATCCCAATATCACTAGTTTCTATAATAATTGATATTAAATTACTTTTTTAACAAAAAATAATCAAAATATTCAGTTGATAAACGCAATAACACAGTCAAATGATGCTTGTATGGCAAAATCCAAAGAGAAATGATGTTCATATGTCAAAATTGAGTTCTACCGAAAAATAGTGCCATCTATTGGACGGCAGCATATTCTAAAATACTTTTGTAGACCACGCGGACATATTGTGTAAATATGGATCATTTCGGTTTATAAACATAAAATTCTTTAATAACTCGACCACAGCGCTACCTATCGGGCCAAATTTTGTGATTTTGTTGTTTGGCACTAAATCAACATGCATAGTGAATATTAGTCATTTCGGTCCATAATAATAGAATTTGTTAATAACTTGACTACAGCGCCACCTGTCGGATAATAGCAAAGCTAGGAACCATTGCCTAGACAAAACAAATACATATATGGTGTGAATATGACCTCAATCGGTTAAGTCGTTTAGAAGTTACAGGATCACTAAGAGACGAACCAACGATTATATAGAATTTAGCCACCATATTGAGCCGCCGCGCCATCTTGTTTTTTTCAAAAACGGCACTCTGAATTCGAAAGTCGACGTTTCAACGTAAATATTAGTGCTCTTAAAAAATGTTTTAGATGCTTTAAATTTTGGGCATAGAGGTGGCCCGCTGAAACGTCCCGTATATACATAGAAAATAAATAGTAATTAACAATTCAGTCGCTATAGCCTGATGAGATTGGCTGGAAAATAATTAAATTTTTCGTATTTCTCAATCAAATCGAAACTGAACTTGTAATTATTAATAATTTCGCTTTTTATTATCTCGATCTGGTCATTTACTCTTGGAACTCCAGTTGTCACTATATTAAGATCGACGTTTTGTTCGTCACAATAACTTTAAAACTCATTTGATGTAAAACATGATCCGGCCTCGCATATTATTCGTGTGGGGTTTGCGATAGACTTCTATTGTGGTAGTAGATTTTGTTGGATAAATCCACACAAATTTCGAAAAAGCTTTCAATTACAACTAATAAATGTTTGTAATTTATTTTTATTAGTAACTAGCCGGTAAACCCGGTGTTACCCGGGAAAGTATTATTAAATATTTATGGAATTACAAAAATATCAACCATAACATTTATGAATGAAAAACATATTTCAGCAATTTTCTGAAAATGTATTTACTCATTTAAGTTAGTGCTTTTAGTAAACAAAATAGGCCATAATCTGAAATTTAAAATTGTATGTTATGCTATTTTGGATTTTTCAATCCAAATTCTAGTAGAAAACGAATCAATGCTCTTAACATAATATAGCATGGATTTATGATGTCATAATAAAGGGCATTGCCTCGTTTCCAGTGCAATAAAATTTGTTTGTCTTTAAAAACAAAAATAACTTAACGTAACGTATTATGACATAATATTGCCCGGTTTTGCGATTTTAAACAAAGAGTTTATCAGCCCTTGAATATGCAACCTTTTCTTGAAACTACTGCCAACTATACTTCCAAGGACTGCCTTGTATTTCGTTGAAAATTACCAACGTTTGGAACACATATTAGTGGGAATAACTCATCGTCGTAATGAATTTGCGTTCTCTTTTACGTAGCCACATACTTAGAAGACCTAATGATAAACATAGAGTACCGTCAATCTGTTGGATAGGGAACTGTGTAATGCTTATTTGTAAGAAGTTGGGTCCCCAAGAAGTAAATATTGAATGTGAGCTTGTGAGACAGGAGTGACGAAAAACGAGACCCTCATAATTCGTGTAATTGAGTTCTATGGTTATAAAAATGTTTCTCTCAAGTTCTACCTTGTCTTCTTGCTCTACATTGCGGAATTACATTCTCGATGAGATACAGATTTGCAGATGAACTCCTGTATTGTTATTGAAATTTGTTTGACATACATTTGTGTTTTGCCAAAGGCGGATTTTACGAATCATACCATTATCAACAATAAGCATACATTCCGTAACAGATTCCATCGTACTATTATGCCATAACCAGAGACTGGAACCGAAACTGAACCGAAAACCGAAAACCGTAATTAACCGCTATTTTCAATGAACCGAAAACCGGAACCGAACCGAAATAAAATAAAAAATTGAACCTGAACCGAAACTGGAATCGAAATTAATTTTCGTTCCGGTTCAAGTTTTTGCTATCCGAAAAAATTCTTACAATTATTGACTATGAATTTCAACAAAAAATCAATAATTTGATTTCACAAATAAATTTTTTTATTCCACCTCGGGAAACAACAAACACCGATATTTTGAAATATTGGGCTACAAAAAGTAAATCTAATCCCGAATTGGCAGAAATAGCTAAAATTATATTGGCCGTTCCTGCTACACAAGTAAGTGTTGAACGCAACTTTTCAACGTTAAAGTTAGTCCTCACTGATAAATGAACAAACTTAAAAAGGACTCACCTTGGAAATATTTTAATGTGCAAATTAAATTATGAATTTTAGGCATTTTTAATTTTAAATTTAATATATTACACAAACATAGTGTATGTGAGTGTATTAAAATAAAAGTGTAATTTTTTAGATATGTAATTATAATTTATTTTTATTTTATATTATTATTTTAATTAAATTTTGAATAAAAAATTTAGAATCATAAATAGAAATGTTTTATTAACAAACAATTCTTGAAACGGTTTTGGAGCCGAACCGGAACCGAACCGGAACCGAACCGATATTTAACGGCCGAACCGGAACTGAACCGAACCGAAATTTAAAAATTAGGAACGTAACCGAAAACCGGAACGAAAAACATTTCGGTTCCAATCTCTGGCCATAACACCATCAGACTATCATACCATCATTCCACCATACCATAATACAGTCATACCATCACACCACCATACAATTATGCAATAATAATATCATACCGGTATACCATTAAACCATTTTATCATGTTACTATCATACCTTTATAACATCATACAATCATACCATTATACCATCAAACCATCATCGCCATCATTCCATCATACCATTATACCATCATACCTTCATACCATCATACCATCACACCATCATACCATCACACCATTATCATTATGACAGAACGATGCATACTAATATTCCATCAAACCATCATAACATCGTAACATCTTACCATCTTACCATCATACCACTATATCATCATAACATCATGCCATCGTACAATCGTACCAACATACAATCTAACCATCTTCTATCATACCATCATACCATCTTACTACCACACTATCATACTTACCCTCATACATCATCACAATCACCATCCTCTTCACCATTATAGTTTTCATCATCACCATCAACATCTTCAACACCATCACCATCACCACCACCATTACCGTTAAAAAAATCATGATACACGTGTCGATTTATTTTTAAGTTTGCACTAAATATCCAAAATTCAGCCCAATCGGTGAAATCCCTTTAAAAATCGGTCTAATTTCGTTTTAGAAATTCCTTCTCCATTCCCACAAGACTGTGTCGAATGCGACTTACCTTTTCGCAATAAGCCATCGATATGTAGATTGTCATAGGGCTAAGAAAATCGTGTCGAGTGAGACACTTCCTTCATCAATCGGTGTCAAATAACATTCTTTTAAGCCAGACTTCTTATTTGCTAGAACGGAACACAAGGTACATAATTTGGAATCGATTCTTCTAATTTATCGCTCAATTTTTCAATATAAAACTCTTGTTTGATAACATGTTGAAACTTTTTAGATGCAAAATGACCACTGTCGTGTATCATTTTAATAATTTCAAGCTGATCTCTTCTGGTACACAACCATCAATCGAGAACCATCCTTCATCTGGTACAAAATATCATTTTGGACAAAGTAATCGTCATAATTGGGGTGATTATTTAAAATTGTTATTGTTTACGATTGTTTCGTCTTTATTGGCTACGTAACATATCGCAACTTATGGGTTACGACTTAGTGCATCAACATGTAACTTCCTATTACCGCTTCTGTGTTCGACCTAGTAATTAAATTCTTCAACTTTCTTTTTTTTTCGGTGGCGCTACATCCCTTAGAGGGCTTTGGCCGCTTCACTATGAAGTTTCGTAATCATTTTTTCAACGGTTAGTGAGTGATTAATTCATTGATCCTACATTAGCCAGCCCAGATTTTTCATCACCCGTCGGGAATCGAACCCGAGACTTTCGGAGCGTGCTAACAACTTTGCCGGGCGTCTTTCTTACTCATTGTTAATTAAAAAGAGTTACAATCCGTCACGATTTTGACTTTTATGATCAGAAAATATTCTCTGAATTTTTTATAGCATCTATGACGGCGAGTACCTCTAATTCATAGGCACTGCATTTTTCCTAAATGAAACATGCTAACAACTGTACCACCGGCACATTCATTCAAATGAAACATTCTTCTTGAGTAAATCGCTCAAAGTTTTAGATTTTACCGAAAAACCTTGTATGTACTTCCTCATGTAACCAGTTAAACCAAGGATACTTTGCAACTTATATGCATTTCTCAGGATCGGAAAATTTTTGATGGCCCGAATTCTTGTACCTGTTAGTTTTATCGTACCGTTGGAAACTGTTTGTCTAAGGTATGCTACGGTTGTCTTCATAAATAGGCATTTACTACAATTAATAAACAAACCATTATTTTCGGCATGTTGAAGTTTCGTTTTCCCTTCGTAAAATGATTTCGTCGGTACGATAATGTCATCAACGTAAATTGTAATTTCACCTTTCCTAATAAACTCCTTGAATACGTTGTTTATATGTAAATCACATAAACAAGGCAGGGAAACAGGTGTTTCATCTCTTAATACTATTTTGGCTACAATTTCAGTTCCAACGTTCTTTTTCGGCTGATAAAATTCTTTAAATGGTATACGAATTCGTAGTACATATTGTGTATTCACATCCAATTTGAGATCATCTGTGTCATAATTAGGATTATTCTACAAATCGAAGATTTTGTCTATTCTTTTGTCAAAACTATGTCGTCTATCGTTCGATTTCAGATTCAATAATCGTCACTTGATTTAAGTCAGTTTTTTGAACATATAACATTCCAACTGGAAATCATAATCGTAAATTTTAAGCTTTTCTTGAAACATTCCTTTACTATTTACATGTTTCAAGCCAATTGCTGTGATTAACATAATTTTAGGAATCAATGGCACACTGATCTGATTTATGTCCCAACTCAAGGCATTTTGTTCCGAGTATAAGTTTTATAACGGAAATTTTTCGAATCGTGTCCTGTTTCACCACAGTTGTAACATTTAAAATCAAATGATTTTTTCTTATAATTTGTGTTGTTGCCTTACATTGTTGTGAGTTACATTTCGTCTGATGATGTCTCGTAGACATCCATCTATTTTTGTCTGTATCACCAAAAACAATTTTTGTGTATTTAGATTTCGATTTTATCAGCTCATACATCTTGAATTTTTTTTTTTTTTAATCCTTCTAAAATATTCGAATCATATAACATTATTTTGTTATTTTCGTTGTCAATATACATCATCCATTGCAGCAATTTCATTCATCTTGTAAACAAACTCGTTACAACTTTCATTTATTTTTTTGTTTGTCCCGCAAGTTTTCGATGAATTTCGGCGGCTATATATTTCACTGTGAACTCTTTTCTCAGTACGTCTTTCAATTGTCCCCACGTCTTAACATTGCGGCAACTGTCAAGCATCAAATTTCCCGTTACTAGCATTTTGCTATAAACCAATTTATGTAAATTAAGGATTGCATTTCCGGTATTACCGTTACCGATAATACCGGTTAAAAAAAAAAAATAAATAAATAAAAACACAAAACATTGAAAAAGTGATCTGGTTCTAATCCATTATCGGTAATACCGATTACAAAATTTGGTCCTAAAACCGGTATTACACCCGCCTTCATAATTTCACGGTTCTCCCTTAAATTTCGTCTATCTGTCTCACGTTCTTCAATTTCGATCATCATTGCGTCAAACGGTCGCGTACACAGTGTGGCTGACACAAATCTCTATTCCACAATTCGTCTTTTCAATCATCAACGCTCAAATACATATACATATACTGACTTATAATAAGACAAACAAAGATTGTATTTATAGAATAGAATCGATGATTAACACAATCGAGGCCTATGATCTTCTGGGTCATACCATTAAAAACACACAACATCAAAATAATGGCGGCACTAGAATAAAACAAATTGGAACTCAAAACAAATAGAATACTAACAGAAACTGATATCATCATGTAGAAAAAGAAGTCCTCGGTTCTTGCAGAATCCCAGATTAGTACAAATAATACAATGAAGTGCCTGAACGAAGAATTGAATAATGGTTAAGTCTGGACTTTGCCAAAAATGTGGATATGCATGGATGACGAAAGTCGAGTTAGGGAATTAGTCAGTTATCCTACACCAAAGTGTGAACTCAATTTTATCAAGTCTATTAAGTCTTTTATTACTGTTCTACCTATGAGTTTTAAGTTGTCTTAAACTGTTTTAATCTTTGTAGTCGCGGTCTGCTCGCATTTGTATAGGCTCTGAATTATCGATTTTTAATTTTTCCACACAATCTAACGAATTTTCATATAACCTTGGAAATTTTAATTAGTCCTTTAAAGCAGTCCTTTTTATCGAATTCTTTAATCATTCAATGTTGAAAGTTTGATTCAGCTTTCCGCGTCAACAACCGTTTAGTCGCTTCATTTAATAAACAATGGATACTGTGGCGATATACTACGGCTATCATGATCGTTCGGTGGAATTTACGAGTCATGTGAGTGCCCTCTCCATAGGGTTATGCCGTATCAGAAGTCAAAATACCTTTGATTGTTGGCAAGCTAACGATTTTTTTATTTTAAGGAATTAAAAAATGAGTTTCCTGTACTTCAAATATAATAAGTACAATATTCAATTTTATTATTGTGTGCTGATTTATTTTCTTAGTGTGTTAGTGACAAAATATTAATTCAAAGAAAAAAAGTGCACCACAAAATAATAAAATTGACTATGTATTACGATTATACCTTTTAAGTATTATGTGTACCGAATGAAATTTGTGATTCCCCAATTTATATTATCTCATAGGTTACTACGCAAAAGAAAAAAACTGGTACCGTTATTTTGTAGAAAAACAATTTAAAAAAACGAATAAACGTCAAATTGGGTATTTGTTTTATTTATTTCGAAATGGATGCATCAGAACGAGAAAAACGTGATTTATTAATTAGATTATGCAATGATCATCCGGAGTATACCAATAAAAAAATTGCTAAATTGGCCGGTGTTTCCAATAATACGGTAACAAATGTAAAAAAAAATTTCAAATCAATCTTTCTGTATCACGAAAGCCCGGATCCGGAGCAAAAAAAGGTGCTCGAAATAAAATGTTGGATCAGAAAATTGTAAGAGTCATTACCAAACATCACTCGATGTCTGTGCGGGATTTAGCCAGAAAAACCAAAATAACCAAATCGATGGTGGAAAGAGCTAAAACCAGAAATAATCTATGGGCATACAAGAAGTCAAAAATGCCCAAAAGGAGTGTTGAACAATTTAATAGAGGGATCGATCGAGCAAAGAATCTTACCAAATGATTGAACGAAAGAAAAAATTTCTGGTATCGTAATGGACGACGAGACCTACGTCAAAATGGATTTCTCGACACTTCCTGGTCCCCAATATTATATCAAAAAGAAAGGTGAAGAACTGGACGAAGCAATTATCTACTACCATAGCTGTTGAAAAATTTGGCAAAAAAACGTGTGGTTTGGCAAGCAATTTGCCAACGCGGCTTAAGATCACGTCCTTACATAATAAATGGGATTATGAAAAAGTGAATGTTCGCCGTAAAATGAACAAAAAGTTTGAATAAATGCTATTATTTAAAAACTGTACAATATGTGCAATAGAACAATTAAAGAAAAATAATGACTATATATTGCCGTTTAGTTTTAATTATTCATTTACAAATCACAAATTTCATACGGTACACATAATACTATATGAAATTTTCATTTCTTTATTCCTATTTTAGAACCAAAATTAGGGTAAGGAATTCGACATGAATAAATCATGCAGCGATCAAATTTCCTAATAAACATTCCACTTAAGAAAATTTGGTAATTTGCAGCGATCTTCTACTCAAGACTAAATCATTTCCTTTCCGTCTGATCTCGAAAATTAATTCAATTGATTTTTTTTAATCCATCTTCCTACGCAGGAAGACAGGTTTTAACGTTTTTGAAAATGTTGAATGTCATAGATTTCATAATGCTTGAGAACATTTTTTGTGAGCCAACTTTGTACGATGATTTATAACACGCCTCTTACCGTTATAGATTTATAGCCTTTACACTAATTACCAAGTTATAATAAATAAATACTCATTAAAACAATAATACACGCAAACATGAGCATCGATTACCACGATAAACTGTTAATCACGAGCGCATATATTTAGATAAAAATCTTATCTCTTATTTGTGTAAAGAGAGTTTTATGTTTGAAATATTTCACATTCAAAAACGCCGATAAGTAATTACATTTTGTTTTGGTAATTGTAATTGAAAGTTTGTGGTACGGTAATTAGAGCGAATAATATAATAAATTTTATGTATTTATTTTTTTCAAGGCCTAACTTATTAAAACTCTACGTGCATCAATATTTATTAGACTTTTTTGAGCGTATTGAAATATAGTATGCGTGAGATTTTTTTTTAGAGAATTTTATAAAGGCCGTGGCGTTTACTTGGAACAATATACATATAATACGCATTTTCTATAGCGAATTTAATGCAAGACACGATAGACAGGCATTAAAATTCATGAATATATTTTACTTTTCAAAGTTATAATTTCCATTTAAATATTTCTTATTTCCATTGCGCCGCAGCTTGAAATTTATAATTTATTTGAAACATGTTGCCTGCCTATGCTCCGATGTATCAAACAAAATATCAGCTTCATAATGACACAAACATTAAAAATCTTGTGCCATATCTGCGGAGTTCATTGACCCAAAGTATCAGAAATTTATGATATCGTTTCGAAAAAAAAAACGAAAACAAAAAAAATACCTTGACTTGAAACATGTTTTGATAACGCATATGAAGGGAACAAAACAAATCGGATTTTTCCGTCTTGAAAACTCAAAAGCAATAATAATATAATTTGAATAAAATGAAACACACAGTGCTATGATGATGACAATGGATTTGAAAAAGAAATTTAATTTTTTTTTTACGTTTGTTGGATCATAAGACGATAACTGAATATAAATTAAAATTTATTATTACTTACTTATTTCTTAATTATTTTCCTAACACTTAAAATGTATTTTAAAAAATAATTTTATTATTACATTTATGGATTTTCATATAATAATGGTAACAACGTATAATAAAAATTAAAAAATATGGAATTGTTTGTAAGTTTCTATACTTAATTGATGGTTAAATAGGTATATGGATATTGGGTGTGATTAATGATTGGGTGCTATTCAACTGTAAATTTTAATGAGAAAGCAACATGTTGGATATTTTTGTTTATAATACAATACAATATACAATATACAATACACAATATACAAAAGGTGAAGACACCTAAATAAAGGCACACGCGTACAATATTAATACTAGTCCGAAAGCGAATGAGTTAATCGTAAATTATTTTTATGCAATTGGGTGGTGTTTACGAAACGTATATATGTAAATAAGCATATTTCATTCACAGTTGGAAAAAAGCTTTCCATTTAAAAATTTGTTTTTCAGTTTTACTTCCTTATTTCCCAAAACTAATTTGTGTGTATGTGTGTGTATAATGTGTTCGTCGATATGTTTATATTTTATAAGAGATGCTCCATACAACGTAGTATATTACGTCGAGCACGTATTGTTAATTTATTTCCCAAACCTTTCCATCTACACGACTATATACAATACTTATGTAAATAAAGCCGCCTGCCATTTAACAACAACATAAAATTCACCTCTGTCAAAGCCATATTTGAAAGTGAAGTTAATAAGCTTACAAATAATTTTAAAATTGTATGTTTTTTTTTTGTCTGTATTCACAAATTAAATTTTTTTTTGAAATATTTCACGTGCCCCACTTTTAAATATGTACATACCTAATACATATTTTATAAATTGTATTGTTGAATACAACAAAGATGCTTAAAAAATAAATTAAAAATTAACTTACAATAAAAATAAAAAAATAAAGTAAACAAAATGAATGATAAGAAAACGTAATTATAAAAAATAAAATATTTTCCTCAATTAATTTATTTTGTTATCAAATTATGTATGCAATATGTATGTATAATACACAGTACGTACATATAAATAAAAATAAATTTTGGTAAACTTTTAGGTTTCATTCTCAAGAAAAATCAGCAATAATATAGAATTGGAAGAAGATCCCACACTTAAAATGTAATTTTTTGGTGGAAAGGTACTTAAATTTGTTTAATTTACTTTAAGTATATAGAATTTTAATAATTCAAGACTAAGAAATTAATCCCTTAAAAATGAAAGTATACGTTTCTAGTTGTTGTACAATACGTTGGAATGAGGTCAAATTTTTGCTGTATTTAGCGGTTCTTTGGCTTAACTGGGGTTCATATTCATTTTCAGTTTACATTTTGACATATGACCTTTATTTAGGGTTACGGTTGATTCGCGGTGCACAATTCACTTTTCACAATTTACGTCGAACAATTCACATCACACAATTAACGGCAAGCACAATTCACAGCATGTACAAATCCACAATTCACAGTAACTATATCATTTCTGAATTGCCTTAGCTGCTGGCAGAAAAAAACGCGCGTTTTACTGTGAATAAACAAGTGTCCATTTTCTTAATTGGAAAAATAAAATAAAAACTAAGCATACATTTTAATAATTGCCTTCGAATCAGTTGTTTTCGAAGTAATGCATTTTTTCCAAATAATACCTTATAATATTATGTACTAGTTTTCATAAAAGCAAGTAGTGTGAATAAGAAAAGTGAATTATGTGCGCCACGATTCAATCGTCATAAGTGAATTAAATATTTATTTCAAAAATAAACTTTTCCTCTATAGAATGAACTTCGGATACGTTCTTTCAGGCGACGGATTGAAAAATTTAAAATGGCATTGTTCTTGCTGACAGGCTCATTTACATGTAAGTTGTGATTCTATTACAATATATAGAGTAATGAGGAATACAACCACCTAGCAGACAAAGCAAAAGCTGAAGCCTAAAAACGTATAGAAAACATCAGGAATTATGCTCAGATTTCTTTTGCGTGTAGTACTCAACAGCTTATTTCAAATTAGGCCGTTAGTGTTACTGTTACGTCTGCTGTAGCTACAATAATGCCGATGAACAGATCAATTGTTCGTACGATGCGCCAAGAAAGGCAACAACATAATGAAGAAATACAGTTAATGTCAACATATCGAAGTTTCAAGATACCTGGCCGTTATAAGTGTGTAGCAAATGGTATATTATTTTGGTTATTTGACTGTGGATCAAAAATGATGAACGATTTTTAATTTTTGAAACATCTCACAATTTGAAGATTATTTCCAATTCAACTAAATATATGGTTTTCTGATGGAACCTTCAGTATTTACTCTGCTAATTCTGCGCAACTCGTATGTCATTCACGGCATTTACGAAAATAAGAGCACCCGTTGTGTGAATACGCGTTGCTACTGGCATAATCGTAAACAGTTTTTAAAATACTTATAAGCCATTTGAAAATATTGAATCCTTCATTAACGCCAGAAATTATACTAAAGTATTTTGAAATGGCAGCTATCAATGCATTTGCAAAAATTGCTTTTGCAAATGCTTATGTAAAGCTATGTTATTTTCATTTTCGTCAGGCATTTTAAAGAAATTTATGTTCTTATGGATTAAAGTCGAAATACTAACACTAATGGTCGTTCATCGCGATAAAGTCGTTGAATATTTTAACGTTGTCGTAGCTGAAAACCTTATTCTGAAAGAGTTGTTAAACTATTTTAAGGATCACTTTGAGGAACGATTAAGGCTCTATAACGCCGAAAAAGCTTCAAGATTTGCACGATTTGAGATTTTAAAATGGAATACCATGGTAACAAAAGTAAATCGCTAATCTAGCTCTGCGGTAGGAATTCACCATCACAATATTTTCCGTTTTATTGAAAGCCTAAAATTCAAAAAAATGATATCATACGCACCCAAATGCTTGCAGGCGATCAAGGGCGACCACGCAAACGTAGCTACTTTGACTATAACCGCAGAATTAATCGTATCCTCAATAATTTTAATAAAAGGACAGCATTAGAATATTTCGAAGCACTCGCTTATAACATATCAATTAAAAAGTATTTAAACAATTAGATTAGAATTAGTACGTGCGTCTTTCTTTAAACCATTACGATTACGAACGTAAGACATTTGATTCACGGCGCACCGTGAATTATTTATTTATATTGAGAAATGCTCTCTTTAGGCATAACCTCCAAACACAGTACGGGAAATAGAGCTAGTAACTTCTTTCCACTTTCACACTGAAATTAAAATTCAAGCAGCAGCTATCGTCTAAATCTGAGAAATGAATGTTTTGTTTATGTTCTTCTTACTTTTGGAGATATAACTCATAAAACGAAGGGATAAACCAAGACTAGCTCATTATAACATGTATACGGCTTCAGCAAATGTTTACAATGCCTCACTAACTTTTCGTAAAACGAGTAGGCTAAAATTGTATGCTGTGTTCTACTATTTACGGGGTTCAAGTTGGATTAACATGCCAACCGAGAATAGGTGCTCAACATTTAAAATTCTAGCCTGAGGTAAGATATCGCTGCACGAGAGAAGAAGCAAATATTTCTACTCTCGCAGCTGCGAATGTAGACGAAACCTCAGAAGAGTGGCGTGAAACACGACACAGTTCGGTAACTTAATAAAAAGAAAGATGCATGATAAGTTATGTCAAATTTGGTGAAAAAAACGAATATTTTTTTCATTTCGCTTTCGTCGCTTAAAAGTATATAAGACTGATTTTTTTGTATATGTACTTACATATATTTTTGGGTATATGTCTTTTAGCAAAAAAACGTTTACCAAATGAAAGTTTGATCAAATTACTTTTAGCAAAAAACGCGTTTGGCAAACATTTCTTTGGCAAAAAAGTATGAATGGCAAATTCACCTATGTCAAATATTTGTTTGACAAATTTCTTTTTGGCAAATTATTCTTCAGGAATTATGAGGCATTTCGAACGCGCGATCAAAATGCCTCATAATTCCTGAAGAATAACTTGCCAAAAAGTGATTACTCTAAAATTTGAACAAAATTTCCGCGTGCCGCGCCTGAATTAATAAAAATATTTTTGCTTCAAAATAAAAATTTAAATTCTGAAAAATGAAGATGTATTCTTCCTTTTCCAGAATTTCATTTTGAAATATTCTGGAAAATGGAGATTTCCATTCTAATTTTTAATAAATCTCTATTCTCCAGATAATTTTAAATCTCCGTTTTCAAGCAAAAATATTTTTATTAATTCCAGCGCACGTCATAACTGCCAAATTCCACCACAATGAGTTCAAAAATAGCCTATAATAGCTAATTGGCCATATCCCGAAAGTCTATCCAAAAATCATTTGAGCATCCCATTGCCGTCATACCTGTCGAATTTCATCATAATCGGTAAAGAAATAGCCAAGTTACAAGCTAACTGGGCATATTCAAAAATTTCATCTAAAAATCATTTAACAATCCCATTTCCACCGTACGTGTCAAAATGTATCAGAATCCCGAAAGAAATGGCCAAGTTACAGACTAATTTGCGATATTCCAAAAATGCACCCAAAAATCATTTAACAATCCTATTTCCACCGTACCTGTTAAATTTAATCACAATAGAATAAGAAACAGCTAGGTTATAGGCTAGTTATATTCCAAAATTGTATCCAAAATCATTTAAAAATTCCATTTACATCGTAGCTGTCAAATTTATAATAGATTTTTTGATCAAACATACATTTGCCATTCAATTTGTTTTGTCAAATGATATTTGCCAAATATGCAAATTTGCCAAAGATAGTTTGATGAAACGTAACTTTGTCAAATGTCGTTTGCCATTTAAACGGCTCCCATATTTTTGAGCTGGGCCCTATTGCACCAACTACTTATCACTTATTACTTATCAAATTATCAAAAGTTAATTTTTTTGATTATGATAAGTAATAAGTGTTTCACCAAAAGTAAAAAAAATTCACTCACTTATCAATTTAGAAACTTATCAAATTTTGATAATGATAAGTGATAAGCGTTGCACATCAGAATGTCTATAACTTATCAAATGACAAATTATCAAATTTTTATGATAAGTTGTAATGATCCTTGAATATATTGGAACTTGGTTATTTATAAACCGATTAGGATGAAAATCGTCAGGTACAATAAAAATGGGATTCTAAAATGATTTTTAGATGAAGTTCTGGAATATGGCCAAGTCGGATAGAACTTGACTATTTATAAACCGATTAGGATGAAAATCGACGGGTACAATGAAAATTGGATTCTAAAATGATTTTTAGATGAAGTTCTGGAATATGGCCAAGTCGGATGGAACATGGCTATTTATCAACCGATTAGGATGAAAATCGACGGGTACAATGAAAATTAGATTCTAAAATGATTTTTAGATGAAGTTCTGGAATATGGCCTAGTCGGATGGAACTTGGCTATTTATCAACCGATTAGGATGAAAATTGACGGGTACAATGAAAATTGGATTCTAAAATGATTTTTAGATGAAGTTCTGGAATATGGCCTAGTCGGATGGAACTTGGCTATTTATCAATCGATTAGGAAGCTGGCGGTGTTTCTGAAGCTATTGGCTCACCTAATCAACGGTTAAAATCAAAAACCAATAAACGTAAAGCACGAGAAGCCGCAGAGACAATTAACTCTTTGAAAATAAAATTGTTAAAAACAGAAATTTACAAAAACCAATTGGAAATATTAAAACTGGAAAGAGAAATGAAAATGCCACTATCTATTTATACTCAGAATTTGCTTAATGCAAATAGTGGTAGTGTCGGTGACTAGCAGCGGTTAAAGCAGATCATGATAACCTTTTAGATAATTAGTTCTCTTTCCAATTGCAGTATTTCCTAATTATAATTACATATATATTGTACTATTATTTCATCCTTTATTGTTATATATATTATATAGATATACACTATCTGTTCATGTTTTTAATATTATCTTTAATTATTTTTAAAAATCAAATAATAATAAAATTAATAATTAAAAAAATTAACTAAACTCGGAAGAACATTATTGTTTATTTCCTCATCGCCATTTATAGCTTCGGAAATACTGTCGCCATCGTCGTTATAGTCGTCGTCCGGCTCAAAATCAACCAAATCATTGCTGCGCTTTTTAATCGTAACATTGTGAAGAATGCAGCATACTAACACGATTTTGCCTGCAACAGTTGGATCCACCCGCATATGATTTGAACAAGGAAATTTTTCCTTCAGAATTCCTATTAACAAAGAAATTGGAGTTAACTTTAAAAATTGCAATAGTCATATACAAACCAAAACTATTGTCCACTATTCTTCTCGTCCGCTTATGAGCACGTATTAATCTTTGCTCTATTGCATCGTCCGGATTTCTTCGCAATAGTGGGATAAGCCAATCTTTAAGGGGGTAAGCACTGTCACCCAAAATCACAGCACCGGGGAACGGACGAAACCCAGACTCAAAATTGCTGAATAGCCTTATGTTTCGCAATACTCTGGAGTCATGGACACTACCAGGCCAATTTGAATTTACTGCATAAAAGCTGCGGTCTGGGCCACACACTATCATTACATTCAGGGAATGTTCTCCATGTCGATTCACAAAGTGTTCTTCATTAACCGTAGGTGCACCTATATTAATTATTGTTCCATCGATGCAACCAACTACCTGAGCGAAACCACCCATCTCAAGAAACTTCAGTGGGATATCCTGGATATTTTCAGGCCAACACACGGTTTCCGCCATCATGCTATCGATGATTGTATCTGCTACTCGATAATCCTACCCACAGGCGATTTATTAATGCTGTGCATATTGCCAATCCCGTGATTTGCAATACCAAATTTTCCTAACCAATGCAGTGTTGTTAGTATCTGCTGTAGAGGACTCAACGCATAGTTTCGATCGCTTCCATGGTGCAAATTTGCTCCAATTTTTAATAAAACGTGCTCAATTTGTACGAAAATTTTCTAACACACCCGAATCTAGAGTATAATTGGTTCTGGCTTTTATTACACGATTTCTTCTTTCGTTTTCATTCGAATAATCTTTCGAACCGACGCATTTTTTTATAAAAATTATTTTTTTGTTTAATAAACTTTAGTTTTGTTTACTAAAGTTGAATACCTATATTTGAGAGTTTTATATTAATTTTAAAATATCGAAAAACAACTGTCTTACCTCTATGATAAATCGAACAGAATGAAATAATCCTTACACTTGTAAACACATTGTTACATGATAGAATTAATACAGATAAACCCACCATGAAACGTTCAAAAAATTAACTAAAACGGTGACTTGAAATAATTATCTTTATATCCTTGATTTTGCATAAGAATGCAATTACATACACACAATATACACTTACACACAGAAATAACACTAAACAAGAAAAATGAAAAAATCTAAGCTCACCACAATTCGTATAGTATATATCCTTTTCGAATCCCTTTCCAATCTTCGAAATCTTTAATTGATTGTGGAGCATTGGCATAGACCTTATCTTTCACGTGGCCCCAAAGAAAAAGTCTAAAGTTGTTAAATCACAAGATCTCGGTGACCAATTGTGATCACCTCTTCGAGAAATAACACGGTCAGGAAACTTTTCTTGCAAAATTGCGACCGTTTCGTTGCTTGTGTGGCACGTAGCGCCGTCTTGCTAAAAATAAACGTCGTCCACATCAACATCTTTCAATTCCGGCCATAAAAAATCATTAATCATAGCTCGGTATAGCGCAATCCATTCACCGTAACAGTTGCACCAGCCTCATTTTCGAAAAAATAAGGTCCTATCACACCGCCATTCCAAAATCGCACCAAACAGTGACACGTTGAGGATGGAGAGGCTTTCCAATAATCATTCTTGGATTTTCTAAACTCCAAATGCGACAGTTCTGCTTATAAACGTAGCCTCCGAGGTAAAAAATAATCCTGATCACTGATAATGATTTTTCGATGAAAATCCGGATCATTTTGATGCATTTGAAGGACCCAATCAGTGAAGATACGACATTTACGGTGATCGACCGGATTGAGTTCTTGTGTTAACTGCAATTTAAAAGCCTTAAGACTATATAAAAATCATCTTAGAATCCCATTTCCATCGCACATGCTCAATTTCATCAAATTCGGATAAGAAATGGCCAAGTTCCTTCCTAATTGGCCATATTCCAGAAATTCTTCTAAAAATCATTTAAGAATCCCATTTCCATCGTGCATGCTCAATTTCATCAAATTCGGATAAGAAATGGCCAAGTTCCTTCCTAATTGGCCATATTCCAGAACTTCCTCTAAAAATCTTTTAAGAATCCCATTTCCATCGTGCATGGTCAATTTCATCAAATTCGGATAAGAAATGACCAAGTTCTTCCCTAATTGGCCATATTCCAGAACTTCCTCTAAAATTGATTTAAGAATCCCATTTCCATCGTGCAGGCTCAATTTCATCAAATTCGGATAAGAAATGGCCAAGTTCCTTCCTAATTGGCCATATTCCAGAACTTCCTCTAAAAATCTTTTAAGAATCCCATTTCCATCGTGCATGCTCAATTTCATCAAATTCGGATAAGAAATGGCCAAGTTCCTCCATAATTGGCCATATTCCAGAACTTCCTCTAAAAATCTTTTAAGAATCCCATTTCCATCGTGCATGCTCAATTTCATCAAATTCGGATAAGAAATGACCAAGTTCCTTCCTAATTGGCCATATTCCAAAACTTCCTCAGAAAATCATTTTAGAATCCCATTTCTACCGCCCATGTCAAATTTCATAATAATCTATTGAGAAATAGCGAAGTTCCTTCCTAATTGGCCACATTCCAGAACTTTATCCAGAAATCACCTTAGAATCCCAATTCCATCGCTCACGTCAAATTTCATCATAATCGGTCAAGAAATAGATAAATTCCACTTTAATTGGCCACACACAACAGGGGGGAAAAAAAACGTTTTTAAGAGACTTCCGTCATGCCACTACAATTTGTAGCTCTTATCAATTTATTTGAGTAGTGAAATTTTTCTTATTGCTATTTTGGATAATTATCATTAAATGTATTCGATTATTGATAAATTAAAACTTTTGGTGCAACAGAACTACGAAAAACTTATCAAAAACCTCAAACTTATCGCTTATCCAAATATTACTTATCATTTATCATTTCGCGAATTGGTGCAACTTAATTTTGATAAGTGAGTGCTTATTACTTATTATAACTCAATAAAATACTTATCAAATTTCAATTTGGTACAACAGAAAATTATCAAAAATTATGATAAGTTGATAAGTAATAAGTGATAAGTAGTTGGTGCAACAGGGCCCAGGTCATTTTTCTAAGTTGGCCTTAGAAATAGATTTACTACGAACAAATAAAAAAAATGTATTTACTCCGTTCGGCACTGGTGGTGTTTTATTAAATGGAGTTGTGAGTTACAATACTGAGTATAGCTGATATGCTATTTCTAAATTATTTACCATTACCCTGTTATACCTGTCAAAATGACAAAAACTCACTTTACTATTTTATCAATATACGCCAATATTTTTTATTACTACCATTCATTCGACGATGAATTTTAGAATTTTTAATACAAAAGTAAACAGTTAAAATTTAAGTGGTGATTTTTAACAGCTAACGAAACTAAGACATAAGATAATTAAGACAGTATTACGGCAGCTTTGCAGCCAATCGTCAACTAAAGGCTTAGTGAGAAAAAGCACTTAAAGACCTTTTTTCTTAAATAAATATCCTAGCTAGATTATAATAATTGTAGCTTTCTCGACAAAATTATATATTGGCTAACCAAGAATTTAAAAGAAAATGTATTTCACAATTAAATAATGAAACATGAAACCAATGAAAGTAAAACAGTGAAGTGAAATTTTTTGTTTTGAACAAGGAGTGGACAGCATAAGCAACTTAATATGGCAACGATTCAAACTGCATGATAGTCGTTTTTACTGTGAAACTTGCAAGACTCCTATCGGCCATATCCCCAGTTGGCATATATGGGATGGCCTCACCGGTTCACCGGAGGGTAAGTAGGAAATAAAATATTACTTGCGGACCAAAACTTGTGAGAAGCTTCCTCAAGTAAAAGGCGGCTGATTTCGTACATGGCAGTAGGTATAAAATTCTAAAGGAAAGATACCCTGTTAAAAAAACTAACATGAGCAGTGGTTCAGAAAAATATACGGTGCAGGAATTCGGAAACCTAGTACCGGCAACCTTCGGGACTGATCAAGTGAGCCCCCAGTCGTAGAAATCTAACGAACACAATGTCGCCGCAGTGGTGCACTTGGTAGCCGGGACAATTAACACTACAGGCACTGCTACTGCTGTGGCAAACTTGGCTGCAGTAGCAGTAAACATAGCGAGAGGAAATGGGAATCCTTTTCAAAAGGATAACCGAATCATGAGATCGGCTAAACCTCAAAAAAGAGTTTTATGGGAGATATTAATTAGATTTTTTGTTCTTCTAAAACTAACTCAGCTGGTGAAAGCGAAAAAGGCATACTTTATGCGCAGTTAAAAGCCTAGAAGTAGTTTTACAGCTTAGTAACGAAATTACCTTACTAAAGGAGAGAATGCAGACTTGAAACGGAACATCGAATCAGGCTATGCAAATAATAGTCTGTAGTGAATATCACACAGACGAACAAGAACTCGAAAGAGAAACAGGATCTGATCGCCAGTGGACACGAACCACCAACCAAGAAAACCCGTTACATTAAACATGGAAGCAGTGGCAAGAAAATCTGATTGATCATAAAAGGAAATCAGATTCACCGCCTGAATATATTGAGCAAGCAAAGCAAATATCAACGCAAGCAAGCAAAGCAAATAATAGTCTGTAGTGAATATCACACAGACGAACAAGAACTCGAAAGAGAAACAGGATCTGATCGCCAGTGGACACGAACCACCAACCAAGAAAACCCGTTACATTAAACATGGAAGCAGTGGCAAGAAAATCTGATTGATCATAAAAGGAAATCAGATTCACCGCCTGAATATATTGAGAAAGCAAAGCAAATATCAACATCGAGTAACGTATCAACCTAGCATGACGAGGAAAATCAAACTAAAGAGAGAGAAAAAAACAGCCCCTACCTATTAACATAGTTAATATCAAAGACTATCCGACTGTCATAGCTCTGATCAATACATCAATAACGGACAAAGACTTAAAGCTGGTAGCACTAAATAACGATGTCTGGAAAATAATTGTCCCAGACTCAGATACTTAAAGAAATCTAACTATGAAACTTTACACTAAGAAAGTTCAGTTGAATCCTTATGAAGACAAGCATGAAAGACCAATTCAGGTTATGGCTGGAGGATTACACGCAACATGCGAGAGTAACGAAATAATTGCAGAGTTGCAGAGTAAAGGTCTAGATCTTAAGGATGCTGTAAACATCATCAAAAAAGGGAGAAGTATAAATAAAAAAGGCAACCACATCCCCACAAACTGAGGGCTACCGCTTTTCGTGCTAACGTTTGGCAATGGTGAAAATATCCAAAAAATGTATGACATTCGATCAATTCAAAATATGAAAGTCAGATAGGAATCAGTGAGAAAAAAGTCACCGCTGATAGTTTAGTGCAAAAAAAATGTCAGGGGTTGAATCATACTCAAAGGTACTGTGGGCATGTGGCAGGAGCAGGATCAAATGCGCTGGTAACCATTTTACGAGCACGTGCACATTAGATAGGAAATCGGCAGCAAAATGCATAAATAGCTAGGGACAACATCCAGCAAATTAGCGTGGATGTGGAATGGAACTGAAAAATATAAGGAACCCTGCATAAAAATCTGACCTAAACCGTATGTAGAGACCCCGTTGCGAGCTAAAAGAGCAAATTTAAAAACTAAATATGAGAAAACCTCCTGAATATGACTTAATAACTGGACAAATCATTAAACAACAACCAAATACTTAAAGCGATTCCCAAGTTTCTACATAATCAATGCTGAATACGTTCCAAGGCAGTGGAAGGCGGCAGAGGTAATCTTGATCTTACAACCATACAAAAAATGTAACAATAAAAAATCATTCAGACCCATATCCATACTACTAACCATTTCGAAGATATTTGAAAAAACACTTCTGAAGAGAATGAAGCACATACTGGTGGATAAAAATCTTATTATTGCCCACCAGTTTGGTTTCAGAGAAAACCTCTCGACTGCAGACCAAGTTCATAGATTCAAAGATATTATAGAATGTACACTGGAAACAAAACAGGTATGTTCAAGCGTTTTGCTAGATGTAGCGCAAGCATTTGATCGAGTTTGGCATAAAGGATTGGAGTACAAGCTACAGCAGGGCCTTCCTAATCCTAAACAATGTTATGAAACTCCGAGATCTTACATAACTGTCAGGCACTTCCGTTTAGGATACGAAGAAAAATACTCGGACCTGAAGAAAATTTCAGCAGTAGGTAACAATGTAGTAGAAGCTACAAATAAACTTCAAAGATCTACTAATACAGTCAGCAAACGGATGAACAAATGGAGAATTAAACTGAACGAAGCCAAATCTGTGCATGCGAATTTAACTAATAAAATCAATTCTAACAGAACCCCAATCATAATCAACACTAAACAAATTATTTATGCGGATTTGGTGAAATATCTGTATATGACGCTAGATGCCAAGTTAAAATGGAAAGAACATGACAAAAAGAAAAAGGAGCAATGAACATGATGTATAGGAAATCGTACTAGCTCATAGATAGGCACTCTGAATTATCCAAACATAATATATTGCTTTTATAGAGAACGTAATCAAGATGATATAGATATTCCAAAGACTTCCACCGAGATTTAAAGATGGAATACATCGATGAGATTATTGCGGATTATGCTCTCCTCTCAAACATGATTCACGTCTCCGACAGTAAGAAAATATAAGAGTATGCCGTATGCGGAACAGACCGATGGCAATAAGACATCTGCAAATGATCAAGCCAATAAACTTAGTGAACTGGGTGTAGCAACCACACCACTATAGCAAATATTTATGTACATATTGGGGGTACAAATAAGTTTTGAGGTTTTTTTTAGAACTTCAAAGCTTTATTCAGAGAAATTGGTACAATGTATTTTATTCAAAGTATTGTCCAGCGTTAGCTATGACTTTTTCCCCCATCTTTCAGGCAGCGAGTAAAGGATTTCAAAGATGTCCACCTTTAATGCCTCTTTTAAATATGTAGTATTATAACTTAAGAGGTTTTTGACTTGTCTCATATACCAGTGGAGCACCCTCAGCGATTTTACTCTCAATTCCTAATGGAATTATCTACATGGTTCGTTCAGAAGTTAATGCTAGGAAATTTAGGATTGAAAACTGAACTTGCTAAGCCTTGTAGTGCAGCCTGGGAAAAAATGGCAAAAATCTCTGCTTGAAGAGTCCGAGGTTTCCCAATTGTATGCGGAGTTTGAGATTACGAATAATAACCACCGCACCCATATCCACCAACTTTTATTTCGACTTGTTATTGTACCATATACATACATAAACGCATGACGAGGTAAACAGGATGTGACTTATCCACTAGATCCCTTTCCAGTATACTGAACATAAAGTTCCTCCGACAGTCGATTGTTTCTAGCAGCTTGTGTAATAGTTGCTTAATCCGCCAAATTCAGTTTGTCTTCTTATAGCCTAAGTATTCACCCCTACTATGACTGTGTTGCCTTTTCCTTTTTCGTATTGTTTTTATCAATTGAAGACGAAATACAGGGTCGAGTCGATTATCGATCGGCTCTTGAATCATAATAGGGGTGATTATTTGTGTTAGAAAACACTTTTGTTTTGCGAACACTACTTTAGATTCATCCTACCATGAATTCGCTAGGCGGCAATGAATACCGATCTTTCTAATACATATTTTTGAAATGTTCTATGAAAACTGCCATTGCAGCTGTATTTGCAGAAGATTTTATTGTGTGAAAAAAAACCTAGGAAATGTAAGTTCGAACGCGTTCACAGAGTATCATGCTCGGTCACAGTATCGTGTCAAGAGTATGTTTTCATATAATGAGCACGCCGGCTCAGATCTACAATCCCATCAGGTCATTCAAATTATTATAGCCGGCTAACTTCAGTGAGTCTCTATAATATTATCGACTACGGATATTGAACCCTAAAAGATCCTTTTATGCGGTGGCCAAGCAAGATAATAGCCGCATTTCTTGACGTTTGATCTAATCCGGATCGTGTTTCACGAGTAAGGCCTGAAAGCTCTCACAACATACACACACACATAGCTACAACACAAGACCAACCGTAATATTTTTTCTTTTACTATATACCGGAAATCGAACCCGATACCCTCATATGATAAAGTAAGTATTCTACTCTACTCACTCTACCACATGAACCAAATTTACGGTATAATTGGGTAGGTAGTTATTAGCTAGATAAGATAGCTAGAAACTTAAGGATTTTAAAGATAAAATTAGAACCGACAAATTAGAAATTCAAAATTATAAGATCGCTTTAACCGAAGACCTAAAGCCGCACGAGCATCTACTGCGATGTAACTTCTCTGATTCGTCTTTAAGCAAACTGCATGAAGATCCTGATTTTCATTTCAAAATCATTTTGAGCGATGAAGATCATTTTTGGCTCAACGGCTTCAATATCCAAAATTGTCGGATTTGGTCAAGCGAATAATCCGAAGCGAATCACGAAACTAAATTACATTTGCAAACATTGACTGATTGGTGTGGATTTCATTCTGGAGGCGTCATTGGTCATATTTCTTTTTAAACCAAAATAAAAAATCCGTGATCTGACGCCGTTATAGATTACTTTTTATGGAGGTATCTGAAATCACTTGTTTATATCGATAAACCACAATCAATTCCTGCATAAGCTAACATAACACAAGTAATTAACGGAATAACGGCCGAAATGCTCGAAAATTGGAACCATAGAATGGCTCATCTAAGAGTCAGTCGTGGACAACATTTAAAAGAAATTATTTTCAAATATTATGTAAATGTCATAAACCGAACTTACGTCACAAATACAATTTTTGATTATTAAATTGATTTTAATGCGTTTTTATTTCAAAAAAACTTCCGGAAGCTCTTATTGGATTTATTATCGACTGTCTCCGGACATATTTCCTTATTTATGTGTAACAGTAAAAGATATCCGATGATTTATTACTTATAACTTGGAAGTTAAATTCAACGTCTGTAAAGCTCTATGTACATTTTCTATAAATTATAATTCCGAAGTGTTTCAAAATCGAAAAATCATAAAATTTGAAAAAAACCATGCAATCTAAAAATACCATAAATTAAAAATGAATATGTTATGTCTTTTATATCCCCCGCGTGACAATAAAATATTTTCGCCTTAAATTATCAATTTTATTACAAAATTAAAAATCACAGCTGTTCAATAAAAACAACAAAGTATTCCTATAAAAACACTAAAAATTCCATACGAAATTCCATCATAAATTCATAATTCTCCACCCTCACTTTACGTAAAAATTTAGTATTTTTGTTTTTTTTTTTTAGATAATTCCAAGACAAACAATCTGGAACAAATTTCAATAATTCCGCTCAATTTAACGTTCAAAATTTTTATTATTTATGTTGCACACCCCATATAGCCAAGCATATATATGTAGAGTTATAGACATTAATCTAGTACAAAAGTCATTTATACAAATAATATTCTTAATAAGCGATCGAGTGGAACCGACTCTATAGTAAATAAAATATTAATAAATTAATTAAAAATAAATTAACTAACCCATTTTGTTGATGTGTCGCCGGTGTAGTCGGTTGCCCATTTTGTTGTTGCGATTGTAACGATGGTTGAAGTTTGTGTTGTCCGTTTTGACTTTGCTCTTGATCACCACAATTATTATCGTTTGTGACAATTTGCTCCAGCATTTGTATTTTTAACATTATTATTTATGACTATTTTTTTAATTAAAATTTTAATTTATAATAATTCACTTTTCATTTTTTATGGAATTTTTATTTTTTACTTTTTTTTATTTTCATCTATCACTTTCACGATTATTTAAACTTAAAACTTTTAATTTCACTTGAATTATTCAGTATACAGTTCGGTTTAATTTGTTTTATTTCTTCCGAGTTAATAAAAAAATAATAATTGTATATAAATCTAAAATTAAAATTAATGATGATTTGAAGTAAAATAATAAATAAATTAAAATCTGGGTTAAATCGCGAATATGTTGTTGAACTTAAACATAAGAAAATTATTGCACTTAAGTTAATGAGTAGTTTTACGAGGAAGAACGTCGCGTACACATGCGTGACTCTATAATAAATAAGGCAACAAATTAAAAACAAATGTGCAATTATTTAATTATAGTAACAAAATGTGGTACTTTATTTGGAATTGGTGATTTGGTTTTTGGTTACAAACAAGTTAAAAAAAATTAAAAATTTTAAAAACGCGGCAAACATGCAGATTGATCATATGATAAGAATGACTGTGCTATGTGGTGGTTCCCAGAAATAAAAATTTGCTCTCACTTGATACAGATGTGTAAAAAATTTATCATTTTTAAACTGACAAAATGTGTTGCAATACTGTTATATCATATGAAATTTCTCTTCCATTATACATAGTAACGATCGATCGATCGTGAAAGGTAAGAGATTTGGAATAATTTATTTGTTTAGACAGATAATTATGAATATTGATGTGATACTAAATATGAAAAGTGAAATATGCATGCCTCATTACGATCTCGGTATTTAACATTCAAAAATTAATTGCAAAACTTTCGCGCATTATTTCATTTACAAATTATTTGAAATATACAAATAATCTGAAATAAATATCTACGATGTTTGCAAATACAGTTAATATTTTAGATTAAGTTATATGATTTGATTAAAGCTTGAATAAAATACACACAAAAAAAAAAGGTCACCACAACACCGAATCGGTGTTACATAGTGTTCCACCGATCGGATATTTATAATTTGAATCCAATCGGATATTATAATAAAAATGGCATAAAATACATTTGGATAAAAACTTTTACACCGCATAAAAACCAAACAGGAACATTCATCTTTAGGAAAACACCTAGAGGTGCATTTTATTAAATCCAAAAGGAGTTTTTATAAAAATTTATCTTTTTTATTTTAATTTTATAAAACTATATTCAGTTGGAGAAAAATAAAATACTTTTTCGGATAAAAAACCAATTAACACCGCACATTTCTTGAGTGTATGATTTCTATCCCATCGGTATTTTATTTTAATGTATATGATTTTAATATGTTCCGAAGATTGTAAGAGAATTGAATCTTCTCATCACATCAGGCCGCTGCGACTAGACTGATTGTATCACAATTTAAATTCTGTTATACAGAAGGAATATGCAGGTTGCTTTAGCGAATTTAACTAATACAGCCAAATTCTCTTACAATTTTACTTTTTCACGAAAACTCCAAACGGTGTAAATATTTACTCCGATAGAACGAAAATAATCTCTGGGAAGTACCTTTTAAAAATATCCGCTGTTGACAACTTTTGCATTTACTCCAAACGGTGCAAAAGTATACTGTTCGATCCTTTTGGATATTTTAAAATTTGTACCCGATCTTGCGGAGTTAATATGGTACTATTGGATAAAAAATAAATTTTTTTTCGGATAAAATACCATTCACACCGCGATATTTTTTTGTGTGTACTGATAAAATTCTATAAATCAGACTCTAACCCAAGCAAACCTTGAATCTCGCTGTCACTAATAAAAATATTGTTTTTCGTTCAGACAATTTGTCTGTGCTAAATTCGTTGAATAACCCTTTGGATTGTAAAAACTTTATTCACCTTCCCTGCTTAAGTGACAGGATAAAGATCATATTGATTCATACCCTTTTGTAATATTGAGTTTGAGAGTAATGAGATTGCTACCGCCAGAATCGCACTTGCTTCCTTACCTTTTAACCAAGTTAAGGAAGCGATGGCAAAAGTGGATTACTACCCCCACCTGCCTTAAATCGAGACCATTAATTTTGCTTTATCTTCTCTAGTAGGTACTGGTTAGACCTCGTATTACCCGGGTATCGGATACCGGGTACCCGGGTATTTCAAAAGAAAATTGTATTACCCGAATACCCGGGTAATACTTTCGGGTAATAGGTAAACTTATTAAAAATGTTCTGCCTTTTTAGCGTTTATAAATCATTCTTACAATACAGTTTCTATATATTGTTGGTGAAATACCAGGGTACCCGGGTACCCGATACCCGGGTAATACGAGCCCCAGTACTGGTATGGACCATTTGAGTGTCTTGATTGAACTCTTGCTGGTCCACATGGGGCTAACTCAGAAAGCTCTCTGGTCATCGACGGAATTAAATCTCAAGCGTTCAACTTCATCTCCAAGTTGGAATTTCCGTAAATCATACTAACAAGGGATGATCCCGAACCCGAAAATTCAAAAAATTATGAAACTTTGGAAACATGTACATCTCATATAGGTATGTACTACGTAATTTTTTTTTTCTGCGGAAAAACACTCTTACTGGGTGAAATGGATTTTTGAAAATTGGAATGTACTCGTTAACGGTAAGAGGTAGAGAATTCAACTCGTTAACGGTAAGAGGTAGAGAAAAAGTATGTGCTTGCTTAAGACAGCAGGACGGTGAGCATGGAAGTAAATAAGCTTTCAGAAATGTCAGTTTCACGATTTCACGTCAATCGGTCTTGTCCGTAAGAATTCTGAGCGAACAACCGTCAATGACTGGACTATTAATAAAACTCATCTAAACAAATATTTTTTGTATTTTTCATTAATGAAGATAAAAAACTGACATTTCTAAAACCTTATTTACTTTCATGCACACCGTCCTGCTGTCTTAAGCAAGCACACACTTTTTCTCTACCTCTTACCGTTAACGAGTTAAACGAGTTATGCGCAGAGGCAGAATGGGAAATTTCCAATTTTCAAAAATCCATTTCACCCAGTCAGAGTGTTTTTCCGCAAAGAAAAAAAATTGCGTAGTACATACCTATATGAGATGTACATGTTCCCAAAGTTTCATAATTTTTTGAATTTTCGGGTTCGAAATCATCCCTTGTAAGTAAGTATGTCAGCGAAAAGAGTTATTATTCAGCCCGTTTCACATCACTACGAAGAAAAACAAGTTTTGAAATTTGTTGGTCCGAGCAATTTTTAGTTCCAGAACGTACCTGTGAATAGGTCGGCTTAATATGCAAATGGCCTGTTAATCTGGGACAAGCCAGGCATAAATTCAGAAAGCTTCGAACACAGAAAACAATGCTTACATCCGCAATTATTCGACATACTTATTCGGCTTTGAATTAAACTCGGTCGAAGCAGTCAAATGCTCTGTTGGCTTCAGCCCAATTAATAATTGTAGTAAGAGCTCGCTCAAGGCAAGGTTAGGTTTGGTTAGGTTTAGGTGGCATGGCGGTCCACTTGGACCAGGCAAAGACATAAAATGGTCCGTAGCCATACCCCGATTTATTGTTTATCCTCCAACTCATTGAAACCGTTTTGAATTGTTAACGAAACGCTGGATACTCCGGACATCCACATAGCGATTGGGATCGAGAATTCTCGGATCGAGAATTCGCGAGAATTTCTGCAACTTTTTCATTTCTCATTTCCCGGGAAGTTTATTTATTTTCTCGCGAAATTTTGACAAAATAAATTGTTTTATAGTTTCTCTATACTCCCTACAAAATTTACCATATTTTTCATTAAAAGGTACATTTACTTTCCATTAAACATACTCATTTTATCTGTAAAATATTTTAAACTAGGAAACTGACTTAATAGTTTTGGAAATTAAAATAATAGCGGAAGAAGAAATAGTAGTCGTTAGAAGAAACAGTGTCTGAACTAGCTGCGTATGATAAGATTCCTATTTACAAAATTTCCACCTGTGCTTTCATACGAAGCAGCTTAAAACTGCAAGGCCACCAACTCCCTAAATATCCAACCGACATAATGAATCTATAGTTTATAAATTTTACGATCAAATCAAACAAGAAACTGTTAACAAAATCAATGTTATAAAAGCCGATGATGGTAAAGTTTCATTGGCCATAGATGAGTGGACTAGTTTTCGCAATCGGCGTTCTAGTCAATAAACAACTAGACTCATTTAATGTAAGTTTTGTGAATGATGTTATTGCTACTAAGCGATGGAGCATCCGTCATGGTGAAGTTTGGAGCATTATCACCCGCCTATCTACAATTATGCTATAATCATGCAATACACCTTGCTGTTATTAAAATATTTTACGAAAAATCGGAAATTGGCCATTGTTTAGAATCAGAAAGCTCACAAGCGGAAAATGAGGATGACGACCAAAACTGTTTACAACAAGGAGACGAATCCGGCGAAAAATATATTGTAGACAATAATTTCGAATAAGTTAACATACAAAACATAAATAAAACTATAATGAAGATGAGAAAAACTGTAAAAATATTTAAGAGGTCTCCAGTGAAAAATTCCGTTTTACAAAACAACGTAACACAAATCGTAAAAATTGAATTGATTTAATTTTGGATTGTAAAACTCGCTGGAGTAGTATGTCAAAAATAGTCGAACGGTTTTTAAGAATAATATATCCGGTTTTGAAATTGTTAGAATCGCTAAATTTACGTGATATGTGGAATAGCGACAACCCGAACATTGCCACACACTTTTAGTGTTAAATTCTGTACAAATTGCCGAGGGAATACTAGAGTTTCTCTTTGAAACGCTCTAAGAAAATAATTCTTGTGTTAGTCATGAACTATTATCCGAATTAAAATTACAAATTGCGAAACGCCGTAATTCTCCACTTATTTTTCTACTAACATTTTTGAATAACCACAATAGTGTAAAACCAAGCCAATGTTTTTCGAGAAGTACTGACGACTTCTTTAAATCTACCTCAATAAATGAAATCGTTAAAACCGCTAAACACTTTATGAAAAAATAAAACAACTATACTGAAATTGCGGATGAAATTGATAACGTCGACCGTGATGACGTTGACGATGATACAGAAATCGATTATGAATACAATAAAAGCCAGAACTTAAACGAAAAACTGGAAGAAGCAATAAAAAGATTTACGTCCATGGTTTCAAAAGCAAGACAACAAATCGAGCCCCAGACGATTGGTAAAGAAATTAATTTATATAAATTAACGGGACAATTAACGCCAAATTTAAAGCTGCTGAAAGATGCTTTGTTTACCATAAAACCGATATCAACCCAAAATAAGCGCAATTGTTCTGTATGAGGCAACCTAGTTACCAAAAATAGAACAATATTATCTGACAAAACAGTGGACGTGATCTGTTTTTTAAAATCGTATTTTTCTTAAAAAACAAAAAATTAATTAACTTTTATCCGGGTGGTTATAAACTTTTTATAAATACACACTTATATTCAAACTTTTCTAAAACTTGAAGTTGAAAATTTGATTTTGTAATATTGAAATATTTATTTGTTTATAAAATGGATAATACATAATAATAATATCAATGCGTGATATTCTATATTATACTTAAAGGTCTTTTTATTTATTTTTCTAATTTTCTCGAGAATTCCCGAGAATCTCGGGAAGCGCTAAAAAACTTTCTCAATTTCTCGAGAAATAAATTTTATCGAGAAATCCCAATCGCTAAATTCCACACTACTGAGGTGCGTCAGGTCGTTGAAAAGAGGTGACCCCAGAAACTTTAGTCTGTTTCGTGTCAAACGAGGCCAGGTGCAAAAAAGATAAAATACTGTATCTTCCTCCTCTTCGTTCTCACAACTACGATAGTAGTCATGTGAGAAGAAACCAAGTCTACTCGCATACCTGCCTACGAGACAGTGGCCCGTAATCACTCCAGAAGTGAGATCTGTTGTTTGGATCTCGCCAAGCCCAACTTTGGCCAGACCTGCCGAGTTATTACACATGAGGTCCTATTTGACCGTCCCTCATTCGTCAACTTACTAGCTTCTTCCTTAACCAGCAGTTTGCATAACGCAAGAGGCATTTCAATATCCTTTCTGCTTTTTGAAATGCGGTCCGTTATGCTACGTCAAGCCAGTGTATCGGCTTTTATATTCCATGTAGTAATAAAATGTCTTGGCATCCATATGTATGGATGTTGAACTGATCTGTCATCTCATTAAGATATGAGAGACAGTTCTGGACTACTTTCGACGTGAGGAGGTGTGATTGAAGCAATTTAATGGCAGCCTGACTTTCCGTATATATGCGAATATCACAAGTCGATATTACATTACAACTCAATCAGTCCACGACTTCATTTATCACAGTTACTTCAGCTTGAAAAATACTACAGTAGTCGAGGAGACAGAAGGAGAGATTTAACATAATTTCCTCGCAAAACACCCCAGCCCCGACTTTTCCATCCCGTTTTGAACCATCATACTTCCGGGGAATGAGATGGAGGGATTGGGGAATGGAGGTCGCCCCATTTACCACCACCTGAATTTTGCGACAAGAAATAAAATTATCAATCCAAGAAACTAGAGGATCGTGAAGGTCAATTGCCTCCATTTACACAGCAAACCCTTGTACCACACACCGGCACAAGAAGCACCGATTCCATTGCTTAGTGATGACGCTAACCGCACTATTTAACACATTGTTGACGGGTTGGTTACGAGTTAATTCACCCGGTTAAAATATGTGTGTTGTGCTTCTTTAGTGCACATTTTTACACAATTAAATCGTATCGCAAGGAGCTAGTTAGGACACATGTTGTTCGCGCCATGGTGAAACTTATATTAACAGTCCAAAATCACTTAGGTGGTTCATCTCCAAATATTTCTTTAGATGGAAATTGTTTCTCTAGTACTTTGCAGAGCACATATAGAATAGCGATTGAACGATAATTCGAAGCATCTTGTTCGAAACACGGGTTCATACCGTGTTTTCGAATAGAGGGGAAAATACCTAAAGTCAAATTGAGGGATTTCGTCCGGAGTCCGGACTGATTTGTTAAAGTTAAAGTCTGTAAGAACTTGGGCAACGAATTTAATAAGGCGCGGCGACTACCTACCAAGAAGGGAACATGTGGTGTTAAGCAAGAATCAGGTATTACAGCTGGCAGTTATATTTGAGGGGGATGTACAGGCGACTTTTCACTGCCGGAAAGGTTTTACTAGCTCTTATTCATATATCGTTGCAAGTCGTTATCTTTGTTAATACTGATTTGTAATTAGTATATTCAGATTGATTTATTATAAAATGTAAAAACGTAATGCCGGCGGTTTAGCGATACTTCAGGAGCATTGCATATAATACAATGCCAGCGGTTTATTTGTTAAGAGCAATGGTGCAAAACGACTGAAAAGTTTCAGACTGCTCATCTGAAATTTGTCGCAACTCCCCTTTGGTTTATTCTCTTGCTTTTTTTTAGCTTAAGCCACCGTTGACGTTGCCCGGTTTCTCGTCAACTTAAACACAGCCAACTCAGCAACGACTAAGGGAATACCAATTCAAAGACGTCACTTCAAATGACGACTGTCACTCCAATCGACTAAGGGAATACCAAAAATTGGTTGTCGGTACAAACGACAAGTGACACGACTAAGGGAATAAGGGCCTAAAGGTACAAATTGGACTCTTATTACAGCTAAATACATGTTATATAATCGGTATTTGGGATCTCTGGCTATTCCTGAAATGAATAACTCTAGTCTTGTTTGTCACTCAAATCAAATTATGGGCTTTCAACCAAATCGCTAGTACAACTAAGTCAAGGTCAATATCAGTTAGGTTCGCATAAACAAATGAAAGGCCATCCGCAAACGCAGTGAGGATACCACAAAAATGCTGGTTGAATATTCCATTTATATAAATCAGAACGAACAACGGCCAAAACACCGAACCTTGAGGAACTTCAACCCTAATATACAGCTCCTTGCTCAGTAGATTATTAACGCGGACTACTGAGTGCGATCACTTAGATAATCACAAAGCCACTTTGTTTTATTCCGCGAGAACCGCAACCATAAAGTTTAATTGGAGAATTGTATGATCAACTCAATCAAAGGTTTTGGTTAAGTCAACAAACATTGCTGAAGCCTTAAATCCTCGATCAATGCTATTTATTATCTGTTCCAGAAATTCTAAAATCGCTTGTTCTGTATTTTTATTGTTACGAAATCGAAATTGTTTCGGAGATAGAAATTCATTTTTATCCAAGAAATCAACTATCTTGCTCTTCATAGCTTTTTCAAATATTTTAGAGAAGATGAAAAGAAGAGATATTGGTCGGTAGTTATTTACACAAGTTTCATTTTTCTTAAATATAGGAACAACAACACCTCTTTTCAAGGCTGCAGGAAAAACTTAATAGCTTTTGCACTTAATAGCGTAATGTACTAAGCCAAGAGTATGTTGTGCAGGTTCGATAAGCAGCTGTGTGAATGGTTTCTTCTAGAATTTTTTTATGTTCAATGAATAATGCATAAAACTCGTGCTTAGTTTGTTTTCTCCCCTTTTTTCTATTAATATTTTGTTATTAGCTCTCAAACTTGGATAACTTGTGCAAGTTCGATGGGAATACACAACAACAATATACGCAAAATGTATTCACAATAATAAAGTTAAATCCATAATCTCTTCCCTATAGTGACAGGTTGCCTCAATCAGTATTTTCACGTTTACTTTCGTGAGGCATCGAACACTCAATCTAAATTACGCTTGTATTCTTTGCAGGCGTGTGCCTGTACAGATCCTTCAGAAAACTGCAAACTGGAAGTTGATTGATGGCTAAATTCGAAATCAGTTTGAACGAAATGTGCTGCTCGACTATCTTCTAGCACATACCTTCTAGCAATTTCCAGGCAATGTCTGAAGGCGTCACACCAAGCAACTCAAAACTTGGTTTGCCACTTTCTTTGCCAAGATCTGCTTTGCATTTTTCTCACAACTGGAGTAGATTTTTTCGTTTAAATGCTCGCATCTCTAAAAGTTTCGCAAACTTCTTAAAAATATGCAATCGGCATTTATGGGTTGAAGTGTTGTTCAGGTTTAGACATAACTAAATATTTAGTTGAACGAAATTACGCAGCGAAATATTTAGCGCGCCAGTTCATGTAAAAAAGAAATAAAATTAGCAACATAATCGAAAAAACAGGCCAGTGCCATTTAATTAGAACTTTATGTTCTTACTTATATTTAAAAAAAATTATGTGGTTATATGCACTTCAAAGTTTACAAAAACAAGTTTACTGTTAACGGGTTTGCCTATGGCGCATCTTTATAAAAAATGAAGTTTTCTTTTTAACTTCTTCAAAAAATTGTAAACATGTTTTCGTCTACGATTTTCGAACCATATATAGTAAACAAATCGAAGAAGCAAATGATGAGGTTAAATCAGTCATTCATAAAAATTTAACACAAACTTTCAAATATCAAAAGAATAAACTTTACGGCAACAAATTAAAACAGCAAAAACAAAACAATGAAATTGAAAATGCTTCTATAAATTGCTGCATGTAGAATGCTTTGAAAACAACATTTTTAATTGCTGCTCAGTTTCTTCATATAATATGATTATGATACACATTCTTGGTTACTCCCAGCCACAAAAGCTGTGCAGTAGTAAAAGTCTCATCGAAATTGGTTCACGAGTTCTGGAGTTTACCGGGTATTGAACATTTGTAATTTTGCTTCCGCGGCATAATAACCGATTTCAGATATTAGCAATATGTGGTTCCAACAATATGACGCCATATACAACAGCTAGTGAAATAATAGCATTACTAAAAACCAAAATCAAAAACCGTGTTATACCGCGAAACAGAAACATCAATTGGTCACAGAATTACTTTCTTTCGGGATTTTCGAAATCAAAGGTTTACGCCAACATTCAGGGGATTCCGAGCGAATTATACCGAATAGTCATTGAAAATTTAGACAAACCTCTATTATGTCACGCCATCGAAACCGTGGTGGTTATCTGGCAGATATTGTATTTTACATAAAATTGGACAGATCTAGGTTAAAAAAAAAAAAAAAAAATATCCTTGTTTATACTTAAGTATATTGGTTTGCGTTTACTAACTAAACTAGCAATTCTTACAAATTATACCATATTTCTGAAACAAACTAACCGATTTTAAGAAACTATAGCTTAAAAGCTATCGGAGATGAAAATCTTTGCAGTGTTAAATTTCTAATTTCTAAAATACCCCTTACAAACAGACAGCCCTTTAGTTAAAGAAAGAGATATTATGAAGAAATATTTAAAATGCGAATGAAAATCAAGAGCGGGCAGACTTCACTAATAATGGGAAACCATAATTTTCACCAAATGCTACGAAAAAAGACAAGCTATTTAAGGCATGCGCTAGAGGAACTTATCTGCTTTATGACAAAAATTACAAAGTTGAAGAGGAAAAAGGGGTCGTCATCTAAGCGCCTGCAACACGGAACAAAAGCCTGCAACACGGAACAAAAGTCTCTTACTAAATATAATAAAAATTTTAAATAGTATTTCAAAATTTGAATAGAGATTTAAATATTGACATTTAGATAAATTATGCAAGATTAGTCTCCAGCTTCAATTTGTAAATTTGAGTTTCGATAGACTTACAACTCCTAGTGAAATCCAATGAATTCTATCGCATACAATCGACTTATTTATATAAAGTTAACCCTGGATTTTATTTTAAGAAAATATTGAAATTAACCAATATATAGTAAGTATGTACTTACTTATATCCAAACAAAAACTATTTTAGACATCTCATACATACGCAATTCACAAATTTTATCCAAACAACATAAGTTACTTTTTTGTTATCATCAATTACTTACGTTTTTTTGTGTTCAACTCAAAGCTAACAATTTAAACCTTGAGATTAACCTAATCTTAAAATAAAATAAAACAAAGCGCGTCTATATTAGACATTCTATAGAATTTAACGATGAATCGTTTTATATAAAGACACTACAAACAAATTAACTTGTTCACCTTTCATATTCTTTAACTGACGTTTGCCAAATAAAATGTATTGACATCATCTTTGTGTTTCCTATGCAAATAGGTGTTAACAATAAACAATATTAAAGGGATACATATTTTAAATAAAAAACCCAATATCATAAGTAAATGAAAATTTATATTTATTTTTCCCAAGAATATTCGAGAAAATATTTCGATTGTCTACTAACTATATTCTACTAAATAAAAATTCTCCCCGTACTTACACTTAAACAGTGTTTACATAAGTAAGATGGCAAAGTTCAAAAAAGTTTTGATGTATGGTTTAGAATTATTTTGAAATGAATCTTTGGGGAAAGAAAAATACGTGTACGGTACATTATTTTCAGGATTTCCTACTGTATATTACTTAGTAAAAATTTTGTTTCTATACTAATATAAATTCACGAACCTAACCTAATTCACAGTCATTAAACAAAGCAAAAAAAAAAAAAAAAGAAGTAAATTTGCTCGATTAGAATTAATTTTTCTTCCGTTTTTCACGAAAATTTGATATCAACAAGTTTTCCATTCTTATCACATTGTGTTTTGTTTTATCGTTTTTTTTACATTTTTTTTTTCCACCAACAAAATGTAAAATCAACAAGTTAAAAAGAATAATTTTTCCTACTCCCCTCGTTTTTTTTTTGTATGTACATATAGATTGGAGATGCTCTATGCCGTAAATATTAAGACATAAACTAAGCAAATATTATATAGAGGGAGTTGGAGTATTCAATGTTTTCTTGTTGTATCAGTATTTATGGGAGATAGACAAGTAGATAGCTAAGGAGATATAAGCCGAAGAAAGGCATTTACATTTTATAACATCCATCATCTTATCTTCTTTCAGATTATAAATTAAATTTTATTTTTTGTGACGTGTTTCCTTGAATAATTTTTGGAAGAAATAACATTTTACTGTTATCGAATATCTTTTGAAAATAAATTAACGAATATAACTTCTTAATTTTTTTTTTTAAAGACATGCGAGGATAGAACTGCTTAATATGGTATGCGATATTCATGTGTTATTGCACAAAGAAATTATTAAGATATTAATTTGGACGAATTGGGCGAATGAGATCATTTTAATGTGCGGCATTGAAAATCCATTTGTTACACATAAGTAAGTATACATATTTAATTTTATTCTTTTATAATACAAATAATATTTACCCATCCGTAACAGCTCGTGTTACCCCAGGCATGAATAATTTTACATTTCTTAATAAACATACTTAATGCTCCCAAAAATCTTTTCATATTCAATAGCTCTAATAAATTATCATAATTTGCATTTCGTTAAAATAACCCAAGCGCTTAAATATCCATCAACCAATTCCAAGTAGACATGAAATTGCTAAGGAATTAAATATCGATCACAAAACAGTTTTAAATAATTTGTGTAAGGCTGGATCCAAAAAGAATCTCGATGTTTGGGTACCGCATGAATTGACGATGAAAAACTTAATTCACTGAATTTCCATCAGCGAATCGCTACTGAAACGCAACGAAATCGAATCATTTTTGAAGCAAATCATTACTGGCGATGAAAAATGATAAAATACTAGAATGTCGTTCGAAAAAGATCATGATCAAAGAAAGGTGAACCACCACAAACATATTCAAAGGCAGGATTGACGCCCCATAAAGTTATTCAGTGTGTATGGTGGGATTGGAAGGGAATAGTACATTATGAGGTTGTATAACCTCAAACGATTGATTCTAATCTGTACTGTCAGCAATTAACTAGATTGCAGAAAGCCATTCAAAAAAACCGGCCAGAATCGATCAATAGAAAGAGTGTTGTCTTCCATCATGACAACGGCGACCGGCAAAAATTGAGAGAGCTTGGAAGTTTGAAGTATCCCCCGTATAGCTCGGTCGTGAACCCTCTAACTATCATTTGTTTCGATCTCTACCAAACTCCCTTAATGGTCTAAAGTTGGCTTCAAATAAGGACTGTGAAAATCACTTGGCCAAGTTTTTTGCCGATAAGCAAAAAGGCATATAATAATGGCCATTACTTATGTACTTAAATAAAATTCATTTTATAAAAGACAAATTTATTGAAAAAATGACACCAAACCTCTCAATATTTTTTCCCCAACCTAATATCTGTGGCGGAGGCAAACAAGAATTATTTATAAAATTTGAAATTTGGATTGTTATTAAAAACTTAGGACGTACAATAAACATGATATTTTAGCGAAAAAAGCGTAAAGATGATACTTCCATTTCAATTGTAAAGACCGCCCTTTAAAATCATTGATGCTAAGAGGGTTATCAAAATAAGACTCATTTTAGAAGACTGGCAATCTGCAAGGAAGGACTGCCCGATGAATATCACTTCCGAGTAAAAATAACGTTAAGGGAAGAATTTGATTTGCAAAATACCATGCTTATTCGAAAGGACACGATGGCTTAAAAAATGAGTAAATTTATTGTGGGCGACGAATGTATTAATACAATTAATATATTTGGTTCTGCACTTTCGCTTGCAAATAGTAATAGCTTAGGTTAAAAGCAAATAATTGTTCGCACAATCCACTGAATATTATGCTTTGGAGATGCTTGTCTTGGTTTCACAGTGGTGTTCGGGCTTTATAAAGGGTAAAGGACATTATGAACCAGAACGTCTTGATGGATGATATCCTTTTATTGTAGCCATGGGTACATGCAAGACAATGACCTTAGATATTCCTCTAGGAAGGCAAAAGTTTTTCAGTGAGAGGGAGAGCAATCTCAAACTTTTGGTCCGGTCGACCAATGTACAATTTTAACTTAAAATTTTTAACTTAAAATTTTTACTACAACAAACAGTTTTTTTTCACCCGCCTACCTCCTTGGAAAAGCCTTAAGATTACCGCGGCCCGCAAAGAAACCAGGAAGCAACAACAACTGTGACTGGCGTTTATGGGAACCTAGGAATTTGTACCAGTAGAACGATGTGGGGACTGTAACGTACACACCGGAAAAATATTTGCAATATATTAAATATATTAAGCCTTAACAGTCGAAATTTTTTTATGTAATACTCGCCTATGAGACGAAAAACATTAAAAAAAGCGCTTGGAATATGCATTGGGATATGTGAGTGAGTCCGAAGAGTTCTGGGAAAATGTTATTCTCTCGGACGAAAGTAGTTACATTTAACGTTTTGGTTCAGATGGGCGAATTATGGTGTAACGGAAACGCAACACTTAACTTAGTAAAACATGGTGGCGGAAGTACAATGGTTTAGGGAGCTTTTAGCTTTAGGGGTGTAGGACATTTGACCTTCATTGAAACCAAAATAAACAAGTTCGATTATTTGAATATTTTGAAGGAAAATTTGTTAACCAGTGCTGGGAAAATGGAACATGGACAAGATTTTCGCTCCATACATGACAATGACCCGAAGCATTCCTCAAAGCTGATCAACGAATGGTTATTGTACAATGTAAAGTCAACATTTCCTCATCCTCCAGCCACCAGCTCTCAACCCCATTGATAATTTATGACATTATTTGGAGCTAAAGATCCGTGAACACCAAATTGCATGGGTAGTTTGGCATCTATTGGAGGGGGAGACTAAGTTGAGTAGATTAATCTACCAGCTCCGTAACCTTCCAGTAGGGTGCGAATCACGTGAGCTGTTCTGGTCATGTATGAGGCAGAAGCGTGAGAAGTACAATTGTGTTAGGGGTAACCTGGTCACAGTTCGCAAGTCTACGTGCTCTTCGTGGCATCTACTGATAACTGAGCCATTTGGTACATTTTTGGCCGTTTGGCACATGCTAAAGTATGGCGCTATACCCTTGACAAAAAACCATAATCTAAGGTGGAATAGCATATGCCGATGGATGAATGGCTGATAGGTTAATCAGTTCCAAATATCCGGACTCTGGATACGAAAAGAAGAATAAAGAATTGCCTTCGTGTGAAGAGAAAGAGAACAAAAGGAAAGCCCAAAATATGCTGAAATGCTTGCTATCACACACAGTATAGCGGCGATCCTTTAGTACGGATTGTAATACGTGACTAACACAAATATTTATGTCGGTATTTAAAGGAAATATAACTGTAAAGATTTCTTGTTACTGCCTAATGAAATAATTATCTAATGTAATAAGGTACAATATTTGATAAAATAACTGTATAGTAATGATAAATAAATGAAATGAAAACTAAATTTAATTCATGTCGCCGTAGCAGGGCCTTTCGACCACTAAGGGTTAAATGGCTAACGCCATATAAAACTAAGTGAATGTTAAATAATGAAATCAAAACTACCTGCGCATTCTCTATTCCGAATCCCCCGTCACTGTGATTCACTGCTTGAATGTACCATACATCAGACGTCCCCCAAACCAGGAGCTTAACCCTCAGGACACCAAAAAACTGTCAAGCATGGTGATTCATCAGTAATGATTTTGGGATGCCTTATTTCTTGGAGGAGTCTGACCTATCGTCAAAATAATAAAATAATAATAAACGGTCAGAAGTCGTAACTTCTCTTAATTCCGATTTAAGTACAATATTTGAGTGGGGTAACAACAACTTAGTACAATTTAACGAAAAAAAAGACACAAATATGCACATTGTCACGTAAAAAAAGTCGCAACGACTACCCATTTGTGGTAAAAAACCATATCCTTGTGGGTTGCGACTCAATTCGACTGCTTGGTGTTCAAATAAGTAACAAACTCAAATGGAATGAACACATTGTTGCATTGGCTAAATCAGCTTCAAAAAAACTCGGGTTCCTGAATCGATGCAGAAGGTTTTTCAAATCCAAATTCAAAGTTCTCCAGATATATAAAACCTTCATCCGACCATGTATAGAGTATTGCTGTCAAGTTTGGGGAGGTGCGTCTGGTACCACCCTCCACTTATTTGACAGAATAATAAGGAATCCCATACTTACTCAAGAACTAGACAGCTTACAGCATCGCAGAGATGTTGCAGAACTCTGCGTCTTCTACAGATGCTTACATGGTAAATGTTCTGCAGAACTATTGGAGAAAATACCACCGTTCGTTACAACAACAAGAGTAACAAGAGGAACAACCAATGCACATAGGTTTACGGTGAAGCTCCCGAAACCTCGAACTGAAGAAATCAAGCGCGAATTTATATACAGAACATCAAAAAAGTGGAATTCGTAAATACATTTCAAATTTCCGAAGGAATATGTATAAAATGAATAAATTTAAGGTAGCTATTAATCTTTACTTGCAGGATCGCGCATTGGGTGCAGAAGCTCTGACAGTTACAAGGAGCTAGGATCGTTAATAAGTCCGCTCTGCACCCAATTAAAAAACTAATAAAAAAACAAATAAAAAAAAAATAAAAATAAAAAATCGATGGAATTATGGATGTCCTTAAATTTATCGAAAGACTCGATTATAATTTACGCCTAACATACGCCTAAAAGTTTGAAAGCGTACTTAGAACGTAAAAACATCCGGATCTTGCGATGGCCAGCGCAGAGTCCGAATTTAAGCCATCCTAATGAGAATCTATGAGGATTTTTAAAGAAAAATTTCATTAAGGAAATCGACATCGACTATGTAATGGAAATTTGAAGGAAAAGGATTTTTCAACCAAATACTTAAGTATTAAATTTTTTGTAAGTTATTTATTGCTATAAGTAAGTAAGTGGCTTAAATAAAATACGAGACAAAAGCTCCATTGTTTTTTTTACTTTTTCTTTATTTAACAAACTATGATTTTGAACCTCTCCCAAACAAAATGCTCAAATTAACGCACAATGGGAAAGTTTTGAGGTGTGCTGTGACTGTGATTGGGTTTTCTTAATCTTAAAAAAAACATACAACGATGCAGAAAGTTTAAAAATCCACACACCTACTTACGCATCGAAAGAAAACCCGCTTCGTTTGTGAAATAAGAGCTTTAGCCAGAATAAAAATGTATATGTAGCAGCATTTATCTCAGAATATCGCTATGTAGATTTATATAAATGAGCTTGAGTATTGTACATTCAGCAGTTACAGGTTGGATAAAGTACACGAGCATCCAAGTCGATACTAAGCAACACTCACTCTATCAAATCAACCTTTTGGAAAATATACCATAAGTATAGGAGTCAATTAAGAAGTTAAATTTCGCCTTCGCTTAATGGTAGATTTGATTTAATGTTATAGGCCGTGCAAGCTCTCGAGTACGCTTGCTACTTTGAATATTTCATTTTTATTGAGCCAACTAAACTAAAAATAGTAAACCTACGTAACAATCATTCCCCTAGCAATTCTTACGGCTTTAGTTTAAACTAGAAATAACTTCAGAAACTTTGACAAACCTCATAATCTTAGCAATCTTCACAATCCGAGCAATCCTCGTAACACAATATTAGCAATTCTTACAATCTGAGGCTGGGCAATCCACACAATCTTAGCAATTCTCACGATCTGAGCAATCCTTATCTTTTTAGCAATCCTCACAATTACTTATTTAGCCATCTTCTCAAGCCTAGCAATTTCCACAAACTTAGCAATACGCATAATCTTAGCAATCCTCACAATCTGAGTAATCCTCAACTTGTCATTCGCTGGTATTTTACCAAATTCAACACCAAACAAACCCATTAAACTAAGCCATCTGAGAAGTTAGAATGCTGAAGAATGCTGAAATTTTGCAGCGAAAACATAGAGTACCGCAGCCCAATTATGGCCATAGCATTTATTTTATTTTATTAAATTTCAAAAGTGCAGCGTGTGTAGGTTTATAGAATTCCTTTGTTTAAAATGAAGCATTAAAAGGTACTGAATTTAAAAAAACTGGATTTCATATTCAGTTGCACCTTTTTTAACTAATGTTCTCACCAAAAAATTCTATTTGAGATGGTATTTTTGGAAGGCCTAGAGAAATAAAGCTTAGGGAAGAGTAATGGTTTGATCGTTTGGTCGGTAGCTACTTGGATTTGGTTAGTAGACCCGATATAAAAAATAGATTTTTTTTTTAAATTGATTCACTATCCTTTCACAACATGGCACAAAACATACTCAACTATTTCTTGTTTTGATTTTGAGTCGTGATTTTTCCTTGCGATAAAATAATAGTAGCGGCAGACAGACACCGAAAATATTGATTTTAAACGACGCCGAAAAATTACTATATACACTTCTAATATAATAAACAAACAGTATAGATGAAAAAACATTGAACAATCACCTTTTTTATTTATAAAAGTTTGCTACATTTCGAATGATGCTGGAATTTATCAACCCATTTTGTTTGTGAATGGTCTCTTTCAAAATAAAATTCAACATTGTAATAATCCATATTGATGTAAATGATAAGTAAATAAATGCGTTGTAAATGATAGGGAAAACAGGGTTCAGGTTATGTAAAACTTTGACAGAACATGAACCATAACCTCGCAAAGAAAACCCGCAAAGAAAGATTTTAAATCTAATCCGTTCTGGAGCTCTGGTACCCTTTTCCCAGGTCTTTCCGGATATCTTCGAAGTATTTAACCTCTTTAATTTTAATAATTCATTATTTCTTGGTCGAGCTTCAATGGTTTCAGTCGGTGATAGCGAAACCTATAAACCAAACATTTTCCAACATTTTTCACGCACATTGTAAAAAAGAACTCAGTTGACCAATTAATTTCTCTTCTCACATTCAATTTGCAGTCAACAAAAAAATGTTGAAAGCTAATTTTGAATTTACTAGATTAGAAAAACAGCTATCCAGCCTTAAAATTTTAAAGGTCATTTAAAACGTGGACCTGCCTAAAATAGAAAATTAAGATCAGAAAGCATCATAAATTTCTTTGTTAAATATAAACAAAGTGTGGGATTGGTCTCTTCGCCTCTCTTTTATAACCCGTAAATTAAATTCACACACCTTTTTAAAATGAATCTTACGTAACTATGCACTTATGTAGTCAAGTATAAGTAACTTATCTAAATAAAGCCATCGATTAGTCATTTCAGACAATCTTGGAGTAATTGTTGCAACGGTGCAAGTAATTAAGAATCGACCAGTGGGTTTAACCTTTATTTCTGTAGTCCCCAAAAAAAAAACTCAAAAACAAAAACAAACTTTCAAAAAACTGAACATGATGAAACAGGAATTTAACCCGCTTAACATTACCCAAATTGATACGCATCGGCATAAGTATAATCCACAATGATTAAAACGCAATAATTGAACCATAAAAAATGTGTGATGCACGTCACATTGCAACTTAATTAAAAAATATATTTATATTCGAGTTTCAACCAACATCTAAAAGATAATGTTTGCTTTATAAATAGAGAGAACGCCTTACTTATAGAATAAGACTCAGGCGATCTCATGACTATCGCGATGAACTCATCGCAATCGATCAATTATTGACATCACAACAAATTTGTTAACCCACAAAAAAAAATTTCGCCTTCGCTTAATGGTATTCGGTATGCTAATTATTAATGCTAATTAAATACAGAGAAAGTAAACGTAACATTTTTTACCGAATCAATGTATCAAAGAATTAATTTCGTCTTACAATAATTTTATATAACAGTACGCACACATCTTATCAGTACACAGCTAAAGATCAACATGTGATTAGGCTGATAACCACCACAATAACTACTAAATTGATAAATAATTTGTCCACAAATCTTTATTGAGATCATGATCTCGGCGTGGATCATATCACACACTTACATTTTAGTTTTCTACATGCATTTAGTTACCACCCACAGGCGCGTAGTAATCCGGACAATAATCCAATAAAAAAGAAAGCATCTAATTGGATTGAGTGTTTTTTTTTTTTTTGTTGTAACCTTGTTTTAAAAAGCCGTAGTTTAGTTAACTATTATAGGAATCACTATATCTTAAACCAAAAACACTGAAATCACCAAGAGATTTGAAACAAATTCTTATTTCTTACACTTTAATTAAATAGATAAACCAATAACTTGTTTTAGGTATATTAAATCACAACACTTTATTTTTTATACACAATCACTTTAATTCACTTAATTGTAAGTTTCGCACATAAATTTCCGCTAATGTGTAAAATATTTCCCGAAATTCGTAATAAACCTGCACCATACACCTACGCTGTTCAAAAATAACTAAACTCAATTTCATTACGAGAAACAAAAATAACAAAATAAAATTTTACTGTTGTTCATCAAGAGAACGCGAGCGAAGCGATTCAAAATGTTATAAAACAAGAAAATGACGAGAGAGAGAATCAATTTTGTCATGGAATTTCATGTTTTGTGTTTGTGTTGTCTCTTGTCTTGTCTTGTTGAATTTAATACAAAACGAATCGAATTCAAAAACAAAAACAACATAATATGATTCGTTTTTGGAGAAATTATTTTGTTTTGAAATTTTTTTTGGTACATTGTACAGTGGTGGCGAGATTCCAATAATCATTGACTTTGACCATAGAGAGAAATACCCCTGATATAAGTACATTGTAATTAATAATTAACAACGCCACTGATTCCATACGACGATGTCATTTTTTAACTAAAATTTCTCCGATGATTTCTCTACAAATATTGACTTTAAATAGTACAGTTAAATAGTAGTCTCCTCTCAATATTTTTTATCATCACTTTCTTCCCCCATTTCATTTATCATCTCGCTCAACTCAATTTCAATCTCAAACCATTGATAACAACAATAATAAAAAACAAAAACACAAACAAAACATAAAATCAGGTGTCAGAGTGTCTACACAACAATTTTTGTGTACAATAAATTATTGTAGAGCGCGGAGAGCATATGATTTTCCGTTTTATAAAGGTCATGTACATATTTAGTGATTATGAGGTAATATGTACATATATGGCGTGCGATTAGATAATCGCAATAATTTAATTAGTTTTGTTTTAATTGTGTACTTTGTGCTAAAAGTTATTCAACATAAAATCCTCGAAAATGATAAATTGATTTGAAAATTTTGTTGAATTATTAGCGGTATCTTTGGTGTAGGGTGGTAGGTATATTGTCATCGATAATGGATTTATCGTATAATTTTCTAACATCTATGTCAAACAAAATAATGGCTGATTAAGTGATAAGCTATATAATTATAGTGGCTATGTGAGGCCGGATTTCGGCTTCGAAGCGGTTTTATCACCGATTCCCAGAAATCCCATCTTTTATTAACTTGCGATGATAATCCTATACATATATTGATTAAGATTCGTATTCGTGCAAATTTTACATTAATCAGAATCGACCACAGAACCTCTAATATTTATCTATATCACGGTTTTTCAATGTTATGTGTGCAATTTTCAGAAATTTCATCTTTTGCTAAAATGCTAACTACACCCATTAGCCAAAAAGTATAATTAATATACTGGCTAAGATTCTTATTTGTGCGTAATCTATAAAGTTAGAATCCGCCCTAGAATCTCCACAGCTTACCAAAAATTGTGTTTTTTTTTCGAAAATGTTATATGGGGCAATATAACCAGAAATCCCTGCTTTTGCTAAGGTTGTGAGCAAAATCAAAGCATATTACATAATGAATCGGCTAAGATTTACTATTTGGGCACGCGACTCTGTTGAAGAACTTTCACAGCTTATCAAAATCCTGTTTTTTCAAAGCAGTTACATATGGCCCATTTCCAGAAGTTCCATTTTTTACTAAAATGTGATCAAAAACCACTAGAAAGAAAGTAAAATTAATACATTGACCAAGATATTTATACTTACATAAGCCACAATCGGCCATAGAACATTCACAACTAATTAAATCGCCGTTCTCCGAAGTGGCTTTTTTGGGCGAATTCTAAAAATCCGATATTTTAATAAAATGCGAACTAAACTCATTCAGCCGGAAGGTATCAATAATAAATTAGCCAATAGTCGCATTTGTGCATGATCTTCATAACCCAGATGTGGCCATAGAATCTCCACAGCTTATGAAAATGGTGGTTTATCGAGAGATTTGGTCAATTTACAGAAATCCCATCTTTCACAAAATTTCGATCTAAAACCATTAGTCAGAAAGTATAATTAATCTATTAACCTCTACAGATTATAGTAAAATCGTGGTTTTGCATGTGGAAATCTGGACGATTTTCAGAAATCCGATCTTTTACTAAGATGCAAACTTAAACAAAAGTATTAATTATATTGGGCAACGCAAGAGTTTCCATTCATAGTTGATTGTATTGCATTGATTAGTTGCATATACAATGGCGTCGAATAATAGTGATGGATAGAATTTAAACAAAAATTTAATGGGCAATGAATATTATCACATCTGGAATTTTGATATTACAAATTTATTCAAATTAAATGGATTAGACAAATGTATTCTTGTGGATGAAGATGAAAACGTCGAAATACATCCATCAATTTATCCGCGTATTCAAAATATCCAAAAACCGTCAAAAATGTGGACAAAATTAAAATCTTTATACGAGAAAGTGGTCTGAAATTATTAATTGCTCCAAAATTAATAAACACACGCATGGAAAGACGTAATTCAATCAAATAATTGACACGGCGAACCAATTAAAAATGTACTAATCGGTTTTAATGTATGTAGATGATGAGTGACTTGGTTCAATTTTACTAGCTGCACTGACATAATTTTAATCCTATGATTATGGGAATGAAAAACTCTGTGATCTATCGATATTAAAAATGTACTTTGCATGCCTGAATTATCGGCCAACTTATTATCCGTCTCTGGCAGTGGCTGCTCCGTTTATGACAACATGAATAATTGTGTGCCAACTGTAAAATCCGTTGGTGGAATTTACAAAATTCGATTAGAACTTACGAATTGTCTCGAAGCAGTTGTAAATGATGCAAGTGGTGTACCTCTGAGTTGGTATAGAAGGCAAATGTATTTAATTTATGTTTCCCCATATTAAATAAAATTAGTTCGAGGAATTAAAAGTAGGTAGGGGGTTAGCAGTGGCGTAGCTACTAGCATGGGTGGCACCCGGAGCTGATATCGTGGTGTCATTCCAAAAATGAAAACTGTTAAAATTTATAAAAATCCGCCGTTAAACATAAAGTATGATTTTATTTGTTTATTTGTGAGTCCTGCATCGGTGGCCATTCGTTTTTTACGAACGAATTCGTCTTTCTATTGGAATGTCGCAATCCTCCGATTTGTTCACAGCAGGATCTATTGACTCCGCCTTTCTTCAATATAAATACAAAGTGACTCTATTTGTATAGCACTCAAGCCTTGACTGTGCAATGCAATAAGAGCACAATTTATTTCCGTTAATACATCATTCCAAAAGAAAAGATAGCAAAGAAATGTGAAATCACACACAGCAGCCATAATGTTGCTGTGCAGCACCTCTGTTGTTTAAATTTCCTTGTTGATCACATAATTTCTCAATTGCTAAAGTAAAAAGAACAACATTTTTATGTATTTTAATTCCTTTTGAGCCAATACAAGCATACTAGTGTACTTTGCCTTTGCAATTTTTTCTCATCTTCAACTGCTAAGATTTAAGATCTTTGGCGTGGAAAGAACCTAATAATTTTCCCGAATCATTTTTTAAAATATAATTTACGGTCCTGATTTTGGCATGAACAACGGCTTTCTTGTATTGATTGACAAATTTTCCGCAATAGTTCTTCGTAGCGTCGCTTAATGGGTGCTGTTTGGCTTAGACTGTCTGTCCAATGTTGTACACTATAGTCATAAGCTGGTTTAAGATTTTTATTAATTATCATGGAGCATTGCTAATCTATCAACATTTTCATTTAATGAGCCTATTTCCCTTAGAAGACTGTAAGATTGCCACTAGTTATACATTGTATATACGAACTTCAAAAGGTAAGGAGTGAAACGAGTTAATTGATGGATTGCAGTTCGCAACACACAGCTTACTTCGGGAAGATAAGTATGTAGCTCAAGATTTATGTTCGTTTATGACATAAGAACGAATCGCCGCTAATGTTGACCGATTTACCCTTTCTGACGCTTTCGCCTGGGGAGAGTAAATTGCGGTCTTTAGGTGTTTTACTCCAAATTCGTTTAATAAATCGTGAAAGCATTTTGATATAAATTGAGAGCCATTCACTCTTAATATGATTGTGGACAATCGACTAAACTTTGCCTTGTCGTGTCGCTTTTAATTTGAAATTGCCTAAGGACGTCGACACGACTCAGAAGTATTGCCACATTAATATAAAAATCAACCGAGATTTTGTGAATTTTTTTGTTAACTTAGCAGTCGTGAATTATATTTTTAGAAAATTTCTGTTAAAGGTGGATATTACATTATCTCATTTATATAATTATATAAATATAATTATATTTTTGTACAAAGAAAATACTGTTATATTTAGTTTCGTCGAGAGGACACTTCCCACTCCAGTTTTGCAAGCATCACACTTAATAAAAAATTATTTAGCGTAATTGAGATCTATTAACACGGGAGAAGTTGAGCAAGTACTTTAGTTGGTCGGAAGCCATTTGGGCGGCATTTCTCCAAATAAACTTTACATTTTTCGTCAAAAGATTCGTTATTGGAGTGGTTACCTCGGCGTAATTTGGGGAAACCGTTGATACCATCCCGTCATTCCCAGTAATCTTCCAGTTTGCTTCACCGAGGTTGGGAGAAGGGAAATTTTTAATTGCCCCTGCTTTATTTAGATGTGCTAAGATACTTTACTTGCTTCATGAAAAATTTACATTTTGGGAGATTGATCGTCAATCCAGCGTTTTTTAATCTTCTGGCAACCGCCAATTTATTGTTGCATCTTAAAGTATTCTTCCAAACTAGGCGACGTAACGAGAAGGTCGTAAAAATACACAAAATACGCTCGTGTAATTGATGTGGCACCACATTATTCATCAATCGTTATATTGATTGGGGCTAGTTACACAAGCCAAACGCATTACCTTAAAATAATAAAGCGGCCGTCCTAGCACTATGAACGCGGTTTTCCCTCGTGAGTCTGGATCAAGGGGTATCTGCCAGAAGGCACCCTTACGGTTAATGTTGGAAATTACTGTGGTATTAGTTAACCTCCGAGAATTCCTTCTATATGCTAAAATATAGGCGTCTTTTTTGGTTCCAGCATTTACCTTTCTTAAATTCAGACACAGTCGAACTTTATTTGGTTTACGTACCAAGATAATGATGACTGCTAAAATTAGCATCCTATCAAGTTCCAAATAAATTAGTTCGCGTATTGCTCCGACGTCAATGTGATGTTTAACTAAGGTGGTGCGTCCTAGGCCATTTTCCTCAAATGATGGAAAAAGTGGAAGTAAGGTGTTAAACTGTTCACTTTGTTATTATGTTACGATAAATCACTATTAAGAAAAATAATTTATTGCTATAAATTACTTACTATTTTAATTAAGTTTTGAAAATATTTTGATAATAATAATTTAAAGCACGTGCCGGTTAGATTCAAAAGAGATCTATTCCTTCAGTTCATCAAAAAAACAAAACTTTCGTAAAAGTACGTATACAAATCGGTAAATTCCCAAATTTAATTTTCAGAACTGCTATATTCCAAAATTATTTTCAAAATATAAGCTTAAGTAATAAACAGACATTATTTTAAACGTAACGTTACATAAATGAAAATGTCCGAACAATAATGAATTGAATAAAAAAATTTGGGGTTTCAAAATAAATTTGAAATTAACGATTTTTTTCGTTTATCTATTTATCTGAAAACTCAAAAAGTGGAAAAGGGATCTACGCTTTTGCATCTAAGGACAAAAAAAAATGTTTTTTTGACGTTTGTTATGAGTTTTCAATTGCTACTCATAGAATCGGAGTCGCAATTGCTTTCCAGCTAAAAAGACTGCGAGCTACATCCTTACTAAACCTTTATTATTAATGTGTGAGAAATGACATATTATTGAACTTAACGCTTGGGGAATAACAATACGATTTCTATAGAAAAGACAATAATCTTGAATGCAAATTTTAATTCTTCCGTGTGTGGCCAGCCATTTAATACATATTGGTATATTTAATATGCTGTCACTAGGCAAATATTTTCGAACATCTTCCGAGCTTACAAAAGTTTCGCCGGCTAAGTTTAACAGATTTATTGAATCAGCTTATATTTCAGATTTCTGTTGTAACGGTAACCGGGATAAGGAATCTGCATTTACGGTATTTTTACTAGGACGATATCTTAGTTCATATAGACATACATAGAAATATATACAGTTCTACGTTGCAATCGAGATGCTGCGACAGCAGACGTACCTTTCTGTGGATGAAATCCTTAATGCTTGTGAAACCGAATATAAATTAAAATGGCCTTATCTGTACTTATGAAATTTCTTAATGAAAAAAACTATTGCCAATACTTCTTGCGGTGTAACTGTGAATAGTTCTTTTCTATTGAGGAAGCGCACTAGATGCAAATAATACAGTTTTTTCTCTTTCGTTTACCAAACGGGATGAAGCAGCTTCAATACCATCAAGACTTGCGTCTGCAGCCACAACTTTTTTTTTTTTGGATCATATGATTCAAGCAGATTATTGTTTATTATTAACGAGACGCTTCGATTATTGTTTATATTATTAACGAGATAATACAAATCTTTGAGTTAGCTTGACTAAGTAGTTCGGAATAAATCTTCCGTAATAGTGCAACAGACCCAAATATGATTGTAATTCAGATACATATTTTGGAAAGCGTTAGTTATAGCCTCTATTTTTTCAGCACTAGGCTTAATTCCTTCGGCTGATATTGTGTGCCCCCAAAAAATTGACAGAGGGTTGGACAATTTTTAATTTTTTTTGGTTTACTTTTACATTATACTCGTCCAAGCGAAGCAACACTTCCCATAATAATTGCTGACAATCTTCAAAGCTAGAACCGGCGATTAAAATATCATCGAGATAACAAAGTGTTCTGTCTAATCCACAAAGAATTTGATCAATAACTGATTGAAAAATAGAAGCAGCACTTCTGACCCGGAATGGTAATCTAGTATATAATCCTCTATGAGGATGAATTGTTAAGTAGATATTTCATTAACAATAAATTGCTGATAAGCTCCAGTCAGATTAATTAGATCCTCTATCCGTATCCGTGGTAGAGGATAATGTTCTGTTCGTACATATTTGTTTATTGTTACTTTACAATCGATGCCAAGATGTATGTTTCCGTAACACTAACACTGGTGAAGCCCAATCACTAAACTGCACTGGATCTAATATACCTTTGTCGTACAGTGTCGCTTCTGGTTTCCCATGGATTCCCGGGTAAAATGTCCAATAGGTTCTGCAGAAATTCGATACCACGAATTTAACACTTGGCTTCTTAACTTTTATACAGATTTTCCCGACTACATTTATTGTTGATCCTATTACAGAAGAAAATTGACCAATTACATTTTTTATTTGTAAATGACTAAATTAATTTAACTGTTCACACAAAAGTTTCACAAACGGTTTATTTTATTGTATAACTAATTACTTACACTAATTGCTACTACACTAATTGAGGAACTTTCCAGACTTGGCACTTTAAAGGTGGAATTTATACAAATTTTTACATTTTATATGGGTCTTTCATTCAAACGAATTTTCCCGGCCTCCACACATGAAACTTGCCCTGATAATTTTTCTAGAGATAACTGTTGGCTACTTAGCACTGACTGAATCGACCAAGCTGTTTTATTCTTTCTTATAATTAACATTAACAGGATTAAATCGGTTACCACTCTCAGCTATTCAAATCAGAAATTCTCAATTTCAAAAAGTAAAGAGAAAGAAATGAATGATATCGGAAACATTTCATATCAAGAACCTGTCGGTAGTTTATTCTATTTAGCACCCAATGCACTACACCAGACATAAACTTTGCAGTGAATGATGTAAGTCGCTTCACCTCAAATTTTGAGACCACATGCGAGACAGCAATAAAGCGTATTATGCGATACATAAAAGGAACACAGGATATGAAATTGCGTTTCACTAAACGACACCAAATTGCTTGACCGACTACTGTGATTCGGATTTGGCAGATAAAAAAAGTTCTTGTAAGGGGTTTATTTATCAGGTGCTGCAGTTTCGTGGACGAGTAAGCGCCAACCGACTATCGCATTATGTAGAACAGAGGCTTAATATACCGCACTTTCCTGTGCAACGAGTGAAGTAATTTGGCTGAATTGTGAGTGCGATTAACTTAGCAAATACCGATGGTTATAATAGGCGCACAAAACGTATAGATGTGCGCTATCACCACATCCGTGAACAGTTGAAACGGAAGTCACAAATGTATGATATCTTCCAACAGAAAAGATGCCAGCAGATCTATTGTACAAATCTATTTCCGAACCAAAGACGAAATTTTGCAAGAAAATTCTCCTAAATAATTTTGATAGTGAAATCTTTAATAATTTTTGATTTGTAGCATTTACTTAATGAGTGAGGATGTTGTAAAAGTAGATTGCTTATCCTTTTCTGTGTTGTCCATCAGGCAACATCTTTTCGGTTTTTTATATGGGCATAGTTTTAAAAAGAGTTCAATAAAGGCTACTAGAGAATAAACTTGTTTTATTAACTCTGTAGCTAACTAAACGAATAACACATCGTAATGAGATCATGAAAAAGCCCTTCTGCATCGCTCCCTATTCGGATTCTAAAACTCGTGTATTATTATTTATCCATTTGCCATTCATGTTAGATCGCTATAGTCGGCTGAAACAGTAGCCCTACATCATGATTAACAACTCCCATATTTGGTCTGCTTCAAGAATTCTATTGATAAAATTCAAGGAATGTTTCTCGCGATTCTATTTAAAGGAATTCCTCAGAAAGAGGAGTTTCTTATCATATAAATCCTTAAGTACCAATAACGTAGGAATTCAAAACAAAGACAATTTGAAATTTAAGAAATTCTTTATAAAAAAAGGAAAAATTCTTAAATTTAGGAAATTCCGAAAATAACAAATTTGTTTACATTTTTATTTAGTGGTACGATTATTAAGAGGCTTTGAATTTAGGAATTTTACAAAATTAAAGAGGTTTAGTTTAAACTTGCCCTTGTCATTTACAGGAATTTACGGGTTATATGCGTTTTTGTTGTAAGATTTTATGTGAAACTTTGATTTCAGTGCACTATTCAATAACTCATCCAGAGATACTTATAAATGCAAAACACATGACGAGAAGTAGGCGATAGCTAGCTTGTCAGTCGAAAATATTACAGTCTTATTTTTCGATTAAAACGTTTCGAGAATAGAGAAAAAGAGAATGGCTGCAGCTTAATGTGATTAATGATCAGGAAGTCGAGCGAAGTAAGCGCGTCGTGTTAAAAATTATTGTTGTGGATAAATTCATTACGACATAATTAGGTAGCAGTTTTTGTTACACCTATCCAGTGCAGATTTTTTAACCGGTTTAAGATTTCGAAATATTTTTTGAAGAAAGATCCGAATATGTGGCCTTAGGATGATAATTTCAAAACTGAAATAAGTTAGTAGTTATATCGTTGTACAGAATAAATATGTTTTTCAATTTTTTTGTTTTTCGAAAACTTTAGAATTAAGCCATTTTTTTCAAATTTCTCGCTCAACTCGGGTTATCTTTAGACCATCTTAGATTAATCCAATATTTTTTGTTTATAAAGTTTTTAGAGTAACCTCAACCAATACCACCTTATTACGTATAAAATTCCAGTTAATTTTTTATTTAGAAATTTCTAATTACCTGTTTAACTTTAAAAATTAAAAAGAACTCTCAAAATGTAGAATATTAAAAATTTAGGAAAACTCAGAAATTTCGATTGCTATTAAAAGTAAGGAAATTTGAAAATTTAGAATTCTGAATCGAGTGTAAAAGTTAAGATTTCAGGAATTTAACCCTTTAGGATTTTAATTTAAGGTGTTTAAGAATTTTTGGTATTCAGTATTGTAGTTATTAAATAAAACACTTCAAAAATTTAGAAATTATAGGAAAATAGAAATTGTTATATTTAAGAAGTTTTAGAAATATTGGTGTTTACGGATAATATTAGCACTGAGAGAAATGATTCGTTGGCATGGGGTCGCGAGAAAATATTTTACATTGCGATGAACGAATTGTAGTTGCTAAAACATAATTTCGATAGCACCAATTGACATGAGATTGGTACAAACAAATTACAGTAGCCACTAATGCACATATAGTTGCAATAACTTCGTTTCCAAATCTTCAACTCCGTTGATGCTAATTTCGTAGATATTCGTTGTCAGAACCGAATGAGCCTAATAGTTTTTAAAGTATTAACCTCGTTTCAATTGCCACAAACGTAATTTTGTTACACCAATTAAGGGGACGTACCACCTTCAAATTTTCAAAAAATCGAATTTTTTTTATGATAGAATATGTTAGAATGAACGTTTAAGAACATGATTTTAACATGAAAATCTCAAAAAAAATTTATTTATTGCGAAGGGCGCCAAAGTCGTTTTTTTTTACGATTTTGGTCTACATACTTCGCTGTATCGTTACACCGACTTTCTTTTAGTAACACCTGCTTATATGTATATACGTCATGCATATATATAATATAATACGTTATTCTCTCACATAACAGCTGTAAAAGTAGAGGGGAAATTTTTGAGAGGAAGGTATATTGTACGGTGCAGGCATCGCAGATTAAATTTTGGTAAGGTTTATTACAAACAAAAAATGTTTAACTTTAAACGCGATTATCTCGAAATGACGTTTTTCAAGTTGGCGTGCAAGATTGAGAAAAAACTACTTATCTAATCGTTCTAAAATTTTAACACGTTGATCTACATATATTTCTGCTCAGAATGAACTACGGAAGGAATAATCGGCTTTCAATTTTTTGAGTTACAACTAATTGGGGGGGACAAAAAAGCTGCATTTTCGAAAAAATGCCGCCATTTTTTTATTTTTCAACCAATTTTTTTTTTAGTTCATTCCAAGGGCGATTTAATGCTGAATAAAACCCTGTTTTTTTTTTTTTGTTCAGACGTTTCTGAGAGCAGTTACGATGCACGCCGCGAATTTTCGAAAATATCTCTTTTTATTCCGTTAAAAAAAATCTTTGAAAAACTTTTTGTTTTTCCATTTTGAAGGTGGTACGTCCCCTTAAACGAGGAGTTTGTACTTTTTTTAACTGACTAATGCTGTTGCGAGAACAATATTGTAGTTCAATGTAATCATATCATTCTGTCGTTGCACCAAAATATCAAAGTGGAATAATTTATTTTGGAATTCCGTTGCTACAACTAAATATTATAAGCGTATCAGTTTCATTAACTCCTACTCGGTTGGTGTGATTGCAGATTTACTACCTAAAATGTTTAATATGTTGTTGGAATATTCCTAATATAAAATTAAGAGGGTGTTATATGAGGAGGGGGTAGATTTACTATTTGAAAAAATTACAAAATGATTTGTGATTATTTTGCAAACATGAACACCACATGAATAATATAAATTGTTTTATAATGTACGCTAAATACTAATAATTAAAAGTAAAAATTCTATATTTATTTATTTACATTTATTAATATTTTGTTATAAAAAAAAACTTATAATGTTAGTTTTACCCAAACAACTACAAACAATTCTGTAATATTTGATAAAATTTGGGATAGAGAGAATTATTCTCAGCTTTTCATGTCTCTTTATAGTTTTTATATTAAACATCTATCTCGATCTTTAACGCAGTTGCGATGACCGAATTGGTGTTGGGACAACTACCTTTTCGATTAGTCCAAACGAATTACGTTTGTGGCAAACTACCGCAATGATATTAAACGATTCAACATATATTGAATATAATTCGCTAAGTCAGTATGTTCTGCTTGATACTAAAGGTAGTAAGCGAGAATTGTATTCAAGGGACAGGGGTAATGATGTTTCTACTTTTCCTCATTCTACTTCATATATTATGATTTATGAGTGATTGGCAATTTGGCATCTGTATTTTTCTGATTTGCTAAATCGCAAATACTGTGAATGTCATTAGTCATTACTAATTGTCTATAATAATGCTGAAAAATCATTTTCAATCAGAATTTTTCGTACAAACTAAATTAGTTAAATGAACTGACTGCAATTTTATTCAGTTAAAACAATAAAATTAATTTGGTTAAATGAACTGGCAACAATCCTATTCGGTTGGAGAAAACAAATGAATTCGGTTGTGTCAACCACTTCTAATTATAAAATAGGATTGCACTAACCGTGCAAAGAAAGTTGCTTTAATAACCAAGTCTATTATTATAATCGATCAGTGGTCACGACAACTATGATTTATAATAATCCTTAACCAATAATGGATTAGCTCAACCGAATGATCGATAAGCTCAACCGATCTTCGGTCATGAAATACAGTATATTTTGTTCTTTGTACAAGCTAATTACTTTAGGCTAACTAAAAAGAAGTAATCACAACTTCTTTCTCAGTTCTGATAAACAGGTAAAAGAGGTTATCGTAAAATTTAATTAAAATTTATACAGAACCGAATAGTTCGGTACGGCAATTTATTCGGTTGTCGCAAACGGCTAGTTCTTTGGATGAGGAATTTGAAATGTTTTAATAGTAGTTATTTTGCTTTGATTATAAAAGTTAAAAATTCAGAAACTTAACAATTTAGGATTTTTAATTTAGGTGTATAGAAATTTTATTAAAATTTTCTTACTCAGTGATGCATAGTGCAATAGCATCATATTCCCGAAAATAAAAGTCTCAAGAAAAATTCAAAATAATGTGCCTCATTAAAAATTAAGACCACATTAAACTTTTCTTAACTACAATAAGAAAACAAAACGAAGCTACATAATTTCATGTCACCCTTGCGCAGAAAGACTAATGCTAGGCGGCTTTGGGGATTTTTTTTGAAATTTTGGTATGTGTAATACAAACGTAAACATTATTATAAATGTAAATATTTTTGAAATTTTTCTGACATTTTCCTGTCGCAAGACAGGACGTTATAATACGCAAGGCTCTAATGCTATGCGGCTATGGGGAGTTCTCTATTTTAATACATATGTATGAATAAACATTAAAAAACACAAATTTTTTAGAGATGTTCTTATTTCTTGAATTTTAGAATTTCAAAAAATCGTCAAAGCAGGAGTTTGGGGCGAGAACCCTATTCCCCTAAGGTATATAGAACGAATTAAAACAATATTTTAATATTTTCTTATACTTATTTCAAAAATTTGATTCGTTGGGATTTTTACTCGTTTCAACCTGTTGTACCGATACCTCAAAAATGAAAATAAACGATTTTAAATACAGAAAACTCAGAGCCCCGGTATTTTGGCGAGAGGTAGAGTATATGTAAAACATAAGCATCAAAACAATATAATGTTCAAAATGCAACTTTATTTTAAATGTCAGTTCTCATCGTGGTGTTGAAAAAAAACAGCAGCTCTATGTTTCAAATATTTTTAAGAAAAACGTTAGTTTTTCACTAAATATAAAAGAGTGTAAAAGTGTGGTTTAATATTTCAAAAGGTACATTAACCAACTATAAAAAAAACGAAATTCTGCTAATGAGGACAAATAAACCAATTGAAAATACGGGAAGAAAATCATCTTTGTCAAAACTCCAAATTTCAAATTTGTGAAAAATGGCAACCAAACCACAACAACCGTCGCAGAAACATCTAGCAAAACATTTTAACACAAAGGATGGAGTCATACAATATACTCTAAAAAAAATTGGAACTAAGACTTGTGGAGAAGTCGAAGCGTCACAATATGTCTGCACAAACAATCACCAAAAGACACCAAAGGTCTTTGGACCTTTACCGACTACTGAAATTCGATAATTGGAAAAATTTATTACAGTCGACGAAGCTTGGTTTTATTTAACAAATGCCGATGGCCAAAGAAGTGTACACTATTTGAGTCGCGAGTAAACTAAGACGGAATTATTTCCCTTCACAAAACCGTCTCATCCGAAAGGCTTCATGCTATTCTTAGGAACATCTAATTTTGGCACAACAGTACCCACTTTCCTTCAGCCGCAGGTGCTAAGATAAATGCAGATTACTATATAAGCAACTGTTTAAAACCACTTATCAAAGATTCAAAAGGTTTATATGCAAATGGTAACTGGCTATTACACCAAGACTCCCTCATCACCCGACTTAGCACCATGTGATTATTTCCTGTGGGGCTACTTGACGTCACAATTGGCAAGATCTAAAGTTGATAATATTGCGCAACGATTGATAAAGCGAGAGATTAGGAACATTCCTCTCGCAATGATGTGTTTGGCTGTTTATAAAAACAAAGGTTTACAATAAAATAAAACTATTAGGTTGTTCAGAAATTAATGCAGGTTTTCAATCATTTTATCTAAAACGACATATCTCAGTTTAGAATAAATTTTATCAATCGAAATAAGAACCATTAGAATCTACACATTGTTGCCAACAAGATACAATTTTATTAATTCCAGTACCATAGAATTCTGAAGTTCTGGAAGCGGCGAATCCTTCGAAGGCATTTTTGGCGGCTGTTTGATCATTGAAGATTTTTCCTTGCAAGAAGTATTCAAGATGTTTGAAAAAGTGATAATCGGTTGGCGAAAGGGCTGCTGAGTATGGTGGAAGAGGCAGATCTTCGTAGCCCAGTTGGTTCAACTTCTGCAGCGTCGGCTGTGCAACGTGTGATCAGTGCAGAAGAATTGGGCCCTATCTATTAACTAATGCTGGACGCAGACGTTTCAGTTCTTTACGCATCCTATCAATTTGTTGACAATATTTTTCTACTGTGATAGTTTCGTCAGGATTTAAGAAGCTCTAGTGGATAATTCCGACTAACGACCACCAAACAGTCACTATAGTCTTTTTTTTATGCAGCTCAGGTTTGGATAAATGTTTAAGGCTTCGCTTCGGTCCAACCACTGCGATAAACGTCATCGGTTGTTGTATAGAACCCACTTTTCATCGCACGCCATAATGCGATCGAGAAATAGTTCGTGTTTTGTTGCACAAAAGAAATGAAGAGCAGACTTCATAGGTGTTTTTTTTTTGGTTTTCGTTCAATTCGTGTGGCCCCCATTCGTCGAGCTTCTTCGACTTTCCAATTCGGCTCAAATGTAGTTATTAAATAAGGCCCTTTAAAAATTTATAACATTAAAATGCTGGAAAATTTACAAATTCTGATATTTTTAAAATTTTGGAATTTAGAAGTTCTAAAACTTAGAAATATTGGTGCTTAATCCTTAGAATTAGAAAATTTTAAAAATTTAGCAATAATGAAATTTAGAAAATTTACGATTTTGAATGTTTACGATTATTTCCATTTTACTTTGATATAAAATTTAAAAATTCAGATGCTAAACTATTTTCAGCTTTTTTCAAATTTAGTTTTGAAGATTTTTTTTTTTTTGTTTTTAAAAAGTTTAATTATAAAATTTATAAATTAATAATCACTTTGAAAATTTCGATATTTAAAAATATTAAAACCCGAAAATTTTAAAAATTTAGAAAATGTAGAATCCTGAATATTTATGAAAATTGTTAGAAATTCAGAAACTTAACAATTTAGAATTTTAAATCAAGAGCGCCCTTTACTAAAATTAAATTTCGTTTCGAATCTAGCCTAAAAATTTAAATTGTTCTGACCATATCAACCCTCCTATGTGTATTCCCATCGAACTTTGCTCCAATCTCTATAAATGTTATGATAGAATTCAAAAAAGTCGTCAAAGCGAGGGTTTGGAGGCGGCAGCTGTTTTTTTTACTCATATATCATAGATGTTGACTATGAAGGTGATGGTAATAGTGACGGTGATATTGATGGTGATTGTGGTATGATGGTATGATGATATGATACTATGATGGTATGATAGTATCATGATATGATGGAATGAAGATATGACGGTATGATGGTTCCGATTGGATGGTAAGATGATATCATGGCCTGATAGTATGATGATGTAATTATATGGTTTGGTGGTACAATAGTATGATGTTACGATAATATGATGGTATGAATGTATGGTGGAGTGATGATAAGATGGGGAGGGTTTGAGTTGAAATGGAGCTAGATTTGGATTTAAAGTTCGGTTAGGGATTAATTTGGGGTCGAGTTAAGGGTTTAGCGGGAGGTTAGATTGAGTTGAGTTGATGTACGCATGTAGCTATCGAATCGAAATTGTAAATTGAGTTGAAGGTTGAGCCTTAAGATTGGCTTAGAGGTTCAGTTATTAATTGATTTGGGAGTTGAATAAATTTTCAACAACAAAGATCTGGACAGCGATTTTGGTCGCAAAATGAGGATTGAGGATTGAGAATTTTGTATATGTACACAACGTATAATATACATTTTGCTATTGTGTGCCGTAAAATTTTGTTTATTGTATTAGTGTATTTTCTCATGCGTTTCCTCGTGGTAAGTATCAAAAATAAACGAATCGGGTGAATCGGTTCAAATTTTTGGTGCTTACGCTCGCCTTGAGTTATTTTTCCCTTTCTTCTGACATGGAGAATTCATAAATATTTTTGTGTCTATTGTTGTTTATTGTTCAAGCAAATTGTGATAATTGTGATATAATATAATTTATAATTTTTCTTTTCATTAATTATTTATTGATTTTCATAAAAAAAAAATTATAACTAATAACAATTTAGGTATAATTTAATTAAATTGGCCCCTTACATTAAGTTACCAACAATTAATTCTAACGACAAAAATTAATTAATTTCGCAAAATTTTTACCGTGAAATTAATTAATTTTTAATAAAGGATTAATTTTGCTACATCAATTTTTTTAAAATCAATTAATTAATTAAAATTTTAATTATGAATTAATTCATTTTTAAGAATTAATTGTGAAATATTTAATTATTATTGAAAAGTAATTAATTACGACACATAAAAATTGTCGGTCCTCAATTTCGGTTAACAGTAATATAAATGATTTTTAATTTATAAATTCTTCTTATTGAATTTACATTAAATCTCGCTTTTTTATTTGCTGTGTATATGCTACAATAAAATTTCTCCATCCTCGGACATAACATCGTATAGCATAGCAACCGACCATCATGAGTTGCAACACAATACTAAACCAAATAAGCAAAATCATTTTGTTTTCTAACTTTTTTGTTTTTTTTTTGGTTAATATTTTTTATTTTGAGTCTCGCTTCGTACTTCGTAGTCGTAAATATTTTTAATTTTTTTTTTATTTCGAAATTTGTTGTTCTATCTCAGTCCCCTCAATATTTAATACATCAATCGTTCTCTTTTGATCTTATTCCTCTTATTTGTATCATGTTATCCCCATTACTCGCGTCATTTTATCTCTCTTATTTGCATCATATTAAACGAAAAATTGAAAGAAAAAATGCACATTCAACACCAATACAATTTACCAATACTATTGCCTTCCGGTAATCCTCAAATGAATCCTCATTTTGCGACCAAAATCGCTGTACAGGACAGCGATTTTGGTCGCAAAATGAGGATTGATTTGAGGATTACCGGAAGGCAATAGTATTGGTAAATTGTATTGGTGTTGAATGTGCATTTTTTCTTTCAGTTTTTCGGTTAATATGATGCAAATAAAAGAGTTAAAATGACACGAGTAATAGGGATAACATGATACAAATAAGAGGAATAAGCTCGGAAGAGAACGATTGAGAGGATGTATTAAGAGAGACTGAGACAGAACAACAAATTCCGAAGAAAAAAAAAATTAAAAATATTACGAAGCGAGACTCGAGAGAGACTCAAAATAAAAAATTTAAACCAAAAAAAACAAAAAAGCTAGAAAACAAAACGATTTTGTTTATTTTGTATTAGTATTGTGTTGCAACTCATGATGGTCGGTTGCTCCTATACGATGTTATGTCCGAGGTTGGAGAAATTTTATTCTAGCATATACACAGCAAATAAAAAAGCGAGATGGTTTATTTTATTACTTTCCTTTTTAACTTGCGTAACCTTTTTTATGTACAATTTTTTTTTTTGTTTAGAATAAAATGTCCGCACACTTCGACATAACATCGTAAAGAAACAACGAACAACCCTCACGAGCTGCAAGGCAACACAATACTAAAAAAATAAACAAAATCATTTTATTTTCTTACTTTCTGTTTTGGTTCCTTTGTTCAAAATTTAAAAATTAAAAATATTACGAATGGAGGCGACGAAGAATACATAAATTAAAAATAATTCATTTATGTTGCTTTTTGTTTTTTTTTATTTGCGAGAAATTGTTTTGGTTACGTTTATGTATTTTGTTTTGGTTTTTTATTAACGAATGAATTCCACTAGTAAGAAGAAAGGGAAAAATAACTCAAGGCGAGCGTAAGCACCAAAAATTTGAACCGATTCACCCGCTTGGCTTGTTTTTGATACTTACCCCATGAGAAAACGCATGAGAAAATACACTAATACAATACAAATATTTGACGGCACACAATAGCAAAATGTATATTATACACCGTGTACATATACAAAATTCTCAATCCTCAATCCTCATTTTGCGACCAAAATCCCTGTACTGATCACCTCATGAGGTTTTATATTTTAGCCTTACTTTTTCTGTGACAAACATAGCGTTGTTCCAAACCATTCACTTATTATTTCACATACATTATGATGCGATACTATGTTTAGAAGCTCTTTAAATTATATTTTTCACCGTGAATCATTCCACAATGATCGAGACAAAAAGATAATTATCATACAATATTAAGGTTGCCGACTCTATATGTCTGTATAATGATTCACTTGCATATCCTCAAAATAAATTACCATAACGTTATGCGTTTGTTACAACATTAACAATACATTTATTATTAAAAAAACGCCAACATTTTCCTTATCATTGTCTCAAAGAAGAATTTCTCTGCTGCATGTTTTCTTGTTGTTGTTGTTTGCATTCAACACCAATGGTTTAATGCATTCAAAGAATTTTTCTTTAGTATTTTTTACATACATACATTTTAATTAACGGTAATTATGTGTCCACAACAACAAGTTGAAACAAAAACAAGACAAAAAAAATTTCTTTTTATTAATTACTTTCACGACTTTTAAATTGTTTTATAATTGTATTTATTTTAATTAAAATTAATAATAATAACAAAAGCAAACATTTATAATGCCAAATGAAAAATGAAAATGTTGTCATAAGTAATTTAGATATAGACGCAGAGAATCAAACTTGTAAGACATGCGGGAATTAAAGTACTTCAAGAAATTAATGCTTATAGTAATCTCTTCCAAATGCAGATAAATTTATAAATATGGTACAGAATATTTTTCTAGAACTTCAATTCCCAGCCATGTGTTATGATAAGAGAATCATTTTTTTTTGTTTTCGTTTTAAATAAATTGTGTACTGTACAGAGTTAAAAAACCTAAAAATATATGAATGCATCGTATAACGCGCGCTAACTCGGCATAATCCAGATTACTACATATGAATGTTTACTTAAATGGTATACTAAAATAAATACGTATTACGTTATACGATTTGATCCTGTATTATATTAGATGTTGTTTACGATACAGTGCATCTGGAACATGTATGCTGCTTATTTATTTTTCATAAAATTATATTGTAAGATGCATACAAATACATTTTTTTAACTATAAATTGAGGTTGAACGATTTTTTAGTTTTTGTTAATGTGAATTTTACTGAATAAGTTGTGAAACTTCGGATGGTTCGACGGTGAAATGCTTATCCAAATCTGTTGCAGTCTCATCAAAATGATTCTAACTTTTATATTATAATATCAATACTTCTTTCACTGAAGACAAGTTTCAGTTTGTATGTGCGACTGTAAGTACAGAACGATAATAATTGCTAAAATTTCCCAGTTGTGTAATTGCATTGATTATGTTATACATAATTATCAATCAATTAATCTCTTTTCAAATAGTTTTTGTGATTACCGTCACACAAAAACAACTCAGTTGATTATTACTTCAATAGCATCGATATTGGCTTGAGTTCATCTTCGTTAATTTATAATTGTAATTGTAAAAATTGTATACAAAGTGACCCTAAAGTTGTTTTTATTTTACAAAGTGCGTAGTGCATGTGATTTGAAAATTATTGATGGTGTCAGAAGTGAGTTACAGTAGTGAAGCTACTTTGGATTTTCCTCAATTACATTCACCGGTTTATTCATCAAAGCCGTTCTTCATTGGAGTTCGGTACTTGATTGACCAAAGTATTGAATTTCTGTCAAAAATGACGGAACATTTGGTTGGTCCAAAACCATTTTTCTCGACGGTTTGAAAGTCCCAGAGTCTGAAAAGTAAAAAAAAAATGTCTGTCCACCTGTCTGGATGTCTGTACTACGCGGCTTGTCCAATTTGGAATTTGTTTTCGCCAATCTGTCTCTATGGTCAAGGCGGAGATTTGAAAAGCTCTTGGAGACTGTACGTCAAGAGGCTGGGGTACCTGTGGCACTATTCTGGTTTTCCCGGGGAATTGCGAATTGGGAATTGATTTATTGTCAGTTTTTAGTATATTTTGGTTTTCTTTTTTCCAAAGCATACTGAGCGTTTGGTATTTTATTCATGTTTTGGAAAAAAAATAATTCCCAGCCAAATTTTTAGGGAAAAATAAACAACAAAATTGCTATGAAATGGAACTATTTTTCCCCAAAATTTAGTATGCTTTGGAAAAAATAAAACCAAAATACATTAAAAACTGACAATAAATCAATTCCCAATTCGTAATTCCCCGGGAAAACCAGAATAGTGCCACTGATATTCGAATTGACCCAACACATATCTGGTTATATGAACATTTACAATTTTCTTATATATCCTGGTTTGATAATTGAATTAGGCATTGAATTTGGAGTTGATTTGAAGGTTAAGTCAGCGGCCAATTTGTGGGTTGAGTTTAAGCTGAGTTGGAGTTGAGCTGGGGTTGAATTAGGATGTAGTTAACCAATTTTTTAATCTATATGCTGGTTTGTGGATTGAGTTTGGCGTAGAGTTTGCGGTCGAGTTGATGGTTGAGTTGAGTTCCGTTTGCGTGTTGAATTAGGACTGAGTTGGGGTTGGTTTAGGGTTTAGTGAGCAGTTAAACTGAGGATTTATAATTTTTTTATAAAAATTTTATTGGGATGCAATATCTTATCCGATTTTGATGAAATTCAGTATTTCCAATGGAAATGGGATTCTTAAATTATTTTTAGATGAAGTTCTGGAATATGGCCAAGTATGATGGAACTTCCCTATTTCTTAACCGATTTGGAGGAAATTCGACAAACGTGGGAAACTGCATTCTTAAATGATTTTAAGATTAAATTCTGGAATAAGGGCAATTAGGATATACCTTAGTTATTTTGAACCGATTATGATGAGTTTTGGAGTTTCCAACTTATAGAAGGAAATGTGACACAAAAATTATTTTTGGATAAGGTTGTGAGGAATATGTCAATATGGCTTTTAAATTGTTGTCTGATGTGGTTTTTGTAAATCATGGAGCTATTTAAGTTTCTTTGAGGCAGCGTAAACGTCTATGGTAATTGCCTAACGATCGAGATTATTTCGAAATTATATTCAAGTTCGCCTAGACAATTTTCTCGCCAATCCTTTGCTTTAAACGTTGGGTATGTTTCCTGAGTATTTATCGTCATAGTTTGGCCATGCTTAAAAAAATGAAGTGTGTGGCGAACACGCGCTGAAAAATTAAAACTACTAACGGTAGTGTAGAGTCTTTGGCGTTTCACTTGTTTTATTAGAAAAACGCTACATTTGATTTTATAATTTAGTAATTTATATTGTATTTATTTAATATTAATTTATATAATTGTTGTTTTCTTATTATTATTAATAAATTTTATATTTTTATTTTGTCAGATCATCACCATTTATTGATCAACAAAAATGTGGTTCGCGACCAACACAAAGGGCGACGTGTTGTCGCTTTGAAATCCGAGACGAGACTGATTTTTGTTTTATTTTATTTTGTTTTGTTTGTGTGTGCGCTATGATTGGTCCAGCCAAAACGTGAAGGGGAAGTTAATCCAATATACATTCCAATTGGAATGTGCGCTGAAAAGTTTGTAGTGGTTTCTTGGATGAACCACTACAAGTCTCGGAATTAGCAGTATCATTTTAGAATCACCGTTCCATCGCAAATCTTGATTTTCATCATAATCGATTAAGGAATAGCCATGTTCTATCCTAATTTGCCATATTCCAGAATCTCATCCAAAAACCATTTTAGAATTCCATTTCCAACGCACATTCGAAATTTCATAATAATCGGTTGGAAAATAGGCAAGTTCCATCCCATTTTGGCCATATTAAGTGTATCCATAAATATTGATGTCAAATTTCACTAAAATCCTTTATGAAATAGATAAGTTTTATCCCAATTGACCATTGTAAAACCTGTATATGTGCAAGATACTTAAACAAATCCACACGCCTTGACCAATTTGAACCAAACTTTACACAAATATTGTTTTGGAGGTTGAGCTGAAGACTGACTTAAGAGATTCAGTTTGGGATTGATTTGGGAGTAGACTTAATTTTGAAGAAGCGGGATCAATTTTTTTCTCGTACGATAGATTACGGCAATACATTAACGGTATAAAATGACGGAACTAAAAATTGCAAAATTGACAAAAAACACCGAGCGATTTCATTTGAACAGTTAACTCGGAGCAAAAGAATCTTTTCAGCAGAAGGCTGAAGAAGTGAAGACGCGACCAACGCGGAATTGGAATTAAGAATCAATTTTTTGGACAAAACATTTGATTCGCTCCCTACAGCACAAAGTCAATTTTGGTTTTTAGACGAAAATGAATGTACAACTAAAAACTGCGCTGAATTCGAGGAACTTTTCTTTGTAGTAAGACCAGCGCTTGAAGTATTACGCAACAAACCTAAGACAAAATTGCAAATCGCAGCGACAAATATACAATAAGTTGAACATAAACCACGTTATCCTGTAGAACTTCCAAAAATTTCAATAACGCCATTCGCGAGTGACTATACGAAATGGTTTGATTCATAGAAACAACGCTTACTTCAATATCTGTGTAATTCTGTTGAAGGTACCACGGCTAACACAATAGCTGCGCTTGAGTTAATGGAAGCTAATTATGACATGGCAAGAGATCTACTTAAAAACCGCTTCAAAAACCGATACATGGGCCTATCAGAAAATCATAGTAATATGTTTGCCGGTAGAAGAAAGTTTTGAGATATCGATTTTCTTAGACATGCATAAAATTCAATTTTTCAAGTTTTCGAATAATCGTTATTTCGGGATACGGTTGATTCAGGGCGGACAATTCACTTTTCACAATTTACGTCGATCAATTCACATCACACAATTAACGGCAAGCACAACAATTAATTAGCATGTACAATTAATAATTCACAATTCACAGTATATTATTTCTGAATTGCGTTAGCTGCTGGTGGAAAAAACGCGCGTTTACTTACTAGTAATTACTTGTTAGAATTGAATCTGGTATCAAGTCAAATCCATCGTGCTTTTGGCATTATATAAACTCTAAAAGGAAGTCTGTTGGATATCTGTTTATTCAGTTGATAATGTTTTGACAAGTGTCTCTGACCATGACATTGTCAATAATCATATGCACGGTTTTTCTTCTTTTGCGGGGGAACAAATTAAAACGATTTTAGATGATTCAATACTAAAATGTCTATGGGCCCTGATGGTATTCCTTCGTTACTTTTATATAATTGTTCCGAAGCCTTAAGTGGACATTTAGCTCATTTATTTAATTACAGCCTTAGGGCAAGGTATTTTCCCCCAGTGTTGGAAACCTTCATATGTAATCCCAGAATTTCAATCTGGGACAAAAAATTTAGTTGAGAATTATAGAGAAATAGCTATTTTATCTGTTATTCCTAAACTTTTTGAAAAATTGGTCAAAGATTGTATTTATTTTAATATCAAAAATTTAATTGTTCCCCAACAACACGGGTTTTTTTCTGGTAGATCAACGACAACCAATCTGGCGGTATTTGTTAATGATACGATATCTTGTTAAGAAAAAGGTGCCCAAGTTGATACTATCTATACAGATTTCAGCAAGGCCTTTGACAAAATTAATCACAAGATATTAATTGATGAATTGATTAAAGTGAATTCTAATTTTATTCCTATAAAATGGATATCATCTTATTTGTCGCAAAGATCTCAACTGGTACGTTAAAATTATTCTGAGAAGTTCACAGTCTCATTTGGTGTTCCTCAGGGTAGTCATTTAGGCCCATTATTATTTATTCTATTCATTCAATGATATTGTTACATGTTTCAGGTTTTGTAAGTGTTTGTTATATGCAGATGACCTAAAAATTTACGCTAATATTCGAAATGGTGCTGACGTTTCATTGGTACAACAGAACCCTAATCGGTTTAGTGAGTGGACTGCCGAAAATCGTTTAGCTCTCAATATCACCAAATGTAAAACTACATTATGTCATTTGCAAAAATTAAGAATTTATTTGTAGTTCCGTACAGTTTACAAGATGTGGAAATTGATAGAGTTTATTGATTTAGGTGTTTTGTTTACAGGTAACCTAAGTTTTACTAAACATATAGAAATGATTATAGCTAGGGCTAGTTCGATGCTTGGTTTCATGAAGAGACATGCTCGTCAATTTTCTGACCCATACACTCTCAAGACATTGTATATTTCTTTTGTTAGGCATATTTTGGAATACGCTGTAGTTATCTGGAGTTCAAGTTATAAAATCTTTAGCGATCGTGTTGAACGGATTCAAAAAAAGTTCTTATTATTTGCTCTCCGAAGACTTCCGACGTAAATTGTGCTAAGATTGATTTGCCCGGTCGGTATTGCTTGACTTATATTCATTTTACGTTCCTACGAGAAGTCTTCGTCCACGACAGTTAATGTTGAAATTTATGCGGTAAGAATGGACCATCCACATTTTTTCCGTTTTATTCAAAGCCTAAAAATGGAGCATTCATAAAATGAAATGATACGCACACAAGTCACAAATGCCTGCAGGCGATCAAGGGCCACCACGCAAATGTAGTTCTTTGACTACAACAGCAGGATTAATCGAATCCTAAATAATTTTAATAAAAAGCCACCATTAGGATATTTGAAAGCAGTCGCTCATAACATTGATATCAATTAAAAAGTATTTAAAAATTAGGTTGTGTAGTTTGATTGACCCTGTGAATTTCGCTTCTACTTAAATTGCGGGAAGAGAATTGCTCGCCATCCGTCCGTCTTTAAACCAGTACGATCACGAACCTAAGACGGTTGATTCGCGGCACACCGTGAATTTCTTATAAAAAAAATTAAAACTGAAATGTGAATTATGCATGCTGTGAATTGTGAATTATTAACTGTGCATGCTATGAATTCTGCATCGTTAATCGTGTGGACAGCGTGAATTGTTCGACGTAAATTATGAAAAGTGAATTATGCGCCGTGAATCAACCGCCTTCCATTATTTCAATAGGTAAACCCATTATGAAATTTTAGCGGTGGATTATGATTAAAGTACACACATTACATAGGCGATAGAAGGGCGAAATGTTGAGCATAATTATGTCAATGAAAAAAAATTTTGAGATGTCGATTTTCTTAGACATGGATAATATTAAATTTTAAAATTGTCAACCATTGTACATATATTAATAGTACGTTAACGCTTTGATCCGTTATTAAGTTTAAGGGGATTGGCTTTGTGAAATCCCAAATAGTTTAAAGCTTGGTAAATTTTGTATATTTGGATTTTTTAAATTTAGCATTAAGTTAAATATTTGTTTTGATTTTGAATGAATTTTTCCTTATATGCACATTGTACATATAATAAATTCGCCCGAATGTATACTTTTTTAAAAACATACAAACGCATTTTTGTTTTTGTTGTAAAATCTAATATTAATTTAGGATAAATTTCATTGGCATTACACAAATGGGTTGAGGGGTCTTTCTGTAATAGATTAGAAACACTAGATGAATTGATTGGGCTTTTAAACAAGCGTTGTGAGACACTCGATTCGATGATTCAACCATTGGGATGAGGTTCTAATTTTAAATTTTCTACTTCAGTTCATCGGCAAAAAACACAAGCAGCTTACAGATCGTCGAATACTAAACCGCGATTCCCGTGTGCGTTTTGCTCGAAGGCGGGCCATCGCATTTCTCGAAAATTTCTGTCTGCTAAGAGGCCAGAGCGTGTACGTAATGTTAAACGTTTAAATTTGTGTATAAACTGCTTATCATTTGCGCATAAAACTACTGCTTACGATTTACCATATCATATCACTCAATCTTACACCAGTCCGACAGGAATGCGAGAACAAGTGAAGTATCAACTATAGTGATCCGAACATTCAAGCCCATCATCATTAGTCTCGTGCTCACAAGAATAAGTTAACGCCGATGTTTTAAAAACATTTTCATGTCAATTCATTGCGGGTTCCAACTATCAATCAGATTTATCACGTTTCTGATCGTAACCTCAATATAAATCACCAGCTCGAGAAATTCTTTCAAATTGAAGATATTAAAGAAACAACGAGAAAATATTCGGTGGAAGAAAATTTGGTCGAAGAATATTTCAAAAAATATGTTTATCGAAACCAGATTGGTAAATTTGTAATATCCTACCTTTTTCGAAACATCCTTGTGTATTAAGGGATTCATTACAAATTTCATGAAACAGAAACAAATTTAAATAAAAAATTCAAATATGCAATGTTAGAATATCTCAAGTTGGGACATGTGGAGCTTATTTCATCTGATATGTATGATCTCATAAACTCATTATTTTCTTCAACATCACTGTGTCATCAAAGAACACATTTCAACAACCAAACTCAACGTCGACTTTGACGCTTCCGCGAAGACATCATCCGAAGAATCACTGAACGACTTTCTAATGGTAGGATCGGTTGTACAGCAAGACCGAGTTTGCTTTAAGTGCCGATAATAAGCAAATGTATCGCCAAATCTTGGTACATTCCTCTGATGCCAACTTGCAGTATATTTTATGGCGAAACGATCCGGATACATACATCAAATTATATCGGCTTCGCAGTGTCACATATGTGTCGGCCAGTGCTCCGTATTTGGCAACCAAATGCCTTAGAAGTTAGCCCAAGAAGAAGGTATCAACAACAAGCGAACAGCCCAGGTGAAAACTGTCTATACGACGATTAACAAAGTAAATCAGAAGTCATCGAATTGCTAAGCACGGCTGGAATGGAATTTCGAAAATCCTGCTCTAATAGCGAAGAAGTTTTGACTGACATACCACAGGAGCATCAAGAGAAATTTCTACATATTAGGGACAGCGATTATATTAAGACGTTAGCCATGTTTTGAAATCATGTTCAAGATATCTTCAGCGTTGGCTTACCCTTTTATCATCATAGAAAAACATTTCATGCATGAGATATGGAGCTTGAAACAATACAGGGATGCATCATTGCACATTTGCTAAACATGTTGCAACTAAAACGTCATTCTAAAGGTTCAACAACTCACAGACGGAGAAGATTCGCACCACATCTCTTCATCTGAGAACGCGGTTTGTCTCTGTAGGAGCTCTTCCATCAACCTCGTCAAGTCGACATTATGTATCATAAATATCATGGCCTACGTGATGCGGTTCATCCACAATCTTAAACCTGGAAAAACAAAAAAGAATGGGGCTTTGACAATCAGTGAACAAGATCTAGGCAGGTTTCCAGATTTACTCAAGAGAGAAATTTATTACTCCTAAAAATTTCTGACTCAAAATTGCCATCTAAACTTACTTTCCGTCTTTCTAGATGACAATCACTTGAATCGAGTAGGAGGTCGCCTTTATCACGCCTCATTGACATATTCTTGCAAGCGTCCTCTCTTTCTCCCTTCCACACATCTCTTTACCACCATAATCTTTAAACATTTCCATCTTTCTCATCTACACGCAGGTCCTCGACCACTAAGGCAACAATTCTGGCCAATAATTGGGAAATGTATAGCGCAAAGGATGTATGAGAATTGCATAAGATGCTCAAGAATCCATCCACGAAAATTTTCGGGTAACTTACCATATGAGTGTATAACGGCTGCACCCCCATTTTACAATACTGGCCTGGGCTACTGTGGGCGAATTTATGTGCATCACCAAATACGACGAAAGGGATCTACAAAGACATATATCGCTGTATTTGTTTGTTTCGCGGTTAAAGCCATTCACTCGGAGCTAGTCTCGGATCTCATGGCAGCTTCTTTCATTGGTGCTTTAAGGTGCTTTATTGCGACGCAAGGTATAAGTAAACATATTTTTTCCGATAATGGTACCAATTTTGTAGAGGCTATCTCTGAATTGCATCTCTTATTTCAATAGCAACACATCGATGAGATGAACATTTTTTGCTCTTCAGACAAAATTGAATGGCAATTCGCACCAGTTAGAGCATCTCACTTAATTGGTGGTATCTACGAGGCAGCCGTCAAATTAGCTAAAATGCATCTTCAAAAGGTAATAGCAAATGCAGCGCTCACTTACGAAGAGCTTAATACGCTCGTAAAACAGGTAAAGACGGTCTCGAATTCCAGACCAATCACTTCACTCTCTTCGGATCCAGCAGACCTATAACCGCTAACGCCCGGCCTTTTTCTTAGTCGATCCCAATATAGAAGATGAGAAAATTCGTTTTTGGTTTCGTTGGTCCAACGTCAAAGTAACCCTAAAGTTGTTTTTATTTTGTAAAGTGCGGAGTGCATATAGTGATTTGAATCACGATTTTTATTTTCATTTTCCAAAAAGGCTTGGAAATTATTCAAAATCCATTTAAATAATTTTTTTATCTTCTTGTAGATGTATAACGGACCAACAATGTGGGGAATTTGGGATGTGTCTCCCTTCTTTTATGCACTGTCCCAAAAGACAAGCAAACATATACGGATCCAAAATATATAACGCGAAAATAATATTTTGTTTGCTGCAGGCAATTTGTATTGTATACCTGTTTGTTTGGAGAGTAATTCAGCCATTAAGGATAACAAAAATTTCTGTTGTGTGGCGTTATTCGATTTTATTTTTAATGTTGTCTGGGAAAATACTGAGCTAATATTTATATAGCTCAGTATTTTCAAATTCCTTTCATAATTTTTCCATTTTCATTTTAAATATTAAATAAAGTAAAATAATAATTTCGTAAACTTACTACATAATAAACGAAGGTGAATGACGAGATTTTATTGTATTTTTCGTTGAATTCAATTTAGACTCATTTCCCTAGAGAGATTATACTTGGATTTAATATCTGAAATTCCTATGAAATTTTTCAAAAGTGAAAATCCTTTTTCCCTACACCGTTGTATGTACCAGTTATTACTTATTTTCGACGACATTGTATTGTATTGTGTGGTAAAACTGACGTATTGTAATGTAAATATTATAAATATCTTTTCCAATAATATTATTTGCATCAATACTAGAAAAACGAGTGGTATTCCTTTGTAAAGTGTTGTAAATTAAGGGGTTTAAGATTTTGGTAATCAAAACGCATGTTCGGGCAAAAGGCAAATTGATTATCCACTGCTTCAACTCCTGGGGATGCTTACTTCGTTGCGTTCACGTTTTATCACAAGACACCTGGTTTTAATGAATAATAAAAAACTGTTGATTGATGTAATTCAATCTTTAACAATTTCTTTAATTTTAAATTTCACAATATAATTTTGATGCCGAATTTATTTGAGAATTTACTCTTATGACTGCGCAAAAAAATCGTATTCTATTTCATTTTTGCGGGCAACATACATATATAATTTTGTATTGTTTAGTGGTTGCCAATCAGAGGTATGTTTACAATTCATACAGAAATTAATCTAAAATTAATAATAATATTTATGTTTTATTTTTTAGGTTCCAATAGGTCAAGTCACTTGTTCTAAGCTAAGCTTTAATTTATGAGAAAGAAGCTAATAATTATAATTAACTTATTTTAGATTTTTCCGCATTCATCTCTAACTAATGCACCCAAAATCCCAAACAGTAGTTTTCCCATGATATTTATATTTTTGAATTAAATCATCGTAAAATTAAACGAAAAGAACAAAATGCAACCACCGGAAATACGTAATGACATTTATAGTGACCGCTAATTTATAATTTCGAAAGAAAGGGTAAACCAATCGTTCCTCGCGTGATCATATTAATTAAATCGACCAAATTAATTGGAGCATTCGACGTGGGAGACTTTCGTAAAAATAAATTAATTCAAATTTTCAATTATGCAGGCTCAAATCTATTCCACCAAAAGCGGATATTTTATCATAAATCTAAGCGAATGAATCGTCTCAAATTAATATCATTACAAAATCAAAACAAAAATCGTATACGTTCATTTCTGGAATACCCAAGGGGCTCGTACAAAATGATAAAATAAAACAAAAACAATAAAAATATTATTTTTCCATCCTATTCTGCCTCTCTCCCATTTTTTTATAAACAAAAAAAAATTGAATTTTTTTTTCAACATAGCATACAATTTAAACACGGTCCTTTTTCACAAAATTTCGACATCCACTCAATATCAAGGACATTAGCATCAAGCGAACAGCCAAACGATGATATAACGATAATAGTTTCCAATATTCAGTCAATGTTTGCTTCCGTAGGGGTATACATACACATTAAAAATCAAAATTTCGACCCTTTATTTTTAGTCCTGTATCCTTATACATAATACAATACAGATAACTACAGCAATACAGGAATAACATATTGTTTGTTGTGCTTGCATGTTGTTGCATCCTATGATTTATAATAAACGGAATTTTCAATCGAGTGGTTGTTTTATGTATTGGGGAGGACGACGAGAACAACAAATAAAACATGCGAAGGATAACAGCAATCAAGGGCAATTTAATTTTTATTTGTTTAACATAATTACAGAGGTTTTACTATATATTGTTATTAAAATAATATTGTGAAGAGTGTTAATGGTTTTGTTCAAAATTCTAATCGCCGTCCATCTGTATTTGAATGTCCGATTTACATAAATCATATTTATGTTTATCAGTAACGGGTTGTATATAATGCAAAATTTATGTCCTCTGGGAATTAATATATGGTATATTATTTGATATGTTTGTTTAGCAACGGAACGATACCATGCATGTAATGTTTAGACGAGGAGCGGAAACAAAATGCCCTACAAAGCATTTTTGCTCCAAAAACGTAGCATTATCCTTTAACATCCTTTTTTATTGTCAAACTGTTCTAATCTTAATAACTTAACACCTCATTATCATTTTGAAAATCTACACCAAACTAACTAAGGCTTGCTTATATGTATCTACTATACAAATGGACTAAAAAGGATAACAATTAAATTAGTACATATATTAAAATGCTTTTAAAAGGATTTTATGGTATTTAATTATTTTTGTGACGTTCGTCCCACACATAATAAAATGTGGATGATCCTTATCGCTTAGGTGGCAAAATAATTCGGAATCCTTTTTTGGGTGATATCTCACAGACAAATCAATTTTCGTGTTTTATTAAGTTAAATTATTTCGGTTTCGTCTGTTTTGGTTATGCTATAAAAAAAATACAAAAAAAGTAGAAAGGGATTTTCATAAAAAAAAAATAGAAACAGGATTTGAAAAAATAAACCAAAAACATTTTTTTGATTAATTCATTTTGTTGAGGTGACAATAATCAGAAAATTAAATTTGTTTAGACATGACGAGGAAGGGGAATACTGGATATACAAAAAAAAAGGATGATAGATTATTATTTTATGATATAAGGTTAGGATTTGAAAATTAAATGGTTCAGTTGAGATGAATTCGATTAATTATGTTGCTTGCGATCATGCTTTTTGTTATACGAGTATATGAGCATGGGGTTATACATATATGTTGTCGAGCCGTTCAATCGGCAAATCGAATAAATATTCAAATTAAGAAAAGATATCAAATTTCAAAATTTCACGTTCATCTTTTTATTTGCACCAAAAGATCTTTCTTACACAAATGTAATTGAATCAAACAGTAAGTTGAGCTAAACGAATAGAACAATTTATTGAGAAAACTATTACACCGTCATCACCAATTATTTGAATTCGGTCGAAAAATGCTGAAATTACCAAAAAATGGACATATGTAACTACCGGACATATGTAAGTGAAGTTCTTATCAAATAGCATTAAATCTAGAAGTATGAGTAAAGTAAATAGCATACATTTAGGCGATTTTTGTATCGTCGAACAAATAAGCGATGAAAACAAAAAAATAATAATAATAAAGACATCGACTCAAATGAATCGGAAATTCGGAACGCGACGACAAGACCAATGAAGAAAGTTGGAGAAGAAAAGTAAAAGTATCCAGAACTCCAAAGCATATAGGAAAGGATGTATTATACGTCAAAACGACAACATCAATAGAAAAACCAAAATGTACTAAAGAAAAAGAAGAAAAACTTTTCTTGGCGCAAATTACTAAAAAGCAATTGTGTTAATTTCAAAAACAGTACACCTTTGAAACTGAAAATATGTAATTTAAAAATTCGTGTTTACTATGCATATGCGTTCGACTCCATATCGCAAATTTTTTTAGTGATTTAAATTCAAATTTGCATATCGTCGGTTTGCGCGAATAATGACACATCTCAAAATATCATATTTTTGGGGAAATCGATTTGATTTTTTTTTTTTTGGTATAAAATAATTGAATTCATCAAATTCAACGTCACATCTATTGAAAACTATGGGTAGTTTAGAAGTGACACTATGCCAGATTAAAGATTGTTACATTTAAAGAATTTTTTTCCTATTATCTCAAAATTGGCCATTTTTGAGATGTGTCACTATCCTCGCAAACCGACGATATATATAATTCGGAATGAAATTTCAATAAAATATATTAAAATTAACACTCGAAACCAGAGTGTAAATTTTTCGTTCTTTTGCAGTGTTTAACACGTTCACGACCGAGGTGCTCAAGCTAGGGGTGCCCATAAACCAATATGATAAATTTGCACGAAATAAGGTAATTGAAGCCTAATGGTAGAATAAATATTTTATTTAGGTTTTTTGTGGGGTTTTTGACATTATTAATAGTATGACACATATACGAGTTTTCCCCTAAGCCGAAAAAAAAATTCAAGAGAATCTTTAAACCAATATAGAAACTTTAATATGTATATCACTTACATAAAAAAGTGCGACGCATACATGCGTCCCTGGTCTATGGAGAAAACTATAGGACGCATATATATGCGTCCTATGGTCGTGAACGTGTTAAATTCAAATTTCGTTCCTTGCTTTACTCTCTTTTTGAGAAAGGAGAGAAAAAATATTTTGTTTTGTTTCTTTCCTTTGAAATTCAACAAAATAAAATATCTCTTTTCTCCTATGCTTTGTGTTTTATATGAGGAGAGGAGAGATATTTTACGTTTTTCGATTTCGTCTTCGGGGAAAGAAACAGCAAAAATATTTTTTGTTTTCTTTCACAAAGAGAGAAATAAAAGATAAAAGAAGGGAACGAAAAAATGAATTTAAACACTGGTTAAAAATAAAAATAAATTTAATTATATATTCTTAGGTCGGATCCGATTTCTGTAATAAATATTTCTGCTGTAATAATTTTGACAGTATTTTGTACGCAACCAAATTATTACAGCGACTACATGTTATAATTTTGACGTTTCTGAAATAAGTTTTGTTGATTTTAGTAAAAAGGTTTTTGCATTAATGAAATTAAATTTACGACCAATAAATTTAATAATTTATTGGTCGTAAATTAATAAAGGTCGTAAGTTAATTTTAATTTTTGTTTTTAAACAAAAAAAATTGCTAGTTGATCAACAATATTTGCTGTATAATAATAATCTTAAAACTATAATTTAACGATGTAATGGCAATGAATTTCGGAATTATGCACTTATAAGATAAAATTAGGGCTTGCTGATAATATTATTACAAGGGCTTGCTGATACAATATTACACAATTTTTGGTGCAGCACAAAAACGAATAAATTGCTCACAAAATGATTAAAACGGACAGAATAAAGGCACGCATGATCACTTTTACCAACGATTATAAATTTATTGGGCATAAATTTAATTTCTTCAGGGCAAAAATCTTTTTACTAAAATCAACAAAAATTATTACAGAAACGTCAAAATTTTTACACGTAGTGGCTGTAATAATTTGGTTGCATACAAAATAATGTCATAATTATTACATCTGAAATAATTATTACAAATGATCCGATTTCTGTAATAAATATTTCTGCTGTAATAATTTTGACATTATTTTGTATGCACCAAATTATTACAGCGACTACATATTATAATTTTGACGTTTCCGAAATAATTTTTGTTGATTTTAGTAAAAAGATTTTGCATTAATGAAATTAAATTTTCCACCAATAAATTTATAATCGTTCATAAAAGTGATCATGCGAGTCTTTATTCTGTTCTTTTTAATCATTTTGTGAGCAATTTATTCGTTTTTGTGCTTCACCAAAAATTGTGTAATATTGTATCAGCAAGCCCTTGTAATAATATTATCAGCAAGCCCTAATTTTATCTTATAAGTGCATAATTCCGCAATTCATTGCCATTACATCGATAAATTATGGTTTTTAGATTATTAATATACAACAAATATTGTTGATCAACTAGCAATTTTGTTTGTTTAAAAATGCTAATTTTTCGTTTAGCGCGCCTAAAATTTCATTCATTTATATGATAAATATGCCGGTGATCTGTAGATTTCATTATTGGGGTTATATTTAAAAAAAAATTGATCTAGACGCTATTTTAGTGTTATTGTATTATTCTCCAAGCATTATCTGTCAAATTTATTATTATGTGTACCGAATGAAATTTGTGATTCCCAAATTTATATTATCTCATAGGTTACTACGCAAAAGAAAAAAACTGGTACCGTTATTTTGTAGAAAAACAATTTAAAAAAACGAATAAACGTCAAATTGGGCATTTGTTTTATTTGTTTCGAAATGGACGCATCATAAGGAGAAAAATGTGATTTAATAATTAGATTGTGCAATGATCATCCCGAGTATACCAATAAAAAAATTGATAAATTTGCCGTTGTTTCCAATAATACGGTAACAAATGTAAAAAAAAATGTCAAATCAATCTTTCTGTATCACGCAAGCCCGGATCCGGAGAAAAATCAGGTGCTCCAAATAAAATGTTGGATCAGAAAATTGTAAGAGTCATTTCGAAACATCCCTCGATGTCTGTGCGAGATTTTGCCAGAAAAACCAAAACAACCAAATCGATTGTGGAACGAGCTAAAACCAGAAATAATCTACGGACATACAAGAAGTCAAAAATCCCCAAAAGAAGTGTTGAACTATTTAATAGAGGGATCGATCGAGCAAAGAAACACAATAAATGGTTGAACGAAAGAAAAGATTCTTGTTTCGTAATGAACGACGAGACCTACGTCAAAATGGATTTCTCGACACTTCCAGGTCCCCAATATTACATCAAAAAGAAAGGTAAAGAACTGGACGGAACAATTACTACCGTAGCTGTTGAAAAATTTGGCAAAAAAACATATGGTTTGGCAAGCAGTTTGCCAATGCGGCTTAAGATCACATCCATACATAATAAATGGGATTATGAAAAGGTGAATGTTCGCCGTAAAATGAACAAAAAGTTTGAATGAATACGATTATTTAAAAACTGTACAATATGTGCAATAGAACAAGTACAGAAAAATAATGATTATATATTGCCGTTTAGTTTTAATTCTTCATGTACAAATCACAAATTTCATTCGGTACACATAATACGTGAAAATTATATCAGTATTCGGACGCAAACAAACTTATTACAAAATATGGAAGAGAAAATTATTTCACTCACGTCAAAATTATTACAAAAAACAAAATTATTACAGAAATCGGATCCGTCCCAAATGTAACTTTAAAGGCGGATTCATTGTTGCCTTCGTTCGCTCGTTCATTCGTTCTGAATTTTTGTTTTTAAACAATCATATTCCTTGAAAATTACGTTATTTTTCGTTTGTGTTCATTTGATTGTATAAAGAAAAATATCAGAACGAATGAACGAACGAACGAAGGCAACCATGAATCCGCCTTAAGGCATTGCCACAGCTATTTTTCGCACGACGCGATTTTTTTTCTACTTTCAAATTTTACTGGAATTAAAATAAATTTGATTCTAAATGTTTGAAGAAACTATCAAATAAAATTGCATTTTATAAAACGTCTTATTCATTTTTTAGGAACTTAATCATTTTTATTGAAAAATTATAAATTTTAAATTTTGTCGCATGAATATTAAAGTTTCGAAAGTTTCGCGCGCGGATTTTGACTAATTATTATTTTTCAATAAAAATTATTATTTTCAAAAAAACATATTAAAAGATGTTATAGATTGAAATGGAATTTGATAGTGTCTTCAAACATTTAGAATCAAATTTGTTTTAATTCCAGTAAAATTTGAAAGTAGAAAAAAAAATCGCGTCGTGCGAAAAATAGCTATGGCAATGCCTTTAGTTTCTTAATTTCATACATTTTTTTAAAAAATTAAATCACACTTTTAATATGAATTATAAAGCACTCGCTTAGTTCTGACTTTAATAAATAAACTATAAAATATTTAAATCAGCACAATGTATCTGTCAAACTTTATTTATAAAGTAAATTTTTGCTTATCATATCAAAATTAACTATTGTGTCCATATACTTTACCAACAGAATGTAGTATGTATACCCAGCTGACAGCTGGTACCATTGTTCAGATAAAAGCAGCTTCGTTGGGGAGAAATATCGTTTAATGCTTGCAATTGACTTTGATAAATTTGTTTGTGCAACTTCAATGAAGTCAGCTCCTTCTAAGTTTCTTAAAGGCCGGTACACATTGAGAACGACCGAAGAGAACGAATTTTCCTTTTTCACCAAATTTTGTAAGAAAATTGTTAAAATAGTGAAAACCGCATATATTTTATTGACGATAGCTAAAATATCGTACAGTTACTAAAAATAAAAAGTAAAATTTTAAAAGTTTTAATACAAAATTTCAATTTATCGTCTTAAATTCGTCGCTCGTTCTCAATATGTACCGGCCTTTAGTAGTCAAACAACTTTGACTATTTTGTTATATATTATACTTAGGGATTGCATTTTCGAATTTCGGAATTCGAGAATTCCGAAATTCGTTCTTATAAATATAATTTCGAATTCCGAAATATTCATAGCGAATTCCGAACTATTAATTTTTATTTTTTCGTGCTCTTACTGTGTTTTCGTTATTATGTACAACAATCTAAATTTCGGTAAAGATATTACGTCCATAGCAACTGATGGAGCAGCAGGTATGCAAAAAGTTGGACTCCTTTCACTATGTAATCAGCAGTTGTGCTTTGCAGACGCGATTCACTTAGCTGTAATTAATATTCTCTATAATAAATCGAATACCACTGAATTGGAGCAATAAATACCGAAAATGTTAGTGTAGAAGAACCAGGGAGTGACAATGAGGATTCAGAGGATGAAGAATACATAGACGATGATGGCGATGGGTTGATTGAACAAATTAATAATGAAGCTGAATTAGATCAAGTTGTGGGACTGAAGTATTTGGATTTAGTTTGATCATCAGAAAAGTTCGTTTGATTGTAAAGAAATTCCGTTTTTCGAGAAAATCGAATGATATACTTCAAATGTATGCGAAACAAGAATTTGGAAAAGAATTGAAATTTCTTACGGACACTAGAACTAAATGGAATAGCCTAGTCCAAATGCTTGAAAGATTTAAACAACTAAAAAACTGTGTTAGAAAAACTTTGATTAACATCGCATCTCATATTGTTATTACATATAGATATTGAAATTTGGAAAAATTTAAAAATATTTCGAAATTTGACCGAATTCCGAAAATGCTTAAATGTGAATTTCGAATTCCGTTTTTTCTATTTTCGTCAAAATTTGCAATCCCTAATTATACTCATAATAGGCTATCAAAACAAGAAATAGAAAAAATCGAATTTTAGGATCGAGTTTCATGAGAACCTCCCCTTAAGTAAACACATTACATTCAAATTGACCATATTCCAGAACTTCACTAAAAAATAATTTTATAATCCCTATTTCATTGTAACTGACGAATTTTATGTATTCGGTTAAAAATAACTGAGTGTAGTACAATAGTAACTGCTCAAATTCCAGAACTTCATTTAAAACATCATTTGAGAATTTCATTTTCATTATAATTTGGAATTTGATGAAAAATCGGTTAAAAAATAGACAAGTTCAAGTCCAATCCTAATTGCCCATATTCCTCAAATGTCCATCCTAACTGACCGAATTCCAGAACTTTATTAAGAAATTATTTAAGAATCCCATTTCCATTCCATATATCGAATTTTATCAAAATCGGTTAAGAAGTAGCCAAATTCCATCCCAATTGGCCATATTACAGAACTTAGTCAAAAATCAATTTAAAATACCACTTCCGTCAAGAGATAGAAGAACAAAATGATTTTGTATTTTTCACTCTGCTCGAAACATTAATTTCATAAATCTTGACGCTTCTTCTAACGTTGGACAACTAGTTGAATTTTTAATGCCACAAAGCATTAGTGTAAAATTTGGACGCAATCAGCAGACGGGAGAGAGAACCGTCAAAAAACTGCTATAATCCAAATTTGGGATGGTAATCGTTTACATGCAGCAACTAGATGGATCTACTTTCTATAGCAATACAAGTCAAAAAGATTCAAAGTAAGTTAATCTTGTCTGAGCAACATTACCAATTAAAAGGAGTAATCCCTTTCGAAATATAAAGCAAACATTAGCTACATTCAACAACCAAATTGATACTGGAAAATCCATGATGACCTCGAAAAATAGATTGTAAAGGCAGTAGAGTAGATACATAAATTGTAAATCCGTCGATTTTATTTTATAACCAATTATAAAATTAAAGATTTGTATATTTTACAAAATTGAATTTTATTAAAGTTAATATTGAATTGTTAAATCCTAAATTTGATTTTTAAATTCACTAAATGTAGTCACTGGACTTAGCCTTACAGTCCAGAGACTACATCAAGTGCATACTATGGACATTTGAGAAAAATCATTTGACTTTGGGACTTTTGATTTTTATTTATTTAAAAAATTTCGCCGGCGGAAAATTGTTCAACAATTGATGCAAATATTTCTAGTTATTCATAGGCCGAGGGACCGGCCGTGTGATAAATTTTACATCATGTGCATTCTAGAGACATTCGAGAAAATTTATTTTACTTTGAGACTTTTGATTGGGTATTGCTTTCTTTATCCACATTGAGGCGTATAAATTGTATTACCACTACATACATATAAGTACGTATACGTCTACGAAAAATTTGTTATTTATTTTGCTATGTTTTTCACAGGCATATATACCTTCATTCTCCGGAGAGTATTTTTCCGACACCGGTTGGATTCTGGCACCCAGGTCAATTTCATAAAGAAATTCTGCGCTAAGAGAATTTAGTTGAAGCAGTGCTCTTGAACTCTCCATCGAAACGCTTGGCATAACTCACGCTATTTGCACTACAGAATTTACATATCAACCCGAAATCGTTCGCAGCAATCAAATTAGTTCATCCTCATTCTAAGGGTCAATCCGGTGCTCAAAAACTCTTTGTCAACTCAATCAAACAGGGATAAGAAGATTATAAACATTGTTTAAAGTTCAAGAAGGTTCTGAGAATATGGGTTTATCGATTACGACCGAAAATCTTACAAAGGAACCCAAAAAGTCAATTCATCGTAAAACTTCCTTTTAAGGCATCACTAGGTAGCCCACTTGAATCGGCAATAAACAGTTTTATATTTCATTCAATATTTGCAAAGGTTAATCAAGAATCCATCATTGAGTAGCAAGAAGAAAGTCATATGAATGAAATTGCCGCCAAAGTCATCAGAAAACGACTTTTATTTATCACACAACGGCATGCTTAAAACCTTTTAGCACAACCAGAAAGATGAGGGTATCCCAAATGATCATCAGCACAATCATTTGTAAACTACGCATTACTTAAAAACAGTGAAGGAATTTCGTCTGACAGTGTCATTATGACACTCAGTGATACCATTATTAAAAAAGAAAATTTGCCTAGGTTAACTAATAATAAAACAAACTAGGATCTCTTCCGGAAAATACTGGTTACAAGTACCAAATAAAACTCCGGCAAAACTTGATTCAACTTGTTCAATTGGAACTTCTCATACTCGTAATAAAACGGAAAATCACATCAACTATTCAGTAGAAGAGAGAGATCTGGTTAGAGAAAAACGAAAAGCGCGAAAAATTTGGCAGAGGAATCGAACAACTCAAAGCAAATTACGACTTAATTATTTAAGCAACAAATTAGAAATGCTTATCAAAGAAATCAAAAACAAATGTTTTAGTGAACATACCTATAGCTGGCCTTTCTGGCAACAAGGATACTAATTATTCCCTCTGGAAAGTAACTAAAGGTCTTAAAAGGCCTAAAGTACAAATAACTCCTGTCAAAAATGATGATGGAACTTGGGCTAGAAGAGCCAAATAAAAGCTGCATTGTTTGCAGTCAAGGCAAACAGCTGAAGAAAATATATTGTAATTCCAGTAAATAAAGTGGATAACCTAAACATGAGACCTGTAACACTACAAGAGCAGAAAGATAAAATTTATAACAACTTAAGCTCAAAAAATACCAAGGTTATGTTATGACCTAATCACTGGACTTATAGTTAAAACACTACCAGATAAAGGTTTACGAAAATTGAAAATTTATAATGATTCTAAAACCTAACAAGCCGCCAAACAAGAAAACATCGTACAGGCCGATTTCCCTACTTCCTATAATTTCAAAATTATTTGAAAAGCTACTACTCAAGAGGTTAAAATCAGTAATAGAAGTCAGAAAACTCTTTCCTCCTCACCAATTTGGATTTATAGAAAGACACTCTACCATAGATCAATGCACAGAAAAAATCGATCTAATTGAAGATGCTCTGGAAAATGAAAAAAATGCTCAAGTGTCTTCTTGGACGTATCTCAAGCCTTCGACAAAGTATGGCACCGAGGCCTGGGATATATAATCTACACAGAGATCTGCCGAAGCAGTTTTACCTGATTTTAAAGTCATATATAGCTGATCAACACTTTCGTGTAAAACATGAAGAGGCACATTCCGAACTAAAGAAAATATCAGTTAGAGTTCCACAAGGAAGTGTTCAGGGGCGGGTCATAAAATATACGAGGAAACACGTACAGCGCCTGATTCAACATGAAAATGCGGATTTGCGTCGTATTTCAACTCAAATTGTCAAGATTTAGGAAGATGTCGACAAAAGAGAGGTGGCAAACTTTGAACAAACTACAATCTCGTCCAAGGTGATTGTCAACCAAACATCGGCTGGATAAATGGCAGAGTACATTTACAATGTACAGGGTGGCTGATGAAAGCCGCTACCAAAAAAAAATTGAATAACTTTTTTTCTATTCAATGAATCTAGTTAATTTTTTTTTTATTTTGCAGATTGACTTTTACATTTAACAAAAATGGATAACTGGGACACTGAAACAAGAATTTGGATTGTCCGCCGCTATCACGCTCTGGAGTCCGTAGTTTCGGTTCAAAGAGAGTACAGGCGCACGTTTGGCGGCAATCCTCCGAGCAGATGGACCATAATGAGACTTGTAAACAATTTTGCCGAGCATGGGACAGTCAACAGAAGACCTTACCATCGAAACCCTTCAGTTCGAACGGAGGAAACAATCGCTGCTGTAGCTGCTGCCATACAAAACAATCCACGTGTTTCGACAAGAAGCTTATCTGCTCAAATGGGTATAAGCAGACAGTCATTACAGTCAATTATGCACAAAGATTTGGACTTATTCCCATATAAAATTCAATTGGCCAACAAACTGAACGCTGCAGACTTGCCGATTCGCTTGGAATTTTGCCAGAAGATGCTTCAAATGGTGGAAGAGGATGGAAACATGTTGAACTGTCTTTTCATGTCTGACGAGGCCCATTTCGATTTAAACGGCAACATAAACAAACAAAATTGTCGAATATGGAGTGCTTCCAACCCACAGTTACTCCATGAGACGGAATTGCATCCACTTCGTGTCACAGTGTGGTGTGCAGTTTCATCACGCTGCATTATCGGGCCCTACTTCTTCGAAGAAAACGGTCACACCGTTACGGTTACTGGAGACCGTTACTTGAGCATGTTGAGAGAGTTTTTCTATCCAGAATTACGCCGAAGGAGAATTTCTTTCAACTCTGTGTGGTTTCAGCAAGATGGTGCAGCTCCTCACATAGCCCAACCTGTTATGACAGAATTGCGACGAAAATTTCCCAATAAATTGATAAGCAGAAACTCCACATTCCGTTGGCCACCCAGGTCGCCTGACCTTACTGCACCTGACTTTTTCTTGTGGGGTTATTGCAAACAGGAAGTCTACAAAACAAAACCAACAAATTTGAATGAACTAAGGCAATCCATTCGAGAAATAATTGCGGCTATTCCTGTCTCAACTCTCCAAGCAGTAATGAACAACTTTTTGGTAAGATGCCGCACATGCATCAACGAGCAGGGGGGGTATTTAAATTCCATTATTTTTAAAACTAATTAAGCTATATTTAATAAAATTGAATGAGCTTTAACATGAATAAAAGAAAAATGAATTCCATACACTGAAAAAAAAATTATTTGAGTTTCTTAATGTAGCAAAATTCATCAGCCACCCTGTATGATATGCAATGGAAAACATCATATACTATTGCATCAGCGTACACCACAAAAAACTACAGCAAACAATCAACAACAAATGGAACAAAAGAAAAGCAATAGCACACACTGCTATAGTATACAAGCAGATACATTATGTCAGTCAAAATTATACGAAACAACGTAATACTGGGAACAGCATTAGTAAGGGCTGTTGCAGTCAATGGAAAAGAAGAACTGTTTCGAGTTTTGATTGAAACTGGCTCTCAAAAAATATGTATGTATTACTCAAAAAAACCGCATAAAAACTTCGATTTCGGGGCAGACACATATAAATAGAGATAGCAGGAATGGGTGGAATAAACTCCGGAATAGCCGATAGTAAATAAAATGAACAATTCAGCCTAGGTTTCCATCAATATTTTCTATGGAAATAGAAGCATTGCTGTTCGAAAATTTTACCAAGAACTTACCAGAGGTCGATATCAACGCCGTGAAATGGGAACACATTAACAATTTACTTTGGACCGATCCAGTGAAAATAGGCCTATAGATATGCTACTAGGAGCCGATTACTATAGTGATATCAAACCTTGATATTATAGTTGTGCATTACACAGAACTAGGCTGCGTAATTTTTGGGGCAATCAATACAATTAACGCAAACAGCTCCATAACAACATTAATTTCATTAGTAGATATAGATAAACAATTGGAAAAGTTTTGGGAAATAGAGGAAATACAACTCAAGCAGGAATTGACAGAAGAAGAACAAGGTTATGAGTAATTCTATATGATAAACTACAGAACGAAGACGGATGGTACTTATGTAGTAAGAATTCCATTTAAAATTGACACACAACAACAAATCTTCGGTAAATCTAAATGAAGAGCGGCAACCAAGCGACTACTTCAAGTATAAAATGGTTTCGCAAAAGATCCAGAGCTATAGGTAAACAGTATCATGAATTTATGAAAAAGTATCTAGCACTAGATCACATGACGGAAATTTCCTCAGTTGGATACACCAAAACCAGGTGTCATATCACCTTCCTCACCATGCTGTTTTGAAAGAAACCAGCACGACAACCAAATTACGAGTAGTCTTCTACAAAGATCACTTTAAATGATCAAATGGTCGCAAAAAATAGACTCCAGGAAAATGTGGATACAATTTTACTTAAATGAAGAAAGCATCAATTCGTTTTCACGGCCGACATCGGAAGAGCAGTTAAATCAACCAATTTTATGGAGGTTCTCGACAAATGCGCTAATCAGAAAATTCCAATTGAAACCAGTGACATGCGGAACAACATCGGCCACATATGAGAACATTACAACAGTTTGCCAGAGTTGAACAAACAACATATCTGAGAGTTTCAAAAATTGTGATTACAAACTTTTATGGGTCCAAGTTCGTTAGAAGAAGCCAAAAATGTTCAAATGGAACTAATACAACTACTCCAAACCGGTGGATTCAATCTTATAAAATGGAAGTCCAACAGCAAAGCAATCTTGCACAACATATCCGAAGCTTTACGTTGTATCAAATCACTTCATATAAAAGGCGATGGTACGATAAAGGCATTAGAAATCCATTGGAATCCTTTGTCTGACACATTCGAGTTCACGGTTAACCTTCCCGCCTCAACAGCAGCTCCACTGACTAAAAGAAGCCTCAAAACTTTTTGATCCGTTACTCCTATTAGCACAACCATTCAGGCAAAAATCATGCTTCAAAATCTTTGGCTCCCAATAGACGGAATATACCAACGATTTACAGAAGTTGGGAAGAATCAGAGTGCTACGGTGGATTTATTATACTGCATCAACTCCAATTGAACTTCACGGCTTCTGTGACGCATCCTATATACTGGAGCGCGTAATCAACTACTTTGGGACTCATTCACAAAACTCGTTACTTGGGTTGTACAATGGATTTGGCTATATATGAATTTCATATTTTATATCTCAACTAAGAATATTTTTGTCTTAACCCAAGATAAATTGTTCGGCCGAATGATCATACTCATGTCTTATAGGCGAGTTAAATCGCACTTGCGACCGACAATTTCCAAGGAATATGATCCGTTTAAAAAAATCAACGAATGAATGAATGAAGGCAACAATAGAGACGACTTAATTAATTATTTGTATTGTAATAAAATCTAAATCTAACAAACATAAATAATAATTCTGTGAACCTTATGTAGAAGGGTGGAGTGGAAAGTCAGATATTTTCTATTAGGTTTAGTTTAGATCGTAAAAATGAATGCATTTCCGAAAAATACAAGCCTTTCTAGGGTAGGCCCCAAATTCCAAGCCGATATGATATTTAGTTTTATTTTGGCAGCTAATGAAAAATACCGGGTTTACGCGGCAAAACTATTCCTTCCGCAAACCGATGAAAAGTTAAAAAATATTACGACGACTTCGCTCCTTCACATTTCACGGTTCATAAGTATCCCTCCAAAACCATAATGCACCAGATCACTCGTGAGCAGTCGCCATCGCTTAATTGGCCGAATACGCTATAAACTCGGAACCAAACTCATCAGATTTGGCCCTTTATGATTTGTTAATTGTTTCCAATCATAGACAAATGGCTCGGAGGAAAGTGGTTCACTCTGAACGAGACCTATTTTGCAGAGTTCAATAAATCGAATTTTTTAGATGGCTTAATTGCAATACCGAGCTTATCGGCTAATATCGAGCAATATCGGCTTAATTGCAATAACTTTACATTCTACCCTGTTTAGTATAGCTTTTATTTATAATTTTAAGTTTTATTAGCATATTATGGTGAATAAAGATGTGTTCATATGTATATCTAATAAAAACTAAATAAAGGAGGGGCACAAATTCTTAATTGGCAGCCTCGGTAAAATGCCAGTGCGTCCGATAAGCTAAGCGATTTTTTAAATATTTAAAAATTGCTTATCGCCTCACATTGCATCTCGCGTGTACTCTGGCCGCAGCCTTACAGTCAGAAACAAATGTTATCGTAATTTAATTAATTTTTATAATTTTTTTAAAATATTGTTTTTATTAATAATTACTTTTATTAGTTTATTCCGATATTTCGTTGGCATCAATTACCCAGGAATTGATTAAAATTACCCGAGTAGTCGAGTATTCCAAAAATTAACAAAATATTTGTGTACCCGATTATTCGATAATTGGTGTTGGATTTTGGAATCCTAGTGCCGACTGATAAAACGAAAAGTCAAATCTATTTTTATTGTTGAATTATTTTTATTTTATTTAATTGGCTGCTGTTATTCGGTATCAGAGTGATTAGTGCTTGTTGAATATGTGGATGGTTCAGTAATAAGCAGAGTCCGGATGTTTATATTGAATGTATGGCAATAAGTATTGAAAAACCATGAAATATACACTGAAAACGGTAAAATATGTAGCGGAAACCCAACTTCTAAACATTTTTTAATTCTTATAAATTCTGAGAATCCTAAAAATTTTACAAATTCTGTAATATCCTAAGCGACCCTCACCACGACCCAACTGAGACCCTTCCAACCAGACTTATACGTATTGTGCGAACGTTTGGGACACCAACGAACCGTTACGTCTGTCTATGCAAGTTGTAATTATTAATTTACTATTTCTTCAATTTTTTAGGGATGTGTACAGTGTATCCTATTTTATACAGCGCCGGCTCCAGACCTATGAGCCCCCTGCGCGAGAATTGTTGGAGCGCACCTCTTATTTTTTTGTTTTTAATTGATAAAGAATTGAAATTAGGAGTTTGGTAAGAAAATCAAAAATCAAATTTAGAGCAAGTTGGAATCCGACATTTTATTGGAATAAGTATGTAGTTTTAAAACTGCATAGGCTGAAAAGAAGGAGTACGTAATGTAAGGATATTAAAGTAGGGAATTGGTTAGAAGGAAGTTAGATAAATTTGAGATATGTATATACACTTTAATTTTATTTTGTTGCTTTTGGTTAATAACTCAGAGATAATTGCACTACATGACTGATGTCCGGAGTACAGTCAGCAATGATGGAAAAATAACTTTCAGCCATCAATTCAATAATTTCGTTTACAATGTTTTTCCCACAATAATAAAAAGATAACTGATTTTTTAGGATTCGACGAACGTATTCCTGCATGTCGAGGTCAAATTTGGCAAGTAGCGATATATACTCATCAATCTATTGAAAACGTTTTGCCAACGCTTTGTTTTTTTTAAATTATAAGTTGTTCTGCTCCACCGATTGTCGATCGTGATTTCAGTCTTGATTCCATTTCTATCCACGTTTGGGAACATATCATATGAGTTGGACAATTTTCACGTGACTTAATCACTTTAGATAAATAGATTCAATTATTGTAACCAATATTTGCTAAACTCGATTTCGAATTCATTCGACCTCGATTAAAACATAAACAACAGAAACAAAATGCACGGTCAGCAGTATCAGAATATAATATCCGTGGTGGCGGTACACATTCGTTTCAGCAAGTACACGGAAGAAATGATTACTGGCGAAATTTACGGTTGTTTACATCTTGAGGATATCGTGTAAGTTGAACTTGCCTGGAACCTTGAAAGAACAATCAATCTATACATAATTTTATTATTAAGGATACAGGCCATCAATCTGGATCTGAAAAATTTATGAAGTCTAAATCTGCAGAATTGTCAACATTTAAATGGTCGGATACAGACGGAGAAATAAACTGATCTGCTATTGAAGGGTTTTCATTAGAATTTTCGATTGAAGAAACTTTTGACAAATTCCTACAAATATACTACAGCCACATGATCCCAAAATTTTTGTTTTTATTTGCTTTTGGAAAATACTAATACTGTCTGAGAAATGTAAGATGTGATGGTATGATATAAATATACTTCTACAGATAAGAGATAACTCTCTGAACGGGAACTAATTTCTCTTCTCTAACTAGCTCTAACACTACCATTATTAAACTATGACCAAAAAACACACTGACTCATAAAAATGTTTGTATACCAGAGAAGAAGATACAGGGTAATAAAAATTTTCTTATTTTATATTCAACAATTATTAAGTTCCATTTGAGTTTAAAATATATTTGCGCCTAAAATGTTGCGCCCCTAAAAGTTTTGCGCCCTGCACAGCCATGCACCTCGATCACACCTCGAGCCGGCCCTGTATTTATCCTAAAATTACTAAAGCCACAATTTATTTGCTAGTATATGTGGATAGTTAACATTTAGGCGTTTTTTTTTCAGAAACCTGCGATATAATGATATACAAATTTACAAAACGATACGTACCGATTTCAAAATGTACCGATTTCAAAATTTTCGAATGACATAATTTCACGTAGTATTAAACGCATTTATGGGTATTGCTCATCGGATTTTTTTATTGGGTGATAAGATGTAGGCTTAATTTAACTATTGACCAACTTTTAGAATTTAATCATGAGTTTCAGATAAGCAAATAGAGATCAATATATGTATGTAATACACGGACCCACCATATCTCTAGTTAATATTCAGAATAATACTAAACACAGTTCCAAGTTTGCATTATCGGTTTCTTCGATAGTGCGATTAAATAACGGTAATATCTGTTTTCTCAGGCCGATTTATCAACTACCTTCAAATTTGGCCTGGAGTATACGAATTCCATATTTCATTAATCATTTTCCGAAATGATTTTGAATTACAAAACTTTTTCATATACAAACACAGTGTTTTTGGAACACTGTAAGTCACACATAAATTAAAAATGAAAGTTAAAAACCACCTAATTTTGATTTACAAAACAAATAAAAAAATAGGGTCTATCCGACTCCTTGAACGACACTTTCCCACAAATATAGTTCATCAAACGTACCATTTACATTTTACAAAGATTTTCCGTTATTTTGAACAAGGTCCTTGAAGTTTTCTAAAATTTTTACGGGTTTTCTTAAATTTGGTTACCACTGCACCAATATCACAATTGGTAATAACAATAGAAACCTTCTACTCTCGCCAAATCACAGACTCACAATTAATGCTAGTTTATTTAGAACTGAAACGTGTTTAACAGCAACTAAAATCGCATTCGCTATTTTTAATTCAATTTTTCAACCTTTAAAAATTCGATCCAGTTTTACATCTGTAGTATAGTGTTGCAAATCCTTAAGAATTTAAATTATTCCATTCAGAGAGCATCCTCAAAGTTCAAAATTTTTTTCTCAAAAGACGTACCGTTTGTTTAGATCACAACATTATGTGGGCAACGTCATAATTGTCTGATATAATTCTTTAGTCAGTGCCTTAGTCTGCACGGAGCCTCGCTGGTGTCATTCGAAACTGCAAAAAGAAACTAAACACAACCAATAATACAAAACCAGAATTAACGTCAATTATTATTTTTGTGACCGATATCCCATCCTCGTCCCAAAGCATCTCATTTCTATATTTCTTAGTGCCGATATCCTAGCGCCTATTCCCTTAACGTGTTCTGCCCGAATAGTGTGATATTATATTAAAGTCCATACATAATTCATTAGAACTATAAAAATCGGCCTGGCTGAACAGATATTACAGTTCCCACAGCTAATTCCACTATCAAGGAAACCGACGAGAAAAACTGGTTCAAGAAACTGGTTGTTCGAACAGATGGTACCGTTATTTGGTCCTAGTATCAAGGAAACCAATAAAAAAATGTATTTAGAATTACCCCAAAAATTTAGAAAATTTTATAGAATAATGGACTTAAAGGCGGACCCAATATAAATATGTACATAGTATGCAATTACATATTCGTAAAATTAATCATATATTTAAATCGCCTAAATGTTTGCAAGTTTTTTGTATTTTATAACATTTAGTATGAACTTCCCATCTCATAGATTATCCGCCATTTGTTTTATCTAGGAGAAATTTAGGATAAACTTCACATGCATAATTTTTTAAATTCTCTAATAAATTCCTCAAACTCTACAAATTTCACTTATTTTAAAAATTGCTATAAACTCTTTAAATCCTCTGAATCCTACAGATTCTAAAAATTCTATAAAGTCTAAAAATCTAATAAAATTCTATAAATCTTATACCTAAATTATATAATCATATAAATTCTCTATATTCGAAGAAGTGTTAGAAGTGTTGATTGTATATTCGATAAATTTCTTAAAATTTAAAAATTTAATAAATTCTATAAATTTTAGCAATTCTTTAAATCCTATAAATTTTTTAAATTTAAAACCCGCGTTTTTAAGAGACATTTCAAACCATAATTTTATAATGAACGTTGGGTGAACGTTGCAGATGGTCGAGCCCTTCGAAAGCGATTTTTCACTCAACCGTTTTTACGTCAAAACATTTTGAAATTAAATTGTTGGTTGACGTTTAAAATCAAAACCGGGGACCGCAGCTTGGTAAGAAACAGAGCTGAACTTCATCAAAATCGGTCAAGAAACAGCGAAGTTCCATCTAAATTGGCCATATTCCAGAACTAACTAATGCTCCTATCATAAAGGAGGTGTTCATGGAAACTTCAGTTTTGCAAGGGACTTAAATGCGTGTCTCTTGTGGTGACGTGTCCTTGAAGTGAGTGTCCGTTGAAATGAGGTTTCACTGGTGTGTATATACATATAGTATATTTAAGGAGCAAATTCATTTATATAAAACCAAATATAGAAAGAAAAATTTGCCTGTATTAAAATCAATAAGATTCTTTTGGCTTTTTTGATTTAGTGAATATAATTCGCTAGGTCAGTATGTTCTTGCCTCATACTTAATGTATGAAGTTAGAATTGTATATTGTAGTTTGGTCGTACTCGTAGCTACCTGAAGAGTAGACAGAACTTTCATTCGTGCAGACTTTTCAGTACGAACCCAAAACCACATAGAAAGCTCAAGGAAGGTTTCATATTTTTGGGTCGATATGCTTTGTATGACTCTCGGGTTAAAGTACGGGGGGATTTTGATATTTCTTCTTTTTTGGTAGATATATTTTAAATGATTGGCCTCTTCAAATATTCTGATTAACAAGTCGAAAAATGTTGTGAATACCGTTAATGTTAATATATTTTGTCTGTAAAAAGCCGAAAGAATCTTATTGAAACAAAATATGTATGTACCACTTATTCTGATTAACATGAACGTTATACCGGATTATGCAACTCCGTCTCTCGACTCTCCAAAGCTAGTATCGTTGAAACAGCAAACTGTCTCTGGCTCTGCACCTTCCTTCATTCAAGAGTCGCAATCTTTGTAAGAGTTGACAGCGAAACGAATTTTGTCCGTTGTCATTATATGTATTGTAGAAACGCAAATGTTGCCAATTTTTGAAGTGGATTAAACTTGCTATAAACGTGTAATTCTTCACTTCAATTTATCAATTTCGCTTATTCAATTTAGGTAGCAAAGAAAACAATTTACTCAACAAGCAAATGGAAAGTGCAGATTGCTTAATTATCACAATTGCTTAATTATTTATGTATGAATGAATCACATTTAATTACACGATTGCTCGCTAATTACACTTGAACTTTTCTTAATTAATGCTTCTAATTACAAATCATGTTGTACACATACTACTTAGTTCAAGATTATTTTTTAGACAAAAGACTGTTGATCTTACATTTTTTTATTTATTTATCTTAAGATCTATATTATACTTACAAATTAAAATCGTAACAATTTCAAGGTTATGTTTACATATTTCTTAACCGCATAACAATCAATTGTTTGGAAACAAAAATAGTTAACGATATAAAATATGAAAATGATACTTAAGACTTTCGTAATCTTAAACGTTTTGTATATTGTATATGTTTCGTTTGTCGAGGCACACGGGCACATGACATGACAAAACGTCGGCGGAAATTTAGAAAGACAATACAACATAAAAATTTGTTTATATAAAACAAATGAATGTATGAAATATATGGTTCTTTCTGACAGCCCCTCATATTTGTTTGTATTTTTTTTTCTTGTTTTTTTTTATGATCGATAAAGTCGTGATCTGTGTTGTGTTTTCTTATAACATTTAAATTTGGAGCACGCTTGCTATCTTTGGTGATGCGTCATCGTTCTATCGTATAAAGGATGTGTTATTTATGTCTATAGAAGGAAATGTCTACGAATGAATGGTATGTGCGGTTAGAACCACAGGATTTTCTGTGAGGTATACAAATTTGTTGACCACTTTAAATTGTGTCTGTATAACTCTCGTATTGATGCAAGTAAGACGTTTAATTCGCGAGTTCATGATAATTAAAAAAATATTTTATGGCTTTCAATTTCCGACACTAGACATACATGGGCAAATAAAAATAATATCGCGTTTTTTATGTGTTTTGCTGTTTATGTAGCAAATTTATAGCCCGATAGTTTATTTTGCAGTCTATTAAAATAAATTTTTTTTTTCTTTTTCGGACGTAGATTCGATATTGACCTTAATTATATCGTGTGTTGATTTTATAGCCAGGAATATTGGCGACAAGATTGATTGATGAAATTACCACAAGTGAATTGGCATTTTTCTTTCTATTGATGTAAGACACAAATCAACTCGAAATGCAAAATTTAAAAGCCATTTCATTGGCATGGTTAGCGTGTCGTTGGTTATTATCTATTAGAAGTTAATGTGGAACTCATATTTGTCTAAAGAAGCTCAAAACGGCTAACAAAATCAATATTGACATTAAAGTGGAATTCGAAACTTTAATACGACAAAGTCGAAGACAAAGACGAAGACAAATTCAAACTCAAAGTCATAATAGAATATAAAAATCCTTGTCGAAGAGAATACGAATTAATCGATGACCAACGCGATATCAAATTAGAAGTCAACGATGAAGTGGAAGTTGTAGTCATTATTGATATTCAAGCGAAAAATTCAATCTTCAAATACGCCCTCTGTATTCGCTCTTCGAACATGCCTTATGGTTCTCAAATAATCGCGTCTCGTGAGATTTCATATCTTAGCTTGTTCTTGTAGGAATACTGTTACACGGTCGACTAGCTTGGGTAAATAGGATATTTGATTGTTCGATATATCTGTACTTCAAATTTAAATACATATGTCTTGGTTCAATCATTCAATTTGAAACGAACATTGCGTGCACCATGTAATTCTATGGGGATGTGGTTCAATATTTCCAAGAAGTCACAATTTTACATCGTTAGGCTAAATCCACCTTATTCTATTAGCGTCCTTAATTTTTAGCAGAGCCAGTATTGGTTATAGATCATCCTGTGTTGTGTCCTAATTTGCTTGGTAATATGGCTCGATCTAGGTTTCTTCCTTAGTGCGACTTCTTTCCTCCGGAGCACTGCTACTGGTTTAAGAGTAAATCCAATTGCTTTTCAATTTATATTATTGCCAAGATAGTCGTTTTACCTGGTTTTCGGCAACACCAACAATTATTATCAACCCAACAGCCCTAGTATTATTTATCACTGTAGAGAAATCCTAGTATCCGAATGTTTGAAGATAGACCAGTTCTGTTGTTCTGAGATGGGTTCATTTGGTCACACCAACTCAGTCTCGCGAATAGTTGTTGAGTAAGTTGTCAAATACAAAGCCTACGATAACTATCAATGCCCTTACAGTTATCCAAAAATCAAAAATAACCCAAGAACTTGTAAAGAAAAGACATGAATCCCAAATTTATCGAAAAAACACCAGTTCCTTTGAATTTCTGAATTTTCTCCGAAGTTTGATATACCGACCCATAAAAGAAACATCGGGAGAAAAGAAACAGCCCACCTCCTACTAACTAGAAGCATCTGAAGAGAACAAGTAATCGGAGGAAATGCCAATTATCGGCGTGGATTTTAACGCCGCGCCGCCCCGTTACAAATACAAATGAAACATCAGGAGTCTAAATTTAAATAAGGATTCAAGCAACAAACTGAGAAGCTGGAACAAGTAAAAAGCGTTACAGCTGATGTGGCAGGAAGAATTTAAGAATTGAAAGGCAGAATGAAAGAATATAAAGCGTTAGGAAGTGTTTCATCATTTAACGGCGAAACCGCGAACAAAAACTTCAAGGTACAATTTCAAGCTACGGTATACCATAATGCGACCTGTAATGTAGAATAATCAACCTAGTTCAGCAACTATACTGCAAAGCAGGAGAAAGGTGTCTTGAATGTTTCACTAAAATCTCATTTGAGAATGTCGGCGAAAGCAAAAAACAATAAAAGAAGTTTTAGCTTTACTCATTCCACCACATTGCGGAAGCTAGACTGGAAAGATATGATCTCAAGGCTTCCAGAACAATAGATACCGGCGATTCCGTTTTCAGACCAAAAAAGATTGACCAAGCTAATAAGGAAGGAGAGATACAATCGAGAACAACGCCCTTAGAGAATACAGTAGACGAGTGAAACTGTTCCAGCTTTAATGTTAGTAAGTTCGTAAATAGAAAAAGATTGGCAACATCTTAGTTATTAACAAAGTGTTAGAGTAAGAACCATGCACATTTACATGCTTTGGATAACAAAGCTTCCAAATATGTTAGCCTGAAGAGAAAGTATTTCGTTACAGACTGAGGGCTGCTGATAATATTGCAGGTAGATTTGAAGAGGCAGGTACTATAATAATATGATGTCGAAGTATCTGTACAAATAAATGATAACAAGGTAGCCGGTAGGTCCGAGAGGTCTTGTGATATCCTATGAAATCAATAAGAAGAGGCGAGTTACACGACACGAATTAAACGAGTCAAGAGTTGGGCAAAAGAAACGTGTATAATACCATCCATCACCACAATGAGGAAATGGATGGAGAACCCACAGTCGCAGAAGACTTAACCCGAAAGTACCACGACGTCATTGAAAATTGAGGCGGGTTATTGCTCATTAAACTTTTGGAATTGACCGACAACTTGCTACTTGCAGGTGAAGAAAGTCTTGCAAGAGGTAAGCATTGGTGGGGCACATCCGGGTCACATTTGGGCTTCAAAAAGACATTTGAAAGGTGGTAAAAAGGTAATAAAAAGTCGGTTCCACCGGATCAGATGCTCAAATGTGGGGTTGGATAGCAATTGATATTACGTGCCACTTTTCAGAAACAATGATAGTAGTTACATTTCCGGGTATATCGGTTAATTCAGCTACCCATTTGCTAGGTAGCAGAAGCTCGGACTGTTACTGAGACTATTGTGAATAATTGGGGCAGTTTTGGAGTACCACTAGAAATTGATTCACATTAAAAGCAACATTTTGAATCCAACTTATTCCAAACAAAAATATTTAACAGTACATTGGAAGATCACCTATACAAATAGAGGTCAATAGCAGCCGGCGCTGTAGTATATTATATACTGGGTGCTCCATCTTTTATGTCGGTGTGTAAACATTGAATTACTTTGACATTGTCAACCGATTGGCTTGATTAAACATGTTTTGAAACGTCAATTCAGTACAATTTCAACCATGAATCGCTTCACACTGAAACAACGCGCCCAAATAGTGACGCTGTACATTGAAAATAGTCGTTCAGTTGTGTTAACTCAACCTGCATATCGTCGAAAATATCTTGGCAAACAGGCACGAGAGATCGTCAACTTGCCGTTCATCAACGACTAAGACGTTCCAATGAACTGGTTGAAGCGGTCAGAGAGAGCATTGCCCAGAAGCCAAAAATGTCGTATCGAACCATTTTGAAGGATGATTTGCATTTGTTTCTGTATACAGTGCAATTAACTCAAAGAATATTGCCGGCAGACCGGCCACGTCGCTTGAAATACAGCCAAACAGTCGTTCGAATGGTTGACACTGAACCTGATATTTGGAAGCAAATTTTGATGACCGACGAGGCCCATTTCACACTCTCTGGCGGCGTTAATAAGCAAAATTCCCGCATTTGGGGAACGGAGAATCCACACATTGATCCATGAATTGCCATTGCATGACCAAAGTGGCTGTTTGGGCCGGCGTTTGCGCCAAAACCATTATTGGACCATATTTTTCAGAGAAAACGAAACAGTCGATGCAAATCAATATCGGTGGATGTTGGTTCATTATGTCTACCCGCAAAAGCGCGAAGAAGACGGTTACTGGTTTCAAGAAGACGGTGCACCATGCCACACTGGAAATCATATAATTCAGTTTCTGCAACGAAAATTCCCAGGACATCTGATGTCAAAAAGAGGCGACATTGACTGGCCACACAGATCTCCAGATTTCACCCCTCCGGACTTCTTTTTATGAGGTTATTTGAAACGCAAAGTGTACGCCAGCAGACATCAGATCATTGACGAGCTCAAGGCAAACATTCGTGCCGAAATCATCGCTTTACCGCCCGAGATGCTCGACAACATAAAGGAAAACGCAGCAAAAAGGGCAAATTTTGCTTGGACCAATAAGGGAGGCCACTTAATTGATGTTTTATTCAAAAACTAGTCCAAATAAATTGCGAAGTGTAAAACTAATCAAAATAATTAAATATATTTATACAATGAATTTTCGAATATTTATAATAGATGGCACCTGAATAGCCGTATTTTAGTTTATATAATTTTAGATAGGGGGCAATGTTTTGTGAAGAAGAATTTTCATGTTTAAGAAGAGTAGAATGAAATCAGAGGTGTAGAAGATAAAATTAAAAAATAAAATCTAGTTTTTGAAGAAGTAAAAATTGTCATCGAGTTGGTTTTATAAATCAGAAGTGGGATAATAAGATCCATTCATCGAATTTTGGCATTATTTTGTGTTCATCGAAGTGTTTCGCGAAAATAACACATTTTATGTCCAAAAATGCATCTCAACGAGGTAGTGAAAACGGCGACAATGATGCCTCCGGGTTTTTTATGACTCCCGGTAATCAACGAAAAGATGGGAATTACCTAAATAATCATCGACAGGAAATAAATCAACACAATTTAAATATTAGTTCAACGATAGCACATGGAAATTGGCAACACGTTATCGAAATGGATGGTACCAACATGAACCAACATAAAAATGGAAATCCAACTTTAGATACGGCGCAAAATAATAACATCGGCACACAATATTTGAATAGTCTCCCGAATTATCAATACGGGCAATATTTTACAACATCAAAATCAAATTCCGGCTGGATCTCAAAATCAAATTCCAATTGGAAATCAAAATTTATACTACAGTAATTATTCTTATAACTCGAATCCAAATCATTTAAATCAAAATACCAACGATCAACCGATGATTTGCTGTAATATGCCATCGCATAGCCGAAACGATTTTCCAGGTAGGTCAAACATCACTGCCTTCACTCCGCGGGACGGTTCACAAATGTTTTCGGATTTTAATCCCGGTACAAGTGGTTGTACGCCGATCAAGCGGTTGGTGAATCAAATTGAGAATATTCAAGGTATTTATAACTTAAGTGATTTGATAGTTCTTTTTGCTGCGGTGGTCAGACTGAGAGGTATTGCGCTTGCCTGGTACAATGCAGTAGTTTTAGAAATCCATAGTTGGAAAGATTTACGTGATGGTCTTATAAAAGAATTTGGGGCAGCTCGACGCGCTTGCGATGTTCATTTTAGTTTAGCAAATCGTCACAAGAAAAGTAGCGAGACTTTCTCAGAATACATCTATGACATGAAACGTATTGTTATAGCGAGGGAAATTTCGACGATCAGGTGATTATTAAGTACATTTTGTCAAATTTAAGAGACGCAGAGATAGAATTAAGAAATATGAGGAGATTTTTAGGTACAAGCAAAGTTCTTCAAATCGCAAGGAGTTTCCTAACAGAAATGCATATTAGAGCCACCCCCCCCCCCCCTGGGTGCTTTAAATGTGGTTCCCTGAATCATTTTGCTCGAAATTGTCGAGGGCTTGTGTGCTCATTCTGCAAAGAAAGTGGGCATTATGAAATCGATTGCAAAAGGAAGAAGGACCAAAATGCAAAGCAAGTAAAGTGAATTGAGAAGGGAAAACTGAATGACGAATATCATAAACTTGTAAAAATAAACGGAGTAGGTATAGTTGGCTTCCTAGACTGGGGTAGTGATGGTGTAACCATGAGAGAATCTGCGGCAAGGGGTATTGGTCTAAATTGGTTACCTCATAGACAAGTCTTATGCGGTTTTGAAAATGGGCCAACGACCACATTGGGCATAGTCAATTTTGCCATCACAGTTGATGATATCGATATTGATGTCGATATATTAATTGTGCCAGATTCCGTGCAGAATACTGATTTAATGGTCGGTAGAAGTGCTTTTGACCAGCCGCACATAGTTGTGATAAAATCCTACGATAAGTTGTTAGTCAAAGATTGTGAAACTATAAACAAACGTTCGACTTCAATCACAACTGATGCTGGAGTGCTAAATATTGAACGACGTGATAAAGGTGACTCCGAATGTACCGGGTACATTGCGAACCCGACTGCAAATATTGATAATATAGATTCAGATTTAAATAATATTCCAACATCTTTGGATAGGGTAGATTTAACAAGCGATATTAATTTAGATTTATCTGTAAATAAGAGTTTAGATGTAGAGTTATTAAATGTAGAAGTAAATGTACAGGATGACACGGCGGAACGATCTACGGAATTAGACAATTGTCCTAACAATTGGTTGGTTCAGGATTATCGAGATTGTTTTGCTACATCGAGGATCGAGCCGTGATTGAAATAAAATTAAAGAGTCACGAACCTATATTCTATCGTCCTTACCGTCTGTCTCATACTCAACGGGAAAATGTCCGCAAACAAATTGAAGAGATGCTTGAGCTAGGCATTATTCGGCATTCCTCTTCGCCATATTCTAGCCCTATAGTAGCAGTCAAAAAGAAATACGGCGATGACCGTATTTGCGTTGACTATCGCAAACTCAATAGTCAAATCGTAAAGGATAGATACCCAATGCCTCATATTGAGGATATATTACAAAAATTAGGTGGCAAGCGATACTTCACAGTGCTCGACCTCGCATCAGGGTATTATCAGATTCGTGTCTCGGTGTCTTCGAAAATGATGACATCCTTTGTGTCACCGGATGGTCAATTCGAATTCAATAGAATGCCGTTTGGGTTAGCAAATGCACCTGCTGTTTGTCAGCGTATCATGAACGTTATTATGCAAGAGTTGGATGGCAAAATTCTCGTTTACTTGGACGACATAATAATTCCGAGTTCAACTATCGAGGAAGGAATTGTTTTGTTGGAGAAATTTTTGGTGAAGTTGAGAGAGTGTGGCCTCCGATTGATATTCGAAAAGTGCAAGATGCTGAGGGAAAGTGTAACTTTTCTGGGACATGACATTACAGAACAGGAAATAAAACCTGGCCAGCATAAGATTGTCGCGGTATCAAAATTTCCAACACCAACGAATGTCCACGAAGTAAGACAGTTTGTGGGTCTTTCAAGCTATTTTCGAAAGTTTGTCCCGTGTTTTTCATTAATGGCCGAGCCGTTGACTAGACTTACACGGAAAAATATTCCCTTCGAATGGGACCACGAGCAAAATACGGCTTTCGAACTAATTAAACAAAAATTATGTGAGAGAGACGTTTTAGTGCTATACGACAATTCAAAGGATCATGAAATTCATACGGATGCGAGTACTATTGGATTAGGAGGCGTGATGTTACAACAAGAAAGCTACAAGAATTGGCATCCGGTGGCATATTTTAGCCGGAAGACTTCGGATCTGGAAAAAAATACCACAGCTTTGAATTAGAAGCTACAATAGACCGTTTCAGACCGTATGTACTGGGGAAGAGATTCGTCGTTGTTACCGACTGTAACTCTCTGAGGACGTCCGCCACTAAGAGGGAATGGTGGCAAGAATTAGACGGTGGTGGCTTCGCCTTCTGAAATACGATTGCGACGAAAAACATAGAAATGGAACACAAATGCGTCACGTAGACGCTTTAAGCCGTTCTTCAGTCGAGGAATCAGCCGAATTGGAACCTGCCATGTTGGACGTGTTAAACATAAATATAACCAACGAGGATTGGGTAGTTGCACTACAAGAAGCTGATTTTGACATACTTGCTATGAAAGAACAACTAACCAATTCTACAAATCGACAAGCCAACACTGATTATGAAATCAAACATGGCCTATTATATCGACGAACCGATGATGAACCACTGTTCGTCGTGTCTAAGGGAGTTCGTGGTCGTGTAGTTAATACGTGCCATGATCAAATGAGACACTTCGGGTTAGAAAAAACTCTCATCGCAATTAAGAAAAACTATTGGTTCCCAAGAATGCGACAGTTCGTAAAAAATTATCTGGCATGCTGCGTAGAATGCCTATACCATAAGGAGAAGGACGATGCAAAAGCGATTGCACTACATCCAATTGAAAACGTTCCCAAACCTTTCCATACTTGGCACCTGGATTATTTAGGTACCTTTGTAAAAAGTGCTCGCAAGAATTATTACATCCTCGTAATGATAGATGCATTCACGAAGTATGTAATCTTGCGACCTACTCTAAATACCTCCACATGTTATGTGACTTCGGCATTAACTGAAGCATCTATACTAATTTCGGCGTACCGTACCGTGTTATTTCCGACAGAGGAACTGCGTTTACGTCAAATGGTTTCAAGGAATTTTGCACGAGCAATAACATATGTCATATTTTGAACACTACCGCTACCCCACGAGCAAACGGACAAGTAGAGCGTTATAATCGCACAATCCTTCATGCCATACGCATCACCGTATAGATAGCCAAGGAGAAGGAAAATGGGAGTCTGCATTGCGTCAAATTCAATGGTCAATAAACAGTCTACCAAATGATGTTACAAAAGTTACCCCACAAGAACTTCTATTTGGAATTGCGCCAAAGCCGTTAAATGGTGGTAAATTAACATCAGACTTATTGGCAACCGCGGAAGTAGTGCTTCCGGATCTACAATAACTTCGAGACGAAGCATCAACGCGCATTAAAGAAAATTAATCCATGCAAAAATTAAGGTTTGATCAACGACACGCTACGCTAGATAACTATAACGTCGGAGATCTGGTGGTCGTTTATAGAGAGCCGATATCAACGGGAGAGAGCAAAAAGTTGCAACGGAGATTCAGAGGGCCGTACAAAGTAACTGCTGTTCTACATGGCGACCGATATCGAATTCGAGGATATAAGTGATGGAAGAGGTTTAGAGGAGTTTTTGCAGCAGATAAAATTAGTCCAGTGCCCCGACGGGCAAGATTGGCCGAATGTAAAACTAATCAAAATAATTAAATATATTTACACAATGAATTTGCGAGTATTTATAATAGATGGCACCTGAATAGCCGTATTTTAGTTTATATAATTTTAGATACCCTTACAAGGGGGCAATGTTTTGTGAAGAAGAATTTAGTTTAAGAAGAGTAGAATGACATCAGAGGTGTAGAAGATAAAATTAAAAAATAAAATCTAGTTTTTAAAGAAGTAAAAATTGTCAACGAGTTGGTTTTATACAAGGACCAAATTGAAACTCATATGTAGATTTAGTTCACTTTTTTAAGCTTTATGTTTTAATAAAACAGTTTTATTTGGTTTTTTAGCTTAATATTTCATTTTTTATTAATTATTTAATAAAAACCCTAAATAATTAAATAATTAATAAAAAATGAAATATTAAGCTAAAAAACCAAATAAAATTATTTTATTTCTCATATGGAGAAATCGGTTGTTTTTTTTCAAAGTTATTCAATCTTTACATACCAACATAAAAGATGGCGCACTCTGTAGACTTTCAACTGTCAATTTGGATCGCCTGCACCTGCGCCAGGGAAGATTACATAAACAATCTAAAACAAAGGGTGAGCAAAATTCCTCCCAACAGTAAGAGACAACATATGAAGCCAATCAGATGAAAACCCTAGATGAAAAAAAAAGTAAAAAAATGTCGGTAATCCAGATTGCGTCTTTGCTAAATCGGCTAAAAGAAAAATTCAGTAACATTAAACTAGTATATCTCACAATCAGCCGAAAGTATCCTCTACTATGCCTTAAACGAAATACTTTTTATCAATAATGAAACATTAAGAAAATCATCCACTTTAATAATAAAAATTGTTAAATATCAAATTGGATAAAATAGAGCCTGGAAAGTGATCAATTAAAGTGCATCGCCAATAGTTATCCCTAGAAAAGTATCAGGTCACGTTTCATCTGGGGAGCCCGAAAAAATTCGTTTGAGTGAAAGGCACCTATAAAATTTAAAAATTTGTATAAATTCAATCTATAAAGTGTCATGCCTGAAAAGTGGATCAATTAGAGGCGATTTCGCAAAGAATAAGTATTGGCAATCTACTGTAATTGAATCTTTCCAGACTCTTAAGACACTTTAAAGGTTAAATTTATACAAAATTTTAAATTTTATATGGGTCTTTCATTCGAAGGAATTTTCACGGGCTCCCCACATGAAATTTGGCCTGATATTTTTTGCTAGGAATAACTATTCGAAAGGCACTCTAGTTGAACCACTTTCCAGATTCAACATATTAAAGATTGAATTTAGATAAAATTTTAAATTTTATATGGCTTTTGATTCAAACGAATTTTTCCGGGTTCCAGGGATAAGCATTGGCAAGGCACCCTAATCGAGCCTCCTTCTAGGCAACACACTTTAAAGATAGAATTTGTAAATTTTGTATTGGGATCCTCCCATGAAACTGAGCGTAAAATTCGTCTAGTAAGCAGTAACAAACCAAAATGAGCCATTCAGCCATTTAATCACTAAATGTCAATACCAGTTTATAGATTGTTGTGTTAATTTTTCATTTTATATAAAACACGTTTCGGCTGAAATATGTCGGCTGGTAACTTTCGGCTGAGATTGTCCAGACAGAGGCGTATACCTAGAACGAATAAAAGGCATTAATTTGAATAAGGGAGAAACGAAGAAAGAGTACAACCAAATATACGAATGCTACACAAACAGCAAAGGTGATAAGAGTTGGACTTTTAAAAAGTAGAAGGTATTAGTCCATAATTTAGTTTGTGTAAGATTTTAGTGGAATTTAGTAAGAATTTAGGTTGTTGAAAATTTCACGAATCCCCAAAACAAGCTGCTGGTGCATGCTCGAATTTCATAAACGATACCCAATTATTTCTTTTGTGGATTAAAATAGTCATTCACTAACATAATACCTGCACTATACACTTCCTAAATCCAGAAATATAAAATTCTTGTATTTTATAAATTTTCCAAAATACTTCACCCATCTGCTTGATTATCTATCACACATTGCCAACATATAGCAAAACCCACAACAAAAATAAAAATCCCGCTGAAAAATTTTCATTCCAATGTCACAATAATGTCATAATTTTCAAAAAGCATACTTTAAACCTAAACATATGTTAGTCTACACATAACTCTAATTCACAACATGAACATGACATTCATAAAAAATAAAAATGTTAGATTAAATTATGCATCCCTAAATCTAATTTGCATATAAATTCAATTGCGGATAAAATGTTTATAAAATAGGATATAATCCAGAATGGAATGGGGCGACAAAGCAGAGAACCCTATCTCATTGTCATGATAATGAATCATATCTCTCGAATATACATACATTCATCAAACACTTTTTTGTATTGCGTGTGCGATTTTATGTCATTTCGTCCTTTTTGATTTGTTATTGTAATTATGAGGGACACGATTTTTTTTATTTATATAAAATTAAGAATATATGTATATGTAAATTAAACACCCAAAAAAACATCCACTCGACAATTTTCTATTGTATAATATGTACTGTGTTTAGTTAAATGGCGAGTGCGAAACGCACGAATCAGGTTATTTTAAATATTTGTGTTCCTGGATGGCATATATGCGCGCAAATATTAGATCGAGGCTCAGTGCCTGTTATAAATTGAATAATGGTCGAAAATGTCGTAATTAATTAAAAAAAAATATAAATAAATATTTTTTAAATCTCAAGGGGACTCAACTGATTGTCAATTGTTCAAAGTTTGTTATACAAATATATAAATACGAGGGGCTGTCTCATTCAACCGTTGTTGCACTTTTTAATAATGAACCAAGGTAGTATAAGGTAATTAAATTTTAATTTATACTGTCAATTACAATGATGCGCCTCGCACTCTTCAGCTGCTCTCTTGGTCATTTATTTGTATATACGGTTTGATTATGCCACACGACTAAAATAAGTCATAAATCATTTCGTTTGAATAAAACAATCAACAATTTTATTCCGATTCCATTAAGCCGCTATAAAATAAAATTAAAAAAAAACGCGACTAAAATTAGACGCGCGCGAGATAAATCTCAACACCTTAAGTTTATTCCGTTCCATTATGGATACTTTAACGTGGTATTTGTGTTCCGCGATTCTATAGCTGTAGACGATAAATCCTATATCACAAAACAAATTTATTCGATCTATTATTGGAGCGAATATTAAATGAATGTTTGGTATTTTCCATTTCAATTTTCTGTCAACACACGAATTAAGATTTATAAATATTTGTTTTTGTTTAGATGAGATTAAACCGGAGACACAAGAGAGATTTTCATTGTGGCATAATAATATCAAAAGTGATTTATGAATTTATTTTTCGTAATAATGGGTGCGTAGAATATCGTATGGCACAAAAAATTAAGATGTCACCTTTTTTCAGTGATTAAGTGCTTAGTGCGAGATTAATAGAAATTGGGTGAAATTTTACTTAATTTGAAATTCAAAAGAGCTGTAAAGAAGATCCGAAAATTTTTCGACTTGGAAGAGTTGACAAATTTTTGTATACGGTACGAAATTAAATTTTTAATTTAAAATAAAACGTTCATCTATTTGGAAGGTAATTTGATCTTCCAAGTTATACAGCCAAAAAAGATTACTAAACTGTTACTTTAGGAAATTTTTGTAATTGAAAACATGAAGGAACTATCCGAAAACGATCTTCTAAAGAATTATTAAAAGTAATTGTTACTATACCTAAGAAAAGTTTTAGCAATTAAAATATGTACATTTAAAACTAACTATAGATTTATTATAACAAAAAAAAAGTTGGCTTACTATCACTGAAGTTACATGTGAAACTGAAATGATGACCGACTGAAACTTAACAAAAAGTCTAACATGTAAACCGCAACCCAACCCAAATTGCGACCGAAATAATGACCGAGTCAGTCGGTTAACATTAGGTTGGTTGAGTCGGTTTTAATCTTTGGTGTAACATGTAACTTCGGACTGACTGAAATGACATTTCACGAGCTTATGTCTAGGTTAAAACTTAGAAGAATAAATCATCCATTGAAGCACAAAAGACAGAATGAGTTTAAAAAAAAGAAATTTGTTGTCAGATGGAGAAGTGAATGTTTTACTAGATGTGTTACTTTTGATTTTGTTTAGTTTAATTTTGTTTTTGTACAATTTGACATTTATACGTCATCTCGGTTACAAAATCGAAAACACATGTAACTTATTCGACTGAAAGATTCGTTCAGTCAATTTTCAGTTCACAACTTGGTCGGTCATGTTTCGGTTCAACATGGTAACTTCAGTATATATGCAAGAGATGGGTCATGACATTTTTTATTACTACAAGACAAACAAATTCCAAATTTTAGTGAAAATGTTTTTCATTAACAAAAATGGCTAATTTGTCACAACCTATGATACTTTAGAATCTAAAACCCGATTCTAACAGTAGGTACCCACATCGACAAAATTTTAATAAGAAAGGTCACGAAAAATTAAATTTGTCACCAGCTGACCAGAATCTAGTCACAGATATGCTCTTTTGGACTGAGTCCTAAATTTCTCTCTTAATTTTTTCTGGCCTTGATGTCTTAAACCTTCTCCGGTTCCAAAAACTTCATCTTCTGGTGCCGATTTCAAATTATCATGGTAAAATAACCTCTTCGTCTGCGATAGGTTTTAGATGCTTTAATTATTTCAGTTTTCGAATAATTTTTAAAATAATATTTTGAGGAGTGAGACGAGTATGATTGAGCAACTTAATTAGCCATCACTGGAATGTTTGATCTTCTTTTTGAAATTTAGTTTAAAGTTCGTTACTTAATTTTGAGCTTAATAAATAAAATAAATAGGAGTTGAATAACCCCTTCGCTGGTTAACATTTTCGAATCTTGTCGCCATAGCGCTTCGCTGCAGCCAGGGCTGGTTTGAAAGCATTTAAATCACAAAGTGATTCCTTCTCAGCTCCGATCAAACTTAAAGATCTCTAAAACAGCACCACTAAGCTTGTAAGTGTTGTAGTTTAGTTTGATTAATAAAACAATTTTGATGATAATGTTTTATTTTTAGTATTATAATGTAGTAACTATTTATTTATTATTTTTTAGTTTACAATATTTAAATATTAAGTTTTAAATATGGTTACTTTATGTTTTCAATTTGTATTCCACTATTCGACTGTTTTTGTAATTGAATTTTGGTTTTAATTACACCTCGGTTTACGGGTGTATTTTATTTACAATATATTTATAAGACTCATACAAGTTGAATAGATAATAGGTACATTTATAATAATTAGTATATAATGATTTATTACTCTAGATCAGGGGTATACAACACCTCACCCCCAAGAAAAAGATAAATTTATTTAGCTTTCAACTTAACTAAAGTTTAACAAGATTTCTTAATTAAATAATAATAAAATGGTAATAATAATACAATATTTTTGAATATAATTAATTACATAATGAAGATTAAAAAATATAATTAATTAAATAATAATGGAATGATAATAATAATATAATAATAATTGTTTATTTATTAATTTAATTACAAAATAATGTGAAAAACGATTTATATAATACATGATTATTTTGTACATTTTAAATTCATTGAGTTATTAAGTTTTCCCTTTTTTTTTTTTTTTTTCTTTTTCAAATTTAATCAACAAATAGTTTTAGTCGGTTATTATGAACAACTTTAGTTTGCCGATCTACACGAATAGATGAATTAACATTGTTATTGATTTTAACTATTTCAAAAGGCCCCGTCCAGATTGGTTCAAATTTGCCCCTGGATTTTTCATTTCTCAATAGTACTTTGTCCCCAATATGAAATTCAACAATGTTAGTAGTTTTGTCATAATAGGTTTTTGATTTTTCTTTTTGTTTAATTAAGTTTTGTCTGGCTATTTCATAAGAATTTGCCAGCTTCATTCGAAGGTTTTGCAAATAGTCGTCTGGATTATATAGTATTCGATTATTATGTTTTAATGAAGATGGTAAATTTGGTTTAAATCCGTGAACAATCTCAAATGGCATTAAATTAGTAGAAGAATGTGGAGTTGAATTATACGTGAACATTGCGTAGGGTAGCCAATGGTCCCAATTGTTAGGGTCGTTATCGGTATACGTTCGTAAGTATTCAGCAAGTGTCCGATGAGACCTTTCTAGAGCCCCGTTTGTTTGCGGATGATAAGCAGTGGATTGTAATTTATTTATTTTTAACAATTTGCACATATTTTGAAATAACTCGCTAACAAAATTAGTTCCTTGATCGGTAAGAATGCACGATGGAGCCCCAAATCTACATATAAAATTTTCGACTACAGCTTTAGCAATGGTTTCCGACAATTGGTTTTCGATAGGTATAGCCAATGAGAACTTTGATAAGTCATCTTGTATTGTAAGTATATAACGATTGTAGTTATAGGATACGTTTAAAGGTCCAACGATGTCTAAAAATATTTTCTCAAAAGGAATCTTTGAAGTGGTTGTCAGTACCATAGGAAGTTTTGTTAATTTTGAAATTTTATTTTTCTGACATGATTCACATTTTTTTATAAATTTTCGAATTTGGGTTAACATTTTCGGGAAGTGATAATATGATTTGATTCTTTTGAAGGTCCTTTGTATTCCTTGGTGTCCTCCTAACGGACAATTATGAAATTCTTTGATCACGTTAAGGATATCAACATCATTTTCTAAAACAGTGATCGGAATTTCCTGAATTTCGTGTGACGTTGGATTTGATGTTTTTTCGTTATTTACTTTAGTATCGTTTGCGGTTTGGTCAGTATTTAGTTCCGATTCCTTGACTTTAGTTTGCGATCGAGTGACAATGTTAATTTTAGTAGTTTGATCGGCAGATTTTAATTCAATTCTACTCAAACTGTCCGCGTTAAGATTGTCCTTTCCTGGTTTATATATTATGTCAAAGTCGTATTCATCCAACTCAATTCTCCAGCGCATTAAACGTGATGATAAATTTTTGGCCTTATTTAACCAAAGCAATGGTTTATGGTCCGTAATAATAGTAAATTTGACGCCGTACAAGTAAGGACGAAAACGTTTTACAGCAAAAACCATGGCAAGCAATTCCTTCTCCACAGTAGAATAGTTTCGCTCAGCTTTATTTAGTACCCTGCTTGCGTAAGCCACAGGTAAATCATCATCGCCTATTCTCTGCGAAAGAACCGTGCCAAGTGCTAAATCACTGGCATCCGTTGTAACATAAAAGTGTTTGTCGAATTTGGGATACTGTAATATAGGAGGTTTAATTAATTTATCTTTTAATTTTTTAAAACTTTCGAAACAGAACGCATCCCAATTGAATCGTGCATCTTTTTTAAGTAATGCATTCAATGGTTGTGCTATTTCCGAAAACTTATCGATAAATCTCCGATAGTATCCTATCAAGCCTAAAAATGATTTAACCTCTTTTTGGGTTTTTGGAATGGGGTAATTTTGAATCGCGTCAATTTTTGATGGATCTGGTTTGATTCCGTGATTCGTTATAATGTGATCCAGATAACAAATCTCTTTTCTAAGAAAATGACACTTTTTTGGTTGTAACTTTAAATTGAATTTTCGAAAAGATTGAAATACTTGATTTAGTTTTTTGTTGTGATCGTTAAGGTTGTAGCCGTAAATAACTACATCGTCCAGATATACGAAACATTTCAAACCGTTCAACCCGGATAACACGTTGTTCATTATTCGCTGGAATGTTGCTGGTGCTCCCTTGAGACCAAAAGGCATTCTGGTGAAGTGATAGTGACCCATCTGAGTGCTGAAAGCGGTTTTATGTTTATCTTCGTAGTTCATTGGAATTTGATGATAGCCATCTGCTAAGTCTAATGTGGTGAAATAAATTGCGTCTCCTAATTGCTCTAAAATTTCTACTATATTTGGCAATGGGAATATGTCACTAATTGTCAAATCATTTAAACGGCGAAAATCTATCACGACACGCCAACGTTTCGAGTCATCACTAGACTTTTTTGGAACTATCAGTAAGGGAGAATTAAATGGGCTGCTGCTATCTTCAATGATGCCATCGTTAAGCATTTTCTCCACTTGCGAATTAATTTCCAACTTTGCTGAATGAGGAAGACGATATGGTTTCACATTGACAGGCTGTGAATCAGGTTTTAATGGAATATGGTGACATCCAGCATTTGTAATTGATAGTCTATCGCCTGGTAAGTAGAATATGTCATTAAACTCACGACATATTTTTATGATAGATGATTCTTCTTCCGTATTCATATGAGCTGTCTCAATTTGATGTTCTAAATTTTCCAATCTGTCTTTTAATGAGTCTGACCAATGATTTAAGTTAAAAATTTGATAATGTTCTAGACTTTCTGGTTCTAAGTATATTTCATCTAATTTCACGGGATAATCGTTTGTGTTTATAACGCTTACTGTTGCAAATGAGTTTATTATTTTAATGATTGCGTTTGCTATGTACACACCTGGTTTTATCATTTTTGATGGACATATATATTCATGGTCTTCTGTTGTTTTGAATCTTATTTTAACTATCCTTTCTGAGCGACTGGGAATAACTATTGGAGGATTATTGGCAGAGAGATGTAAACTAGAATATTCATTGTCATAGTGATTCAGTATTTGTAGTATGTTACGAGAATAATTGATATTACATTTATTTTTTTTTAGAAAATCGTTTCCAATGATACCCGCACAATTCAGAGGAAAGTCGGATGGTACAATGTGAAAGTCATGTGGAATTATATTGTTTTCCGAAATTTTAATTTTAGAAGAGCAAATAGCTAACGTATCTATGGATTCGGCAGTAATTCCTTTTAAAGTTAATTTTAAATTAGGATAACACAAAGTATCGGGCTTAATCAATTCTTTTTTAATGACACTAATGTCAGCCCCAGTATCAATTAGAAAATATTGAGGTTCGTTTAAGATATCTAATTCAAGGTTTACAAATTTTAGATCGTCGGTATGAAAATTAATAGAAAAACAAAGAATTTTGTTTGTTGCGAAATTTATTGGTATATCATCAGGAACAGGGTTATATGAATGTAGCTTTATATTTTTTGAACTCGCACCCCTACATTCTTGGGCTCCCGGTGGAGTTCGTTTAAGTTTTCCGTCTGTTCTGTTTGTAGAGTTGATGATTGTTCAATGTTATTAATTGGTTGGTTCCTCCTTAGATTGGATCTTTCACGGTGTCTACAGCTGCTAATATGATGTCCAAACTTTTTGCAGTATGCACACGGATACGAAATTTGATTAATACGTGCGCTAGTATTGGCTTGGTTTAAAGTCTGCGAGAACGATCTTGTTGGAGTTTGTCTATTGGAATTATAAGTTGAGGAAGAATTTGAGTTATTACGGAAAGGAATAAATGATTGTTGATTTGAATTAAGTTTATAACAGTTTGATGCTATATGTCCTGGTTTAAAACAAATCTGACATTTAATGGATTGATTAGAAATGTACGAAGGTTGAAATTTATTAGGTTTAGGTTTATTTGATTGATTTAAGTTTTCTTCTTCTATCCCCTTGGAAATTGCATCTTTTAAATTCTCAAATCGGCATGCTTTAATTAAAATTTTGAGTGGGTCTCTTAAACCATCTTCGAAAGCACGCAAAGCTGTTTTTGAATTTATAACTCTGATATTTTTATCGAGCACTCCTACATCTGATGTTACGAAAACGCAAGATTTATTTAAGTCGGCTAAAAGATTTTCGATGCGAATACCAAAATCTTTTACGCTTTCATCAAAACGCTGACGAGCTTGCACAAGATCAACCTGGATATTTTCTAAAGCTCGAACGTTCGAAAATTTTTGTTTCAGTTCCTTCTGTAAGTCCTCCCAAGTTTCATACGAACCAGTCAGCACAATTTTATTATAAGCACTGTCCACTAACCTGATTTGTACTAATTCTAAAAACATGGAGCGATCTTCGTCAGTTTTCACTTCTTTAAACACGAGATTGCAACATTGTAAAAATCTATGGAGCTTTTCATGAGTTCCGTCGAACTCGGGAATTAATTTTATAGCTCTATCGAAATTGAAATTCATAGTTGGAATACAAGGTTCTACCGTTTTTTCGTAGTGTTGGGTAATTAATTTTGTGTCGATTATAAATGGTAATTTTAACCCGTAATATGGCAAAAGAGCAGTTGTTGAATCGCAATTAAATGGTAAGACTTTTTTATTCAAATCCGGTTTAACCAAATTTTTTTTCGGTTTAGGTTTTTCGGTCTTAGGAACAATGTTAACTTGTCTATTTCGTAAAAGTATGTGATCAACAGACTGGTCATTCATTGGTTCAAAACAGGATTGATTAAATTTAAAAAAATTCTTTTTTTTTTACTTAAATTAATTAATTAGCAAAATTGTGTGCTTGATTGATAAAATTTCAATTCAAGAAAAGGAATTTCATGAATTCACCATAAATAGAAATATTTAAACGTTTTAATACTATAATATAATGAATTGTGATAAATTAAACTAATTAAAAAAAATTAAATTAAATTTGAACTAGAAAAATTTGATTTAAAGCTTGCAAAAATGAAAGAAAAAAAATGGCTTACAATTTTATTAGTTGTTTGTTTCGAGTTGACTTCAATTGTTGATAATAATCAGCTGGCTAATTCCAATAGTAAAATGTCTCATCTTCTTAACATTTATTGCCGGTATGGTTTATGATTGCTGATGTTGTAAATTCATAACCAGTATTGATGTAAAATGATGTTGTAAAGTTGTACTGGATATTTGTATAGGTTTGAATTTATGATGATTCCGTGATGATCATTGTTGCATATTCCATGAATTATAATAATGATGAACATTGTGGTATTTGTATTTGATTGATAAAATGATTTTTTTTTTTCGATTTTTTTTTTATTTTTTACGATTCAAAAAAAAATCAATCAATGATGATTCATAAAAATCAATCACAAATTTTTTATGTTAAACAGAAAATAGAACAATTTTTTTTTCTGGATAATTCTGGAATAACCGAATTTTGCTATGGTGCAATTTTTTCACTATTGTTTATGAATTACAGTTGGTTTTGTAATCACTTAGATTTTAAGAACTGAATTTTTTAACTTTTTGTTTGTTTAATGAATTTATTATTACTGATCATTTTATTCACTTTTATGCTTTGATTTAACTAATAATGTATTTTAGTCACAATTAATACTTTATTATTATTTTTTATTTTTATTTAATTTATTATTTATTGCATACCAAATGTAAAATATTGATTCCATAACACATGTACACAATTCAATTATTTTCACTAGAAGTTCTCACAAGGACACGTAACTATGGTACGTTGTACGTTAACGTTTTTTTTTTTTGCACATGGTCATAACATGTTATAAAATGATCCTATATTTTTTTTTTTCAAAGCGGTCGATTTTTATAATTACATGAATTTCACTTCTTATTATATGAATCTTTATTTATTATGAACTATAATAACATTCGATATATTTTAATTAGCGTTTAGATTAAAACTTGAATTATAGCACGATTGTTTTATTAACGTAAGTAAATCACAACGGGTACTTTTATAAGACGATAGTAGATCTTTATTGGATATACCGTTGCATCCCATACTATCATCCCTCCGCTGCCACCAAATTTATGTTGTAGTTTAGTTTGATTAATAAAACAATTTTGATGATAATGTTTTATTTTTAGTATTATAATGTAGTAACTATTTATTTATTATTTTTTAGTTTACAATATTTAAATATTAAGTTTTAAATATGGTTACTTTATGTTTTCAATTTGTATTCCACTATTCGACTGTTTTTGTAATTGAATTTTGGTTTTAATTACACCTCGGTTTACGGGTGTATTTTATTTACAATATATTTATAAGACTCATACAAGTTGAATAGATAATAGGTACATTTATAATAATTAATATATAATGATTTATTACTCTAGATCAGGGGTATACAACATAAGATTTCACCTAGTCTTACAATAATTCGCTTCTCAACCTGCAACACATAGTTTTAAAGGCAAGAATTTCAATTTAATGAATTTGTAAATATTTGTCAATCTCCAGGATTTTGCGACTATTTTACCAACACCGTCAAAATTAGTCAGGCCCTTCAGTAGGTATATGGTTTTCTACGGTTATTGACCGTATATCAGTAGGTAAAAAAATATAAAAGAAAGAAGTATTAAATATTTTCTCTATTTTCCCATAAGACTCCAGAACTCTCTTTGAAGTGTTAATCAGTGGCAGCAAACAATTTTAAAAAAATTCACTTCGTTCGTAAAAATATCAACGTTATTCTGATTTACGTATTGAATTTTCTGAAAAATTTGTTTCTCGATCCCAACACTAAATTCCCTTCCAAAATCACCAAAACTCCAAATTTAATAAATTTCCCGGGATTTTTAGAGCGGGAATTCTTCATCTCATACTTTACGTATGTTATACGTTCTAAGGCCGCCTCTGAATAAGTCATTGTGTTGTCATTATCTTTCAGAATGTGAGAATGCAAGAAAAGCGTTTATTAGTAATTTCAAATGAAGGAACATACCATGGTATTTTTACTACATATGATTTAGGCTTAAGATTTTTTCAAAATTTTCTAAATCATGAAAGTGAAAGGAGGAAACACGTATTAAGTGAAGTGATGTCCCAATTGTTGCAAAAATTAAAAAATACTTTGTGACTCAAAAGATTACCACTACGAGCACAAGAAGTGTTGGCATCGACAACCGAAGTATTATACGCAACCAAGCTGGCAGAGCTAGCCGATCGCGTGCCAGAAACAATGGTGCAAGCAAGCGTCATGGCCTTAGCACCACCACCGGTACAGTTACATACGACGCATGAAACTAGCATGTCCGCGCAAATAAGCAAGATTCTGCGACGACTAGACGTCATGGACCGCAAGTCAGAAAGGAACCGCTTACCGAGAAACTCGCGTTCAAATCAACGGCCAAGAAGAAACGCACCCCGGGGAGACAAACCACAGAGGCAAACAATGGGGACCTTCCGCGGTTATGTTTTTACCACTTCAGGTTCAAAGAAGCTGTGCATAATTGCATGCCTTCTTGCCCGAACTGGAGTGAATTCAAGTCAAAAAATTAAATAAACCGGCGCGACTTGTGACCGAGACACAGTAAATTGTCGCCTCAAGATATATGATAGATACCAAGTTCCAGCGACTGGAGGAATCACAACCCCGATTTCAACCTACACGCGGCGAACGGTACGTTAGTCAAAACATAAGGAAAGCACTGCTAAATTTAGACCTGGGACTACGAAGGAAATTTACATCCACATTCGCCATTTTCTAAACCAGTCAGGGCTACTGGTCGACATACAACGTAATTGATTACTCGATCCGCTCACATCAATTTGCGATAACCAGTAAAACGTACAACGAAGTACCAAAGATTAGGGTAATCGAAACAAATAGCGTGGACGATCGAGGTTTGCCACAATTAAGAAAATTCAAAGACATCACATGCGACTCGCAAATAATGAAATTCGTGAAGCACTAAGTAGCACACCACATCATAACACGTGGTCCACCAGTCTACGCAAAACCGCGAAGACTGAGCGGAGACAAACTCAGGATCGCACAAAACAAATTTGAATAAATGTTAGAGCAAGGCAATTGTAGACGTTCGGATAGCCCGTTGCACTTAGTTAACAAAAACAACGGTAATTGGCGAAGTTGCGGAGACTACAAAGCGTTGAACAATGTCACTCTACCAGACAGGCCCAATTCCATATATTCATGATTTTAGGCAACAACTGCAGGGTACCACCTACTTCACAAACATCGATCTGGTCAAGGTGTACAACCAGATCCCGATTGAAGAGTCAGATATATCCAATACGACAATCTCTATGCCATTCGGACTATTCGAGTTCACGCGATTGACGTTCGGCTTGAGAAATGCCAATAACATATTTCAATGCTTCATGCATTCGGTTATATAGCGTAAATAAATTTTTGCTTCATTTACTTAGACAATATACTGGTGGCAACTCGAACAATTGCCGAACATTTGGAACACCTAGAAATCATTTTCACTAAATTAAATAACGTAGGATCGATCATCAACACGGACAAATGTCAATTCGCCAAGTCGTATGTACAATTTTTATGTCACAAAGTCGGCAGAAGGTATTCGACCCCTCCCAGACCGCGTCGAATGTATCGCAAAGTTCGGTAGCTCGAACGACAATTAAATAACTTCTTCAATTCTTAGGTATGCTACATTTCTATAGGCCATTCATTCCCAACGCAGCTGACAACCAATATATTCTACACGATTACCTAAAGGGTATAGCAAGAAGAACTATACTCACGCACTATCGAATTGTCAGCGGGAAGTGAAACAGCATTCCAGCTAGTAAAAAAACAGCTGTACGAAGCAATGATGTTACGACACCCAAATCAGGCAGTAAAAATCGCGCTGATTTTTACACATCAGCCACGGCGAAAGAACGAGAATAAAAGCAACACACACAAAAGACAGCAAGGGAACCACTCCAATTCTACTCGGCAATTATATTCACCGAAACACAGCAAAAATAAAGCGCATACCATCGGAAGCTCTTGGGCGCTTACTCGGCGGTTCAGCGATTTCGACACATGCTGAGGGTCGAGAATTCACACTTTTCACGGACCAAAAGCCATTAATATATGCGTTACTACAGACTCCAACAAAGGCATCACCGCGACAATTTCGCTATCCCGAATTCATCGCCCAGTTCACCACAAACAAACAACACATATTCGGTTATGACAATGTGGTTGCTGACACTCTGTCTCGAGTCGAAACACTAGCTGTAAGCGAGTAAATCAACTAAGTAAGGGAGCTAATGAAATCGAACACGGAATTGCGATTCACAGAAATCTCCGACGCGTTCGGATCAGACAAATTGCTACTGTGCGATGTGTCCCCGGGAAACTCATGCCCATTAGAGCTGAATTCCGAAAGATAGTGTTCGAAGCAATGCATAATCTGTCGCATCCAGGCGTGCTTCCGTCGATAAAAGCACTCAGAAATTTGTATGGAAAGACATCAAGCTGCTTAGCACGTCATCGAGCCAAAGTCAACCGGCATACAAAGAGTTCACTGGGACATTACGCGCCTGTAACAAAACGGTTCGACGAGATACATCTCGATCTAGTGGCACCATTACCAATCTCGGAAGGGCAGCATTTCTGCGTTACAATAATCGACATATTCATCAGGTGGACGGAGGTGCTTTCGATTCCAGATAAAAATCCGAAAAGGTCGCGGTCGCAGTATACAGCCAATGGATAGCTAGTCACCGACCAGGGAGCGCAGTTTCAATCGGAACTTTTCAACGAGTTCGCGATGTTATTAGAATTCCACCACAAAAGAACAACGGCCTATAATACCAAATACAACGGATTTATTGAGCGATTCCACAGAAAGCTAAAAGCAACCATCATATGCCACGAAAAATGCAGCTAGACGAGGATACTGCCCACGGTACTGTATTGTATATTTATTGGTCAATATTGTATTTGTAAATCTAATTATTGTGATTGTATGTCAGAATATTGTAATTGTAATGTTAAATATTTGTTGGTGTACTGTGTAAATATTGTATATTTATGTTGTGTATTATTGTAATTGTATGTGTGAAAATATCTGTGATTGTCTTTTAATGTCTAAATGTGTGTTCATGGTAATATCTAAATATATTGTCTATGTATGTCTGTGCTACCTAATATTGTCTTTTGTTTAAGATTGTTTGATGTTTGGTGTTAAGTTAAATTATGTTTCTAGTCTACAGATGAATATTGTATAATTATGCTCGTCTGACACGTTATTTATTGTATAATTGTGCTGGTGAAATATACTTTGTTGATGAACGTTATATGAGGTTGGATTATTATAAAATCTATATACTGCTATCTGATTTGTCGCGGTAATTAATGTAATTCGAAAATTACTTAATTCTAATCCCTAAACTACTTACAGCTTGCCACTGGTGGGGGCTATTACATAAGTAGACTTTCTAAATTTTGTTATATATGAATTTTTATAAATCAGCGAAATCGTAATTTATTGTTGGTGGAACTATTGTTTGTTATTGAGTAATAGTTCCACAGGAGAATATATGAGTTAGTTTGCCTATTTGTGGTTAAAGCTTTTGAATAATGTCAATTAGTGAGCGTATTACACCCCTATTCATGACAATACTCTCCGGACATCTAACTGCTGTTTATTGTTAGTTGCTGGGTTCTTGTTAGTTATACTTACCAATTTGTTGGTGTTGTTAATAATCAGCTTCCAAATTCTCGAGTAGTGATAAAATTGTGTTATTTTCTTACTTTTTTTATTTAATTTACTTTTATTTTCTGAGGAGGTAACAGTGTCTCCAATTACGAATAATGAATAACGAATGACGAGTAATGAATGAATATATATGACTGTTGACTATTGAATTTCGAATATTGACTTATGACTATTGAATTTCGAATCTTGACTGTTGACTATTGAATAATGACTTCCGAATGAATTCTTGTTACAATTTTTTTGATCTTATATACTAAAATATTGTGTGTTTCCAACAACAACACATATACAAATATAATTGCTGATATTCTAAAATCATTTCCCCATATTCATATTTTTAATTATTTTTGTTTATCATAAAATTTCTTTTCCTCATATTTTATTTGTTTTAGGTCAATATATATTACACATATGTATGTCATTTCCTTACTTTGGGTTACATCATATATTATTTTTATTAAAAAATGTAATTGATTTTATTAAATTCCCCTAAATGTTTGCACTATATTTGCTTATTTTTACAAATTGTGAATTTTATCATAATATGTACGTCTACGTATGTATTTGTTTTTTATTTTTATTTATTATTGTTTGGGAATTCCGCTAAAGAATGCATTTTGAAATATGAGTTGTTTACTTTATAATTTTATAGGTCAGTAGTCTGTGTTTTTATTTAAATACTATACAACAAGTAGTTTGTGTTACAATATTACACAACACCTTCCTCTTTCGGGTAGTGAAATTTTCAGAAGGAAAATTTCACTCTATGAAATATGTTTTACTTATTCTATGTTAGTATATTATGTTTTAATTTTTTACTTGAACTTATAAAGATGTTTTTTGTTGTACTATGATGTCTTCTCACGTGGATGTCATTATCGTATGTATGTCACAATTTTTCTTGTCTGGGTTGTAGAGTCTTGGTTTCCGTGTCTCTGGTTGAATTTTCACTAGTTTTACTTTGTTTTTTTTTCCAAAACTTTATGTTGTTAGTTGTTGTTATATTATCTTCTTCATTTTATTTACCGTGGTTTTTGCTTTTGTTTCTTGTGTGACTGTTTCGCGTTCTGTCATTTCTTGATATGTTTACAGTGTTCTCTATTATGTTCATTATTATGTTTTTATTGTTTTTATGGTTTTAATTATTATCACTGGCTTTTCTTTATGTTATTGGTCGCGTTATCGTTGATGTTATTATTAGTGTTATTATTATTTTTTATTTATCTATTACCATTGTTGGTGTTATCATTATTATTATTATTTATTTACCTATTACCACCGTTACATTGTTGGTGTTATCATTAGTGTTATTATTATTATTTACTGCTGCTTATTCATTTATTAACATTGATTTTCAGCTATTTGGTCTTCCCTAATGATCATGGTTGTGATTCACCTTTGGTTACTCCTATTGTTGAATTTCTCACTAGTGTTTGTTTCATTTTCCTATTCCGCTTCCTTGACTCTATTTTGTTGTTGCCTGTTTGTCGTACATCGTCCTCTGTTGTTTTGTGACTTGCAGAATTATTCATCTCAATACTTGTTTGAGATTCACCTATCTTTGTTAGATTAGGCTCTGATGTGTAGTCTTTTCGTTGTCAGTTCAAGTTGAAATTATTTAGTATTCTTATTCTAAGTTAGTATGATTCTAGCTAATTATTTGTTTTTTCTTTTATAAATTCCCATTTTTTCATTTTATCTTAATTCTAAAAAAAAAAATTTCTTTTTACTCTGATTTATTTGAATTTGGAAAAACTCTGTTTGCTTTTATTTACTTAGTTTAATTAATTCATATTGCATTTAAGTTTTTGTGTGTTTTAATGTTATGTAGTTTTTATATTGTCTTAATTCTATTTCTTACTACTTTGAATCTGTTCATTTAGTTTCCTTATTTGTGGATATACGTACATATGTTATCCTAATTTTCTAAAATAAAATGTGAGTGAGAATTAATTTTACGATATTTGTCTTTTAGTTTAGATTAACAATTATTAATACAAATATTAATTTAAAGTTACATATTAACTACTATGTTCTTATTTTTTTTTTTAAATTTGAAATTTTAACTTGCTTTGAAATTTGGTTTGAAATTTTTAATTTGTTTTGGTTAGTAGAATTTGAATTTTGAGTTTTAGCCGAATTTGGTTTTCTTGTTCTCTCATGTTTGTTAGTAGTGATTTCTACATGAGGGAAAAAGTGTTTTATATTTCTAGTTTTTGCGTTTGTTAATGTCGCTAATTTATTTTGTTGGACTCTATTAAGAATTGTCCGTCTGGGCTATTTTTCTATTCTATTTATTTATTACTAGAACTACTATTTACGCTATCTTGTTGCTATTATCCAACTATGTTAATAGGCAAGTTACTGTTTGGTCGTAGTTATCCTAATTTATTGTTTAATTAATCTATTGTTGTGGACTCTAACTTTCCTATTATTTACTAATCTTGTCGTATTTACTGGTGTGTCGCAATTTATCACTCTATATGGTCCTATTTGATTTATTTTGTTTGGTTCTATTAAAAATTGCCCGTTGTGATTTCTGTGGTCTACCATATTTCAGTGTATAATATTATTAGTATTGTATTATTATTAGGATTACTATTTACGCTATCTTACTACTACTTAATCTACAATGTTACTAGGTATGAAACTGTTTAGTTATAGTCTTTTTTGTTTACCCTATACCTGTAGTCGGTATGTCACTATTATCTATTTTAGAATTTTGTGGTGATATCATGTTCCTACTACTACTGTACTTTGATACTAAATTGATTTTTCTAGTTTGTGTCTCGTCAAATAAATTTCCTAACATGCCTGTGTCGCATTGGTAGTCATCCTGTGTTGAGCTATCTGAAAAACTTCTTTTATCTAGTCTTTGTATTTGAGTCTGATACAACATGTCTGTGCTTGATTGTGTGGCTAATATAGTTTTGCTTTCTGTTTGTCTACCTACTACTGGTCGAGAGTCTGGTCTCTGTATTTCTAAACTAAATTGCGAAGCGTCATGGCTTATTTGTTTATTCGTTAACTGCTTTTTTGCTATTGTTTGAGAGTCTTGTCTCTGTGTTTCTAAAACTAAACGTGGAGCGTCGTGGCTCATTATTCGAGAGTCTTGTCTCTGTGTTTCTAAAACTAAACGTGGAGCGTCGTGGCTCATTATTCGAGAGTCTTGTCTCTGTGCTTCTAAAACTAAACGTGGAGCGTCGTGGCTCATTATTCGAGAGTCTTGTCTCTGTGTTTCTAAAACTAAACGTGGAGCGTCGTGGCTCATTATTCGAGAGTCTTGTCTCTGTGCTTCTAAAACTAATCGTGGAGCGTCGTGGCTCATTCTTCGAGAGTCTTGTCTCTGTGTTTCTAAAACTAAACGTGGAGCGTCGTGGCTCATTATTCGAGAGTCTTGTCTCTGTGCTTCTAAAACTAATCGTGGTTTGGTTCCAGTTTGCTCTGGCGCCTTGTTGAAGACGGTTTGTGTTTCGTTATTTTCTCTGTCTGTATTCTGCGTCAGGCTGGTGACGGCTTTTTCTTGCTGATTTTCTGTTTCTGTGTTAGAGGTTACTTTTGTCAAATCTATATAAACATCTGTGTTCGATAAATTTGTCTCGTAGGTTTTCTCTAACATTTGGATTTTTGGGGTTGTTATTTTTTTGAGGTACATTTCAGGAATGGTACCCATGGAGAGTGCATAATCGTGTCCGTTTTGATTTGTTTGAAGTCTATTTTTGTTTGTGGGATCCAACTGCGGCGGCTCTCCTACAGCTGGTTGGATCCGTTGGAGTTTTCCTGGAGTTGCAACTGCCCTTGTCTACAATCTGCTTGGTACTTATCTGGTGGCCGTGTGATCATTGTGCTGATTTTCATGTTTTCGAATAAATTCTCTATATTACCTCCTGCTGACTCTTTCCCTGGCTGAGTGTAATTTTGATTTGTTCTTAATTTATTTCTACATTCCTCAAAAGTATGCCCTATTGTTGTCTTGCAATGCGAACAATACTTTGTTGGTCTGTTTGTGACGTAATTTTGATTCATGGTTTGTCTGTAGCTACTGTATGGTTTCTCATGGTTCTGCATCATACTCTGGTGATTTTCTTCTCTGTGATTCATGGGTTGTTGAAAACTTCTATTTTGTCTTGGCATATATCTGTTCATATCTTGTGTTTTTGGTAGGTACATTCTTGGTTGTTGTTGTGCTTGCTGGTGGTATTGTGTCTTATTTTGTGACATTTGTCGGTATTCTTGCCTCCTTCTTTCCTCATATACTCTAGTTCTGCATACGTCCCACGTATGATTCGGTCTGTAACAATAGTTGCATATGACTTGGCTTAAATGCTGTTGATTTCTGCTATATGATTGTACTGGAATGCTGGTTACTTGCTCCGTGTTTTTTGAGCTTGTCATTGCCGCTAATAACTTTTCTATCTCCTCGGTTTCTTCTAGAATTTCATTAACGCATTTTGCTCGACTGATTATAACTTTCTCCTTTAGTAAACTGTTGCTCAGCCCTCTTTTGAACACTTGTGCCGCACTTGTATCTAGGTATTTCAGGTATGTCTCATCTATTTTTGTTACTCCAAATTTTGTCCTATAACCCCTCTTGTACCTTTCCAGAGCTTCACTTAACCTATACCCGTAATTTCTTAATGACTCGTTGTATTTTTGTTTAACCTCGTGGAATTCTTTCTCCAATTCTTCCAGTGTGCGTACCTCCATGTACATCCCCTGTAACACTTCTTTCAGTTGTGTATAATCTTTGATCTGCCTGGTGCTTATCCTGGTGTATGCATCACCTGTTAATCTGAACTTTATTAATTTATCAAAATTCGCCTTTTCTTCAACAGTCCCTAACATGCCGTAGACCATATCTGCTGAATCTATGAATCTGTTCAATTCGTCTAATCTCTTGTTCGCATTTCCACCATTGAATTCCTGCACGCATGCCACGATTTGTTGTTGTACTTGTTGTAGATTCATTTTGATGCTTTGCTCCTTGTCTGTTTGTTCTATTGCCTCTGCTTGTTCTATTGCCTCTGCCTCTATTAATTCGGTTACTGGTTCTTGTTTGATAATGATTGGTTTTGGTACTGTTACTTTCTTTTTTACCTCTGTCGGTGCGTTGTTGTTAGCTGTGTTTTGAGTTTGTATAATTTTTTCCGCTGGTGTTGGAGATCGTGGTGTTCTTGATGATTTGCCAAATATCAACCCTGGATCTGTTTCTTTATTCATGTGAATCTAAATGCAGTTAGATTGCATCCTTTTTTCCTGTTACTACTATTGTTTTGCTTATGGTACCGTTTACCATGAACTACCCTAACTAATTTGCAATAGGTGCGTATGCTACAGCGCCAATATTGTATTTTTATTGTGTTGATATTGTAATTGTATGAATATTGTATTATTTATGCTCGTCTGACACGTTATTTATTGTATAATTGTGCTGGTGAAATATACTTTGTTGATGAACGTTATATGAGGTTGGATTATTATAAAATCTATATACTGCTATCTGATTTGTCGCGGTAATTAATGTAATTCGAAAATTACTTAATTCTAATCCCTAAACTACTTACAGCTTGCCACTGGTGGGGGCTATTACATAAGTAGACTTTCTAAATTTTGTTATATATGAATTTTTATAAATCAGCGAAATCGTAATTTATTGTTGGTGGAACTATTGTTTGTTATTGAGTAATAGTTCCACAGGAGAATATATGAGTTAGTTTGCCTATTTGTGGTTAAAGCTTTTGAATAATGTCAATTAGTGAGCGTATTACACCCCTATTCATGACAATACTCTCCGGACATCTAACTGCTGTTTATTGTTAGTTGCTGGGTTCTTGTTAGTTATACTTACCAATTTGTTGGTGTTGTTAATAATCAGCTTCCAAATTCTCGAGTAGTGATAAAATTGTGTTATTTTCTTACTTTTTTTATTTAATTTACTTTTATTTTCTGAGGAGGTAACAGTGTCTCCAATTACGAATAATGAATAACGAATGACGAGTAATGAATGAATATATATGACTGTTGACTATTGAATTTCGAATATTGACTTATGACTATTGAATTTCGAATCTTGACTGTTGACTATTGAATAATGACTTCCGAATGAATTCTTGTTACAATTTTTTTGATCTTATATACTAAAATATTGTGTGTTTCCAACAACAACACATATACAAATATAATTGCTGATATTCTAAAATCATTTCCCCATATTCATATTTTTAATTATTTTTGTTTATCATAAAATTTCTTTTCCTCATATTTTATTTGTTTTAGGTCAATATATATTACACATATGTATGTCATTTCCTTACTTTGGGTTACATCATATATTATTTTTATTAAAAAATGTAATTGATTTTATTAAATTCCCCTAAATGTTTGCACTATATTTGCTTATTTTTACAAATTGTGAATTTTATCATAATATGTACGTCTACGTATGTATTTGTTTTTTATTTTTATTTATTATTGTTTGGGAATTCCGCTAAAGAATGCATTTTGAAATATGAGTTGTTTACTTTATAATTTTATAGGTCAGTAGTCTGTGTTTTTATTTAAATACTATACAACAAGTAGTTTGTGTTACAATATTACACAACAACTGCTACGATTACGTTTTACACTTTCTGCCGTAGGCACTTGGCGAAACACACTTAATACACACATTTTTAAAATTTTAAAAACACTTGTTAAATATTTCGCAAAATTTTGCGAAATATTTAACAAGTGTTTTTAAAATTTTAAAAATGTGTGTGCTACGATTACGCACCACGTATAGAGAAGATTTTAAAACTACCATGGCAGAGTTGGTCATTAGCGAGAAAATAAGAGTTACCAGTCAACTACTGCGGTCGAAACTAAAAGCCAAACCAGCCAATTCGCAGAAGAGCTACGGAAACATTTCGACACGATTCAGCCTTCTCCAATATCTCGGCATACAACAACAACTTTTTCATTTCACGAGAGCTACACACATGCGCACAAGTTTTGATACACACAGACGCCGTAAGAAAATCATTGCAGTCACCATACGAAGGTTAATACCTGGTCACCAGTCGCAGGGAAAAAGCATTTGTCTTAGAACTCAAAAGAAGGTAATGCAATGTATTCTTTGACAGGCTGAAACCATGCGTCACTGAAGCCGACATGTACAGCCAGATGACACAATAACATCCCGAAACACAGCCGCAAAACACGACACCATCGGGTGGTACTGCATCAGCACAAACAACCAGTGATCAACCGTGCACGACCAATATTCGGTTCAATTTGAACGAAGAACCATACACTTACCTCCCAGGAGCAGCAACAACGAGAGTGGTAAGGACCACGAAACTACCAGCACGTTTCAACAACACAAAATGCAACACAATGACAGGAAAACTGATTCTAGAGGAATTTCGGAAGAAAATACAACATTTCATGATTTTAAAATATTTTAAAGATTAGTCAATTTTAAAATTGTTTTTACGAAAATTCAGAAAAATATGTTGAGCATATTTAAGGCACAACTGATAAAATTGTGATAATTGCGAGTTTTATTGGTTTTAAATTCCACATCCTCTAAATAAAAATCCTCAAATTCTCAAATCCTCTAAATATTATTAAATTAAATTCTCAAATTTTCAAACTTAATAATTTTTCTTAAGTTCATAAATATATTTCGCTGACCAACGAAGATCACGCATACCTTCATATTTTATACGGATTTAGTGAAATTTTCGAGATTAGTTACAGTATATCAACCCCAATTTTTTCCAATCGTGTTTTATTTCATAGAGTTTACCTGACCGAGTTTAGCTAAATCGAATTTATTATACTTGGCAAACCCTATTAGTGTCACATTTGGCCTTGCAAGAAAAATTCGACAACAATTTAAAATAATTTAGGAGCCCTTCAAAATCTTGAGTGATTTTTTTTGGAAAAAAAAAATGGAAATATGTGAGTAATCAATCGGAAGTAATTTACATTTGGGCATTTCAATATCACATAGAACAATCCGAAGCAACCAGATTAAAAAGTCCAAAATTTAATTGATCTTTCTTGAATGTCCTTAATATGCAGTAGAAGTAGGAATTATCAATTGGCAGGCCGCTAATGAAGTACCGGCGTTTCTTGCAGGAATTGTTAAATAGGCAGCCCCTATATGGTCATCAGCCACATAAATAATAAGTAATATTACCATCAAATGTTATACGAAGTTCTGCCGACGAAATTTCTTCAACAAAAATCGAAAGTCCCAAAGTTCCAAATTTTTGTAGTATGCACTTCATGTGGGAATTATCAAAGGGTCGCTCGCAGGGGTCGGCTATATAAAAAATAAATTAGGCAAATCAACTAAACAAGGAACTTCGTAGAACATACAATGCAAAAACTGCTTGTCATTTATATGGCCTACTCCAGGGATCGGCCATTTGATAATTTATACATGAAGCGCTTCCGGGAATACAAGATAATCTATCTAGTCTATCTAGTTAGTCTATTTGACTTTCAAACTTTAGAGATATGTTGAAAAAATTTCGTCGGCGGAACTTTGTACAACATTTGATGTAAATATTATTTATTTGCCTGTTATTCGTAAGACCGACCGTAGGAACCGGCTATATGATAATTTCTGCAACGAGTACATACGAAAACTACGGTCAATCGATAAAAACCTTTTGTCTTTGGAATTTAGAATTATTATAGATTGGTCATGCGAGCATAATTTTATGCTCGGACCATATTAAGTTAATCGTCCAATCGAAGTACAGGCTTCTGATGAACCTGGTAGTATTTCTGGACGGTATTTATGTCATTCTACCTGTGCTTATTTTTCTCCCACCTACAGAGATCTTGTAGTGGTTGGCGAAAAATGACTATACACTGGCACAGGACTTGTTCTGCAGATTCCACTTCGTTATATAGGAGCGACGTTCATCTGACTTACTTATACCCATGTTCTTAAGGTGATATTTAGAGGGGGCGCGACGTGTGGGAAAGCCAGTTACTAGACGTTGCTCTGCTTTACGGTGATTCTTAATGATGGTCCCGCAGAACGGTTGTGGACCAATGAATGGAGCCAAAACCTACGCGGCAAAGGCCATCAGCAGCCTCATTTTTATCGATTCTAGTGTGTCCTGGCACCTACATATATAAGTGTTGCTTTATTTGTGATTTCCGGTTGTTTAACTGTGTTTAGACAGTTTCATACCAGCCTTGACTTTACGGTACATGATCTAAGAGCCCTAAAACTGCTTGGGAGTCTGATACAATGTAGGTCTTTGCATCGATTAAGCCTTTAGCTGTGCCTACCTTGACACAAAGTTCTATAGGTGCAATTTCTACTTGGAAGGCAGTATACGCAAGGACTTCTGGAGGGCACTTCCATTACCGTATATTCCTATTCTAGCTCCGTCTTCTATTTTAGATTCCGGCTGTAAACCATACCGTTTGCGCTCGCTCGAAGAATGTCTCATCTGTGCATCATAAACCTTCGTTAAAAGGACGACTTACCTATGTTTGGATCTGACAAAATTTCACATAAGGGCTTGTGGAAGTCAAATTTAGTTGTTATACAGTCGGAAGGCTATTGTATGGTATGGTCTGTCTGAAACTCTGTCTTTTATAATATGCAGATACAACGGTGTCAGTCTTGGAAATACCCGAGGCAAGCTACGCTCTAAATCTTATGCAATAATGTTTTGCACCATACTACCGATGCATACTTACATATGTGGCCACTTGGAACTTTGGATAGTTGAAGAAATTTCATTCGGGAACTTCGATTAGCGGCTATTATTTGACTTTGGGCTTTTGATTTTGGTGAAGAAATTTGGTCGGCAGAACTTTGTGAGATTGATGAGCGAACTCGTAAAATTTTGTTTAGTTTCAGTAGCATTATACTCGGCTTTGCCACAAGTTTTAAGATTTATAAAAATTAATTTCGGCTAAATGTTTAGATGTTTAGGTATGTACGTGAAAATCCTCTAACCTAGAAACTACTACTAATTGATATTTGTCTTCGATAATATATCAGTAAAGCTTAAGAAAAAAAAAAAATATAGCAAGGATTTAGCTGAATTTGTTAAAAACACTCTTTGGTCTTCAAATGGCTTTCCTGATTAATAGCCCTATTATGGTTCCCTATTGTTCTCTTAAAATTATTTTTTATTCTCTAAATCTAGCACAATTGGGCATATTAATGTAAAAAACCATTTTTTACATTTTACTAGTAAAAAATGTAAAAATATAATAAATTATATGTAAACATATTTACATATTTTTAAAAATAACTTTATTAAAGGGTAAATTACGTTTTAGAGATATTACAGATAGTTTTTACTTTTTAGCTTTATACGTTTAAAATTCTTTTTTTTACAAATCATATCGCAATACCCCATCTGTTTGATAATATTAAAAAATTCTACTATTCGTTAAAACTAACCAACTCCATCTAGCGACCTTTTTGACAAATCTTCAAGCAATTTAAAAGTGAAGACTTTTTACGACATCAAAATAGAGTAACGATTACCTAAGATATGCAAAACAATTTTCTTATAACAAATCATTTTTAAAAATGTGCTTCGAAATGATCGAAGAGGCTCAGTCCTGAACTCTATAAATATGTTTATATTCTCTGGTGCATAACCATATATGCTAATAAAATAATTTTGATACCAATTAAAACATTTTAATTTGTTTGTTTATTTATTAGTTTATCCAATTTCCTTTTGCGTTATTTTTCATGAAAATCGGTATGGGAATAGCCAAATTTCATCCAAAATGATCAGAATTTCCATAGTAGTTCAGAATTTCTTATAATTAACGTTCAAAGTTTATCACAGTCAGTTAACAAATATCCAATTTTCATCCTTCTTGGCCATAATGCAGAACTTCAGCTAAATTCATATGAGAATCGCATTTCCACCGCACATGTCGGATTTCTTCCAAATCGGTTAAAAATTATCCAAGTTCCATCCTAAATTCCCTCGGACACGTTGGATTAGGTCCAAATTATGTAAAAATTAACCAATGAATGTGTCATTTCAACCGTAAAATATTTTTTTTTTCGAATAGCTACTGTTTATGGAAAAGTTTCACATGAATAAATCTTTTATTTCCTATCAATGTTAGACGGGTTGTTCAACAAAAAGCTTTGTATAACCGAACACCCTAAAATAAGTAACGTCCAAATCAATAGGGTTCTTACCCTTGGTTTGCTTGGCTGGACGTTTAATTAAAAAAATTAAGTTGATATATCCATCCGCGGCTGCGTTCACAAAACCAACAGAAATTAACTGCCAGTTATATCAACCCAATGAGATATTATGTATCCAAGCTACCACCACTCAATAAATTATGTCAGAAATCGACACATCATATCAAAATTCGAAGTATTATGCCATGCCTGAATTAGAATTTTTGGTATCAAAATTCTATATCTCATATCAGAATTTCTTCATGTCAGAATTAGATATACAACATCAGAATTTGCATTTATGATGTCAGAATTCCATATCTTATGTCAGAATTCCATATCTTATGTCAGAATTCAACATAAATATAACGCCAGAATTCGCCATGCCACTTATTCGAGATATTATGCCAGAATCGAGATATTATATCAGAATTTGAATTTTTGTTGCTAGAATTCGAATTATCATGTCAGAATCCGATAAATGATGTAAGAATTAGATTTGCAATATCAGAATTTGTATTTATCATGTCAGAACTAGATATACATATTAGTTGATGTTAGAATTCGGTACATCATGTCAGAATTCGATATGAAATTTTGAGTTTGAAATTGTAATGTCAGAATTCGATACATCATGTCGATACTTCATATCAGCATTCGATAAATCATAAGCGAATTCGATATGTTTTATCAACATTTTAATTTTGATGTAAAAATTCGATATCTCTTTACCAGAATTTGAAATTTTAATGATTTTTTATTTATTTTGTTTATGAGTTATCATGTAGAATTCCATACTTTACTCGTATGTCAGTATTAGATATGCAATATCAGAATTGGTATTTATGATGTCATAACTCTATATATTATGTCAGAATTCGATATGCCATGCAAGAAATCGACATATCACATATTCGATATATTATACCAGAATCCGATAAATTATGCCAGAATTCGTTACTTCGATATGTCATCTCAGAAATTAAATATCAGATGTCAAAATTCGATATATCATGATATCAAGTCAGAATTCGATATGTCATATCAGAATTCGAATTTATGTATGTTAAACCACAATTCGATTTGTCCTGCCAAAATTGGAGTTAGTGCTGTCTAAATTCGATATGTCTGAAATCAGAATTTGAATTTTTGGTATATCTTATGTCAAAATTAGATAAATTATGACAGAATTCGATATGTCAAGCCAGAATTTGAGGTATTTATGTTCAAATTCAATGCATCAGAATTCATTATGTCATTCCAGAATTCGAAAGGTTATCACAATTTGATAAATCTGTCATGAATCATCTCAAATCATCTAAAAATTCGATATGTTATGTCAGAATTCGATGTCACAAATCAAATTTTATATGTCACGTCGATATTTTAACTTTTTCCGCATTCGAATTTTACGGTCAAAATTCGACATGTCCTGTTAGAATTCGAAATGCCATATCAGAATTGGATATATCGTCCCAGAATTCAGCACAATTTATTGAATTTTGGTAAGGTATAACAAATTCTGACATAACATCTCGAATTTTGGGATGCTATATCGAATTCTGAAGTATTGATGTGATATATTAAAGAATTTTATATCTCATGCCAGAATTCGATAAATTTCTTCCATACTCATACCTGTATTCAATAAACAGAATAAATCAGAATTCGATAAGTCGTAACAGAAATTAATTTATTGATATTGTTTGCTGTTGCACCGAAGCGCTCTGAATTCGTCATCAATTTAAATGTTTCATGGGAACTTCATGGAATTTTTGTACTACATACCTTTCTTGTTTTGGGTTAAGTTGTCAAACATTTGCATGTTAGCACTTTTTTATGTTTTTTATTAATTCGTTTACCTTTTGTGTATCCGTTTATACCATTTGTATTTGAATTAGTACTTTTTTGTATCTTTCTGGCTAGTTGGTTATAAGAAACTAGTGAAGTGAACACAAGCAATTTATTTTGAGTTACAATAAAAATAAAATAAAAAATAAAATAAGCAAGAGAAAATAATCGCGCATTATTCAAAACATTATTTGGTCCTTCGAGCAAGATACTTAAACAACAATCGGCATAAATCAAGCTATTTCGATATATTACAAACAATAAAGTATACTCAAAAAATGGCTGATCGAAAAACACTCAACATAAAACGCGAACACGTGTTTGGTACATTAACCACAATAAAAACCATTTGGCAAATTTCGACGGTCAAGACATTGAAGCATTAAAAACCAGATTAAATACAGCATTATCAGCACAAAAAACATATTTTGTTGGCATCGCCAACAGTAATATCACCACAAGTTGAGCACACCGGCAACCATAAATCAACAGAATATTTGCAATTACCAACCATCAAGATACCCGAGTTTGATGGGAACTACGAACACTGGCTTGCTTTTCGCGATACATATAACGCTTTGGTTCACAAATGATAGGTTAAGTGAAATACAAAATTTCATTATTTGAGCAGCGCATTAACAAAAGACGCTTTCGATTTGATAAGTTCAATTCAATTCGTAGAAGCTAATTACGAAGTGGCATTTACAACGTTAATCGAAAGGTATGAGAATTCCAAAATAATCATCACAAAACATGTGATGGCATTATTAAACATTCAACCATTGACAAGAGAATCACCAGATTTATTTCGCGATCTTATATAGATACAACGATGCACATGCACATATTGAAACAATTAAAACAACCAGTAGACGAATGGAACACAATTGTAGTGTGCCATATAACCTCAAAATTGGATCCTACAATGCGTCGTGATTGGGAAAACAAACATTCTTGCAATACGAAAACATTTCCGTTGCTATAGAGGAGCTAAAATAGTTCATCGAACAGAGATGTCAAATGCTTGATATTTTTCCGCAAGCAAAACCGAAAGATAGTTCGAAATTCACAAACAATGAAAAGTTATCATTTTTTCGCAACAAATCAAATTCATCCAGAATGCTGCATACGCAAACGCAATCAGACGCTGAAACAACCACATCATCATCATCAAAATTATGTCAACATTGCTGTATTGGTAATCATCCAATTTATCGATGTCAACAATTTCTCAGACTCTCAATTAACGATCGCATAAATCGTTACTTGTAAACGTTGTAACCAAAACCCCAATACGTTATTACGTTTTGAGAAACGAGATGCACAATCTTTCAGTACCAATAGTAGTAAATCAACATCAATCAACAAAGTGCAAAGTGAAAATGAAAATAAGAAAGAAAATCCACCAAATGCTACGACAAGCGCTTTATCAATGAATCAAATCAATTTACCAGTGACACAAGCTGTAGAAAGGGTCAATGAATCAACATCAAAACCACAAGTTACGTCTCATCAGTCAGAGAATAATTTTCAATCAACACAAATTTTACTGTCAACCGCAGTTGTTTTCGCATTTGATTCAACGGGCGCGGCTCGTCATTGTCGAGTTTTATTGGATTGAGGCGCACAATCAAATTGTATATCAGAGCACATGTGTCAGTTGCTACGTCTTAAACGGCACAAAAAATCTACGTCAGTTAGTAGAGTTAATCAATCTACAGTACAGGTTCAACAAGGTGTAAACGTCACTATTCAATCAAGATTCAATAACATACATGTAATCTTGAGTTTTTAATTCTAAACCATATCACCAATAATTTACCAAATTTACCTAAGATTCAATAAAATTAGCAGATTCATCTTTCAATTTTTCTGGTAAAATCGACATGTTACTAGGCTCCGAGATTTTCTTCCAACTGTTATGTGATGGACAAATCAAACTATCTAACCATCTTCCCATCTCACAAAAAACGGTTTTTGGTTGGATAGTCGCTGGTAAAGTATCAAGTTCCAAACCACCTACGAATCATTTTACAACATGCAACTTAGCAATCAAAGAAGACAGTTGTCAATTAAGTCAACAATTAGAGAAGTTTTGGCAATTGGAGAAGGTACCTGAACTCAAACATCTTACACCTGATGAAGAGAAATGTGAAGAACATTTCACAACCAATGTTAGACGTGATCCAAATGGGCGGTTCATCGTTAAACTAACGTTCAAAGCAAACAACTTCCAGTTAGGTGATTCGTTCAATGGTGCTCTTAAACGGTTTCATCTTTTAGAAAACAAATTATCAAAAAACCGGGAATTAAAATCAATGTATCATGACTTCATTAAAGAGTATCAAAATTTGGATCATATGGTGAAAGTAAATTCAAATTTGGTAGTACAGCCAAATTACTTTTTACCACATCATGCTGTTTTGACTCAACATCACTCAACGACCATCTCTTAATCGGCCCATCAACCCAAAATGATCTATTTTCAATAGTATTGAGATTTCGAAAACATCCAGTAGTTATGACTTATGACCTGTAATATAGCTAAGATGTATCGACAAGTACAGATCGATCAACAAGGTCAAAGGTTTCAGCAGATCATCTGGAGAGACAGCCGTGATTGTCCAATCTCAATATACAAGCTGACAACAGTGACGTATGGTACCACATCTGCACCCTACCTTGCAACAAAGTGTTTACAACAATTGGCCTGAAATGAGGCAGACAATTTTCCAATGGCGCATACCGCAGTCATTAACGACTGTTACGTTGATGATATCCTCACTGGAGCAGAGTCACTCCAAAAAGCTATTCAGTTACAATCCGAACTCAATCAAATTCTATTAAGTGGTGGATTCGAACTCAGGAAATGGTGCCTAATTCATCACAATTATTAAAACACATTCCTGAAGAAATTCGACAACAAAATGCGGTGCTAAAATTCGACGACGATCATACCATAAAAACACTTGGTAAACGATGGACTCCGAATCAACACACACTATCTTATAATGTTATTGAACCTGATAACAGTCGTCAGATTACAAAGAGGACTATTTTATCAGACATTGCTACTATCTACGATCCACTTGGCCTCATTGCTCCAGTGATTATAGTAGCAAAAACCGCATCATGCAAGAATTATGGCAAATTCGAGCAGAATGGGATGAATCTTTACCAATCCATTTACAAACAAAATGGCTGCAATTTCGACAACAATTAAATTATTTAAATAATCTGACTATAGACAGACATATTCGATCATCATCAACAAGGTTGGAATTACACGATTTTTGTGATTCATCAGAATCCGCCTACGGCGCTTGTATTTACATACGAAGCATATCAACCAGTGAAACTAATGTCAGTCTAGTCTGTGCAAAGTCTCGTGTAGCTCCGCTCAACAAAGTTACGATTCCGAGGCTTGAATTATGTGCAGCAAATTTATTAGCAGAACTTCAAGCCAAGGTCTACTCAGCAATGCACATCGAATTTGATCGGCAATAACATTGGTCCGATTCAAAAATCGTCCTTTCATGGATTGCAGCATCACCGTCGAGATGGAAGAATTTTGTGGCAAACAGAGTCGCTAACATACAACAATTAACCAATGTAGACGACTGGCATCATATTGGATCGCGGCAGAATCCAGCAGACCTATTATCTCGAGGTATTTCACCTTTTGAGTTGACTAATTCAAAGTTATGGTGGCATGGTCCAGACATTTTAGCCACACACAACGAATTTATACCAAATGAAGGCAGTATTGAGGTTAATCAGGAACATATACTTGAAAGAAAAATACTTACAGCACATGTCAGCATCGATAATACGTCATTTATTGAAGTTTTAATCTTTCATTAAATTTGCAGCGCGTATTAGAATACATTTTACAGTTTATTTCAAATACAAAAAAACCGAAGTTAAATCGTACTAGCGGTTCATTATAATCAGTCACTGAACTGAACACCGCAAAACTCAAACTCATAAGTATAGTGCAACGGCAATCATTTCGCAATGAGATAAACAATTTGGAATCTGGTCAAATCATTAATAAAACCAGTAAAATTGTTATGCTCAATCCATTTATTGATAAACAAGGCATCCTAAGAGTCGGAGGCAGACTTTCTAATGCTGATATTCCATTCAACCAAAAACATCAAATGCTACTTCCAACTGGTCATTTGGCAGATTTGTCAGCACAATATCAACACATTCACAATTTACACAGCGGCCAACAATCGTTATTATCAATTCTTCGGTTGAATTATTGCCCATTAAGAGGACGAAATCTAGTGCAAAAAACAGTGCACAACTGTGTCCGCTGCTACAAAACTAAACCTAAGACGATACAACAATTGATGGGTGACTTACCGCAACAAAGAGTAGAAATTTCAAGACCATTCATCAACACCCGCGTAGATTTTTGTGGCCCATTTCTCATTAAACCTTCATTAAAACGAGGAAGCAATTCCGTCAAGGCATATGTGGCCATATTCATATGTTTTGCCACAAAGGCGATACACATCGAGCTCGTTGGCAATTTGACGTCAGAATCATTCATCGGTGCATTAAAACGTTGTTCATGTTCAAAAATATATTGCGACAATGCAACAAATTTTACTGGAGCTAAAACAGAACTCGATAATTTCCGAAAGTTTTTTAGCTTACATGAGAATCAATCCAGAATCTATACAACATTAGCGCAAGAAGGCATCGAATGGTATTTCATCCCTCCGAGATCCCCACATTTCGGAGGCCTCTGGGAGGCTGGGATGAAATCCGCCAAATATCATCTAAAAAGAATCATGAGCGACGCACTACTTACCTATGAAGAATTCAACACAGTCTTACTACAAGTGGAATCTTGTCTTAATTTAAGGCCACTCACAGGAATTTCTTCCGATCCAAACGACGTCGTTCCATTGACGCCAGCTCACTTTCTCATCGGTGACAGTTTAATGGCAATTCCAGAACCTGATTTGACAACACACAAGGTAAATCAACTATCCCGATGGCAACGAACACAACAAATGTTCCAACATTTCTGGCAGCGATGGCCAAGGGACTATCTTCATCAATTTCAAAATCGACTAAGGAAAAATTCCATCAAAGTTCCAATTGATATCGGCACAATCGTTCTCATTCAAGACGATAATCTTCCTCCTTTGAAGTGGAAAATGGGAAAAAATCATTGAACTTCATCCCGGACGTGACAACATTACCAGAGTAGCAAGTATTAAAACACAGCACGGAGTCATCACACGAGTGGTTCACAAATTATGTCCACTTCCAAATTCAGATGAATAGTTTCACTTAATTTTCATATTGATAATAACACCCTTTAATTTATTCTGCTTAATCATTTACAGTTCATCATTACAATAGTGTTGTGAACAATTGAATTTTTTCTATTTCATCAAAAAAAAAAAAAAACATTTGTAAATTTAAATTGATCACGACAATTTGCAACTTGTATTTATCCGCTCAGGAGCTGCTAAGGCGGCCGGTATGTTTGCTGTTGCACCGGAGCGCTCTGAATTCGTCATCAATTTAAATGTTTCATGGGAACATCATGGAATTTTTGTACTACATACCTTTCTTGTTTTGGGTTAAGTTGTCAAACATTTGCATGTTAGCACTTTTTTATGTTTTTTATTAATTAGTACCTTTTGTGTATTCGTTTATACCATTTGTATTTTAATTAGTACTTTTTTGTATCTATCTGGTTAGTTGGTTAGAAGAAACTATTTTGAGTTACAGTAAAAATAAAAAAATAAAATAAAATAAGCAAGAGAAAATAATCGCGTATTATTCAAAACAGATATCAGAATTTGAGTTATTGATGTCAAAATTCGTTATATCTTGCCTGATTTTCATATGTAAGAAATGGCCTTATGTAAATTACACGTTTTTACGTGAAAAAAACTGTGTATAGTCGCCCAACCGTGAATAGTCACGTTCACACAGCATTTCCGGAACTTCCTGGTCCACTGATCCTATCCCCACTGTGGGATAGGAGGCTACGACTTAACTGAGAAAACATCTTCTACCATGCTTCTTCCCAATTTTCCGGTCCAGTTTTTGAAAGGTGTACCTTTGCATGATCTCAGTGGATTTTTCAAATTATCGTTTATGATAGGTACTCTGTGACAGCAGGCTGATATGGTTATCTGAGTAATATGGTTGGTGGTCTCTTAGTAAATTGATGTTCCAGCACACGGCTGTCGTTTCACATTGATGACAGTTTGCTCTTAAAATCGAATGTATCACACAAGTAGTCGTTGAAATGTAAACCTAAGTATCCAGTTTTTCATTCTTTTATCATTTATATGTTCGACTGTCGTTCTGAATACAAGTCCAAATAAATTGAGTTTCACAAAATGATAGTTTCACTTACAGCTCGTTAAGAGGTTCGCCCTTCACTGTCTTCATTTTTTGCTCCGCTCGTTTGATACAACCCATTCAAATTGTTCGCAGATCATGTTCAGCCAATTTATAAAATTACCAGTTAAATCAAATTCCGTGTCTCAATCATGAACAATTTTTTGTAGTTAACAAAATCCTGATTCCATATTTTTTTTCGTCATGGTCTTCGAATCGCATGACACACACACCCCAAAACAAAACAAAAAAAGCTAATAACCATAAAAAAAAATTTACGATCGCACATGATCAATATTTTATTGATTACTCTGGGGGAAGGTAGCACTAAGGATCAATTGTTAATAGAATTAAAGTGTTTCAAAGTTATTTAATAGACTGTAATTTATATCCTTTTTTTAGAAATATAAACCTAAAAAAATCTTCTTGCTTGTTTAGTCCTTTTTTTTTGTAAATATAAAGGATCAAAACTAAACGAACCAAAACTAAACAAAATTTCGAGTCATGCGAATGAGCTGTATCGACTTGTAGCGTAGGGATGAGGTTTGATTTGCTATTTTCCAATGGTGTTTGGAGTGTTTTACTATTTACGTTATTTTATAGGAACGGGGCACGTGTATGTTTTCATTTAACCCTTTTTTTAGTTGTTGTTGACTGTGAACGCCTGGGGTCGTAATTGAATTTTTAGAGCATGACATAGATTTGTATTATTTTTACTTTTTTTTTTGCGATCGTTATGACAAATTCATGAATTGAATGCATCTTTTTTGTGCGCGAAACGAATCGACATACATATAGTATGTGGAAGATAAATACTTTATAACACTCTGAAAAATTGTTTTAATCCCAAATATTTAATTCACCCAATTTTGCTGCTCAATTGATTTTCAATTTCGTGCAGTAACAAACAAACAAACAAAAAAATAAGACCAGATGATGTGATGATACGATCTGTATGTGTGTCACGATAAAATCTCATTCACCCGACTATATTTGTACTTACCCGACCGTAAAACTCTAGCCCCATTTGAAATTGTTTGAAATATTTTTAGCTTACCTGAAACGAAATAAAAGAAAAATCGAATTTTAATCAATACAATTTTAAATCAATTTTTGATTTTTTAATCAATCAACTAATCCCTAAAAAAGAAAAATTAAATCAATTTGAGGTTATCATTTTCTGACAAGGTTACCCTTCACAAATGTATACCCTTACGAAGTTACATATTTACATAAATCACAAATGAATATTTAAATGAATTTTTTCTGCTCTGCCTCCTTGCAAGTGAAAAGGTGAGTACACTACATATACACAGAACTCGTCATCGACAAAAAAGGATTTTTTACTATGTGTTATCCTTTTATTATTAAAATTCATTATTTTATTTAATATTTCATAAACATACATACACACAGTATAACCATTAAGGATGAAGCAAGATGTACATAAATATAGTACATACATACATAAACATAATGTTGAAGACAAACGAGGCGAGAGGATGAACAATTTTGATGTCTGGGATTTACTAAGTGGATTTGAGATTATGGTTTGGTTTTTAAGCAAGTAAACAGGAAAAAATATGGATTTTTATTTGCTGGTACTGAAAATGGCGTTGTACTTGTTACAAGAATGCACAACAGCAGCAACAACAACACATATATCGTATACATTATACAAAAAAAAAAAAAACGGAAGAATGATGGGACAATTTTTATTGTGGAAGTCATGAAAATTGTACGAAACTTTAATGCCATATCATACTGGTTATAGGGGTGATTGCCTCAACCAGTGTCTTTAATTTTTGGTTGGATATTTTTTGCTGTGCGCACCACCATCAGCAGTGATTGATGATAAGGATAGAATGTGTTGATTAGGTGAAGGACAATGTTATAAATGAGCAATGTTAATGTTTTGTAATAAATTGGACGATTGGGGAGCCCTGTGAAGTTTCTAACAAAAACAAACAAAATCATAAACAAATCTAATAAATTTTTAATATTTAATATTTACCCATCTATATACGACTGATTTTGTAATTTATTATCCTTGGTAATGGCTGTTTAATGATTTATGTTCCTCCATTATACAAACATAAAATGAGTCACCGGTGGATTTAAAAAAATCTGATATGAAATTCAAGAGCTCTAAAAAAATCTCTACTTAATTCCCAAGCTACGAAATTGGATAGTTTAGAGGTATTTTATGTTGTCATGGGCTAACTGTTTAACGGTTTAAGTTATTCATAATTATGGAATTGAGGAGCTCAGAAATATTTTACGTTATCATGGTCTATTCGTTTAACTCTGTAAGTTATTTACAACGATATACGAAATTAATAAGATCTGTCCAGACGTAAGTTATCACTGGATGACGAAATTCTATTTCTTGGTAATTCACCATAATGCAAAATCAATAACCGTTGGATTTAAAAAAAAATTTACTTTATCCCCATATAAGATATGAAGTTGGAGAGCTCTTAGGTATTTTACTTTGCCATCTGTTCAACTCTTTAAATTATTCATCATTTTAGATAGATATGCAAAATTTGTCATATTTGGATTTAAACGTTGGTGTTGTGGACAGCGAGACTTTTCGGAATTTCCCGGCCCAAGAAGTACTAAAAACACCAGGTAGTGGTGACAGGCTAAATATAGTTTAGTTAGAAACCGTATTATCTAAAATTAGGCATACGGTTTTATCTTTTAAATTAATTTGGAGTTTTATGATAAAAATAGATTCGAGAAGTTTTACGAAGCAGACCTCAAGTGTTGGTATTCCCGGGAATTTTGAACGATTCAAATTATTCGCCGGACTGGGAGAAATAAAGTTCGATTTTTCACTCGCTCAGCTATATGACCGGAAACAGTCAATAAATAATGAACACTTTTTTCGATAGTTTTATAGGCTTAATCCTAAGGAAAATCATACATATATTCTCAAATCTTGGAGAAAACATACTTAAGATTGAACATTTTGAATTTATTCACGGTATTGTGGACTTGTGCTATGTATATCGATTTTCCAAAATTTTTCTGCTGTTTCTAAAATTTGTGTGGTATTTAGTTAGATGTCTACCTCAAAGTGGGTGTTCAACAACTTAATAATTCTGTAAAAATCGATTTACCAACATTGTAAAACTTAATTCAAAAATGTTCAATTTGAATTACCAGTTCACGTAGATTTAAGGGAATCGCAGCTGCGGTTTTTAGGAGTATTAGGAAAAATTTGTCAATCGTCGAAACGAACAAAAATCTTTATTAAATCTCTCTCTTAAATAAGTTAAGACAGATTTTACTCGGTTCAAATTCTTTACTGTAGAAATCAATACTGATTTAAAGTTGAATTTTCCGACCGCGAGTTTAACATCATGAAAATAGCCGTTGATAAGACGATGTCCCGATGAGAATATTTTACGGTGGAACTCGTTTTTCCGTTATTAGGGCAATCGCGAACCACAAGTTCAATTCATAAAGACTCACCTAATATTAGCAATGATACACCTAGACTTAGTTAAAATCTTCAACTATGCCAAGCTTAAAATTACGCGATTTTTAGCTACATAGCTTTAGATTATCTGGATTTTTTTTTTAAAGTGGTTTTTCATTTGCCTTTTTTGGTTTATAACAGTAATGCCTACAAGCATTTCATCTTGTATTTTTTTTTTATCAAAATACCACCCGGAATTAAAATATTACATCTACAATGAGAATAGACATTTTATTTTATTATTGTTGAAAATTTAATGAATTTTTTTTTCTGAAAAGCTCAGATAACATTAAATATTCAACAACAAGTATTCATTTCACTGTCGGATAACAAAAAAAGAATTTTTTTTATTAAATTATATTGACCTTGGATCTGCGTATTTACTATGAGTATCTACATAAAAAATATAAATTAACCGGATGGATTCCATTATGATATCGGACCCCACTGACCTATAGCAAGAATAAAACACTTCCTCCTTTGCATCTCTATATAGCATAAGTACCACAATAAAATAACTCAAACGATGGGGGGATGTGCCAATCAACATTATATTATGTTATTATAGACGTAGAGATGCGTGACAATCTATAATACATTATGGTGGTTGGGAGCGAAATGTATAGTGTACGACGCTGTTAGTTTGACAATCATAATCCATTTTTATTTTGTGCAAATGTTCATCTACATATGGATAAACGAAAACAAGTTACCTAACAACAAATGGAATTCATTGACATCCGCATTAATTAATTTAATCCAATTGAATTGTTTTTATAAAATGGAATTTAAGCATGTAGAACCAAACTTCTCGAAATCATTATTAAATGACTTCTATATTATACTGACTTACAAATAACTAAATTGCTTTTGCTACACAGGCTTACGACTATGATTCAAAATCACTTTGTTTCGCTGAGTTAGCGGAAATTGAACGGTGGCTTTAATAGTAAACTAAAGAAACATTTTTTGTCGTTTAGCTTCCCAAAACGAATTTGGCTCGTCTCAATTAGACATATTCTGTCAAGTCAAAAATAAATCCTTGAGAAAGTTTTTTAATTCTTTCTATTATTTTGGATCTTCGCCCTTTAGTTTACAAACTAAACTAATAAATGATTTCGTAAGAGTCGTATCGGCTCACCGCGCTCCTTTTTTTTTTGTTGTTTATACAAAACATTCTTCCACAATACCTTTCGGTAATTAAGACGAATTTCGTTAGCTTGAATTTGTGGGCCACCGATAGAAATTCTTTAATTTGTTTTTGTACGGCAACTCAAACCCTTACATGAAACTCTTGTAAGGAACTCTTTAGGCCCGAATTATAAGAGCGAAACATACATATGTCAATTGATAGAGTCAGAAGGCCGCCTGCTGTTATATTAGTCCCATGATTAGCCGCGAATTAAAAGAAGGGAAGAAGAGGTGAATGTACCCTCTGGGTGTAGAATTAAAATATTTTTTAGTTAGGATTTAAAACCTCAAAAATCCGAATTTAGGGATCTACAATTTAAATTCTAAATTTTTAAAATTAAATTATTAATATCAATTTCTAACTTAATAAATCTAAATTTTTAATGTTTACATTTTTAAATTGATAAACTTGTAAACATTACCAAAAATATAAGGAATCAAGAATTAAGGAATTTATAAGAATTTTATAATTTAAGAATTCATAAATTAATTAAGAATTGAACAATTTAAGAATCTAACTCGTTCGCATCCAGGGTATCCTGAGAAAAACTTCCGCTGTAGCCCAGGATTTTTTCGGGAATGATTCCAACTGGATTAGACTTTACGTATATACTTCATAAATTGACCAAAAATGTCTGTCACACGACGGACTCAGTTAAAAAACCGATTTGTCACACATTTGTGATGGCTGATAGCAAACGAGTTATGACTAATTTTACTATTTGAGAAATTAAGAATTTTAAAATTTTAAAACTAAAGAATTTAAAAGTTTAAGAATTTAAGAATATAAGAATTTAAGAATTTGAGAATCTAAGAATATAAAAATTTAAAATTTAAGAATTCAAGAATTTAAGAATTTGAGAATCTACAAAAGAATTTTAAAATTTAGAAATTTAAAAATTTAAGAATATGTTAAATTCACAAATTCTTAAATTTTAAAATTCTTATATTCTTAGATTCTTAAATTTTACAATTCTCAAATTATTATACAAACATACATATAAATATATATAATAAGTATTTAAAAACTGAGGAGTTTAAAAATTGAAGCATTTAAGCACTTAAAGAATATAAAAATTAAGTTTTGAGTATCTGAATTTACTAGTTAAAAAATTAAACAATACACAAATATAAGAATTTTTAAATTTCAGAATTAAGAATTTAAAGAATTTGGTTATTTATTAATTAGGGAATTTACGAATTTGAGATTTAGAAATTTGAGAATTTAAGAAATTAAGCGTTTAAAAATTTAAGAATTTAAAAATTTAAAATTTAGGAAAAATGAAATTAAATTAAATTAAAAATATAAAGGTTTGAGTACATCTGTTTTAATGTTCAAGAATTAATCACTTTATTGAACAAATTTTAAATTGAAGAATTCAGTAATTAAAAAATTCTACAGTTAAATAATTTACTAATTTAAGAATTTTGGAATTTAACAATTTAGGAATTTGAGAATTCAAGAATTTAAGAATTTAGGGAGAATTCAAGAATCTAAGAGTTCTTGATTCCAGAATTTAAAAATTTGAGAATTTAGATATTTTATAATCTAAAAATTCAAAATATGTGAATTTGAAAATTAAAGAAAAATTTAGTCGTTTTAGCCACAAATAAACAAAATTTGGTCCCAATTCAAGTTTTTGTTTATTTTTCTTATTAAAAATTTTACATTAAAACAATTTACGATTTTAAGAATTTTATTAAAAATTCAAAATATTAAGAATCTATGATAGAGGCTAAAATAATTAAGAATTGAAGAAATCATGAATTTAAGAATTGAAGTACATACTTACGAATTATACGAATTCAAAAATTTAAGAAGTTAATAATTTAGAAATATGTATAAGAATTTCAGAATTTTAAAATTTAAGAATTTAGGAATCTAACAATTTAAAAATTTTAGATATTCAAAATTTAAAATTTTAAAAATTAAGAATATTTAAGTATTTAAAATTTAAGAATTTAAGAAATAAAGGATTTGAAAATTTAAGATTTGAGAATTTAGGAATTTAGAAATTTTAGAATTTAAGAATTTAAGAATTCGAGAATTTAGGAATTTTAATATTTAAAATTTAAGAATTAATGAATTTAAGAATTTCAAGAAATTTGAGAATTTAAGAATTTAGGAATTTGAGAATTTAAACATTCAAGAAATGAGAATTTGAAAATTAAAGAAAAATTTAGTAATTTTAGCCACAAATAAACGAAATTAGATCCCAATTCAGATTTTTGTTTAAATTTCAAATTAAGAATTTCACGTTATAACAATTTAAGATTTTAAGAATTTTCAAAAATATTCGAGGCTAAAATAATTAAGAATCGAGGAATAAGAAAGAAATCATAAATTTAACTATTTAGGAACTTAAGAATTAAAGAATTCGAGAATTTAATAATATCAGAATTTTAAAATTTAAAATTTTTAAAATTTAAGAATTTAGGAATTTAAGAATTTAGGAACTTAAGAATTTAAGAATTTTAAAATTTAATAATTTAGGAATTTAAGAATTTAAAAATTTGAGAATTTAAGAATTGTACAATTCAGGAATTTAAAATATAAGAATTTTAAAATTTTTGAATTTAAGAATTCAAGAATTTTAGAATTTAAAAATTCAATAACATGAGAATTTAAGTATTTAAAAATTAGAGAGTTTACAAATTTAAAGAATAATAAAAAAAATTAAGATGTCAGTATCTGAATTTAATAGTTAAAGAACTGAAACCATACAAAAATTTGAGAATAGCTATGTAAATTTAAGAATTAATTAAGAATTCAAGAATTTATTAGATACGGAATTTTAAAAATTATGAAATAAAAAATTTTAAAATCAAGAAATAGAGAATTTAAGAATTCAAGAATTTAAGAAATTTAGAATTTAGAATTTAACAATTTACGTTTAACGAATATATGAAGTGAAGAATTTAAGAACTTAGAAATTTAATAATTTCAGAATTTAAGCATTAAAGAATTTAAGGATTTAATGGTTATATATTAAAATAATAAAAAACTTTCCATAGTTTTTTTTTTAATTATTATTTGAACTTTTATTATTAATTATTCCTTATGGTGATAATATTTAATTTTAAATTATAAAATCGATTTCGGAGTAACTCCTTCATCAGTTAACTCAACATCATCAACTGATGAATGAGTTACTCCGAAATCGATTTTATAATTTAAAATTAAATATTATCACCATAAGGAATAATTAATAATAAAAGTTCAAATAATAATTAAAAAAAATAAAAAATAAAAAAAGTTTTTTACTATTTTAATATAATATACCTGTGATAAAAGTACACATAAAAAAGTGATATAATGGATATCCAAAACACAGATTTAATGCTGTGTGCCTCATGTCGTTTTTCCCCCGATTCTGACGTTAAGACTCCTAAGACTGTCTTAGCTAAGGCATTTTTTGGGAAGACTTTTTTTTAAGACTACAGATTATATTGTATATTGGTATTCTGATCGCAGCAGTCTTAATTTTTTGGTTGCAAATGCTTCAAAACGTTTGCAGACCTGTCAAACAGTAATGTTTTCCTTATTTTCATTAGTTTTTCAGCTTTAATTTATATTTTGAGATATTTTCACTATTGGAAAATAAATAAACAAACATATTTAAATGCTTTTATGTCGATATAAACAATTTATGATGACATTTTGTTGTAGAAGCGTCATCATTTTGCTACAAGAGAAATGTCAAATTAAGACCGTTAAGACCATCAAAATTGTTGGTCTTACATAAGACTATTTTGTAGGACTAATGACAGCTAAGATTACTTGTAGAATACGAAATGGGTCTTAACTAACACAAAAGTCTTAACTAACAGAAAAAGTCTTACCTAAGACTATTTTTTGATCAGTGACTGGGCGTCAGAATCGGGGGGTTACACTATCCTGAGCCCTCATAATTTTTGCAGCAAATCTTAAAATATTTAGATTTCTCTCTTCGACCCGCTTCAATTCCTCTATCCAAAAGAACGTACACTCTTATAAAGTAAGCTGAATTGGCTTTTTCCTGTGTAAATAACATTACCTTATTGAGGTTAGTTTTGGTTCGAGTGATAATTTTGCTTTATAATGTTAAATTAAATATTTTAAGGCAGATACTGCTAAAAGGCACCACAAGAAAAAACAAACAATTTACGATATCGTCTAAGAATTGTTTCGCATGTGAATTACTTTATCTAAGCAGCACAAAATCATAAAAGGTGTCTTCGCCCTTCTATCTGCTTTTGCACATTAAATTAAATTAATTTTTCCAATGAGAGCCCTTACTCTTTTATAAAGTCAAATAATCCTTTGCCAATCCTAATTAAACTACGCAAATGTACGATCATAAACTAAACTTTTTCAAATCCTCTGTCCAATAGATTTTAACTATTTTCCTAAAAACAGCTTACCTGTTTTCATTTGATGCTAATTGAAGAAAGTTTAATTCACGATCATCAGTAGTTTAATTTAAATTGGAAAATTCTGGCAAAAGCTATAAATCCGATAGAACATTTACAACAGACATGCAAAGAATTTATTAAGAAAACGGGATTTAGAAGGCACGACCAAATATAGAATTGAAACAGTTACATCTACAGATTTGTCAAAATTCATTTTAGGCACCATGACACTCCTCGCTGGTGTTATAGGAGAATCAGTAGCTATGTGTTTTATTTCACAATGCATTTGTAGGTTTTAAATTTATTTAATTTGGTTTTACATACTTCCGAAAAGGTTCAATTTAATTTATGAAAAGTTTCATTCTTTCCGTAAAAGGTTTAATTTAATTCAGAATAATTTTCGTTCATTTTGGAAATAGTTTCACTTAAATCGGATGATTCGTTTACAGCAGAAAGGGTTTCATTTAATTCGAAAAAGCTACATCTCAAACCAAATTAATTAGCACCCAGTAAATTTATATCGAAGTCGGTGTACGCCTTTCGATTGAAACGTCTTCACCGATATCGATGGCTATTACAAAACTGTCATCTGACAGTCGCTATTGCTACCTGTTATACTATCATGTCGTATGTAAATAAATTATACATTTTGCACTTATTATGAAACGGTTCTGGCTACATCCGATAACTAAAGAAAAATATCTGTCAGAATGTCAACCAACTATCGGACCGATACAACAGGGGAATGATGTTTCCGATTTATTATCCGATAAAAATATATCCGTATGTCGGCAATGATAATTCGGTGGTGTATCAACGGCGATATATCGTTATTGTGTCGTCTAATGGAAAAGCGCTCTAAGGGTAAAACACCTTGCCCAAATTTTTATTAACGGTCTAAATACGTTTTTCACGGTTTATTATTCATTTGTAACTGCTTCTTTCTTGAGTTAAAAAACGTATTAATATTGCTGCAACCGCAGTTTTCACTTTGTGGGCCGAAACTTTTAGGCGAAAAGAAGTTTTTAGTTTGCTTTAGCAAGGCTGAAATAATATGTTTCAGTTTTTGGGCGAAGTCAACTACGTTGTTGAAAATCTTAATATTTTATTATATCGATGATAAATTAATTTAATATTTTGTAGACAATTTTATGTACGAAATACATATAGAGAAATTCCAAAAGACACAAAATAACATTGTAAATTAACCAATACGCGAGCCAAAACGAAAAGTATTTACACGAAATTTCAAACATTAAGCCTGGTTATTTCCGTCAAGAATTATAAATTACGGTTGACATTCTAAAAGTAGCTGTTTATAATAATCAAAAGCCAGGCTCAGCTTGCCTTTTTCATCCTTCTGCCATCTATGAATAACTGGCATGAACTAGTCAACAATGTAGAAAAGTCAATGATAGTCGAAAAATCGACATGAGGTACACAGTATAAGAATTTAAAAACTTAAAAATTATGGAAATCAGACTTAAGAGAAATTAAGACTTCTAGAATTTAAAAATTTAAGACGAATTTAATAATTAAAAGAATTTAAGTTTTCAAGAATTAAAAAATTTCAGAATTTAACAGTTTGGGAATTTCAGAATTTAAGAGTCTGGGAATTTCAGAATTTAAGAACTTAAGGATTTAAGCCGACTGCCCGGGCGAGATTATTTCTGAGATTATTTTTATCTCAACATTTTCACCTCAACATTTTCACACACTGTATTGACAAAAAAAATATAAATTCCCCCTTTAAGATTTCTCTTCGCGAGTTAAAATTTATTCAACATTGGGCAAATAATCTTGCAGAAGGCCAACATAACAACACAAAAAAATCGTTTAGAACAACAATTTGTGCCCATTATTGAAATATTTGCTTATTTATGACATTTCTGTCATAGTGAAAAAATTTCGTCTTTTCGTATATGAAATTAAATAAAAAAATTAATTCTCAAGGAAATTGGAACTCTATTGAAAAATATTCTTTGGATAAAAATAATCCTTCTTGCAGCGAGTTTTAGGAACTAAAATATTTAAGAATTTATGATTTCAAGGATTAAGATGAAATCATTCAAAATTAAAAAATAATTTTAGAATTTATAAATTTAATGAATTAAAAATTAAAGAATTTAATATTTTCAAAATTTAAGAACTTAAGAATTATGTAAAGAATTTATGATTTACAGAAATTAAGATGAATTTAAGAATTTAATAATTAAGGATTCAACAATTCCAAAATGTTATTATTAAGAATTTAACACTTTATTAATTTGGGGAATTTAATGGTTTAAGAATTTGAGAATTTCACAATAGAGAATTTAATATTTTGAAAATTTCAGATTAATTTAGTCATTTTGGCCACAAATATGTTTACGAAATTTGACTCCATTCCAGATTTTTGTCTTACTTAATTAAGAATTTAAGAATTTTATTGCGAATTAATAAATTTAATAATTTGAGAATTTGGGGGTTTGAAAAGAAAAGATTTTAAGAATTTAAGCATTTAGGATTTTAAGAATTCAAGAAATCCAGAAACCAAGAAGTCAAGAATTTAAAAATTCAAGAATTTAAAAATTTAAGAATTCAAGAATTTAAGAATTTTAAAATTTAAGAATTTAAAAATTTACGAATTTACGAATTGAAGAATTTAAGAATTTAAAATTGAAGAATTAAAGAAGAATTTATGAATCTAAAGATTTAGGAATTTGAGAATTTCTGACTTTAAGAGGTTTTCTGCCTAATGGAAGCAGCTTCATTTTTTTTTTTGATTTTTTTTTGTTCCGTTTACTCTGTTTTCATCTGTGCTTTTCCTTTTAATACTAAATTATTGTTAAAGTACAATAAATAAATAAATAAAAAAAAAAAGAATTTAAGAATTTAAGAATTTAATAATTTTAGGATTTAAGAATTTATGAATTTCAAATTGTAATTATTAAGAATTTAATACTTTATTAATTTAAGGAATTTAATTGCTTAAGAATTGCACAATAGAGAATTTAAGATTTTGAAATTTTAAGGTTTATTTGGTCATTTTGGGCACAAATATGTGTATGTACACTGTACACAATTTCACTCCATTCCAGATTTTAATCTGAACTTTCCGATTTTAAGAATTTAGGATTTTGGAATTTTATTGAAAATTTAAAATAATTAAGAATCTATGATCGAGGCTAAAATAATTAAGAATTAAAGAAATCATGAGTTTAGCAATTTAGGAACGATTTGAAGAATTTAATAATTTCAGATTTTTAAAATTTTTAATTTTTAAAATTTAAGAATTAAGTTTTTAAGAATTTAGGAACTTAAGAATTTTAAAATTTTAATATTAAAAAATTTTAGAATTTAAGAATTGTACAATTGAGGAATTTAAAATTTAAGAATTTATGAATTTAAGAATTCATGAATTTTAGAATTTTTAAGTTTAAGAATATGAAAATTTAAGTACCTATTTAAAATTAGAAAGTTTACAAATTTAAGAATTTAAAGAATAATAAAAAAATTAAGATGTCAGTATCTGAATTTAATAGTTAAAGAACTAAACCATACAAAAATTTAATATTTAAATTTAAAAATTAATTAAGAATTCGAGAATTTAATAAATACGGAATTTAGGAAAATATGAAATAAAACATTTAAAAATTAAAGAACTTTAAGAATTCAAAAAATCAAGAATTCAAGAATTTGAGAATTTAAGAATTCAAGAATATAAAAATTTTATAATTTAAGAATTAAAAAATTTACGATTAACGAGTTGAAGAATTTAAGGACTTAAGAATTTTATAATTTCATTAGAAATTAAGATTTCAAGAATTTAAAAATTTAAGAAGAATTCAATAATTTAAGAATTTAAGTTTTTAAGAATTAAAGAATTTGAGAATTTTAGAATTTGGGAATTTAAGAATTAAAGGATTTAGGAATTATTGAATTTAAGATTTCAAGAATTAAGACGAAATCATTCAAAATTTAAAAAGAATTTAAAAATTGATAAATTTAAGGATTTAAAAATTGAAAAATTTAATAATTTCAAAATTTAAGAACTTCAGAATTTAAGAATTTAACAATTTTAGAATTTAAAAATTTTATAATTAAGGATTTAAGAGTTTAAGAATTTCAAAATGTAATTATTAAGAATTTAACACTTTTATTTAGGGAATTTAACGGTTTAAGAATTTGAAAATTGCACAGTAGAAAAATTAACATTTTGAAAATTTCAGATTAATTTAGTCATTTTGGCCACAAATATGTTTACAAAATTTGTCTCCATTCCAGATTTTTGTCTTACTTTCCGATTTTAGGAATTTCGGATTTAAGTATTTTATTGCGAATTAATAAATTTAATAATTTGAGAATTTAGCAGTTTGATAAGACAAGATTTTAAGAATTTTAAAATTTAAGGATATGAGAATTTAAGAAATTCAGAGTTAAGAAAAATTTAAAAATTTCAGAATTTAAAGAACACAAAAATTAAAAATAAATAAAAATGAAATTAATTTAAATTAAAACTATAAAGGTTTGAATACATCAATTTTAATGTTCAAGAATTAAACAATTTTAAAATTCAAGAATTTAGTAATTAAAAAATTCTAGAATTTCATAATTAACGAATTTAATAATTTTGAAATTTAACAATTTAGGAATTTGAGAATTTAAGAATTTAAGAATCTGAGAGTTCTAGAATTTAAAAATTTGAGAATTTAGGAATTTGATAATTTAAAAATTCAAGAAATGAGAATTTGAAAATTAAAGAAAAATTTAGTCATTTTAACCATAAATAAACGAATTTTGGTCCCAATTCATGTTTTTGTTTAATTTTCAAATTAAAAATTTTACATTATAACAATTTAAGATTTTAAGAATTTTATTGAACATTCAAAATATAAGGAATTTATGGGAGGCTAAAATAATGAAGAATTGAAGAAATCATGAATTTAAGTACTTACGAATTCAAGAATTTAAGAATTTAAATTTAGGAATCTAAGAATTTAAGAATTTTAGATTTTACAAATTGAGGAATTTAACAATTTAAGAATTTAAAAATTTAAGATTTAAGAATTTAAGAAATAAAGCATTTAAAAATTTAATATTTAAGAATTTAGGAATTTAAGAAATTAAAAATTTACGAATTTAAGAATTTTGGAATTTTAATATTTAAAATTTAAGGATTTAGGAATTTAAGAATTTCACGAATTACAGTTCAAGAATTTAAAAATTTGGAAATTTAAGAATTTAGGATTTTGAGAATCTAAATATTCAAGAAAAGAAGAATTTAAAAATTAAAGAATGCTTGTCATTCTAGCCACACATAAAGGAAATTTGGTCCCAATTCAGATTTTTTTTAATTTTCAAATTAAGAATTTTACATTAGCCGCATTTCTTGACGTTTGATCGTATCCGGATCAGATCACGTTTCATGAAACGACAAGCAATAAAATAAACTGCTCGGATCAAAATTTTGATCGAAAAACAAAATTTGCTAAATTTTTGTTGTTGCTTTCTTCGTCAAGAAATGCGGCTTTTATAACTATTTAAGATTTTAAGAATTTTATTGAAAATTCAAAATATTAAGAATCTTTGATACAGGCTAAAATAATTAAGAATTGAAAAAATCATGAATTTAAGAATTTAAGTACTTATGAATTCAAAAATTTAAGAATTTAATAATTTAGGAATATAAGAATTTCAGAATTTGAAAATTGAAGAATTTAGGAATCTAAGAATTTACAAATTTAAGATTTAAGAATTTCAGAAATAAAGAATTAAAACATTTAAGATTTAAGAATTTAGGAATTTAAGAATTAAGTAATTTAAGAATTTATAATTTAAGAATTTAGGAATTTAAGAAACTAAGAATTTATAATTTAAGAATTTAGGAATTTTAATATTTAAAATTTAAGAATTTATAAATTTCAAGAATTTAATAATTTAAAAATTTAAGAATTCAAGAATTTTAGAATTTAACAATTTAAGAATTTTAAAATTTAACGATATGAGAATTTAAGAAATTAAGAATTAAAAAAAATCTAAAGAACACAAAAATTAAAAAAAAAAAAAAATTGAAATTAAATTAAATTAAAACTATAAAGGTTTGAATACATCAATTTTAATGTTCAAGAATTAAACAATTTTAAAATTCACCAAATTTTAAATTAAAAAATTTAGTAATTAAAAAATTCAAGAATTTAATAATTTTGAAATTTAACAATTTAGGAATTTGAGAATTGAAGAATTTAAGAATTTAGGGAGAATTTAAGAATCTAAGAGTTCTAGAATTTAAAAATTTGAGAATTTAGAAATTTGATAATTTAAAAATTCAAGAAATGAGAATTTGAAAATTAAACAAAAATTTAGTCATTTTAGCCACAAATAAACGAATTTTGGTCCCAATTTATGTTTTTGTTTAATTTTCAAATTAAGAATTTTACATTATAACAATTTAAGATTTTAAGAAATTTATTGAACATTCAAAATATTAAGAATCTATTATAGAGGATAAAATAATGAAGAATCTAAAAATTTAGGAATCTAGAATTTAAAAATTTAAGATTTACAAATTAAGGAATTTAACAATTTAAAAATTTAAGATTTAGGAATTTAAGATATAAAGCATTTAACAATTTAAAAATTTAAGATTTAAGAATTTAGGAATTCAAGAATTAAGGAATTTAAGAATTTAGGAAATTAAGAAATTAAAAATTTACGAATTAAATAATTTGAGAATTTAAGAATTTTGGAATTTTAATATTTAAAATTTAAGGATTTAGGAATTTAAGAATTTCAAGAATTTAAGTTCAGAATTTAAAAATTTGGAAATTTAAGAATTTAGGAATTTGAGAATCTAAATATTCAAGAAATGAAGAATTTAAAAATTAAAGAATGATTTAGTCATTCTAGCCACAAATAAAGGAAATTTGGACCCAATTCAGATTTTTTTTTAATTTTCAAATTAAGAATTTTACATTGGCCGCATTTCTTGATGTTTGATCTTATCCGGATCAGATCACGTTTCATGAAACGACAAGCAATAAAAACAACTGCTCGGATCGAAATTTTGATCGAAAAACAAAATTTGCTAAATTTTTGTTGTTGCTTTCTTGGTCGTGGAATGCGGCTATTATAACAATTTAAGATATTAAGAATTTTACTGAAAATTCAAAATATTAAGAATCTTTGATAGAGGCTAAAATAATTAAGAATTGAAAAAATCATGAATTTAAGAATTTAAGTACTTATGAATACAAAATAATAATTTATGAATATAAGAATTTCAGAATTTTAAAATTTAAGAATTTAGGAATCTAAGAATTTACAAATTTAAGAATTTCAGAAATAAAGAATTAAAACATTTAAGATTTAAGAATTTAGTAATTTAAAAATTAAGGAATTTAGGAATTAAGTAATTTAAGAATTTAGGAATTTAAGAAATTAAGAATTTATAATTTAAAAATTTAGAAATTTGAGAATTTAAAAATTCAAGAAATGAGAATTTGAAAATTAAAGAGAAATTTAGTCATTTTAGCCACAAATAAACAAAACTTGGTCCCAATTCAGATTGTTGTTTAAATTTCAAATTAAGAATTTAAAATTTTTAAAATTTAAGAATTTAGGAACTTAAGAATTTAAAGATTTTAAAATTTAATAATTTAGGAATTTAAAAATTTAAGAATTAAGGATTTAAGAATTGTACAAAATAGGAATTTAAAATTTAAGCATTTAAAAATTTATGATTTTAAGAATTCATGAATTTTAGAATTTAAAAATTTAAGAATATGAGAATTTAAGTATTTAAAAATTAGAGAGTTTACAAATTTAAGAATTTAAAGAATAATAAAAAATTAAGACGTCAGTATGTGAATTTAATAGTTAAAGAATTAAACCATACAAAAAATTAAAAATATTTAGATAAATTTAAGAATTTATTAAGAATTCGAGAATTTAATAAATTTCATTAGAAATTAACATTTCAAGAATTGAAAAATTTAAGAAGAATTCAATAATTTAAGAATTTAAGTTTTTAAGAATTAAAGAATTAAGGAATTTCAACATTTGGGAATTGTAGTATTTAAGAACGTAATGATTTAGGAATTATAGAATTTAAGATTTCAAGAATTAAGACGAATTCATTGAAAATTTAAAAAGAATTTATAAATTTAAGGATTTAAAAATTGTAAAAATTAATAATTTCAAAATTTAAGAACTTAAGAATTTAAGAATTAAACAATTTAAGAAATTATGATTTAAAGAAATTAAGATGAATTTAAGAATTTAAAAATTTAATAATTAAGGATTTAAGAGTTTAAGAATTCCAAAATGTAATTATTAAAAATTTCACACTTTAATTTAGGGAATTTAACGGTTTAAAAATTTGAGAATTTCACAATAGAAAATTTAATATTTTGAAAATTTCAGATTAATTTAGTTATTTTGGCCACAAATATGTTTACGAAATTTGTCTCCATTCCAGATTTTTGTCCTACTTTCCGATTTTAGGAATTTAGGATTTAAGTATTTTATTGCGAATTAATAAATTTAATAATTTGAGAATTTAGGAGCTTGATAAGACAAGATTTTAAGAATTTTGGAATTTAAGAATTCAAGAAATCCAGAAATCAGGAATCCAAGTATTTAAAAATTAACGAGTTTAAAAATTTATGAATTTAAGAATTTAATAATTTAAGAATTCAAGCATTGAAGAAGAATTTATGAATTTAATAATTTAATAATTTAAGAATTGAAGAAGAATTTATGAATTTAAGAATTTTAGGATTTAAGAATTTCAAATTGTAATTATTAAGAATTTAACACTTTATTAATTTAAGGAATTTAATTGCTTAAGAATTGCACAATAGAGAATTTAAGATTTTGAAATTTTCAGGTTTATTTGGTCATTTTGGCCACAAATATGTGTACACAATTTGACTCCATTCCAGATTTTAATCTGAAGTTTCCGATTTTAAGAATTTAGGATTTTGGAATTTTATTGAGAATTAAAAAAATTAATAATTTGAGAGTTTAGCGTTTTAAGAAGTTAAAGTTTTAAGAATTTAAGAATTAAAGATTTAAAAATTTAACTATTTTGAATTTGAAAGTTTATCAATCTAAGAATTCAAAAATAATTTAATTAAATTTGGTCATTTTAGCTACAAATATACGATCTTTCCCCCATTCAATTTTTTACGCTACTTTCCTTTTTGTTTAAAAGCGTTTAAGTACTGGTATGTAGTGCTAAATGACTTTAAAGGTTTAAAATACTTTAAATTGTGGAATGAGTAAAAAAATCAATTTTCCAACAAAGAAAGTTCAATAGTTCAATTGACTTAGCGCGCTTGATTTTTGATGGATTTTATTAAAAAAAAGGTTAAAAGTTAAAATTTTCTTTTAACCTTTACAAAAATAGTACACCCATACACCCAAAGAAGGATGTGTGAAACGAATTTCAATCAGCTTTTTTCTTAGAATCTTAATTTGTAAATACCAAGAAATGAAAAAAAAAAATTCTATTTTTGAATTTTTCAGCGACGAAGAAATGATTTCCCGTAACGAACATTTTGTACACATAAGACTCTACAATGTATTCAAATGATACATATTTTGCGAGATATTAAAAAAAAAAATCTTATCGATATTCAACCCTTGTTTTTTGACTGCTTATCGTGTGCGTGTTGTGGTATAAAATTATCGTTTACATTTATCGGTTGTATGCGGTTTATCCTTACCCCGATAAGTAAATAAATAAACAAACCAAGCACCTACCTACTACTACAACATTGCTACTACGATATCGAATAAAATAAATTTGTTGTTTTTGTCAATTCATGAGATAGGCAATGTATGTACATATATGGTATGTTGAACGTTTTTCCCGATGCTACCCGATGAATTATTCAACAGGTTATCGTGTATCAATTTCCCACTTTTATTTTACGTGTGGTGAAGATTTTACATGCCTGCTCCCGCCCCCATCCACCATATTTTTTCATTATTGTAAAGTAAAGAATATTTCGATGGATATCAAATTTCGTTTACACTTACACATACACATGCTTACAGATATATTCAATGAAAATGTATCATATAGCGTTCTATATATCACTGTGAAATTTGGGGAGGCTGCCATTGATTGAGATGAAATAAATGCGCACCTATTTTGAAATTTATTTATAAGGAGATGAAAAATATTGGAAAAATTATTTTTTTTTTGTTTCCAAATAGGATGAAGACTATACGGGGATGGTGTGGAAGCTGGAAGACAAATATTGTGTGTCGATTGAAATATTGTTATTTTATGTAAAATGATATTTTTAGAGAAGTGTGCTTTTTGTCTTTTGTACATTTTTATTGAACTGATCGTTTTTATTGGAAACAAAAGTCTAATCAGTATGTCAATTTCAATATTGATTACAAATAATATTCGGCAGTGGCATAATTTATTCTCAGCAAATATCCCCCCCAGTCACAGCAAAGATTATGTTAAAACCATCAATTTTTGTTTTGATTTGGACACAAAAGATTTTTTGCTGCTTATTCAAAGCAAACAAATAATTTAATACAATAGATAACTAAATGGACAATTCGTCTCGAATAAAAAATAAGTCGCCCAAAAATAAACAAAAAAACAAAAATCTATCTTTTCAATATTTTCTTTTTAGTCTTTCCTTTTTCTTTAAATACCCATCTTGTCGTACTGTTAGTTTTGAGCACCCAAAATTGATCCAAAAAGAGTTTTTTTATCATAAAATGAAAATATAAAAGGATATATGTACGCATATATACCCACTCAACCGAGTATCATTAATTCAAAATATGTGTATATTTATACAGATATGAAAATATGAATATTTTCTACATGATAATTTCGAACACATGGGAAAAGCTTGAGCAATAACAAATATGTATTTGTATGAGCGACGACCAATTGGCGGGCTGTTTTTATTTCTTTATTGTGTTTTTAGTTTGGACGTTAAAGCAATAATCGGTACTAAGCAGCTCTTAACAACATTTAATTTATCCTATCTGTATAATGTTACCCTTTTCAAAATTATACAGGTAATCTTTTGAATCTAAGGATTCTTAATCGAATTAGATGAGCTATTTCTATAAGATTCAGTTTATTAGAATTCTGGGTATAGGGACTTCATCTTGCATACTCTATAACTAGTTTAGTGTGTTGAAATTCTTCTATTTTAGAGAAACTTAAAACTGAATAAATTTCAATATTTGGCTATTGCCACATTTGATAGATTTCAAACAAAAGAGAATATTCGAATTTTCAGATTACCTTCAAGTAAATTTACCTTTTTCATAAGAGGTACATTTCATTTGAAGTTTCATTCAATTGCAGATGTCAACATCGTTTCGTTCTTTTCCAAAATATTTTTAAATAATTTTTCTCAATTTTTTCCAGAGAATGTCTCGGCTCTTTTCCAGAATAAATTACTAGAAAGAGTAGTTAAAATAGCCAAGTTACAAGCTAATCGGTAGCCCATCATAATCGAAGAATCCCATTTTCATCGTGCCTGTCAAATTCATCATAATCATATTCAAAATAATCCAGTTTCATTAATAAAACGTGTAATCAACTCTTTTGCCTCATAAATGATGTTTACTTACTGTGGTAGACAGACCAGCCGTATGTTGAGATTTTTACTATAGGCCCATATAATGTACATATATAGCCGAAAATTAATTTTTCTGATAATTTTCCATTTCATATTTTAATTAATGGGTCTTAGGAACATTGAGTGCCTGTAAATGTCTCTTATGATTTCCACTCGACAAGACATCACTGTGGTAGACATTTACATGCACTTTTATAATTTATTTTTTTAATAGCAAGGTATATTTAATCCACATACCACAATAAATAAATAACTATTAAAGTAGGCATTTCCTTATAAATCAATAATTCCAAGAAAATGTCAAAATATGTTCATTTTTATAAAAGCAGATGGTTCTTATCTATCTAAGAACAATAGGCATACTAAGATTTCAAAATTCATTTCAGTAAATACACAAACCAAAATAAGTCTTTTAAGCCCAAGAATCGAACCATAATAAGGTGTTTCCAGTAAAATTGTTTAGTCAAGACTCAATCCAAAAAGTAGTTCACACTTTTCCGCATTTAAAAAAATGATTTAAATTCCGCATTTTTCTGGTTCCGATTTTATAATGTACTTATTTTCTGCATTTTGTAAAGAAGTACACATGCATATGTACTTATGTTAGCTTATAAAAGCGCGATAAATGTGAATCATTTGAGTAAAAAATTAAAAGATTTTTTGGAAGTAATTTTCTGAATTGCTTTACAAAATGATAACGAATATCTGCATTCCATTCAACAAAATATTCTGTTGTAGTTTGAACCTTTAAATTTAAAAAAGTAAAGTAAATAGCTAGAATTGGCTTATACCTTTCACAGACTAGGTATTAGCTAAGCGCGATGTGGTTTTTTCGAGATTAGCTGTAGTGTGTCAAGTTGAAGATGAGCTAATCTCGTTTTATTTGAGGATTAATGAAATCGAGACGAGATTAGTGCACTAATCTTTGAAATTTTGAAGTTTATCTCGTTGTATTGGGTTTCAATTTTGCTGAAAGTGTAAGCGGCGTGAGTTTATGATAGAAGTTATAAGATCAAAGACATCTTAAACAATTTGTGGTTAAAAAATGTTGAGTTTATATTTATAAAAAGAAAAACTAGTATGTTTTAATGTATATATCTTAGAAATATTGAATTAAAAAACGAGTCTAGCTAATTTTCTAGTTATACAGGGTGTCCGGGTTTGGGATGCTGATGCATCAAGTGATGATTCCTTGGTTCATTCTGAGAAAAAAATCTTCTGGAGAGGGGGGGGGGGGTCCATTTGTGATATTCTTTGAGATACAGGGTGTTTAAAAAATTTGGTTCAGAAAAAAAGTACACTCAAATATTAAGCTGTAACTTCCAAAATATTTATCGGAGAGCAAGCGACTTAGTCTTATTCGACTGGTAATTGCATAGGCTATTATTAAGATCCAGGTGGTTATCTTTCAGCAGCATCCTTTTGAGAGCTATGATGCTTTAAATTAAAAAAAAATATTTTTATTTATAAAATTGAGTTTTTCTCAAAAAAAGCCGTTATAATTTTTTAATTTTTTTATTTAATTTAAATTCGCCATGATCTCCCCTACAATCCCCCAATACAAAGTTTGAGCTTAGGAGTTATAAAACGTGCTCAAATTGCCTTACTTTTGATTGAATATCGGCTAATATTCGTTTAAGTATACCTTTGGTTATTTCATTTCTTGATAATTCTTTCCTTATCTATTGTGCTGCTGTGTGAATTCGTTGCATGAGTTCTACTTTTGTTTCAATTTTTTGGAGTATACAAGCGCCTTCATTGTTCCCCATACATGAAAATCCAATACCGTAAGATCGGCCAATGAATTGTACCATTTTTTCCAATCCATTTATTTGGATAATTTTGGTTTAACCAATTCTTAACATTTTTATGTTAGCGACAAGGTGCACCATCATGTTGGTATGTGTGCGAGACTCTACTTAAAATAGGAACATCATCAAAGAGGAGTGGGAAATCCTTTTGTAAAAATTGTAAATAACGATCACTATTTAATCTCGATGGTAATATGAATGATACAATTATCCCCAATTACACCAGCACATACGCGGTGCTGAAATAATGTTTGTTTTTTCGAATGAGGATTTTCAGCAGCCCACTCGAGTAGATTCTGAAAGTTTGTTATGCCATCTCTTGTGAATTATCATTCATCCCGCCACATGATACGTTTCACAAAACTATCATTGTCCAAATTCCTTTCCATCAACTAATTAATAAACCCCAATCTTTTATTGCGGTCTATCGCTAATAGTTCTTGATCGGGTGTCATATGGTATGGATGAAGATTCTCCTTGTGTAATTCTTGATGAATTCGGTAGCAAGAGACGTTCAATTGTACTGCGAACTTCCTTATGCTAATAGAAGGATTTGCTGTTGCATTACGAATTATTTCTTCGTCGACATCCAAATGATTTGGTGAGACTGAAAGGGACTCCGCCCAGGTATTTGATGTTGTTACGATATCTCGCGGTCTTCCATGAACATTTGTAAATACTCTTGCGTCAGGAACGCGACCTCTCCCATAAAGTTTGCAGGCAAAGAGGTAAGAAACGAGGAACTGTTCCGTAGCAATGCATGCAGGTGTAGACTTTAGTATGAAAATGTTTAATTTTTGTTTTTTCAACATTTAAACAAAGGAAGTGATAATCGCCTACTGTTTAAGGGAGCAAAAAAAAATTGTTACAATATTAACACCTCAACATCTTTTAATTAGATTGAGAATAATCGGTATACGTAAAAACCTATGGCACGTGGGTACAAATAATGTATTGGGAGATTGTAGGGGAGATCATGACGAATTAAAATTATATAAAAAAATTAAAAAATTATAACGGTTTTTTATGAGAAAAACTCAATTTTATAAACACCCTGTATCTCAAAGGATATCAAAAATGGAACCCCCCCCCCCCCCTCCCCATACGATTTTTTTCTCAGAATGAACCAAGGAATCACCCCTTGACGGATCAGCATCCCAAACCCGGACACCCTGTATTTGAGCGAATCACCATCATAGTATTTTACTTCTCTGCCTAGGAAACTAATCCCTAATCTGTCGACGCAATTGGATTTGTGGTGGATAGCTAATCTTGTTTCACTAATCGCACTTAGCTAATCCCTAGTCTGTTAAGGGTATTAGCGCTATTAGTGAATTTTTCGAGCTTAGTTAAAGTGTTTCAAGTTCAAGATTAGCTAATTCCTTTTTATTTCCAGATTTGTGATTAACTGCGATTAACGAACAAATCTCTAAACATATTGAAGATTCTCTGTTTTTATTCAGTTTAGTGAAAGTTCAAATGGCGTCTGATGAGTTTTTTTAAATTTTGGTACACACCTTAGGTGACCAGGTAGAAAACGTCTAAATCTGAACGAATTTTGAAACAAGTTTGAAAAACGAGAACAAACCTGGATAGTGTTTAAGTTTCGAAATGATTAAAAAAAATTAATATATAAAATTGGTTTGGTGGCTCTGGTTCTCAAGCCCGCTATTCAATATTTGGATTTGCAACTAATTTATTAATCAATAAATATGTTGGTTGAGTCAGTTACTTGATCTCAGTAGAATGGTACATAATCGCACCAGTTTCATTTGGGGCAGGGATGGAGTTTCTAAAATAAAGTTTAGCCAAAGTTCAATAAATATTTCGGGGCACTACTAGTGAATTAGTGATACTTTGGTCCAGAAATACAAACCATACTAACCCAAAAGTTAGATTTGCCAAAGTAAAACTGTTTTTTTTATTTATGTAAACTAATCCGGGTTCTACTATATTTCCAGCACCACATGGAACACGATTCTCAATGGATTTTAGTGAAATTTTATATCTGAATTATTAAGCCTATTCTATCAGTAGTTCCTATAGCGATATATTTTTACTTAAACAACCGAACTAGGTAGCACGTTAGTGGATGGATTTTGATAGAATTTTTTATCTAAAGTGTGAGATATGAAGTGGATTTTTAAGTAGTTTCTAATACGAAATTGATTAATTCCGGCTCTTGGAAATTCCTTCGACCATATCATCTGGGGTCGAATTTCTTAACTAAACCATGGATCCAACATTACGGAACACTGCCAAGATATTTTGGTCGAAATGTCACTACATATTTCAAAAATTCAATCACATTTGTTGTTGGGTTTTGTGAAATTTTTTTCTGAAACATTTTGTAAATTCAATAAATAGTTTCAATTATAAAATGTAAGGTTGGGGTGGGATCAACATTTTTAAAATACAGCATGATCCAACGGCAAGAAATATTTTGGAACACTACTCATACCAATAGTAATATGTTGCATGTGATAAATCAAAAATTAGATCGGCCAATTTTGGTTTTCCTTAAACAGCCAAACCAGACAATTTCCTCCGCCTCGTGCAAACACAAAAAAGTCTTCTATAAAAAGTTTCCAATGTTACATAAATTATATTATGCCCTGAAAAATTTTTGGACTATGTCTTTTGAGATGGAGTTTCCACAGAAATTTGAAAACTCAGAACATGGCTTGGATTCTGATCAAGTGACAAATAACAAATGACAATTTTTGGTGACTTTGTGCTAAAATTTTAAATGCTATAAAATGACAATACATATATAGTTTTGAGTTGTGTTTGTCATTTTTTTTTCTGACTTTTTCAAAATGACACAAGAAGAAAAAAATGACAAACACAACTCACAACTATGTATATATTGTCATTTTATAGCATTACAATTTTAGTATAAAGTCACCAAAAATTGTCATTTGTCACTTGATCAGAATCTAGGCCCATGTCTGAACCCCGATGTCCAGACACTATATACATATTACATACCCCCATACCGTTTTATTCTAGAAATGTACTTCTTTTTCTAAAATTTTATCTGGCAACCCTAATAAATAGTTCCGAATAAGTAGACCTCGAACTACACATATCTTGCAATCCACTATTGAAATAAACCAGAAGCACATTTTCATTGTATTTTTTACACTAATCCAAAACAGCTTTCTATTGTCTAAAGACCGATACACATTGAGAACGAGTGACGAGAACGAATTTTCCTTTTCCACTAAATTAAGTAAGTAAATTGTTAAACTAATAAAAAGCGTTTGTTTTTAATTAACGATAGCTAAAATATCGTGTATGTACTAAAAATAAAAAAATATTTCAACACTTTTAATAGAAAATTTCAATTTATCGTTTTAAATTAAAAATTATCAACGATAAATTGAAATTTTGTATTAAAATTGCTACAATTTTAAATTATATTTTTAGTAAATGCACGATATCTTAGCTATCGTTAATTAAACTCAGGCGCTTTTTATTATTTTAAAAATTTGCTTTAATAATTGGCTGAAAAAGAAAAAACCGTTCTCGTCGCTCGTTCCCAATGTGTACCGGCCTTAACATGTCACTAACATTTTCCATGTCTGTTTTCCAAATTAAATCACACTAAAATCAAGAAACCTTTGCAAATAGTTCAACTTATTGAAACAAAATAGCTAAATGTCAAACGATTTTTACAAATTTTCAATGAAAACTTGATTGCAACTTCTTTACTAAAAACAACGAACTCTTAAAAAATATCGTATGTAACAACTTGGGAGTACATGTCGAATATTGTACTAGCACTAGGAACTAAAGGTCGATCCGCACGATGTGTTTTTACTTATGTTTTAACAAACTAAAATATGTCAAAAAATACAAATGTATTTTAAAACATTTGGGAAGTTGAAAATCGCATCCACACGTTCATTAAAAACATTTGTGTTTTGCAATATTAATACGGACGACGATAGATTAATCTATGGCGAGGCGACTTTGATTTCGTTGATTCATTAATACCTAAAATAAAAAACAAAAGAAAACAAAAAATTACGGTCAAAACCCTGTTTGATGACATTTGTTAAATTTTTTGAGGTTATATCCTATGTAAAAACATACCAAAATGGATAAAAGCCATTTGCGAAAATTACATATGTGTGGAAACATATGTAATCACAAAGCAAAAATACAACGTGTGGTCATAAAAAATTGTCACAAATGTTGACACATTTGTGAAAGTACTTGTAAAACACATCGTGCGGATCTACCTTAAGCCTTTTAAATAAAATATTGAAATTCGCGACGAAAATATTTACCTTCCTGTAAATAAGTGAAAGAAGTTTTCATCCAATCCGATTGAAATACATAAATTATCCACCGATAACTGTTATATAAAGATTTACATAAATGCATTTTCCTACATTGAAAATTAATATGAACAGGCGCCATTAATTTCCGATTCCACTCAAACTATTTCGTATGTTTTGAGAGTTTTTTACTCTTTCCATATTTAGAAAAAAAAAATATTCTACGGATTCTTCCTCTAAATAATTATGGAAAAATAAAGGGAAAATTCGTACACTGAGCATAAAATTGCATTTTCCGGAAAAAATAACCATTTTTACACCCCATTCTTGTTAATATTTTTGTTATGGTAGGTTCAGCAATAATCTGTATACACAAACGTATAAATTAGGTCAGTTTTTCCCCAAGAATATTCCTTTCCGCACCTCTCTGTATATTAATATGTATTTGTAAAGTATTTTATTTTTTATTTGCTTTACTTTGGGTATAATTCATTGCGCGTTTTATTGATTATAAATCGCGGGCAGCAGGTAAAACAAAATAAGTAACCTGCCAAAATAATTCACAATTTACTTTTTTTTAGATATGATGTGGCTTTGCCTGGATAAACAACAATAAAATCATATACTCCTATAAAATTATGCGCAAATCATACATATGTTCATATAAACTTATAAACATATAAATATGGTTTGGATTTTGTACGTGTATGTATGTATGCACAAACGAAAGCTAAATAGGAATTTTCATTTAATTTTGTACTTGAAATCCATAAAATTAATAAATAATTAGTATTAAAAATAAAATGAAACGAATCAAACAAAAAGTTGCCTAAATACATAAATTGTATTGCCTGCAGTAATCCCCTTCCTTCTTTCTTATTTGGAATACGCATATTTAATTTAATTTTGGTTCTCCATATCTGAAACATATTACATGCATAATAAAATGCGGATATGTATTTACTTAGTTACTCGTACAATTGTAGATAAAATTTCGAAAATGTAAATTATTTATACTAATTTTGCGTTCGACTGATTCTTATAAAGCAGTACTGTCCAGCTATTGCAAGATTACTGAAACAATTCAAACGGCAGAAGATCTAAAATAAAGATTACGAATTTGCCTTTTCTTTACGTTTATATTTTAGGCTCGATTTTCACAAAAAAACTGTCCGGCTTATCTCAGAATAAGATAACACATTTCAATTAAATTTTTATTATAAACTATTAGATAAATGTTTGTAATAATTAAAATAAAATCATAATAGTGTAAAAAAAGCAAAAGCAAAAAATTAAAAAAATCGTTACATCCATGTTGTTTTAAGTAAATCAAAACCTTCGAAAATTTTCTTTATACAAATCAAAATCATTTGTATACTGTAGATTTTGTTTAATGAAAGAGGCAGCAAGATCAAAGAAGACAGTACGGAGAACGGGGCGCTTGCCTCTAAATGTCACTACAAATAAAATAGAAAGGATGTCAGCAACAACAAAGTAACAACAAAAATTGCATTGGATATAAAGCACCGCATAATTTAAATAAAGCAAAAAAGAACTTTTGGTAGTATACGGGGTAACCCATTTTAAAAGAAACACTCAAATAACTTGCAGGGGAAGGCCTAAATAAAAAAAAGGGTAACTACAAAAGTTGCACAATTTCTAGGAGGAAATCAAATGACGACCTTCATTTTAAGGTCATTTCAAGGTCAAGTCGGTTTTTTTTAACGGAAACACCTATTTTTGACTTTGGATTCTGAAATTTTACGTTCAGCCATACAGTATCATCTTTCAGAATCCATAGTCAATAATAGGTGTTTCCATTTTTAAAAAAAAACGACTTGACCTTGAAACTAGACCTCAAGGTCAAATTTAAGGCCATTATTTGATTTCCCCCCAAAAAATTTTGCATCTTTTATACACTACATTTTGTTTGATTTAGGCCTTCCCCTGGTAGTTACTTCATTGGTTCTTTTAAAATAGGTCATCCTATATAGGAAAGAAAAGGACAACAAATAAATCAAAATTAAATTTATTTAAATTGTGCTCAATAAAATACCACTTTGGTTAAGTAATCATATTGTTTTCATTTATTGTTCTTTGACAAACTCATGCCTGTATTCCATGTGAAAAATTTACTGACAGTCAAAAAAATCGAAAATAGAAAAATAATCTGAACTACTTATAAGAGACAAAGATAACGCTTTTTTATTTTCTATTTTATAGCAAAACAATTTTGCTATAAAATAAAAAACACGTTGGCTTTGTCTCTTATACGGGGCGTCAAATTATTTTTCTCTTTTCGTTTTTTTTTTGATTGTCAGTCAATTTTTCCCATGGTATACAGGCATCAATCTGCACTGAATAGAATAAAAAAACCAAGCAGCAAATATCTCCAAACATTTTAGCCGCAATTTATTTCACAAGGATCGAAGGAGCTACGAAGTAAAATTAATTTATTTTTATATATAAAGAAGACAGAAGTCAAAATGGCCGGCCAACATTACGAAATAGAGTATTTAGGCTGCGTGCCATACTCTAGGTAAATCACAAAATTTGGTAAATTTTAATTTTAGTACAAGTTTACCTCTCATATCGTGCCAAATTTGAAGTAATTTTTTTAGTAAAAATTGGCTTTACGGGAAAAATATACCGATGGTATACATATTAGTGATAAAATAAACGTCAAATAATAATTTTGTTTTATTTTTGTCAAAACTTGAATTTCAAAAATTATATTAATATATGTATTAATGAAAATATTATATTAATATATTATATTAATCAAAATGTTTAGTATATGTAGTTATGTATAAACATTTGAAATCACTTTGACTATTGTCAAAAAACAGCAACAACAATCAATTACCTTTTTCTCACTATTTACCCTACTTTTTCGTACAGTTTTTCAATTTACTAAATTTTTTACCGTAAATGTTATTTACCTTGAGTATGGCACATAGCCTTAGAGGATTATTTGGACAGAAACTTCATTTAAAAACAAACGAATAAAAGTCAAACAAAATCAAAAAAATTTATCTCTACACAAATTATTAGCTTGACGATTTATCTGTAATTAAATGGAGACTTGTGGAGACCGCGCTAAAATTTATCTTAGCTCGAGCTGCATACTGAGCTTTAAAGCTTAAAGGCCGGTACGTTGCTGAAGTGAAATGAAATTTTTCATATAAAATTGACTGAAGCGAAAACGAAAATCAAAATTTCGAAATGTAAGTTTTAGTATTAGAATACAGATGTCACTATTTTATCTCTACACAAATTTTCACAACATTTTTATCTTCCCGGACGATAAATGTAAAGATAAATTTTGACAATTTCATTTGTTTTTGCGTTTTGAGGATAATCAACTATAGAAGTGAATTTTATTGTATAAAATATGTTGTCAGAGACAACATGAAGTTATACGCACTAAAATATTTAAGAAACTCGTCAAACTAAATTGTCACATCAGATTTATCTTCCTATTTTTGGAGACCAGTGAAAATTTCATTTCACTTGAACAGCATACTAGGCTTAAATGTGTAAATGCCACGTGACAATAAAATATGAAGACTGTTTTTAAATTATTTTTTCTCATCTAGAATTTTTACTAATATTTTATTTTTATGTATACATACATTAAAATATGTCTTTGCATTAAAAAAAATAATCAGTTTTATTTTCCGTTTATATTTTGAGTTTTCATGTTTAAAAATGTCGTCTCGCTATTATTGAACTGTATATGAAGCTGGAAATTCGACAAAAAAAATAATTAACATCTTCACGTTTAACAATCTTCAAAGCGATAAAACGATACCGGGAGTTAGGTTGTTCTTCGGACCATCCAGGAAGAGGGTGTCCATGCACCGTCAACAGCCAAGAGCTCCTCAACAATATCAAATGACGGATTTACCGAAATCCGCGATTTAAGATGCGTCATATAGCCAGGAGTCTTCAAGTAAACCGCGAAACAGTTCGAAAAACAACCAAACAAAACCATGATAATTATCCGTACAAGCTTCAAAAACTCCATCTTCTTGCGGACAAATTGAAGCTCTCACGACTTTAAAAGCAATGCAGTGTTATTGAAGCGGTTTGGTAAAAAATCCAGATTTTTTTTTCACCGATGAAAAGCGCAAAATCAATGGCTCCGGGAATTCCAGTCAAAACATTTCAAAAAAATGAATTTCCTTCACAAGGAAGTTTAATCAAAAAACTAAAAAGGCATTCAAGTCAAAACTATTTTGACTGGAATTCTTTTTGGATTGGTGACAGAAATACCTTTTGATAAGAAGCTTCAGTCAAACAACTAAAAAGAAATTCCTGGCAAAATTATTCTCCGGGAATACAGTCAAAAACACTCCAGTAAAAAACGAAAGGAGTTCCAGTCATACATTTTTTTTTCATACATAAAAAGGTGTTTCGGTCAGAAAACGGTTTGACTGAAATGCCTTTTGTTTATTTGGACAGAACAACCTTCTTGAAAGGTACTTCAGTTGCAAACTTTTGGACTGGAATATCTTTTGGTAGGTTTGCTTCCATTTCCAGAAATTCTGGAAGTTTGGAAAAATTCAAAAAGAATCTAAGCTAAAAATGTTTTGACTTGAATGCCTTTTTAATTTTTTCATTGAACTTACTTTCTGAAAAGGATTTAAGACTAAAAATATTTTGACTGAGTAAACTTCTAATTTTTGACCGAAACTCCTTTCTTCTGAGAATGGGGCCCCGGAGCCGACGTACAGGTCTATAAAGGCATTTCAGTTAAAAAACAAACCAACCACAAGGTATATCAGTCCAAAAATTTGTGACCAAAATACCTTTCAAGAAGGTTGTCCAGTCCAAATACACAAAGGGCATTTCAGTCAAACTGTTTACAATATATGGGTAGGCCATAATTATTTGAACGGTCAAAAGGACGCAGCATCATATATATTTATTTCTTCGCATTTCTCAGTCTGGTTGACTTTTGGAGAATTTTTGTGGAACGATATATGCCAAAAGAGTAAGCAGAAATGCTTAAATTGTCAAAAAAAAAAATCTTCGATTGTTTGCACTCTTTGACCACACTCTTCTTGTGGTGCACAATTCAATCAATACACCAATCTTTCACAGTCTCTTGCCGATATGAAAGTCAACATTCGAAAAGAAATTGCTAACGTTACGACCGAAAGACTGCGCCACGTCATGGAAACTGCTCAAAACGGTCTGATGTTTGTATCGGCGACGGTTACCTTGGTGAGGACAGTTACCCTGTACATATATAGTAACGTGGGTACTCATGATAGGAAATATCTTACTTGAAAAGTTTTTCAAAATTTGATGTTGCGAATCGAATTATATTGGAAATAAAATAAATTCATGCGAAACAAATTCATATTTATCAGCAATGTTATATTATGTACACCGGCACAGAAAACAGGCCACCCTAAAAAGTTTTGTTTGTTTTGACACGAATATCTTTTGAACCGCACTAGCTGGAAACTTGAAGCAAAAACCAAATTCAAGGCCATTCAAAACAATCTTAGAAAATACTACCACATCATACTTTGTCTAATCATGTGGCTGAGTTTTATTACTTAACCCGAATTGTCCCAGAACTTTTTTTAACGATTTTTTTGGTTTGAATCCCAAAGACTGTGTCAAGGAAAATATCTTTGGTGCATCCATTGGAAAATCCCCGTTGCTATATGGCAACACGGGGACATAGATATAGAGAATTTTTTGAACAGAATGATTTCCATAACTTTTATGTTAATTTCTTAAAATTATTTATTAAACTCAGAATTACTTATTGTTTTGTGTGGTATGGCTGAAAACATTTCAAGCAGTACGTCCAATAGATTAACAAAAGTCGCCAGTGTAGCGTCTTTTGTTCGTTATGGAAATAACTAAGTGGTTAATTCCATCGAAACGGATTGGGGTTTCTAGAGTTTTCGTTAACTTTACGGTTCGGATTGACTGATGGGCCTGGTACCTTTGGCTTCTCACCATAATGTTGACAATAGTATTTGGCGATTTGTGTTCTGAATTTGAACTGCGGCATTTTCGATTGACCCAAACGATGTAGTTAAAGGCCAGATAAAAATAGAGCTCCGTCACTTTTTGCCTTTGTAGGCAATGTGATAAAGAGCCACATTTTGATCTAAACGGAGGACGAGAAACAACGACTTTGCGCTTTTGTTCTTTCGAGTAACGAAACGCGTTAGAATACGGATGTGTCCCAAAAGTGGTTGAAGCCATACAAACTACGCTATTAACGACCCATTTTGTTACACGAACTCCATTTTTATTTATTGTTGCTAATTTGACATGGCCGCGTGGCTTCAAATGTCCTAAAAGCGGTAAGCCAGTAAATAGGTTGTCGAAGTAAAATGCAAATGGTAAGTTTATGGTAGCCTCAGGCAATTCGTCGTTCATTCTAATGAGTGGTGCAGCACATTTGCCATATGTTTCTTCGTATAGTCTACATTCGAGCGAGAATTTCTTGTCAAACCGCAATGTCTCCCAAAGTAGCCTATCATATATGACAAATTTGGCTATGGATGAAATTATAATAACATTCTGGATTTTAAACGAGCCGTAATTAGACGAAGCATCGGAGAAATTGCAAAATTTCTTTGAATCGGGTTTTTCGCATGCTGCTGGACATAAGGTAGTTCCTCAAATCATCATCGTTGCTCCACATACTCCGAAGACTAGATGGATAATTATAACCACTGATAAGAAGAATTCCAACGAACGATCGTAGTTCAGCAATAGTAATTTGAGGATTGATTTTCTCGCGAAACACAGCGTATTTGGATGATTCGTCTGCTATATGTTGAATAAAATCGTCGCCAAAATATTTTTCGAACTGCTTATACGGCTTAAAATTGCGGCAATCTTCATAATTTTGTTCAGGAAGTAATGGCGTTCGATTTGTCGTCGACGTTCAAAATTGCATCAATAAAAAATAACGTAAATTTACGTTTTGCAGGATTTTTTTTTCTCTTTTTAAATTTCAGCTTCCGCTTCCTAGAGAACTAGCTCGTGTACATCAGCAAATAATGGGACACACGGTACCTTTCCACGTTGAATTCAAAGTCGGAATCATTTTCATCGTCCAAATTTGTAATTCGGTAACCACTTCTCAATAATATTTCGCTGGCCAGAGCAGACAACATCGAGAAACAAGAATCTACCCAACTCATCTTGGCCATAGTCCTCCCCGCTTTTGAATCCATCATTTCCAAGAGGCTCTATAAAAACAGTACGAACCTCGTCCGTATCGATATCATCTAAACCATCGAGCTCGTCGAGGTAATCAAGAGCCTTTTTCTGCGTGGGTTTTCTTGAAAAACACGAAAATAATTGTAATAATTGTAAAACGGATAATAAAATTCAATAAAAAATTATCAAAAAACATAGTGAACAATAAAACACAAAAACTAAAGCCGTAATAATTATGCGCATTTGGAGAAAACGTGGAAAAATATCTGCGAATGTCCCAATGTTGCCGTAAGGCGATGGGAATGGGCCGGTTTGATTATTTTTAGGGTATTGCCTGTCATTTAGCTTGTGTCGACTAATGCATTCTCTTAACTTTTCATTTTCAAGGTATTTTAAACTTTCACAAACTTTCTGGTACATCTGATTTTTGAAAGATAGTCCAATTTACCGGAGATCACAATTTTCTATCTTTATTCAGAAGATCTTGTCGCGATCGTTCGATCAATACCTAAAAAGTTCGTATCAGTTTAGATCGCGCATATAATGCATATAGAATGGAGAGGTTCTTTGCCAAGGCATGTTTTACCCGACCCGTTTCACCGATCTTAAACCCTCACCCGGTTTTGTGCGGATAATTTAGAAGTTGCACTCCTTTGTCTACAAGATGGATTCTTTACGTTTCGATACGTTTACCTGCTCAAAAGGTATAATCGCACCTAATGGAAGACTTTTTTGATAGTTTCTTGAGCTCTCCGGCCATGTTTTGTGCTCCGTAAACGTTTGTTTTTCGAAGCTACTTAAAAGTTGAATAAAAAATCGTCTTTTGAGAGTTGAGATTCTATTTCATTTTGTGCGATCCGTTTAGCCGGCCTTGACAGTCCTCATCGGTTGTATACGCATTTTTAGTTTCATTTTTTTGGCCATTGATTCTGAGCAACTGGCACCCCTTAGGAATCAACTACAAAGATATAGTTCTTTACTTCAAAAAGTTAAAATTCACCTTTCTAGACCTAACTTGGTACTGCGTTAAAAAAATTGGATTTTTAAAATTTTGCTGTTTCATAACTAACACCACTTTCCGGAAAATGGACAAACTTCAGTCAAATAAATAAAAATAAAGTAAATTTATATTTTGGGGTCCTCCTTTGTTTTCTCCCAATGCTAAAATCCAGTTTTGGCTTGATTACAATAAAAAAATAATTAATTAAATAACTAATAATTTCGAGTGGTAATTTACTCCAGGCGAGTTCAACCGCTATTTTCATGTCATTATCCGTTTAGAATTGTCGTTAACTCCCGTAAACTTTTCTAACTAATACTCCCCATATTGATATTTCATGGGGTTCTGGCCCCAACACGTACACATTTTTCACAGTGGGACTTGTACGGATTACGACGTTATCCCGATGGAAAAGTTAGCTTTAATCTAGATAAAAAGTCAGAAATGTTATATAGAAGCGTTGACGGATGCCTGTGTACTCCTTACGGTCAATTCTGATTGATTTAAAGATTAGTGGAAGACTTTCTGCCGAAGTCATCAAACACCGTACTTAAGAGTATCCGAATTTCTCGAGAAATTGTCAATTTTGTAGCGAATAAATTATTGAAGGTAAATGCAACTGCCTGTTTTCTCAAGTGACATGGACGAAATAACGCAGGAATCAGAAAAATAGCCTGCAGCGGATTCTTATTAGTTATTACCCGTCTTTCTTGCTTCTCTCGCTTTCGCAAATTGGTTGCCCCCGCAGTAAAAAGTTTACAATTTCTTAGCTAAAAGTTTGTTGTTGGTAAAATTATTAGCATTTGCTACGTTAAAATCTGTATAATAATAAGTTCATTATATATTTATGCCGAATTGAACATTTTTTAATACCAATACTCCTTTATATACGTAGTTGACTAACCTAATTTTATGTCGACCGTTTTTATTCGTCGAGGTATATAAAAATCCTGCCAAATAAATCACATCTTTCGCAGTATTTTATTATACTTTAACATAAACACATATACACAGTTATACACATAAAAGTCTTTGATCCCATTTTGTTTGTTTCGTTCGATACAATATAACTTATTTATTTATAAAATATTTATTTATATATAATACCGCTAAAATAGCTGAAAGCTCATTCCAAAATATGTTCTTTTGTTCCCGTAAAAAACCGTATAAATATAATAAATATAATCGATTTTAATTTTAAACCACCCACTCGCCTCCCATCATTCCATACCGTATCTGTGTATCGTGTTACTCCACATCCGCACCATCAAAATGTAAAGAAATTTTCTTGAATTTTACATAAAACTGTAATGGTACACACATATACATATATAGTCATTAATATAAAAAGCATTATTAATGTAACGAGTATGTACCGATTTTCCTGGTATCACCCCCCTCCCTTCCCCCTTACTCCTTACCAAAGTTAAGATTTTTTTACGTTTAAAACGATATACGGAATGTATATTTATCTTATGTTGGTGATTGTTCGTCCAATTTTTATATATAGAGGCGCAGATACGGGGGAGATGATCTGATTCAATCGATATCTGTTGCGTGTGTACATTCAATATTATTTGTGTTAGGCTGATTTCTCAATGGAGTCCATTAAAATCAAAAGCTACATATATACGAGTATGTTAAAATTGTGTGTTTAGTGATTCCAATGAGACTATGATTTTTCAATTTTTATTGCGTAATAACCATGGTAAAATAAAAACGAAATCTTAAATTTTTATTCGCGTGTAATCATTTTTTTTTTGTTGTTGCTTATTTTTTCTGATATCTCTTTTGGCGAGGTACTTGTGGGAAGGGAGTTATAGTAATCTTGTTGAATTATATATTGAGATGATTTAAAATTTAATGGCCGGAAACTTACTTTATCGACTGTAACAGTTTATCTCTTCATCGAAATTTATAACTTTGTAGGATTGTATTTAATTATATTTAAGGAAATGAAGGGGAGGGGGAGGGGAAGAGTCTTACCTGGCAATTTTGTAGTAAGTCATGAAGTTGCTTTATATTAAATATAATTGTCTGTAATGTAGAATATGCAGATGTACGAGTTAATTTTTGCATGCAACGACTCTCATTTAGTTAATGACTGCTTCAACAGTAATATTAACATTTGATTAGAGCAACACTTAAAATAAATATAAATGAGTTAACTTAAAAAAGGGAAGTACAGAATCTATAGGGTTCCATGAAATAACTCCCTAAATCATAAATGAAATAGTTTCCTTAAATTAATATGGAAATTATTAATTTACTAATATGAAATTAACCCTCAAAATTTAGAAAACTATTTCGTTAAATTTGGAGATTTTGTCACATGCTGAGTTTCGGATTTTTCTCGTTACGAAAGCTTTCCTCAAATATAGGATGTGAAATTGTCTTAAAAATTATTCGATTTTTAATTTTAAATGGAAAAATCGAATTAAGGTCTCATGTAGTATGAAATAAAACGTTGTACGTTACACGTACGCTAAATGATGGTCACAGAACTCGTTCGAAGTTCTGGACTCGGATCCTTCGTCGCCTCGTCCATAAACATCAAACTCGTACTGTAACAACTCATTTACCGTCCTTGTGACGTAAATAACTATTTAAGACTTTTTCACTGTTCAATTTTTATCAAAATCAAAATTCCCTTTAGCAAAAGTCAATTTTTAGAGCAAACCTGGAGTACACCAAAAATAGCAATTTTTAAAAAAATATTTTTATTCGTTTTATACACTCACCGGCATAGAAAATGGACCACCCTAAAAATTTTAATTTTTTTATGCGAATATCTTTTGAACCGCACTAGCTAGAAACATGAAATAAAAACCGAATTCAAGGTCATTGAAAACAATCTGGAAAAATGTGGGTAATGTCATCCTCCGTTCCGTACTTTTGATAATCTGTTAGATATTGCACTGTGAGATATTTTCCCATTACTCTAAAAGCGCGTTTCGGAGTTGTTTCATCGAATACGGGGCTGGAATACGAGACCGAATTCTTCTACAAAGAATGTCACAAACATGTTCTAAAGTATTCAAATTTTCAGCCAAAAGGAATACCGTATTATTTTCGAATGAAGATGGAAGTCACGATTCATAATTTAGGTATCGACCTGACCAAGATTTTTTTGTGACACAACTTCGTTTTTAAAATTCCACCTTCACTACATATTAACATCTAGAAATGCCAAACGACCATCATTTTCAGTTTCGAAACTATTAAACAATTCGAGAAAATAATGAACATCTGAATTAGAAACAGCCGTAAAAATATTATTAACATTCCTAAGGAAGAAAATAAGATTAACGGAAGATATTTTTGATACTTTAGTCTCAATATTCCATTAACAAGTTAGTCACTGCAGGATTACGTGTGAATCCATTGGAGAGCCAAAAACTGTTTGAAACATCTTCCATAAAACTAAATTCTGTATGATTCAAAACAAATGTTAACCCTTCCAAAAAATTATTCAATTTGCTGTTAAATTGTATATCATTCCAAAATGCTTTTATCACATTGAAAACCAACGTAAACAAAGATTCGACATCCAAAGAATTAAGATTTAATTTTGAGGTAAAACCATGTTTTGAATTTTATAGCTAAAATATTCCGCCCTTTTTATCGATGAAAAATTATTATCAACAAAACAATTTACAATATGAGACAAAAAATTGGATAAATTGTACAGTGGTGATCCCAAATAAGTTCCAATTGCTCTCAGTAGCCAACCATCCTTTTTTGATTTTTCGTAAACGATTTTACGAGATTTTTCGAAGTATCCTTATAATTTTTGATGTCTTAGCAACTACACTGTCAATTTTCATTAAATTTAAATTTGTCTGAATTGGAGAAATGCCAAATTTTTTAGTTTCATGTATTATTGTGTGACAAGAGTAAGTTGATTTTCTCTTAATAACCGTTGAAAGATTTGTGCCGTATCAGCAAGGAAAAAATGACTCCACGGTAAAGAGCGGAACCGCGGGTCATGGGTTGTTTGTTTACTGAATTGTTGCTTGTATAATTTTTTTTTAAATAAAAGTGTAATCAAAAAGTTTTAATTTTAAAGACAGTTAGTTTGACCCGCGACTCTAAATTTAAAATATTTTAAATTAATTTTGAGCCACCAGACAAAAAGGTTTACCATCACTGGCACTAATGTAACGTAAACTAGAGGTACAAAATTTCCTTATTCAATACATCATCAATATTATGCTGATTTCTGAAACAGATCTTACAACTACGAGCCATTTCAAAATCAAAGGATACACTTTTTATGACCCAAAAATGTAGTAAGGAGCTTATACAAGTAACCAGCATCTGTCTGGAGGAATGGGCAGGAAAATGCACCTTATCTGCAGTTTATTGTCCACCGAAACATTCAGTTAGCAAATTACTTCAAAACTCTGGGAGATAAGTTCCTTGCGGCAGGTGACTACAACGCCAAACATATCTAGTGGGTCCAATATTAATACCTTTGAAAGGAAAACAACTGTGGGAAGGTATGCAAAATGAAAAATTAGATCACATATCTACTGGCCACTGAACTTATTGGCCAACTAATAAAGGGTATACCTAACTTGTTACGATTTATCTTCTGATCACTCACCAGTATTAATAACAATGGGCGCATTCAGATAAGCCAACTGTTGGCAACATGTTAAGTAAAATCAACATGTTGAGACCTGAACGCACATGATAAATTCAAAGTTTCATGACAATTTGATTGTTTAAATTTAATTTTTTCCATCGGAAGATTTTTGATCCCAACATGTTGGGAGACCTGGATGCGCCCAATGAAACGTTAAACAAAGAATGTTCTTTAAACATCCCGCTAAAAACAAAACATGAAATTGATGCAGCAGTACAAAATCTAACAGATCTATTAAAACAAGCTGTAACGGAGGCGACACCATGCACCTGTGTTTACTTAAAGTCGGACAAACCATCTCAAAATATTCATAATATCATAACATCATAAAATGTTCAATACGCAGGAAATGGCAACTACATAGATCGCTTACACTTAAATCAAATTTAAATAAAGCGATCAAAAGTAACCCGAAAATAGCCTTATTAAAAAAATGATGAAGGGGTTCAACATTATCTTAATGAACTCACAGCGACCGAAGCAACAGATTATTCTATGTGGAGAGCCACACGTAAGCTGAAACGACCAACACTTTCATGTCCTCTCATTCGTCTCCCTGACGGAAACTGGCAAAAGTGATGCATATAAAGCTATCATATTTGCATAACATCTTAGTAAGGTATTCATTCTCAACAAACAAATTGGAAGCCCCGAAATTATACCTGATGATGCAGAAGTGAGGAAATCCAGCCAATTAAGTACAAGTGGTGCCAAGTAGAAAATAAAATCAAGGAAAACATTGATCCACTGATAACTGGCAAATACTCAAAAATCCTCCGGAAAAATGAGTCAAACTAATAAAATACATGTTCAACGCTTTAGTGAGAACTGGTTACTTTACTGAAACCTGGAACAATTCGCAAATTAAATTGATTTCAAAACATGGTAAAGATGAAACAAAAGTAATCTCATATCGTCCAATCAGTTTACTACCTATTCAAAAAAATGCTCCTCGTTGCAACATTTGTGGATGATACAGCAATAATGTCTATACGGATCAGAAATAGAAAAATGCCAAACTAAATGAAGTATTAAGGTCAACGAGTGTACATCGGCGCACAAATATCTCGGCCTACATTTAGATAGAAGGCTTACAGGAGAAAAGCATATCGAAGCTTTTTGAACTTTACCATTCGTCAATTGATTTTCGTAAACATTTTTCACGAGGTGTGAAATGTACATTTACATATAGCGAATATAAAACGTCGTGTGGATGGTTTTTGCATGACGAATGTGATTAAATATTTCCATTTGCTTGTGTTTGACAAATAGACGGTAAACAACATACATCAAAGGAAATTATCGATGCATTTTTGTCCCATCCACACGACGTGACAAGTTAACAACCATAAATTGAAATGTTAGTGCATTTATGTTTAGAATTTTTGTGAATGGAAATGTTATTTATTGAACTTTTCATTTTTCTAGAGAAATAATATATAAAAATTCTTATAACGTAAATCACGACTCACAAGGCAGAACGTCTTAAGTCGACCTAAGGCATTTTTGAGAATTAATCGTAATCGAATAGAGGTTTGAAGGAGCTACAAATTGACCAAAGAAATGAGTTTCTGTGGTTCCAAGAACTCAAGATATTCCATTAAATAATTTCATATTAAGTCGTTTTCAATCGTTTTTGCTTTTACAAAAATATCTTATGTCGACGTAACATCTAAATTCTAAAATATTTTTTCCAATTCATTAATTTTTATGTATACATAAGATAAAACAATGGTAGTTGTTAGCAATAATTATTTTTAGCTTAATCGTACTTAAGAAAATTTTTTATATGCAAAAATAACGAACATTACCGTCCTATGTGAACTTAAGATGTAATAATACTTTTATTGGATGTATAATTTCTAGAGCTAAAATATATTAGTTTTACTTAAATTATTAGAGTCTGTTGATTATTTTTTTAAGGTAGTGTCTTAAATGTTTATATATTTGTGTTTAAAGATTAACGTAAAATGTTCGAAATATTCTATCCAGCGGTCAAATTCTCGAGTAAATCCACTAAATTATGGCTAATTTATATCTAACATTTATGGTTTTCCCAAAATATGTACGAGGAAAAGTGGATATACGTTATTTCTTTGTTATTTCCTCCCAAGTATTATGCAATAGTTCATTTTGATAAATGGTCCATAGGAGTTAATTGTTGAATTGTTGATGAATTATTCATGGTTTGTTGAGGAGAGGAAAGGGAAATACGGGACAAGCTTATCTTACAAAGAAAGGTAATTTTATAAGAGCAAAAGTGTTTAAACCTATGCAAGAATGCCGTAATAAATGTAAAACTAAAATCTCAGTAGTGCATCAACAAAAAATCGTCGATTCTTATTAGAAGTTAGGTTTCCATATAAAGCGAATGAACTTTATATATGTATTGCTGGAAATCCATCCAAAAAAACAACAGAAAGGTTGAATAAATGTTTAAACCATGCACGCAACAGACTAAATTCCAATTGATATTACTTTGAGGTAAATTGTAAAAGGATTCCAGTATATCAAAAGTGAGAACAAAGAAGCAACAACAGCTTATGAAATGAAGTAAAGGGACAAAACTGCTGCACAAAACGATCCAATACGAAAAGTTTTAACTTTCAATCTCCTTAAATGTTTACCAACTCCATATTTGGAAACACCGCTAAATTTTTACAAACATGTTCTGTAGACAAACAATCTGACAGTACATGATTGCTCAACAAATCAAGCTATATACTTGCTTAATGTGAAATGAAACAATAGCTGAGCGGTGAGGAAATGCAATAAGTTCTTGTATTTTCCAGTATGTATTTAAAAAAAATACCAAACTGCCCAGGACAAAATAAAAACTCTTTCGTTTCAACGATGTTTTTGGTTTTCATGCAAAATACCCACCAATAGTGTGGAAATTATAGGCCACAAGTTTCTTGTATTGAGCCATACGCACATGGAGTGTGATACTTATCATTCACAAATAGAACAGAAAAAGAAACAAACTCAACTTAAAATCCATCATCCTCGAGATTCGTACACTTTTGTACGAACCGTTGGATACAAGAAACTGCTTTTGATTGATGAAATGGCTCAACACCAGCTCCTCAATTTCTCAGCTTTTGCAAAGGAAAAATTGGTATGGGCAAAAAATTATACAGATGGTAAAATATTTAGTTAGCACGAGCAATGGGATTGGTTTACTATACAAGACTAGCTTAAACGAAAGCGGCCCATTTAAAATTTTAAATGTTGCTAAACGTGGAGTATTTTTGTCTTTCGGTAAATGATTTGAAACCGTCCTATTCACAACCAATAAATTCAACACAGGGGACAGCAAAGAAGAAAGATGTCTTAGACATGCTTGATTAAATTGATCCAATATATTACGATTGTTTTTAAAAAATTTACGACCAATTGATGCTTTGAATTACCATCCAGATCTAACTGAAGATGTAGACGATTCCTTTTTCTGTTAGTTTAGTTTTCGTTCGTTTTAAATTTTTTTGTTGAATTTTAAATTTTTAAGTGAATTAATAAAATTAAATTTCTGACAATTATGTTTTTATATAATTCGCTCACTTGCGAGAAGAACGACATAATCCAAAAATGGTAATTTTACAGTAGAGCTATTTGAAAGTTCAAATTAATATAACTTTACATACAAAACAGAAACAACATTACTTCCTCAAGCTGATACTTTGTAAAACCAGTTGTGCCGTTTTTTACAGTAAACAGATTGAAAGATTTTCTTTCGATTTATGTATTTAACTCAGAAATCGATTTTTTTTAGTTATGTCATTCTTCTCGCAAGTGAGCGATATCTAGGGACATAATAATTTTGTATAATGAAACACAGAATAATTGAGATATTGGGCTAAAATGTATTCCAGGTTCAGTACACATGTTACATTTAACTATAGAACTCGATTTAGTTCATATGACCACCGCGAACACGTTTGCAGCGACCGATTCTTTGGAGCCAATTTATCACCACTCTTTCACACATATCAGCTGGAACGTTGGCAATTTCGCGTTCGATATTGGCCCTGAGCTCCTCTAACGTTGTTGGCTTGTTGACATAAACCAAGGACTTAACGTAACTTTAAAAAAAAAAAATCGACCGGACCATTTCTCGAGATTACACGGTTACCGAACTTCCCCTTCAATAGATAAATTGTTTGACCAGCTGTGTGGCATGTGGCACCATCTTTTTGGAACCAAATATCACTGATCCAGAAATAGTCTTCCAACATTGTACGATAGAGAACTCCATTGACCGTAACATGGCGATAATTTTCATCGACGAAAAAATATGGTCCAGTCACACCTGCGGCATGAAATTCACACCACACGGTCACTTTTCGTGGGTATACTGGAGTCTCTAGAAGCACATGGGGATTTGTTGCTGGACAATAACGCATATTTTGCTTTTTGACAAAGCCATTAAGCCAAAAATGATCTTCATCGTTGAAGATGATTTATTGATGAAATTTAGAATTTTCTCCGAACTTTCCAGGGCCCAATCGGAGAAGTTTCGGCACTTGAAATGATCAAGAGGCTTCAGTTCTTAAGTTAATTGGATCTTATAAGGTGCCAGCCAAGGCCTTTACTCAAAATACGCCACAATGTGGTTTGAGGGATTCCCAATTCCTGTGTACGGCTAGGAATTGACTGATTTAGTTTATTTAGAACTGAAGCACTTACGGCTGTGATATTTTCGATATTTTGACCGGTGCGTAGTCTCACTGACACAGGAACATCCAATAGTGAATATATTGACTCGAATTTATCCACGCACAGCCTGTCTGGACGATTATTATGACTGAAAATTGGAATAAGCGCTCTTAAAGTTGCGGCCACCGCTTTTCAATAATTTCCAAACGTTGCTCGTTCGTGAACTTCACTATGATAAAAATGTTTACCTTGACTGACGTTCTGACGTTGACGGGTGCATTCAAAATGCTCAAGGGTGCGCAAAGACAAAATTGTTATGCTCCTATGGGAAAACCTTTATATCCAGTCCAAATTTCCATTTAAATGTTCACAGCAACCTTTATTACACACGCATTTTCACTTAGTAAACTTAAAAAAATGATTTTTGTATACCATAAATGCTGTTTTTAGTAAAACAGTAAAATATCTTAAGTAACAAATTTGAAATTTAATAAAAAACTAGTAACTCAAATCTAAAAAACCTAAGAATTATATATAGTCCTCTCAAAGATTAAACATTTTTCAGAAAATATGTTTTGCACTATTTTTGCTCTACTGGAAAATCATGAAAATAGACTTAAGATGTTCTGCCTTGCGTGTCAAGATATAATTGATTTTAAAAGTAATGTTAAATGTCATTTTTGATTGAAATGGTGGAATTGGCTGCTTGGTCGGATATTATCAAATTAGTTGTTAATTTTTAGTAATAAACCGATATATAAATCCTTTTTCATATTATGTAATTAAATAAAGGATAAATCAATCTCATCGTCGCTATTTATTTTCATTTTCAATTTTGAATAAACCGAAGAACTTGAAAAAATTTTAAAAACTTCAACAAATTTGTTGAATTTGATATTAAATGTAAAAATTTTACGATATGTATGTACTAATAATTTCTATCACAGTAGAAATGTTCATTATCATTCGCCTATGTTGCAAATGCATTAGTAATGTACTTCTTACTTTATTTTGTTAAATCACAACAGCATTGTCAAATTGTCTCTCGCCGAGAAAAATACCGGCAAAGTTTTTTAAGGTACGACCCGTACGAACACTTGCTATTTGTGAAACGGACTCAGTGAAGAGCGAAATTAACAGATTGGCGCAATATGGACACGAAAAAAAATAAACTGGTCCTCAGTGGCACTATTCTGGTTTTCCCGGGGAATTGCGAATTGGGAATTGTTTTATTGTCAGTTTTTAGTGTATATTGGTTTTCTTTTTTCGAAAGCATACTGAGCGATTGGTATTTTGTTCATGTTTTGGGAAAAAATAATTCCCAGCCAAATTTTTAGGGAAAAATAAACAACAAAATTGCTATGAAATCGAACTATGTTTCCCCAAAATCTAGTATGCTTTGGAAAAAAGAAAACCAAAATACACCAAAAACTGACAATAAAACAATTCCCAATTCGCAATTCCCCGGGAAAACCAGAATAGTGCCACTGAGAAAACGGACTTTTAATTCAAGAAAATGTACTTTTTCTTGATTTAAAAGCTAATTTTCTTATTTCTATCGAGTTTTTCTTCATGTAAGAAATGTGTTTCTTGAAATGAAGAAAAAAACGAAAGAAATAAGAAAATTAGCTTTTAAATCAAGAAAAAGTACATTTTCTTGAATTAAAAGTTCGTTTTCTTAGCTGAGGACCAGTTTATTTTTTTCCATGGAGTTTTGAAACCGATCAGGTTTAGCCAATGGGCCGCTCCAGTTATGCACTGATTTTAAGATTAACGTAAACTCTCAGTTATGCATTGAACAGTACCCAATTCCAAGAATAGAAGAAATTTTCCAAAAAATAGGTAAGAGCAAAGTATTTTCAAAAGTAGACCTTTATATCAGTTCCAGAGATTACCAAACGGAGGCGCAAGAACACCAGCTATATTTCAAAAATGTATAGAAATGATAATCGTAAACGTATCGCAGTGCGTCAGTTATTTAGATGATATCGTAGTGACTGGCAGATCAGAAGAGGAACACTTGTCTAATTTGGAAGAATTATTCAAATGCCTCAAATTAAATAGGTTACTTTGTAAAATGTCAAAATGTGATTTTATGCAAAGTGAATTACAGTATTAGGTACATATTATAAGTGGCGATGGTATTAGACCATCAGAATCGGGAATTAGGGCAATTCAAGATGTGCCAACACCAAAAAACCTAAAAGACGACCAAGCTTTTATGGATAAATTGTTTAATAATTGCTCTCAAATTTCAGCTCCGCTAACCGAGCTAAGAAGGAAAAACGTAGAATTCACGTGGAAACAACCTCAAGAAGAGTCATCTAAGAAAATTAAACAACAAATTATTGATACCACCAAACTAACTCACTACTCTGAAAATCTTAAAATAGTTCTTGCAACGGACGTTTCGAGCCGTCATATCACATTATATTTCCGGATAATTCGGAGCATCCGATTGCATTAGCATCAATGACATTGAACGAAGCACAACGCAAATACAGCAAATTGAAAAGGAGGTACTTTCGATCATTTTGGGGGTAACTAAGTTTCGTCAATACCTTTACGGGCGACAGTTCGAGTTAGTAAATGGCCACAAGTCCTCTCCCATTTCAATCCTGCTAAGAATTTGGCATTCATGACCGCTAACAGAATGCACAGATGGGCAATCATATTGATGGCGTACACCTATACAATTCGATATACCAACTACAAAACACAGCAGAAGTTGAACATTCTTCATTTCCAATCGATGCTGAAACCATTGCAAATTATACCAGAAAATATAATGTTCTGCGAGAAGTATTGAGATATATTAAAGTAGGGTAGTCCGAAAACACGACGAAACTACAAGAAGCGATGATACCTTATACATTAATAGGAATAGTGCACTCACCATCCATAATGTTGTAATTTAGCTTAACACTGGTTGCGTTGGAATAGTTGTTCCTGAGATAATGCGGAACAGAGTTTTGAAAATGCTCCACGATGATCATTGGGGTATTGTTAGGACGAAACAAATTGCTCGGCGGTATTGTTGATGGCCAAAACAAGATGTAACAAGAATAGAGTTAATGAAAACAATGTACCACTTGCCAAGAATGTGCAGCAGCACCAAAAAAATAATTCAAAAGTTGGCCAGTTGCATCTAAACTGTTTCTTAATTCAATGTGGCTATTATGTATAGATGCTTACTCAAAATATCCGTTTGTAGTGAAAATGTCCGACATTAATACAAAGTCAACTATTCGGGCTTTGCAATCAATATTTTCTATAGAAGGCCTTCCTGCAGTATTATTAGTGACAGTGGCACATTGTTTCACAGTTTTGTGAAAATAATGGTATTTCACACCTGGCTACAGCGCCTTTTCATCCATCATCGAACGGGAAAGCTGAAAGATTCGTCCGGCCTTTCAAAACAAGATGATGAAACGAAACGTAGAAGTGCGTATGAATCAGATATTATGGGAATAAGAGATATACCCAGAAGATCCGAGCGAGAAAAAAAACCCATTGTTCGATTTCAGTCATAACCCAGAACAAAACTAAGAGGAGAGGAATGTTGGAAATGCACTAGTAATCAATTTACTTTATTTTGTATAATTGAATTAATTTAGTTCCTTTTATATTCTTTAAATTTATTTTATTACAAAGCCTAAGTAAATTGTGATGAATATAAAAGCCTACATGTGATCATCGAGATGTGATCACATCACCGAGATGTGATAAATATAAGACATCCCGCTTAACCGCTTACATTAGCTAAATAGGCGAATACACGCACATAAGTGTTCATTTCACATCTCGTGTGGATGCGGCTTAAAATCAATGAATCATAAATGCAAAAACAGAAACGAAATATTTCATTTCTAATTTCACTTTGATATTACGGATAAACGAAACAGGATCCTCTATCAAAAATAAATTCGACCGTAGTTCTCAGGTGATTGAGCATAATAATTTTGAATGAATGACATACCTGTTTAGACATAATGGATGCCAAATTGTATCTTTCTTGTTGCAGATCGAATGAACAACAATAGCAAACATAAAATAAATACACCGATCTTATTACAAATTTTTGCAACCAAATATTTCATCAAACACACATTTTAATTTTACTTTAATTATTAAGAAATAATTATTTAATTTAATTACACTAAAATCTACTAAAATCTAATAAAGAAAACTTGTCTCAACATGAATTGAATATGAAAAATAAACTAAATGACATTTCTCACCCAAGGCTCGTTTTTGTTTTAACGAAATATTGTTGTGGTTAAAACCGGCCTATTTTAAATCTACACATACATTCATATATGATAGTATACAGTAAAATATTTTGCCATTTTTACATTTTTGGTAGTTGTTTATTGTGTTTTGTTCTGTGCAGCGCTGCAATGAATGTAACGAATTCATGTTTGATCAGGCAAGTGACGCAGCACGTAATTAATTAAAGTTTTTTCAAATTTAGGTATTGTTGAACTTATATAAGATATAACAAAGTGATTTTAGTGTGATTTAATTATGAACTTTGCATAAATTAAAACACAGGCTGGACATTACTCAAGAGCAAATTGAACAACTACATTTTAAGGAAAAAAGTTCACTTGTTATTGATGATGCAGTGACATGTGCAATCTACTTCAATAAATTAATCAACTTAATAGTTACTATATTAAATAGTTACTATATAAAAATAACAGTCCCTTCTGTCGATACTATATTATGACAAAATATTTTAAAAGAATCGAGTTTCAACACCGTGGTAGTCCACATGCACATGTGGTTGATGAATGCTCCGAATGATCCATTAAACGCTGATTCAAGGAATGCTTTAACATTCATCAATTAATTAATAACTGTATCATCGTCAGGGGCCTCAAGAAATAACAAACTGCAAACGCATAAACACACTTTTACGTGTTATAAAAATATTACATCTAATCAGCCTCAACAATGTCGCTTTGAAACACCATGCCATGCAGGTCTACTACAATTTTATTACCAATGTCCACCGATGATTCCGGTTTTCATCAAATCAGAAAACGTTGCAACAACATAAGAATTAATTTAGAGTCTAATGATTATGCTGATATTGATTCATTTTACGAGCAAAACAATATTGTTTCTGATGAAGATTATATTCAGATTTTACGATCAGGCGTTAAATGGCCAAATGTTTTCTTAAAGAGACAGCCAAGTGAAAAATGGCATAATGGTTTTAATCCATTCTTACTTAATTACAAAGGAATACTCTATTGTGCAGCTTACATAGTGGAGTACGGTAATAAAACAAACTTACAGCGTCAGATTATACAAACTCTAGATGAACATCCTGAATTTATTGTTGATGTCACTCAAAAAATGAGCCTTCAATCATATCAAGATTGTACCAATATTTGAAAAGATAATTGGTTCGATAAATATAAAAAAAGACCACAAGAATTAGAAAATATTTTTCTAGCTCAATTTGTGGCTCACTACACCATTAGTGAGGATGGAACGTTCAAACAACGAAAAGAGTCTCGTACAATTCGATACAGAAACTATGATATGTCAACAGATTTAAATAATTATAAACGAGAAATGGTAATTTTACTTACAACATTCAAAAACGAAGAAACTTATATACTGGCAGACATGAAATTTTTAGAAATGTATGCTGAACCTGGACAGTTCATTGTTGAAGCATAAAAAGAATTCGAATCGGATTTGAATGTTGAAAAAACAATTGAAATTTGTAGGCAAATGTGTCGAACTGATGACGGTGATAATAATGATTGTAATAATCATGTTAATGCTGGTATTGTTCCAAAATCAAATCCATTTCTACAATTATACCAAGACCCAATTTCGGTACAGGATAATGATCTTCGTCTAGCGCTACTAAATAAATTAGGCCCGATTGCAAAAAAAAAAGAGAAAATTTAGTGGATAATTCACAATTCTTAAATCTCATGAGAAGTTCAAATGATACACAGAAAAGTCTTCTACTTCACACAATATCACTTCTTATTAGCCGAGGTTCTATACCATTTCAATTTTTTGATATCGACGCGTAGTACAGTACCATAAAAATAACTCCTGCTCTACAATATCAGACGGTATTAACTATTGATGTACGAGTACGAGTATTAATTATTGATGAAATCAGCGTAATAGGAGCAGTAGTATTGTTACAAATTGATCAAAGACTCAAACAAATAAGTGGTAATCTTGACAGTAACTTCGGGGGATACGACATAATTTTGATTTGTGATTTGCGTCCACTGCCTCCAGTTAGAGCAACACCAATATACAAACAACCAAAACAAAGAATGTGCGGACATATTTTATGGCGGTCTTCACAATTCTATGAATTGGACAAAGCAATGTGACAGTCTAATATTTAATTTTCTAATATATTAACGAAAATCATTCATCGATTCATTTGTCAGTCGTCAAACAAGCAAGACGTATTTGGAAATCTTTTGTATTGTTAATAATTTTAATTTATAGTAATTGTGATTAAATTATGATTATATAAATCTTTAGAGATTTTATTGCTCAAAATTAATTAATTTAACATTAACTTTAAATATTTTTTATCTATGTATGGTTATAGAATTTTCAATTTCAATTTCTGAAAAAAACGAACTGTGATAAATTCAAGTGTTTTACGTCAAGTTTTGATACCTAACTGTGATAATATAAATCAATTCAGTGAATGATAACAAACTTATTTTTTTGCATTAAACCGGCATTTAATGGTCATTATTCTAATATGTAACAGTATAAATCAGCTGTTATTTATATATTTCGCACTTATATTAATTACACTCAGTATCGAACCACGTACATATAATGGGTGACAAAAAATGTGCTATTTCTACGTGCAACAGTACCGTATCAGATAAACTCATAAGCTGTAGTGTGGCAATGCAACAAAATAGTACATGCTGGACGCGTAAAAATTTCCAACAATATGCTCACATTATTTGCTTCTAAGAATGTGAAATGGTTTTGCGATGATTGTTCCGAAATTTATGATAAGCTAACTCAACAAATGGCAGTGATGCTGAGGTTGCTACAGTCGCTATCTATTGATGTCAAAAACTTTGTTAGTTCTGGTCATAAAGCTGAACCTAGAATTACTCGCCAAACAAAAAAGAAACCGGCAACGGATGATGATATAAGTTCAGCCAGATCAAGTATCTCGTCTCAAATCACCGATAACATAGAGACCAATGTAAGCAACGTAAGCAATGTCATTATTGGTTCTTATGTTGATGATTCTTTAAAATCAGTTCCTGAAAGGAGATATATCTATGCTTCAAGATTTGTGTCATCTACCACCACCGATGCAGTATGAAAATATCTGAGCAATAAACTACAGATACATGAAGAGGAGATAGATTGCCGCTTACTGGTTGCTGCGAATCAAGATGTTAGCAAACTTAACTTTATTTCATTTAAAGTTGGAGTTAGTCCTACAATCTTCGACAGGCTACTTCAACCTGATGGGTGGCCAGTGGGGTATTGATCCGTGAATTTGAAATTGGACCGAAAAACGTACGAGCTGCGGTGTCGATTTAACAATATCTACACCTAAATCATCAGTTTCAAGTAGTATTTCTATGATTCGTCAATCCAAAATTGATCAAAAATTCTTATTAAAAATGTATTACCAAAATGTTAGAGGGCTTGGCTCGAAAACCAAACCATTTTTTTAGCGGTAATTGAAAATGATTTTGATGTTATTATTTTAACTGAAACATGGCTTTCTTCTGATATTTTAAGCGCTGAATTATTTAGGACCGAGTATGTTGTTTTTAGATATGATCGCGTATTTTCTCGTGGTGGTGGCGTCCTGGTGGCGATAAAATCGTGTTTCAGTAGTAGTATGATTAACATCAGTTATGCTGGTGAGTGTAAAGTCATTTGGGTTAAATTTAAGGTATTCTCACAGAATTTTGTAGTTGGCGTTCATTACATTACTCCTGGGTCAAATTTAGACCGACACAAAGAGCATTGTAATATAATCACGAACACTGTTATAGGCTTGGATGACAACACAATTGTATTAGTTTTTGGAGATTTTAATTTACTCCATCTGTCTTGGACACAACATTCTTATGGTATATGCTACCCAGTAACTCTTACCAGGTCGTCATTAGATTTAATACAAATCATTAATGTATTTAATTCTCGGGCGCGTTTACTTGATTTAATTTTTGTTTCAGGTAATCTTCTAGAACTACAGTATCTACTTGAGGAAAGCGACTATTTAGTGAAAAATGATCAACATCACAAATCTATTTTGTGAACTTTGGAGATTGCTAAAACGGAGTTTGTAAATACTGTTAACCACTCATTTTATGATTATTCTAACGGTAACTTTCTAGGTTTAAATTCGTTTTTCAATTCTATTAATTGGACTGAGATGTTCGACTATTGTGATTTAAACGGCGCCGTAAGTAGATTCTGTGAAACGGTTTTGGTTGGAATTGAAAAATTCATTCTGGTTAGAATTAGTCGTCAGTTAAATAAAGCTCGTTGGTTTGATAAGGAGCTGCGTTCTAGCAAGAATAAAATGGATCGGTTACGTAAAAAATTCAAGCACCTCTCTGATGCTCTTTGTTATCTATCATTTCAAAAGGCACAATGTGAATTCCGTAAATTGCATCGATGTAAATTTCGTCGCTATATCAATGGGGTTGAAGATAAAATCAAAAGCACTCCTAAATCTTTTTGGTCGTTTATCAATTCTAAAAGAGGAACGGTTGGTTACCCTCGTACTTTAAAATTAAAAGCTAAGGAGTCTGAATCTACTGTTGTATGTAAACCGACATTTATTGTATTATAGCGTATTCATATTACACAACGTAACATTATAGTAGATTAATGTACTAGATTTAAGACTATTTTTATAGTTAAGAGTTTTCTTTTTAAGTAAGATTAAAAATATTATTAGATCGCTACCAGAGCTTAAACATTTCGATATTTCAAATAATAATAAAAATAAATAAAAGATAAAATTAAAATAACAATACATTTTATTTAAATAAAAGATAACCACCAACACCAATATAAGTCCTTATTAAACCATTACCGACTCCTCTGGGTACCAGCGTAATAATATACAACATATTTTGGTGACAGCGGATTTTAAGAAACTGGAAGCAGTTCCTGTATATTTAATACGTTTTGGCTGGTGGTAAAGTAACTTGGAACAAGACAGCAATCATTGGTATGTTACATTTGTTCAGTGAAAATAAAAGCACAAATGGTAATAAGTAAATTGTGCATAAAAACGCAATTCCCGCGCATTTACACGCAAACACACGCCATAAAACGAAAAACAAAAGAATTATGCTTAACGAAACCGTTATTTGTCGGCATCATAATTAATGGAGAGTCATAAACGAAAGCCGCGTGAGTTATTAAACATATTAACCAATAATCTTGATCTCCAACTTCAACGAGTTATTAATTTTGAATTTGTAACCATAAAATTCTCGATTTTTTAACAACATACTGCAAACGAATTGAACGGTATTTCATCATTTCGAGTGTATTTGTAATTGATAAAACGAGTCAATATCTAGCTAATTGTTGAACGAATTTCAAATACACATCTACATAAAATAAGTCAGCTTTCAACATTGTACGAGCAAACAAAATTCAACTCAATCATATTTGGAGCAATAAAATTTCAATTGTGTCTTCAATTATTGGACTGTTACGCTGAAGAACGACACATACATACAAATTACAGATCTATATAAAGTTAGCTGTTCATCTAGAAGCAACATTGCATTTCGTACAATTGTAGCGATTGTGTTACTGTACCTTAGTATATACATGGACAATCAGCATCAATGTCAGAGTTACGTGTGACAGATTCAGTACAATTTAAGTATAATTTTTATTTTAGTGTAAATTTAGTTGTTTCAATTAAAAAAAAAAATTTAAAAAAAAAGTAAGAGAAAAGTTAAGTGTGTGTATGAAATAATTACTGTTCCCTAATTGTGAAAGATAAGTGATTGCATTTAATGTTTCTTGATCTAAATTTTTCTTCTTTTTAATTGCATTATTTTATCTTATTTTATTTTAGTAAATATTCTAAGTGCATATGAAAACGCAAATAAAATTTATCAAAACCGATGAGTGACACGGAGGAAAATGACTCCAAATTGAGAAGCGGAAAAATAAGACCGAATATTACGGAAATACCTGTTGCTAAAGTAAAGGAAAATCGTGAGTATAAAATTAGTTCAATTGAAAATTGTAAAGATTTCATTCATTCCTCTGAACATTTGTCAAATCAAAGTCCAAGTGAAAATTTAAATCAACTTTCTGTTGTACATCATAATACTAAGATTAAACTACCGCCTACTGAACGAATCATTGAACCTGTAAATTCTATTGATAACGCATTAATTTTTAATAATAAAATGTCAGTAAATATTGATCATTTTTTGAAAATAGTGCCAGAATTTGATGGTAACTCCGGGAAGTTACACAAATTTTGCGCTTGTTGTGAGTTAATCTATAGAAATGCAAAGTCAGAGGATCAAACTTTATTTTTAGAATTAGTGCACGCTAAATTAGTCGGAAAGGCATACGACATAGTAAAATATAATAGTTTTGAATCCTGTGTGGAATTAAAGCATGAATTGGAATTACAGTTTGCATGTCCTCGATCTATTGAGCAACTACAGGTAGAATTAGTTACGGTAAAACAGAATACAAATGAAAATGTTAAGGACTTTGCGAGTCGTATCGAACTGTTATTATCAGAACTAAATGATGCTTGTATAAAGCTCGAGGGAGTTAACTCCGCGAAAGTGATTCAGCATTTAAATTCACATACAGCATTAAGAGCATTTCAGGATGGTTTGAAAGAGCCTTTAAAATTAATAGTGAAAGCTCGTCGATTTACTTGCCTGAAAGAAGCAATTGCCAAGGCCGTTGAGGAAGAAACAATTAACCTTTGCAACAACGGTCGTCTATTGAATAACTCTCAACATTATTTTAGATACGGTACTACTTATTCACAAGGCCAACGACCTTCAAACAGTCAACGACATTCAAACAGCTTTCAAGTCAGATGTCAATTATGTGGAAAAATGGGACATACTGCGGAAAAGTGTTATTCTTTAAATCAGAATTCTAGAAGCTCAACTAATGTTAATAATCGCTCAAATATGTAATTTTATAACCGCCCAACTAATCCTAATTTTAATAATAATAATCAATTTATGAATTCTACAAAAGTTCAGAGAATTTCGCAAGTTTGTAATTATTGCCATAACATAGGTTACAATATAGCACAGTGTCGTAAAAGAGCTAATGCATTTCGCTACGTGCAACAAAACATAACCAGTGTTAATGATAACACAGTTAAGCAAAACTCTCAATCGATCACGAGGAATTCGGGAAACTTGCAAGCACTTGGGAAGGATCAACCGAGCACGTCGTCTCGAGTGCCAGAATAGAAAATTCGTGCTCGAAACCAACAATTGATGACAATCAAATTTTGATCCAGGAATATCAACAAATCGGTTTTAACTCACCCTACGACAATTTAGTAAACCCATCAAGTCAAAGTAGCCAACCATCCGTTAGATCAGCCGAGAGTGAACGTTCAATTGATTTGAAGTACGTTCCTCTTTGTGTCGATACCATAATTGATGAAACTTCTTATTTTATATTTGATAGTGGAGCTGATATTACCTTGGTAAAACAAAATTATTTGAAGCCAGATACAGAAATCGATAGGTCAATAATATGCGTTGTAAATGGAATTACACACGAACAAGTAAGCTCACTTGGTGTTGTTAATTCGAACATTTATTTCCCAAATAATTTGATTTTAAGTCATTCAATTCGCGTAATGCCTTATACGTTTCCACTAGATTGTCATGGTATTCTAGGAAACGATTTTCTCCATAAGAATAAATGTGTTATAAATTATTTCGACGAGAAATTGGAAATCTTCTCAGATTCAAACTCGAAAGTTGCTATTAAATTCTGTTTAATACCAAAAAGATCTGAGAAAATAGTTCAACTAACATTCAACGTTCCAGACGGTGAATATCTCTGTGAATCCGCGGAATTACAAAAGAATGTTTTCTTAGCTGGTTCATTAATCAAAGTTAATCGTAATCTTGCCTTTATAAGCCTATTAAATATTAACGAGCATCCGGTACATATAGAAAAGGAGCTCAGTATTATACCAAAGCAGTTAACTAATTATGACGTACATTACTATAACCAAACTGATCAAAACAATTTAATTGAAAATCGTTTGAAAAAATTAGAAGAAAATTTAGACACAGATCATTTAAATGTCGAAGAAAGACAAATGATACTTGTCATATGTCGCGAATTTAATGACATTTTCTATTTGCCTGGTGATAGGCTAGGGTTTACATCAGTTATTAAGCATGAGATACCATTACTTCCAAATTCTAAGCCAGTTCTCATTAGACCGTATCGACTTCCGCATTCAACAAAGCAAGAAATAAATAGCCAGGTGGATCAAATGTTAAACGATGGCGTAATTAAACACAGTTTTAGTCCTTGGAATTCACCATTACTCGTAGTACCAAAAAAATCTCAAAATGGTGAGAAGAAATTTCGAGTAGTGGTCGATTTCCGAAAGCTAAATAATATTACAATTAATGACGTATTTCCTATTCCTAATATATTGGATATATTAGATCAACTGGGTAAAGCATCGTACTTTTCTACGTTAGATTTAGAACGCGGTTACCATCAAGTTAAATTGGCTGATCAAGATAGTGAGAAGACAGCATTTAGTACCGAAGCGGGACACTTTGAGTTTGTTCGTTTGCCCTTTGGTTTAAAGGGTGGGCCAAGCACCTTTCAAAGACTGATGAATTCAGTGCTTTCCGGCTTGACAGGAATAAAGTGCTTCGTATATATGGATGACGTGGTGGTATACGGTTATGATTTAACAGATCATAATTCCAAATTAAAAGATATTTTTAGCTGTTTTCGTAAGTTTAACCTTAAACTAAAACCAACAAAATGCCATTTCTTAAGAAAAGAGATAACTTTTCTGGGCCATAATATAACTGACCAAGGTATAAAACCTGATATGAACAAAATATCATGCATTATTAATTTTCCTCGTCCAAAGGATCAAACACAATTAAGAAGATTTCTTGGACTTTGTAATTATTACAGGCGATTTATCTTAAGATTCTCGGAATTGGTCGAACCCTTAAACTCTCTGTTGAGAAAAGATATTCCTTTTGTTTGGTCAGCGTTCTGCGAAGAAAGTTTTGAAAAATTAAAAGCAGCTCTCACAACTGCTCCAATTTTACAACATGCAGATCATAAAAAACCGTTTACAATTACTTGCGATGCTAGTAATGTAGCTATTGGCGCAGTCCTGTCTCAAATAGTCAATTCGTCTGATCTTCCAGTAGGTTTTGCTAGTCGTTCCTTAAATAAGGCAGAACGAAATTACTCTGTGATTGAACGAGAGTTATTAAGTATCGTTTGGGGTATTAGACATTTTAGACCATATGTATATGGTAAACATTTTGTGGTAAGAACTGACCACAAACCATTAGTATGGCTGTACAAAACCGCTATTCCAAATTCTCGTTTATTGAGATGGCGTCTTGAGTTAGAGGATTATAATTTCGAAATTGTTTACAACCCAGGAAAAAACAATCAAATTGCCGATTGCTTGAGTAGAATATCATTTGAAGAAGCTCAGAATTCAGAAGAAACTGTTCAAGTAATAACAAGATTGCAATCGAAAATTCGAGAAAATAATCTAGCTAGCCAAGCTAACCCAATTTCAACCTTAAAGAAAAATAGTTTAGATACAACAAAATCTCCTGAAGATTTATCAAAAAACGTATTTAAAGAAAATAAATCAATTTTAAAACAAATCGCTGAAAACGAAATTCAGATTTTAGATAATGAAAAGGATATTCAGTGTATTCTTGAAGAATTTCATAATAGTTCAAATTGAAGCGTTACTATCAATTTCCAAAAATGTTGAAACGTATAACTGACTACATAAAGAAATGCAGCTTATGGCAGAAAAATAAATATTGTGTTAAAACTATTTGCCCTATTTGAAAAAATATTCTTGGATATTGTGGGACCTTTACCACAAACGTATAATGGGAATCGATACCTCTTAACGATTCAGGATGATTTAACAAAATACTCCATCGGAGTTCCACTAAAATCGCAAGATGCATCTACGGTGGCAGAAGCGTTCTCTAAAGAGTTTATTTGTAGATTTGGATCTCCACAGTCAATTCTTACTGACCAAGGTTCGAACTTTATGAGCCAAGTGTTTAAAAATGTATGCAAGCTGTTAGGTATAAAAAAATTTAATGCTACTGCGTATCATCCGGAAACGAATGGTGCTTTAGAAAGAAGTCACCGTACACTTGGAGAATATTTTAGAATATTTTGCTCGAAAGACTCTTTGAATTGGGATCATTGGGTAACATTCGCAAATTTTAGCTATAATTCAACTCCACATAGTTCCACCAGTTATATGCCCTTTGAACTTCTGTTTGGTTATCAGCCAACAATCCCAACTTCCATCAAAAGACAACCACAACCAATTTATAACCATGATGATTACTCCCAAGAATTAAAATATAGACTGCGTACTTCTTGGCAAATAGCAAAGGAAAATTTATTAGCAAAGAAATTAAAATCCAAAAAATATTATGATCAATCAATTAATCCGAAACAATTTAATATTAATGATTCAGTACTACTTAAAAATGAAGTAAGAAAATCAAAGCTAGATCCATTATGGCAAGGCCCTTTTACTGTGATTGAAGCCATATCACCAGAGAATACAGTAATTAAACTCAAAAATAAAAATGTCACAGTTCACAACAACCGTCTCAAACACTACCATATATGAAATCAAAACAATATTCAATTAACTTATTCGAAAATTGCAAATGAAAAGTCCTTTTCCTCTGGAGCAGCATTGATTACTATTTGAAACAATAATATTAATATATCAAAAGTAAGATGAATGTAGTTGCAGAAGATAAATTTGGTTGATGTAGAAAAAAATTAAAAAAAATTCATATGATAACTAAATATAAATGAATGAAATTTTGTACATATTGTTGCTAAAAAAAAAAATAAATAAATAAAATTTAATACTACAATTTACATAATTATAAAAAGGCTTGTTAAACATTAAATAAATATAAAATAATTGTAAGCGATAAATTAGTAATAAATTAGTAACTATTGTCATAATTGTTTGCTTTAACTTCATTAATAAATAAATAAAAAAATAAAAAAAAAAAATGAAAAAAAAAAATAAAATTATCATAATTCTAAGGAGGGAGGTGTTGTATGTAAACCGACCTTTATTGTATTATAGCGTATACATATTACACAACTTAACATTATAGTAGATTAATGTACTAGATTTAAGACTATTTTTATAGTTAAGAGTTTTCTTTTTAAGTAAGATTAAAAATATTATTAGATCGCTACCAGAGCTTAAACATTTCGATATTTCAAATAATAATAAAGATAAATAAAAGATAAAATTAAAATAACAATACATTTTATTTAAATAAAAGATAACCACCAACACCAATATAAGTCCTTGTTAAACCATTACCGACTCCTCTGGGTACCAGCGTAATAATATACAACACTACTCCTGAGATTAGTGAAATGTTTTCGATGTTTTTTTCATCAAATTTCTTATTATCGTCTGAACCCCTCATTGTTGAGCAACCTAATGTCAGTTGCTTAGGAGTTAGTAGTTTGGGTTCTATTTCTTTGGATACTGAATTCATTTTTAAATATATCTCTAATTTAAAGCTAAATCATAATCCAGGTCCAGATTTAGTTCCTGCAATTGTATTACGCGAGTGTGCGTATTCATTAGTATTCCCTCTGGAACTAGTATATAATAGATCACTGCCTGTAGGTTACTTTCCTGATTCTTGGAAAACTTCATATGTCATCCCGGTTTTTAAAAGTGGTAATCGTTCTTTAATTGATAATTACAGACCTACATATTTCTGTGTTTTCTGCTGACCCAAAAGATTTGAATGTATGATTCGCGACATTATGTTTAATGAGTTTGGTAAAATAATTATACCACAACAACATGGTTTTTTCCCAGGTTTTTTCAAACCTCGTTGAATTTGTTCATTTTGTGATAAATTCAATTGAGAGTGGCTCGCAAGTTGATGTAGTTTTCACTCAACGCAGTGAATCAACGCAGTGATGGGATTTATGTTTAGAACCTGTAAGGATTTCAAAGATTTGTCTACGTTTAAAACAGTTTATACAACTTTAGTAAGATCACAAGTTGAATATTTGGCAATTGTCTGGGACCCTCAATATGATATTAGAGTAAGTCGTCTAAATTCAACGTCGTTTTACGAGTCGCGTGTGTCGTCACCCTTCTAAGAAGTCAAGTTCATATTTTTTATAGTGATCGATATAATTTATTTCAGTTGCTTCCACTAAATCGTAGACGATCCATTAGTTCTGATTGCTTCATTTTCGATTTGTTGAATGGCAGTATTGACTCTGCTCAGTTGTTGTTTAACCTTGATTTTCAGGCAAGGAACCTAAATTTTAGAAGTCGTTCGTTATTCCTACCTCGATTTCACAGGACTAATTACGAAGCTAATAATCCTTTGGATATGGCTATTAATAACTTTAATGATTATTATACGGAGTTTGATTTCAATATAAGTAAAAGCGAATTTAAAAATAGAATTACCGGTTTGTTTTAACTATTCTGTGATATTGTTATTTTTTATTGTTGTATTACGTTGTTTTGGTTTTGGAGTAAATTTTAATTTTTAATATGTAATTGCAATGTACTGATCAGTTTAATATAAATTATGTTGATCTTAATAAAATAAATAAATAAAAAAATAGGAAATGCTAATGTACTGACTGAGGATAAAGTGTCTCTGATTCAGCCACGATTGTTTTCTGTTGAAGAAGTAAAAGATGTGTGTCGTCATGGTATAAGATTATTCAAATCAATCTGTAAATGCTTACAACAACAAAGTACTGGGTGAAGCGGAATACAAAACTACTTCGATTGCAAATAATGACAATGCAGAACAACTAGCCTCACTTCGAAAAATAGGTCATAAAAAAAGTACGTTAGACACAGGCGGACTACCGTATGAAATCATTTTTGTAATTGATATACTACATCATAACTACAAGTATTGATGTATTTTATGGGCTTGCAAATGGTACAGTAGGCAAATTAGTACTCGTGTTTGGTTAACTTTTCCAAATAATAAAACCAGTCTTAAATTAAGGACGAAAGCTGCTGGATATATTCAATAATAAAGCATTAATGCAAATGCAGTACCAATGAATAGGCGTAACAATATATTTAAATACATAATAATAAAACCATGTACATATGTAAAACGGAACCATTTTCCTCTCATATCAGGCTGCGCTATGACCATACATAAGTCACAAAGAGGAACTTTTGAAGAAATTGTTTACGAGAAGGAGAAAAATCATCCTCAACCATTGTTATATGTTTCTTTGTCCAGAGTGACTACAATAGAAGAATTATATATTGTATCTAAAACTAATGATTTTACATTTTATCATGGTAGAACAGGACCAGCGTCACTTCTTTCGTTAAGATTAGAGTTTGAAAGACTGACATTAAACCGATTAGTTACATTAGAATTAGAGTTAGTGAAACTTAGCAAGACCCTGGGCTAGATTTCCGGTTCGATAACAAATGATAATGGGAAATGGCTTGATTTTTTATTTCAACTAGTCAGTTGTATTTTTATTTAGAGTAGGCAAAATAAAAAATCAAATCATTTCTCATTTTCATTTATCATTGAACCGGAATTCGGGTGCAGGCCAGGTTTATTAATATACACATAAATTTACGAGCCCTTAAAATTAATACCATTGATAATGTGGCTTATAATTCTAACATTCTGCTTTTATCAGAACATGGAGTAATAATGATGAAGACATTCCTGTACCTAATTTCAATTGTATAGTTTAATTTAAACGTTCTAATGTAAGAGCTGGCAGTGTAGCTATTTACCAAAATAATAACGATACTACACATATACTAACACCTTCAACGGAGATTAATTTACGTCATCCTGAATCAATAGGAGTGCAAGCCAATTCTAGAGGAGAGATTTGTGCAAAGAAATGTCCAATAATTCTGCAGAAGCAACCACCAAACATAGAACAACTATAGATGCAGTTTTTACGAGATATCTGGATACAATTAATACAAAAATATTTTTATCTCATTTTAGTTATCATAAGCCGCTGACTACACTTGTAGAAAACAATCAAGAATGTAATGAATAAATAAAGAAAATAATAATATGAAAAATTACTAAAAATTTGTCGTTGCTTTTTAAAGTGAAACTTACTACTACTTAAGGGGAAGCAGTTACACGAAAGGAGAAATAACAGAACAATCAGCTGCAAGTGCGAGAAATAAAGGGGCAACGTATCCAACAAAACTTTATTTATATGTGTTATTGTATATATACGTTGTACAATTAAAAATTATTCAATAATGTTAAATTCGATAATAATGTTACATATCCTATTGAATCATTTCAAGGCTTTACACATCCCGCCTAACCGCTTACATTCGCCAAATAAGCAAATACGCGCACATAATTGTACATTTCACATCTGGTGTGGATGCGGCTTAAAATCTTATCAATCATAAATGCGAAAACAGAAACGAAATATTTCATTTCTAATTTCACTTTGGTATTACAGATAAACGAAAAAATATCCTCCATCAAAAATAAATTCGACCGTAGTTCTCAGGTGAATGAGCGCTTAATAATTATTTACCAAACCCATTGACGAATGACATACCTGTTTATCGATAATGGATGCCAAATTGTATCTTTCTTGCTGTAGATTGAATGAATGACAAAAGCAAACATAAAATAAATACACCGAACTTATTACAAATTTTTGCAAACAAATATTTCATCACTTTACTTTAATTACAATACTTTTAAGAAATAATTATTTAATTTAATTACACTATAATTATAAATAAAATCTACTAAAATCTAATAAAGAAGACTTGTCTCAACATGAATTGAATATCAAAAATAAACTAAATGACATTTCTCACCCAAGACACGTTTTTGTTTTAACGAAATATTGTTGTGGTTAAAACCGGCCTGTTTTAAATCTACACATACATTCATATTATAGTTCACAGTAAAATAATGTCTTGTCATTTTTGGTAGTTTTTTTTGTTTATTGTGTTTTGTCTGTGTAGCGCTGCTTGTAATGAATGTAACGAATTCATGTTTGATCATACAAGTGACGCAACACGTAATTAATTAAAGTTTTTTTAAATTTAGATATTGTTGTATGGACACTCATTTGCTCTCGAAATACCTAAGGAAACTTGGTTGGAGAACATAAAATTCGAATCATCATAGGAAAAGCTACTCCGAATCGTTGAGTCTGCAGACGACTGACATTTACCTTAAAAGATATTCGTGCAGACGTTCATAACACATCGTAATATCCACCAAACGACTTGTTTTTGTATGAAAATACTAATTAATTAGGTCTAGAAAGACCAAAGTATTGAAATCCGGTTTCAAAAATGACGAAAAATTTGGTTGGTTCAAAACCACTTTTCTCGACGTTTTGAAAGTCTCTGACTCTGAGAAAGCACAAAAAAAATGTCCGTCCATCTGTCTGGATGTCTGTACCCATGGTATCTCGAGAACGGATTTCTGTGGTCAAGGCGGAGATTTGAAAAGCTTTTGGAGACTGTACGTCAAGAATTTTATAAATACTGGTTTGATTATTGAATTGGATATTGAGTTTGGAGTTGATATGAAGGTTAAGTTAGGGGCCAATGTGCGGGTTGATTTGAAGTTGAGTTGGAGTTGAGATCTGGTTGGATTAGGATGAAGTAAGCAGTTAACAATTTTTTTATATATGCTGGTTTGAGGATTGAGTTTGGCGTAGAGTTTGGGGTTGAGTTGAGGGTTGAGTTGGATTTCATTTACGGGTTGAACTAGGGCTGAGTTTGGGTTGAGTTGGAGTTGGATTAGGGTTAAGTGAGCAGTTAAACTGAGGATTTGTGGCTTTTTTTTATAAAACTTTATTGGGACTCTATTATCTTATCCGATTTTGATGAAATTCAGTATTTCCAAAGGAAATGGGATTCTCAAATGAATTTTAGATGAAGTTCTGGAATATGGCCATGTAGGACGTAACTTGGTTATTTGTTAACGGATTTTTGTGAAATTTGACATCTGCGATGGACATGGGATTTTAAAATGAGTTTTGGATAAAGTTCTGGAATATTATCAAGAAGGTAGAAACTTGGCTGTTACTTAACCGATTATGATGAAATTTGACATGTGCGTTGTAAATGGGATTCTAAAATGTTTTTTGGATAAAGTTCTGGAATATGGTCAAGTAGGCTGGAATTTGGCGATTTCTTAACCGATTATGATGAAATTTGATGTGTATAACTTGGCTATTCCTTTACCGATTATGATCAAATTTGACATGTGTGTTGGAAATGGAATTCTAAAATGTTTTTTAGACGAAGTTCTGGAATATGGGCAAGTATGATGGAACTTGCCTATTTCTCAACCGATTATGATGAAATTCGGCAAGTGCATTGGAAATGGAATGCTATCATGATTTTTGGATAAAGTTTCGGAATGTGACCAAGAATGATGGAACTTGGCTGTTTCTCAACCGATTATGATGAAATTCGACATGTGGGTTGGAAATGGGATTCTAAAATGATTTTTGGATAAAGTTCTGGAATATGGCCGAGTAGGATGAAACTTGGCTAATTCTCAACCGATTACGATGCAATTTGATAACACTGGATGTGGGGTTCTAAAATTATTGTTAAATGAAATTCTTGATTATAGCCAATTACACGGTTAAAAATTAATCGTTTTTTGTTGTATAAAACTGATTTATAATTAAATATATTTTTTTCATACGAAAAGTTATATTGATCATAATTGACTAAAAGATTTTCTATTTAATTAATTGGATTGATTTATTAAACGGACAATTTTCGGAATTTTACGATCAACGTTGCGCCCAAATAGAACCTTCTTCTTCTTCTTCCGCTGGCGCTACATCCCATGAAGGGATTTGGCCGCCTCAACGATGCTCCTCCAAATAATCCGATCCGCCACAAGAGAACGCCAGACACGGTGACCGAGTGTGTACAGGTCCCTCTCAACGTCGTCCATCCATCGGGTAGGTGGTCTCCCACGAGGTCCTACTTTCGCTGGTAATAGAACCGCTGTATTTAATTTATTTTAAAGATTGCTGTGTATGAGTAATGGTATATTTTAAATTATATATTTTAAAGCGTAGAACTGTATATTGCTCATGCTCAATTAATGTATTGTAAGTAAGGTTCGCCCTTCAAATTCAAAATATGATAACTTATTGACTTTTTGAACTAAAAATATAACTTAGTTTAAATACTGAGCGAACAACAGTGGTCTTTATGCAGAGGTTTCTCAGTCTCATCGAAATGGTTTGAAATGATTCAATAGTTATTTATACGACATGTATACATAAAAGTTTTCACATAAATCTTTTGCGAGTTGAGAGTGAACTCGCTTCTTATTTTTTTCCCCCAAATATTGTGTATTAGCCGAAAAACGTGACGGACATTGCTCCTAATTTTTATAATAAAGGCGGGTTACCATCAATATTGATGCACCATTAAATAATGAAGCAATGTTGCCTCAATGCAGTGCAATTGATGCAACATTAAATAATGAACGCCAATTGGACCGGAAGTTCATGATTTTCGGGTTTTGCGTAACACAGCAATATTTAACAAGAGTATAATTTAAAAGAAAATTATAGTGATCTTATTTATATTGATTCCTGGGATTTACAGATTTGAGTGTTTGGAGACCCTTTGAAGGTGCAGTTATTTTAGGCGATAGTACATATCCGCTCAAAAATTGGTTGATTCCACCTATAAATCGAAATTCTGAAGATTCCACTGCACTAAAGTTTAATAATACACACAAAAACCCCTTCGTCTCGTTGAAGACAGTTTTGGAATTCTGAAGGAAAATTTCCCTTGCTTAAACTATTTAAGGCTAAATCCCATCAGAACAACAAGCAACAAAAAATAATAATTTATTACTAGAGGTAGAAGCTGCACCAGAAATGAATCAAAGTGGGATCGAAAGACTAAACAATATTTTAAGTTAATAATAAAATTTAATTTTAAACCAAAAAGTAATAATAATCTAGTTATTAACTTCTAAACCTCAATTAGAATTTTAAAAATCAAAAGTCATATCTGATTATCTGGTAATGTTGCACTTTGATCTCATCCAGGAACTAAGTTGCATGTTATTTCCGTAGGCGTTAAACTAAGTGCTCTTTCTAATTTTAAAAACTGTAACCGTTGATGTTAAATTTCAACTTTCATGAGCTCGAGTTTTAATTCAACGCTTGCTCTGCATTTTGAAAGTCACTATTTGGGCGTTTTCTTTTCTTTGCTCTCATTTTTAATGTCTTGTTTTAATATTTTTTTTAAGTTTGGACGAAAAATTTCGCATTCATCAGTTTTTTTAAGTGACAGATACAATTTGTCGAAGTTTCGTTGCAATTTTTAAGTTAATTTTAGTTTTCCATGGGTGAATACACATAAATGCCATTTACCGGACTAACAATTTTTCTTAATTTAAGTTTATAAGTTTTTATAAGTTATCTATGATTACCACTTTTACCTATGGAGTTAAAACTCAATTTACCATTTTCTGTAATTATTGAAATTTAGAATTTTCAGATATTTATTTTTAATTAGCTTAGATATATTCTGGATTTGAATTTTAATCTTAATCTTCCTACCTGTGATAAAGTTTAATATAAAAAGTAGGTTTTGAGAAATTATCAAAATTTAAAATTTTGGAATTTTTATTAAAAATCTATTATTTTAGAAATTTGGAATTCGATTTTTCTCGACAAATCGCATTCAAATATTGCATAATGTAAGGTTTTTATTTTAATTCTATATGTACAGTTTTTAAGATCTATGCAGTTATTGTATAAAACTTGTATTTTATTCTAGAATTTTTTATTTTAGATATTAAAAATCTAAAACCTTATTTTATTCCGAAAATTTGCTGGTCAAAATGCATGGTTTTGGGGTGAATTTTTATTCGAAATTTCCACAGTCGCATTTCGAAGCTTTATTCATACTTTGCCGAACTAGTATTGCAATTATTTTACTGCATGATTTCTACATTACTTCGCCTTTTGAATCACTTTCCACACTTATATGTACCATAATGTATTAAACGAGTACTAAATTATAATGAAGCAGATTCAATTCTCGAAAGTTATTTTATAATCCATTCTGAAAACATGAACGGTGGATGAGGAAGATTAATTGTATGCATATTATAGTAGTACCATCATACGAAACAAATATTTAATCGACTAAGTTCCAGATGTCTCGTCGATCGCATTTAAATATAGTACAAAACTTTTGTAATCGCAAATGTACGCTAGGTTTGCTAAACATTCCCTAGCCTACTCTTCTCTATCACTTTATGTATAATATTATATGCAAAAACCATGATCCAATAAATACCAGTGCTGAGATGTTCTAACATCACTTTTTTCGATGTTCGATAGTATTCATGTCTCTCTTTTCAAGAATAAAATTGTATACTATTTCGACTTTTGAATTAAGCTTTTTCTATTGCGATCTCAGCATGCTCGCATAAAACATCATTCTATTTCTACTTTCATTCATCATTCTTTATCACAAAAAAATTTGTTTGCGATATTTTATCGATGTGAAGAAAAGGAAAAGTATACAGAAGGCTGAGATCGCATTAGAAAAATTGTAATGAAAGAAGAAAATCGCGTATAATTTTGTTCGTGTTACAAGAGACAAAATACTATCGAAAACGAATCGAAAGTGATGTTAGAACATCTCAGCACTGGATAGCCCGAATTATGTAAACAAATGGCCATCTTTTTTTTTGACGTCTCCCAATTCTCTTTACGTATAAATTACAACAACAAATAAAAAAAAAGAAAAAGAAAAAAAGAATAACTTAAATTAGTCCAGTCAGTGATGGTTTTCCGCTCTGAGTTCTTACGGACAATATCGATTTTCATGAAATTTGGACATTAAGTAGGGAATGGCTCAGGGAATAAAAGTTATATAGTGCCGATGTGTGCTTTTACCTTGGGGGTGGATGCCACCCCGTCTAAGGGGTGGAAATTAGTACACTCAAAATACCCACAGAAATTTAGGTACTAACAATAGATTCTAGAAGTTTGAATGGTTTAGAATGTCTACATTTGAAAAGAAGTTTGATTCAATTTTGAAATGATTTTTCCAATTTTTGAAAACAATTTCTTTTTTTCCCAATAACTCAAAAACAAAAGAAGATACGTACAAAATGCGCAAGTACAAAAATTAAGATTTTTCTTGCAGAAAATGTTGATAGTTTTTTATTTCTCTAGGATAAAAATTAATCGAGATATCACCGTTTTAAGTTCGCATTTGAGTTCGAGGACAATCTTTCACGAACCCTTTAAACTCAAAAATCTCAAAAACGCAGGGTTCAAGGAAGTTCAACCTAAGGCCCTTGAAATAATTCGTTAAAAAACCAATCGCGTTTTTCGGTGAAATTTTCGGATTGCTCTCAAACATGCATTTTTTAGATGAAAAATCAACATTTTCAATCACGATTCGCGAATAACTCGAAAACTATTGATTCATCGAAGAAACTTTATACGATTTTTTTGCTTAGAATACATGCCTCTATCGATTTCTGTAGTTATTTTGAGTATACTAATTTCCACCTCTTAGAAGGGGTGCCATCTACCCCCAAGGTATAAGCACACATCGGCATATATTCTCTACTTACTGTCCAAATTTCCAGAAAATCGGTATTGTCCGTAAGAATTCAGAGGTAATGACCTATTTTTACCGTCAATGACTGACTATATATTTACCGGAATTGCATGACTGCACGTACACGTGGTTTGAAAAATCGGACTAACCTGGTATTTATTGAATCATGGGCAAAAATCTAAAATTTTTATGTAGTATTCATAAAGCCTCAATTCGATTGTGAAACAAAGTTTGTCAGTCAAAATAACTTAAGGCCTGTATTCACGTACAGTTAAATTGCGCAATATAATTGCGTTACCCCCAATATTGCATAATAAAATTCAGAAATTTTGAATAAAAATTGAGTATATTGTGCAATATAATGACGTCACACAATTATATTGTGCAAGTTAATTGAACGTGAATACTGGCCTTTAGATAAAAAAATTAAAACAAAGTAAATAACTGAGACAAAAATATAAAATCGGTGGTTGTGTGAACGAGATGCCCAACGGAGTCAGTCAAAATTTTACTTACAAAAAAGGTGTGTCTGTATTAGTGGACTGATATCAAAATTTAAAAAAAGTTCAAATCGAGAAGATTTTATGGCAGTCCAACTAATACAAGCACATAAATATTGTGTACCGATGACATGAAAAATATTTCTCGCACACATTATTAATTTTAATAGTATGGCACTTTTATGGGAAAGAATTTGTTTAATTTTGTATTTTATGACGGATAATATTCGAAAAAAATAATTCTGATATGAGTAATAATAATAATTAATTTTTTACCTATTAATTTAATACCTAATTTTGTTTAACCCATTTGTTCCCACACCAATAACAAATTGTGTAAAATATTTGTACTTAAAATATTTTATAACACTCAAAATCCTTTCTCGAAATGGATCTTTTTTTAAAATATGATAAACAAACAAAAATCGAAATTTGACATTAAATACCGCAGTAGTGGCGTCGTAAAGTTAGTGATTTTTCTGTACCCATACAGGTACAGTGGAATCAAATGGGTTTTAATAATTTTTGGTTATGTTTTTGTTTGCTGTCAAAATGTGTCCATCAAATTTTGCTATAAAAAAAACCAATAACAAAATATTTTGTCTTTGTCACTCTGATGGATTATTTTTTTTTTATCTTTTTCCAACTTCTTGTCAGCTCAGTCAATTTTTCACAATGAAATTGAGGTATTAAGGTGCTATTCCACTTAACTGAATTGGTTGATAGTAAAATTAAAGGAAGATAAAAATATAAATTTCCTGAATGGGCAAATGAAACAAAAACCCTTCTCAGTCAAGAAATATTTGTGTCTGTAGTAGTGTGACTGCAATAAAAAGTATCAAATTGAGAACATTTTATAGCAGTCACACTAACACACATGAATAAAATTAGTATATGATGAAAAATATTTCCCGCACACTAATAATTTTATGGTTAATATATTTTTCAAAGTTTCTCCTTAAAATTTTGCTATAAAAAATAAAAATATAAAAACACTTGACGTTTTTTTGATGGAGATTTTTTTAATTTTTACGGAAAATATATTAAAAAATTTAATTCTGTTATGAGTATTAATGATATTTAATTTTTTAGATAATTTTGAGATGTAAAACTACCCGAATTAATAGTAATATTTAATTTGGTTATGTTTTTGTGTGCTGTCCAAATTTTCCCTCAAAATTTTGCTATAAAACAATATAAAAAACAAAAAACGTTGTCTTTGTCTATTACATAGAGTTTCGAACTTTTTTTCTCGTTTCCTCTTTTTTTACTATCAGTCAGTTTTTCGGAATGATATCAAAGGGCCGAATGTCGAATTGAATGATATCAAAGGGCCGAATTTTTAATATTCACTAAATCACAATGAAATTATTTTATTCGTCTAAATAGCATTTTCCTTCACTCTAACAAATATAAAATGGCTTGAAAAAAAAAATAATCGGTCCTATATTTCTAAAAACCAAAAAAATAAACAAAACAATTCGGCCCTTCGACCCATTCGGCCCTTTGAAATTCGGCCCTTCGTACCCATTCCAGTTTTTCTAGTGGAATAGCACCTTAATACATACTACCAAAAACCTACTTTTATTATTGTTTGGAATGTTTGTAAACATTTAATCTGTTGTGCAAAACATTTATGTTAATTTAGCGCAGCTAAAAGAAAAAAACAAAGAAATTAAAACACAAAAATACAAATATTGTAAACAAATAACTCAATTTGACACTAATTAAAAATGGCATACAATTTTTCGAAATTCAATTTAATTTATAGTGAGTCACATAAACACTTATTGTTGATAATAAATATTTTCAAATTTTTAATAGATGGCATTTGAATCATAAATGTACTTTTGCATTATGCCATTTTTTGATTATTGCTGTATGTATATAAAAATTAAATTAGTGTATGTATACGTTTAGGTGGGGGAAATAGTTTATAAGATAGCGCGATTTTTGCTAGAATAATAATTGTAAATTGGTGATCATACGGGTGAAATAAAAAAATTAAATTAAAATTTGGTTTTATTATTATACAAAATTTTGGATACATTTTCACAAAAAGAAAATATTAAATTTGTGCAACAGCGTCTGAACAATTGGATTTTTCTACACAATATTTCACAACGGCTGGATTTTATTCATGGTCCTTCGAGCCGGATTGGGAACTGGAGAACATTTTCAACATTGGGAGCGGTGAATCTATTGGCGTCTATTTTGACGATTTTGTCAGCATTCACTTGAGCGAGGAAAATCTCAGCACTGCAACTTGGAGAAATATTTGTGAGTAAAAATCATTTGCCTATTACAAAACACTTGTCGATTAATTGAACTTAAGTGAAATAAAGTGCAAATTTAGAAAATTTTGCAATTTTTGGCGCAAATTTGTACTGTAGTGTTTGACAAAGTGTGACCTTGGCTATTGTTATTTGATAGTCGAAAGTTGAAAAAACAATTAACTGTGTTGACGCGTTATTGAAAAGCAAATTCTATTGTAAAGTGAATATTGTGGAAACGGTTTATAATTGTTGTAAAAAGCTACAATGAGTTTAAGTGAGCTGAAAAAGCAATGTTGAAGGAGAACATTACTCGCCGAGGTCAATCTAAGGGCGCTATTACGCGCATTGAGACATTCTGCAAAGAATTGAATGCCGCACACGCACTAGAAGATGTGAATATACGACTTGAGGCGTTGGAGAAGGCCTATTTGGATTTCAAGGATTACGATTTCGAAATATTATCGTTAGGTCAGCCATCTGAATTAGATGCTATTGAAGCAAGATACTTTGCAATTAAATCTAAGCTTCGTAAAGCAGCATCTGATCGCAATACCGTTTTCAAGGACCTTCATAAACAGTTTCAAGAGTCAATGTTGGCGTTTGCCGACCAACAACGAGGGTATTTGGAAACTTTATCAACAAGTTTCACGACACCCAACAATGATCATCATGATGTTCGGTTGCCGAAATTGAATATACCTCATTTTGGCGGAGACTATGCAGACTTTCCCGCTTTTCGCGATTTATACGAGTCATGTGTGCATAATCGGAAATCTTTGGATAATGCGCAGAAATTTCAGTATCTTAAGGGGTTGCTGAAAGGGGAAGCCGCAACATTAATTCGGCATATAAATGTTACCGACGCTAATTATACAGGCGCTTGGAAAAAAATTATAGAACGATATGATAAAAAAAGGTGTATCGTTTCCAATTTATTAAATACGTTCTTTAGTATTCAGCCAATACATCAGAGAAATAAGCTAAGGCAAGGATTATACAACGTCGCGGACGAAGTTTTTAGAGGTTTGGAGGCAATGGGTAGTGACGCTCAAACGCGGGATCCGTGGTTAATCCATTGGATGCTCGAAAGATCGGATAAGGAAACAAATCTTGCTTGGGCAAAAGCATCATCAGAAAAGGATTTTCCAACGGTAGCTGAATTCATGAAGTTCTTAGGAAAAGAATGTGACGAAATCGAAATGGTAGCAGGGCCTTCAATGAAACATCAAATATCACATGTGGGAGAAAAACATAAATCTAGGAATTTCATAACCAATCGATCTACAAACGCAAACATTGCTTCTTTTGAGTCACCTCCTTGTGTTTTATGTAATGAAGATCATCATTTGTCTACTTGTCAGAAATTCCAAAAGTTGGACATAAACTCAAGGAGGGAAGTTACACAAACCAATGGAATTTGTTACAACTGCCTATCAAGGAATCATCGTGTTACTTCATGTATGTCAAGGTTTGGATGCAAACAGTGTAAACGACGACATCATACATTATTACATGATAATACAACCGTTTTGTACAATACTACCAAAAGCCAAGTGAAAGGTAACGGTACAACTCCTAATCAAACAGCAGTAAAACTTAACAATTTACAAGTGAATGAAGAAGAAGTTGATTGTGAAACGACAGAAGAAAGCATGAAAATTCATCTAGCTACAAACTTGAAATGTTTTTCTACCATTCTGCCAACTGCTCTAGCCAAGGTGAAGGATGTTGCTGGGAAGTTTGTGCTATGTAGGATTCTTTTGGATTCTGGTTCACAGGCGTCATTTATTTCGGAAGCATGCATACAGAAACTAGGACTGCCAAGAAAAAGTGCTAAATTTACCGTATCTGGAATTGCTACAAATAATCAATATACAAGAGGAATGACTTCGGTCGTCATCAAATCTAGATTCAATTCAAATAAATTGTTTGAAATGAACGTGTATGTTTTAAACAGACTGACCACCATTTCGCCAGTGGCCACATTTAACATAAAAAATTATGATTATTTGCAAAATCTTCAGCTAGCCGATCCTAATTTTGACCAATTAAACGAGATAGATATTGTATTAGGATCAAACAAATTCTTCGAAATAATAGAAAATGGAAGACTAAAGGGGGACGATGGAAATCCTATTGCCCAAAATACTGCTTTGGGTTGGGTATTAGCAGGAGAAGCAAGTCACAAATCCTCCAGCATACACAATTTTAACATTGTAATTGATGAAGAATGTATTGATCAAACACTAAAGAAATTTTTCGAGTGTGAGGACCTAGATACCGCTACTAACATGCAGTCTAAGGAAGAGGAAGAAGCTGAGGAACATTTTAAGGCAAACGTAACCAGAGAACTAGATGGAAGATATAAGGTTGCTTTACCATTCAAGTCGCCTGGTCCTGTGCTTGGCCAGTCAGTATTTCTAGCGATACAAAGATTGAAATCAGTCGAACGGAGAATGATAAAGGACCCTCAATACAAGCAACTATATTCCGACTTCATGGATACCTACCTAAAATTAGACCACATGGAAAAGGTTGATGGAGAGGATATGACAAACAATCATCACTGCTATCTGCCTCATCATGCAGTTCTTAAAAGTTCTAGCACGTCAACCAAGCTTAGAACAGTTTTCGATGGTTCAGTCAAAACATCAAATGGATTTTCATTAAATGAAAATCTAATGGTTGGTCCCACGATCCAACCTACATTATGGGCAATTTTAATGCGATTTCGCACGCATCCAGTAGCTCTATGCGCCGACGTGGAGAAAATGTACCGTCAAATAAGGGTACGAGAAGAGGATACGAATTTTCAACGAATCGTTTGGCGGCAATCTCCCGAGTCTCCTATTGAACATTTTCGGCTAAAAACAGTCACTTACGGGACATCAGCAGCGCCATTCTTAGCAATTCGGTCGTTAGACCAATTGGCACGCGACAATGAAATAAATTCTCCACAGGTGGCTCATATTATTCAAAATGATTTTTACGTCGATGATCTCTTGTCGGGTACAATAGGCATCAATGAAGCCATCATTCTAAAACGGGAATTACAAAGAGTACTAAGTTCAGGTGGATTTACGTTAAGAAAATGGATTTCTAATATACCAAAACTATGTGAAGCAGAAGATCCAATTATATTTAATGAAAATGAGACTACAGTAAAGGTTCTCGGATTGGCATGGGATCCTAAGAGGGATATTTTTGAATTTAACGTAAATTTACCTGACAAAATAAACGATACGAAGAGAACATTACTATCAGAATCATCAAAAGTGTTTGACCCTCTTGGCTGGCTCGCTCCATCAATCATATTAATAAAAATTTTATTTCAAAAATTGTGGCTTCACAAAATAGGTTGGGATGATGAATTGCCACCTGACATCGCGAATCAATGGAGTAAACTTCGAAACAGTTTTGGGCAATTCAAACAAATTAGTATACCAAGGTATATTTCATGGAGCATCAGATCCATTCAATTACATGGATTTTGTGATGCGAGTGAGGCAGCATATGCGGCAGTCGTTTACTGCAGAGTCGAGGATGAAAATGGAAACATACAAGTGAATTTGTTGACCTCAAAAACAAAAGTGACACCTTTAAAGCAGGTCAGTTTACCTAGATTGGAGTTATGTGCAGCAGTTCTATTGAGCAGGTTAATAGTCAAGGTGAGGAATGAGTTTACAGAAGTTAAAACTAAGGAATTTGGTTGGACGGATAGTACCATAGTGTTAGCTTGGCTCTCACACCAACCCCGTCGATGGAAGACCTATGTCGCCAATAGAACATCAGAAATCCTCTGTGCTTTGCCGAGAAGCATGTGGAATCACGTGAAATCAGCTGAAAATCCTGCAGATTGTGCAAGTCGGGGCATACTTCCAGAAACCCTTAAATCTCACGATTTGTGGTGGTTTGGACCAAAGTGGTTAAAAGAAAAGGAGCCATTCTGGAAAACAAATTTTAAAATTTCATCAAACGAGGAACTAGTGCAGCAAGAAGAACGCACAAAATGGGTACAATGCGTTCATGTACAAACTTCCAATGAGACGTTGGACATTTTATTTAACCGTATTTCATCATGGCGAAAAATTCGACGAGTGCTCGGTTACTGTATCCGTTTTGTCAATAATTGCAAAGAAAAAGATAAGGATAACAAACAATTTGGTGCACTTGCAGTCAAGGAATTACAATCCGCGGAACGAGCTTGTGTATTATGGTGTCAGCAGGAGCATTATACTGAAGAGATGGCAAATTTGCTAAAATCGTGTTCTTCGTCATCCAACGGCAAATTATCGGCACTAGCCCCTTTTATAGATAGTCAAGGCATCCTCAGAGTTGGTGGTAGATTACAGAATGCAGATTGTGCATATGATATAAAACATCCTATCATTTTGCCAAATTCCCATATCTTCAGCAAAATGATAGCCACCTATTACCATTCAAAATATCTCCATCCTGGTCCCTCCTTACTATCCTCTCTACTTAAGCAAAGATACTGGATAATAAACGGCAGAAGCATGACGCGAGGAATTGCACATAAGTGCCAAGTGTGCGTACGACAACGGGCAGCTACGAGCAGTCAATTAATGGGTTCTTTACCAACATCTCGAGTTACCATTGCAAGACCATTCAGTCGAGTTGGTGTAGACTTCTGTGGACCAATTTCCATTGCCACAAAAAAGGGAAGAGGAGCAAAATCTATAAAGGCGTACATATCTGTGTTCGTATGTATGATAACAAAAGCAATCCATTTGGAGGTCGTATCGGATTTGACCGCTGATGCATTCTTGGCCGCTCTCAAACGATTTATTGCTCGAAGAGGACTTCCCACAGAAATAAATTCTGACAACGGCACAAATTTCGTTGGGGCTTCTCGAAAAATAAATAAATTTTATCAAAATGTTAGCAAAATTAATAATACTAGTATAATTTCAGATTACCTTACTGAAAACAGTATTTCTTGGAAGTTTATTCCTGCAGCTAGTCCAAATTTTGGTGGTTTATGGGAAGCAGCAGTCAAATCGATGAAGTCGCATCTCATTCGTGTGGCGGGGAAATCCAATTTGACGTTCGAGGAGATGGTTACTTTAACTTGTCAGATTGAAGCCATACTCAATTCGCGACCGCTATGTCAAATAAAATCAGATGATCCAAGTAGCTTAGATATCTTAACTCCAGGACACTTTCTAATCATGGCACCTCTCACATCATTACCAGAGCCTGAGTTAGAAGCAGTGCCAAATAACCGGCTTACAAGATGGGAGCAAATTACAAAACGTGTAGGCAGTTTCTGGAGGCGTTATTCACAAGAATATCTCCACACATTGCAACAAAGAAGCAAATGGCAACATAAACAAAAAAATCTCCAAATAGATGATATCGTGTTGGTGAAGGAAGACCATTTACCTCCTTGTGAATGGTTAAAAGCAAAGATTGTTGAAGTTCATCCGGGCAAGGACGGACTCATTCGTGTGGTCACACTCCGAACCACAAAATCCACTTTACAAAGGCCGGTCAGCAAAATTGTTCAAATACCAATTAATTGAACACCACTGTATTCAATGGAGGGGAAAATGTTTGGAATGTTTGTAAACATTTAATCTGTTGTGCAAAACATTTATGTTAATTTAGCGCAGCTAAAAGAAAAAAACAAAGAAATTAAAACACAAAAATACAAATATTGTAAACAAATAACTCAATTTGACACTAATTAAAAATGGCATACAATTTTTCGAAATTCAATTTAATTTATAGTGAGTCACATAAACACTTATTGTTGATAATAAATATTTTCAAATTTTTAATAGATGGCATTTGAATCATAAATGTACTTTTGCATTATGCCATTTTTTGATTATTGCTGTATGTATATAAAAATTAAATTAGTGTATGTATACGTTTAGGTGGGGGAAATAGTTTATAAGATAGCGCGATTTTTGCTAGAATAATAATTGTAAATTGGTGATCATACGGGTGAAATAAAAAAATTAAATTAAAATTTGGTTTTATTATTATACAAAATTTTGGATACATTTTCACAAAAAGAAAATATTAAATTTGTGCAACAGCGTCTGAACAATTGGATTTTTCTACACAATATTTCACAACGGCTGGATTTTATTCAATTATTTTAAAATTCTGAAGGTCATTGCCTAAATTATAGACAAAACCCAATTTTTTGATGCATTTTGAGGCATCTCAACTCAAGCAAAGTGCTAAAACGAGAGAGATGCCTTATGTCCCCGCTATTAATGTCTATTAACAAGTATTAAGTCGAAAAAAACTTATCCGATTTTCATGAACCAAAGACAGACTTATAGACCTTGATCAGATAAGAACAAAATGGTATGGCTAAGATCTTTCCTATACATTCACGTAAAAAACAAAAAAAAAACAATGAAAGCTCATAATAGAACACATGTTCAGAATTTTTTTTTAAATGATTTTGTTTGAATGAATATAAACTATACAGTAGTGTATATAAACTAGTAAGTAATATATGTATATAAAGAAAAACTATTATTTCTGTAAGTGTTAGTTATACATATTTTGTACTGTTTTTGATGCAAACTACAATTTAACACTTTCACTCTCGAATTCAATTTTTTTAATTGTTGTGTTAGTGTTTTTGTGGGAGTCAGTGATGACTTTTAATATGACAACAAAAGCCGCATTTCTTGACGTTTGATCTGATCCAGATCAGATCATGTCTCATGAAACGACACCAAAATGCGTAAAACAAACAAACATCAAATTAAAATTTTCTGTCTCGTTTTGTTTTGAATCTTTCTCTTCATACTCGTACTGTATTCATCTTATTCTTTGTCGCTTTACATAATATTGTTCAATTACATTTTAATAGCTGAACTAATTTTTAGATCACCATTTGTGATCCAAAATCAATTTTGGATCAAATGTTGTTGTTGCTTCACATATAAATTTTGATCTGATCCGGATCACTATGCGTCGAGAAATGCAGCTATAATTATGTTAAAATTCATTATAGACTTCCATAGGAATGTTAGCATATAGGGGTTCAATTCAATAAATGTACAATTCGTCATTTTGACGGGTTGATGGTTCTAGTGTTGAAATTGAAGTATGTAAAGAATCTACGGGATTACGACAATAATACTTACAGGAATATGTAGTAAGTTGTGTTTATACCGTAAATACTACTGCTTTTATAAAAGCGTTTGTTTTTAATTGCGATGGCTAGAATGTCGTGTATTTGCTAAAAAATAAAAAGTTAAATGTTGGCACTTTTAGTGAACAATTTCAATGTATCGTCTTAAATTAAAAGTTATCAACTATAAATTGAAATTTTGTATTGAAACTGTTGGAATTTTGAGTTGTATTTTTAGTAAATACGCGATGTCGTTAATTAAAAACAAACGCTTTTTATTATTTTAACAATTTGCTTAAATAATTTGCTGAAAAAGGCTAAAACGTTCCGGCCTTAATGGTATATGTAGATATTATATAGACGGCATTGTTGAGATGCCGGTAATGCGATTACATCCTGTAATGGGTTTCCTACTTTTTAGTCCAATGATTATCGGAAAATTTAAAAAATTATTTTCAGAACATTTGATTACGTTTGAGCAGAAATTAAGCAATGAAGTGTTTATTTGTATTGTTTATGCATTTTACTATAAATCAAGTTTTTGAAATGTTCTTATCGGTTGGTGGGGATTTTCAACTTCGATATGAAGGAATCTCAGAACGATTTCCCAGTAAAGTGACAATCCAATTGTGATAGTTTCTTAAAAGAATCTTAACTACTTACTAAACAAAACACGTCAAAAATAATGGGAATGAATTCTCTGTATCATTTTGGTTGTATAGTATGGCGGAAATAAAAATCGAGGAGCCAATCTACATTTATTTACGTGGAATTATATCAAGTTAATGTTATTTTGCCCCGGTGGCACAGTTGTTAGCATGCTTGCTTCAAGCTCCGGAGGTCCCGGGTTCGATCCCCGGGCGGGTGATGGAAAAATCACGGCTGGTTAATGTAAGGATCAATGAAGTAATCACTCATTATCCGTTGTAAAAATGATTACGAAACTTCACTATGAAGCGGCCAAGTCCCTCTATGGGATGTAGCGCTAGCGAAAAAAAAAAAAAAAATGTTATTTACGTAGTTGATTGCAATCCTCAATACAAAAGTAAATTTTGCTGTAAATTAATTTTATTTTCAGTTACGAAGACAATGCCACATTTTAGATTTCTATTGGGGTAATGAAAACGAAACAATTTAGACGGCTTAAATGTTAAACATGATTAATCTGAAAAGAACGGCAACTCCCAGAGCAAGTGGTTATAAGTCGCAGTAAAAAATCTAGAGCAATTTAATAGATAACTTACCTTCTCGTAGATTGTTTCATTGAAGCTTTTAGAATGATTCTGTTTTATTCTGAGAATTAATATTTCTAAAATTATTGAAAAATTTAGAATTTAATCAAATTTTTGAAAAATCTGGATGTAACATTTTTTGTTAATTTCAAAATTCCTGTACGTGGGAATGTCCAAAATTCGAAATTTTTTAGCTTTTTCTGAATTGAATTAGTACCTATATATGTACGTACTTAGATTTTCTTGAATTACAATATTGGAACTATCAAAATTGTGATTGTGAATTTTGTAAATTGAAAATTTGGAGAATAAGAATGTTGAAAGAATTGAGGGACTACTTTGTATAAGGCAGCATATAAATTTAAAATACAAAATTTTAAAGTAAAAATTTTCAAAATTTGAGAAATTATGAACTAAATATTACTTTAAAATTATGGAATTGAAGTTTAGGATATACTTCATTTATAAAGAATGATATTACGAGACATTTATTTTGAACTGAACATAGAAGGCAGTACAGAAAGCAGAAACTTCAGAATATATATATATATACAACCAAGGGCTTCTTAAATTTCAGCTTATGATATTACATACAATTAAATTAAAAATTTTAACGTAAAGGTTTTCAGAATTTTAAAAAATTACGTATTGCTTTAACATTTAATAAGAGATTAATAATTAAAAATTTAACATTTTAAAAAATTCAGTGCAATTATTTAGCACAATTCTCAAGGTTTGAGATTAAATTTTCAAATTTGTTTATATTTAAAGGGCGCAAAATTCGAAAACTTTTATTATTCTCAGAGTTGATTTATTTTCAGATTTTCTTGAATTTTATGAATTAACAGTATTTTGTAAATTGGTAATCTGGAATATAAGAATTTTCCAGGAATTAAGGAACAATTGGTTAAAATTGCGCAATTGAAGTTTTGGAAATTAACAACGGAAGAGCCTGAAAAATTATTTTATTTTGTACCATGTTAGCTTAAAATTTTAAAACAATAACTTTCCAGAATTGATTTAATATTTCAATTTTTTTTTAATTTTCGGCATTTACATTTATTAGAAGATTTCAAAATTTTAAGGTTAAGACAGAATTTTGGCAATTTCAATTGTAGAATTAAAGTTTAGAAGTCAATATATAAAGTATGATCTGGCAAGGTGCCTATTTTGAACAAAATTAATAAATAGAAGACATCACAGAAAATTCTGGATTTGAATAATCCAAGAATTTCCAATGTTTTAACTAACATATTGCTTTCGTCATTGCCTGTCAATATATAAAATGAATTATAAAAATGACCAAATTATTTCCGAAGATTATAGTCCCGAAGTATGAAAATCAGAAAAAGTGTAGAGCATATGATGGATCGCTGAGAAACACAAAAATTTAATGTATCAGGAACGAAAGTCGCACCATCCACCATCACTTGGATTCTACGACAAAGAAGGAAACTCCACGAAACCAGCCTACTCGGAAGTCCAATTCCTCTCAACTTGTAATTTAAACTCTTGTACCTTGCTGCTGGCGAGGTTAATTAAATCACCGATCGATTCACGTCGTAACCCGCAGCGGTGGTTTATACTATTGGGGTTCTTTCAGCTATTTCATCAGAAGGAAATGGATTATTGTTTGTAGTAACTTAGAAAGGACAGAGGCAGCGGATCGCAGCGGAACAGAATAACTAAACGCTTAGTCAAAGGTTTTTAGTAGTTTTTTGGGTTAATACTATCGGAGCTCAGGGCAGTCGAATCAAATAAGAGTTCCTTGGGCTAATAAAAAATTGGCTCCTTTCATGATCAATAGTTTCGAAGAAATCGGATTTTATGGATAGTATACTAAAATTCTAATTCAATTTAGTTTCTTAAGAGTGAAAAATGATAGGCTACCACTACAAATTATGCACGCAATTATGCTCAAGTAAATCCATAAAGCCGCAGCTGTACTGGGAAAAGTTTAAAGCCGATCGATTCGTCAGATACTACGGACCTTCCTAATTTTCTTCTATAAAAAAAATCTTAAGCTAACTTGACAATTTTGTAATTTATGTAATAATTTTCAATCCCTAATTACAATATTGCCAAGTTTATTTACAGTAAGGTTTTTGGAAGAACTAGCCAGATGATTTTTCAAATCTCTACGTGGCTATGAGCTGCTTGTTCATAGATTGTGGGGTACCCTGTATAAGAACAAGTTTAAAATGCAAACATTAATTTCTTTATAGAATATAATATTGTCGATTGAACACATTTAGAAATTTTCAATTGAAAATCGACGCACCCAAAAGCAATGGTGCCCTAGGGCTTAGTCCTAGGAACTAAGTTGATTTGTTGGCATCAATGTCAGCAAAAATTTAGCTATTGCTCTAGGATTGAATCTTATGCGACGCAACGATGAGCTAGCCTGCAAATTATTAGGTTATATAAGAGAAGAGTAAGTGACAGGCATTATCGTGGCAAATTAATTATGGGAATTATTTATTTTTTGATTTTTATTAGATATTTAAGAAAAAAGTTAAAGACTTTAGCAAAAGTGTCCTATACCTCTAAAAATGTTTCGACGTGGTTTTGTCGACAAATACATAACTGATATAATTTTTGAATATTGCTTTATTGCTTGGCTTTGGTTTGTAATATGTTTAAACTATTCTAACAGGACGAAATTTTCCAGAACGTTCAAGTTGTTTCGGGGTTACCAGATTATTTGAATCTTATCGAAATTTTTTGGAGCTCGAGTTTTAGTTGTATATTTTGCTTAGCTTCCCTATGGTTCGATATATTCGAGTGTTAGAGTGGAGATACTTACTTGACCCTACATATATTATGCAACTTTCGAAATTATTAGAGAACTGATTTTGTACTGCATAATGTTCGCTGAGTTGTATGTTGTTAAGTATTATTCAGGCTTATCGAGAAGGGTATCGTAATATATGCCAAACATATTTGCAATGCCTTCGGAGAATGTGTTCTTGATTTTACGAAATTCTCTACTTAAAACAAAATTTAGGTGATTTTTTGAAGAACAATGACAAGTAAAATTAGAACACTTTATGTAGGGGTTTAGACGCGATACTACATTTTTGCACGCAGGGAATGAATTCTTGATTTATAAACGTGTTACGCACTAAAAATATATCTTTGATGGGATTATTGACGGATAATGAGAGGTGTTTAGAACTGGAGAATATCTTCATGGTACAAATTGTACTGTAAAAATTCAAAACGATATCAGTATCGCCATCTAACATTTCATCGATGAACTTCACATGGAAGTACTATATACTAAGTTGTATGTTTAAAGATAGATTCAATATGGTAACAACTCGGAAGACTTGATTATGAACTTTTTGTTATATATATCCAAAAACAATACTGAGTTGAAAACAGATAATGGATGAACCTGAACAAAGTTAGATAAATGAACGTGTTGCCCTTAAAAATAAAAAATAAATATTTACTGTTTTGCTTTTATTACGACCCAAACCGAATGTGACACCAGTAAACAAAATAATGAAACTCTTTATCACTCTGTGCATTTTTATTGGGTCCCATATTCCCGCAATAATTATTTTGTACCGTGTCACTTTTTGAGAAAAATCATTAAATTCGCGCTACTCTACATGTGTAATTTTCTCGTTTGATTGTGCGCACGTATTCACACCAGTAACTAATGACTCGTAATTTATAAATTTTATTTTATAAAACATAAACTTTAATTAAATACCATTATCGTGTGTATAGTTTTACACCCTGTGTACAAAAAAAAAAAGATTTTGAATGTACATGTACAATAGCATTCCTGCATAAATAATAAAACAATCCGGCTTGGCTAATTGTAAAATCTCTCCACAAATCTAACAAAGAGCCGAAACCAATAACCAGCACACATCTGTTTATATATTATTAAATCCTATTGAACTTTATTATCACGTCACACAGTATACACGGTAACAAAAGACCGAATATTATACAACAAATAGCAAAATCCCTAATTTTTGGCAAACAACCAAAAAAATTTAAACGAGCACAAAAAATTACATAAAAATTGAGTGACTTAACATCATTTTTTGTTCCATTCACTGTATAAATATGTGCTTGATGGATAAACCCCATAGAAAGTAAAAAAAAAAAATCCCAATATTTATTTTTTTTTTTGATTGAGTTTCCAAAAATTTGGAAATTGTTTTATTGTTCTCTTCACGCATTATGCAATATATATAGGTATTTTCTGCACAGTGGATTAATAAAAACTGGTAGCCAATATGATAAAATAATCATTGCATACATATTTTCCAATTGGTGATTATTGTATTGTATTGTTGGTTGCATATAACACAAAAACGGGGCAATATACCCTCCATAGTCCATATATACTCAAAAATATTTAAGGGTCGATATTTGTTTGGGTCTGATTATGATTGTTTATGTGAGCACGTGAGGTTGGTTTTATCTTTTGTTAAGGGTTTTGGTTTTGATTTTAGTTTTGTATATAAATCTGTTATTGTTTTGTATCCAATCCACATTTAATTGATTGGGAATTTAATCTGCAAAAATCCATAAATTGGTACTGGTTATAATTACTCTAACAAATGTTGAATGGTTGATTTTACCATTCTACATGAGTTTTATTTATATAATTAGAAATCTACACTTCACAATACAGTCTCGATCAAAACAGAATCGTATTATTCAAGCTTGGAGACAAGCACATGGCCCGTAATCGCTCGAACAACCGACACAACCAATCACTGATAAACCACTGGTATTCGTCACTCTCATATGATGGCAATAAATGACGCACGCTCAACCAATACAGCAAAAAGGCAAACGTATTAAACAATCGGCACTCGTCAATGAGGAGAAACAAAAATAAAACATGGCGCAGCACTGGACAAAAGCACACACGCAACACACCAAAAACAAATCACTTAGGGACACTGATTGCCTATAAATGTCTCTTGACTTGACTAAAGAAAAACTTGAATTTTAAAATGAAAAATTTTATTGTTTCATTCCGATTTATAAAAAAACATATTTTATTGGTAAAACTCGTAATCTGATTTTTCCTTTTGTTGAATTCCACATCTTCTGCAATATAAATCTACAACTTCATTACTATTTATATGACGAATCTCCAATTTCGAGTTTTGTTCGTCGACTGCAAATCTGATTGAATGTAAGGATATTGAACTGGGATTAGGTATTTGTTCTATTATAAAAAAACCACAGTTTCTATTAAATTGAAATTGATTAGCACTTGATTTACGCATCTCTTTCAAAATAAATTCAAACATGGATAACCACGTGCCTTCGTCTTCATATATGGTTACCCGCTAGAATATAAAATTGAAAATGTTTAATAATAAATGCGTATTGGGCTTTAAAATAGTTTTATACTTACGACTAAGTTCTCTAAATTATTAAGTAGCTGCCAGTTACAACTGGTATTTTCTAAAGAACATTTTTTTAGTGATATCAACGGTTTTATGGCACATTTTTGCAAATTCTGTAGCATATTTAAATCAATTTTAATGCCTTTAAATATTACCTCGTAAAGTTGCAAAGTATCGAAAATTCTGTAATCATTCAAATTACAGTATATCTCTAAAATAATTCTATCGCTAACCAATGTGATTGTTTTTAATTCCGCCGTGAAACTTTCGATGAAATTGTAAATATTTTCCCCTCTCAAATAAATTTCCACACGATCGACTTTATGACCTGGTATAATTCTATTGTGCCTGGATATGTACACATCGTTACACCATCTGTAATTTGTGTCTAACACGATTTTGTTAACGTTCTGCGATTCAATTAAATCTACAAATAACGATAAACTCATTTTGTCGAATCCTCTTCCATCAATGCAATATGTAACATTAAATCTTTCTTTTAATTTATTAAGAACGTCGATCTCTTCTTTTAGTTTAATAGTATCATGTAGCTCGCTTGATGCATATGGAAAATGTTCATACCAAACATCGGCATCTATAGTTTGAAACAAATGTTGAAATTCATATACCAAATAAATGAAACGAAGTGTAGACGGTTTAATATTTTTGGCAATCAAATATTTTGTTAAGCTTAAATGATTATTTTCAATGAGTTTGGCAAGTATTCGTTTTATCATAAAATCAATTTCATAAGTTAGAAGATTTGAACTGGACGTGTCATCACGAACATCACTAATTGCTAATCTTAACGAAAGTAGATCCATAATATTTAGATCATTGGCATAATTAAGAGTTCCAAGATGCCTGAGGATTATTGGTAATACCGAATAGATGTTATCAGTTAAACGGATTCTCCGCAGCAGATTAGATTGTTGCCACCGAAAACCATTTATCATGAAAAGATAACCTCGGTTTTCGTGCTTCATCCACTTTGTAAAATGGTCAATTATATCAAATTGTTCACTAACACTTTGGTTAAACGAAACCACTTTAATCGGGTGGTCACCGTTAACAGAATATCCGAGCTTTTCTTCAATTTTTAAAATATACGCTTCTAAGTTGTAGCGATTAATGAATCCCTGAAAATAAATGTACATTTTAACGATATTTTGGCTTTAATTTTCTCAGTTTTCATTATTTTACCTTCATAATATGAAACTCTGCTGCGGCTATAAATAAAGTAGGATTTTCCTCCCATGGAAATGAAAATTGCGAATTGGTAACTAATTCATCCATAACTTTTACTTCATTTACATTTTCCCATAAAACAAGAATAATATGCATTTCAAAACGTTTAGTTCCAATTTGTAGTATATAATCGTACATGTTCCAATCAGTGTTTGTAAATGTCATATGCAAGGCATTTTTCACTTTGTTTATTATCGATGTGTGAACCAAATATGCACGCGGAAAATTTGGAAAATCCCCTGTTTAAGTCAAATTAACACTTATAAATAAAATATTTCAGGAAATAAAATGAAATAAAAACTTACACGGGAACAGATCACGGAATAAGAGTTTGGTTATAATATCACTTGATTTTACAATTTTTTCCATATTAACTAACTTACTTTAATATTAACTAAAATAAAATGTGAGAACATTTGCGTTTAAGATATCAATAAACAACATAAACTCCGCTGAATTAATAGATAAAAATGTCAAATGGAATGTGTGCAACAACAACAAAATTCATTTAATATTTTTATCTATCGATTGAATGAAATTTGGCTTTTTGCTGCCTAGTATTGTACGTAATAAAATGATAGCTTATCTATCATTTTAGTAAAATTGAGCTAAAATGGAATTTCTTTTGAGTTGTAATTGTTTGGAATCGACACTGTCACGTTACAGTTATTTACTTCATAAGGACGGTTAATGAGTTATTACAGTGCGGGTTCGATGTTTATTTGAACGAGTTCTGTGATGATCATTTAACGTACGTGCAACGTTTTATTTCACACTACATGGGACATTAATTCGTCTTTTGCATTTAAAATTAAATTTCAAAGTAAAAACCACAGATAAGAATAGACAGATGTGGCTCTTACACGGGCCAAATTTACATTCGATGATGTAACTTCAATACAATGATTTTCCAACCCAATCTTTTTAGACCAGGACGTGTATATTATAAAATAAAATTTACATTTTTGTCTCTTTTTATCCTTTTTTAAGCATACTTTTTTTATTACATTAACACAAAACTTTTTTTTTTTCGGTTTTCGTTTTTCATATATGGGACGTTTCACGTCAACCGGGCACTAATATTTTCGTTGAAACGTCTACTTTCGAATGCCGAGTGCCGTTTAAAAAAAAAACAAGATGGCGGCTCAATATGGTGGCTAAAATCTATATAATCGTTGGTTCGTCTCTTAGTGATCGTGTAACTTCTGAACGACCTAGCCGATTTAGGTCATATTCATACCATATATTTGTTTTGTCGAGGCGATGGTTCCTAGCTATGCTACACTGAAAAAAAAATATATTTATCAAAATCGATATATTGACTTATCTCTAACATTTTTCCGTTTTTGAAATAAATTTAACTGAATATTTATTAAAATTCCAAGTAGTCAAATATAATATGTATCTCAAACAACGAAAGCAGTTGCAAGTACATATCCCGTGAATTTTATTCTAAAGAGATATACAACGATCTGATAGTGTAATAAAATGTTATGTTAACCAATAGTTTGATCTGTTTCAGTTATACCACCACTTCTTGTTTCAGTTTGAAACTATATCTAATATACTTAAATAATTTAACGAAACACTGTTAAATTATATCCATTTAGTGATATGATCATACCGCAAAAAGTAATTTGTTTGTTATATGAGAAACAAATATATTTACAATATCCGTTTTAGTTTAATCGTAATAATTAAATTTGCCATTTTTAAATTTAGGTTAGAATATTGCCCTGTGAACTGTGATTTTCTTGTTTTTTGTGCGTGTATTACCAAGCCATATTAAATATATACGAGGATATATATATATATATCTAATATATAAAAATCTCGTGTCACGGTGTTTGTGGTCGCACTACTCCGAAACGGCTGGACCGATTTTTATGAAATTGTTTATGTATATTTGGTTGGTATGAGAATAGGTCGTAAAGTATATTTCATACCGCTAGGTGATTAGGGTGTCCCCCTTATCCCCAAATTTTTTTTATATATCTAACAAAATTTTTTTTTCGTATTTTTTTTTATTTGGCATCAAAAAATACCTATAACCCCAAATTTTCACCCTCCTACCCCTCTCACCCATTTTTTAATCACGATTTTAGTATTTTTGTATGAACAATATCCAAATAATTTAACTGTAGTTCGTATTTCAAACATAACGAAATAATTTATGTTGTTGTATGGCAGTAGGCGCTGCGTCAGCCTCATTGAACTTTCATCCACATATGCGCAAGTCATGCACGAAAAGCGTTGCATCGTTTTGACTTTTCATCCACATTTGTTATGTATCACAACGCAGTGCGTGCAAAATTTTGTTCGATTTATTTTAATTTATAAGAAATATAACGTGTTTTATGATTGTAAAAAGGTAAATACTAAAACAACAAATTACATTATCGATATACCGTTTTTCATCAATAAGTACAACAATTTTGTCTATTTGTTTGTGTGTATTATAGTGAACAATGCCAGCAAGACGCAAATGAGCCCATTTGGGTCGTCGAACGAATAAAGTAACAAACATGCGAAATAATAGAGCAGAAAGAACAAACGAACAAATTCAACAAGATAACAAAAATGTGCGTGTGAGCATGTCGCAATTGCGTGGATCTCAATCACAAGAGGCACGAGCTGCACGAAATCAACAACGACAATTGGAACGGAGACAAGCGCGCCGGTTCGTAGTTAGCGCACGCAGAGCAAATGACCGACAACGCCAACAAGTACATCGAGCATACATCCGCTTCATTCCTTCGTCACGCATTCGAGTACGAGCCAGATATTCAATATTCCACTCATCCGAAAGTGCTGATTGGTGCTATGGACAAAGAATGTCCCCATTGTCATGCGCCCAAATTCAAACATGAGTTAGCTGGGATGTGTTGCGCATCAGGAAAAGTGCAACTACCAGAAATTGAGACACCACCAGAACCATTGAACGGCTTTCTCATCGGCACGGATCCAGATTCAAACCTGTTCCTTAAGTCCATTCGCACATTCAATTCTTGCTTTTAAATCACTTCGTTCGGAGCAACAGAAATAGTTCACAATACTGCGGCAAATGGTCAAAAATTCAATTCAACGTTCAAAATCAAAGGCCAAGTGTACCACAAAGTAGACTCATTGCTGCCAATGCCAAATGAACCACATAAAATTTTTACAAATTTACTTCATGGGCGGTGAGGATATCAATCGTGTGGATTCACGTTGCGGCTACAATAACCTCAATTCGCCTAATGCCAGGCGCATCGTCGGCGAACTGGACGCCCTATTGAATGAGCACAATGAACTATTGAAAATGTTCAAATCACACATGCACGAATTGCAAAGTGACAATAACGCTATTGTCATAAATCCTGATAAAACACCAGCTGGAGAGCACGTGCGTAGATTCAATGCGCCTGTTGTTGACGACGTTGCTGGAATCATGATTGGCGACCGCACATCGACACGAGAAATCGTGATTCGAAGGAGAACCAATAATCTGGAGTTCATCGCCGACACACACCGTTCATACGATGCTCTCCAATATCCGCCAATTTTCTGGAAGGGTCACGACGGATATTGCATAAACATTAAACAACGAGATCCCGCCACAGGTAATTCATTCATTAGAAATATCATTACTCATTTGGAATTAATATTTATGAATATGTTGTTACAGGAGCCGAAACAAACAAGAAAGTGAGGTCGATCGATTTTTACGCGTATCGTATGTTGATTCGACGCGGTCAGGACAACGTCATTCTGCGGTGTCATGAGCTGTGCCAACAATTCAGGGTCGATATGTACGCGAAGGTAGAGAGCGAACGACTGCGATTCCTACGACATAATCAACAGAAGCTGTGTGCGGAAGAATACATTCACTTGCGAGACGCTATCATGAGTGACACCGACATCGCCGAAATTGGTAACTCTATCATTCTACCATCATCGTACGTAGGCAGTCCACGTCATATGCAAGAATACATACAGGATGCTATGACTTTCGGGTGCGAGTACGGACGACCGTGTTTATTTATCACGTTTACATGTAATCCAAAGTTGCAGGAGATTACATCTTTACTATTGCCAGGCCAAAATGCAATACATCGTCATGACATTACAGCACGTATATTCAAACAAAAATTGAAGTCTTTCATGAGCTTCATTACCAAATTACACGTATTCGATCCCACACGTTGCTGGATGTATTCGGTTGAATGGCAAAAGCGAGGATTACCTCATGCACACTTTTTGATTTGGCTAGTCGACAAAATACGCCCTGAGGAAATCGATAGTGTAATTTCCGCGGAAATTCCAGATCCATCTACTGATCAACTACTGTTCGATATTGTTACCACAAACATGATTCATGGCCCATGCGGTGATCTGAATCGTTTATCGCCTTGCATGGCAGATGGAAAATGTACAAAGCGTTTTCCTAAAGATTTCACCAACGACACAATCACAAATGTCGGCGGATAAACAATATATCGTCGAAGAAATACTGATAATGGCGGACAGTCATTTATGCCAAATATCAACAACGCAGACATTGACATTGACAATCGTTGGGTGCGGTACCATATTCGCCCCTGCGAAGCAAAACATTCAATTCTCATATTAATGTTGAGTTCTATAGTTCGGTGAAGAGCATCAAATACATTTGCAAGTATGTGAATAAAGGCAGTGATATGGCTGTGTTTCAAATTCAAAATACCGATGTGAATGTTCCTCGATTGAATGACAACGACGAAATAATGCGCTACCAAATTGGCCGATACATCAGCTCCAATGAAGCTGTTTGGCGTATCTTTGGTTTTCAAATTCAAGAACGGGACCCAGCAGTTATACATTTAGCCGTACATCTTGAAAACGACCAGCGCGTATTTTTCACCAACGAGACAGCAATTGAGCGTGCCATAAATTCACCAAAAACTACACTCACGAAATTTTTCGAATTGTGTAATCGTGCGAATACTTTCGGTGCCTTTGCACGAACACTACTCTATTCCGAAGTACCACGCTATTTCACATGGAATCAAACAAAAAAATGAATACCGCGCAAGCAAGGCACACCAATTGGTGAGTGCCCCGGCCTATTCAAATCAAACACTTTGGGCCGAGTATATATGGTCACTCCAAGACAGATTGAGTGCTTCCATCTGCGACTGTTGTTGGTTAATGTCACCGGCCCATTGTCATTTCAAGATATATGCAAAGTGAATGGACAACAGTATCCAACATATAAAGATGCATGCCTTGCACTCAGCTTGCTCGAAGACGACAATCACTGGAACGATATGCTTGCTGAAGCAGCATTGAGCTGTACAGCAACACAAATTCGTCTACTATTCGCTATAATGTTGACTACATGTTTCCCGGGACGAGCAGATACGTTATGGGATAAGCACAAATGTTCAATGACTGACGATATATTGCATCGAATTCGTATACGGTGCAACGATTTAACGATTACATTCAGCGGCGCTATGTACAATGAAGCATTGATTGCTATCGAGGATCTTTGCGTTTTCGTTACCAATTTACCACTCAGTCATTTCGGTATGAGTTCGCCAAATCGAAGTGCATCTAATTTAATGTACACCGAAATGAATCGTGAACTACAGTACGATACTGCAGAAATGGCAGCGATTGTTACTCGCAATGTCCCACTACTGACTCATGAACAAAAAACATTTACGATAGCATTATGCTGGCTGTTTCGGCGGGACAAGGTGGATTCTTTTTTTTTGGATGCACCCGGTGGAACTGGCAAAACATTTCTCATTTTGCTAATTCTCGCCGAAATACGATCAAATAATGGCATCGCATTGGCCGTTGCTTCATCTGGCATTGCGGCAACTTTATTGGATGGAGGCAGAACAGCTCATTCAGCATTTAAGCTGCCACTGAATATTCAAAATAACCCAGACGCAGGGTACAACATAAAAAAACAATCGTCCAAGGCTGAAACAATGCAAAATTATCATCTGGGATGAATGTACTATGGCACACAAACATTCTCTGGAGGCTTTGAACAAAACACTCAAAGATATAAAGCACAACGACAAACTATTCGGCGGCACTCTGTTATTCCTTTCAGGTGATTTCAGACAAACACTTCCCGTCATTCCACGTTCAACGTAAACTGATGAGATCAACGCTTCCTTGAAATCATCGCCACTGTGGCGTAATGTTGAAAAAGTTCAACTACAAATAAACATGCGCGTCCAAATGTTACAAGATCCATCCTGTGACATATTCTCGAACCAATTGTTAGATATCGGCGATAGAAAATTTGCTATTTATGAAAATACTGGATGCATAACATTGCCCACTAATTTCTGCACAATCGTGGATTCGCAAAATGCTCTCATTGACCGCATATTTTCCGATGTATGCACACAATATATAAATCATGCGTGGCTGGCAGAAAGAGCCATTTTGGCAGCAAAAAATGTGAACGTCCACGATTTAAACTGCAAGATACAGCAGTCATTGCCAGGCGACTTGGTATCATACAAATCGATTGATACAATTTGCGATGCCAACGAAGCTGTAAATTATCCAACAGAGTTTTTGAACTCACTGGATTTGCCAGGCATGCCACTACACCTTCTACGACTGAAAGTTGGATCTCCGGTTATTTTACTTCACCTGTTTGAATTTGAATCCACCACGGCTGTGCAATGGCTCGCGATTGATCATTAAAAAATTGATGAAAAACATTATCGAAGCCACCATTTTGAATGGCAAATTCCGATCCGAAAATGTTGTGCTGCCACGAATTCCAATGATTCCCACAGACCTGCCAATTGAATTCAAACGCGTTCAATTTCCTATTAGATTGGCATTCGCAATGACAATCATTAAGTCGCAAGGCCAAACGATGTCTGTTTGCCGCGTAGATTTGGGCACACCATGTTTTTCACATGAACAATTATACGTGGCATGTTCTCGCGAGGGCAAACCATCGAGCTTATTTGTGTTGGCTAAAGACGGACTGACAAAAAATATCGTACACTCAATTGCTCTTCGAAATTAATATTGATTTTCTTTATTTCATTTTCCTACTTTAGAATAAAAAATATATTACTTCTTTTCACTTTACATTTAACTTTTAACAGATCAAACAATGAATATGTCCGTTACGTTAATGAAATACATTGAATTGAGAAAATGAATGATTGGTGTTTTTTTTGTTTTTATCGGCATTCATCTTCTATGCGCTCCATTCCTCTTTCTATCATAGATCCCATCCCCACACACCTACAATAAATTCGTTATTTTTTATTTAACAACCAAAATATTCACTAGAAATAATTTATATCGCAGAACAACGTTTGCCGGGTCAGCTAGTATATATATATATATATATATATATATATATATATAACTGGAGCATGTAGAGGATAAAATTTGCTATAGGAAGGTAACTAAATATGTATCTCCACCTAAGCAAAGTAAAAAGCGGGCGAGCTTCCATTGAACAAAATTGATTCCTGTATAAAGTCAACAGATTACAAAATACATTTTAATAACTTTTAACGAATTGATACATTGTAATACAACTGTGAGAATTGTGATTCTTATTATCATAGCAAATAATTTTCTTATCTAATTATCGTATTATAATATTGTTTTTTTTTTGTAAACAGCAGGCGTGCTCATCCAGTACCATCAGTAATTACTCCGAGCTAATTGGAGAAATTGCCGAATTGCAGAATGCAGAAAACCATGGAATTGTAAGAAAAATATCATATTATTTTACTTTATATAATTTATATTATTTTTATCGTTAGGAACAATCGCAACTAATAATAATGCCTTCGTCCACCATAAACATTTTAAATGAATACGATGTATCTACGTATCTTGATTGCACAAAAGGGCGAATAATAAAATCATACTACGAGGGACGAAGTAGTCTCAGCCCAAAACAACAAACCGACCTCTCAATCTTAATAATTGAAAAAGAATTTGATCTAACGGGTAATTATAAAATAACGAGCGACAGATTGGAACAGTTAACAATTCAAATAAAAGTGTTGTTTAAATCAGAAAACGAAAATATTTATTTCGTTCGCTACAACAGAAATACTAAACAATTAGCCACGGGAAAGCTGTAAAAGGAAAAGCGAAATTAAAAATATTTTAATATCTCAACCTAACATTTACCAATCATCAATAGAATTTCTAAAATTAAATGTAGAACCGTGCGACGAAATTATTAAACACTGAAAAATTACCTCAGAGTTTAGAGTGCAACACCTCAAAGAACAGGAAGGTTTAACAATATCGAAATATTTTTCAGAATACCCTGCTTTGAAATGTTCTAACTTAATAAACGAATTATTTGAAATTGACTTTAAATGTATCTATAATGATCAAGCAAATAAACTACATGATGATTAGCCAGGCATTAACGAAATGTTAATTAAAATCGCGAATTCTAAGAAAAACTCAAATAGTTTTAAATCAATGGAACATGTTCTTGCAACACCCGATCAACTAACTGGATTTTTTCTGCTTCCTTTCTTAATAAATAGTAATTTTGGAAGGAAAAGACAGTCTAATGGTTCCTTTAAATAAACGGCAACTTTAAAATTTCCAGTTCACAGGATCGGTATTTTAAATTTTTTTTTTATAATGAATTGTTTTAGTTGTAATCTAGTCATAAGTTCTTACAAATCATACTTAATGCATATAAAAACATTCCATAAATCATGTTATATTTTTATATGTAATGAAATGAGTGTGCCCCGAGGCGAGAATTCAATATTTTCGATTCATTTCGAAGACATATTGTAAAACATTTTCAAAATATTGAATGGAATACAATTCAAACCGCTTCTGCATCGGTTATCAGTGAAATTAAAGAAATAAAAAAATCGGTAGGCACTAATATGACATCAGATAAACAAATCATGCAATCGTCAAATCAAATGTTCTGTGAAAAAATAATTTTAAATAATTTTGAAATTTGCAATTTAAACTTAATTAGTAACTTATACGCTAGTAACTTAAACAAATCACAGATTCAATCAGTAACACAGGAAATAACGAATTGACGACTGGTATGGTGTGCTCTGGCGGACGATATTGAACTAAGTAAACTATGTAAACAAAAATGTGCTATATGAAGTTATATGGAAACAGAGTCTATTTCATTTTAATTTTTATTTATTAAAATTGTCATGATTGGAAAATCTAATGAATCCATTATGTTGTTTAACGTGTGATTTTTATATATTTGATTAATTTGGAACAGTTTTATCATTAAAAATGACAGAAAACTGTACAGAAAATTACAGAAAATTAATGTTAGTTTCACTATAAATATATGTTTGAGTCATTAAATATTTTTGAAATTATATTATACTACATTTACCACGTTTTGGCCCTGCTGGGAGGAGAGTCTCAGGAAACTGGGGAGTGGTTAACCTCAGTTTAATAAATTCTGAGTGCCTATGATACCCGGTATGGAATGGCGAACTGATGGCGCCATAAAACCATTAACTAATAACCACAGGCAAACTGAGCGTCACATTTCCGGGGTCTCCAGGTAGTGAGTGAGGGGCCCCTTAAAACAGGTTACCCCCTTGAATGGAATGGGTCCTATTGGTTTGGGATATCCATATGGATGGGTGAATGGTTGAGTGAAAGATGAATAGGGCGGGGGTGCTGGGATGTGATGCTTGGTGAGCCAATGGGCTGGATTAAGGTGTTATGCGACCCGTGCTGATGATCAGCTATTCTGGGGGCCCATTTAACAAAGCCCAGTCGTTAACGGAGCCCTCTGGATACCTGGCTACCTCCAGTTGTATTTAGCCTTACCTGCGTATACGGATCTCTGCGCAGGTGGACCAGTATTTCTCCGACACTCGTGGGAATACTATGAATGATTTGAAAAATAAAAATAAGGGAGCCGGTACCCTTGAAAACCCGGAAACAATGAAGGAAGAAAGTGGCTCTTTCCTTAAAGGTGGAGCTACCTCATCAGTGGCAGGGGTAAGTAGCACCATGGCACCAAAGCCAGGAGTCAGCGATACCAATGCCAGGCAAGAGAGCGGGGGATCTGGAAGGATCCCTCCTGCAAAGCGACGATACAGGGAGAAACGGTCGGCGCATAAAATTCTGGATAAACTGGCTGCAACCCCTGAGGGGCAGCTTACAGTAGAACAGAAGCAATCTGTGGCTTGGGCGAGGGAGATTGTCGGTCGCGATAGCTCGGATAGGGTCCTTGTGCCTAAAAGGCAGAGGTCCCAGGATGAGCTCGAAGTGGGCGACAGCAAACGAGACAAGACCGTCACTGGAGCGATATCGGGAGATCCAAAGGAAAAACCGAAATTGTTCAGTGAAATAGTAAAGGAGAACGTACTGGTGCTAGCGGTAATTGACAGAAGTCAAGAAGATGGGAGCATCACGGCAGGAAAGTGGAGGGAAGTGTATAATGCACTAAACTCCATTTTCATCAAGGTCCTGAGAGAAAATCCAGGACCCCCTCCGTTCTGTAGAGATGCGGGATGGCATCAAGGGCGCGTAAAGTTAACTGCGTGCTCGGATCAAAGATCGGTGGATCTTTATAAAAAGGCAATATCCGAAGTAGGGGAGGTATGGGAAGGCGCGAGGCTTGAGGCAGTTCGAAAGGAAGAAATTCCGAGTAGACCAAGGGCCCGCGTCTGGTTACCAACCAAACCAGAAAAGCCAGAAGAGATCCTTGAGATTATTCAGGCAAGTAATCCGAGTCTTCCAACGAAAGATTGGAAGATTGTCAAACAGGAGGAGGCTAAAGGGGGCTTCAGAATGGCAATCATGCTGCTCAATAAGGAGTCCCTTACTTCCCTGGCAGAGACAAAGGGGGTGATCAGCTACGGTTTCGGGTCGATCACTCTCAACGTTTTTAAAAAAGATGAGGTAGGAATGCGCTCGGAGGACGGGCCGGAGGTGGACGTCGGACGGACCCAGCGGCAGACAGTCGAGCAAGCGCATGGGGTTATAACAGACGATGACGTGGAGCTGCTATTGGAGAGAGGCGGCCTTCTCTCGCTTGGATCCGATGGAGACACCCTGTCGGAATCTGAACGAAGAGAGGCTGGGGATTCTCAATGCAGCGAAGCATTAATTATGGGGGGCGACACGGCGGATACTAGCGGCCCCCCGGAGGAAGGTAGCATTAGCCTGAAACAGGGAATGCATGAAGAGGTAAGTGAGATAATGCATGGTGATTAATATTGTGCAGATTAATCTTCACCATACGAAGGCTGCTTCGGCGGCTCTCGTTCTCAGACTGACTAGATCAGGAGAGGAGCTAGCGTTAATCCAGGAACCTTGGATTAACAAAAACAGGATCTGTGGCCTTAAGGTGAAAGGGTATACAACTTTGTACTCAAGTAACTCTGAGAAGATAAGATCTTGCATTTTAGTGAAAAATACTTTAAAAAATTTTCTACTTTCTCAATACAGTAGTGGTGACGTTACTGCGATCAGTATGGAGGTTGGCAGAGACAAGTTTTGGCTGGTCTCTGCTTATATGGATCGGGAGAAGGAGATCCCGCCGGATAACCTGGGGGACCTGATCCGAGAAGCAAGGAGAAATAGGATTGGTGTGATACTCGGATGTGATGCAAACGCGCATCACACAATTTGGGGGAGCACTGATATTAATGAGATGGGTGAGTTATTTTTTGATTACTTATTAAATACTAACCTTTCAGTCTGCAATGTTGGGCAGGAACCGACATTTATCGTTAGTAATCGGCAGGAGGTTCTAGATGTGACCCTCGCCTCGGATACTATTTTTCAGTTGATTAGGGGATGGAGAGTGGCGAAGGAGCACTCATTCTCTGATCATCAATATATAACTTATAACCTTAACATACACCCGGGTACCCAGAAGCCGTTCAGGAATCCTAGAAGGACAAACTGGGAGAAATATGGGGAGGTGTTGGAGGAACTATTTCCGGAGGTCTCCGGACTTCCGGAGACAGTGGAAGAATTGAATTGCATTGTGGATGTTGTCACAAAAGCATGCAATATTTCCTTTAACGCTTCTTGCCCCCTGATAAAGCCAAGGGGCAGGCAAAAACCGACATGGTGGTCCATGGAGTTGGAGACCTTTCGGAAGGCGTGTAGGACAGCCTTTAATAAGGCAAAGAACACGAGGCATGTACGGGACTGGCACTCCTATAAGGAGGACCTAAGAAAGTACAAAAAAGAATTGAGGAAGGCACAGAGGGGATCTTGAAGACTCTTCTGTGGTAGAATGGAAGAAGTCTCTGAGACTTTCCGCCTTAGGGAGATTCTATCTACTAACCCAACTAGTCCTAGTTACTTAATTAGACCAGACGGGTCATGGACAGCTTCAAAAGAACTCCAGTTATCTTCAGGGGATGTTTGAAACTAGTCTATATTCCTAGGAATTGGACAGAGGTCAAAGTAGTCTTTATCCCGAAATCGGGAAAGAGCTCAAATGCTCATCCAAAGGACATGAGGCCTATAACTCTATCATCCTTTCTGCTGAAAACCCTGGAAAGGTTGATAGATGTATTTATTCGATCAAGAATTGAACCCAGGAATTGGGTAATGTCGCAGCATGCGTACTGTAAGGGAAAGTCGGTGGACACAGTTCTGCACGATCTAGTACGCACAATTGAGAAATCAATTTACTTGCAAGAGTTTTGCATGGTAGCATTTCTCGATATTGAGGGTGCTTTTAATAATGTAAAAACGGAGGCGATCATGGAAGGATTGTCTTTTTTGAAGGTGGACTCCTCTATAAGTAGGTTAATAAATCAGATGCTGGTAAGCAGGACTATTACCTCGGAGCTGGGAGAGTCCAAGATTAGAAGACGGGTGGTTAGAGGAACCCCACAAGGAGGTGTAATGTCCCCCATTCTCTGGAGTGCAGTGATTAATGGATTGCTGCTGGAACTAGAGAGAGAGGGGATAGGGGTTGTAGCATATGCTGATGATGTAGCGATAGCTGTCTCAGGCAAATATCTAGATACGATTAGGGATGTTATGCAGAATGCACTCCTGATTGTTACGAAATGGGCCAGCAAGTGTGGATTGGGGATTAACCCTTCCAAAACAGAGCTGGTACTATTTACTAGGAAATATAAAATTCCGGTGGTTAGCCCTCCTATCATAAACGGCAGCGGACTAGTTTTTGCTGACCGAGCGAGATTTTTGGGCATAATCGTTGATAGTAAGCTTAGCTGGAAGCCTAACACTTTGGAAAGGGTGAATAAGGCTATTGTAGCCTTATACTCGTGTAGGAACGCTATAGGTAAGAGATGGGGCTTGAAACCGGAGCTGGTATACTGGCTCTATACCGCCGTGGTAAGACCTGTGCTAATGTACGGGGTGGGCGTTTGGTGGCCAGCTCTAGATAAGGTAACATATAGAGGTATGATGGAGAAGGTGCAAAGAACGGCCTGTATGCTTATAAGCGGGGCGCTTAGGACAACACCTACACGCGCTTTAGAGGTTATGTTCCACCTTATTCCAATCGACCTTTATGGTAAACAGATGTCAGCCAACGTGGCTACGAGACTCTTGGCTGTCTCTCAGTGGAAGTGTCTTCAGGTGGGACACTCGACGATAGGTAGATTCGCTGGCGAAGAACTGGCGAATCTGGATTATATTACACCAACGTTGTGCTTCGATAAGGGTTTCCGTACCATCTTTCCCTCAAAGGAATCCTGGAGAAACGGATCAATCTTGGAAAACGAGGCAGTGCAATTTTTCACGGACGGCTCGAGGCTAGACGATCAGGTAGGAGCCGGAGTCTTCTGTGATAAACTTAATGTTAATATTTCTGTTCGTCTCCCTGACTACTGCAGCGTATACCAGGCTGAAGTGGTGGCGATCGGGCCAGTCATGACATGGTTGAAGCATAATGTGGTATCCGGGAGGGATATCTCAATTTATGTGGACAGTCAGGCAGCGATCAAGTCACTTGGGGCAGTTTGTCTGAAGTCGCGGGTGGCGCTGGATTGCCGATCATCACTTAACGAGATGAGCGAGTATTTCAGCATCCAGATAATCTGGGTCCCGGGTCACTCGGACGTCACGGGGAACTGCAGGGCGGACGAACTAGCTAGGTACGGTACGACTCTCCAGATGCAGCCGGAAATGGTAGGTCTGGGGAGGCCTATGGCAGTGCTAAAATGGGCGCTCAGTAAAAAGGCAATCGCCTTGACAAATGAGAGGTGGATCAACACCCTCACGTGCAGGGTAGCAAAGCAGGTTTGGCCAAAACTGGACTTGCGGCGCTCCAAGGTACTAATATCCCTGGGAAGACAAGAAATAGGATGGGTCGTAGGGATAATGACAGGTCACGGCCTTTTTGGGGAGCATGCGAGAAGGCTGGGGATACAGACGAATGACTTTTGTAGAAGTTGCATGGACGAAGAGGAGGAGGAGACATTGGAACACTTCCTATGCTCATGTCCGGCGCTATCATACAGAAGGCATAAGTATTTGGGTGTGTACGGTATGGACAGCCTTTCGGAACTCGCGGACTGCGGAGTGCGAGATTTATTACGCTATATAAATAGCTCTGGTTGGTTTCAACGGGAGTAATGGGGAGATGGGATCCTGTAGTATCACAACGGGCCATTGCTGACCTAAGTGTGCGATAGCAGCCACTTCAACCTAACCTAACTTACCACGTTTTGAATGATAAATACATGGTTAAATTCAATATTTTTAAAATATTTATGTTTTTAGTAACATTAGATTACTATGAAATTTCTCCAATTTTCAAGAATAAATTTCTGTTATTTAAAATGATAAAACTGTCCAAATTAATCAAATATATAAAAATCACACGATAAACAACATAATGGATTCATTAGATTTTCCAATCATGACAATTTTAATAAATAAAAATTAAAATGAAATAGACCCTGTTTCCATATAACTTCATATAGCACATTTTTTTTTACATGGTTTACTTAGTTTAATATCGTCCGCTTAAGGCGCTTTTTCAACTTTACCAGTCGTCAATTATATTTCAAATATTTTTGCTGAAGTGCATAAAAATATTATAGTTCGAATTAGGGAATTAGGAGAGATGGCTACAAACGTCTCTACTCTTGAAAATAACTTAACTTTCTTGAGATTTCCTCTAGACAAATTGAACAGTGATTATATGAGAACTAAATTTCTTGAACAAAAAAACGGCTTAATGAAACCTTCATCTATAAAAGTTGCCAATTCCTGCAAAGCTTAGCTACGTTTCAATTGAAAACATCCTTAGGAATTTCTTACAGCAAGGTAATGTCTTAAAATTTATTTTAGAATACTCGAACGGTCTTGAAAATGAAAAAGTAACTATCAGTAATATAATTCAGACCACATTTTGGAAACAGAAATGTGATCAATTTCCTACCCAATGTATTACAGTTCCTTTAATAGTTTATTTTGATGATTTTGAAACAAATAATCCTCTTGGTAGCTTCGCCGGTTTTCAAAAATTAGGCTGTATATATATTTCCACAACAAATTTACCTCCAGAATTTAAGTCGAAATTAGAAAATATATTTCTTGTAATGCGTTTTAATTCGATTGATAGGAGAGTTTATGGTAATAAAATAATACTGGCTCCTTTAATATCAGAACTCAAGCGATTACGAGAATTTGGGTTTGATTTATCAGTTAATGATCAAAATTTCCAAATATTCGTTACGGTTGTTCTGGTTGTTGGAGATAATTTAGGGCTTAACTCGATTCTTGGGTTTACAGAAAGCTTTAAATCAAATAAATTTTGTAGGATTTGAATGTGTACTAAAGCAGAAACTAAAATGTTATCTAAGGAAGATCCGCTTAAATTACGAAATGTTCAAATCATGAGCTTGGATACCTTAAAACAAAAAAGAATTAAGGGTAGTGCTTCAGAAATGATATGTCTGGTAAAAAATTTGGGAGTAATGATTGGAGATGTTATTCCCCATTCGGATGAATTATGGAATTTGTATATACTATTGCATAAAATAAGCAACGTTGTTTTGAGCTCACACATAGACGATGGTAGTATCAGAACCATCTTGATATGAATAGAGCCGGCATGTAAAAATTGAACTTAAAATAAAGGACATAGAAACACTAAAAAATTATTTATTTTCATATAGCTTGTATGAAAAAACGCGATTTCGATTGACGAAAAAAATTGAATTAAAAATTAAACCTAGGTAAATAATTTTTTCTGAAATCACTTTTAAATAACTCAATGACCAACTCATTTAAAACACAGATTCTCAAGTTTCCCCATTTCCCAGATTTAATCAAAAGAAAATAAGGGAAATTAAATTAAAAAACGTTCTACAACAATAACAATATGTATTAAAAAGAGAAAATTCAATATAATGACGTCATCATTTATCCACATCTAAAATCAAGGATGAAAAAAAGACAACACGTCTTCGCGCAACAGCCGAAATTAAAATAAACCAAAAAGAGCCAAACAGAAAAAAAATTAAAACTATGCATTGAGCGAGAAGAAACAAAAAATCAACAACCCAGCTTTTTATGCATCACAAATAAACGACATAACCAATAAACATTAACTGAAATATTAATGCCTTATTTATTTTTCAAATATTAGAAATATTATTTTAATTAAGTCCTAGCTGAAATTAAATATGTACTACTTAAAAATAATTGGCATCTATTTTTATTCCCAAAACATAATTATTTATGTACATTCAAAATAAGTTTTTGTTTAGAATATTTGAATTGTCATTAGGTACATTTGAATTGAGAGCGGTATATAAAATAAAATAACTCTTACTAATAATTCCCATTCCTAGATATCACTTAACACACCAAATACAAAAACAGAGCTTCGGGCTGAGTAATCGATGTGAAAGAAATTATTTTACGTAAAAATAACATAATTTCTTTCAATGCAATGGTTCATTTTTAGTAAACTTATAAAAAAAATTATATTAATTAATTATTACAATTTATATATTTAATTACTATCGAGAGCAGCCACTAAAAATATGTTTAACCGAAGCAAAAATCAGACTAAACAATTAAAATATCGGTTCGATCCCCTATATAGTAATGAATTTGATTTTTTTATGTTTTGTATCTATATCTGTCTCGTTTACCGAAGTAAGAGATAATTATTAAAATTCAATTCAAATTTCAAACTGATAAGGCCCAAAATATTTAAAAACAGTTAAATTTTGAAATAAGAAAATTATTTATCGTAAAAACACAATTTAAATTTGTATTCGCAACTTTTGATTCACAATTAATAACAGAAAAATATTCGAATTCAAATTTGAATGGAGGCGACAGCTATGGTTCATTCCATTAAGCTTTGGTTAAAACAAAATATCGTTATTACCACATGATGTGAATCTGTATTTGGGTAAATTTGTGTCATGTGGCAATACTTTTAGAAAGAGACTAAAAAGAGATGGTTATTCTATTGTTTATAAATATTTATGACGTATTTTACAAAAACAACATTCGATAAAAGTTTAGCAATACTTTATATTCCAAGTGGATTTTCACTAAGAAATAAACATTTTCATGATTCGATTTTTCTATCAAATAAAATTAAACGTTTTATGAACATTTTTGTATAAAAATAATACAAAAGCTCATAATTCTTATAGACTAAAAATGTAAATGAAAACAATCGTTTTCCTATATAGTTTCATAGTAAAGAAAAAAATGTATGTATCTTATTTTAAGCTTACTAAAAAATATAGTCGATACTGGAGGCTCTTATTTATAGAGTAGGCTCTGGTAGTATTCAAATATTATAAAACTTGATTGATGAGCATCATAAATCATAACTTGTACATCAAATTTTTCGGCTTTACTTTAATACCAAAGCATCATTTTATGACGCATTATCCTACTATAATGCGCAAATTTGGGCCACTTATTCAAATGTGGTCAATGCGATTTGAAGCTAATCATCAAGTTCTAAAGAAAATAACTGTTAATACCAGATCCCGCAGGAATATTTGTTCAACAATTTCAAAAAGAAACTTGCTGCAATTAAGGAAAATAAATAATAAGTATTTAAGTTTACCTACTATTTTAGGGAAATCTGTTCACGGTTATATTCCTGACAAAATAACTGCCCAAATGAAAATATTATTCAAAAATACACTATTGAGTCAAATCAAATCAGTAAGTTTTATCAAAGATAATCCATATTAAAGATGATTCATTCAGCTGAATGATTCATCTTTAATATAGTATGATCTTTGGTTTTATTCAGTACAAAAACATTATCTATAGAAGAGATATGATCGTAGTATTACGAATTGATACCGACAGTTTGCCCATATATGGTTCAATAAAATCAATTTTTTCGCACAATGTTTTACATTTTTTTGTATTTTGTATGTCAAGTATTAGAAACGATGTATTATAGTGATCATTTTTGTGGAACTGTAGTAGAAGTCAAACCAAATTTTGAAATTTTAAATATTGATAATTTGATTGATAACAAAATAAAAAATTTAATAAAATCAAATTCATATTTATATGTTGTAGAATAAGTTATAAATGTGTATATTATTATTAAATGAACTTACAATATAATAAAACAAAAAAAATTGATGCTGAGCAGGCCAAAACTGTGTAAACTTTTCGAGAGCCAACAATAAACTAAGCAATTAAGCATCCAACATGGCTCAAAATGCCAAGAAACCTCAGGAAAAACTGTATCAACACAACCAAAAAGCAACTGTGGCAATTAGACTTAAACAACCTGCGAAATTGTAAAATTTGACGATTTTTGATCAAGCCATGTATTTTATCACCAAGTGATTTTTTTTTTCGAGCTTTCCGTGTTTGTTAAAAATATTTGATATTCATTCCGAAGGTAGTTATATGACCAAATTGCTTCCATAGGTTCTTATTTCCCAAGATTTTGATATTTGGGCTTTATCAAAATTCTAGAAATTTCTTTGTCATTTTTTGTAAGAATAACTGCAAAAAAGGTCGATTTTTAAAAATTCAAAAATTTTTTGACGTGCCGGAAAAAATTTTAAACGTGCCAAGATTGGCACGCGTGCCACGTATTTACTATCACTGGTCTACTCTATGCAAATTTACTGATATTCTCTATCACCAATTTTATGTTTGTATTTGTTTTTACTTTTCCCACTATAACGAAGTTATATTGGGTAAGTATTGTAATCGCAAAAAAATGTTGTTCCAGATTTTCACATTTCTCGACGAATTAGGTTACCAGGACCCCGAAACACTGATCAGAAAAATGTCGTGTCCGTCCTTCCGTCCTTCCAGTCGCACATTTTTATTATTTTTGTTTTGCCTCCCATTCTCACAAATATTGATAATTTTGTACATAGATAGATTTTAGTAATAAGCAGTTGGTGTTAAGTTTTAGGTCAATTCGAGTATAGAATAGAGGGGGTTGCAGTGGAAGAGAAAACTGCCAAACAGATTATCTCACAAACGGGACCGACGAATTTTTTGTTATGTTGATGATAAATTTGATAATTCATCATCTACTGTTTACCGAGGTAATGTCGAACTTTCCGAAGAAATATTTTTCTACAGTTAATACACCTTGCAAATTCCAACAATTGTTCCCTAGGTGTCTTTAAGATAAAATAAATAGATTACCGTGTAATATGGAATTTAAATTTCTAAATTTATCTAAACTACTTTGCTGGTGGCAAATAATATCGTCAACATTTAAAAATAATTATATCTAGTGAGCTTTAAATATAGCATGATATTCCCGTTTCTATGACATAAATATTTCTGATAGTGACATTTCTGTGACGTTTTATTGACATTTTATGCCATTTTAATGATTGAAATTTCAATGACATGTTGATCGATACATTATTTGTGAATTGCTTTCATAAAATCGCCTTTAAAGGTATTATTTATGAGTAATAAATCCTCTTGGAATTCAAAGTCGTATATAACTCTTAATATAAAATTACTATGGTATGCCTTTAAAATAATATCACGCCATTAGGGTGGAGCAGATTTATGAGAGCTGGCAGATATATAAATTGAAATGCTATATGACAAGGAGGTGGGATTCGGTAACAAATGATAATTAACCTTAATTCTGATTTTGTATTGTTTGTGTTTTATTATTTTGTATTTTCGAATGGTCCACAGCGATGCCCCGTCCAGACTGCAGCACTGAGTAAGGAATTATTTCGGCCAATTCTCACGTTGCTCACATAATATTATGATGTGAACAAACGGCACAAATTTTCAGAAAATAAATTTTTGAACATTGTGGATTAGTATGGAGTAAATTAAATCATGTGAATGTGACTTTGATTGCTGCTCACCAGGTGTCAGTTCTAAATAATTTAACATTATTTGTGAATCTGTGATTTAGCGGTATGATAGTAGAAGATTTATATTGTAGTGCCCAATTGTGTTATTGGGGAAGAGGTCTCCAAAATTTGAGAAAATCCGTGACATATTTTAAGGACCTTGCCTGCCCAAAATAACGGAAAATGTTTGTAAAATATAAATGGCTGGTTTGGTGATCTTTAACGGATGCTTTCTGGGAAAGTGTCGTCCGAGATTCGGATAGACCCAATTTTTTCCTTTACATCTTCAACACTTATGTTTATTTCGCCCATTATTTGTTGTAAAAGAGAAGTTTTTATGTCGACCCGTCTGTAATTTGTATGGGTTATCTTCCATAAAATTTCATTTTTGCGGTACATGTCGATTAAACGCACTGTACTTTCGCTATTAAAAGACAATTGTATTTAAGTTATAATTTTTTGTTATATTGCGATGTTTCAACTTGAAAGAACAATTTCAAATGGCAAAACATAACCTCATATAAATCAACTTTTGACTTTTAGAAGGCTCATAGGAACAAGATAAACGTTATGATCAAATGTTTAAATATTTCGAACAGATCTTTAAAATAATAAAGAACAAAAATCTATGGTTTTATTGTCATTAAAAATGCCCATACAGTAATCCTTTGTAAATACAGATTAATTACAGATTAATGGAAAAGTAGCAGTGCCGTGTTTTTGCCTACTCTTTCCGGATTGATTTAAAGAAAAATTATTCAGATCGCTTGAAAATTAAAGTGTTGGTAGATTTTTCTAAGGAGCGGAGGGACGTGCCGAAGCGGATTGAAGGAGCAGAGGGACGGAGCAATCAATTGGACATTTTTTCTTCTTCTTTTTTTGTGTAACTTTATAAACTACAAATTTAAAATTGTACATCAGATAGAACAAAGCTATGCTGTCCCAACTGCATCCCTCCGAGATATCATCTGAAAGAAAAAACTAATTCACAGCAACCGGATCAGATTAAGTTTTTGGAAAATATCGTTCGGCCTCTGCTTTAGTATTGAGTGATACCAAAATAGAAAATCGAGGCGAAGTGGACTAATTGCTGAGCGGAAATTAATTACAAGCTGATAGATAAATTTACTGTTGTAATTAAAGAAATTGCATGTGTTTTGTAGTGTGTAGTGTGCCAAAATCTTAGTAACGTTATTTAAAAACAATAAAATAATAAATAAAAAAATTAATGATTGCTTCAAACATGCTTTGAATTCATCTTCTGGTGTTGATTTAGGAATAACTGGAAGCACCCCTAATGCTTCGAATTACTTTTTATGCGCCATTGTATATTCGCCCCCAATTGATTACCTTACACTGTTTTAAATGTTGACCTCGTTCAGATTCTCTTGATGAATTACAAAATGGAAATCCTTGTTCTGTAACATTTAATGGCAGTTTCAAATCAGAATGAGCAGTTCGTCCTCTTTGCATTAATGTTACCTCAATTCCAGATGGTACCAATGCAAGCGCAATCTCTTCTTTGGCGTGTATTCCAGCTAATAATAAAAGGAAGCCTTGAACTGTGCGGACGTTTTTTTTGTTTTTTCGTGTGCCAAATAATTTTAAAATAATAATACAATTAATTATAATTATATATGGCGTCGAATTGCTGTATGTCGTGTTGTACTCCTGGTGGTAGTGATAATTTTTTAATGTGCAGTGGGTTGTGTAAATGGCTGGTTTCAGGAAAAATGCATTTAGACTTGATTTGCAATTCTGATAACATTTTCTGGTTTTGTGACAAGTGCAAAGACATCAACAAGGTGCAAGTAAATAGTTTAAGTGAACTGGTTGGTACAATCAGAAATATAGAGAATTACGTTAAAAAAATGGAAGAGCAAGCCCAAGCGCTTACTTCTGATCCAGTAGAACCAGTTACTCTATCAGTCACTACACATTGCATTGTGGTTGCTCCAGATCACATCATCGCTGATGATTTTCCAGACTCAAGCGCATCTGTTTTGCCTGGTGCCGCTAAGTCCGAAATCTTTGGTACCAATATAATTGGTGGAAATTCATGTGCTGAATCTTTCAAGCCTGTGTCTAATAACTCGTATGTGTCTGGTGGCACATTTGCTGATGTGGTATCTTCGGCAGTTATTTCGAGTGTTGCGAGTACGTCTGCAAAAGCGAACAGTATTGATATATCGTGCGGTCCAAATGTTAATAAAAAATCGTTGCCATCATCACGAACTATCCGGAAGAACATACGAAATTTTAATATTCGTGGCACTAATACCTCACCTGATATTTATATTAAAACTATTGCACCGAAATGTTGGCTTCATTTGTCAAGATTCGATACTCTTACAACTGAGGATGATATTGTGGCTCTGGCTAGCAAATGCTTAGGTCCGAGTGTTTACAAGGCAGTTAAACTAATTCCTAAGGATAAAGATATCCATGAGTTAGAATATGTGTGCTTTAAATTGGGGATCAACGTTGAGCTTCATGATAAGGCTCTAAATTCGGATGCATGGCCTACCGGTGTATTTATTAGGCCCTTCCATAAGCAAAATTTTCGGACAGGAGCCTCAAATGTGAAATTTCGGATACCAGCTGCAGTAGTCAACTCTGCCGAAATTTAAATAACGCAGGGTCAAAGGGGATGCGTCGGCCCAAAAGTTTTGGACAAATTACTTTCACTTCGATGTACTATCACAACGCCTCTATTATTCGGGGGAAAGCTAAGTTATTCTTGCTTGGCGTTCTTGATAACGATTACGATGTGATTATCATATCGGAAACATGGCTTACTAAAGTGTTTAATTCAGAGGTATATTTCCCACCCAACTACGTTGTCCACAGAAAAGATCGACATGATTTTTGTACCAGCCTTAAAGGTGGGGGGGTGTTGATTGCTGTTAAGAGTTCGATCCCAAACGAGCTCATTGCATGTCATCCAATTTATGATGTAATAGCTGTTCGGATTAATGTATCCGATTCATCTATCCTCGTGGTGGCTGTATATGTTCCCTCTGGATCTACTCTGGAATATTATATGGGAATTGTTAATTTCATCAGTTCTGCGGTCATGCCATTGGTTCGTATTAAGGAACAACTACTAATAACTAATGGTTATAGGAGACTTCAATCTTCCAGATATTGCTTGGTTTGATGTTGATGGAGTTTTCACATCCTCTTCTTCTAGCCAAAGGGAGTTGGCAGTTACTGATTATTTTGCTAGCTTAGCAATGATGCAGTTGAACCGGATAAGCAATAGTCAGGGAATATTTCTCGATTTGGTTTGTTCAACTGATCTTATGTTTTCGGAGATATCACCTTGCGAAGATTTTACTGGATGTTCGAGCGTTTACCACACTCCAATTACCATATATATATATATTTTTAGAGAATTGCAACACTACGTGTACTTCTAGTAATTCTCTGCATTTCGATTTTAGGCTTGCGGACTACGATTCGTTAAACGAATTTCTTGTCGGTTCTAATTGGGACTTTCTCGAGCGGGATGAAAATTTGAACCATTCTATTTTGTTGTTCAACGGGCTGCTCAAGACTGGTATTGAAAGGTATGTTCCATCAAATAAAAACGGACCTAGGTTTCGTGAGCCGTGGTATAACAAAGAACTACTACGTCTTGAAAAAAAACGGAATAAGTTCCATTCTTTGTATAAGTTACAGGGCGCTGAGTTTTATTCCAGATTCAACTTAGCTCGTAAAGAGTTCAAAACTTTAAATTGGTTCCTTTACAACAACTACATTTTGCAAATAGAAGAGGATCTGACTTCCAACCCAAAAAAGTTCTGGAATTTCATAAATGGTAAAAAGAAGGTTGTTGGGTTTCCTACTCCAATGACCTTTCAGAACTCTTCCGCAAGTCAACCCTCTGATATCGCTAATCTATTTGCAAAATTTTTTGAGTCCGTCTATGAAGTATCTGGGGATTCTGGTACCAAGCTTATAAATAATCGCGATTGCTCTGATTTTAATTTTTTACAGTTTACTGAAGCAGAAGTTTATGATAGCTTATCTCAACTTGATAGTAATAAGGGGGCAGGTCATGATGGTTTTCCACCTATCCTTATTAAGAATTGTGCTGAGAGTTTAGCCCATCCACTGACTCTAATCTTTAATAAAAGCCTACGTACTGGGATTTTTCCGGATCCCTGGAAACTGTCTTTCATTCGTCCGATTTTTAAATCCATACCAAAACTTTTCGAATCAATGGTACAGAAATTCTTATTTTTTCATGCAAGAATTTATATTTCTCCTGCTCAACACGGTTTTTACACGGGTAGGTCTACGGTTACTACCCTAGTCAGTTTTTGTCAACATTTATATAGTAGATTGGAACGTAGGCAACAAATGGATGCAGTTTACACCGATTTTTCGAAGGCTTTCGATAAAATTGATCATTCGATCCTTATCGATAAGCTGGATAAACTAAATTGTCAGTTTATCCCCATCAGGTGGTTGCATTCGTACCTGTCTGATCGCTACCAATTTGTTAAGATAAATGATTTTAGTTCTAGCTTATTTCGAGTTACCTCTGGAGTTCCTCAAGGTAGCCACATTGGTCCTCTTTTATTCTCATTATTTGTCAATGATGTTGTTGATTGTTTTAAATTCGCAAAATGTTTGCTTTACGCAGATGATATAAAGATATTTGCTCCTATTACTGGAGTTTCTGATTGTGTTAAATTACAAGATGACTTGAGTAACTTTTGCAGTTGGTCATTTAAAAACAAATTGTTGTTGAATGTGGGTAAATGTAGGATTTTATCATTCTCTCGTACACACTTACCTGTTCTTCAGCAATATTTTCTATACAATACCGCTATTGACAGAGTTGAGGTCATAACCGACTTAGGTGTAACCTTTTCCTATGATCTTACTTTTACCAAACACATTGATTCTATTATTTCAAAAGCTTATATTATGCTGGGTTTCATTAAGCGCAATTGTAAAGACTTTTGCGACCCACTCACACTGAAAACTCTTTATGTGTCCTTTGTTCGTCCCATTCTGGAATATGCTTCTCAGATTTGGTCACCATTTTATCATTGCCATTCATACAGAATTGAGAGCGTTCAGAAGCAGTTTCTTTTGTACGCGCTTCGCGGCTTACCTACGGAGCGAGTGCACTAATATGTACTTCCTCCTTATAATGATCGTTGTAAATTATTAAAATTACAACGATTAGACCACCGACGAGACGTTGCATCTGCTATCTTCGTTGAAGATGTTCTGACTTCCCGAATAGACTGTGTCGATTTGCTGGTTCGTTTCAACTTTTACGCTCCTACACGTTGTTTGCGCCGTCGTTGTTTGTTACATATTGATCCGGTCTCTACAAACTTTGCACTCTCGGAACCAGTTTTGAGAATGTCGCGACTCTTTAATTCGGTTTATGATGTATTCGATTTTAACTTAACAAGAAATTCGTTTAGAAATGAGTTGTTTAAATATATGTCTATTATTAAATAATGGTTAAATGTTATTTTTGTGCTAAAATATTGTATAACTACTGTTAATATTTTTATAGTTTGCATTGATCTTTTTTTTTGTTTGCATACCGATTGTATATTTACTGTAGGTTAAATAAATAAATAATATTAAACTTATCAAAAATGTCTTTCCGCTATCTCCTATGATGCATCCAAATAGATTACTACCATAAATATATCTGTTCACATGATCTATGGTGAAATAATAGGCTCATTTTTGATTTTGTATTAACAATGGTTTGTTTAGACCAGTGTATTGCTATAATTCATCAACTTTAAAGTTTTCTCTTTCAATATTTCGAAATTCAAAGCATCGATTCCATCTCTTCGTGGCGCTTGCATTCCGAGTTCAACTAAAATTTGATTGCTTATTGCTAATCATTTGTGTTAGAAACGAATAAATGTTTGGTTAAATATATCTTCATTAAACCCTGTATTTAATTCCACACCTGATGCAATACATCGTCGCTAGTATTTTTTAAATTTTTCCTATAATCTATTTGGAATCGTGGGACTACACGTAGTCAATATTATTGCAAATAGATCTCTCATTCGTTCTGCGGATGTTGTCAATGCGGCTGCTCGAAGCCCCAACTCCAAATGGTTATCCTTTTTCAGTAATCCTAAACACTGGTATGTGTACACACTTAGAATTTTCAATGCAAAAAATTAATGCAATCTTACATTTCTGTATTTTTAAATTTAATCTACATTAGATTTCAATAGGTATGCTTGCATTAAAATGCTATTATAATGTAAAAACATTCATTTTAAATGCATGTAAATTAGATATGTGGATTTTAATGCAAATTGTTCTAGATATATCATTTTTAAACTAAGCTAAATTATTTTTATTTCATTTCTGTTGCATTATAATTAAATTTAAACCGAACATTAATTCCTAATACTTTTTTGCATTAAAAAATATGTTACCTTAATTAAAAAAATTGATTCTATTTGCATTTAAAGTTAATTTTAATATAGCATTTATGTACCTATATTTTAACTCATCTTGGCTTACTCTTAGAGTTTTTAAAACTAGTTTACATTATATTTCAATCATGTTTAAATTCAAATCATAATTCAATATTAAAAACTTAAATTTGAATGTAATTGTATTTACACTTTTTTTTTTTTATTTGAAAAGTACCGTATTAAACTAGCTAAGCATAAAGGGTGTTACAAAAAAAGTTTCATGCTGTTTTTTAAAATTGTTAATTATTTAAATTTAATTCTTTAGAAAAATTTCTAGTTTTAGAAATAATGTTAGAAGAGTATCTGTCATTAATCTGATATAAAAATATTATTTATATATATAATTTAAAACCAGAAATGTTATATGTATTTCAAACATTTTAAGTTTTATTTAAATTATAGGTTACATAAGTTTTATTGGAACACCTCATGACAGTACATTTTTTCCGTTTTTGAATAAAACCTCCTTTTTGTCATTACTTCTGTAACTCCTGCTTTGTAAAGTGGTTCCTGATTTTTATATAACAATTTTTTTTTGCGTAACTGATTATACGTGAGCAATATAATATTAATATTGTAATTGAGCAAAGAGGTTCAAATTTTATCAAATAATATTCATATTTTGTTAATGCACTATCAAAGTAATATTGTTTAACCAAAAAAAAATATTTACGGTGAGTTCTGTGAAAATGGCGTTATTTCTATAATTTAAAATAAACAGTGAAATAAAATATGTATATAGAAATCGTCAATCATAGTGATGAATTGTGTTATAGTGACTTCATTTTAGCTAGTAATGATTTGAAAGCAAAAATAATACTCCTATTAATTTAGTATCTCAATAAATTAGTTTCATTTAATCATTTCAGCATCAATACATATACCTCATGTGCCACTGAGAATATTGAATATTTTATGGATGGTAGCGGTACTATTATTCTAGAAAGCTGTTTTTTTAAAATCGTTGAACAAAATAAGTCCAGTCCGCTGTTTGTTTTATGTGTTAAAATCAAAAATGATCCTTATATCAACGCTTCGTTTATTAAAGTCGAATATGCAAGGGATATAAAATTCATAAAAATTATAAAATTGTGCTCAGAACATATAAATTTATGTTACGAAGATTACATTTTATCAGGTAAAATATCATTAAAATCAAACAAACCGCAAATTGAAGAATTTTAAGGTACAATTTTGCATTAAAACAATTTGCATTAAAACACAGTGTGAAAAATGTAAAAGTGTATATAAATGCATTTTAATACAAAATTGCACTGAAAATTAATTTTAATGCAAAATTGCATTAAAAATGTGTTTGAGTGCAATTTGTGTTAATACAAAATTGCCTTTAAATTCTAGTATGTTGCGTTGTGCTAAGATTACATTGTAATTAGTTTACTTGTTTTAGCCGCCCTAAATCACGACATATCTGCATTGAATATTGCGCATTTTACTGATCCGCAAGGTATTATAATTCCACCCGAATATCGATTGCATTCTTCATTCTATTTGAAAATTAAACTTAAAGAGAATACATGTACTACTACGATTCCAAGAAACAACAGTTTTCTTGTTATAAATAATAATGAAATTACAGCAGATGTAAGTGCCTTGAAAATTCTTACAAAATTTACTTATAATATTATCAATAATTCCTTTATAGGATTTGGAAGCACATTTCTGGCAAAGTGAAAACTCGTATGTTTTGTTAAAGAAAGGTACCCCTGAGACTATCTTAAAACCTTACAATGGCAATTAGCCATTTATTCCCCCAGTTGAAAGAATTAGACGGCACAGTAAGATTAATATATGATAATTTTTTTTTTTTTTCGCTGGCGCTACATCCCATAGAGGGATTTGGCCACTTCATTATGGAGTTTCGTAACAATTTTTTAACGGATAATGAGTGATTAATTCATTGATCCAGTGCCCCGCACGGCTATATATATATATATATATATATATAGTATATATATATATATATATATATATATATATATATATATATATATATACATATATATATATATATATATATATATATATATATATATATATAATACTCGTATATACAATATTCAAACATAAATTCATTATTTAAAAATTACTTTATAGAATATTTTGTATGATCCAAAGACCAACAAAGGCTTTATAGCCAACAAGCTGAGAAACTTACAGGAGAAGTACATACAGGTAGAAGGAACTCGCGTCAGGAAGCGGAAATATAGTGATGTCGATATTGAGACAGAAAATGTTTGTGAAGATAACAATGAAGAACTAATATTTTTAAAAAATGCAGATGTTAGAATACAGAAAAAATTAATTAAGGAAAAATTGAAGTCAACGTGCGAGCTACGATCCAGATTAATATCAAACAAAGTAGATTTTAACATAGTGGCGAATTTTTGGTTTTTCTTCACAGATCCAGATTTGGTAAGTTGTCATAAATAATTCGATTATATGTAAATAAGTATTTGACGATAATACAATTTTATAGATATTATACGACTTTAAATTACGTTTCACAAGTCAGAATAATTTATTCTTTGAAAATTGGGAACGATTCGAGAAATTTATAAAAATTATACTAAAGGATACCGGAAAAATAATTTTGTCAAAAGAACCAACTGATACATTAATGCAATCTTATATTGTAAAAGTTGACTAACTATTTTCTATTTACAGAATTTGAAACATGTTTGCAGCAGATGCTTGCTTTGGTAACATTATGTCCACAGACAGCTAGTGGGAAAAGTTCGAAAAATCATCCCAGGATATGTGTGGAGGCTATGGAAAAGTGCCTAATAGAATTTAAACCTGTAAGTAACAACGTAATTTTTATTTTTATTAATATTTTTCTACTAATAGCAGTGCTTTAAATAATTAAATTAAACCTTTAACGAAACTTTTTAAAAACTCACCACCAAATACTATTGTAATTAGTTGATTTTTATTTCATGTTACAGCTTAATTCAACAGAACAAGAATTATTGACCAGTAATAACAAGAATCCGTATATCATAGCAACTTGTGCCAACAAACTTGTCATTTCAAATTATTTTATTAATGTTGAAAACCAATTAATCGCTGTGCCAGAAGGATTCTCTTTCCTACAAACGTTTGATTTACTTTTTAAATGTCATTACGTATTTAACCAAAACTTTAATGAACATTTATCAAACTTCTGGAAATTAATTTCGAAAATATTTTATAATTTTTCCGATATAAAAACAACACCTGTCGTGGAAGAAATTATCAGTAAATTTCGTTGTTACTCGGAAGCAATATATCAAGTATAAATTTTAAGTTAAATTGTAGGTTTTAAGTTTCCTTACATTTTGATTTTGGTATACAGAGCTACAAATTGAATTAGGTAGTATGTTCTGAAAATTGGATCGAATTTTTTTAAAGCTATAATTTTAAGTAAATCTGTTAAAGATATCAAATTCAAATAATTATTATTACCATGCAGTATTTTTGCTTTATTTGTAATAAAACATTTACTGTTGAATCGAAATTTTTTTATCATTTAAGAAATGTTGAATTTATTTCAAATAATTCAAATATTAGTTTAAAATGCATATGTGACAGAAAATGTACACCATCTTTTCAAACATACAGTGGACTTAGGCGGCACATTAAAACACATAGTGTAGATAATATTAAAGAGGTGGCTCACATTAATGAATCTAGAGTTTATGCTTCACATAGCTTATCGTTTAAAGTTGCCGAAGTACCTGTCATACCAGTAGATAGATCCATATCTTCACTTACATCTAATGTTAAATTTTTTTTTGATCATTTGTCCTCTTTAGGTCTATCCGTAACCGCAATAACTCAAGTCAGTTTATCTACAAAATCTCTTATAGAAGGAGTCGGAACAGAATTTGCTATAGATCGTAAAAATAATGTTCCAGAGTCCCAAATACACAAAAGAATTGATAATATTTTAAGCAATTATTCTTCTCTATATAAGCGCCGAATACAATTAAACCAGAGAGCAAACTTAGTTTTACCACAGTCAATATCAATTGGTAGAAGATGGGAAATGCGATATAGCAACAGACTAAAACAATATAGGAAAGTTTCTGTTCAAAACTTATATCAATATGTATCAATAATTAATTCACTTGAATGCATGTTCCAAAATGTCAGATTCCGAGACGCTTATTTTGAATTCAATAGGTCTCATAAATGTCGGAACGGTTTCTATGAAAAACCATGTTGTAGCGATACATATCAATCTTACAAAGCCTCAATTAATGACGATTTTGCTATAATGTTACAAATGTATTACGACGATTTCGAAGTCGTAAAAGTTTTAGGAACTAAAACAATTGTCCATAAAATTGGTGCAATATATTTCACTGTATGTAACATGCCACATAATTATAACTCCGCCCTAGATCACATATTCTTGATATCTCTTTTTTATGTAAACGATTTACGCAGTAATTTAAATTTAAATCACATTCTAGAGCCTATTGTACGCGATATTAAAATTCTTGAAACAACTGGCATATTTATTGAGGGCCAAGGAACCATTAAAGCTATTTTAATGAATTTAGCACACGATAATCTTGCAGCTAATGATATTTTAGGATTTAGTAAATGCTTTTCTTCAGGATACTTTTGTAGATTTTGTGTATTAGCTAATGAAGAGACGAAAACGGCTGTAGCAGAAAACAAAAGAATGCTCAGGAGACCCAACTGTTTTAGTGTGATTAATAATATATCACCAGAAAAAATACGACTTTCTGAGACCAAAGGTATTAAAAGAAATAGTATCTTAAATTCTTTGAAATATTTTAATGTAATAGAAAATTGTAGCGTTGACTTAATGCATGATGTTCTTGAAGGATGTGCTGGCATTGCAATTAATTAAGTATCTTTTAGATTTTCTTATATCAGAGAAATTAATAACGCTTCAAGTTATAAACGAAATAATTTCCTTCTTCGACTATGGCATGTTACATATCAAACAGAAACCATCAGCCATAAACTTAAATAAAAGTAATTTGGGACAATATTCCATTCAGATGTTGTGCCTAATGGTACATTTCCCGTTTTTATTTGGACACCTTTATAGAGAACAACATGACAAGCAGTGGTCACTAATAACGACGATGCTTCAAATTTTTAATATAATTCTCGCTCAGAAAGTGTCACTAGGAGATGTGTTGAGACTTGAGGAAAATATTGAATCGCATTTATCTTGCATTATTACTACATTCAATAAAAAGCTGACTCCCAAGCAACATTTCTTAACACATTACTCTACGGTTATTAAAAAAATGGGACCTTTAATTAATTTATGGACCATGCGTTACGAAAGTAAGCATCGATATTTTACGCGACTTAAACCTCAAAATTTTATAAATGTTTGTAAAACTTTAGCTTATCGCCATCAACAAATGATTTGCAGAAAATGGGAAACTCTTGATTCATTAAATAAGTTTACTTATAATAGTAAACCTAAACTCATAACAATCAGTAACTATTCTGGAAATAGGCTAAATGGTCCTGTCTACTCTTTATCTTATTTAAGGCATGATTTCTTTTATAAAATTGGATTTTTTATAATGTCCAAATGTGAAGAATTAGACATACATTTTTTTGAAATTAACCTAATTATTAAAAATGAAAATGAATTTTACTTTATAGTTTCGGAATTCGAAGTTCAGTACGACTTTTTTCATAATGGATTTAAGTTGCTTAATAAGAAAAAAGAAAATATATTAGTTCCATATAGCAGCTTAAAGTACAAACAAAGCTTTGAAAAAAAATATTCGAGAAAAGATAATAATCCATATATTTTAAAACATTATATTTCGAAATTTTTGAACTGATTTTACCATATAGTAATAGATATTTTGTATTGAAATTTTACGAATATACATACAGTATACCGGGTGTTTCTTTTAAACTGAGACGATCAAATATCTCGAAAAATAGCCACTCTACGGAAAAAATGTCCATAATCAAAATTTAATCATACCGCGGGGGAAATACATTAGTGCAAAAAAATAGTCCCCCACCCCTCGCTTTGTAGGTGGGGCGGGGGTAACTTTTAAACTAAGATAGGAAGCCATATTTTTTATTGCAGATACGGATTCTACGACTAAAAGTACGTATGATTTGAATGAAATATTTTGTTCGGTTCATGATAGATGGCGTTGTAATCGACGAAACTCAATTTTTTCAATTTCTTCCTGTTAGAACACACGCATTCGATTCTGCAATACGTTTGAAATAAAAAACATCACGTTTTCATTGGAAATACTCGAAATTCGTCATCAAAACAATTTATTCAGTTTTGTAAATCACATTTAACGTTTGTGTTATTTCTTATCTTCATGTTTTTCGTAATTGCAAAATAAACGATAAAATACTTTAGAATGGACCGTTTAACTGTGCCAGAGAAAATTGAAATGGTTCTGGTTTATGGAGAAGCTTGAAATGCTGTTGCTATTTACGCTCAACGTTTTCCGGATAGGATTCGTTCACGTGCTTCATTTGGCCGTAATATCAAACAATTTATTGCTGATGGAAATGTTCAACCGAAAAAGAGGACCCGTAGAGCAACAGTCACTGGAGAAAATAATGAAATTGCTGTATTGGCTGCAGCGACTCATAATCCTCATGCTAGTACACGAGAAATAGTTCGCGATTCCGGATTGTCCCTCACCAGTGTTTGGAGAATTTTAAAACGGCACAAGTATCATCCATATCATGTGTCTTTACACCAAGATCTTCATGGCGCTGGTTTCCAAAATCGGGTAACTTTTTGTCAATGGGCACGTGAACAAATACAACAAAACCCCAATTTTTTTCGTTGCGTAATGTTCTCTGACGAATCGTCTTTTACAAACCATGGAACGGTTAATCGACACAACATGCATTATTGGAGTGTTGAAAATCCACACTGGCTTCGCCAAGTTGAACATCAGCGCCCTTGGACTGTCAACGTGTGGTGCGGAATAATTGGCAACCAATTCATCGGCCCCCACATTATTGAATGCAACTTGAATGGTCAAATGTACCGAAACTTTTTGGAAAATGAACTGCCAATATTACTTGAAAATTTGAACTTAGAATTGAGACGGAACATGTGGTTTCAACATGATGGTTGTCCTGCACACCTTTCGTTGGTAGCACGTGAGGACTTGATCGTGATTTCAATGGTCGCTGGATCGGTAGAGCTGGTCCGATAAATTGGCCCGCCAGATCACCAGATCTTACTTCGCCAGATTTCTTTTTGTGGGGCTATCTCAAAGACAAAGTTTACAAACAAGAACCAACAACACGTGAGAACGTGACATTTTTTCCGTAGAGTGGCTATTTTCGAGATATTTGATCGTCTCAGTTCAAAAGAAACACCCGGTATAATATAGTACTATATTATCTAGTTTAAGTTAATAAAAAATTATGTAAAGATTTGTATAATGAATAAAGATTTGCAGTGCAATATATTAGAAAAATAAACAAATGTTTTATTCAGTTTTATAGATTTCTTGTTTGGATCTTACCAAGTAGGTAAAAAATAATATGTCATGATAATTAGTTATTTAAATACATAATAAATTGCTTATTTTAATTAACTTAAAGCAAATGTGAATTTAATTCTAATACAATGAACATTTTAATTTAAACTCAATATTGTATTTATTTCCAATATAGCCAGGAATTAATCTGAAATTCAAGCATGCACTAAATTCTAATGTAACCATGATTTAATTTACAGTGCAAAATTAATTTAATTTCAATGTAAATTAAATTAGATTTTCAAATTAATATTACACTTAATTTTAATTCAAATTAGACTTAAAATTTCAAATGTAAGTAAACAAATATAAAGGGCTGAAACCTCACGAGGTGATCAGAACTTCGGTCTTTGGTATCTTCAATAATGTTATAAAGTTGGTGTGACAGTTTTGACATTATTGATTTCTATTTTAACCAAATAATATTTACTTATACAACAACAGACAAACAGGTCAAAAGCTTCAATAACATGGGTACAGGCATCCAATTTAAAACGAAAAATCGTATTCTAGAACTTTATACCGAAAATAGTATAACAAACTATACTGATACTTCTAACCGTTTAACTGACTATATTCCAGGAACTTATCCAAAAACTCATTTTAGAATCCCATTTACAAATTGCATGTCAAATTTCATAACAAACGGGTAAGGAATAACTAAGTTCCATCCTACAAAGCCATATTCCAAAGCTTTATCCAAAAATCATTTTATAATCCCATTTCCAACACACATATCAAATTTCACCATAATCGGTTAAGAAATAGCAAAGTTCCATCATACTTGGCCATATTCCTGAACTTCGTCCAAAACTCATTTCAGATTCCAATTTGAATACGCATGCCGAATTTCATCATAATCGGTTGAGAAATAGCCAAGTTCCAACATACTTGGCCATATTACAGAACTTCATCCAAAACTCATTTTAGAATCCCATTTCTAACATACAAATTAAATTTCATAATAATCGGTTGAGAAATAGACAAGTTCTATCATACTTGGCCATATTCCAGAACTTCATCCAGAAATCGTTTTAAAATTCCAGAACTTTATCCAAAAAACATTTTAGAATCCCATTTCAAATACAAATGTCGAATTTCATCGTAATCCGTTGAGAAATGGGCAAGTTCCATCCTACTTGGCCATATTCCAGAACTTCATCCAAAACTCATTTTGGACTCCCATTTGTAACATACACATTGAATTTCATAATAATCGGTTGATAAATAGGCAAGTTCCATCATATAAATAGTTTGTTAACTATTCACTACATCCAAATCCAACCCCAACTCAACTCCAACTCAACTCCAACTCAACTCCAACTCAACTCCAACTCAACTTCAACTCAACGCGCAAATTGACCCCTAATTTAACCTTCAAATCAATTCCCAATTCAATGCCCAATTCAATAATCAAATAAGCATGTATAAAAAAATCGTAAATATTTATAAAAGCAGTTATTTTGGGTCAATTCGTATGGCAGGTACCCCACCCCTTTGACGTACATTATCCAAAAGCTTTTCAAATCTCCGCCTTGACCATAGAAACAGATTGGCGTAAAAAAAATCAAAATCGGACAAGCCGTTCTCGAGATACCATGGGTCCAGACACACAGACACACAGACAGACGGACGGACATTTTTTTTTTTTTGCATTTTCAGACTCAGGGACTTTCAAAACGTCGAGAAAAGTGGTTTTGGACCAACCAAATTTTTCGTCATTTTTGACAGGATTTCAATACTTTGGTCTTTTTAGACCGAAGTAATTAATTTTGATGCATCATTGAATTACAATTTTAATATAGCGGTGCACTTAAAAATAATTCAATTAACATTAAAAATTAAAAATGCTATTAGGATTGAAATTTAATTTAAGCACAACATTAAAATAAAATATAATCTAGTATTAAATGTAAATGTAACCAAAAGTTTTTTTTTTTAATGCAATGGTATGTATTAAAATAGAATGCAAATTTGGATTGGACTTATATGGAATGTATCTTGCATTACATATACACGAAAATTTCTAAGTGTGTACTTGACCTTTATCCTTTAACCTTTGACCTTTGATGACGTTACAATTCCCATTCCCCAATTGCGGTAGAACTGGCGAAAATACACTACTGTTGACGTATTTCGAACTTTTTGTGAACACTGTGCATTTGCCAATCAAATTTATTTCATATTTAGTGCGCCAATGAAGAAATTGCCAATGCCTAATAAACACGCACTCTTATAGACATAATGTTATCAATTCATTTGAAAAATCGAATATAAAATGATCAATTCTTAGTAAAATGTTTATAAACGCGCAGGTGATAACGCTTCAAGATAAGATAACGAAATTTTGAAAACATGCAAACAAAATTTTTGTCAAAAGTGAACTAACTGTTATAGCCGTAAAAGTATACATTTTTTGCTGCAATGAGGTAAATCATAAAATAAATAAAATTTTCCAGCTAATTAGCGTTAAAACTAAATATTTTTTTTTATTTTAGTATTTTGGACGGTGATATTTACGAGAATATTGATAACGAGCGAAACGAATCGCGGATTAACAGAAAATAAGTGACCTGGAAGCGAATGTTATAGTTAAGCAAACATCAGATTTTTGCACATTCGACGAATAAAACGACGGTTACATAACTATGTTTAATGTGCCATATATAAACAAGGCACGAACACATTTGGAACCGGTTAACCTATTTTACAATAATCAAGACATGCAAGGTATTTTTGTGGTGAATAATTTATTTGAATGGGTAAAGCAAAAGCATTGATTGAATCGGGTGGCAGCATCCAAATTGAATTACCAATCGATGTGGATATTTTGGAATCATTTTCGAATGATGGAGAAGAAGATTCGGATGCTGATGATACTGGTTCGTATTACATTCAAGCATTTTGTGACATTATAAACAACATATTAATGATGACGATTAATGTTATGCGCATCAATAATATCTTGTATGAGGAAAAAGGAAGGTTCAAGTTGTGTGACAGACGCCATTTATTCAAACCACATTGATAAAAGATTTTATTATCCCTGTTTAAAGGCCTAACAAAAATAAATATTTCAAAATCCATTTATCGATCGGTGCTACCTGTGTTTTATTTTAGAATGATAGTAAATCTTTTATGGTTATGACTTTTTCTGTTAATGTTAGCCTATTTCATCCAAATATAGGCTGATAATTAGTTCGGGCACGCCTTCCCCAGGATCGGTTCTATGATGGAGTTTTGTTAATTTCTTTGTCGGTGTTTATCTGGTTAAGCATCAGTTTGGATAAAAAAATCAGTTTCCGAATAATTCAGCTTTACTGAAATTTCATTCTCATGATGAATTAAGCATTAGGCTGGGGCCAGAGTGCGCGCGATAAGCGAGGCGCGAGCAAGTAAAGTTTATTTAGTATGAAACTATTTTGAATTTCTGCGCCTTGTATTTGTATTTTATTATCTCAAATCTTTCTATGTCGATGTTTAATAAGTAGATTGTAAACGATTGAAGAGAGTGTGCGACCACATGTGCGGTCGAAACATTAGCCATGCGGTTACAAATGGCGCCGAAACAGGGACCGAAAGGTTTTTTGTTGTAATGATTGCGGTTGATTTTATTATCAGTTAACTGTTTCAATTTTTCAGAACTGGTGGCCCTAATAAGGCATCCAGGTGGCTTCACTACCTAACGTTACAGATAGATAATAATAACCGCTTAGTTTGCACGCGGTTAATCTGTCTTTGTTTTTTTTTGCCCTTCAGGTTTTCAATAAGCACATTTTTTTTGTGACTTATCCGCCATTTTCCTTTTGTTTAATTTTCTACTCTTGATTTTACAGTACCGGTTAACAATTAAATTTACAGCTTATCCTTTCCAAATTTAGTGATCGATAATTTTCATACGAGCTCTACAATAGATTTTCCATGATTTGGTTGCCTTGTAGCGCTGTATGAAGATTCCTCACTGGATTTGGGAATGGAATCTTTTCATTTGTTTTAATTTCGATTTAATATTTCAAATTAAATAATTTTTTTTTGTTAAGCAGCTGTTAAGTGATTAATGATTGATGAAGAATTTATTGCTGGATCGATTGATGGTTCGGTGAAACCGAATTCCTCGACCAACATAATTTACTTTCCTCATTAATAATTTAACTTTCTAATATTTCTATAGCCAGTTTCTGCCAAGTAAAGTTTCATTTTTTTTATTTTGTCAAGAGTATTACAGTACAGTATTTTTAAATTTTGTATGGAAAAGCAACATCGATCATCTATAGTTGTTTATACCATTTTTTTTTTTTGACTTGTTATGTCCAACAACAACTAGAGCAAATAAATACGTATCACTGTAACCATTGACACCTCATTATTTATGAACTATTTGATTTTTCGTTTAATTTGCAAAATTATTTTATAATTAATTAATTTATTAATTTATACTGAGTTTTTTCAGATCAATTGATTTATATATTATTATACAATTATATTTAATTAATTTTCTTTCCTAACCAGCAAAACGTTATCTGCACCATTATTCATATTCCTGTTTGCGTAATCATTTTGTGGAAGTGTATGGTAACATTCAGCTAAAATTAATATTATTTAATTATTTTGGGGTCTAAGATTTAATTAGATTCAATTTATTATTCTTATTATTTTATTTTGTCGTTAAATTGAAAAAAAATTAAAAAAAAAAAAAAAAAAATTATTAAACAATATCTTAAAGCAAATAATAACATAAAACTAATAATAATAAGTTCATTTTTATTACGTGTATATTGAACGGTGTTGGTCAAAGCCAAACCTATTAAATTTCTTAATTAATTGTTTTGTGATAAATTGAATTTCCGAAAAAGAAAATTCTTCTAATCTTTTCTCAAGGGAAAGCTCATTGTTTGGAATTTATTACAAAATTTTATTGAATTATCCAAAGTTGGAAGCTACAAGTTGTTTTGTTGCTGTGTCGATTTGCCGAATTTTTTTTGATATCTTAAATTTGTTTTGTTACCTAGTTCACATTTAATTACCATATTTTTTTTTTAAAAATGGAGTTTAAACTTATATATGACAGTCTAAACGCGGAAGAGTTGGAAGTGGAATATGAAGTGAGAGGCATGCAGAGTTCTTCGGCGGGGAACGAGAAAAAATTAATGGAAACGATCCAACGAGAAGTTCAAAATCCTCTGCTGAAACCAAAAGTATCACACGTGAAGACTGAGCCTGAACCGGAATTAAACGCTATCAGCCAACAGACAGTAGTTTTGGATAACGCGTCGGAGCAGGTGGAGAATAGTTCAGTCATTGACAAGAAGAAGGTTCTTCATCGAATCTTGCACTGGCGAGACAGAGCCCAGCGATTGATTGGTTCTTTCCCAAATTTGGCAGCTGGAACGGTTGTACTTAACTCTCTCGAAAGGCTTGTCAGGTACAGTAGTCGAGATATACGAAAGCTTGAAAGTGTATCTGAGACATCGACAAAAGTGCGATAGAAACCATCCACCTCTAAGGCTGGTCAAAATACTAATTCGGAACGTGAACCAAAAAGTACAAATGCAGAAGAGCAAAGGTCTGAAACAGACTTCGAAACACTATTGGAAAGGCGGTTTTCACAAAAACTTGAGGAGATGTCCCAAATGTTCATGGACAAAATGGCTGAAATTTCCCAAGACCAACGAGAAGGGAGTTTACGAAAACATCAAAAAGAAACGCAACCGCAAAAGGATACAAATGAGAGCGATAGTGATTCGGAAGGAAGTTCGGAAGTTTTCAACCAAACACATAATAGTACGCGTTCGAAATTAAATAATTATCACAGGAAACGCGTGGATCCCACCAGATGGAAAATTTCATTCTCCGGACATGAAAGTAAGCGAGGCGAAGAGAACGTGCAAGATTTCGTCATGAGACTTGGTCACTCACTTTGATGAGAAACTTCGTAACGGATAAAGCTGACAAGTGGTATTTTAATTTTATTCGATCAAATAAAACCGCAAGTTGGAGGCAAATGAAGGAGTCCCTATTAGATAGCTTCAGCAGTAAGGAAGGAGAACGGGAAACGCGAAGATACATCCGTAGTCGAATCCAATATCCGAAGGAGGCGTTTAACGACTTCTTAACCGATATTGAAACTGCAAATTATCGTCTAATAGAGCCAATAACCAATGAAGACCTTTTAGAAATCTTGTTGGATAACATGAATCCAGCTTTGAAAAATGCTACTCAACACATGGTGATCGATAATACAGCATCACTGAGGAAAATCTGTGATAATTTCGAGAAGTTGTGGAACACCTCTGGATTTGATCCTCGCCGTCTCATTGAGACACGAACCAGACGCCCACCGACAATCGCGCAACTCTCGGAGCAAGTAGGACCATCAACCAGCACAACGTGTAAAAATCTAAAGGACATCGATGAATCTGATGATGGAGGAAACTATACGTTTCCGCTGGACGTCAATGCGATGACTAGGCAACAGTTCGTTGTGTGCTGGAATTGCAAAGATCTCGGGCACAAATTTACAAACTGTAAAATGGATAAAACTCACAATTTTTGTGAAGGATGTGGATTAGCCGGGATGAAAATCAGCGATTGTTTGCGATGTGCAAAGAAACGACTTCAGGGAAATATGGCACCGAACGCGACACAAACTGGGGGATCTCGTTCGGTAAAATTTGCGAGCCCCAGATCAACGAACAACCCAAATTCAACGAATCCCTAGATACCAACAAAACAGCAAACTTTTCACCAGCTACAACCAATCAAGTCTCATTCAATAATCGACGCAGGCGCATTCAACAATATTGGCAAACACAAAAAGCGTACCAACCACCTTTGTTCTATTTCCACAATAACAGAATTTCTTGATAACGATCCGCGACCATATGCAAAAATTACCATCTGTGGACGAGTGAAATTCGGTTTATTAGATAGCGGTGCGAGCGTTAGTATTTTGGGTAAAGGCAGTGAAGAATTTTTAAGCTCTCTGGAAGTTCCACTGAAAACTCTAAATACATTCATACAAACAGCAGATGGTTCCAGCAATGTCGTAATTGGACATGTGTACCTACCGGTGAAGTATATGGGTAAAACAGAGTTAATAAAATTTTGTGTGGTACCGACACTACAGTCCGAAATCTATCTAGGAGTAGACTTCTAGAGAAAATTCAATGTTGCTCCCGATGTGATCAGTGAATTGACAGGAGACCTCGCAGATGTCAAGGAAAATGAGCAACCAGACCAACATAACTTAAGCGCTAAACACAAAAAGGATTTAGAGGAAATTATAAATAGTTTTCCGTCTTTCAGTAAGAATGGGTTGGGTAGAACGAATCTGGTAGAGCACCATATAGATGTAGGCAAATGTGTCCCTATAAAACAAAGACACTACCCGGTATCACCTATTAAACAAGAGCTAATTTTTCAGGAAATAGATCGGATGATTTCTTTAGGAGTGATAGAGGAGAGCACAAGTTCGTGGAGTTCACCTGTTGTTCTGGTAACCAAAGCAAATGGCAAATCTCGACTCTGCTTAGATTCACGGAAGATAAATACCGTAACGAAAAAGGATGCATATCCACTTCCGTTCATAGACGGATTACTTGGCAGACTACAGGAGACCAAATTTATCACAAGTCTCGATCTTAAGGACGCGTTTTGGCAGATACCTCTTTCTGGCAGATACCTCTCTCTCTATCAGTTCTGCGTCATGCCGTTTGGGTTGTGTAACGCACCCCATGTGCAGACTGATGGATCGAGTGATACCACACCAGCTTCGAGATCGCGTTTTTGTTTATTTAGACGATCTTTTGATCATCTCAGCTGGTATCGACGAGCACCTGGGAATCCTAAAAACCGTATCCGATTTATTGTCCAAAGCAGGGTCGACAATAAATCTCGAAAAAAGTCGTTTCGTGCTCAAGGAAACGAGGTATCTGGGATTTCTGATCGGTGAGCATGGATTGAGAACCGACCCAGCAAAAGTGAAATCTATATCCGATTTACCAGCTCCCAAATCCGTAAAACAAACCCGCCGAATATTGGGCATGGCAGGCTGGTACCGCCGATTCATTTGCAATTATTCTGAGGTGACTGCACCAATCACCAATTTGCTAAAAAAAGGAGTGAAATTTAAATGGACCGAAGAAGCAGAGGCTGCTTTTACTAAACTAAAATTATTACTTTCTAATGCACCAGTACTACATAATCCTAACTTTTCACAGGTATTTTTTATTCGCTGCGACGCCAGCACACAAGGTATTGGAGGAGTGCTTTTCCAGAAAGACGACGAAGGAAATGAAAAGCCTATATCATTTATGTCGCAAAAGCTAAATGCCGCTCAACGCAACTACACCGTAACCGAACTGGAGTGTCTGGCAGCCGTCGTAAGCGTCAATAAATTTCGACCCTACATTGAAGGCTACAGATTTACGATTATCACGGACCACGCCAGCCTCCAGTGGCTCATGTCCCAGAAAGAACTAAGTGGACGTTTAGCGCGATGGAGCTTAAAATTGCAAGGCTTTGATTTTAACATCATCCATCAAAAGGGTAGCGAGAATATTGTTCCTGACGCCCTATCGAGGATGTATTGTGATACAGCGGTTGAATTGAACGAGGATGCCAAACTACAAGATGATGAGCTGTTTGATGGAAACACAATACAAGACCAATCTTACACTACATTACGTGCAAAAATTCAACTGGAACCAGAGCTTTACCCGAACTTACTGGTAAAGAGTGGTAAAATCTATATTAGGATTGAACCTAAATCAAACATTCCTGTGACAGACATTCCGTGTTGGAAAACTTGGATTCCGGATGAACTTCGTGAGAGTTTGATTAATTGGCGGAATTCGCAAAACCTTGGAGCGCTTAAGAAGACTGCATTACTGGCCTAAAATGGCTGTACAAGCACATAAATACGTAACCAAGTGCGAGATTTGTAAACAGACTAAGTCTTCAAATCAGTGTTTACGTTCACCTCTGGGAAAGCAGGTTTTATCGGAGAGGCCATGGCAGAAAATCTACATGGATTTGTTGGGGCCCTATCCAATAACAGCAAGCGGCAAAACCACAATTCTGATCATTTTGGATAATCTGACGAAGTTCGTGCTGCTAAAACCGATGACTAAAGCAACAGCTCCGAAAATCGTGGAATATTTGCGAGATGAATTGTTTCCTTTGTTCAGCGTGCCAGAAACCATTCACAGCGATAATGGTGTTCAATTTGTGGGGAAAGAATTTGCGGCATTAACCAAAGATTACGGTATACAGCACATAAAGACGGCTTATTATTCACCACAAAGCAACGCTTCAGAAAGAGTTAACAGATCCATCGTGGCCGCATTGAGAGCTTATGTGAGGGACAAACATTCAAGTTGGGACAAATTTTTGCCAGAGATTGGAAGTGCGCTCAGAAATTCAGTTCATCAATCAACGCAATATTTGCCACACTTCCTAATGTTCGGTTATCACAAAATCTTACATGCAAAAGATTATAAAATGTTACGTAACACCGAATTACTTACTGAAAACGTGGTAAATTGGATAGAGACTCCTGACAGATTGGCAATCGTACATGAGGATGTCAAGAATAATCTCGTTAAAGCGTATAATAAATATTCTAGCCAATATAATCTTCGAACTAGGAGGAGAACTTTGGAATTAGGTCAACAAGTCTACGTTAAGCAACAACCAATGAGTAATGCGGCAAACAAATTCTCAGCGAAATTTGCTTTCCAATTTCTAAAAGCATTCGTAAAATCGAAAATAGGAGATCTTTATTACACTCTGGTAGATGAAAATAACAAAGACTTTTCATATTATGGATATCAAGACTAGGGTGGTAGATGAAAATAACAAAAACTTTTCATATTATGGATATCAAGACTTAATCTATTTTAGTTTATTTTTACTTAATCAATTTAGAGTAATTTTTTTTTCAGCTTCAAATTCAAATATGAAACAACTATATTTGAGTTTGAATCTGCCCTGTAACGATTCCCCTAAATGTGAGCTTTTTCCATTTAAAATTTTAATGACAAAATTTTGACCTACCGCAATATGTTAATAAATTTTTTTTTTGAACATTTTAGCTTTACCTACATTTCACTTGTATTACACCTCTGTAGGAATTTATGTATTAATTGGTGTTGGTGATCTGGTTGGGAAAGGGGCAAATAGAGAAAATAAATTTGCAGATCATGAAAAAAAAACAGTAAATGCGCGGGAAAGGGGAATTGGGTAATAAAAATAGAAAAAAAAGAAAGTATTGATGGTCAGATCGGAAGAAATTTTTTGGACAGTCAATTTTGGAGAGGAAGCTTGATAACATGAACAAGCGAAAACAAAGAAAATAATTAGAAAAATAAATAAAATTCCAAAATTGATGTAAAAAAACTTAATTAGAATTAAAATTTGTTATCAAATGTAAAATCATAAGAAAATTGTATAAAATGTGAATTTATACTTTTGATTTAGATAAATAAAAGCTAAGAAATAAACAATTCAATAAAGCTTTACAATTTTATCAAATGTGTATGTAGTGCCGTTAAAGTTAAGCGATTAGTTGTTTCTTAATAAAGACATTTATGTGTATTTAGAAATTAAGAACTTCCAATAAAAATAAATATGCAATGTGATATAATTATTCACCAATAAAAATAAAGACAGTTCATTAATAAAATAAATAAAATAAAAAAAGTAATGATTATGAAACGTTTGGTCATTTTATTGTGTGTGTGAGTTTTTTTTTATATGGACATCCGTATTATGCTGGCCACCACAGTTAAAGTGAATGCGCAGCTAGCTAATTGGTTCGAGAAGTTTTGCTTATATTGTTGAGTGCAAAAAACGTAGAAAAAGAAATTAAGTACCTTGAGACTTATAAAAAGTTATTATAAAGTTATTTATACAATAACGGCTACCAAACAATAACAGAAGTTGGCCTTCGTCATTAACGAAGCTCTATCTCAGTGGAATTTAACAAACACCGTGGTAATCCAGTGGTTAAATGGATAAATATAGCGAGGTAAACTCAGGCGACGCAGTCAGGGATTGTTAAACATCGAGAGTTCGGGCGGTCAAGGCGAAGGCATTATTTGGACAGGGCTGAGGCAGTTCAAGAACGTGTAAGGTATCGCATGTTACTATATTATAGATAATAATTTTTTTTTTCGTTCTTCTTATCTTACCTATTCATTGTCTTTGTTGTAAATAATTATTTTTCTAAGTTTTGCGTACAGTGTTTTTGAGTGGGCGTTCTCTCTATTTGATTTCTTGGGTATTTGTTTTTTTTTTCTGATGTGATGATCAATATTTATTTAATTGCGGGCAACTAAAGAATCATGTGCTAACTTTACAATTGATGATGGGGTAGTGGATACAGTGTGGTAAGTGTGATCGTTGTTGTCTTGCATAATAGCAGTGGAATTTGTAAAATTGAAACAGGGAGTCTTAGCACACTAATTTATTTTGTTTTTGTAACATGGCTGGCACACATGTGGGTAAAACGGGACCCCCCAAGCCGACGGGTAGCTATCGAAAAGAGTGTGCGACCACATGTGCGGTCGAAACATTAGCCATGCGGTTACAATCGGTGAGTATAAAAATTAAAAATAAGTGGTTTTCCATGCTGTGATACATGTCAAATCTCAAATTACACGTTTTTCTATTGCTTTTTATTTTAATGGTTTTTCAGATTTAAATCAGGAACTTAACAATACTACCTTCATAAATACGAGTCCTTTAGTTAAGTGTAATGCTGTTTTGGGTTCATCGTTGTTGGTAACTAAACAAATAATTAATGATTACTTACTAAAAAATGATGGAGAATTTATACTAAAAGAATACAAGGCAAACCATACATTGAGTGATTCAAACCGTAGGAAACTAAGTGTTATTTTTGGCACAATTTACGGAGAAGCAGTTTACTGTGGTCGACAAACACGCAAAAATAGCAGTTGCTACTGCTGCTATTGAATTGTTTCCGTCATATAAACAGGAAAATAGTAGCATTGGAGGGATAGATTTTTTTTATAACCCAGATCCATATCATCCAGGGTATTTACATACAAAATTAAAAACATTAACACAAAAAGAAGAAATTTGAAAAGAAAGTATTCAACGTCAAAGGAAGATCAAACATATACAGAAGAAATCATTATTAATGATAGCAACAATGTGTTAGAAGAACTTGAATTTTTAAAACACTGTGACCTAAAGCTGCAAAGACAGGAAGTATTGGCCAAATTGAAAAATACGTTAAAAACACGTAGACAAATTAGCCAACATATTGAAGGTGTGGAATATTTTAAAGAATTTCCATATTTCTTCGAAGCACCTGAACTTATCCTTGAAGATTTTGCTTTAGAATTCCCGGATAAGGCTAAGAATTTTATCGATCACTGGACGAAATATAGCAATGTTATTGACTCAGTTCTAGAGTCATGTGGAATTAATTACGATCCTGGTGATTATAGTCCACTGTTTAAACCAATTTTAAAACTCCTGCGACTAATACCACCCACAGCAAAAGGAAAATTGGGCAGCCGCCTAGCATTCGAAAAGGGTGTTGAAAAGTTAATAAAATTTCAGAAGGTAAATAATTTGAAATTCATAAAGTTCTTTCTGATTAAACACTAATTTACCCTATATGTTTCACAGATCGGATTCAATCACGAAGAATATTCCGAACACATTCATCCAGACGATACACAACCGCATATTTTAGCAATTGGAACAGCTAAGAACGCTATTTCCCAATATATGATCTATGTCGATGGTCATTTAATGTGTCTTCCAGAAAATTTTAATTTCATTCAGGCGTTAGATCTTTTATTCAAATCACATTTTGTTTTTAATTTAAAATACCATTTAAGTCTCCACTCGTTTTGGACATTTTTGCAGGAATATATCTATCAGATTCCTGGCAATAAGGTAACTAATAGAGTAAAGGAAATTTATATAAAATTTAAAATATATTTGGAAGCTGAGAAGAATATGGATACAGGGTCATATAACATTTAATGTGTAACTTTAGAATTTGTATGGGTTTTTTTTTCATTAACTTAATTTTTATTTCACAAATTATTTTTGCTTCATTTATTATACTTTTTGTGATAACAGTTCCTATAAACTAAATTATTAACATAGATAATGTTATAATGAAGTCTACTAATGTTAATTGATTGAAGAAATTTACCTTAATTTTAAATAATTTAGTACTATAAGAATAGTTATTCAAATTTGAATTGTTATTTAGTATTATTTTTACTATTATTATTCTTTTTTGTGGCAGAACAGAATTAAAATGCCAAATTATTATTGTTTTAAATGTGATTTCTTTTTTAGTACAATATCAGACTGTATTTCGCATTTAAGATTAGAGCACCATTATTATGATAATGGAGAAAATAATATTAAATGTGTGATAAACAAAAACTGCGATAGAATTTTTAAATTTTACAGTGGGCTTCGAAGGCATGTCTGTAAATTAGAACTTAGAAATGAAAATATTTCGATCTCAAATAAATGCACCACATTAAATGTCGAGAAAGAAATTCAAACCCATGATTTGCGTAACACGAATGAAGAAAGCTCGTTTACTCAAAATCAGTCTTCAGGGTCGAATACAGAGCACGGTTCAGATGATGCCATCAATGAAATGAAAAAAAGCGTTACAGATTTTGCTTTTAATCTAAATTCAATGGGCATTGCTCAATCAAATATAAACCAAATTTTATAACTAACTAACGGGGTGTTAAAGAAGGTTGGAGAAGTTTTTACTCAAGCATGTTTGCAATCTAATCCAAATTTTAAAAATTCCAATGAACTTCAAATATATAGAAATACAATTCACCAGTTTAATTACACAATTAACGAACATGCGACTTATTATAAGAGAGATAAACAGTATGAGAATAGCACGTTTATTGAGGAGCTTGATTCGGACAAGAAGCACTTAGACAGCTGGATAAACTTTTAATATTAATTGCACTTGCACTCGCAATATCACTTGTTACAAAAACAAATTAAATGATTTTTAGACGACAATTTCTCAGCAACTGATTTTTATTTTTATTATTTACGTTGCATCGAAATATATATTTATTTGTTTGTACATAGGTAATAAAGTACATAAGCTTATTTACATTAAAAAAGGTTTTTTGTGTATATGGTATGGTGTGTTAATGGTACATAAAATAATTTATTTTTATTTAGATAACAATATATAAAAAATACATAGGTACAACAAATCATTATATACAAATTAAATCATTATAAAGAATCAAATTATATGTGTGCTATGTTGATATTTCTGTATTGTTCCTTACTTTGAGATAGTATCGCGATAGGTAGTATGAAGCAATAATAGTACGCGTTGGCTGGCGCCGACGGTCGCTACACGTTCTTCGTCGAACCCGTCCAAAGAAAAATAGGTCTTCATTGGCAAAAAAAAGTTGTCAAGTCAGGCGATGGTCTTTCTCACTTAGACCGGCTTAGTCCATTAAAGTTTTATTATGTTCCTATTATAGAAACCATTAAGGTACTATTTCAAAACGAATCATTTAGAGAAATATATTTTTCCCAAAAACTTTGTCATGACTATATTTTAGACAACTTTTGTTGCGGAACAACTTACAAACAACATTCATTTTTTAAATTAAATCCTAATGCGTTACAAATTCAGCTGTATTACGATGATTTTGAGGTAACAAATGCTTTAGGAAGTAAAACGGGTATTCATAAGATTGGTGCTATATATTTCACTCTCAGGAATTTACCAACCAAATATTTGTCATCACTTAATAATATTCATCTGGCAGCTTTATTTTATGTTAGCGATATGAAAAGAGACTGTGACTTTAGTCAGATTTTGGAACCAATATTGAATGACTTAAAAAAATTAGAATCAACTGGAATACAATTAGGCGAAACATTGTTAAAGGGAACTTTAGTGGGGATTAGCTTCGATAATTTAGGGGCAAATACTATGCTAGGATTCGTAAAATCATTTCGTGCTAATAATTTTTGTAGAATATGCGAGGTTTCCGAAAGATACACAAGAAATTTATGCGAGGAATCAGTGAATTCATTAAGAAATATTGAAAAATACCGTCAATTGGTAGAACAAACCCAACTGCCTTCATCAAATCCTAAAGAGACTCTGGGAATTAAAGAATACTGCAGTTTAAATGATTTATCTTATTTCGATATTTTCACAAATGCTACTGTCGATGCGATGCTTAAAGTGATCTTTATATACCAAGAGCGACACATACGCAACACAAATATTATGTTTTTTGATCCAAATGGTATTCTTAATTCTTATATGAATAATTCGTATAATCGAGTAAATTGAATCGAATGGGTCATATAATTCATATTAAATCATTATATGAATACATATGTATTTCATATGACACGATTTGTTTGGGTATTTTGGTTTTAATGCGGGGGAGTAGAAACAATGTAGAATTATATTAATTATTAAATTAATTTAAATGGAGTCTTATGTGTAATTATCCAATATATGTAGGTATAGTTTAAATTTTAATTTTTTCTATTTAACTTATTAATTATTTTAAATTAAAAATATATTATTAAAATTGATTATTTTATTTATTTCTGCTTGATTTATGGGATGAAATTTCTGAGAGGATTCTGCTATTTTGGTTATATGAAATTATAGGTAGATATGTATAGTATTCCTAATTTTCCAGTAGAACATGAAGATAATCACTGCCGGTTTATTTACTTGCAAGAGGAGTACAATTTCCATATAATTAATAATAATAGTCCATAATTATAATCTTAATTGTATAGTCAATTTATTAGTGCGGTTAATAATAAATTTGTAACAAATTTATTCATTTGATTTATTCATTTTGGAAATTTAAATATAAATCAAGGAACAGAAGAGTGAGGGAAGATAATTAAAAGCACAAACCATGTTATAATATACGAAATAGTTACATTTTATTGTAAAATATATCAGTTGGGTTTATTTTGATTATTCTAAGTTTTTCATATTGTTGTGTAGTACTTCTGATTTCATGTATTAAATATTGTGATCTTGGTAAGATGCTATATTTGGATTTATGTTTACAATTAAATAAATTGATTGATTCATAATTGTTACCCGCTTGCGGTTTCTTCTGGCTCATCTTCTATCATATCACTGGAATCGGACTCACTATATTGATAAAGCTCTTCAGCGGCTTTTCGTAGTTCACTGCGCTGGGGTAAAATGTCAAGCCAATCTCTACTGCGTCGATTATAGTATTGCAAATTATGGCGAAGAGAATCATTCCATGTGAAGCATGGTCGGCCGAGTTTTTTAGGTCCTGCTAAATAGGTTGAGGCGGCGCGTAAAATATGGTTGGGTTCACGTCGATGAATATGCCCCCAATAATTGATTCGTTGAATTTTAATTTTCTTGGTAATTGTCTTACCATGTAGAAGTTCTTTGACCTTACGTGTGGCTGGTTTATTTAATGCAAACTCGAAGAGTTTGCGTAAAAGATAAAGCTCATATTGCCTTAAGCGTCGTCGGTTGGCACTAGTTAGGGCGGCAGTTTTCAACCCATATGTTATCATGGGTACTATTGTTGTATTATACATTATTAAAGCTGCTTGGAACGGAATATGGAACCTCTTGATATAACTCTGCATCATTCTGGTTAAGCCCAAGGCGTTATGACACCGTGTTCGGATAGTCATTGGTCGACTTAGGTTACTGGTTAATTCGGTACCAAGATACCTCATCTGTTTAACTGTCTTGAATGGAATACCAGCTATAGTAATGATGGATGGAGGATCATGTTGTATTTTGGGATCCCGTATCAGCATTGAGCACTTCTGAAAATTAAGTTCCAATCCAGCAAACTCTAACACGGTTATCAGTTCCTGTATCATAGGCTTCAAGGTGGTAGGGTCACGTGTTACCAAGATGATGTCATCAGCATAAGCCAGTATCAAAGGTAACTTCAAATTGTCACATTGTTCCAACTGGAGCTCGGGAAACTGATCGGCTACAGTTAAAAGAACTTCATCCAATATAAAGTTGAAGAGTCGAGGAGAAAGCGGACACCCTTGCTTAACTCCCTTATTCTTCTTTACCATATCGGTGGTTAGATGATACCATTTAAGACACGTCCGCTCCCAAAAACAAGTACGAATAATTCGATTAACCAAATAGGCAGGCACTTGTTGTTGCAAACACTCGGCCATTACGTCTAAACGCACGGTGTCAAAAGCTTTGGCTAAATCAAGTGAAAGGACACTTAAGCGATGTCCGGCACGCCATTCTTCATCAAGAACTCGGCGTATGGTATACAGATGAACATCGGTAGATCGATTTGCCAAAAAAGCTGCTTGATAGGTGGATGGTGATCCCAAATGTTCATCAAGCTTATCCAAAAGAAGCTTAGCGTAAACTTTATATCCTATATTACAAAGTGTAATCCTGCGATATTCATTTGTATCTTTCGGGTTCCTTGTCTTCGGGATCGGAACTTGAATGGTCTCAAGCCATTCCATGGGGGGCTCATTCCTTGTCCAGACATTCTTAAGGATCTCATGGAGGGCTTGAATAAGGTCATCTGGTATAGATGTTTGAGTAGTTCAATAGAAATACCATCAGTACCGGGAGCAGTTCTAGAACGAATTTGCTGAATGGTGGCTCGAACATCAGCTTCGGTGGGTGGTGATCCTATTTGACAATTAGCATCTTCTTCTATCAGCGTGAGCCACTCTCCTTCGGTCCTTCGTAACTCTTGATCCCACGCTGACAGTGGAATATACTGTCCTCTAGTTGCTTGATTAGACCTCCGATACTGCTTTAAATAGCTATAAGTTCGACGTAGTCTTTCCGAAGGTTTAAAGTTTGATAACCCCCGAAAAAATTGTTCACACTCTTGCTCCTTATCTACGGAAATGGCTTGATTGTATTGAGCACGAGCGTTTCTGAGTTGGACTTGAGCAACAGCATCCTGAGGATGTAGATTTTTTTGGTATTGCGCGCTTTTAAAGCGTGCCAAAGCTCGTCTGGTGGGTGTTGTCAAGCTAGCTCGCCTGATTAATGTTTGCTGAGCAGCAATTTTAATACTCGTTACAAATATTTTCCATAGAGCACCAGTGTTCGCATCCAAAATGGCTCTAGAAAAAACACTGGACAGGGTTTCCTTATACTGCTTGCAAATTTGTTCATCCTGTAACATGGTTAAATCAAGTGACTTATACGAATAAGCTGAGGCTGTATTTGTTGTTGTTTTCCTAACTAAGGATCGTTGACCAAAGCGTGATCTATTGCGTAAAGTGCAGCTTATCCATACCAATCGATGGTCACTTATGGTGGATTGAAATGAGCTGACTTTAACTGCATTCACATATATAATATTATTTTTCTGCCTCGTCAGAATATGGTCTATTTGGGAATAGACCCGCCCATCAGTCCAGGTTGTTATAGTTTTTTGACGTCCTTTTGTGGTTTGTATGAAAAGTCGTCCTAAACTTGCAAGAAGCGACAGAGAAATTCCATTTGCATTAGAAATGCGATGATACAGGTTAGGCCCGATAGATTGCCCTCTGTGGACATCAAGTGATCCTAGATGAGCGTTGAAGTCACCAAGTAAGATTAGGTCGCGTTTTTTAGGGCAACGATCCACAATTGACTGCAGCTTGGTGAAAATTTTGGAAGAAAGTATCCGATTGCAGGCTGAATTTTGTGAAGGCACATACACGGAAATGAAAAGGACGCTTCCATGGAATGGTATATTGACCAGTAATGTGATGATAGCTCCAAAATAACTCCGAATATGTTCCACTTGAAGAAATGAATTCCTTCTAACTAATATGGCCACACCTGTTCGCTTGGTTTTCGGATCATTAGCAAAATACCAAGTATAGTGACTTGTAACACAGGAACTGGTGCTCAAATTAGTCTCCTGAATGCTACACACTGCAATAGAACTCCGGTCCAAGATTCCATTTATGATATCGCGTTTCCGCGGATCATTGACGCCTCGAGTATTCCAAGTCCCAGCACAAAATACTGTTGGATCTGTTGGGTTGAAGGGGGACGAGATGGGCTGTGATTCCTCAATGAGCGTATAGGGATTACGTGTTGGCTGTATATTTCGCGGCAAATGAGGCCGTATACTTTGATGGGACCCCGGATTGGATTGATTGGTTGAAGTAAGGTCTGGTTGCATCAAAACGCTGTCATAGTGATCCCCTGAGTAAATTAAATGAAGCTCATGGAAATACCCTCCACTGGTTGGATGAAAATTTATTGGGTCTTGACCTCGAGTTTGATTAATGATTATTTTGCAATGCCACATTGAAGATATGGCAGAAAGACATTCGGCACCTCCCCAGAAGCCATCCTGCTTCAAATCTTCCAAATATCTGTAAATTGTTTATGCAGATGAAATAGTAAGCAAAAATAAAAGGCATGACTGATTCATAGGAAATACTTACTTTGCGATGAGCTGAGTCTCGGATGTGGTTGAAATTATATCCGGATTGTAAACAGATCTACAGGAATCTAATATGGTTGGAATATAATTGCTGAGATTACGTTCTTCTTGGATGAATTCAACTATTTTAACACGTAATTGTTGTACGGTGATTATCGGCAACAGTGGATTGTATTGTTGAACCTGATGAAGGACAGCATTAAACAAGCAATTTCCATCACCGGGAATTTGATGCACGGTCATAATATTTTTAGTGGTTGTTTCCAAATTAGCTGTGGACTGTGCCATTACGTTACAATCAAGATTATTTAAAGTTAATCAAGATGCCCAAATTTAACAATTTCAAGTGGATTCTTATTTTACAACAAAAATGCACAGAATACGGCTTAAACGTGAATAAACAGGAAAACGTGTCATCCAACTTTAGTAATGTGCGAGTAATAAATTGTAGCGGTATATATAGCGTTTCCAGGTAATGCGATGGTCGAATGTTTGGTAAAAGATCTCTTGAATAATCAAGCAAATATATGTATAATCGGTAATAATCTCGGTTCCAGGTAATAAATGAGGGTCAATAAATTTCAATACGGTATCTATTCGTGTCCAATTAACTTCCGGGGTAATTTTAATTCAAATCTTAACTATTTGTTTTGATTTTTGATTTTGAAAGGCACTTTATTCACTTGTTCACTGTTTCACTTCACGGTACGAATTGGTAATGATTACAAAAAAAAAAAAGAAAACATATCATTCAGTGAACGAAATGGTTATTATACTTAGTAGCTTCGGGTAATAACAAGTCGTTGTATGGGAAAATGGAGAATTGTATTGGGCCAATTTCATTGTATTAAAGGGGCGTATCTTAGTTATTAGTGTAGTCTCATTTGCCAGAAGAGTAGACATAATAGGCAATGCGGTACATGTTGAGGTGAAGGAGAGATAATTTAATACTTATGCGGCTACATGATATTCCATGTAACGGTTGATACTGGATTGATCTAGAATAATAAACTTGTAGTTGCATTTATTAAGTTGAATATAAGTATATAAGCATTTTGAATCTCGTTGTTATAATTGTATTGTAGAGAATTAACAGTTATGGCTAATTAATATATTTTGGGAACACATTTTTGCATGATGATAAAGATAGGAAAAACGGAAGAAGGATGGGAATAAGAAAGAAAGGAGACAATACACAATAATATATTCAATTTAAATTTATGAACTTTACTAACTTGTAATACAAATTCTTAATGTTGTTAGTTTTAATTAATATTAATTTAATATTTTATAATCGCATAATTATTATTTATAATTGATTGCAGGAACACAACTCTTATAAATTAAAACAGGTCATCAGTTTAAAGAAATAATCTTTTATTAATTGTTAATTGAAGCAGTTATTTCCCTAAACTATAATAGGGTTTATATTAAATTGGATTGTTGGATTTTAATTCTAATTTAGATTGGATTTCAGGAACTAATGTTTAATGCTGATTAAAATTTGATTATTTCATAGATCGAAAGAAATAAGACTGTTTCTAAACACCAACACTTTTATGTTTAAAAGGTTCGCTTGTTGATATGCTTAAATGCTATAATATATGATTAAATTGATAATGGTGAAGCAACCCAGCAAGGAGCAAAGTCTCATAGAATAGAGTCTCAATGATTGTTAGGATTTATTTGTAAAATAATAAATAAATTACCTATTTATTTTTCAGTTTCCATGCGGGTTCCAGAATTAATCATTTCTAAAAGATTTAAATTTTAATCCTAAATTTCAGCAATAAAGTTGTAGCCGGATTCATCGTTCCAGGAACAACAAGCAGTTAACAACCACGTATAGTTAGAAATTGTGTTGTCTTGTATTGTTTTAATTACTAACTATCAACTGCCATGGTGTCTGGAACCGGGTTGATTCTTTATTACTAACTTACCTTTCCTTTCCCTCGATTTTGTTATTCGTAAGAGGGTGTACGGTGGACCCGGCGTATCCGGGAAACTTGCCTTAGGCTTGGTCGTACACACTAAATCAATCAATCAAATGCTACTGTCGATGCGACGCATGACGTACTCGAAGGAGTTATGCCATTTGCCATGAAGGCATTCTTTCAGTTTCTTTCTTTTGGATTCAAAATTACTTACGCTTAATGAAATTAATAATAGAATCAACAATTTTAACTACGGTATACTAGAAAATAAAAACATACCAACATCAATCTCATTACAAAAATCTAGTGCATCTTTAGGATTAACCGCAGGCCAACATTGGTGTTTATTCACTAAATTGCCGTTTATTTTTTCTGATATTATAAGTAAGTGCTTAGCACAATTTGAAATTATAAGAACTCTTTATGAATTATCAAAAATCTTGTTCTCTCCATCCATTTTAATTGCAAACATTGAAAAAATTAAATTACTGATTTCAGAGCATTTGCAATGTATTATTAGAGATTATCGATTAGATTTAATACCTAAACATCATTTATTAACTCACTATCCCACGATTATAAGTAAAATGGGACCAGTCGTTCATTTCTGGGCTATGCGATTTGAATCGAAAAACAGGTGGTTTATTAGATTAGGCTCTCAATTGAATAATTTTAAAGACATTTGTCTAACCCTAGCAAACAGACATCAACAGCACTTCTGCAACGTTTGGCAAAATTTGAACCTTAAGGCAAATTCTGTATCTAGTAAACTAAGTGTTTTAAAAAATGAAAATTTACGTTTCGACATAGCGCAAATTAAACTTTTAATAAATGAAGATACGAGTAATCACTTAATTTACACAGTTTCATGGTTCCAGAATGATTTTTACTATCGAATAGGATTATTTGGTTGTATCTCTAATAAAGATTTCACATTTGGAAAAATATTAAACATATATTTATGCAATGGTGAAGTGGTTTTAGAAGTGGAAACGTATACTATAGCTCATACTCATTTGAAATGAGTTCTTATGAGATCAGTAATTCTTTTAGTATACAATTAATAAATTTAAAAGATCTTGCAATTAAAGTTTCATTTGAATCGATATTATCAAATAGTAATGAATTATTTATATTTTCAAAAATTTATGTTGATTATACGAGTTTGTCGGTTTAGTTTCACTTTAATTTTTTAGAATTCGTTACGTTCTATTAATTATTTTAATGTAATAAATATGTATATACTTATACACAATGTTGAATTAAAATATTAAGCTGTTAAATTACAAAAAATTTTTTGATTGGATTTTATAATAAAAATTAATAAAATATAATTTAATTTGCGTTTTTATTAAATAAAAGGTAGTCATTAAATATTCTGTAAGTATTAAAATAAATTTATTTCCATATAAAATCAATATCATGATAGTATTACCGTGAACAAATAGAATTGGGTTGTTTTACATATTCCGCGGTGTTCCTCATATACCTTGAATCTTGGGATATCAACGCCGAAATTGTATTTTTGTGAAGGTGTAGTGAGTGTTAATTTAACACTTTCATTGGGATTGCTTTATTACTTTGAATATAATTTTTATACTAATTTTTATTAAACTAAAGCCGAAGGTAGTATCAACCATACTCTCTTTGGGGTTAGATTTATTATATTTCACCATGGTTTTTATTGTATTTAAGCAGGAATCAAATCATTTCTAGATTATTTTTAATATATTTTAGGTTTTATTTAAATAATTTTAGGTATAATATTAACTTCCACCTACTAGTATTAAATGAAATCCTTTATTAAATCTAAAAAAGTTTTACAAGTTTTTTAATTCTATCAAGAAACTTAAAATTAAACCCGATTTTATTGTAGTCATATATATACACCCCGAAAAGCATTAGATTTAATCTAAAAATTTTTACCGTGTTCCTAATAGCCCATATTCCACAACTAACGTATGCTCCTATCATCGCAAATATCTCTAATAAAGTGTCTGCTTAACTAAGGGGGCGGTTTTCATGGAAAACTTCAGTTGTGCAAGAGCCTTAAATGTGTGTCCGTTTTAGTGAGGTGTCCCTTAAAATGAGGTTTCACTGTGTTCTATAATTTATTTATTTATAAAAAAAATTTAATTAGAAAAACACAATAATTAATGTTTCTATAGTCCGCGGTCGAGAACCAAAAACATTCTCGACCGCTCGCTATCAAAGTCCAGACTTAACTGATGTACAATTTTAAAAAAATTGAACGCTTTTTTTTCTCTCATCCGATTCCAAAATAAAAATTATTCGCGACCACCACGCTCTCAACGCTCCTGCAATCACGTTAACCACACACCGAAAGAGGCAAATGCTCTCCCTAACAAGCACATGGCCAATGTCACCGTATCTCACCGCACTAATGTAATCGCTCGAACAACCGACACAAGTAATCACTGATAAACCAATGGTATTCGTCATACGTCATACGATCGCAACAAATGACGCACGCTCAACCAATACAGCAAAAGGACAAGCGTATTAAACAATCGGCACTCGTCAATAAGGAGAAACAAAAAAAATTAATACATGATGCAGTGCTGGACAAAAGCACACACGCAACAGACCGAAAACAAATGCGATCACTTAGGAACACAGATTGCCTGTAAATGTCTGTTGACTTGGCTGAAGAAAAACTTGAATTTTAAAATAAAAAATTTTATTGTTTCATTCCGATTTATAAAAAAATAACATTTTATTGATAAAACTCGTAATCAGGCTTTTCCTCTTGTTGAATTCCACATTTTTCGCAATATAAATCTACAACTTCATTAGTATCTATACGACGAATCTCCAATTTTGAGTTTTGTTCGTCGACTGTAAATTTGATTGACTGTAAAGATATTGCTCTGGGATTAGGTCCTGGTTTCAATATTAAAAAACTAGCTTCACTATTAAATTGAAATTGATTTGTGTTTGATTTATGAATCTCTTTCAAAATAAATTCAAACATGGATAACCACGTGCCTTCGTCTTCATATATGGTTACTTCCTAGAATATAAAATTGGAAGTGTTTAATAATAAATGCGTATTGAACTTGAAAATAGTTTTATACTTACGAATAAATTCTCTAAATTATTGAGGAGCTGCCAGTTACGACTGGTATTTTCGAAAGAACATCTTTCTAATGATATCCACGTTTTTATGGCACATTGTTGCAAATTCTGTAGCATATTTAAATCAATTTTAATGTCTTTAAATATTAGCTGACGAACTTTTAAATTATCGAAAATTCTGTAATCATTCAAATTACAGTATATCTCTAAAATAAGTTTATGGCTATCCAATGTGATTGTTTTTAATTCCTCTATGAAACCTTCGATGAAATTGTAAGTATTTTCCCCTTTCAAATAAATTTTCACACTACCTTCTTTACGACCTGGAATAATTCTATTGTGCTTGGATATGAACACATCGTTACACCATCTGTAATTTGTGTCTAGCACAATTACTTTAACGTTGTCCAATTCAATTAAATCTACAAATAACGATAAACTCATGTTGTCGAAACCTCTTCCATCAACGCAATAATTAACATTAAATCTTTCTTTTAATTTATTAACAACGTCGATCTCTTCTATTAGTTTAATAGTATCATGTAGCTCGCTTGATTCATATGCTACAAATAGATACAAAACATCGAGATCTAGAGTTTGAAACAAATGTTGAAATTCATATACCAAATACATGATACTAAGCATAGACGTTTTAATATTTTTGGCAATCAAATATTTTTTTATGCTTAAATGATTATTTTCAATAAGTTTGGCGAGTATTCGTTTTATCAAAAAATCAATTTCATAAGTTAGAAGATTTGAGTTGTACGGGTCATCACGAACATCACTAATTGCTAGTCTTAACCAAAGTAGATCAATAATATTTAGATCATTGGCATAATTAAGCGTTCCGATATGCCTAAGGATTATTGGTAATACCGAATAGATGTTATTATTTAAACGGATTCTCCGCAGCAGATTATCTTGTTGCCACGGAAAACCATTTGTCACAAAGAGATAACCTATTTTGTTACCATTCCGATATTTTTTAAATTCGTTAATTATATCAAATTTTTCACTAACACTTTGGTTAAACGAAACCACTTTAATGGGGTGGTCACCGCTAATAGAATGTCCGAGCTTTTCTTCAATTTCTAAAATATACGCTTCTAAATTGTAGCGATATATGAATGCCTGAAAATAAAGGTTAAATTTTAACGAAATTTTCGCTTCAATTTCCTCAGTTTTGATTATTTTACCTTCATAATATGAAACTCTGCTGCGGCTATAAATAAAGTAGGATTTTCCTCCCATGGAAATGAAAATTGCGAAGTGGTAACTAATTTATACATAAATCTTGCGTGATATTTATTTGCATCTAAACCAATAATAAGTTGCATTTCAAAACGTTCAGTTCCAATTTTTAGTAAATAATCGTACATGTCCCAATCAGTGTTTGTAAATGTCTGAAGCAAAGCTTTTTTCACTTTGTTTATTATCGATGGGTGAACCAAATATGAATGCGGCATAATCCCTGTTTAAGTCAAATTAACACTTATAAATAAAATATTTCGGGAAATAAAATGAAAGAAAAACTTACAATGTGACAGATCACGGTATAATAGTTTGGTTATAATATCACTGGATTTTACAATTTTTTCCATATTAACTAAAATAGAATGGGAGAACACTTGTATTTAATTAATAGATAAATAGGCAAATGAAATGTGTGCAACAACAACCCAATTCATTTAATATTTTTATCTATCGATTGAACGAAATTTTGCTTTTTGATTTGAAGTATTGTACATAATAAAAAGATAGCTTATCATTTTAGTAAAAAATTGAGCTATCATGGAATTGTTTTTCGGTATCGACACTGTCACGTTATAGTTATTTACTTCACAAGGACGGTTAATGAGTTATTACAGTGCGGGTTCGATGTTTATTTGAACGAGTTCTGTGATGATCACTTAACGTACGTGCAACGTTTTATTTCACACTACATGGGACATTAATTCGATTTTTTCATTTATAAAAACCACAGATAAGAATAGACAGATGTGTATCTTATACGGGCTAAATTTACATTCGAAACTTCAATACAATGATTTTCCAACCCAATCCTTTAAGACCAGGACGTGTATATTATAAAATAAAATTTACATTACTGTCTCTTTTTATTCTTTTTTAAGCATACTATTTTTATTACATCAATACAAAAACAAAACTCTTTTTTTCGGTTTTCGCTAAATATATTCACTAATTTACATCACTAAATCACAATGAAATTATTTTATTCGTCTAAATAGAAATTTCCTTCACTCTAACGAATATAAAATGGTCTGAAAAAAAATAAACAAAAAAATTCGTCCCTTCGTCCCCATTCCGAAAAATGAATGAAACTAAATAGAAAAGGCTATTGCTACGAAGCTGATGAATTATATTTGTGGCAAGGCAATATAGAAATCTATACCACACACACACACATACATATTTTCTCTGTGAATTATTTATTTACTAGTAATTGCCCGTCAAAACTGATGGAAGCTTCTGCAGATTCAATATAGCCTGAAACGTAAAATGTTTGTTTCTAAAGTTAGTGTGAAGTTTATGACAAATTGACAAAAAACCTTACATATTACACACTAATAAACTTCGGATCTCAAATAGTTTTAAGCGACAGTATCAAAAATTTACATTTACATAATTATACAACCAACTTTCCTACTATAGTACGTAAAATTTAAATTTTAGAATACAAAATTTGCATGAGTTTAAATCAATTTTATAAATTCCTCTTAAAAAGTGTAGGCTGTGTAGGTGGTTCGATGGCCAATGACAGGCAATCGCAGAGATGACTAAGTAAATCTGAGTATATCACCATGTTGTATGTTTCAACGTGAATATTTTCTATATAGGGTATACGAGTATTAGCGTGACCCTCAGAGAGCGAGTTTTCTGATTTACAAAAAACTAACATGTGTTAAAAAACGTTGTACCATGATTTCTATACGATTTTTTTACTTACTCCTAGCCCTAACGACGTTTTCACATCAAAAACAGTGTATTTAACGAAAATAAAGTTATTCCAATAAAATAAGCCTCAAATTACTTCTAACATCCTGTTCCAATTTTCTTGAGACAATAACCTAATTATAATTTTCGGAAAATCAAAGAACTCAGAACCATTTTGTTATGAGCCATAGGGTAAACAATTTAGCGCTTCTTTTCGTCCGAACAAAATTATATAGAACCGAGAAAATTTAATTTTTATTTTCTCAGCCAATTAAATATGTTTTTGAATTTTTTATATTGAAAGTAGGATTGTATAGTACATTCGACCAAGAACCAAAAAATTTTGCAAAGCAATATATTTTGAACTTATATCTAGAAATAACCAAATTTGATTTTTCTTTGCGTTTTTCAGTAGGTAGGTAAAGCGCTTCAACAAATTGACGAATTTCCCATGAAACAAGGACTTCCTCTCAATAGCACACCTTTTCGTGTACTCTCCGAAACCTTTCGTTCTCTAACCTTCACACAATCATTCATGCAGGAGCGCCTAAGCTAATGGGAGCCACTTCACTCACTACGGAGAGGCTCATCCTCTTTCATTTCCAAGAGTTACGAAACGTCTCGTTTACCAGTAGTCAGTTGGTTGACGGTTTTGTTGACCCTTTGGCTCTTATAATTATAATTAATAATTAATACGCTAATCTCTAAGATTCGTGCTATTTGGTATAATAGAGAACAACGTCCTTGTTCCATGCGAAATTTGTCGATTTGTTAATTTTGAGAGTCAGGCGTGAAGTTGCTCGGAGGATGCAAGCTGCTAGGCTCCGTAACTTGCAGCTTCCGCAAGTGCTCGTGTTACCTCCTCGTGGTGACTGCTGGTAACTATGTAGATTGCTGATTTTTTCGGCTTCTAATACAAATCACTGGGCTGGGTTAAGGTGATAACCGGCCAGACTGAGGGCCCACTCTAAAAACTAGCTCAGTCGCTAACGGTTTATCCGGATATCTGGCGCCCTCCGGAATAAGTAGCCTTATATGTGTATTGCGGATCTCTGCATAGATGGACACTCTTTTCTCCGCTACTCGTGGGACCAAATATGGGAGACCAACAAACACAAAAATCAAAAGAGCCCGGTTCTCTAACAAAACCGGAAAATGTAGAGAAGGAGACTCGGGTCTATAGGCCTACCTCTAAACCTACAAACAAACAACGGGACGAAAGCTTAGATGAGGCTGGTACCTCCAATCGGGTCACAAAACCTGAGCAAAGAAATATAATGCGGAATCAAAGCACCAACGAAGCTTGTTCCTCCAAACCAACCTATAACACTAGGAAGAAGGCATGGAGGGCTCTGGGGAAGATAAATAATATCTCTCCAGAAGACAGGTCGGAGAAAGACAAAGCTACGCTTGCGCGGGCGAAAAAAGTCACCGAACAGAAGTCGGAATGTCCTTCAGCTGGGCTTAAAGATCAAAAGAAACAGATCTCAGGAGATCGCAAAACGAACTAAGCTCCATGCTACCGAAATGAGGCCTTTTAACGAGGTACTCAAGGATCAGCTATTTGTGGCAGTTGTTGACCAGTCCCAAGAGGATGGCAGTATCACGCCCGCCAATTGGAGAAAGGTGGAAAGGGCCGCCCTTAACCACCATCTATCTGAATATCCTTGCAGAAAATCCATGACCTGCTCCGATTTGTCGGGATGCGGTTTGGCACAGGAACCAGGTGAAACTGACTGCATGTGCGGATCAGAGATGTCTTTTGCTCTACAAGAAGGCAGTGGAAAGACTAGGCGAGGTATGGCCCGGAGCCAGCTTTGCTATTAAAGCTAGGGAAGAAATCCCCTGTAGGCCGAGAGCCAGGGTGTGGATTCCTTCGGAGCCTAGCGATCCAAAGGTAATACTCCTATTGTTGCAGGTTGGTAACTCAGATTTGCCAACGCACAACTGAAAAGTTGCTAAGCTCGAGGAGCCACGGGCCGACTACAGGTCAGCCGTCATAATTCTAAACAGAGAGTCACTGACTGTGCTATAAAAAACCAATGGTATCGTAAACTATGGTTTCAGTACAGTCACACTCAAAATCTACAAGAAAGACGCGGACAAGCCGGAGGCTTCGAAGTCTGAGGAAGCTGTTGAAAGCTCATCTGAGCGCCCTGAAGAAGGGGAAAGGCAGGCGGAAACTATCTCCACAGGTACGGACATGTCAATGTCATTTGAGTCATTAAAGGGAATCTCAGAGGACTTCACATCAGAGGAGGACTCTGATGATACAGTGGTAGAGAGGAAAGTCTAAGGATGGTGACATTCTTGCAGATTAACCTACATCACTCAAAGGCAGCATCTGCTGCTCTACTTTTAAAAATTGGAAAGGAAGGGATGAATATTGTCTTGATCCAAGAACCTTGGGTCGCTGATGACCGGGTACTTGGACTCAAGACACCCTGTTATAGATTAATGCACACGGAAAAAGAAGGTAGGGTTCAGCAATGAAGATGTGGCAGCGGTCAGCATTGAGGTCAATAAACGAAATCTCTGGCTAATATCAGCCTACCTAGCTTATGATGAAGTGAACATTCCACCAGTCATTCTAGGTGAGGCAATTTTGGAGGCTCAAAAGCGCAAGGTTGGAGTTATCCTGCTCCAGCTAATATTAAACTTATTAAAAATGTCTTTCCGGTACCTCCTGGTGCATCCAAATAGATTACTACCATAAATATATCTGTTCACATGATCTATGGTGAAATAATGGGCTCACTTTTGATTTTGTATTAACAATGGTTTGTTTAGACCAGTGTATTGCAATAATTCATCAACTTTAAAGTTTTCTCTTTCAATTTCTCGGAATTTAATCCATCGATTCCATATATTCGTGGCGCTTGCATTCCGAGTTCAACTAAAATTTGATTGCTTATTGCTAAGCATTTGTCTTACAAACGAATAAATGTTTGATTAAATATCTATTCATTAAACTCGGTATTTAATTCCGCACCTGATGCAATACATCATCGCTAATACTTTCTTTAAATTTCTCCCATAATCTATTTAAGTAGATTCGATGAACTACACGTGGTCAATATTATTGCAAATAGATCTCTCATTTGTTTTGCGGATTCTGTCAATACAGCTGCTCGAAGTGCCAACTCCCAATGGTTATCATTTTCCAGTAATCCTAAACACTGGTATGTGTACTTGACCTTTATCCTTTAACCTTTGACCTTTGATGACGTCACAATTCCCATTCCCCAATTGCGGTAGAACTGGCCAAAATACACTACTATTGACGTATCTCGAACTTTTTAGGAACACTTTGCATTTGCCAATCAAATTTATTTCATATTTAGTGCGCCAATGAAGAAATTGTCAATGCCTAATGAATACATTCTTATAGACATAATGTTATTAATTCATTTGAAAATTCGAATATAAATTGATCAGTTCTTAGTAAAATGTTTATAAACGCGCAGGTGATAACGCTTCAAGATAAGATAAGGAAATTTTGAAAACATGCAAACAAAAGTTGTGTCAAAAGTGAACTAAATGTTATAGCCGTTAAAGTATAAATTTTGTGCTGCAATGAGGTAAATCATAAAACAAATAAAATTTGCCACCTAACTAGCGCTAAAACCAAATATTTTTTTGTTATTTTAGTATTTTGCACGGCGATATTTAGGAGAATATTGATAATCCAGCAAAAAGAATCACCATAATCATGACGGATTACTCAGAAAAGATTTGACCTGAAAGCGAATGGTTACATAATTATGTTTAATGTGCTATATATAAACCAGGCACGAACACATTTGGAACGGGTTAACCCATTTTACAATAATCAAGACATGCAAGGTATTTTTGTGGTGGATAATTTATTTGAATGGACAAAGCAAAAGCATTGATTGAATCGGGAAGCAGCAACATTTCGATGGATTATCATTCGTACAACACTATTGAATTACCAATCGATGTGGATATTTTTGAATCATTTTCGAATGATGGGGAGGAAGGAAGATTCGGGCGCTGATGATAATGGTTCGTATTAGATTCAAGCATTTTGTGACATTATAAACAACATATTAATGATGAGACGATTAAGGTCAAGAAAAGGGAAGGCTCGAGTTGTGTAACCGACGCCATTTATGCAAACCATATTGATAAAAGAATTTATTTTCCCTGTTTAAAGGCCTAACAGAAATAAATATTTCAAAATCCATTTGTCGATCGGTGCTACCTGTGTTTTATTTTAGAATGATGGTATGTAAATCATTTATAATCATGACTTTATTTGTTAATTTTTGCCTTTTTTATCCAAATATAGGCTGATAATTAGTTCGGGTACGCCTTCCCCAGGATCGGTTCTATGATGGATATTTGTTAATTTCTTTGTCGGTGTTTATCTGGTTAAGCATCAGTTTGGATAAAAAAATCAGTTTCCGAATAATTCAGCTTTACTGAAATTTCAGTATCATTAACTAAGTAGATGTGATAGAAGCGATTTTTAAAGTTGAATAAAGTTTATTTAGGGCTGGCAATAAAGCGGCACACAAATAATTAATATTTGAGATACAAAAAATTAATAAAATGGCACAAATTAATGAGCAACAAACAAAAATTTCTTGGCATCATAAAATTAATTTTTTGGAACAAAATATAATAATTTGGCAACATTTATAATTTTTTGGCACTATTGAAAGGGAACACAAAAAATTATTTTTTGGCATCGAAATAAACGTTTTGGGCGACAAAAATAATTAACTGGCAACAAATTTATAAAAAAAAAAATTAAATTAGTTTTAAAATATTCTGGAAAATGGAGATCCCTAATTTAACTTAGGAGCCAGGATAAGCAAACATGTCGCACTGCGTGCCGCACGTAGGAGCGGATTATATAGAATCTATTAATGACACTGCAATATTTTATATCGATTCCCCATCAAATATTAAATAATACAAAATCGATTAAATTTAATTTTTTGTCTCGATTTTTTTTTTTTTTTTACTACTAAAAATTATTTTTTTCTGTTCCAAAATATTATATTTGTTGCCAATTTATTAATTTTGATGGCAATGTTTGTCGCCACAGTATTTAATAATGTCCTTCAAAAATATTTGTTTGTTTTTTCATATGTGGTGCCAAAATATTATTTGTGATGCCAATTTATTATTTTTGATGCTAATGTTTGTCGCCAAAAATTTTTTCTTGTATGCCCGTTTAAATTGTCCCTTTATTTAGTATGAAACTATTTTGAATTTCTGTGCCTTGAATTTGTATTTTAATTATTTAAAATCTTTCTATGTCGATGTTTAATAAGTAGATTGTAAACATCGATATAGAAAGATTTGATTTGATTTTACAAAATAATAACATCACATATTTATTAATTTTTATTTAATTATCTATTAAATATTAATCCACACAATTATTCAAAATATATATAAAATCGAGAACGAGCGACAAAGCTAATCATGTTCAAGTTTATCCCTTTTCGGTTTGAAACTCCCATTCACTCGCACTGTTGGGAGAAAAAGTATTTTTTACGCCTAGGATTAAAAGTGTTGCCTAGCAGCACGTACATGTTCATACTAGTAACGAAAACGCCAACTTTAATGCCTAATATTGGTATTATAAACAAGTTATTTTTAAGACGTTTGGAGAAAAAATACATTCCTACCTCAATTTCAAATCCCCGTGATTTCTTAATGGAAGTGATTGTTGTTGAGAAGGCGGATACCGTATATCATTTCAGGGGGACATCTCTGAGATCGGCGCAAGAAATTTAGAAATTGAAATTTGACCGCTTAGCGTTTATTCACAATAAATGTACTGTAAATTGTATACAAAGAAACTATCAATAAATATTTAGTATATATAATGCTCTAAAATCTTAATCAATTTCGTTATAATTATTTTTCAGGATGAATACCATTTGGTTAAGAGTTTTGAATATTTTTTTCTGGATGGAATGAAAATTTCCTTAAATTTTAACCGAGACATACATTTTGGAAAAACGCCTTTTCGGGATGAACATTTCGTGCTAACTCTTCCTATACGTCGCACCCACATTCAAGACTATGGTAAGTCGAAAAAGTCGATTTTCAGGAGAACGTTTTGAAAATGTTCTTACAATTTTTACAATTATTAATGATATTAAAAATCATTTCAAGTTTCTATTTATGTGAAAATGACTGCACGACTGAAGTAGGCGTTTTACGGTAAAAAGTGTTAAAAACAAAAAGTTTGAATTTACGGTTATTTTAGACTTAATTGAAATTACAATAGTTATGCCTGGACAATTTTATTTCAGAAGGGTCTGTAAGTATCACTTAATGTCATATACACTGGACCAATAATATTTTTAAATTCCAGTAAGTCTAGTTATTACAGTTTTAATAGGACGAAATCGAAAATAGCAGTTTTTTGAAAACAGCAAAATTGAGGTAAAATCTAAAAGTTGGCTATTTTGCGTGAAAAAAACGGTTTTGAAATTAATAAACGATATCCCCCCTTATGCCATAGGTACAGTGCGCTTATAGAAGAAGATCAGTGAGCGTCGTAACAAGGGGAACCGTTCATAATGCCGCGTTTTAAAATGTCGCGTTTCAAAATGCAGCGAGGTACAAAATGACGCGTTTTAAAATGATGCGTTTTAAAATGTCGCGTTTTGAAAAATCCCTTATAAATCAACACAATATGATGTGAAATAATAAATAATTTAATAAAAATTATTTGAAACAAGCAAATTGTGTTTAAACATATAGTAAAATTTTCCTTCACTGAATGGAAATTATTTATAAATGTAATTTTATGTAATTATAAAGTGGGTCTAAGAAAAGGAACGCAAATGTTGAAATTTATTAGAATATTCCTTCACTAAAATGTTAAAGTTAAGTCCTTATATATCGGAAGTTGATATCAGATACACAATTTAATCCAAATTGAAACATTTTTTAAGAATTCTTATTTATTCAAATTTTTTAAATATGTATTTAGAAACTGATTTAAAAACGAATTTATACATTATTATCTCATTTATAAACGAAGATATAAATATATAATATAGTATATATATATATAATATTATAATATTATTTTTGTGCACCATTTAAATAAATAACCCTTTTCAAATGGCAACTATACGCGAACCACTTTGATTTGTATGGTTCTCGAGAACTGTCAGACCAGAGTTTTTCCTTCTTTACAAATGCGACATTTTAAAACGCGGCATTTTGACCCGGACCCCGTAACAAGGTACGAGTAAAAATTACCCAGTGTGTCTCTAACGTCAGAAAAACATGTTTATTTCAAAAATCCTTTTTTGGTAAATATCGTGTGTTTGTGTTAAATATATAAGAGTATAATTTTTGTCTGTTTGAACTAAAATATGTATACACAGAGAAAACTAACTAAATCTCTATATACATACATATTTTGGTTCAAATAGACTAAAATTATACTCTTATATATTTAACACAAACACACGATATTTACCAAAAAAGGATTTTTTAAATAAGTAAAACGTTTTTCTGACGTAAGACACACACTGGGTGATTTTTACCCATACCTGTTTTTAAGACGTTCAGTGGTCAGCTTCTATAAACGCACTGTATCTGGCCTTAGGGGGGAATATTAGTGGACATTTCAAACTTCCCTAATCCACTGGCCCGATGGTCCAAGGACCACGCGTTTTAAAATGGCGGGCGTTAAAAAAAAAAGACCTGGGTTAATTTAGCCCAGTGTGTCTCTTAAGGGTTAAATTCCTCAGAGAACTTAAATCCTGGCTATTCACATTTTCACATTAGAAAATATTGAAGAATTTTTATTTTTGATTTAAATTTAGGTTATAGTTAAGATTTTTATAAGATTTTCTTAGTACACTTCATTTATACCCATATTACCCCACAAATATTTGATTTTTTTTTCGGTTTTTGTGAGCTCGTTGATAATCGATACTGGTTTTTAACCACAGATTATCTCCTATGCTTATTTATTCCATCTTTACTTATAATTATTTTTGTATATTGGCTAATCGCGCTCAGACTATTGTGTTGTGATGAGCATGAGGCATCACTTTACATAAACCAAAACCTCTATTTATGTTTCATAATGGTCTGCTTGTGTAGCCTTATGTTTGTTTCCTTCTTATTTTGTTATTATTATTTTTAAGTTATAATTGTTTTTGATGGATATAAATAAATGTTTGCGTGAAGTTTATGACAATTGACAATAATTTGACTGTGTTAGTAAAAATGTAACACGATATATGAAAACCTCACAACAGCTTAAATCAAACTTCTTTAACAAATTAACTTTGTTTAGAGGATGACTCCCTGAAAGTAAATATTACGTCTTGTGTGTGTATGTCTAGTAGATGACTTGTAGTGGTCATCATATTAGCGCGACCCTCAACAGACCAGTTACCGATTTTAAAATAAAACCGTATACTAAAATTTTAATAACGATATAGTGTTATTTGATATGAGAAAAATTTATTTTGGGCAAACATCTGGTAACCTCTGTAATAAATGTAACGATACAAGGGCATCTTTATTAAAGTTAGGAAACGATAAATCATTTATGGGTTACTATCAATATATATGAGAGATACTGGATTAACTCTATTTTGGGAGTTAGTATCCAAAATGTTTTCTGCCATGTCATCATGGATCTCCCACAATCCAGTTTTTCTTTTAATATAAGCTATGTAGTGGCCCGGTGAGTTTCGAATTTGGGCCTTTTGGAAGTGAATAATATCAACTAGTAAAAGATGTTTGGTTCCCAAAACAAGTCTCTCTGTAATTTCGTTCAGTTTAATGTTATATATTTTGTTATGGTTTAAAGGTTGGACATTCAAAATTGCAATCCCGTTGCGTGTCGTTAGTTGAAATTCTTCGGGGCTCTCGATCGGTTTTTTACAATTATTGCAGTTTCCACCATAAAATTGCAGCAAGCAAACTGGACACTTAAAATTTAATTGAATTGTGCGATTCATAAAAAATTCTATATATTTGGAGATGTTACATGCACAATTATGATCAATGTTCGTTGAGAAGTTGGACTTATCAAAGCACTTTAGTATTAAATTAGTTCTTTTAATATTAGTGGACTGATCAGGCCCATATCTTATAAAATGCCTAATAAAATTTAAGAAATCGGAGTCATTTTCTTTGGATTTATCTCTCAAATATTTATTATCCGACATTACCGTAAAAATTATTTGAGATAATGAATCGAATCCGCATGTCGAATAAACTCTAACTTTTAATTGTTTTTCATTGACATATGAGAAAAAACCATTTGATAAAAGTGGGTTGATAAATTATTGTCGTCCTACATCAGGTCCGATTTCGCTTTTAGTTTCTTTAAACAATAATTGATTTGTGGAATACCATTTTAGGACTCGTTTGCCGATATGCTTTGGAGGTTCATACAAACGTGTTTTTTTATTCCAATTCTCCGAATTTTGGATATCATCTGGGTCTTCTTCTGAATTGTTTGTTTCAAAAAATTTTTTATTTTGTGATTTGGGATTGGTTTTAATGCTTCCGAAACCGCTATAGAATTTACTAAAAGTTCGGTTTTGGATTTCAATAAACTTACGAATCTGCCAACTTTTAAAAAATTTTTTTGCATATAAATATTTTTCACGTGGCTAAACCACAGTTCAACATTTGAGTTCGATAAACGTTTGACTACACTACTCCAAAAAATTAAAGGAACACTAATTTTTTTCAATTTTTCTAGTGTTTTTTGAAGAGCTGTATCTTTGTAAAATACGGTCGTACAGAGATGAAAAGAAAATCATTTTAAAGCTTCAAATCTCTAGTTTTGAGACTTTTGAGCGGAAAATTTTTGTGAGATACCGTTATCACGCAATTATAAGAAAGAGCGCGAAGAAAAAAAATTCGATTTTTTTTTTTTGTAAGGTGCCATCATAGGCTTGGGAAATTTTTTTTATGTTAAACCAATGCATAGGTCGGTTAGCCTGTTAATTAGGCGTAAATTTAATTTCATTCTGGTCTCTCTATGCCAACTTTTTGCTGAGATATCTGACTTTGAATCAAAAAAGATCCTTTTGCCTTTGATCATCGATATCTCAACAACCAATGATTGCACAGTAAACTTTAGGACATCCTTTTAAACTTCAGTAAATTTCCTACAAGACCCTTTAATGATTAGTTGAGAACAAATTTTTGTTTTCACCCTCAATACTGATTTGAAAAAAGTACAAAAAAAACGGCATTTTAGGTTGGCTTAGTAAATCTACCGTTACTTTACAAATATTGATGAAAAGACTAATGTTGCCAGGTAATTTTACAATTTAATGTATTCCTAATAGCCCTGTATTATTTTCAAATTGATCCATCCAACCGTTTTTCCGGACAGATTGATCAAAGTTTTACAAAACAATTAAAGGAACAAGTGATCATCAAAATAAAAAAACGACTTTTTTCACATTTTGCGTTAGTTATTTGTTAACCCTTAACGATCGTACGATTTTTTTTTGTAATACTCGCCGATAAGAGACGATAGAAAATTAAATAAAGTTCTGCAATATGACCAATTATTTTGGAACTTGACCATTTCTCATCCGATTTTAGTGAAATTTGGTATACGTTATTGAAATGGGATTCTAAAACGGTTCGTGGATGAAGTTCTGGAATATGGCCAACTAGGATAGAACTTGGCCATTTCTTATCCGATTTTGATGAAATTTAGCATGTACGATGGAAATGGGATTCACACATATTAAATTTCATAACAATCGGTTGATAAATAGGCAAGTTCCATCATACTTGGCCATATTCCAGAACTTCATCCAGAAATCGTTTTAAAATCCCAGAACTTCATCCGTAAATCATTTTAGAATCCCATTTCCAACACAAATGTCGAATTTCATCGTAATCGGTTGATAAATAGGCAAGTACCATCATAAAAAAAATTTGTTAACTATTCACTACATCCAAATCCAACCCCAACTCAACTCCAACTCAACTTCAACTCAAAGCGCAAATTGACCCCTAATTTAATCTTCAAATCAATTCCCAATTCAATGCCAAATTCAATGCCCAATTCAATAATCAAATAAGCATATATAAAAAAATCGTAAATATTTATAAAAGCAGGTATTTTGGGTCAATTCGTATGGCAGGTACCCCACCCCCTTGACGTACAGTCTCCAAAAGCTTTTCAAATCTCCGCCTTGACCATAGAAACAGATTGGCGAAAAAAAAATCCAAATCGGACAAGCCGTTCTCGAGATACCATGGGTCCAGACAGACGGACGCACAATTTTGTTTTTTTTGTTTTCAGACTCAGGGACTTTCAAAACGTCGAGAAAAGTGGTTTTGGACCAACCAAATTTTTCGTCATTTTTGACAGGATTTCAATACTTTGGTCTTTTTAGACCGAAGTAATATCCGTTTAAGCCATTTCTCGACTGAGTAGAAAGTATAGAGCAGCATACAAGGAAGCAACAATGATGTGTATGTTTTGCATGTATCAGAATCAAATTTTCAGTCAGAATTTGAGTTATTGACCTATTGCAATGTACTTACGGTAGATTATATCCAAAAATATATGTACTTGACCTACCTGAAATGAAAAGTAACAAAAAATGATATTAATTTCAATGTTAACATATATTTTCATAAAATAAGAGCTTTTGGGCCCTAAGAAATTGGAGTACAATTAACAGGAAAAAACTGGTCTACCATAGTACTGCAAACATAAAGTTTGTAGAGTACGTGCAACTCCGTCAAGTCGATAAAGTAGATTTTCAAATAGGTAAATAAAACTAGAGAAACAAGAAAATATCAGCAGTCCTGCAGCGTTATTAGAATCGATAGATCCTTGATCAAAACTTGAAGTTACGTTAGAAACCACATAAGAAACTATACGAAGCTTCTACTACAAACTGCAAACACAAATTTTTGAAGTCCTTTCAAGGTAGAGGAAATGTTCCTTAAAAATTGGTTATTATCAAATTTTGCATACTCCAGCAAATTAAAACTGCTCGATCTCTTGCAAATTGTACCTTCATGGTGACATACGTTTTCCAAAAAGTAGTTGACTACTAGACGGATGGGAGTTGATGAATTTCTCATTCTAAAATGAACAAATTTAATTTGTCCATTAATTTGTGATCCCACGGTTATTTATGCACTAAAAAAATGCATTTTCAATTATTTGACTTCCACTAAAAGAGAAAATGTCCGATATTCCACAAATTATGAGTAACTTAAAAAAAAAGTGTAAAATGGCGCAATTTGCACGATTTCGCTCAACCAGCACACATGGCACAAAATCATTGAGAACCACTGAGACACAACAATTGTGAATGATAATACTAAATATTTCCAGTTTTCATCATAAAATTTCGAGTTGCGTGCTAAAAAGAAAAAGTGCTGAATTAACCAAAATTATGTAAATGATACTTCAAATTTTTGGTATTTTCAAATTGTTTCTGAATTTGAAAATTTTAACAAACTGTGTTATTGATTTTAATATAGGCAAACTTCTCTTTCTATTATTTGTGTGGGCATAAAATTTACAGAAATGAGGGTTTTCCTTGAGTTTTTGATTTAGTGAATATAATTCGCTAAGTCAGTAAGTTCTTGCCTCATACTTAATGTATGAAGTTAGAATTGTATTTGTTGTAGAGTAGACAGAACTTTTTTTCGTGCGTACTTTTCAGTACGAAACCATACTACCACATACAAAACTCAAAGAGGGTTTTCATTTATTGGGGTCGATACACTTTGTATAACTCTTGGGTTAAAGTACGGGGGGGTTTTAATATTTCTAAACGTTAATATTCCTTAAACGTTCTCTAAAGCTGTGTTTAAGACATAGGAAGATTGAAACGACCAACCAAATTATTTAAAATATCACCAGCCTCGCCTACTCGCCCACTTTGATCAAATAATTTTGAGATATTTTAAATAATTTGGTTGGGCATGTCAATCTTCCTATCTTCCTATGCAAAACCAACAAAAATATTTATAGAAGCCGTATTGTTTCTGTGACGCACGTATACTATTAAATCCAAAACCTACTATTTCTATAAGTGAGATTTTCTACTATTTTAGATACCAACTATAAGAATCGAAGTATGTAAAGATTATACTGGGTTACGACACCCATACTTACAGAAATAGTAGGTTTTATTTTGTGTTTGTATTGCAATAGTACGGCTTGTATAAACATTTTTGTTGGTATTGTATTATGTCATAAACGTATAGCTTTAATGGAACACGAGCAGAAAGAGTGCAAACACCTCCTGTTCACCTCCCATATCTCTTATTTTGCTTTTAGTATCCAAAATTTTTGTCTCAGCATACATATCATCAACTGGGGGGCCAGCATGTTAGTAACGGGTGTGATAATCTTCTATAATCAAGGTTGTTAGTTTGGACGGTGGTAAAATAATTGGATGTTTTACTCCAAATGCCATTTTTGCGTGCTACTATCAATATTCTGTCATCATCATTCAGGTATTTTATTGATCCTTTCATAATCTTCGAGTTTTTAACGGTTAGGATTTCCTCCACCATACAACTTAGTTGAACTTGTCTACAACATAATCTGACCGCTTCTCTAACTCTGTAACTGTTATTGGCCGTTTGTAGTTTGCTGCTTCTCTCCATGTGTTGTTTATAAAACGTTGAGTGATGGCGACAGTTCTGATAAGTTTTGTATATGAGAAAAGTTCCCCGACCAAGTCTAAAAAGGAAACGAGACATTTTGACAGTCAGTACTGTGGTCAATCGTGATCGTTCTTCTTCTCGAGAAACGTAATCGTAGGTAATTTTCTACACAGGCCAGCTATCGACATTACGCCGTAACCACCTAGACGTCCACCACAATTCATGGATTAATAGTTTCGATGGTAGAATTCCACGTGACACACAATCAACTGGATTGTCCTTGGTAGGGACATGATGCCATTTGTCTCTTGTAACAACTTCCAAGAATTGGGACAATCGTTAAAACAATCGTTGAGTCGGTCCAACAAACTATGCTTTACGCGCGCTGCACAAAGTTCCAGCCTAGCAACTGAAAGTTTTTTGATTGGAACCACCTTGGATTTCGCGGTTATCAACCATTGTGGAATTCGAAGTTCCTCTATACCCGGTATAATTCATCTCTTTGGCAATTCCTCATCCCAATCTATAGCGGATAACCAAAGGGTCTGAAATAAGATTTTAATTTTAATCATTACAGGAGACAACCTATCAAAAATTTGGCTGCTTTCAGATACCAATTTCTTTTGGTATATACTGGAGTACCCAAGCTGAAACGGTACGAAAATATACCCAATTTCGGGTTCCACTGTAAACCCAACACCTTTACGGTTATGCCATCCTGTGAGAAATCCTTAATGGTTGTTACTCGATCCTTCACTGGAACCATCTTCAGGAACGTATCTGAATTGGAAATTCACTTTCGCAATTTCATTCCCTCTGCATTAAGGATACAAACAAGGGATTTTGCAGTTCAATGGCTTCTTCAATTGCTGCGATTGCCATTATATCGTTTACATACGTACATTTGCTAAGCAAATCTGCAGCCAAAGGCCATCTCTCATAGCATGTAGGTGCAAGTTCGTTCAACACTCGTGTTGCTAAGTATGGAGCCGTTGCTGCATCATACATCAAAGCTGTCATTTGCCCTCCAGGCTATCGCTTTGTGCTTTCTATCATCTTCTCGAACCAGTATCTGCTAGTATATCTTTTTCACGTCTGCACTAGTCGCTACTTTATGTAAACGAAAGCGTAAAAAGCGTACAATGTTAGCTGTACTCTAGGCCCCACCATTAGCAAATCGCTTAGAGACAACCCATTCGATGTCTTGGCGGAGGCATCAAACACAACTCTGAACTTTGAGGCTTTTAAGATGCCGTGGTGTGGTAAGTAGTTTAGATTCTCTACGTCCTTCTCTTTAACCGCCACCATTTGTCCCAGCTGGTGATACTCAGTCATGAACTCTATATACTTATGCTTGATTGCTGGATCTATCTGGGATTTTCGTTCCATCGTTCTCTATCGACTTAGTGCTGCACTTACCGAGCTTCCTAATTGCCCTTTGTCTTGCTTCATCGGTGGTTGCACTACAAATCTACCACCAGGGTCTTGATATGTGGTTCTAACGAATAATTCTTCACACTTTTTCTCTTCCTCTGTTAATCTCGGTATGTCTGGAATGGCTTCAACCTCCCAAAATTGTTTCAACGTTTCTTCAACACAATTTGCTTTTCACCTAATATTTGTGCTTTTATTTCACTGCCCAGTATCCAACAAAATATTGTCTCCGCTGTGATTATATTTTGTTCGTGTTTAATTCTCCCACTCAAGAGTATGTTGAACACCCAAAATTAATCAATATTCTTCGATTCATTAAATTCAGGATTAGCAAGAAATACATCCATATTGCAGACATTCGGCTTAAACGACTGGGTAGGTAACTGTGAACACAGCTTGCTTGTTCAATACCAATACTTCAACTTAAATATATTTTTGCTGATACCTGTTACCATTGTGCGATTGTTGCGTCTATGTAATCTCAACTTATTACAAAAATGTTCGGACCGATATAAAGGTTGACATGGAAGCCGAATCTACGAGAATCCTGCATTCATGTTCGCCACCGATATCGTCGACTACTCGTACTACAGATGTTGGTAAGATACTGTTGCAGAATCTAAGCGCATGTGCATTCGTCGTTTTTGATTGCTCTGATAGGACGTGCTAGCTTGTTCCTTGGTGTCATCTAAACGTAGCATCGTGTGATGTTTTCTATTACAATTCTGATACCTCGACCTTGATAAACAGTTTAACACTGTATGATTGACTCGTAACCAGTTGAAACATCGGTCGTTAGCTTTAACATATTGGGGTCATCCCTAACCGTAAAAGAAAGACTGGTAAGATCCACTTCACAAGACGGTTGAGCCCTTAACGATGGAGTTTCAGTCTCTAATTTATCTTCTAAAATGGTAATTAACCACACATCTCGCAACCCACCCAGCATCTTTTCCTAGAACTTTCAGTCCTCTGATTATCTCATCAGATAAATCTAATAGCTTTCAAATGTTGGTTGCGTTTACCTGATGAACGCTTCGTTGCTCCATGATTTTTTTTAATGAAAGCTTTAATTGTGTGCTTTTTCCTGTCATATCTAGTGCATAACTTCCGGAATGCTTCAAAATAATGAAACTAAATGGCAACTTTTGTAATTTTCTTGATTTTCAAATATTATTTTTCAAGTTCAGAAAATTTAATGGAATACTGCAATATTTCAATTTTTGAAGTTTAAAAGAACGGAACACTGATCCGTCTGTGAGCATAGTTAGGCGGAATGGTTCAATATTTTGACTAGGTGAATACTGAAAAAATTTAAAAAATGCCCCAAATTTTTAAAGTTAGTATTGGGAAAATTTATCCTGTGACAAAACAAAAATAATAAATTATCAATAAATTTAATATTTGGGGGCAAATTTACTAACTACTACTCGAATTTTACAATCAGTTAAAAATTTTGAATGTCGTCAAAATTCCAATATCGATTATAAGTGCAAATCCTATTAAAAGAATAGAAGTGCATGGATTTGGTGATGCTTTTCAGATCGGTATTTATGTTCGCATTTTAGATTTGAGGAACTACTTCGTCTGCTTTGAGCCAAATTACGTGTTGCACCACTCAAAAATCAGACAATACCTCGTTTGTACATAATACTGGACTACTGTTAAGTATACGAAACGTTAATGTGTTTTACTGAATTATGGTCATTCTGCATTCGTGACTCATCGCATCAACCTCGGCCGTCGACCATTTAAATAAATATCCGTGTTTAACGTTAAACATAATCGTCACAATAGTATCAAATATGCAAATTGTCTGCCGAGTTTAGCGGTTGACCGGCTTTTCAATTTTTTGATAATTCTTTATATTTCTGGAACATTATCCACTTAACTTTCATACTGAATACAGATTGAAACTGAATTTGCAGAACTCTTAACAATTTACCCTTCGTAAAATATTTGTCGGTCCTGTTAATATGTTTACGTTTTCAAAGATTATTTTCTAACTCTAGGTGACCAGTAAGTTGTTGTTTCAGTTTTGGTACCCACATTTACGTAGCTGCGCTTTCTTTTTTTGTAGACAATAAAACATTTAAACCAATCATTTGGTGATTCGTGGTGATATGTTAATTAACCTTAAATATGAGTCACTGGATATGTAATGTGTCTGTTTTAAAATGTACCTAGAAGTGTCCAAATATTTTACGGTACAGGTAAGAATAATTAAAAATTTGAGTGGTTTATATGATGTTTTGTATTCAAAGTATTCAAATCCAGATATATTCAAAAAAACATTTTTATAAAAGGAATATAACCCATTTTTTATTTTGTTATGTGATTTTAAGGTGAATAAGCTATCAGAAAAAGAAAAAAAAATGGTGACCCCTTGAGGTCACCAAACATGGCATTTTTTAAAAAAAAAACATATTTTGTTAAGAAAATTTAATAAAAATTGAAATTGATATCATTATATGAATGAAGAGTACATTCCCATTCATATGAGATGAGCCATTAATCACTAAAATCGGATAAGTAGTTTTTGAGAACGAGCGAGCACTTCGAAAATTTGAGTTATGAAGAAAATTGAAAAAAAAATTCAGAAACCGGCGAATATTTTCAGTGATTTTCATCAAAATCCAAAGGGGTTGGGACGAACATTCATCGTATGTTTGCGGTTTTTATTACGAATTAAGGTATAAAGTGATGTTCACGTTGAGATATAAAGGCGGCCGCATGTATGCAGATAATTTGCGGATAAATATTTATCCGCAATTTGAACCAACCAAAATCACTGAAAATGAAAAAGAATTTCCCCTCCCAAGTTGGATGCTTGCGGATAAAATTGCCTAAAGTTATTATTTTTTTAACTTTGGAGGGGAAATTCTTTTTCATTTTCAGTGATTTTGGTTGGTTGAAATTGCGGATAAATATTTATCCGGATACTATCTGCATACATGTGGCCGCCTCAATAGGGTGATGACCATAATTGATTCGCTTACAACAAGGAATTTAATCCTACATACCTTTTTACTTACATGTCAAACTCAGTAAATAGCCAAAAATATCTGCAGGCCACACATAATAATTATTACATTGAATTTAACTATCAATGCTTTGAATTATAGTAAATAATTAATTTTTTATTTGGTCTTATTTGTTCGGCCGATCAAAAATATATTTGAAAAGCCGAAGGTTTCGTTTTTCATACTTTGTTGTAGCGGTTCACCCAATGAACCACTACAAACTGGGTAACGCACATTCCTACTCACATGTATAGTACAGCCAAACTACATTATATCAAAGTACAGCCAAACTACATTATATCAAAATGAGAACAGCACCAAAAATACATATCAGTCGAATATGATGATTACACATAACAGATACAATTATACGATAGCAACCAAAACCAGAAATAATTTGCAGAGAAAATTGAGGCGAAAGCAAATCTGTGAACAAGATAGCGGTATTTACAAGTTAACTTGTAACAATTGTCCGAAATTTTATGTAGGTCAGACTGGGAGATCGTTCATGAAACGATTCAACGAGCATATAAACAAAATAAAAAACACAACCACCAACACAAATTTTAAATCAAATTATGCTCAACACATTGCCACGGAAAAACATGACTACACCGATATTCAAACAAATATGCAGATCATACATAGAATTGCAAAAGGAACTAAAATGGACCGTTTATTATTAAATCAAAAAATCAACATGAAAACAAACAAAATTTATGATTTTATATTGTACAAGCAATAGTCAAAGGAACTGAAGAAGGAAGAACATCCGAAACCGGTCCCCAATTTATAAAAAATAATAAAAAATTCAATATCACAAAAAGAAAGGATTGACATTAATTTGTTTTAATAATATATTATACTGTAATATAAGCCGCAGCAACAGAAATAGAAAAGGTTTCACTCCTATGAAATAAGAAGCGAATTACAAGTTATCCAAGGTGCACTACACAATGTGAAACCAACTCGTAAACTAATCCCCGAATTAAACATCGATGTGATCCAGCAGGAAAACATAGAGAATAGGAGGAAAATAGAGCACGTATATATGAGGCAAGCAAATCACCAAACCTGGATCTAGACAGATATCCGCATCATCAATTGTAATCATATTGTTGATAATCTTTATCAGCATTCGGAAAAAAGGGACAAAAATAACAATACAGAACTCACCAGTAACAAAACCAAACCCAAAACAAATTACAAGATTTTCAGAGATATTGAAAAAAGACCGAGGACGCCCTTTCTTCACCCCAGGGAGGAGTTACATTATTATCATAGTCACCGTATTATACAGACCAAACAACATTCCAATATCATGTTCATACTGATCTCACACTTTAAAGCATACATCATCATAAAATAAAAACTGTTGGGAAACCTGAACCGCACACAAACAACGCACAGGAAAAATGTGGAAAAAGGTGGAAATTAGAACGACTAAATTGGTATAATTTCAAGGATTACTCCAAATAAAAGCAAAAACAAAACTCATATACCATAAGCGAAAAAGGTAAAATCGCTAATGGGCTGAATATTGTAAAACAACTGTTGTCATGCGTTTCTATCATCAATACCAAGGTAAAAATAGTTTAGTTTAGTTTATGTAGCTCGCTAACTTATACCGTTTTCTTGGGACATGTGATCTACGGAGACGATTTTAATAAACTACGGCCAAAAAAACTAAAGAAAGTACCAAAACAGGTCGTCTCGGCAGATTCACCATATCTTTGGAACTAGACGCAATGCTCCATTTCTACATAACCTCGACTTTAAGAAACCATTTGTTATAAGATGTGATGCGAACACGCAGAATATCGAAAGTGTAATATATCACATAATAATAACTGTGACATATTTATACAGAATACTACAAATAAATTACACTAAAACGACTTTTATACTGAGACTATGTCCGAAACCCATGATAAATATTTATTAGTATGTACACATTTTTGACATTTATTTGAAAAATACTCCCCTAAATTCACAATTTTTTATTTGTCCCAATAATTTGTTGGTATATTTTCCCGTCGCACATTTGTGTTGTTTCATTTTAATTTCTATAATTTTCGAGAAATGGATAGTGGTTTGGACAAAAAATGTCATGGATGGTATATTTATTAGGGCATAATTACGCAAATTACCTTATATCAGTATAATATGTCAATCACAGCTAGTACCTAAATCAAATAATGAGTTTATTCTGTAGCTGTCACAAATTAACATAGGAATTGACAATGATAATTTGGTTGTATGCAGTTTTTACAAATAAATGTCAAAATTTAGTACTAAAAATTATTTATCATATAGGTTTCGTACACAGTCTGAATGAGTCATCTAAAATCCAAACATTTTAACTTTCTAACTTTTAACGTTTTTAACTTTTTATACGTGTTAGACAAATTAATCGTTTGAATTCAATCTGTGCAATACAAATATTTTGATGTCATTCACGATGACGCGAAATTTGTTGCTGTTGTTTTTCCTTTGCCCTTTTGTCCTTCTGACCTTTGAAATTTTCCGTCCAAAATACACTACTGTTAACGTATCTCGAATTTTTTAGGAACACTCTGCATTTGCCAATCAAATTTATTTCATATTTAGTGCGCCAATGAAGAAATTGCCAATGCCGAATGAACACATTCTTATATGTAGACATAATGTTATCAATCCATTTGAAAAATCGAATATAAATTGATGTTCTTAGTAAAATGTGTATAAACCCGCAGGTGATAACGCTTCAAGATAAGATAACGAAATTATTTTGAAAACATGTAATCAAAATTTGTGTCAAAAGTGAACTAACTGTTATAACCGTTAAAGTAAAAATTTTGTGCTGCAATGAGGTAAATCATAAAATAAATAAAATTTGCCAACTAATTAGCGCTAAAACTAAATATTTTTTATGTTATTTTAGTATTTTGGACGGTGATTTTTACAAGAATATTGATAATCCAGCGAAACGAATCGCCATAATCATGACGGATTACTCCGTTACATAATTATGTTTAATGTGACATATAAACCAGGAGGCACGAACACATTTCGAACTGATCAACCCATTTTACAATAATCAAGACATGCAAGGTATATTGGTGGTGAATAATTTATTTGAACGGGCAAAGAAAAAGCATTGATTGAATCGAGTGGCAGCAAGCAAATTAAATTAAATTACCAATCGATGTGGATATTTTTGAATCATTTTCGAATGATGGGGAGGAAGATTCGGACGCTGAAGATGATGGTTCGTATTACATTTTGTGACATTATAAACAACATATTAATGATGAGACGATTAAGGTTATGCTCATCAATAATATCATGTATGAGGAAAAAGGAAGGCAAACAAAAGATTTTATTTTCCCTGTTTAAAGGCCTAACAGAAATAAATATTTCAAAATCCATTTGTCGATCGGTGCTACCTGTATTTTATTTTAGAATGATAGTATGTAAATCATTTATAATCATGACTTTTTTTGTTAATTTTTGCCTTTTTCATCCAAATATAGGCTGATAATTAGTTCGGGTACGCCTTCCCCAGGATCGGTTAAGCATCAGTTTGGATAAAAAAATCAGTTTTCGAGTAATTCAGTTTTACTGAAATTTCATTATCATTATGAAGTTAAACATTAGGCTGGGGCCAGAGTGCGCGCGATAAGCGAGGCGAGGCGAGAAGCGATACGAGTACTACCCAAAGTGACTGTGATAGAAGCGATTTTTAAAGTTGAATAAAATTTATTTACTCTCAAACTATTTTGAATTTCTGTGCCTTGTATTTGTATTTTAATTATTTCAAATCTTTCTATTTCGATGTTTAATAAGTAGATTGTAAACAGCGATATAGAGATTTGATTTTATTTTACAAAATAATAACTTCACATATTTATTGATTTTTTATTTAATTATCTATTAAATATTAATCCACACAATTATAGAACACTATTCAAAATCTATATAAACCCGCTTGAGAACGAGCGACAAAACTCAACAAGTTCAATTTTATCCCTTCTCGGTTTGAAACTCCCATTCACTCGCACCTCACATCCCGTTAACTGCGAACAGTTCTTGATTGATTATTTGATTAAAATATTCGACCAAGGTTTAAGCAAAATCTCCCGGTAATGGCTGGGCCTCACCGAACGCCGTGTCACACACAACATAAAGAGGATTTGGATATGTTTAGTTAGTAATAAATACATAGGAATAAAAATAGTGAGTAAAACAATGACAAGACATTTCTAATCTACTTTTATGGTTTATTAAAATTAAAACTGCACTCTGAAATAACATTTATTAGTTTGATGAATCAGATTTCTGGGCACTGCTGGCAATCGTAATCGTAATTAATTTAAAATTATTTAATCGGTATCAGCTGCTTATTCATATAATTTCTGCCATACTGGTCCCTGTCGCAACTTAGAACTACAATTTAGCTCAAACTACTATAATAGATATAGAGTTTAAGCAAAACCTGTCACTAAGATTATAGATATGTAATGAACGCTGTCCTGTAATGAATTCTAATTAATGTTAGTGTAACAAAATCGAGGGGAAGGACAGGTATATTAGTAACAAAGAATTCATGGAAATGGAATTCTAAAATAATTTTTAGATAAAATTCTGGAATATGGCCAATTAGGAAAGAAACTGGCGATTTCTTATCCGATTTTGATGAAATTCAGCATGTACGACGGAAGCTAGATTCTAAAATGATTTATAGAGAAAGTCATTAAACACATCAAATAAACATTTTAATATCCAATTTCCAACGCACATATCGAATTTCATCTTAAACGGTTGAAAAATAGGCAAATTCCATCATACTTAGCCATATTCCAGAACTCCATCAAAAAATCATTTTAAAATCTCATTTCCATCATGCATGGTAAATTTCATCAAAATCGGATAAAAAATGGCCAAATTCCTTCCTAATAGCCCATATTCCACAACTAACATATGCTCCTATCATCGCAAATATCTCTAATAAAGTGTCTGCTTAACTAAGGGGGCGGTTTTCATGGAAAATTTCAGTTAAGCAAGAGACTTAAATGTGTGTCCGTTTTAGTGAAGTATCCCTTAAAATTAGAGTCCGTTGAAATGAGGTTTCACTTTGTTACATAATTTATTTATTTATAAAAAAAATTTAATTAGAAAGTTAGTTTCTAATAGTTTAGTTTCTATAGTCTGCGGTCAAGAACCAAAACCATTCTCGACCGCTCGCTATTAAAGTCCAGACTTAACTGATTTACAGTTTCAAAAAAATTGAACGATTTTTTTTTCTCTCATCCGATTTCAAAATAAAAATTATTCGCAACCACCACGCTCTCAACGCTCCTGCAATCACGTTGACCACATACCAAAAGAGATAAATGCCCTCCCTAACAAGCACATGGTTAATATCACCGCATCGCACCGCACTAATGTAATCGCTCGAACAACCGACACAATCAATCACTGATAAACCAATGGTATTCGACATATGTAAGTCATACGATGGCAACAAATGACGCACGCTCAACCAATACAGCAAAAAAGCCAAACGAATTAAACAATCGGCACTCGGCAATGAGGAGAAACAACAAAAATAATGCATGATGCAGTGCTGGACAAAAGCACCCACGCAACAGACCGAAAGCAAATGCGATCAGTGTTACGAAGACAAGCGGCGGTGTAACAGGGACTTAGGAACACTGATTGCCTGTAAAATGTCTCTTGGCTGAAGAAAAACTTGAATTTTAAAATAAAAAATTTTATTGTTTTATTCCGATTTATAAAAAAATAACATTTTATTGATAAAACTCGTGATCAGGTTTTTCCTCTTGTTCAATATTACATTTTCTGCAATATAAATCTACAACTTCATTAGTAACTTTACGACGAATCTCCAATTTTGAGTTTTGTTCGTCGACTGCAAATTTGAGTGAATGTAAGGGTATTGACCTATACTCAGGTCCTGGTTTCATTATTACAAATTCCCCTTTACTTTTAAATTGAAATTGATTTGTGTTTGATTCGTGAATCTCTTTCAAAATAAATTCAAACATTGATAACCACGTGCCTTCGTCTTCATATATGGTTACTTCCTAGAATATAAAATTGGAAATGTTTAATAATAAATGCGTATTGGGCTTGAAAATAGTTTTATACTTACGTCTAATTTCTCTAAATTATTGAGAAGCTGCCAGTTACAACTGGTATTTTCTAAAGAACATCTTTCTAATGATATCGACGGTTTTATGGCACATTGTTGCAAATTCTGTAGCATATTTAAATCAATTTTAATGTCTTTAAATCTTAGCACATCAACTTTTAAATTATCGAAAATTCTGTAATCATTCAAATTACAGTATATTTCTAAACTAATTCTAACCCTAGCCAATGTGATTGTTTTGAATTCCGCCATGAAACCTTCGATGAAATTGTAAGTGTTTTCCCCTATCAAATAAATTTCCACAAAACTGTCTTTACCCCTTTGTATAATTCTATTGTGCTTGGATATGAACACATCGTTACACCATCTATAATTTGTGTCTAGCACAATTTCTTTAACGTTGCCCAATTCAATTAAATCTACAAATAACGATAAACTCATTTTGTCGAATCCTCTTCCATCAATGCAATAATTAACATTAAATCTTTCTTTTAATTTATTAAGAACGTCGATCTCTTCTTTTAGTTTAATTGTATCACGTAGGTTGATTGAACGATATAAAATACTTTTAAACCGAACATCGACATCTAGAGTTTGAAACAAATGTTGAAATTCATATACCAAATAAACGACAAGAAATTCTGTCAGTAAAATATTTTTGGCAATCAAATATTTTTTTAGGCTTAAATGATCATTTTCAATATATTTGGTAAGTATTCGTTTTATCATAAAATCAATTTCATAACTTAGAAGATTTGAATTGGACGGGTCATCACGAACATCACTAATTGCTAATCTTAACGAAAGTAGATCCATAATATCTAGATCATTGGCATAATTAAGCCTTCCAAGATGCCTGAGGATTATTGGTAATACCGAATAGATGTTATCAGTTAAACGGATTCTCCGCAGCAGATTATCTCGTTGCCACGAAAAACCATATGTCACGAAGAGATAACCTTTTATGTTACCCTTCCGATATTTTTTAAATAAGTTAATTATATCAAATTTTTCACTAACACTTTCGTTAAATGAAACCACTTTAATGGGGTGGTCACCGTTAACAGAATGTCCGAGCTTTTTTTCAATTTTTAAAATATACGCTTCCAAGTTGTAGCGATGAATGAATGCCTGAAAATAAACGTTAAATTTTAACGATATTTTCGCTGTTATTTTTTCAGTTTTGAATATTTTACCTCCATAATATGAAACTCTGCTGCTGCTATAAATAAAGTAGGATTGTCCTCCCATGGAAATGAAAATTGCGAATTGATAACTAATTCATTCATAACGTTTGCTTCATCTTCATTTGTCCATAAAACAATAAGATGCATTTCAAAACGTTCAGTTCCAATTTGTAGTAAATAATCGTACATTTCCCAATAAGTGTTTATAAATGTCTGAAGCAAAGCATTTTTCACTTTCTTTATTATCGATGTATGAACCAAATATAAATGCGGCATAATCCCTGTTTAAGTCAAATTAACACTTATAAATAAAATATTTCGGGAAATAAAATGAAAGAAAAACTTACAAGATGACAGATCACGGTATAATTCGCTGGTTATAATATCACTGGATTTTACAATTTTTTCCATATTAACTAAGTTACTTTAATACTAACTAAAATAAAATGAGAGAACACTTGTATTTAATTAATAGATAAAAATGTCAAATGAAATGTGTGCAACAACAACACAATTCATTTAATATTTTTATCTATCGATTGAACGAAATTTGGCTATTTGATGCCAAGTATTGTACGTAATAAAAAGATAGCTTATCTATCATTTTAGTAAAACTGAGCTAAGATGGAATTGCTTTTGAGTTGTAATTGTTTGGTATCGACACTGTCACGTTATAGTTATTTACTTCACAAAGACGGTTAAATAGTTATTACAGTGCGGGTTCGATGTTTATTTTGAACGAGTTCTGTGACGGTCATTTAACGTACGTACAACGTTTTATTTCATACTACATGCGACATTAATTCGTTTTATCATTTAAAAATAAATTTTAAAGTTAAAACCTCAGATAAGAATAAACAGATGTGGATCTTATACGGGCCAAATTTACATTCAAAACTTCAATACAATGATTTTCCAACCCAATCCTATTAGACCAGGGCCCTGTTGCACCAACTACTTATCACTTATTACTTATCAACTTATCATAATTTTTGATAATTTTCTGTTGTACTAAAATGAAATTTGATAAGTATTTTATTGAGTTATAATAAGTAATAAGCACTCACTTATCAAAATTAAGTTGCACCAATTCGCGAAATGATAAATGATAAGTAATATTTGGATAAGCGATAAGTTTGAGGTTTTTGATAAGTTTTTCGTAGTTCTGTTGCACCAAAAGTTTTAACTTATCAATAATCGACTACATTTAATGATAATTATCCTGGAATATGGCCAATCAGGAAGGAACTTGGCCATTTCTTATCCGAATTTGATGAAACTGAGCATGCATGATGGAAATGGGATTCTTAAATGATTTTTAGATGAAGTTCTGGAATATGGCCAATTTTGAAGGAACTTGGCCATTTCTTATCCGAATTTGATGAAATTGAGCATGTACGATGGAAATGGGATTCTAAGATGATTTTTATATAGTCTTAAGGCTTTTAAATTTCAGTTAACACAAGAACTCAAGCCGGTCGATCACCATAAATGTCGTATCTTCGCTGATTGGGTCCTTCAAATGCATCAAAATGATCCGGATTTTCATCGAAAAATCATCATCAGTGATGAGGACTATATTTTACCTCGGAGGCTACGTGTATAAGCAGAATTGTCGCGTTTGGAATTTAGAAAATCCAAGAATGATTATTGAAAAGCCTCTCCATCCTCAACGTGTCACTGTTTGGTGCGGTTTTGGCCTGGCGGTGTGATAGGACCTTACTTTTTTGAAAATGAGGCTGGTGCAACAGTTACGGTGAATAAATTGCGCTATACCGAGCTATGATTAATGATTTTTTATGGCCGGAATTGAAAGATATTGATGTGGACGACGTTTACTTTTAGCAAAATGGCGCTACGTGCCACACAAGCAACAAAACAATCGCAATTTTGCAAGAAAAGTTTCCTGACCGTGTTGTTTCTCGATGAGGTGATCACAATTGGCCACCGAGATCTTATGATTTAACAACTTTAGACTTTTTTCTTTGGGGCCACGTGAATGATAAGGTCTATGCCAATGCTCCACAATCGATTCAAGATTTCGAAGATTGGAAAGGGATTCGAAATGGATTTTTTTTTAAAATATGATAAACGAACTAAAAATCACATAACGGTAGAATACAAATCGAAAATTGACATTAAAGACTGCAAGAGTGGCGTTGTAAAGTTAGTGATTTTCTGAACCCGTACAGGTATAGTGGGATCAAATGGGTTAAGTTTATAGTGATATTTCCCATCAATTGTATTGATAAATATTTCACCTTAATATTAATTCCCGAAATTTATATTATTATTAATAATTTAAATAATTTAGTTATGGGGTGAACAAAGTAGCACTATGCGCGTCGAAACAAGAACATCGAATGTGTCCGTATACTATAGCGAAAACCAAAAAACGATGTGTACAAGTAAAATGGAATATTCGGTATTCCGAGCGAATGTTTTTGAAGCGGATGAACAACAAAGAGAAGATGAATTATTTAGATTGCACACTGTAGTATAATTGTGGAAAATGAATTATGCGTTGTGTTGCTTGTTGGTGCAGACGATATGATGAGTTTATGTAGGTACAGTGTGAAGTGTGGATGTGCGCACTAATATACATGATTGGTACATTGTGGCGATGAACGAATGATGGATATTTTGTGAATATTTGATTGAATAAGTGAGTGAGTCGCTACAGAATTAATTATCGCGAATAGCGCACTGCAGTACAGCAGATTATTAATCAATTCAAATGCGTTGAATCTTATTTCATCATTCTTGGCCCATATTCCAGAACTTCATCTAAAAATCATTTTAGAATCCCATTTTGCATTGTACCCGTCGATTTTCATCCTAATCAGTTGATAAATAGCCAAGTTCCATTATACTCAAGAATCATTACGACTTATCATAAAAATTTTATAATTTGTCATTTGATAAGTTATAGACATTCTGATGTGCAACGCTTATCACTTATCATTATCAAAATTTGATAAGTTTCTAAATTGATAAGTGAGTGAATTTTTTTTTTGCTTTTGGTGAAACACTTATTACTTATCATAATCAAAAAAACTAACTTTTGATAAGTTGATAAGTAATAAGTGATAAGTAGTTGGTGCAATAGGGCCCTGACGTGTATATTATAAAATAAAATTTACATTTTTCTGTCTCTTTTTATCCTTTTTTAAGCATACTATTTTTATTACATCAACACAAAAACAAAACTTTTTTTCGGTTTTCGCTAAATATATTCACTAATTTACATCACTAAATCACAATGAAATTATTTTATTCGTCTAAATAGAAATTTCCTTCACTCTAACGAATATAAAATGGTCTGAAAAAAAAATAAACAAAAAAATTCGTCCCTTCGTCCCCATTCCGAAAAATGAATGAAACTAAATAGAAAAGGCTATTGCTACGAAGCTGATGAATTATATTTGTGGCAAGGCAATATAGAAATCTATACCACACACACACACACACATATTTTCTCTGTGAATTATTTATTTACCAGTAATTGCCCGTCAAAACTGACGGAAGTTTCTGCAAATTCAATATAGCCTGAAAAGTAAAATGTTTGTTTCTGAAGTTAGTGTGAAGTTTATGACAAATTGACAAAAAATCTTACATATTACACACTAATAAACTGCGGATCTCAAATAGTTTTAAGCGACAGTACCAAAAATTTACATTTACATAATTATATAACCAACTTTCCTACTATAGTATGTAAAATTTAAATTTTAGAATACAAAATTTGCACGAGTTGAAGTCAAGTTTATTCAAGTTAAGTTCCTCTTAAAAAGTGTAGGCTGACATTGCGTGATCCACGAAAGACAAAAATCAATCAGAATGTGGGCACTCAGTTATATTGTTTGTCCCAACAATTTACAAAAAAAAACTCTTCTAAAAGAAGTGTAGGTGGTTCGATGGCCAATGACAGGCAATCGCAGACATGGCAAAGTAAATCTGAGTATGCCACCATGTTGTATCATATGTTTCAACGTGAATATTTTCTATATAGGGTATACGAGTATTAGCGTGACCCTCACAGAGCGAGTTTTCTGATTTACTAAAAACTAACATGTGTTAAAAAACGTTGTAACATGATTTCTATACGATTTTTTTACTTACTCCTAGCCCTAACGACGTTTTCACATCAAAAACAGTGTATTTAACAAAAATAAAATAAGCCTCAAATTACTTCTAACATTCTGTTCCAATTTTCTTGATATAATAACCTATTTATAATTTTCGGAAAATCAAAGAACTCAGAACCATAGGGTAAATAATTTAGCGCTTCACCCAATGAAAAACGAAACGAAAATCGGATTTAGTTTTTTCGATGTAATTCCAAAACTATTGCTTTGTTTTCGTTAAAATCGTCTGATTCTTGGCCGAATGTACCATACAATCCTACTTTTAATTTAAAAAATACAAAAACATATTTAATTGGCTGCGAAAATGAAAATTTAATTGAAAGTAGGATTGTATAGTACATTCGACCAAGAACCAGAATATTTTGCAAAGCAATAATTTTGAACTTATATCTAGAAATAACTAAATCTGATTTTTCTTTGCGTTTTTCAGTAGGTAGGTAGGTAAAGCGCTTCAACAAATTGACGAATTTCGCATGAAACAAGGACTTCCTCTCAATAGCACACCTTTTCGTGTACTCTCCGAAACCTTTCGTTCTCTAACCTTCACACAATCATTCATGCAGGAGCGCCTAAGCTAATGGGAGCCCCTTCACTCACGACGGAGAGGCTGCTCCTCTTTCATTTCCAAGAGTGACGAAACGTCTCGTTTACCAGTAGTCAGGTGGTTGATGGTTTTGTTGACCCTTTGGCTCTTATAATTAATAATTAATACGCCAATCTCTAAGATTCGTGCTATTTGGTATAATAGAGAACAACGTCCTTGTTCCATGCGAAATTTGTCGATTTGTTAATTTTGAGAGTCAGGCGTGAAGTTGCTCGGAGGATGCAAGCTGATAGGCTCCGTAACTTGCAGCTTCCGCAAGTGCTCGTGTTACCTCCTCGTGGTGACTGCTGGTAACTAGATTGCTGATTTTTTCGGCTTCTAACACAAATCACTGGGCTGGGTTAAGGTGTTATTCGTACCGTGCCGATAACCGGCCAGACTGAGGGCCCAGTCTAAAAACTAGCTCAGTCGCTAACGGTTTATCCGGATATCTGGCGCCCTCCGGATTAAGTAACCTTATCTGTGTATTGCGCAGAGATCCGCTGCACAGATGGACACTCTTTTCTCCTCTATTCGTGGGACCAAATATGGGAGACCAACAAACACAAAAATCAAAAGAGCCCGGTTCTCTTACAAAACCGGAAAATGTAGAGAAGGACACTCGGGTCTTTAGGCCTACCTCTAAACCTACAAACAAACAACGGGACGAAAGCTTAGATGAGGCTGGTACCTCCAATCGGGTCACAAAACCTGAGCAAAGAAATATAATGCGGAACCAAAGCACCAACGAAGCTGGTTCCTCAAAACCAACCTATAACACTAGGAAGAAGGCATGGAGGACCCTGGGGAAGATAAATGATATCTCTCCAGAAGACAGGTCGGAGAAAGACAAAGCTACGCTTGCTTGGGCGAAAAAAGTCACCGAACAGAAGTCGGAAGGTCCTTCAGCTGGGCTTAAAGATCAAAAGAAACAGATCTCAGGAGATCGCAAAAAGAACTAAGCTCCATGCTACCGAAATGAGGCCTTTTAACGAGGTACTCAAGGATCAGCTGTTTGTGGCAGTTGTTGACCAGTCCCAAGAGGATGGCAGTATCACGCCCGCCAATTGGAGAAAGGTGGAAAGGGCCGCCCTTAACCACCATCTATCTGAATATCCTTGCAGAAAATCCAGGACCTGCTCCGACTTGTCGGGATGCGGTTTGGCACAGGAACCAGGTGAAACTGACTGCATGTGCGGATCAGAGATGTCTTTTGCTCTACAAGAAGGCAGTGGAAAGACTAGGCGAGGTATGGCCCGGAGCCAGCTTTGCTATTAAAGCTAGGGAAGAAATCCCCTGTAGGCCGAGAGCCAGGGTGTGGATTCCTTCGGAGCCTAGCGACCCAAAGGTAATACTCCTATTGTTGCAGGTTGGTAACTCAGATTTGCCAACGCACAACTGAAAAGTTGCTAAGCTCGAGGAGCCACGGGCCGACTACAGGTCAGCCGTCATAATTCTAAACAGAGAGTCACTGACTGTGCTGGAAAAAACCAATGGTATCGTAAACTATGGTTTCAGTACAGTCACACTCAAAATCTACAAGAAAGACGCGGACAAGCCGGAGGCTTCGAAGTCTGAGGAAGCTGTTGAAAGCTCATCTGAGCGCCCTGAAGAAGGGGAAAGGCAGGCGGAAACTATCTCCACAGGTACGGAGATGTCAATGTCATTTGAGTCATAAAAGGGAATCTCAGAGGACTTCACATCAGAGGAGGACTCTGATGATACAGTGGTAAAGAGGATAGTCTAAGGATTTTGACATTCTTGCAGATTAACCTACACCACTCAAAGGCAGCATCTGCTGCTCTACTTTTAAAAATTGGAAAGGAACGGATGAATATTGTCTTGATCCAAGAACCTTGGGTCGCTGATGACCGGGTACTTGGACTCAAGACACCCTGTTATAGATTAATGCACACGGAAAAAGAAGGTAGGGTTCAGCAATGAAGATGTGGCAGCGGTCAGCATTGAGGTCAATAAACGAAATCTCTGGCTAATATCAGCCTATCTAGCTTATGATGAAGTGAACATTCCACCAGTCATTCTAGGTGAGTCAATTTTGGAGGCTCAAAAGCGCAAGGTTGGATTGTCCAGCTAATATTAAACTTATTAAAAATGTCTTTCCGGTGGTGCATCCAAATAGATTACTACCATAAATATATCTGTTCACCTGATCTATGGTGAAATAATAGGCTTACTTTTGATTTTGTATTAACAATGGTTTGTTTAGACCAGTGTATTGCAATAATTCATCAACTTTAAAGTTTTCTCTTTCAATTTCTCGGAATTTAATCCATCGATTCCATATATTCGTGGCGCTTGCATTCCGAGTTCAACTAAAATTTGATTGTTTATTTCTAAGCATTTGTCTTACAAACGAATAAATGTTTGATTAAATATCTATTCATTAAACTCGGTATTTAATTCCGCACCTGATGCAAGGTTTCACATACATAATGGGAAATTGTTAATTTTTTTGTCTGGTGACCTTGACCTTTATCCTTTAACCTTTGATGACGTCACAATTCCCATTCCCCAATTGCGGTAGAACTGGCCCAAATACACTACTGTTGACGTATCTCGAACTTTTTAGGAACACTTTGCATTTGCCAATCAAATTTATTTCATATTTAGTGCGCCAATGAAGAAATTGCCAATGCCTAATGAACACATTCTTAAAGACATAATGTTATTAATTCATTTGAAAAATCGAATATAAATTGATCAGTTCTTAGTAAAATGTTTATAAACGCGCAGGTGATAACGCTTCAAGATAAGATAACGAAATTTTGAAAACATGCAAACAAAAATTGTGTCAAAAGTGAACTAAATGTTATAGCCGTTAAAGTATAAATTTTGTGCTGCAATGAGGTAAATCATAAAATAAATAAAATTTGCCATCTAACTAGCGCTAAAACTAAATATTTTTTTGTTATTTTAGTATTTTGGACGACGATATTTACGAGAATATTGATAATCCAGCAAAAAGAATCACCATAATCATGACGGATTACTCAGAAAAGATTTGACCTAAAAGCGAATGGTTATATAATTATGTTTAATGTGACATATAAACCAGGAGGCACGAACACATTTCGAACTGATCAACCCATTTTACAATAATCAAGACATGCAAGGTATATTGGTGGTGGATAATTTATTTGAACGGGCTAAGAAAAAGCATTGATTGAATCGAGTGGTAGCAACCAAATTGAATTACCAATCGATGTGGATATTTTTGAATCATTTTCGAATGATGGGGAGGAAGGAAGATTCGGGCGCTGATGATAATGGTTCGTATTAGATTCAAGCATTTTGTGACATTATAAACAACATATTAATGATGAGACCACAAAGGAAGGCTCAAGTTGTGTTACAGACAGTTGTGTCATTTATTCAAACCACATTGATAAAAGATTTTATTTTCCCTGTTTAAAGGCCTAACAGAAATAAATATTTCAAAATCCATTTGTCGATCGGTGCTACCTGTGTTTTATTTTAGAATGGTAGTATGTAAATCATTTATAATCATGACTTTTTCTTTTAATTTTTGCCTTTTTTATCCAAATATAGGCTGATAATTAGTTCGGGTACGCCTTCCCCAGGATCGGTTCTATGATGGAGATTTGTTAATTTCTTTGTCGGTTAAGGATCAGTTTGGATAAAAAATTAGTTTCCGTGTAATTCAGCTTTACTGAAATTTCATTCTCATGATGAACTTAAGTATTAGGCTGCGCCCAGAGTGCGCGCGATAAGCAAGGCGCGAGCGAGTACGGTCCAAAGTGGATGTGATAGAAATGATTTTTAAAGTTGAATAAAATTTATTTAGTATGAAACTATTTTGAATTTCTGTGCCTTGTATTTGTATTTTAATTATTTCAAATCTTTCTATTTCGATGTTTAATAAGTACATAGATTGTAAACATCGATATAGAAAGATTTGATTTGATTTTAAAAAATATTACCTTCACATATTTATTAATTTTTATTTAATTATCTATTAAATATTAATCAACACAGTTATTCAAAATCTGAATAAACTCACGCGAGAACGAGCGACAAAGCTAATCATGTTCAAGTTTATCCCTTCTCGGTTTGAAACTCCCATTCACTCGCACTGTTGGGAGAAAAAGTATTTTTTACGCCTAGGTTTAAAAGTGTTGCCTAGCAGCACGTACATGTTCATACTAGTAACGAAAACGCCAACTTTAATGCCTAATATTGGTATTATAAACAAGTTACTTTTAAGACGTTTGGAGAAAAAATACATTCCTACCTCAATTTCAAATCCCCGTGATTTCTTAATGGAAGTGATTGTTGTTGAGAAGGCGGATACCGTATATCATTTCAGGGGGACATCTCTGAGATCGGCGCAAGAAATTTAGAAATTGAAATTTGACCGCTTAGTGTTTATTCACTATAAATGTACTGTAAATTGTGTACAAAGAAACTATCAATAAATATTTAGTATATATAATGCTCTTAAATCTTAATCAATTCCGTTATAATTATTTTTCAGGATGAATACCATTTGGTTAAGAGTTTTGAATATTTTTTTCTGGATGGAATGAAAATTTCCTTAAATTTTAACCGAGACATTCATTTTGAAAAAAAAAAACCTTTTCGGGATGAACATTTCGTGCTAACTCTTCCTATACGTCGCACCCACATTCAAAACTATGGTAAATCGAAAAAGTCGATTTTCAGGACAACGTTTTGAAAATGTTCTTACAATTTTTACAATTATTAATGATATTAAAAATCATTTTAAGTTTCTATTTATGTGAAAATGACTGCACGACTGAAGTAGGTGTTTTTCGGTAAATAGTGTTAAAAACAAAAAGTTTGAATTTACGGTTATTTTAGACTTAATTGAAATTACAATAGTTATACCTGGACAATTTTATTTCAGAAGGGTCTGTAAGTATCACTTAACGTCATATACACTGGACCAATAATATTTTTAAATTCCAGTAAGTCTAGTTATTATAGTTTTAATAGGACGAAATCGAAAATAGCAGTTTTTTGAAAACAACAAAATTGAGGTAAAATCTAAAAGTTGGCTATTTTGCGTGAAAAAAACGGTTTTGAAATTAATAAACGATATCCCCCCTTATGCCAGGTACAGTGCGCTTATAGAAGAAGATCAGTGAGCGTCGTAACAAGGTACGAGTAAAAATTACCCAGTGTGTCTCTAACGTCAGAAAAACATGTTTATTTCAAAAATTCTTTTTTGGTAAACATCGTGTGTTTGTGTATAAGAGTATAATTTTTGTCTGTTTGAACTAAAATATGTATATACAGAGAAAACTAACTATAACGGACATCGACGGGACCAAAAATGGTGCCCATTGAAGTGAGGTATCCCTTGCACTGACGATTTGTGGTTGTGATTCTATTTCGTATCCGATTTTAATGAAATTCAGCATTTCCAATGTAAATGGGATTCTTAAATGATTTTTAGATAAAGTTCTGGAATATGGCCAATTAGGATGGAACTTGGCCATTTCTTATCCGATCTTGATGAAATTCAGCATGTACACTGAAAGAAATAAACTTGCTTATAGTAAGAAACGCATTTCTTAATACAAGCATTATCTAAAATTTAAATATAAATCAGTTTTTGCTTAAATCAATTGTAAAAACGAACACCAACGAAAACCTCAGTTTTAAAAAATTTCGAAAACTTTAGAAATAATGTGGATACTAACTCATATTAAGAAAGCTTTTGCTAAAATTATGAATTTTATTTTTAGAAATGATCACTCATCATTCAAGAAATTTTTAGTAATTGATTGAAGCGAAACTATCGCTTAAAACGACACAATACTTTATTGAATTAAGAAATGGCTTGTTAATATTCAGCTAGGTTTTGCAATATTACATATTGCTGTTGTGAAAATTTCGGTAATTTGAATTCATCCTTAACTCGTGTACCTATACTTGGATATCTGTACCACAGGAAATATAAAGAAAAACACAATTTTTCTTTTCCCCAGAAAACAAATATTTCATCTTAATATTGCTAATGTAAATTTACTCTTAGTAAATATGAGAGGATGGATCAAAATCGCAGAATCCAAAATTGTACTCAATCCACCAAAAACTAACGTTTTCATTATTATTTTATTGCATGTACCACAATGTTTGTCGGTGAACCATGAAATGATGACAAAAATAATTGAGACTGAAGGTTATGTTGTTCATAATAAATTTGAGCGAAAAACAAACATATTTAGCTTATAGTTGTTGGTTTCATATCACAAAAGCAATGAACAACTAATGAGTAACTACCTACATTGCTTTTGAAGGTATATGTAGAAAGAAAGTTATGAGAAAAAATCTTAATACCCGATTTTACATTAAAACCTCTATTATCTCCAAAACGGTAAAATTAAAAAAATTATTAAACCATTTCCAGTTATTTCTGCTCAACAATATGGCGAATTTTAGATACTTAAATGGCACATTAAACAAACAGCTATCAATTAGTTGTTTAGCTAATGTACCATTCAAGTACCTAAAATGAATGTATCTCAAGTGAAAACATATAACAGTTTCATGAAAATCTTCAAGGGTACGGTGATGAAAATTAAGGAAGTTTTATTCATTTTTTATGGATTGGCTAAAAGGATAAAAAAACTATTTTCTTAGTGAAGATTTGACATGTTATATCAAGCGATCTCTCTCGAATTTTGCTCGCCCTTCTTTGGAAGGACAGCTGATATAATGAACCTAAGGATTAATATACATACATATTTAGTTATTATGTCATAGTCACATTATAACAATAAGTTCGAAGTTTAAAAATAATTTCATTTTTTACATGACAGTTAATAGAAAACCCTTGCTAAATTATAGCAACCTTATTAAAAATAATTGTTTAATTAAGCAAGAGTTTCTAAATATTATTAAGTTATTTTAATATTAAGCACGCCTTGCTTATTTTACGCCTGATAGCATCATTATAAATATTATGAAATGCTTGCTTAATTTTAGTAACCTTATTTTAAATACTTTATTTAATTAAGCAAGCCTAGCAAAAACACAGCAGGATTTTTCTTATTTAAAAACGTGCTTTCTCAATTTAATTGTTGTCTATATAATATTAAGCAAGGCTTGCTTATTGTACGCATGCGCATTTTTATTTCTTCAACAAAACGCAAGGATTTTTTTTTGCAAAATGCGCAGTCATTTCAGATTACCTAGTCGACAGTGAAATTATGAGCATGAAGTGAAGTTTTAGTGCAATAATAATTACGCATATATTAATTATTCTGCGAGTTATTAATATTGCTTTAAAAGTGATAAAAGTGAAAAATATTAAATATTAATTAAAATAAAGTTAAAAATTACAAAAAGTGCAAAATAAACTAATTTAAATTATAAATTGTTCCGTTATGTATTCTAGAATATTCACTGAGACCACATTTTTTGTGAAATAAAGTTATTGTTTTATATAAAACTTTTTGTGTAATTCAATAACGGATTCATATTTATTTGAAATAATTATGATAATAAAAAATGTGTGCTTGTGAGCTCAGTAATTGCTATTGGTTGTGTATTTTATCAAATGATTATAGCTTTGTCATGATACAGTCTATTATTAGAAGATTGGAAACACGGGTTTATTTAATTTTGTAAGATTTCTTATTTTCTTTTAACTACAATCAATTTTCGTGGTAAATACAATAACTTAGAGAAACAATTTCATTTAATATTTAATCTAAAATTAAGAATTTGCCAAATGCCGTACTTCGTTTCTCTGTATCATGCACGTACGCTGCATGTTATACATCATAAAACACAATTACATACATACATTCAAATTTGTGTACCATTTTGAAAATTAAATTATTACATTTTTATTCGATAAGCTTGCGCTCCAAGGAATTCTAGTTATATTAATTAAAACCGGTCTGCATGGGGAAACGTCATGAACCCGTTTCAAGGATAACTTTTAAAGAACGTCATTTTCAACTTACAAATTTTTTGTAAGATGCTGTGGCACAGATTGTTTTCTTTTATTTATTAAAGTTGTCCTGAATTCTATTCTTTGTGATCATTACAAATAATAATTTAATAATTTAAAGTTTTGGTTCTGTATTTTAATATGTAAATATTATTGTTCTATTTTTCTATTTAGATATTATTTGCTTTTAATAACTAACCCAACATTTTTTGCTAATTTACATAAAATTTATATTTCTTACAAACACATAAAATGTCTATTGAGAATGTATTACTGTTTAACTCATCAACAAATGAAGAGGAAAATCAATCTTACTTAAACTATGGTAACAAATTAAGCATTTTTATTAAAACTTGGGATTCCGACAAATCAATTACATTCAATTCAATCCAATTTTTTCTATATCTTCAATCTTTTTCTGACCTAGAGAATAGTTCGTTTAATGCTTACCACACGCTTGACTCTGGTAAGGATCAACCCAACGAATTGCATAATTTGTTAATCAAATGGGGACTGGAATCAACATGGGATAATTTTCAAAGTAATTCTAACTTTTAAGTCACAGTAAAACTGTGTTCTTTACTAACTTTTCAAATTCTTTTAGAATCAAATTTTGATGACATTATGGATTTAAAGATTTTAACGGAATCAGATTTGGATGCTTTGTTTCCTGACCCAACAGATCTTAGCAAAAAAAGTAGGCTCCGATCAAAAATTGGGGAATGGCGCGTTGCAAATGTGAGATTAATATAAAATTTAATTAATAACAATATTGCACTCAAAAAAAATTTACCAGTTAAATTTACAAAATCGTTTTATAAAAGTGCTTACAAAATAAATTTGTAAATTTAAGATAAAATTGTTAATTTCTTCCAAATTTATGTAAAATTTATTTAGTTTTCTATTAATTTGATAAAATTTTATACGTTTTATAATTTTCTTTATCAATTAAATAAAAAATAAAAATATGTTAAACTACAAATTATTTTTATTACGTTTACTATAATTTTGTTAAATGTATATTTATATTTGTAAGTTCATTGCAAAAATTATTTATTATCACAAAATTACCAATAACTTGTAAAAAAAAATTGTTAATATTACTTACGATAAAAGAAAGAAAAAAAATCAGTTTACAAAATATTTTGTACAATTAATTTTGAAAATTTACCTTTTTTTGTAAATTGCATAACTAGAGATTGCACAATTGTGAAATTCAAATCTAATTAGTATCATTTACCAAAAAAGGTTATTAGATTTATAAAACTGTAGTTTATAAATCAACTTTTTATTTGTCAATTTTACAGCAACAAATTGTAAAATTCTATTTCAATTTATAGTTTTGAATAATTAATTTGAATCCATAATTCAATTTCGTTCATTTTTATTCTGTAATGTTTCGACAGGATCATTTATCATGATTTGAGCTAATCCGAATGTTCTCTAAATTTATACAAAAATAAAATCATTGTTGTGAGCCTTGTGCGCGTGCGACATACAAACGTAGTATAAAGTGCGGTATTTAAGTACGGAATGTAAATAACTACATGGCCTGAATTTCCGTTGTCCATTGGCTGTCATTACAAAAGAACGCGCAGACGATCAAATTTCTAATTATGGAGAATCTTTAAAAATATTTAATACCCTGAACCCAAAACGATTATATTCGCATCCATTATCTAACAGTCCTTGCATGCCTTGTCCTCCAACTATCCTTCCGTATAAATTCTATTAAAATTTATTGCTTAGCACAGCTTCCAGATACACTTAGAATTTATTCTCAAAATTATGGATCCGATCACAACGATAAATAAATAAAATCACGGATCAACTAAAATCAATTAATTAATTTGAAAATAATTTATAACTACGAGTAAATATAAAATGAATAATGTAAAATGCATAAACTTATCGTCGTTTAGCTGATATATCATCAGAATTTAATCGTCTATCATGAACTAATCTACCTAACTGACGATATGCGAAAATGGGAAGTTAATACTTAATAGTTTATAAGCATTTTTGACAGCGTATATTATTTCAGCCAATCTTTTAATCTAAAGCCATTATAATTGAAATGTCGCCTTGGTAATAGGACAATTTTTGAAGGAATTATTGATTGGAAAAGTTTAAACCCAAAATTATTGTAAATATCAATTACTCTATTTGAGTAGAGGTTCCGGAATCCTTTTTAATTTTTTAATACATTCACAAATCGAGGAAACCATTCATTCAATTGATTGTTTGATAAATTAGGGATGATTTGCGATTACAGGGTTGGGAGGATTTTGGGACAGAAAACCAGTTAAGTTTTTTCAAGAAACCAATTATGGCAGTTGACATTTGAAATATTAGTAGAACTTAATAAATTATAAAGAAATATTGTAAAATTCAAAAATGTTTGTAAAATTTACAAAATTTTGTGTAAATTGTATTTGGGAGTTCAGTTGTAAAATTCAAAAAAATAATATGTTTATAACAAAAAAGTAATAGATTTCTACAAATGATTCTGTAAGGTTTATAAAGTATTCTATCAATTTATTAAAATTGTGTCATAAATACGAAATATTTGTTATTGTTTCGTTACATTTTGTAAATTTTTCAGAGAATCATACCTTTCACAATTTTTTTTTTGTAAACTTCTAGAACATAATTTATTGTTTGCTATAAATAAAATTAAATCAGTTTATGTTTAGTGGTCAAATATTAAAGGTTGAAATCCTGTTCCATAAGGAAAGAAAGCCAATTTAGTGTGAGTTAATCATAGTGTAGAAAAGTGTGGACATTTTTTTGAAATATTATGGAAACATTTTTAATTAATATTGGAATCGATGCAATTTTATTAAAAAAATATAATATTACCAAATTTTTCGCAGGTAAGTCAATTTTCAAATTTAGTTAATAAGTTTTGTGGTTATGTTTAAAAGTATACATATATGAAATTTAATTGCATTGTGTTGTGCCTAATGTGGATAAATAAATCAGAAATAAATTTAAAATGTGAAAATATACAATATTTATTTGCGTTTTCGCCAAACCCAACATAAATGTGTTTTCGACGGTTAACGGTTTTATTATTTTGTGTGTCTGAGTCGGAGAATTACATTCTGGCTCTTACTTTTGTTTGGTTTTGGCGTTGCTACTCCAAAATAAATAAAATCTTTTGTGAATATTTAAAAACACACATCTAAACTATTTAATGTGTATTATTATGTATTATAATTTAATTGTAATATAGAGTTATAGCATCCACATTCTACACAATGCAATTAAATTACATATATTTTTTAAATAAGAATGTACAAACATAATAAAAAGTTATTTTATTAAATATTTATTAGTTTCATTAATTGCAAAAACTTGCTTTTGTGTTCGCATTTTTTATTATTAACATAGTTTATTGTTTTAGACGCTGAAATTGACATTGAAGTTTTATTACATATTTGTCCTGCGGATTTGGAATCTTTTTTTAAGAAAACACAAATACCAATTGGCATTCAGATACGAATTGAGAATCAAATAAGCATTTGGCAACGATTATGTGTAAGTTTACATTAAATATTTGTTTCTTATTTAAAACAAAACCAAGTTACATTTTTATATTATAGGGTTACTACCAACATTAATTTTTAAAAATTTTCAAATTTTGGTTTTAATTATTGACGACAATACGTAGGTTAAAATAATTGTCTTCAATTTCAAAATTTAATACTGTTTTAGTTTATTGATTTCCTTCAATTATAAGGCAACAATATTTTTAATGATATTTTTTGGTTAATCTCAATATGCATTGTTTTTTATGTAAAACAACTTTTTTGTCCCACGAAGGACTCATTGTTCATTTAAATGTTTTTCATGCCCTTGGTAAGAATAGCGAATATATTTGTTGTGAGGATGGTTGTAAAAAATATTTTTCAAATTTAGATAAATTTCGAAGACATATTAAAAAGAATAAGCATGAGCAAATTTTAAACTTGAAAGCTAATTCCATCAATAATGAAAGTATAAATAGCACCATTACAAAAGCTGTGGTTAGTGATTGTAGGGATATTTTAATTGAAAGTTCAAACGAAAATGAGGTCATTGTTACACACGGAATATTATACTCCCAGTCCTCCCCCTCTTTATTAAATAATAAGAGTAACCTCACCGAATCAGCTGTGCAATTTCTAATCAAGTTGCATAATAACAATAATTTTAATAAAAACGACGTTGTAGATATTCAAAAATCGGTAGTTAGTCATATTACCACACCAATATTCAAACTTTTACAAGATTTTGCCAATTTAAATATTGCCAGTACTGAAACTAAAATTAAATTTCAAGAATTGTTAACTCTTTTAAAAGATCCATTTTATTTAATAAATACGAATTATAAACTTAATAAGTGGTTGGTAGAAAATAACTTATTATCCCCAATTCAACAATTTTCTATAAACGATGAAATTGCAATTGTTTACGAGAATGGCAATGCAATATATGAAGAAAGTCAGACAAAAGGTTTGCTTTTGCCATTACGATTCCAACTAAAATCCATTTTAGAAAAACAATTTACAATAAAGCAGCTTGTTGAAATAAGTAAAAACAGGGTGTTTATGGAAGAACAAAATATTTCAAGCTTCATAGATGGTAAACTATGGAGTGAAAAATTAGCAAGCTTCAGCAGAAAAATTTGTTTACCTATTTTTCTTTATTTCGATGACTTCGAAATAAATAATCCTTTGTGATCACAATCTCAATTAATAACAGGTGTTTACTTTAAAATACCTATTTTGAAAAACACTTCAAAATTAGACAATATTTTTTTCGTAGCTTTCATAAAATCAGATAATTTCAAAGAATTTGGAAATGATTTATGTTTAAAACATCTGATTAAGGAGATTATATCTCTAGAAACAATAGGTCTAAAGTTAAATTTTCCAGGTGAAACTATTCACATTCATGTTGTATTAGGATTAATAATGGGAGACAACTTAGGGGTAAACTGTGTGTGCGAGTTCAGTAAGTCTTTCTCTAGTAATTATTACTGCCGATTCTGTAAAGTCCATAAAACCGAGTCACATAGATTATGTATAGATATGGTTGACTTACATCGTACAATTTCAAATTATGAAGATGATCTCAATATTAGTGATTTTAAATCAACTGGTTTATATAAAAACTCTATTTTTAATGATATCCCTTCATTTCATGTCATATATAATTATTATGTCGATGTAATGCATGATTTATATGAAGGTATATGTCACTATGATATATGCCACGTTATAAAATACTATATCGAAGGCGCAAAATTGTTTTCATTAGAAACTTTAAACAACAGAAAACAAAATTTTAATTACGGTCCTATTGATATTGGAAATATTTCTCCCCCTATTACAATAAACCACCTCAATAAATTTAAATTAAAAATGTCCGCTAGCGAGATGAAATGTTTCATTCCTTAATGGTTGGTGATATTATACATGAAGATGATGAGGTGTGGGGTTTCGTAATTTGTCTTGTTAAAATAATAGATATTTTACTATCTCGGTCATTTAATAAAGATACAATTTTTTTGCTAAGTCAGTTGATTCAAGAGCATCACGCTAAGTATGTTTATCTTTTCAAAGACACGTTAAAACCAAAGCATCATATATTATTGCATTATCCTAAAATTATACTTTATTCAGGGCCTCCAATTCAGTATTGGTGTTTTGGAATGGAAGGTAAACATAAAGAAACAAAAAATTTTGCGAGATCCACTAATTCACGACGAAATATTTACTTAACCTTAGCCAAAAAGGCTCAAATGAAGTTTGTTAACTATCTTATTAACCCAATTCCACCAATAATTACTACTTGTAAGACCCATATATATGATACAGATTTAACATATTTGCATAATAAATTTCAAGGTAACTTAAAAGAATTTGCTTGTTATTCCCAGATAATATACAATGGAATATTGTATAAAAAGGATTTTTATTTAACCAAGTTTGAGAATGAATTAGATCTATACAGGATTATTGGAATTTTTGTTTGTCTCGAAGATGAATTAAATGTTATAATGTGGGTAAACCAAATTTGTGTAGGTGACCTAAATACGCATTATTTAGCCTATGAAATAAATAACTATGACATCACAATTCAACAAAATATTTTTCGTTCTATAGATTTCTTTAATGGCCCTCCAGTAAATTTAACAAAGACTATAAATGGAAATCACTTACTTCGCCTTAAAGAATATTTCTAAATAATAATTAAAACATAATTATGTGTTGAAGCGTTCAAATACCAATATCGGTTAAATATATAGTTTTAGACATTTAACCGATTTTAGTATTTGAGGGCTTAAATATATATATATATATATATATATATATATATATATATATATATATATATATATATATATATATATATATATATATATATATATATAATATGTATACATATTTATGAATCGTTTATTATTGAAACGACACATGTCCACTTTTGTCAAAATTAGTATTCTGCCAGTATTGTAGCATAGACACGTAAATACGTTCTGTGACAAGATAACACTAGCATATTTTTAATGAAAGGGCGCATATCATATAGATATGTATATAAATATATATATATATTAGGGTGGAGTGAAAAAAACAAAAATTAGGGGGGCCCCCCAAAAGTTACCTTTTAGTGCCAAAACCACCTGGTTAAAATATTTTTAAAATTCATTAATATTTACCGATGGTATTTTCCATTTAAAGTATGTTTTTTCAACTTATTGCAGATTTTTAACTTAAAGACCGACAAAAACCACTTCGAAACCTAATTTTTCGGACTCGCAGGACCCCAAAATCGATAAGTTACCAATAATGTCAAGGTTCAACATTTTCATGATTTCTATACTTTATTTTATACTTACGCAAAAGAAAGTAAAAAGTGATGGACCAAAATGTTGTTTCTTCTCCCTAAAAGTGGATAGTGGGCGTTTATCACAGGAGTGGCATTCGAGACGTTAGTAATTTCAATTATTAAATGGTATTCTATCGGTTTCTCAAGAATCATGTACTTCAGTATTTTTTGTATAATGAAAGTCTAGTTTAATTCGGCTAAAAAGAAAAATTTCAATTGGAAAATACCACCGCTAAATTTTAATGAATTTTAAAAATATTTTAACCAGTCATTAACGACACTATAAAGTAACTTTCTGAAAGGCCCCCGTACCAAAATTGTCAAAAAAAAATTGTTCACTCCACCCTAATATATATCACGAATTCCATGGAACGTACTGTGACAGTGTGCGAATGTTTTTACCAAAATTTAATAACAAATTACTTTTTCTAAAACAATTCTTTATGATTTATAATGACCAATTTATCTCTTCATTTAGAATATATTAAATATTTAAAAATCGCATTACTAATTACCAAAATATTTAACAAAATACGTATAACGTACATGTGACAAATTTTTTCCTCTGATTTTGAGTTGTGTACGTTATATAAAATTACTTGCGAATTGGTTTGGACCTGAAAATCAATTTTTTTATCTAAATAGAGGGAGATATGCTAAAACATTTTAGTGCTGTTTTCATTTAGAATAAATTAATACTAACTGACTTTTCAATTTTTCACTAAATAACGTACATGTCACATGGATAACGTACGTGTGACGCCATACAAACTTTTCTATGGCGAAAATTTTTTAATTCTTTATTCAAGTGCAATTCGTTGTGCAAGTGCAAAAACATGAAAAATTATGTCATATTTTAATGTCGAAATATTTCTTTTCTAAACAATATAGCTGTTATTATCATCTATCGATTCCATTTTTCAAGTTTGAGGGTTACCTTTTTGTGGAATTCGTGATATATATATATATATATATATATATAATATCCATATTTATAAGTTCTTCTAGGCACAATAGTATGAAAAAAGTCATCGTAAATATTTTTAGAACACTATAGAAATTTCAATAAACAAAAAGATATTTAAGTATTGTGTTACTGCATTGGCTGTAATAAAAGCAGGTAAAAGGCATAAGGTATTAGAATGCGATAAAGATACATTTAGTGACCAAATTAAGAACAATGAAAACAACAGATGTTGCAGTTCTGTTGGTAATTTAAATAATTTATAATCCTTTCTTTTTTTACTACAATTGTTTTTGTTCAGTTGAAGGCGGAGTTTCTTCAATTTTCGTTGAAAATGTTATGTTTATTTTTTTGGATCAGTTTTAGTTACATATAAATAGTTACATAGAATAGTCTAATTAAGCAAAAACCATAAATAACAGCATATAAATTACTGTGAAAATTCTTTCTAGACTTATATTCGGTTAAATTTTGAAATTGTTTTGCAATTATTTGACATTAGTGCAATATTTTATTAATAAATCTAATAAATATCATATAAATATCAAACGTGCAAATATTAAAAGTATTAAATCACATAATGAGTAAACAACCGTACACCATATTGGATATGGATCTGCAAAATGAAATTTTTGTTGATGATACAACTGACGTTACGAATCAGCTAATTTCCATTCCAAACGAGCAACAGTCGTATTTAAATGAAACTCAGACGTTCCAAAATCACCAGTTACAAGGGTATAACCAAGAATTTCCAAATGACGTTCAAGGGGCATCATGCACATCAGCAACATTAAATGCAGACAGCCATATACATAATGGTCCCGAACAGGAACTTTTCCAGTTACTTTCGTCATGGGGCTTAGAAACAATGTTTGCTAAATGCACTGGTAAGTAATTAACCCTTTCAAACGCCATTTAAAATTAACTTTCTTCCAAAAATCAAATACGTAGCATAATTATGCACTGCTATGATATGACTTTGCTCATAAAACTGTAGTATAAACATAAATACATAAGAGAACGATCGCACAAGAGAAATGAGACAAAAATTAAAAATTACGGTTGGTCGAAGCGATGAAAATTGATGTACAATATAGTGTACAAGACGTTTGAGAGGGTTAAGCAAATTTGGATAAATTTGTAAATCAAAAATTATTTTTCCAAACAATTGTCATTCGGTTTCCCAACTATTTAATAGAAGTCGTTTTGCTCTTTTTACTTAAATTTCAGAATTAAAAATGGACATTTATGCATTGACTCACTTAGGACATCGCAAACAAGTATTTCTTGACCATTTCAGTTTAGATGAGCAAATCAAATTTGATGTCAAATACACCGAATGGATGGAGTCACGATCAACAACAACAACAACAGTCAGCTCACCAATCACAGACATTGAAGACATGACAACACCTGAAGGCGATAATAATAAAATCGACTTACTCAATATTTTAAAAGATTCAATTGATGGGAACTACATTTTAAATTATTATGAAAAAAACAATAACCTAAATGATGGACTTCGTTCAATATTGGTCGATATAATAATAAATACCCTTATAAAACAAAATATAAAAATGACTGTTGCACTAGCCGAAAACTTAGCCGATAAACTAACTATATTGTTCAAAAACGAGAGCAAAGTAAGGTTTTATATAATTTTTCTTTATTTCCGTTTCTAATTTAAATTTTTTGTAAATTTTTGCAGGTAATTTATTATTTTAAAGATAAGGGAAAGGCGCCTATGGGAAAAATTTATTCGAAATATTTTAATAAATTGAAAAAATTAAGAAAAGTCGGTATTGTGACAAATAAAAGGGAATACAAAACAAATGTTGAAGACTCAGTAGATGTAACAATAGGTGAATATACAAATACATAATACATATCTTAACATGATATGGTGATTTACCATATATGTACTAATTTTTTATTTCTCCTTTACCAGAACTTGAAGACGACGATCAATGCAAAGAAAGCTTGGAAGCTTTGTTGGAAGACAATTGCATATGGGCGGAAATTGAAATACATTGGGCAAAAAATATCTCTTCTCGAAAAAAGCAAATAAAATCTGGGGCTTCCACCGAAGAAATTTTCAGAAAATGGCCGCAGTATAAAAAACCTTTTGGCTATAAATTGGTAAGAAATTTGCTAATAGAATGATTTATTCGCGGGACATAGATTATTTTTATTGGTTTTTGCAGATTGAAATGGATTTTAAAGCGCTTTACAAGGTAAATAGCATCGAGGTTAACTTTGCAGATTTTCTGAACAAAATAATACCGATCCTGGATCAAAAAGTAAAAGGGACAGCGGATAGGAATTTATTGGCAGTTTTAAAATTAAAAGATAATTTTAATGAAAGTAAGTACTACAAAATATTGAATATATTTATTATATTATATGTATAAACAAGTAAATAATATTCAAGTGGGTATCACATTCCAAATGAATAATTAAGTTTCAAATTGGTGTTGCATTAAGTTGTGTGTGAATTTTTTTTTTGGCTAAAATATAATCAAGAACATATGTGGAAAATTACAAAATTTTGAAACTATCAGGCATTAAAAATCTTTATATGAAAGGCTGTTAACAATCCATAAGATAATTCGATTTAGTAATGCCTCTGATAATCGAATAATTTGGTAATAAACTTAAAATCTAATACCGAAACAAATTTTATAGAGCAGAACTATTTCTACGATTAAACTCGGTCGTTTGTGGATGCTATTTATACTAAATAAAAACTTTATTAATTTTCGCAGATGGTCAAGCAGCAACTTTATTTCATTTAATACACCATGTATTACTGCCAACCTCAAGGGAAGTACGGATGGAAAACAACAAAAAAGTTCATGTTAGATTTAGCGTTCAAGACGCGCAAAATAGCTTTATTCTAGTTGGTGCAACGGCGGAAGAGTTGGAGGAAAAACTTCAAATTGAAATGACTAAACAAAAATCCATCCAGCCATTATTACTAATAGTAGGTAGCCTAACCAACCCGTCAACCATAATGATCTATTTCGATGGGGTCAGATACAAATTATTTTCATTCCTTCGTGGTATAGATATTTTATTCGCAATAATTCATTTATTTAATTTAAAATATCCGCTACATTCATCTTTAGTTTGGATGTTTATCCAAACTTATTTTTATAAGATTACAACGAAATATGATGTAAACAACCCGGCTGTGAAATATTTAATTGAAAGATTGAATTAATGAAATTAAAATTATATTTAGATTTTAAGTATGTATGTAACATATTATTTAATATCGTACAAAAATGATTATTATTATTGTTTATTTAAATACATGTATTAATCTAGTTTAATAATTTAAATGAAGTTAAAATATTATAAAACTGGAGAATTTTTCAAAACTGAATTAAGCCTACAAATAAAGAAAACTGTGAATTAAATCTGTGGTAAATAAATATATAAAAAGTAATAATTTGTTTTTTTACTCACTGCAGTGGCCTAATAACAATTATAATATTTATATATATGTTATATATATTATGTGTATATATATATATTATATATATTATATATATATATATATATATATATATATATATATATATATATATATATATATATATATATATATATATATATATATATATATATATATATATATATATATATCGCACTATCCGTGCAAAAAAACGATAAGTACTACTTATCGCGTTATTGCATGATTGCACTTTTGAAATCTGTGCAAGGTGCTCTATCGTCCTGTCTAACCAGTATGGTCCTCCTGCACAAGTAATTCAACTTTAATGAAACGATTTTACATGGGATTCCTTCATAATTTTAAACTTCAAAGCCTTCTCCTGAAAAACGATGTTTTTGAGTTATCGTTTTATTGCACGGATAGTGCGATATATATATATATATATATATATATATATATATATATAAATATATATGTATATATATATATATATATATATATATACATATATATATATATATATATATATATATATATATATATATATATATATATATATATATATATATATATTCACAAACCATGGTATGAATCTTATAAAATATTATGTTATATTTACAAAACCCTAAAACATTTCTGTGATTTCCATAAATTTTTTTTTTTAACTTTACGATAATTCATTAAGTTCACGAAACAAATTTTGTTTATATAAAAGTCATTTTGTATAATTAATAAAAATGGTTTTGAAAAAGACAATATCATTTTGTGATAATTACGTTTATTGTACCAATATCACAATGTTCTTTCTTAATTTAACTATGTCATTTTGTAAGTTTACAAAATGTTTATTCACCGTTAAAGATTTTCCGTCATTTATAAAAAAAAAGTTACGAATCTTACAAAATATTTTGTTATATTGAGAATATTTTTTTGTATTTTTTAGATACAATATTTTTTTTATAGAATGTATAATATGTAGTAAATTTCTAAATTGTACAAACAATTTTGTATGTTGTATATTTACGAAAAAACTGTAATATTTACCTCGAAAAATGTGATTCTCACCTATATTTTTCTTTGAGTGTGCATTTCCGTTTCTTTACCTTTGATTTTTAGGGATTTCCTTTACAGTCCTATACATTGAGTAACAGCAATAGCACGATATCCATGGATACACAGATGAGCTCTTTGATTCCCAGTTCCAGCGCATCTTTAGCGTCATATGAAAGCGAAAAACATTCTACTTTTCACTTTGTAAATTTTAAACTTTATTTGCTTTTCATTTTAAATTCGAATTCATTTAATTTATATAGGAATTCAAAACTTTCCTAAATACAGAGCGAGGTAAAAAATTTACTGATGCTTATAGCAAAAATGGTTCTCTGGACGACGATACCAGAAATTTGATGATTGAAAGTATCGTACATGAATTTATAGTCAGGGAAGAAAATATGACCGCTTGGAACAAATCAGTCTTGAGATACAAAATTACTTTCCTGGCGAAGATAAGGCAAATATTGTTCTACATTATTTAATTATTAATTGTTTCTTTTTTATATGCATGGACATGTTTTAGTTAGATATTCTAATAACATTATTTCAATAAGAACTTTGAAAATTAGCAGATACTTAATAAACTCTTAAAACTTAAAATAAATGTATGCATGCATTTGATTTGTAATGGTAGGCACTTTTTTATACGGGAGGAAAAAGACCGGCCGGAAAACTCTACAACAAATACCGAAACAGCTGCTGCAAACTGAAAAAAATTGGGTTTTTTAAAAATAAGGTCAAATTGCCATCGATAAAACATACACCAGGAGACAGAACAATCGATCAATCAGGTAAAAAATGTGATTTGAGCTTTACAATATCGTAAAATTTATCTGTTATTTTTTAAATAATTTAGAGAAAAATCAAATAGAAATAGAGCCAGAGTTCGAAGAAAACAAGAAATGGCTTTCTTACATGCAGTCCCCGTGGGAAACAGTTGAGCTTAAATGGAAAGACACTGCTAAAGGGCGTCACAAGGAATTACATGAACAAAATAACTTAAAGGCGGCAAAGATTCTTGACAGTTGGCCATTATTAAGATCATCTAATAATGGCTTTCGATTGGTAAATATTTTAATACAGTTAAATTAACTTATAACGCCCTCGGCTTTAAAGGCGCTATTTGAACTGATTTGCTATGTTACTCGTATAATTAAAATCCGTATATTACGACATTTTATTATAACAACGGATTCTCAAAGTCGTTATAAGTGAATTTCACTGTATATTGATGCAGATACATACAAAAAAGGGCTTTTTGCCAATACATATATTCAAGCAAACCCGATAATAGTATATTGTATAACAAGTGCAGAAAACGAGTCATTGATGAAAACCATCGGCAAGAGTTGCCGGCAAACTCAAAACAACTGTTTGGAAACCTTCAATTAAAAACTCTATGAAATCATTTGCTATAGAAGTTGGCTCAATAATAGAGCTAAAAAAATTTATTGAAGATAAAAAACAGCACTACCTCAATTACGGTATTACGCTTCAGCCACTAATCGCTGTTATATCTGACGGAAATCATTACCAGTATTCGATTATGTTTGATGACATTTATTTTAAATTTGATTTATTGATTTGACATTTATTTACGTAGTCTCCAATTCTTGTGTAGATATCATGCACGATGTCTTCGAAGGGATCATTAAATATGGATTAGCTAATTGTCTTTACTATTTTATAATTAAAAAAAAGTTCTTTACTTTGGAAACATTTAATTATAGATACCAATATTTTGACTATGGAGAAATGGAGATTAACTCGCGCGGAGTGCCATTGAAATCTGATCATATCAAACAGAAAAAGTTGCACCTTTCAGCTAGGGAAAGTATATGCTTATTAAAATATGTAACGTTATTTTTGGGAGATCTGGTTCCAAAAAATGACAGAGTGTGGAAGTATATTATTATGTTACAAGATATTACTCAAAACCTTCTTGCTGAATCTTTTTCCGGTAAAGATATTGAATGGCTACATACAAATATTTGATTACACAACATTTTATACGAAAATTTATTTGAAGACAAGATCAAACCAAAACATCACATTTTGACACATTATCCTACAATTATCAAGCAATCGGGGCCTCCAATACATTATTGGTGTATGAGATATGAGTCGAAACACCGTGAAATGAAAAACTATACTAACACTACTTTTCCACGGAAAAACCTGTCGCTTTCTCTAGCGAAAAAATGTTTAATGAAATTTGCTAACCGCATGCTTAAAAATGTTGGTTTAGGTTCAGATATTTGTGTAATAAAAAATTTCTCCAAGTAGATCATGTGACATATGCTTCGGCGTTGTCTCTCGAATATAAAGGAACATGTTACAAAAAAGGGTTTTATATTTTCAATAAACTTAAGACACTTTTGCTAAAAATAGCTGATATTGCTTACTCAGATACCAACGTTATATTGGTTACTGAAAAAGTAAAAATAATTCGGTACGATGACCATTATCAAGCATATATTACAGATGGTTCAATTGTTTTCAATTCATATAATTTTATTGTTTTGGATTCATATATTATAAAACCAATTTTACTTCATAAACTATCGAATGGCGCCAAATGCGTGAAACCAGGATTTATTTGAATTACGGCAAATATAAAACAATCTTGTTATTTACTATATTTATTTGTTATGTATTTATTTTATTTTATTTTATATTAAGGTAATTAATTTTTTTATTATATAAATTAAATTAATATTAATTAATTTTTAAGTATTCTTTAATTATTAAAATAATTTTTTGGTTGCTTAGTTTACATTTTTTCTAAATTTTTAATCAAAGCCCAAGTTTCGAATTACCAAGGCAACTAACAAAAAAACCCAAAAAATTATTTTAAAATTAGGTATATTATTTGTTAATGCTGTAATCTATCATAAACAAACATGATTATTTTTTTTAATTTAAGTTAATAATTTTAATTAAAGTCAAATAAATTATTATTTATGAATGTAAAATCACAAAAGGTATTTTTAATTATTTGTTCAGCGACCATACTTTTACCTAATGAAAATGCTTAATAAAAGCAAAAAATTGCTTAAAAGAAGAGGGCCCTTGCTAAAAGGAAAAATTTCACTCGTATTCAATACAGAAAGTAGTTGCTAGAGTTAATAAATCATTTTATTAAATTAAGAACTATTTGCCTTTAATCGAGCGAAAATATTATTAAATTGTTGTTTTATTTTACATATACAGCGAGTGTTCTTTTAAATTGAAAAAATAAATTCTTAATTAAAGCAAAATCATTCCTTAGTTATAGAATCATATGAGCTTGATTTTACGATGAGACGTATTAAATTAATACACTTATTTAATTACCTCAATCAGGTCGCTATCTTTGTTTGAATCATTTAGTTATAATTATTAAACCTAAATTTAATAAAATATTTGCTAGATTTAATACTACCTAGCCTTTCTTCGATCTAGCAATCATTTCTTAAACGAAAAAAAACGAAATTTTATTGTCCTATTCAAGCCGATTCTCAATTCAAGAAACGGGCTTGATAGGTTGAAAATCATTGTACTAAAATGATTAAATGAAGCAAGTTTCGTTTCATAAAAGCAATTTTTTCTCTCTGTGTACGATGGAAATGGGATTCTCAAATGATTTTTAGATGAAGTTCTGGAATATAGACAGTTAGGATGGAACTTGGCAATTTCTTATCCGATTTTGATGAAATTCAGGAAGTAGGATAGAAATAGGCCTCTAAAATTATTTTTAAATGAAGTTCTTGGATATGGCAAACTAGGAAGGAACTTAATATGATATTATGTATTTGATGACCTGTTCTATAAATAATTTTAGAACCCCATTTCCATAGTACGTACTGAATTTCATCAAAATTGGATAAAAAATGGATAAGTTCCTTCATAATTGGCCAAATTCCAGAACTTTACCTAAAATTCATTTTAGAATCCCATTTCAAAATCGGATAAGAAATAGAATCCCAACCACAAACTCTCAGTTCAAGGGACACTTCAATTCAATGGACACTTTTTTAGGTCCGGTCGATGTCCATTGTAGTGAGGTTTCTCTGTATATAGGTACATATTTTAGTTTTTAGTTCAAATAGACTAAAATTATATAAGTTTAACACAAACACACAATATTTACCAAAAAGAATTTTTTAAATAAGTAAAACGTTTTTCTAACGTAAGAGACACACTGGGTGATTTTTACCCATACCTGTTTTTAAGACGTTCAGTGGTCAGCTTCTATAAACGCACTGTATCTGGCCTTAGGGGGGATATTAGTGGACATTTCAAACTTCCCTAATCCACTGGCTCGATGGTCCAAGGACCACGCGTTTTAAAATGGCGGGCGGTTAAATAAAGACCTAGGTCAATTTAACCCAGTGTGTCTCTTAAGGGTTTAATTCCTCAGAGAACTTAAATCCTGGCTATTCACATTTTCACATTAGAAAATATTGAAGAATTTTTATTTTTGATTTAAATTTAGGTTATAGTTAAAATTTTTATAAGATTTTCTTAGTACACTTCATTTAAACCCATATTACCCCACAAATATTTGATTTTTTTTTCGGTGTTTGTGAGCTCGTTGATAATCGATACTGGTTTTTAACCACAGATTATCTCCTATGCTAATTTGTTCCATCTTTACTTATAATTATTTTTGTATATTGGCTAATCGCGCTCAGACTATTGTGTTGTGTTGTGTTGTGATGAGCATGAGGCATCACTTTACATAAACCAAAACCTCTATTTATGTTTCATAATGGTCTGTTTGTGTAGCCTTATGTTTGTTTCCTTCTTATTTTGTTATTATTATTTTTAAGTTATAATTGTATTTGATGGATATAAATAAATGTTAGCGTGAAGTTTATGACAATTGACAAAATATTTGACTGTGTTAGTAAAAATGTAACACGATATATGAAAACCTCACAACAGCTTAAATCAAACTTCTTCAACAAATTAACTTTGTTTAGAGGATGACTCCCTGAAAGTAAATATTACGTCTTGTGTGTGTATGTCTAGTAGATGACTTGTAGTGGTCATCATATTAGCGCGACCCTCAACAGACCAGTTACCGATTTTAAAATAAAACCGTATACTAAAATTTTAATAACGATATAGTGTTATTTGATACGAGAAAAATTTATTTTGGGCAAACATCTGGTAACCTCTGTAATAAATGTAACGATACAAGGGCATCTTTATTAAAGTTAGGAAACGATAAATCATTTATGGGTTACTATCAATATATATGAAAGATACTGGATTAACTCTATTTTGGGAGTTAGTATCCCAAATGTTTTCTGCCATGTCATCATGGATCTCCCACAATCCAGTTTTTCTTTTAATATAAGCTATGTAGTGGCCCGGTGAGTTTCGAATTTGGGCCTTTTGAAAGTGAATAATATCAACTAGTAAAAGATGTTTGGTTCCCAAAACAAGTCTCTCTGTAATTTCGTTCAGTTTAATGTTATATATTTTGTTATCCATAAGGTTGGACATCCAAAATTGCAATCCCGTTGCGTGTCGTTAGTTGAAATTCTTCGGGGCTCTCGATCGGTTTTTTACATTTATTGCAGTTTCCACCATAAAATTTAAAAGAATTTTCAATCCGTTTCAAATCTTTCTCTTTAAAATTAACATAGTCAATGGGAATGTAGAAGCTATCTTTTACGTGGGCATTAAGCAAACTGGACACTTAAAATTTAATTGAATTGTGCGATTCATAAAAAATTCTATATATTTGGAGATGTTACATGCACAATTATGATCAATGTTCGTTGAGAAGTTGGACTTATCAAAGCACTTTAGTATTAAATTAGTTCTTTTAATATTAGTGGACTGATCAGGCCCATATCTTATAAAATGCCTAATAAAATTTAAGAAATCGGAGTCATTTTCTTTGGATTTATCTCTCAAATATTTATTATCCGACATTACCGTAAAAATTATTTGAGATAATGAATCGAATCCGCATGTCGAATAAACTCTAACTTTTAATTGTTTTTCATTGACATATGAAAAACCATTTGATAAAAGTGGGTTGATAAATAATTGTCGTCCTACATCAGGTCCGATTTCGCTTTTAGTTTCTTTAAACAATAATTGTTTTGTGGAATACCGTTTTAGGACTCGTTTGCCGATATGCTTTGGAGATTCATACAAACGTGTTTTTTTATTCCAATTCTCCGAATTTTGGATATCATCTGGGTTTTCTTCTGAATTGTTTGTTTCAAAAATTTTTTTATTTTGTAATTTGGGGATTGGTTTTAATGCTTCCGAAACCGCTATAGAATTTACTAAAAGTTCGGTTTCCGTTTTCAATAAAGCTACGAATCTGCCAACTCTTAAAAATTTTTTTTGCATATAAATATTTTTCACGTGGCTAAACCACAGTTCAACATTTGAGTTCGATAAACGTTTTTCTACACTACTCCAAAAAATTAAAGGAACACTAATTTTTTTCAATTTTTTTAGTGTTTTTTGAAGAGCTGTATCTTCGTAAAATACGGTCGTACAGAGATGAAAAGAAAAGCATTTTAAAGCTTCAAATCTCTAGTTTTGAGCCTTTTGAGCGGAAAATTTTTATGAGATACCGTTATCACGCAATTATAAGAAAGAGCGCGAAGAAAAAAAATTCGAATATTTTTTTTATTGGTAAGGTGACATGGGCTTGGGAAATTTTTTTAAGCTAAACCAATGCATAGGTCGGTTAGCCTGTTAATTAGGCGTAAATTTAATTTCATTCTGGTCTCTCTATGCCAACTTTTTGCTGAGATATCTGACTTTGAATCAAAAAAGATCCTTTTGCCTTTGATCATCGATATCTCAGCAACCAATGATTGCACAGTAAACTTTAGGGCATCCTTTTAAACTTCAGTAAATTTCCTACAAGACCCTTTAATGATTAGTTGAGAACAAATTTTTGTTTTCACCCTCAATACTGATTTGAAAAAAGTACAAAAAAAACGACATTTTAGGTTGGCTTAGTAAATCTACCGTTACTTTACAAATATTGATGAAAAGAATAATATTGCCAGGTAATTTTACAGTTTAATGTATTCCTAATAGCCCTGTATTATTTTCAAATTGATCCATCCAACCGTTTTTCCGGACAGATTGATCAAAGTTTTACAAAACAATTAAAGGAACAAGTGATCATCAAAATAAAAAAACGACTTTTTTCACATTTTGCGTTAGTTATTTGTTAACCCTTAACGATCGTACGATTTTTTTTGTAATACTCGCCGATAAGAGACGATAGAAAATTAAATAAAGTTCTGCAATATGACCAATTATTATGGAACTTGGCAATTTCTCATCCGATTTTAGTGAAATTTGGTATACGTTATTGAAATGGGATTCTAAAACGATTCGTGGATGAAGTTCTGGAAAATGGCCAACTAGGAAGGAACTTGGCCATTTATTAACCGATTTTGATGAAATTTGGTATGCGCGATGGAAATGGGATTCTAAAATGATTTTTGAATAAAGTTCTGGAATATGGCCAACTAGGATAGAACTTGGCCATTTCTTATCCGATTTTGATGAAATTTAGCATGTACGATGGAAATGGGATTCACACATATTAAATTTCATAACAATCGGTTGATAAATAGGCAAGTTCCATCATACTTGGCCATATTCCAGAACTTCATCCAGAAATCGTTTTAAAATCCCAGATCTTCATCCATAAATCATTTTAGAATCCCATTTCTAATACAAATGTCGAATTTCATCGTAATCGGTTGAGAAATGGACAATTTCCATCCTACTTGGCCATATTCCAGAACTTCATCCAAAACTCATTTTAGAATCCCATTTCTAACACACATATTAAATTTCATAACAATCGGTTGATAAATAGACAAGTTCCATCATACTTGGCCATATTCCAGAACTTCATCCAGAAATCGTTTTAAAATCCCAGAACTTCATCCATAAATCATTTTAGAATCCCATTTCTAATACAAATCTCGAATTTCATCGTAATCGGTTGAGAAATGGGTAAGTTCCATCAGACTTGGCCATATCGCAGAACTTCATCCAGAAATCGTTTTAAAATCCCAGAACTTCATCCATAAATCATTTTAGAATCCCATTTCTAATACAAATGTCGAATTTCATTTTAATCGGTTGAGAAATGGGCAAGTTCCATCATACTTGGCCATATTCCAGAACTTCATCCAGAAATCGTTTTAAAATCCCAGAACTTCATCCATAAATCATTTTAGAATCCCATTTCCAACACAAATGTCGAATTTCATCGTAATCGGTTGATAAATAGGCAAGTTCCTTCATATAAAAAATTTGTTAACTATTCACTACATCCTAATCCAACCCCAACTCAACTCCAACTCAACTTCAACTCAACGCGCAAATTGACTCCTAATTTAATCTTCAAATCAATTCCCAATTCAATGCCAAATTCAATGCCCAATTCAATAATCAAATAAGCATATATAAAAAAATCGTAAATATTTATAAAAGCAGGTATTTTGGGTCAATTCGTATGGCAGGTACCCCACCCCCTTGACGTACAGTCTCCAAAAGCTTTTCAAATCTCCGACTTGACCATAGAAACAGATTGGCGAAAAAAATCCAAATCGGACAAGCCGTTCTCGAGATACCATGGGTCCAGATATCCAGACATCCAGACAGACGGACGGACATTTTTTTTGTTTTTTTTTGCTTTTTCAGACTCAGGGACTTTCAAAACGTCGAGAAAAGTGGTTTTGGACCAATCAAATTTTTCGTCATTTTTGACAGGATTTCAATACTTTGGTCTTTTTAGACCGAAGTAATATCCGTTTAAGCCATTTCTCGACTGAGTAGAAAGTATAGAGCAGCATACAAGGAAGCAACGGAGAAAAAGCTGTCTGACAATAGAAAAATGTATAAATTTTTAAGCTTTTTTTTTGGCATAACTGTATACTACACCATACATTAACAGTTGAGTACAATGGAACGAATTATGCTATACAGATTGTTATTCTGTATGAAATTTATATCATACTTTTTCTATCTAGATAATATTCGAGATGACAAAATTAGAATGAATTATTATGGTAATTTACATAGATGGAGGTTTTCACCTTTCAATGGAAATTTTTTTTGTAAATGCTTTACATTTTTAGTTGCCGGAAAATTTAATATTTTTATTTTTACGACTTACACAAATATTTTAGGATTTTAAGTGTTTTTAAAAAATTGTTAAAATTTTAAAACTGTTGCAAATTCAAAACCATCAAAAATATATTTTGGAATCAAATTTTCAGTCAGAATTTGAGTTATTGACCTATTGAAATGTACTTACGGTAGATTATATCCAAAAATATATGTACTTGACCTACCTGAAATGAAAAGTAACAAAAAATGATATTAATTTCAATGTTAACATATATTTTCATAAAATAAGAGCTTTTGGGCCCTAAGAAATTGGAGTAAAATTAACAGCAAAAAACTGGTCTACCATATGTAGTACTGCAAACATAAAGTTTGTAGAGTACGTGCAACTCCGTCAAGTCGATAAAGTAGATTTTCAAATAGGTAAATAAAACTAGAGAAACAAGAAAATATCAGCAGTCCTGCAGCTTTATTAATTAAAAAATCTGGATCCCATAATCGATATATCTTTGATCAAAACTTGAGGTTACGTTAGAAACCGCATAAGAAACTATACGAAGCTTCTACTACAAACTGCAAACACAAATTTTTGAAGTCCTTTCAAGGTAGAGGAAATGTTCCTTAAAAATTGGTTATTATAAAATTTTGCATACTCCAGCAAATTAAAACTGCTCGATCTCTTGCAAATTGTACCTTCACGGTGACATACGTTTTCCAAAAAGTACTTGACTACTAGACGGATGGGAGTTGATGAATTTCTCATTCTAAAATGAACAAATTTAATTTGCCCATTAATTTGTGATCCCACGGTTATTTATGCACTAAAAAAATGCATTTTCAATTATTTGACTTCCACTAAAAGAGAAAATGTCCGATATTCCACAAATTATGAGTAACTTAAAAAAAAAGTGTAAAATGGCGCAATTTGCACGATTTCGCTCAACCAGCACACATGGCACAAAATCATTGAGAACCACTGAGACACAACAATTGTGAATGATAATACTAAATATTTCCAGTTTTCATCATAAAATTTCGAGTTGCGTGCTAAAAAGAAAAAGTGCTGAATTAACCAAAATTATGTAAATGATACTTCAAATTTTTGGTATTTTCAAATTGTTTCAGAATTTGAAAATTTTAACAAACTGTGTTATTGATTTTAATATAGACAAACTTCTCTTTCTATTATTTGTGTGGGCATAAAACTTACAGAAATGAGGATTTTCCTTGAGTTTTTGATTTAGTGAATATAATTCGCTAAGTCAGTAAGTTCTTGCCTCATACTTAATGTATGAAGTTAGAATTGTATTTGTAGTAGTCGTAGCTACCTGAAGAGTAGACCGAACTTTTTTTCGTGCGTACTTTTCAGTACGAAACCATACTACCCCAAACAAAACTCAAAGAGGGTTTCCATTTTTTGGGGTCGATACACTTTGTATAACTCTTGGGTTAAAGTACGGGGGGATTTTAATATTTCTAAACGTTAATATTCCTTAAACGTTCTCTAAAGCTGTGTTTATGATATAGGAAGATTGAAACGGCCAAACAAATTATTTAAAATGTCACCAGCCTCGCCTACTAGCCCACTTTGATCAAAAGTAAGAAATTTGTCAACTAGAGCATGGAAGTAGTAGGCAGGCCTTGTGATATTTTAAATAATTTGGTTGGTCATGTCAATCTTCCTATCTTCCTATGTTCCTATGTCATAAACTCAGCATTATGAAGATTGGCACGACCAACAAAATTATTTAAAATGTTACAAGCCCCGCCTACTAGTTCCATGCTCGAGTTGAAAAATTTCTTGTAGTAGGGGAGGCTGGTGACATTTTAAATCATTTGGTTGGGCATGTCAATCTTCCTATCTTCCTATGCAAAACCAACAAAAATATTTATAGAAGCCGTATTGTTTCTGTGACGCACGTATACTATTAAATCCAAAACCTACTATTTCTATAAGTGAGATTTTCTACTATTTTAGATACCAACTATAAGAATCGAAGTATGTAAAGATTATACTGGGTTACGACACCCATACTTACAGAAATAGTAGGTTTTATTTTGTGTTTGTATTGCAATAGTACGGCTTGTATAAACATTTTTGTTGGTATTGTATTATGTCATAAACGTATAGCTTTAATGGAACACGAGCAGAAAGAGTGGAATGGGCTTTACTCTAAAACACTGCAAACACCTCCTGTTCACCTTCCATATCTCTTATTTTGCTTTTAGTATCCAAAATTATTATCTCAGCATACTTATCATCAACTGGGGGGTCAGCATGTTAGTAACGGGTGTGATAATCTTCTATAATCAAGGTTGTTAGTTTGGACGGTGGTAAAATAATTGGATGTTTTACTCCAAATGTCATTTTGGCGTGCTACTATCAATATTCTGTCATCATAAATATACGGATTCATGTATTTTATTGATCCTTTCATAATCTTCGAGTTTTTAACGGCTAGGATTTCCTCCACCATACAACTTAGTTGAACTTGTCTACAACATAATCTGACCGCTTCTCTAACTCTGTAACTGTTATTGGCCGTTTGTGGTTTGCTGCTTCTCTCCATGTGTTGTTTATAAAACGTTGAGTGATGGCGACAGTTCTGATAAGTTTTGTATATGAGGAAAGTTCCCCGAATAAATTCTAAAAAGGATCTAAAAAGGTAATTTTCTACACAGACCAGCTATCGACATTACGCCGTAACCACCTACGAGACGTCCACCACAATTCATGGATTAATAGTTTCGATGGTAGAATTCCCCGTGACACACAATCAACTGGATTGTCCTTGATAGGGACATGATGCCATTATTTTGTCTCTTGTAACAACTTCCAAGAATTGGGACGTTCAGACAGTCAATCTAAAACAATCGTTGAGTCGGTTCAACAAACTATGCTTTACGCGCGCTGCACAAAGTTCCAGCCTAGCAACTGAAAGTTTTTTGATTGGTACCACCTTGGATTTCGCGGTTATCAACCATTGTGGAATTCGAAGTTCCTATATACCCGGTATAATTCATCTCTTTGGCAATTCCTCATCCCAATCTATAGCGGATAACCAAAGGGTCTGAAATAAGATTTTAATTTTAATCATTACAGGAGACAACCTATCAAAAATTTGGCTGCTTTCAGATACCAATTTCTTTTGGTATATACTGGAGTACCCAAGCTGAAACGGTACGAAAATATACCCAATTTCGGGTTCCACTGTAAACCCAACACCTTTACGGTTATGCCATCCTGTGAGAAATCCTTAATGGTTGTTACTCGATCCTTCACTGGAACCATCTTCAGGAACGTATCTGAATTGAAAATTCACTTTCACAATTTCATTCCCGCTGCGTTAAGGATACAAACAAGGCGATTTTGCAGTTCAATGGCTTCTTCATTTGCTGCGCCTGCCATTATGTCGTTTACATATACGTACATTTGCTAAGCACATCTGCAGCCAAAGGCCATCTCTCATAGCATGTAGCTGCAAGTTCGTTCAACACTCGTGTTGCCAAGTATGGAGCCGTTGCTGCATCATACATCAAAGCTGTCATTTGCCCTCCAGGCTATCGCTTGTGCTTTCTAGCGGAGGCATCAAACACAACTCGCAACTTTGAGGCTTTTAAGATGCCGTGGTGTGGTAAGTAGTTTAGATTCTCTACGTCCTTCTCTTTAACCGCCACCATTTGTTCCAGCTGGCGATACTCAGTCATGAACTCTATATACTTATGCTTGATTGCTGGATCTATCTGGGATTTTCGTTCCATCGTTCTCTATCGACTTAGTGCTGCACTTACCTAGCTTCCTCATTGCCCTTTGTCTTGCTTCATTGGTGGTTGCACTACAAATCTACCACGAGGGTTTTGATATGTGGTTCTAACGAACAATTCTTCACACGTTTTCTCTTCCTCTGTTAATCTCGGTATGTCTGGAATGGCTTCAACCTCCCAAAATTGTTTCAACGTTTCTTCAACACAATTTGCTTTTCACCTAATATTTGTGCTTTTATTTCACCGCCCAGTATCCAACAAAATATTGTCTCCACTGTGATTATATTTTGTTCGTGTTTAATTCTCCCACTCAAGAGTATGTTGAGCACCCAAAATTAATCAATATTCTTCGATTCATTAAATTCAGGATCAGCAAGAAATACATCCATATTGCAGACATTCGGCTTAAACTTAAACGTCTGAGTAGGTAACTGTGAACACAGCTTGTTCAATACCAATACTTCAACTTAAATATATTTTTGCTGATACCTGTTACCATTGTGCGATTGTTGCGTCTATGTAATCTCAACTTATTACAAAAATGTTCGGACGGATATAAAGGTTGACATGGAAGCCGAACCTACGAGAATCCTGCATTCATGTTCGCCACCGATATCGTCGACTACTCGTACCACAACTGTTGGTAAGATACTGTTGCAGAATCTAAGCGCATGTGCATTCGTCGTTTTTGATTGCTCTGATAGGACGTGCTAGCTTGTTCCTTGGTGTCATCTAAACGTAGCATCGTGTGATGTTTTCTATTAAAATTCTGATACCTCGACCTTGATAAACAGTTTAACACTGTATGATTGACTCGTAACCAGTTGAAACATCGGTCGTTAGCTTTAACATATTGGGGTCATCCCTAATCGTAAAAGAAAGACTGGTAAGATCCGCTTCACAAGACGGTTGTGCCCTTAACCCACCCAGCATCTTTTCCTAGAACCTACAGTCCTCTGATTATCTCATCAGATAAATCTAATAGCTTTCAAATGTTGGTTGCGTTTACCTGATGAATGCTTTGTTGCTCCATGATTTTTTTTAATGAAAGCTTTAATTGTGTGCTTTTTCCTGTCATATCTAGTGCATAACTTCCGGAATGCTTCAAAATAATGAAACTAAATGGCAACTTTTGTAATTTTCTTGATTTTCAAATATTATTTTTCAAGTTCAGAAAATTTAATGGAATACTGCAATATTTCAATTTTTGAAGTTTAAAAGAACGGAACACTGATCCGTCTGTGAGCATGGTTAGGCGGAATGGTTCAATATTTTGACTAGCTGAATACTGAAAAAATTTAAAAAATGCCCCAAATTTTTAAAGTTAGTATTGGGGCAATTTATCCTGTGACAAAACAAAAATAATAAATTATCAATAAATTTAATATTTGGGGGCAAATTTACTAACTACTACTCGAATTTTGCAATCAGTTAAAAATTTTGAATGTCGTCAAAATTCCAATATCGATTAAAAGTGCAAATCCTATTAAAAGAATAGAAGTGCATGGATTTGGTGATGCTTTTCAGATCGGTATTTATGTTCGCATTTTAGATTTGAGGAACTACTTCGTCTGGTTTGAGCCAAAAATCAAATATCAGACAATACCTCGTTTGAAATTATGTACTGGACTACTGTTAAGCATACTAACATAATTTTGTATATTTTGTTTCTCCAACATTAATGTGTTTTGCTGAATCATGGTCATTCTGCATTCATGACTCATCGCATCAACCTCGGCCGTCGACCATTTAAATAAATATCCGTGTTTAACGTTAAACATAATCGTCACAATAGTACCAAATGCAAATTGTCTGCCGAGTTTAGCGGTTGACCGGCTTTTCAATTTTTTGATAAATCTTTATATTTCTGGAACTTTATCCACTTAACTTTCATACCGAATACTACAATGATTTATTTTTCGTAATCCTTGTCAGATTGAAACTGAATTTGCAGAACTCTTAACAATTTACCCTTCGTAAAAGATTTGTCGGTCCTGTTAATATTTTTACGTTTTCAAAGATTATTTTCTAACTCTAGGTGACCAGTAAGTTGTTGTTTCAGTTTTGGTACCCACATTTACGTAGCTGCGCTTTCTTTTTTTGTAGCCAATAAAACATTTAAACCAATCATTTGGTGATTCGTGGTGATATGTTAATTAACCTTAAATATGAGTCACTGGATATGTAATGTGTCTGTTTTAAAATGTACCTAGAAGTGCCCAAATATTTTACGGTACAGGTAAGAATAATTAAAAATTTGAGTGTTTTTTATGATTTTTTGTATTCAAAGTATTCAAATCCAGATATGTATATTAAAAAAAACATTTTTATAAAAGGAATATAACCCATTTTTTATTTTGTTATGTGATTTTAAGGTGAATAAGCTATCAGAAAAAGAAAAAAAAAATGGTGACCCCTTGAGGTCACCAAACATGGCATTTTTTAGAAAAAACACATTTTGTTTAAGAAAATTTAATAAAAATTGAAATTGATATCATTATATGAATGAAGAGTACATTCCCTATCATATGAGCCATTAATCATTAAAATCGGATAAGCAGTTTTTGAGAACGAGCACTTCGAAAATTTGAGTTATGAAGAAAATTGAAAAAAAATTCAGAAACCGGCGAATATTTTCAGTGATTTTCATCAAAATCAAAAGGGGTTGGGACGAACATTCATCGTATGTTCGCGATTTTTATTACGAATTAAGGTATAAAGTGATGTTCACGTTGAGGTATAGAGTGATGACCATAATTGATTCGCGTACAACAAGGAATTTAATCCTACATACCTTTTTACTTACATGTCAAACTCAGTAAATACCCAAAAATATCTACAGGCCACACATAATAATGATTACATTGAATTTAACTTTCAATGCATTGAATTATAGTAAATAATTAATTTTTTATTTGGTCTTATTTGTTCGGCCGATCAAAAATATATTTGTAAAGCCGAAGGTTTCGTTTTTTATACTTTGTAGCGGTTCACCCAATGAACCACTACAAACTGGGCAGCGCACATTCCTACTCACATGTGTAGTGGATTAACTTCCCCATCTTCAACATGGTTACGCATTTTTTGCTAAGGAATAGGGATTGCCAATGGGAAGTCCTTTGTCGGGCACATTGGCAAATATATATATAAATAATTTTGAAAAGCAATACGTAATCAACCCAAGAAATCCGTTCAAAGAAAATATTATATATTGGCACCGATATGCCGATGACATATTAATATTGTTTAAAGGCACGAACAGACAAATCAATAATTTACTTAATTATGTTAATGGCATGGCATACACTGCAACATCAAATTCACAGCTGAAATATAGAGGCTAATAAAGCAATTAACTTTCTGGATTTAACAATATCCAACTGTAATCAAAAACACAATTTTTCAAAATATCGTAAAGCTACACAAACAGATCACACGAATTCATCCAATCACCCGTTTCAACATAACATAGCTGCCTATAACCATATGCTCCATCGGCTTAACAATATCCCCATGAATGAGAGGAATTACGAAAATGAATTCAATTTAATCACACAAATAGCAACAAATAATGGATTCAAGGAACAGAATATAAAATGTCACAGTACAGCCAAACTACATTATATCAAAATGAGAACAGCACCAAAAAATACATATCAGTTGAATATGATGATTACACATATAATATATTAAGTAAAATACTTAACAGATTCAATTATACGATAGCAAGCAAAACTAGAAATAATTTGCAGAGAAAACTGAGGCGAAAGCAAATCTGTGAACAAGATAGCGGTATTTACAAGTTAACTTGTAACAATTGTCCGAAATTTTATGTAGGTCAGACTGGGAGATCGTTCACGAAACGATTCAACGAGTATATAAACGAAATAAAAAACACAACCACCAACACAAATTTTAAATCAAATTATGCTCAACACATTGCCACGGAAAAACATGACTACACCGATATTCAAACAAATATGCAGATCATACATAGAATTGCAAAAGGAACTAAAATGGACCGTTTAGAAGAATTAGAAATATGTATACAAAAATCGCAACAACCCTTTATTATTAAATAAAAAAATCAACATGAAAACAAACAAAATTTATGATTTTATATTGTACAAGCAATAGTCAAAGGAACTGAAGAAGGAAGAACATCCGAAACCGGTCCCCAATTTATAAAAAATAATAAAAAATTCAATATCACAAAAAGAAAGGATTGACATTAATTTGTTTTAATAACATATTATACTGTAATATAAGCCGCAGCAACAGAAATAGAAATGGAATTATACCATCTTTATAGCAATAACAGGCAACTTCATAATCAATTTTTGGAATTGTACAATAAACTTTAACAACAAAAGGTTTCACTCCTATGAAATAAGAAGCGAAATACAAGTTATCCAAGGTGCACTATACAATGTGGAACCAACTCGTAAACTAATCCCCGAATTAAACATCGATGTGATTCAGCAGGAAAACATAGAGAATAGGAGGAAAATAGAGCACGCATATATGAGGCAAGCAAATCACCAAACCTGGATCTGGACAGATATCCGCATCATCAATTGCAATCATATTGTTGATAATCTTTATCAGCATTCAGAAAAAAGGGACAAAAATACCAATACAGAACTCACCAGTAACAAAACCAAACCCAAAACAAACTACAAGATTTTCAGAGATATTGAAAAAAGACCGAGGACGCCCTTTCTTCACCCCTTGGAGGAGTTACATTATCATAATAGTCACCATATCATAGAAACCAAACAACATTCCAATATCATGTTCATACTGATCTCACACTTTAAAGCATACATCGTCATAAAATAAAAACTGTTGGGAAACCTGAACCGCACACAAACAACGCACAGGAAAAATAAGAGACCACCAGTTAGTTACAAGTATAAGAAAACCTATTTTGAATATTTAGCAAAGTAAGCAATATGTAAAACATAAAGAATATTAGAATTAAAATTAAAGATAGTTAGTTGTAATTTAGAAAATAAACGTGTAACTTTGAAAGTTAATTAAAAATTGAAAATAAAATATTTTTTTTATGTTCGCGTAAAGACACAACCCATAATTATATAGCAACATGCTATACACTAGAAACGCTGCATCAACCAAATTTCCGAACATAATTTGAAACCTATTTTTTATGTAGGTAGTAACATGCCACATACCACAAGTGCTGTGTCAACGGAACGTGTTTCAAAAGTCAACGTTCTACAATTAAATTCTTTATGCACAACGCCAATATCAAAAATTGACGTTAACATTTTATTTTAATATAAAAATATAAAGGGCTGAAACCTCACGAGGTGATCAGAACTTCGGTCTTTGGTATCTTCAATAATATCATAAAGTTATTGATTTCTATTTTAACCAATATATATTTACTTATACAACTACAGCCAAACAGGTCAAAAGCTTCAACATGGGTACAGGCATCCAATTTAAAACGAAAAATCGTATTCTAGAACTTTATACCGAAAGTAGTATAACAAATTATACTGATACTTCTAACCGTTTAACTGACCATATTCCAGAAAATTTACCGAAAAATCATTTTAGAATCCCATTTACAACGCACATGTCTAACACAATGATACCCGCGGTTAAGGCATAGTCAAGTTCCTTCCTACTTGGCCATATTCCACACATATCAAATATTGCCATTTCCAACGCACATATCAAATTTCATTATAATCGGATAAGAAATAGCCAAGTTCCATCATACTTGGCCATATTCCCGAACTTCGCCCAAACCTCATTTCAGACTCCCATTTCCAATACACATGTCGAATTTCATTATAATCGGTTGAGAAATGAGCAAGTTCCATCATACTTAGCCATATTCCAGAACCTCATCCAAAACTCATTTTAGAATCCCATTTCTAACACATAAATCAAATTTCATAATAATCGGTTGATAAATAGGCAAGTTCCATCATACTTGGCCATATTCCAGAACTTCATCCAGAAATCGTTTTAAAATCCCAGAAATTCATCCATAAATCATTTTAGAATCCCATTTCCAATAGGAATGTCGAATTTCATCGTAATCGGTTGAGAAATGGGCAAGTTCCATCATACTTGGCCATATTCCAAAACTTCATCCAAAATTCATTTTAGAATCCCATTTCTAACACACATAATAAATTTCATAATAATCGGTTGATAAATAGACAAGTTCCATCATACTTGGCCATATTCCAGAACTTCATCCAGAAATCGTTTTAAAATCCCAGAACTTCATCCGTAAATCATTTTAGAATCCCATTTCCAACACAAATGTCGAATTTCATCGTAATCGGTTGAGATATGGGCAAGTTCCATCATACTTGGCCATATTCCAGAACTTCATCCAGAAATCGTATTAAAATCCCAGAACTTAATCCATAAATAATTTTAGAACCCCATTTCCAATACAAATGTCGAATTTCATAGTAATCGGTTGATAAATAGGCAAGTTCCATCATATAAAAAATTTGTTAACTATTCACCACATCCAAATCCAACCCCAACTCAACTCCAACTCAACGCGCAAATTGACCCCTAATTTAATCTTCAAATCAATTCCCAATTCAATGCCAAATTCAATAATCAAATAAGCATATATAAAAAAATCGTAAATATTTATAAAAGCAGTTATTTTGGGTCAATTCGTATGGCAGGTACCCCACCCCCTTGACGTACAGTCTCCAAAAACTTTTCAAATCTCCGCCTTGACCATAGAAACAGATTGGCGAAAAAAAAATCAAAATCGGACAAGCCGTTCTCGAGATACCATGGGTCCAGACATCCAGACAGACGGACGGACATTTTTTTTTTTTTTTTTGCTTTTTCAGACTCAGGGACTTTCAAAACGTCGAGAAAAGTGGTTTTGGACCAACCAAATTTTTCGTCATTTTTGACAGGATTTCAATACTTTGGTCTTTTTAGACCGAAGTAAAAGACAAATTGGTAGCTTTAAGTTAGAGTAAAATTGTTCGTAAAAGTGTATTAATGTAAAATTTCAAGAATAAATTTCATTTTTTTAACTCTCCGAAACATCGTTTCGTTAAGTGGAAATTATAACGACTCAATTGGTATAATTTCAAGGATTACTCCAAATAAAAGCGAAAACCAAAACTCATATGTATGTAGGAACGATAAGCGAAAAAGGTAAAATCGACCATGGGCTGAATATTGTAAAACAACCGTTGACATGCGTTTCTATGCTCAAGGTAAAAATGTTTAGTTTAGTTTAGCTCGCTAACTTACACCGTTTACTTGGAACACGTGATCTACGCAGATGATGTTAATAAACTACGGCCAAAAAATCTAAACAAAGTCCCAAAACGGGTCGTCTCGGCAGATTCACCATATCTTTGGAACTAGACGCAATGCTCCATTTCTACATAACCTCGACTTTAAGAAACCATTTGTTATAAGATGTGATGCGAACACGCAGGTTATCGAAAGTTTAACATATCACATAAGAATAACTGTGACATATTTATACAGAATACTACAAATAAATTACACTAAAACGACTTTTATACTGAGACTATGTCCGAAACCCATGATAAATATTTTTAGTACAAATTATTGACATTTATTTGAAAAATATTCCCCTACATTCACAATTTTTTATTTGTCCGAATAATTTGTTGGTATATTTTCCCGTCGCACATTTGTGTTGTTTCATTTTAATTTCTATAATTTTCGAGAAATGGATGTTTGGACAAAAAATGTCATGGATGGTATATTTATTAGGGCATAATTACGCAAATTACCTTATATCAGTACAGTATGTCAATCACAGCTAGTACCTAAATCAAATAATGAGTTTATTCTGTAGCTGTCACAAATTAACATAGAAATTGACTATGACAATTTGGGTGTATGCACTTTTTACAAATAAATGTCAAAAATTAGTACGTAAAATTATTTATCATATAGGTTTCGTACACAGTCTGAATGAGTCATCTAAAATACGAACATTTTAACTTTCTACCTTTTAACGTTTTTAACTTTTTAACCTTTAACTTAAATTCAATCTGTGCAATACAAATAATTTGATGTCATTCACGATGACGCGAAATTTGACGCTGTTTTTTGTTTTATTTTTAGCTTTGACTTTTTGTGACTATTGAAAGCCTTTTGACCTTCTGACTTTGAAATTTTCCGCCCAAAATACACTACTGTTGACGTATCTCGAATTTTCTAGGAACACTCTGCATTTGCCAACCAAATTTATTTCATATTTAGTGCGCCAATGAAGAAATTGCCAATGCCTAATGAACACGCACTCTTATAGACATAATGTTATCAATTCATTTGAAAAATCGAATATAAATTGATCAGTTCTTAGTAAAACGTTTATAAACTCGCAGGTGATAACGCTTCAAGATAAGATAACGAAATTATTTTGAAAACATGTAAACAAAATTTGTGTCAAAAGTGAACTAACTGTTATAGCCGATAAAGTATACATTTTGTGCTGCAATGAGGTAAATCATAAAATAAATAAAATTTGTCAGCTAATTAGCGCTAAAACTAAATATTTTTTACAAGAATATATAATCCAGCGAAACGAATCGCCATAATCATCACGGATTACTCAGAAAAGATTTGACCTGAAAGCGAATAGTTACATAATTATGTTTAATGTGATATATAAACCAGGAGGCACGAACACATTTCGAACTGATCAACCCATTTTACAATAATCAAGACATGCAAAATATACCTTGGAGGTGGATAATTTATTTGAACGGGCAAAGAAAACGCATTGATTGAATCGAGTGGCAGCAACCAAATTGAATTATCAATCGATGTGGATATTTTTGAATCATTTTCGAATGATGGGGAGGAAGATTCGGACGCTGATGATAATGGTTCGCAATATATTCAAGCATTTTGTGACATTATAAACAACATATTAATGATGAGACGATTAAGGTTATGCTCATCAATAATATCATGTATGAGGAAAAAGGAAGGCTCAAGTTATTTGGCAGACGCCATTTATTCAAACCACATTGACAAAAGATTTTATTTTCCCTGTTTAAAGGCCTAACAGAAATAAATATTTCAAAATCCATTTGTCGATCGGTGCTACCTGTATTTTATTTTAGAATGATAGTATGTAAACCATTTGTAATCATGACTTTTTTTGTTAATTTTTGCCTTTTTCATCCAAATATAGGCTGATAATTAGTTCTGGTACGCCTTCCCCAGGATCGGTTCTATGATGGAGATTTGCTAATTTCTTTGTCGGTGTTTATCTGGTTAAGCATCAGTTTGGAAAAAAAATCCGTTCAGTTTTACTGAAATTTCATTATCATTATGAAGTTAAACATTAGGCTGCGGCCAGAGTGCGCGCGATAAGCGAGGCGAGGCGAGAAGCGATACGAGTACTGCCCAATGTGACTGTGATAGAAGCGATTTTTAAAGTTGAATAAAATTTATTTAGTCTCAAACTATTTTGAATTTCTGTGCCTTGTATTTGTATTTTAATTATTTCAAATCTTTCTATTTCGATGTTTAATAAGTAGATTGTAAACAGCGATATAGAAAGATTTTATTTTATTTTACAAAATATTAACTTCATATATTTATTAATTTTTATTTAATTATCTGTTAAATATTTATTCACATAATTATAGAACACTATTCAAAATCTATGTAAACTCGCGCGAGAACGAGCGACAAAACTCAACAAGTTCAATTTTATCCCTTCTCGGTTTGAAACTCCCATTCACTCGCACCTCACATCCCGTTAACTGCGAACAGTTCTTGATTGATTATTTGATTAAAATATTCGACCAAGGTTTAAGCAAAATCTCCCGGTAATGGCTGGGCCTCACCGAACGCCGTGTCAAACACAACATAAAGAGGATTTGGATATGTTTAGTTAGTAATAAATACATAGGAATAAAAATAGTTAGTAAAACAATGACAAGACATTTCTAATCTACTTTTATGGTTTATTAAAATTAAAACTGCACTCTGAAATAACATTTATTAGTTTGTTGAATCAGATTTCTGGGCACTGCTGGCAATCGTAATCGTAATTAATTTAAAATTATTTAATCGGTATCAGCTGCTTATTCATGAAATTTCTGCCATACTGGTCCCTGTCGCAACTTAGAACTACAATTTAGCTCAAACTACTATAATAGATATAGAGTTTAAGCAAAACATGTCACTAAGATTATAGATATGTAATGAACGCTGTCCTGTAATGAATTCTAATTAATGTTAGTGTAACAAAATCGAGGGGAAGGACAGGTATATTAGTAACAAAGAATTCATGGAAATGGAATTCTAAAATAATTTTTAGATAAAATTCTGGAATATGGCCAATTAGGAAAGAAACTGAAATTCAGCATGTACGACGGAAGCTAGATTCTAAAATGATTTATAGAGAAAGTCATTAAACACATCAAATAAACATTTTAATATCCAATTTTCAACGCACATATCGAATTTCATCTTAAACGGTTGAAAAATAGGCAAATTCCATCATACTTAGCCATATTCCAGAACTCCACCAAAAAATCATTTTAAAATCTCATTTCCATCATGCATGGTAAATTTCATCAAAATCGGATAAGAAATGGCCAAATTCCTTCCTAATAGCCCATATTCCACAACTAACATATGCTCCTATCATCGCAAATATCTCTAATAAAGTGTCTGCTTAACTAAGGGGGCGGTTTTCATGGAAAATTTCAGTTTTGCAAGAGACTTAAATGTGTGTTCGTTTTAGTGAGGTATCCCTTAAAATTAGAGTCCGTTGAAATGAGGTTTCACTTTGTTACATAATTTATTTATTTATAAAAAAAATTTAATTAGAAAGTTAGTTTCTAATAGTTTAGTTTCTATAGTCTGCGGTCAAGAACCAAAACCATTCTCGACCGCTCGCTATTAAAGTCCAGACTTAACTGATTTACAGTTTCAAAAAAATTGAACGATTTTTTTATCTCTCATCCGATTTCAAAATAAAAATTATTCGCAACCACCACACTCTCAATGCTCCTGCAATCACGTTGACCACATACCAAAAGAGATAAATGCCCTCCCTAACAAGCACATGGTTAATATCACCGCATTGCACCGCACTAATGTAATCGCTCGAACAACCGACACAATCAATCACTGATAAACCAATGGTATTCGACATACGCGTCATACGATGGCAACAAATGACGCACGCTCAACCAATACAGCAAAAAAGACAAACGAATTAAACAATCGGCACTCGGCAATGAGGAGAAACAACAAAAATAATGCATGATGCAGTGCTGGACAAAAGCACACACGCAACAGACCGAAAGCAAATGCGATCAGTGTTACGAAGACAAGCGGCGGCGTAACAGGGACTTAGGAACACTGATTGCCTGTAAAATGTCTCTTGACTTAAGTAAAACTTGAATTTTAAAACACAAAATTTTATTGTTTCATTCTGATTTATAAAAAAATAACATTTTATTGATAAAATTCGTAATCAGATTTTTTGTCTTCTTTAATTCTACATTTATCGCAATATAAATCTACAACTTCATCAGTATCTACATGACGAATCTCCAATTTTGAGTTATGTTCGTCGACTGCAAATTTGATTGAATCTAAGCTTATAGAACGGTGAATAGGATTTGAATTCATTATTCCAAATACCAGTTTTTTTTTAAATTGAAATTGATTTGTGTTTGATTCGTGAATCTCTTTCAAAATAAATTCAAACATGGATAACCACGTGCCTTCGTCTTCATATATAAGTACCCACTAGAATATAAAATTGAAAATGTTTAATAATAAATGCGTATTGGGCTTCAAAATAGTTTTATGCTTACGTTAAATTTCTCTAAATTATTGATGAGTTGCCAATTACAACTGGTATTTTCTAAAGAACATCCGCTTAATGATATCAACGGTTCTATGGCACATTGTTGCAAATTCTGTAGCATATTTAAATCAATTTTAATGTCTTTAAATATTAGCTCGGAAAGTTCTAAATTATCGAAAATTCTATAATCATTCAAATTACAGTTTATCTCTAAATAAATTCTATCGCTAGCCAATGTGATTGTTTTTAATTTCGCCGCGAAACCTTCTATGAAATTGTAAGTATTTTCCCCTCTCAAAGAAATTCTCACACGACCTTCTTTATAAGCTGGTATAATTCTATTGTGCTTGGATATGAACACATCGTTACACCATCTATAATTTGTGTCTAGCACAATTTCGCGGACGTTCTGCAATTCAATTAAATCTACAAATAACGATAAACTCATTTTGTCGAATCCTATTCCATCAATGTCATATCTAACATTAAATCTTTCTTTTAATTTATTAAGAACGTCTATCTCTTCTTTTAGTTTAATAGTATCCTCTAGTTGGTAAGGTAAATCTTGATAATCTTGATACAAAACATCGACATCTATAGTTTGAAACAAATGTTGAAATTCATATACTAAATAAGAAATAAGAAGTCTTGTCGGTTTAATATTTTTGTCAATCAAATATCTTTTTATGCTTAAATGATTATTTTCAATGAGTTTGGCAAGTATTCGTTTTATCATAAAATCAATTTCATAACTTAGAAGATTTGAATTGGACGTGTCATCACGAACATCACTAATTGCTAATCTTAACGAAACTAGATCCATAATATTTAGATCATTGGCATAATTAAGCGTTCCAAGATGCCTAAGGATTATTGGTAATACCGAATAGATGTTATCATTTAAACGGATTCTCCCCAGCAGATTAGCTTCTTGCCACGGAAAACCATCTGTCACGAAGAGATAACCTTTTTCGTTACCATTCCGATATTTTTTAAATTCGTCAATTATATCAAATTTTTCACTAACACTTTCGTTAAACGAAACCACTTTAATGGGGTGGTCACCGTTAACAGAATGTCCGAGCTTTTCTTCAATTTCTAAAATATACGCTTCTAAATTGTAGCGATATATGAATGCCTGAAAATAGAGATTAAATTTTAACGATATGTTCGCTGTTATTTTTTCAGTTTTGATTATTTTACCTCCATAATATGAAACTCTGCTGCGGCTATAAATAAAGTAGGATTTTCCTCCCATGGAAATGAAAATTGCGAATTGAAAATAAATTCTTTATGTATGAAGTTTGCTAGACTTTGACTTGCCCGTAAAACAATAATAAGATGCATTTCAAAACGTTCAGTTCCAATTTGTAGTATATAATCGTACATTTCCCAATCCGTTTTTCTAAATTTCTGATGCAAAGCTTTTTTCACTTTGTTTATTATCGATGTGTGAACCAAATATGAATCCGAACCTGTTTAAGTCAAATTAATACTTATAAATAAAATATTTTGCGAAATAAATTGAAATAAAAACTTACCAGGGTACAATTTACAGAATAATACGTCGGATATAATATCACTTGATTTTTTAATTATTTCCATATTAACTAACTCACTTAAATATTAACTAAAATAAAATGGGAGAACATTCGTTTTTAAGATATCAATAAACAACATAAACTCCGCTGAATTAATAGATAAAAATGTCAAATGAAATGTGTGCAACAACAACCCAATTCATTTAATATTTTTATCTATCGATTGAACGAAATTTGGCTATTTGCTGCCAAGTATTGTACGTAATAAAATGATAGCTTATCTATCATTTTAGTAAAATTGAGCTAAAATGGAATTGCTTTTGAGTTGTAATTGTTTGGTATCGACACTGTCACATTATAGTTATTTACTTCACAAAGACGGTTAAACAGTTATTACAGTGCGGGTTCGATGTTTATTTTGAACGAGTTCTGTGAGGATCACTTAACGTACTCAAATTTACATTCGAAACTTCAATACAATGATTTTCCAACCCAATCCTTTTAGACCAGGGCCCTGTTGCACCAACTACTTATCACTTATTACTTATCAACTTATCATAATTTTTGATAATTTTCTGTTGTACCAAATTGAAATTTGATAAGTATTTTATTGAGTTATAATAAGTAATAAGCACTCACTTATCAAAATTAAGTTGCACCAATTCGCGAAATGATAAATGATAAGTAATATTTGGATAAGCGATAAGTTTGAGGTTTTTGATAAGTTTTTCGTAGTTCTGTTGCACCAAAAGTTTTAACTTATCAATAATCGACTACATTTAATGATAATTATCCAAAATAGCAATAAGAAAAATTTCACTACTCAAATAAATTGATAAGAGCTACAAATTGTAGTGGCATGACGGAAGTCTGTTAAAAACGTTTTTTTTCCCCTGTTGTGTGTGGCCAATTAAAGTGGAACTTCGCTATTTCTCAATAGATTATTATGAAATTTGACATGGGCGGTAGAAATAGGATTCTAAAATGATTTTCTAAGGAAGTTTTGGAATATGGCCAAGTCGGATGGAACTTGGCCATTCTTATCCGAATTTGATGAAATTGAGCATGCACGATGGAAATGGGATTCTTAAAAGGTTTTTAGAGGAAGTTCTGGAATATGGCCAATTAAGAAGAAACTTGGCCATTTCTTATCCGAATTTAATGAAATTGAGCATGCATGATGGAAATGGGATTCTTAAAAGATTTTTAGAGGAAGTTCTGGAATATGGCCAATTTTGAAGGAACTTGGCCATTTCTTATCCGAATTTGATGAAGTTGAGCATGTACGATGGAAATGGGATTCTTAAAAGATTTTAGAGGAAGTTCTGGAATATGGCCAATAAGGAAGGAACTTGGCCATTTCTTACCCGAATTTGATGAAATTGAGCATGCACGATGGAAATGGGATTCTTAAAAGGTTTTTAGAGGAAGTTCTGGAATATGGCCAATTAAGAAGAAACTTGGCCATTTCTTATCCGAATTTGATGAAATTGAGCATGCACGATGGAAATGTGATTCTTAAATGATTTTTAGATGAAGTTCTGGAATATGGCCAATTTTGAAGGAACTTGGCCATTTCTTATCCGAATTTGACGAATTTGATTTATTGATCATGTACGATGGAAATGGGATTCTTAAAACATTTTTAGAGGAAGTTCTGGAATATGGCCAATTAGGAAGGAACTTGGCCATTTCTTATCCGAATTTGATGAAATTGAGCATGCACGATGGAAATGGGATTCTAAGATGATTTTTATATAGTCTTAAGGCTTTTAAATTTCAGTTAACACAAGAACTCAAGCCGGTCGATCACCATAAATGTCGTATCTTCGCTGATTGGGTCCTTCAAATGCATCAAAATGATCCGGATTTTCATCAAAAAATCATCATCAGTGATGAGGACTATATTTTACCTCGGAGGCTACGTGTATAAGCAGAATTGTCGCATTTGGAATTTAGAAAATCCAAGAATGATTATTGAAAAGCCTCTCCATCCTCAACGTGTCACTGTTTGGTGCGGTTTTGGCCTGGCGATGTAATAGGACCTTACTTTTTTGAAAATGAGGCTGATGCAACAGTTACGGTGAATAAATTGCGCTATACCGAGCTATGATTAATGATTTTTTATGGCCGGAATTGAAAGATATTTATGTGGACGACGTTTACTTTTAGCAAAATGGCGCTACGTGCCACACAAGCAACGAAACAATCGCAATTTTGCAAGAAAAGTTTCCTGACCGTGTTGTTTCTCGATGAGGTGATCACAATTGGCCACCGAGATCTTATGATTTAACAACTTTAGACTTTTTTCTTTGGGGCCACGTGAATGATAAGGTCTATGCCAATGCTCCACAATCGATTCAAGATTTCGAAGATTGGAAAGGGATTCGAAATGGATTTTTTTTTTAAATATCATAAACGAACTAAAAATCACATAACGGTAGAATACAAATCGAAAATTGACATTAAAGACTGCAAGAGTGGCGTTGTAAAGTTAGTGATTTTTCTAAACCCGTACAGGTATAGTGGGATCAAATGGGTTAAGTTTATAGAGATATTTCCCATCAATTGTATTGATAAATATTTCACCTTAATATTAATTCCCGAAATTTATATTATTATTAATAATTTAAATAATTTAGTTATGGGGTGAACAAAGTAGCACTATGCGCGTCGAAACAAGAACATCGAATGTGTCCGTATACTATAGCGAAAACCAAAAAACGATGTGTACAAGTAAAATGGAATATTCGGTATTCCGAGCGAATGTTTTTGAAGCGGATGAACAACAAAGAGAAGATGAATTATTTAGATTGCACACTGTAGTATAATTGTGGAAAATGAATTATGCGTTGTGTTGCTTGTTGGTGCAGACGATATGATGAGTTTATGTAGGTACAGTGTGAAGTGTGGATGTGCGCACTAATATACATGATTGGTACATTGTGGCGATGAACGAATGATGGATATTTTGTGAATATTTGATTGAATAAGTGAGTGAGTCGCTACAGAATTTAATATCGCGAATAGCGCACTGCAGTACAGCAGATTATTAATCAATTCAAATGCGTTGAATCTTATTTCATCATTCTTGGCCCATATTCCAGAACTTCATCTAAAAATCAGTTTAGAATCCCATTTTCATTGTACCCGTCGATTTTCATCCTAATCGGTTAATAAATAACCAATTTCCATTATACTCAAGAATCATTACAACTTATCATAAAAATTTTATAATTTGATTTTGATAAGTGAGTGAACTTTTTTTTGCTTTTGGTGAAACACTTATTACTTATCATAATCAAAAAAACTAACTTTTGATAAGTTGATAAGTAATAAGTGATAACGATAAGTAGTTGGTGCAATAGGGCCCTGACGTGTATATTATAAAATAAAATTTACATTTTTCTGTCTCTATTTATCCTTTTTTAAGCATACTATTTTTATTACATCAACACAAAAACAAAACTTTTTTTTTCGGTTTTCGCTAAATATATTCACTAATTTACATCACTAAATCACAATGAAATTATTTTATTCGTCTAAATAGAAATTTCCTTCACTCTAACGAATATAAAATGGTCTGAAAAAAAAATAAACAAAAAAATTCGTCCCTTCGTCCCCATTCCGAAAAATGAATGAAACTAAATAGAAAAGGCTATTGCTACGAAGCTGATGAATTATATTTGTGGCAAGGCAATATAGAAATCTATACCACACACACACATACATATTTTCTCTGTGAATTATCTATTTACCAGTAATTGCCCGTCAAAACTGACGGAAGTATCTGCAAATTCAATATAGCCTGAAAAGTAAAATGTTTGTTTCTAAAGTTAGTGTGAAGTTTATGACCAATTGACAAAAAATCTTACATATTACACACTAATAAACTGCGGATCTCAAATAGTTTTAAGCGACAGTACCAAAAATCTACATTTTCATAATTATACAACCAACTTTCCTACTATAGTACGTAAAATTTAAATTTTAGAATACAAAATTTGCACGAGTTGAAGTCAATTTTATTCAAGTTAAGTTCCTCTTAAAAAGTGTAGGCTGACATTGCGTGATCCACGAAAGACAGAACTCAATCAGAATGTGGGCACTCAGTCATATTGTTTGTCCTAGCAATTTACAAAAAAAAACTCTTCTAAAAGAAGTGTAGGTGGTTCGATGGCCAATGACAGGCAATCGCAGACATGGCTAAGTAAATCTGAGTATGCCACCATGTTGTATGTTTCAACGCGAATATTTTCTTTATAGGGTATACGAGTATTAGCGTGACCCTCCGAGGAGTTTTCTGATTTACAAAAAACTAACATGTGTTAAAAAACGTTGTAACATGATTTATATACGATTTTTTTACTTACTCCTAGCCCTAACGACTTTTTCACAACAAAAACAGTGTATTTAACGAAAATAAAGTTATTCAAATAAAATAAGCCTCAAATTACTTTTAACATTCTGTCCCAATTTTCTTGAGACAATAACATAATCATAATTTTTTGAAAATCTAGAAACTCAGAACCATTTTGATATGAGCCATACGGTAATCAATTTAGCGCTTTACCCAATGAAAAACGAAACGAAAATCGGATTTAGTTTTTTCGATGTAATTCCAAAATTATTGGTTTGTTTTCGTTAAAATCGTCTGATTCTTGGCCGAATGTACCATACAATCCTACTTTCAATTTAAAAAATACAAAAACATATTTAATTGGCTGAGATACTGAAAATTTAATTTTTATTTTCTCAGCCAATTAAATATGTTTTTGTATTTTTTAAATTGAAAGTAGGATTGTATGGTACATTCGGCCAAGAATCAGAAGATTTTGCAAACCAATAATTTTAAACTTATGTATATCTAGAAATAACTAAATCTGATTTTTCTTTGCGATTTTCAGTAGGTAGGTAAAGCGCTTCAACGAATTGACGAATTTCGCATGAAACAAGGACTTCCTCTCAATATCACACCTTTTCGTGTACTCTCCGAAACATTTCGTTCTTTAACCTTCACACAATCATTCATGCAGGAGTGCCTAAGCGAATGGGATCCACTTTACTCACGATAGAGAGGCTGATCCTTTTTCATTTCCAAGAGTTACGAAACGTCTCGTTTACCAGTAGTCAGTTGGTTGACGGTTTTGTTGACCCTTCGGCTCGTATAATTAATAATTAATAAGCCAATGCCTGAGATTCATGCTATTTGGTATAATAGAGACTAACGTGCTTGTTCCATGCGAAATTTATCGATTTGTTAATTTTGAAAACTTGTTTGCTAGAACCCTACGGCTCATATCAAAATGACATAATTCAATAGTTAATTGTAACAAGATAATTGGAAATTAATATTACAATTTATTTGAGCTTTGTATTACACGTTATTCTTTTTTAATACCTTGTGAGTCGTTTAAGTCCATATTTTATTGAAGCTAGAATCAAAGAATTGCACAAGAATTTTACATAGGGATTCATTTGTTTATTTTGACTATAAATCATTTACCGTTAGAAATATTATACAGTAATTTGTCTATTGTTATCTTATCACTAAATGAATTATTTGGAAAATGGACTTGTACTACTTTCATAAAATAACGGCTCATATATTCAATAATAATTTTGTCCGAAAACTTCACAATGTACACTCGCATACATTTATCCTCCCACAAAAAAAAAACAAGTGTACAGAAACTTCAGACCAGTCTCATAATCAGAATATACTTACTGATTAGACTCAATGTATACGAGGGACACAGAGTTAACTTTTATTTTTATTTTTATAAATTTTTTAATTGGGTGCAGAGCGGACTTATATTCCACTTTTTTGATGTTCGGTATATAAATTCGCGCTTGATTTCTTCAGTTCGAGGTTTCGGGAGCTTCACCGTAAACCTATGTGCATTGGTTGTTCCTCTTTTTACTCTTGTTGTTTTAACGAATGGTGGTATTTTCTCCGATAGTTCTGCAGAACATTTACCATCTAAGCATCTGTAGAAGATGCAGAGTTCTGCAACATCTCTGCGATGCTGTAAGCTATCTAGTTCTTGAGTAAGTCTGGGATTCCGTATTATTCTGATAACGCGGCATTGAACCCTGTCCAATAAGTGGAGGATGGTACCAGACGCACCTCCCCAAACTTGACAGCAATACTCTATACATGGCCGGAATAAGGTTTTATATATCTGGAGAACTTGATGCGATTTGAAAAACCTTCTGCATCAATTCAGGAACCCGAGTTTTTTTGAAGCTGATTTAGCCAATGCAACAATGTGTTTATCATAATTTTAAATATTTTTGAGCCTTTTTCGTTTCGTGAACTTTTGCCTATTTTGAACCTATAACCAAAGTTTAAGGTCTGCACCAATTTTTTTTGGAGTTAAAGTAAAGTTTCCTGTTCTATAGGTGAACTCTACGATTCTCATTCCCTATCCCTACTAATTATTCTAGTGTTAGTAAATGAACAATGCAATTTTTAACCACAGAATAGTGATAATTACGAGTAAAAACAGAAAATTTAAAATTTTACGAAAAGAAAGTTTTTTGTCGTATCTGTTTCATTTACTATTCAGACTGTGTGCTGTACGTTTCGATTTGTATTTTTTTTGATTCTCGTTGTTTTTCTTACATACAAAAAAGTTTTTTTTAAAACTATCGACCTTGGCTATATTTGGACTTCGTATTTTGTAATTTGTGTAATACGTGTATTTTACTTATTTCGATCTTGGCTTTCTAGTGAATATTCTTTAAAATATTCTAGTTTATTTGTTTGATAATAAACATTAAAAATGCGGTTCAAATGATTTGTTCTAGACCAATCGCAAATTGATAAAATACAGCAAATTGTGATCAAAAATATTGCCGATTTAGGCAATATAGATTTGTACCAATTGTTCAATCAAAAATTGTTTGCCATTTTATGTCGAGAGATTGACAGTTTGTACAATAATGACGCTTATCGAAGGAAACTGCAAAAAGTTTTTAAGTCGAAGCATTTTATAGAAGCTTTGATGCAAAAAATGTATCGAAAACGATCTGAAACCGATAAAGCTACTATGGACAAGTTACCTGTTGATTGCGATAACCAGTTTAACGATGATCTATTTGAGCATGAGAAAACTCCCTCAGAAAGATCGCTAATTATAAGTGAGGATGACGTTTTCAAAACAGTTCAGCCCAATCAACAACTGATCAACGTTTTACAATATTTGGAAATTTCCGGTGATCATTGGAAATTGGAAATTTCCGGTGATCATTGGAATGCTGCTAATACACCCAAACAGCATAAGTGAGCCAAAAAACTATGTCCAAGCGTTGTAGCTAACATTTTGACCAAAAAAACTGGTTGTGTGATCAACATAAAATCAATTGATTATGGCAAAAATTGCTTGAGTATTCGAGCTTATTGTGGCCATAATAACTGCAGAAGTTACAAATTAAAAAATGCTAATCTTGAAAAGGGTATTTTTGAAGTGTTTTCTACTAATGTGCTCATATGTCACGAGATATTAAAAACACGCTAAGTAAGATGAACTGAAAGAACTATCTTAAAAAGAAAACTTGTGTCAGAGAATTATGCTGAACAAATTTATGAGAAAATGGTCGTTGATGAGGACGAAGACTTTGTAAAACTAACCAAAACTACAAATGTAAAATCCTTAGACGTGCTTCGAAAAATGCGTTCTGAGGCACTTAGAGCCAATGATAATGATTCAAATGATTTGATGGACAACATAGGAGAAATTCACTACTTCAAAAATTTTCTATAAAACCACTTATTTTAATAACTTACGGTAAAATTCAAATAGAAATGTTGAGAATTATGCTTAAAGAAACCGATAACAATTTAGTTGCTTATTTAGATGCTACCGGAGGCTTAGTTAAAAATCCATTGAAAACGGAAGCTTGCATATGTTTTATTATGCTCTTGTTATTCCAATTAAGGTTCATGACAATAAAAAAAAACGATCCGTTTCCTTTAACTGATACGTTTAGTTCCAGCCACAATTTGGATTCCATTGGAGGTTGGTTGGGATCCTACCGAATAGAATTTCAAAAACAATTTAAGACTTGGCCTCTTATTAAAACCATTGTGACAGATTTTAATTTCGCACAAATAAATGCAGTCTTAGACTCATTTAATATGAAGAATGGATATCGTCCAGTATTTGAATTTCTGTCACAGCTGTTTAAGATCACTATCTAAAATGAATAACTTGGTTGATGTGTGTTTGTGTTTCTCTCATTTAATGCATTGCATGACTGCAGATGTCAATAAATGTTTTAAAAAATCATTGACAAGCAATACAATTGTAAAAGAAGTTATTGCTTCATTCTAAAACAAGTCTGGGTGGATTTATGTATTATTTTGAAAAGTAAATTCCTTACTGCGTCTGTATACAATGCGTTAGACAAAGTTCTTCTACATGTAACAACGCTTCCTCAGTTAAAATCATTTGAAAATAAAGAACAAATAAACAGTGATAATGATGATACATTTAGCCGGCAATTAACCGAAGCATTATATTTGCAGAGTAAATTTTATCAAGAATTTAATTCTATCACAGATTCTGTCACTGTAGATGACATTCTTGACAAAAATAGTCAAATTTTAACCCGGAATTTTTGCAATTGTTTTTAAAGAAATATATGGTACTTATCTACCGTTATGGTCAACGATTTTTAATAAAAAGATATTTAGTAACGGGAATGTCGAAAAAAATTTTGCCGTCGTAAAACGCCGAATGGAGCGGACAATGACCGTTGGGAAACTTCCAGCAAAACCAATAATACGATTTGTCAAAGAGATTGAAAACCGTAGCAATTTTTTAATTAAAAAAAAAACTATTGGGATACCTAAGTATAAACAGAAGGCCGAGATGTTAATTAATGTTACAAATGCTGAAGAAAAAAGTTTTTCAGCTATTCTGGAAGAGGAAGAAACATGGCGAGGTCAACCCCAAACTTCTAAAGGCCATTTTTCCCACAATGTAATCAAAAAATTGAATGCATCGGAAGAAAAAGAACGAAAATGTACTATTATAGGTTATTTAAGTTCCAAAAATGAACAAACCGAAACTCCCATGTTTCCATGGAATTTTTCCTATAATCTATTTGGATTCGTGGGACTACACGTGGTCAATATTATTGCAAATAGATCTCTCATTTGGTTTGCAGATGTTGTCAATGCAGCTGCTGGAAGTGCTAAGTACCAATGGTTATCAATTTCCAGTAATCTTAAACACTGTCATGCTTCCCTGTACTTTTCACATACATATTCATCGACTTTTCTTAAATCAATGAAAGACGTTGATTAGAAGCACATAGCATTTTTTGAATGCACCGTGCGCGTACACCTGTTTCAATGCGTCACTTTTGAAGACCCCTTCGTAACCTTCGGCTGGAATTCCTTGCTTTCTTCGTTGAAAGATTCGTCTTATTGTATTCCATGTATAATATGATGGGTACATAGCAATGCTTTTCCAATTGGATTAATTTGAAAAAATTGCAAAAATGCAGTTAATGCAGTAGTCCTTTTTTGATTTTTGACCTTTGCCCATCTGGCCTTTGAAATTTTAGTTTAACTTGCACATGTTCATGAACCATCTAAAATCGGATGTGAGGGTGTGGGATGTCCGATTTTCAAATTGTTCATTTTTTTGTTTGGTAATATGTGACCTTTGATGACTTCGCCATTCCCATTCCCCAATTCCGGCCAAAATACTCTAAAGTTAAAGTAGTTTTTAGGAACACTCTACATTTGCCAATCAAATTTATTTCATATTTAGTGCACCAATGAAGAAATTGCCAATGCCTAATGAATACATTCTTATAGACATAATGTTATCAATTCATTTGTAAAATCGAATATAAATTGATCAGTTCGTAGTAAAATGTTTATAAACTCGCAGGTGATAACGCTTCAAGATAAGATAACAAAATTATTTTGAAAACATGTAAACAAAATTTGTGTCAAAAGTGAACTATAACTATTTATAGCCGTTAAAGTATCAATTTTTTACTGCAATGACGTAAATCATAAAATAAATAAAATTTGCCAGCTAATTAGCGCTAAAACTAAATATTTTTTTGTTATTTTAGTATTTTGCACGGCGATATTTACGAGAATATTGATAATCGAGCGAAACGAATCGCCATAATCATGACGGATTACTCAGAAAAGATTTGACCTGAAAGCGAATGTTATACAAACATAAGATTTTTACACATTCGACGAATAAAACGATGGTTACATAATTATGTTTAATGTGACATATAAACCAGGAGGCACGAACACATTTCGAACGGGTCAACCCATTTTACAATAATCAAGGCATGCAAGGTATTTTTGTGGTGGATAATTTATTTGAATGGGCAAAGCAAAAGCATTGATTGAATCGAGTGGCATCAACCAAATTGAATTACCAATCGATGTGGATATTTTTTAATCATTTTCGAATGATGGAGAAGAAAATTCGGACGCTGATGATAATGGTTCTTATTACATTCAAGCATTTTGTGACATTATAAACAACATATTAATGATGGGACGATTAATGTTACCCGCATCAATAATATCATGTATGAGGAAAAAGGAAGGCTCAAGCTATTTGACAGACGCTATTTATTCAAACCACATTGACAAAAGATTTTATTTTCCCTGTTTAAAGGCCTAACAGAAATAAATATTTCAAAATCCATTTGTCGATCGGTGCTATCTGTATTTTATTTTAGAATGATAGTAGGTAAATCATTTATAATCATGATTTTTTCTTTTAATTTTTGCCTTTTCTATCCAAATATAGGCTCTGATAATTAGTTCGGGTAGCAAAATAAAAAAACAAAATTTCAACACTAACTGTATTGTATGCCTTTAGCAGGATCGGTTCTATGATGAAGATTTGTTGATTTCTTTGTCGGTGTTTATCTGGTTAAGCATCAGTTTGGATAAAAGATCAGTTTCCGAGTAATTCAGCTTTACTGAAATTTCAGTATCATTATGTATAGTTAAGAATTATCTAAGTGGATGTGATAGAAGCGATTTTTAAAGTTGAATAAAGTTTATTTAGTATCAAACTATTTTGAATTTCTGTGCCTTGTATTTGTATTTTAATTATCTCAAATCTTTCTATGTCGATGTTTAATAAGTAGATTGTAAACTCCGATATAGAAAGATTTGATTTGATTTTCTGCTCTAACTGCGGACAGTTCTTGCTTGATAGATTGTTAGAATGTTCGACCAATCTTTAAGCAAAACCTCCCGGAGATGGCCGGGCATCACCGAACACCCTGTAACACACAACATAAAAAGGATTTGGATAGGTTTACTTAATAATACATAAATAGTAATAAAAATAGTTACACAATGACACGACATTTCTAATCTATTTTTATGGTTTATTAAAATTAAAACTGCACTCTGAAATAACATTTATTAGTTTGCTGATCAGAATTCTGGGCACTGCTGAAATTCGTAATCGTAATTATGTTATTTAAAATTATATAATCGGTATCAGCTGATTATTCACATAATTTCTGATATACTGGTCCCTGTCGCAACTTAGAACTACAATTTAGATGTAGAACTATTAGAATAGATGTAGAGTTTGAGCAAAACCTGTCACTCAGATTATAGATATAAATATGTAATGGACGCTGTCCTGTAATGAATTATAATTAATATTACCAGTAACCAAAATTAAAATTATAAGACGCTAATTAGGTTCCTGAGGTATGTAGTTCGCGTTGAAGTACTTGAAATTTAAATAAGACAATATCAAAACAACTTAATTTCAAACTACATACTCATGTGTATTTTGACATTTTAAAATTTGTCACTTTACCACACACTTTATCACAATAAAAATACTTTTTTAAATTTCAAAAAAATTTTAAAAATTTTGTAAATAATTCTCTTTCTTTATTTGTGATATATTAAAAATTTTTTTTAATTTAAAATAAATTAATTTTAATTCAAAGACAATTAACACAACTACATAACTACATCAACAATATTAATCCACAATTGCAATTTACAATAGAAATAGAAGACAATAATAATATTAATTTCTTGGACCTTTCAATAAAACGTATAAAAAAAAAACATAAATTTAATGTGTATCGAAAACCAACACACACAGATCACACTATACACAACAACTCCAATCATCCACCAAACCACAAACTTTCTGCATACACGCACATGGTAAATAGATTGAACAATATTCCGATGACAAACAAGAAGTACGCCGAAGAGTTAAACACGATAAAATATATAGCAACAAGAAATGGCTTTAACCATATAACCATGAACAACATGAATGAGAAACTAAAACGGAAAATACAGAGATCAAGGCTGACAACACTCACAATAAATACTGAAGAACCACCAAAATACATCTCACTAAATTACAATCACTTGTATAGCAAAATTATACAAAAAACTTTCAAACAATACGGATACACTGTAGCATACAAAACAACAAATAAACTACAACAACAATTAAAATCAAAAGTGAACTCAGTGGCCCTATTATGAAATTTTCGATAGCGTTTATTTTCGATAATATCGAGTGTTTCGATATCGTCGAAAATACCTATTATCAAATAATCGATATCGAAAATCATTTTTATTTTACTTTCAAATCACATACATAATTATTTTTAAATTAAAATTTTAACAAAACTAATTTTATTATTAAAAATAAATTTTCTAAAAACTCGTTTACTTATTATTATATCCAAGCAAACTGTGTCATTATTTTAAACTTTTAGTGTAGGCCTGTTAAAAATAATTGTAAACAAATCGTAAGAACTACAACAACAAAATTTATTTTGTAGTAAATATGTAATAATTTTAAATTAAAAGAGCACTTTTATTATCAGAAATTGCTATATTAACATCGCGATTTTATTTGCGTTCTAAATAACCTTACTCTTTTCCTCTCATCGACGGGTTTTTCTGGAGGACCTGCATAGTTCAATCATTTACGAACGAAAGGCCTCTATAAGAGGACATGTGAAGTAGGGCATAGAGATAACCATGGAGATTTCTGAACAAACCGGATATGCAATTTGACATACGTCTTGGAAAAGGGATCCTGAAATGATTTTTAAATGATTTTTTGGAATATTGCCAATTAGGATGGAAATTTGCTATTCCTTAACCAATTACGAAGAAATTTAATATGTATGTATGTGCGTTGGAAATGGGATTCTAAAATGATTTTTACTGAAGCTCTGGAACATGGTGAAGAAGGATGGAACTTGGCTGAGAGTTCTGGAATATTGCCAAGTAAGATGGAACTTCTAATAGCTTTCAAATGTTGGTTGCGTTTACCTGATGAATGCTTTGTTGCTCCATGATTTTTTTTAATGAAAGCTTTAATTGTGTGCTTTTTCCTGTCATATCTAGTGCATAACTTCCGGAATGCTTCAAAATAATGAAACTAAATGGCAACTTTTGTAATTTTCTTGATTTTCAAATATTATTTTTCAAGTTCAGAAAATTTAATGGAATACTGCAATATTTCAATTTTTGAAGTTTAAAAGAACGGAACACTGATCCGTCTGTGAGCATGGTTAGGCGGAATAGTTCAATATTTTGACTAGGTGAATACTGAAAAAATTTAAAAAAATGCCCCAAATTTTTAAGTTAGTATTGGGGCAATTTATCCTGTGACGAAACAAAAATAATAAATTATCAATAAATTTAATATTTGGGGCAAATTTACTAACTACTACTCGAATTTTACAATCAGTTAAAAATTTTGAATGTCGTCAAAATTCCAATATCGATTATAAGTGCAAATCCTATTAAAAGAATAGAAGTGCATGGATTTGGTGATGCTTTCAGATCGGTATTTATGTTCGCATTTTAGATTTGAGGAACTACTTCGTCTGCTTTGAGCCAAATTACGTGTTGCACCACAAAAAATCAGACAATACCTCGTTTGAAATTATGTACTGGACTACTGTTAAGCATACGAACATAATTTTGTATATTTTGTTTCTCCAACATTATTGTGTTTTGCTGAATCATGGTCATTCTGCATTCGTGACTCATCGCATCAACCTCAGCCGTCGACCATTTAAATAAATATCCGTGTTTAACGTTTAACATAATCGTCACAATAGTATCAAATGCAAATTGTCTGCCGAGTTTAGCGGTTGACCGGCTTTTCAATTTTTTGATAAATCTTTATATTTCTGGAACTTTATCCACTTAACTTTCATACTGAATACTACAATGATTTATTTTTCGTAGTCCTTGTCAGATTGAAACTGAATTTGCAGAACTCTTAACAATTTACCCTTCGTAAAATATTTGTCGGCCCTGTTAATATTTTTACGTTTTCAAAGATTATTTTCTAACTCTAGGTGACCAGTAAGATAACATTTATACAAAACTAATTTGTTGTTTCAGTTTTGGTACACACATTTACGTAGCTGCGCTTTCTTTTTTTGTAGCCAATAAAACATTTAAACCAATCATTTGGTGATTCGTGGTGATATGTTAATTAACCTTAAATATGAGTCACTGGATTATAATGTAAACAAAATGTACCTGTTTCTGTTTTAAAATGTACCTAGAAGTGCCCAAATATTTTACGGAACAGGTAAGAATAATTAAAAATTTGAGTGGTTTTTATGATGTTTTGTATTCAAAGTATTCAAATCCAGATATATTAAAAAAAAAATTTTTATAAAAGGAATATAACCCATTTTTTATTTTGTTATGTGATTTTAAGGTGAATAAGCTATCAGAAAAAGAATAAAAAAAAACGGTGACCCCTTGAGGTCACCAAACATGGCATTTTTTTTAGAAAAAACACATTTTGTTTAAGAAAATTTAATAAAAATTGAAAATGATATCATTATATGAATGAAGAGTACATTCCCTTTCATATGAGCCATTAATCATTAAAATCGGATAAGTAGTTTTTGAGAACGAGCACTTCGAAAATTTGAGTTATGAAGAAAATTGAAAAAAAAAAATTCAGAAACCGGCGAATATTTTCAGTGATTTTCATCAAAATCCAAAGGGGTTGGGACGAACATTCATCGTATGTTCGCGGCTTTTATTACGAATTAAGGTATAAAGTGATGTTCACGTATGCAGATAATTTGCAGATAAATATTTATCCTCAATTTGAACCAACCAAAATCACTGAAAATTAAAAAGAATTTCCCCTCCCAAGTTGGATGCTTGCGGATAAAATTGCCTAAAGTTATTATTTTTTTAACTTTGGAGGGGAAATTCTTTTTCATTTTCAGTGATTTTGGTTGGTTGAAATTGAGGATAAATATTTATCCGGATACTATCTGCATACATGTGGCCGCCTCAATAGAGTGATGACCATAATTGATTTGCGTACAACAAGGAATTTAATCCTACATACCTTTTTACTTACATGTCAAACTCAATAAATAGCCAAAAATATCTGCAGGCCACACATAATAATGATTACATTGAATTTAACTTTCAATGCTTTGAATTATAGTTAAATAATTATTTTTTTATTTGGTCTTATTTGTTCGGCCGATCAAAAATATATTTGAAAAGCCGAAGGTTTCGTTTTTTATACTTTGTAGCGGTTCACCCAATGAACCACTACAAACTGGGCAGCGCACATTCCTACTCACATGTGTAGTGGGTTAACTTCCCCATCACACGGCAAAATTATTTTCAATATGGTAACGCATTTTTTGCTAAGGAAGAGGGATTGCCAATGGGAAGTCCTTTGTCGGGCACATTGGTAAATATATATATAAATAATTTTGAAAAGCAATACGAAATCAACCCAAGAAATCCGTTCAAAGAAAATATTATATATTGGCACCGATATGCCGATGACATATTAATATTGTTTAAAGGTACGAACAGACAAATCAATAATTTACTTAATTATGTTAAGTAGTATACACTGCAACATCAAATTCACAGCTGAAATAGAGGCTAATAAAGCAATTAACTTTCTGGATTTAACAATATCCAACTGTAATCAAAAACACAATTTTTCAATATATCGTAAAGCTACACAAACAGATCACACGATACATAATTCATCCAATCACCCGTTTCAACATAACATAGCTGCCTGCTCCATCGGCTTAACAATATCCCATGAATGAGAGGAATTACGAAAATGAATTCAATTTAATCACACAAATAGCAACAAATAATGGATTCAAGGAACAGAATATAAAATGTCACAGTACAGCCAAACTACATTATATCAATATGAGAACAGCACCAAAAAATACATATCAGTCGAATATGATGATTACACATATAATATATTAAGTAAAATACATAACCCTTTCGTGCCCTGCCTACACAAATGTGTAGGTAAATTTTGATTGCTTTACTGAGAGATATCGAAATTTATTTATAGATGAAATTAAAACCAACTTACACATTTGTGTGTGTATTTCAATCCAATTTGCTCGAAACAAAATTAATCATATTTAAAAGCCAACTGACACATTTGTGTAGGTAACTTTGGAATTGGCCGGGCGCTCCGGAAATTCAAATCTTACTGGATTTTCACGATATGTTGGGTAAAGGTTACTAATATTACCTATAAATTGAATATATCGATGTGGTTTATCAAAAAAAATGGTTTTATTGGAGAAATGGCCCCCACACATTTGTGTAGGTTGGTTAGAGACTAATGAAAGTTATGTATGTATGTTATTTTGAATAAAAGTAAGTGCCACATACCACAAGTGCTGTGTCAACGGAACGTGTTTCAAAAGTCAACGTTCTAAATTAAATTCTTTATACACAACGCCAATATAAAAAATTGACGTTAACATTTTATTTTAATATAAAAAAGACAAATTGGTAGCTTTAACCTTCACTCTGTGTATAGCTTTCTATCACATTGTCTGTGTATAGAGGTCAATCTGACCCCATGGATATCTTCATATATTTCATTGGGAAAGTAATTAAAAGTTGTTTATTTTTCTATTAAATATTTCTATTTTTCTTCAAAAAGTAATTACATTCACAAAAAAATCACATTTTAATTAGTCAAATTTGTGTTTTAACCAGATGTGTCATCTGATACCACTTAATCTTAATCCGAAACCATTTCTTATTCTTGATGCATGATATAGGATTTTGGTGTCGTTTTGACAAGATGATCATCACAAAAATGACATCTTGTTCTGGTTTTCGTATCAGATGATCGAGAGCGCAAGTAACATATTGGTTGTTTGCTAACGGTCTTAGCCTTCACTTCTTCGCATGTTGATTCCCGTCTTATTAACCTATTTATAATCCCATTTTATAACCTATTGTTGTTTTTACATGTTTTTTTTAACTTTCGAGGGTGAGCTGGCTTGCATCAGTTTTTTTTTTCGCTGGCGCTACATCCCATAGAGGGACTTGGCCGATAGAGTGATTAGTTTATTGATCCTTACATTAAACCAGCCGTGATTTTTTCATCACCCGCGGGGAATCGAATCCGGGACCTCCGGAGCTTGAAGCAAGCATGCTAACAACTGTGCCACCGGGGCGGCACCAGTCAAAAATTATTTTTGAAATGATTTTCTTTAGGATAAAATTCTTAAGTGTTAGGCTGCTATCAAAACCAAATGTTGAAGATTTAGTTCTCCTTTTTTTTAATTCACCCTTATTAGTAAACTCTTTGGCAAACCGGGTTTATTTTGTCTAATTGATCGGCTAAAGTACAAATATAAAAAAGTTGTCCATGCTAATTTTTATTTCTATGTTGTCGTACGGTGCGGATATCCGATTTACTAAATTCAAGATATAATCAACCGAATGAGGCTTCCTTGGTTGCCGATCAACAAGTACTTCTGCGTACAATAATAAGAGTTCTTTGCGTCGCGTGGCCAGAATATTTTAATCCCATACTTCCCTGGTTGACTGTCGGGGAGAATATCTTCCTCGAGTTAGAACCAATTGTTCATCAATGCTTGAATTTGATGATGGTTTATAAGGTTCTCCTAGAGTATAATTCATAAAATCGCTCGTCCCTGTTCTTATGAGCGCCGGCGTAAATTAAAATGCCAATCAGAGCAAACATTTCCACCGAATTAGTATCATACCAAGCACGGTGGTTTTCTGTTATTTTACTATTCATTGTATAAAACTGCCACGCTTTTCTATTGGTCTCAGCCACGAAATATTCACCAATGTTTCTGGGATGATTTCTTGGAAAGCTAGTAATTGAGTGGTTAGATTTTTTGCTGTTTGCACCGTCAAGCCTTCTCTTTCTCGTAGTAGTAGAACGCGTGTTCCAACATGTTCTTGTTCATTTCCTCGATCGTCAATGCCAGGTTTAAAGTTTTCATCAACATCAAAATTTATCGACTCAATATACTCATCCTCATCGGAATCACAAACGTTTATCAGCTCAGCTTGTTCACCCTCGTCGCAGTTGAAAAAATTCACAACAATATTGTCGTTCGCTATTTCCTCTTCATCTGAAACCTCAGGAGTAGAAACTCTATCGAAAAGTTTACGGAGCTCTGGCTGCTCTGCCTTTTTCAAGCTATAATAGCTATATTTACAACCAGAACTAACTACTTTTACTGGTAAGCACCTGAAGAGCGAAAATCACACATTGACAAGTATAAACGAAAAATTAACAGTACTACATAAAATAAGTAAAAATTGTATGATGAGTAGACTGGAGGAGGTGGAGATATACAAACACAGAAACAACATAACCTTATTGAATGACAAAGTGAAGGAGAATTGCATATACGACTACGTAATCAACTTATGATTCCCCCTAATGAAAAAACGCATACCTATACATATAAATAATTTGCCTACGTATATATATGTATACATTTATGTAAATTTGTTCGAATAAATTTTTTGCTAATTTTAGGCTATAAATGTTTATATATTTTTTAAATTTATGTTAGTTTTAAATATGTACTTGATGATGAGCGGTAATGCTCGAAACTAGTCTGTCTACGTAGAAATAAATTTTAAATCATTATCACAATTATAGAAAGTTAAAACTTAAATTTGGATTTTTATTTTACGAATAAAATTTGAAAATATTTAGTTAAAGTGTGGTAAAGTGTGTAAAAATTGACAAAATGTCGATGATAATAATGACTTTTCTGTTAATTTTTGTCTCTTTTATCCAAATATAGGCTGATAAATACTTCGGGAAGCAAAATAAAAAAACAAAATTGTATGGAGATTTGTTAATTTCTTTGTCGGTGTTTATCTGGGCCCTATTGCACCAACTACTTATCACTTATTACTTATCAACTTATCAAAAGTTAGTTTTTTTGATTATGATAAGTAATAAGTGTTTCACCAAAAGTAAAAAAAATTCACTCACTTATCAATTTAGAAACTTATCAAATTTTGATAATGATAAGCGATAAGCGTTGCACATCAGAATGTCTATAACTTATCAAATCACAAATTATCAAATTTTTATGATAAGTTGTAATGATGCTTGAGTATAATGGAACTTGGTTATTTATCAACCGATTAGGATGAAAATCGTCAGGTAGAATGAAAATGGGATTCTAAAATGATTTTAGATGAAGTTCTGGAATATGGCCAAGTCGGATGGAACTTGGCTATTTATCAACCGATTAGGATGAAAATCGACAGGTACAATGAAAATGGGATTCTAAAATGATTTTTAGATGAAGTTCTGGAATATGGCCAAGTCGGATGGAACTTGGGTATTTATCAACCGGCTAGGATGAAAATCGACGGGTACAATGAAAATGGCATTCTAAAATGATTTTTAGATGAAGTTCTGGAATATGGCCAAGTCGGATGGAACTTGGCTATTTATCAACCGATTAGGATGAAAATCGACAGGTACAATGAAAATGGGATTCTAAAATGATTTTTAGATAAAGTTCTGGAATATGGCCAAGTCGGATGGAACTTGGCTATTTATCAACCGACTAGGATGCAAATCGACGGGTACAATGAAAATGGGATTCTAAAATGATTTTTAGATGAAGTTCTGGAATATGGCCAAGTCGGATGGAACTTGGCCATTTATCAACCGATTAGGATGAAAATCGACAGGTACAATGAAAATGGGATTCTAAAATGATTTTTAGATGAAGTTCTGGAATATGGCCAAGTCGGATGGAACTTGGCTATTTATCAACCGACTAGGATGAAAATCGACGGGTACAATGAAAATGGCATTCTAAAATGATTTTTAGATGAAGTTCTGGAATATGGCCAAGTCGGATGCAACTTGGCTATTTATCAATCGATTAGGAAGCTGGCTGTGTTTCTGAAGCTATTGGCTCACCTAATCAACGGTTAAAATCAAAAACCAATAAACGTAAAGCACCAGAAGCCGCAGAGACAATTAACTCTTTGAAAATAAAATTGTTAAAAACAGAAATTTACAAAAACCAATTGGAAATATTAAAACTGGAAAGAGAAATGAAAATTCCACTATCTATTTATACTCAGAATTTGCTTAATGCAAATAGTGGTAGTGTCGGTGACTAGCAGCGGTTAAAGCAGATCATGATAACCTTTTAGATAATTAGTTCTCTTTCCAATTGCAGTATTTCCAAATTATAATTATATATTGTACTATTTTTTCATTCTTTATTGTTATATATATTATATAGATATACACTATGTGTTCATATTTTTAATATTATCTTTAATTATTTTTAAAAATTAAATAATAATAAAATTAATAATTAAAAAAATTAACTAAACTCTGAAGAACATTATTGTTTATTTATATAAACAATAATAATTTATACAATTTATATTTATTTCGCCATTTATAGCTTCGGAAATACTGTCACTATCGTCGTCATAGTCGTCGTCCGGCGCAAAATCAACCAAATCATTGCTGCGCATTTTAATCGCAACATTGTGAAGAATGCAGCATACTAACACGATTTTGCCTGCAACAGTTGGATCCACCCGCATATGATTTAAACAAGCAAATTTTTCCTTCAGAATTCCTATTAACAAACAAATTAAATTTAACTTTAAAAATTGCAATCGTCATATACAAACCAAAACTATTTTCCACTATTCTTCTCGTCCGCTTAAGCCAATGTTTAAGGGTGTAAGCACTGTCACCCAAAATCATAGCACCGGGGAAGGGACGAAACCCAGACTCAAAATTGCTGAATAGCCTTGTGTTTCGCCATAATCTGGAGTCATGAACACTACCGGGCCAATTTGAATTTACTGCATAAAAGCTGCGGTCTGGGCCACTCACTATCATTACATTCACTGAATGTTCTCCATGTCGATTCACAAAGTGTTCTTCATTGACCGTAGGTGCATCTATATTAATCATTGTTCCATCGATGCAACCAACTACCTGAGGGAAACCACCCATCTCAGTGGGATATCCTGAATATTTTGAGGCCAACACACGGTTTCCGCCATCATGCTATCGATGATAGTATCTGCTACTCGATAATCCTACCCACAGTCGATTTATTAATGTCGTGCATATTGCCAATCCCGTGATATTGCGCGCCATTTCCTAACCAATGCAGTGTTGTTAGTATCTGCTGTAGAGGACTCAACGCATAGTTTCGATCGCTTCCATGGCGCAAATTTGCTCCTATTTTTAATAAAACGTGCTCAATTTGTACGAACATTTTCTAACACTCCCGAATCTAGAGAATAAGTGGTTCTGGCTTTCATTACACGATTTCTTCTTTCGTTTTCATCCTCGAATAATCTTTCGAACCGACGCATTTTTTTATAAAAATTATTTTTTTGTTTAATAAACTTCAGTTTTGTTTACTAAAGTTGATATACCCATATTTGAGAGTTTTATATTTATTTTAAAATATCGAAAACAACTGTCTTACCTCTATGATAAATCGAACAGAATGAAATAATCCTTACACTTGTAAACACATTGTTACATGTATTGTCATTATCATTTGATTGAAATTTCAACGATATGTTGATCGATACATTATTATTTGTGAATTGCTTTATTAAACCCGCATTTTTAAGGTCCTATTTCTGAGTAATAAATTCACTTGGTATAAGCCATAATTACATTCCAAAGTTCAATGCAATAATTTTGAGACAGAAATGTAAATTTTATTTATAACTAGCTGAGTTACCCGACGTTGCTCGGGAGGTATATAATTCAAATACCTTGATTGTTATGCAAGAATTCTCTCTTTACATCGCTGTAGTTGAAAGCATGAGTTGTATTTTCGAATATTTTGTAGAAAATGTCTGGATAACTCAGTAGTTCCGGAGACGTAAGCTAGAAGAGGTTCAGGTGGATCATCCAGAGGAGGCAAATTCACTTTTCCATTTGAACAACACATTCCAGGCGATTCATTGTGAATCTTTAAAGCATGACAATACAAACAAATGTTTTCCATTTGCCGACTTGAAACATTGTAATCATAGTCTTTCTCGTAATTGAATGCTGCTAACTTTAAATCACCTCTAAAAGTTTCTATTAATCGTCCATATCGTAACCGATCGACTTCCAGCCGGGCCTCACGATGTTCAATTGTTTCATCAGCTCTAGAAGAAGACATCCTGCTTCGAACGTTTGCAAGTCGTGTTTCACACTGTTCAGTTGTTTCATTAGATCTAGAAGAAGACGTACTGCTTCGATCATTTTCAAGTCGTGCTTCACGCTGTTCGCATGATTCAGCCACCCTTGCGGCTCTAATCTTCTTCGACTTTGCAGTTACCTGCCCAATTGATCTGTTTTTCGGTGGCATTTTTAAGCAAAAATGAAACGTGTAGCTAATTAATCAGGAATGACGGGCATTCAAAACAGAAATTAGTAATAATTTATCAAAACGATTTTAATGTTCCCTCGATACGTTTCACCGCGAACTGTGTTTGAAAATGTCTTTACGGAATTTTTTTTAAGCAAAATCAAATGTTATCTACAATCAAAAAGTAATCATAGATTAACACGTTTATAAACTGAAAACTTAAATCTAATAAGAATGTATATTCACTTGAAATAATATTTAATACCTGGAAAATAACCACCAACAATTATTTTATTGCAAAATAGCTAACTAATCGAGAACAACGGCATCCGAAACACAAATTAATATTAATTTATTCAAAACGATTAAAACTACGTCCACTTCGATACGTTTTACCGCGAACTGTGGTTGAAAATGACATTTCGAAAAACAAAAGAAGTTTTTTCAAACTAAGGCAATTTTATACGTACAATAATTTGAATCCAAGGATGTTTCTTGTAGAAGATGCTATTTTCAAATATAAAACGCTAGTACTTTTCAAAGTGAATCAGTTTATATGTACAATATTTTTTAGTACCTTTCCTAGAATTGATTTTATGAAACAATCATTGATTTATTTAAGTAATAAACTAAATAAAGTAATAAACTATTGGCCTTTAGTATGAAACTACTATTTTCATTAAAAGCCGCCGGTTGCGATAGTGGATTAAAATAGAATGTTAATTATTTCTGAAGTTATGTGGGAATTAGAACTCGCTGACTATGGTACATTTCAAAACTTTAAAAATAGGATATCACTAAAGAGTAGATGTCAAACCAGTAAAAATGGATTATTAGTATGGATAATATAAGTGTTCAGAGATTTGTCTTCAGTTAAAGTGATGAAAGATTGTCTTAAATTTAAATTAATAAAATTAATTTGAATAATTAAATCAATTATAGTAGAGGTATAATTTGTGTATAATAATCGCATGCTAGATATCCTTTTTGGTGTATAAATTTGCGGCTAAGGCGCTATTTCGGAACATTTAAATAATTGTAGCTATACATGTAAAAATGAATTCTTGATCCAGGGCAGACTTCCGGATTGGAGCATGTCACTAATTTCATATAAAACCCTTTCCTAAAGTCATTCCCGTCAAAAAAATCTTAAAAGAATTGAAATTTGAGAAAAAATTTGTACCGCAGCCCCTAGCCCCCGGGGTCCAGTCCCTTCCAAAATATCGTAAGGTTGGTTCAGGATATGCAACTTGTACATGGTAAAAATTTCATGGCGATCGGTTGAGCGGCTGAGACGCCCATTCGGAACAAACAAACAGGAATTCATTTTTATATATATAGATAATGTTAATTAATTTATTATAAAAATTAATTTATAATATGTATAGAGTTTTCCAGTAAGAGGTTTCATTTTGATATTAAAAAAACGAGTATTTTTTAAGAGAAATCAATAAATGTTTATTTTATTAAAACGATTTATTTGTTTTTTAACTTATTTTTATTTTGTAGATACCCCTACGTTTCGACGGTATATTCCGTCATCTTCAGGGGGAAATTAATTATAAACAAAATTTTCTCCATTACGTTTTTTTCAAATTTTACAATAATGTCTAAAGTATCTACGTTTATGGCCAAAAATAAATTTTATATAATACAAAGTTTAAATTTAGAAATAAGATTACATGAAAATTCAATTTAAAATAATATTATCATAATAATTGAACAAAAATTTGGAAACTTCTTGTATATTTAATAAATTTTGAGAATTTTGAGATTTTTTTATATGTATACTTTCCAAAATAAGCCTTTTAGTAAGATTCTCCTCCTTATCCAAAATTGTCGCATCCTCTATAGATAAAGAGTGGCCGGTTTGTCGTAAATGGTTTGAGATTGCGCTGTGTGATTGGCTAAAGGTTTTTGTGGAATCATAAATATGTTGGTATAGCCCCTTTTTTAAATATTGTTTGGTTTGACCAACATATTCTCTTCCACAAGAACACTTTAATTTATATACTAAGTTAGATTGTAACTCTAAGGGAATTTTGTCTTTTAATTTTGTAAATAAAAATGTATCTAAACTATTAAACGGTCTACCAACAAGTTTTATATCAAGAAACGCAAAAAGTTCGGGATTCATTTAGGGCAAAAAGGTTTTTGAAAGAAAACGGCGAAATTTATGTATTGAAAGCTGACAAGGGTAACACAACGGTTCTCATGAACAAAACTGTATATTTGGAGAAAATGAACTTACTCTTGTCAGACAACAATACATATTGTGAAATTAAAAAATTTGGCATTTCTTCAATTCAAACAAATTTAAATTTAATGATAAGCTGTTGGGAACGTCTAGGGAAAATTGACAGTGTAGTGGCAAAAAACATAAAAAATTATAAAGGTACCAATCCTCGGATGTATGGTTTACCAAAAATCCACAAGGATGGTTGCCCACTGAGACCAATTGTAAGTTATTTGGGATCACTGCTGTACAATTTATCTAAATTTTTGTCTAATATTCTAAATTGTTTTGTTGGAAATAATTTTTCTTCGATCAAAAACGCGGAAGATTTTAGACATAAAATTCAAAATATAGTTCTACCTCTAACTTATATCTTAATATCTTTGGACGTTGAATCTTTGTTTACCAACGTAGACTCGTTGTTAGTATTAAATTTGGTAAAAACATTTTGGAATGACATAAAATTGAAAAGCAACACTAATTTAGATTTGAATAACTTTTTGGAAGGATTAAAATTTGTTTTGAATCACACAGAATTTAGTTTTAACGGAAGATGTTTTAAACAAGTGTTTTGCTCTCCAATGGGATCACCAGTCAGCCCAACAGTGGCTAACTTGTTGATGGAGTATATTGAGACTGAAGTGTTGAAAACATCTTCCGTTAAACCTATTTTCTTCTTTAGGTATGTGGATGATATTTTTACGGCTATTCCAAATTCAGATGTTGATTATTTTCTCGAATTATTCAATGGTTTTACTCCGCGAATCAAATTTACTTGTGAAATTGAAAATGAAGGTCGTTTAGCTTTTCTTGATGTTTTGGTGATATGTAATGAAGATGGAAGTTTAAAAACGAACTGGTATCATAAAAAAAGTTGGTCGGGTCGATACCTAAATTATGAATCGTGGTTTCCATCTTCATACAAATACAATACGGCGTTTCTATTGGCGGAAAAAGTTTTGAGATTGTCGGATGGAGAATTTCATTCTGACAATTTCAAAATTTTAAAGAACGTATTGTTTTCAAATGGCTACCCAAAGAACGTTACTGCCAGAAATATTAGAAAGGCTACCGATAAAAATACCATTTCGACGGAAATCAAAATTTACCCTTTGAAAATAATCGTCAACTTTTTATTTCGATCTCTTACATAAAAAATTTATATGAAAAAATTAAATTTTTATTAAATAATTATGATATAAAACTTGTTGGTAGACCGTTTAATAGTTTAGATACATTTTTATTTACAAAATTAAAAGACAAAATTCCCTTAGAGTTACAATCTAACTTAGTATATAAATTAAAGTGTTCTTGTGGAAGAGAATATGTTGGTCAAACCAAACAATATTTAAAAAAGGGACTATACCAACATATTTATGATTCCACAAAAACCTTTAGCCAATCACACAGCGCAATCTCAAACCATTTACGACAAACCGGCCACTCTTTATCTATAGAGGATGCGACAATTTTGGATAAGGAGGAGAATCTTACTAAAAGGCTTATTTTGGAAAGTATACATATAAAAAAATCTCAAAATTTATTAAATATACAAGAAGTTTCCAAATTTTTGTTCAATTATTATGATAATATTATTTTAAATTGAATTTTCATGTAATCTTATTTCTAAATTTAAACTTTGTATTATATAAAATTTATTTTTGGCCATAAACGTAGATACTTTAGACATTATTGTAAAATTTGAAAAAAACGTAATGGAGAAAATTTTGTTTATAATTAATTTCCCCCTGAAGATGACGGAATATACCGTCGAAACGTAGGGGTATCTACAAAATAAAAATAAGTTAAAAAACAAATAAATCGTTTTAATAAATTAAAATAAAAACTTAATAAAAGAAAACCCTAAATGTTTATTTTATTGTAAAGAGGAAGATGTGCCATTAACATTTGAAAACGATATCAGCCAAATGGCCACCACGACTACGCTTGCAGCACCATATCCTTTTCGAATCCCTTTCCAATCTTCGAAATCTTGAATCGATTGTGGAGCATTGGCATAGACCTTATCATTCACGTGGCCCCAAAGAAAAAAGTCTAAAGTTGTTAAATCACAAGATCTCGGTGGCCAATTGTGATCACCTCTTCGAGAAATAACACGGTCATGAAACTTTTCTTGCAAAATTGCGATTGTTTCGTTGTTTGTGTGGCACGTAGTGCCGTCTTGCTAAAAATAAACGTCGTCCAAATTAATATGTTTCAATTCCGGCCATAAAAAATCATTAATCATAGCTCGGTATAGCGCAATCCATTCACCGTAACAGTTGCATCAGCCTCATTTTCGAAAAAGTAAGGTCCTATCACACCGCCATTCCAAAACCGCACCAAACAGTGACACGTTGAGGATGGAGAGGCTTTTCAATAATCATTCTTGGATTTTCTAAACTCCAAATGCGACAGTTCTGCTTAAAAACGTAGCCTCCGTGGTAAAAAATAGTCCTGATCACTGGTGATGATTTTTCGATGAAAATCCGGATCATTTTGATGCATTTGAAGGACCCAATCAGTGAAGATACGACATTTATGGTGATCGACCGGAATGGGTTCTTGTGTTAACTGCAATTTAAAAGCCTTAAGACTATATAAAAATGATCTTAGAATCCCATTTCCATCGTACATGCTCAATTTCATCAAATTCGGATAAGAAATGGCCAAGTGCCTTCCTAATTGGCCATATTCCAGAACTTCCTCTAAAAATCATTTAAGAACCCCATTTCCATCGTACATGCTCAATTTCATCAAAACCGGATAAGAAATGGCCAAGTTCCTTCCTAATTGGCCATATTCCAGAACTTCCTCTAAAAATCATTTAAGAATCCCATTTCCATCGTGCATGCTCAATTTCATCAGATTCTGATAGGAAATGGCCAAGTTCCATCCTAATTGGCCATATTCCAGAACTTACTCTAAAAATCTTTTAAGAATCCCATTTCCATCGTGCATGCTCAATTTAATCAAATTCGGATAAGAAATGGCCAAGTGCCTTCCTAATTGGCCATATTCCAGAACTTCCTCTAAAAATCTTTTAAGAATCCCATTTCCATCGTGCATGCTCAATTTCATCAAATTTTCATAAGAAATGGCCAAGTTCCTTCCTAATTGGCCATATTCCAGAACTTCCTCTAAAAATCATTTAAGAATCCCATTTCCATCGTGCATGCTCAATTTCGTCAAAACCGGATAAGAAATGGCCAAGTTCCTTCCTAATTGGCCATATTCCAGAACTTCCTCTAAAAACTTTTAAGAATCCCATTTCCATCGTGCATGCTCAATTTCATCAAATTCTGATAAGAAATGGCCAAGTGCCTTCCTAATTGGCCATATTCCAGAACTTCCTCTAAAAATCATTTAAGAATCCCATTTCCATCGTGCATGCTCAATTTCATCAAATTTTCATAAGAAATGGCCAAGTTCCTTCCTAATTGGCCATATTCCAGAACTTCCTCTAAAAATCATTTAAGAATCCCATTTCCATCGTGCATGCTCAATTTCGTCAAAACCGGATAAGAAATGGCCAAGTTCCTTCCTAATTGGCCATATTCCAGAACTTCCTCTAAAAATCATTTAAGAATCCCATTTCCATCGTGCATGCTCAATTTCATCAAATTTTCATAAGAAATGGCCAAGTGCCTTCCTAATTGGCCATATTCCAGAACTTCCTCTAAAAATCTTTTAAGAATCCCATTTCCATCGTGCATGCTCAATTTCATCAAGATAAGAAATGGCCAAGTGCCTTCCTAATTGGCCATATTCCAGAACTTCCTCTAAAAATCATTTAAGAATCCCATTTCCATCGTGCATGCCCAATTTCATCAAAACCGGATAAGAAATGGCCAAGTTCCTTCCTAATTGGCCATATTCCAAAACTTCCTCAGATAATCATTTTAGAATCCCATTTCTACCGCCCATGTCAAATTTCATAATAATCTATTGAGAAATAGCGAAGTTCCACTTTAGTTCGCCACATTCCAGAACTTTATCCAGAAATCACCTTAGAATCCCAATTCCATTGCTCACGTCAAATTTCATCATAATCGGTCAAGAAATAGATAAGTTCCACTTTCCAACAGACTTCCGTCATGCCACTACAATTTGTAGCTCTTATCAATTTATTTGAGTAGTGAAATTTTTCTTATTGCTATTTCGGATAATTATCATTAAATGTGTTCGATTATTGATAAGTTAAAACTTTTGGTGCAACAGAACTACGAAAAACTTATCAAAAACCTCAAACTTATCGCTTATCAAAATATTACTTATCTTATCATTTATCGTTTCGCGAATTGGTGCAACTTAATTTTGATAAGTGAGTGCTTATTACTTGTTATAACTCAATAAAATACTTATCAAATTTCAATTTGGTACAACAGAAAATTATCAAAAATTATGATAAGTTGATAAGTAATAAGTGATAAGTAGTTGGTGCAACAGGGCCCTGGTTAAGCATCAGTTTGGATAAAAAAATCAGTCTCCGAATAATGCAGCTTTACTGAAAATTCATTCTCAATATGAAGTTAAGCATTAGGCTGCGGCCAGAGCGCGCATGGTAAGCGAGGCGAGGCGAGAAGCGATACGAGTACTGTCCAAAGTGACTGTGATAGAAGCGATTTTTAAAGTTGATGAAAATTTATTTAGTCTCAAACTATTTTGAGTTTCTGTGCCTTGTATTTGTATTTTAATTATTTCAAATCTTTCTATGTCGATGTTTAATAAGTAGATTGTAAACCAATGATATAGAAAGATTTGATTTGATTTTATAAAATATTAACTTCACATATTTATCAATTTTTTATTTAATTACCTATTAAATATTAATCCACACAATTATTCAAAATCTGTATAAAAACACGCGAGAACGAGCGACAAAACTCATCAAGTTCAGTTTTATCCCTTCTCGGTTTGAAATTCGCATTCATTCGTACCCCGCATTCCTTTAACTGCGGACAGTTCTTGATTGATTAGATGGCCGGATTAGACCGGAGATGGCCCGGCCTCACCGATATAAAATATCCAAGACAATATCCAACTCAATTTCAGACTAAATATTCTTTGGATAATTGAGATTTCTGGAAGCTGATTCAAATTTCCCGGGAATCTTTGAAACAAATCAAAATTAACCAATTATCACTAAATATTTTCCACTTCATTAATAGGATTTAATTTTAATGATTTCTTGTGTCGGAACAAGGCAAGTTTCCTGAAAACGTCGAGTCCACCGTAAATCCTATTATGAATAACAAAATCGAGGGGAGGACAGGTATATTAGTAACAAAGAATTCATGGAAATGGAATTCTAAAATGGTTTTTAGATAAAATTCTGGAATATGGTCAATTAGGAAAGAACCTGGCCATTTCCTATCCGATTTTGATGAAATTCAGCATAAACGACGGAAGTTGGATTCTAAAATCATTTATAGAGCAACCCATTAAACACATCAAATAAACATTCTAATATTCAATTTCCAACGCACATGTCGAATTTCATCATAATTGGTTGAGAAATAGGGTAGTTCCATCATACCTTGCCATATTCCAGAGCTTCATTCAAAAATCACTTCAGAATCCTATTTCCAACCCACATGTCGAATTTCATCTTAAACGGTTGAGAGATAGGCAAACTCCGTCATACTATGCCATATTCCAGAACTTCATCAAAAAATCAATTTAAAATCCCATTTCTATCGTACATGCGGAATATCATCAAAATCGGATAAGAAATGACCAAGTTCCTTCCTAATAGGCCATATTCCACAACTAACATATGCTCCTATCATCGCAAACATCTCTAATAAAGTGTCTGCTTAACTAAGGGCGCGGTTTTCATGGAAAACTTCAGTTTTGCAAGAGACTTAAATGTGTGTCCATTTTAGTGAGGTGTCCCTTAAAATTAGAGTCCGTTGAAATGAGGTTTCACTGTTACATAATTTATTTATTTATAAAAAAAATTTAATTAGAAAAACACAGTAATTTACAATATGTTTCTATAGTCCGCGGTCGAGAACCAAAAACATTCTCGACCGCTCGCTATCAAAGTCCAGACTGATTTACAAATTCAAAAAAAATTGAACGATATTTTCTCTCTCATCCGATTCCAAAACAAAAAAATATTCGCGACCACCACTCAACGTTCCTGCAATCACGTTAACCGCATACCAAAAGGGGCAAATGCTCTCCCTAACAAGCACATGGCCAATTTTACCGCATCTCACCGCACTAATGTAATCGCTCGAACAACCAACACAACCAATCACTGATAAACCAATGGTATTCGTCATACGTCATACGATGGCAACAAATGACGCACGCTCAACCAATACAGCAAAAAAGACAAACGAATTAAACAATCAATGAGGAGAAACAAAAAATAATAATACATGATGCAGCGCTGGACAAAAGCACACACGCACGAAACAGACCGAAAGCAAATGCGATCAATGTTACGAAGACAAGCGGCGGCGTAACAGGGACTTAGGAACACTGATTGCCTGTAAATGTCTCTTGACTTGACTGAAGAAAAACTTGAATTTTAAAACAAAAAATTTTATTGTTTCATTCCGATTTATAAAAAATAACATTTTATTGATAAAATTCGTGATCAGGCTTTTCCTCTTGTTCAATTCCATATTTTCTGCAATATAAATCTACAACTGTATTAATATGTATATGACGAATCTCCAATTTCGAGTTTTGTTCGTCGACTGTAAATCTGATTAAAGGTAAGGATATTGACCTCGGATTAGGTTCTCGTTCCATTATTGTAAAGATACCTGTTTTATTAAATTGAAATTGATTTGTGTTTGATTTATGAATCTCTTTCAAAATAAATTCAAACATGGATAACCACGTGCCTTCGTCTTCATATATGGTTACATACTAGAATATAAAATTGGAAATGTTTAATAATAAATGCGTATTGAGCTTTAAAATAGTTGTATACTTACTCCTAATTTCTCTAAATTATTGAGAAGCTGCCAGTTACGACTGGTATTTTCTAAAGAACATCTACTTAATGATATCCACGGTCTTATGGCACATTGTTGCAAATTCTGTAGCATATTTAAATCAATTTTAATGTCTTTAAATATAAGCTCACGAACTTTTAAATTATCGAAAATTCTGTAATCATTCAAATTACAGTATATCTCTAAAATAATTCTATCGCTAGCCAATGTGATTGTTTTTAATTCCACTGTGAAACCTTCGATGAAATTGTAAGTATTTTTCCCTCTCAAATAAATTCTCAAATAGCCTACTTTACGACCTGGTATAATTCTATTGTGCTTGGATATGAACACATCGTTACACCATCTATAATTTGTGTCTAGCACAATTTCTTTAACGTTGTCCAATTCAATTAAACCTATTAATAGCGATAAACTCATTTTATCGAAACCTCTTCCATCAATGCAATAATTAACATTAAATCTTTCTTTTAATTTATTAAGAACGTCGATCTCTCCTTTTAGTTTAATAGTACCAAGTAACTGAAATGGTATACTCGGCATTTCCAATGGAAAATTATCGATATCTAGAGTTTGAAACAAATGTTGAAATTCATATACCAAATAAGCGATAAGAAATGGTAACGGTTTAATATTTTTGGCAATCAAATATTTTTTTATGCTTAAATGATTATTTTCAATAAGTTTGGCAAGTATTCGTTTTATCATAAAATCAATTTCATAACTTAGAAGATTTGAATTGGACGGCTCATCACGAACATCACTAATTGCTAATCTTAACGAAAGTAGATCCATAATATCTAGATCATTGGCATATTTAAGCGTTCCGAGATGCCTGAGGATTATTGGTAATACCGAATAGATACTATCATTTAAACGGATTCTCCGCAGTAGATTAATTTGTTGCCACGGTAAACCATTTGTCACGAAGAGATAACCTTGGTTGTTATAATGCCGAAATTCGTTAAATTCGTCAATTATATCAAATTGTTCACTAACACTTTGGTTAAACGAAACCACCTTAATGGGGTGGTCACCGTTAACAGAATGTCCGAGCTTTTCTTCAATTTTTAAAATATACGCTTCTAAGTTGTGGCGATTAATGAATCCCTGAAAATAGAGATTAAATTTTAACGAAATTTTCGTTTTAATTTTCTCAGTTTTGATTATTTTACCTCCATAATATGAAACTCGTCTGCGGCTATAAATAAAGTAGGATTTTCCTCCCATGGAAATGAAAATTGCGAATTGAAAGCTAATTTATCCATAAAGTTTGCGCGATATTTATTTGCCCGTAAAATAATAATAAGATGCATTTCAAAACGTTTACTTCCAATTTGTAGTATATAATCGTACATTTCCCAATCAGGGGTTGTAAGTGTGTAACGAAAAGCATTTTTCACTTTGTTTATTATCGATGTGTGTACCAAATATGAGTGCGAATACTTCTCTGTTTAAGTTAAATTAACACTTATAAATAAAATATTTCGCGAAATAAATTGAAATAAAAACTTACCAAGGAATAGCTCACTGTCTAAGAGTTTGGTTATAATATCACTTGATTTTACAATTTTTTCCATATTAACTAACTCTCTTAAATATTAACTAAAATAAAATGGAAGAACATTCGTATTTAAGATATCAATAAACAACATAAACTCCGCTGAATTAATAGATAAAAATGTCAAATGAAATGTGTGCAACAACAAAACAATTCAGATAATATTTTTATCTATCGAATGTATGAAATTTGGCTTTTTGCTGTTAAGTATTGTACGTAATGAAACGATTGCTTATCTATCATTTTAGTAAAATTGAGCTAAGAAGGAATTGCTTTTGAGTTGTTTACTTCACATGGACGGTTAATGAATTGTTACAGCGTCTTATTTCATACTACATGCGAAATTAATTCGATTTTTTTGTTTAAAATTAAATTTTAAAGTAAAAACCACAGATAAGAATAGACAGATGTGGATCTTATACGGGTAAAATTTACATTCGAAACTTCAATACAATAATTTTAACCAAATTTCAACCCAATCCTTTTAGACCAGGACGTGTATATTATAAAATAAAATTTACATTTCTGTCTCATTTTATCCTTTTTTAAGCATACTATTTTTATTACATCAACCCAAAAACAAAACTCTTTTTTTCGGTTTTCGCTAAATATATTCACATCACTAATTTACATCACTAGATCACAATGAAGTTATTTTATTACGAATATAGAATGGTCTGAAAAAAAATAAACAAAAAAATTCTGCCCTCGGCCCTTCGTCCTAATTCCGAAAAATGAATGAAACTAAATAGAAAAGGCTATTGCTACGAAGCTGATGAATTATATTTGTGGCAATGTAAATAGAAATCCATACACACACACACAGATATTTTTACTGTGAATTATTTATTTACTAGTAATTGCCCGTCAAAACTGATGGAAGTTTCTGCAAATTCAATATAGCCTGAAAAGTAAAATGTTTGTTTCTGAAGTTAGTGTGAAGTTTATGACAAATTGACAAAAAATCTTACATATTACACACTAATAAACTGCGGATCTCAAATAGTTTTAAGCGACAGTACCAAAAATTTACATTTACATAATTATACAACCAACTTTCCTACTTAAGTACGTAAAATTTAAATTTTAGAATAAAAAATTTGCATGAGTTAAAATCAATTTTATAAAATCCTCTTAAAAAGTGTAGCGCGACATTGCGTGATCCACGAAAGACAGAAATCAATCAGACTTCTAAGTAAATGTGGGCACTCAGTCATATTGTTTGTCCCAACAATTTACAAAAAAAAATTCTTCTAAAAGAAGTGTAGGTGGTTCGATGGCCAATGACAGGCAATCGCAGAGATGACTAAGTAAATCTGAGTATACCACCATGTTGTATGTTTCAACGTGAATATTTTCTATATAGGGTATACGAGTATTAGCGTGACCCTCAGAGAGCGAGTTTTCTGATTTACAAAAAACTAACATGTGTTAAAAAACGTTGTAACATGATTTCTATACGATTTTTTACTTACTCCTAGCCCTAACGACCTTTTCACATCAAAAACAGTGTATTTAACAAAAATAAAGTAAGCCTCAAATTACTTCTAACATTCTGTTCAAATTTTCTTGAGATAATAACCTAATTATAATTTTCTGAAAATCAAAGAACTCAGAACCATTTTGTTATGAGCCATAGGGTAAACAATTTAGCGCTTCTTTTCGTCCGAATAAAATTATATAGAACCGAGAAAATTTAATTTTTATTTTCTCAGCCAATTAAATATCAAATATTAATAATTAAATAATTAATAATTTTTATATTGAAAGTAGGATTGTATAGTACATTCGACCAAGAACCAAAAAATTTTGCAAAGCAATAATTTTGAACTTATATCTAGAAATAACTAAATTTAATTTTTCTTTGCGTTTTTCAGTAGGTAGGTAAAGCGCTTCAACAAATTGACGAATTTCGCATGAAACAAGGCTTCCTCTCAATATCACACCTTTTCGTGTACTCTCCGAAACATTTCGTTCTCTAACCTTCATACAATTATTCATGCAGGAGCGCGTAAGCTAATGGAGTCCACTTCACTCACTACGGAGAGGCTGATCCTCTTTCATTTCCAGTTGGTTGACGGTTTTGTTGACCCTTCGGCTCTTATAATTAATAATTAATACGCCAATCTCTAAGATTCGTGCTATTTGGTATAATAGAGAACAACGTCCTTGTTCCATGCGAAATTTGTCGATTTGTTAATTTTGAGAGTCAGGCGTGAAGTTGCTCGGGGGATGCAAGCTGATAGGCTCCGTAACTTGGTTACTGCTGGTAACTAGATTGCTGATTTTTTCGGCTTCTAGGCTAAAACACGGCGCTAAAGGAGTCAACCTTAAACAAATCACTGGGCTGGGTTAATGTGTTATTCGTACCGTGCCGATAACCGGCCAGACTGAGGGCCCAGTCTAAAAACTAGCTCAGTCGCTAACGGTGGATCCGGATACCTGGCGCCCTCCGGATTAAGTAGCCTTATCTGTGTATTGCGGATCTCTGCACAGATGGACACTCTTTTCTCCGCTACTCGTGGGACCAAATATGGGAGACCAACAAATACAAAAATCAAAAGAGCCCGGTTCTCTTACAAAACCGGAAAATGTAGAGAAGGAGACTCGGGTCTTTAGGCCTACCTCTAAACCTACAAACAAACAACGGGACGAAAGCTTAGATGAGGCTGGTACCTCCAATCGGGTCACAAAACCTGAGCAAAAAAATATAATGCGGAACCAAGGCACCAACGAAGCTGGTTCCTCAAAACCAATCTATAACACTAGGAAGAAGGCATGGAGGGCCCTGGGGAAGATAAATAATATCTCTCCAGAAGACAGGTCGGAGGAAGACAAAGCTTTGCTTGCGTGGGCGAAAAAAGTCACCGAACCGAAGTCGGAAGGTCCTTCAGCTGGCTTAAAGATCAAAAGAAACAGATCTCAGGAGGAAAGTCCTAAGATCGCAAAACAAACTAAGCTCCATGCTACCGAAATGAGGCCTTTTACATTACACTTGTCTCAAACTTTTTGACGACTAGTCTATTAAACTGGAAAGTGTCGGAAGACCATTCTTTTTCTGATCACTGTTATCTTCAATTTGAAATGAGCTTGGTCTTTCCGAACAGCCCTCTCTACAGGAACAGGAGGAAAACCGACTGGGATATTTTCAGAACTATTCTGGGAAATTCACTACCAGTGCAGGTGCCTGAACCTCCAAAAACTACGGTAAAACTCGATGGCTTAGTGGACGAACTGTCCAGCGCTTTTAACGAAGCGGTACTAGGCTCTTGTCCTCTTAGTAGGCCTAGGGGTAAATCTCGGCTACCGTGGTGGTCAAAGGAGATTCAACAAATACGTCAACGGTGCAAGAGACTCTTTAAAGCAGCAAGGAAAACAAACGCCGCTGTAGATTGGAACTCCTATAAGGAAGTCCTCAAAATTTACAAATATCAGCTAAGAAGTGCAAAGAACAGATCTTGGAGACTATACTGTGGTAAAATTCAGGAGTCTTCAGAGATGTCCAGGCTACGTGAAGTACTATCTAATAGCCCATCCATCCCAAGCTTTCTTCAAAGGGCGTATGGAATCGCTGGAACTATTATTGGAGACTCACTTTCCTGGTTGTTCCGACCTACCGCACCTACTATATCAGCAGGTAAAAGGGCAAGTAGCCTCGTAGGCCAAATTATTAGCAGAAGAAAGATTCTGTGGGCAATAAGCAGTTTTAAACCAAATAAGTCGCCAGGACCTGATGGTATTATCCCTGCGGATATACAAAAACTACGGATCTAACCATTTCCTGGTTAGAGGTAATTTTTAGAGGCAGCCTAGAACTTTGTTACATTCCGAGTAAATGGACGGAAGTGAAGGTTGTTTTCATACCTAAGGCGGGAAAACGCTCACACTGCAGTCCCAAAGACCTTAGACCGATCAGCTTGTCTTCTTTCCTTTTCAAAATACTGGAAAGACAAATAGAAGCTCATATTAGAGGCACGATTGTGCCGGAAAAGCTGTCCAAATCTCAACATGCCTATTGCAATGGGAGATCTGTAGAAACTGCTCTTCATTCTCTCACATATTTTACTGACAAATCTTTCGAATATGGAGACCACGCGATGGTAACCTTTTTGAACATTGAGGGAGCCTTTAATAACGTGCTTACAGGGGCTATAACTCGGGCACTTTCGAATCTAGGAGTGGATGATTCTCTTAAGGACTGGATAGAAAGATTTGCAAGCCCACGCCGCAGGGTGGCATACTGTCCCCCGTGCATTGGAGCTTGGTCATAAATGATCTGTTGCTGAGACTGGAGAATAGTGGCTTCAAGGTGGTTGCCTATGCGGATGACGTCGCTATTGGTGTTCGTGGAAAATATCCCGGCACACTTAGTGAGCTTATTCAAAATGCTCTGGGCATTCTTTCATTATGGACCAATGGTTGTGGGTTAAATGTGAACCCACACAAAACCGAATTGGTTCTCTTCTCTAGGAAATATAAAATTCCTCATGTCGATCCTCCTACTTTAAATGGTTGCAACTTGGCTTTAATAGGTGAAGCAAAGTTCTTGGGTCTCGTCTTGGACAGTAAATTAAACTGGAAACCGAATTTTATGGAAAGGGTAAAGAAAGCTACGGTAGCGCTATACTCTTGCAAAAATTCAATTGGGAAAGGTTGGGGGCTGGAGCCCCACATGGTCCTTTGGCTATACACAGCAGTAGTTAGACCCATTCTTCTGTATGGGGTAACAGTATGGTGGCCTGCTCTTGACAAAACTGTCAACCTAAAGTTGTTGACAAAAGTTCAGAGAACAATCTCTCTGTGGATCAGTGGTGCACTGAGGAGCACATCCTCTCAGGCACTGGAGACTCTGCTATTTCTGACTCCTCTAGATATCACGTTAATGTGTACCTGCAATAATACAGGGCACTCATTTATACTTTGTAACAAAGGGCTTCCCAAGACCACCAACTATACTGTCCCGTCACTATCTTTTGATAGAAAGTTCCGGACTATTATCCCATCCAGAGAGGACTGGATGATGGATGCAGTTTTGGAACCAGGAGTTTTAAACTTCTTCACTGATGGTTCAAAAGGGGATAGAAGAGTAGGGCTGGGGTGTTCTGCGAGGAACTCATGTTAAACCTCTCCTTTTGTCTCCCTGACTACTGTAGCATTTTTCAAGCTGAGGTAACTGCGATAAAGAAAGTCGTGGACTGGTTGAGGTATAATGTAATATCGACTTGTGATATTCGCATATATACGGACAGTCAGGCTGCTATTAAAGCGCTTCAATCACACCTTCTCACGTCGAAAGAAAGTAGTCCAGAACTGTCTCTCATCTCTTAGCGAGATGACAGATCAGTTCAACATCCATATCATATGGGTGCCAGGACATTTCGTTAGTACGGGAAACACTAAAGCCGATGAACTGGCTCGACGTGGTACAACGGACCATTTCTCAAACAGCAAAAAGGAAATTGAAATGCCTCTTGCGTAATAACTCGGCAGGTCTGGCCAAAGTTGAACTCGGCGAGATCCAAACAGCTGATCTCACTTCAGCGGAGTTAGATCAGTGTGGTTGTTGGAGTGATTACGGGGCACTGTCTCATAGGCAGACATGCGAGTAGACTTGGTTTCTTCTCACATGCCTACTGTCGTAGTTGCGAGGACGAAGAGGAGGAAGAGACAGTACTTCATCTTCTTTGCATCTGTCCTCGTTTGGCACGAAACAGACTGAATTTTCTAGGGGCACCCCTTTTCAACGACCTGGCGCAGCTCAGCGGAAAGGACGTCAGGAGTATCCAGCGCGGTTTCAATGAGTTCTTACTATTCTTCAAGTGACTAGTAAATATTTTACCATGTAATTGAAAAGAAATCGGTGAATCATTTTTACTAGTATGAGAAAAATCGCGATTCATGTGTATAGATCATTAGACTCAATAGTTTTGGATTGGAAATTAAATTATCTTCCAGCCGTGAAATATAGTTCCTATAGGCTCGGTGTTGTTCCTTATTAAATTCCCGGCGTAGTTGCAGGAAAGAATTAAGACAGTTATCACCAAAACCTTTGGCCAATGGGCGCTTTAAGAGCACCAAACAGTTGGCAACATGTTGAGTAAAATCGCGGCCAACGCTATGAAATTTAAGAACTTTATTAGTAATTCAAATCAAATTAGCAATGATTTCACTAAACATGATGCCAACAGTTTGCGGACCTGAAAGCGCCCAATGTATATGCATTATTTTTTTTTTGTTTCTTAAATTGTCCAAATTGTTGTCAAACCATGGAGGATGGTTATTCTTACGTTTACAGCATTTAGGTTCATGTTTGTCGAAAACCTCAAGTAAAATTAAATAAAATGAGTCGACTAAAGCACTAACATGACTCAATTTGTAATCAAATGTTTGATGCCAGTCCACTATTTCAAAAAACTCCTGCAGACCGGCAATATCGGACTTATTAAAATTGTAATTTAACTTTGGTTGTGCATTGTTGGTGAATTTACAAAACGCTCCTGGCAGTCAAAGTTGATATCCAATCCATTATGGTGAGATCTGTGAGGAATAAAAAAGGTTCCAACGACTTAGTAACCAATCCACAATTAGAATCATTCAGTAAAACTAGATCCAACATTCAAGTTACCAACTTTGTAAATTTGATGTAAATTTAAAGATAACATGGTATCAATAAAAATTTGTTCCACATTACTCAAAACAGTGGATGGAAAAACAGAAGTAGTATCATCATCATCAGTACACCAACATAAACCCGGAAGATTGAAGTCACCCAATACATATATGATATCATGTATGCTATACTCAGATATAAAATAATAAATATTTGCACAGTCTAATCTATAAACCTCGGTAGGGCTCAGAGGTGGGACGTATTCACCATATACAATCTGTTCAAATATAACCCGGAATTTTTCATTCAAACCAATCGCACTTTTTTTTGTCTACAGTTGGTAGCACTGTCAGTATGTCACATGTCAAATGTGACTGCAATCAGTAACTTAGTTTGTTTACAGCTAGCGTATAAACAAGCCTACCTTTGGTGTGTGTTGCGAATTTTACAATGTCGAATTTAGTTGAACAAAGAACTTGTCTGAAATTTTGCCTTAAAAACGAAATTGAGGGAGAATGTTCGTCGAAAAAGATCGGAATTGTGGCAAAATAACCTGCTCACATATCCCGTCTTGTTCTTGATTACTTGACAAAAAACAACGTCAACATCGTTCCGCAAGCCCCGTATTCACCTGATATGGCACCGTGTGATTTTTTTTCTCTTCCCCAAACTCAATTTACCACTTCGAGGTAAACGTTTTGAATCGATTGAGTTCATAAAAGAGAATTCGCTGAGGGAGCTAAAGGCCATACCTTTGCCGGACTATGAAAAGTGTTTTGAAAACTGGGAAAAACGTTGGCATATGTGTATCACCTTCGATGGTGGATTATTTTGAAGGGGATAAAATAAATATTAAAGAATAAATTAACCGTTGTTGTTTTATTTTAAAACTCCGGATTCAAATACATTGATTTCACTGTCTAAGATAATTTCACAGCAACATATGATTCCACAGTATTATTCGAACATACCACATCATAATTTATAATTGAATTACGCACAGCTACAAGAACTCCCCCACCATCAGATTTATCACTTGTTAGGCTGGGACGGTCACATATATACGTAACATCACTATCAAGGAATTTTGAACTTAAAACACCTGGTTTCAACCATGTCTCAGAGAAAACATATATCGGATAACAAGACGACGATAAAAATAATGAAAAATTCGTCGTTGATTTTGTGCGTATACCACCAACATTTAGATAATAGATTCGATGATTGCCAACGATAGTTTACAAATTTTTTGATTAATACACCAGACCAACGATTTTGTTTGAAAAACGAGAGTTGAGTGGTTGCAATTTTTATCAGCGTACTAGATGTATGATATTATTAAAATTAAACTTAATAACAATAATATTTACCGTTGTATATTTAGTACGTATACGAAAATCGCAACTCACAAATCTCATTTTTCGAACAAAATCGTTGCTCGGGAGGCCAAGATGATGAGTCCAACAGCAGGTTGAATTTGTTATCCGGAACCCCAATTTTGAATGATATATAGTCACGGTCATCATTACGTCTCATCCGAAGCAAAATAGGTTTATCAATGTCAAATTTGTTTTTTTAAATACAGTGGCATATCATCGTCACTAACATCCTTGCACAGACTTGAAACCAAAATCCATTTTACTGGTCCGACAGTGCGCAGAGCAGTGCCGGATCATGGGTGTTCCGGGCCCTGGGCCAATATTATTTAAGGCCCCCCCTCCCCAAAAAAAAAAATTATTCAAAATATATTTTTTATTCATTTTTACTTAGTAGGTACATAACTACATATATAACGCAGGAACTAAATTCAAATTAGAAATCATAATAAAAATAATAATAAATTAATTGTAGTAGGTATATATATTTTAGTTTTATGTTTAGAACTAAAGAGGGAGCTGTGACAAGTGAAATGATAGTTGGTCTAACATAATTTAATTTTGTATTATCTTTTTGCGAGCTTTCGATGTTGCAAATTCATTAATAATTTTGTTTATATTAAGTTTATCAATATTTCCATTTTCAATATATAATAAAGACAACGATGTTAGTTTAGGTTGGGCCAATGTGCTTCTTAAATAGTTCTTTACCCGTTTTAATTCTGAAAAGGATCGTTCTCCACTTGCATTACTTATTGGAATTGTCAGAAAAAACTCTCAAAAGGACATCTAAATTATGGAATGTCTTATTTAAATTTGTATTCAAAATAAATTTATACCATTCCACAAGCTTATTGTCACTTTTTTGGATCTCGGTCAGGTTTAAAAAATGGACCAGCTCACTCTTTGGTTCTGTACAATTAATATCTTTCTTATAATGAACGAACAATTCCGAAAAATCGGTGTTAGCTATTGAATTTTTAAACAAACATTGAAAACGAATGTAAATATCTTTATAAGCATTACACATTTGGTTCAATTCCGCAGCTAAAACATCACATAATACATATATAAAAGCTTTCTATTTTGAATTTGTGTCTGCCTGCTGAAGGAATCTCATTTTCTTCCTCAGTTCCGTCGTCAAAAAAACGTTTTCGTTTTTTTTTCGACTCTCTATATCTCTGAAAGTAGAATTAGGTGCAATGTTCTTAGCTTCTTCCTCAAGCTCGACAAATTTGTTTCGAATTGACATCACAAATTCTTCCAATGAATTGTAAAGATCGGCAGCCATATCGAGAGTTGCCTTCGGATTTTGTGGAGGTTAATTAGTTGCATCCAATCGCTCGAGAATTTCATACAAAATCACTAAATTTAAAACGAACTCGATTGTTTCCATATTAGTTGCTAGTTGTAGGGCTTCAATTTGCGCTGCTCTCTTTGTTGATGTATCATTTGCCAAAATATTCAAAGCTTGTCTAATTTCACAATAACCTAGCTTCAAAGATTTAATTGACTGGTCACGAGATGACAAACGTTTAACTTTTGAATGATTAGAGGTCCTAAGACACCTTTCTACAACTGACCATCTATGTGTAGATGCTGATAAAAATACATAAATCTTTAGAACAAGACCAAAATAATTTACAGCAGATAAACACGACTCATTGTCAGCTCCACTATTTCCAATTAAATTGAGTGACTGATTTGTAACTGGACTAGCTTGTACGCCATTGTATACTCCGGACATAGTTGCAGCATTGTCGTAGCTTTGCCCTCTGGAATTCGTAATATTTAGTCCAAGTGATTTGACTTTTTGTAAGATAATTGATACCAGATTCGCTGCTGTGTGAGAATTAAACGGAATAAATTCAATAAAACGTTCAACTATGGTAGCATCAGGTAATGCGTATCTAATAATAAAGGTAAGTTGGTCCATATGCGCGATGTCTGGAGTAGAATCAGCAATTACTAAAAAATATTTTGCCGATTTAATTTGTTCGACAAACATTATAGTTAACTTTTTCCCAATAATGCTAATAAATTCATCGCAGATGGTTAAGGATAAATAACTTACTTTAACTTACTTTACCCCTCCCAACATTTCCATACTTTTGCAAATGATCTTTTAAAAACAGGTCAAATTCATTTGGGGGCCGCGACACGTACAAGTACCTTACACCAATAGTTTTTTGTTTTTTCTATTTCTTGTAATAAATCAGAATCAATTCGTTGAGATATATTTCTCCTAGAGGTGTAGCATCATACTGCATCTAAATGATCATTTGATAATTCATGTGCTGTTAAATCCGATAAACATGTTTCCAGTTGTTGTACCCTTCGGTCATTTGATTTTGTCGTTTAGCAAATAACTTACATAAACAATACATTTTTCCAGAGGTTGCTGAATATATTACCCAGTTGCGTTTCATATCTCTGGTAGCTTTCGTATAAATATATTCTGATTGATTTGTCTATATCTTAAACTCTTACCTTCGTAAAACAGGTTTTTTGATGCTTCTAGCTCGCCAATTGAACATGGCTTGGCTAGGTAATACTCCTGACTTCCATGAGTAATATCTGTCCATAAGACTATATCATCAAAATATTTGATACTTGAATTATTATTATTATTAATATCAGGCGAATTAGTATTGGTTTCATTTTCAGTACAGTTATTATAGTTTGAGTTTGAGTGATATAACTATTATCTATAAAATTATTCTCAACACATTTTTCTTGTTGTAATATCAACGTTTTATTTGAAGGTAAGTTCAAGGGCGTCAAATTAAAGGATTTAAGGCGAAAGATTTTGAGTTCGGGAGATACTATAAGTCTAAACGAGATAATAAAGGAGGCTAATAGTTTAGAGTCAATTCTTGCCCAAATGGAACATTTTGAGGTAAGGAGGAACACACAGGGAGAAATAAATAAGGTGAATACAAAATACAATTTTTCAAATTCGAGACGGATAAATAATAATTCTTCAAACGATTGTACGCGGTGTGGAAGCAATAATCATCCACCAGACGACGAAAAGTGTCCGGCAAAGATGAAAACATGCAAGAAATGTGGTTATAAAGGACATTTCCAAAAGTTCTGTAGAACCCGTAATAATAAAAGGAAATTGGTCGGGGACTCTCATCAACCTATAAAGAAATCAAGAACTCAAAAGATTAGGTCAATTAACAATAATGAAGAGGTAAATTATATATTTAATATTGATAACGACAGTTTAATTTCGTGTAATGTAGGAGGATTACAAATTAATATGCATATCGATTCGGGGAGTAAATGCAATATTATAGATGATAAATCTTGGGACGTTTTGAAAAAAGAAAAGGTCGAAGTTTTTAATCAAGTTAAAACACCAAACAAAACATTTATGGCCTATGCAAGCAATAACCCATTAAACGTTTTGGAATCTTTTGATGCTTATATTACTGTTGGATACAACAAACGGCTCGCCACGTTTTACATAGTAAAAGGTGGAGGAAGAAGTTTGTTGGGCAAATCTACAGCTATTAAACTTGGAGTTCTAAAAATAGGAGTGGACATTAATGTCATAAAAGCTCCATTCCCTATAAGTTCAAAAACGTTCTCATAGAGATCCCTATTAATAAAACTGTAGCTCCTGTAGCTCAGCCGTACCGAAGGATACCAATTCCATTAGAGGAAAAAGTTAATGAAATACTAAGGAGTTTGTTGGAAACGACATTATTGAGGAGATTAACGAATCATCGGCTTTGATTTCACCAATTGTGCCAATCATTAAAGAAAATGGAGATTTACGGATATGTGTGGATATGCGGAGAGCAAATGTTACTATGGCTCGAGAAAACCATCCATTACCGACGATGAACATTATACTACCTCAATTAAGAAAAGCTCAATTTTTTCAAGATTAGATATAAAACACGCATTTCATCAAATTGAAATTGCTCCAAAATCGCTGTATATAACAACATTCATTTCGAAGATAGGACTATTGCGATATAAACACCTTATGTTTGGGATTTCTTGTACGCCCGAGATATTTCAGAAAATAATGGAAAGGATGCTTCTTCAGTGCCCCGGAACAATCAACTTTATTGATGATATTATTGCTTTTGGGAAAACGGAAAAGGAGCATGACAGGAATTTAGAGGAAACTCTAAGGGTACTAAAAGAAAACGACGTATTGCTAAACGAAAGAAAATGTGTGTTTAAAACTAAGGAAATAAAATTCCTAGGATATAATTTGTCTGTTAATGGTATAACTCCACTGGAAAGTTATGTAAATTCCATTAAGTCCCTTCGAGAACCAAAGACTGTGGATTAAGTCCAAAGCTTTTTAGGTTTAATCAATTTTGTGGGTAAATGGATACGCAATTTATCGACATTAACGGAATCAATTAGGGAAATGTTGCGGTTGAAATTGGGTAAGCACGCAAGTATTGAGAAATTTTGGAAAGAAAAGCAGCCTACCGCTTTTGAAAATCTAAAGAATTTCCTGACTAAGGACAAAACCCTAGGATACTACAATCCGAACGATAGAACACAGGTAATTGCGGATGCAAGTACTGTTGTTCTGCGGGCAGTATTAATTCAATTTGATAGGATAGGTCCTCGAGTTATTGCATATGGTAACAAGAGTTTGTCGGAATGCGAGAAACGATACTGCCAGACAGCAAAAGAGGCTTTAGCATTGGTTTAGGCTGTTGAACATTTCAATATATATCTTTATGCAAAGGAGCTTGAGCTCGTGACCGATCATAAGCCCCTTGAGGTAATTTTTGCAACAAAGTCGAGATCAAGCGCTCGTGTTGAGCGTTGGGTTCTTCGACTCCAAGCATATAGATACACAATTATATATCGGCCAGGAAAATCGAATATTGCAGTCCAACTGTCCAGACTTTGCGTAAATAGTAGAGCATCTGAATCATTTGACAATGAGGTGATAATTCAAACCATCATAGAATACTCCAGGCCAACAGCAATATCAATGAGGCACTAGAAGAAATCTCGAAATTGGATGAAGAAATTCACAAAGTAAAAGAAGGACTATACAGAAATAATTGGGACAAATCCATAACTAATTATAAAATATTCGAAACTGAATTGTGTTTCCATGGCAATATTTTACTATGGGGGACTCGGATTGTTATGCCTACTAAATTACGGGAAAAACTTTTATCTGCAGCTCATGAAGGACACCCTGGCATAGTAGCAATGAAGAGTCGATTACGCACCAAGGTTTGGTGGCCGAGAATGGATCTAGATGCTGAAAATCGGGTAAAATCTTGTATGGGTTGCACTCTTATCTGCTCGGAATCCATCTAATATGATGAAACGTAGAGAAATTTCTTCAGCGACTTGGATAGACACGGCAATCGATTATATGGGTCAACTGCATAGTAGAGATTACCGTTTTGTAATAATTGACAATTACAGTCGATACAGAGAAATTATTGGTTTCCCATCTACAATTACTGCTGATAATGGTAAACAATTTGTTAGCAACGAATTTAGGAATTACTGCATATACGGGATTATACTATATAACACGATTCCATATTGGCCACAACAGAACGGTGAGGTGGAAAGGCAAAATAGGAACATTTTAAAAAGGTTGAAAATTAGTCAAGTTTCAAGGAGAAATTGGAAACAGATTTGAGGGAATAAATGATGATGTATAATAGTACACCGCACATACTGCAACAGGAAAAACCCCATCAGAACTTTTCTTTGGTAGATTATTCCGGGATAAGTAACTCTGTTTACAAGATTTGAGCAAAAATATAATTCAAGAGGGAGTTAGAGAAAAGGATGCAATATGAAAACAAAAAGGGAAGAAGTACGCTGACAGGAAATGGAAAGCTACGGATAATTCTTTACAGTGTGGGGACAAGGTGTTAGTGAAAAATATGGTGATAGATGATAAACTCACAGCAAATTTACAATCAACTCCTCATACGGCAGTGAGTTCAAATGGATGGGATGTTGAAATTCAAAACGTTGACACTGGAAAACAATTTCAGAGAAATACATATTGTACATCTTAAGAAGATCGACAATGAATGGATGGTTTATAGGCCAGAAGAAAATGGAGAAAAACCTGAAGAACCAGAAAAACTAACGGGAAAACTACAAGATTCTAACGAAAAATAAAACTGATTAATACATATATGTATTTATGTTAAGTTAACAATTTTTATTTTCTAAAAAAGAAAAGTAGGGATATGTAAATGTAGTGTGACTGTAACGTTGTATAGGGTTAACATATGTGATTGAAAATGTACATATATAGGGTTAATCATTCTAAAAAATAGTTGTAAATTTATATTTTTATAAAAGGGAAGGGATGTAGTATATGGGTTAGTTGGGATATGGACGTGTAAGACGACAGACCTAATAATAATATAGAAATATAAATATAAATATATAAATTGTAAATAAAGCATTTTTATTTGAACATAACACACCTCATTTGATTTTTTTTTACATTTCTTGTACATAATACATTATATTAAACGAATTTTATGAGAAATTTTAAATTAGTTTTTTAGCAAAAGTGTTTCGCTAATCCGGGCCCTCTAGAATTACGGGCCTGGGGCCATGGTCCAATTGGGGCTAGTGATTGCAAACCGGTTTTTCCGGTAACCGAAAAACCGTTTTTTTTTTGCTATTTTACGTCACCGAAAAACCGGTTTTATTATTCTTAAAAACCGGTTTTATTAATTTATCATATATGTAGTGTATTTTGTTAAGAAATTTACAACAACAATTGCACGTGACAAGAGTTAAATAACTCGAACAAAAAATTTGAGTTTATTAATTGGAGCTCGAACAAATAAAATGCGTAACTATGTGAATGCGAAACAGGAGTAGTGGAAGAAATATATGAACTACCAACAGCAGAAGATGTGATGAAGAATTTATTACAAAAAGCAATTGACCACCAATTAATGTTTTAATCACAAAAAGAAGACCAAAACGCTCCTAGTCTAAAACTAAGGTTCGCCGGGAGTTGAGCCAGTTCGAATCGGATGGAGTTAGAGGCCCGAAACTCGAGATAGTATACAACTTTCTTTTATCGATTCCACCGACAAGCGTGGAAGCTGGAAGCAGAAAGAGCGTTTTCGGCGTCAGTAAATATATGTAGAAAAATTCGGTTACGTCTAGCTGATGACACATTAAACATGTCATGTGTACTGAGATTGCATTTTCTAGAACAGAAAAATAAATAATTTTTTTGTATAATTCGTATTTTTTTTTAAATTGCCAAAACAATATTTTTGTTTTGTTTGTTTTTGACTGAATTATTTATTATTACATTTAAAAACTTGTAAAATCTGAATAGATCTTGTTTGAATTATTGCCTTCTAAATTCTAGTAAAAAATTAGTACAAAATCAATATATTTGAATTTAAAAAAAACCGGGTTTAAAACCGTTGTCCGGTTTTTTGGAAAATTAGAACCGAAAAACCGGTTTTAGAATTTTGTCCCAAATTTGCAATCATTAATTGGGGCATATGATGATCCCGCACTGGCGCAGAGTAGAATATAGACCACCACTCCCAATAACAATTTTGGGGGAATTATTATTATTATTATCACAGTTCCGAAGCGATTTCGTTGATTTTTATGTTATAAAATGTATTTGGATTTAATGGTTGGACATCTAAAACTGCAAACCTATTGATTGTTTCTAGTGGCATTTCCTCGGGATTTTCGATCCGTTGTTTACAGTTACTGCATTTACAACCATTTTACGGTAAATCCTTTTTGATTTTAAATCTGCCTCTTTAAAATTAACATAATCCATTGGAATATAAAAGTTTATCGTGTGTTTATTAGTTTGATAAACACGTGAAATTAATTTAGGAATAATTACTCGAATATTATATTTGCAGCGCACACAATTTTACAATAATTTACACGTATATGTGGCCGGCGTTTTTATTTTAATATCAGATAAATTTTACACCATAAACATAAGATATATTTCTCTAGGACACAATATTAGTTGCGCACTTACACAGTAAAAAATGGGACGTTCTTCCCAAACGGTGAGTTAAAATCAATAGTAGTTGATTTTAATTTAACTATTTTACGAATATAAATATGTTTTTGCTCTTAGTAGTTAAAATTTATCTTCAAAAAAACCATTTCGCTAACCCCAAAAAATTGCTAGGGGCAGTTAAATCGACAAGAAGTTAAAATTTAATAACGATTTGTCATTAAAAACAATTTACTTCCGAAATGTTATTCCAAATTTTTCCTTACCAAATACATTAATACAGTTACCTCAATAAAATATCACAACTTTACTACCAGTTGTTGTAAAACTTATTATTTTCATTTTAATACCAGTGTTAACTCCATTAAAGTATGTATTTGGTACACAATTTCAGATTATGCTTATTCATAATATTCATTCTCATTACAAGCATTATTATGTACCGTACGAGTACATCATGTTTGTTCTATTTAATATTGTTGTGAATTGTATTTTATGTTTTCTTTAAATACGAAAAGAAATGAATGAATTTATGAAACAGTTCGTTTTTCAGTTCACCAAGTATCACGACTTCAAATATATTTTGATTTTTTTTAAACTGCGTTAAAAGTTTGAATTTTATTTTATTATAAGATTAACTATGAAAAGTGAAACAAAAATTCTAACCTTATCTGGAACTTGATAGGTGTGGGCTACCTAAGTTCCAACGATAATTTTGATAAATGGCAAAAAAAACTTGAAACTGATGAATGAGTCCAATTTTGTTGTACTTGGGTCGTGTAACAAAAATCCAACATGCTTTAATTGCATTATTTCTATGCCATAGAAATATTTAAATATGTTTGTCTGACATAGAAAATAGGTACCAGTTTATTAAAATATTTCAGTTTGTTTATTTTTGTTTTTATTTTTTTATTTAATATAAATACTTTATAGAAGTTCAATACTATATCATCAATACTATACTATATCTAAATTGACGTAGAAGCATATGATAATGGGCGATTTCAGGTCTCGCAACATGTTGGCTTTGGAAATTTTCAATAAATCGAATGCATTCAGGAAACAAAATGTTGATTTTGCTCAACATGTTGTCAACAGTTGGCGGACCTGGAAGCGCCCCACGTAATACATGCCGAAACAACGATCATATACTTCGATTAATACACAACCGAGTATTTGCCCCTATTCAACCATACCAAAACGCTTGATAAACCCTCTAGTGAGAATTATTCGCCATTTAAACTTACATGTCTTTTTATGGATAAGCCGTGTTTATAATTTCAGTAATTATCTATATTGCATAATCTCAATTTTTTCGTTTTAGTTTTATAGTATTTAACAAGCCAAAATAAAAACGTAATAGTAGTAGCAATCCATGAGAATGTAAACTGCATATCTATCGTATACTGTACTGTAAGTCTTCAATATTTTAAAATATGTTCAACTAATCAACTGTAACTTAACATGTAATGTTTTTAAAAGAATTTTAATGTTATTTGGTTTGTAATGTGTCAAAAATGACTTCGTTGATGGCCAGACAATCATATACTTAAACCATTGCAGTTTTAGTTTTCATTGCAGAAGGTTCAAAGTGTAAAAATTGTAAAATATAATTAAAGTCAAAAAAATAATTAAAAAATTGTTTATTGAAATAAGTTCAATCATATTATGTGATATGTGAAATATATATAGTGTACGTTAAATTTTAGTTCAGAAATCTGGCCATTATAAAGCGGCAAAGAAAAATTAACTCGTGTAAATTTTAGTGGTACGTGCAATTAGTTTTTCTTTCTTCAGTGACTTAAATGTGTTTCAAGTAAATAGAGTAATGTGTTTCATGTACATAATTTTCAAATTTGTAACGACCTTTTGATTAATAAAATAGTTAATAAATTATGTAATATATAAGTGTGCGATACGTCTCATTTTATTATTCAAAAAGCCGTTGCAAGTTTCAAGAATGTATGTGGGGCATTTGCATTTAAATCTCACACAAAAAAAATTAAAATATTATTTTTGAATCATAATTTAATTTATTTTTGAAATAAAAAAAAATTTTAAATATAATTTTTAAATCATATTTCTGTTTCTTTTAAATCTGGAGTGAGCAGATTTCTGTTTTGCATTTTTTTAAATAATATTTTGGGCTATTTTAATTTTTCTGTCATGAACGTTACCTAAAATACGATATTACGTTATTTTTAAAATTATTAATTTGAAAATACAAAAGATTAATATACCATTTGGAAGTAGACATATCACCAATGTGCATAAACGTCGATAAATTAAATTTATATTTTTGAATTTCACAATTTATCTAAAATAAGTAAAGTAACGTTCATGACCAAAAAACTCGTTTTTTGTAAAATAAAAGCCCAAAATAATTTAAAAAAATACATTTTCATAAATGTCTGTATTGTGATCAAATACTTAACTTATACCCGTTAAAAATTATCTGTAAAATGCTAAGGGGACAAAAAAAATGCTTGGGGACAAAAACGTGTGAGATTTAAATGCAAATGCCCCATGTATATGTCGTTCTCTTTTTGATTAATTCAAATTTATAATTTTGAGGAAAGAGACGTCAAATACCTCACAATGAAAACAAAATCTAACGGGATAATTATTTTTCCCTCGCATTATGATCCTGTATGCAATTACATAATAATTACTTTACAATTACACAATATTTTTATCTACAAAAAATAAATAATATTTTAAATCGGAGTTAATTTTAATGTTATTTGGTTAATAATGTGTCGAAAATAAATTCGTTGATTGCCAGGCAATCGTATACTTAAATCATTGCAGTTTTAGTTTTCATTGCAGAAGGTGCAAAGTGTAAAAATTCTAAAAAATAATTAAAGTCAAAAAAATAATTAAAAAATTGTTTATTGAAATAAGTCAATTATATTATGTGATATGTAAAATATATATAGTGTACGTTAAATTTCAGTTCAGAAATCTGGCCATTATAAAGAGGCAAAGAAAAATTAACTCGTGTAAATTTTAGTGGTACGTGCAATTAGTTTTTCTTTCTTCAGTGACTTAAATGTGTTTCAAGTAAATTGAGTAATGTGTTTCATGTACATAATTTTCAAATTTGTAACGACCTTTTGATTAATAAAATAGTTAATAAATTATGTAATATATAAGTGTGCGATACGTCTCATTTTATTATTCAAAAAGCCGTTGCAAGTTTCAAGAATGTATGTATATGTCGTTCTCTTTTTGATTAATTCAAATTTATATCTTTGAGGAAAGATACAGTTGTAGCTAAAAATTATTATTACTAACAAAAAGCATCAATACGTCAACGGTTCAACAATTTTCTTAAGGACATACATTGTTTGAAGTAACTTTAAATTCAGCAAAATAACAATAAATGGAAGTCAATAACTTCATTATTAATGAAAGTGAAATTTACACTGAGGAACTCATAAAAATAACATACATGAGTAGTACAAGCTGGGTGAAAGTCTCTTATATAATAAATCAGAATTTTCCCACATATGATGATATAATTTCATCAGGTTTGTTATATTTTACCTAAATATATGAAAAATATATGCGGTATATTCAAGTATATTTGGACCAGCTAATTTTTGTTGCAACGTAAAAATAATATTAATATACAATTTTTGAAAAATGCTAATTTGAACATAATTTGAAGTTGTATTCTAGGGAAAAATACTGTTAATTTACTTTTGTAAAAAATATTTCCCCAAACCAATACTCATAATTATTTAATGATCGATTTTCATAAATCAATTAAATTTCAAACTACTATTGGATAATTAAATAAACATTAAGGCTTTGTGTGTTCATGCTCAGTCGTATTTATAATATCTCGCAAGTAGATATTTCTTAGAAAACATTAGTTCTAGAATGTTATCTCACTGTTTTGAATGCAAGTTTTTATATCGGGATGACTATCCGCTCCATCTAAATACCCATAAGATTAAATCGGAGGTCTGACTTACATTATACATATAACCAAATAAGAAAGTTACCTCATTCAATTAACCAGCCGCTATTTGAAATCTACCAAGACCAACATTTGTATTAGAGTGCTGAAACCATGTGAAATTATTTTTGTGATTTTATCAACAAATTGTTGAACCCTTTGCGAGAAGTAAAACAGTAAAACAAATATAAAAGTCTTAATCTCAATGAATTAGCCAAACAAACTTTAAATTTAATTGAAAATAATTTTAAATTAAATTATTATTTTTTCATTGATCAAATAATTTTTTACAACAGTAAATTAACTATATCTTTCCTTAGAATTAAAATTTATTATGAAAATTAGATTGACTAATAAATTTGAATGCTACCTCTTTATTTTTATGATTAACAATTTACAAATGTATACATACGTATGTAAAATGTATCAGTTATCATATAAATACATTAACCTTAGTTGAGTTAATCTAGGTTTTGCTATTTAAATGAAATATTATGTTCCAAATCCCGATTTTCATTCATAATTCAAGGACTTCAACTATCTTTCATTCATCTAGGTAAATGTATGTATGTAGTAGTTCTATTAAATTTATCTTTCGATCGAACTTATTTAATTTCCCCCAACTGTACTTTAATCCAAAATAGTTTTTTCTATTAAATAATTTATTCATAAGAAAGTTGGTAAATAAAAAATAAGACCAAAAAATTCAGTAACATTTTGTGATACTAATCATCCCCATACGAGTCGAATTTACTTGACAAAACCAAGTTCAAAATAAACATTTTCCCGATTTATTTGTTGTTCACTTTGAATTTCATTAAATCTTATATTTTAAAATTGGGTTTGTCTATTAAGTTCATCTCTTAAAAGCTTTAAAAATAAGTAGTTGAGAAATTTTCGATTTACTTTAAGGTTAAAAATAAGCTCTTAAATTTAGTGTACTTATTACTGGGGCATCCTGTTCGTTTAAAACTTACCGTGTTTAATACTAATTTATTGTTAATACCTTGTATTTATTTAGCGAAACAACAATTTAAAATTTTAAAAGAAGTTATTTTATTGGATACATGCGACGTGATCATACCACGTGAAATATTCGAACATTTTATTAAAAGCTACGACCGTATAAATTACGGATTTAAACTAGTACCAAAAAGTACACCATTGGATGTATTAAATCTGGATATATCCCCAATATCTCCGTCACCATCATCAGCTTCAACGATATCAAGTAACTGTTCCTGGAATTTTTCTGAATCAAATGATGATAATTGTCCAGTTCAATTTCCAGAAAGAAAAAGATTAGTAGAAAATTTATTACGAAAGGTGAGATTAAAATCATACATCACGGTGCAATTTCAAAATGAACTAATTTTGAATAATATTTCTTTATAGGATTTGGAGCAATATATAAAACACCAAAAAAACATTGACATAAATGGACAAACTTTATTGGAAAATTATCAAAAACACAAGTTTCTCACGACCAAAGATCGTATTAAGGTTATTAATATTATTGCTGACCATATTCAACTAAATAATAGCCATATTTCAAGGGATGATAAAATTCTTTGGGCCAAAGCAACCATCCAAATATTTCCATGTCTTCGTGATGAGACAACTGAAGGAAAATATGTAAGATATTAAAACTATAAAATAATTTTGAATCGCAATACCTACTAAAACATAAACTTATTAATATTAATTTTTCTGTTATTCCACAATTAGGAAATTGTTTATGATCCAAAGACCAGAGGAGGCTTTTTAGGAAATAGATTGAAAACATTAAGCAAAATTTTAATAAAAAAAAATAAAATTTTTAATATTTCTGAAGCAAAACATTCAGCAGCTACTGACCCAGAGCAAATTTCAAATGATAATTTGGAATTTCATATACAATTTTTAAAATCCGCAAGCACTAGCTCAGAGACGGATGATATTAAAAATAGTTTACGTGCAACCGTTCAACATCGGCAATCTCTAATCATCACAGAATCGAATAAAATACCCGAAATATATCCTATATTATTGAAAAAAGTCGAATTGGTAAGTAGTTTTTGTTTATTGAATACAACAATTTTTAGTTTCTTTTAATTAAAGCAATTTTTATTATAATTTTTAATTTTTTTGCTGCCAATGACTTTATTCTTGAATCTCCAAGAGAAGGTAAAGAGATGTATTCAAATATTATACTAAATTTACTATACGTAATTTTTCTTATAAAGAAATTATTTTATATTTTTGGTATTGGATAGATTTTGATATTACCATAGACATTCATAATAGATATCTGATTTGACTAAAAACACAAAAAAAAAATAAAAAATTTCCATTCAAATGTTATCGATGTATTGCATATAGGTATTATATTTGCAACGCATTCTAAAATCATTGCCTTATAAAATACACAACACAACGATACATTGGAATTATCAGAAGTTTTTGTTTTTTTCCTTTAGTTACTATGAAATGAGAAATCTAGTATGATTGTCTATGATATTACTATATCATTTAGAGATACATAACCTTAATAATAAAAATCAACATAAAAGACAAATTAAATTTATAAAAACTGCTTTAATTATTGTATTTATTTTAAATAATATTTTTAGTTTGTATTTAATTATATAAATAATTTTTTTTTTATTTAATATAATTTTATTTAGATTGATTTCGAGTTCGAGTTAAATCAACCGGGAAAATGCAATAAGTTGTTAGAATTTTGGAATGAATCTAATGCAAATAAAATTATTTTTTCGGCAGAACAAAGCAGAAATGGTCCAATTGAAAATTTAGGTAATGTAAATTAGTTAGTTAAACTAGTGTGTTCCCAATCTTGAACCAAAATATTCTAAATCCAGAACTATACTAATGAGAAGAAACATTTTTCAGTCATTTGATTTAGAGAAATATTTATCTACTTATATTAAACCGGCTAAAATTTAGTTTCGAAAACCATTTCACATTCTTCCTGTTTTTTCATTTTTTTATTTAATCGATAAAAAATATTATAAAGTGCATTTTGAACAAATAATATAAATATCAATAAGGATAAAAATATAAATCAATAAAACTCATAAATTCTTGAATTTTCCTTAATGAATGGTGATTTTCAACTGAGTTACTAAAATAAATCATTGTTCTTTGTAAAGAAAATTTAAATGGTTATTGAAACTAAAGCTGTTCCTAACACATAACAGAAAATAATTTTTTAATTTTTCGTTTCTTTAATATTTCTTTACAAAAGTAAATTAAAAACAAATACAAATTTTCACTTTTAAGTAAAAATTTCAAAAATATTGTTGCTTCAGAATATTTTGGCTCATACTCGCAAATAAAAGTTGTGAATTCATAGTATATTATAACAAACCAAAATTATTCCTTAATATTAATGTTTTTGTAAATTTAGGTTTATGTACATCTTTAAAAGCTCTCTTCTGTTTACTAACATTATGTTCACCTGCAGTTAAGGGTCGCGGCAGCTCAAATAAATGTGGCGTTGCAACATCATTTGGAAAATTAGTTGTCTTACATGAGGTATATTTGAAATTTTGATTAAAATTTAAAATAGATAAACATTTTTGTATTTTAATTTCAGAACAATACATCACTTGAACAGAAAACAATAATAAACAAACAACCATATATTATAGCATCCGGACGAAACTTAAATGAGATCAATAACTACTACGTTGCCGTGGACGGGAATATAGTAGATACAGGAAATGAATTAAAGCACGCCATCGACATTTGTTTTAAGGTTCATTATATTTTAAACATCGAATATGATGAAAATTTAAGAATTTTATGGAGATACATACAACATTTCATTTATCAAATTAACCTTAACCATATATCAACTTGCATGAGACTGTGCAATGCCTTATTAAATAATTAAATCAAAGCCGTAGGTTAGTTTTATATTACTTAATTATTAATTTATGTTGAATTTTCACGTACTAAATGAATAATATAATAGAGCTCTGCAACGACTTATTAAAAAAATAATCAAAAATATAATTCTCAATTTTATTTTTCATAATAAACAAATTTTAATTTATGTTCAATTTTCTTTTCACACTAAGTAATTATATTAACATTTAAAATATTCTGAAAATATGAACAATATATAACTGAGCTTCGCAATTATTTGTTAAATTATTTATTCGGGAACATGTTTCATATTTTATATTTCATATTCATAATAATCAAATTTTAAGCAAAATGTTCACTTAAAACTAATGAATTACAGTATCAATAATTGTGAACAATTTAATAGAGCTCTGTAACGCTTTTTAAATAATTTAGTTGAAAACATAATTCAATATCCTATATTTTATAATTAACCAATTTTAATTTATGTTCAATTTTTTTAATGAATTATTTTAACATTTAAAGTATTCTGAAAATATGAATAATATACATATAACTGAGCATCGCAATTATTTACTTATTCGAGAACACGTTTAGTATTTTATATTTCATATTCATATTTAACAAATTTGAAGTAAAATGTTCACTTAAATCTAATGAATTACAGTATCAATAATTATTAACAATATAATAGTGCTCTGTAACGTCTTTTTAAATAATTTAGCCGAACACATAATTTCCTTTATTTCATAATTAACAAATTTTAATTTAAGTTCTAATTGTAATGTAAATTTCATGAAGTACGTTTCACATTACATCTTTGTGTTAGAGAATTTTAAGTCGTAGTTCTTTTATTTAATTGTTCCGAAAAATTACAAATGAACTTCGTTTGTTACATATGTGGTGAGACTCGGTCCACCGTAAAGGAAATGATCAAACATTTGAAAAAAGATGTGCATAATGTAGAAGAAAATGGAGAAGATAAAATTATCTGTTTAGTTCGAAATTGTTCATGTAAATTTCAAACATTTAGTGGTTTAAGACGACACATGAAAACAATTCATATCGACAGATTAAACGCAGTAAATGAGCCTAGTGAGAGTAGTTATGACCGTGTACCAATGGTAGATAATTGTATCGTTAGCCCGGAAGATAATTCTTCCCTTAACCTGGAACCAAGTCCAAATATTGAAATGTTGGACCTAATAAATCATTCGTTGGATGACATACTAAAGCTTTCTCTGTCCGATTGTGCTATCGATATTATAGTGAATTCTATACTTCAAATAATAAAATTATTATTTTTATTTATAAAATCATCAATACTAAATAGTCCAGAACAGAATAATCTAATTTCCTCTTTACACAAATCAGTTATCGAAATTATCGAAGAAACTAACTCAAGCTATAAAAGAAGGAAAAAGGCGTTTAGTATTGTACCACAACCTATAGAAATTAACTTGAATACTCGTTATGAACAAAGATATAACAAACAAAATCAGCTGTACATGGAAGTTCCAATAATAAATAAGTTTGTTTATGTTAGTATAGTCGATACATTAAAATTTCTTTTGAAAAACAAAGATATTCAAAGCTATGTAATGCAAAGTCCGCCAATAGGGGTTAATAATGTGATTGAAAATATAAATCATGGGAAATATTTATGTTCAAATGAACTTTTTGTAACTTCACCAAATGCTCTACAAATTCAACTTTACTTTGATGAATTTGAAGTTGTTAACCCAATTGGAAAAAAACTTCCATTCATAAAATAGGTACATTCTACTTCCAAATAAGAAATTTCCCGGTTCGCACTTATAGTCAATTAAATAATATACATTTGCTGTCACTTTGTTATTCAGAAGACATAAAGTCAGTGGGGTTGAACACAATTTTATCTAGATTTGTAGAACTTAAAATATTAGAACTAGACGGTATAGAAGTTGATTTTTTAAATAACCAAAAAATCATAAAAGCAGGTTTAGTTTCTGTGTGTGGCGACAATTTGGGAATGAATGCAGTTCATAATTTTGTCGAATCATTTTCTGCAAACTATTTTTGCCGTATGTGTCTAATTAAAAAAGAAGATATCCAATCAAATTTTAAAGAAGAAAATGTTGAGTTGAGAACTAAAGATAATTATGATTTGCAGCTTAATTATATCGAAGAAGAATTAAAAAGCAACATAAACAATCATTTCGGAATTAAAGGAGCTTGCATATTAAATAAACTGAAATATTTTCACATACTTGATTCTCCTGTGGTCGATATAATGCACGATCAATTAGAAGGTGTCGGGCCTTATGAAACTGCACTTTTTCTGAACTTCATTGTTAATGATCAAAAATGATATCGATGTCAGACTTAAAGTCTAAATTCCGAAGTTTTAATTTCGGTTATTTAAATCGTTCAAATAAGCCTAGTGATATTGTTATTGATATCCAAAATTGCAACGTAGGGCAGAAAGCCGCACAAATGTGGACTCTGTTGCCGTATGTTCCTATAGTTTTGCGAGACATATTTCAGTCGTCAATCCCAATTGTGAGAAGTCATTGTAATTTAATAATTATTTTAATAAAAATTTGGCGCCTTATTTTTGCAACAAGATTTTCTCAGCACATGATTTTAAAAATAAAGACGCTTGTAGAAAAACATCATCAATTATTTAAAGTATTATATCCGAAATATCCTTTAAAGCCGAAGCATCACTTTATGATACACTATGCTAGTACTATTGAGAAATTAGGGCCATTGATACATTTATGGAGCATGCGATTCGAAGGGGCTCACTTACCTTTTAAACGAATCAGTAATATAAAAAAAAATTTTAAAAATATTTGTAAGACGTTAGCAATTTCACATCAACTAAATCTTTATAATATTTACAGCAATAATGAATTTAGAACAAAATTGGAATATAATATCGATAGTAAAATAAAATTGGGGACTTATGAACACCAATCTATTATTTTGCAAGAAAAACAAAATTTTGTAACTATCATATTTTGTAAATTATTAAATTACGGATTTGAATATAAAAGAGAATTTTTTATATGTTTAACAGTAAATTCTGGGCTACCGGAGTTCGGGGAAATTATTGATATTTTATTAATAGATAATGAAATATACCTAATGGTTCAAAATTGGATCATAGAAGCTTATATTTCTAGGCTAAATTGTTTTAAAATTAAAAAGGGAAACCATAGTATAACATTAATAAAATTGGAACTTTTACTTTACAAATGTGTTTTTGAGAAAATTTTATTAAATAATGAAATATATATTTTATGTAAACAATTTTTATAAAACCATATTATAAAATAGATTTTTTAAATAAACAATAAGCAAAAAATTAAAAATTTAATGAATTGTTGTTATTATTATTCCTAAAAAGGTATAAAATTTACTACTCAAACGTATAGATACTCCTATTAAATGTAGCTAGGCCTATTCTTTTTCTGGAGATTAAATGACGCCTAGTACGGAATTGATTAAACCTATTTTCTGGTGTCATTTATTACTCTGTGAAATTATTTAGTAATTCCGAATTATACTTAAATTAATTTTTTCCGTTGTTAATTCAACTTACTCGAAGGAGGTAAAATGAAAGAACACTTAGGGGTCAATTTGTGTTTTTTTGTTCTTAAAAAATGATAAAATCTACTACTCAAACGTAAATAGATACTTCTATTATATGCAGCTTAACCTATTATATCTCTGGAGTTTAAACAACGTTTAGTACGGAATTGATTAAACTTATTTTTGGGTGTCATTTATTACTCTGTGAAATTATTTAGTAACTCTTATTTAGTATTATAATTAAATTAATTTTACGTTGCTAATTCTATTTGCTCGGAGGAGGTAATATCAAAGAACAATTAGGAGTTCACTAAACAATTTTTCGTTTTCATAATACTAAATAATAGATAAAATCATTAATGGACTGTAAATAATCTATACTCCTAAAACTAACACGTTTTGCTAAATTATGATGTCAGAATGAACTAACAAACTATCTAACTAACTTTGGGTAATAGTTTACTATTCTAACTTTTTTATGGAAGTATTCTATCAAAAAACGATCCTCTCTAATTAGGAGTCAAATTTAACAATCATTTTGTCCCGGTCCCTTTTTAAGATGGTGTTTGGGGTTAAAATAGGCGTCTTATTTCTAACTGTGTATAAACTTAACTCTGGAATGTCTAGTGAAAGGTCACTTTCCAGAATGTATTATTCTGAGGGATCAGGAGAAATCCTACACAAGTAATGTACATCAGTATCGGGTTCCGAGGGGGGCTCAGAAGTTCTCGAGGCAGTTTTTTACGCCGGAAAGGATAAGCTGGGCAGTCAAATCCTTTGGACCTTACAAATCACCGGGAGGGGACTACATATATCCCGCCTTTTTACAGCAGGGCCTGCCGATTTTGCTGCCTTATCTTACTTTACTCTTCAGAGCCAGTCACAGCTTGGAATATGTTCCAAAACGCTGGAGAGAAGTTCAGGTGATTTTTATCCCAAAAGTGGGAAATAGATCTTCAGAGGAAATTAGGTCGTATACAGACCTATTAGTCTCACATCTTTTCTACTGAAAACCATGGAGAAAATTCTGGGATTTTGTATTAGATCCAATACCATCCAAAGTCACCCTCTGGACTCTAGGCAGCACGCCTATCAAGCAGGGAAATCAACAGAAACAGGTCTACACGAACTGACATTGGAAATCGAAGACACGCTCAGAAATAGGGACGATACTAGTTTCGAGGTGATGCAGGAACAATCACTAGCAAGGGGCATAGATCCCTCCACCGTAAGGTGGATAATGAACATGCTAAAAACCAGGAGGATTACAGCCTCCTTTGGAGACAAAACCATTACTATAGCAGCCACCAGAGGCTGTCCTCAGGGGGCAGTCCTCGCTCCCCTGTTGTGGCTGATTGTGATGGATCAATTACTCACGAGACTGAGAGATCTAGACTTCTCAAACATTACCTATGCGGACGACCTAGTCTTGATGGTTAAGGGCAGATTCGCAGATACTTGCTCTGACTGTTGGATAGGACAGTACAATAAAAATTATTTTCAATAATCATAATTGATTAAACAATAAAAAAAATGTTGTTTTACATATCAAGTTTCATGTCATTAAATGGATGCAGTTAAACAATAAAAATTTGCAATGCATAACGTGCATCTAAAATCATAATAATAAAGCAAATGTTCAATTATCAATTAAAATAACTGTGCTGAAATCTGAGTAGTGCTTATGTATACATATGTAATTATAATCTTTATTTGCAATTGAAGTGAATTTTTACCTTAAACATTGGTTTTATAAAATTATTTGCAATGAGTCTCTGTAAAATTTGTGCTGTCAAAATAAATCGTGATGAATTAAAAGTAAAGTGCGTAATTTATTCGATGTTATTTCATTCCATTTGTGTTTTACCTCAAAATGATATTGAGGGCTCCAAAAAACATAATTTTGTATGGACTTGTACCGGTTGCACTGATAAGTCGAAATTAAGCAAAAATGTATCTCCAGGATTGGGTGTCGGAAAATCAACAACACCTATAATGATAAAAATTCTATTCAGAATGCCTGTAATCAACATACTAATATACCGGTGAAATTAATTTTAGTGATAGTGTCGCTTCGTTTAAGTTTATATACGACCAATTGTTAAAAAACGAAATTGCATTCAATAAGAGGTTTGATAATATCGACATACTTTTCAATAAGTTGGAGGAATTACAATTAGAAAATTTAATTTTGAAAAAAAAAAGTGACAGATTTGGAATGGCGCATCGATAGTATTGAACAATCAACTAGAAACAGCTCGTTGTAGATATTTGGCTTACTAGACTCAATTATAGCTGACAATATAGCAAAATGATTGAGCAAAACAGTTAAAATAATTAATAAGGGGTTGAACTTAAACATCGACGTCAATACTGTTCAGTCAGCTTACAAAGTAAATACACCACGTATATGAGCAAGGTCATACTGAAGTTTAATGATCATCAGGTTCGTGATGCAATTTTAACGGCTAAGAAAAAACAACGTTTAACCGCACCGAGTGTATTGGAATACTCCCACCAGTGAATATATTTATAAACGAAAACCTCACGAAATCAAGGAGCCAAATTTACGCTGAAGTTAGGAGTTTAAGTAAGTATCTTTGGATCCGCAATGGAAATATTTTGGTGAGAAAAACTGAAGGTTGCGTAACAAAATTAATTAAATCATTATCTGACCTTGAAAATATCTAACCTAAATTATTCACTGTTTCTGCACTGATCGATTATACTTTTTAATTTAATATCAAGTTCTGTTTGTCAACGCGATGGTGATTTAATTGATTTTGGTAATAATATTAGTGCGGGGTTTTCAAAATTTTATTATATACGTGTATATCTAAATATAACAAGTTTGCGTGCCAATTTCAATTCGCTTTTAGCTAATTTATCGGTCAACAACATGTTTGTTCCTGATATAATTCTTCTGTCAGAAGTATGGATTAATGAGGATGAATCAAATAATTATAAAATACCAGGTTATAGTTTTTTACATTTGTAGTAATGAAAAATCTCGAGCAGGTGGAGTCGCGGCTTTTGTCAAACAAAACATTGCAGTAAACAAGTGTAATTACAATTTACGGATTGCATGTAGCTTGAATTTAGTTTGGGGGGTATTTTAATGAATATCTTATGTATTAACACTAAACATCTTTTATTAATTGGTGACATTAATATAGACATTTTAAAGTGAAATTTGTCTGTCGATAACTATAAAGCTACTATGTCATCATATGGACTTTTGTCATTGATTAATATACCTACCAGAGTAGCAGATACAAGCTCTCCTTGTATAGACCACGCATTTTATCGATTTAGCTCAAAAAATGTATGCATTAATGCTGATGTGGCGAAATTTCAAGTAACCGATCACCTGCCTATTATTGTTTCACTCGACGTTAAAAATTCTTCAAAGTCTAACAGCCATATAGAGAACTTTGTATGTATTAAATATGACTATTTGAACAATCTTTTACAACAGCAAATTTGGGACCCGGTGTTTCTATCTGCGTCTGTAAACGATTCCCTTGGTAATTTTTTGGATATATTTCACACTAATCTTGACAGTTGTAAATATACTAAGCATTTCAAGTCAGCTAACTACAAAATAGCCCCATGGATGTCAGTTGAACTTCATGGATTAATTAATTTAAAAAATAGATTATCTAGGAAGCTCTATAAACATCCAATGAACACTAGATTATTTACTCGTTTTAAGCATATCAACGTTCGGTGTACTAAGCAAATAAAAAAGGAACGAGCAAACTACTATCATTCGATGTTTAATAGTTGTTCTATAATGACAGCAAAAAGCAATGGAAAATTGTTAATTCGATTATTGGTGAGGATACTAATAGTAAAACAGAAATTGCATCCATATTAGATTCATTTGGCCAAATAATTACTTACTCTACTGATATTTGCAATTTGTTTAACAATTATTTCATAAATGCAGGTAGTGATGTGAACAATTTGACTTCATTCCCTTCAACTTGTAATACTATATGGCATAATAAATCTGGAGTTAATTCCACTATTTTAAAGTTAACAGAGCGTAGTGTAGTTTACGTATTAACATTTATTTTGAATCAAAGTGTTAAGACTGGAGTGTTTCCAAATATGTACTTTAAAACTTGCTAAAGTCATACCGGTATTTAAGAAAGGCGATAGTTTGCTTATGATAAACTATAGGCCAATTTCAAAGTTATCTGTAATATCTAAAGTATTTGAGAAAGTTATTAAGAATCGGATGATGATATATCTGGACGCTATTCAGTTTTTGAGTGACTGCCAATATGGTTTTAGAAGCGGACGAAGCACGGAAGGGGAACTTGTATCATTTTGTACTTCTGTCTATGAAGGATTGAACAAAAACAAATAAGTTGGTGTAATTTTCATTCGATAGAGTAAATCACTCTTTATTATTAAATAAATTATGGCGCATTGGATTTAGAGAATTCATGTTTGATTGGTTACAATCATATCTTCTAAAGAGACCACAACAAGTCGGTATAGGTAGATTTACAAGCATTATTGATGAAAATTTATCTGGAGTCCCTCAAGGTTCTGTTCTTGGTCCTGCTCTATTCTTAGTGTACATAAATTCATTTTTTGACCTACATCTTTATGGTAAAGTTGTTGCCTTTGCAGAAGATCTTGCTTTGACTTATGCTGCTGGGAGTATGGAATAGCTTGAACACCAAATGAATGCTGACTTACAATTATCGCATACCTGGTTTACATATCATCAAATGCGCTTAAGTGATAGGTCAAGAGGAATGCTAATTAATATCGGTTCCAGAAGTCCTAGAGAATTGTAGTTCTTTAACTAATTCTAATAAGTGTCTTAAGTTGCAGTTTGTTCCGGAATTTAAGTATCTTGGAATAACCATAGACAATAAGTTGAATTTTAAACCGCATATCAAAAATGTTAAAAATTATCTGAATCTTGCACTAAGGAAACTTTATTTATTTCCGCCTATTTGTTCCTTAGACGTAATCCTGAAAGCGTACTATGGAATTTTCAATTCGAAACTTGAATATGGTTTAGTGATTTACGGTGGAACTTATTTTGCGAATATTAAAACGTTAGTAACATCACAAAAATTTGCTTTGCGTATAATTTTTAATAAAAAGCGCACTTACCACAGCCTACCATTATTTCAGAGAAGTCAAATTTTGCCACTAAAACATCTATATACATATTTATAAAGTTTTGTAGCTATTCTTTTTACGTAGTGGACATAACATAGTTAAAATACACTTACATAATTTACGTCTCAAAGATACCTACAGAATTCCCTTCACACGTAAAGAATATTTTAGGCTTTTTTACACATCTAGAGCTCCAACCTTCTTTAAAAGTATTCCAGTAATAATCCAGAAAGAACAAAAATTGAAACGATTTTGTAGTCTATTAAAGGAGTGGCTATTATTACAAACCGATATTGAGAAAATGTTCCAAGTTATTGAGTGATACGTAAGATACTAGTTTGCATTACTTATAATATGTTTGATTTAGATAGATGAATTAATGATATTAAACGCAACCTGTTATTTTTATTGGTTATTCCTCTTCATTATTAAATATTTTGAGTTAATTTTAATCTTGAGGGTGATTCATTATAGACATATTTTGCCTCAGAATTACCTACCTATATTCAACTTTACAAAATATTTCGTAACTTTAATAAATGCGCATTATATCATTTTGATAATTAATAAAGTAATTCAACCTTCAGTTTTATCTGCATATCTATGTAAATGTATAATAAGAAAAAAAAAAAAAAGATACAGTAGGGGAAAGAATGAAACAAGCCCTAAAGGTAGTAACTGATTGGTGCACGGAGGTGGGCCTTACGGTAAATCCTAATAAGGTCAGCTGCACTCTCTTTACTAACCGGAGAAAAACTGCGCTCTCGTCAATAGCTTTGGAGGGGGGTAACTCTCCAGCTGTCAAAGGAGGTTAAATATCTGGGTGTCGTACTTGATCAGAAACTGATATGGAATCCCCACTTAAAGCATATAACAAGCAAGGCCAATAAGGCCTACTTTACCTGCCAAAGAATGATTGGCAAAACGTGGGGACTGAGCCCACAAATGTTGGTTTGGCTCTACCGGGCCGTTATAAGACCTATGGTCTCTTATGCGGCGTTTGTGTGGTGGCCTAAGACGGAGCAGACTGGTGCACGAAGAATACTGGACAAGATCCAGAGGTCAATTTGTGTAGGGGCAACTGGAGCAATGAGGACCTGTCTAACAGCTGCCATTGAGAGAATACTGGGGCTCTCACCACTGCACCTACACATTAAAAAAGTAGCCGGTTCAAGAGGTCTGAGCGTGAAAATCACTGAAAAAATTAAAACCATGAGGCCAGGACACAACAATATCCTACATAAATTCAATCTCAAGGAGGAATTGATTCAACTATCAGATTTGATGGTAAAGACAATCGATTGTCGGAGGAATGCTTCTGTATGGTATACGGATGAGTCAAAGTCGGTCGGGGTACCGGTGCAGGGATAGTTGGGCCTGACCGGAAACTATGCATACCGCTGGGCAGCTCCCCCCCAGTTTTTCAGGCAGAGACTCTTGCTATTGAGGTATGTGTGCTTCAATGTCTAAAAAAGAAATATAAGAAGACCGAGATCTATATAATCTCGGACAGCCAGGCAGCTTTGCTAGATTTAGGAGCTTCAGTGTTCAACTCGAAATTGATCTGGAGCTACTACTGCAATTTATTAGAACTGGGTGAAGCAAACAAAGTTACCCTTTTGTGGTCTCCTGGCAACTCCACCATTAAGGGAAATGAGGCAGCAGACCGTTATGTAAAAACGGGAGCAAGCCGTGTTTTCCTGCGTCTCAGTCCTAGTACTGCTTTTTCAAAAACCCATTTGGAAAGGGGTATAAGGAACTGGGAGCAGAACCATAGGAATTTACTCTGGGAGTCCTCCATTGGGGTGAGACAGGCCAAGAAACTACTCAGTTACAATATTACACATCTGGGAGAGGCACCGAGGATGGATCGCCAGTCCCTAACATCCCTTACCTGGTTTTTAACAGATGCTATCATCCTAAAAAGACTCAAATTTCTCAATGCACACACAATCCAGTGGCCTAATGCCGACCCACTGGATATGCATAATGTAGCGGCGTTTATCAAGGACATAGACCTACATTTCAATTAAAAACCTCTAGGGACGCACAATAGGCCTCAGCGGTCGCAGTGCTCTGGGCTGAGAACACCCACCCTAATTTAACAAAAAAAAAAAAAAAAATAAACTTAATTCATGCGATTCACTACACAATATTTTCGCGTCGCTAATACACTATTACACGTGATAAATATATTAATTATGTCACACTTTTTAATGATTGGAAAAATGGCGAACGTTGTTTTTTTGGTTGTTTTTACGCGCATAATTTTGGCATCACAAAAATGAAGGTTTAATGGAATGAAGTTTGTCGCATTGGCGTGGTTAATATGCCGAGTTTATGATCATAATGTAGAGTAGGTATAACTGTGCTCATGTTGGCACGCCTGAATGTTGTATTTTCTGTGTTTGCATGAATGTTGTGTAGGTGTGCGCGTCAATATACGTTGTGGCGATGAACGAGTGATGAATCATTGAGATGTATGAGAATAATTGAATTGAAAGAGTGAGTAGCTACAAGTTGTCAGTTTCATGCGGCATTAAGTAATATGAGCGATATACATATTTTGATAAGTTAAAAATACAGTCTAGCTCGATGTTGATTAGCAAACGTATTTTTTTATTTCAGTTTTCAGAATTCTGGATGTTATCAAACTTTTTAAAAACTTTTTTTGGGTATAAATATTTTTAACGTGGCTGAACCACAACTCTACATTAGAGTTTTATAAACGTCTTTCTATATTTATAAATTTAGAATTATGTACATACTTATATGAAATATTATGATACGAAATGTGTGTCCTGAAGAGAAATATGGAAAAATAACTTCATCGGCAGATGTTTGAATTGTTTAAGCGACAATCATTAGTTGACTTAAATAGGCCTACGTAATAACACCAACAGCAATGAATGTTGTTTTAATTGTAAATTCTAATGGATGGGTTCTATTGTCACTTCTCTCACTTCACAAGAAACAAATCATCTAAAATCGCATATGACGGTGTGGAATGTCCGATTTTGAAATTGTTCATTTTTTTGTTTGGTGACATGTGAGCTTTGATAACTTCACCATCCCCATTCCACAATTGCGGTAGAACCGGCCAAAATTCTCTATTGTTGAAGTAGTTTTTAGGAATACTCTGCATTTGCCAATTAATTTATTTCATATATTTAGAGCGCCAATGAAGAAATTGTCAATGCCTAATGAATGCATTCTTATAGACATAATGTTATCAATCCATTTGAAAAATCGAATATAAAATGATCAATTCTTAGTAAAATGTTTATAAACGCGCAGGTGATAACGCTTCAAGATAAGATAACGAAATTAGTTTGAAAACATGCAAACAAAATTTGTGTCAAAAGTGAACTAATTGTTATACCAGCTAAAGTAAAAATTTTGTGCTTCAATGAGGTAAATCATAAAATAAATAAAATTTGCCAGCTAATTAGCGCTAACACTAAATATTTTTTGTTATTTTAGTATTTTGGACGGTGATTTTTACGTGAATATTGATAATCGAGCGAAACGAATCGCCATAATCATGACGGATTACCAGAAAATATTTGACCTGAAAGCGAATAGTTACATAATTATGTTTAATGTGACATATAAACCAGGAGGCACGAACACATTTCGAACGTGTCAACCCATTTTACAATAAGCAAGACATGCAAGATATTTTTGTGGTGGATAATTTATTTGAATGGGTAAAGCAAAAGCATTGATTGAATCGAGTGGCGCCAACCAAATTGAAGTAACAATCGATGTGGATATTTTTGAATCGTTTACGAATGATGGAGAAGAACATTCGGACTCTGATGATAATGGTTCGCATTAGATTCAAGCAAATGTGTGACATTATAAACAACATATTAATAATGGGACGAATAAGGTTACGCGCATCAATAATATCATGTATGAGGCAAAAGGAAGGCTCAAATTATGTGACAGACGCCAGGGTTGGTAAAAAACATGTTTTAAATAAAAAAAACAAAAAACATGTTTTTTTTTGTTTTGAACTGTTTCTTTTTGTTTTAAACAATATTTTTGGTTAGGATGAAATAAAGGTAAAGTTACCTACATATCAATTCAGATGAATGAAAAATTGTTTCATATTTATTTTTTTTTTATTGATGGTATGAGTTACAAACTTATACATATGTATATGGTATAAAAAACACCAATAAAATATCTCCATTATGATTATACAACAAAATTAAAAAATTTTAATGTCTGCAGTAACCTATACATCTATTTTAAATTTTAATTAATTGCTGCGAAACGAAAACCAATTTAGCTGCCTTATTAGTTCCGAGTTTATTTCTTAAAGCAGTGTGAATTAATCCAAATTTAGAAAAAATCCTTTCTATACCAGCTGATGACGATATAGCAGTATGCAGCTGACCAATCAAAACCAAATTATTACTCGAAATAATATTCGGATAAAGCGATTGCATTGACACCCACCATCCAAAATCTGTGAGCTGCTCACTATTTTTAAAATGTGAATCCATGAATGGTGTGTAATTTTGCGACAAATTTCATAAATGTGGTATTTATGAAATTTATTGAAAAATTTAATTCAATAAAATCCATGGCCTTTTCTCTTTCGTCTGCAGTAAATACTGATTTTTTTGGCATAAGACTTAAACGATATGCCGCAAAATGTGCATTTGTTAGTGTTTTATTGTATCTCTTTTGATATAATGTTTTAACAGTTCATTTCCAGTCAAATGTGGCTCCAATCCTTTCCAAACCTCTACTGCGTCTGCTAATTTGCAAGTATTACTTTGTATTTTGTCAAGGGCCACTGTAATTGGCTTCAATAAAGCAACTATATCCTCCGCCAATCTTTTCATGTTTACATCAATAACTTTGTTTGCTGAGAAACATTGAATGTGTATAAAGTAAATTAAATTTTATTATGAAATATGCATTTATTAACATTAACCAATATCTTTATCAAAATTCGTGTCATTTCACCTGTCTTCACACACCTTAGCAAGAGCAGGCCAGTTTAGCGAAAGTATATCGGCAAACGGCAAGCTTAAAGATTTACCACCAGCAAAACCCACATTTCAATTTTTGTTTAAAACAACTGTTTAAAAGAAAAAAAACAAGGTGTTTTAAACACTGTTTAAAACAGTGTTTAAAACAAAGAGTTTAAAACATACCAACCCTGACAGACGCCATTTATTCAAACCACATTAACAAAAAATTTTATTTTCCCTGTTTACAGGCCTAACAGAAATAAATATTTCAAAATCCATTTGTCGGTCGGTGCTACCTGTGTTTTAGTTTAGAATGATAGTAGATAAATCATTTATGATCATGACTTTTCCTGTTAATTTTTGCCTTTTTTATCCAAATATGTATAGGCTGATAATTAGTTCGGGTAGCGTATTAAAAAACCATAATTTCAGCACTAACTGTATTGTACGCCTTCCCCAGGATCGGTTCTATGATGGAGATTTGTTAATTTCTTTGTCGGTGTTTTTCTGGTTAAGCATCAGTTTGGATAAAAAAATCAGTTTCCGAGTAATTCAGCTTTACTGAAATTTCATTCTCATTATGAAGTTAAGCATATTTAAATAATTGGATGTGATAGAAGTGATTTTTAAAGTTGAATAAAGTTTATTTAGTATGAAACTATTTTGAATTTCTGTGCCTTGTATTTGTATTTTAATTATTTTAAATCTTTCTATGTCGATGTTTAATAAGTAGATTGTAAACATCAATATAGAAAGATTTGATTTGATTTTATAAAATATTAACTTCACATATTTATTGATTTTTTATTTAATTATCTATTAAATATTAATCTACACAATTATAGAACACTATTCAAAATTTCTATAAACTCACGCGAGAACGAGCGACAAAACTCATCATGTTCAGTTTTATCCCTTCTCGGTTTGAAACTCGCATTTACTCGAACCACGCATTCCTTTAACTGCGGACAGTTCTTGATTGATTGATTGATTGGAATGTTCGACCAAGCTTTAAGCACGACCTCCCGGAGATGGCCGAGCCTCACCAAACGCGCTGTCACACATTACATAAAGACAGGTTTAGTTAGTAATACATACATAGGAATAAAAATAGTTAGTACAACAATGACAAGATATTTCTAATCTACTTTTATGGTTTATTAAAATTAAAACTGTACTCTGAAATAAAATTTATTAGTTTGCTGAATCAGATTTCTGGCCACTGCTGAAAATCGTAATCGTACTTAATTTAAAATTATTTAATCGGTATCAGCTGCTTATTCACATAATTTCTGCCATACTGGTCCCTGTCGAACTTAGAACTACAATTTAGCTCAAACTACCATAATAGATGTAGAGTTTTAGCAAAACTTGTCACTAAGATTATAGATATGTAATGGACGCAGTCCTGTAATGAATTATAATTAATGTTACCAGTAGCCATAATTAAAATTATAAGACGCTAATTAGGTTCCTATAAGGTATGAAGTTCGCGTTGAAGTACTGGTAATTTAAAAAAGGCAATATCAAAACAACTCAATGCTGGAAGCTGCATCAAATTCCTCGGGAATCTCTGAAACAAATCAAAATTAACCCATTATCACTAAATATTTGCCACTTCAATAATAGGATTTAATTTTAATGATTTCTTGTGTACGACCAAGGCAAGTTTCCTGAATACGTCGAGTCCACCGTCAACCCTTTTACGAATAACAAAATCGGGAGGGAAAGACAGTATATTAGTAACAAAGAATTCATGGAAATGGAATTCTAAAATGATTTTTAGATAAAATTCTGGAATATGGCCAATTAGAAAAGAAACTGGCGATTTCTTATCCGATTTTGATGAAATTCAGCATGTACGACGGAAGTTGGACTCTAAAATGATTTATAGAGCAAGTCATTAAGCACATCAAATAAACGTTTTAATATCCAATCTCCAACCCTCTTGTCGAATTTCATCTTAAACCATATTCCACAACTAACTAATGCTCCTATCATCGCAAATATCTCTAATAAAGTGTCTGCTTAACTAAGGAGCGGTTTTCATGGAAAACTTTAGTTTTGCAAGAGACTTAAATGTATGTCCATTGTAGTGAGGGTGTCCCTTAAAGTTAGAGTCCGTTGAAATGAGGTTTCACTGTGTTACATAATTTACTTATTTTTAAAAAAATTTAATTAAGAAAACACAATAATTAATGTTTCTATAGTCCGCGGTCGAGAACCAAAAACATGCTTCACCGCTCGCCGTCAAATTCCAGACTTGACTGATTTACAATTTCAAAAAAATTGAACGATTTTGTTTTTCTCTCATCCGATTCGAAAACAAAAAATTATTCGCGACCACCATGCTCTCAACGCTCCTGTAATCACGTTAACCGCACACCAAAACGATTTGCTCTCCCTAACAAGCATATGGTCAATATCACCGCATCTCGGCGCATAAATGTAATTGCTCGAACAACCGACACAAGCAATCACTGATAAACCAATGGTATTCGTCACTCTCATGCGATGTCAACAAATGATGCACGCTCAACCAATACAGCAAAAAAGACAAACGAATTAAACCATCGGCACCCGTCAATGAGGAGAAACAAAAACAATAATACATGATGCAGCGCTGGACAAAAGCACACACGTAACAGACCGAAAGCAAATGCGATCACTTAGGAACACAGAAGGCCTGTAAATGTCTCTTGACTTGACTGAAGAAAAACTTGAATTTTAAAATAAAAAATTTTATTGTTTAATTCCGATTTATAAAAAAATAACATTTTATTGATAAAACTCGTGATCAGGTTTTTCCTCTTGTTCAATTTTACATTTTTCGCAATATAAATCTACAACTTCATTGGTATCTTCACGACGAATCTCCAATTTTGAGTTTTGTTCGTCTACTACAAATTTGAGTGAACATAAGGATATTGACCTATGCTCATTTCCTGGTTCCATTATTTTAAATTCCCATTTTCTTTTAAATTGAAATTGATTTGTGTTTGATTTATGCATCTCTTTCAAAATAAATTCAAATATGGATAACCACGTGCCTTCGTCTTCATATATGGTTACTCGCTAGAATATAAAATTGAAAATGTTTAATAATAAATGCGTATTGGGCTTGAAAATAGTTTTATACTTACGTTTAATTTCTTTAAATTATTGAGAAGCTGCCAGTTACGACTGGTATTTTCGAAAGAACATCTTTCTAATAGTATCGGCGAATATATGGCACATTGTTGCAAATTCTGTAGCATATTTAAATCAATTTTAATGCCTTTAAATATTAGCCGACGAACTTCTAAATTTTTGAAAATTCTGTAATCATTCAAATTACAGTATATCTCTAAAATAATTCTATTGCTAACCAATGTGATTGTTTTTAATTCCGCTATGAATCCCTCGATGAAATTGTAAGTGTTTTTCCCTCTCAAATAAATTTTCACATCATCGTATTTACGACCTGGTATAATTCTATTGTGCTTGGATATGAACACATCGTTACACCATCTATAATTTGTGTCTAACCAGATTTCGCTGACGTTTTGCAATTCAATTAAATCTATAAATAGCGATAAACTCATGTTGTCGAAACCTCTTCCATCAATGAAATATGTAACATTACACATTTCTTTTAATTTATTAAGCACGTCAATCTCTTCTTTTAGTTTAATAGTATCATATAGCGTGATTGATTTATATGGAAAATGTTGATACGAAACATCGGCATCTATAGTTTGAAACAAATGTTGAAATTCATATACCAAATAAGCGATAAGAAATGCTATCGGTTTAATATTTTTGGCAATCAAATATTTTTTTATGCTTAAATGATTATTTTCAATGAGTTTGGCAAGTATTCGTTTTATCATAAAATCAATTTCATAACTTAGAAGATTTGAATTGGACGGGTCATCACGAACATCACTAATTGCTAATCTTAACGAAAGTAGATCCATAATATTTAAATCATTGGCATAATTAAGCGTTCCGAGGTACCTGAGGATTATTGGTAATACCGAATAGATGTTATCATTTAAACGGATTCTCCGCAGCAATTTAGATTGTAGCCACGGAAAACCATTTGTCACGAAGAGATAACCTTTTTTGTTACCATTCCGATATTTTTTAAATTCGTTAATTATATCAAATTTTTCACTAACACTTTGGTTAAACGAAACCACTTTAATGGGGTGGTCACCGTTAGCAGAATATCCGAGCTTTTCTTCAATTTTTAAAATATACGCTTCTAATTTGTAGCGATAAATGAATGCCTGAAATTAAACGTTAAATTTTAACGATATTTTCGCTGTTATTTTTTCAGTTTCGATTATTTTACCTCCATAATACGAAACTCTGCTGCGGCTATAAATAAAGTAGGATTTTCCTCCCATGGAAATGAAAATTGCGAATTAATAACTGATTCATCCATAAAGTTTGTTTGATCTTCATTTGACCTTAAAATAATAAGATGCATTTCAAAACGTTCAGTTCCAATTTGTAGTATATAATCGTACATTTCCCAATCAGTCATTGTAAATTTCTGATGCAAGGCTTTTTTCACTTTGTTTATTATCGATGCGTGAACCAAATATGAACACGGAAGCGGCCCTGTTTAAGTCAAATTAACACTTATAAATAAAATATTTCGCGAAATAAATTGAAATAAAAACTTACAAGAGAACAGATCACGATATAAGAGTTTGGTTATAATATCACTTGATTTTTCAATTTTTTCCATATTAACTAACTTACTTTAATATTAACTAAAATAAAATGGGAGAACATTCGTATTTAAGATATCAATTAACAACATAAACGCCGCTGAATTAATAGATAAAAATATCAAATGAAATGTGTGCAACAACAACCCAATTCATTTAATATTTTTATCTATCGATTGAACGAAATTTGGCTTTTTGATGCCAAGTATTGTACGTAATAGAAAGATAGCTTATCTATAATTTTAGTAAAATTGAGCTAAAATAAAATTGCTTTTGAGTTGTAATTGTTTGGTATCGACACTGTCATTGAATAATTACGGGTTCCGGTCGATACGGCATATTTCATTACGGAATATGAAAAAACGGCATATTTTAAAACGACATATGGTACGTAACGGCATAGCGTTGACCACGTATTACTGTTTTCAAAAGACTATTTACAAAAGACTGTTTCTAAAATGTTTTCTCCAAAATCTTGTCACCAAAAACTTGTTTAGTTTAATGTTTACTTTTATATATGGATAATAGTTATTTATGGTAATAGTGAGCAAAACGAGATACTTATTATCCACAAGGCATTAGTTTGTCCCACGAGGCGATAGCCGAGTAAAATTTCATATTATGAGTTTTTTATGAGCTATTCCAAATTGCTTGTTCTCATTCCATTAATTTACTTCCTACAAGAATTATTTCAGATTTCGAACTAGCTTCCGTTTTTGCACTAAACAATTTCCTGCCGGATGTAATTTTAAAGGATTGTTTATTTCATTTAACCCAAATTATTTGGAGAAAAGTGCAGAAAGAAAAATTGGCTTCCAGATATGGTAACGACGTAAATTTTAGTATTAAGATTCGAATGCTGGCTGCCCTAGTCTTCGTCCTACCTGATGAAATTTGTTATTATTTATCTAAATTAGAGGATGTTTTGGATGAAGATGGAAAAATGATTGCATCATGGATAAATACAAATTAAAAACCGTCACGATATAGTCCCAATTTCTGGTCTATTGTTGACTCTGTTTTGATGGGTTTTTATTTTACTGTTACTTTTGTTGTTGTAATTTTACTCACAACTACGTTGTAACACCCAACTTATGATTTTTTAGCCTAATTGTGAAATGACCATGAGCCGGTATAATTTAATTGGAATAGAGCTGAGCTGATGTAATTCTATTTCGTCCGTAATTCGTTAATAATGTTTATTCGATGCCCAATATACAGTGTTATTGGTATTGTGGTATAGACTGTACAGGTTAGGGATTAATTCAGTATTAAGCAACTCAAATTTGTTAGTTTGAACGAGTTACTTATTTAGGTATAGTGAGAAGTTTCGAAGTTAGTTGCAAGTAAGGCGATTAATTAGAAATTCGATCGAGTTACTGGGCGAGTAGCTTCACTTATTCGACTTCCAATCTAATTAATCCCGACCGTTAGTGTTAGTATGTTGTTAGGATATACTTACCAAAATACAGTGTTACCGTTGAAAGTCCAGCTAGCGTTCGCGTCACAATTTCGGAATTTAATATACTACACTTTATTTGGTTTAACTCTGTTATTTATTTAGTACACTTCTTTTCTACAGTTTTATTGTTTGGTCTCAAATACACACTAGATTTTGATTTAACTTTAGTCACGTTAAGTTTATTTTATAGTAATGTAATTTTACAAGTAATTCTCGATACACACTTTGTTTTATAATAATATTTTTAGTAATAATCTTCGATACGCACTTTATCTTATAAAATAATATGATTTAAATATTTACGAATTGAGTGTCGGTACACACTTTGTTTTATGGTAATATAATTTTAGAAGTAATTTTCGATACACACTTTGTTTTATAATAATATATTTTTGGTTTAAATTGGTCTAGGATGATTATATTTATTTATGATGCAATTTTGACAGCGTAACCGCTTGATCAAAAGTTAGAATACAATTAGTTTTTTACTGTTGACGATATTACGTTTATATATCATCAATTCACCTGGTTTTTGCTTTTATTTTTCGCGGGTTTGCGTTTTCTCGGCCAGACGTACATATCTCATTCCATTTCCTTTCTTTGTTTTTCTTTACAATTAATTAATTAAAGCGATTTGTTATTTTCTAATATTGAAGGTTTCAAATTCTCTTCACCTTTTGCTTATTATTAGCATTCATATATTTAAGTTCGATTTGGTTATTTTTATATATATATGGTGCACGCGCTTGTATTATCTTACAATTCATTTTAGTTGTTGTTGTTGTGTGTTTTTATTTTTTTTTGTGCATAAGAATGTGCTATGATGTGTGATTTTGTTTGGGAATTGTTATTTGGATAATTTTGTTTTTGGGAATGTGTTATTTGGGATGAGGGTAAGGTTATTTCACAACAACTCTTTTGAGAATAACTTTCCACGAATTCAAAACAATTTAGAGGCTTGGCATAGGAGGCTGCAAGTTGTTGTTGAAAAGTTGTATGTTGAACTTTATAATCTAATAGATGAATTAGGCAAAGAACAAATATTTATTAAAAACCGAATCGACAAAATAAGATCTGGTGAACAATTATTTCCAAATAAAATTATCTAGAAAAAGAAAAAACCTGAAATATATCATGATAAAGAGGAAACGTCTTCCCTTAAAGGCATCGCAAATAATATAGCTTTTTATTGATTTGTATCGCTAATCCATTAAATTTAGTTTAATTTTTATTATATTTTTTGAAACTCATCTCGAGAAGAGAAACTAACTTGTGAAATTATAATTTTAAATAAAATGTGTGTATGTAAATTAATTATTAAAATTTGTTTTTTATTAATTGAATCCGAACCATCTTAATGTACATAAATGCTGGCTCATGTGAAAAATTAACTTAAAATAAGGGACATAGAAAAACTGGGTTGGTTACATTTTTTTCTCTATTCTGAAGAAAATAAATTGAAGAAAATGACATCAACTAATTTAACTTAGAATTGTCGAGGCTAAGGGCTTCGGTAACTCTCACGGGCACGCGGGAGGTCGCTGCCCTCCCCCCCCCCCCGCTTAGCCCTCCGAGGAGCTTTAGATTTGAACTTCGGGGGACGTGGGAGCCAGGATCAGCAAACATGTCGCACTGCGTGCCGCACGTATAGGAGCGGATTTTATATCGATCCCAGAAAAACTATTTCACTAAATATTCATTATGTCAATAATCAAAATAATTATTTCGGAAAATAAAACTTTGACCAACCAAAATGCCCAAGCACGGATCGAAATGTTATTGGTGATGTTGGTGTTGGTTTAATTTGAGCATTAATCCATTAATTGTGATCAATCCAATACATTATCATACCAAAAAAAAATATTTACAGTTGTTAGATTGTGGATGGCCTGTGTTAAGGCAAGCTCAACAGGTCAACGAGCCGTGTTGTCAACAAGCATATCAATTATCCAACTTGTGCAACAATTATATTGATAACAGCCTTTATTTTGCATACGAGGCATAAAATTATTAATGAATATAATTGTTGTTAGTGTAAAAATTTGTATATATAAGCGTGCTCATAAATTAATAAATCAGAACAAAATTAAAATTCCAACTTTATAGTTTTACTGTTCTCACTATAACTAGCTTGGCCTCACCCGTAGTAACCAATCTAATTATTAAAAATAAGCAATTCCAGTCTGTGATTGGAATTATACATGGTCCTTCGAGCTAACAACAACTAAACTAGCGAATAAAGTACAATATTACCAAAATATATTGTATAAAAGTACAAGAACAACAAAAGTACAACAAAATGGAGAAGTTGCTGCAACAACAAGAGGAGATTGGCGAGAGAATAATCACACATGCAAGAAATTACAACAAAGACGGAGATAGCCGAAAAACAAAACCCTATTTGGAAAACAGAATAGCAGAGCTTAAAAAGCTATACTCTGACTACCTTGCTGGAGATGACAAAATAGTAGCGATGAACTCTCCAATAGAAGAAAATAATTCATATAGAACAACAAGAAGAACAATTGCCGACACAAACAGCAAACTACTTGCCGAGATGCGTCGTCGCTTAAACTGTGAGACACCGCTAACACCATCTTACAGCATGAACAACTTCGAGAACGTCAAAGAGCCGTCAAACAATGGGATAAAACCAACACCATTGTCCAGTATGGCCAATCTGGAGTACGTCGACGGTCCCATTAATGCTCTGTCAAATAATGGACCACCAACAACATCGACACACCCATCAAGCAGAGACAAAATGCGCCAGCTAGACAATCACAACAAAGAGCTGTCACACACCAACCAGAAGATGCTCAAGAAGCAAAATGTCCTGATGAGGAGTATGTACCAAGAAATAAACTCCATTGAAGAAGTATTGGGTAACAACAACAGTCCAATGGAATACATCAAGCTGAAACTAGAGCAATTATCACATGAAAGAAGGGAAATTCAGACGTTACATGTAGAGATCCTAGTAGAAATAGAAGAAGAAGAGCAAACAGCTCCCTACTTCCAAAATTACAAATATGAGACTCTCAAGGATAGAGTGGACTCAGTGATAATGCAATTGCAGCGCAGAAAGAAGGAAGAGACAACGAAACCTTCTTGAGAAGTCAGGGTAAACCTACCCAAAATACAGATACCAACTTTTAATTTCGACATATTCACAGCGCTCGTCCACAACAACAACCAGCTATCCGATACAATTAAAATGGCATACTTAAAGTCAAGTGTACAAAAAGGAACAGCCCAGTTAATCAGTCATCTATCAACAACTGGTGACAATTATCAAAAAGCCTGGGAAATACTGCAAGCCAGATACAACAACGCCAGGTTACTGGCAAACAAATACTTTAACTCACTGCTGTCTCTACCAACAATACATACAGCATCAGCGAGTACAATTCGATCATTGCATGATACTGCAACCTCAATGCTACACAACATCAACAAACTAGAGATGAACTCTCCGTTTGAAGCGCTAGTAATGTTCATTCTAGGCAAAAAACTAGACGCTGAATCCACTAGGCTATACGAAACAACGCTAGGAAAGCCAACAGAAATTCCACAAATGAAGGAATTTTTTGATTTTCTTGAAAGGAGATTTCAATCACTTGAAGCCATGGGTATCACCAAAGTGTCAAATATGCCACCACAACAAATGACACCATTAAAACGGATATATACCGCAACGGTAAACAGCCAGGGTCTAGTAAAAGAATGTCAAGGAAGGCATCAGTTGCAGGACTGCAATCAATTCAAACTGATGTCAACATTAGACCGAAACAAACTGGTCAGCGAAACAACCACTTGTGTACGTTGTCTAACGCAACATCCAACGGACCGTACATCAAAATTCAATTCATGCTCGTCCACTATACGATGTATTGTATGCAAAGGTCATCGCCACACTCTTCTGCATAGCAACAACATGGCTTCAACCAACAAAGGAACAACTCAAACCTTGATAGTAAACCAACAAGGTCCAGTGATACTATCAACAGCAGTGGTCAGAGTGGCTACAGGCACTGGCCAACTCATCACAATGAGGGCACTAATTGATTCAGGGTTACAGGCAACACTAATATCCTCGAAAGCTGCCAATATACTGAATATCATGAAGAGAAAAACACATGTAAACATTTCAGGCATAGGTGGAAATGAGGCAGGAATCTGTAGACACACAATCAACATAAAGCTGGTACAAAGATTCGATGGAGACTTCAGCTTAGACATCGAAGCTTTAATATTTAACAGGCTAACTCAACAACTACATGAAACTTATATTGACACTAGAGCATGGACCCATCTTAACAACATAAAATTAGCGGATCCAAACTACAATGAATCTCAACCGATTGATCTCATACTTGGGGCAGATTACTATCCATTGATAATAGCTAATAGCATTATTATGGGTAACCATCGAGAACAAATGGTACAAAACACAGAGTTCGGATGGATCATAATCGGCAGTCGGACTAAGATGGACAACCAAGCAATAACAACAATGGTGACAACCAAATCAATTGGGGACCAATTGAAGTTAATTATGGAGATTAACAACATTCCTGAGGAAAGAAGCCGCACGGAAGAAGAAAATCAGGTTGAAAAAACATTCCAAACAACATTGAAACGGCATGCGGATGGACGATACACAGTAAAGATTCCATTTAAGGTCAATCACATCAAACTTGGAGAATCCCGGAGAAGAGCCTCAGCCAGACTTCTGCAAATCGAGAAAAGATTTATAAAAGACCCATCATATAAACAATTATATCAAGAATTCATGCAAGAGTACATCGATCTAAACCACATGGAGTTAACACAAGAAAAACCAGAAGATGAAAATGCCGAAAAAATATACTACATACCTCATCATGGTGTTATCAAACCAGGCAGCACAACAACCAAGCTTCGAGTGGTATTTGATGCATCAGCAAAAACAACTACGGGAGTCTCACTAAACGACATTATGATGAATGGCCCCAAACTGCAAGAGGATTTAGCTGACATACTACTACGATGGAGAAAACACAAGATCGTCAATACAGCCGACATTGAAAAAATGTTTCGTCAAGTCTGGCTCAATATAGAAAATCAAGACTACCACCGTATACTATGGAGAAAGGAGCCATCCGAGCCCATGAAGGCATATAGACTAAAGACTATAACGTATGGAACCACAGCCGCCAACTACCTAGCTGTAAGAACGTTAATTCAGCTAGCCAAAGATGGATCCAGTACACATCCTGTAGCGGCTAATGTCATCATGATAGACTTCTATGTGGACAACACTGATAAAGCTCTACTGGTAATACAAGAACTACAAGAGCTCACAGCACAGGGTGGATTTCATCTAAGAAAATGGGCATCCAACTCTCCCAAAATATTACAAAATATTTCTGGCGAGCAACAAGCTGACGGATACATTCAAATAAAGCTAAATGAATGCATAAAAACGTTGGGAATACGGTACAACCCGACAGAAGATTTGTTTGAATTCGACATAACCGGACTACAACTAACTAACAACCAGCCCACCAAACGCTCGCTTCTATCTGAGTCATCAAAACTCTTTGACCCCATAGGATGGTTATCACCAATAACCATCACGGCTAAGATTATGATGCAGGATGTATGGAAAACGGGAATAAACTGGGATAAACACCTACCAGAAAAAATAAACATCAAATGGCAGAAATACAAGGATGAGCTAAATGAAATATCAAATATAAAAATTCCGAGACGGGCCAACATGATATAAAAATGCAAAATGGAACTGCATGGGTTCGCTGATGCATCAGAATATGCGTATGCTGCAGTGGTATATTGTAGGACAATGAATGATACCGGTGAAATTACAACCCAGCTATTAATGTCTAAAACACGAGTTGCACCAACAAAAACAAAGATATCCATTCCTCGCCTCAGGAACTTTCAAAACGTCGAGAAAAGTGATTTTGGACCAACCAAATTTTTCATCATTTTTGACAGGATTTCAATACTTTGGTCTTTTTAGACCGAAGTAATATCCGTTTAAGCCATTTCTCGACTGAGTAGAAAGTATAGAGCAGCATACAAGGAAGCAACAATGATGTGTATGTTTTGCATGTATACCAACCGAGGAGGCAAAGAGGAAGAATGAATTTATTTATGTTCGTTCATGTAAATATCTTTTTTTGCAAATCTTCTGTATGAAATTTATATCATACTTTTTCTATCTAGATAATATTCGAGATGACAAAATTAGAATGAATTATTATGGTAATTTACATAGATGGAGGTTTTCACCTTTCACTGGAAATTTTTTTTGTAAATGCTTTACTTTTTTAGTTGTCGGAAAATTTAATATTTTTATTTTCACGACTTACACAAATATTTTAGGATTTTAAGTGTTTTTAAAAAATTGTTGAAATTTTAAAACTGTTGCAAATTCAAAACCAACAAAAATATATTTTGTAATCAAATTTTCAGTCAGAATTTGAGTTATTGACCTATTGCAATGTACTTACGGTAGATTAGTACTTGACCTACCTGAAATGAAAAGTAACAAAAAATGATATTAATTTCAATGTTAACATATATTTTCATAAAATAAGAGCTTTTGGGCCCTAAGAAATTGGAGTAAAATTAACAGGAAAAAACTGGTCTACCATATGTAGTACTGCAAACATAAAGTTTGTAGAGTACGTGCAACTCCGTCAAGTCGATAAAGTAGATTTTCAAATAGGTAAATAAAACTAGAGAAACAAGAAAATATCAGCAGTCCTGCAGCTTTATTAATTAAAAAATCTGGATCCCATAATCGATATATCCTTGATCAAAACTTGAGATTACGTTAGAAACCACATAAGAAACTATACGAAGCTTCTACTACAAATTGTAAACATAAATTTTTGAAGTCCTTTCAAGGTAGAGGAAATGTTCCTTAAAAATTGGTTATTATCAAATTTTGCATACTCCAGCAAATTAAAACTGCTCGATCTCTTGCAAATTGTACCTTCACGGTGACATACGTTTTCCAAAAAGTACTTGACTATGTACTAGACGGATGGGAGTTGATGAATTTCTCATTCTAAAATGAACAAATTCAATTTGTCCATTAATTTGTGATCCCACGGTTATTTATGCACTAAAAAACGTATTTGATTGCATTTTCAATTATTTGACTTCCACTAAAAGAGAAAATGTCCGATATTCCACAAATTATGAGTAACTTAAAAAAAAAGTTTAAAATGGCGCAATTTGCACGATTTCGCTCAACCAGCGCACATGGCACAAAATCATTGAGAACCACTGAGACACAACAATTGTGAATGATAATACTAAATATTTTCAGTTTTCATCATAAAATTTCGAGTTCCGTGCTAAAAAGAAAAAGTGCTGAATTAACCAAAATTATGTAAATGATACTTCAAATTTTTGGTATTTTCAAATTTTTTCAGAATTTGAAAATTTTAACAAACTGTGTTATTGATTTTAATATAGGCAAACTTCTCTTTCTATTATTGGTGTGGGCATAAAACTTACAGAAATGAGGGTTTTCCTTGAGTTTTTGATTTAGTGAATATAATTCGCTAAGTCAGTAAGTTCTTGCCTCATACTTAATGTATGAAGTTAGAATTGTTTTTCAGTACGAAACCATACTACCCCAAACAAAACTCAAAGAGGGTTTCCATTTTTTGGGGTCGATACACTTTGTATAATTCTTGGGTTAAAGTACGGGGGGATTTTAGTATTTCTAAACGTTAATATTCCTTAAACGTTCTCTAAAGCTGTGTTTATGACATAGGAAGATTGAAACGGCCAGCCAAATTATTTAAAATGTCACCAGCCTCGCCTACTAGCCCACTTTGATCAAAAGTAAGAAATTTGTCAACTAGAGCATGGAAGTAGTAGGCGGGCCTTGTGATATTTTAAATAATTTGGTTGGGCATCTCAATCTTCCTATCTTCCTATGCAAAACCAACAAAAATATTTATAGAAGCCGTATTGTTCCTTTAATGGAACACGAGCAGAAAGAGTGGAATGGGCTTTACTCTAAAACACTGCAAACACCTCCTCCATATCTCTTATTTTGCTTTTAGTATCCAAAATTTTTGTCTCAACATTTTTATCATCAACTGGGGGCCAGCATGTTAGTAACGGGTGTGATAATCTTCTATAATCAAGGTTGTTAGTTTGGACGGTGGTAAAATAATTGGATGTTTTACTCCAAATGTCATTTTGGCGTGCTACTATCAATATTCTGTCATCATCAATATACGGATTCAGGTATTTTATTGATCCTTTCATAATCTTCGAGTTTTTAACGGCTAGGATTTCCTCCACCATACAACTTAGTTGAACTTGTCTACAACATAATCTGACCGCTTCTCTAACTCTGTAACTATTATTGGCCGTTTGTGGTTTGCTGCTTCTCTCCATGTGTTGTTTATAAAACGTTGAGTGATGGCGACAGTTCTGATAAGTTTTGTATGTGAGGAAAGTTCCCCGATCAAGTCTAAAAAGGAAAGAGATATTTTGACAGTCAGTACTGTGGTCAATCGTGATCGTTCTTCTTCTCGAGAAACGTAATCGTAGGTAATTTTCTACACAGGCCAGCTATCGACATTACGCCGTAACCACCTAGGAGACGTCCACCACAATTCATGGATTAATAGTTTCGATGGTAGAATTCCACGTGACACACAATCAATTGGATTGTCCTTGGTAGGGACATGATGCCATTTGTCTCTTGTAATAACTTCCAAGATTGGGACGTTTAGACAGTCAATCTAAAACAATCGTTGAGTCGGTTCAACAAACTATGCTTTACGCGCGCTGCACAAGCGTTCTAGCCTAGCAACTGAAAGTTTTATGATTGGTACCACCTTGGATTTCGCGGTTATCAACCATTGTGGAATTCGAAGTTCCTCTATACCCGGTATAATTCATCTCTTTTAATCGAATATTTTTATTTTTGTCTGTGGCAATTCCTCATCCCAATCTATAGCGGATAACCAAAGGGTCGGAAATAAGATTTTAATTTTAATCATAACAGGAGACAACCTATCCAAAATTTGGCTGCTTTCAGATACCAATTTCTTTTGGTATATACTGGAGTACCCAAGCTGAAACGGTACGAAAATATACCCAATTTCGGGTTCCACTGTAAACCCAACACCTTTACGGTTATGCCATCCTGTGAGAAATCCTTAATGGTTGTTACTCGATCCTTCACTGGAACCATCTTCAGGAACGTATCTGAATTGGAAAATCACTTTCACAATTTCATTCCCGCTGCGTTAAGGATACAAACAAGGCGATTTTGCAGTTCAATGGCTTCTTCATTTGCTGCGCTTGCCATTAGTTCGTTTACATATACGTACATTTGCTAAGCACATCTGCAGCCAAAGCCCATCTCTCATAGCATGTAGCTGCAAGTTCGTTCAACACTCGTGTTGCTAAGTATGGAGCCGTTGCTGCATCATACATCAAAGCTGTCATTTGCCCTCCAGGCTATCGCTTTGTGCTTTCTATCATCTTCTCGAACCAGTATCTGCTAGTATATCTTCTTCACGTCTGCACTAATCGCTACTTTATGTAAACGAAAGCGTAATAGTAAAGCATACAATGTTAGCTGTACTCTAGGCCCCACCATTAGTAAATCGCTTAGAGACAACCCATTCGATGTCTTGGCGGAGGCATCAAACACAACTCTGAACTTTGAGGCTTTTAAGATGCCGTGGTGTGGTTAGTAGTTTAGATTCTCTACGTCTTTCTCTTTAACCGCCACCATTTGTCCCAGCTGGTGATACTCAGTCATGAACTCTATATACTTATGCTTGATTGCTGGATCTATCTGGGATTTTCGTTCCATCGTTCTCTATCGACTTAGTGCTGCACTTACCGAGCTTCCTAATTGCCCTTTGTCTTACTTCATCGGTAGTTGATATGTGGTTCTAACGAACAATTCTTCACACTTTTTCTCTTCCTCTGTTAATCTCGGTATGTCTGGAATGGCTTCAACCTCCCAAAATTGTTTCAACGTTTCTTCAACACAATTTGCTTTTCACGTAATATTTGTGCTTTTATTTCACCGCCCAGTATCCAACAAAATATTGTCTCCACTGTGATTATATTTTGTTCGTGTTTAATTCTCCCACTCAAGAGTATGTTGAACACCCAAAATTAATCAATATTCTCCGATTCATTAAATTCAGGATCAGCAAGAAATACATCCATATTGCAGACATTCGGCTTAAACGACTGGGTAAGTAACTGTGAACACAGCTTGTTCAATACCAATACTTCAACTTAAATATATTTTTGCTGATACCTGTTACCATTGTGCGATTGTTGCGTCTATGTAATCTCAACATATTACAAAAATGTTCGGACCGATATAAAGGTTGACATGGAAGCCGAATCTACGAGAATCCTGCATTCATGTTCGCCACCGATATCGTCAACTACTCGTACCACAGCTGTTGGTAAGATACTGTTGCAGAATCTAAGCGCATGTGCATTCGTCATTTTTGATTGCTCTGATAGGACGTGCTAGCTTGTTCCTTGGTGTCATCTAAACGTAGCATCGTGTGATGTTTTCTATTACAATTCTGATACCTCGACCTTGATAAACAGTTTAACACTGTATGATTGACTCGTAACCAGTTGAAACATCGGTCGTTAGCTTTAACACATTGGGGTCATCCCTAACCGTAAAAGAAAGACTGGTAAGATCCGCTTCACAAGACGGTTGTGCCCTTAACGATGGAGTTTCGGTGTCTAATTTATCTTCTAAAATGGTAATTAACCACACATCTAGCAAACCCACTCAGCATCTTTTCCTAGAACCTTCGTCCTCTGATTATCTCATCAGATAAATCTAATAGCTTTCAAATGTTGGTTGCGTTTACCTGATGAATGCTTCGTTGCTCCATGATTTTTTTTAATGAAAGCTTTAATTGTGTCCTTTTTCCTGTCATATCTAGTGCATAACTTCCGGAATGCTTCAAAATAATGAAACTAAATGGCAAATTTTGTAATTTTCTTGATTTTCAAATATTAGTTTTCAAGTTCAGAAAATTTAATGGAATACTGCAATATTTCAATTTTTGAAGTTTAAAAGAACAGAACACTGATCCGTCTGTGAGCATGGTTAGGCGGAATGATTCAATATTTTGACTAGGTGAATACTGAAAAAATTTAAAAAATGCCCCAAATTTTTAAGTTAGTATTGGGACAATTTATCATGTGACAAAAAAAAAAAAAAAAATTATCAATAAATTTAATATTTGGGGGCAAATTTACTAACTACTACTCGAATTTTACAATCAGTTAAAAATTTTGAATGTTATAAGTGCAAATCCTATTAAAAGAATAGAAGTGCATGGATTTGGTGATACTTTTCAGATCGGTATTTATGTTCGCATTTTAGATTTGAGGAACTACTTCGTCTGCTTTGAGCCAAATTACGTGTTGCACCACTCAAAAATCAGACAATACCTCGTTTGAAATTATGTACTGGACTACTGTTAAGTATACGAAACGTTAATGTGTTTTGCTGAATCATGGTCATTCTGCATTCGTGACTCATTGCATCAACCTCGGCCGTCGACCATTTAAATAAATATCCGTGTTTAACGTTAAACATAATCGTCACAATAGTATCAAATGCAAATTGTCTGCCGAGTTTAGCGGTTGACCGGCTTTTCAATTTTTTGATGAATCTTTATATTACTCGAACTTTATCCACTTAACTTTCATACTGAATACTACAATGATTTATTTTTCGTAATCCTTGTCAGATTGAAACTGAATTTGCAGAACTCTGAACAATTTACCCTTCGTAAAATATTTGTCGGCCCTGTTAATATTTTTACGTTTTCAAAGATTATTTTCTAACTCTAGGTGACAAGTAAGTTGTTGTCTCAGTTTTGGTACCCACATTTACGTAGCTGCGCTTTCTTTTTTTGTAGACAATAAAACATTTAAACCAATCATTTGGTGATTCGTGGTGATATGTTAATTAACCTTAAATATGAGTCACTGGATATGTAATGTGTCTGTTTTAAAATGTACCTAGAAGTGTCCAAATATTTTACGGTACAGGTAAGAATAATTAAAAATTTGAATGGTTTTTATGATGTTTTGTATTCAAAGTATTCAAATCCAGATATATTCAAAAAAACATTTTTATAAAAAGAATGTAACCCATTTTTTATTTTGTTATGTGATTTTAAGGTGAATAAGCTATCAGAAAAAGAAAAAAAAAATGGTGACCCCTTGAGGTCACCAAACATGGCATTTTTTTTAGAAAAAACACATTTTGTTTAAAAAAATTTAATAAAAATTGAAATTGATATCATTATATGAATGAACAGTACATTCCCTTTCATATGAGCCATTAATCATTAAAATCGGATAAGTAGTTTTGAGAACGAGCACTTCGAAAATTTGAGTGAAAATTGAAAAAAAATTCAGAAACCGGGGAAATTTTCAGTGATTTTCATCAAAATCAGAAGGGGTTGGGACGAACATTCATCGTATGTTCGCGGTTTTTATTACGAATTAAGGTATAAAGTGATGTTCACGTTGAGATATAAAGGCGGCCGCATGTATGCAGATAATTTGCGGATAAATATTTATCCGCAATTTCAACCAACCAAAATCACTGAAAATGAAAAAGAATTTCCCCTCCCAAGTTGGATGCTTGCGGATAAAATTGCCCAAAGTTATTATTTTTTTAACTTTGGAGGGGAAATTCTTTTTCATTTTCAGTGATTTTGGTTGGCTGAAATTGCGGATAAATATTTATCCGGATACTATCTGCATACATGTGGCCGCCTCAATAGAGTGATGACCATAATTGATTCGGGTACAATAAGGAATTCAATCCTACATACCTTTTTACTTACATGTCAAACTCAGTAAATAGCCAAAAATATCTGCAGGCCACACATAATAATGATTACATTGAATTTAACTTTCAATGCTTTGAATTATAGTAAATAATTAATTTTTTATTTGGTCTTATTTGTTCGGCCGATCAAAAATATATTTGAAAAGCAGAAGGTTTCGTTTTTTATACTTTGTAGCGGTTCACCCAATGAACCACTACAAACTGGGCAGCGCACATTCCTACTCACATGTGTAGTGGGTTAACTTCCCCATCACACGGCAAAATTATTTTCAACATGGTAACGCATTTTTTGCTAAGGAAGAGGGATTGCCAATGGGAAGTCCTTTGTCGGGCACATTGGCAAATATATATATAAATAATTTTGAAAAGCAATACGTAATTAACCCAAGAAATCCGTTCAAAGAAAATATTATATATTGGCACCGATATGTCGATGACATATTAATATTGTTTACAGGCACGAACAGACAAATCAATAATTTATTTATGTTAATGGCATACACTGCAACATCAAATTCACAGCTGAAATAGAGGCTAATAAAGCAATTAACTTTCTGGATTTAACAATACCCAACTGTAATCAAAAACACAATTTTTCAATATATCGTAAAGCTACACAAACAGATCACACGATACATAATTCATCCAATCACCCGTTTCAACATAACATAGCATGGCTTAACAATATCCCATGAATGAGAGAAATTACGAAAATGAATTCAATTTAATCACACAAATAGCAACAAATAATGGATTCAAGGAACAGAATATTCGTCGTCTCAACATGAAAATAAAATATAAAATGTCACAGTACAGCCAAACTACATTATATCAATATGAGAACAGCACCAAAAAATACATATCAGTGGAATATGATGATTACACATATAATATATTAAGTAAAATACTTAACAGATACAATTATACGATAGCAAGCAAAACCAGAAATAATTTGCAGAGAAAACTGAGGCGAAAGCAAATCTGTGAACAAGATACCGGTATTTACAAGTTAACTTGTAACAATTGTCCGAAATTTTATGTAAGTCAGACTGGGAGATCGTTCACGAAACGATTCAACGAGCATATAAACGAAATAAAAAACACAACCACCAACAGAAATTTTAAATCAAATTATGCTCAACACATTGCCACGGAAAAACATGACTACACCGATATTCAAACAAATATGCAGATCATACATAGAATTGCAAAAGGAAATAAAATGAACCGTTTAGAAGAATTAGAAATATACAAAAATCGCAAAAACCCTTTATTATGAAATCAAAAAATCAACATGAAAACAAACAAAATTTGTGATTTTATATTTTCCAGCAATAGTCAAAGGAACTGAAGAAGGAAGAACATCCGAAACCGGTCCCCAATTTATAAAAAATAATAAAAAATTCAATATCACAAAAAGAAAGGATTGACATTAATTTGTTTTAATATAAGCCGCAGCAACAGAAATAGAAATGGTTCCACTCCTATGAAATAAGAAGCGAAATACAAGTTATCCAAGGTGCACTACACAATGTGGAACCAACTCGTAAACTAATCCCCGAGTTAAACATCGATGTGATTCAGCAGGAAAACATAGAGAATAGGAGGAAAATAGAGCACGTATATATGAGGCAAGCAAATCACCAAACCTGGATCTGGACAGATATCCGCATCATCAATTGTAATCATATTGTTGATAATCTTTATCAGCATTCAGAAAAAAGGGACAAAAATAACAATACAGAACTCACCAGTAACAAAACCAAACCCAAAACAAACTACAAGATTTTCAGAGATATTGAAGAAATATGGGATCAAACCAAAGACCGAGGACGCCCTTTCTTCACCCCTTGGAGGAGTTACATTATCATAATAGTCACCGTATCATAGAAATCAAACAACATTTCAATATCATGTTCATACTGTTCTCACACTTTATAGCATGCATCATCATAAAATAAAAGCCGTTGGGAAACCTGAACCGCACACAAACAACGCACAGGAAAAATAAGATACCACCAGTTACTTACAAGTATAAGAAAACCTATTTTGATTATTTAGCAAAGCGCAATATGTAAAACCATAAAGAATATTAGAATTAAAATTAAAGATAGTTAGTTGTAATTTAGAAAACAAACGTGTAACATCGAAAGTTAATTAAAAATTGAAAATAAAATATTTTTTTTTATGTTCGCGTATAGACACAACCCTTAATTATATAGCAACATGCTATACACTAGAAACGCTGCATCAACCAAATTCCCAAACATAATTTGAAACCTATTTTTTATGTAGTAACATGCCACAGTACCACAAGTGTGGGTCAACGGAACATGTTTCAAAAGTCAACGTTCTAAATTAAATTCTTTCTACACAACGCCAATATCAAAAATTGACGTTAACATTTTATTTTAATATAAAAAAGACAAATTGGTAGCTTTAAGTTAGAGTAAAATTGTTCGTAAAAGTGTATTAATGTAAAAATTGAAGAATAAATTTCATTTTTTTAACTCTCCGAGACATTGTTTCATTAAGTGGAAATTATAACTACTAAATTGGTATAAATTCAAGGATTACTCCAAATAAAATCAAAAACCAAAACTCATATACATATGTATATGTTGGAACGATAAGCGAAAAAGATAAAATCGCTAATGGGCTGAATATTGTAAAACAACCGTTGTCATGCGTTTCTATGCTCAAGGTAAAAATGTTTAGTTTAGTTTAGCTCGCTAACTTACACCGTTTCCTTGGGACACGTGATCTACGGAGACGATGTTAATTAACTACGGCCAAAAAAACTAAACAAAGTACCAAAACAGGTCGTCTCGGCAGATTCACAATATCTTTGGAACTAGACGCAATGCTCCATTTCTACATAACCTCGACTTTAAGAAACCATTTGTTGTAAGATGTGATGCGAGCACGCAGAATATCGAAAGTGTAATATATCACATAAAAATAACTATGACATATTTATACAGAATACTACAAAAAACGACTTTTATACTGAGACTATGTCCGAAACCCATGATAAATATTTTTAGTACAAATTATTGACATTTATTTGAAAAATATTCCCCTACAATTTTTTATTTGTCCGAATAATTTGTTGGTATATTTTCCCGTCGCACATTTTTGTTGTTTCATTTTAATTTCTATAATTTTCGAGAAATGGATAGTGGTTTGGACAAAAAATGTCATGGATGGTATATTTATTAGGGCATAATTACGCAAATTACCTTATATCAGTACAATATGTCAATCACAGCTAGTACCTAAATCAAATAATGAGTTTATTCTGTAGCTGTCACAAATTAACATAGAAATTGACAATGATAATTTGGTTGTATGCAGTTTTTACAAATAAATGTCAAAAATTAGTACTTAAAATTATTTATCATATAGGTTTCGTACACAGTCTGAATGAGTCATCTAAAATCTAAACATTTTAACTTTCTAACTTTTAACGTTTTTAACTTTTTATACGTGTTAGACAAATTAATCGTTTAAATTCAATCTGTGCAATACAAATATTTTGATGTCATTCACGATGACGCAAAATTTGTTGCTGTTTTTTTTCCTTTGCCCTTTTGACCTTCTGACCTTTGTAATTTTCCGTCCAAAATACACTACTGTTGACGTATCTCGAATTTTTAGGAACACTTTGCATTTGCCAATCAAATTTATTTCATATTTAGTGCGCCAATGAAGAAATTGCCAATGCCTAATGAACACATTCTTATATGTAGACATAATGTTATCAATCCATTTGAAAAATCGAATATAAATTGATCAGTTCTTAGTAAAACGTTTATAAACTCGCAGGTGATAACGCTGCAAGATAAGATAACGAAATTATTTTGAAAACATGTAAACAAAATTTGTGTCAAAAGTGAACTAACTGTTATAGCCGATAAAGTATACATTTTGTGCTGTAATGAGGTAAATCATAAAATAAATAAAATTTGCCAGCTAATTAGCGCTAAAACTAAATATTTTTTTGTTATTTTAGTATTTTGGACGGCGATTTTTACGAGGATATTGATAATCCAGCAAAACGAATCGCCATAATCATGACGGATTACTCAGAAATATTTGACCTGAAAGCGAATAGTTACATAATTATGTTTAATGTGACATATAAACCAGGAGGCACAAACACATTTCGAACTGATCAACCCATTTTACAATAATCAAGACATGCAAGGTATATTGGTGGTGGATAATTTATTTGAACGGGCAAAGAAAAAGCATTGATTGAATCGAGTGGCAGCAACCAAATTGAATTACTAATCGATGTGGATATTTTTGAATCATTTTCGAATGATGGGGAGGAAGATTCGGACGCTGATGATAATGGTTCGCAATATATTCAAGCATTTTGTGACATTATAAACAACATATTAATGATGAGACGATTAAGGTTACCCGCATCAATAATATCATGTATGAGGAAAAAGGAAGGCTCAAGTTATTTGACAGACGCCATTTATTCAAACCACATTGACAAAAGATTTTATTTTCCCTGTTTAAAGGCCTAACAGAAATAAATATTTCAAAATCCATTTGTCGATCGGTGCTACCTGTATTTTATTTTAGAATGATAGTATGTAAATCATTTATAATCATGACTTTTTTTGGTAATTTTTGCCTTTTTCGTCCAAATATAGGCTGATAATTAGTTCGGGTACGCCTTCCCCAGGATCGGTTCTATGATAGAGATTTGTTATTTTCTTTGTCGGTGTTTATCTGGTTAAGCATCAGTTTGGATAAAAAAATCAGTTTTCGAGTAATTCAGTTTTACTGAAATTTCATTATCATTATGAAGTTAAACATTAGGCTGCGGCCAGAGTGCGCGCGATAAGCGAGGCGAGGCGAGAAGCGATACGAGTACTGCCCAAAGTGACTGTGATAGAAGCGATTTTTAAAGTTGAATAAAATTTATTTAGTCTCAAACTATTTTGAATTTCTGTGCCTTGTATTTGTATTTTAATTATTTCAAATCTTTCTATGTCGATGTTTAATAAGTAGATTGTAAACAGCGATATAGAAAGATTTGATTTTATTTTACAAAATATTAACTTCATATATTTATTAATTTTTATTTAATTATCTGTTAAATATTTATTCACATAATTATAGAACACTATTCAAAATCTATGTAAACTCGCGCGAGAACGAGCGACAAAACTCAACATGTTCAGTTTTATCCCTTCTCGGTTTGAAACTCCCATTCACTCGCACCTCACATTCCTTTAACTGCGAACAGTTCTTGATTATTATTTGATTAAAATATTCGACCAAGGTTTAAGCAAAATCTCCCGGTAATGGCTGGGCCTCACCGAACGCCGTGTTACACACAACATAAAGAGGATTTGGATATGTTTAGTTAGTAATAAATACATAGGAATAAAAATAGTGAGTAAAACAATGACAAGACATTTATAATCTACTTTTATGGTTTATTAAAATTAAAACTGCACTCTGAAATAACATTTATTAGTTTGATGAATCAGATTTCTGGGCACTGCTGGCAATCGTAATCGTAAATAATTTAAAATTATTTAATCGGTATCAGCTGCTTATTCACATAATTTCTACCATACTGGTCCCTGTCGCAACTTAGAACTACAATTTAGCTCAAACTACTATAATAGATGTAGAGTTTAAGCAAAACCTGTCACTAAGATTATAGATTTGTAATGAACGCTGTCCTGTAATGAATTCTAATTAATGTTAGTGTAACAAAATCGAGGGGAAGGACAGGTATATTAGTAACAAAGCATTCATGGAAATGGAATTCTAAAATAAGTTTTAGATAAAATTCTGGAATATGGCCAATTAGGAAAGAAACTGGCGATTTCTTATCCGATTTTGATGAAATTCAGCATGTACGACGGAAGCTAGATTCTAAAATGATTTATAGAGAAAGTCATTAAACACATCAAATAAACATTTTAATATCCAATTTTCAACGCACATATCGAATTTCATCTTAAACGGTTGAAAAATAGGCAAATTCCGTCATACATAGCCATATTCCAGAACTCCATCAAAAAATCATTTTAAAATCTCATTTCCATCATGCATGGTAAATTTCATTAAAATCGGATAAGAAATGGCCAAATTCCTTCCTAATAGCCCATATTCCATAACTAACATATGCTCCAATCTTCGCAAATATCTCTAATAAAGTGTCTGCTTAACTAAGGGGGCGGTTTTCATGGAAAATTTCAGTTTAACAAGAGACTTAAATGTGTGTCCGTTTTAGTGAGGTATCCCTTAAAATTAGAGTCCGTTGAAATGAGGTTTCACTTTGTTATATAATTTATTTATTTATAAAAAAAATTTAATTAGAAAGTTAGTTTCTAATAGTTTAGTTTCTATAATCTGCGGTCAAGAACCAAAACCATTCTCGACCGCTCGCTATTAAAGTCCAGACTTAACTGATTTACAGTTTCAAAAAAATTGAACGATTTTTTTTTCTCTCATCCGATTTCAAAATAAAAATTATTCGCAACCACCACGCTCTCAACGCTCCTGCAATCACGTTGACCACATACCAAAAGAGATAAATGCCCTCCCTAACAAGCACATGGTTAATATCACCGCATCGCACCGCACTAATGTAATCGCTCGAACAACCGACACAATCAATCACTGATAAACCAATGGTATTCGACATATGTACGTCATACGATGGCAACAAATGACGCACGCTCAACCAATACAGCAAAAAAGACAAACGAATTAAACAATCGGCACTCGGCAATGAGGAAAAACAAAAAAATAATACATGATGCAGTGCTGGACAAAAGCACCCATGCAACAGACCGAAAGCAAATGCGATCAGTGTTACGATTACGAAGACAAGCGGCGGCGTAACAGGGACTTAGGAACACTGATTGCCTGTAAAATTTCTCTTGACTGAAGTAAAACTTGAATTTTAAAACAAAAAATTTTATTGTTTCATTCCGATTTATAAAAAAATAACATTTTATTGATAAAACTCGTGATCAGGTTTTTCCTCTTGTTCAATTTTACATTTTTCGCAATATAAATCTACAACTTCATTGGTATCTTCACGACGAATCTCCAATTTTGAGTTTTGTTCGTCTACTACAAATTTGATTGAACGTAAGGATATCGACCTGGGATTAGGTCCTGGTTCCATTATTTCAAATTGCCATTTAGTTTTAGATTGAAATTGATTTGTGTTTGATTTATGAATCTCTTTCAAAATAAATTCAAACATGGATAACCACGTGCCTTCGTCTTCATATATGGTTACATACTAGAATATAAAATTGGAAGTGTTTAATAATAAATGCGTATTGAGCTTTAAAATAGTTTTATACTTACTGTCAATTTCTCTATCCTCAAATCATTGAGAAGCTGCCAGTTATGACAGGTATTTTCTAAAGAACATCTTTCTAATGATATCGACGGTTTTATGGCACATTGTTGCAAATTCTGTAGCATATTTAAATCAATTTTAATGCCCTTAAAAAATATTATATCGTAAAGTTTTAAATTATCGAAAATTCTGTAATCATTCAAATTACAGTATATCTCTAAATAAATTCTATCGCTAGCCAATGTGATTGTTTCTAATTCCTTCGCGAAATCTTCGATGAAATTGTAAGTATTTTCCCCTCTCAAATAAATTATCAAATAGCCTTCTTTACGACCTGGTATAATTCTATTGTGCTTGGATATGAACACATCGTTACACCATCTATAATTTGTGTCTAACACAATTTCTTTAACGTTGTCCAATTCAATTAAATCTACAAATAACGATAAACTCATGTTGTCGAAACCTCCTCCATCAATGCAATATGTAACATTAAATCTTTCTTTTAATTTATTAAGAACGTCGTTCTCTTCTTTCAGTTTAATAGTATCATATAGATTGATTTGTTGAGATGGTTGATCTAGATAAATAAAATCGACATCTAGAGTTTGAAACAAATCTTGAAATTCATATACCAAATAAGCGATAAGAAATGGTATCGGTACAATATTTTTGGCAATCAAATATTTTTTTAGGCTTAAATGATCATTTTCAATGTATTTGGCAAGTATTCGTTTTATCATAAAATCAATTTCATAACCTAGAAGATTTGAATTGGACGGGTCATCACGAACATCACTAATTGCTAATCTTAACGAAAGTAGATCCATAACATCTAAATCATTGGCATAATTAAGCGTTCCAAGATGCCTAAGGATTATTGGTAATACCGAATAGATGTTATCATTTAACCGGATTCTCCGCAGCAGATTATCTTGTTGCCACGGAAAACCATATGTTACGAAGAGATAACGTTTGTTGTTACCCTTCCGATATTTTTTAAATTCGTTAATTATATCAAATTTTTCACTAACACTTTCGTTAAACGAAACCACTTTAATGGGGTGGTCACCGTTAACAGAATGTCCGAGCTTTTCTTCAATTTTTAAAATATACGCTTCTAAATTGTAGCGATATATGAATGCCTGAAAATAAAGGTTAAATTTTAACGATATTTTCGCTGTTATTTTTTCAGTTTTGATTATTTTACCTCCATAATATGAAACACTGCTGCGGCTATAAATAAAGTAGGATTTTCCTCCCATGGAAATGAAAATTGCGAATTGAAAACTAATTCATTATGTATGAAGTTTGCTAGACTTTGACTTGCCCGTAAAACAATAATAAGATGCATTTCAAAACGTTCAGTTCCAATTTGTAGTATATAATCGTACATTTCCCAATCCGTTTTTCTAAATTTCTGATGCAAAGCTTTTTTCACTTTGTTTATTATCGATGTGTGAACCAAATATGAATCCGAACCTGTTTAAGTCAAATTAACATTTATAAATAAAATATTTCGCGAAATAAAATGAAATAAAAACTTACCAGGGTACAATTTACAGAATAATACGTCGGATATAATATCACTTGATTTTTTAATTATTTCCATATTAACTAACTCACTTAAATATTAACTAAAATAAAATGGGAGAACATTCGTTTTTAAGATATCAATAAACAACATAAACTCCGCTGAATTAATAGATAAAAATGTCAAATGAAATGTGTGCAACAACAAAACAATTCATTTAATATTTGTATCTATCGATTGAACGAAAATTTGGCTTTTTGCTGCCAAATATTGTACGTAATAAAAAGATAGCTTATCTATCATTTTAGTAAAATTAAGCTACAATGGAATTGCTTTTGAGTTGTAATTGTTTGGTATCGACACTGTCACATTATAGTTATTTACTTCACAAAGACGGTTAAACAGTTATTACAGTGCGAGTTCGATGTTTATTTTGAACGAGTTCTGTGAGGATCACTTAACGTACCTACGTCGATATTTTCATTTAAAATTAAATTTTAAAGTAAAAACCACAGAAAAGAATAGAGAGATGTGCATCTTATACGGGCCAAATTTACATTCGAAACTTCAATACAATGATTTTCCAACCCAATCCTATTAGACCAGGGCCCTGTTGCACCAACTACTTATCACTTATTACTTATCAACTTATCATAATTTTTGATAATTTTCTGTTGTACTAAAATGAAATTTGATAAGTATTTTATTGAGTTATAATAAGTAATAAGCACTCACTTATCAAAATTAAGTTGCACCAATTCGCGAAATGATAAGCGATAAGTTTGAGGTTTTTGATAAGTTTTTCGTAGTTCTGTTGCACCAAAAGTTTTAACTTATCAATAATCGACTACATTTAATGATAATTATCCAAAATAGCAATAAAAAAAATTTCACTACTCAAATAAATTGATAAGAGCTACAAATTGTAGTGGCATGACGGAAGTCTGTTAAAAACGTTTTTTTCCCCCTGTTGTGTGTGGCCAATTAAAGTGGAACTTCGCTATTTTTCAATAGATTATTATGAAATTTGACATGGGCGGTAGAAATGGGATTCTAAAATGATTTTCTAAGGAACTTTTGGAATATGGCCAAATAGGAAGGAATTTGGCCATTTCTTATCCGAATTTGATGAAGTTGAGCATGCACGATGGAAATGGGATTCTTAAAAGGTTTTTAGAGGAAGTTCTGGAATATGGCCAATTAAGAAGAAACTAGGCCATTTCTTATCCGAATTTGATGAAATTGAGCATGCATAATGGAAATGGGATTCTTAAATGATTTTTAGATGAAGTTCTGGAATATGGGCAATTAGGAAGGAACTTGGCCATTTCTTATCCGAATTTGATGAAATTGAGCATGTACGATGGAAATGGGATTCTTAAAAGATTTTAGAGGAAGTTCTGGAATATGGCCAATTAGGAAGGAACTTTGCCATTTCTTACCCGAATTTGATTAAATTGAGCATGCACGATGGAAATGGGATTCTTAAAAGGTTTTTAGAGGAAGTTCTGGAATATGGCCAATTAAGAAGAAACTAGGCCATTTCTTATCCGAATTTGATGAAATTGAACATGCATAATGGAAATGGGATTCTTAAATGATTTTTAGATGAAGTTCTGGAATATGGGCAATTAGGAAGGAACTTGGCCATTTCTTATCCGAATTTGATGAAATTGAGCATGTACGATGGAAATGGGATTCTTAAAAGGTTTTTAGAGGAAGTTCTGGAATATGGCCAATTAAGAAGAAACTTGGCCATTTTTTATCCGAATTTGATGAAATTGAGCATGCATGATGGAAATGGGATTCTTAAATGATTTTTAGATGAAGTTCTGGAATATGGCCAATTAGGAAGGAACTTGGCCATTTCTTATCCGAATTTGATGAAATTGAGCATGTACGATGGAAATGGGATTCTAAGATGATTTTTATATAGTCTTAAGGCTTTTAAATTTCAGTTAACACAAGAACTCAAGCCGGTCGATCAACATAAATGTCGTATCTTCGCTGATTGGGTCCTTCAAATGCATCAAAATGATCCGGATTTTCATCGAAAAATCATCATCAGTGATGAGGAGTATATTTTACCTCGGAGGCTACGTGTATAAGCAGAATTGTCGCGTTTGGAATTTTGAAAATCCAAGAATGATTATTGAAAAGCCTCTCCATCCTCAACGTGTCACTGTTTGGTGCGGTTTTGGCCTGGCGGTGTGATAGGACCTTACTTTTTTGAAAATGAGGCTGGTGCAACAGTTACGGTGAATAAATTGCGCTATACCGAGCTATGATTAATGATTTTTTATGGCCGGAATTGAAAGATATTGATGTGGACGACGTTTACTTTTAGCAAAATGGCGCTACGTGCCACACAAGCAACGAAACAATCGCAATTTTGCAAGAAAAGATTCCTGACCGTGTTGTTTCTCGATGAGGTGATCACAATTGGCCACCGAGATCTTGTGATTTAACAACTTTAGACTTTTTTCTTTGGGGCCACGTGAATGATAAGGTCTATGCCAATGCTCCACAATCGATTCAAGATTTCGAAGATTGGAAAGGGATTCGAAATGGATTTTTTTTTAAAATATGATAAACGAACTAAAAATCACATAACGGTAGAATACAAATCGAAAATTGACATTAAAGACTGCAAGAGTGGCGTTGTAAAGTTAGTGATTTTTCTGAACCCGTACAGGTACAGTGGGATCAAATGGGTTAAGTTTATAGTGATATTTCATCTTAATATTAATTCCCGAAATTTATATTATTATTAATAATTTAAATAATTTAGTTATGGGGTGAACAAAGTAGCACTATGCGCGTCGAAACAAGAACATCGAATGTGTCCGTATACTATAGCGAAAACCAAAAAACGATGTGTACAAGTAAAATGGAATATTCGGTATTCCGAGCGAATGTTTTTGAAGCGGATGAACAACAAAGAGAAGATGAATTATTTAGATTGCACACTGTAGTATAATTGTGGAAAATGAATTATGCGTTGTGTTGCTTGTTGGTGCAGACGATATGATGAGTTTATGTAGGTACACTGTGAAGTGTGGATGTGCGCACTAATATACATGATTGGTACATTATGGCGATGAACGAATGATGGATATTTTGTGAATATTTGATTGAATAAGTGAGTGAGTCGCTACAGAATTTAATATCGCGAATAGTGCACTGCAGTACAGCAGATTATTAATCAATTCAAATGCGTTGAATCTTATTTCATCATTCTTGGCCCATATTCCAGAACTTCATCTAAAAATCATTTTAGAATCCCATTTTCATTGTACCCGTCGATTTTCATCCTAATCGGTTGATAAATAACCAAGTTCCATTATACTCAAGAATCATTACAACTTATCATAAAAATTTTATAATTTGTCATTTGATAAGTTATAGACATTCTGATGTGCAACGCTTATCACTTATCATTATCAAAATTTGATAAGTTTCTAAATTGATAAGTGAGTGAATTTTTTTTTTGCTTTTGGTGAAACACTTATTACTTATCATAATCAAAAAAACTAACTTTTGATAAGTTGATAAGTAATAAGTGATAAGTAGTTGGTGCAATAGGGCCCTGACGTGTATATTATAAAATAAAATTTACATTTTTCTGTCTCTTTTTATCCTTTTTTAAGCATACTATTTTTATTACATCAACACAAAAACAAAACTTTTTTTATCGGTTTTCGCTAAATATATTCACTAATTTACATCACTAAATCACAATGAAATTATTTTATTCGTCTAAATAGAAATTTCCTTCACTCTAACGAATATAAAATGGTCTGAAAAAAAAATAAACAAAAAAATTCGTCCCTTCGTCCCAATTCCGAAAAATGAATGAAACTAAATAGAAAAGGCTATTGCTACGAAGCTGATGAATTATATTTGTGGCAAGGCAATATAGAAATCTATACCACACACACACATACATATTTTCTCTGTGAATTATTTATTTACCAGTAATTGCCCGTCAAAACTGACGGAAGTTTCTGCAAATACTATATAGCCTGAAAAGTAAAATGTTTGTTTCTGAAGTTAGTGTGAAGTTTATGACAAATTGACAAAAAATCTTACATATTACACACTAATAAACTGCGGATCTCAAATAGTTTTAAGCGACAGTACCAAAAATTTACATTTACATAATTATACAATCAACTTTCCTACTATAGTACGTAAAATTTAAATTTTAGAATACAAAATTTGCACGAGTTGAAGTCAATTTTATTCAAGTTAAGTTCCTCTTAAAAAGTGTAGGCTGACATTGCATGATCCACGAAAGACAGAAATCAATCAGAATGTGGGCACTCAGTCATATTGTTTGTCCTAGCAATTTACAAAAAAAACTCTTCTAAAAGAAGTGTAGGTGGTTCGATGGCCAATGACAGGCAATCGCAGACATGGCTAAGTAAATCTGAGTATGCCACCATGTTGTATGTTTCAACGTGAATATTTTCTATATAGGGTATACGAGTATTAGCGTGACCCTCAGAGAGCGAGTTTTCTGATTTACAAAAAACTAACATGTGTTAAAAAACGTTGTAACATGATTTATATACGATTTTTTTACTTACTCCTAGCCCTAACGACTTTTTCACAACAACAGTGTATTTAACGAAAATAAAGTTATTCAAATAAAATAAGCCTCAAATTACTTTTAACATTCTGTCCCAATTTTCTTGAGACAATAACCTAATCATAATTTTTTGAAAATCTAGAAACTCAGAACCATTTTGATATGAGCCATACGGTAATCAATTTAGCGCTTTACCCAATGAAAAACGAAACGAAAATCGGATTTAGTTTTTTCGATGTAATTCCAAAACTATTGCTTTGTTTTCGTTAAAATCGTCTGATTCTTGGCCGAATGTACCATACAATCCTACTTTCAATTTAAACATATTTAATTGGCTGCGAAAATGAAAATTTAATTTTTATTTTCTCAGCCAATTAAATATGGTTTTGTATTTTTTAAATTGAAAGTAGGATTGTATGGTACATTCGGCCAAGAATCAGAAGATTTTGCAAGAAATAACTAAATCTGATTTTTCTTTGCGATTTTCAGTAGGTAGGTAAAGCGCTTCAACGAATTGACGAATTTCGCATGAAACAAGGACTTCCTCTCAATATCACACCTTTTCGTGTACTCTCCGAAACATTTCGTTCTTTAACCTTCACACAATCATTCATGCAGGAGTGCCTAAGCGAATGGGATCCACTTTACTCACGATAGAGAGGCTGATCCTCTTTCATTTCCAAGAGTTACGAAACGTCTCGTTTACCAGTAGTCAGTTGGTTGACGGTTTTGTTGACCCTTCGGCTCATATAATTAATAATTAATAAGCTAATGCCTGTGATTCATGCTATTTGGTATAATAGAGACTAACGTCCATGTTCCATGCGAAATTTATCGATTTGTTAATTTTGAAAACTTGTTTGCGTAGGGTTCTACGGCTCATATCAAAATGACATAATTCAGAAGGTAATTGTAACAAGATAATTGGAAATTAATATTGGAATTTATTTGAGCTTTGTTTTACACGTTATTCTTTTTTAATACCTTGTGAGTCGTTTAAGTCCATATTTTATTGAAGCTAGATAATCAAAGAATTGGGAAAATAATAAATGCAAAAATATACGGGATTTTGAATTTTCTTTTTTATTGCACAAGAATTTTACATAGGGATTCATTTGTTTATTTTGACTATAAATTGTTTACCGTTAGAAAGATTATACAGTAATTTGTCTATTGTTATCTTATCACTAAATGAACTAACGGCTCATATATCCAATAATAATTTTGTCCGAAAACTTCACAATGTACACTCGCATACATTTATCCTCCCACAAAAAAAAAAGTGTACAGAAACTTCAGACCAGTCTCATAATCAGAATATACTTACTGATTAGACTCAATGTATACGAGGGACACAGGGTTAACTTTTATTTTTTATTTTTATAAATTTTTTAATTGGGTGCAGAGCGGACTTATATTCCACTTTTTTGATGTTCGGTATATAAATTCGCGCTTGATTTCTTCAGTTCGAGGTTTCGGGAGCTTCACCGTAAACCTATGTGCATTGGTTGTTCCTCTTGTTACTCTTGTTGTTGTAACGAATGGTGGTATTTTCTCCGATAGTTCTGCAGAACATTTACCATCTAAGCATCTGTAGAAGATGCAGAGTTCTGCAACATCTCTGCGATGCTGTAAGCTATCTAGTTCTTGAGTAAGTCTGGGATTCCGTATTATTCTGATAACGCGGCGTTGAACCCTGTCCAATAATTGGACGATGGTACCAGACGCACCTCCCCAAACTTGATAGCAATACTCTATACCGGATGAAGGTTTTATATATCTGGAGAACTTGATGCGATCTGAAAAATCTTCTGCATCGATTCAGGAACCCGAGTTTTTTGAAGCTGATTTAGCCAATGCAACAATGTGTTTATCATAATTTTAAATATTTTTGAACCTATCTCCTAATAGCTTAGAGGGCCGGAAATAATTCTTTATGTTTTGAGTTGACAATAATGTGCGTCAACTCTGATAAATATATCAGCACCAGCCATTCATTGTAACTTGTACAATCCGCCAGCTTCCAAATGGTTCCATATAAATTTATCATAATTTTAAATATTTTTGAGCCTTTTTCGTTTCGTGAACTTTTGCCTATTTTGAACCTATAACCAAAGTTTAAGGTCTGCATCAATTTTTTTCGAGTTAAAGTAAAGTTTCCTGTTCTATAGGTGAACTCTACGATTCTCATTCCCTATCCCTACTAATTATTCTATTGTTAGTAAATGAACAATGCAATTTTTAACCACAGAATAGTGATAATTACGAGTAAAAACAGAAAATTTAAAATTTTACGAAAAGAAAGTTTTTTGTCGTATCTGTTTCATTTACTATTCAGACTTTGAGCTGTACGTTTCGATTTGTATTTTTTGTGATTCTCGTTGTTTTTCTTGCATTCAAAAAAGTTTTTTTTTAAACTATCGACCTTGGCTATATTTGGACTTCGTATTTTGTAATTTGTGTAATACGTGTTATTTTACTTATTTCGATCTTGGCTTTCTAGTGAATATTCTTTAAAATATTGTAGTTTATTTGTTTGATAATAAACATTAAAAATGCGGTTCAAACGATTTGTTCTAGACCAATCGCAAATTGATAAAATACAACAAATTGTGATCAGAAATATTGCCGATTTGGACAATATAGATTTGTACCATTTGTTCAATCAAAAATTGTTTGCCATTTTATGTCGAGAAATTGACAGTTTGTACAATAATGACGCTTAATCGAAGGAAACTGCAAAAAGTTTTTAAGTCGAAGCATTTTATAGAAGCTTTCATGCAAAAAATGTATCGAAAACGATCTGAAACCGATAAAGCTACTATGGACAAGTTACCTATTGATTGCGATAACCAGTTTAACGATGATATATTTGAGCATGAGAAAACTCCCTCAGAAAGATCGCTAATTATAAGTGAGGATGACGTTTTCAAAACAGTTCAGCCCAATCAACAACTGATCAACGTTTTACAATATTTGGAAATTTCCGGTGATCATTGGAAATTGGAAATTTCCGGTGATCATTGGAATGCTGCTAATACACCCAAACAGCATAAGTGAGCCAAAAAACTATGTCCAAGCGTTGTAGCTAACATTTTGACCAAAAAAACTGGTTGTGTGATCAACATAAAATCAATTGATTATGGCAAAAATTGCTTGAGTATTCGAGCTTATTGTGGCCATAATAACTGCAGAAGTTACAAATTAAAAAATGCTAATCTTGAAAAGGGTATTTTTGAAGTGTTTTCTACTAATGTGCTCATATGTCACGAGATATTAAAAACACGCTAAGTAAGATGAACTGAAAGAACTATCTTAAAAAGAAAACTTGTGTCAGAGAATTATGCTGAACAAATTTATGAGAAAATGGTCGTTGATGAGGACGAAGACTTTGTAAAACTAACCAAAACTACAAATGTCAAATCCTTAGACGTGCTTCGAAAAATGCGTTCTGAGGCACTTAGAGCCAATGATAATGATTCAAATGATTTGATGGACAACATAGGAGAAATTCACTACTTCAAAAATTTTCTATAAAACCACTTATTTGAATAACTTACGGTAAAATTCAAATAGAAATGTTGAGAATTATGCTTAAAGAAACCGATAACAATTTAGTTGCTTATTTAGATGCTACCGGAGGCTTAGCTAGAAATCCATTGAAAACGGAAGCTTGTATATGTTTTATTATGCTCTTGTTATTCCAATTAAGGTTCATGACAATAAAAAAAACGATCCGTTTCCTTTAACTGATATGATTCGTTCCAGCCACAATTTGGATTCCATTGGAGGTTGGTTGAGATCCTACCGAATAGAAATTCAAAAACAATTTAAGACTTGGCCTCTTATTAAAACCATTGTGACAGATTTTAATTTCGCACAAATAAATGCAGTCTTAGACGCATTTAATATGAAGAATGGATATCGTCCAGTATTTGAATTTCTGTCACAGCTGTTTAAGATCACTATCTAAAATAAATAACTTGGTTGATGTGCGCTTGTGTGTCTCTCATTTAATGCATTGCATGACTGCAGATGTCAATAAATGTTTTAAAAAATCATTGACAAGCAATACAATTTTAAAAGAAGTTATTGCTTCATTATACTTGATTAAGGATCATGCTCTATAAATTAAAACAAGTCTGGGTGGATTTATGTATTATTTTGAAAAGTAAATTCCTTACTGCGTCTGTATACAATGCGTTAGACAAAGTTCTTCTACATGTAACAACGCTTCCTCAGTCAAAATCATTTGAAAATAAAGAACAAATAAAAACCGAAACCGGTAATTAACCGAAGCATTATATTTACAGAGTAAATTTTATCACGAATTTAATTCTATCACAGATTCTATCACTGTAGACAACATTCTTGAAATGGAATTTTTGCAATTGCTTTTAGAAGAATTATATTACTTATCTACCGTTATGGTCAACGATTTTTAATAAAAAGATATTTAGTAACGGGAATGTCGAAAAAAATTTTGCCGTCGTAAAACGCCGAATGAAGCGGACAATGACCGTTGGGAAACTTCCAGCAAAACCAATAATACGATTTGTCAAAGAGATTGAAAACCGTAACAATTTTTTAATTAAAAGAAAAACTATTGGGATACCTAAGTATAAACAGAAGGCCGAGATTTTAATTAATGTTACAAATGCTGAAGAAAAAAGTTTTTCAGCTATTCTGGAAGAGGAAGAAACATGGCGAGGTCAACCCCAAACTTGTAAAGGCCATTTTTCCCACAATGCAATCAAAAAATTGAATACATCGGAAGAAAAAGAACGAAAATGTGCTATTATAGGTTATTTAAGTTCCAAAAATGAACAAACCGAAACTCCCATGTTTCCATGGAATTTTTCCTATAATCTATTTGGATTCGTGGGACTACACGTGGTCAATATTATTGCAAATAGATCTCTCATTTGTTTTGCAGATGTTGTCAATGCAGCTGCTGGAAGTGCCAAGTACCAATGGTTATCAATTTCCAGTAATCTTAAACACTGTCATGCTTCCCTGTACTTTTCACATACATATTCATCGACTTTTCTTAAATCAATGAAAGACGTTGATTAGAAGCACATAGCATTTTTTGAATGCACCGTGCGCATACACCTGTTTCAATGCGTCACTTTTGAAGACCCCTTTGTGACCTTCGGCTGGAATTCCTTGCTTTCTTCGTTGAAAGATTCGTCTTATTGTATTCCATGTATAATATAATGTTGCATCGGCATATACCAATATTTTTCCAATTGGATTAATTTGAAAAAGTTGCAAAAATGCAGTTAATGCAGTAGTCCTTTTTTGAATTTTGGCCTTTGCCCTTCTGGCTTTTGAAATTTTAGTTTAACTTGCACATGTTCATGAATCATATAAAATCGGATGTGAGGGTGTGGGATGTCCGATTTTCAAATTGTTCATTTTTTTGTTTGGTAACATGTGAGCTTTGATGACTTCACCATTCCCATTCCCCAATTGCGGTAGAACCGGCCAAAATACTCTATTGTTGAAGTAGTTTTTAGGAACACTCTGCATTTTCCAATCAAATTTATTTCATATTTAGTGCGCCAATGAAGAAATTGCCAATGCCTAATGAATACATTCTTATAAACATAATTTTATCAATTCATTTGAAAAATCGAATATAAATTGATCAGTTCTTAGTAAAATGTTTATAAACCCGCAGGTGATAACGCTTCAAGATAAGATAACGAAATTATTTTGAAAACATGTAATTAGCGCTAAAACTAAATATTTTTTTGTTATTTTAGTATTTTGGACGGCGATATTTACGAGAATATTGATAATCGAGCGAAACGAATCGCCATAATCATGACGGATTACTCAGAAAAGATTTGACCTGAAAGCGAATGTTATAGATAAGCAAACATCAGATTTTTGCACATTCTACGAATAAAACGATGGCTACATAATTATGTTTAATGTGACATATAAACCAGGAGGCACGAACACATTTCGAACGGGTCAACCCATTTTACAATAATCAAGACATGCAAGGTATTTTTGTGGTGGATAATTTATTTGAATAGGTAAAGCAAAAGCATTGAATCGAGTGGCAGCAACCAAATTGAATTACCAATCGATGTGGGTATTTTTTAATCATTTTCGAATGATGGAGAAGAAAATTCGGACGCTCATGATAATGGTTCTTATTACATTCAAGCATTTTGTGACATTATAAACAACATATTAATGATGGGACGATTAATGTTACTCGCATCAATAATATCATGTATGAGGAAAAAGGAAGGCTCAAGCTATTTGACAGACGCTATTTATTCAAACCACATTGACAAAAGATTTTATTTTCCCTGTTTAAATGCCTAACAGAAATAAATATTTCAAAATCCATTTGTCGATCGGTGCTATCTGTATTTTATTTTAGAATGATAGTAGGTAAATCATTTATAATCATGATTTTTTTTTTTAATTTTTGCCTTTTTTATCCAAATATAAGCTCTGATAATTAGTTCGGGTAGCAAAATAAAAAAACAAGATTTCAACACTAACTGTATTGTATGCCTTTAGCAGGATCGGTTCTATGATGAAGATTTGTTGATTTCTTTGTCGGTGTTTATCTGATTAAGCATCAGTTTGGATAAAACATCAGTTTCCGAGTAATTCAGCTTTACTGAAATTTCAGTATCATTATGTATAGTTAAGCATTATCTAAGTGGATGTGATAGAAGCGATTTTTAAAATTGAATAAAGTTTATTTAGTATCAAACTATTTTGAATTTCTGTGCCTTGTATTTGTATTTTAATTATCTCAAATCTTTCTATGTCGATGGTTAATAAGTAGATTGTAAACACCGATATAGAAAGATTTGATTTGATTTTATAAAATATTAACTTCACATATTTATCAATTTTTTATTTAATTACCTATTAAATATTAATCCACACAATTATAGAACACTATTCAAAATATATATAAACTCGCGCGAGAACGAGCGACAAAACTCATCATGTTCAGTTTTATCCCTTCTCGGTTTGAAACTTGCATTCACTCGCTTTCGCTCATCGCTTTAACTGCGGATAGTTCTTGATTGAGTGATTGATTAGAATGTTCAACCAAGCTTTAAGCAAGACCTCCCGGAGATGGCCGAGCCTCACCAAACGCGCTGTCATACACTACATAAAGAGTGTTTGGATAGATTTAGTTAGTAATACATACATAGGAATAAAAATAGTTAGTAACATAATAACAAGACATTTCTAATCTACTTTTATGGTTTATTAAAATTAAAACTGCTAATTTAAAATTATATAATCGGCTCATTCACATAATTTCTGATATACTGGTTCCTGTTGCAACTTAGAATTACAATTTAGTTCCAACTACTATAATAAATGTAGATTATAGATATACATATACGTAATGGACGCTGTCCTGTAATGAATTATAATTAATGTTACCAGTAACCAAAATTAAAATTATAAGACGCTAATTAGTTCCTAAGGTATGAAGTTCGCGTTGAAGTACTTGTCATTTAATAAAGATATTGTAAAATCAAATCAATTTAAAGCTAGATATTCGTTGGATAATTGAGATTTCTGGAAGCTGAATCAAATTCCTCGGGAATCTCTGATACAAACCAAAATTAACCCATTATCACTAAATATTTGCTACTTCTCTAAAAGGAACCTGTTCATTTCATATCCGATTTTAATGAAATTCAGCACGTACGACAGAAGCTAGATTCTAAAATGATTTATAGAGCAAGTCATTAAACACATCAAATAAACATTTTAATATCCAATTTCCATTTTCCAACGCACATGTCGAATTTCATCATAATTGGTTGAGAAATAGGCAAATTCCGTCATACTATGCCATATTCCAGAACTTCATCAAAAAATCATTTTAAAATCCCATTTCTATCGTGCATGCTGAATATCATCAAAATAGGATAAGAAATGGCCAAGTTCCTTCCTAATAGCCCATATTCCACAACTAACATATGCTCCTATCATCGCAAACATCTCTAATAAAGTGTCTGCTTAACTAAGGGGGCGGTTTTCATGGAAAACTTCAGTTGTGCAAACAAGACTTAAATATGTGTCCGTTTTAGTGAGGTGTTCCTTAAAATTAGAGTCCGTTGAAATGAAGTTTCACTGTCACATAATTTATTTATTTATAAAAAAAATTTAATTAGAAAAACACAATAATTAATGTTTCTGTAAAGTTTAATTAGAAAAACACAATAATTAATGAGTCGTGATCGTATGAATCACTATACATTGAAAAATTGGGCCTTGAGAAATACTTTAGTTCCTGGTTTAGCTAATATTCTCGCTGAACCATTCGTACCAGCTGAAAGAGTTTTTCTTCCTCCATTACATATAAAACTCGGATTAATTAAACAATTAGTCAAATCATTTAAAGGAGAAGGGGATGCTTTTAGGTACCTCCAACAGAAGTTTCCAAATAAATCCGAAGCCAAACTTAAGGAAGGAGTTTTCGACGGGCCGGAAATTCGGAAGCTCCTTCGTGACACTGAATTTGTCGAATCAATTAGTGCGTTTTTTTATTCGCTATCCGGAGCTGCTATCGAGAGCCGTCATATGAAAATAGCTCCGGATAGCGGCTCCATATAAATAGGTAGAGCCAAATATTTTTTATTTCACGTTTTCACTTATGAATTAAATTAAAAATTATATTTTGACGTTAAATAAATGTAATTTACCAATAAATAGCACGTCAAATTCAAATTTAGGTGTAGAAAATTGACTGCTCCGCATAACAGCTATCGGGAGCGAATAAAAAAACGCAGCTGAAATGAAAACAAACAAAAAATTTACCCCAGAGCCATCTCTTTTTCAAAGGGACAATCTAAATAAGCAAATATGTTGTATGCCTTAGAAGACTTTTCAAACTAAACTTTTGTATGACCCAGTAATTCATGCAATATTTAAATTGATGTCACTAGGTTAAAAGTATTCAATTGTGCCTTTTACCCAACTAAACTTTTTAAATGTCATTCAAATTTCATAAACAACTAGATCGAAAAATATTTTAAATAATTTGTGAAGACAAATACAGAAATATTTTTATTTTATTTGTAGGTAGTACGAAACTATAACAAAACTGAAATTTACAAGCATAACCAGTAGTTTCACCTATAACGACCACCAAGGGACCAATTAAATTCCGTCGTAATATCCGGATGTCGTTATAGATAGGATAGATTTCACCAATAACGACCTCAAGGGACCGTAAAATTTCGACGTAATATCCCTAATGTCGTTATATCCATAGTCGCTATAAATGATAATGGTTATACCCGCGAACACTTAAGAGTGTCTGCTAATTCGATTAATAAAATATGCGGTCTATTCGCCCAACATCAAACTTTTAAAGGTTTCAAATTTTCAATAAAATTCCGTGTTTCTGTGTTTCTATATTGGTTGGTCAGTGGGGCGAGCTATAGGGTCATTGGTATAAGTTTCAATATATCAAGATATACCGTGGGAACAATTGTTCACAAAATTCTTGATGCTTGTGAAACTTGCACCAAAAGTAATAAAATTTTACTTTAGATTCATATAGTCTTATTGGGCCTTTCCACACCAGTATTTTTAACAACCGTATTCACCCTCGTTTCTTTACCTCCTTGCCTACAAACCTAAATTTGTGGTGGGGATTTGTAATGCACTTTTGCATTATGAAATTTCTGGTATTCTCGTGTTGTTACACACTAATACAAATATAAAGTTAAATAAATAAAAAAATTGAATGTGCATTGGCACGTGTTTTTCTATTGTTTAACGCACAAAATGAAATTTGCCTCGAACAAAGCAATCCAAAATTGAAGTAAATTTACACATACATAAAGAAGAGTAACAACAGTGTGAATACAGAATGCTGTTGTTACCGTGTTGTTAAAAATACTCGTGTGGATAGGTCCATTGGCGAACAATTTAATCGACGATCGACCACTTCAATATTTTCGAAATCGTTAAGTGCTATCGATGAATGCCACATCAAAATAAGTTTCCTTTGTTTTTCAATTACATTTACAATACATACTACACATACTACATGGTTTAAACAGCACGTCCTATAAATTGAAAATTCGTCGAAAAGTAACCTCGTAAATTGACTTTTCATCTAGCATCCGTGAGGAAATAGCGAAAGCTTCAAAATTTGAAAAGTTTAGTTTGAAAAGTCTTCTGAGGCACACAGCAATAGAATATTATTACGGTGACACCTATGATAGAGTAGAATAAGTGAATTGATAGCGGAAAATTCTACTATGGAATTTTCAATGACAAAATTGTTCTAAATGTTTCTAAACTGTTCTTACCGGAGCAATGATGAAATTTCGAGAAGTTTTGGTTTAAGAATACATACAGGGTGAGGAAAAAGTAACGAAACCCCTAAAAATCCCCTAAAAATGGGCAAGGTTTATTCTTAGGTAATTTTCAACAAGGAATTTTATGGTGATCTTGGTTGTGACCTTGACCTACATCTTCAAGGTCATTTGTAGGTGAAGGTAATTTTTTTAAACTAGAACCCCTATTTTTGATGACAGAATCGAAAAGAGCGATCAATCGTACGTCCGAATAATATGTATTTTTCATGACCTCCCAAGGTCATCTGAAGAAATTTACATTGCGTGAAAAAAGTATGGGAATCCCTAAAAATCTCGCGGAGTTCGGTCAAAAAAAATGAGCAAGGTTTATCCTTAGGTAATTTTCAACAGGGAATTTAATGGTGAGCTTGTTTGTGACCTTGGCCGTCATCTTCAAGGTCATTTTGGGGTTAAGGTCATTTTTTTATAGGGAAACCCCTGTTTTTGACATCGGATTCGAAAAGAGCAATCAATTGTACGTCCGAAATTTAAAAAAAAAATTAAAAAAATCATAAATACAGAACATTGTAGTAATGCTTGTGTTGCTATGAAAATTATAAAAATACAAAAAAATTAAATTTTAAAATGAAGAATTAAGCTCTTTTCGATTGAAAATCGAATCGTCATCAAAAATAGTGGTTCTAATTTAAAAAAATAACCAAGACCTACAAATTACCTTGAAGGTGAAGGTCAAGGTCACAACCAAGATCAGAATTAAATTCCTTGTTGAAAATTACCTAAGAATAAACCTTGCCCATTTTTAGGGGATTTTTAGGGGTTTCCTTACTTTTTCCTCACCCTGTATAAGGAGTGAACGAATTCGAATTAGAACATTAAGTTTTTGGTAAGTGATAAGTGAAGATTAAAAAGTAAATTAAAAAGTGATTTAAAAAGTGATTTAGTGCGAAATAAACGTAATAAGTGAGCAGTGGAATTGTGCAAAAATACAAAAGGTGATTTTGTGGATTATCGTTAATCAAATTGAAGTGTTGTGTTTTATTCACAATCCAGTGATACGAACCTTGATTGACAAGGCAAAAAAAAAAACGTAACAATTGGTGACAGTGGTGGGATTGTGAATAATAAAACAAAGAAAATGATTCTGACCGAATTAACAGTTGCAGAGTTAAGAAGGAACTAGAGAAACGGGGTTTAACCACTGATGGTACTAAAGCAGCTTTACAAGCGCGACTACGTGAGGCCATGGAAAGAGAAGGGTTAAACGCTGACCATCATGATTTTGGCGCGGAAGCAACGAATGCGGCACCATAAAAAAGACAGGAGATGAAGCAAAAACATTGGTCGAAAAAGCTCAAGCATCTTCTGGAAATTTCGATGTGTTGCAGTTACAAAAATTAGGTTGAAGATAAATTTGAACTTCTCGAGAAAGAATTAACTCACGTCAAGGCAAGTGGAACAACGACGCAAGTGGTTCAGTCCGTTCACGCGCTCAAGTTAAAGCCACCAACATTCGACGGCAGAACATTTTTCGTCATTTTCAAATTTCAATTTGAAATAGCAGCCAATCAAAACCATTGAAAGATGAACTAGTTGGCCTTAGCGGAGGCCTTACAAACAATTCTGGAAAAAGATCACAACAGCTATCTCGAAATTATGAAGGCGGTGGATAATACGGCAGTGACCACAAGCGGGAAATCTATCGCATGGAACTGAAAAGCCGCTACCAAAAGGAAGGAGAATCGCTACAAAAATTTTCATCGGCAGTCGAGCGATTAGTGCATCTAACACAAATAAGTACGTCGGCCAATTTTATGGAAAGGCTTAAACTTGACGCATTCATTGATGGTATTCGAGATCCAGAGATACGAAAGCCGGAGATGTTATCACATAAGGAAACTTTTGCCGAAACCGTTGATTTTGCTTTATTTTGAACGAGGCTGTGCAGACTATCACCAGACTGTCATTGGCGCCAAATGAATTTAGACACCAACAGGTACATCGAACGGTACCAAAATTCGGAAGCGGTAGGCTTAGGTGTCGGGAATGTGACAGGTTGACTGTCTGAGCGTAATACAACGGTCGAAGGTCTAGATACAGCGAGCTAAAATATTGGTTGTGTGACAAAATTGGCCACATCTCACGGGATTGCTGGGAAACAAGAACGAGATGGCAAGGAACCCCAACTTTTATGCAAAAAGCACCCAGAGGGGCAAGCATCGGATGAACGAATGGCAACAGTCGATAAGGTGGAAAAATTACAAGTCAGTTTGAAGGAACAGAAACTGGCTTCGCAATCTTGTTGCCCCATACCTTACATCCCTGTCACCAGTGTAGTGTGAGAAAGCGTTTCATGGATTCTGGAGCAACTCAAGCGATTGTCCGGGAAAACTTGATCGGAGGAGCTGTGCAGCTGGCTGATGGGTTAAAATTAAGAATGGCAAATGGAGATAGTGCGACAATAAAAGGGAAAAAGTTCGCGAACACAAGGATCAGTGAAACTCTATTCCAAAAGTCATTTTGGGAATGGACCTCTTGAGAATGAATGAATTCGTGTTGGCTTTTGGGCGAGGAGCATTGAATAGTGACAGTACCGAGTTGCCATTTGAAATCAACGGTACTGATACCACAGTGAGGCGAGTAACCGTCAGTCATGGCGAAGAGCTGGAATTGAAGTTAGAAACAATTGCGGTGGTAAAAAATGAACATTAGGTTAAAAAAATATTGGATAAGAACTGCCGAGTTGTGCGAAGTGGAGTGCAATTGTCGGGCGACTGGCTTAAAACCCGATATGACATACGTATCGAGTCACAACCGAGTCGAGGGAAGGAGGATTCATCTTCGAGGCTGCAACCTACATGGACGGCATCCTACAATACGAAGGGACAGGGAGGTAATCGGCAGGTGGTGCATTTAGAAAGGCTGGCCATATACAGAGGAAGTAATTTTGGTCCTGTTCGGGACGAACAGGCTTAGATGAGGGGTAGTGTTACTGTGACACCTAGGAAAGAATAGAATAAGTTCATTGATAGCAGAAAGTTCTGCTGTACTACTTTTCCATGATAAAAACTGTTCTAAATGTTTCTAAACTGTTCTTACCGGAAAAATCATGAAATTTCGAGAAGTTTTGGTTTGAGTATATAATGAGCCAGCGACTTCAAATTAAAAACATTAGTAACTGGTAAGCGTTAAAGTGAAGATTAAAAAGGAAACTAAAAAGCGATTTTAAAAGTGTTTTAGTGTGAAATTAAAGTTACAAGTGAATATAATTGGGTAAAAATTGTAATAAGTGATTTTGAGAATTTTTGTTAATAGAATTGAATAAATTTTAAAATTTCTCAAATTCCGAAAGATTTAAGCTAAATCATCAAGTAGTAGGCTCCTACCTTAATTGAATCTAAAACTAGTAAACTCTAGAACAGGTTGAACATTTTTAATCGTGATTTAATTAGAACTCATGGAACGTTGGATATAATCCCCAAGGTTTAGTAAAATTAAAAATAAAATGCGCGTCAACGAATTTAAACCATCACCTCCAGTTAAAATCCTCTAACCAAACCAGATGCTTGATAAAAAAATCATGTACTGTGTAAAATACCTAGTGCCTTATGGGATGAAATTCGGTACATAATTATTTCATAAACAAAAAACTTTCCCTCGCATTCAATTTTCGACTAAGGAAGAGTTAATTTCGACGAATTATCCGCTGATTAGCATTATCCTAAAAAAAAAAATTTCCAACAAACTTCACTAATTTTCGTTATAAAATTGGCCTAAATCATTTTTCATTTAAAATGACCCCGAAATAATTTTCATCGTACTACACAAAACAAACGCAAATTACACCCCCTGGTTTAAAAACGAACCAAAACAAACAAAAAAATTCTATCCAATTTTTATAAAAAATTAAGAACTTTTCTTTTTTATAATTTTATTTTGCTTTCAATTAAATTAATGAATTTTACACTTAAGTAAACTTTTCAAAAGAAAATTAAATGAAACAAAAAAAAAAAAAAAGAAAAACTTTTTACCTCCAGTACACAAAAAAACAAAATATTACTTTGTGTGCAAGACAAACAACAACAAACTGTTCTTACCTTTCATCATTTTCCATTGATGCATTTAGCATTGCTGGAATTGAATTCATAGTCAATGATCGTCTTGGTAATCCAGGTATAGGTAGCGTTGAACTGCTACCACCATCACCACCACCACCACTACTTCTACCACTCTTACGATCGAATGCATTATCAACTTTTAGAGTTGACGTGCTATTATGAAAAACCATTTTCACGAAACTAAACTCAAAATTACTTGTTACCAAATTAAAATTAACTCAAAACAAATACACACAGACACTCACATATACACACTAAGAATATTTTTTGTTTTTGGAATATTTTTCTGGCCCTTTCCAACTTCCAAGTATTATAATGTCTAAATTAAGTGAAAATTTAAGTTAAACTAAAGCCAAATTTAAAAAACTAAAGCACAAAATGTACAAAACAACACAAACAACTCGAGTTATGTCGAAAATGAAAACATAATAAAGGAAAAACGAAAAAAAAAAAAAAAAGGAAAATGAGATTTTCCTAACATTTTGTTTTGTGCGAGAGGAAAAATCTGCTGTAACAATTTTCTTGTTTACATACATACATACTTATTATAATCATACGTGTGCATGATTATGTGTGTGCGCTTTTTGTTATACTCGTCGTTGTGTAATTGTGAGAAAAAGTAACAAAAGTGTGCGATGGGAAAAATCTGAAAATAGAAACTTTAAAAAATGGATTTTCCGATATTTTTTTATTTATTTTGTACCACTTTCACATCTCGCAATTATGGTGGGGAAATTATGACGCTGTCTATAGCAGAGAGATATAGAGCAAGGTACCATGTATAAAGTATATTGTATATAGGTGTGGAGGGGCGGAGTGTGAGTAATGAAAATTTAAATGCTTGAGTATAAGACCATTTTACAATAAAACGAGAAACGGGAATACTGGGAATGGAAAATTTATTTATGTATTATTTGATTTTCCCAAAAAAAAAAAAAAAAGTTTTATGTGTGTACATTTATATAGGGGCTCTCATGGATTAAGAGGGATCCTGAATTAAATATCTATCTGTATGACCTTTTTTCGAATTATTGTGTTGTTGTGGGAGACCAAAATGTGATTTTAATGATTTTTGCACTTTTTGGGAGAACACTATAATAATACACTCGTGCTCTGTATAGTTATTTTATTAACTATATGTATATGTATGTGGTATGAGTGTATGACGTCAACATAATTTAAAATTAAAATATGTATATGGTTCATTTCAGATTCATAGCGTCGAATTTCCACCATTCTAACTAGAGCGGAATTCTTCGTCTAAAATTTATAGGTAATCGTATAACCATAACTATTCAATAATTCTTATTTCCAAAATTACCCACGAAATTTGATTTAGTTTTACAATAGTATGCAAACAATAATTAGATATGAAGATATTTCAGCATATTTCAATGCGTTATGCTGCGGTAGACACAAACTAGCCGGAAATAATTTAATGCGAATGGCTACCAATTTACTTAATTATTTCACGGCCGATTTGAAATACTAAAATACATAACCTTTAAAAGTTAATCACCAATAGAAACGAAACGAAATCATTCGATACTGTACCACCTAGTTTGTTGCACTACAACAATGTGTAATAATCTAGTTAACCGCAGAGGAAATGAAAAACAGATTTTTCAACAAAAAAAAACACAAACCACAATTCCAAATCAAAAACAAGATAGGGTGTTGAAAAATTCTTACAAATTTAATGTAAGGTTAAATTTAAGTTAAAATTTATCTCCCGTTAGCTACACTTAATTTAACTGCAGAAATTCAAATTCCCGCCAATAGAAAGAAGAAAGAAACTAAAACATTTCAGTTTCAAGAATCTTAAGTTCAAATTTTTCCAAGTAGTAAAGTTGAAATGTATGCCGCTCAATTTTTTTTTTGTGTCGAGCTTATATCGTAAAATATTGTAATATACCTATACACATTAGGGCATCCAATTTTTGGCCAAAAAACAATTCCAGAATTTTCGAATTTGAATGTTTTCGATTGCGGAATTCCGGATTTGTTTTTTTTTTTAAATAATCTCTGATTAAAATCTGAAAATTTATAGAATTTATAAAGTTTATGGCGTTTGAAGTAATTATATAAATTCTTTAAATTGAAAAATTCTTTGCCACTGTGAATCCTATCAATCCTTTAAATTCAGTTAATTCTAAAAATTACATAAAGTCTAAAAATCCAATAAGTTTCTTAAAGGCTATCAATTCTGTAAATCCTATAAATTCTATCAATTTTATAAGTTTAAATATCTCTAAAAAATCTATTAAATTTTTTAATTTTCTGAATTTTCTACCATAAATTACAATGAAATTCGGCTATAACAAACCCCGTTTATAAAAAACATCTGTTTATTACAAACTTTTTGAAAATTGGCCTTTGTTGTTAAATATGTCAGTTTATATATTCACAAAAAAACAACGAACGAGTTCACCCTCAACTCGCAAAAGATTTATGTGAAAATTTTTATGTATCAATATCTATTGAATCATTTCAAGCCATTTCGATGATACTGAAAAACCCCTGCATAAAGACGGTTGATGTTCGTTCAGTATATAAGCTAAGTTACATTTTTGGTTCAAAAAGTCAATAAGTTATTCGATTTTGAATTTGAAGGACGAACCTTACTGATATTAATTGAGCATGAGCAAACTAGAGTTCTGTTAAGTTAATCACCTAAACCTGCCATGTACGCTTTAAAATATATCATTACTCATACACGGCAATCTTGTTCAAGAGTCCATAATAGTGAATGACCACGACAAACTCGCTGAATAAAGCAAATACGCGTCGCTTTATCATTGATCAATTTAAAATAAATTAAATAAAGCGGTTCTATTAGGGCGCAATGTTGACCGTAAACTCATAGCAATTGGAAAGGCGGTAAGGCAAAACAGTAATAACAAAGCGTACCGATTAAACAATTTTAAAATTATTATTTTATTATGCACAATGTACATATATGATGCCTGTGAAATACTTCCCAAAATAAAATCCCAAATTTTCCGTATGTCGTATATCTTTCATGTATGTGGCGGTAAATTATTCGCCTAAATGCCATTTACAGAAATAAATTTTTCAAATAATCTTCTTTTAGGAGAAATCAAATATTCAATTTTGTTTAAAAGATCCCATTAGGCAGCTTTTATTAGTCAAAATGACTAGAGTAAAAACCGTACATTGGCTGCACATCTTGATTTTATGTAAAATTAAATAAATAACAGGCCCCTTTCAACATATTACATATCGTCAGTTGCACAAAATTCAACGTCCAAATCCGTTCAACAAAAACCAAAAGATAGACATTCGAATATATATAGGTTCTGAGATGTTCAATATATTGTATAAGCCTCATTGTAAAATATCATTTGGTCGATCCCTGGGGTCGGCCATATAAATAACAGGCAATATGTATACGGAATGTTGCGGCACGTTTCAATGATGAAATCTATTCAACAAAAATCAAAAAACCGAAATGCGAATATGGTTTCTAGGATATCTGTCGCATTGACTTTGTACTGGAAATTTCAAATGGAATTCCAAGTGCAACATTTTTAAAGCATGCGGCATGGGAAAGTGTTGCAGAAATGCAAATTATTGGCGTGGAAATATTAAACCATTTGGGAACGCATTCATATTGCTTGCAGGAGATTTCAGGCAAACATTACCTGTAATTCCTCGATCAATACCATCGGAGGAAATAAATGCTTTACTGAAATACTCTACTTTGTGGTGACACGTAACCACGCTGAAATTAACTACAACTAATGCGTGTCCAGCTGCAAAATGATCGATCATCTGAAATATTCTCACATCAATTGCGAGAAATTGGGAACGGAAAGGTGCCGATTGATCTGACCCCAGGACGAATTTCATTGCATCATAACTTCTACAATTTAGTGACGTCAAAAGAATAATTGGCTGAAAAAGTATTTCCCAATAGTGAGACCAATTATAAGAATCACAATTGGCTCAGTGAACGAGCTATTCTTGCCGCCAAGAACAAAGACGTCCATACGAACTAAACAATGTTGTTCAGTCTAAAATCCAAAGCGAGGCAGTCTCATACAAGTCGGTCGACACTGTTATGGAAGCAGATAAAGCGGTTAATTATCCTTTAGAATTTTTTAATTCACTGGATTTGCCAGGGATGCCACCACACGTACTGCAATTGAAAATCGGCATGCCAATTTACATGTTGCGAACTATCAACCAGCTAAAGCTCTCCAACGGCACGCGGTTTGCAGTAAACAAATTAATAGGACCATTCAATTAAAATGTCCAGTACTCAATATAACAGATATCCTATAAACCATATTCGCATTTTGGTTTTTTAATTTTTGTTGAAGAGATTTCTTCATTGAAACGTGCCGCAACATTCCGTATATATATTGCCTGTTATTCGTATCGCCGACTCCAGGGATCGTCCTTTTGAAATTTCTAGTAAAAAGCCAATACAACAGATATCCTAGAAACCATATTCGAACTTTGATTTTTTGATTTTTGTTGAAGAGATTTCTTCATTGAAACGTGTTGCAACATTCCATATATATATTGCCTTTTTTCATATCACCGGCACCAGCGATCCCCCGTTAGACTTTTTTTATATAAAACCTAAACAGTAGATATTTCAGAAGCTCTTATCGTATATGATTCTCTTGACTTTTGTTGAACACATTTTTCGTTGAAACTTGGAGCATCATTCATACCTATATTGCCTGTTATCGTCCATTTGACATTTTTATTTCAAAGCCTATAGGCTTGTTGGCATTTAGCCAACCCTAATATTAATTTTTTTGTGATTCTTATTTTATAAGCAACTTTTTTGGGATTTATATGCAACTTTTCTTGCACAAAAAATCGCCTGAATGAATGCAATTTGTATAAACACATACATACATATTTTTTGTTATTTGGGAAGAATTTCACTTCGGTCATTATCTCGGTCATTAAATTAATCAGATGTGTATCAGAAGGCCTTCCGGGCGGCAACTAAGAAGAAAGGATGAAGATTCTCCAGTTGAATCTAAATCACTGCGAGGCGGCACAGGCTTTGATGGCGCAGACAACGAGAGAGCTGAAAATCGATATAACAATAGTTTGCGAACAGTATAGGAACATTGAAAGCACAACTTGGATTTCCGATGCCTCGGGCCGAGCAGCAATCTGGACCCTTGGCCGATGCCAAGTACAGGAATCCATGAAAGTGCCACGGACCGGTTTCACGTGGGTCAAGGTGAGGGAATACAGTGTCTATGCCCCACCTAACGACCCAGTAGAGGAGTTTGAAATGCTCTTGCACCATCTTGCTGGTAACGCAAGAGGACGCAGACCACGCATCATCGCGGGCGATTTCAATTCTTGGGCTACGGAGTGGGGCAGCAGAGAAACAAATCAGCGAGGGGAGACACTGCTGAATTACTTTGCCTCAATGGACGTCGTTCTAGCTAACAACGGGGACCGGCCGACTTTCACACGCGGTGGCGCCAGCTGGGATAATAGACTTGACATTCACGAGTGAGTGTTTAGCACACCCAGGCTTAAGGTGGGAGGTTTCCAATCTTTATACACATAGTGACCACCAGGCTATCCTCTTCAATATTGCCGAAGCTGGGAAACCAAGAAGAGTAGTGAGACAGCCAAGCCACAAATGGAGGGCAAGGGCATTCGACAGAGAGACCTTCATAGCCATGCTAGAGGATGAAACGGTTGATATGAGTTCGCCGAACGACCAGGCGGTCCAGCTTATGTCACACGTTGCCAATGCATGCGATGCCTCTATGCCAAGGACGTCGGCAAAGAACCACCGACCACCAGTATATTGGTGGAATGATGACATCGCCGAACTCCGTATAAGATGCCACCGAAGCAAAAGATTGTGCCAGCGAGCAAGGGGTCGATCGGGCTTCAATGTATCCCAGGAACTGTACCGGGCGGGTCGTAAAGCTTTGAAAAGAGCAATCAAAATAAGTAAGCGTCGATGCTGGATGGAGCTATGCAAAGAGGTTGATGAGGATCCCTGGGGCAGACCCTACAGGACTGTTATGGCAAAGCTGAGAAACTTTTCCGCTGCAAGACCGACTTGTCCGGCCTTGCTACAAGACATCGTGAGCACGCTCTTTCCGGAACAACGGGAACTAAACAACGATGAAGTTATAATCCCACGAGGCGAGGACGTAGCACCTGTTAGCATAGAGGAGCTCCTGGCAGCTTCCCGCAGAATCAAGGATAGTAAAGCCCCAGGTTTGGACGGAGTGCCCAACTCTGCACTAAGGACGGCCATAGAAACCCGCCCAGATATGTTCCTTGAAGAATACAACAAGTGTCTTAAGGAAGGAGTGTTCCCTGATTGTTGAGGCAATTACGATGGCAATTGCGGAGGCAATTACGACGAAGGCCAATGGACGGAAGATGACAGCGGTGTATCGTAGGTCTGCGCTAAGAGTAGCCTGCGCATTTCGCACGGTATCAGGTGATGCAGTATGCGTTGTGGCTGGTATGCTGCCCATAGAGATTCTGGCTAGTGAGCGCCAGCGAATGTACAACCGAAGGAGACAAGATACCCATGCGGACCGCATGATTGAACAAGAAGAGAAGGAAGAGTCTCTGAGACGATGGCAAGCCTGCTGGGATGCTTCAGGTAATGGTAGATGGACCCATCGCCTCATTTCAAACCTAGCAACATGGACCAAGAGGAGGCATGGTGAGGTGGACTACTACCTGACCCAACTGTTGACTGGACATGGCTGCTTCAGGGCTTATCAACACCGGTTTAAGCTGATGGACGACCCTAAGTGTCCAGCGTGCCCATGAGTGACCGAGGACGTGGAGCACGCGGCCTATGTTTGTCCACGTCTCAGAACAGAAAAAGATGAGCTATTCGGTGTACTCCACCAGCAGCTGACACCAGAGAACACGGTCCCTCTTATGGTGGCCACGACAGAGAATTGGGATGCGGTAAGCAGCTTCGCAGCCAAAATTCTGATAAAGCTGAGGTCCTACGAGCGCGAAAGGCGAGGACTCGTTGAAGGTGACGGCTAGATGAAACTAGGGCATGTGAAGGGCTAATATAGCCCTATCCCATTCTGTGAAGTAATGCTTGTTGGCGGTTCCACAGAATGGTAGCGGAGTTGGAAGTAGGGTTTTTAGTGGGTATTGGCTTGGCCGAGTCCCACATACGCCGGTTCAGGACATGAGATGATCTGGTACTGGTAATGCGTAAAAGCATTTCCCCCTTCCTTAAAATAAAAATAATAAAAACACACACACACATACACCCAACACAAGGACGTTGTTCGCATCGGCTAATACCAGTTTCAACGATGGAGATGGACCGTAGTCATGGGCAGGTCGACTTTTATCTCACCCAGTTCCTTACAGGCCATGGATTTTCTCGAGCGTATTTGTGCAGATTTAACCCTTAAGGGACACACTATCAAAAAGTTACGTAAGAGACACACTGGGTGATTTTTACCCAGCGATACTTTGAAAGCTTATATCTCGTGATCAAATTGATCAAATTCAATCAATTTTTTTTCAATTAATAGAAAATTTTTTCAAGAACATAAAAACATAATTTTGTTGCGAAAAATTAAATAGGTGCAAAAATATTCACAAAAAGCTAACGGAACTTTTTTTAAAAATCGTCCTTTTTTTAAATGCTTATATTTCAATCAAAAATTAATATTTTGACACTCTGTAGGTGACCGATGAAAAGCTAAAGAGTTGAACCTTAAGGCGGTACTATGGGTTTTTCCATCCATTGCAAAAACTATATTTTTTTTGCAAATCGAAAATAGGAGTTTTTTGAAAACAGCAAAATAGAGGTAAAATCTAAAAGTTGGGTATTTTGCGTGAAAAAAAATACGTTTTTGGAATTAATCCCCCCTTAGGCCAGATACACTGCGCTTAAAGAAGCCGAGCAGTGAGCGTCGTAAAAAAAGGTACGGGTGAAAATTACCTAGTGTGTCTCTAACGTCAGAAAAACATGTTCATTTCAAAAATCCTTTTTTGTTAAATATCGTGTGTTTGTGTTAAACATATAGGAGTATAATTTTTGTCTGTTTGAACTAAAATATGTATGTATGTATATATAGAGAAACCTCACTATAACGGACAACGACGGGACCAAATATGTAGTTGTCTATTGAAGTGAGGTGCTTGAACTGAGGATTTGTGATTTTTTTTATAAGAATTTTATTGGGATTCGATTTCTTATCCGATTTTAATGAAATTCGGCATACCCAATGTAAATGGGATTGTTAAATGATTTTTAGATAAAGTTCTGGAATATGGCCAGTTAGGAAGGAACTTGGCCATTTCTTATCCGACCTTGATGAAATTCTTAAATGAATAAAATTCTGGAATATGTCCAATTAGGATGGAACTTGACCATTTCTTATGCGTTCTTGATTAAATTCAGCATTTTGTTGATGCTGACGATGGAAATGGGATTCCAAAATGATTTTTAAGATGAAGTTCTGGAACTTGGCTATTTCTTATCCGATCTTGATAAAATTCCGCATGTACGATGGGAATGGGATTCTAAAAAGATTTTCTTAGTTGATTTTGATGAAATTCAGCATGTGATAAGGGATTTCAAAACGAGCTTTAGACGAAGTTCTGGAATATGGCCAATTAGGAAGGAACTTGGCAATTTCTTATCCGATTTTAAAGAAATTCGGGAAGTAGGATGGAAATAGGACTCTAAAATTATTTGTAAATGAAGTTCTTGGATATGGCCGACTAGGAAGGAACTTAATATGATTTTATGTATATAGAACCCCATTTCCATAGTACATGCTGAATTACATCAAAACCGGATTAAAAAAGGCCAAGTGCCATCCAAATTGATCATATTCCAGCACTTCGTTTAAAATTCGTTAGAGAATTTCCATTTCAGTTCCTTCATAATTTGGCCATATTACAGAACTTTACCTAAAAATCATTTTAGAATCCCATTTCCATCGAACATGCTGAGTTTCATCAAAATCGGACTAGAAATAGCCAAGCTCCTTCTTAATAGGCCATATTCCAGAACTTCACCTGAAAATCATTTGAGAATCCCATTTCCGTCGTGCATGCTGAATTTCATCAAGATCGGATGAGAAATTGCCAAATTCCATCCTAATTGGCCATATTTCAGAACTTCATCTAAAAATCATTTGAGAATCCCATTTCCATGGTACATGCTGAAATTCATCAAAATCGGATGAGAAATGGCCCAGTTCTTTCCTACTTGGCCATATTCCAGAACTTCTTCTAAAACTCGTTTGAGGTTCCCATTTTCATCGTACATGCTGGATTTTATCAAAATCGGATAAGGAATGGCCAAGTTCCATCCTAAATGGCCGTATTCCAGAATTTTATGCAAAAGAATCCCAATCCCATTGGGAATGCTGAATTTCATTAAAATCGGATAAGAAATAGAATCCCAACCACAAATCCTCAGTTCAAGGGACACCTCACTTCAATGGACAACTTTTTGGTCCGGTCGATGTCCATTGTAGTGAGGTTTCTCTGTATATACTTACATATTTTAGTTCAAATAGACAAAAATTATATAAGTTTAACACAAACACACAATATTTAACAAAAAGATTTTTTTAAATGAGACGTTTTTCTAACGTAAGAGACACACTGGGTGATTTTTACCCATACCTGTTTTACGACGTTCATTGCTCACCTTCTATAAACGCACTGTATCTGTCCTAAGGTGTGATATTAGTGAACATTTCAAACTTCCCTAATCCACTGGCCCGATGGTCTAAGGACCACGCGTTTTAAAATGGCGCGCGTTAATAAAAAAGACCTGGGTTAATTTAACCCAGTGTGTCTCTTAAGGGTTAAAATTGAAAACAGCTCGGAATGCCCTTATTGTGTTGGGTCGGCTGAAACGTTGAGCACGTATTTTTTGATTGTCGCAGATTCGACGATCCGTGGCAAGAAATGTTTGAAAAGCTGCGATTGTAAGTAAACCCGGACAATTGTGTTAAGCTCATGCTGGAGTCGGAAGGTAATTGGAGCGTGGTTAGAGTCTTTGCCGCCACTGTAATGAAGCCCCTACGGGTGCTCGAGTCAAACCTTAGAAACATACAGGGCAAACTAAATACCTTTACTGATGAAATACCTGATGGTGGTGCCAGGAGGACAAGGGATACAGTGGCAACACTCCCTGGTTGCTCATCCAGAGGTTCGTAAATTAATTAATTTTAATTGTTAAATTGTGCATCTTTTCATAAAATGTGTGTTTTATTGAGTGTTCGAATGTTCTCAACGACAAGTTAAATACTGTGACAAATAAATTATATGATTTGATTTTGCAAAAAACACAGTGACCAATACAAAATATAGTATATGCGCAAATTTTTCAACGAAATCTCAATAGTGAAAATTCAAGGAGCTGACGACGGATGAAATCCGAAACCGGTCCTCCAACATTAAAATAAAATAATTGTCACACAAATGAAAGATTTTTTACTAATAAAAATCGTAAACTAATACAAGTGAAAAATCGTTTTGAATTTTTAATTGTATTTATTTGTTGTACATTGTGACAAAGCCACAGCATAACCCCAAAAATGGACTTCTTCCGTTTTTATTATGATAAAAAGTCTATTTAACCACGTAATTGAATGGCAACATCTAAAAAAAAAAACATAATACAATGAATAAACTGTTTACGATACGGGCATGTTGCAAAGAACTGCCTGAATAGGTTCAGGTGCCTAAAATGCGATGAGGGCCATGAAAGAGGCAACTGCAAAAAATTAATTTGCGATATATGCAAGGTAGATCATGGAAAGGAGGAATGCAAGGGGAGCACACAAGAGGAAAACACTGAAAAAAAATGGGGGCAAAGAATTCGCAAGAGAATCAATGCACAACTTGGTGCAAAAAAATGTCAGTTTTGCAAACATAGTCAAAGGAAAAGAGGCAATTGTCTATTCAACCAGTAATAAAATGGATGGGTTGTCGTTTCTACAGGAACAGTCAAGTAATTTATTCGGAACAAGTGTTACGTACCTCTAACACCGACCAACACGATTTATTGGATAGGCTACAGTCAGCTATGGGAAGGTTCTTGTCGCTGTTAGCTTTCAGGTACAACAAACTTTTCGTGTTGAGAGAAAAACAAAAATAACCCATCAAACAAAAAAAAACTGAAATTTATCGCACTGTGATCACTCCCATCGCCACACCACCATTATTGAATAAAAAAAACGCTAAATCATTTCATTTTTATAACACAATAAACCAAATTTTATTTGAAGAAAACATAATTTTTAGATATGAACTCAAATAATAACAATAATTATGCAAAAATCAAAAAAAATGTAATAACACGACAAGAATTAGTAAAACTTAATAAATTCATTTAATTTTAAACAATGAGGATAGGTCTGATACACATACGAATATCGAGAAAATTGTTTGCTTTTTCAGCGATCAAGAAATCTCTTTTCTATTGAGTGAACAGAACAAAAAAATTTGTAATCCTCCCTAGAAATTGGTAGAACTTCGCGCAAAAAAAAAATAAAAATATAAAAAAACTCACCCATAAACCTGCCGTCGAGTACTCTCCGGTTGCTCTATGCGTGGCTGAAACAAATATGGTTAACCCTATCTGTAACCTCGATTTTTTTTTTTTCGTTCACTAAATAATATAGAAGTTTCACAAAATCTACTCTTTTTGTATACGTATATGTATAATTAACCTCTACTCATGCACTAACACTAAATTAAACTTAAATAACAATAAAAACTATTTAAAAAGAAAACACTATTCGAACATTTGTTGTGATAAAAAAAAAAAACATAGAAAATTGTTTTCTAGCTGAGTGGAACAATCCAACTTTTTTCAACACCGCACTAACGGTTTTCTTGATTCCGTTTTGATCTTTCTTCAGATCCACTACACTGGATTTTTTTTCGGTTCGGTGTAGTTTTTCCTTTATGGATCAGCTAAATATACAACTCCGGGCATATGGTTTTAGTTGATTCTCTCCAAACGCTTTACGCGAGGCCCGCTATTTATGTAAAGAAAAATAACGCATTTAGCTCGTTATAATTCTACACTGAGCAATAAAAAAAACTTACCCGCTACTCGGGGTTAGCACTATTTATGATATGGCAAAGGAAGTTTCCACGTATTTTTTTTTTACGCTCGTTATCACGTATTTTGTTATTTTTTTATTTAAATCACCATATCGTTAATAGTATGCCCAAAACGTTCCTCCGTGTTTAACTAATTTATATATATATATTTTTTTCACTAACTCTTATTAATTTTTCTAGTTAAACTTGTGAGTTATCACTCAAGTTAATCTTCAAATACGATTTTTTTTTGTGTTTAATTTTTTAATTTTTTATTTAAGTAGCCGCGATGGCCTCACATACAGAAATGAAATACAAATTATTTATTTTTTTTTTCTGGTTTGGTTCAGCTAATTTGTATTCATCATATTTACCCCCTTTTTTCACAAATACTTTGGACTAATTAACATCATACGATAGTATGACGTCATAAACTCTTCGCTACTATAGAAATATAAGGGAATTCCTATATAAATTTCATCAAAACATTTAATGTATTTATATATGTATGTATGTACAATTGTTTCGGTTTTTGTACTGTCCCATGAAGGGGAATCCAAAATTTATTTTTGTTTGTGTCATCTTTACTAGAAGATTCCATCGAATTCATTAATAGATTTATGGTTTTTTTTATTTTTCAACATACAAAGTTAACCAATACAAGATACTAAATAAATATTAATTATTATTATTAGGTTGGAGAATAAGTATTGTTATTTTATTTTTATTTTTTTTTTTTTATTTTTTTACTAACCGCACAATTGATAGCCGTAACAGGACAGATTCTCTCGGGCTGTGCAAGGAACATGGCAAAGAGAAGCTGAAAACGCTATCTCCAATTTTAATATTTATACTTCATAGTATGTATGTATACGTGCAGTATCTTGCAATTTTGTAATTGAAGAAGAGTTCAAAGACGAATATCTTTCCCGTGAAATATTCCTACAACCTTATTTGAATCATCTTTTATTTCATAATTTACGTTTCCAATTTTTCTTGTCACAACTCCTTTAACGAACTGAGGTGCAAATTTGGCACAAAACTTTTTGGTGGCATCACTTTGCGGATGAGTCCGCACATAAACTGTTTGTCCAACTTGATAGTTAACCTGACGCGTTCGCAAATTATAGCGTTTTGCGCTCTTTTCATATGCTTGTGCAATATTTAATTTGACTTGTTCATGCACAAGGGCTAGTCGGGATGGTAAGGGCAGAATAATTTCACCTTCTTCAATACCTCCGAGTTGTTTCAAAAGCTGGTAGTCTTCGCCATGGTTAATTTTATGATACCCGAAAAGTAGGAAATGTGGTGAATTCTTTACTGTCTCGTGTACTCCATTTCGTAACGCAGAAGCAATTTCAGGTAGATATTTGTCCCATGTTGTATGTTTTTCCTTGATATAAGATCGGATGGCAGATAAAATTGATCTGTTTACTCTTTCTGAGGAATTGGATTGCAGCGAATAGAGAGCAGTTTTGGAATCCACTACCCCAAATTGTTTCAAGAGGTCTTTATACTCAGCACTTTTAAATTGGGTGCCATTGTCCGAATGGATTGTCTGAGGTACTCCATAAACACAGAATAATTCATTTTTTAAAAATTCCACAATCTGCTGAGCTGTTCCCTTACTGATTGGTTTTAAAAGCACAAACTTGGTCAGGTGATCTAACGCAATCAAAATCATAGTTTTCCCCTGACTAGAACGAGGATATGGTCCAAGCAAATCCACATATACACGTTGCCATGGTCTTTCAATAGGATAGGCATTTCCCATCGGTGGTCTCAAGCATTTATTTGTTGCCTTTGTAGTTTTGCAGATTATACATTTTGAGATGTAATCCTTTACCTGCTGCACCATGGATGGCCAGAAGTAATATCTCCGTAATTTTTCTAAAGTTTTAGATATACCTCCGTGCGATGACATTGGATCATCATGTTCCATTTGGATCAACCGGTATCTCAACCCTGTTGGTATCCAAAGCTTCCAAAGAGAGAGATCTGAAAGCTCTGCGTGTTTTTTGGCTCCAATCTAATAAATATACAGTTTTCCCTGACAGCAAAAACTGGGTACTTCTCTGGTTCCTTTGTTATGTTATTTCTTAAGGTTAGATAGTCATCGTCGAAGTCTCCTGGGTTGATTTTGAATTTTTCGAAAACTTTAGGTACACTGGATTGGAGTTCATTTATTTCGTCACAATATATTCTGGATAACATGTCGGGCACAACATTATCTTTTCCGCGTTGATGTTCGATTTCGAAGCGGAAACCCTGCAACTTGAGACTCCACCTTGCCAATCTTCCACTCAAGTCACGTTGGCCCATCAACCATTTTAGGCTGGCATGGTCAGTTATTAACGTAAAGTCATGTCCCTCAACATACGCGCGAAATTTTTTTATAGCGACGATAGCCGCCAGGCATTCCAGCTCCGTGACGGAATAATTCTTCTGCGCGCTATTCAACTTTTGAGACATAAACGAAATGGGTCTCTCATTTCCTTCCATATCTTTCTGAAACAGAACTGCTCCTAATCCTTCCGTGCATGCATCACATCTTATAAAAAATCTTGCCGTATAGTCAGGAGTTACAAGGACTGGTGCTGAAGTGAGCAATTTCTTAAGTTCCTCAAAACTCTGCTGGGCTGCCTCTGTCCATTGGAATTTTCCCTTTTTTAGGCAATCAGTTATAGGCGCTGTCACACTGGAAAAGTTTTCGATAAAACGCCGGTACCACCCAGCCATCCCGAGCAATCGTCGAATCTGTCTGGTATTTGTAGGTGGTGCTAGGTTGACAATTGAGTTGATTTTTTCAGGATCGGTCCTAAGGCCTTGTTCTCCTACTAGGTATCCCAAGTATCGAATTTCCTTCATCACGAACTTACTCTTTTCAATGTTGATTGTCAATCCAGCAGTCCGTAATAAAGTCGCAACCCTCTCTAACAGCTCAAGGTGAACCTTCAATGTGCCGCTAATGATCAGCAGATCATCCAAATACACGAAGATACGATCATGGAGTTCGTGCGGTATCACTTTATGCATTAAGCGACACATCGATTGAGCTGCATTACACAACCCAAACGGCATCACCCTGAACTGGTAGAGAGGCCGTCCCGGTACAGTAAAAGCAGTCTTGTCTCTGGCAGATTCCGCGAGCGGTATCTGCCAGAACGCGTCTTTCAAGTCAAGTGCTGTTATGTATTTGGTCTCGGAAAGTCGTCCTAAAAGTCCGTCAATTAGTGGTAATGGATAGGCGTCCTTCTCAGTCAGAGAGTTGAGTTTACGTGCATCGAGACATAGCCGAGATTTTCCGTTAGCTTTAGGGACGATTGTTACTGGTGAGCTCCACGAACTCTTGCTAACCTCGATAACACCCAAACTCAACATCCGGTCTATTTCCTTGTACAGTTCGTTCTGTTTAGCAGGAGAGACTGAGTAGTACCGCTGCTTTACCGGCTTACTTCCCTTTATCAGCTCGATTTCATGTTCGTGTAGGCTGGTCTTTCCAAGTCCTTCCTTCGCAGATGACGGAAAAAGATTTATAATTCTGGCCAGGTTTTGCTGATCCTGTTCTTGAAGAGAATGTGAATTGTCCGGTTTTTTAATGTCATCACACAAAATTTCACTAACCGAAATTTTAGGCATTAGGTTGAACTTTGCCCAAAAATCAACGCCCAAATACAATGATGATTGTAGTGAAGGAACAACAAAAAATCTTATGTATTCTGTCTTATCGCCGAATGTGACGGGTAGCCATATGAAACCCTCAATTTTTTTAGCTGAACCATCAGCGGTTTCAATATGTGACTTCAATTTCTGAATCTGCAAATTTTCTGAGCTTAAAAATACGAGTGAATCCTTGCCTAGTACACTCACTGACGCACCGCTATCTAAAAGACCAATCATTTTTCTAGACTTGATTACAACTTCAGCATGTGGACGTGGATCATTCTTTGTACATTTGATAAGTGTATCAATACAATTTCGAACTAAAATTCGTTTTTTACGGAAGTATCTGATTGAACGAGCCTTTTTACTATATTTTATGCTTGACGGTTGGATCGAATTGTTTTCAATATTTGTTATTATTTTATCTACGGTGGTGATTGTGTCTGATGTATGGGAATCTATTTTGAGGGTTGAGAATTGTTGATGTCCTTGGACTCGATCCTCTGATTGTGGTTTGTCCCGAAGCGCGAACCCCTCGCCAAATTCGCACTCGGCGGCAAGTTTCCCTGTTGACGTTGTAGGCAATTTTGACAATTGGGTTTGCGTACATTTGCAGCTCCACATCCAAAACAAAAAATGTTTAGGAAGGCCTCCTGGCAATCCTGGTACCGATGACCCATGTCGCGGCAATTCCAACAAACACAATGGTTATCATTTCCAAATTCATTGTCCTGTTTGCGGTTGTCCCTCTTTTGGAATGCTTCTAAAATTGGTTCATCGAGTTTCTCTGATTTGTGCGTGTTACCGAAGTTGCTAGGCGATTGATTAACAGTTAGGTTTTGAAATTCCATATTCAGTTCATTCATGAGTGGTCGTCGTCTCACTTGTATTTGTACATGATCAAAACGTCTTGGGTCATATCCTGATTGTTCCCATAATTTTTCATAACTTGTGCATAAAAGACGTAGCTCTTCGACTGTACGCATTGAACTGTGATAAGGAAGTGTGACGTTTTTTAATGCAGGATACATATTTTGGCACAATCTATAAACGATCTGCAGCTCCGTTAAGCGTGTTTGCAGGCGTGCGTTCATCTTCTGGATGCTCAATGAGAAATCGGAAAACGACTCTCTAATCCCTTGGTGTCTTTTAAGAATTTGTTCTTTAATTTCTTCTTCATAATTTGAACTGCTAAAATAGGAGAGCATCGCATTCTTCATCCTTGTCCAATCAGCATTCGCATGATCCGCCTTATACACCCAAAACCAATCTTCCGCTTTCTTTGAAAGGAATAGGTGTAAGACTTTGGTTAAGTTGTTTCGAGGAAAATCGTCACTATAGGCCATTTGCTCCAGCCGAAATATAAAATCGTGTACATTAACCGCGTCCCCACCGTCAAATGAAAGATTCCATTTTTGTTTCAATTTATAGGAATCGTCTATTCGAAATGATGTCGCTGGACGGAAATTATCGGCTGCTGGAACGTGCATTTGACGAGCTGAGTAAGCTTCGGCAGGTGGAAATGGTTGTCGATTATTTCCGAACTCGTTTTGTACATGTTGCACATTAAAAGACTGATTATTGCTAACAGGAAGATTTCGATACTGTTGACGTGCTTGAGAAAAAAAATCTGCTACTGAATTTTTGAGAGGATTTGCCTCATCAAATGATAAATTTTGTTCATTTTCAATGTTTTTATTGGACGTAGGAGAAGTGGTTGCTCCATTACGCGACAAGTTGATATCCACCAGACTGTCTAGTTTTTCCGCAAACGAACTACTCTTTATATTTTGGGGTGAATGATCTCTTTCAACTGTTGCTCCTGAAGCCTTTGTCGCTCCAACGACCAAGTCAATCCATAATTTGTTACACCAATTAAATGCTCGTCTCCAGTTACTCAAGACGGATGAAAGTAATGGAGTTTCGCCCAGAGTACTAACCAGTCTCTCGGTTCTGCACTTATAATGGATAGTCTTGGCATAGGCTGTAGTCAAAAATTCAATTGATGGTGTTGCCCCTTGTTCCAACGTAATTTTGTGTAAATCGAAATATTTCACCCTACATTCCTCTAGTTCTCGTTCGGGATGTTGCGCATGTGTGTTTTTAGGCATCATTGATTTATCCGACGCTTCCGCTACCATTCTCTCTATTAACATTTGGTGCGCATCTACCGCTTTGCTATTCAAACCTCTAACGAAATATTCGATTTCCAGCTCGTGACTAGATAGATTTTGCAGAATTTTAGCAGGATCCATTTTAGAAAATTTAAATAAATAATTTGACGGATAGCGAAGTTAAAAGTTCCGCTACCAAAATAATTTTACCCAGGTTAAAAAAAAATACAAAAAACAAAAAAAAAATAATAATAATAATAATAAATATATAATAACGAGGAAAAATACACAAAAAAAAAAATCCGAAAAACCGATCAAAAAAAAACCAAAATAATATAACAAATCTATAAATGCACTTCACAAACTTAGTCTGCCTTGGGCATGTATTTAATAATATGAGATAAAGCAAAAAAAAACTTGATATATAAACCAAAAACAATTAATACTAAATAAAGGTAAACTTTTATTAAATATAAATTCAATCAAGAATAATGGTGATGTGTGAAGAAGTGATCAGCGCTTAATAGTGAATTGAAACTTTATTGACCGAATGTTTTATCCACAATACAAAAAGAACAAAAGAATTATTGCATATCTGGAAAAAAAAATAATCATGAAATCCTGAAACCCTCAGTGAGAAATCCCGAATCACGGTAAATTCAACCACCAGGTTTTGAGACAATTCAATTCATGTCTAATCTTCCATGTAATATGCCTATTGACGGATTCGAAAAGGATGTTTGGAAAATTGATAGGAGTGGGGTACGAAAATTTCTGTGTAGAACTCAGTAGTCAAACATCACCAGGAACTCACGAAATCATCATGTATCAACTGTTGATTGTTTGACTCTGTATCGATACATTATTTCATAGGACAATAAGGATAGGGTTTTTGAAAAGAAGAAAACAAACAATTACCCTTATTCATAAGATCAACATCAGGAACCCATAAAATCATTATGTATCTACATAATGTTGACCCATGAAAAAAAGCAAAGTCCATTCTTCAAAGTTAGACAATAATTCAGCATTAAAATAAAATAATTTATAATTTCGTTAAACGAAAAAAAATGATTTAATGTTGAATGAATCTAAGTTAATAACAACAAACCGCTTTGAAAATATGTAATTATTGTAAATATTCACTAAAAAAAAAAAATTGTAATAATTGTAAAGAAAGATAGTCAACAAAAATAAACTATGATGAGAAAAAAAAACTGTTAGAATTGATAAGCGGTTATTCCAGTTGTCTGTGATGAGCGGAGAAGCCACTTGGATGACTTATTAGGTCTACCACTTACAAAAATATAATTACTGAATAAAATTTATCTAACTATTGCTTGCTCATGCATTGTGGAATCAAATTCTGAAAATTTAAATCATTAAGACAAAACACATGTGGAGAACTGTTTTCAAAAAAAAAACTTTTTTTTTTTTTTTTTTGTGACCTTCAAGTCATTTTATTTAACGGTTCGACAACGCGGAATATTTCATGACCATCAGGTCCCTGTTTCGGCGCCATTTTGTTACGTACCTCTAACACCGACCAACACGATTTATTGGATAGGCTACAGTCAGCTATGGGAAGGTTCTTGTCGCTGTTAGCTTTCAGGTACAACAAACTTTTCGTGTTGAGAGAAAAACAAAAATAACCCATCAAACAAAAAAAAACTGAAATTTATCGCACTGTGATCACTCCCATCGCCACACCACCATTATTGAATAAAAAAAACGCTAAATCATTTCATTTTTATAACACAATAAACCAAATTTTATTTGAAGAAAACATAATTTTTAGATATGAACTCAAATAATAACAATAATTATGCAAAAATCAAAAAAAATGTAATAACACGACAAGAATTAGTAAAACTTAATAAATTCATTTAATTTTAAACAATGAGGATAGGTCTGATACACATACGAATATCGAGAAAATTGTTTGCTTTTTCAGCGATCAAGAAATCTCTTTTCTATTGAGTGAACAGAACAAAAAAATTTGTAATCCTCCCTAGAAATTGGTAGAACTTCGCGCAAAAAAAAAATAAAAATATAAAAAAACTCACCCATAAACCTGCCGTCGAGTACTCTCCGGTTGCTCTATGCGTGGCTGAAACAAATATGGTTAACCCTATCTGTAACCTCGATTTTTTTTTTTCGTTCACTAAATAATAAAGAAGTTTCACAAAATCTACTCTTTTTGTACACGTATATGTATAATTAACCTCTACTCATGCACTAACACTAAATTAAACTTAAATAACAATAAAAACTATTTAAAAAGAAAACACTATTCGAACATTTGTTGTGATAAAAAAAAAAAAACATAGAAAATTGTTTTCTAGCTGAGTGGAACAATCCAACTTTTTTCAACACCGCACTAACGGTTTTCTTGATTCCGTTTTGATCTTTCTTCAGATCCACTACACTGGATTTTTTTTTCGGTTCGGTGTAGTTTTTCCTTTATGGATCAGCTAAATATACAACTCCGGGCATATGGTTTTAGTTGATTCTCTCCAAACGCTTTACGCGAGGCCCGCCGCTACTCGGGGTTAGCACTATTTATGATATGGCAAAGGAAGTTTCCACGTATTTTTTTTTTACGCTCGTTATCACGTATTTTGTTATTTTTTTATTTAAATCACCATATCGTTAATAGTATGCCCAAAACGTTCCTCCGTGTTTAACTAATTTATATATATATATTTTTTTCACTAACTCTTATTAATTTTTCTAGTTAAACTTGTGAGTTATCACTCAAGTTAATCTTCAAATACGATTTTTTTTTGTGTTTAATTTTTTAATTTTTTATTTAAGTAGCCGCGATGGCCTCACATACAGAAATGAAATACAAATTATTTATTTTTTTTTTCTGGTTTGGTTCAGCTAATTTGTATTCATCATATTTACCCCCTTTTTTCACAAATACTTTGGACTAATTAACATCATACGATAGTATGACGTCATAAACTCTTCGCTACTATAGAAATATAAGGGAATTCCTATATAAATTTCATCAAAACATTTAATGTATTTATATATGTATGTATGTACAATTGTTTCGGTTTTTGTACTGTCCCATGAAGGGGAATCCAAAATTTATTTTTGTTTGTGTCATCTTTACTAGAAGATTCCATCGAATTCATTAATAGATTTATGGTTTTTTTTATTTTTCAACATACAAAGTTAACCAATACAAGATACTAAATAAATATTAATTATTATTATTAGGTTGGAGAATAAGTATTGTGTTATTTTATTTTTATTTTTTTTTTTTTATTTTTTTACTAACCGCACAATTGATAGCCGTAACACAAGCTTGATAAACACAATAAAAAAAGTAAATGAATTATGGTTAACTACAAAAAAATAGAAGATAGAGAGGGAAAGCAAGTTGCTGTCATAACATTTTTGATGGGTATATGCCGGTAAATAAAATTGAGAAAATTAATATTATGTCACTAAACTGCAATGGCATTGTAGAACACCAAAGGAGAATCAATTATCAAAGATACTGGCTAAAAATAAACCAATAATAGCTTTACTTCAAGAAACAAAATTAAAGCAAAAACATAGAGTAACAAATAAAGAGGAGGAGAACAATGGAACAGCAATTGCGGTAAAGGAAGACATCAAAATTAAAATCACCACGATCAATTATCTAAGCTTATTCAGAGCCACTGCAGTAGAGTTGACGGGAGTAGGATTTGGAAGCATCTTATTGGCATCGTTACATATTCCTAGCCAAATGAGGATCGACCATTTTGGATCAATAAACGCATTGAGGCACAGGTTCGATTCAGTGATGATTAGGAGGAGACTTCAATGCAAGGAATAGGAGATGAGAAGGGACCGAAAACCAGAATGGAGGTTCGCTCACAGGCTGGTTGGACAATGCGCAGCATGACATGGTGCATGTACTACCAGGGAGATCGACATTCCCAAGGTAAGGGTCTAAATTGGAACAATTTTTAGTGTCAGCAAACCTTTTCGGCGGGGGTTTTGTACACGAAAATTACTCGATAAGATACAAAGACTCGTTCTCGGACCATCGAATGTTGATGTTGACCTTAGACCAACAAAGGAATAGGATTTTTGGAGAAGGTCCCGACAGGTTTTAGAAAATACAACACGGCAGACTGGGAAGCATTCGGAAGAATAATGGAGATCAGAAGTAAGGAACTCAACATTCCAGAGGATAGGAACCTAGGCGAACTAGAGTTGAATGTATGTATAGACAAATTTGCCGAAAGTATCTGGAAAAAGAAGTGCTTATTACGGAGAGAAAATATTACAAATATAATGACATTGCAGAGGAGCTACAGAAATTGTTCAAAATCATGAGACAATTGAAAAAAAAAATTAAAGTCTATACAACCAACACCTATCAAACAGCTCCTTCGTTGGAGCTGTTCGGCTATTACACGACGAGGAGCCAAATTAACTGCCTAACCGCAATTATTAAACAGCAGCTTAGTAAGCATTTAAACCAAAAATTGCATAACATGATTGAAAAAATTATTCCCGGACGAAACTTATTCAAAGAAATCAACAGAGTAACAGGCAGGAAGAGATGGTTACAACTACAAACGATCAAAGTGGGATACGAGAAGATAAGTGGAGACAAGAGAATGGCAGAAGAATTCGGGAAATACTACAAGGAACTATACGAGGAGAGGACACCAAAATTAGGGACAGAAAAAATGGAAGCAGAGAGGCCACTGGTAAATTTCGACAAAACAAATTCAGCATCGAAGCCAAGAGAGATCGTATTCCTAAACATAGAGGATACTACGAGTTTGGTCAAGACAGTTAACGCAAAAAAATCAAGCGGTACAGATGGAATCTCCAATTGCATTCTAAAAAACTACCAAGGGCAATATATGTAGTTTGTTTTAATAAGTGTTTTCAATTCCGGAATAATCGAAGCCAAAATATGGGCCGTTATTTCGGAATTCCGGTATTAGATGCCCTACTACATATACAACAAAACCAATGAATTTATAACACATACATCCGATTTCTGTTTGAAACATTCACTATTATTGTAGTGTCGTTTCGACGTCAATTTTATATAGACAAAACCTCATTTTTCTGTCGATGAAATTTTAGTTCACGGCAATACATTATAAGCGAGTGCCTTTATCAGCAGTCTGCAATAGTATTCACGCTGAGGATACAAATTTCTTTGGCAAAAGAGATCGAAGCGAAGTTTCCCCCTGTGTTTGTTTAATATGCTGAGGTTGTGTAGCATGATGAAAGTGTTACTTGAACTGAAACCGGAGGCGAAGCTAACTTTCTGCCGTCAGCGTCCGGCACCTTACAAAGCTGCACAAGTAATACAAGAGTTACTTACAATTACGATTGAATATGTCGACTCAGCAGCGACTATTGTTACTGTAAGAAAGAAAAGCGGAGGGGCCTTGCATGACTGCCCACACAAGCTGATATTTTTACGAAATTCGCAGCATCTTTAGTAATATTGACCTCCATAACCGAAGCCTTCCATCAGTTGGAGCTGGAGTGAAAACAGCACCTGGCATTTTCCAACACGTGATGGACACGATGCTAGAGGAATCCACACAGTTGCAGCATATCTCTACGATATCAATGCGCAAGGAGGACCATCTAAAAAAACTGTTCTCAGGACTACGGGTTCACTCTTAAGTTCGCAAAATGTTGTTTCGGTCAAAAGACGGTCAGTTACTTCATCAAGCGGTATGGTAAATTTATCAAACGAATGACGGACCTGCGAGGGCCATTACACGAATTGTTACGGGATGATATTACGTACGAATGGACATCGGCCCGCGAGGAATCACTCATCATTTAACTGCTGCACAAATTCGAAGATGGTTCGGAACGCCTTATTATGTAATGAATGTAGCATCCTCATTTATCAAGGCCGAAAAAAACTAAGCGCAGAACTAGCGAGAAGCCATTGAACTATTTTTTGAGCTTAAAAAGTTTCATTATTACAGCTGTGGCTTGAAGTTGGAGCTACGTACCGATCACCAGCCATTGCTGGTAGTATTTGGATGTAAAAAATGAGTTCTCTGTCTACTCTGCCAATCATCTGCAACGCTATGCTCTTATCGTACTCGCCTACGATTTTGACATCTTGAGTAACTTAACAATGGAAGAAATCTTCAACGATCATCACGGAGCCAAGTGGAAGGAGTTCAATGTCAGAGATGCCGTTTATTTTAAATCCGTGCTTTGCAACAATAGGTTTGAATGTTTGAAGTCAGTTGATGAGAACTTGTTGATGGATATGTTCGAGCTAACGACATAACAAGGAGTCATCGAGGCGATGGTCTGCCTCAGGAACAGCTTGCAGGGAGGTTACCGCGTAATCCGATTCGAATCTCAAAAATAAACGAACATAAAATCCGATTCGAAAATTTTCGGATTTTATTTTACTATTGCCAAAAGCATTCTACGATATTTTAATTGGTTCTCACTTCATTTATGTTCTAATTTAGTTGTCAAACGTCCGGCTGACATATTGTATCATCACTTTCGATTCGTTTTCGATAGTGTTTTGTCTCTTGTAACAAGAATAAAACTGCACTCTATTTCGCTTTTTCAATTATGCGTTTTCTAAAGCTATCTCTCAGCTTGCTCAAATAAAACAACCTTTTATTTCTACTTTCATTCATCATTCTTTATCACAAAAAATTTTGTTTGCTACATTTTATCGATGTGAGGAAAAGGAAAAGTTTACAGAAGGCTGAGATCGCATTAGAAAAATTGTAATGAAAGAAGAAAATAGCGTACAATTTTGTTCTTGTTACAAGAGACAAAACACAATCGAAAACGAATCGAAAGTGATGGTACAACATGTCACCCCAACGAGCAAACTAATGTTCGATGATGATAATTTAGAAAATTATAGAAAGCATTTAAGTTTACACAAATAAAACGTTTTATTTGAAAAAAATAAATTTTACAAAAATTCTGTTTGTAAAAAAATTGTTCCAATATCTAGATGTAGGTATACTCTTTTCGTAATTTGTAATTTTTTCTGATACAGACCACAGTTCCTGGGAACAACAACATCGCAGTGGGAGACAGCTCTGGCCAACAATTACACAGCAGCAGCTGCAACCAGAGCTGGAACAGAAAGTAGCGCTATTGAACATAATAAAGGAAACACACTCTCCCTCAGGAGTATTTAACAAGTCTCAGCCTACAACAAAATAAGACGCATAGTCGCATATTGTTTGCGATTTATCGAAAACAGCAAACACAATAATATCAACAAGAGTTCGCTAACAGTGCAAGAGCTACAGCAAATTTTAAAATTAATCCAAGAGCAAGATTTCGGCCAAGATATTGCATACATAAAATAATCTAGGAAGCTACACAAGAATAGTAGACTATCATCACTAAACCCAGTGTTAATTTTCACTTTATTATCCAAGTCGTAAATTTGGACAAGCGATAAATCACAATATTTATGCAGCTAAAGAACTTGCCAATGTAGGGGAACTTTAGCTGAGAATGAATCAAAATGTTTTAATGCTTTATTTTAACTGTGTTTATTACTCAAAATGTAAGTGTTTATATACAAAAATAATTTGCCAACAACGCAAAAATTATGTGGGAAACAATTAGTATAATTCAGAAATTGGATTCTATATCCATACATAACAATTTTACTTAAAGATTATAATAGAATACTTTGCTGCAATAGCAAAAAGTATGTGAAATAATTTATATAATTCAGAAATTGGAGGAAATCAATCACAGATTTGAACATAGATTACGTTTATCATGCAACCCAAACACATTGCACTAATCATGGCACATAAATACAATAACTAGCGATGCAATAATTGTCAACTAAGTGACTTTAAGTAAAATTATTATTTACGGATATAGAATCCAATTTCTGAAGTATACTAATTGTTTCCCACATAATTTTTGCGTTGTTGGCAAATTATTTTTGTATATAAACACTTACATTTTGAGTAATAAACACAGTTAAAATAAAGCATTAAAACATTTTGATTCATTCTCAGCTAAAGTTCCCCTACATTGGCAAGTTCTTTAGCTGCATAAATATTGTGATTTATCGCTTGTCCAAATTTACGACTTGGATAATAAAGTGAAAATTAACATTGGCCTTCGAGCCAAGCAACAAACGGCTACCAGTTGAATCAAGAAAGTGCGAGAATATTCAAAACAATTCTCGAAAATTCGTCACATCAGTTCGTCACATCAACGCCGCATAAAAACAATAGGCAATGGAGCAAGATTACACAACACAGAGTATTCGTTTTGAATTGTTACAAAAACTCAAAACAAATTACAACAAAGATGGCGAGAGCAGAAAAACAGAAGATTACCTGCAGAAAAAACTTGACACCCTGAACACCATCTGGGAAGAGGTCACCCGTACCGATAGAAAGATGAGAGATATACATACTATTATGTGTACCGAATGAAATTTGTGATTTGTACATGATGAATTAAAACTAAACGGCAATATATAATCATTATTTTTCTGTACTTGTTCTATTGCACATATTGTACAGTTTTTAAATAGTCGTATTCATTCAAACTTTTTGTTCATTTTACGGCGAACATTCACCTTTTCATAATCCCATTTATTATGTATGGATGTGATCTTAAGCCGCATTGGCAAACTGCTTGCCAAACCATATGTTTTTTTGCCAAATTTTTCAACAGCTATGGTAGTAATTGCTCCGTCCAGTTCTTTACCTTTCTTTTTGATGTAATATTGGGGACCTGGAAGTGTCGAGAAATCCATTTTGACGTAGGTCTCGTCGGTCATTACGAAACAAGAATCTTTTCTTTCGTTCAACCATTTGTTGTGTTTCTTTGCTCGATCGATCCCTCTATTAAATAGTTCAACACTTCTTTTGGGGATTTTTGACTTCTTGTATGTCCGTAGATTATTTCTGGTTTTAGCTCGTTCCACAATCGATTTGGTTGTTTTGGTTTTTCTGGCCAAATCTCGCACAGACATCGAGGGATGTTTCGAAATGACTCTTACAATTTTCTGATCCAACATTTTATTTGGAGCACCTGATTTTTCTCCGGATCCGGGCTTGCGTGATACAGAAAGATTGATTTGACATTTTTTTTTACATTTGTTACCGTATTATTGGAAACACCGGCCAATTTACCAATTTTTTTATTGGTACACTCGGGATGATCATTGCACAATCAAATTATTAAATCACATTTTTCTCCTTATGATGCGTCCATTTCAAAACAAATAAAACAAATGCCCAATTTGACGTTTATTCGTTTTTTTAAATTGTTTTTCTACAAAATAACGGTACCAGTTTTTTTCTTTTGCGTAGTAACCTATGAGATAATATAAATTTGGGAATCACAAATTTCATTCGGTACACATAATAATATGAGGAAAATCCAATTACTGGGTGGAACGAAAGCCATTTGAGACATTCTACAATACCTTCAAACAACATTTAAATGAGAAATTAAAAGCAGTAACGGGAAGGCCGGCAAATGATGATAATTATCTATCCATCAAACCATCAACCAATATGCCGACGACATCAAATAGTCTACCAAGCCTTTCTACCACACCAGCCAACATCAACATGACAAGCAACTCTAATGCCAACGAGACTACAAAAAACAACGATGTACAAAATTCGACGATGCAAGACAGCGAGCACATACGCAAATATAAAAAGCAAAAGGTCAAAATGCGTTTGTGCTATAGATTAATGGCAGACGCTGCACAATTGTTAGAAGCTGATGGTTGCAAAGATCAAATTAAACACAAGCTAACTCAGCTCGATGCCAGGATAGCAAAAATCGAGCAGCTTCATGAGAAACTATTAGTGGACGCTACTGCTGATGAAGAAGATACGATGCCGTACTTCACCGAGGATTACTACTCAACATTAATCAACAAATTCGAGATACTAAGATCCAGAATCACCAACGTGCTGAACAAACAAAAACCAATGGAACATGAAGTCAAATTAAGGCCGATTGAAATTCCACATTTTCATGGGGACCCCTTAAAATGGGCGTCCTTTTATGACCTATTTAGAAGGATTATTCATGAAAACGACGGCATCAGTGACACCATAAAAATGCACCAACTAAAAACTACGGTACTTGGGAGCGCGGGCAGACTAATAAGCCACCTTGAAACCACTGGTGATAATTACAGAGACGCATGGCAGCTGTTGGTAAACCGATACCAAAATAAAAGGCAAATGGCGTCGAACCATGTGAACGCGATGCTGAATTTTCCATCAATACACTCGGAATCAGCAACATCAATTAAATCATTACATGATTTATTAACCGAGAGCCTACATGCCATTAAAAACTTAGGCATAATGACATTGTCTTGGAATTACAATATAATTCCAATAATAATAAAAAAGTTGGACATTGAAACTTCAAAACTATTCGAGATGTCAATAGCGGATCCTAGAGAAATGCCAACACTAGAAGGATTTCTCAATTTCCTAGAACGGAGATTCCAAGCCTTAGAAGCAACAAAATCAAAACCAGTAAGTCGCAGTTTTGGAGCATCCGCTCCACAGACAGCAAGGGTCAACACATGTAGAACACAAACTAAAAGAAGCTGTGTATTGTGTAAACAAGAGCACGAATTAACAGACTGTATAAATTTCCAACAACAGTCTACCTTAGAACGTTCCAAATTCATCGCTCAAGAGCGGCTTTGCAACATGTGTTTAAAGGAGAACCACCAACCCTGTCCACATTCTATACGATGTTTAGTTTGTATGGGACGACACAACACTTTATTACACTCCAATAACCCACCACAACGCACGATGCTCACCACGAAGATAGATGACACTCCAAAAAATGAGGCAACCGTTCAGTTAAAGATAACGAACCATCTAGTAAACCAGTACGAGCAGTTAACGTCCACATTATTGGCCACGGCATTGGTTGAAATACAGACTGGAAACCAAGAACCAAAATTCTTACGGATGTTAATAGATCCTGGCTCACAAATTTCAGTCATTACCGAGGAGGCATCCAAGCTAATTAAACAACGAACGAAGAAAACATATATGGAAATAGGAGGTATAAACGAAAGCGAAATCACAACTGCCACAAGGTCAGTCACCTTCCGTGTACAACCGCGATTTTCATCGAACTTCTCCATGGAAATGGAGGCAGTAGAATTACCATATATAACACGACCACTGCCTGACCAACATTTTGACAGTAGAAGATGGCGTCACTTAAACACCTTGATGTGGGCCGATCCGAATTATAATCAACCAAACAAAATCGACATCTTATTAGGTGCCGATTATTATCCAAACATTGTGATGAACCAGGTGGTCAAAGGAAAACAAGGAGAACCAATTGCCCAACAAACAGAATTAGGATGGATTATATTTGGTAATACTCCCAACAACAATAAACCTTCCAAGAACACGTCATTGGTTACCTTAACAGACATCGACCAGCAATTAAAGAAATTCTGGGAAGTAGAAGAAATGTAACCCAAGAAGCTGATGACAGAGGAAGAAACTCTATGTGAAAACCATTATCATCAGAATTATTGTCGAGATACAAACGGTCGTTACACGGTACGAATTCCTTTTATCCAAAATGTACAGCCGTAGCAAGATTCATTCAATTGGAACGACGGTTTTCAGTGGCAAAGGAATTTTTCAAGCAGTATCAGGAGTGTATAGAAGGGTACTATAATAAAGGACATATGATTGAGAGTAAGGAATATAACGACAATGAATATTATATTCCTCATCACGCGGTGCTCAAATCAACCAGTACCACAACAAAATTAAGGGTCGTATTTGACGCATCAGCTAAGACAAGCAACGATATCAGTTTGAATCAAATACAACTCGTCGGGCCCAAGTTACAAGAGGACCTGATGTCAATTCTACTACGTTGGAGAAAATACAAAGTAGCATACACAGCGGACATAGAGCAAATGTATCGACAAATAAGAATACATCCGGAGGATCAAAAATATCAGAAAATATTATGGAGAACATCATCCGACAAAATGATAAAGTCGTACAAGTTGACAACCGTGACATTTGGAATGGCTTCGGCACCATATTTGGCCATCAAGACACTACAACAGCTAGCGGCCGATGAGGAGAAAAACTACCCAATAGCGGCAAGGATAATTAAGAAAGATTTCTACGTAGATGATTTATTATCAGGAAGTCACAATATAGAGGAAGCTCAGACAGCACAAACCGAACTGATAAAATTACTACAATCTGGAGGATTTACCCTGAGAAAATGGACCTCCAACTGTTTCCAACTCTTAGAATGTGTAAATCCGGACTCGAGAGCCTTCGAGCCTATCGTATTTCACAACAACGACGAATCAGAGTCAGTAAAAACATTGGGTTTAATTTGGAATCCAGGCACCGATACGTTTGAATTTAAGGTGAATATCAACGTCAAAATTGGAGAAATGACCAAACGCAAAATGTTATCTGAGTCGTCAAAATTATTTGATCCACTAGGCTGGCTATCTCCAACTACGATAAAAGCCAAGGTGTTAATGCAAACGCTATGGATCTCTGGCGTGACTTGGGACCAAAAACTGCCTACAAACATCGAAAACACATGTCAGCAATATTACAAATCCCTCCCAAGGTTGGAGGAGATAAAAATTCCGAGGTGGATTAAATTCGATCAATCTCTACAAGGAGAATTGCATGCATTTTGTGATGCTTCCGAAGTGGCTTATGCAGCAGTGGTATACTTCAATGACAGGACATCAAATAAAGCAACTTTATTAACATCAAAAACACGGGTAGCACCAATAGCAACCAAGCTAACATTGCCAAAGCTAGAGTTATGCGGAGCAAGTTTGCTTGCAAATTTAATGAATAGGGTGCAGCAAGATATGCAGTTTGGCGATACAACAACATACTTTTGGACGGAATCAATGATCGTGTTAGGGTGGGTGAAACATAAGCCCCATAAATTTAAAACATTCGTGGCAAATAAAATATCGGAAATCCAGAACTTAAGTTCTCCGTCTCAGTGGTTTTATGTCAAATCAACCAACAACCCAGCGGATTGTGCATCCAGAGGTATCGAAGCAACAGAATTAATAACACATAATTTATGGTGGAACGGGCCTGAGGTTATCTTTGAGAAAGCAATCCAGCTGACGCCAATGATAATAGACGAAATACCAGACCAATTGGAACTTAAACAACGAGTATTGAGTACAGCTACGGTATCATCAGACAACGTTATCGATCCATTATATCTAAAATACTCCAACTTCAATACCATAAAAAGGATTATAGCATATGTTGCGAGATTCATCAACAAATGCCGAAAGAAGGTAATAACTAACCAAGAAGCTCCTACGGCGGAAGAAATACGAAAATCCACGCAACTATTGATCAAAATATCGCAAAGACAACATTTCAAAACTGAAATTCACGACCTTAGGAACCAAAAAGGAATATCAAATAGAAGTAAGGTAAAATCGTTGTCTCCATTTCTAGACCAAGATATATTACGAGTCGGCGGTCGAGTTGAAAATACAACAACTTGGAGCTATGATGAGAAACATCCAGTTATCATTCCAAGGAATCATCCAATAGCTAAACTACTAATTCAAGAAGCCCATGAACAAACTTTGCATGGAGGAACGCAATTGACATTAGCTCATCTTCGAACAAAATTCTGGATCATACACGGTCGAAATCTAACACGAAATTTAATATCCAAATGTATGAAGTGTCATCGGTTTAATGCTAAATCCGGAACACAGTAAATGGGAAATTTACCAGAAGTACGTGTCACATCCGGAAGACCATTCTTGAGAACCGGAGTCGATTATGCAGGACCTCTACTTATTCGCGCAACAAAGGGAAGAGGTCATAAAGCACACAAGGGTTATTTATCAATCTTTGTTTGCATGACAACTAAGGCCATACATATTGAGCCAGTCAGTGATTTAACCACTGAATCATTCATCGCAGCTTACAAACGATTCACTGCACGAAGAGGATTGTGCAGTGATTTATATAGCGATAACGGATCTAATTTTGTCAGGGCAAAAAACCAGCTTGAACGAGAAATGGCTACATTACTTCGTAAGTCATCTAAAGAAATCGCTCAACTATTGATAAACGATGGGACAACATGGCATTTCATACCACCAGCTTCACCACATTTTGGTGGACTTTGGGAGGCTGCTGTAAAGTCAGTAAAAAAACACCTAATTAAGGTCATAGGAGAAGCAACACTTACATTTGAACAACTATCAACGGTCACTTCACAAGTAGAGGCTTGTCTTAATTCAAGACCACTTTCATCTTTGACAACCGATCCCACAGACATAACTTTTTTAACTCCTGGACACTTCTTAATTGGTGCCCCATTGCTATCAGTTCCACATGATGCTATGGCAGATACAAATATTCATGGGATATCACGATGGAAACTGGTAGAAAAAATCAAACAAGATTTTTGGAAAAGATGGCATTCAGAGTACTTAAATAGATTACAACATAGAAGAAAATGGTCACATGAACAACCAAACCTAAAAATAGGTGACCTAGTGCTTATCAAAGAGGACAACACTCCACCTTTAAAATAGCTGACTGGACGTGTGATGGAAGTACATCCAGGTTTAGATCAAAAGATTCGAGTAGTATCACTTCGAGGCCCAGGAGGGGTTCTCATGAAAAGGCCAATCCATAAACTATCTCGTCTGCCCATAGAACTCGAGAGTAAGAATGACACAACACCAACACAGATGCCAGATAACCAAGTAATGCAACCAACGCTTCCACCACGTGTTCAACCTGACCGAGAAGTTAAAAAACGAAGAGTACACCACATCAGGTTGACTAAGAATAGTTGATCTTGAGGGAACGGTCGCTCAGCAAAAGATCAATGAAGCAGGCTTGCCAGAATCAATAGATGCACCAAGTTTCGGATATCATACCCATCGTTATGTGGGAAAAAACGACCACCAGCTTTAAGGGACACTATCTCGCAACAACAAATTCCACGGCCGAGGTCTCTAACTCTGTCGGCCCCGCAGGATGTTCAATCACAGATTTGAACATAGATTACGTTTATCATGCAACCCAAACACATTGCACTAATCATGGCACATTACAAATACAACAACTAGCGATGCAATAATTGTCAACTAAGTGACTTTAAGTAAAATTATTATTTACGGATATAGAATCCAATTTCTGAATTATATAAATTATTTCACATACTTTTTGCTATTGCAGCAAAGTATTCTATTATAATCTTTAAGTAAAATTGTTATGTATGGATATAGAATCCAATTTCTGAATTATACTAATTGTTTCCCACATAATTTTTGCGTTGTTGGCAAATTATTTTTGTATATAAACACTTACATTTTGAGTAATAAACACAGTTAAAATAAAGCATTAAAACATTTTGATTCATTCTCAGCTAAAGTTCCCCTACATTGGCAAGTTCTTTAGCTGCATAAATATTGTGATTTATCGCTTGTCCAAATTTACGACTTGGATAATAAAGTGAAAATTAACACCCAGCGTATGATGATAAAGGGCTGTTACGCGTAATGGGGCGTATCCAAAACTGTAGCCATGGAGTGGACTCTAGTAATTCAGTACAACATGAACAGCTACTGGGAGGAAATCGAGAACGTCAAAATAGCTCACGAAGAACTACAAGCACTTTGTAAGGAGCTGCCTAAACTGAATTGCAATGTTCTAAACTAACTAACATGACAATTAAAGAACCTAATTGCAGGCAATGAACTTCTACTAGCAACAACAAGGGAATTAGAAAACCAAATCGCAACGCCTACTCAAGCGACAATGGGGTTCTCGCGCCGAATCAGAGCATTCACCACCTTCATCAATATACAATGATTCACACAGTATTCTGAACCGGCGTACTGATCACAGTCACCGGGGCCATAAGACGCTTGTGTAGAAGAAGACAATCCTATAGTCACAGGACACCCTCCCCACTACCAAACGTAGAAGCAAGCTTAGCGTAGCCTGAACTCACCACCAACAACCAACGCCGCTAGAATTACAGCCGCTTTGGCAGTTATTCTTGAATGGGACGAAATAAAGCAGTGCGTTTTTTCAAACCTTAATTAGTAAAGGACTTAAGGAGTGCAAAAAGAACAAACTGTGATTAGATTCAACATTTTGGATTATGTTGATTCAAAATTATGGTTCCCGTTTCCCCAAGTTCCAAAGGTGGCAAATCTAAATTAACGAAAGGCCTCCAAATGTGATTTTAATTAAGCGATTCTACTAAAGTACCTACATAAATGCGATTTCAAAGAATAAATATTGCATATGAGATGAAACTGCGTTAAAACAACGAATTTTGGACAGTGTGCAAAATGTTATTTAGAGCAGCGCTTCTAAAACTTTTCATGATGTGGCCCCCCAAAAATTGAATTCAATTAATATAGTATACAAAACCGCTATGCATTTTGCATGTTGGTGTTCTTCTAAAATTTAGAATAAGAAGTGTTTTTTACCTGTCTGGCGTACAGAGTGCATACACTATAAGGCGCCTTCACGAAATGTATTTTTTATCACAAACAAATTTAACAAAATTATTACACTTTTCAGAGTTCATTTTGTATTATTAATACAATTATTTATTATTCACAATGTTATTATTTTATATTACGGTATTATAAATCGCGCACATACTAAAAATGGTTGTCCTATGTCAAAAAATATAATTTGATTTCTTTTGTTTTGTATTCAGCACAAAAATGAAGTTCGGTGTGGTAACAAACATGTGAACCGAAAGCTTTTTATTTTGAGTTTGCGGAAATTGTTGTTTTCGCTGACAATTATGAGATGGCGCGCCGATTGATAAAAATGCAAATCCAAATTGAATTGAAAAAAATCGTGATGAATGTGAAATTTAAATACCCTTATGTTACAAAACTCAAGCAGCAAGATATTAGGTGGGTTTATATAATTATTTTGTGTCCTAGGCTACGATTTTTTTAATTATCTATTCTGGGAGATAGCTGGCTTTTTCATAAAGCATTTTTTCAAAGATAATTTATAATGGTTTTTGTCATTTTCTAGCAAAAACCTATAAAGCAGTTTTCTTGCAGTAATTTGCCAGTCAATTTAGCAGACAATATTAATTCAAATTTGCAAACTAAATTACTTCAACTTCATAATGCTTTTTTTTTAGAATCTGAAAACTGCAATGGGGGACCAGATACTCAAACATGACAGAGATTATCTGGTTTTAACAAAAATATTTTATCGACTGTGGCTAAATATTTAGATTAGGACGTCCTGAGTGCGAGTTCGCGACAATATTCTGCTGAAAAATTTTCAGCAGGCAACCAATCAATGTAGTCTATTTCGTAAACAAATTTCCCCTTCCGAATAAAATATTTTTTAATCGCATGCAATCCTGCTGAAAATTTTTCCGCAGAATATTGTCGCGAACTCGGACTGAATACAAAAATTACGCTGCAAGACAAATTATGGAGTCATTTAACCATACCGCACAAAAACATTGTGTGGAAGTCTGGATTTACAATACTCTGAAATCTTTAGCAAAGTTAAATGCTGACAGCAGAAATTGCTTTTAGTTTTTCTTTCACAATCTTCTGCTCGCCTAGATAGAATCTAGGTAGGAATAGGGTGACTAGATGTCCTAATTTCTCTGGACATTTTTTGGGTTTTCGAACTTCTGTGGGTATCCAGGAAAATGTCTTGCATTGTCCTTGTTTTTAGATATAATATTCATTCATATTCCTAAATTTATTAGCGGCAAGGCTAAATTCAGGAGGCATCAGAGAAATAATAATTTCAACAAAATTTAATTAGAACTCCAGCCCAAATAACTGGCCCAAAAAAATTGTTCAGGAATTTTTCACGTCCTGAATTTAACATGTTTAAGGTTAGGAACCCTTTAAATAGAATCGGCTTAACATCTCCGAAATAAAATTTCACTAAAACACTTAGAGAAATGTGTGTGTTCCCTGGATCGATCGTAAATAATAACATTAGTACGAAAAGTGTTCCAAAGTATTTCATGCCGTTAGGCCATGTTTTATTTTAAAAATGTTGATCCCAGAAAATGTTTTCAAGCCATGAAAAAATAGGTTTAGTTCCATTTGAAGCTAGAGACGTAGTACACTAGCTAGATTGGTTGTCTATGTAAACAAAAGAATTGGTGAGGCAATGTTGTGCCCAAATCAAAATATCATTAGGGGTGTTCCGCAATATTCCTGGAACTTAGCTCTTAACAAATCCGACATAATTCGGTTTTATGTTAGAAACTACTGATAGAACCGGCTTAATAACTCAGATATAAAATGTAAAATTCATTGACAAATGTGCTCCATTTGGTGATGGAACCTGAAATGTAGTAAATGCCTGGAGTGGTTATGAAATGAAAAAAAAAAAAAATTCTTTGCCAAATCTAATTTCCCCAAATTTTTTTCTAATAACCAAAGTGCCTATTATACCGTCGTAGTTAACGGGTATAAAACTTTTCTAGAAGAGTTTTCACCACGTGCATCTTTTGGGACCAATCGTCGCCACCAACGGCATTTTTAACGTGTTCACCCTACTTGGGTATCTACTGTGGACGTGGTGTTGTATCCCTTCTGACAAGAAATACTCCCCTGAAAATTTGAAACGTACTCCGTTTAAAGTTTTCAGAGCAACGGCACTGGTCAGACCTGAGCACTCTAATAGAGGTAATTGCGGCCACATCTTTCCGCCCCAAGAAGTTACCTTATGGAAAATACAATTTCACGGAATTTGATTAAATTTCATTTTGCGTTGAAATGATGTTCCAATTATGTAATCTAATCATCTAAAAACGTAATTTTATAATCGAAAGGCCTTCAAACTTTATGTATTATTAAATGATACCGAACAAGCCAATAAAACTTAATCGTTTCAAAAATAATTATCAATGAGAGTGTGTTGTTGTACAATCTTTGGTTATGTTTCGAAGCGACATCATTACTAATTAATTTTTTGCCATTTATATCGTAAAATAATAAAAAGGATGTAATTAAAAACCATCAACGGTTTTATGATCGTTAATTGGATGGTGCACCAGTGTTCTCATGTTGAATTTAATTATGTGCTAAAAATGAATCCATAATTGGAAACTGTACTGAATAAATTGTCTTTGCTGTTAAAATGAAACTACTCACCGATAGATGTCGCCCTAGTAAAACTACACATTTTATTGTCATTTTTTTAGAACATTTTATTAGACCATTTATATGCTATTCAGTTTTCTAAAAGTTGATAATAGATGGTGGTTAAAAATTATTTAACCACCCAATAAACTCATGTGTTTTATTTTGTTTTAGTACATAACTCTAATCTTAATTTTAATTGTTTAACTACATCTAATAATATAAGTTTAGTATCTCTATAATAATTTGGTGTTACAAAAACATAATAGAATGTTAATTAAAATATGTAATAATAATAATAAAACCGAAAAAAAAAAATCTTCGTTTAGTACTAAATAAATATCAAAGACACATAATTAGTACTACATTCGCTGAAAAGCGTGCGGAATACATTTTTTTTTTTTCAAACTAAAATACAAAGCGGTGTAAAAACACGGTTATTTTGCTATGAATACCATCCATTATGTCATCTAACATCCTTGTTGTAGCATTAAATTGGCAAAACGGAAAACACGTAACCACGAAAATAGCGCCCGGTTATTTTCCTCTAGCACCGATGTTGTGTAATTTGGTTTGGATTCATCTGTTTCGGCGGCCGAATTTCGTGTCGCCTGATCATCTGTTCCTTTCCGGGTTTTTTCATTAGATTTCATTGATGGTGACGTCATTTTGGTGGTAGAACCTGAAAAGAGGGTAATGTAAAATAAAATGCAATTAATTAAGTGCCACACCAGCATTAACAAAAATATATAAATTATGATATTATTTTAGATTGTCAGCTGTTTTCCTTTATTTTCATTTTTCATTTCCTTCCTTCGTAATTATCTAACAATACGATACCAACAACTACAACAACTTAACAGCTGTTGATTGTATAAAAAAAAAACAAGAGATTTTCTTTACTTCAGCAGTGTGTATATATGTACCTAATTGTATACAAAATGAAATCAAATTTTCGCATTGACAACAACAACAACGGTGACCGAACAAAATTCAAGCAAAAGACATGCGCGTTCTAGCGAATATATGTAGTCGAAAAAGGATACAGAAAAATGGGATAAAAATGTCGTATCTAACCCTGACCTCATATTTTTGTATGTTATAATAATAAGCACAGTGTAGGAAAATTAATTGTTTTCAATATAACATATTTATGAAAACCTCACGGGCACCATAACTCAACAAATTGCCCACAGGCATTTAGGAAATGAGTTTTCACATATTATTGGTGATAAATAGAACTACACACGTTCAAATATTCATGGCACGACCTTCTTTATTTCCACAGAATCTCGTTCTCTAACGCACAAACAAAAATTGGTTTTTATCGTATTATTAGAGATTTATGCGGTCGTTTGTTAAGATGAAAATTCTATATTTTACTTGAGGGATCATACGACACAAATTAGTTTTGATATATAATAAAATATAACAAAAAAAAAACAGATATCCGTATAAGGGGCGCAATTCTACAGAGTGGTTCAAACAGCAACGAAACTAGTTTTCTAGGTAGCACGGTCCAAGATTTGAGGAAAGTTTTCGGTGGTGATTTAGCTGCACTCGCGCATTGATTACAAGCGCGAACCATCTCTTCGATCTGCTGATCGAGGCCATGCCAGTATACATAGCTTCGAGAAATCGACTTCATTCGCTGCATTCCCTGATATCCTTTGTGAAGTTGTTGAAGAATTCGTCGCTGAAATTTTTCTGGGACAACAAGGCGATCACCGTACATGAGACAACCGTTCGATATTGACAGTGCTTCTCGACGATGAAAAAATTGTTTGATCTCAGTATCTTGAATTTGCTTGAATGAAGCAGGCCAGCCATCGTTGACGTGTTGAATGACTGTTTGAAGAACAGCTGACTTTTCCGATGATTACTGTATCATTTTGCGCGTTACGGGCAAATGATGAAAGATTTCGAGCTGAACTGATTGAAAATCGTCGTCCGCTTGAATTGACGCAATCACCAATTCTTCGCCTAGCTTGAAGTGAGAGTTGATCAATCATGAAAGAACATCTGCGTATCCGAAACTGTTTGTGGACACGTACTCGATGTTGAAGTCGTACATAAGTAGTGTGAGTGCCCATCTCTGAAGTCTATTCGCTGTGTATACAGGGATACCTTTCTTTGAACCGAAAATTGACAATAATGGTTTGTGATCCGTTTGAAGTAAGAACTTTCGACCGAATACGAATTTATGAAATTTAGTCACAGCGAAAACCAAAGCATAGGCTTCTTTTTCGATCTGACTATAATTTTGTGCGACTTTGTTCAAGCTCCTTAAAATGTGGTAAACTGCTTTGACAGATTTGTCCGGGAACCGATGATAAATGCAACCTCCGATGCCAGTGTTGGATGCGTCAGCTGCTACGATAATCTCAAGGCTTGGATCAAAATGAGTGAGTAGTAGATCAGACTTCAAAATTTTCTTGAAACTGTCAAATGACTTTTGACAATCTGGTGTCCAATTCCATGAGGCATTTTGTTCCAACAGCATTTCTTTTACGAATTTACCATAATAATTTATAGCACCCAAATATGAACGTATAAAGTTGCTATTCTGTCGGTGGTGGCATGTTCGTATAACAGCTTCCACTTTACCTGGATCAGGGCGCAGACCATCCTTGTCAATGACGTGACCCAGGTAGCGAATCGATCTCATTGCGAATTTGTACTTTTCGATTTTTAGACTGAAACCGAAATCTTGTATTCGCTTGAGTGCGCGTGTCAGATTTTGATTGTGATCTAACTTGTCTGTGCCGGAGACGGTAATGTCGTCCATGTAGGCAGCAACTCCTTCCAAATCATCAACCATGTTTGACATAACTTGTTGAAATGCACCCGGTGCCGACTTCACGCCGGAGGGCAACCGGTTGAATTGAAAAAGTTCTCGATGCGTTGTGATCGTGAGTAGCTTGCGAGATTCTTCTTCGATTTCCACTTAAAGAACGTGTCGGAAAGATCTATGTGACTGAAGACTGTTCCGTTTGCTATTTTCGCGAAGATCTCTTGGGGAATTGATAATGGATATTGATTTGGTTCCAAAACGCTGTTAAGACCGGTTGAATAGTCTGCACATATCTTGACGTTTTCCTCTTTTTTTTGACAATGACTATTGGCGCGGCCCAATCAGAGTATTCGACTGGAGTAATAATGCTCAAATTCTGAAGACGTTTGAGTTCTCCATCAATGAGTGGCAGTGTCGCAAAAGCCACTGGTCATTTTGCTCGAAAAACTGGTTGCACATCAGGCTTTAGATGTAATGTGACTTTCGTTTTTGTACAGAGACCTAGCTTACCCGAAAACAAATCAAGGAACAATGATTTTACATCTAAACTTGATGCGTCTTCGGCGGTAATGTGATTGCAGACCAAGAAGATGTTGATGTCTGGCGCGACGTAAATTAGTTCTGATTTTACGACATTTTTGAAGCTGACGTCGCCTTCAAATTGTGCTGTGATCTTGAGTTTGCTTTTGTCTGCGGTCCGTGCTCCGAAAGTTGGTTTTGACAAACGAGGCTTCCCGATGCGCTGCCACATCGACTCGGATATGATTGTGATGCCTGAACCACTGTCCATTTGAAGCTTGATTTCGACGCCGTTGATGAGTACCGCAATAAATTTACGCTTATTCGCAAATCCATCCATGCTGTTAGCAACTGAAATTTCTTTAACATTTGGATTGTCCTTTGGATTGTATTTTGCTTTGGTACGAATCTGTGTTTGTTGTGACTTCTCAGGAAAGCACCCGCAGTAACCTTACTTGTGTCCAGTTCGCTTACAATTTTGACATTTGTGACTTTTGAAAGAACAGTCTGTCGAAAAATGCATGCCTCCACATGACCAACAAGGGGTTCTTGGAGTTTTTGCTGGATCTTTGTTGGACAGTTTGTTGTCTCCTGCGTGCTGCGTCTTGTTGTACGCTTTCTTCACTGTTCCTGTGTGCTTGATCAAATTGATAGCTGATGACTTCTCTTGCTGGTGTTTTTCACCAACCTGACATCAGACCTGAGATTAATGAGGGTCTGACATTCTGCAATCATTTTGTCGATGCCATTGATTTGTTCGTCTTTTGTGTTCATTTTTGACAGAAGCCGTGTGCGCACTTCCTTATGGCGACTCGAGCGAAGACCAATGATGAATATCAAGCTTTTGAACTGATCACTTGAAAGATTGGCCAATTCGAAACTTTTGCACAACTTGTTGACTTTACTCCCGTATGACATAAAATCCTCACCGTCGTCTTTTTCAGCCTGTAGACACTCATATCGTCGGTGAAATAGAGATTTCTGTGGCCCGAACAGCTCTGTAAGTTTCTGAACCGTATCGGCAAACGAAAAATCTTTCGGTGTCATGGGCAGAATCAGATTCGAATATTTTTCATAGTTTAACGTGTGCAGTTTCATGAGAAGAAGTCTCACTTTCGCTGAGTCGTTGAGATTCTTGGCATCTTCTTTGAATAATTCTGCGAATCTACTGTACCAGGCCTCGAAGAAAACACGTGAATCAGCATCGTAACAAAACTCTGTGATTTGTGATGAAAGATTGCATGCCGAATTTGAGGTTATGTTGGCTGTTTCTTTATCCTCGTCGCCACATATGTATATGTTGTGTCTTTAATTAAACAACATAATATGTAATTTTTAATAATAAATTCAATTAATTCTTTATTAGTACTTGCAATATTAGAATACTACGACAAAGACTAACTGACGTACATCTAGAGAGAGTCAGTTAGCTATATAATGAGACGGCAATAGTTTCAGGGTTGCCAACAATTTCAAAGTGACATAATAAAGTAAAAACCAAATTGAAATTGAACGTATTCAATGCAATGGAAATGTTATTCTAAAGTTATAAGCAAATAAACGATTTTCGGATGAATTTTTGTCTAACGTGTTTACATATAACTTAAAACACGGTGGTTAGGTTCCATGAAAATACCGTGCTAACCAAAACCGTTTTATCTGAGACTTGAGATTCTTGCAAAATAATAGGTTGAGCTCCAAACAGACTTTTTCTTCTAAAAACCTCTGTGTCATTTATAATCGATTCCAAACTGTAGCTCAAAACCCTCGTCCTCAAAACTATTTGTGGTACCAGACAATTTTCGAAAATTTTTGGGGTAAAGATCAGTGTACCGACGATATGGCTACACGCCTCAAAATTTGATCCGGATACTTCTGAAAAAGAAATTGCGTCCATGGCTAATCTCTGGAGTTTGTTTGCTTCAAATTAGGCATAAAAGCTGATGTACGTATTAAGACCCTATAGACCCTAATACTTGGCCAACAGCTGTACACATTCGGGAGTTTTACGATACAAATTTTCGGACATCATTGCATCCACAGGTCAAGCTTCGAACAACTGCTGCTCTCAACAAGTCAGCAGAATAAATTGTAAGAGCTTACTAAGTAGTGTGAAATTTCGGATACCACTCTCCCGTAATTTAAATGATGTAGTTTCGGGCAGGATGCTTCCGTCTATAAGTTCCGGAAAAACTTCCTTTGCCTCTAGCATTCGAGGTAAATCTAAATTATTCTTGCTTGGCGTGTTTGACAATGATTACGATGTGATCATTATCTCGGGAACATGGCTTACTAAAAATTTCAATTCATTTCGGAATATTTTCCACCTAACTACGTCGTTCACAGGAATGATCAACATGACTTTTGTACCATACTGAAGGGGGAAGGTGTGTTGGTCGATGTTAAATGTTCGATTTCGTACGAGCTCATTGCATGCCATTCAACTTATGATGTTATTGCTCTACGTATTAATGTAGCCAGTGCCTCCATCCTCGTGGTAGCTGCATATGTTCCCAGCGGATCTAACCTGGAATATTATCTGGGGATTATTAATTTCATGGATTCTGCTGTTGCGCATATTGGTTCGTGTTGGTGAACAACTAATTGTTACCAACCAAAAAGGATTAGTAGTCACTGATTATTTTGCTAGCACAGCATTGATGTAGGTGAACTGAATAAGCAATAGTCGAGGGAAATTCCTCGATTTGGTTTTTTCAACTGACCTTATGTATTTGGAGCTCTCACCGTGTGAAGGCTTCACTGGATGTACGAGCATATATCATACTCCAATTATGGTATACATTTTTCAAGAGAATTGTAATACTATGTGTACTTCTAATAATTATTTTCATTTCGATTTTAGACATGCTGACTACGTTTCTTTAAACAAATTTCTTGTCGATTCGGACTGGGTATTTCTAGAACGAGGAGGAGACTTGAACGATAGTGTTTTTTGGTTCAATGAGCTTCTTAAGTTTGGTATTGAAAGATATATTCCATCAGTGAAAAACGAACCTCGGTAGCGTGAGCCATGGTATAATAAACAGCTAATTCGTATTAAAAAACGCCGTAATAAGTTTCAAGGTGTTAGAAGTTTTATCCTAGCTTCAACACTGCTCGTAGGGAGTTTAAAACTGTAAACTGGTTCCTTTATAATAACTACATTCAACTACAACTTCATATCCTAAGAAATTTTGGAATTTCATAAATGGTAAAAAGAATATTGCTGGGTTTCCTACCCCAATGACTTTTCAAAACTGTTTTGCCAGTCAGCCCTCTGATATATCCAATTTGCTTGCCAATTTTTTCGCTAACATAAGAATTAACATTGGTTAAGACTTAAAATATGTAATAATTTTAGCTTAAGATTTGATTACTTCTTGTTAGTTTCTTATGCAGAAAGATTCAAGAACAAAGCCATTGGCCGCATTTAAAAAAAAAAATCGAGTCTGTCTATGAAGAACCTGCGGTATCATGTAAAGCCTTTAAATAACCGCGGTCTTTCTGATTTTCTATTTTTAAAATCTACGGAAGCAGAAGTCTATGATGGTTTATCTCAACTTGAAGTTCCCGGGAAATATTCACAACATTCTCCAACATTCTCGGGAAACGAGAATTCCATTTCGGGAATTCCCGGGTCGCAAGCCTTAGGCAGGACAGGATGGCTTTCCACCCATCCTTATTAAGAATTTTGCAGGGAGTCTAGCCCCTCCACTGACTGAATAATAACCTACGTATGTACTGAGATTTTTGCCGATCTCTGGAAATTATCTTTCATCCGTCCGATTTTCAAATAATGGCAAAAGAAGTGAAGTCAGCAACTATCGCGGAATCGCTATTCTTTCTGCTATACCAAAATTATTCCAATCCATCGGATTTTATCCGGGTAGGTCTACGGCGATTAATCTTTTCTCTTTTTGTGTACATTTATATAGTAAACTAGAACATAGGCAACAAGTAGATGTAGTATTCACAGCTAACGACCCTTACTAAATACTATACCATTAGATAACGTACTATGGCAAAAAAAAAAATCAAGGTTGAACCACTAAACATTTTTCGGGCGTAATTGTGCTTATGAAGATAAGAAGGGTAGACCGAATTATAGGGTGCTGATGAAAGGTTCCGAAACGGTGTTGTCACAATAAGAGGGAAGCTTGCAGACTAAAATTGCAGCAGGGCTTAAACATTTAGTTGCAAGACCATATTGGACAAGGAACGTTTGCACTGTTAAACAATGGTCGGACCCATGACAATCGTGAATGAGGCATTGAGCAGAGCATTAGTCAATGGCACGTCAAATAATGTCTTACAAAATCTGTCTGTTGCTATCTGCCCCTACATACTGCACACTCCCGCACTATTCACCAATGTAAAGTGATTAGAACGGAGGAATTCGCATCTCATCGTAAAAACGTATATAGTTGATTTGTGGTTCTGTTTGAATGACCAGGTCATAACGAAATTAGTGCTCTCGAGATTTAATTCTTGGGTGAATTTCTTGGGTATACATTTCATCACACTCTTATAGATGATTTGTAGATGTGATAGGCTTTTAGGTTGAGTAAATTGGTTGGTCGAATTGTAATACCACCATATAACAGGATGCTTAGTTAATTGCATTACGAATTAACGAAGTTACGAAGCACCACATCTACTACCGCCCATAAATAAACAGAATATAGGCCTACTGAATGGCACAAACTATCTTACGCCGAAGATAACTTTGTCCTCTGACGTAGATAAGAACGTATTTCGTTTATGCAATGCCTCTCACACGCTTGCCGACCCAACGTCTGCGTATATTGGGACGGCACAATTATTTTGTACGAATCCTGTTAGCTCAAATGGATATGCTAGGCGAAATGGCTCAAACCGCAAATTAAACTGTCACTGTTGAGAAGTTTCATTTTAATGGATTACCATGCAAGTTTAGAGAAAACGAAGACTTACTCTATTGAATTGGTTAGAACCAGTGGTCCCTCAGATAGAGAGAGAAATGAACGAGTTATTACCTTCATGACTAAAGGCTAGATTTACGTTTTTTCATTGCAATGTATACGTTTTTATTTAATTTTTTCAAAACTACCCGGAAACTGTGAAAGAACGAAAGATAAACAACTCGCCCTTTAAGTTTGAATAAAAACATATACGTAAACTTACGTTGCATGTCCTTCGAAGTTGCAATGATAAAACGCAAATCTACGTGGCCGGTCCGTTAAGTGTTAAATAAAACTTAAGGTATAGAAAGAGAAGTGTTTTGAAGCAATCCGAAATTTCAGACCTTACAAATCGAAAGAGTAGGATTCCGGATTGTAACAGATTGTACACCTCCCAGCTGCAACGTTTGATCCAAAAAAGTGTTCAGGCTTTCAAAATTAAAAATTAAATTTTTTTCAAATATAGGAGTTTTCAGAATTGCCAGTTCCACTTAGTAGGCGCGTAAGAAAGTTAGATGTTGTCTTAATATGATCCACTTGTTGCGTACATTGGATTCACCAAAGCTTTTATGAGAATAAAAAAAAAAAATTGACCCGAGTGTAATCTCTCACACGTTCTTGTCAGGAACAAGCTCACATGAGCGCAATGATAGGGTGAGTACAAGAACTATCGAGGATAGAACTAACCAATTGGAAGAGGTGGATTTGAAGAACTCCAAACAGCCTGTGACGCAGCTCAACCAATATACGGCGTGGCCAACATAGTACATACACCAAAGACGGTCATTGGTTTAATTGAGTATTGTGCGCTTCATAAAATACGGCGTTTTAAGGGAACTGGGTTGGTGGTTTCGCGTCTATTGGAAGGGGAGACTAAAGTTGAGTAGATTAATCCACCAACTTCGTGACATTCCAGCAGGGTGCGCATCTCGTGAGCTGTGCTGTAGAGTTGGCAGAACCCCGGGTTTTAGGATTTTCAAACCTGAAAACCCGAGTTTTTGCAAACCCTAATTTTGAATAGAATTTATTTTGAAATATAAATCCGGGTTTTAAGTAAAAAATCCAGGTTTTCGGATTCCTCACATTTGGAGAAATCTAGGTTTCTGAGACCGGGAAAATCCGGTTTACAAACCCTACTGTGATGGTCATGTATGAGGCAGAAGCGTGATGGGTACAATTGTTTAAGGGGTAACTTGATCAGAATTCGCAAGTGTACGTGCTTCCTCCTCGCGGCAACCACTGTTAACTGATACCATTAGGCAGAATGTGGCCTTTTGGCACAGGCTAAAGTACGGCCCTGAAGAAAAAAACCTTGATAAATTCCTAATCTAAGGTGAACAGCATATGCCGAAGGATGAATGGCTGATAGGTTAATCAGTATAAAGTATGCGGACTCTGGATACCAGGCACCCTCCAGTTTGATTTAGCCTTCCTGCCGTAAAGCTGGGTGACCTACAGGCGACTTTCCATTCCCAGCAGCTCGTAAGAGTAAAATTAAAACGGTGGACTGGGCATGGGTAGGAATATACGGGAGTGGGATTCCCCTCTCGAAGTCCATGAGTATGAATGCTACCGTCTTTCTAGCAGAAGTACATGCTATAGTAAACATCTAGGAGGGAGCCTAAATATCGACTGAACGAATATTTAAGCAGGGTATATGCACTGAATATCGTTTAGGTCGCATTGCGAGGTGGCTGGACGCCCACATGGCCCTTAAATAAGAATAAGAAGCTCGAACTACATATCATCTCTCTAATCCACCTCAACGGCCAGCTTAATCCCGAAAACCGTTCGATTCGAAAGCTACTAGCATGAATACACTTAATTTAAATCAACTCAATCTAACCTCCTACTAAACCCTCAACTCGACCCCCAAATTAATCCCTAATCGAACCACTCTAAACTTCATCTCAAAGACTATTCCACCTTGACTCGATCTCTACTCATCCCTCAATCCAACCATAATCTCAATCATAACTCAACCTTCAACTCAATTCCATCTCAACCCGCATTCAACTTAAACCCTAAATCAACACGGTTTCAACTCAACTTAATCTAATTTGTACTTCAACCCCCGCACCAACCACCAAATAAATCCCCAACTGAGCCGCATCGCACAACTCCATCTCAACGCTCTCACAACAACTTAACCCTCAACGCAAACCAAAACTAAATCAACCAGGAAATCGAGTAGTCATTATAGAAAACGGTCGTGTTTTATTTTAGCGCTGTGAAAAAATAATTTTACACGTTAAATTTTAAAAAATTATAAATAAAGTATATGAATATTCAGTTTTAAAAATTGATTAAAAAGATGGCTGACGAATAAAAAGTCGTGATTTGCTGTGGTGGAAATAAAATAATTATAATTAAACTAATGGCTTCATATAGGGATTAACAAACTGTTCTAAGTGATAATTGGATTGGGCATCTCATTGAATATTTTTATTTGCTGTGCCTTCATTTCAATCTACCCTACAAGGATTAAAACTATTATCATATATCATCACACGCAACAGAAATAAAGTCGTGTTTGCGATAAATGCAACATACAATATTTGACAGTGGAGTTTAATTTACAGTGGATTATGTATAAAACTTGATTAAATCTATAATAATAACACAAATCGAACATAAGTGAGTTAATTCTATACCAACAGTGCATCTGTGAAAATGGGATCCACATCAACCGTCACCACAAGAAATAGGAAAAATAATACTGTTGCTGAAACCTTGAGTTTAACGTCATTGAAGTCGCTTGAGGCCCTGACCCTAAAGAATATAATCCAAGCTATTTGCACTTCAAATACGGATATAATTCAGAGAACTGAGTTACTCAGCCAGGAGCTTCAATCGAAAATCAACGATATCAATGTGAAAATGGATGTTATTAAGGATGATGTGAACGGTAACACACGTGATATTGTATCCCAGGGTAGTATACTGCTTATCACAATTGCCACCCTTTCCTGAAGCCCCTAAGTTACAACTTCACCTCGGCAAGACGTCTACGACTACACGAATATTTGTATTGAGTTATTTTTATTATTATATTGTCATTATAACATACACATTTTCCCTCTTTCTGAATTAATCTTGTTTTTTCTTTTTGCTTCTTTTAGATTCATTTGGATTTTGTTAACTCAAATTTGTTTCATTCAATAATAGATAACATGGAACAAATTGATGATATTACCGAAGCTGAAATTTATAATAATTTATCACTTAACCACTATCTAAATTCCGAACCAAATTATACCGATGGTTGCTTGAGGTATGTATTGATAAATGCTAGATCTCTCCGTAAAAACTTTGAAAATATTGGTAACTTTCTAAATACACTGAATGCGCAACCTCACATTATTGTGATTACAGAGATATGGATTTACAGCAACGAAGTACCGTTTTTTGCAATACCCGGGTATGAATCTTTTTTTCGTTGTAGGGATGAAAATAGGGGTGGTGGCATTGCAATTTATGTTGTTGGCTCTATTGTTGCAATAGAGGAAGAACAATTTAATTTGCATGGTACTAGCTTTATCATGATTGATTTACCACTTTGTCATAGCAAAGTAATTGCCATATATCGCACCGAAAACTGTCCCAATAATGTTTTCTTCCTCACCCTTGAGGATGTCTTACTGAAATATCCCAAGTCAATGGTATTGGGAGACGTTAATATTAATTTATTTAACGCTAGTGAATATGGGGTGACATGGATGAAATCGGTGGTGTCTAATAGTGGATACGTGATACTTAACAACATGAGCCCTGAGTTTTACACGCGATTTTCATCTACGCCTTCAATACTTGATCATGTCATCACTTACCTAATCCAGTCAAAATTTAGCGTTAGCCTAATTGATTCCCCTGATTTCGATCATCGAATTATTCTGATAAATAAATCCGATAATATTATTGTGGCTAAACGGAAATCAAGTCAGTTTAGGGTCATCGACTATGATAGGGTTCTCGTTCATCTTCCCTATATATGCAATGATGATTCTGGTATAACCACTTTTAAACAATTAAGTGATGAACTAACGCAACTCATTACCTCTAGTTCTAAATCAATAAAGAAAGCCAACACTAAAACCTGGGTAACTGATGAATTCGTATCTATTATAAAGATAAGAAATATATTTTACCATCTGCAAAACAAATATCCTAGTAACAATTACTTTAAAGAATGATTCAAATATTTTCGAAACCAAGTAGTTTATACTAAAAGAAAACTTATGCCAGCATATAATCTTGGTGCACTCCAACAGTCTATAGGTAATTCCAAAACGACTTGGATAGTTCTAAAAAAAATGATATTCAACAAAGATGACAACACCGGTAATCCAATCATTGCAGTGACTAACGACATGGCGGAAGTCAAGCATGATTCATACGACATTGCTAATACTTTTAATCACTTCTTTATAAATGTTGGAAACATAACTGAAGGAACAAATAGGCATAATACAATGCCTCATTTTTCCAGTTATTTAAAATATGATAGGCTCCCTAAACTTAAATTATCGGTTACTGATTGTTCTGAAGTTTCCACAATAATAAAAAATCTTAATCAAACTGCTGCTTCAAGATATGATGCAATTTCAGCGAAATTTGTTGGAAAATGTCAGCTTTATCTTATCCCCATTGTCGTTAGATTGATAAATAATGCCATAAATGATGGCCACTTTCCGGACTGTCTCAAGATTTCAATAGTTCACCCTGTCTTCAAGGCGGGTAATAAAATGGTTCCATCTAACTATCGCCCAATCTCTATTTTGAATGTTTTCCCAAAAATATTTGAGAAAGTAATTGTAGTTAGGCTACACGAATATTTTATGTGCAATAAAATTATACATCCCGACCAATTTGGATTTGTCGAGGCATCTAGTACACAATCAGCGGCCTATTCTGTTCTCAATGAAATCTTATTGGGACTGGAGGGCAGGGATTAAAATATTACTTTCGAAAATTTCGAAGTTAAACCCTTCCTTAGCCGCTATCTCCCTTCTAGTGTCTTATTTCACTAGCCGAGTCCAATACACCATTGTAAATGGCATTAAAAGCGAACCGTTGACAATGATATCTGGTGTACCGCAAGGATCTATTCTTGGCCCAATTTTCTTTAAATTTTTCATTAATGACATGTTCATTATTGACTTATTTGGAAAACTTTTTATGTATGCGGATGACTCAATTTTAGTTTATGAAGCTTCAGATGCACAAACCCTTCTTGATCAAATGGCAAACGATATTACTAAAGTCGAGTACTGGTTGAGTGCTAATAAAATGTGCATGAATAAAACAAAAACTAATTATATAATTTTTCAGAATAAAAAATTTCCTGCACATTTTCCCTGTTACTTAGAAGTAAATGATAATAAAATATTGCAAGTTGCAACTGCAACTTATTTGGGACTTGTCATTGATCAAAACCTGAAATGGAAGGAACATGTACAGAAAGTCAAAAAATCGTTATGGCCTTATGCAGTTGCACTAAAAAGAATAAGAAGTCACATTGATGAAAGAACAGCCTGGCTAATCTATAACGCTTATATTAACTCTAGATTAAGTTATATGAGCTCGCTGTGAACCACTGCATCAAAAAATTCCGTGGAAAGTCTCAGGGTTTTGCAAAACAGGATCATAAAAAATATTAAATGTCTCCCAATACTAACATCGACTAAATCTATGTATTCCCTCAAAACACTTCCTTTAGAGATTCTTGTTCAATTATTAGTATTTATTAAAAAAGCTCAGATGGCTCTTACGAAATGTAATATAAGGCCTAGAACCACATCTGAAATACATTCTTATGATACAAGAAGTAATACTGGTAAAACATTTTATTTAGCTACCGTAAGTACGTCCCGCTCCCAAAATAATCCATTTTATTTGGGCCCCGTTCTATTTAATGAGCTTCCACATGCTATTAGAGTTGAGTTGAACATCCGGAAATATAAATGTCTTCTGAAGGAGCACTTGATCACAAAATGGTTGAACGACTAATAAGAGAGATCTAGTAGAGGTTCAATTGTATGCCTAGTTAGCACAAGAATCAGAGCATGGGTTAAGTTGTCTTGGCTATACAAAGGAAATATTATTAAATACAATAAAATTTTATGAACGAAACAAATTTGAAATGACAATTCTTATAATTATCTTTTTGTATTTTTGTTTATTTTTATTATATAAATTTTAGTTGTACGTACGTTATATAAAGAATTAATTGTAAGTGTATGTTATAAACTGTCTGTCACAGTCTTTTAGACTATTTAGACAATTTTATAGTGAATAAATAAATAAATAAAAAATAAAAAAAAAATGCCCAACTCAATCGTCGTCACCATGGTCGGAAAAAATATATGCGTGCATGAACTCAACTCAAGACCACAACTCACTCCCAACTCAACCCACAACTCTCTCCAAATAAAGCCATAACTGAATCTCTCACTAAACATCAACTCAACCCCAACTCAACTCCGAACTCAATCCCCAAACCATCACGCTCCTAAAATTGACTGTGTTTATGAACCCAATTCAATCCTAACTCAACCTCTAGCTTGACCTCCTACTCAACCTTCAACTTAACCCCAAACTCATTGAAAAACTATAATCATAAATGAACTTAGCTCAAAATAACTCAATCTAACTTCCAAATCATACCTCAACACGACCCCAAATAAATTACCAACTTAACCGCTGCCCCTATTCAACTCAACCCTAAATCAACCTTAACTCGACCTGCAACCTCGCCCTTAAATCTACCTTAAGCTCACTACCTCAACTCAACTCGCAAATCAACGTCGCCTTAAAAGCTACATGCGTACATGAACTCAAAACAAGCTAACTCTAATTCAACAGTCAATTTAACACACAAATAAATCCCCAGCAGAACTGCTTACTTAAACCCTAACCGCACCTCAACGCTACTCCAACTGAACCCCAATTTAACCCGCAAATGGAACTCAACACAAACTTTGATTTAACCGCAAACTCAACGTCCAACTTAATTCTCAAACCAGCATGTATAGTACACAAAATTGGCCAACTGCTCACTAAACCCTAATCTAATCCTAACTCAACTCCAACCGTAACTCAATCCGCAAATTGATTCCTAACTTAACTTAATCGTCAACTCAACCCAAAACTCAACGCCCGGCTCAATCCTCAAACCTGCATATACAAATTCGTACATGTTTATATAAAGAGGTGGTATTGGGTCACAATTCTCTGTATTGACCATAGAAACAGATTGGCGAGAAAAAAAAACCGTGGGTACAGACAAACATCCAGACAAAAAAGTGGTTTTGAATTAACAAAATATTTGGTCATTTTTGACAGGGTTTCAACAGGGAAAAGTAAATGTAGCCCAAAAATTGCAAAGACCAAATTTCCATTTCCCCAGTTCCCTTACGTCAAATTTCCAGACCCCAAAACTGCATTCAAAATTTCATTGAATTGGGTTAAATGGTTGATCACGCCAGAAAATAGTACTGGGAGGTACTGGAGGGAGAGACACTGAAGCGCTCCAACTATAATGTGGATTAGAGCCTTCTATTTCGCCCCAAATTGGAGAATTAAAGAGGCGAGTACGCACGGTGTGTGCTAACTTGACTAAAGTTATAAAGATGGTTTTGAAAAATAGCATTTGGCAGAGGCGAAAAACAAACCATGCCCTTTGGGATGAGCTGTGAGAGCCAAAGAACTGGAGTTATAAAACCTCCAGCTGGAAAATTAACCAGTTCAGTATCAGCCTATTTTCCGGGGATGAAAACGATCTCGCTCCAGAAGCAGTATAGTGATTTGTCAAATACTGCATAGCATTATCATCAAATATTCATTATTTGCTGCGATGATAACTCGGATCACATAGTCTGAGGAAGCATCATCACAAAGATGAGTACAGGAAACGATGCTACCTTTGTGGATGCCATTTGGAGGGAGGGGCTAGATCTAATATGGGGTACCTGTAGTGCCATTCTAGAATAGCATATATCAAAGGAACCATCATTGTCAGATTATATTCGCATCAGATTTGACATTAGAATCCCATAAAACAAGAGTTATTGGCGAAAATATCATACTAAGGCCAATCTATAATAACGCAGTCTTCATGAAAATATAGCAATCCACCGACAGTTATCAACTCAACTGTATCCTCAATACATCTCAATAGTACTGCTTATGATCTTACCCGGACAATAATTAATGCCTACCATTCATGTTCTTCCCTTATAAGCCTCAGAAGCATGAGGCACGTTCTGTGGTGGAAAAGCCAAGAGGGCAAATGACTATGAGTACCCTACATCCTTTTCTTACCCAATATAATGTAGTTCTGTGGCAGAAACAAAAGAAAGCTGGAAGGATTTCTGTGGAAAAATTGAAAAACTACATATAGATTGGCGACTCCTAGGGAAACCTTCGAGTAACTAGTGAGAGGTTACTTCCCTGAGTTCAACTATCTAATGGAGGCATAAAATACGTTGGGCGGTCAACTCGTTTCTTCTATATTAGACTAAAGTGCTAATAACAAGAAAGGAAGGATCAAGCAGGATCTGGTGTTCCGTCTTCAAGAATTCTACTTTTGTTTTTGAGTTTGAATTTCTGTAAATTGTATGCTACAGGGAAGGCTCCTTTGTCCAGCCCGTTCCACAAATGCGTACTCCGAAGAAAGAAAGAGTTTTGAAACTTGTTGGTCTTTGGAAATTTTAATTCCAGCATTTCCCATTGAACTGATCGTCTTAAAGTACGTAGTACATCTGGACAGATGAGAGAGAGAGAGTTCCTTCTAACATTTTCCATCAAGATATTTGTAGAACACACGTAAAACTTCCACATTCCGTTTGTGGAAAAGAGTATCAATGATAGGGCCGATGTTGGAATCCGAAATCTTACGACATGCTTGGTTCTGAACTCGGTCGAGTGTAAGCCAGGTGGATTTTCGGAGCGTTACGTTTAGATATGTGAATCACATTCCAATCTAGGTCTGATATATGCCTTGTAAATAAATATTCAGTCATTTCAATGAATTAAAATAAAATTTGTATCGTCTTAAATAACAGAGGTACTTAGCTGCACTCAACGCTGCATTTTTTTTTTTTTGATCGGCCCAAGAAATCTTATTAGAGTTATGTAAACCGAGCATGCCAACAGATTCGGAGTCGCTTGCACTAGTCACTAATCTACCGTGCTCTCACGGCAACCCATTCTGCAAGAACGTTGTTTCGTGATGAAGTAGTAGATGGAAAAGAAAAATAGGAGAGCTGGGGATAAAAGATCCTTGTCAAAATATGAAAAAGTTTAGGGGCAAAACGGATCCCTAAGAGACACTGGCATTTAAAACGTGAGGAACGGATGTTGCACCATCCACCGCCACTTGAATTCTGAGACAGCAAATCGTTGCTTGCTGTTTATTGGATACAACTCAAAGACTAATTTGTTTAAACGCAACGGGAGCAATGAAGGCTTATTCCACTGCTGCTCTAGAAACATTTTTCAAGCTCTCAACACTGTGAGTTGGCGGAAAAAATGTGATGGTGAAAATTTTCGTTGTCGAAGGAACTTCGTGATTAAGGTAACCGGGAAGGATTTATAGTGGGAAACATCACAACCTTTCTTATCCCATTATGCTCCCATATGATACACTAACGGGCCAATAATGAATATAGGTACTGGTAAGAAGAATAATTGGGCCTGATCTCGCACCCCACATACCATTACGTAAAAACACCATGGAGATATAATAATCTCGGACAGCCAAACTGCATCTTCCAACTGTTTCCTTCTCACCAGATTAAAGAGCTACAGCCTGTTAAAATGTCTCTTGCAAGTGACCAGTACAGTTGGTCCTTCTCCTGGATGTACCTTTTCACTGCAAATTTTTGTAGCCTTAGCTAAATTGCCCGCGCCTTTATTCAAGGAGTGAAGGTAACACATGAGATGTTAATCGCAGAGCATGTTAAGCCCCTTTCCGGAAGTGTTACGTTAAAAATCTCAAAAACGTGCATCGAACATTTCCTCCAGTTTGAATTATTAAGCCTCCCACCCTGTATGTTATACACTCGTATAACACAGGTTTATTAAATACAGGCCAAAATAATTTACCACAAACAAAACCATTACGAGCGCCATCCTATAGAGAGGGATTATAATTTAATCAAATAAATCCAAAACCATAATGTCGTATATAAATACGTAATGTGTTGTGCCACATACACGACACATAAAATATAATTTATTGTTAACAAATGTACCTATGTGTGTTTGAAAAAAAAGGCGGCCGAAGATCAAAATAGAATATACACGCACACAAAACCTTACCAAAATCCAAAAAACAATAAAAATTTATTAAATTACATGTCCCATTCAAAAAATCAAAAAAAAAAAAAAAAAATTTGTAAACGAATGCGCACTAACTTTTCCAATTAACCACCGCAACGACAAAATGAGAAAACGTAACAGAAGAAAATTGGGAAAATTTATGATGGATGAAATCAAACCAGACAATTTTTCTCTTCCCCTCACAACAACCTATTATAAATAATATTCGACCAAAAATACATTTTTAGGAGTGCACGCACATGGCCCAATATGCAAGGAGGTATATGAACTATGAACTATACACATTTCAAAATATTTTTTGTACATAGCTGAGAATAGTGTGCACACCAAACCAAAAGGGCCGCTTTATCGCATTTTTATTTTTAGACTTGTTACGAGTGTTGTGATAAAAAACCAATATTTTATAAATGGATGGATATTCAAAATTTAGTTTTATGGATAGCTAGATATGAGTAATGGATCTATGTCTGCGTATGTCTATATGCATTTGTTATTTTTGAAGGGTCGATAATTTATGCATTTTCATAATTTTTGTGACAAAGTGCTTTCTTTGTTATAATGGCGGATGTCTATTAGTATTTAGGTGATTATGAGGGAGTAAGTAAAATAATGAACATTTTTTTTACGAGTTTGTAATCGATCAGTATCGCGGGATGGAACCCAGCGGGAATAAATTAGTTTTAAAATAAATTTTATGAATATCTTATCAAGATTTTCAATCGTAAATTTGTGATGTTAAAACGTTTATCGGGCGTTAAAAATTCCGATCTGTGTATTTATCTACTATTATGGGCCCAGATAAGATCAAAACAATTCGTTCAAGAATACTACCTTACCTACCCATCCAACTATTGAACAAATGAACAGAAGAAAGAATTACTCTTCATGGAAATTTGCGATTTAGGCATATTTTGAGCCTGAAGGACTGTGCGAAGCAGTTGATGAAAAGAATGTTACTAAAGCAAGGTCGAAAATAATTTGGCAAGAAAAGTTGGGCTTTTACGAAAGCTCAATAAGATTGAGTGACTATAGTTCTATCGAGAACTACATATATCAACCAAATTTGTTTCAACGGCTCATAATTTACGCCATATGAAGCTTTAGGCTGATCTTGCCTCAAGACGATAAAATGGATACTACGGAGGGTAATCTTGCTAAATCATATACATATAAGGAAAAAAGGTCTAGGCCTACGCGATGATTCTATAATGAAATTGAACATTTTGCCAGCTATTGTTCCAAAAAGGAACAAAGAAAAGGAAAACAAAAATCAATGCCTTCTTCCCTGATGTGTAGGGGGAAATCATCAACGTGGTACATTAAGTCAGTGGTGTCGCCCCGTAGGTAATGGTGAGAAGGTGTTGATTGCGAGCAATAACCAAATAAAAATCGAAAGTGTCGAAAGCGGTGCTATCAAATTCAAATGTCAACTTTAAGCATGCGGGAGAAAGAATTTGTTCAGTGTGCTTTGTGGGAAAACATTCCAGGATTTTTTTTTTAAGAATGGAATAAAGTGAATCACCATATTGGAAATGCTGAATGTTGCTTTTGTGCCGAGTCTTAACAACCAATGGCATCTTCGAAGAAGTGAGGATGAGAGAGGTTGCTGATTATATTGGCATATTATTTGGCTCATGCCAAACAATTTCTTATGGCAGCAAAATTTGTTCCAAAATTGCTGAATTGAGACCAAAAGCAGAGCCGAATGGACTTTGCTCAGGAGTTACGGAATGAAATCAACGACGATCCAGAACTGCTGAAACAGGTCATAACTAGTGCTAAACAAGGGTGTATGGATATAACGTCAATATTATGATTCAATCGCCCCAATGGAAGCTTCCTGAAGAGCAAAGACTGAAAAACCTTCTTCAAGTTCCATCGAATGTGAAAGTTCTGTTCACTATTTTCATTGACTTCAATGACATGGTTGGGACCAAGTTTGGGCCAAGGCAGGGAAGACAAGAGATCTTCACCAATAGTCCTAGAGTCAATTAAATGCAACCTAACTCCATCAAAAACAGGACAACTATGCACAAGAAGTGAATTTAGACATCTGCGCCTTCAAGACAACCCTCGCATAAAGTGTCCCTCAAGTTAGGTCCACTAATAAAGAGTTTCGCAATGCGGTAGCTATAAATAGTAAGCAACTGCTGTTTTAATTCACTTAGAGCACAGTTTTTCATCGCCTTCTTAACATAGTTGAATGGTAAGGAAGCAACTGGTTTGGGACCGACAAATTAAAACCCAGCCCCAGCTTTTACTAGTGAATCAGCAATATCATTGTCCTCAATGACACAATGGGCAGGAATCCACATGATCGTCACTCTATTGCTTAAGATAAGATGAATAAGGTATTTACAGTCCTTAACAAATTGGATTATCCAACGAATTCAGCACAAATAAGCTGTCTCCTCCGAAGAAGGAGAATGAGAAGAATTAAATAGACGATGAAATGGGGCTATTACAGTTCAATGCAAGAATTACCAGATTCGATAGTGAACAAAAGTGCAGAGAAATCAGCCGAACTGCATTCGTTAATAAGAGATGCACTGATATTACCAGAAATGTAAATGCAAGATCTAGATTTATAGGCAAAATTCTTAGGAATGTTTAGTCCACAAACAAAGCCATCGAGAAGATAAGGTTCCTAAATAAAACACAAATCTGTATGGGATCCAGCAAGCAACTTCCTTGATTCAAACGAAGCTGACTTGCTGTGGTGTAAGATAATCTGTTTAATTTCAAGCATAGAATCCATATTAATATACCAGCAACCGAAACGAAAAACGTAGAGCTTATGGTCCAGAGAATTACTGATAAACAAACGCTTGAACCAATAATATACTCATAGGTCTTAAAGTGAAGCCTGAGAAATATCGATTGGCGATTTTCCTCTCGTTTGTACCGGACGACTTTCCAGCACTTGATCGAGATATTTGGATTCATCACGCCAATGTAGGTAACCACAACACTTGGATCTTCTGAAGGACCAGGGTCACAGGTGTGTAATAAAATGGGCTTCGGAGGATCACCAATCGAAAGTTGACAACCGCTCCAGATATCCTTATTGCTGGAAACCTCATCGGTCATCGCAAAACCACTTATAGGTTTCCTCATTACTGATTTTGCAGATGTATACACGCCATCTGATAAATAGCACCCAATGAGCGGTATAAAACCAGAAGATTTCGCCGAACTAAAAATTCGCCGGCTCAACTCCATTCAGAAAACTCACGAGATTTTTCTCGTCCAGGATGATATCCAGATTATCGTCACGAATACAAAACTTTTTCGCTAAGCATGCGGAGCGTAAGGTCAGACAATTTCCACCTGATACGCTGTTACGTGTTACGATCTTACCAAGGTATTTCGCTTTTCCTAAATGGCTGGATACAGTAGTAGAATCCACAATGTTAGATCTGAGGAGAACGCTCTCCGACCTTAAAAATGTCTCGGAAACGTGACCCAAGACGCTATCAAGGTCATGGACAAATATAATTCAACATCGAACTTGGCGGTCTACCCCATCGACATCATAGATATCTAGAATGGGATGAGACCTATTGTATTAAGTATTAAGAGTGAGTTAACCGCTAGTGGAATTAAATAAAGTCCACGGATCTTATTTAATTGGTTTTTTTAAGAATAACCGTCGGCGTTATTATTTTTAGTATAAAATTAGTTGTATCTACCTTTTTTGCGACAACGGGTTTCACTGTTTTTCCCAACAGCTTTGATTTTAAATTTAATGCTGACCAACAAAAACCATGAATGAACGATTGGCAATGCGCCCCAGCAAGCACCAACATGGTACATTATTATGAAAGTGTAAAAAGTCCTAAGGTAAGTGAATAAAAACTACCACCCAAGTAAACTCATCAAGTGATAGTGTTAAAGTGATAGTATAGTGATAGTGAAGTCGTAGTTTCGCCACGCTTCAACTTTCAACATTTCCTAACCTGCAGACGACATCAACGAGGGGTTCATCGCACTCAGATAGACGAGAATTCCAGAACTACAGGTAATTTTTTAATTATTATCATTATTAGTAGTTCACTTTAGATCTATCCACTACAAGATAGAGACAGATTTAATTTTATTTAATAGGTAGTCAAAATTAGTATGAGTAAGAACTCAGTTTCGAGTTATGTATACATAAAATTGGAATATTGATTATCAGAAATTCGAAATAACTGAATTAAATCAAGTTTCGAATTAATTGGCTCAAGTTTTAGAACAACCTAGTCTAATTACAATAAAAGAGGCTGAGTAGGTAGGAGGAGGGTATTGGCTTACCTTAACTAAAGGGAGCACGAAAAGAACCCAGTTCACAACTCACTCTTCAAGTAATTCAAAGAAAATAACTCAAATAAAACCTCATAATCAAACAAGGTTTTCACAAATGTCGGAGCAACTAAATTTTAAAAGGCAGTAATAATCTGTCACTGGAAAGAAGTTTCTTGGACCGCCATAAGATTTTACAAAACCGATTCCAATAGAGTTTAATGAATCATTAAAATGTAGAAGAACCTTTTATAACAAATTTATAAATAATTACAATTCCTAGAAGATGTTGAAGAGCCAGCTAATATCAATTCAGAACTTGAAAATGTTTGGATGGGACAGGAATCAGATACAGAAGATTAAACTTCCGATTTCCAATTCCGCAAATTGAGGAAATTTTAAACAGTTTCGGGAAATCTGTATATTTTTCAACCCTATAGATGTTAAAAATGATTTTCACCAAATCCCGTGGTGGACAAAAAATATCAAGCAAAAACTGCGTTTTCCACAGTAGTTTTCAAGTGGCACGTCGAATTTATTCAAATCCCCCTTTGGATTAAAAAATGGTAACGCAACTTTTCAACCGGCCACGAACCACGTATTAAATGGCCTAGCGGGAGAAGTTTGTATGTACTAGGTAACCCATGTTAAAAAACCATTCAAATAACTCCCAGGGGAAATTAAATGATGAGCTTGAATTTGACCTTGAGGTCAAATTTCAAGGTCATTTCAAGGTCGTCGATTTTTTGTTTAATACAAACACTTATTATTCCCCTGGGAGATATTTGGATGGTTCTTTTAAAATTGGTCACCCTACATGATATACAATCTGGATGATATAATTGTGAGTTGCAATCTGAAGAACCACATTGAAAATCTTTGCAATATATTGAAACGTCTTACACAATTCAATCTGAAAATAAAATTGGACAAATGCGAGTTTCTAAACAGAAACACGAAATTCCCCGGACATCTTATCACTCAAAATGGAATGAGACCAAATCCCGACAAAGTAAGAAAAATCATTGAATGGCCACGGCCGGCGACACAGAAGCAGGTTAAACAATTCCTCGGACATGCAGGTTAATATAGACGCTTTATTAAATGCCTGTGAAATACTTCCCAAAATAAAATCCCAAATTTTTCGTATACGTATATATTTTATATATGTGGTGGTAACTTAATCGCCTAAATGCCTTTCCAGAAAATTTATTTTCCATATAATCATCTTTTAGGAGAAATCAAATATTCTATTTAATTTAAAAGATCCCATTTAGGCAGCTTTTATTAGTCAAAATGACTAAAGCAAAACCCGTTCATTGGCTTTAAGTTATGATTTTATGTAAGATTAAATAAATAACAGGCCCGTTCGAACAAATTACATACAGTCAGTTGCATCAAATTCTACGTCGAAATCAGTTCAACAAAATTCAAAAGATTGACGTTCGTTTATGGTTTCTTGAATCTCTATCGTATAGGGCTTGTATGTAAAATATCACATGGCCAGTCCTAGGGGTCAGCGATATAAATAACAGGCAATGTATATACGGGCATGTTGCACCAAATTTCAACCACGAAATCTGTTCAACAAAAATCAAAAGATTGACATTCGACTATGGTTTCTGGAATCTCTATCATATAGGCCTTGTATGTCATCCACCAATACCATACAAAATGAATTAATTAATTCAGAATTACAGATACTTCCGAAAATCATCAGATCTCACAATAGGTCTGTTCGCATCAATGGAAGAAAAATTTAGAGACCTCCAAGTTCCGGCCCTTATGTGTGTCATGTTGATGCACATATTTATTATCTCATGTGCCATTTTCATCCTATGCAAAAGGAGAAATAATGGATAGCTCGTCGCTCAGATCAAACACACTACGTCACTCAACTAACAATGATAGAGTCATTAGAATATATCCTGACAATAAAGATAAACATTTACCCTTTTATTCACCAAGAAAATGACAGAAAGGTGACACAATGTCAACCCTTTTGGAAATTCGACTTGATTGGTCTTTTCGTTACCATCACGGCAAACCCCAAATGACCTGAAATTGTTAAGAATCTCCAAAGGGAGAAACCACATCAGATGACGAAGCAAGGAGTGCTTAGAAAGTGTAAAACATATGTACGTATACTCGAATGAATTCTAAAAGTGAAAATTTCTATATGCCTACCTAGCAATCATTACAGTCAAGAGTGTATGAGATCGTCCTCCATTGTATGATGCATGGACCATGCGGTCCCGACAATCCAATTGATCCATTTGAAATTTAAGGCCTATTAAAAAGAGATCATAGAACCATAGTCGAATGTCAATCTTTTGATTTTTGTTGAACAGATTTCGCATTGAAATTTGGTGCAACATGCCCATATATACATTGCCTGTTATTTATATCGCTGACCCCTAGGACTGGCCATGTGATATATTACATACAAGACCTATACGATAGAGATTCCAGAAACCATAGTCGAATGTCAATCTTTTGAATTTTTTTGAACAGATTGGGTTGTTGAAATTTGGTGCAACATGCCCGTATATACATTGCCTGTTATTTATATCGCTGACCCTTAGGACTGGCCATGTGATATTTTACATACAAGGCCTATACGATAGAGATTCCAGTAACCATAAACGAATGTTAATCTTTTGAATTTTATTGCATGATAACAATAATCATCAACATAGACACCATAAACAACATCTTAGAAGATATCCTTTCACTAAAAGATATCATATCAATCAAAGATCTGCTTACTGCTTGTAACTTAGTCATAATCCGACATGACGGAAGCGACTGTTTAAAACCTTTGAACATTCAATTATGGTTTATCCACTTTCACTAATTTCTCTAATTTGTATTATACTTTGTCTTGTCGAGTACACCGGATATTGCGGTGTTCTCTTTGAGACGCGCCATGTTAGCCCAGTTACGCTCGCCAACACATCTGCATATTAATGTAAAAAGTGAATTGATAGTAGTAAACGTTACTGACAAATTATCATAAGGCTCGAGTTCGACAGAATACAAAAATCTAACAAAATATGTCACGATAGATTTGTAATGCAAATTCGACTTATAAAAATCAATCGAGATGTGTCACGAAGTCACGATAGATTTTCTCGATATTCTTTGTTTAGTTAAAAGCTGAAAACTATAATTTCAAGATATTTTTAAATATAATCAAATTTTCCAGTCGAATCAAATTATGTACTTACGATAACTGAGCAAATATATTTCTCCTTACGAATTTCAAATACATATTTCATATAAATTATTAATAACAAAGTTTTGGAACACAAACGTAAAATACATAAATAATTTTTGTTTGTACAGAACAAATAGTACGATGTACTATATAATTGTATAATATGATCCTTAAATTACTAAACAACTAATTTAGTTTATGAAACTATTAAAAAAAACTTAATAAAAATGAAATAAATAACTCAACCATACCAAACACGCAATTAAAATGACATTTAAATTCTCTTGAGGCCGGTTTTACGCAGCACGATTTTAATCGAAGAATTTTTCTTGTAGAAGAAACTTTGTTTCGTTTCATGAGCAAAGAGCAACATGAAAATTAATTGATGACATAATATTGAATGTGCGTTTTATATTTTTGGTTTAGTATTTTGACAGTTTACTTACTTTAATATAATTATTTTAATTAAAAGGGATTGTTTAATTAACGGAATGTTTGCAAATCATTTGGGAAATTAATTTTACAGTCAGACACTATTATTGTAAATACATTTAAGGTAAAATTAGGTGTCCGTTTCAATCGAAAATCGAAATCTTAAGATAATTTTGCCAAGTATTTTGTATACAGTATTTTTGTTGTATTGTTGTTATCACGAGATAGATAAATTTCCACGAGCGTACTATAACTAGATTTGTCACGTATACAGTGGTAAGACGCATGGAGTTTGTGTCACGTTTAAATAAGAAATTTATTTTATGTTTTTTATTGTTCTTGTAAAATCATACATAAGCTGTACTGATTCTAAATTATATATAAGATGGATAAACATTTCCATTCATTGAATTGCGTAGTATGTATGTTGCCTAACTTGCCACTTCTCCGTAAATAGTTTGGAAAGCGAATACCGCTGTGTAGATTGCATTAAATGCAACATACATACTGTTATGATTCTATGGTTAAAAATGCACTAACTATTTTGGAAAGAAAAATAAATGTATAACATTAGAATACACTAATAAAAAAAAGAAAGATAGAACGAGAGAACATCGAGAGAAAATAGAACGGTTGGAGTCAGTGTGGTGCAGTCAGCGGTTGAATAGTACAGTCATTGTCATACAGTCCACAAAAATAGTAAAATAAAATTATATTGGAATAGATGTAAAATAAACCGTGGCTTTTTATTTCCCAAAAAGAAAATAATATATGTAGTACCAAAACACAAGAAGAAGAAAATTAAGTACATATACGATTAAACATTTGGTCCATCGAACGGATATACGTATTTGTTACTAAAGATACATGTTAAACCGAAAGTGATCTGACTGAAAACGTCTGAGTTAAATTCAACATGTAAACGGCGACTTGGCTGAAAGTTATCTGAAAGTAGTCTGAGTTCGGTCAGCTTAAATTTGGTTGGTTGAGTCAGTTTGTATATTGAGTTAAACATGTAAACTATAATTTAGTTGAACTGACAGATTTTTTCATACAGGCAAAAGGTTTCATACATATTTAAAGTGATTTTTAAATTATTTTAAATGATTTTCTAATAATTTAAATATAATTTTATAACAAAGTGACATTTAAAATGTCAATTCAGATCAAATAAAAAAATCCCATGTAACCACCAACCCAAAGTTTCAGTCAGATCACTTTCAGTCATAACTCAGTCAATCACTTTTGGGTATAACATGTATCTTTAGTATGTGTAGAAAAATTTATAACTGGAGTTTAGATCGAGAAACCGTTATAACCGCATGTTGAGCAAGTAAATAACATTGAAGAAATATGGTGCGCCAGTGTGATCATCAGGATTGAACATTATTAATTGATGATTAATAACTAACAATATCGCGATAGCATTAAAAATAATAGATTTTGAGTTCGGTTTCCTAACCTTGAATTGTGTTGAAATGGATGTCGAACACGTGAAAACAGAAATTAAAAAGTTAATTCGTAAACGACCGGGTGTGAAAATACGGTTCAGTAACCTGAAGAAGTATATAGATAATTTTGTCGAGGAGAATGAACAGAGTGAATTTCTTTTGAATTGCCGTTATGAAAAATTGGACGATTGTTTAGGTAGTTATGTTGAGGTGTATGGTAAGCGAGAGATACTTTGAGATAAAGTATAATAGTTATATAAGCCGTATTAAGGAAAAAATAAGAAACGATCCAAAACATTTTTGGAGATTTTTTAAAGAAAAACGTGAAACTAACAGTTACCGAGTGTGTGACATTCAAAGAACGTAAATCCTGTGACCCGCAGGTTATATCAAACATGTTGGCGGAGTTTTTCCAATCAGTTTATAAACCGGAAGACATTGATAAGTATGAAAATCCAAATATTGGTGAAAACAACGTAACCATACTAACACCAAGGATTGAAACCGAGGATATTCATCGAGCCCTAGAAGTATTCGGAGATGGATGTGGTCCTGATGGCATTCCAGCTTCATTATTGAAAGATTTCACATCGTTGGTAACTCCTCTGTGTCTTCTATTTAATCAATCATTACAACTAGCCGTATTTCCAAAGAAATGGAAAGTAACAAGAGTAACACCAATTTTCAAAACAGGAGCAAGAAATGATGTCTCTTGTTACAGAGGAATTACATCAATATCTTCAATAACCAAACTATTTGAACTGGTTGTATGCAACTCATTCAGATCTTTGGTTCCTCGATTTATCTCACAGTGTCAGCATGGTTTTATACCCAAGAGATCAACATCAACAAATCTTATTGAATTTACCAGCAACACCATTAAAGAAATTGAAATGCATAAGCAAGTTGATGTGGTGTATACTGACTTTGCCAAAGCCTTTGACTCCATCAGTCATTGTAAAACGTTAGAATAGTTATACAGATTCGGTTTTTCTAAACAGTTTATTGCGTGGTTTAAATCATATTTCAGTAATCGCATTCAGTATATTGAGCTCAGTAATAGGAGATCAGAATCAATTCAAGCTACTTCAGGAGTACCACAAGGCTCTCATGTTGGTCCTTGGATTTTCATAATTTTCATCAATGACGTTACTGAAGTAATACAACATTCTAAGGTATTAATGTTTGCAGATGATCTCAAAATCTTTAAAACAGTAGAAAACATCCGCGATACCCATAAGCTACAAGAGGACATCGACAATCTAGCGAAATGGTGTGAGTCTAACCTCCTCAGTCTCAACATCAACAAGTGTAAGAGTTTATCGTTCCATCGGAAACTTAACCCTGTTACACAACAATATCAAATAAATGGCGTACTTTTACAAAAAGTATTCGAGATTAAAGACCTAGGGGTTACTTTCGTTGAAAGCATGTGCTTTACTAAGCATATTGAGCAATGCGTTGCTAGAGCCAATTTCATGCTTGGTTTTATTAAGCGTTGGACTGATATTATATTCATGACCTCGAGATAATCAAGATCCTGTATTATGCCTATGTCAGATCTCAACTTGAATACGATGTGAACATCTGGTGTCCTTTTTGCGACGAACCTATCAGAAAAATCGAGAGTGTCCAAAAAAAGTTTATACGGTATATAACGTGTAAAGACGGATGGGATTACGACCATGACTTACCGCTCCACGTTAACCTGAAGCGATTATCATCATATGCTACTGGATGCAAAACCTATCAAATGACAACATTGGCAAATAGACGAGAGCTTTTAAAGTGTTCGTTTATTGGAAATATTTTACTTGATCAAATCGATGCACCATCCATGCTGGAATCAATTAAAATAAAGGCACCGAGTAGGAATTTAAGAGATCATGAGTTCCTTCATCTGAATAAACACAGAACAAACTATGGTGACAATGAACCGGTAAACATGATATCGAAGAGTTTTAATAAAATCGACCATTTGTTCGACTTTTACTTAAGTAAAGACAGCTTTAAACGTAGGTTGAAGCAACATTTTGCTCCCACCTAAAAATATTTTTATGTCAATTTTTATTCTTTTTTTGTTTAATTTAATTTTTATCCTACCCTGTTCAATATGTTATAAATTCAAGTCAAATTTGTAGACTTTTTCTCAATATAAATAAATAAATAAATAAAAGCTGGTTGATTTAGCATTGGAGTTAGAGGATGAAATAGAATTAGAGGGGATTGAGTTAGATTATTGCGAATTTCAGGACTCATTTTTTGAGTTACAGTTTTTGTAAAAAACTTGTTTAACATCGCAATTCACAAATCAATGTTTCAAGTCACAACCACAATTTGAAATACCACAACAGCTTACATTAGTAGGAAAATCGCATTCGATAAAATTGCCAAGAATATCATTACCGCGGTTTAATGGTAACTTAGAGAAGTGGCTTCAATTTATAGATTCAGTTAGAATAATGGTAGCTGGCAATCCAGCATTGTCGGATTTAGAAAAATTTTATTATTTGAGTGGTAATTTAGATGGTGAAGCTAAAGGTGTGATTGATGAAATAGAATTTTGTGACGATGGATTCAAACTCGCTTGGGATGCTTTGATTTCAAGGTATGACGATAAAAAATCGATAATTGACAAACATGATCGGTCATTTTTCAATTTAAAGCCAGTTCAAAGGGAATCCAACTATGAATTACAACTACTTTTAGATGATAGTTTAAGAAATTTACGTGCGCGGGAAAACTTGGGAGAAAAATTAAGTGACGTGGTAATAGTGTATACAATTAAAGAACGGTTAGATAAGGAAACTAGGAAATTATGGGAAAACGAATTTAAATTAAATATAAACCCAACTTGGAAACAAATGGTAGATTTCTTACAAGGTCGTTGTCGTATTTTAGCCGCTTTAGGTGATAATAGTAAACAAGAAATAGGTGTTTCATCAAACCATAAAAGGAAAGAATCTCACTCTAAATCGTTCGTGACATCTGAAATATCACAAACAATTAAATCGTATATGTGTGGAATTTGTAACCGCCGAACAGCGTTATGAAAAGGCTAGACAGATTGGTTTATGCCGTAATTTTTTAAAGGGACGACATAGAGCATTTGAATGTAGGGGACCTAGATGCGTGTACTGCAATAAAAAACATAATAAGTGTTTACATATGGAATCAGCAGATAAATCTGCGAGCGAATCAAATAATTTGCAGAATAAGACACCTTGTAGAGGCATGGGTAGTTTTCATTCAGAAAATATGTCGAAAGAATCTAATAGGAATACAGGTAACATTAATAATGGAATCACATTATATTGTCATAAGGATAATAAAAATATACAGATCTTGCTCTCAACAGCCATGATCGGAATCTTAGATTCACAAGGTCAAAGTCATTTGTGTAGGGCGTTACTTGATTCGGCTTCGCAATCTAATTTTATTTCAGCAGATTTAACTGACAAATTGGCAATATCCAAACGCTTTGTAGCACAATCAATTGCGGGTTTAAATAATATTAAAACAGATATTAGAAATAAGATAATTACAAAGATTAATTCTCGAATTAATGGTTTTGATTGCAAAGTGGATTTCCTTGTGGTACCCGAAATAGCAAATAATTTGCCCTCTGAGTAAATAAGTATTGACAATTGGCATATTCCAAAGGGTATAGTGCTAGATGATCCTAATTTTAATATTCCGGGTTCAATAGATGTTTTATTAGGTGCTGAGCTATTTTATAATGTACTAGTAGACGGAAGTTTAAAACTGGCACAAAATTTGCCAATGTTGCATGACACGATTTTCGGATGGGTGATTGGTAGCAAATACGAAAATATTTTCAATTTTCTTTTGTCGTCAAATGACGCTCAAGTAGATATGGAACGGAAATTAGATCAACAGGTTCAGAGATTTTGGGAGGCTGAATCATGCGAACTCAAACCAGTTTTAACATTAGAAGAGAAACAGTGTGAACAGTTATAAGCTGATACATATTCGAGGGATGAAAATGGTCGTTTCAGAGTAAATTTACCTTTAAAAGAAAATTTTGTATGTTTGGGGGATTCGAGAGAAATGGCAGCGAAACGATTTGAATATTTGGAAAAAAGACTTGATAGAAATTCTAATCTCAAAACACAGTACGTTGAATTTATGCGGGAATACGAGCGTTTAGGTCATATGAGGGTTAGCCAAATAAATAATAAGCATTCATTAGAATATTTCTTAACGCACCACGCCGTGTTTAAATTGGAACCACCAAACTGAGAGTGGTTTTCGATGCTTCGGCGAAAACATCGACCAATTTGTCTCTCAACGATGTATTTTTGGTAGGTCCTGTCGTGCAAAAAGACTTATTTTCTATTATATCAAGAATTCGAAAATTTGTCTACGCGTATACAACGGACATTGAAAAAATGTACAGACAGATTAATGTTTATGAAAAGCACACACCATTGCAGAAGATATTGTGGCGCGAGGATTCAAAAGACCAAATAAAAGAATTTGAATTGCAGACTGTGACATATGGTACGTCGGCTGCACCCTATTTGGCAATTAAAACACTTGTTCAATTGGCCATTGCAGAGAAGGACCAGTATCCATTGGCAGCCAGGGCAAGTTTAGATCATTTTTATGTCGATGATTTTTTGGGTGGTAGTAATGATATCGATGAAGCGTTAGAGATTCAAGATCAATTGATCAAAATGTTCAAGGGCGCAGGTATGAATTTAAGAAAATGTTCTTCTAACGAACCAAAATTATTAAAAAATATCCCAATCGAAAATAGGGAACATTTAATTGAGTCAAACGAAACTATTAAGGCATTAGGTTTGATTTGGAATTATACAACCGACACGTTCAAATTTAACGTTGGTAAGGTTCACGTTACAAATTTAGTTACAAAAAGGTTTGTGTTATCAAACATAGCAAAGTTGTTTGATCCGTTAAGACTAATAGCTCCGGTTAAAGTCACTGCCAAGATTTTAATGCAACAGATTTGGCTCAGAAAAATCGGATGGGATGAAATGATTCCAAGTAGTTTGCAAAATATATGGGGACAGTTTCATAGTAGCTTGGATTCGTTAGATACAATTGAAATAAAAAGATGTGTTGTCCTAAAAGACACAGTTCGAACTGAGATACATGGGTTCGCTGATGCTTCACAGAAAGCTTATGGTGCGTGTGTTTATTTGAGATGCATAAATTCTGATGATGAGGTTACTGTGAATCTCTTGTGTAGCAAATCCCGTATAACCCCATTAGAGGTAATTACAATTCCACGATTAGAACTCACTGCGGCGTTGCTTCTAGCTAATCTGGTAAGTAAAGTAAGAGACTCTTTGAATATCGAAGTAGGGAAAGTCGTTTTGTGGTCCGATTCTAGTATTGTATTGGCATGGTTAAAGTAGACTCCGTATCAGTTGAATTCATATGTGGATAATCGTGTATGCCAAATTCTAGAATTGACAGTAGGAATGTCATGGAGGCATGTAGACAGCAAAAACAATGCTGCTGATATTTTATCTAGAGGCGTTATGCCTGCGGAATTGAAAGGAAATTTACAGTGGTTCAGAGGGCCAACATTTTTGTTGGAACCGGAAACAGCTTGGCCAAGTAAATTTGTAAAGTCGAATTTGGATTTACCTGATTTAAAAAAACAGGACATAGTCTTTTTGACCATGTTGTATAAAGATAATTTTTTAATTGAAAATTATAGTCGATTACCAAGGTTGGTTCGTGTTGTTGCATATTGCAAACGTTTTATACACAATTCAAGGAAGGAAAATAAAGTCAAAATCATTAGAACCATCTGAGTTGTCTGATGCGACGAAAGTATTGATTAAAGTCGTACAGCACTCAGTGTTCAATAAAGAAATCGAATATCTGAAGTCTAAACGGGATCTGCCGGGCAGTAGCAATATACTTAGTTTGTCGCCATTCGTCGATGCAGAGGGTATATTGAGAGTGGGGTGGGAGAATACACAAAAGTTCTTTGGATTATAATCAAAGGCACCAAGTATTGTTGCCAAGGCACCATTTCTCAACCATATTAACAAGAGAAGAACACATATAAAACTTGCATGGTGGTATTCAATCTATTATCGAAAGTTCGTCAGCAGTATTGGATCATAAACGGGAAAAATTTAGTAAAACAAATTATTCATGACTGCATTCCATGTTTTAGAATAAAACCAAGGCGTTTGGAACAACTAATAAACAGGATTAGATTTCTGCGGTCCTTTTTCGGTTCGCTATAAAAATCAAAGGAAGGATACCTATAATAAGGTTTATGTATGCATTTTTGTTTGCTTCTGCACTAAGGCTGTCCATCTTGAGGTAGTTGAGGATGCAACAGCAGATGCGTTTATTGCATGCCTCAAACGGCTTTTCAGTCGAAGAGGTAAAAGTGCCTAAATTTGGAGCGACAACGGTATGAACTTCGTAGCGGCCCATAATAAATTGTTACATCTACAAAAATTATTTTCTGAGGGGGAACATAGTATTGTTGAGTTTTGTACAGGAGAAGGTGTCAAATGGAATTTCATTCCTCCTCGAACCTCACATTTCGGTGGGTTATGGGAATCTGGGGTAAAGGTTTTTAAATCACACATGAGAAAGGTGGTTGGAGCGAAAATTATGACATTGGAGTTTTTATATACATTTGTCGTAGAAGTGGAAGGTATTATGAACTCAAGGCCTATTTCTGAGATGTCTTCTGATCCAAATGACCTTGAACCTCTTACTCCAGGTCATTTTTTGACTGGTAGAGCTATAAACACCATAATTTAACCTGACATTTGCAAATTACCTGAAAATAGACTATCACAGTGGAAACAAACAAACTAGATTGGTACAACTTTTTTGGAAACGATTTAATTTGGAATATGTTCATAATTTGTAAATTCGTAACAAATGGAAGACGTCAAGTCCAGTGTTGAGGACAAACGAATTGGTCGTCATAATAGATGAACTTATGCCGAGTACTCATTGGTTGATGGGGCGAGTCGAACAAGTTATAGAAGGATGCGATGGTAAAGTTCGTTGCGCTATCATTCAAACTAAAAACGGACAAATTAAGCGAGGCATCACCAAATTGTCACGGCTCCCAATGGATTAAATTTAGTTTTGTAATCATAATTTAAGTTCATATTACATATGTACATATACATATTATATTATTATTTACATATCTATTTCCTATTAATTAGAATTTAAGGAATACTTGTTTATATATTGTTATGTTTGTTTTGTTTAAAAAGGTTGAAATTGAAATTTTGATGTATTTCAGTAATTGCTATATTTTTGAAAATTATTGAGAGAACTGTTTTTAAATGCTTATTTTTGGATAATTATGATAACTTATCTTGTTTAAAGTAATGAACTTGATTTAAAGTACAGTTTTGATTTGAATGTATAATTTAGTAATTTGTTACATGTTTTTAAACGATTAGAAAATGAGATTTTTAAATCATACAATACAAATAAATATTTGAATTACGTTTAGTTGTTATGTTGAAAGGAAATGATCCGGTATGTTATGATTCTATGGTTAAAAATGCACTAACTAATTTGGAAAGAAAAATAAATGTATAACATTAGAATACATTAAGGGGACGTACCACCTTCAAATTTTCAAAAAAATCGATTTTTTTTTTTATGATAGAATATGTTAGAATGAACGTTTAAGAACATCATTTAAACATGAAAATCTCAAAAAAAAAATTTATTTATATTTTTATTTTATTTATTGCGAAGGGCGCCAAAGTTCGCTGTATCGCTACACCGACTTTCTCTTAGTAACACCTGTTTATATATACATGCAATACGTTATTCTTTCACAGAACAGCTGTAAAAGTAGAGGGGAAATTTTTGAGAGGAAGGTACATATATTGTACGGTGCAGGCATCGCAGATTAAATTTTGGTACGGTTTAATACAAAAAAAAAAATATTTTTAACTAACGCGATTATCTCGAAATGACGTTTTTCAAGTTGGCGTGCAAGATTGAGAAAAAACTACTAATCCAATCGTTCTAAAATTTTAACACGTTGATCTACATATATTTCGGCTCAGAATGAACTACGGAAGGAATAATCGGCTTTCAATTTTTTGAGTTACAACTAATTGGGGGGGGGGGACAAAAAAGCTGCATTATCGAAAAAATGCCGCCATTTTTTATTTTTCAACCAATTTTTCTTTTTTTAATTCTTTCCAAGGGCGATTTAATGCTGAATAAAACCCCGTTTTTTCTTTTCAAACGTTTCTGAGAGCAGATATGATGCACGCCGCGAATTTTCAGTGTTTTTGGAAAACCGTTATAGCAGACGACAGTGGGCTAAAAAAAATCTAAAAAAAATTTTTTTTTATACTTTCAGTTAAATAAAATGTCAATGGAAAGTTTCATTAAGATATCTCTTTTTATTCCATTAAAGAAAAATCTTTGAAAAACTTTTTGTTTTTCAATTTTGAAGGTGGTACGTCCCCTTAATAAAAAAAACAGAAAGATAGAACCGTTGGATGTTGGAGTCAGTGTGCAGTCAGCGGTTGAATAGTATAGTCATTGTCATACAGTCCACAAAAATAGTAAAATAAAATTATATTGGAATAGATGTAAAATAAACCGTGGCTTTTTATTTCCCAAAAAGAAAATAATATATGTAGTACCAAAACACAAGAAGAAGAAAATTATGTATACGATCAAACACATACATATATGTAAATGCGCTGCTAACATCTGCAAGTTCACACATAACTCGAAACATAATATAATATCACTGTTTTTGCTACGATATTGGTCTTAACAAAATAATAAATATTGCTATGAATATTTAATTGTCAATTCTAATTTACGTGATGCTAGGACATTTTAATCCTAAATTTAATGATGCTGTTCAGGACTTTTCATCATTTAAAATAACGGTGATATATACTTGATTTCCAAAAATCGATAACTCCAATATTGTAACCAGCGGGAACTCAAGTAACGGAATTTCAAATCAAACCCCGACACATAATTAAAGTATTCGCGCTAGCTTTAATTTATTTTTAGACAACATTGCTGCCATTGTTAAATTGCCAAATCATCCCACTCTCTGAGGTTTGGATCGAGCAATACAAACTGGAGAACTAAAAAATCCCGGGATTTAATATATTTGATGGATTTAACGAATGCTGCGTGCTTCATGTCGATTTTTTTGGATTAAATCATTGACACTATAGGTAACCTGCCACCTATCAGAATTATGGTGAAAGTCTATTGTAAGACACAATTTTTGATTGCTGTCAAATCTTATTTAAAATAAAGGAATAAAGAATAATTATAATTGTATTAAAGAATATTTTCTTCAAACTTGATGACAATTGCACTGAAGAGCTGCCACATTTTGTCTTATAAAATACTTTCCAAAATATAATCATTCATAGATATCAGAAGGGTGAATAAGGCAAGCTGTGCCCAGCTGTGCCTGGTTTTTCATTTTTGCGATTTTTGGAACGTCAACCGTAAGTTACTATTCTTTGATGGAACTGACCAGGCTTACTGTATGAAATTTCGTGTAAATACTTTTCGTTTTGGCTTGCGTGCTGGTTAATTTACAAAGTTAATTCGTGTCTTATGGAATTTCTGAATATTTCGTACATAAAATTGTCTACAAAACACTAAATTAATTTATTATCGGTATAAGAAAATCTTAAGATTTTTAACGACGAGGATAAGTTCGCCCAAAAACGGAAACAGATTATTTCAGCCTTGCTAAAGCAAACTAAAGATTTCTGTTCAGCCCAAAAGTTTCGGCGCACAAAGTGGCAATCGCGGTTGCAGCAACATTAATACGTTACTTTTAACCCAAGAAAGAGGCAGGTAAAAATGGATAATAAACCGTGAAAAACGTATCTAAGACCGTTAGTAAAAATTGAGGCGAGATGTTTTACCATTAGAGCGTTTTTCATTAGACGATACAATAACGATATATCGCCGCTGATACACCACCGATTTATCGGTGCCGACATACGGATATATTTTTGCCGGACAATAAATCGGGAACATCATTCCCCTGTTGTGTCGGTTCGATAATTGATTGACATTCTGACAGATATTTTTCTTTAGCTATGTGACATGATAGTACAACAGGTAACAACAGCGACTGAAAGATGACAGTTTTATAATTTTTTATCGCCACAGGTATCGGTGAAGACGTTCCAATCGAAAAGCGTACACCGACATTATCGTTATTGTCGAAGTACCGGCGATGACTTATCGTTATCGGCGACGACATTATCGGTATATTCTGGAAAAACGCTCTTTCGATATAAATTTACTGGGTGCTATTAATTTGGTTTGAGGTGTAGCTTTTTCGAATTAAATAAAACCCTGAAACAGAATACATCTGCTGAATAAAGACATAGGAGAGCTTTCGCTAAATATGAGGTGCGTATCGTCTACCAAATATCAAGTTTACCTTCTTGAAAAGAGATACGAGTGAGTTAGAGGAACTAATGTAATTACATCCGAAGCCCTGTGCGTGAGTAGTATTTTCTCCCTTGTATCATACCAAATTGGTGGCTCTGATGGGAATTTCCCTGCTAAACTATATCAATGCTCTCCTCTCATTAGGAACCATTTACTACACTTTGCTTGAAGTTCTGTCCCATCTTCGTGGAGCGGTCCCATCACTAGAGTGGTTAGAGTTTTCCCCTAGAAAATCTGATTACACCGACCCAATGGTAATTCGGTAATACTAGCCTGGTCGTCCTCAACATTTCTGAAAGTATTAAACAGGATTGTAGACAGCTTTATTCATGATCGTTATCATTCATTGATTTTATAAGCGATTTTCTCGTTTGTCTTTTGTAATTCGTTTGGTCTAACACAAACCGTTATTCAGGTTTTAAATTATGATGTAAAATTCTAATATCATTAGGCAACCCTTTGACCATTTTCAAATTTGTTATGGATTGTAAAACTTTTGTGCTCATTGTGATATTGGGAGTATTGAGATAGCCGATACTTTAGCTTAATCTGGATCCGGTTGAAATTATTCAGTCCCAGGAGCGGATCCAGGTGGAGAGGGCTTATAGGGGTAATCCTTACTTCAGATTTGCTTTTGCTTTTCTTACATGTTTTAATATAAAAAATACAATTTGTTTATAGGTAAACAGGAGAGAACCAAAGAATAAGCCTGAATCATGAATAGTAGACAGTTTAATTATTGATAATAGTTGGTAAGATAATTTATTTTTGATAATAGAAGTATCAAAACTCTAGACCGAGTGATATAGTGTAATGGAACGTGAACAGGATTAATCACGTTCAAAATATGGATAACAGTACTTCCTCAGCTTTGACCATATATTTTTAAATGGACTGCTAGTTGCTTACTTCATATGCGATCCAACATACAGTGGCGGTCAAGAGGCAAATCGTGGCGAATTCGCTAACTAAAAAGTTCGTTACCATTTAATTTATTAGGAATAATCGAAAAATCAACATTAAGATTAAATTTTATAAAAGAAAACATCATTAATATTTGAAATTATAAGCAGTTGCAAGCACTGAATATTAAAATAAACATTTATTTTTGTATTCACAGATGCAAAGAAACACCCTTAAGCCGCGTCCACACGGGATGTGAAATGTACACTTATGCGTGCGTATTCGCTTATTTAGCGAATGTAGGCGGTTATGCGGGATGTGTACATTTATCACATTTCGGTATACACGATTCGTTAAATGTTCATTGATCACATGTAGGCGAATGTTAATGAACATTTCTACTCTGGTATATATTTTTAGTACCTTGATCATACAATTTTTAATGAAAATATCACATTCCTCATGTGAAAACCATCCACACGACGTTTACATTCGCTAAATGCGCGCATAAGTGTACATTTCACACCCCGTGTGGACACGGCTTTATCTGTCAATGGCAAACTGATAACACAACCAACCACGACACACTTTCTTCCCATTTTCAGTAAAAATAAAAGAAACCGAGGAAAAATTTTGTGCAAAAATCACAATTAAAATATCTCAAATCAAATTAAATTGAATTTAAAACTATAAAACGGTGACAAAATAGAAAACACACGAAAAGGAGCCAAAAATTAAATAAAAATTTATTGATGTTGACAACTTTGACAAATCTTTAGTTTTCGTTTTTGCCGCAATTTGCCTCTTGACCGCTAGTTGTATGTTGGCATCATCATTTATTTGAAAATTATATTGAACTGTCATTGTGTTAGCGGTCCATTCTAATTCTATTGTCTAAGTTCCTCAGGTATTCGTTTGATACGTAATTTCACCTAATGTGTTGTTTTGACCTCGGTTGTGGAAACAGTTAATTTAATTAATTTAACGATTTTTACTATAGTTTATGAGTGTATTGGATGGTTTTCTAGCATAATCAAATCCTACGGTAATTACTTGTTATTTGGAATTTCCAAAAAAACAGTTGGATGTATTTGTTGTTTTGTGTATGTATGTAAGCTAAAGATATTGAATTGATTAGGATTTTGTTGTTTACGTTTATTTCACTGAAATAAAATAAAATTTGGTTGATATTCAGTCAATAGAAGGGGATAAGAGGAGTTTGGTTGATTTGAAATTAATTCGAACAGGATTTATTATTGTATCTGTTTTTGTTTGATATGGTTATTTGAATTCGTTTCTTGTGGTGGCTACCATGACTGAGGATGAATATTTTTGTTGAGGAGTAGAAATTGGGATGGATGAGAGGGGTGGTTTCGTGGAGCTGTATGGATCTAGGTTTTTAGTGGTTTTGATAAAAAAATATACGGTAGATTGGAGGGTATGGATGAGTAAGTGGTTGTAGAACGATGGTGTTGCATTTTGGATGGTGTCACTGGTGGATCGTTGTGTGGATGTTGATGTAGATATTGGATATAATAAATTAAAACTGTTTGACGCGAACTGAGAGAGGTTGTAGCAAATTATTATTATTTGTTTTTGTATAATATTTGTTTAATTGATTTCATCATACGGCCATGCAGAAGAAGAAGGAGAGCTATGTAAAACCTAGAAAAAAAATCACGTCCGACTGTATCGATCATTATTAGTATATTTTATTCCTTTTATAAAAATATTATTTTTCAAGTTGGAAAATTAATAAAATAATAGTTAAGGTACGAAATTAAAAATAAATATTATAAGTTTTGTTGAAAAAGAATTGTAATATGTTTTATTAATCAGAAAAGAGACCATTACACTTAAGCTAAAAATGGGGTCCAACGTGGGCCACGGAAAAGAACTTTATGTAAAATTTTAATGAAGCAATTGTGAAGTTTTGAGCAAAACAAAAACTAGTAAAATATAAATAAATAGCTAGACTTACAATGAAACAATATACAAAGTGATTTTTTAGTAAAACAAAATACAAAACCTCGAATTATGACGTCATATAACAAGTGTTTTATAGTATAATTATTCATTTGGGTAAAACCAGTTGAAACCACGTCTACAAGATGTTATAATGTTGGCATACTTCAACGACACAGTAGTTTTGTCTGAATTATTTGGGCAGCATCTGATTGATTTGCGGATCGTATTGGACCGATTGATTACACAACAAACAAAACAAGAAAGTGGAGATCAAGAAAGTGGAGAATTATATTGTAAATAAATACCGGAGTTATCCAACTGCCAGGACATTACGGAATAATATAATAGAAAAGACAATCGAGAATTACGGTCGCAGTCAACACTAAATAAAACGAAAAAAACACCTACGATGCAACAACGATTCGAGATATTGTTGAACAGTTGAGAATACTATCCCTTACTATCGCAGCTGGATGTTTGTTTATAGTGTTGGCGCCCTGTTTTATTTTATTATTGGCGTAGCGTACTGGCAAGGCGCTCGCTGTCGTAACATGCACATGTGTTGGAGGGGCCTTAACGATAAAATGTTGTCCATTTTCAATTTTTGTTGTTATCCGTGCCTTACATTGGTGTTTGCGACGATCCACATCCACACGGCCCCAATAAAAACGATTTTTATCCACGGCTTTGATATCAATGTAATTACTGCATCCTACATGGCACAGCAAATCTTTGCCTTTGTTAGACTTCATAAAAGTTAAAGCCAGTTAGTTTTAATTTTTGTGTAATATGTAAATAGAAATTTTTTTAATTGTCACACATTGTCACATATCATTTTGTATTTTATTATTATAACAATATTAAACACTTTAATGGTATCCCCACAAAATGTCGAATCATAAAATTTCGACCGCACAAAATCCCGACTCTAAAAAATCTCAAGCTAATCAAATTGCTTGTAAAAGCAGCGAGTTTTCAAAATATTTTTAAAGAATTTTCTTCCGTTTTTCCAGAATATGACCCGGCTCTTTTCCAGAATATATTACTAGAAAGAGCAGTAAATTCCCCCTTTTCCAAAATATTTTTAAAGAATTTCTCTCAATTTGTTTCCAGAATATGTATCCTCGGCTCTTTTCCAGACTATTTCTCGCGTGAGATTTTATTTTTAAAAGTCTGGATTTTTTTGAGATTTTCGAGATTTTGTGCCGTCAGCATTTGGTTGCGTTAGGATTTTATTGAGTCAGGATTTTACTTTAGTATTTATTCGAGTATTTATTGGATCGATATTTCGTTCAGTTGGGATTTTGTAAAATGAGATTTTATTACTCCGGATTTTCTAAATCGGGATTAACTACCATACCCCACTTGTTGCATCATCAAAAAGATCACCAAAACCCTAAATTTTGAATTGGATGTTTCGCGCGAAACATCCGGGATACCCTCATATTCCCGAACGGAAAAATCCCCCCAAAAAATACAAAGTAAACTGCCATATCGAAAGGAAAGACCCCAATAAATGTTTGATAGCTAAAATATGAAAACAAATGGAATTTACATAATTTCATGTCATCCTTGCGCAAAGGGTCCAATGCTAAACGGCTTTGGGGAGTTCTCTATTTGAGTATGTGAATTATTATTAAAAAATACAAATTTTTCAAAAATGGTTCAATCACTATGAATATTAGAATTTCAAAAAATAGTCAGGGCGGGGGTTTGGGAGCGGTAGCCCCCATCCTCCATTGTATAAAAGAATTAAAATAATATTTCAAAAATTTGTTATTTTTAAAAAGCTTGGTTTTTTTGGGATTTTTTATTTTGGATAACGATACCAACCCGAAACAGCCAATTCAAAATTTTGGGATTTTTGGTAATCTTCATGGCAAAAAAATTTTGGGTAAAAAATTTTTGGCCAAACTATACTTGAAGAAACGATGTTTGGGAAAACAGTAATTGGGGAAATTTTTTTTAGGAAAAACATGTTGGGCAAACGTCTTTGGGGATTTTTTTTTTTTTTTTTGCAAACAAACCCAACCCCTATGGATATCTGGGTCAACATTTGGTTTCCAGTCATACTTATGTTCGGGACGCTGAAGCTGAATGGTGGATTTGGAATGGTGTCTGTATAATGCGTTCATTCTGTTTACTGTGCTAATAATTTAGATAACTGTCTTGTTCCCGAGTTCCGATTTAATTTAGTATGTACATATATCTAATATAAAATTACACCCTGCGCCATTGAAATGTTCGGTTTGAATTTTTAAAGTAAATTTTGGAAATACTACCGTTTGCTTCAAAAGTAGATAGCAAAAATGATAGATTCTGATTATCAAAACAATTTTTACACTATTCCGAATAAGGAATATTACCGCCCTACCTCGTAACAATTTGGTAGGTCTTTACAGTGTTTTTAACAAAGTTTTTTCAATTGAAAAATAGTTTTTTGTTGACAATGGTAATTTTTATTCAAAATAAGGATTATCAGAAATAAAATAATTTATCTCAACCAAAATAATTTAAGAGAAATTGCACTTTTTAAAATCAATACTTAAATAACACTGCCCTTGGCTTTTATGATGGCCTTAATCCGCATCGGCATTTAATTGTAAAGTTTTGTTAAATAATATATTGTTATTTCTTCAAACCAGACTTTTTCTATAAGTTTTTTCCGCTCTTTGGCACTTTTCAGCTTGTAATTTGTAATCTTCTTTCCCATGAAGTACCAAATATTTTCAACAATATTGAGGTCAGGACTATTTCCTGTCCAGGGTAACGACTCAATCACCAAGCTATTTTTAAATTCGTCCTGGAAGAGTGGAATACCGATGTATTGAGTCGGGTTCTCAATAGTCACGATGCAGGTTTCGATAATTGTTTTATATTTTTCTCCGTTTTCTGAACTATCCAGAAGGCAATAGTGATCAAACTCCAAAGGCTGTTATGGCTCTCCAGGCCATAACATATGGTGAATGTTTCACTGTCGGCGAAATACATTCTGTTAAATACCGTTTGCCTTTTTGTCGCCGAACCCTTGTCCTTACATCGGATCCAAAAATATTGAATTTGGATTTATCCGAGAATATGTACCAACGCCAGTCCTTGGTCACTCAGTTTTTTCATTCTATTGCGAATTTGAAGCTTGCAGCTGCCATTTTTGCTGTCAGTAATGATTTCCTCACAGGTCGACAAGCATATAAACCAAATTCCTTTTAATAGTATGAACTGAAATAGTGTCGGTTGTTGGGTTGCTATTAGAAGCTAACTTCTCAGCTCCAATTCCGTAGCAAACCTTTGCTTAAGAGCTAAATATCTGAAATTCGATTTGTTGAAACAGAAGTTATCGTTTGATTTTCTGAATAGTGCCTTAAAACTTTCTAATTGCTGTTTGGCTACACTAAATTACTCTTGTAATTTGTAAATGTGTGTACTTTTTGCCTTTGCTTGCAAAATTTTGGCATTTAATTTAGAGCGACACTTTGTAAAATTAACTCTTTGACTACTTAATTGAAACCGAACGAATATTTCACCCTTAGTTTGGTTTTAAATACCTAATAAGGCGTGAAATAAGCTGAAAAATAAAAAACAAAAGAAAAAACAAAAATAGCGAATGATGTAAAATCTATGAAAAAATTGCATGAAATAGTAAATAATCGAAATCGAACATTTCAATGGCGCAGGGTGTAGTTTAGGCTACGGCAAGGAATACTGCTGGTCCACTAATAAAAAGTTTGGCAATGCGGTAGTTACGGCAGTTTTTGATCGCCTTCTTAACATAACTAAATGGTAAGGAAGCAACTGGTTCAGAACCGATGAATTTAAACTCAGCCCAAAACAAAATTTTTATTTGTAACAGCGAGATTCAATGCCTCAATAACGGAGAGCGTTAAAGCAATTAGTTCCGCTTTAAAAACTGTGCAGTGCAAGCCCAGGCAGCCTGAACAATTTAAATCAAACGTAGGGCAGTACACTCCATAGCCAGAACTATTATCAAAGTGAGAGCCATCAGGAAAAGAGACTATCGAACTCATATAAGTTCTCAGGAAAATCCAGTGATATCCAGTGATCTCTCGAAGGTCGCACCACTGAATATCCGCCTCCCGAAAAGTTGAAACCGATAAACCGGAAGTTTTTGATTATTTTTATTCACCAAGCGCGATGATTGGTATCTCTTTGGGTGATAGGTTGTCCAGAATGGGAGGTGTAATGGTGTAGAGATAGCGGAATGAGATTGGGACTGATTTTTGGGATGCGATCGAAAAGTTATGAAAAAAAAAGATATTTTTTTTGAGTTTTTTTTGTATTTAAAGTTTGGTTTCAAGATTAATTTAAATAACTTACTATATTGAGAAAAAACCTGTTTATATAATCTTGAATAAAATTAACTGAATTTAATAATTGATAAGCATAATTGTTAAAGGAATCTTTATGAATGAATAAAAAATATATGTTATTGAAAGTGATGATGTTTAATTAAGTGGCTCGAGTTCATTATTTGAGAATTTTTCTTTTTGCATAAACAAACCTAAAAGTGATAGTATTTAAGTATTTGGAATGGCTACATGGAATTTGTAGTTGTGGAAAAAAAGAAAACTTTATTGTTGGGCAGTAAATGAATTGTGTAATTCAGTGATTAAATCATCGTAAATAAAAAATAAAAACTTAATAGATAATTTAACTCGGTGATTTGATCCATTGTGTGTGTAACCGTAAACAGTTTTTTGTTGGAAAAAAAAAGTTCGAGAGGCGAGTATTTTTTTATTATTGTTTTGGGTGAACAATTCAAGAATGGATTTTTTTTTAAAAAATTTGTGGTACGAGCAATGATAATTTGAATAGCGGTTATCAACATTTTGTGCTGAAATAAATTGGACAACTTGGTGCTAACGTATGCACCAAGTTACAAAGGTACGTAAAGCCACCTTAAATATTAACCTCATATATCGGATTGTTGCATGGATACTAACAGGATTATTATTTCTTTTTGTTTTGGGCAACCGTTAATCACGAGGAACTGAACTATCTTCATTCCACCTTTATCAACCGGTTTATACAAGTTGCAGCAGAAGACGATGTTATAATTTTTTTTGGTTTTATGTTGGTTTGGCAGATAAATTGTATGTCTGGCATAATAAGTTATTATAAGTCCTTTAACAGCCGTTCATGGTTTCAACTGCTACTCAGTTCGAAGTAACCCGGTACATAGCAGTATATACTAGCTTCCTCTTGGCCTAGCAAAGAACCTCCCCAGCCACTGCACGCTAGCCGGCTGAAAAAGCTGCTCTGGAACAACTAAGAGGAAGTCTGCGGCAGTGATGGCATCAGTTTAATAAAACTTGAGGCTATAACTGTTACAAAGTAAAGGCACAGCTAGTCCACCAATATTTCGATTCCTGGTAAATATAACCATACCAGTTTTAGAAGGATTAACGTGTAGATCCTTCCCACCACACCACGACTCCACAATACGTAAGGCATTCTGCGTTAAGTCGGATAACACATTCAGGTGCTTTCCAGCAACAGTAATAATAAGATCGTCAGCGTAGCTTTGAGCAACAACGCCTTACTGCTGAAGTTTCACAGGTAGATCATCAATCACCAAAAGCCATAACAGGGGTGAGAGCCAAGGGCATAACTACAAGCAACGCCGGTCCCGTGGTCTTTGTTCTTGTAATGAAGAACTGTTTTATACCCTCCACAATATGATGTTCTACATTTCAAGTCAAAATTTAACAATAAAAATTGAATTTTGATTTAAAATGTTATATGTATTTGAATGAATATTAATTAATGAAGATAGTTCGCGTAACTATAATTTCTGTAAATAAAAAAGCGATATTTTTAATGGCCAACATTATTTATTACTCTGAAGGGAAAGATATGCAAGGTGAAGGAAGAGTAGTCTATAGGAGTCCAAATTAAATTTTACGGGGGGCCCAAAATTTGTAGTTATGCCACTGGTGAGAGCACACCTCTCTGAGGACAACCTTTGGCAACTTTGATCGAGATTGAAGCATTATCCACGCCAACCTCAACGATGCGAGATTTGAGCATACAATCAATACATTTTACAATGGTGGGATCAAAACCGAAATTGGTAGAGGGGTTAATAATTGACAAGAACGATGTACTGCCAAAGGATTCCGCAATGTCCAAGAAAGTACCTACAAGAAACTTTTTATTATTGGAGGGATCTTTCGATCCTAGTGACAAGTTCATGTAGAGCCGTTTCACAGGACTTACCTACCCTATAAGCATGTTGCATGTTACTGAGTCGATAATTAGATAAATATTTATCTCTAATAAACCTGTCGACAATCCTCTCTAATGTTTTAAGAAATGTTGAGGACAGACTGATAGGCCGAAATGCTTTGGGATCAGTGTAATCTGATTTGCCAGCCTTCGGTACGAAAACAACGTTACTCTTGCACCAAACCTGAGGAACAATACTAAAAGCAACGCACGCTTTGAAAAGGTGGACCAGGTGGTCCCTAATAATAGAAAAACCATGCTGTAATACAGCCGGAAAAATCCCATCAGGACCACCTGATTTGTATGGTTGAAAGGAGAAAATATTCCAACGCACAACTTCAGACGTAACTATCCGAACCGCTAAGTCCCAGTCAGGAGCTTCATTGCAATTCCTAATGGATAAAGAGTGAGCAAAATCAGAGTTGATGATGTCACTCTCCGGAAAATGAACAGAGAGAAGCAACTCGTTTGCTTCTTTCTTCGAAGAAGTAAACTTGTCCTTCGATAGACGAAGAGCATCAAGTCTACAGGTGTCATTTTTAGCCAACGCTCGCAGATAGACTATTAATTTCCTCACAGAAGATTGTACATGCAATTCTGTGAGCGGATCTTAAGCTTTTTTATACTCCTTTCGAGCTATTAGGAAACTATCCCAATCACATTTAAGATTAGTATTTTTTTGCTTTATTCTACAGTTTCCTAGTAAGTTTCTTTTGTTTTTTAAGAGCAGAGCACCAGAAGGGTATATTCCCAATCTTTTGTTTGGTAATAAGTGGACAAGAATTTTCAAAAGCTGTCGAGCATGCTTTTGTCAGCTTGTAAGCTTGTAACTCAATGTCCTCAACCGATCGAATATCCATAGCAGGATGAATTAGAGAAATAAGTTTGAGAGAGAATAGATCCCAATTGGTTAATTTACGATTACGATATGGTTTAAGAGGTGGTCTTTTAATGTTGGTGTTAAAAGAGATACACCTGTGGTCAGAAGTGAGAATATAATTAGTCACCCTCCAATTTAAAACTAAATCAACAATAATTTTAAAGTTATTTAAAATGTCTAATTAATTTATAGATTAATTGTCTTATTAATCCTAGGTTAGACGTACTTAGGTGCCCGTAATAGGCCCGATTTTAGCATTACTAACTACCTAAACAGACCTTCGGTTTTGTTACGTCTAAACGGGTATACGATGAGGCCCGGCCTTCAAATAATAGTCCAGTCATCTTAGGTGAAATAATTTGAAAATCTCGGAAATCGAGATACCCAGTATATTATTACGTGAAAACTTGTATTTTGGCATCCTAAAACTATTCTTAAAATTCGAAAATAATTGGATGGCCGCAAGTTTTAAAATCAGGGGTCAAAGGTCACCAAAATCGATTGTTTCTACTTTTTTTGCAAATATCTCGGTTTCTATGGGTTTTACGCTAATTGTATTCATTATCAATATTGTAGAGAATTAAATTCTCTACAACTTTTATATTTAACATTTTTTCATACCTCGAATTGTTTTCGAGATATATGGTGGAGAGCGCGCGGTCAAAGAATCATGTGAGGTCAACTGATAGTCCCGATCAAAAACTTGTAATATTAAGGTTATAAATTATTGTTAAATATATAATTATCATTATTTATTAACTTTTTTATTAAATTCAATCTTTTTTTCGGTTACTAATGAACAGATGTTCATTTGTATAGTATAGTTACTATACGACCGTCTTCTTTTTCAAGGGACCAGTTTTATAACCTCCGTTATTCGTTAGTTTTAATTCCTATCTTGGTGTTAGAATACATTCACATTAGCAACTGCTGACCTCTATCGCAAATGCATTGAACTTATCTTTTTATGTATATTTTTATTAAATCAGTTACTCATTGTAAAACAAATTTATACAAAATAAAACTCAAAGAAAAAGGAAGACGAATTAACTGAATTTGAATATCTAACACTTGGTAACTACCGACGTAAAATTTTAAGAGCTATGGCTGAGTTGTGTTTTATGTGTAATAAGTCAGATTCTTCTGAAAGTGAATTTGTTGAAGTAGTGCGTGGCATGAAAACTTTGAGAACTTCAAGTATTGAACGAAATGACGGTCACATTGACTATTTAAAATCCGTAACCTCTGTGAAAGTGCATGAAAAGTGCCGAAATAATTATACTATCATAATAAACATTGTATTCAAGCAGTAAAACGGCGCCTAGAAGACGAAGAAACTACAGTTTCACCATCTGTACCTTATTATAAAAGACGAAATAAAGTGTTTGATTTTAAGAAGCAATGCTTGTTTTGTGGTGAAGTTGCTGATGAAGCTGCAGAAAAGAAGAAAAAAGAAAAATATAGACGCAAGATAAAAAAAGTGAGTACCCTTGAGTTTAAAACCACGATTATCAAAACAGCAGAAGAACGTGGTGATGATTTCGGAGAATTGGTGAAAAGTCGTATCATTCTTCCGCATGATTTGATTGCTGCTGAAGCAAGATACCACGCAATTTGCTTTACAAACTTCTCAAATAAAGTATCATCATCGTCGCCTCAGCAAAAACCTCGTCAAAATAATGAAATTACAGAAGCAATGTTAGAGATTTTCAATTACATTGAAAATAATAACGATTCACAATTTACGCTCAAAGAGCTTAAAGATGTCGTGACAGGGTATGTACCAGATGATAAAACTATCATTACGAAACTACAACAGAAGTACTTAACCGATATTATAATAACGAAGAAAGTAGGAGCTTTCACAATAATTTCTTTCCTTGATGCACACGCTCATATTCTCTCTAAAGCTTGGTATGAAAGTAAAAAATTAGATCCCGAAGCAGAAAGGCTAAGAATTGTAGAAGCTGCAGCAGCAATTATCAAAGAAGATATCCGATCATCTATAGTTGAAACCAAGTCTTATCCACCTCCCAGTCAAATGTTGGATGATGTTAATCAAGAGATTCCTAAAACATTACTGCATTTCTTAGAAGAAGTCATCTTAAAAAACAGGAAAGGGAAAGTTGATCAATTAAAAACAAAATGTACTGCAATAAGCCATGCAATAATGGCTGCCATACGGGAGCGTTCTTTTTCATCACAGCTTCTACTAAGCCTTTCTGTGTTTCTTCACAGAAGGTATGGATCTAAAAGACTATTGGATATTCTATCAAGTTTGGGATTTGCAGCTTCTTACAGTAATACTGTACAGTATGAAATTTCAGCAGTTTATCATCCACAGCCTCGTATTTTATCATCAGAGTCTGGTGCACTTGTACAATATGTTGGAGACAATGCCGATATAAATGTCCACACTCTTGATGGTAACAATACTCTTCATGTTATGGGAATAATTAAGATAGTAACTCCGAAAAGTGCTGTTCTGTACGGAGAGCGGATACTAAAATGCACAACCAAACCAAGTGCGAAAGAGTTAGCAGCCATATCACATGTATCTCTTCAAGTTTATGAAAAACCAGTTGTGCCTGGATACAGTAAAGTTCAAGTCGAAAATGTATATGATAATGAAGCATTGACAGAAAAAAAATTAACGGAGTTGATTTTTTGTGGTTATATGGTAAGTGGAGAGATATTACGTCGTTGCCAGGGTGGAATGGTTATCTTGAACAGCTCACTAAAAACAACAAAAAAATTTCAACATCTCAAGTTATGTTTCTTCCTTTTATTGATAATCCTGCCAGTCACGTAGACACTATTTACACAACTTTACATTGCGTTCTCGATATTGCTAAGTCACATGGACAAAAAACATGTGTGATTTTTTTTGACCAACCTCTCTACTCTAAAGCACGTGAAATGGTAGCTGCGTCAGATGTTAACTCACCATTATGTAACATAGTTGTAAAATTAGGAGGATTTCATATGCTTATGTCCTTTCTTGGAAGCATAGGGTACATAATGGACGGAAGCGGACTCAAGGAAGCTCTCGGTGAAATATATGCAAAGAATTCTGTTGACAAATTGCTCAGTGGTCACGCTTACTCAAGAAGCATTAGAGGTCATACATTATTACGACTTGCATTATCAATGATAATTTTTGAAGATATAAATACTGAGGATGGTACTTTGGATGAGTTAATACAGCAAACAACATCTCGAGATGTTTCTTACGAAAACATAGAAGGGTGTATAAGTAGCTCAACTTATTTTCCTAGGACTTTTATAAACAAACTGGATGAATTAAAAGCTCGAGGTCCAACAGCACAGTTATGGGTACAGTATTTCGAAATGGTTTCAATAGCACTTGATTTTGTTCGCGCTGAAAGACTTGGACTTTTCGAAGAACATCTTGACGCAGTGCGCAGAATGCTGCCATATTTTCATGCCAGTGGTCACTTCTTGTACGCTAAATCAGCACACTTATATCTGCAAGACATGGCGAAGTTGGAAGATACAATGGATGAACAAACTTTTCAGAATTTTAAAAATGGATTTTTCACTGTGAAACGAACAGAAAAATTCAATTCTGGTACATGGACAGATATGGTTATTGAACAAAGTCTTATGAAATCAATGAAAACAGAAGGAGGAGTATCTCGTGGTCGAAGTACAAAAGAAAGTGTTTTGTGTAAGTGGGTCTATGCTATGTTTGCTACAAATACTATATGTGAAGAAATGGAAAAGTTCTGTAACATTTCCTTGGACTCGACAGAACAACACGTAGATTCTAGAGATTCAAGAGTGAACAAAGATAATAAAGACGTAAAGGCGCTAGTTGAATGGTTTAAACTTCATGAACCTTTTCCAAATACGACACAGTTAATATCATTAAGTTCTGGAATGGTTGGAAATGAGCAAATTAACTGTCACAAATCTCATCAAATAGGATTAGAATCTATAAGTAAAATCACTGGCTTACAATTTCACGAAATAAAATTGAAACGCTCTGATAAGGTATTACCGCTTTCCATTGTTAATAAATCTGTCAAAATTAAGGATTGTAAAGTTTCAGTTGATCCATTATTACTATTTCAAAGAATAACAGTGAGCAAGCAATTTGAAAGTAACCTTGAAGAATATCTCCAATATGAATTGAGTCCATATCCAACAGCGCTGTTTTATGATAATAATGGCATGAGGAAAACTACAAAATCGTCATTGTATGACAATATGTCACCTATTAACTTTCATCTCGATGAGAATAATGTTACGTTTATTATTGATGGCGGATTTCTTTTACATCGAGTTGTATGGAGTAGAGAAGATACTTTTTCAATTATCTTCGATAAATACGTAAAGTACTTACAAAGGCATTATCAATCGAAAACAATTGTTGTTTTTGATGGATATTCAGATTATAGTAAAAACATTAAAGCAATGGAGCAGCAGAGAAGAACGGCTGCACTTTCAAAAACATACGAAGTTTGTTTCGATGAAACAATGGTTGTACCAATTAGTCAAGAAAAATTCCTATCGAATCGCAGTAATAGGTTAGGTTAGGTTAGGTTGAAGTGGCTGCTATCGCACACTTAGGCCAGCAATGGCCCGTTGTGATACCACAGGATCCCATCTCCCCATTACTCCCGTTGAAACCAACCAGAGCTATTTATATAGCGTAATAAATCTCGCACTCCACAGTCCGCGAGTTCCGAAAGGCTGTCCATACCGTACACACCCAAATACTTATGCCTTCTGTATGATAGCGCCGGACATGAGCATAGGAAGTGTTCCAAAGTCTCCTCCTCCTCTTCGTCCATGCAACTTCTACAAAAGTCATTCGTCTGTATCCCCAGCCTTCTCGCATGCTCCCCAAAAAGGCAGTGACCTGTCATTATCCCTACGACCAATCCTATTTCTTGTCTTCCCAGGGATATTAGTACCTTGGAGCGCCGCAAGTCCAGTTTTGGCCAAACTTGCTTTGCTACCCTGCACGTGAGAGTGTTGATCCACCTCTCATTTGTCAAGGCGATTGCCCTTTTACTGAGCGCCCATTTTAGCACTGCCATAGGCCTCCCCAGACCTACCATTTCCGGCTGCATCTGGAGAGTCGTACCGTACCTAGCTAGTTCGTCCGCCCTGCAGTTCCCCGTGACGTCCGAGTGACCCGGGACCCAGATTATCTGGATGCTGAAATACTCGCTCATCTCGTTAAGAGATGATCGGCAATCCAGCGCCACCCGCGACTTCAGACAAACTGCCTCAAGTGACTTGATCGCTGCCTGACTGTCCACATAAATTGCGATATCCCTCCCGGATACCACATTATGCTTCAACCATGTCATGACTTGCCCGATCGCCACCACTTCAGCCTGGTACACGCTGCAGTAGTCAGGGAGACGAACAGAAATATTAACATTAAGTTTATCACAGAAGACTCCGGCTCCTACCTGATCGTCTAGCCTCGAGCCGTCCGTGAAAAATTGCACTGCCTCGTTTTCCAAGATTGATCCGTTTCTCCAGGATTCCCTTGAGGGAAAGATGGTACGGAAACCCTTATCGAAGCACAACGTTGGTGTGATATAATCCAGATTCGCCAGTTCTTCGCCAGCGAATCTACCTATCGTCGAGTGTCCCACCTGAAGACACTTCCATTGAGAGACAGCCAAGAGCCTCGTAGCCACGTTGGCTGCCATCTGTTTACCATAAAGGTCGATTGGAATAAGGTGGAACATAACCTCTAAGGCGCGTGTAGGTGTTGTCCTAAGCGCCCCGCTTATAAGCATACAGGCCGTTCTTTGCACCTTCTCCATCATACCTCTATAAGTTACCTTATCTAGAGCTGGCCACCAAACGCCCACCCCGTACATTAGCACAGGTCTTACCACGGCGGTATAGAGCCAGTATACCAGCTCCGGTTTCAAGCCCCATCTCTTACCTATAGCGTTTCTACACGAGTATAAGGCTACAATAGCCTTATTCACTCTTTCCAAAGTGTTAGGCTTCCAGCTGAGCTTACTATCAAAGATTATGCCCAGAAATCTCGCTCGGTCAGCAAAAACTAGTCCGCTGCCGTTTATGATAGGAGGGCTAACCACCGGAATTTTATATTTCCTAGTAAATAGTACCAGCTCTGTTTTGGACGGGTTAATCCCCAATCCACACTTGCTGGCCCATTTCGTAACGATCAGGAGTGCATTCTGCATAACATCCCTAATCGTATCTAGATATTTGCCTGAGACAGCTATCGCTACATCATCAGCATATGCTACAACCCCTATCCCCTCTCTCTCTAGTTCCAGCAGCAATCCATTAATCACTGCACTCCAGAGAATGGGGGACATTACACCTCCTTGTGGGGTTCCTCTAACCACCCGTCTTCTAATCTTGGACTCTCCCAGCTCCGAGGTAATAGTCCTGCTTACCAGCATCTGATTTATTAACCTACTTATAGAGCAGTCCACTTTCAAAAAAGACAATCCTTCCATGATCGCCTCCGTTTTTACATTATTAAAAGCACCCTCAATATCGAGAAATGCTACCATGCAAAACTCTTGCAAGTAAATTGATTTCTCAATTGTGCGTACTAGATCGTGCAGAGCTGTGTCCACCGACTTTCCCTTACAGTACGCATGCTGCGACATTGCCCAATTCCTGGGTTCAATTCTTGATCGAATAAACACATCTATCAACCTTTCCAGGTTTTTCAGCAGAAAGGATGATAGAGTTATAGGCCTCAAGTCCTTTGGACGAGCATGTGAGCTCTTTCCCGATTTCGGAATAAAGACTACTTTGACCTCTGTCCAATTCCTAGGAATATAGACTAGTTTCAAACATCCCCTGAAGATAACCTCTAGCCAGGGGAATCGCAGTAATAAAGAGAAGCTAATTACGATGCTTATTCAAAAACTACAAGCTGTTGATATCACTACAAAACAGGCCAGAGATGATGCGGATGTCCTGATCATCGAGACAGCTATTGAAGAATCAAAACATGACAAAACAGCAGTTATAATAGGTGAAGATATAGATTTACTTGTGATTCTAATTGGGCGTACATTATCTCATAAACAAGAAATTTTCTTTAAAAAAGTTGGCAAAGCAAATGTAAAAACTGAAATATATTCCACCAAAAGTTTTGATAAATATCCTCGTTCCAAACAACACATTTTGTTTCTGCACGCATTAAGTGGCTGTGACACAACTTCTGCGCTTTTTAAAAAAGGGAAAAAAACGTTTTTAAGAACATTTGAAAAACTGCCTAATTTGGATGAGCTTGCTGCAGCATTTGAAGAACAAAATTGTCCGGTTCAGAGATTATCTGAGAGTGGAATGCAAACCTTATTAGCGGTTTATAATGCTCCAAAATCGGTGAATAGTATCGATCATCTCCGTTATGCATTATACGTCAAGTCAACCAAGTCGAATAAACCTGTGCAGTTATCGAATATTCCACCAATGAGTGGAGCAGCTCACCAACATTTCAATCGCGTTTATTTTCAAATTCAAACTTGGTTAGGGCATGATTTAGAACCACAGGAATGGGGTTGGACAATGCATAACGAATTCCTGGAACCTATCATGACTATTTTACCACCTGCACCAGATGAATTACTCAATACAATTTTCTGTAACTGCAAGAGTGGCTGTGGCTCAAGATGTGGATGCAGGAAAGCAGGGTTACAGTGCTCTTTAGCTTGCGGACAGTGTAATGGACAAGCTTGTCTCAATGCTGTACCATACAACCTTTGACCCAGAAATCATGAAGGACTTGGAGACAAATGTCGTTGAAGACGATAATGAAGCGGGACTTGAAATTCTGCAGCAGCGGGACGATGACGACGATGATGAAGAAGAAGAAGAAGAAGATGATGAAGAAGAAGAAGAGATGAAGAAGAAGAGGATTGAAATTAGAACTTGTTGTTCTCAGAATTTTTATACTTTTTTACTCGTTTTGACAATAGTATATGTAACGCATGACACTTTTAATAAAAACAATAATTAAAAATTTGTTTCTTTTCTTCTTTATTTATTTAGAAAATCATTAGCATAAATTAGATTAGAATTAAAATATAACTTAAGTATTCCTCAACAATTTCTTAATTACATGACCAGGTAAGTGCTATTACATAAATTGAAACATAATTAATAATAGCTAAGTAACCGAAAAAAAGATTGAATTTAATAAAAAAGTTAATAAATAATGATAATTATATATTTAATAATAATTTATAACCTTAATATTACAAGTTTTTGATCGGGACTATCAGTTGACCTCACATGATTCTTTGACCGCGCGCTCTCCGCCATATATCTCGAAAACAATTCGAGGTATGAAAAAATGTTAAATATAAAAGTTGTAGAGAATTTAATTCTCTACAATATTGATAATGAATACAATTAGCGTAAAACCCATAGAAACCGAGATATTTGCAAAAAAAGTAGAAACAATCGATTTTTGTGACCTTTGACCCCTGATTTTAATACTTGCGGCCATCCAATTATTTTCGAATTTTAAGAATAGTTTTAGGATGCCAAAATACAAGTTTTCACGTAATAATATACTGGGTATCTCGATTTCCGAGGTGAACCCCCTATAATGACTGGACTATAAGGGATATCTTGACTTATATTCAAATCAATCAATCATTTTATTTGGCGAGATTATGTTGTCTAAAAAAATCTACGTCCCAGAGATTTGGTGATCTTATTACTTTTCAGATTATTCAGAGGCATTAACGTGTTTTCGATTTTTATATTCGAGTTGCTTGGCATTTTAAAACTAGATAATATTGTACAGATTATTCTTAGATTTAAACAGTTTTCAGATTATGAAAAAATGTTACCGACCCACGGCTTGCGGGATTTTGTGCTAGGGATTTTATTTCGAGTCCTATTATTCAATATTTTCCATTTTAGTCTACATAATAGTATTTTTGTGATTTCCGAAACATTTCGGGAGTATTTAAAATTTTCGAGATTATTCCAAATTTTTCAGTTATACAGTTGGTCGATTTGTATACGAGATTTCCTCATTCCTCGATTTTCAAGATATATGAAATTTGATAAATTGAATGCTATACGAATACCGCACAAAATTTGAATTTTTTAAAATTTTCTTTTTTGTAAGTAAGTAATGGAAAATAATTCAACTATGTCAAATCATGATTCATGTTACCTCATTGTCAACATTACACTTTTACTATACAATTTTATCCATTTTATCCTCTAGTGAAGCCAAGTAATTTTAGTCTTATACAATTGTTTAGCTACAGTTTGCACATTAATTTAACGCGCTTGAGTTTTTGAGCCAACATCGTGAATTTCTCATGACCTCTCTTACCATAAATCTACCTCCATATAAACTCAACAAACTAGCATTATAATAATTTATTCCGAGTATAATATTACAACACAATTTATAGTTCAAACTATAAATAATAGGCAACAACAACATAAAAAAAAGGTTTGCTTTTTTAATATACATAAGACATATTGTCTTCATGTCTGCTGTTATAATCTTATACACGACGTTAAACGTCTTAAAGAAGTGTATTTAGTAGTTTATAGAAAATGATGAAAAGATTTTTAATTCCGGTTTCAAATTATTTTTATTTTTAAAACATTATTTCTGGATAAAATTACAAACTATATATGTTAATTGTAGAAGCATATCGTATTTTACGTACATTAAAGTTGTTTCTAAAATAAATCTCTCTAGACTACAAGTGTATTTATATTATACACGATTTGTAGGTTATTTACAACAACACCAAGACAATAAAAAGGGTTTTCATTTGAAATTGAAATTTGATTATAGAGAGTAAACTACTACAACATTTACGAAGAAGAGGATTAGTGAAGTATCAGCACGTTTCTCTAATGATTCGCGAAATAAATTTAATTAAAACGATATTGTGAATTCGCGAACACCTGAAACATAAAAATATCACAACATTGAAAATAAAAATGTTTGGAATTTTCATTTTTTATTTTTATAAATTATTCAGACCTTCGCGCTTATTATTCGAGAAAAAAAAATTAGAGAATGTTTCTCATCATTGGTTATGAAAAACCCAATAACAAGAGTACGCTACGTTGATGAATTTTTTTAAATTAAAAGTTTTCTACATTTTTTGTGCGCTTCTGCCTCGTCGGTAGGTATATCCGTGTTATTTCATATTTCTCCCGTTTTTATAATTAAATAGGGTGGCAAAATCGTGTACACAGAAAAACTTGTTGTACACAATTTTTTTTGATTATTTTTATAAGGTAATATTGCATAATTGACATTCCACTTTCGTCGAGCTGATGGAAAAACTATTTATTTCGTAATATTGTATATTATAGCACTATCATGCAACTTTAAATCTAGTTTTGTTCATTTATGTACATCAATATCAATTAGCAAAGAGCATACCACCACACACACATATACAAAAAAACTTTCATCTTGATTTAATAATCTCTTATCTTTTTTCATCTTTCGATGTAGATAGACATTGAGTGTGGATTTTTATTTTTTTTTTTTGGTTTAATCAACTTATCAATATAATTAAGTAACTTTGTCATGTGCTACAAAATTACGGAATATGAAACAAGTATGATACTGAGTAACTATATTTAATAAACTTTTCAGAAACAAAAATAAAAGCTTTAAGCTTTATTGATTTATATTATTCGATTCGTTTATTTATTCATTTTGATATTAAATATTTGCAATTTGTTTTGTCGTCGTCTTCATTGTATATAAAATCAAGTCGACTAAATACCACTGTGCACAGGATTATTTAAATTATATGCCAAATCCTAATAGTAAATACAAAAAGCAAAAAAAAGAAGCTTTTCGTTTTGTTATTGGTTCGATAAAATGATTTCTAGGTTTTGGCATCGTATAAAATGTATGCATGCGGCCTTTATTACATCGATCGAGATTTTATTCTTATCTTTATTTATAGGATGTATACATACATACAGAATTTGACATAAATTGTGAAGAAAAATTTAGGTCACCATGCTATAAGATGTTTGATGAAATTTTAGTCAATACAATGGAATCAAGAAGAGTACAGCAGCTATCTTGTTATAAGTCCCAACTGCGCGTGAGGAAATGAAGCGAAACAATAACAAATAATAAATCGTCGAGAATATTAAGACTTTAACAAAGCAGAAGGAAATTTACTACTTCGGGTACGCCCAAGCGGCGAAACCCAACAATTCAACGAAAACATACACTTTCTTATGCAAATTTAGTAGCATCGAAATAGTATCGTGCTGCAATTCAAAAAAACTAAATCATTTCAAACCATTCACACTTCTCAAAAGTTGAATTAGTTTAATACCGCTCAATCAAAATTCAATACGTTTAATAATAAAAAGCCAAATGGACCAGTCTATGAAGCAATGGACGTGGATCCCACACTAAAAGGACCTAAACCTCGGATACAGAAAATTCAGGAGAAAGTGAAAATTCCAACTTGGGAAACTTTGAAGCGGATCTAGAGACTGATACGAAAGACTAAATTTCTTCCCTACTTTCAGTACCGCAACAAGCATACTTATCAAAATATCACTCCCTTATTGAAAACGGGAGTTAATTAAAATATTATTAACTCCAACAATATTACCATCTTCTAGAATTTGCAAATGCTTCGGTGAGAAATATTCTAGGTGTATTGAAAAATTAGAAAAAAAGGCAAAATTAATTTGATAAGCAAAAACTTTCCCGCTCAAACGTATTACGAATTTGACCTTCATAAATTCTTTAATGGCAGTCTCGGATCAGAATCGATGGGCAAAATGAACGCCAATATCGATTATAGTTGAAACACTTTTAACATCATACGGTAACATTCAGTACCTCAGATAGGTTCAAATGATGCAACTGCTATCATTTTTGTTGATCATTCCTAAAAATGCTAAACGAAAAGACAGTGTATGATAAACTCTTAATTCCCCAAATTGAAGAAATAATAGATGAATGATCTAGGAAAATTCAAATATTTGACGAATTTGGACTTAAAATATGGCTTTCACAAATTTTATAATTTTTTGTCACTCAATAATTTTATAATTTTTTGTTTTATTTTTTGTGGATATCATATTTTATAGTAAACCATTGATAAGCTTTATAGCAATCATGCGATAACACAAAACTGTCATAACCTATGAAGCCCACATTTGGGCATGGAACAGACTTTTATGGAACAGACGACTAATGGTATTATGAAGAAAGTAATTTCTCATTTTTTAAATCTATAAACCCTCACGGATATGACGCAACTTATTTTTAAAATAAATATATAATTCCAATCACAGACTGGAATTGCTTATTTTTAATAATCAGCTTGGTTACTACGGGTGAGGCCAAGCTAGTTATAATGAGGAACAATAAAACTATAATGTTGCTAATTTAATTTTGTTCTGTTTTAATTATTGATGAACACGCTTTTTTTTTTTTTTTTTTTTTTTTTTCGCTGGCGCTACATCCCATGGAGGGATTTGGCCGCTTCATATTGAAGTTTCGTAATCATTATTTTAATGGATAATGAGTGATTAATTCATTGATCCTACATTAACCAGCCGTGATTTTTTCATCACCCGCCGGGAATCGAACCCGGGACCTCCGGGGCTTAAAGCAAGCATGCTAACAACTGTGCCACCGGGGCGACAACGCTTTATATTATACAAATTTCTTACACTAACAACAATTATATTCATTAATAACACTACCCTGCAAAATTTTAAAAATTTGGTGCCACTTGACAATGAATAGTTGTTTCCGAAATAATCTTTTATGGCGTTCTGAATCCGAATCTAGGCTCAGAATTGCTCTATCACGTCAGGTTTATGAGATATTCTAACCTAAATAAAAGTGCAAAAAACACTGTTTTTTGACGTATTTGAGGTTATCTAGCACCGCGACTTTTTTTTTTCTTGAAAAGTTCATGTATGGGATCTTATAGTACAAGTCTTCTTCTTTCAAATGCCTTTGAGTTTGCTCAAATATGTTTTCTTTTCGCCGAGATATCGCATTTTCAAAATTGCATGTTCGTGAATTTGTCGGTATACTGTATAATACACTACCTTTTATACCTAAGGTTTATATGCACTTTTAGGTTAGAATATCTCATAAACCTGACATGATAGAGCAATTCTGAGCCCAGATTCGGATTCAGCGTAAAAAATTACTTCGGAAACAACTATTCATTGTCAAGTGGCACCAAATTTTTAAAATTTTGCAGGGTAGTATTTTTATACAGAAAAATTCACGAATATGCAAATTTGAAAATGCGATATCTCGGCGAAAAAAAATGATATTTGAGCAAATTCAACGGCATTTGAAAAAGGAAGACTTGTACAATAAGATCCCATACATAGCTTTTATAAAAAAGTAAAAACTGCATTGCTACATAACCTCAAATATGTCAAAAAACAGTGTTTTTTGCACTTTTAGGTTAGAATATCTCAGAAACCTGACGTGATAGAGCAATTCTGAGCCCGGATTCGGATCCAGCGTGAAAAATTACTTCGGAAACAACTATTCATTGTCCAGGGGCAAAATTTTGCAGGGTAGTGTAATTTTTGCCTCGTAAATTTATAAGCCTATTAACCGGCATTTTATTAATTTATTTTTATTAATTTCTGGTTTACGCTGAGGTATCAATATTATTGTATATAATTGTTGCATAAGTTGGATAATTAATATGGTTGTTGACAACACGGCTCGGCTCGTTGACCTGTGAGCTTGCCTTAACAATTACACGTCACAAGTACTCGTAAAGTGCGTGGGGTTGTGAATTTACTGTCGATTCACAAAGGCCTAAAACAAATCTATAAAATACTCAAGTTATAAGATCCTCTACCACAAAGGGTGCGGTCAAGAATTCAGTCGCTGTGCAGTTTAAGCTGCACAAAAAAATTGAAAAGCAGGCGAAATGCAAAAAATATTGGCTGCATTTTTATACGACCGGCAGCCTGACTGCAAGTTTGTAAGATATTTGTCATTTAGCTACTTTTATAATTTCTCGTGATTACGAATAATTGAGAGAAATCGTGTTTTTTTATTTTATTTCACCAACAATAATGCATAAAATTGAATTTAAAAAAAAAAATTGACATTTTCAGATTTTGCATCCGCTTTAATGTGACTGCGTAAACTGCGCAGCCTAACTTTATTTGCTGCATTTTAATCCGACGGAATGCGCAGCTTTGGCTGCAAATCTTAATTTTTGACCGACTTGCTGCATAAACTGTGCAGCGGCTGAATTCTTGACCGCACGGATATTGCCCGTTTTATTATCATTTAAAATTTTAAAAATTCAACTTCTCTCCATAAAAGCATTAATAATATTTGAATTAATTCAAATGTCCAACAATTTATTTTATAATAATCAGTTCAATCAATTCATAAGTTTTATTACAATTATTTACATAATATTATTTCAGTTTATAGTTAGTTTAATTAAATATTATGTCACCAGAACAATTTCAGCAAACAATTATTCTATTATAGTCTCAGCCGGCAATAATTTACCATGTTCACCAGCAGTTAATTTACCATATTCACTAGCAGTTATTTTAATAATTTCACCCAATTGTAATTAACAACCAACAGGCATGTCATTCATGGCTAAAGCTGTAGCTTGGTGTACTGCACAGTATTGCACAGCCCGAGCACAATCACCTCCGAATATGATGTTCTTTGCATGATCTATAATATTCTCCAAGTAGACCAATCTTTGTTCCATAACCCCCATTCAACATTTGGAACGCGAATCTTACTTTAGCATATAGGCGTTGACTTTAGACCAAATAGTCTCAATGGGATTTAGCATTGTAGAATAAGGTCCTAGCCGCAACAAGGATGATGTTGTCCCATTAATTACTACTTCTAGTCTTGAATGGCAAGGTGTGTTGTCTGCAACAATGACTAAATCTGCCAGTTGATTTTCCAAATATTGCCACTGCTGCATTAATGTTATTACCCAATCATTTGCTAGCTGTGCAGTAAATGAACCTCTTCCGCGTTCCATAGACACAAACCCTGTAATAGAAGTTGCTTCAATTGATTGTATGTTAAGACCTCTTGATGCTGGAAGGTGTTGGACTGACCTGTGATCAGCTCTTGCGCGGTCCCTTGTTCTACGGCAAAACAAATTAAAATTTGTTTCATCCATCCATACAATTTGTTTGCCCTGCTGTATGTGGTGATTTAAAGATTGGTCATATTCAGATCGTTTTATTTTATTGATTTCCGAATTCATTGTAATCGGTTCAATGTGCACTTTTTTGGTAGTGAAGAGTCTGCCTTCAAAGTACATAGTTACCAACGGTTTCATAATATTTTGTTTTATTTCTTTTAATGTTATACTACAGTCTTCTTCTATCCAGGAAATGATCAAATCAATTTCATCCTCAGTCCACCTCAGTAGAAGTACAAGCAAACACAACCAAACCCGCTAATGCCGATGCAAAAGCCGATACAACTGAATGCAACTTTATTTATAAAGAGTTATAGAAACATTGGAAAAAACAGTTAACAACGAATACTCCTAGGGTGTGGACGGCATGGCATAGCCGAGTTGCTCAACGAAGAAAATAAATTAATAAAGAATTGAAATATGTACTTGAAATTACGCTATTTTAATTATAAAATCTCCATCCTATATTTTTGGGGCTCAACCGGGATGGTTATTGGCTAAACAAAACGAAAAATATTGATCCCGAATGGAATTTAATAATTGATAGAAACATTAATATACGTATAGTTACAAAATACAAGCAAAGTTATCTTATACCAAAAATAAAAATTATAAATGAAAAATGGCGGACACGCCGCATAATTGAGGAGTGTCTGATCAAAAGTGGCTATTTACGTTATTCGAAAAATATTTTGTATTGATCTAAATGTTTTAAACGCACATATTTTAAGGATTACTTTTTTGTAGTAAATAGCTTGTTTCGACTGTTTATGAATTTATGAACATTTTTGATAGAGAAATAGCCACTTTTGGTCCTTTCTGATATCGAAAAAAAAATTATAGAAAAGAAAAAATTACATGTTGGAAAAGGTAAATAGCTACTTTTGATCAGACACTCCTCAATTACAAAACAGAAAAAAACAAAAGCAAAACAAAAACTCAAACCTAAAAATTTTTCGCCAGAAAGAACATTTCAAATTATAATTGTTCGCATTCAAAGACACGAAACAAAAAATTTATTTACACTAAAGTGCATTTAGGCGAATTGAAATTAAATCAAAGTGTTGTTTTGTGATTAAATATTAATTAACACAACAAAATGGACCAAACCATTAAAATGAGTTCTAAAGAAATCAGAAAATATGCTGATTCTCTGGGAGTAAATTCAGAGGGAAAAACCGTAACAGTTATTTGCAAATAAGGGATCATTTCCGAAAAGGAGATCCAAATTATGCTACAAATACTGACGTTTGAAGTCAACGAAAAGTTTAGAAATCGCAAGAAACTTAGTATGGAGACTTATAAACAATACGTTTATTCTATGCAACAAATTGCTAATTTAAACGGCCAAATCGACGATCAGTCTTTAATATATCACATACTCGAGAGAATTCAGGGAGATGAATGGGACAAATTAATATTATTGGTTGCTACGTCCATAAAAGGGATTAAATTAAAATTAGAGGCATATGAAAAATTGCAATTAAAACTAGCAGCCAATAAAAAGAAATCCACGGAGAGACCACTAGTAGAATTTAAACCTAAACCTGAATTAGATCTAAAAGATAAGTCAAACCGAAACGCGAGATGTGAAAATTGTGGTTATAGAAATCATCGAACGGATGATTGCCGATTTAAAGAACCGAAATGTTTTAAATGTAACAAGTTTGGACACAAAAGCCAACATGTCCAGAAAAGGTTTTGGTTTGCACAATGCCAACAAATCGAGAACCAACAGCTGAAAAAACAACAAATGTATCACTCAAGATAGTTCTGACAGAAGACATATCAATCTATCAGCACCCTAGAAGGATGTCAGTCCACAATAAAGCTATCGTAGATTATAGAATAAAAGAATGGGTTGATCAAGAAATCACCACCACTCAGAATTTTCAAATCCAATAGTATTGGTCAAGAAAAAGAATGGGAAAACTAGATTATGTGTCGATTTCCGGAAGCTAAATAAGATAATTATCAAGGACAGATATCCGCTCCCGTTAATAGAAGATCAGCTTAACAAATTGCAAGACGCTAAAATCTTTAGTACGATGGATTTAAAAAATGGGTTTTTCCATGTCCCAATGCACCCAGACAGCTACAAATATTCATCGTTCGTATAGTTCCCGATGGTTAATATGAATTGTTGAAGACGCCATTCGGACTATGTAATTCACCTACTGTCTTTCAAAGATTTATAAATGATGTTTTCAGAACAGTCATTCAAGAAGGCATTGTACTAGTATACATGGGTGACTTGATTATACTAGGGAAGGACGAAGCTGATTGTTTTAAAAATTTAAAAGTCAACATAAAAATAGCCGCGGAAGTTGGACTGAACATTAATTGTGATAAATCCCAATTTCTTAAAATAAAAATTACGTATCTAGGGCATACTATAGAAAATGGAAGAATTCAACCAGGTGAACATAGAATCACAGCCGCTAAAAGATTTCCTGTGCCAACGACCGTGAAACAGATTCAGCAGTTTTTGGGACTTACCGGTTATTTCCGAAAATTTATTGAAAATTATAGCAATAAATGATCTGTTGAGAAAAGAGAATCAATTTATATTTGGACCAGAACAATAAGCCGCTTAAATCAGTTAAAAGAAAAATTAAAAAGAAGACCTGTTTTGAATATATTTCGCTATGAAGCGGAGACAGAATTACAAACAGATGCTAGCGCTGCCGGATTTGGAGCAATTTTATTGCAAAGAGATATGGAGGATTTGAAAATACATCTTGTTTACTATTTTAGTAGAAAAACAAGTCCAGCAGAAGAAAAATTGACCAGGTATGATCTAGAAGTATTGGCGATTATAAATGCATTAAAAATATTTCGTGTTTACCTACAAGGTCTTCATTTTAAAATTGTAACTGACTGTAATGCTGTGACAACAATCAATAATAAAAGTCCATCAACAAAGGTTGCAAGATGGTCGTTGTTCTTGCAAGACATTGATTTCAAAGTAGTACACCGATCAGGTGATAATATGAGACATGTGGATGCTTTAAGTCGGAATGCAGTAAATTTTGTTTATTCAAACGACTTATTAGATCGAATAAAACGAAATCAGCGTGAAGATGAAAATTTGATACCGATTTACTAGTAAACAGGGCATGCAAAAGGAAATCATAACGAGTATTCACGAAAGAGGACATTTTGCGGCAACTAAGATATAGAAAACATACTTAGTAAAGATTATTTTATTAGAAATTCTTCAAAGCAAATTAAGCAGGTAGTCAACAGTTGTATAGTTTGCATATTATCTGGGAGGAAGAAAGGAAAAAAAAAAAGGTGCCTATATCCTATTGACAAACAAGGTGCACATCTACAGAAAATACATATTGATCACCAAGGACCGATGTCAACCACAAATAAAGGTTACCAATATTATTTTGTTATGGTAGATGCATTCACTAAATTTGTTTGGATTTATGTTACCAAAACAACAACAGCACAGGAAGCTCTACAATGTTTGGAAAAACATTCTTTTATATTTGGGAATCCACAAAGGATTATATCAGATAATGGTGCAGCATTTTAAGCCAACATTTTTAAAGAATACTGTAATGAACGGAAAATTCAGCATTCCGCTATAACAACGGGCATTCCAAGAGCCAATGGACAAGTGGAACGTATCAACGAAATACTTATCTCGATGTTAACAAAAGTTCCAATTCAGAATCCGTTGAAATGGTACCAACACGTACCGAAAATTTTAAATTCTAGTTATCAGCGAAGTATCGATATGACTCCGTTCAAAGTACGAATCGGAAGAAATATGCGATTACCACAAGATTTAGAATTGAAAAAAATCATTGAAGAGGAAATGATAGAGAATAAACGGACCTATAATAAAAAGAGAAAGACCCCACAGACGTATAGGGTTGGGGAATTAGTTGCAATTTGCCGTACCCAATTTGGACCAAGGTTAAAATTACGTATCAAATTCTTCGGTTCGTACAAGGTTACGAAAGCAAAAGGCAGTGATAGATATGAAGTTGAGAAGGGCGGGGAATGTAAAGGTCCAATTAAAACTACTACCTTATTTATAAAGGGTCATAGAAACATTGGAAAAAACTGTTAACAACGAATAGCCCTAGGGTGTGGACGGCATAGCGGAGTTGCTCAACGAAGAAAATAAATTAATAAAGAATTGAAATACTTGAAATTACTCTATTTTAATATGCGTGTGAAGTACTTCCTAAATCTTTCCTGTTAGATATGACGAAAATCACCCCAAGTTTAAATTGAATGGCTAACTTTAAATATTTGAATTTACTAAAACATCAAATCATTTATTAAACTATCAAAGATGGTTAATGAATTCAAATTTTAGAGGTTAGCCGTTTAATTTAAACTTGGGGTGATTTTCGTCACATCTAACCCCCCTTAGATCCAAGGGAATCTTTCCAACAATTGCATACGCCAAGAATGAACCATGGTCTCCATTTTGTGCTTAGTTTTATTTCCGAACAAGGTATGAAAGATGGTTTAGTAAATTCAAATGTTGAAGGTTAGCCGTTCAATTTAAACTTGGGGTGATTTTCATCATATATAACTCCCTTAGCTCCGAGCGAATGTCTCCAATATTTACATAAGTCAAGAATGGACCATGGTCTACGTTTTGTGCTTAGTTTTATTTCCAGATAAGATTTTGCACTTATAATATTAATATTTTAACAATAAATTATTATCTCTGATTTATTTTCTTTTTTCCATTTGAGTGTTTCAATAAAAAATTATTGATTACAATTAATTGATTGGTTTACTAATACATTAAAATGTTTTTAAAATTTATAGGAATGGTTTAGGAAATAATTCACTATCGTGGAAATCGGAGTATGTTAATAAATTAAATATTGGTCCATTCGAGGTTTGTACAAAATTTGGGGACAGTCTGTTGGAGATAAGTGGGGTTAATATAACAAAATCATTACCTATTAACATACTCCGATTTCCGGACAAAATATGAAAAAAGGTTTAGTAAAATAAAATGTACAACAATCACCGTTCAATTTGATTTCAATATGCGCTAGGTGATGATTTGACACTTATCTCCATGAGACTGTCCCCAAATTTTGGACACACCTCGAATGGACCAATATTTAATTTATTAACATACTCCGTTTTCCGGACAAAATATCAAAGGTTATTTAGTAACGCGTGTGCTGCTCAGACTTTACTTTCAATTTCTCGATAAAACATTTCATTATTGATTGGTTACTAATACTTTCAAACATTTTCCTATTTAGGAAAGATTTAGGAAGTGCTTCATACGCGTATCTTAATTATAAAATCTCCATCCTATAGGTATATATTATAAAATAGTTGACGATATTCACTTAGTGGTGTACGTATAGTAACGACTAGAATTTTTTTAATTGTTATAAGAACAGAAAAATATATTTTATGAACCTCTAAAAAATTTTTGACACAACAATCCTTTTAAATAATTTCATATCCATCAAACTCGCGTAAAATTTATATCGCAATATACAAAACGACGCTAATTTTTAATTACACCACGAATAAAACATAAACATAAATCCAATTATGAAATTCATGTTTGTTCATTTCTAGTATTATATAGCATAGTTTTTCGTCGTTTATGTAATTTATTACTTCCAAGAATAAAATAATAACTATGAACTATAACAACTACATAATATTAAAATTAACTTTACAGAGTTCCGATGATGCCTTCATTTGTGTGGAGGAATAGTTGCAAATTTTATTTATTCATTCAAAAACCTATAGTAATAACTATTTTTAACCCTATTTACAAAAACAAAAGATGATCTAACCATGTAACTCGAGGAGTTAAAATTGTGTTTTATATATTAGCATAAACGAAAAGAAAATAATAAAAAATGAAAACAAATAAACTAAAATTTAGGTCATATTTAGATTAAATAAATACAAAACATATAAACAAAATAAAATTTATGACAGAAAGTCGGAAAATATTAATTTGAGCATAAGAGCACAATAAAACATTAAATATCTTAAAGACTATTTATGTATGAGGTAATTTAATTTGAAATAGCATGAGTTTGCTGAAAAAAAAAAAAAATTAACGCCATGACAAAGCGCTAATCTCAGTTTCTAATTTCCTCCCTGAAATAGGTAAAACATAATTACATATATTATTCTATGGGTATGTATACGCACACAATATATTATGATTAATGATTCGACGCGACTAACAAACCTAGAAAAGCAATGAAATCGATTGTGATTGATTATATTTGTGTACGTGTGGTACAAACGAATAAAGTTGGTATAGGAACTCTAGTTTAACTCGATCGTTTATGGTCAATTGAGATTTTGCGTAACCGAATCTGACTATTTCGTTTGTTTATAAACAATAATGACGTAATACCAGTTTATTTCTTCATCCCATTGCGAACACAATAATTTTGTACATCTATATATATGGATTCATTAATCATCACAAAAAAATATAGGATGTCACCGCTATACGAACTAATTACCATTGTATACTTTTCCTCATCATCAATCAACCACTTATCATGAGTTTGTGTACATTGTTGCATCACGTCGTCATTGCGAGCTCTATAAATGGAATACACTAATAATCTTGTGAATACATAATTATGTAATATTACATGGTTTTGCACTAAACTTAAAATTTACAGAATATATTCTAATTTCTCTCTAATAATAGAAATGTGTTTATTCTAGCCAAGCACTATATAGTGTACGTATATAGTAAAAATATTATTCTGGGAATTTATATAAATAAAGCATACGGCATACGATGAACGTACATACAATTAAATCGCGCGCATACGATCACTTAAAATAAATTTAAATCAAATTAAATTCAATTATTTTTACGTTACCTCGTTATTCCCCCAAATGGGGACAAGCGTCCAATAAAGAAAAAAAAATTTAAACGTTTTTCTAATCATTTTGACCTATTTTCCCTATAAACATGTCATTACTATTTATATGAACGTACATGCATAGTCGTTATGTTTGGCTTTGTACATTCATTAATTTAATATTGATTTTCTATTTTTATTTTTATTTAGTTGATAACTTATCAGTGTCTTTTGGTTTTAATTAATTATACATATTTGAAAAATCGATAAGGGTGATTAAATATGTTTATCAGGTTGAATTTGAGTTGAATGAACGAACCTACATATACATATATCTTGTGCGATTTACTTTGATTTAAGCCTAAAGTTTAGAATTTGTGCTGTTTTATTTTGGAATATATGCTTCGATTTGCGCCTCACTGTAAAGCTGTGTTGGAAAAATTTCGTATATCTACTGGCAAAACCTTTTGTCTCTAAATGTTAGGAAATACTGGGTTTAACTTATATGCAAGTGGATTACACTAGGACGACGTGGTTGATATCATCAGAATGTTCGCTGTAATAATATTTATGTAAGATATCAGGGCTGGATCTACGGTAGATGCAAAAGGTGGAAGGCATTCATATGATAGAACAGCTCGTCTGAATTCCTGTCCGGCATGTTTTCGAAAGAATAAGGCTTGCCATCACATTTTCCATGATATCTTTGTACATGTGTTGGTTCATTCTAAAATAACATCAAAACCTTTTTCCGAAAAAGACTCTAGCTGATCATCAATCACAGTCAATACCAAACTTAAATGAACATAGAGCTAAGGCTAATGTGAATAGCCCAAGAACAACGACTTATGGTCACAAAAGCAATGCAGTGTCAACAAATTTGATTGAAATACAAAAATTTCAATTAAAAGGTGCAAGCTCATCAAACATTGCAATGAATGAAAAACGAAAGTAATACTAGTGACACAAATAATAAAATTGTGCAAAACATTGAGAATGAAGATAATGAAAATGTATCTCTAACACAAACATCAGTGCAAACGGGAATTGAACGTTATGTTACGGTGACGTCAAAAAGAAAAAGAAATCCAAAATCTCCAGAGGAAGCAGCTTCAAACCTAAAGAGCGTAAAGCTAAATCAATCAGGAATAATAACTGGTAACCGATTCGAAGTTCTACAAGTGGAAGGTGATAACAAGGCTGAGGAGGAAGAGCCTAAAGAGAGACCTCCTCCAATCTACTTAAGAGAGGCGCCATCAAAACTGTTACTGACAACACTAAATGCAGAAACCAGTGAGAACTTTTTCATTGCGCACATTAAACGTGGTAATATCAGCGAAACCAGGATTCAAGCGAAAAACATCGACGGTTACAGAAAAATTGTAGCATACTGTCTAAAGAGCGCGAAAGGAATCACGGTCGTGATAATATAAACCCAGACAGAAAACCTCAACCAAAGTTTTTAAGTTGAGTTGGAACCCGAAGTAACAAAAACTAAGGGTAAACATGCAATCTACGATATTAGGTATTTATTGTACAGAAAAGTTATAGTGTCAGGAATATGGACATTCGCGAAACTACTGCAAACTCCCGGCTGCTTGCGTAATATGTGGCAAACTGCATGAAAGCAGCAACTGTGAACTGGATAAAAGCAAACCGGAGGCTAGAAAAAGCAGTAATTGTGGTGAAAATCATACCGCAAATTATAGAGGATGCGTGGTGTATAAGGAGTTAAGAAAAAAATGACTCCACGTCAAAGAGCGGAACAGCAAACACTAAACCATATTTTCAAGAGTCAAACCAATGCTGGTTCAAATGACAGCTACAATATAAATCCAAAAATATCGTACGCGGAAGCTGTGAGAGGTAAACCTCTTAATCCAACCCCAAACGAAGACCAGGGAATTTATAAAGTGATTAATACCCTCAATGAATCAATGAAACTTATGCAAATGACGGAGACCAATATGGGTCTCATGCTCCAAAACATGAATACCCTCATGCAACTTCTCATCAAAAACCAAAAATGAATCAACTTCAATTAGCTAGAGGTGCAAAATTTTCTTATTGAACACAACATCGATATTATGCTGATTTCTGAAACCCATTTTACAACTATGACCCATTTTAAAATCATCAAAGGATACACATTTTATGAACAGAATAAGACATTATGAACTCCAAAAATATAGTGAGGAGCATATACAAGCAACTAGCATCTATCTGGATGAATGGTCAGGAAAATGCACCATATCTGCAGTTTATTGTCCACCGAAACATTCAGTGAAAAGACATCAGTTTGCAAACTACTTCAAAACTCTGGGAGATAAGTTCCTTGCGAGAGGTGACTACAACGCCAAACATATCCAGTGGGGTTCCAGACTAATATCTTCGAAAGGAGAACAATTGTGGGAATGTATGCAAAATGAAAAATTATAGATCACATATCCACTGGCCACCCAACTTATTGGCCAACTGAGAGACGAAAAATTCCCGATTTACTGGATTTTTGTGTAACAAAGGGTATAGCTAGACCTCTTATAATGGCCGAAACCTGTTATGATCTATCTTCTGATCATTCACCGATATTAATAACACTGAACATGCAAGTTCTAAAACTACCGCCACCTAGATTCCTAACGAATCAACATACTAATTGGACCCAGTTCAAGTCTACGTTAAACAAAGAATGTTCTTTAAACATCCCGCTAAAAACAAAACATGAAATTGATGCAGCAGTACAAAGCCTAACGGCTTTATTAAAACAAGCTGCAGCGGATGCAACACCATGTAGCTCAGTTCACTTAAAGTTGGACAAACCGTCTCAGAATATTCAGCAGCTGTTAATGATAAAACGCTCAATACGCAGGCAATGGCAACTACACAGATCGCCTACACTTAAATCAAATTTAAATAAAGCGACCAAAAAACCTGAAAATGGCCTTATTAAAAGAACGTGATGAAGGGGTTCAACATTATCTCAGTGAACTCACAGCGACCGAAGCAACAGATTATTCTCTGTGGAAAGCCACACGTAAGCTGAAACGACCAACACTTTCATGTCATCCGATTCGTCTCCCTGACGGAAACTGGGCAAAAAGTGATGCATATAAAGCAATCATATTTGCTCAACATCTTAGTAAGGTATTTATACCCAACGAACAGATTGGAAGCTCTGAATTTATACCTGATGATGCAGAAGCTGGCAAAATACTAATAACATACATTCTCAACGCTATAATGAGAATAGGCTACTTTCCTGAAACCTGGAAAATCTCGCAAATCATAATAATTCCAAAACATGGTAAAGATGAAACAAAAGTAAACTCATATCGTCCAATCAGTTTACTACCGACTTTCTCTAAGCTATTCGAAAAAATGCTACTACAAAAACTTAAACCAATTCTGCACGAGAAAAAAATTATTCCTGAGCATCAATTCGGATTTAGAGAAGAACACGGAACCGTAGAACAAGTTCTTAGAGTCGTCTCTAAAATCAGGAACGCCGTTTTTAGACATTGCGCAAGCTTACGATAAAGTGTGGCATAAAGGACTTATACACAAAGTTAGAAGACAGTTACCAAAAAGTTTTTCCAACATTATTAAAAATTATCTACTTGATCGAAAGTTTTTGCGTGAAATATAACAGCGCATCCACCAATTTATACGAAATCCTCGCTGGAGTTCCACAAAGCAGTGTGCTAGGGCCACTATTATATTTGATCTATACAGCAGATCTACCAACATCTAAATACGTAAAAGTTTCAACGTCATCATTCTACCACAACATCAAAACGTTAAATATCTCGGCCTAAGCATATCGAAACTAAACGTCAAAAAGTCAAGCTAAGGTGTATGTATTAAAATGAACTGGTTAATAGGGAAACATTCCATAACTTAAACCTAGACTGTAAGGTTTTACTATATAAAATGGTACTTAAACCTATCTGGACGTATGGTATTCAATTGTGGAGGTCCGCTTGTGCTTCCAACATAATAAAACTGCAACGAATGCAGTCAAGAATACTAAGAATAATGATAAATGCACCCTGGTATATACGTAACACAAACATACATCGGGACCTACATATCGAAGCAGTAGCAGACACAATCAAGCAGTACAGTAAAAAGTACCAGTTGAAATTAGAACATCATCCCAATGTTTTAGCCAGGGAAATTTTAAAAAGGCCCAGATACCGGCGTCTTAAAAAAAAGATCCTTTAGATCTAGCTATCTAATTTAAAGTAATTACAAAGTGCAAGTTAGTATTAAGAACTAACATAGGTTAAGTCTTAATCAAAAGTTTGTATTAGTTTGTAATCAAATCACATCTTGTGAGTTTCCTATATAGGAAAGATTCAAGAATAAAGCCTTAAGCAGTTTAAAAAAAAAAAAAAATTCTAAATATTAGCTCTACGCTGCGATAAGAAAATGCTTCCAAGCCATAATGTTCCCATCTCCGTGGTTTATGGTTTAAATAGTGTAACTGGGGTATAATTCTTTATTTTTCGAGCATCTCTCGTACACCTTACCTTCTAACACAAACAAACTAAAGTTCGATTCGTTGCTCGAGAGGACTTTTCCAAATTGCCAACGATTTGTGTAGGTGTTGTTTTGCTAACTTACTTCGGTCTAAAAGACCAAAGTATTGAATCGGTCGGTATTGGTTGGTCCAAAACCAATTTTCTCGACGTTTTGAAAGTCCCTGAGTCTGAAAAAGCAAAAAAAAAAAAATGTCCGTCTCACTGGATGTCTGTACCAATGGTATCTCGAGAACGGCTTTGTGTTTCTATGGGCAAGACGGAGATTTGAAAAGCTTTTAGAGTCTGTACGCCCCGGCGGCACAGTGGTTAGCATGCTTATTTTAAGCTCCGGAGGTCCCGGGTTCGATTCCCGGCGGGTGATGAAAAAATCACGGCTGATTAGGCAGCATGTTATTGGGTTTTACCTGTTTGCTGCCCAAATGATAAAATAAAATAAAAAATAAATAAAATAAGAGTGTGAGGTGCCTGCCATACGAATTAGCCCAAAACACCTGGTTATATAAATATTTATGATTTTTTTATGCTGGTTTGATTATTGAATTGGGCATTAAGTTTGGAGTTGATTTGAAAGTTAAGTTAGGGGCCAATTTGCGGGTTGAGTTGAAGTTGAATTAGGGTTGAAATAGGATGTAGTGAGCAGTTAACCAATTTTTTAAATAATTATGCTGGTTTGAGGATTGAGTTCGGCGTAGAGCTTGCGGTTGAGTTGAGTGAGCAGTTAAACTGAGGATTTCTGATTTTTTTTTTATAAAAATTTTATTGGGATTCTATTTCTATACTTGTATCTTATCCGATTTTGATCAAATTCAGTATTTCCAATGAAAATGGGATTCTCAAATTATTTTTACATGAAGTTCTGCCAAGTAGGATGTAACTTGCCTATTTCTCAATTGTTTGCTATGAAATTTGAAATGTGCGTTGGAATTGTATGATTTTTGGTTAAAGTTCTGGAATATAGCCATTATGATGGAACTTGAATATTCCTTAACAGATTATTATGAAATTTGATATATGTATGCCTTGGAAATGGGTTTTTAAAATGACGTTTAGATGCAATCCTGGAATATGCCCAAGTATGATGGAGCTTCCCTATTTCTTAACCGATTTGGAGGAAATTCGACAAATGGTTTCCAACCCTACATTCTTAAATGATTTTAAAATTAATTTCTGAATTTCTTTTTTAATAATTTTGATTTGGCTTTGTTATCATTCCAGGTTTTTAAAAAAACAAATTACTAGATTTTATCATAGTTTAAATATTGTATAAGATTTGTTAATTTTTATTTTTTTTATTTTTGACTGAAATTTATTTTAATTTACTAACTTAAATTAACTTCACTTAATGTAATGTACCTGAGCTAACATGAAATTGGATATGTTTATCTGTTTGTTAGCGATAATTGAGAATAAATAAATAAATAAATAAATATGGGCAATTACGATATACCTTAGATATTTTAAACCGATTATGACGTTTGCAACTAATAGAAGGAAATGTGTCAAAAAAATTATTTTTGCCGTCTATTTGTACGCATATTTTAATTACTTACTATTACTTCGCTTTAAACGTTGGGGTATGTTTCCTGAGTATTTACTGTCAGAGCTGTAAGTTTGAAGATTCTTAAAATAATGAAATATGTGGCAGTCACGCGCTGAGGAATTAAAACTACTAACGGTAGTGTAGAGTCTCGGAATGAGCAGTATAATTTTAGAATCACCTCTCCATTACAAATCATGAATTTCATCATAATTAATTAAGGAATAGCCAAGTTCTATCCTAATTGGCCATATTCCAGAATTTCATCCAAAAACCATTTTAGAACCCCATTTCCAACACACATGTCAAATTTCATAATAATCGGTTGTGAAATAGGCAAGGTCCATCCCACTTCCCAATTGGCCATATCAAGTTTATCATAAAAATAATTTTAGGATCCGATTTCTATCGTGAATGTCAAACTTCACTAAAATCCGTTATGAAATAGTTAAATTTTATCCTAATGGGCCATTGAAAACTTGTATATGTGCAAGATATTTAAACAAATATGCTAAACATGTCTGTCTCGTTATTAAATTCGACCGAAAAACCTAAAATTATTCAAATCAAAATCGAAATAATGCAAAATGAAGTTCGTTTTCACTAACCCTATGGAGATAGAGTAAAAGGCTGGCCTTTTCCATCAGAGGCCCGGGTGCAAATAATTTTATATTTTCGTTCTGGTAATAGCAGTTATTCCAATTTTAAATGCTTTCCAAAATTTAAATCTTAAATAGCCGTTTCACGTACTAAACACAGCACCTACGCTACATTTATAATATACGAGTGTTTCCATTCCAGTCTGGAAAGCCCGAAGAAATGGAATGCCTTACTATAATTTTTCAGATCTTTTCAGTTGAAAATTCTTGCACAAGCCTCGGTTTTTCTTAACTTGTCAAATTACTCAAGGCCCAATCAGATAGGGAGCGTGGGTTACTTGCATTGGTCGTACCTCCTTGTGGCCGGTCCTGTGAGAGTATAAAGAAGGTTTTGACTACAAAACAGTAGAGAATCATAATTTTATATCTTTTGTGGATCCGAAATATTGTTAATTTTTCAAGCAATACAAATTCTCTGTTATCTCTTCGGTCCATACCATAGGTATATAAATATATCAAGTTACTCGTCAAAAATTGCTCTCAAACTTTATACATATATACAATCTGGTTACAATTTCAATAATACAATAATATGTATATACTTAAAGTAAAATAAAACAAACATGAAAAATTACCAATAAATTAAAAGAACATTAGACATCAAATTCTTAAATGCATCCCTTGACAGATTAAAGTCGAAAGCCGATCGAACCTTATTAAAAGAAACAGTAGATTGATAAACAGGTTCACATTTACCGTAGTTATGCCTAATATAAGGCAGCTTAATTTGGAAATCTCTAACGCGAAGGGTCCGTAGCGGAGAATATATATCGTACAACACCAAAATCTCAGGACAGTCAATTTTATACACCAACAAGTCTCTAACCAATAACGCGCCAATTTCGATTCTGCGGATAAAGAGCGGCTCAATATTTATCAATTTACATCTACCTCGATACGGTGGAAGTATAAAAGCGGGTAGGTTCTCATATCTGCGCAACCTTCGCAGAGCAAACCTTAAAAAGAGCTTTTGAACACTTTCAATTCGGTCTGAACAGTTACCATAAAACTGACTCCAAATTGCTGCACCATATTCCAACAACGAATGCACAAACGAGATATATAATATTTTAATAGAATAAGGATCTTGAAAATCCCTCGAAAACCTTTCAATAAACCTAAGCATGGAATTCCCTTTAGAAATGCAAATATCAATGTGCTTATTGAACGATAAGTTCAACGTAAATGTTATACCTAGATCCACAAACGTATATCAACATTATCAATAATACAGCCATCCAGGAAAAAATCAAAACTAGCGGGCGCGATTGCACGGGTAAAACGGATTGTTTTACATTTGGAAATGTTTAGGGTCAAATTCTGAGCTGTGCACCACATACTAAAATTATTTAAGTCGGATTGGAAATGTCTTGCGTCATTGATGCATGAGATGGTTTTAAAAATTTTAATGTCGTCCGCATGCATGAGGATGTCGGAATAACTAAAACAATCCACTACATCATTGATGAATAGTATGAAAAGCATAGGACCCAAATGACTACCTTGAGGCACTCCCGAGGTGACATTAATAACTCTGGATGTGAAACCACCAATCTTTACTATCTGAGTTCTGGAATAAAGATAAGATCTGATCCAGTCGAGTGGGAGAAAACTACACTGCAAAGAATCAAGTTTCCTCAACAGCAAGTCATGATCAATCTTATCAAAGGCCTTACAGAAATCAGTGTACACAACCTGCACAATTTTCCCCCTATATAAGGCATTAGAGACGCAATTTGTAAGCAAGAGTAAGTTAGTAACAGTTGATCTGCCTGGAAAGAAACCATGCTGTTTTGGAGAGATAAAAGTTTGCACGTGAAAAAATAATTGATCTTTAACAAGTTTCTCAAACAACTTGGGTAAGACTGAAATTATACAAATACCTCTATAGTTCTCAATGTTACCACGAATCCCGGATTTGAAAATAGGTTTAATAAGCGATCGCTTCCAAAGAGTAGGGAAATATACCTCTCTTAGACTTCTATTAAATAGAAAGCACACCGGGTGGTAATTGCGTTACCGGTCAGTTTTAAAAATAAAGGCAGTAATGAATCACGCCGGCACTATGGTTAATGTCAAGATTTGACAATTCCGATAAGATTGTATCAATTTCCAAACGAAACATTGAAAATTTCATATTGCTCGTGACATTATTCAAGCCGCAGAAATTAGAACCTGAATCTGGATTGTAAACGCTCTCAAAGAAATCAGCAAACGAATTAACCTTATCTAAAATGTTATCACAGAATCGGTCTTTCAAATACATTATGGAAGGGTAACCATCAGATTTTATTTTATAGTTAACAAAATGCCAAAAATGATTGGGTTTCGATTTAATTTGTGATTCCACCTCCAAAACATAATTATTGTAAAGAAATCGGTTAAGAAATATACACTCATACCTCACTTTGCGACGGTAATTCGTTCCATCAAAATGCGTCTTGTAATTAAAATTGCAATATAATTAAATAACCTTGACGTATTTTCAGAAAGAAAACATTTAAATAACGATGCAACAAATAATTTAAGCGACGCAAAACTGAAATTTGGTAGTAACAAATGTACCGTCGCAATTCGAAACGTCGCAAATCGGGGTATTGGTGTATACTTTTTACAAACCTTAAATGAGTTGTAATTTACTGTATTCGGAGATAGTTTATAAAGTTTATGAGCCTTATTCTTTCTATTTTTCAAATTTATCAATTCACTGTTATACCACGGTCGGTTCCTTCTTGGAGCCTGAAACAACTAGTCTAGGAATGAATGTTTCAATGCCCATATGAATAATTTTATAAAATTCGTTCAAAAAGACCAATAAAGACCAATTATACCCATCAAGAAATGTACTTAAAGAAACATAATTGCCCATTTTAAAGTTATAGATGACAAAGTCGGTATTATTTTCGATTAATTCAGTGTATTCAAACAAGGCTGAAATATTCAGCGGCAAACGATAAATACTTGAAGATCCAGCTAAATCATCACAGGTTGTGACGGTCATCTCATGATCAATTGGCACAAAGGCTAGGTCTAGCACGTTTTTACTGCAATTCTTCACATTGATACATTGTTTCAGTCCCAACGAAAAAATTTCAGATATTCATGTTCATCACCAAAGATAAATAAGCGGTCCTCAGGTTGAAGGAGTGCAGTAATATTAAGTTTCACGGTGTCCAAAAACATAACATAAATCGCGACGCTTGAATGATATGGTATAGGTATATGCGACACAAATGATCAGCGAGAATGAATGAAACCGTAAGCGCACAGCAACAACTTCAATACCACAGTCGGTTAACGTTATCGGCATAGATGAGTATTTGTTAGAGACGGATATTACAATACCACCACCTCTGGCATAAGTGTCCTGCTGTAGATGTCTGTCTCTCGGATAAACAGCATAAGTTGGTGGAAAATATTCCTCGGTTCTGTAGTGGGCAGTCAACCACGTTTCCGTGATGCAAATAACGTCGTAATTTTCCTCCAAGATTGACAGATATAGAGACTTAGATTTAGTTCGAATGCCGCCCGAATTGTGGTATTATATTATTTAAGAATGAATAAGGCTGGGGATTTGTTCGGCAGTTGAGAGGCTTAAAAGATGGTGTAATGGCAGGCGCAGATGTTATTGTTTGGAAGGGAATGTTACCTCAGTCCGGTTTTTTGCCACACGTGGATAGCTGATAATTGGCCGAATTAATACCCCAAGTGGTCAAGCCTCAGAATTATTGAGCATATTGTAATGGGTTTCCTTCAATCCGATTTTAAATGAGATGAATGTTAGTGGAACAGTCCTGCAGTTTATCACAAACGTATTCCACAATTCCCTCAGGAGAGACAGATGGATCAAAACGACTAATATATAAAAATTTTTTGTTCGGCAAAGGTACAAGTTCTAATCGAGTCGATTTGTGTGCCAGTACCCACGACTACTTCTGTTAGTCCTGGCGAAGTATAGCTAATGGGATTGGACACTGCCTCAGCTACTACTACAGATAATGGTTTATTAGCAATATTACTAGTGTTTTTATCCAGCAAGGCATTGATCAATTTGCGGTTTTCAGCAACCTCCGTTTCAATTTTTTTATGTCCAATTTTTCGGCAGCTCTGTCAACAATCACGTCAACTTTTTTTTAAGAGCTTTGTCATATTCTTATTTATGAACCAAATTTTACAGCTATTGCAGAAGTAACATAAATTCGCAAACTTTTTCATAGAGTTAATAGCGGCGCGGTCAATTCCACAACAATCATAGCCAAATTGTACATCACAAAGTTTGCATGAAACGACATCAGTAGTCGAAAAAACTTTATTACATTTTATTATTATTATTACTTGAGGGCCATGTGGGGGCTCAAGCCACCCAGCACTGCGACCTAAAAGATCTTTTGTGCATTAAGCCCTACTTAATTATCCGTCCAGTCAATATTCAAGCTCTTAATGAACCTGATAATACTGCCTAACGGTACGTGATACATACTATCTGGGCTCATTGCTCTCCCTCCTAGATGTAATAACATTTACTTCTGCTAGAAGAGCGGTAGCATTGGGACTCAAGGACATCGAGAGGGCAGACCCACTCCCGTATATTCCTATCCATGCCTCGTCTACCGTTTTGATTTTACTCTTGCGAGTTGCTGGGACATACTATCTGGGCTCATTGCTCTCCCTCCTAGATGTTTACTGTTGGAAGTACTTCTACACGCGATACATATTATCTGGGCTCATTGCTCTCCCTCCTAAATGTTTACTGTAGGAAGTACTTCTACACGCGTTACATACTATCTGGGCTCATTGCTCTCCCTCCTAGATGTAATAACATTTACTTCTGCTAGAAAAGCGGTAGCATTGGGACTCAAGGACTTTGAGAGGGCAGACCCACTCCCGTGTATTCCTTCCCGTGCCTCGTCTACCGTTTTGATTTAACTCTTGCGAGTTGCTGGGAATAAAAAAGTCGCCTGTAGGTCACCCAGGTTTACTACAGGAAGGCTAAATAAAACTGGAGGGTGCCTGGTATCCAGAGTCCGCATATATAGACTGATTAACCTATCAGCCATTCATCCATCGGCATATGCTGTTCCACCTTAGATTAGGGATTTTTTGTCAAGGTTTTCTCCTTTAGCGTCGTACTTTAGCCTGTCACCAAAGGCCACATTCAGCCTAATGGTTACAGTTACCGGTGGTTGCCACGAGGAGGCAGTACGTACACCTGCGCCTACTGGAAGTTTACGGAGCCCCTTCCAATAGACGCCAAACCAAAAAATTTGTTTATTACATGTTACACAAGACATTATCAGTATTAAAAATTCACTGTATTAAATATTTAAAAAATGTTTACAAAATGTTTAGGAATATAAATGTTATAATTATGACTATACAACTCATTGGAAAATAGACCAATCAGATTGAATTTTACTTAGTTACGCTGTATAACATCGGTTATTTGCGTTGCTAAGTTGTGTTTCGCGAAACACAACTAGTGGTGTTTCGGCCGCAAACAAGTAAATCATATCATCCATGAATATAAACAAACAATTAATTTTTTTGATATTTGACATGGTTGATTCGTTGTATAGTCTTAACATATACAACTCGAGCTTCGAAAATCATCTGAATATACAGTTGCGGACTCGATGTGTTACCTAGGAAACACAACTCCACCTGCGGTGTCGTTGTGTTTCCTAAGCAACACATCTCGTCCTATCAACTGTATATTCGATTATTTTCGAACCTCTTGTTGAATAACTACTGATTATAAGTTGTATCACAGAGATTTTATGGATGAATCAGCTAATTGTTAATTATTATTTGTACACAGATTAAATCGTAATAGATATCCCGTTAAAAATAAAATAAAATAGTATTTTTAAAATCATCCACCAGATGAGCCCATATTTTCCTATTATTTTGAAGAGGTCCTGAAATTAAAGCTTGCCTAGGGCCCGGGTTTCCTTAATCTGATTTATATTAGTATCGCAACTAGGGTATCCAATACCGATTATTGAGTATACCCGGGTACTCGGCTATTTTGGCTTCTTTTCGAGTACTCGATTACCCGGGTAATTTCAGCGACCACCCGGGTAACTTGATTCAAAGGAAATTTTGGAAGGGCGAATTTTATTTCGTTCGATTGAAGAAAAAACGTTGTTTTAATAGCAAAATATTTTAGCTCGAGAGCACTTTTTCGATTTAGATTTTTCATAGATTTATTCCCCTTATATAAATAAGTATGTTAAAATGTTTATTAGACATTTGACTAATTGGCTGACGTTTTCAGTTTGACAATTTTACTTTGGTTATTGTGTTTTAATCTCAACATTGCTCGGCAAACGAATTTTCTAAATTTTATATGTGCAATTTGCAAGGTGCTTATACAGGGTGTTTGGTGCATCGTTCGCCAAATTGAATTGGCCCAAAGGAGGGGTCATTTGCTATCTCTTCAGCCCCAATAACTCATTTTTGGCCCTACGGATTTCTTTTCATTAACTTTTAAAATATTTGAAATCTATAGTAAAAACTCAAAACTCAACTTAACATTGCAATAAAAAAAAAACTAAGAGTGATCGTGATCTTTGAACTTTTTTATTAAGTTCTTTAGTCTATCCCCTTTCCAACACTAGGCAATATACCATAAAAACCATTTCAAATACTTTACTAAATCACACAATTTGTGTATCGGGACACATCAGCCTGATATTCGACATTCGCGATAAAAACTGGTTGTGGCTTAAATTACATACGTACATTAAGCAAAGGTCATGTGCTATCTCCTAAGCCCCAATAACTCATTTCTGGCCCCAATAACAATCACTTTTAGGTTCTTTTTATTGTAATGAAAAGTTGAGTTTTAAGTTTTTTTTACCTTCTTCAAACATTTTACGAGTTAATAAAAAAAATCCGCAGTGTCGGAAATGTGTTCTTGGGGCTTAGGAGATAGCAAATGACCCTCCCTTAATGTATGTATGTAATTTAAGGCAAAATCAGTTTTTATTGCGACTGTCTAATATCAGGCTGATGTGTCCCGATACACAAATTTTGCGATTTAGTAAATTATTTGAAATGGTTTTTATGGCATCTTGCCTATAGTGTCAGAAAGGGGATAGACTAGAGAACTTAATGAAAAAGTGCGCGAAGATCACGATCACTCTTAGTTTTTTTTATTGCAATGTTAAATTGAGTTTTAAGTTTTTCCTATAGATTTCAAATATTTTAAGAGTTAATGAACAGACATCCGTAGGGCCTAAAATGAGTTATTGGGGCTTAAGAGATAGCAAATGACCCCTCCTTTGGGCCAATTAAATTTGGCAAACGATGCACCAAACACCCTGTATAATAATTGTTTAGAAATTCAACCTACAAAAAGTAGTTTCTTTCAGTCAAAGATCGACTATTTGGGGTATGAAATAGCCAAAGACGAGATACGACCGACCTTACAACATATTGTCGCAATTGAAAATTATCCAATTCCAAAGAACGTCCATGAATTGCATCGTTTTATAGGAATGACTAGCTTATTCAGGCGTTTTATTCAAAACTACTCCATACTAGCCAAACCTCTATACGACCTGTTAAAGAAAGACGCCATTTTCAAACTAAATAAGAACGAACTTGACGCTTTTCAGTTATTAAAAATGAAATTGACCTCATCACCTACTTTGTCTTTATACAATCCTAAAGCGTATACTAAGCTTCACACCGATGCTAGTCAAATAGGATTTGGCGCGATATTATTACAGCGACAGACGGATGGACACTTACATCCCGTTTATAGTAAACGAACGAGCGAAGCTGAAGGACGTTATCACTCATTTGAGCTTGAAACATTGGCGATAATTTACGCACTGCAACGTTTTCACGTATATGTACATGGAATACATATTAAAATTGTAACCGACTGTAACTCCCTTAAACTGACGTTAGAAAAAAAAAAATACGAACAATCGATAAATGCGCTGGACTTTGTTATTAGAAAATTACGATTACGAGATCGTACATCGAACGAATAATCAAATGTGTCATGTTGATGCACTTAGCAGAGCTCCACATATTTTGACTTTAGAATGTAGCCTTTCACGTAACTTAGCACATTTTCAATTAACCGATAAAAATATCAAAGAAATTTATGATGGCTTTACGACTGGTTTCGGATCGAGGAAGTTGTTTTACTTCCAAGGGTTTTAAAGATTTTGTAGACGAAATTGGTATTCAGCATGTGCTAACGGCCACTAGTTGTTCACCTCAGTCTAACGGTCAGGTTGAACGTGGAAATCGAACTCTTAAACCTATAATTTCAAAAATGGTAGAATAAATACTAATAAATGGGACTCAGTACTTAGCGATATGTTCTGAGTTTGTAATTAATAATACCTTGAATCGCACAATAGCGACTACGCCAAGCACTGCGCTTTTTGGTGTCAATCAGGTTAAGAAAAATAATCCAATTGATTTATTTATTGAATCTCAAAATGAAGAAAATATTCGAGATCTTAATGAAATTAGAAACGACATAGTGGAAAAAACTGTATCGAATCAGGAAGGATTGATGCGTTTAAATATAAGGAAGGCGATTACGTTTTCATTAAAAATACGGTAACGGAGCCTGGTATTAACCATAAATTGTTGCCGAAATTTAAGGGACCATACATGGTTACTCGCGTTTTACCTGGTTACGTTATTGAAGATGTTCCAGGACAAATATTATCGAGTCGGCGGTTTAATGGTGTCTTCGCGGCGTTTAATATGAAGCCTTGCAGCTTGGACGAGAGACAATCAGGGTCGATTGCCGAGTCAGATATGGCCGAGTTGTACTGTTCTAAGTTTCCGTTAAATAATTGAATTTAAATTATGTTTTGTAATTATTGATAAGAGATGGCTATAATAACGCGTTTCAAAGCGAAACGATGCTCTGTTTAGCCTTCAGTGCCGGAAGAGTCAGTCTTCGTACAAAACAAAGGGGTACGTATTTATTTCTAAGCTCGGGAACAACTGCACACGAATTAGAGATTGCGATTGGGAATACCTGTCTCGAGATTTCTCCAGACTGTAGTGTTCAAAGTTTCCGTTAAATAATTGAATTTAAATTATGTTTTGTAATTATTGATAATAGATGGCGTTATTATAGTTTATTAAAATATAGTCTAGTAATCACCATAAAAATGTAATGAAGACGAAGCGCAGTAGTCTTGCTGATGAAAAAATACATAATGGCGTAAATCGTAAACGATGAAACATGTGTTTTAATAATAAGAGTTAAAAACCGTAAACGATTACGACAAGGCATTTAAATAATTATTAAACATAGTTTCTCGATGTAATTGTATTAACAAGAAATTTTTCTGTTAAAGACATGTTTAGCCGTTACTAAATTCGACCGAAAAACCTAAAATTATTCAAACCAAAATCGAAATAATGCAAAATGAAGTTCGTTTTCATTAACCCTAGAGAGAGAGAGAGAGAGAGTAAACGGCGGGCCTTTTCCATCAGAGGCCTGGGTGCAAATAATTTTATATTTTTGTTCTGGTAAGAGCAGTTATTCCAATTTCAAACCCTTTCCAAAAACTCAAATATTAAATCGACGTTTTACGTACTGAAAACCGTACCTATATTTATAATTTATGGGAGGTTCCATTCCAGTGTGGAAAACCCAAAGGGCGATGGCGAATCTACCTTACTACAATTTGTCAGGTATTCTCAGTTGAAAATTCTTGCGCAAGCCTCGGTTTTTCTTGGCTTGTCAAATTACTCGAGGCTTCGTCAGCTAGGAGGCCTGATTTACTTGCATTGGTCGTACCTCCTTGTGGCCGGCCCTGAGATAGTATAGAGACCGTTTGGACTACAAACCAGTAGAGCATCATAATTTTATATCTTTTGTGGATCCGAAATATTGTGAATTTTTGCATGCAATAAAAATTCTGTTATCTTTTCGGTCCATACCATATTATATATACATATATCGAGTTATTCGTCAAAAATTGCTCTCAAAACAAGCATTTTTTAGATGAAAAATTAACATTTTCAATCGCGAATAACTCGAAAAATATTGATTTATCGAAAAAACTTCGTAGAACATTTTTTGCTTAGAATTCATCCCCTATCGATTTCTGCGGTTATTTGCGTGCACTAATTTCTGTCCCTGATAACGAATGGCATCCACCTACTACACAAATTCACGTCAATCAACAAAAAATGGGGTTTGGGGGGGGGGGGCTAACAAAACTTTGCAATTTTAGGGTTTTTTAACGTTATCCGTCCCTGTTTCGTTACGAATTTGACCCCCTTTGGCTCTATTTTTAAAATTATCCACCAGATGAGGTCCTGCAATTAAAGTTTGCCTAGGGCCTGGTTTTCCTTAATCCATCACTGGTTATTCAATAAACAACATGAACAATGGAAAGACAAGGCAATGTCCATCGCCGCATGGTTTTATGTGGAATATGTCTGATTTATATTAGTATCGTAGCCTGTAATTGTTATCGAGTCGAAATCAGGTTCGTTATAAATTGATGAAATAAAAGAAATGCAAATGAGTTGTCATTTAAACATTTTTATAAAGAGTGCCCAAAATGAACTAAAACATATTTTTTATTTGAATATTGATAATGTTTTTAATTTATTTAAAAGTAGAGACACGGTGGTTATACGTATAAAAAAACAGTTGATAAATGACCGCCTTGGTTATTGTAGCACAGATTAGTTTTTTGATGAAATTTTCCATGACATGGTGAAATATTTGCCGGCAAATTACGCCGAATTTCTCTTTTGACGTCCTCAATTGTTTGAGGTTTGCTTAAAAATATAACGGTGTCCAATAAGCCACATGATCTTGGCTGAATTCACATCACCTCGGCATGAGGTAACAAGACCATTTGTTTGCAATAACTGCATGGTTTCATTGACAGTGTGACATGTTGCTTCATCTTGTTGAAACCGCATGTCTTCCACATTTATATCATCAATTTTATGTCATAAAAAATTGGTAATCATCTCACTATAAGCAAGGTTCAACCAATCCACCAGCGGTACGAGGACGGCCACTGCTTCTTTCGTTTAAAACTAAACCGGTTGACTTAAATTTATTAATTACATTAACTACGGTATTAAAGAGAAGGTGCATAATACATATGATAATCAAAAAAAGCATGACATTTGCGAACTGTCTCCGAAAATTGTTCACCATTTTTTAAGTGAATTTTAACAATTTCTAAGAGTAGTTCGATTTTGTACCTTGCCATAATTTAACCTTATATGTTTACTAATGACATCAAATAACAATTTCTAAACTTGCTTTGTCGTGAGAAGATGCCGGCAAATTTAAAATGTCATGACATTTTGGGACACCCTTTATGTGTTCCGCTTTCACCAAAATTGTACGTACATACCTAATTCTGTTTTTATTTTTACCACTAAGCATTTTCAATCATTATTCATTATTATTCACGAACTATACACACTTTATTCACAGATGAATCATGGTTTAACCCATTATTCACGCGACCTATCACTATTCTATCATTATTCACTGAATGATTACTCTTTTTTCACAGCTTTGTCGTATCCTTTCATTATTCAAGAATTATTCACTCTTCATTCAGTCAGAATTCAGTCGTTTAGAATTCTCTCATTATGCAATGAATATTTACTCTTTATTACTGACTATCGTTTCAACCATTAATCACATATTGTTTGCACAATACTCTCTCATTCTCATTCAATAATCAATCTGTATTTACTAATCATTCTGCAGAATATTGTCTCAGTCATAGGTACTAGAAGTCTCCTCGAATGATTACTGCAGAAGTTGCGAAGATGTAAAGGCGGAAGAAAGTGTACTCCACCTACTCTGCACTTATCCCCGTGTAGCGTTAAGCAGATGGAAGTTTATAGGAGCTCCCCCTAACCTACTGATTATTCATTCTTTATTCTGTCTTTATCCATTGATTTTTCACTGATTAATGAGTATGGATATTCATTATTATCTATATTCACCTATTTATTATTCATTGATGAATTCATTCATTATTCACCCATTATTCACACAATATTCTGTCTTTATTCACTGATTTATTCTATTTATTTAGTGATGGATGGTGATTAAACTCATTATTCACCCAATACTCATTATTTATTTTCACTTTCTATTCGTTAATTAGCCACTGATAGTTCACTCATTATTCACTCGTTTTTCTCTCAGTATTCTCTGAATACTCACTGAAATGATTGAATGAGAGAGATCATTATTTTTCAGAGAATGAAGGATGAATACTCATTCAATGATGAGAGAAAACTGAGTGAATACTGTATGAAAATTGGAAAATGAGAAAACCCATCAATGAACAAAGCGTAAATAATTGATGAATAATGAGTAATCGTCATTCATCTGTGAATAAACAGTGAATAATGAGTGAATAATAAGTGAATAAAGAGAGAATTATGAGTGATTAATCGGCCTGTTTGATAATTCGTGTACCATTTTGAAGAAAAAATTATACTTTATACCGCACAGTGCGAATTATCAAACAGATCCAATGTGTGAACGATAGAATTCATCATTCAGCAGTGAAAAATCATGAATAATGAGTGAAAAAGCGTCTCTTACGGTAAAAATAGAAACAGAATTAAAAACCTGCAAATGTGGTGACACAACAGCGGAACTTTTAAAAAAATTTCGTTAAGAAATAATAAAATTTCAATCATCTCAATTTCTGTCCATTTATTTCATCAACCTCAAGAATCATGATTAATGAGTGTTCACTCGTTATTCAAACTTTCACTCAGTATTCTCTCTTTATTTATTAATGGATCATGATTACTCAATCACTTTATTATTCAATCGGTATTCTCTAATTAGTCACTTTTTATTCACTACTTATTCACCGAAATTCACTTATTAATCGCTGATTCTCCACTCAGTATCATGATCAGTAAGATAAATGGATAATCATTGAATAATAAGAAAATTCTGCGTGAAGATCGAGTAAAATTTCTGGAACTCACCAATGGATGAAGAGTGAATAATGAGAGAATGTTAGATAATCATATAACATATGATTATAAGATCCATAATGGATGTATATTCAGCGGGAAATCATTGAATAATGCTCGTAACGAATGAATACGAAAAGTTATGGAAAAAGATTAACCATTCAGAATGAATAATGGAAGAATACTGAGCGCATTGTGAATAATGGAATTCATCATTTATCAGTGAATAATTATCAATAATGAGTGAAAAAGCGTCCCTTGCGGTAAAAATAAATACAGAATTAGATAGAAATAAATGTGTGGGGAATAATAAAATTCCAATCATCTCAATTTCTGTCCATTTATTTCCACATGAATCATTAATGAGTGAATACATCAAATTACTTCTTCGTTTCATACCAAGAAACGAGAAAGTGATATGCTGTGCTGTACACTCGGGTAAACAGGCTCAATCAACAATTTATGAATGAACCGTCGGTGTATAATCTAATCACTAAATAGTCAGTGAGTAATGTGTAACGTGTGAGTGAGTAATGAATGGTAAGCTAATAATACTCATTATTCAATCTTTTCGGTTTTTATAATCATCAACAGAAAACTGATTTATAACGTCTCAGTTTTCTTTCATTGCCTGTACCCCTCCTTAAGTTCTAGAGGAGTGATTTTCGTGTCATTCGGTTCGTGAAAAATTCTTCTTTTGAATTTTTTGGCCGTAATTGGACACTACAAAATTAAGTAAAATTTTTAATTTTTTCACTATTTTTCGGTATGCGTCTTCTTTGCAAATATTATGGTTTTGCATAAAAAGTTTTAGTTACTTTCGGTTTGTTAAAAGTATTCTTGGGACTATTCTTGAGAGAAAGTACTGCAAAATGCCTACACGCGTAATAGTTCTAAAGATTTTAAACGCTTTAGCTTCGATAAAGCTCCAATCATTTTACAGGCTCGTTATGTATGCGTGCGATTAAGAATTTCTACATAATATGTTGAGTCCCTGATATTGTTTTCAAAAAGCATATGATTTAAAGTCCATTCGCCGTTTCAAAGACTTTAGATAAAACTGGTACTCTCCTCAGTAGAAGCAGACCGAGCAATACCACTTTTATATATTGAAGTATTTAGTTGACCAAAATTTGATTCCTAGGAAATTATGAATATACAGACTACCTCAGCAATGCCTTCAAACGTCCCAGAAGGCTTAGAGAAAAAAAGAGGAGAAAAGTGGGATATACGTTTGAGCATAGTCCAAGTCAAAATAAGGCAGAAAACGAAGAGACCAACTAAGAAAAAGCTCAGGAAACTCAGACTTGATGTTATCATGTTTCGAGAGCATAGCACCTTCTTACTCAAACATTCTCCATAAGATGAATGGTGATCCGAACTTATAAGAGCTTGGCGAGTATATTGATACTAGAACTGAATAAGGACTAGGAGTGCAGACTACCGGAATATAATGAGAAGCACGTTAAATGTAGAGCCAACAAAATGCAATTAGTATACGATATATTGTCGTACGTGCAAAAATTGGCGTTTACGACAAACCAATACGAGATAAATCAACATTTGAAGCATATACATACGACAAAAACAATACTGGTTACCTCTGTAACGGATAAAGATACGAAAAAATGGTTCCAGATTCAGAAAGAGCGTAACTGGAAACTTAAGGATCCATCACTACATTAAAATCTTCACATTGGCGTTTACGACAAACCAATATTCGATCGACGAAGTTGTATAATAAAAAAAAGCGAGGCAGATGTGGGCATAGTGTTTTCCAAGACGTTAAGTTACAGCAAAGTATATCTGCAAAGGTAAATGATATTTTTATTTAATACTTTTTCTATAGCTACTATGCCCCTTCAAGCCTGCACCATTCACTATACGAATGCTCGACAACATGGTACCATATTTCTGAGAATACAAAACCGTCATTATTGCTGAAGAATATGAGGGTCAATTAGGTCCAGTCTCTTTTCTCAAACCGGTCACTTAAAGCCGTGCTGAAAAGCTAAACGATCCTATCTGCCTTCAGAAGTTTTGAAGCTACTTGGAGGACAGAGTGCTACAGAATGCTACAAAAAGAGAAAAAGGAGAGTCCGTACTGTTAAGATGTTCTCTATTTAAAAATCACAACACGAACCAAAAATTGGTCATCAATAGTGACTCCTAATCATTTGGACTAAGTTTAGATGGCCGTCAACGATGCGACTGCAGCAGTTAAGAAATGGCTGGAATCATTTGAGCTGGATTCAGCAGTCCCCGCAAGTAATCAGATCTTACGAGAGCTATAAAATATTTACTGTGCACTTGGAAAAAACTTCTAAAGACTTTACTCCTAGCCAGAATGGCTAACTCCATACATCTAAACGGGGCACCGATCAAGGTAGAAGACTGAAAGTGAAAACGGAACAGAAGGTGGTGGGACAGAATCTATCGGGTTAGAGCATTGAGGGACATCAACGCTTATAGAATCATATCAAACGAATCAGAGTTTATGCGATGTACACAACCATCTAATGCGGTTCTTAACAGGGCTCGGTGGATACCGAAGTTCAAATACGAGTATAAATAATCGAATGCTTGGAAGTGGGGATCTACGTTGAGAAGAGAACTCGTTGAGAACAAATATTATCCTACATTATAAATATCGATAAAAACGGACTTACCTAGTGCGTGTGATGGATCTTCCAGTAAATTCTGAAAAAAAAAAAAAAAAATTAAAATTAACACCTTCTGCCTAAACATAATATGTACACAATTTAAGCAAATTTATAAAAATTATTCAAAGCTGGAAAGCATTAATTTTCGAGGTGATCAAGCTAAATATAATAACCGACTATGCAATGACACCATATCTGATGACATCATATTATGTATTTTTTAAACATAATCATTCGAATTAAATCGTATCATTGTAAATGAATTAACCTTCAGTGCCTAATTTTTGTTGTACGAGTACATCAGCTATAATTTGTATGTATATCAAATTAAAACCAATCAATAGTTAATTTAAAATTGGTGTTACGGTTTGGGTTCAAACATCATTGACTGTTGCATATTTGGGTTTAAAAGTACGAGTACATATCGGTTTATAATAAAAACCGGTAACAAATTTCAACCTATACCCCCCTAATCATTGTACTTATAATAACAAAGTGTTAATTTCCCAATCAAATTTTTATTGATTGAAAACCAAAATACAAATTATTTATTTAATTTATTATCGCGCTCCAATCAATCGATAATTAATGATTTAATAAAAAAAACAAAAACGAAGAAACATATTAACCAAAATAAATTCCAACCCTTTTTTAATTTTCTAATTTTCTTAATTATATTTTCTAATTTTAATGTTTTTATTTATTACATAATTAATTCAAGTTGGTTTTATTAATCGCTTCGCGCATCGCGAGATGAATAATAACAATTTGGTTAAGGCACTTGGGAAAACAATTACAAAAACACGGTGTGATGCTAGATTTCCTCCTACATACATACGTATATACTCGTACATATGTACATATAAACAAACCGACAAAAACCGCACACTTGTGTCAACCTGAATACGCACATATCGACCGGAAAATTTTGGTGAATTTGTATAAAGTTTATTGACTCAAATGTTAACACACAATTCTGGTTCATGTACATATTATGTTACATGTACAACACATATAAACTCAAATATTTATAATCCTAAGAACAACATAAAAATCATATTTCATACAACAATAGCATCAGTAATAACTATGTTTGTTTGTTTGTTGGTATAAAAGTTGGATAATACGCGAATCTTACGATAGTTTAGGTAAAAATTTACTAATTTCATCTTGTAATCGGAAGCACGAGAATACATTAAATGAACCACGTAAATATGCGGTACACAAAAGAAATTATTTATCTTAGCGTGTTCTTAAGAAATAAATAATGTCGATAAGAAAATTCTATGTTTTGTTATGTTTTTGTATGTTTATATGTACTCTCTCAAAATGGTATATATTACATATTATTATGTTGGCAAGGTTGGTTAAATAGAATTGTTTATGCGTTTCGGAAATAAAACAAACTTTGAATGATCGCATTAACAAATTGTCGGGTGGTATAACTATAATTATGAGTAATTGTTTTTGAAATTAATTAAAACTTTTAACGAATAATTTTTGTGGGCAAAATTTTTTATAAAAGGGTTCTGTTTAGGAGTGAACAATTATTTTTAATAAATTTGGCCAACTTTTATTGTCGCCGACTATTATCGCAATCTATTTGGTGCGCAAATCTTAAGGCGTTTACACGCTTAATGGTTTACTTTTCAAACCAGTTATTCATAGGCTTAGGCACCACAACTAGAAGAAAGGTTTTGTCTGTGCTAAGGTCAAATGGTAAGCTCACAAATGTGTAATATGCATATGTGTGAGTAAAACATAACTTTGAGATCGTGTGTGTGCTCATGGTAAAATTGTACGAATCGTTACGAGGAGAAAATTTAGCAGATACAAAAACCATTCTACTATAGCGGTTTGATGCTTACAGTTTGTCAATTAGAGAGTAACTACTTTGCCTGCCCGCGAACACTTCAAATGTCTACCAATAAACTGCTTGAAAGTTCTTGTGCGCTTTTGGCATTAGTTGGTACTTTAGTGCTGCATTGCATGGTTATTTATTTTTCGGTATTTTGTACACAAAATCTTTTAGATAAAATATGGTGAGGTGGTCAGAACTTCGGTCCAAAAAATTGCATAAATACACGAATTTATATCAAATCAACTCGAGCTAACCTCCAAGTCAACTACTAAATCAATTCCTAACTGAACCCCGCATTTAACCCTAACAAAACTTAACTCAACCTTGAACGCAACGCCCAAGACATTTCTGAAATCAAGACGGTCCAGAAACTACATCCGTAAATAAACTCAAATCAACTTGGCATAACCTTTAACCCAACCTCAAAATAACCCCTCAACGAACCTCAACTGAACCCCCAACCCAACCCTAAACTCAACTCCAGCTCAACCTCCAACTTAACCCCCAAATAAATCCTAAACTAAACTTTCTTCACGTATTTAATTGTTCAGTTTTGACTTATGAAATTACACACAACAATTTATGCAACTGCTGTGCTGGTTCCCTGGTGCTAGACTCTAACGAAACGACAATTTTTAATGACATTTTTTATTTGTACAAATGAAAGTCCCTCGAAAATTCTAAATTTTAGTGATAATAGTTTTCATTAATAAAACCGGTTGATGCATCAAAATCTATCCTTAGAATCTCTTTCTAATATCTAAATCTAAAAAATTGTCATGCGACGTCACAAAAAAATGTAATTTGTCACTTGATCAGCATCTAGCCCCTAGTGGAGTTCTTTCCATCTCGAAACTGAACGCCTAACTCCAAATCAACTCCAAACTCAAAGATTGTATCAATCCCTAAATCAAAACGGTTCGAAAACCGCATACTTACATGAACTCAACTCAGTCCTAACTCAACCTCTAGCTCGAACTCAACTTAAATCTAAACTCAGGGTTAGCCCCTTAATCTTACATTACAAAATGTTGCATTACAAAATCTTGCATTACAAAATCTTGCATTACAAAATCTTGCAAGTACAAAATCTTGCATTTCAAAATCTTGCATTACAAAATCTTGCATTACAAAATCTTGCATAACAATTTCCCGTACATTTATAGAATCGCGTGCGCGATTGTAGCATTTCGCCATTTTAGTTTAAAAAATAAAAATTAAAAAAATTTCAGAAAAATTATAAAAAAAAAATACAACCGACTGACTCAAAAGTCAAATATTTTGAAAAATGGAGATTTCCATTCTAATTCGGATCGCTATCTGCACAATTTTTTTATATTATTATTTTTAATTATATTGAACTTTTATGAATACGCAATAAATATTATGTTAGATACTAAAGACAGATACAGATACTAAAACAGCCAAATTTTTTAAATGCAAGATATTGTATTTGCAAGATTTTGTATTTGCAGGATTTTGTACTTGCAAGATTTTGTAATGCAAGATTTCGGGGCGCTCCCCTAAACTCAACGCCCATCTTTTAATCCTCAAATCAACACGGTCCGAAAACACATGCGTGCCTAAACTGAACTCGACACATCTCAAGGTAGTTTCCATCATAACCTCAAGTAAATCGCTAATTAAACCGCTGACTCAACCGCAACGCAACCCCAACTTAACCCCAACACAACTCCTACTCAACCCTAACCCAACTCCAACTTTAATCCAACGCGGATCTAAAACCACATTTTAGTACCTGATCTTCTTAACGTACACATATGTAGGTTCTAAAAAATTTTCAATCCTACGCCTTGACCACAGAAATAGATTGGCGAAAAAAAAAACAAATCGGACAAGCCGTTCTCGAGATACCGTGGATCCAGACACCCAGACATTCAGATAGGAGGACGGATATTTCTTTTTTTCCATTTCGAACTCAGGGGTCTACAAAACGATTAACCCTTTTACGCCCAATACATTTAGAATTTAAATCTCAGAGGCATACGCGCGCAGGTCGAATTAGGACGAATAATTTGACCTAATAATGGGCCCGATTCTGGAACGATAAAATTCATGTTATGTTATTTTATTTCCCCGCTTCCTATATGAATTTGTATTGAAAAAACAAAAATAACATAACATAACATAAAATTTTGGAAGGCAGAATCGGGCCGATTGACCTACATTTACATTTAATTTGAATCATAGGCTTTGGCAGAGGAGGGCAAGAAAGGCACTTTTCTCCTGGAATTGGCTTATTTCAGTCTAAAAGTTGGTTTTGAAATATTTTTTAACCAACATCGTGTATAACAAATAAATACTGTGTGCAAACAACAAATTAAAGAAAAAAATATTTCTCGAAATACGAGTACATACATCTGTCTTGTCGGGGTAAGGAAGCTTGATATTTATAAAACTGTACATATATAAAAGGTAAATACAGTTTGGCTGAATGACGAAGCTTCCTTTTAATATTGAATGTGGCACCCTAGCACATGACGAGCCATTTTTCTCCAATAGTTTATAATTGGTTTCATTTTGCATGCTCAATTAATCGTATAGGAAATCTGATGAAGTCCTGAATCCTGATCCATCCAAATCACATTTGATATAATTATTTTGAAAAACCGGATGTAACATGCAAAAAAATACATCCACCGGCCAGTGGACCGACCACCAGTATACCGGTGGTACACTGGCCGTTTGTAACATTATAAGGAGAGGCATACCAATGGTACATTGTCACTGGCCGTTTGTTGTATTATTTAGTGTGGTATGCCGGTGGGGCATTGGCATACCGGTGGTTCACCTGTTAAGCAATTTATTTGTACGGAGGAATAAAGTTTCGCATACAACTTTTTATTTATTTATTTTTTTGCTTTATTTTTGGTACTACAAAATGTATTCATTTACATAAATAGAATAGTTTGTCCTGAGTTCAACTGCCAGAAAGCTTTACAACAGATATACTTAGTTTTGAGATATAATTAGATTTATTTTCATTTCTTATAAAGTTTAATTTGTTAACCACTTAACATAAATCCTTAGATCTAAAATTAAAACAAATGGAACAACAATATTTGATAATGCATCGGTTTTTTAGACAACAAAACAAAGAAAGTTTTTATAACACATTAGAGAAATTTGCCTGTTTCCAGAGTTATATTTCTATATTGGTTACCAGTTTATAAAAGTATTTATTGCTGATATCTAAAGCATATTCATCTATTTACTTCATGTTCAAAACGGTGTAAAAATGTCGTGCTATATCGGTGAGGAACTTTTAGTATTAACTTTAGCAATAAATTTTGTAAAACTTGCTATTTTTTCTTGCTGGTGACAGCCGCATTTGGTTCGGCTAATTCGTCAGCTGTATAAATTGCTGTGTCATCAGAATATAAAGCTATATGGCATGAATTGATTTTTGGGATATCGTTAATAAATATATTAAACAATAATGGGCTTAAAACCCCACTTTGAGGAGCACCGGCAAGAACACCGTAAAGAGCAGAGATAGAAGGCCATCTATTCCAGACAGTGTCAAAAGCTCGTTCAAGATCAAGCAATACCATTCCAGTTGACTTCTTTAGCGATAGATTGCGTTTCTCATAAGAAAATATTCTTTGTACCTGATGTGTCGTAGAGTTCTGTTCACGCAAACCAAATTGTTCATCAATAAAAATTCGCTGATCTTCGATGTAGCTTTTTAGCCAAAGTTTAATTAAAATTTCAAATACTTTACCTAAACAAGGTAATAGACTGATGGGGCGATAACTATTTAGATGCTAGAGATGGTTGTTTATTTGGTTAAATTAAAATAGTTTAACTTTAAACAGGCATTAAACATTTTTGTGAGCACATTTATACCTTGGTATATTTTAATCAATATATTTACAATTAAGTCCGGCCCTGGACCTTTAATTGGTGGAATTGATTTTAGGACTGCTGTTAATTCATGTTCAGTAACGTACTGTATTTCGTTCATATCTACTATCGTCGATTTTATACACTGCGCTAGTGAAATGTTAGTTGGGCAATGTAAGTCTGAAGTGTGCACTGCAAAAAGTGTTTCAGCTAAATTTTCCGCCTTTTCAGTATTTAGATATAAACTAATATGGCGGAATGGCAAAGTTGGGTTTTCTTCAACTTGGATATTACTCTCCAGTACGAATTTTCTAGTTTCAAGAATTTTGCACTTAATTAAACTATTTAGTTCATTAACTATCCTTTTTAGATAACAATTTCTGGTCTTTTGCCATTGTCTTCGTCTTAGATTTCGAATTTTTATCATTTGCCGAATTTCATTAGTTATAATTATTTTATCAGTTGTGCATACTGAAACGGCATAGCGGTGTTGCTTTTTCTTGAGTCATAGGACTACCTCTAGTACTGTAATGAGTTGGACTATTTTAATCTCCACCAATAATAAATAATTCATCACGCCGTAGTTTAAGTAAATAATTTTTGTAAATTGATAGATTAGAGTTTGGAGAGTAACAACAAAATATTTTGATATTACAATTATTCGTAGTTGTAGCCACAATACCCAGGGGTGCTATTTGGGAATTCGATTCGAATGTATTCGAGTCTTCGAAGTATTGGATTCTAATTTGAATTGAATCAGATTCGTCCGTTTCTTATTTAAATCAAATACGAATCCTATACTTCGAAGAGTCGAACACGTTCGAATCGAATTCACAAATAGCCCCCCTCAGTAATTCAATCGAAGCCAAATTTAAAATAGAGACCAGATTTTCTTAATCTCAGATTTGAATATTATAGCCATACCTCCATCGCTTTGTCCAATACGGTCATTGCGATAAATTTTATAGTTGGGCAAATAAAAGCGAGATTTAGGCTTGTGGTATATTTCTGTAGCTAGAACTATATATATATTTAAGTCATTCGGTAATATCTTCGTTTAAATTTCTTATCTTTAATGCTGTGCGCATTCCAAGTTAGAATATTAAGACTACTATTCATTTACTACATATTTGAACCACAGCAATGAACTGTTCCTCTCGAGTAGAACAATTTTTACTTTCTTTTGCGAAGTAAAATAAAGTATAGTAATCATGAAAATTTTCGACCTTGAGATTATTGAAGACTTATCTGTTTTGAGGTCCCCTGAGTCCGAAAAAGTGGGTTTCGAAATGATGTCTGTCTGTCAGTCAGTCCGTCTGTCCGTCTGTGTCCGCTTTGCAGCTCAGATGGCTTAACCAATCGAACTGAAACTTCAGACTTAAGCTTTTTTGATAAATTGGAAGGCCCCAGTAAATTTTAGTCCAAATCGGACAACCGGAAGTGGCCAGTCCCTTGGGCCAGAAAATTTGTTTTGCAAATATCTCAAAAAGTATAAGGTTTACAAAAAACTACTAAAACAAAATGTTTCCAAAAAATAAAAGTAAAAAAAATAAAAAAATAAAAATTAAAAATTAAAAAAAAAAAAATTTAAAAATTAAAAAAAAAAAATTTAAAAAAAAATTAAAAAATTTTATAAAAAAAATAAAATTGATGTGTGGCCCATGATTCAATAAAACAAAAGGTTAGCTCGAAATATGTAAACAAATGGCCATCTTTTTTTTTTGACGTCACTCAATTCTCAATACGTATATAAATTACAACAACAAATAAAAAAACGAAAAGTAAAAAAGAATTGCATGACGTCACAAACACGTGTTTTGAAAAATCGAGCTAACCTGGGATTTATAGAATTATGTGTGTGGCCAACACATTTCTTCTACGAACAGGGAATTTTGAAAAACCAATTACGCAAACTTCTTACAAATTTATTATTTTTTATTACTTTCTTTTACATAAGTAAAGCTTAAATCTAAAGTTTTTGTTCGATTAGTTACTGGGCTATAGAGAAGACACAGACTGATAGACGGACGGACAAACGGACAGACAGAAATCATTTCGAAACCCACATTTTCGGACTCAGGGGACCTCAAAACAGATATATCTTCATTAATCTCTTACATAATATTTGAGGTTACAGCTCCCATATTCCGTGAAACAGAAAATTTATTTCGCAAATATTTCAAAAATATGCAATTTACAGAAAACATGAAAAAATAAAAACAATCTTAATTAAGTTTGCAAGAAATTTGTATTATAATAGTTTCTTAAAATTCGCTGTTCGTAAAAGAAAGTCGTGTGTTGGCCACACCTCCATTTTTTAATATACAAACAGTATCTTTAAACACTGTAAAAAGCTCCGTTGAATTAAACAAAGAATTATTCACAATTTGATTATTATCTAAAATATTATTAGAATTATGGTTAGCTTGGTTAGCAACATTTGCATACGAGATGATTAGATTTAAAAGGCATACTTAAATTATTTCCAATTACCGGTTGAGTGAAAGCTGCAGAAAAATCCCTTTGATTTAACATGAAATTATTGCCAATATCTAGGAGCTCTGGATTAATATAATCAAATGCTTTAGAAAAGTCTAATAGGACCAAAATTGCAAATGAATTAGCTTTCTCTAATACAGCAGATCATCAACAATATGCACAAGTGCAGTAGTAGTACAACCAGATTGGAATTTGCATAGGTAATTATAGCTATTGAGGTGCTCAAGAATTTGTAGCTGCATAATTTTCTTCAGAACCTTACATAGAGTAGGCAAAATACTAATCGGGTGAATGTCACAAACATTGGAAATTACATCCTTCTTTGGTAGGGGAATAATCGAAGCTACTTTCCACACATCAGGAAATACTGATTTTGTCAAACACTGGTTAATGATAAATATGATTTCAGGCAGAAACAAAATCAATAAATAATTTTAGTACTTAGAAGATTACCATGTCATATGCTACCATGTCATAACTGTACGAATTGCATTCAATACCATAAAACTAGAGAGCTAATAAAATCAAAATCGGGTAAAGTCAAAACACCTAACGATTCGTTAAGATTATACTGATCCCCGCAAAAATTTCTTCAGCAGAAAAATCAATCACTGCTTCGGTTGACTTACATGAAATATCAAGTTTTTTTTAAATTGCTCCACGTTGTTTTAGGGTTGTGCAAATTCCCAAAATAAAATATATTTTTTGCTTGATTGATGCATTTGTTGGTTTTATTTCTAAAATATTTAAATGATTCAAAATCGAGCTCTAATCCAAGTGTTTTATATTTTTTGTACGCCAAATCTCTACGTTGCATTAAAGTCAAAATACAGTGCATTTAATCACGGAGCAGTGAGATTTATACTTGTTTTTTGAGGCATACAAATAGTATCTAATTTTAAGAAATTTGAATTGAATTCATCAAGTATATCATTCACATCAGGATAAAAATTAAGATTTAACCGTACGACTAAACTTATAGCAGGCAAACATCAAGTCATGATCAGAAATAGCAGGAAGAGCCCAATTTGTAGCAAACAAACTTCAAAGATTCAATATCGCGATGTTTGGGGATAAGTTTAAATACTTTGCAGTCCTCAATCTCCAAGCATATTTTGGCCATGACTGAAATATCATTTTTCGTAGTATAAGGATTAAATTTCGAAAGATTTAAAAGGGATGTTCTCGGGAATTCCCGGGACAAATTTCCCGGGAAAAGAGGGAAATTTGTATAAACCCGACTCGCGTGCCAAACGTGGTACGTTTAAAAATTTGTTCAGCACGCCGAAAATGTTTAGAGTTTTTAATAATCGACGTTTTTTGCAGTTACTCTTAGAAAACATGACAAAACGCTTTTAAACTAAGCCCAAATATCGATACGCTGAGAAATGGGAAACCATAATATCAATTTGGTCATACAAGCACCTTTGGAATGAATATCAAATTTAGTCGACAAATACGGAAAGGTCGAAAGAAATTTACTAGATGATAAAACACATGGTTCGATAAAACAAATCGTGGAATATTTGAATTTTGCGAGTTATATGAATCCATATGAGTCCAGTTGTCAAAATTTTGTTTTTGTTATGTTGGTTGTCGCCAGTGTATCTTGACATAATATGTAGCTATATTGGATGCTTGGTTTAGTTTATAAAGGTTACACAGTTTTGTTGTGCTCGGCAATTTGATTTTTGAAACAGAAATCGCAGGGGCCATGTAAGGCGAATATGGAAATTGAAACATCATAACGGTGCCGTTTTGACGAAAAATTTACGAACAAGTAGAGAATGTTGAGCAGGTGCATTATCGTGGTACAATGACCATGAGTTATTTCGCCACAATCCGAGCGTTTTCTTCGGATTGCTTCACGCAAACGGAGTGTAACTCCAGATAGTACTCCTTATTGATCATGGTGAATAAAACAGTGAGCAGAACTTTTAAATTCTGTCGAACTTGACGAGCTTGCTTCAATTGCATTTGTGAAGCTTCCATTGGAACAATTGAACCTTAGTTTCGATGTCATTTTCGTACAGTCCGGTTCCACCATAAATTATGATCCATTTGACTGAGTTCATTCAGTAATTTCTGAACAACGCCCATTCGGCAATGCTTTTGGCCGAAATTCAACAATTTCGGAGCTAATTTTGCGGTCACATGTTTTATACCCAAAACATTTAAAAAAAACTGTTTGGCATGAGTAGAGCTCGTATTCTCGGGTATCGGGACCTGGGTATTTTTCGAAATTTTTAGCTACTCGAATACCCGAGTAGTTGTTTCAGGTATCACAAAAAAATTCATAAGCACCTGTAACGGGCAGCATTTTTCTTCATTTTCATGTACCCGTTCCAGCAGACCCGTTTTCCAAAAATTTGGTCAATCTGATTCATGAGTACAACATGAATTTATTGTTTCAATTGGGGCAACCTAATTGTAACGTAAAATTGCTTGTACTCATACAAAATCAAAGAAACAAAAAATTGACGCACTGAAAAGTGTCAAGTTGCATTAACCAAGAAATTATACACAATAATTTCATGACGCATTGATGTAATTTGACATACATAAAGTGTGCCAGTCTTGTTTTTTTTCCGGTGGAATTTCTACAACAACAAACGCTATGTTTACTGCTTGTAGAAATTGTACAAAACACCAACCTAAGTTTTTTTGATTTGGCACATTATATAATGTCCCAAATTCCTATGTTTTCATTTTCGGTATTGTATACCAAACAGTTTTATTTGGGACGACCAACCCAAAAAGGAAAATAAAGTGGTGATCGGACAGACAGTCAGTTAGTTGGTGATTTTCGAGACGAGAACTCGAAAAAAAATTGAGTCGCGATTTTTAGCTCGTAGAAGAGTTGTTAAATAGTTTACGGTAAATTCGGCTTTTTTTTTGTTTTGTGTTTTGTTGTTACAAAAAAAAAAAAAAATTTGCAAACATTTAGTGATTTAAGGGTGTGATATCGATAGTAAAAGTGTTGTGTTTTGGTGTAAAACCACAGATAAGAATCTTATCTGTGGTAAAACTATAACAAAGAAATAAAAAAATAAAGAAAAAAAAAACAGAAGTGTTTTTATAAAAAAACAGAAGTGTTTTTATTAGAGGGTGTTTGTGAATCTGCAGACTAAATAGTTAGGTAGGTGTCTGTTTTGTTGAGTTGGGTGTGCATAGCTGCGAGGAGATCAGAATTATCAGGTACGTGAGTTTCTGTTATTGTTTTTTTTATATCATTTTTTTTGTCTTACTACGTTTTTTGTGATGTTCCGTGTTAGTGCGTTGATCATTTGTTTAGTGTTTAGATGCTGTGGTAATACCAATATGTTAGGCTAGGATCATTTTATTTCCTCCTCTTACCTGATGATACTTTTGTTTTGGTAATATTCCGCTGAATCGCTTGGCTGACTCAGCGGAATAAATTTGCATGTAATTCCCAGTCTGGTTGGTGGTCTGTCGGACCATTTCATGTCTGTCCCGAATTTTGTAACCCAATAGGGTTACACCACCCCCCTCATTAAAATTATACGGCTAAAACAAGGCCACAACATCCCTCACCAAACCCCACGCCACCCTGCTGAGCTAGCAGGAGTATATAGCCGTGGTGAGTGAGATGTTGTGTCAATTTCTATGTAACAGGTAAGGGGCGAGGTATTACCCCTAACCTTACCTTCGTTACACACCCTGCAAACTTCCTGTTATTTATCTCCAATAAATATAATATCAGAGCCCTCTAAATCAGCCATTACAAAAAATTTTTGTCAAAGCACGTAGAAACGCGGGAAGGCAAAAATGTGCTTATTCTAGATTGCCAGACGGTGGAACACTCTAATTTCGACAATTAACTGATTTCTATAATTGAAATATTGTATCATTAATGCATTCGGTGAATTAGGCGACGAAAAATCATTGACAAGTATCTAGAACTGCTTATGCTGGCGCTACAAGAACTGAGCAAATAAAGGCAATACTAACAACAGCTGAAGACACTGTTATTGTTGAAATAGTTGGACTGAATCTTTCTTACACTTATATTGCGAAGTGATTTCATCTCATATCATTCCATACGTACATATGTCATTCAAATACAGAAGACTCGATACACTTCCCTTTTGTCTTCAACAGTATATCCTAAACGACGAACTAAAATGAAATATGATCGGTTCGAGCAAACTTGATTTATGTTGAGGTCCACTCGAATTGTCAAAATTTACTTGTCGTTTTGTTATCTTTTATTGTAACACAAAAACTTTTGATAAAGTGAATGTCTTGTATAGGCCTGTTTTGTTATCCGAGTTAAAGAAATTTGATTCGTTCGGGTGACAAAGAAATTCTAAGTTTTTACCACCAGTGTAGCAGGTGGAATTTTTCCATGTACATATAAGCGGTTCTTTCCAAATCTTATTGATTTATATTGATTGTGACCCTCCAACAATTTTTATTATTTTTCATTACTCATCTAAAATGTAATTTAAAACTAAAGTGGTTTTGGAAAAAAAAAAAATTAGTTTCCATCAAAATCATTGTTAATCAAATTTGAATATGAGTTTGTGTTTCGTTGTGTGTAGTACAGTCGAGATTATTATTGATGAATTTACGTTGGTTTCGAGTTTATAGTTAGTTATCTCCTTGTGCATCAATCATATACACACACATCAAATTTTTTAGTAAACAAGCATAACAAGCAGACAGATGGAAAATCATAGTCTTGGAAAATCATTAATTTATTTTTGGAAAATTTAATCAAATTTATTTATTCCTTTGAAAAATGAAAATATGGTGTACAAGTAACCAAAAAAAAAAAAAAAAAATTAATTTTATGACATAGTGCGCGCGCGTTTTAATGGAACAAGTCAGTGCACGAGAGTGATAGACATATGGTTAGAAGGTGAAAAATTGAGTTAAAAACCATGAAATGGATTTGGATAAAAAAAAAATCTCTCGTATACAGCTATGTGATTTTATTTTCTTAATGTGTCTGTGTGTGGGGGGGGGGGGGGAAGTATTTTATATCAATTGAATATTTTGTAATATGTGAGTTTTGATTTAAAGATTGGAGAGAATTTGATTGAATTAGGAATGTAATTTATTTATGTTATAAAGAATGGCAGCTGGGACCACTCTTATTCAATTCAATTTTTGTGTTGAATGGATTTTGAACATATGTACGCAGTTTTATTCAAATTAATTTAAAATTTGATTAAAAAGATGTGGTGGAATTGCTTTTAATTTGTTTTATTAAGATGCCTTAAAATGATGATGTTGAGTGTATTTCATGTATTGTTGATAAAATGGAAAGATTAGAATCACTTGGCTCAATCGAAAATTAATCGTTTAGTTTAGCACTTTTTTGAGCTAAAACCACCAAAAAATCAAATTTATGTTTATTTTAAATGATGTACTTGGTTCCTCAGTAAAAAGCCACACAGCAATTTCCTTTAATTCTGCAAGGTTTCTAACTGAACCACTTAAGTGTTTCTCTACTTTTTTTCAGTGTTTCTAGTCTTGATATACTTATTTGCAATTATCAGAATAGGGCCGAAAGGCTGAATGCCGAAAGGCCGAATGTCGAAAGGCCGAACGCCGAAAGGCTGTATGTCGAAAGGCCGCATGTCGAAAGGCCAAACGCCGAAAGGCCAAACGCTGAAAGGCCGAATGTCGTAAAGCCGAATGTGTCGAAAAGTCAAATGTGTCGAAAGGCCGAATGTAGAAAAGCCGATTGTGTCGAAAGGCCGAATATCGAAAGGCCGTTTGTGTCGATATTGATTTTAATTTTTCATCTTTTTATGAATGATCTGCATTTTATGCATGCTATAGTACTCCGATTTAAATGATTGTTACCTCTAAAAATGGGTTTTGAAACAAACCTCGAGCCGGCACCGATAATCTTCGATCACTCTTACAAATATTAATACAACTTTATAAAAAACATATTTAAATATTCAAACCTTTCCAATCAACAATAAGCGATGCGACCTTCGTCAAATTGATGCACGGCTTATGTAGGTATAATCTAATCATTTTACACAAAAGAATAGAAAAAAAATTGTTCTAACCTCTCATTGTCTTAATAAATAAATTGAAAGATTTTACTTCGACTTTTATTGCTTTTTGCTCTTCGTCTTCGTTCTGACGAGATGTATGACATCAAGTCAAGCGCATTTTTATATCGTAAGTATTAAATCGTTTATATACATAATAGATTTTTATGTAATCCCTTTTTTTAGACATTAGAAATAAAAAAGAAAACGAATATTCTTATTATAAATCAGATAAGATAAAAAGACGTGCACACATATATAGGATAAAGTAAAAATTAAGATAATAATTGTTTAAACTTAGGAAAGATGTGGAAAATTGTGATTAACAAAAAAAAAATCTCCTGTTTTAGAATTGGTTTAATTAAACTGCCACAAAGATCAAACGCCAAAATTCTACTTGATACTAATGTGTTCGCTTCACACACTATTGATTTGATTTGAAAATTCTCAAAATCAATTTTCAACCCCATTTCACATACTTATACCTAATACAATATATAATCTTCAAGCAACACACATCCTTAACTTTTCCGATTCGTTTTTTTTTTTGTTTTTTTTTTGGGTTTTGTTGAAAAATACATTTTGAATGAATTTTTGTATCTCGTTTGAATTTTAACATTTTTTTGTGTCAGTTTCTTCGCATTTAAAAGTGTTAAATTATTAATCACAGGTAAGTGGAAAACTTTGCGATTTGTATATTTAATGAAAATTGATGTGTGTGTGTATAATACGGCTTTAGGATTCGGCTATATATATACAATCAACATTTATTTATCTAATGGATTTTTAATTAAATTATTCTTCGCATTAAACTCAATCAATCATCAATCAATTGAATTGATTTTTTATAGTTTTATAGAAAACATTTTTTTGTTATCCTCTTAATCAATCAACATGTTGGCTCTTCTGATTCAATGTTTTTTTAAACGGGTGGAATACCCTTTTTGTGGAATAAATTTTACTTTTAACGAGACAATATAGTTTATTGTTTGTTGTCAATCTCAAATTACAATGAATTGGTTTACTTTAAAGCAACTCGGTTTGTTCCATTTTCCTAAGGGAAAACTAACCTATGATTGTTTCAATTCAAACAACTTTAATAAGTACATAATGTGGTTATCATGTGGGTAACAGCAGCAGATAATCGAAATCCAGAAAAAACTTCGCATACCATTAAAACATATACGTCATATACGAGCACTCAAAAATAGGTATCCATAATAGATTAGTTCAATAATAATGTCTAAAGAACTTCTTGGACCACATGAATCGGTTTTGTCCCACGTAATTCATTCGGTTCATATTTTACCGAATGGCGGAAGCTCAAGCGCAAATGGAATTTTCTTCTTGGATAACTCCGTGTTTTTCAATATTTAGTAGTTTTCGAGATATTAGTAAAAAAACACTTTTTTGCACCTAAATCCCAAATTTTCCCTCATTTCCATTACTCGGGGAAATTTTCCTTATTTCTCCATGGAAAAATCTACTATGTAATCCAGAATTGTCGTCCAAAGCAAATTTTTCTTGGATTAGACAACAAGCCGCCCTTTCTAAATGATGAATTGATTGATTTTCATATTCCACCGTTTTATCAAAGAAATTTGGCGAAAATTTTATATTTGTGTAAGTCCAAAATTGTTCAATGTGCGGTTACTAAAAACAAATTATTTTTCCGTTTTCTCGGTAGGAGGACTAGCTCTAAGTTTTTCTAATGTGCAGCTATTAAGACAAATTTGTCTTTGAGGGTATGAGAAGTTTTATTTTTAAATTCATTTGTAGTGTACAAATATAAAAGCATCCGCTTTGTATTAGGTCGGAAAATGCCAATGGGGTATGGGCTGCTCTGAATCCGAATGTATGACTGGCGAGGTATTCTTTGAATATGTGGCAAACGTATTTCTGCCATGGTTAAAAGAAACTGATGCGGAATTTCCAGTCATTCTGTTCTTAGATGTACACGTGTTACATTTATCTCTGGCTCTAAGCAAAATTTGCAAACAAAGCCAAATTGTTTTAATAGTGTTATATCCCAATGCAACTCACCTCTTACAGCCATTAGAGATTGGTGTTTTTCGGCCTCTTAAAGTAGAATGGAAGAAGGCTGTACATGGATGGAAACTGAAAAATGAGGGGGGAAGACTAAAAAACGAAGATTTGGCTCTATTATTGGCAAAAGTTTTACCAATGGCAGCTAATGCAACAACAATTCAAAACTCATTTATAAACAGGCAGATCTTTTCTCGCCCCACTCAGGCTGCAAATTTCCGTCCTCTCGCTATCGCTCAGGCTGCATATTTCACTTTCGTATTGGAATGACTCGTTTTCTTCACTTGTTATACAATATACTATACAAAAACTAATTCTGTTTGCAGTTGGAAAGAAAACAAAAAACAATGTATTTTGTGCATCGGTCGAAACGCCGCCGGCGGTTTGGATAATCAACGAACGTACTTTTAGCACAATTACGCACCGTAAATTCCTTTTTTGTCACTAATTATTATTATTATTTTATAATTTTTATATTTGCAACAATAAAAACTAATTTTGTGCCAAATAATTACCGTTCCGTTTATAATGACATGCGCCTGAATTCGTAAGCTATTCCCCACTTTCAGGTGCTTAAATAATTCAACTTTTTGGAGCCCATGTCAAAGACACTATATTTTTTTGAAAGCTCGTAGTCTAAGCTACAAAAGCCTAAAATCGTATTTTTTTAACCCTTGTGTCAACACGAGAATAAAACGACTTCTCACCAACACGATAAACCCTTATTGTATATGAATTTAATCAAGAATTTGGCATCAAAGACGGATAAACATTAAATATAGAAACGATATCATAATAAAAAAGGCCATTTAACTTTATTGTAAAAAAAATTCATTCAGTTACAAAAAATGAAAAACACACCCGGGTAAGTCGTGTTGACACAAGGGTTAAATATTTTTATAGTGTAATTACGAATTTTGTAACAAAATGTGATTTTATCTGCTTTTTCGACTATTCTTCAATTTTTATTACCAACGGTTTTAAATTTTAGATTTTCGCAACTTCTGGACTATATAGTAGACACTTCCAAAAAGTAAACCAGAATTTTTTCAGATTTTTTGAAAGCTTAGAAAACTTAGAAAACCCAACTGTTCCCTAAAAGACCCAGTGTACACACCGTGTCTCAAAAAATATAGTGTACCAAAACTTGAAATTGTCACACCGTATGTCAGTATTGTAGCCGTTTACCTTATAGGGATGGAACATATCTGTCCTAGGTCACTTATCGTCTAGATTTTTGGAAGTTGTTAAATTTTTTGGTTATAAAGGATCCTATACTATCCATAAAAGTATATGGTCACTCGAGTACAATCTTTGGGCCGGATTGACAATTGTTTAGGGATAGAACATATCTGTCCTAAGTCACTTATACCCCTATTATGGTTCTCACCTCACCGACGAGTCGCCGTGACTTGAAAAGTCGTGTGAGTTCAATTTTGGTATTATGGTTCTCACTTTAATTTTGGCGAGAGTTGTGCGCGGCTGATGTGTTTGGTTTTGTTATTTATGACAGTTTCCATTCGTTTTGAAGTTTGCCAGCACAGTTATTTTACGTTTTATGACATGTCTAACGGTTTTTTGTACACATTTACATTTATTGTGATTAAATTTGTAATTTTATGAGAATCAATTAGATATTTTATCGGTTAAAATTGTTAATAAAGAGTGCAAATGCGACGTGGATTTATTTTTCTGTGACGAATAAAGCTGAAGGGAACAAAAATGTTTGACAACTTACATACGCATTTTGTTGTTAATATGTACATATAAGAAATATATTGTAAAATACGATTTAAAAAAAAAATACAAAATTGATTTTTATTCAATATTCAATTAGAAAATATTAATTAAAATATTTAGCCTGTAAAAAAAAATTGTAGTGTTTTTATTTCCATTACATATTTCTTTATTCCTTACAAAAAAATCGCACTACCTAGTCATCGAGAAATATTAGGCGAGCAATTTTGACATTACTCTCACTTACGGCGACAACCATAATACCAAAATATCATCGCCGTGAGTTCAAGTCACATTTATGACGTAATTCTCGGTGAGGTGAGAACCATAATAGGGGTGTTATTGTCTAGCGATTTCGAAGTTGTTATATTTTTTGGTTAGAAAGGGTCCTCCGCTATCCATAAAAATTTATGGCCATTTGGGTACGACCTTTGGTTTAGATTGCCAAATTTCATAAAATCAAATGAACTTACATATAAGAATGGAACACATGTGTCTAATACATTTATCGTCTAGATAAGAGGTATTTTTGGAGGTATTGATATTTTTTAGTTAGAGAGGATCCCCATTTACCCATTAAAATATGTGGCCACGCGGGTACGATCTTTGAGCCGGATTGACAATTTTTTTAAAATCAAATTTCGTATGAACTTACAAATAGAGATGGAACATGTCTATCCTAATCCTAAGTCACTTATCGTCTAGATTTTTGGAGGTAAGTATATATTTTGGTTAGAGAGGATTCCCGTTTACCCATAAAAATGGGTACGACTTTTGACACAGATTGACAGATTTTTTAAAATCAAATTTCCTATAAACTTACATAAAGGCTATCGTATAGATTTTTGGAAGTTGTTATATTTTTTGATTATAGAGGTTATCTGGCTGCCTATACAAATACTTGAATGAGATATTTGGGCCAAATTGAAAATTTTTTCAGAAAAATAAAAAATTACTCATAGGGCGGAACACACCTATCCTGAGAGGCCAGATTAGATTTAGTAGATTAAATATTTTATTGGTTTATCCAAATTTTCTATATTATTCTTACTAATACATCGATATTTATTTAATACTAAGGTAAACTTCATGCGTTTGTACAGTCGTATGAAGTTTGCCCTAAATTTTGTTTTTTGCAATTTTAGGACCTATTTAGGTTAAACTTTAAGCGAATTTCTTAAACGAAAAACTCTCATATCTCAATTCTTACTTGTCTACCAAAATTGAGGGACAGGGTAGATTTGTTAAAGTAGTTTAATTCAGATCCTAGGAGTGTAGTTGATTTAGAGGTTAAAAACAAATAAACAATGAAGGAAACCAAATAAACATCTGACAAAGGAGGCAACTAAAAACATTCGACAAGCTCAAAAGCTTAACAATATTTTTATGGCAATCCCGACCTATTCGTGTTGAAGACGAAAATCATGTCGCAAACCGATTATGTTGAAAAATAGTGTGGCTTTTATCAGAAAAGAGCTCGAACTTTACTTAGGATACGGAAAGTTACAATTTTGCCAATACAAAAATTTAAATAGAATTAATGTTTGTTGGGGACTATGAGGCAAAATAATAGCAATCGTGTTAAACTAAACAATAAAGGGTTTATATTTCAGATCAATTATTAACTACGTACTAGTCCAATGCATACACTAGCCTGCCATCCATAATGATGTAGTTTTTGTTTACAAAACTACAACTGTAATACAACATTAAAATGTTAGCTCTGACTGAATTGAGTATTAACGAAATGTTAGATTTTAGAAAATTAACATTTTTAATTTTTTATGTCGGTTTGATTAAATGTTTTTTATTTGACCTCTGTCACTGTTGCAAGTGATAAATTCTTAAATACAAAAATTACATTTAAATCTTAAATTACTAAAAAAGGTGATATAAAGGGGGTACAGCCCGTCCTAGGATGAGTACAATTTATAATTACCTGTTAGGGACCTCCAAAATTGTTTTCAATTTTTTTTTAGGTAAAAGACAGATTTGTAAGTTGTATCTTAACATTATCTCGGTAAGGCGCAGCTTGTAAAATCTAGAACTGACTCCTTGAAGTATATCGCATGAATCTATTTGGCACAAAGAACTATCGTATTTTTGTAGTTACGCATCGTTTGAAGAAAAAGTTTTCCCCAATTCAAAAAAATGTAATCAAACGTTCCGGAAAGCGAGCGTTCCGGAGTTAATCAGTGAGACAATCTGTGATATGTATATACATAATATGTTCCTTGAACAATGAAACGAAAACTTCTAGTGAAATGGACATATTAAAAATTCCTTTTTTTCAAGTCGAGCACGATTCCTGATAAAATTATGATTTGTGATATTATTCTCATAAAAGTAGAATATTTCATTCCGAATCCGATGCACTGCTATAAGTGTTTAAACTATGGCCATACAGGTAAAAGATGTAACTCGGTGATTCGTTGCATTGGGTTACATGTACTAAAATAGTAGATGTGGAATATTCTTGTGATAATACACCTAGTTGCAAATTCTGTGGTGAGGGTTATAAAACGAATAATTTCAAATGCCAGGAGAGGATTAGGCAGAGAAACATATCCGAATACGAGACATTAAAGGAAATAGATGGAAAATTAAACTCAAATATAATTAAAGCAGACAATGTGGCTGATATTGATTACATGAGAATCAAAATCGGAAATTGTTTGACGAAAGTCAAACATAAAAAGCTTATGAAGCAATTTAGTTCTAATAGAAAGATATTTGATAGAAAATAATATTTCCATTGCAATACTATCAGAAACTTGGACTAAAGATAACGAAGAGTTAAAAATCAATAATTACTCTATAATTACGAAAAATAGAACCTGATGGATACGGAGATTTTTAAAAATAAATATTAAATTTAGGAATATAAATCTAGATCTTGTATCGTTTTATAATAACTCTAGAACAAATATAAGTGAAATAGTAAAAGATTTCGAGATACTACTCCTAGAAAATAGATCGGGAAGTACGATCTTAGCCGGTGACATCAATGCCAAGAATGGACTTTGGGACAACGAATCTACCTATGATCAGGTTGAGATATGTACAGACATTCAGGTTGAGCTCTAGACATTACGCTTTGCACGAGAAATTTACCAAATCTTATTATAAAGAAGACTATGTCGATAAACCGTGGAAGCGACCACTTAGCTATATCTTTAAAATTCAATTCTTTAGTAAGCCAAAGGAAACAGATAACGAATTAGAAAAATATTGTAGAAAAATTCAACCAAAATTGGGAATCAGATAAATCAGTTAACATAAAAGAATTCCTGAAAATAATTACACGAGTTATTTAAATCTCAATCACAAACACAAGCCTAAACCTTGGTGGAATGAGGAATTACAAAGATTATGGAGCATTAAATATCGAAAGCAAAGAATTTACAACGAGAACAAAAATGTGTACACGGCTACAGAACTAAAGAGAGCAAACCAAATATTGATCAAAATTAAAATAGCCAAAAAAACCAGTTGAAGTTGACTTCCTTTTTAAAAATATTAATCATACTAAAAATAAGTCGGATATTTGGAGTAAGGTAAATAAAATTAAAGACAAAATTCAATCTAAGTATAGGATATTACAAGATAACATACAAGCAAATAAATTTTTAAACTTAAATTTTCAATATCCATAGATAATAATAACATTTCTCCGGATAAACATAACAATAATATAAATTTATTAATAAATGAATTGGAAATTTTGGAGATAATTAATAATACTAAAAATACGGCACCCGGATATTACAGGATTAGTTACAAGTTTATAAAATTATTAATCAGCTCTAACAATAATTTTTTACCAGCCATTACTAATAGTAATCACTTTAGGAGTATATGTGGACAAACCAGAAATTCCCAGTTAAATGGAAAGAGGCCAGAGTGGTTGCAATATTAAAAAAGGGAAAGATGATAGAGTATAATAATTTGTAATAAATCAAGTATACCATTACCATACCAAAGGCCCAAAGAGTTGTTAAATTGTTTTTTCAGTAACATTCTTCTAAATTAATTTAAACCAAAAAATAAATTGTTGTATTCTATTATGATATAGAGTAGATGGCTGCAGTAACCGAAATATTTATACTAAATAATACTCAAGACTTGACTCTCTGTCCTAAAAATAAATTATGAGTTCATTGTTCAACAAAATATGGCCACTTTTAATAAAACAATTTAAGGAAATAATTTCATTCTCGCGCAAGTTTAGTCGATATAGCTTAACTTCAATGAGGATAGCGAACCTGATGGTATCACTGTTCGCAAATGACAACATGTTATTTTCTGCATGCATTCGATTTATCGCCAATTTCAAGGCAGCTCAATAGCACGAATAAGATTTTTGCAGCAAGTAAATGGTCAATGCCCATTACAAGTAATTTACGAAACCTAAAAGTAACCTTGTAATATTGTACCTATATTTCGTCTTAGCTAGTGCCTGATAACACCAATTTAAATAAGCTAATCAATTTACCTAATATTAATTGTATTCAGTCAATTCAAAATTTCTAAAAATGCTCCAATTTTGGTCGAATTCTTAAGTTGTTTCAGTAGCAGTTTAAGTTTTGAAATTTAACCAAATTCTGAACACCAAATTTCCAAATATCGAAAATTTCTATTGATACGATTAAATTCTACTCAAACTTATACCCCTATTAAGGGTTTTGCCTCGGCGAGAAATACTACACAAACGTGAGTTCGGCGAGCCATAAACCGTAACGAATAAATTGAATTTTGAACAAATGTCTGAAGCAATGTTCTAAATGATATTGTTTGCATTTTTTTTTTTAATATTTTCAAGCATGTGATTGATTTCGATTTGAGGTTTTTCTAAGAAGCGAATATTACGCAACAACTAAAAGTATGAAGTCCTGAAGCGAAAACGAAGATGATTCATGATTATATACGTATTTATTTTGCAAAGCCCATCCTATTTTGCGGAGTCCAAGCTTTAAAATAAAATCGCCCGCGTTGCCTTCACAATAGCAAGAAAACGTAAATCTAGTGGTTATAGCAAAGAATATTTAAACCCGGTAGACACCTACTGTACACATTCTGATTGAATGAAAACCAACTGAACTAAAGAAATCAAAAATCTAGACATATTGAAAACAGAATATAAAACTTAACACTTTCGGTAGCTGCTCTTCATACCAGCGTTAAATAAAGTAGAAGCCCAACCTAACATTTATTAGCTAGGCGCATTCTTGTGGGAATAGCATGATTAGCATAGTAACACAAGACAAATTTGCCCTCATTATTTAGAAAATTTCAAAAGAAACAAGTTGACTGTAAATATGTTTCTGTGACTAAAATCGCAATACTTCTGTAGAAATTAGCAAAAACTCTAATCGAGAAAATTTAGAGAATCTTTCCAGTTCCAGTAAACTTCTCATAATTATTATGTTCAAAATTATGAAATAGATATGTACCTTAGACTAGGCATTCATATCATTAAAAGTTTTCGCAAGAGCATCAGGAACAAATTGATGATTTAGCTTCCGCTCATGTCTTTGTATGGTGAAAGTACATAAAATACACGTCCGGAATTTTTGAATACTTATTATAGTGGCTACAGAGCACTCCTTGTTCAAGATTCTAGGTTATGAATGGCTCACCACTTTCTGGAAATCGTTTATTTGGGAATTAGAATTTGCAACAGAAGCATATTCGAATAAAAATTTGGCAATTCAGTAAATGTCTTTGAATATTGATGACAAATTTCGAGACTATAGGATAGTTCATTGAGTTAAGAAACCAGCATAAAGTCGAGAGAGTACCAATTGGACGAAATCAGTTCTGAATCTATAAAATTCGGAAAGTCGTCTCTGTAAAAAAAATAGAATTGTTCTCCAAAGATGTTAGATTAATTGTAAGCGATAGCCGGCGTTCACCTTAATACAACAAAAAATCGTTGTGGGCTGTGACGTCTACACGGTCGTAGGTGTTTTGGGTTTAAACGCAGTGAGAGAAATGATAGAGTGTATATGTATTTGTTAAAATCAATTTATTACTTCGGTCTAAAAAGACCAAAGTATTCAAATCCTGTCAAAAATGATGAAAAATTTCGTTGGTCTAAAACCACTTTTCTCGATGTTTTGAAAGTCCCTGAGTTTGGATGTCTCTACCCATATGGTATCTCGAGGACGGCTTGTCCGATTTGGATTTTTTTTTTCGCCAATCTGTTTCTATGGTCAAGGCGGAAATTTGAAAAGCTTTTGGAGACTGTACGTCAAGAGGGTGGACTACCTTGCGGGTTGTGATGAAGTTGAGTTGGAGTTGAGTTGGGGTTGGTTTAGGATGTAGTGAGCAGTTAACCAGTTTTTCTTATGTGCTGATTTAAAGATTGAGTTTGGCGTAGAGTTTGCGGTTGAGTTGGGTTCCGTTTGCGGTTTGTTAGTTAAACTTGATTTGTGATTTTTTTTATAAAAATTGTATTGCGATTCTATATCTCATCCTATTTTGATGAAATTCAGTATTTCCAATGGAAATGGAATTCTCAAAGTAATTTTAGATGAAGTTCTGGAAAATGTCCAATTAGGACGTTTTGGCTATTTCTTATCTTATTTGAGTAAATTTGGACACCTGCGATGGAAATGGGTTTCTAAAATGATTTGTGGAGAAGGTTCTCGAATATGGCGAAGTAGAATAGAAGTTGGCTGTTTCTTAACCGATTATGATGAAATTTGACATTTGAGATCGAAATGGGGATCCTAAAATGATTTGTGGATTAAGTTCTGGAATATGGCTAAGTGTGCTGGAACTTGCCGCTTTCTAACCGATTATGATGAAATGTGACATTTGCGATGGAAATGGGATTCTAAAATGATTTTTGGATAAAGTTCTGGAATATGGCTACGTAGGGTGGAACTTGGCTATTCCTTAACTGATTTTGATGAAATTGGACAATTATGTTGAAGATAGGATTAGGTTCCGTTTGCCGGTTAAATCAGGGTTGAATTGGGATTGGATTAGGGGTTATTGAGCACTTGAGCAATCTATATATAGGGAAACCTGACTACAATGGAAATCGACGGGACCAAAAAAGTTGTCCGTTGTAGTGAGTTATTGGTTAGCTGAGGATTTGTGATTTTTTTTTTTATAAAAATTTTATTGGGATTCTATATCTTACCCGATTTTGATGAAATTCAGCATTTCAAATGGAAATGGGATTCTAAATGATTTTTAGATGAAGTTCTGGAAAATAGCCTGCGATTTTTGGATAAAGTTCTGAAACCTGCCCATTTCTCAACCGATTATGATGAAAATCATAATTCTGAAATGATTTTTAGATAAAATTTTGGAATATGATCAATTAGGTTGGAGCTTGGCTATTTCTTAACCGATTATGATGAAATTTGACATGTGTAAATGGAGTTCTAAAATGATTTTTAAATGAAGTTTTGGAATATGGGCAATTAAGACAGAACTTGGCTATTTCTTAACGGATCTTAGTGAAATTTGACATCTGCGATGGACATGGAATTTTAAAATGATTTTTGGATAATGTTCTAAAATATTATGGTATGTTTATATGACGGTATGATGGTACGATGGTATGTGGAGATTAATTATTTTAATTTAAAATAAATTAACCACCACTGTTTCTTTAGGAAAAATTGACACTAGAATTGCACCGATCGGATGAGCCATTCTCTCGCTAAAGTGGTTCAAGCATTTAATTCCCTCGAAATCAGAGATGCGCGGCGTGGCTTTTCTCACCACCTCCAAGTATTATGCATGCGACGTGAAGCCTAAGAACCAATGCTTGTTGTTGATGAGTAATTGCTCAAGACCAAGGGCAAAATTTCATGTCGCCCATTTTCTAAAAATTCGGGTCTGAGGTGTAAGACGTTATCACGTCAAAACGTCTTAGCTAAGACAGTTGTTATTTAGTTGTTGGCAGACTGTTTAGTTCCGAATAAAATTTTAATTAACCAGATTTTGAATCAAAATAATTTAATTTTTAATTTATTGGTAGGGCAGATAAATTAATGGTGAAGTAACCATATCCACTACTTAGGTGTCTAGAATCGGGTCGAGTCTTTAATGCTAACCTTTCCTTTCCTACAATCTTGTTATTCGTAAAAACGGAATAAGGTGGAACCGGCGTATCGACGCTTGGTCGTACATACTAAATCAATCAATCCAATCATCAATCAATAAGCACAAAACAATTTCTTTACCACTAACTTGCCAATTTCTTGAACGTAACGTGGTAATTCTATTTGGTAAAGATTCTCTAGATAATAGTTTTCAGTTTTTAAAATACTTTTAATACATTGAAATATTGTATAGCACTGCTCATAATTCATGTACACACTTTGTAAATGCAATTGTGTTGTGCAATGCAAAAATCCTTCTATTTCCCAGTCAAGTGTTTGACGTAAATCCCTTAGGGCACAAGTAATACAATAAAAGCACCTTTTTGCTTTCCAAAATAACACTTAAATGTTTAGCTTAATCTTATCTAAATTAGGGTTCATGTTTTTTGTGTTTGGAATAAATGTTTATGGGTTTAGATGGATTAATTGGATGAGCCTTTTCTACGAATATTTATAGGTATAAAAAAAAGAATCTCTAAATGGTTTGTTTAGGCAAAAGTAAAATATTACCTAAGTTTGTCATTTACTGGGTTTCATTTTTAATTAATTTTTGGTTTGTTTATATGGCCATCCGCAGCATGTCTATTTTTTGATACATGTTCTCAAATTACATAAACCATAAGGCGCTACATCATATAAAAAGTTTAATATATTAAAATATAAAATCCTCATTCATCTTAGCGTGATCTTGAGAAAAAATGTTCTACTTATTCTGTTTGGTGCTGCTAGGTTTATATGTACAAATATTGATCCGCGCCCTCGACATTTTTTATCTCGCAAATATTGTTTCTTATAAGGATTAAGATATGCGGTTGTGGTTGCTGTAATAAACATAATCAAAATTTTTTTTCCCATCTACACCAACCTTATGAATATTTGATTGAAACCTTAGTTATATAGAATTCATTAAATATTAAAAAAACGTTTAAATGTATCTCACTCTTGATTTTCTTTTAGGTTTATTGATTTTGTAGGCGATGAACAAATACGTAGTGTATACAAACATATAGATAATTGACATCCCAAATACTCGTAATAAGGAAACAAATTTGTTCATCCTTTATAAAACACTCTATTTCTCTCGTCTAATCATCTTACTAAAAGGGTTTACGAAATGGATTTAAAAAATAAATTACAAACATAAACTTTCGTATCCCGCACCTTTTTCCAAAATATTTCCTCCTGTACATATGTATGTGTGCGTGTGTTATATTGACATAATTATTTTGTATGGTACTACATCGAAAAATTGTATTTCTGTTTGATTTGTTGAACTGACAAAGTTTTTTTTTTATGATACGATATAAATTAGAAAACTTTAAATAACCTTAAGGCTATATTTGTACTTTTGTACCACCAGTATCTATCTATTTACTATCTATTTCATCTATCTTCAAAACCATCACTATAAAATAAGATTTTCGTTTTGGCAAAGTTTTTTCGGGGTAAATTTATCTCTCTTTCCATTCTCGAATTAAATCGACATCAAAAATTAATTGGGAAATATTTATCTTTGGCTGGTTCCCCTTCAATTACATTAAGATTAACAACAAGTCAAAGTATAAGAATCGATATCAAATTAAAAAAAAATCGCCAACCAACATCTGAAATGCTGCGGTTATGAAATTGGTTCATCCAATTATGAACATTGCTTACATAAAATGCAACAGAACAATACAACAATAGAAAATATAAATTTATGCATAAACTAACTTTCTTATAAACGCAAAGAGCAAAAAACACAAGCGCAGCCGAGTTTTTCTACAGTTTCGTTCATGATACACAAATTATCAAAAGACATTCACAGTCAATGGGGTAAATATGGAAGAAAATGAAAGTTGTTTATCTAATATGTATAATCAAAACTAATGTTATATTTGCCAAAATTAATAGAGCAATATTTTTATTGGAAGTCACTAAGTTCAAAATGTTTCATGCCCAGAGGAGAAGCACGTACTACAATTAACTCACAAAACTTTATTGGACTTAAAAACCTTAATATTTATTTTCAAGGTTGATAAAACAAGCATGCACCAGATGCTACCGTTGTGTTTGACTAAATTTGTTTTTTTTTTGGTTTGGCGATGTCTATAACAATGTAAGAGCAAAACACGTAAGTTTTCGATTTTCTTAATCAATTTTCGTTCTGAAATTCTTATGATATGATACTTTAATAAACAAACAAACTTTCAACAGATGTCATTTATTCGCTGCTCACGAAAACATTTACCATTAAAACATCCATCATCAAAATTTGTAAAAATTTCTTCATTTCAAGCATTTGACTATATCCATCAACAGCCTAAAATTGAAACGAACATATTAAGGAGACACCATAACTCACTGTGTATGAAGCTATGAAGCAATCTGTTGACGCCATCATAAGTTAGCATACCAGGAGGAAAATAGATAATTTCACCAATAACATATATATCTAGTAAGTAAATCGGCGCACGACAAAGACAAAATCACTTTGCTCAAACTTTTAAGCAGGTAAAAAAACCACAACATCCAGGACGAACTGGCATTAATATAATTTTCCCGAACCCTGCAATTTACAGAGAACAAAGTAATTACTCCTGGCGATTCAAAAATTAAATACTATAGGCTAAAATATCGATTAACCGAATTACCGAAAATTAACTTATTTACAGGTTGTGCCAAAATATGATTCCAGCATTACGAAATGTGACACTCCCGTACCAAAACTCAGTGACAACGGTCGAATGAATAGATACATTATGACAATTGTAGTTATGGAAAAATGTGGGACCAGAGAGAATACGATTCCAGGCGGTTCAATGATAACAGTTTTAGGCGCAGACGCTAGGTGAACGAGATTCAAATGAAAAATAAAAGCAGCGGCATAAATCAAAATACAAAATTGGAAAATGAGTTGGAAAAAGAACTCAGATTCTCTGTTGAGGCTATAATACAGAAACCTCCAGATAGACGTAATTTTACCAACTGTTTCAAACTGTGCAACAATTATATTGTAACTGTAGAGGTCATAGGTATAAGGATTGAATAAACGAGCTCACCGACATCTTCTGTTTTAGTTATGATGCGGCAAATGTTGAGAAGGCATATCGTGAAAACTGCCAAAAAATTATATAGAAAAACACTCGACCTAGTGCGATGATGTTGAGGAGATCACACTGGAAGAAAGCTCAAAGGTTCATCAATCTACTCCTAAACACCTATCGAACTTCAGAATATTGTCCAACCATCAAAATCAATTAAATCCCCAATAGCCGTTTCATCCAATAATATTCAAAATCCAAACTTTAATTTTCATAATGCTAATAGATAAATAAAAAAAATTCTTTAAAATTTGCATTTCAACCATTTCAAATATTTTTGTCAAAGATGAACTATTTCCTTACACCAAAGCATGCCTTACTAAACAGCGTTGCAGTAAGCTCAACTCCTTTATAAAACTAGCTGATGGAATACGCAATTCGATAGAAGATTATGTTACCCGTCCCTTTTGGTTCTAAAACAGAGACCATTAAATTTTGTATTGTCCCGTTTGGAATCACTTGGGATTGATTTTAGGAGCGTTTTAATATTATGCCAAATGCCAATTAACGTCTTATCATTTTGATTTTGGTCACTGGTGGCATTAATTGTAATCCATTACAGGAAAGCGTCTATCCAAACTTCTATAATCTTAGTGGCAGGTTCGCGGAAATACTTTATTTGTAAGAGTAGTTTAGGCTAAACTATAGTTTCAAGTTGCGACAGCGACCAGTATGGCGGAAATCATTTTAGTATGTAGCTGAGACTTATTTTATTTATTATGTTAGGTCGTCTATGAGCTACTGTTTTATAACTCTTAAGTGGAATGTAAATAATAATAATTACGATTTTCAAAAGTGACCAGAAATCGGACCCAGTAAACTAATAAATGTTATTTCAGAATGGAGTTGTTACTACAAAATTAAACTTAGATATTTAGTTAATAATTAGATGTAGACGGCACTTAATCATATTGCAACAAGAAAGGTCCGGAGGCGGGTTCTGGAAGCTGAAGCAGCCAAGAGAAACAGACACTAATATTAACATTAAGGTTGTTTGTAGAACTTAAAAATTATTTCTTTAAATTAAACTTAAATTTAAACTTAATTGATTGGGAGTGTGGCTAGTTATTTAAAAATCAAGCAATCAATTAAAAACGGCCGGAGGAAGTAAGGTGGTGGGAAATATATAAGAAGTAATTGATTGATAATCAGGATGCCACGAATGGAAAGCAGGTTGTAGAAAAAATATAGTAAAGTAATTATTAGAAAAAAATGTAACAACTAACAATATTGACCGCCAAGGTGTTTCTAACAGGGTCGATCTCAATCCTCTCCAAGCCTTCCAAGTAAATGTAAAAAAAGGTGTACGGTGGGCCCAGCGTCAACCATTCTTAGAATTACCGGGAGATCCTGCTAAATGCTTAGTCGTACATTCAAAATCAATCAATTAATCAATCACGAATTAATTTATATTCTTAACTAAATTTTACAATCGTATCTTTGTTTTAGAAATCTATAAAGTTAAAAATTTTGCAAAATCTGAGAGAACTTTCAGTTTACGACACGAAATTTTTATAATTCGAAAAGACGCCAAATAAATGATTCACTTTGATGTTTCTATTAACCAACATCTAATTGAAATTTCAATCCAAATTATTAATTTGAGAATCAGAATTTTTTGAATGGTTTTGTTGGTATAATCTATTCTATGCCTAGCCTTCTTCCAAGTCTTTTGCAATTTATTAAAAAATTTTAAATTATAATGGACCGTTTGTTTTCATATTGCATAATACAAGGCAACAACGAATGATTGAAATTTTATGCAGTATACACCTGGCCACTTTATTCAACATACATTTAACATAACAATCGATGACAATCGATTAGTTGACGTTCGAAAAGTTACAATTTATACAAATGAAAAGGATACATATTGTCTTATTGAATCTATTGTCATGTATAATGACTGGTATGACTAAAAGGAGGAAAAAGGAGATTTAATTTTAAAATTAGAATGAAAGGTTTGGAAAATGAAGAAAGGCAGATATAAATTAAAATTAGAATGGAAATAGTTTTAAATTTAATGTTTGATGTTTCCGTATTCTTCCTAGCGAAGAATGATATGGAGCAATTGTGCAGGAAGAATTGTGTGGCAAGGATAGGTCAGGAAGAATTATATGGGAAGAATTTTGTGGGAAGAATCAACCGGTAGCGCACATTTTGTTATAACACGTTTTGAATATTTAAATTCGCCCAAATATATGTACGAATAAATTCGCCTAAATGTCATAATTTATTACTAACCATTCATTTATTGCTACGTTTATACATACATAGATATTTTTTAATTTGGTTTAATCAACAAACACACAAATAATACAATTTATAAAAAAATAATCCTTAAATCAAATTTTTCGCAATTTAAAAGAATATGAACATTGAACATCAGTAAATTGCATTGTTGTTCGGCAAAAATTATTTTTTATTGTAGATTACAATATTGAATTCCAACCGGAGTTGCACCTAAATTATTTCTTTTGGTGCAGACTTGCAGAGTATCACGCGAATATTGCTTTTGGCTGTTATTATATTAGTCTTCAAATCCTCACCAACATTTTTTGGATTAGAAATTTTGTAAAACCAAAAGCTCATTCTCCGAAGGCCTTGCGAATATATTTGGCATATTTAACGATAATCTTTTCGGAAAGCCATCCTAAAGCTTGAATAAAACTTAACAACGTGCAATTCAACACCAAGCACATCATTAAACACCATGAAACATTATGCAATACAAAAACAATTCTAAAAGTCGGATATCTCGAACGATAGGAAGTCTAGGCAACATCTAGAACTAAACACCGCCATCAAAAATTAAAATCAGGATCCTCAACAATCTCGGTAAAACTCAAATAATTTGGTAACATTGAAACATCTTTAAAAGTTCAGGAAAATTTTGTTCTAAGTATATTAGAAATACGCAAGAGTTTGAAAATCTTGTATAATTTTTAACCTCAAAAGCCAGCCCCTGCAAACAAAAAGGTAAAAAATCAAAATACCGAAAAATTTTGAAAATATCAAGATAAATCGTAAATAATCGAGTTGGTAAGCGCGCAAATTCAATTTCTGGTCCCAAATTCAAATGTATTTTTAATATGTTGAAAACTAAAGGACGCAATTTTGAAAGAAAAAATCAATGCATATTGTGAATATAAAGCTATCACAATATTATTTTTTATTACTTGAAATAAATGTACTAACTTTATAAAATAAAAGTGAAAACGAAGAAATAATTTCACTTATGGAGCAAAAACGAGCCTAAACATAAGTAACAGCGATGTCCAATATTTTTGGAGTTGGAAGCTATTACGAATATTCTAATGCATTTAGTGAGCGCCTCAAAATAATTATGTAGCCGTTTTAACACGATCTGACATATTGTTTAGTTACTCCATTGTAGAAGTAAGGTAATCAGCTCTCATATAGATTTGGAAAATATGAAGCCCGATTAAAATTAAGAGACAAGATAGGAACATTTTGCATAAACATTTCACAATCAACAGCTTTTCGAAAACACCTTTTCGATAAGGTTACCATTTCTTGTTACCTGTTCAGAAAATGGAATCCTGTAGATCTAAAAAGAAAGAAATCCTAGAAAGAAGCATGGTGCTATGCAGGCTACCAAGAGCTAACGAGCTACCGGTTGAACATAACTCCTCAGATTTTTTACATTCAAATCATTTCTATCCTGAGCGAGACAATAATAAAGATATGTACGGATGTTTCAAGCTTAGTTTAGCTAGAAGTTCCGAACATTTGTGAAATCGGCAACCTAAAATTATGATATTTCTTTATTCTCCAAAGTTAGCTTCAGAAGAGCTAGTACCCTTATCACACTTAGTTTCCTGTTTTATTACATTAGATTTACGTACGAATTCCATTACATTACGACCTATTTTGCGAAAATGTATTCTGATCTGACATCTGACAAAATCCATTTTAGACATAATCCACTTTTGACTTTTTCTGAAAAAATTTCAAAACAAATTCTCATCAAAAACATATTTTACATCTGGCGCCAAAAAATTTAGCCACGGCCCTGCGTGTAGGTAATATAGAGTATAGAGACTACAAAATAAGAATTTTCTAGACTGCAGTGCGAGTACGTGTCAATGACCTGTCAAATATCTTCTTTTTCCGTGGAGAAACACAGTTAAACGTAAAATATAAAACTATTACATGTGGAGCATTGCGAATATTTCGTAAATAAACATAGAACTTCCATTTAAGTTGACATTTCTACCATTAGGTTTGTTATTAGTTGATAAAACCACAACGAAACACTTTTTGAGGTAACGAAACACTTTTTGAGGTTTAGACCACCACTACGAGTTTCAACGTGGCCAATCGATCGGTGATTTATTTAACCTCGTCAGCAGTGTGGCACAAGAGTTTACAGTACAAATTGAGAGCAATTGGACTTCCTATATAGTACGGTAGTTTTATAGGTTAAGAAATACTTTTTTGCCGCAAAATCCAAATGGTGGTAGACGGCGGAACATTCGCTCATCATATACTAAATGTTAGATTCCCGCAGGGATCCGTCTTTTCCGCGAAACATTTTTGATTTTCATTAATGATCTATCCGATATACTTTCAACCTAATTCATTTGTATGCTGAACAGCACACACTCCTTGTCTTTTACTTTACCTACTTAAATTTCATCAAAAAAATAAACTCTCTCGCAGATGGATTCGCTAAAGTTTCTGTCGTAGAATTTCACCAACAGAAACTAACAATACGCACCTTCTTTGGGAAGGCTCTAGTGTGGGCACGTCTGAACCTATTCTTGAGCGGATCAAATAAATAAATCCAAGTAGTTTGGGACTTTTACAAATTTATGAATCATAGAAATGGATGATAGAAATGGAACATAAGTTACTTAATTGGGCTAGCACACCGAAGACCTACCTGGCTGCACTCAACCGAGTTCAGAACCGAGCATATAGAATGATCCTAACATCCCCTCTAACCTTGATTATCTCTCCTACAGACGGAATGTAGAAGCTTACTAATCTTATAATATTTTAAAGGTTTGCTGTTAGTGGAGCCATATGAACTTGTGCCTGGTCTGTTCCAGTAGTACAATCCCAACATTAAAAATAGAATCTTTGGAAATTGATTTCTTATTATTTATATCCTTTTGTAATACTGTATGTTATTGCATATTTGTAAAGACACGTTAAGCAATAATAGTACATTGTGTCATTAGGATTAAAAGTGATACTTTGTTTGACGAGCAATTATATTTGCATGCGAGGCGAAGCGCAGCGTAGCCGAGCAAAAGCAAAGATTGCGAGTCAAACAAAGTTACTTTTAATCCGAATAACACATACTATTTTTTCTCCAACGAAGAGATCATGTCGTGTCGGTTGTATATTACTAATAATTATACGAGTAAGTACAAATTATGTAATTAAAACTTCAAAATTGAAACTAATTTTGTTGAAATATTTTGTGAAACTAAGGAGGTCATGACTTTTGTTTGGTTGGAATATTGCATTGTATTTGACGCGTACAATAGTCAAACCATAGACATTCATACTAGATTTCTCATTTCATAGTAACTAACGGAAAAAAACAAAAACTTCTGATAATTCCAATGTATCGTTGTGTTGTGTATTTTATAAGGCAATAATTTTAGAATGCGTTGCAAATATAATACGTATATTCAATACACCGATAATATTTGAATGGAAAATTTTTGTTTTTATTTTCTGTTTTTAGTCAAATGAGAGATCTATTATGATAGGGCATGCTTATAGTAACAATATTCGCCGCTGTTTTAGAATGCAGCACCCTCGGTAAAGGTTAGCTTGGCAAATGTTATTTGTGTTTTGTATCGAAAGTGTATGGTGAATTTAATAACAGAAAAGAATTTGTATATTTTAAAATGTTTATAAGTCGTTTAGCGACGCGTTCGAACTTCGTAGCCATAAAATTAAACATTAAACATTATTGTAACCTTTATCACGACGGTAATGACATCTGATTTGCGGAAACAAAATCAAACTCGTTTTGCATGCCCCATTGTCTATGGTCAAACCAAACAAAAGTCATGAGCTCCTTAGTTTCACAAAATATTTCAACAAAATTAGTTTCAATTTTTAAGTTTTAATTACATAATTTGTACTTACTCGTATAATTAGTAATATACATACAACCGACACGACATGAACTCTTCGTTGGAGAAAAAATAGTACATTTATTTATTTATTTATTTTATTTAGTCTTGGATAAAGCAAAGCTTTTCTATCCCAAAACAAACATATGTGTTATTCGGATTAAAAGTGACTTTGTTTGACTCGCAATTTTTGCTTTTGCTCGGCTACGCATAATATTTTTCTCCTAGTATTAAAAGTACGTACTTTTACACCTAGGATTAAAAGTGTAGCTTAGCAACACACACATTTTTAAAATAGTAAGAAAAAGGCCAACTTTAATACCCAAAAACAGTATTAAAACTTGAGGCTTTTAAGACGTTGGGAGAAAAAAGCTTAAATATTTCAAAAAAATTAAAAAAATTATGAATGTTAAAAACTAGCACCTACATTTTATTCTGTTCATCCGAGCATTTCCTTTTTAGAGCAGTTTTGCAGAATCAAAATCTTTTTGATTTGACAGAGGCGCCCGCATGGGTAACCTTAGTCTAAAGAATCTCCATCTGCTGAAGGTAAAGGAAGTCCGCACACATAGTGTGCCTAAATAGCCTTAGGTCATATTAGTCGAGCAACACAGTCAGTTTCGATATAAACTGTTGAGAGCAACGGACATATGCAAACTTAGAGTATAAAATATAACTCAAATGTATCTTTTATTTAGAGCGTTTTCTTTTTAAACTACAGCGAAAGGCAGAATATTCTTTCATTTAATGTTTTGTAATATAATGTGCGACGCTTAGAATCTTAATGATTACATTAAATTAACTCATATTATACAGCATGAAATGATTAATTATGATACAATTAACTGTTTCAAGCATAAAATATTAATTAAATATGTACAAGGTCAGTAAAAACCAGCTGAACTATATTTGAAATTAAATATCTTTTGAACCGCGAGGTTTAAGGTCCACCAATTCCCTAAAAAAAAATATAATTTTGCGCTAATCTAATTTATTATGCTGAGAGGACTCTTAGTTTTTCTAAAACATGACTTAAAAAATTGTTGACTGATTGGAGTACACAGGAGTACATACTTTCTGAACCACAGAACACAAGAGCTTCAAACAAAATCTATGAAGTAAGTTTTATTCTATTTCTTTCAGTAAATATAGTATACTGGTTTTACCCAGGCCTGACCAGTTTTTATATTATACACCACCTAGACGTAGTTCTACGCAAGTAAATGCAGTTTACTTCCTGATTTTTGATTTTCGAAACCAGAAAACCAAACTAATATGATAAAGAGAATTCATAACAATTATTTTAGACGTGTTTTGTTTAACTAGTACAGTTAAGAAGCTGCCACATTGTGAGTGTCTTTCAACGGCAAATTTTTAAAAAGTGAAATAATTCAATCACCCTAAGGGCCCAGAATTCGGTTGAAAGTGTAATCCATTTATTCCAATTCGTACTTTTACTCTTCATTCCTCCTTTGGAATGAAAAAACGAAAATGTTCTAAGATACCTGCATACCGAAGCTGAAACACACAATCGATAAGAACATTTCAAAAAACTAGATTTCTGATAAAAAGCACAAACCATACAAATCTTCATTGTTTAATTTAATTATTTTAATTTTTGCGTAATTTCTGCTTTATAGGTATGGAGTTGATCCACCAAATCCTCTATTAATGGTAGTGGATATCTATCCATCACGATTTTCTTATATTTTCTTTTCGCTGGCGCTACATCCCATAGAGGTATTTGGACGCTTGATTATGAAGTTTCGTAATCATTTTTTCAACGGATAATGAGTGATTAATTCATTGATCCTTACATTAACCGCAGTCGTGATTTTTTCATCACCCGCCGGGAATCGAACCCGGGACCTCCGGAGCTTAAAGCAAGCATGCTAACAACTGTGCCACTGGGGCGGACTTTTTATTCTCTATTCACAAATACATGCACACAACTTTTGTAGATTGAGTTTCGTTGAGCTACAAGTTTTCGCGACACGTTTCATACGATTTCGTTTAATAAATGGGAACTCGAGAGAAGGAAAAAACGACACTAAGTTTAGATTATTCTTCGAAATTTGACGAAAAAATCGAAAATAAAAATGTTTGGGATGTATTTATATGCGATCGATGCGACATCTGGAACTTCACCGATTAAATATTGTTTTGTATGATGGTAGTACTATATGTATTTATGGATATACGTCTTTTAGCAAACAAACCTTTCGTAAATGAAAGTTTGATCAAATTACTTTTAGCAAAAAAAACGTTTGGCAAACATTTCTTTGGCAAAGAAGTATGAATGGCAAATTCACTTATGTCAAATATTTGTTTGACAAATTACTTTTTGCAAATCATTCTTCAGGAATTATGAGACATTTTCATCGCGCGATCAAAATGCCTCATAATTCCTGAAGAACAATTTGCCATAAAGTAATTACTCTAAAATTTGAACAAAATTTTCGCGTGCCGCGCCTGAATTAATAAAAATATGTTTGCTTCAAAATGAAAATTTAAATTCTGGAAAATGAGGATTAAATCTTCCTTTTTCAGAATTTCATGTTGAAATATTCTGAAAAATGAAGATTTACTTCGGTCTAAAAAGACCAAAGTATTGAAATCCTGTCAAAAATGACGAAAAATTTGGTTGGTCCAAAACCACTTTTCTCGACGTTTTGAAAGTCCCTGAGTCTGAAAAAGCAAAAAAAAAAAAATGTCCGTCCGTCTGTCTGGATGTCTGGACCCATGTTATCTCGAGAACGGCTTGTCCGATTTGGATTTTTTTTCCCCAATCTGTTTCTATGGTCAAGGCGGAGATTTGAAAAGCTTTTGGAGACTGTACGTCAAGGGGGTGGGGTACTTGCCATACGAATTGACCCAAAATACCTGCTTTTATAAATATTTACGATTTTTTTATATATGCTGGTTTGATTATTGAATTGGGCATTGAATTTAGAATTGATTTGAAGGTTAAGTTAGGGGTCAATTTGCGGGTTGAGTTGAAGTTTAGTTGGAGTTGAGTTGGGGTTGCATTAGGATGTAGTGAGTAGATAACAAATTATTTATATGATGGAACTTGCCTATTTATCAACCGATTATTATGAAATTTGACATGTGTGTTGGAAATAGGATTCAAAAATGAGTTTTGGATGAAGTTCTGGAATTTTAAAACTATTTCTGGATGAAGTTCTGGAATATGGCCAAGTATGATGGAACTTGCCTATTTCTCAATCGATTATTATGAAATTTAATATGTGTGTTAGAAATGGGATTCTAAAATGAGTTTTGGATGAGGTTCTGGAATATGGCCAAGTAGGATGGAACTTGCCCATTTCTCAACCGATTACGATGAAATTCGATATTTGTGTTTGAAATGGGATTCTAAAATGTTTTTTGGATGAATTTCTGGGATTTTAAAACGATTTCTGGATGAAGTTCTGGAATATGGCCAAGTATGATGGAACTTGTCTATTTCTCAACCGATTATTATGAAATTTAATTAGTGTGTTAGAAATGGGATTCTAAAATGAGTTTTGGATGAGCTTCGGAAATATGGCCAATTATGATGGAACTTGCCCATTTCTCAACCAATTATGATGAAATTCGACATGTGTATTGGAAATGGGAATCTAAAATGAGTTTTGGATGAAGTACTGGAATATGGCCAAGTATGTTGGAACTTGACTATTTCTCAACCGATTATGATGAAATTCGACATGTGTAATGGAAATGGGATTCTAAAATGAGTTTTGTATCAGGTTCTGGAATATGGCTAAATATGATTTAACTTGCCCATTTCTCAACTGATTATGATGAAATTCGACATGTGTATTCGAATTGGGAATATGAAATGAGTTTTGGATGAAGTTCTAGAATATGGCCAAGTATGATGAAACTTGAACATTTCTCAACCGATTATAATGAAATTCGACATGTGTATTGGAAATGGGGTTCTAAAATGATTTTTGGACGAAGTTCAGGAATATGGCCAGATATGATGGAACTTGACTATTTCTTAACCGATTATGATGAAATTTGATATGTGTGTTGGAAATGGGATTATAAAATGATTTTGGGATAAAGCTTTGGAATATGGCTTTGTAGGATGGAACTTAGTTATTCCTTACCCGTTTTTTATGAAATTTGACATGTACGTTGTAAATGGGATTCTAAAATGAGTTTTTGGATAAATTTCTGGAATATGGTCAGTTAAACGGTTAGAAGTAGGTATCAGTATAATTTGTTATACTATTTTCGGTATAAAGTTCTAGAATACGACTTTTCGTTTTAAATTGGATGCCTGTACCCATGTTACTGAAGCTTTTGACCTGTTTGGCTGTTATTGTATAAGTAAATATATGTTGTTTAAAATAGAAATCAATAATGTCAAAACTGTCACACCAACTTTATGACATTATTGAAGATACCAAAGACCGAAGTTCTGATCACCTCGTGAGGTTTCAGCCCTTTATATTTTCATACTAATTTTGCTAATAAATCTCTATTTTCCAGATAATTTTAAATTTCCATTTTTTAAGCAAAAATATTTTTATTAATTCCACCGAGCGTCATACCTGCCAAATTTCATCACAATCCGTTCAGAAATAGCCAAGTTACAGGCTAATTGACCATATTCCTATAAGGTCTATCCAAGAGTTATTTAAACATCCCATTTCCATGCCTGACGAATTTCATCATAATCGGTAAAGAAATAGCCAAGTTAAAAGCTAATTGAGCATATTCAAAAACTTCATCTAAAAATCATTTAACAATCCCATTTCCACCGTACTTGTGAAAATGTATCATAATCCCGAAAGAAATGGCCAAGTTACAGGCTAATTTGCGGTGTTCCAAAAATGCACCCAAAACTTATTTAACAATCCTATTTCCACCGTACCTGTCAAATTGATAATAGATTTTTTGATTAAACATACTTTTGCCATTTAATTTGTTTTGTCATTATTATGATATTTGCCAAACATACAAATTTGCCAAAGATATTTTGATGAAACGTAACTTTGTCAAATGATGATGTATACTATGCACTTATGTTTCTTGAACCCGTTTAAAAAGAAGAAAAATTAAGAAAAAATTAATTTTTCAACCCATAATTATAAAAATATTTAATTTTAAATGGTATGAAAGGAATTTGTTATTTCTATTGAACTTTATAAGTTAATTTCGGAATTCCAGAAGAGAAAATTCACATTCGAAAATTCCGAAATCAAATTTTTGCTAAAAATTGAATGCCCTAACTATATTAGAGGGTTGAATACAATTAGCAACAAAAGTGTGTTTTCAAGTTGAATGGAAATGAAGAAAATCAGAGCAACAGTTTGATTGAGTGATATTGGCAATAAGCTCTGAACTTATTTGAAGTCTAGGATAGTATTAAAAAAAAATTATTTATATTTGAATGGACTTTTAATTTTATAAAATAACTTGAATGGATTGAAGAATTTTGGTTTAATGATAGTGACAGCTAGAGTTTGATTGCAGTCAAAAAGTTTGGAATAAGACTTTCATTGCAAGATACATGAAATTAAAATGTATTTTTCAAAAAAATCAGGATTTAATATTCTATTATTATTGATAATATTCTAAAAATAAAATTCTTCAATATAATTTAAAAGATTTGTTTAATAATAAGTAGACTGCTGGAAAACTGTATTACGACTTGAGAGGAAATTAAAATTATTTTGCTGCAAGAAATTGAATCGGGAACAACAAGAATGAAGTTTGAGATAAACCTCGAAACGCCTCCAAATCATAATTTAACAGAATGGAAATCCAATAAAACTGGAAATAAATAGTTTGATTGAAGACGAAATTTCGAACGAAAAATTTGATCGCAACTTGCAGAATTTTGAAATAATTTTCAAAAAACAAAAAATATTTATTAAACCAAAATTCGTAGTGGAAAAAATTTATTAAAACTCGAAATATACCAAAAGTGTTAAATAAAATTTTAATTTCAGTTTGCATGAAATTCGGAATAATATCGGAAACTCTTCTTGATATATTTAAAATTAAATAAAGCGGGCGGCAACTGCAAAAGTTATGTACCCATCGAGTTAAAGAAAATTTCAGTTTTGTAGTAACAGTTGACTACCAATAGGTACGAGAAAGCTTGATTGGCCAAACCCTATCTTTGTGCGATTGGCGTAAGAGGGTGACTTTACCACTCTCTGACTGCACTATATATCCATTTAGTTAATAAAATAAGCTTTTAATTAGTATAACGAAATAAAAATAGTCTGCCGCGTGATATTTTGGTGGGTGGCGCGGTCCGACCGAATCGGGTGGTAAGTGTTTAAAGTACTTTTTACCCGTCCAGTTAAAGGATAAATTTTACGCCAAATTAAAGGCCGCTCCGGTGGCACAGTGGTTAGCATGCTTGCTTTAAGCTCCGGAGGTCCCGGGTTCGATTCCCGGTGGATGATGAAAAAAATCACGGCTTATTAAGGGTAGGATCAATGAATTAATCGTTCATTAACCGTTAAAAAAATGATTACGAAACTTCAGCATGAAGCGGCCAAATCTCTCTATGGAATGTAGCGCCAGCGGAAAAAAAAATTACAGGTAAAACGTTTTACCTATACTGTTTAATTTTCTTAGTTTTCCAGGGCACAGCCTGGTGGTTTTTTCAGTCCGACCAAATTTATCTGCGAATTTTGAAAATTATCCAAGTCATAAGTTGGTACATAAAATGCAGAAAGATTTTGGCGACTTTATTCTTATCAAATATTCAGATGTGTTGCACCAAAATTTAGTATATAAGAAAGATATTGATTTGAGCAATTTGGTTTATAAATCGGTATTGGACAGAATTTCACGAAGGGAAACAATTAAAAACACAGGTTATGTAGTGCGTAGGTTTGTGATGTTAATTGAAATAAAAACAAATTCCACAACAGCTTACGCCAGAAGCTGTTATAGAGGGCGAGTATGATGTGCCTGAAGTCCTAACACGCTTAATAAAATTTTAGTCGCAGGAGCGGACAAAAGACGGTGTGACAACGAGGAAGACAATATTAGAATTAAAGCAATATGTGAAGCTATCATTTACGCTGCGCACAAAGGAAGAATGAAACCAGGAAAGCATATGAAATTCGGGCTTATGGTTAAAATTATGAACTATGGTTCACTCCATCGGATATTCAACCGCAGAAGAATTGAAAACGGAGTTGACATATACAGCCTACCAAAAAAATGATTCCCAACGGGGTATCAACACTAATATAATTTGCAGCACTCACATAGCGTTCGACAACTACGATCGGTTCGTCGAAACCTTGGGACACAGTGGGGATCATCTATCAATTCAAAACTGATCATGAAGTAACGGAAACTATGAATATTGCTGAAGATACTGACGTAGATAAGATTTCTGAAACATCTACTACATAGTGACGCCAAAACGCAGAAGAAAACGATTTGATGAAATCCCAAAAGAGATAACTGCGTACTTTAGAAAACCTAGCGCAATTACAACGTTAACCCCACTTAATAATATAGAAAAAAATACAACTTCCAGAGATAACGCAGATTATAGATTACTTACCACAAATAAATATGTCACCCACTTCAGGCACAGTGGTGCATGAAACTATGATGCAAGCTCAAAACTTAAGGAAAGAATGTAATCAACAACGTATGACTTACAAATTGCTAAAATGGCGATGCAGATCCAAATGGAAGAACCACCAAAATTAAATGAGGTGTTTATCAACTTAGGAGGATTTCACATACAACTTTCCATTTTTAAAGCTTTGGGCAAATACATCGACTATTGTGGTATTGTATTGAGAATATCCTTGTTGAATCTGGCAAACACTACAACGGGTGTAGGAGAGTACGTACGTTATTATCTGCAGCATTACAACCATTACATCTTGAGATGTTTTTACAACAAAGCCACTTACAAATTGCGGATATCCATGACGATCTCGTTCCAATTCTAGAGAATCAGACAGATCCAACTCTAGAACTGTCATTGTCATCAACCTTAAAAGATATCATCGAAGAATACAAGAAGTTTTCAGAAGCTACAATTCATGGTGTGCACGGGAAAACAGCACAATATTGTATGTGGTACAAATATTTTATGAGTATTTATTTTCGTTTTTCACGAAGCATACGCACAAGCGATTTTCTGCTAATGATCGAGACACTGATCAAAATCAATATTATTATTTCAAGAATTTGCGAACGTTTGGTGTAAAAAGAGGTCATATTAACCTATGCAGATCTCCTGTAAATCTATCACTCGAACATATTGTAAATGAAAATGCAGGAAATACTCGGACTGGATTAACATATATGACAAATTCCATTGGCGCGCGACAACGATGGGTCCTAAGCCATAGCATGAGATCTAAGATTATTACTTCCATTATGGAAGACGTAAATTTAAATGAAAAAGAGGACATAACATCCGAATTAAAACAATATCATTTACAAAAAGATATAAATCGTTTAAAGGAATTGATAAAAGAGATTAAAAATTGCAAGAATCCTTTTTCAGAAGACTGCATAACCGACGAATTATTCAATATTTCTACCGGGCGCTCACTGAAAAAGGAAACAGCTAACTTTCTTCTAAATGCGTGTAAATGCGGAGAACGCGAAAAGTTACAATTCATAGACGACTGTAACAATGACCCAACACGATTTGAGAAACCTATCAAAAACAAGAAAATTTTAAATTTTCCATCAGAAGAAGTCAAAAGGGTGCAGAAAAGTGGCGTTAAAACGGTCCAATTGAAAATGGAAAGGGATATATTCAGACGTTTGTTGGCACTCAGTTTACAGCATGAAATAGACATCGAAACGTGCATGAAATTTTCTTTGGCCCCTGTTCGACCAGCATTATTGCAATATAATGGGGACATGCAGCAAACGCCAAAATCTAAACTTTCAATTACTTTGACAGAAACTATAAAACAGAAAGCATGCTCAAACGAAGAAGTTTACGTAATTGACAGATTTCATTTATTACGGAAATTATTTACAAAGTTATGGCAAAATTGCAGAGCAGATACTAAACAAAATCTGCAAAACTACTGCTGCAGAAGTACATCTTAATTTTGATGTATGTATATAAATAACCATCTACAAAAGATGCTGGACGTCAAAAACGACGAGAGATTTGTATACCCTACCAAATTACTGGAGAAACTCAGAGCAGAGATTGTAATTTCCAGAAGAGCTTAAATAACATCGGCTTTAAAAAAGCAATTGTTGAATTTCTAGCGAAACATTGGGAAAATAATCACTTAGCAGCGATAATGTGCGATAAAAAAATTTGTTAGCTGTCGGAGAATCATGTTTTTCAAACAAGTACCGAAAAATAATATGTATTATTAAAAATAACAAAATATAGAATCTGATTTTACATGGCATCACGAAGAAGTCGACACGCGCATTTTCTTTCACCTTCTAAAAATTTGCTCACAACGTCGAGTACTAATTCGGGCCTCGGATACAGACATTCTAATAATATTATTGGGCAACATAAACAAACGATCAGCAAAAGAATTCTGGTTAACATCATCAGATAATACAAAGTGCTAAATTGCACGGAATTATTTGAAAATGTAGGCACTCAGTTGTATAAAGCTCTGCCATTTTTACACGCCTGCACCCTGATTCTCTAAAAAATAAGATAATGTGTAGACGTGTAAACTCGTAAAAAGCAAACCTTACTTTTATTAGCTTGTAATTTTTCGATTTTATTTGAAGTAGTAATCAAAACGAAACATTGATAATTCATTAAAGTAGGCTTAGCTTTTTGCAAGTTTACACGTTTACCCATTATCTTATTTTTCAGAGAATCAGGGTATTGTACTGGTTGTGACTGCAACTCATCATTTAAGGGAAAAGGTAAAATTCGACCTTTCTAGATTCTGAAAACAAACAAATTATATTAACAAACTTTTGCAGCACTGACTGACCCTGACGATATAAATAATATTGAAAAAATGAAAATAATTCAAAAATTTACTAATCAAATGTACAACGTAATTAATGATCATGTCAATGCTTCAACCAAAAAATATGGGTCACAATTCACGAAAGAACCATTTTTAAAAAGAATTCATAGTTTTGACTCGGCGAATATTCCACTATGTTGAAACTCTTTAAAACAACAGATATTAAGATAAATTTTTATTAATTCCATGTGGCTGTCTGCCACTGAATTGAATTGCCAAATATACAACCCCGAAGATTGTGGCTAGTTGCTGAATACTGACACCAGTTCACTGCAACCAAGATGGTTTGAAGGTGAATGAACTCTTTTTGAGGGTAGAAGGTATTCTATATAAACTGTTGAAATAGAAATAGACTATAATAGTTCAAATGATGACATAACTGACTGTAGCTCGAAATCTTCTGATGAAGAATAGCAATATATACGTTTTCTTAATAAAATCTATTATTTCCCAATAACACATTTACGCACATACGAAATAAACTGCATATATTAAAACCGAATAATAATGGGTTCGATCTTACATTCGCAGATAAATTTGGTAGCATTAAAAAAACCACCAGGCTGTGCCCTGGAAGACCAAGAAAATTAAAAGGTAAATCGTTTTACCTTTAATTTGGCGTAAAATTTATTCTTTAACTCGATGGGTAAAAAGTACCCTAAAAACTTACCACCCGATTCGTTCGGACCGCGCCACCCACTAAGATATCACGCGGCAGACCATTTTTATTTCGTTACACTAATTAAAAGCTATAAAATGAACATAACTTTATTTATTAACTAAATGCATATACTATAGTGCAGCCTCAGAGAGGGGTAAAGTCACCGTTTTACGCTAATCGTACCAAGATAGGGATTGGCCGACCAAGCTTTCTCGTACCTATTGGTGGTCAACTGTTACTACAAAACTGAAATTTTCTTGGATACAAGACTTTTCCAGCCGCCGCCCGGACTAAACTGAAATTTTAAAATTAGATACCAATCTGACAACAACTAAAAGCTATCTCAAATAAAATTAAATTTTAATCAAAAATTAAAAAAAAAAAAATTTTTTCATAATAAATTTAGGTCCACAAGAGCCTTACAAATCGTCGGAAAGGAATCGTTTAAATGAATTCATAAAATTTTCAGTATTTCATTCTGTTCCAAATACGTCTAAAAAATCAATACTAAGTAGTACAGTGTGCAACCGTATCTACTAAAATTATATATGTCAAGGCTGTTGTGGCACCCAAGAGAGTCAAGCATTAAAATTGTATAACAATCAATAATTTTAGTAAATTTCCGGAAATAATTTCATAAATTCTTCTGAAACATTATATTACGACTACCCATCAGGGCAAAGAACTTTCGTCGACAGGTCGTAGCACTACAGGCATAGAAATTTTGGCAAATGTTCAATAAAGATACACACTCTTAGATCTTATTAATCATAATATTAAGTAATTTAAAATTTGGCACAGTTTAGTTTATAAAACTCACGAATAAATAAATAAATAAATAAAAATTTCTTACCTTAAATATTTGGTCTGGTTCGCGAAACAAAATCCTAATACCAGTTTCTTATTATAAAATAGGTAAACACTGTAAATTAATCTTGCACAAGAGTGTTATATTATATACACTTTTCTTAATTATTTTGTATAAAACTTAATTTTAACACTGATTAGTAATTTTTATTTTTATTTTTCCTTTGCAATTCAACCAACTTTTTATTTATAACACAAATACACTTCAAATAATTTGTATCAAAAACAATTCAACCGTTAAATAAATTAATTGAAACAAAAATCACAATTAATTAATTTTTTAGTAATTACACAAAACCAAATCAAATCAGAAAATTATTTTATTTTATTTTAATTAATAAATTTTCACGTCTACTGAGTGCAGCTGTTTTCTTAGCAAAGTCAGCTGTTTGAATGAAAAATAAAACAGAACATCGAAAAACCAAATTTGAAAAACGAAAACACTGTGTGAAGTAAATATTTAGTTTTGTGAGAGTGGAGAAAATATGCTTTGTGAGAGTTGTACATAATAATTATGTACATATTATACAATGTCGTTGGCGTGAGAGAACGCGATAGCAATGTGAAATGTAAGTATGTATGTAGAGTATGTAAGAATACATTGTCTTGAATGAATGGAGTCGAATCGAATATGCTGCAGGTTGTGTACAAAATTTTAGCGTAATCATAATTATGTATATATGTATGTGTTTTTACTTGCTTTTACATGAACTTTAGTGTAAAATAGGGGAAATTTGTATCTGGTATTATGTCTCAGTCGACAAAAGTAGATAATTTAATTGTATTATAATCATTACAGAGCGCATTGAATTATAGAAGCCTTACTATTGTAAGGAATTTTTGTATTCTGTCCAATTGGGAATTTGTTGTGTTCACCATATAAATTGTTGAACCTTTATCATGTTTTTGACAAAATTAATGGATTTAAGAAAAAAAAATGTGGCAACAGGATGTTGAATAAGACAAAACTAAATTTATCTTATATAAAAGCTTTGATAACATTTTCTATATTCATTTAGTATTCAGATTAAGTGGAATCTTCTAATAAAATATTTCCTTACAAATTAAAGAAGAGTTTTAAGTTTAAAGAGCGATAGAACTTTCCGGTAATAAATTTGGGGCTGGAGATTTAGGTATGTAAATAAATTAGATCAGCTATCTCTCTATAAATCGAACCCAACAAATCGGATTACTTTGTTTTCGTTGGATACTTCTTGGCGTTGTAAAATATGTAGGTATATAAAAGAAAAAATTGTAGTCTTCAATCTACCAGGGTTGATTAATTCTTAAATATTAAGCAGGAATATTTCTTATTGATGCATTATCCTAACAAATACTTGAATCTTAACGAATGCCTAAATCTGCTTAAGAAAATCCCGGTGGCACAGTGGTCAGCATGTTTGCTTGCTTTAAGCTCCGGAGGTCCCGGGTTCGATTCCCGGCGGGTGATGAAAAAATGACTGCTGGTTAATGTAGGATCAATGAATTAATCAATCATTATCCGTTAAAAATAATGATTACGAAACTTCATAATGAAGCGGCCAAATACCTCTATGGGATGTAGCGCCAGCGAAAAAAAAAAGAAAATCGTGATGGATAGATATCCACTACCATTAATAGAGGATTTGGTGGATCAACCCCATAGCTACAAAGTTTTCTCGTTGCTCAATTTGGAGAATGGGTTAGACGGACACTACGAGTTTCTAGTCGTACCGTTTGATCTATGCGCATCTCCAGTTACGTTTGAGAGATTCATAAATTTTGTTGTGTTCAAGGACTTGATTGCTCAAGGAGTGTTCCTGGTGTTCATGGACAATTTAATTACCCCGGCAAAAAATGAAGAAGAAAATTTGCAAAAAATGAGAGAAGTTGTCCAGGTAGCGAGCGAGTTTGGACTGCAGTTTAAATGGAAAAAATGTAGGTTCCTAAACCATGGGATAGACTATCTTGGCTACATTATATCAGAAGGAAAAATCCAATCATCACGACAAAAGACTGATGCCGTTTTGAAATTCTCAATCCCAAGAACATCAAGATACTTCAGAATTTTTTGGGCGTAACTGGCTATTTGCCACAATTTATCCTAAACTATTCCAATACAGCAGTGCCGTTGACGAATTTATTGAAAAGGTGTCAACTTCCAGTTTCAAGCAATTGGCGTGGATTTTTAGAAAAACTTAAGCAGCAACTGATTAGAAACCCTGTTTTGAATATCTACAATCCATTCGCTGAAACCGAACAACATACCGATGCTGCAAAAGATGGATATGAAGCAATTTTGATGCAGAAAGATGGGATCGATAGGAAATTCCATTCTGTCTATTATCACAGTAAGAAGACAACTTTAACCCAGAATAGATACTGTAGCTATGAGTTGGAAGTCCTCGTAATAGTGTCAGCTTTAGAAAAGTTAAGAGTATATTTAATTTCTATACCTTTTAGAATAATTACAGATTGCGCTGCGTTTAAAATGACCATGACCAAAAAAGTGTCTACACAAAAAAAAAATGCGCAAGAGAAGAACGATAAGAACTGATCACTCGACTGCTAAAACATGGGCCACACGACAACTATTTGCTGATTAGAGGAATCCTATATAAAGACCAATCCGATGGCAGAAGGGTCTTGAGCGTACCGAAAACTATGCAATACGATGTCATAAAGGCATAGCACGAGAAGGGTCATTTTGCTAGCAGAAAAGATGATGCAGTTAATCGAAAGGGACTAATGTGAGAAATGTGACATTATTTACCAAAATTGTGTCTCTTGCTTTGGAATTATATTGGATAGGGGAACAGCGTTTGCATCTACATACTTCATTTGCGGAATGCTGCTAACAACATCAAATTCAACATAACCATCACTACAGGTGTACCCAGAAGCAATGGGCAGGTAGAGCAAATAAACAGCAACATTATACCTGCCTTCACAAAGTTGACAATTTCCAAACTTGAAAACCAGTATAAGCACGTTGGAACCCCCAACGATTTTTGAACGGAACTTGGCATTCAAAGCACCCCATTCGAATTTTTTATGGAGGAACGAGACCAACTAAGATCTGAGGCCATGAGTAGTATATTAAAGGTTCAGGAGGAAAACAAGAAGCAGTACAACAGAAGCAGAAAGAAGGCCAATATCTATAGGGTTGGCGACCTGGTGGCGATAAAGAAACCTTAGCTTGCAACGAGCGCTAAAATTCTTCCGAAGGTTACTCATTTCAACTGTAATGAAAGGTATAGGATAATTTACTGGGTCCAACGAAACCTCAACCAGCGCGAACATGATGAAAATCTGGCATCGAATCGATCCAAACATTACGAGCGACGAGTAACAACCAATAAACGCTGATTTTAAGTCAGTCAACTACAAAACAAGACGAAATTGACCAAAAGAAGACGATAATCAGTTCAAGACGATAAAAACGAATAATTAAAGAGGAAAACTCAAGATGAAAAAAGTCAAGACGCATGTTAACAAGAGGAAAAGGACGAACAATAGTAACAATAGCGAAGTGCAGCTTAAGGGTATACTGATGACCTATTTGCAACAAGAATTGAAGATGATGATTCGGGAGTTCTAGAATATGGCTCACTAGGATGGAATTTGACTATTCCTTAACCGATTTGAGTGAAATTTAGCGTGTACGTTGAAATTTTAGTGAAACTTGATATGCGCGATTGAAATGGGATTCAAAACGATTTTTGGACAAAGTTCGGGAATATGGCCAACTATAGTGGAACTTAGCTATTTCTTAACCGATTTTAGTGAAATTTAGCATGCGTATTGGAAATGGGATTCTAAAATGATTTTTGGATGAAGTTCTGGAATCTGGCCAACCAGGACGGAACTTTGATTTTCTTAAACCTATTAGAGTGAAATTGGACATGCGTGATGGAAATGAGATTATAAAAAGATTTTTGGATGAAGTTCTGGAATTTGGCCAACTAGGAAGGAACTTGGGTATTCCGCAACCGATTTGGGTGAAACTGCGCATGCGAGATGGAAATGGGAATATAAAATGAGTTTTGGACGAAACTCTGGAATATGGCTAATTAGAATAGAATTTGGCGATTCCTCAACCGATTTTAGTGAAATTTTACATGCGCGATGGGGGATGGAATTCTAGAATATGGCCCATTACTATGGAACTTGGCTATTTCTTAACCGATTTTAGTGAAGTTTAGCATGCGTGTTGGAAATGGGAAGTCCAACTCGTGTCAAATTATTATTAGCAATATAAGATGCAATGTTGAACGTGTAAAAGTCATCATTTTGCACTTTGTTACAATAACTGCATCTACATCCTTTTATAACTCCTGTGCATCAGATAGATGTCGAACAGGGGAAAATATTTTTTGTCATCGCCATATATGAGACAACGGGAAAATTTTATACATTTCGTGATATCATTTAAAAATAATATGAAAATAAACGGACCGAGATGTGAGCCTTTAGGTATCTCAGAATGTACATAAATTGGATCAGATAAACTATTATTAATTTTTACACATTGAATCCGCCCAATAAGGTATGACTCAAGCCATTTGATCAAATTATCATTAATACCAAGTAATTTTAATTTTTTCAGAACGATAAAGTGATGAATTGAGTCAAACGCCTTACTAAAGTCGGTATAAATAACATCAAGTTGGGCATTGCCTTCAATCACATCTGTTGCATGTTTCGTAAATTCTTTGATACAAAAGAAGGTCCTCGGAAAAAACCATGTTGCTCATCTACAATAAGCGACTTAAGACCGAAAAACATATAATCACAAACAGTCGACTCAAAGAATTTAGAAATTGCCGGCAATAATGAAATTCCTCGGTAGTTAGATACGTCACTTCGATTTCCTGATTTAAATAACGGCACAATATGAGACGATTTCCAGACAACCGGAAAAACACCTTTCAAAAGTAAATTATTAAATAAAATTGACAAAGGCTGAGCGATTTCGTTACAGAATTGTTTAAGAAAATTTGAAGAAATACTATCTGGGTCATATCCATCCTTAAAAAGATGGAGGAATTTAATGATATCACCTAGAGATATGTGATTGGTTTATCTTTTAAACATTTTGAAAAAACGAAGCAACTAAGTTTGCAATATCATCAGAATTATTTCCATATAACTGGGATTGAACGACATTGTTGACGGAAACCCAAAAGTGTTTGTTTTAGAGTCAACGAAATTCCAGAATGATTTTGGTTTTGATACCATATTATTTTGAACCTTGGTAATAAAATTCTTGTATGCATTACAATGTAAACTATGAAACTGTTTCGATAAATCTAAAAATTATAACCTGTCGTCAGCACTCTAGGAGAACTTCCACCTTCGATATAATGTTTTTTATGGTTTCAAAGATTTATTAGGTCGTTGTTAAACTGCGGAAGATTGTTAAGATTAACCTTGCTAACTGAAATTGGGACAAACCTATCGAATCCAATGAATAAAATGTCATAAAATATTTGCACATCACGGTTAATGTCCACCAACGAAAAACACTAATCTCAGTCAACCGATTTTAAGAAATCATACTATCATTATCAGCAACAAAAACTCTGATGTGTTTAAATTGATTTCCATTGATTTATGGTTGACATGTATTCTTGTTGTAGGGCCATGTTGGCGTTTAGCCACCTCTCGCTGCGACCTAAAAGATCTTTGGTGCTTCCAAACCCTGCTTAATTATCCGTCCAGTCAATATTCAGGCTCTTAATGAACCTGATAATACTGCCTGATAATATAAAACGTGATACATACTATCTGGGCTCATTGCTTTTCCTCCTAGATGTTTACTGTAGGAAGTACTTCTACTTCATTGGTTCCCAAGGACTTCCAGAGGGCAGTCCCACTCCCGTATATTCGTAGCCTTGCCCTGACTTTCGTATAACCCGTTTTATAAAAAAAATTAAATAATTACAGTTCTACTATTAATCAAATTACAACAGAAATCATCACTTTGAAATTGATAAACGAAAAATTGTGGAGGCTTTATAGTGGTAACATCTAAATTACAATCTGCAAAACATTATTGTAAAGAATTTTTTCGCGAGAACGCCATACCGTACCGGTTAGCGAAATCGTGAGCGAAATTTTTTATTTTGACTTTAGCTAGCTAAATTTTATGTCAAATTTATATGGAAATTTTACCCTAGCTCGAGCTGCGTACCGGCCTTTAAATTCCATATTAAGCTTAGTATGCAGCTCGATCTAAGAGAAATTTTTCATACAAATTTGACGTAAAATTTAGCTAGCTAAATAAAATAAATTTTGATTAGCTGATAATTTCGCTGAGCCGCTGAGCTGTTTCATTCAAATCTAGATTACGCCAGTATAAATTCTCCAAACATTTTAGCCGCAATTTATCTCACAAGGACAATAATTTTGAGATATTTAGATACAGAACAGCTTTGGATTTAGAACAGCAACGTCTGCAACACCAATAAAAATTCTGCACTGGAATCCTCCATCACTTTTTATAAACTGTTTAGCAATTTTGAACAATTCTTTAGAAGTACCAAAAAGTAATAAACTAAAAGAAACTTCATTCAAAAACAAACGAATCGAAGCCAAACAAAATCAACAAAATTTATTTCTACACAAATTTTTAACTTGACGATTTATCGGTAATTTTATGGAAACTTGGGGATACCGCGCTCAAATGTATCTTAGCTCAAGCTGCATACTCGTCTTAACACGGTAACCTATTTATTTTGTCTTAAAGGCATTTTGGAACAATTGGTGGAATTGGCAAGGTTTATTAACTGTAGAAAAATATTTCTTCGAAACGTTCTTTATTATCTCGGAAAATGCCTTTTTTTAGTATTTTCTGTTAAAATCATCACCGCACGGAATGCTTCAATTGACAATTTGACATCAATTTTGTAAATATGTAGATGCTGGACTCAAAATCTATTTGACAGTTTTCTCGTCCACTGCAACTCGTTATATTTTCGTCTCGAATGAACCGATAAGTTAAAACGAACTTTATATTATTAAAACCTATTTGGTGCCAAATGTCGGCCAAAACTATCAATATTTGTGACAATAGAAAGCAAAAGAAAAATGTATCACTAGATGACGGACGGCCATGACATATTTTAATCGATGTTTTGATCGTGAGATTGTTCTGGTTACCTAATTCGTTGAGAAATTTGAAAATCTGGAACAACATATTTTTCGTAGTAAGTATAACTTCGTTATAGTGGGAAATCTTATGAGTGAAGGAGAATAAGGTATGATTGATTTAGTAGAACAAAAAAAAAATTGGGTCTATCCGACTCTCGGACGATACTTTTCCCAGAAAGCATCCGTTAAAGACCACCAAACCAACCATTTATATTTCACAAAATTTTTTTCGATATTTTGGACAGGCACAATATGTCACGACTTTTCTTAAATTTCACGACAACATAAATTTACTCTCATACCGCTAAATCACAGACTCACAAATATGTTAGATTATTCAGAACTGACATGTGTTGAGCAGCAATCAAAGTCGCATTCGCCATTTTTCATCTTCAACCTTTAACAATTAGATCCAGTTTTACATCTCTAGTATACCGTTGAAAGTCATTAAGAATTTAATTTACTCCATTCAGATAGCATACAAAATGTTCAAAAATGTATTTTCTGAAAATTTGTGTCGTTTGTTCGATTTGCCGATATAATTCTTTACTCAGTACTTGAGTCTGGAAAGGGCATCGCTGTGGACCATTCGAAAATACAAAATAATAAAACACAAATAATACAAAATCAGAATTAACGTTAATAATTATCATTTGTTACCTAACCCCACCAGCTCTCTTTAACCTGCGCCGCCCTAGTGGCGTGATATTATTTTAAAGCCCTTCATAGTAATTTGCTATTAGAAGTTTATACGACTTTGAATAACAAGAGAATTTATTATTTAGAAATTATACCTTTAAATGCGATTTTATTAAAGCAATTCACAAATAATGTATCGATCAACAATCGTTGAAATTTCAATCATTAAAATGCCATAAAATGTCAATAAAACGTCACAGAAATGTCAATGCCATAAATGTCAATGTCATAGAAACGGGAATATCTTGGTATATTTAAAAGCTCACTACTGCAATCCCCCTCTATTCTATACTCGAATGGACCTAAAAGTTAACACACACTGCTTAGTACTGCAATCTATCTTTGTGCAAAATTTCGACCAAAACTATCCATATTTGTGAGAATGGGAGGCGAAAAAAAAATAATAAAAATGTGCGACTGGACGGACGGACACGACATTTTTCTGATCGGTGTTTCGGGGCCCTGGTAACCTAATTCGTCGAGAAATGTGAAAATCTGGAACAAAATTTTTTTCGCGATTACAATACTTACCCAATATAACTTCGTTATAGTGGGAAAAGTAAAAATTTTAAAACAGATATAAAATATAAAGCATCAATTTTCTATTTTATCCTCATTTTAGGGCCCCAAACTATTATGGTCCTTGGCCTGTGCCTAGCGAGCCTTAGGGTAAAAACTAACGTGCAGGTCACTTTTCGTTTACTTGTATTTAATTAATACAATATATTCTGGAACTCGAGTCTCTCCTAATTAACTTAAGTAACTAACTAGTTAGTGTTAGCTAACACAACGTCTTTGTTCCATAGAGTGAATTTAGTTAATCAGGATGAATTTGAAGCAAGCAAAACAGCGTTCCAGCTATTTTGAATAAAACCGTAAAGGACCACCATCACTATTACCATTACACCTTTACCATTACCATTAACATTAAGTATATTAATTTCATATTAATATACCACGTACTATATTACGTGAGGTAATTACCACGAACTATAAATTATTTCCTATAAATTCCGGTTCCGTTCGTAAAAGAAAATAGAGTGAGGGAAATACCTCAATTTTTTAATTTTGTACAATTAAAAATTGTCAGACAACTCTTAAACTGCAATAAATATCTCAGAAAAACAACGCATTTATGTAGGTGGGGTTTAATAATAATTTATGTCATGTGATGATAATGAAAATAATTTCACCTGTATACGATAAATATTATGTCGAATCGAAAGTTAACCATGTCAAATAAAATAAACGACATCCACACCTTAATATGGCTTGTTGGACTCCCCGCAACTCTTGCATACTGGTATTTTAGTATTTTCAATCTGTACTGTTTATAAAGTACGAGTATTATGTAGAGCGTTACATATATTTATATAGAGCAACGACAAAATCAACAACAAAAGGAACGACATAAAATTGGCAATAAATTTAATTAAATTAATTTAGAAAATATATCTATTTTCTAATTTTTATTTTTATCATTTTAACTGTTGACCTATTTTTCCATTGTCGCGCTATATATGCATTGTACGTTCGTATTGTATTCTCGCGATAACATTAGCATGATAGGAAAATATAAACAAAAGACGACAACATTAAAGATTTTTTTTTTTTCGCGATTTAAATTACACAATTACGTAAGAAAATGCGCGCGCTATTGTCTTGGCAAAGGTATGTATATTATGTATTGTACAAAATAACAGTAAATAGTATATGAAGTTGATGGTATTTTTATGATAAGACGAAATAATTGAAAGATTTTGTAAACAACAAAAAAATGTTAACCGGAGCAAGTAGTGAATCGAATAGCTAAGGAGGAAAAGAAGTACATGACAATAAGTGCGCTTATTGCGCCGTTTCTGAATAATTCTTTGATTAGAAACTTTCAAGGTAAACATAAAAAAAAATAAAAAATCTGTTTGGTTACGAAATCGTAAAGCCACACTGATATTTTACAGGGTCCAGTCAAGAGACCGCTTCATAGTCGGAAAAATCTTTGTACGAGAGTTTCATTTACTCTTTCTAACATGATATCCATGTCACTTTCTTCAACAGGTTCTGTTCACACAACATTATGAAATGATGTAAAATAAATTCAAAGCAATGGTGTTTGTTTACACTAAACGCAAAGGAACATTTTACTTTCTCCTGTTTAAAACAAACATTGATTCTTCACACAACTTTTAATAAACGTGGTCTAATATGAATACTTAATGATGAACTGTATAAAAGTTGCGTTCCTTCATAATCATTACAGTATTTATATAGTATATTAGCCCAGCTTCATATGCAGTTAATTGGCGATTAATTATCTCTTTAGTGCGTCATCTTGGCGAGATGCTGTTATAACCGGTGTATCAAGCACCAGCGACAAAACTATAGGATGAGGGAACGTACCAGATTTACATACGCACTGGTGTACCGGTGCAGCGGTGCTTTTTACCGGGGCCCAAAAGGCCCGAAAATACGAGCAATGTAATTGCAAAAAATTACCAAATATTTCTTTTGTACCAAACCACGGTCTGTTTTTGTACTGAAGTTATTTCGAAAAATGGTTGTCAGACAGGGATTTGGTAAGCTTTTGGAGCCTGTACGTCAAGAGAAGCAGGTACCTGCCACACGAGTTGATCCAAAACCACCTAGCTATTAACACATGGAACTTTCGATCCACGTTTGATCAACTTTTATGTATCGTCATGTTGACTGCAAAACTCGGATGGCCCAAAATATTCATTTTCATTTTTAATGTATCGTTGGGCGCATCCAGCTAATCAGGGCTTCGCTGAGAAGCGCGCATTCAATTAGTACTATTTTCGATGACGGGTTAACATAAATGAGGCGTCCAAAATCTTCACTTTCTCAATCTTTCTTCACTTAAAGGCATAGGCGAATGATTTGACATGACCCCACACAAAAAAGTCTAAAGTCGTAAAAGCACACGAACTGTGCATCCAATTAAAGCTATTATTTCGTGAAATTTCGGGTGCAAGGAACAATAATAAGCATGATATAAAGTGACCGTTTTGCCACTTGTAGCAATGAGGGCTCCAAAACCTCTCGTGGATTGTTTTCCAATAATCTAGATTCCAAGCTAATGAGGTGCTTATTAAAACCAATGGTGTACAAATCTGCAACATTTGGATTGATCCAAAATTATTCAGAAAACCTCAGAATAGAAATATTGACGAAAAATATCACCTAAGTAATTTAACATCCTCTAAACTTGAGATAATTCTAAAAATCTATATAGTCTTGAGAAACTTGAATAGACTCGAGTCATTTCAAAAACCTCCAATAATTTTAGAATTTAGAATAATCATGAAAAACTCAAAAAGCAACGTTAATCAAATCCGGAAATCTAAATTAATCCGAAAATCTTAAAACCTCGGATTTTTAACCCATTAGGAATCAAATGAGTCGATAACAAGACAGAAGGCAAGGACCAAGTATGGTGATTATTGATTAACAATCAATTCTATACAATTCTGTACGATTTTAAGTTAACCACATGAAATAAGCTGTTTTTCCAAAGCAATACACCTATAACGCACAAAACTAGAATTTTCCACCACCAGCTAATGCAACAGACCTTTTCCCCTAAAAAAATTTGACCAGTATGATCAGCGACCTGTACGCTCACAGTACACATATAAAGGTAAAATACTCAGCGGTTTTATTAAAAACTAACCGTATTTGTTATGATCGGTTTCATGTAAACACGCAATATTTTGTCAATTTTAAAGTGAATTTTATATCAAGTTTCTTAATTTTTAATTATAAGGCGCGCAGTTTATGGTTGTAACTAGTGTACTATACAGGGTGACCCATTTTAATCCATTACCGCCCACCGTACTCAATTGAGTACACCACCTTATAACGTAAATTCTTCGAATCTAACGGATTTAAAATATTTTTGTTTCCAGATTATTTGTCGTTGATGGTCCCCGATTGGTCGTTACCTTTAAATCAAAAAAATATTTTCATTTGGCCAACAATGATGAAATTGGAATTTCAAAAGATCGGATGTTCAAAGTAAGACCGCTTATAAATATGCTTAGGGAACAGTTTTGCTAGTAAGTTTTTTTTCCACAAGGATGATTCAATTGACGAATCCCAGCGGTAAGCCAGTGTGAGATTCGGATACAAAAAATTGGATCATAAGCAGTTCGAGTGGATATTGTTATGCTTTCGATATTTATTGTGGAAAACCAGTAGACGAATCAGGGCTAAGGACGCCTATTTTCTCGCGAAAATAAATATTTTTTCTTTGAAATTTTTGTTTTATTTATGTTCTTTATTTATTATCACCCTGTGATTGCAGTTTGAAAGTTTTTGTACAGGTAGTTATTTTTTAGGCGTTAATGGGTTGAAAGAACCACTCAAATAACTCCCAGGGGAAGACCCAAATAAAAAAAGTGTGGATACAAAAGTTGCACAATTGGGGGAAATGGAATAATGATCTTGAATTTGTCCTTGAGGTCAAATTTCAAGGTCAAGTTTTTTTTTTTTAATGGAACCATCTATTTTTGAATCTGGATTCTGAAAGCGCGTGAAATGCTAAGTTTAGCCATACAGTATCATCACGGAACATTGAAAAATTGATTTAGTCTTCATAGTAACCCATTGGATTTTGAATTATTTTTTTTTTTAATTCAAATTTTTTTAATATATTCATGATAGGGAGCAAAGTTCAATTCAAGGTTAGTTTATTTAATAATAATATCTAAAAATAAAGAACCAAAAGCCATTAGATATAATAGAATTTTAATGAAATTTTTCATCTTGATCAAAAAATGCGTGTTTGTTTTTTTAGGTTTGAAGGACAACAAATTTTTAAGAGGATTCTTTTTCATGAAAAGTAATTTAGGATAGAGCAGCATTACTTGAGTACCCTTTCCTGCATTCAGTCGTCGGTAAAAAACTCGACGTACAAAACCCACGACGGCGACGTAGCAAAACAATCAAAAGTTCAAGTGAAAAAATGAAAACATTTCACCGAATTAAATTTTCAAAGATTTCTCCATGGTTATCAATACACAGTTGTATTTGTATCCTTCGTTTGAAGCTTCGAACATTTGTTATTAATTGATTGTAAATATTCCGGACGTAAAATGGAAGATGTTTTATTACTCTGACCGGTATGAAGTTTTTGGACACTTTTTTTTGGACAAAAATTTATACAAGTGTATTGTAAGTTTTTGGCCAAAATTGAGATTTTAGAAAAATTAAATTGTTGGACAAATATTTATGCACGTGTCATCTTTTAACAGTGTATTTAACAAAAATAAAGTTATTTAAATGAAATAAGCCTCAAATAATTTCTAACATTCATTGTCAATTTTCTTTTCAACAAATCAAAGAACTTAGCGCCATATTGATATTTTGATATGAGCCGTAGGGCTCTTGCAAAAAAATTTAGAAAATTTACAAATCGACGAGTTTCGCTTGGAACAAGGACGTTGTTCTCTATTATATCAAATAACACGAATCTCAGAGATTGGCTCATATAGTGACTATATAGGTTGTATAGGGTATACATCAACTAGCATTACAAGGGAAACGCAAGGAAAATTGTAAGACCTTACCGGTTTCATTTTGTTTTTTTTTTCGCTGGCGCTACATCCCATAGAGGGATTTGGCCGCTTCATTATTTCGTAATAATTTTTTAATGGATAATGAGTAATTAATTCATTGATCCAGCATTAACCAGCCGTGATTTTTTCATCACCCACCGGGAATCGAACCCGGGACCTCCGGAGCTCAAAGCAAGCATGCTAACCACTGTGCCGCCGGGGCGGTTTCATTCATATCACATAATTCTAACCCAAGAGCTAATGCAACCTGATTTTGAAGGAAGATTCCAATTTTGTCACTGGGTGCGGACAAGATTACAAAACGATCTAAATTTCTGATGAAGTCACTATGTAGGTGAGCTAAATCGACACAACTGCCATTATTGGTCTCCACAAAATCCTCATTGGGTTCGAGCAATCGATCACCAAAATCGTTATAGTCTCGTAACATAGTGTGGTATCATTGTCTTCTCATTGGGCATTATTTTTTTAAGCTACTGTTAACTCAGAAAGATACCTTAATTATTTGACAAATTCATTACCGGATCTTCCAGTTGATATCGATTTACAAACAAGACCACGTATGTGGTTTCAGCATGATGCGGCACCTGCTCATAGAAGTTTAGCGGTTCAACAATTTTTTAAATCCCAGGTACACCAACCGGTGTATAGGTATTGGACGTGATAATATTCATGTTGAATGGCCCCCCGGCCAATCCCAGACCTCACGAACTCGAATTTTTTTTTTAAACATATTTGAAAAATACAGTTTATGTAGAGGCTCCTACAACTAGAAAAAATATGATGGAGCGAATCACGAATGCTTGCAGAAGCATACCGCCGCATGTGCTCTTATCAGCTGTTTGAAGCTTTGAACAAAGGATACAACTGTGTTTTGATAATCATGGAGACATTTTTGAACATTTAATTAGGGACAAAACATGAAAATTATATAAATTGCAAGAGTCTTCACTATCTACACTATCACTATCTTATCAGAAAGCCGTTCGGGTTGAGAACTCAGGTAATCCAAGTTCGGATTGTCCAATCATGGAATTGCATACAGTACCTGTGTTTCGAAGGAAGTATTTGTAAATTGCTCGTCTTCATCCAACTTCTATCTCCGAGTCGATATCCCATTACATTACATTTAAAAACAGCGTTTTTAGCCCATCAAACGTGTCCTGCATCGCACTGTCTCCTAGAGAACCGGGCCCAGCAGAACTAACGTTTGTGCCTTTCAAGATTGGTGTCATCGAAAACTTGCATGATACCTTAAAAAATCCTGATTTTTGGCCACCTGGTGTTCTAGTTCGCGCTTTCAAGAAAGACGCCAATCAAAAAATGAGGAAGGAGCTCGCAGCAAAGTATTAATTTAATTCCATTCAATACATTAAATTCTAAATACTAATCTACCAAATTCTCACAATAATCTTATCACAGTTCATCCTAATATTCTAAATTCATATACATCTAATTCTAACAATATATCATCAATGGATCTAACAATATCGTCAATACCTTATCAATTTTTTTATTTTAATTGTAGAGGCATGCGATCAAAATCATAAAATGTATATCTTGGAATTTTGGAATCTAATTATGACGTAATATTTCTAACTCAAACATGGCTCACAGTTGATTTCAATGATGCGGAGTTTTCCTCTTTGGACTTTTGCGTTTTCCGTCGCTATCGGTATAACTTTAGTACAAAACGTAAAGGTGGTGGTATGCTTATTGCAGTTCTAAAAATGTATTCTTCTGAATTTTTATTTTCCGACCCGCTCATTCAGTTCATTGCTGTTAAACTCAAACTAAGTACGTTTTGCATAATAATTAGCACAGTTTACTTTCCTCTAGAACCAACTTCGCCATTTTGTCAAGATTTTATTGACAAGATCTCATGTAATTTATAACCTTTTATTTCTGATAACACTGACTTTGTTATTTTCAGCAATTTCAACTTCCCAGATTTAATTTGGATGATGGATAACAATACATATATTCATTCCTGCTAATACAAACGATTCATTAGCCTTAATTTGTGATTTTATGGCAAATATGCGGGTACTTCACAAATAAATAGTGTACCAAACAGCCAATAATTCAAAAATTGTTTTTTTTAGAACTTGACGTGATGAGGGCTTTGAAGAATATGGACGTTTCTAAGGGCCCTGGGCCCGATGGTTTACCAGTGTCTCTATTGAAGCTGTGTGCAGTTGGTTTTGCTGCTCCTTTATGTCATTTATTTAATTTGAGCCTCAGCCAAGGCAAATTTCCTGATCTTTGGAAAATATCAAGTATCATACCGATCCACAAAAGCGGCCCTCGCAGTGATGTAGGAAATTATCGTGGAATTGTAATACTGTCTTGCATTTCTAAAGTATTCGAGTCAATAGTTAATAAAGTAATCTACTTCCACTCCAATCAACATATTAGCACACGTCAGCATGAATTTTTTCCTGGATTTAAATAATTTAATTAATTCTGTTGCCTCGAAAGTTCAAGTCGATATAGTTTATACCGACTTCGCTATAGCTATCGATAAACATAATCACAGGATATTAGTGAATAACCTCAGTGAACTTAATTGCGACATTATTCCCTTAAATTGGCTTATGTCTTATTTATCGGATCGCAAAATGTTTGTCAAAATTAACGATACGTTCTCAGAATGTTTTATTGCGACATCTGAGGTGCCTCAAGGTTGTTACTTGGGTCCACTATTATTTTTATTGTTCATTAATAATGTTGTGGATTGCTTCAAATTTGCAGACTGTATTCTATTTGCTGGATTGCAATCAATTTCAGCGGGACCTAAACACATTTTGCGGTTGGCATGTTGCTAACCTTATGTTTCTGAATGTTGATAAGTGTCACGTGAACACCTATTCCAGGTTTAAGTCTCCTGTAGTTTTTGACTACTTTCTAAATGATGTTAGTTTGAAGAGAGTTAATATGGTTACTAATTTGGACGTTATCTTTACCTCGGATTTAACGTTTAACTCTGTTAACGTGAATGACAAATGACAAAATATGTGATTGTATTAGTAAAAGTGTAACGCTATACAAAAAAAACCTTACAACAATTTCAACACATAGCTCAAAAAACTGGAGGTTTCACAACCATTGACAAGCAATCCTACAGATAGCTACGCAGATCTGGGTATGCCATAGTATTGTATGTACCTTTAGGGATGTTTTGGGTCATACGAAATATTTGCGTGACTCGTCAAACGGTTTTTATGAATTTTTCAAAATTGCTCTAGTATAAAAAAAAAAAATCAAAAATGAGTACATATAAAATAAAATTTTCGGCATTATAGTTATTTACGTCACAAGGGCGATAAATGAGCTGTAACAGTACGAGTTCGACGTTGAACGAGTACTGTAACGATCATTTAACGTACGTGTAACGTACAATGTTTTATTTCATACTATATGGGACATTAATTCGATTTTTTCATTTAAAATTAAATTTTAAAGTAAAAACATGAGTTTGAAATTTAAAGAAAATCAATCCAAATGATTTTAAAATTATCAAGTTACCCTAGTTATTTTTTTTTTGTTTGGTTTTATATTTTTTTGTACTGTAATAGCTCGTTTTCCGGACACTTTTGTTCTGTACCGTCATGATTCATTTCCCGGACAGAAATCAATCACGTAGACATTGATTTTCATAGTATGAAATAAAAGATTTTTTTGCTTGTTTTGTTTTAATACTTTCTCAAACTTCGTGTTGTTCACATCGTGCTGTGTTTAGAGTTATTATTATCATGTTTTTTCTATTGCTTGCACCTTAAAAGTTTTTTTTAAAACTATATATCGACCTTCGCTTTCATTTGGACATCCTTTAATTAAAACTACATATCGCCCGCTTCGTGGCAAGAACTCCTATCTGAAAAAATTGTATTTTTCAGGAAACGAGAAAAACTGTTTCTTATTTGTATGGGCTGCCTTTATAGAAGTAATAGTTTTATCTATGAAATTTTTTTTTTCTGTTTCTGTATATTAAACTTACATGTGTACATAGATACGTACTCTATATTCCCGTATTTCTACGTCAAAATCTCATTTATGCAAAAATTGCAGATAGGAGTTATTGCCACGAAGCGGGCGATATGTACATATTTTGATTGCTGCATTTGTATATTCTGTTATATCGGTTCTAGTTATTGTTTAAACATTACCTGCTTGTAGTTAGTAATTATAATTTAAAGTGCAGTTATAATACAAGATGTCGAAATAGCATGCAAAGTATAATTACAAAAAGAAAAAATTATATTGCCGAACTATCACTGTCAACTGCTCTACAAGAGTTGAACTTTAAATGTGAAATTTTGACTAGGGCTGACGGGTTGCATATGAAAACCTTGCGCAAAACATTAGGTAAAAAAAATTCAGTACAAAATCGTATTAAACTTTGTTTAATTTGGCGGAAAACATTTAAATCATCGTAAAATGTTACAAAAAAAAAATTGTGTTGTTGGTAATCAGAATAATATATCTACAACATATATGATAAACTCAGAATCTGTGAATCCTCTATTAAACGAAATATTAATTGTTGTTCCCCATCTGGAAGAATTAGTTATACTCGATTTGAAAATCGATAATCACAATTTTATTGAAATTGAAGGATACCCGGAAATCTGCACACAAGAAATTTGTTGCAGAAACAAGAACTCGAATGCACCATTAAAATTAATTTTCCATTTAGAAATATCTCTTAATTCTTCAAATGACTTAAATTCTAAAGAGGCGAGATAAAACAAGTGATTTCGAATGGATTGATTAATTCAGAAAATTCGTCTGTTGTCTCTTTCGATACAATTCGGCGTCGAAATAAATTTCAAAAGAACATTATTGTTTACGGTCGATGTAAATATTCTACGCATATCCAACGTTTTAAATTTATTATCGATCCTCAAAATAAAATGAACGTTTTTGTAACTGGAGAGTAATGTATGATCCATGAAAGAAATAAAGTATTTCAACAGATTCGGGGAAAAAGGCGCATTCTTCTCAAAGAAAAACTACGGCATTGCACTGCTCATAATGTCAGTTTAGATATAAGGACAAACTTGAATTTAAATTTAATTAAGAGTGGTAAGTAACACAATGTAGTTGACAACTAATGATGTTTTGAGAAAAATCAGGTCAGAGGTATTAAAAAATGATGATTTGGTTCAAGATTGCAATGTTTACGACATGTTTCACCAATGGGATAAAGAACATTTGATGATCGAAAACAAATATAAACACTCTGTTTCTTTACCTTTAGTTGTTACATTATTACGAAGATCCCAACTAGAGCCGATTTTAAAATATGCACTATTAATTATGTATTTAGACGCAACGAGTAGTGTAATAAGAAAACCAAAATGTCACCCAGAACACTACAGCAATAAAATATTGTATTATGCTTGTGTTATAAAAATAGGAACGATAATTGTCCCAGTTGCTGAACTGATATCAAGCAAACACGACACTACGACTTTAATCCAATTTCTAATTACATTCAAATCATAGAAATGCCGCAGATTCCGAAATTGAATTACCCATTAATATACGTGGTAGATTGGACTTGGGCGTATATTCAAGATATTCTCCATACATTCAATAAAATGAATGTAATTGTATGGATAACACTAAACGTCCAACCAAAAGTACGGTGTCGATATTTATTTGCTGCACTCATTTTATGAATATTATAGCGGTACAGATTTAAAAAAATATTCCTCAAGCTAGAACAAGCCTAAAAAATTTTATTTTAGATATATTTTGTCTTATATTAAATTGCGATACACTAGATCAGACATATGCTTTGTTTGAAGTATACTGTATTATATGTATGTACAAATCAATATAACACTGAAGCTGTAAAGCAATCATTTAGCCAATTTACTTCTTTTGCGCGAAATATTTACGCCCAAGAAAATAGCACTAAAAACCGATGAAGTTGATTTTCAAGAACTTGAAGCGAGTAACCATACATTTGAAAATGAAAAAGCTCATTACTCAAAAAGTCCGTTCTATAAAAAATTCCTCAATTTATATCAAAATACACAAATTGAAAAACAACAAGAGAGGCCAGAATTGACCGAAAATATTTTTTTTTGCTCGGAATTTGTTCTGTTTACAATGCAGCGGTATTTTGCTTACCTTCCACTTTGGAGTAGATGCTTCTCCAAATATTTAAAATTAGAAGGCCGCATGTCCAACTGTAATGCGGAGTTGTGGTTTAATCATGTGAAAAATATTTACACTGAAAAGAAATATCACATGAGAATTGGGAGGTTCGTGGCTTTAATGAAACGGAAGTCTGAGCTTCTGGTAAACTCTATAGCTGTAACCGAAGCATAGAGGCCAACGCCAAAATCTCGAAAATAGTTAGAGTCACATAGTTCTGATGAAGAGCCAGATGACAAAAAATTCAGAAAATTGGAATAAAAAATTACGTGTGTATGAGTCCCCAAAACATTTCGGCAAACGCGTTTTAAAAAGATATTCCGCAAAAGCATTATTTAACCCATTATCTACCACTGGAGCTGACTTTTGCACTGATTCGCTGATGATCAAACCGCTATTAACAAATGGATTCTCTTTTTTAAATGATAGTAATGTGAAAATTAATGATTATTCGACCTGTGGATTCGATTCAATAATACAAATAATTACTACGGTTTTAGCAGATTATGAATATTTAACTTCTAAAGTTAATGGAATTGACACAGAATTCTTTAATTTCTTAGAGCACTTTTTAAATTGTGGAGCGGTTCGTTCTACACATATTAAACGAACTCCGTTGATTTTAAAGTGTTTTAATATAACAAAATTTTCTACAAACGTCGAGCAAACCCGTGTTTGCAACATTTCAAAATTTATCGAATATTTTTTATCCCGTTCTATTCAATTAAACTATAATTGCCCAAAATGCTTAAAACCACATGAAAGAGATACTTTTTATATCCCAATTAACTACGTTAATTTCAAAGAAAGAGATCTTAAAACAATTAAAGATTCGTTTAAATTTTACGGATCAAACTGCACTAATTGTAAATCGCCAATCAAAAATCCCGATGAACTACAACTTAAGACTCGCAATGGGTTTGCTATAGTAGATATTCAACCACTGCTTCCCAATACAAGGTACCATATCAAAATAAACGAGATTCAATCAGAGTTGAATTTTTGGGTCCACTAAGCTAGTATTAGTTGGTATTATTCACTATCAACATGCACAAAGTCGTGGTTTGTCGGGGCATTCGACTGGATTCATAAAAAGAAAAACCGGATTGTGGGAAATCCATGATGATTTATCCGAATCAATTATGCATACTAACTCGGAAACTAGAATTAACCCCGCAATTTTAATTTACATTGACAGTAGGCCGTAAAATGCCATTGACTGCATTTACTTTGCTAAGGAACCTGAAATCAGGTTTGACAAAAAATTTATAAATTAGGGCTCCTTCGATTTAAGAAACCATCATTAACCCTTTGCACTCGTATGTCACACTGGAGGTGACACAATGCGGCATTCGAGATCTTAAGCCCGGTACGCAGTCAGTTGAGAAGTGAAAAAATGTATGGCAATCGTGATAATTTTTAATCGAGTGCAAAGTATTAAAAAGCAGTTTAATGGATCGCGCAAATATTTCGTATGACCCAAAACATCCCTAAAAGTACTTACAATACGATGGCATACTCAGACACGCGTAGCCATCTCTGCGATTGCCTGTTAATTTATTTTAAAATTTGCAGTTAAACATTAGCGCAGATTTTACAATCATGTAAATTAATCATTTTTAATATGATAGCCTGTAAAGTAGACCAAGTCTCACAATTATGCGGTTGTTAACAAAGCCTTTTCCATGTTGTTGTTTATTAAAAGAAATTCGAAGGATTTCCACGACACATTAACTTTCAAGTCACTGTACACTTTATTTGTTCGTTCACAGCTTGAGTACGCGCTGTCATATGGTCCCCGTTCTACGAGTCTCATTCAAACAGAATTGAAAGTATTCAGAAACAGTTTTTGTTATTTGTTCTCAGACAATTACCGTCTTTCGAGCGGGACAATAATTTCAGACTATGTATCACCATATATAGACCGATGTCGTTTTCTGTATCTCCTATCTTTAAGTATATTAGACGTACATGCGCAAGTGCCATATTTGCGCGTGACATCATTTGTGGTCAAATAGACTGTTCCGACATTCTTTCACGTTTTAATATTTATGCTCCTCAACGCAACTTACGCCCCCAGAAACTTTTTCATATTCCGACTGCAAGTAGCTTCCACTACAGCTTCCATGGCCCTATAGCGCGCAATTAACGAAATCTCAACACCATAGCGGATTGTTTCGATTTTAATATTTCACAAATTTTTCACAATTTTTAACATTACACCACACAGGAACCGTACAAAAAAAAAATGGACCGAGGAAAGCAGCCAAGATTTTTAGCCTTTAATTGGATTTCCTTTTTAACCATATATTTGTTGATATACCATAATATTTTCCCATTCGATCAGCACATTATTCCAAACCATTTCGACGTAATCCATAATCCAAATAAAATAAAATTTTCCCATGAAATACGTATAAAGCAACATTAAAGCGAATCAAATTGTAAATTTATGGCAATTTTTAAACTGTACAAATAACAAAAAAAAAATGCTCCATTTTTTACCAGCTACTGTTGCTTTTAATTGTGTTCTATTTTCCCTCCTACCCCACTTAGTAGAAAAAGAAACTTTTAGTTGTATAGTTAACAAAAAAAAAAATCGAAAAACATCGTATACGAGAGTAAAATATCAAAAGAACGCTGGGAATTATTTTCCATTCCATCCTTGAAGTTTTCTTTTTGGGTCGATTGTTTTTTTTTTGTGCTTTAGCAGCAGCGCGCTTTTATGTGATCTGAAGAGAGTGGAGTAACGAAACCACTAGAAAGTTATGTTTTTTATATACATATACGTATATACTATATATGTATGTAGTCGAATATTGCTGTCTATGAAGCTCTAAAAATTTATTACTTTGCAAAAGGTCGTTTAAAATCGATTTTTTTTTTTTTTGCAATAGGGTGGTAGAATGGGTTATGAAATAAATTTTATTAGAGAAAAGGTTATATATGTATGTACATAACATGTATATATGTTCTGGATTTGATGCTTATAAGATTTACTTGTTTGAATGTCGTTTATGTTGATTGTATAACGTTTATATATACACGCCTACACATTTTAACCACTTTAATAAATCAAAATGACGCGTTGCTTGTAAATTATTCTGACAAACTTATTCCACGACAGTCATTAGATATTAAACGGAATATAAATTCAAAAATATGCGAGCTACAAAAAACACATCTGCGCTTAATAAAAAGGAAACGTAAATTTTAATTTTCTGAAAACCGTTTGTTTCCCGACTAATATGTGTGCCCCACATTACATTTTGTAGATTAGAGATAAGATGTTTGTAACACACTTTCACTAATCGTTTATACACTTGTACGGCACCGTGTAAATATTTTTAAAAAAAAAATCGAGATAAGATAGGGTCATCGTGCATTCGTTTAACCCCAAAACATTTTCGAATTCCACCTCTAAAACTATTTTCTTAATTAAATGATCTGCATATCCGGTGAATCATTTAAATTGATTTCATTTTTTTTTATTCGTTCATTATTATTATGGTTATGTTTCAATGGAGAGAAAGATCATAAAAATCAAATTTGCATAAAACAAAACACAAAAATGTTTTATTAGATAATAAAAAATGTTTGTTGTGGAAATGAAAATATAAATGAATGTGAAACATGGGCTAGAGAGATTAATGGAGCCCCATTGTTCAGTGTTTTATTGTTATATAACACAAAATGATCGATTAGATAATTTTGTTGTATAGTCGTGCTCCACCCTATACTCTGCCCCGCATTACTTTATCGTGTAATATATACAACGAACGATAAATTTGAATTTGAATAATCGAATACACAGAAATAATATCGTCTTACTAGTTTACGTCATAATAAAGTGTAATCTAATATCCATGAAGAAGATATTCAATTTATGTATGTTTTGCAAGATTTTTGTGATGGAATATTGAGGCAAAGAGTATATGAAGACGATGACTAGAAGTATGTCATTTTTTTGCATTGTGTGACAACGAGTGACTTAGCTAATTTTGTATATGGTTCTTTTAAGAAATATTATATTATGTTCGTCTCCATGGAGGGAGAGAGAACACGGGGAACAATTCAAAGCAAAATCCGAATTGAATTTTAATAAAAGGTTGAATAAGAAGAATGTTAAAAATTTGTTTGATACCACGATGGAAAAATAAGTTTTAAATGTACGAGTAGCTTAGAAAATTTACCTGATACCTTCCAGATGCAACGAGGTCTTACCAAATACGCTTCAGAAACTTATTCTATGTGATTGAATCATTTTAATAACAACTTCGAGAGCACCACTTCTTTTTTGCTTGAATAGATTGCTTAAATAAATTTCAAACGTTATCGGTATCGCTCTTCTTGTACACATAAAGTTACATCACTTATGGGAAGCCATCTGGAAATGGTGGCAACCGACTCAGGTGATTAGTGAGTCCAGTGACTTAGATTTAGGGCTGATTCATTTGGAGGAAGAGGATGTTGGCAGCCTGTCCAGGAGGGAGAGCGCTGACAAGATCCCTATGAGTATTACCGGTGGAGTAGCCTAGCCTCAAAAAAGGCAAAGTATTACTGTAGGATATTTGCTTGCCTGTACTGTATTAAACCGATAAAATTAAACTTTTGGTTTTTAGAAGCCTCAAGATATTTCTATAATTAAAAACTTCCATACAGTGATCTAAGTCCATTCTATACAGTATTACATGTTAACGGGAAAGTAGCAGTGACTTGTAGCCTACCACTTACAGAGTGATTAAAACAAAAATTATTCAGATCGCTTAAAAATTGAAGTGTAGGCAGATTTTTGTCCACAAGAAAACTATATTGATGTTAATATTGGCCTGCGGTATCAGGATATATTGGTTATGCTTAGGATAATTCAGATAACCCTTCACCTTTCTGAGGCTGCTCCGACAGCTCTCCTCCTCAGACTGATAAGTTCGGATAAGGAAGTGGTATTAATTCAGGAATTCTCGACTAACAATAATGCGATCTGTGGATTTAGAACCAAAGCGTACAAAATTGTGTTCTCTATAATTCTGGGAAGATCAGATCTTGTATTCTGAGAAAAAATAATTTAAATCTTTTCCGAGTTAACGTTAGTGCGCATCGCACAATATTTGTTTATTTGATTAGTACTAGCCTTTCAGTATATAATATGGGGCGGAAACCCACATTTATTACTAGCAATAGGCAGGCGGATCTAGATACGTTTCTCGCCTCAAATATTTTTAATATGGTTAAAAAATGGATGGGGGGTAAGGAACACTCCTTTTTTGAGCATCGATATACAACCTATAGCCTCGGGTTCACCTTGCTACCTGGAAAACCTTCAGGAACCCTGGCAGGACTAACTGGAGCAAATATGGGGAATTAACGGAGAAATTTTTGCCGCCGAGAGCCCCGGAGACCCCGCTGAATGTAGAGGACCTGGAGGACACGATGGACAGCGTCACTAGCGCATGCAACCGTTCCTTTAGTGCTGCTTGCCCATTGGCAAAACCTAAGGGAATCTCAGGATTGGTACTCCTACAAGGAGGAACATAGAATTTATAAGAAAGAATTACTGTATAAGCATGCATACATTAAGGGTAAATCTGTGGACGCAGCTCTCCATGCCTTGATGCGTTCGATCGAGAAATCGATTAACTTAAAGGAGTTCTGCTTGGTAGCCTTCCTGGATATAGAGGGCGCCTTTAATAATGTGAAAGCAGAGGCAATCAGAGCAGTTTAATTAATTACACGCTGGGAAGCAGGATTGTTAGCTCGGACTCAGGGGACTTCACCATCAAAAGACGTATAATCAGGGGAATCCCGTAAGGTGGGGGTCTTGTCTTTTCTTCCTGAGCACGATTGTGTGCGTAATGCAGAATGCGCTTACAATCGTTGCGAAATGGGCTGGCAAATGTGGACTGGGAATTAACCCGTCCAAGAACGGTCTTGGTACTCTTTACTTAGAAATATAAAACCCCCCATCGTAGACAGTAAGCTTAGTTGGAGCCCCAACAATCTGGAGAGAGGAAACAAAGCTACTATAGCTATGTAAGCCTGTAGGATGTAGGAAAGCCATTGGTAATAGATGGAATCTGAAGCCGGAGCTGGTATACTGGATCTACCACTCAGACACGGGTCTTAGAAGTTATGTTGCACCTTCTTCCGGTTGACATTTTTGGTAAACAGATAGCGGCAAATATGGCTGTACGATGTGCAGCAGTCCCCTAGTGGAAATATCTTAATACAGGACACTCTACTATTGTTAGATCGTTGAATTGTTACATCTTGATGAGAAGCGATTTCGGACCATGTTCCCTTCAAGGGCAAAGTGGGAGCTGGAGTATTATGCGGTAAACTAAATGTGAATATTTGTATTCGTCTCCCTGATTGCAGCAGCTTGTACCAAACTGAGGTAACAGCGATTGAAAAGGACTATCTCAATGAGACGGATGAACATTTCAACATTCAGTTAATCTGGTCCCTGGTCATTCGGACGTTATGGGGAACTGAAGGTGGATGAACTCGTAGGCATGGTACGACTTTCCAGCTGCAACAGGAAAGGGTAAGTATGGGGAGGCCTATCACAGCGCTAAAACTAGCACTCAGAAAACAAGCGCTCGTAGACTAACACCTTTACTTGAGTGTAGCAAGACAAATTTGGACAAAGCTAGACTTGGTGCGCACCAGAACATTAATATCTCTACGTAAACCTAGACGTGAATTAAGGACGGTCGTAGGAATTCTCACGTGACACTACACATGCCAATAGGCTAAGTTTGGGGGCAAATAACTTTCGTAGAAGCTGTTTGGACGAGGAGGAGGAAGAAACGTTGGTTCATATCCTTTGCTCATGTCCGCCATTAGCACTCAGAAAACACAAACACTTGGGTAAGTTTAAGATGGACAACTTGTCGGATCTCGAAAACAGGAAAGTGAAGGACGTTCTACGCTACATAAGCAACTCAAAATGGTTCCAGAAAGGGTAAAGGAGATATCCTGTGGTATCACAATGAACCATCACCAGTTTAAGTGTGCCTAAGCAGTCACTCGAACCTAATCTAACCTAACTGTATATCGCCCTTCGAAGTATTTGATATATTTGAGGAAATATGACGTTGATATGCAGAGCTTCGAGTGATTAGTTTCTAGGTTTTGGAAAATTTTCGGGGCTATATCTATAGAGTATAGATACTTTTGAGGTTGCTCGAGGCTTTTAAGGATTATCTTTGAGCTGCATAACGTGATCATGTGATATTTTACAGATTATTTTCTTGATTATTGACGTTGAGCTTGATAGCACCATTTACAGGTAATTCCAGATTATAAAAGAATTGATTTTAGAAGTGCCAAAACATCTTTCTCGAAATTTTGTCTTTCTTTTCGAGATATTTGAGTATTCCAAGAGATATTTTTTATCCTGTCGAACACGTCTTCAGCTAGAGTAGCTTTGAGATATTTGCTAGGCATGGTTACAATTAATTCGAAGTTTTAGGGCTTTCGATGCTTCTTCCAAAAGAATACAGGTTTTAGAAGAAATTCCGATCAAAAATCAAAGATAAAAAACCACAGACTAGTCGACATTATTCTCGAATTCTAAAGGTGATATTCACAAACATATTCGAAATCTATCGTTTCGTAATTGTGAACAAATTTGTAATATTCGTTTCTTCCTTCAGATATTTCTTTGACTTGAACTATTAAGCCAGAATGATTAACGCCGAAAATATTCAACTAACTGCTCAGTCAAGCCCCTGGAATTGTTGTTTGGGTTGAAATAGTTATTTGTAGCAAACATGTTTGCACGACCTTCAGGGAAAGAATTTTCGACATTACAAAACTGCGCTGAACCGTGGATAGAAAAATTTTAGGGTGATTTATGAGAAACAAAATTTTGGGTTACCCCCGTAAATTTCATGATGTTGGGCAACGATGATTATTTGAAATTAAATATGAAATATTCGTCTGATTCTCAGCCTCGTGAAATAATTATGAGTTTTACCAATTTCTTCTACAACGAAAGAAACAGTTTCGGCGTAAGTTGTTGTCGGAAATTGACTGGCTATCGAAGTGAAGTTTGTATTTATCTAAAATGATGACGAGTTGATTGGCTGTTTTAAAAAAATTATTGAAACGTTGTAGTGTCTTAAAGGAAGCTGAATAAATTCTAAATTAGCCAAATATTAAAAAGGGGCACCTTACACTAAAAGCTAAACCCACGTAGAAAAATTGTACTTAGACGACACGAGTATGTCTTATTTTTGTTGTGATGAACGGCTACACCTCATGGAGTAGGTTCACCTTGAAGAAAATAATACTGTGAGGAGAACCATAAGCAGCCCCCCGAAATAACTGGTGACCCCGACGTGATTTTGAACCAAATTTAAAAAGATTATTCCGGTAATAGCCCCCACCAGAGACACGCTCGTGGTAAGACTTTTTTGGTCAAGTCACAATAGCAAGAAAGCAAGTGAGAAAATTACAAGAAGCCATTGACAATTAACGAAAATCAAGGGAATAAGACCAGAGTTACGCGCCTAGTGAAATTAAGCACTCTAGAGTCAACGCAGCTATAGGTGCTTACAGAAGAAGCCAGCTGTACTAACCCGGAATAGGTATACCCAGAATAAAATAGGCCCTTGTCGGAAAACCAGGCAAGCCAGGATCCAGCAGTGAACAAAACGGTAGCCAAAGCCCAAAGCGAGCCACGCGTTCCGGCCAATACTTATGCCACATAGATATTCCAAATACAAACGAAACATTAAGCTACCAAGTCTAAATTTTTCAACATTCTTTATACATTATATTGATTTCAAGGATGCCGCATTTTTTTGCCGTATCCGCGTTAATTGTTCACATACATTGCCCAGTTCCGGTATCGTGCAAAAGTTGTCCGTTCCTTTTTTTTTGAAATCCCGTTTCGAAAAATTAATAGATCAAACCGACGTAGGCGACCAAAAACCGTCACAGGACTTTAGAAATCTCAAACAATTAGGGTATCAAATTTGATGACGAGTTAGTCCTTACTCTTTGGCTAAGAAGACTGCCACAACAAGTGCACGTCGCGATATTACCATTTAAAACCGGTCCTACAGAGGCTCTAACTAATCAATGTAACCGATACAATTTACAAAGCGACAAACCGGCATAATATTAGCGCTGTTACACATGAGTTGAGGCCAAGAACGGTTCAAGATAGGCTACAACATCAGCCCATCAATAAATCAACAACGCGTTACAAGACTCGAGACTATGATCACACGACTTACGATCGGAACAGAATTCCGGCTCGAAGTTCATCCAATTCTAGCTCAAGAAACTACAATCGCAACCGTGGCGGATCTCGTAATAATTCAAACACTAGAAAAAGCGTTTTGTTAGTACCATCGCACGTTTCGCGAAAATGCAAACAATTGCATCAAACCGTGTGATTTCAAAAACTGTCCGAACTCGACAGAAAAGATGGACACATCGCCGCCACCCACCACCAATTAATAAAAACCTAATGTAGATCTTGCTATCCAAGCGGCAGATAGCCAATACCAGTTTCAAAACAGCCACCTATTCGACTCCAACAATCGAACGGCATTCTTAGTCGACAGTGGTGTAGATATAGCAGATTTCTTTTTCAAGAGAACACAAAGGCATTAGCAAAAATTCAGGTCAAACACTCGCGGCAACTAATGGCATCTCCATTCACACGTATGGAACAAAACTCCTACAGGTGAACATTAGACTTCGTCGTATATTCATGTACGCTTTCATCATAGCAGAAGTTATTCGTCCAATAATCGGTGTCGACTTTTTAAGAAAATTTGGGTTACTATTCGATTTGAGAAACCGTAGGCTTATTGATTCAGCAACGCAACTGACAATCGAGAACGGGTACGGTGGCCTCTTGAAGTTATTTCCCTCACTTACAGAGCTACCTAACTATAACTTACACGTCAAGCATTGTATCTTGCATCATATTGTCGCGCAATTCGCCACAAAGCAGCATTCACCGAATTTCGGTATATGGTGGAATTAGGAATTTGTCAACCATCATCTTCCCCGGTATCATGCCCATTGCACATGGTACGTAAGAAAGATGAAGACTGGGGAGACCTTGTGGGGACTATCGCAAATTAAACGCTGTAACAGTTCCTGACCGTTACCCGATACCTCACATCCATAGTTTTTCCATGAATCTTAGCGGTTGCAAAATATTCCCGAAAATAGATTTGGTCCGAGCCTATCATCTCATACCTGTCGCTCCTGATTATGTTTATAAAACAGCTATAATGACACCATTTGCATTGTTCGAATTTACTCGAATGCCTGTTTGCCAAAACATTTCAGAGATTTATTAATTCGATTGTCAGAGACTTAGATTTCGTTTTCACTTATATAGACGATATTCTTGTGGCTTCTCACAACTGTTCTAACGGTTATCTGAGTTTGGTCTCAAAATGTATTTTTGGTGCTCAAACCCTTGATTTCCTCAGCCATAAAATCTCTGCAAATGGGATATATCCTTCACAGGATAGAATACGTAGACGTACTATCGCAGAATTCCCATCTCCTACTTCAATTAAACGCATCCAGCAATTTATCGCTATGGTAAACTACTACCACCGATTTATACCTAAACTGACTGAAATGCTTGCTCCTATCCATTTACACTTGGCTGTATTGCTGAAAATGCCAAAATCAACCAAGAACTTCTCTTGGCCTTAACAATGGGATAATACAAAATTCAATTTTACAACTTCGACAATCTGCACAATTCGTAAATTAATTACAACTCGAGATATTTTTGACCGAACATAAACAAAGATGTAACTTAATGGGCACAATCTTGTTTATCATGTCAGAGATGTAAAGTATAACGACATACCAATGTCAACACGAAATATTAGTTCCCACATAGTGGGACCACTTCCTCCTTCTAATGGATATATGTACACATATACTAACTTGTGTCGATAGATTCACTCGTTGACCCAAAGCATACTGCATAAAAAATATTTCGGCTGCAACCATTGCTCAAACATTTGTAGAAAATTACCTTTCCAGATTTGGGGTTCCAGGTACAATCACTACCGACCAAGAAAAGAAAGTCAATTCGAGTCCAAACTATTCACTGAACTTATCAGACTCGTGACCTCCTACCAGCCCTAATCCAACGGCACGGTCGAACGGTTCCACCGTTAGCCAAAAACATCTTTGAAGCATAAACAAACATAATAAATATCGTGTATCAATAAAATAAGTGCTAAACAATTACGCCCCGTACCAGAGCCTTCTAGAGTATAGAGCCATAATCATTATGACGTATTTTTTAGAAGCTTTTTTAGTGGTATAACTTTTCACTAATTTCCATAGGAATCCATACTAAAAATGGTGTTTTTTAGCTTCAAGTTTTTCAATGAAAAAGGCAAAAATGTTACAAAATTTTTATACAAAAGTGTTCTACATATATTTAGCAGCAATATACAAGAAGGGTATATTGGTATTAAGTAAATATTAATTGCAGAAATATTAAAATTAAATTATTTCTAAAATATATTTTGTGAACTTTCATTTTGAAAAATACATCAAAGTTGGCTCTGACGAATTAAAATAATACTTGCTAAATTTATCTTTAGTTTTACTAGTGTACGTTAGATGTCTCAGATTTATACAGAAAAATACGAAAAAGATTGTTTAATCACAAAATTATGACACGTTCTTAAATATTTTGCGAATTTGTTTTGCTTTTCCTACAACTTTTGAACACAAATTTCCCCAAGTGGCGATTTTTTGAACGGTTTTTCAAAATGTATACTGCCCACTGCCATCTATGTATATTGGCTTAATGCACACGATTTGTAGTAAGCTTTTCTTTTTAATTTGACCAGAAAGCTGTTGTTATGAACTTTTTTTTATATTTTGGTTTAAATAAATCAATTATTACAAGAAAATGAAAACGATTTACTTAAACGATATTCATATATGTTAAAATTCAAACATTTATGAAAATATTTCAGAAATCATAATTAAGAATTTGCAACGTTTTCATTTACAAATTTGTCTTAGGAAAAAAAGTGATTTCCCATATGTTTTGTGTGTTTTACTATGGAAATTTTGATTTTTTCGTCGTTTCTAATTCCCTTATAAAAGCTTCGTTTTTTAGATTATGGCTTGTATAATCAAGGTTGCTTTGCCCGTACACGATAGACCTATTTAAATTGGCAGGGCGAGTGTAAAGTTGCCTGATTGAGTTGTTATGTGTTATATCGCCGGCCGCAGTACACATGTTTGAACAGCCCTTTTTGAAAAATTCTGAGCATGCTTAGACCCGGAATAGCCCAGCTAGGCTGTCGAAAAACAAAAACAGTACCTTATCACAATCAGCTCTCCAACTATTACAAATCTGAACTATGTATTTTTGCGATGTTTATAATATTAGTATATTTTGCCTGTGTCAATAAAATAAATTTTAATAAATAATTTGAAATTTTAAAAATGATGATTTAAAACCAAATTGCTGGTCAAGAACAAAATAAAGATAATCGCCCCAAGCGCATTGCGTATTCATCGGCGATCGAACGTTTAATAAAATTAAAAATACAAAATTGTTTTGTTCAATTCAACAATTTCGCATTTTTATTATGTTTCGGAGATCAGAGAAGATAATCAGAGAGCAAAACTGCTCAAAGGTCGAATTTTGTTTTGTGAGCTTTCAGTAAATATTGTAGCGTTTTGTCACTGTATAGTTCGAAAAAAAAAACTCTAGACCCAAATTGGATTTTTCTAAACCCACAAAATTTGAATTTTAGTTTATACGACAAGAGACTAGTTTTGGCTATTAGTCTTTGTACAAAATTTCGACCAAAACTATCAATATTTGTGACAATGGGCGGCACATGGTGAACGCCAAGCTCTGCATCGGTCGTCTGATGCATACCAATCAAACAGCGATTCATCCGGAAAAGACATTACACCAGTCCCTCTGAGTTCAGTTTCTTTACTGCAATGCATAATTTCTTCGTTGTCGACGATAATTATCAGTCAGATAAGGAACTCTAACAGGTCGACGTGATCTTAATCGATAAGCTTTCAAGCGATTTATTATCATCTGTTTTGATATCTGGTTTTGTACTGGTACATTAATACAAATTTTTTGAGCACTGCTTGTCCTATTATTTTTAGCTTAACGTGCAATAGCGCAATATTCTCTTGTTGTAGTTTTTCTTGGCCGACCGCATCCTTCACGCCTAGTCCGGCTCACAACAGATACATTATTAGCTGCATTTCATGACACCAGGCTATCCAGAGCAAATCACGTTTTACATGCAAACTTTGATCCAAAAACAAATTTGGATCAAAATTTGTCTATGGTTTGCATGTAAAATGTGATTTGATCCGGATAGCTTAGTTCCATGAAATGCAGGTAATATCTCAGATTGCCCAATTTTACGATAAGTTATGCCTGCTTCAACTAAAGCCACAATGTTTGTAGCGCGAACGAGTGATTGTTCTTTTCAATTCGTCTCGCTTGACTCTTCAAATAACTAAAATTAAATTATTGTTTAACATAAAATAACGTAAAATTTAAAGATACTTAATATTTTATCGTAGAAAGCTTTACAAGGTAAAAAAAGGTACTTTTAGCGTTTATCATTAAACGTAGTATCATTCTCAAGGTTTCTAAATGCTCTATATCAGATCTTGTATTCTGGGGAAATATAATTTACATTTTCCTACTTCTTTTATACAGCAATGGTGTGCCTGGAAGTAGGCACATGCAGATTCTGGCTGGTTTCAGCTTACATGGACCGAGAAAAGGATATTCCTCCGGATAACCTGGAGGTTTCAAGAATGGTACTGGGAGATAATGCTAATGCGCATCACACTATCTGGAGAAGCATGGATATAAACGAAAGAGATGAGTCAATCTTTGTTTATTTGATGAGTACTAACCTTGCACTGTGTAATATGGAGCGGAAACCCACATTTATTACTAGCAATAGGCAGGAGGTTCTAGATGCGTCTGTCGCCTCAAATAATATTTTTCATATCGTTAAAAAACGTAAGGAACACTCCATTTTTGATCATCGATATTTAACTTATAGCCTCGGTGTTCACGCTCCTGATAGCCTTCAGGAAATCTGAAAAGACTAACAGGAGCAAATATGGGGAATTAATGGAGAATTTTTTGCCGCAGAGGCCCCCGGAGACCTCGATAACTGTAGAGATCATGGAGGACTTGGTAGATAGCGTCACTAGCACATACACTTGGTAGGGGAAAGCAAAAACCAGTATGGTTGTCCAGGAAACTGGGCACCTATTGTAACGCTTGTACGACAGTCTTTAATAGATCCAAAAGTAGAAGGCAGTCTCAGGATTGGGACTCCTATAATGAAGTACTTAGAATTTATAGGAGAGAATTACTGACTATCTCAACATGCATACATTAAGGGTAGATCTATGGTCGCAACTTCGAATGCTTTGGTGAGTTCGACTGAGAAATCGATTAACTTAAATTAGTTCTGCTTGGTGGCCTCCTGGATATAGAGGGCGCTTTTAATAATGTGAAAGCAGAGGCAATCAGAGATGCCATTTTTGGAGATAGACTTCCCTGTGAGCAGGTTAATTAATCACATGTTGGTAAGCAGGATTCCAAGACTCCACCATCAGCAGGATTTTAATCTCCACCGCCTTCTCTTTTCTAGAACGTAGTGGTAAATGGGTTACTGCTTGAGCTGGAGAGAGAGGGTGGAAGTTATCGCTTGCGCATATGTCGTGGCGATAGCTATTACCGGGAAATTCCTGGGCACGATTATTTAATACATGTATGTATTTTCTTATTGGCTTTTACTTACGGTGTAAGATTTGGTAAACGTTTTATTCGAAGAATTTTATACAGGTTGAAAAATTTGTGAGAAGGTTGTTTTTCGTCCCTAAGAATAGTAACAACAATCTGGCTGGGCATCTCCAGGCCTGAGCCGGCCCAATATTTATCAAGTTTGCAATCGTATAAATCCTCTACGTTAGTTTCTAATTCACAGTCTTGTTACTATTGTAATGGTAATCATATCATTTTGGACTATCATCCATTTTCGGATATTAAATTAACTCCCAAGATGCGTTTAGAGTTTATAAGGTCGAAGAAATGATGTTCTAATTGCCTAATAGCACACCATATTGTATGAGATTGTAAACATCCTCCTTGTGGGAAATGTTCGTTGAAACATAATGGTCTATTACATTTTAAAGCAGATCCTAATCAAACTCATTTCACTACTATGTAATTACAAATCGTCGAAAAACTTCACCCACTTATCGAATAACTGCTCTACTTCAAATAAGGTTGATGATAAGACAAAGATGTGTTCTAGTACTTTATTATCGGCCAATTCGCTAATAAACACATCGAATAAACAAATAATGGAACCACCGTTCCAGCAACAAGTTTTACTAGGCACTGTTAATATCAAAGCAACATCATCTAACGGATCTCAGATATATATTAGAGCATTATTAACGTCAAAACAAGTGTCAGGAATAGGTAGTGATGTCACACCAATAAAATATAAGGTTTTCGTACCCGTAGCTTCAAGAATAAATGGCTTCACGATTATTATCACATGGTATACCATTCCTAAAATAACTAAAGATCTACCTTCATCGCTTGTTAAATGTGATAAGAAGTTAATATCATCGAACTTCAAATTGGCAGATCCTCATTTATTTGTGCCACGATCGATATGTTAATTGGAGCTGAGTTATACACCAAAGCCTCGAGTTGCGTCGTTAATGCGTTCTGGAAAAAAACGACGCAACTCGAGATGCGTTAACTCGAAATGCTATTTTTTTATTTCAGTTCGCAAATATTGTATTATTCAGTATATATATGTATATGTACATAAACTGTTTTGCCTCACACAAAAATAAAAAACAAAAACTCGAGTTGCGTCGAAAAAAGTGACGCAAGTCGAAACGACGCAAGTCGAATCGATGCAACTCGAGGCTTTAGTGTACCATAAATTGTTTTCTGGAAAGACAATTAGAACGTCGAAAGAACTTCCTCCTTTATATGAGAGCGTTTGTGGTTATGTAGCCTGTGGCAAGATCAATTCGGACATTAGGTCTCAAGATTGCCATCAAACCGTATGTAGTTTGGATACCCTAGATCGCCAAGTTCGAGGGTTTTGGGTATTGGATACTGTTTGAGTCAAAACTATTATTATGTCAGTCGAAGAAAGATTATGTGAAGAACACTATCAGAAAAATTATAAGAGAATGTCGACAGGTATATAGATATGTGGTATTGTTGTGAAAATGCTAAACGGCAATTCTTATAAATTGAGAAGAGATTTATTCGCAAACCAGAAATTTATGATGAATATCGGAACTTTATGGCAGAGTATTCGCAATTGCCTCATCTGGTTCTCGCTAATGATTCAACGGAACAAGTAATATTTACTACCTCCCGCATCATTATGTATTGAAAGAGAGTAGTACAACAACTAAGCTCTGTGTAGTTTTTAATGTCTCTTCAAGAACTTTTTCTAAACTAAATAACTGCATGATGCCGGTCGTTCAACAAGACCTCTTTTCTATAGTAATTAGGCTTAGGAAACATCGAATATAATTTTCGGCAGATGTTGCCAAGATATATAGAAAGATTATGATAAAACGGAGCAAACTGATCTTCAGCGAATTTGGTGGCGTAAAAGTTCAGATGATCCATTAAAATGCTACAAACTTCAAACGGTAACTTACGGTAGTGCGCCATTTCCCGCAACTCTGGAGCAGTTAGCTTTGGATAAAATGAACGGTTACACAAAAGCATCTACCGTATTATTAAAAGATTTTTATGTGGACGATGTTTTGTCTGGAGGTGACACGGTTGAAGAAGCATTAAAGCTAAAGTCTGATTAATGCGGTGGTTTTGAGTTGCGAAAATTTTCATCAAATTGTAGTGGTGTATCAGATAATAATTCATCGTTAAAAGTTTCCTTGATCTTAGGCCTCAAATGGAATAATCAAAACGACACCTTTGAGATGACGTTTAATAAAGTAAAATTGAATACTGCTTGTACTAAACGTAATGTATTATCTGAGATGTGCCAATTATTTGATCCACTAGGGAGGGTTATGTTTACCTATAATTCTCACGGCTAAACTATTTATGCAGAAGTTGTGAACCAAAATGGAATGATCAATTACCTCAAACCTACAGCAAAAAATGGATTGAGTTTAAAGGTCAACTGATGTAGCTTCAGTATTTCGTTGTGCCTCGCCATATATTGAAGACTAATTACCATAGAGTCGAACTCCACGGCTTCGGTGATCCTAGCATAAATATGGATATGGTTGTGTGTTTTACGTTAGATCCAGTGATGTACACGGTCATCACCGAGTGAGATTGGTATGTTCTAAGTCCAGATCCCACGTTTAGAATTGTGTGCGGCTTTGCTTGTGGCTAAAGTTTCTGCCAAATTACTTAATATTTTAGATATTAAGTTTGATTCGGTATATTTATGGTCAGATTCCGAAATTACGTTGTTTCGTATAAAAGCCGAAGCACATCGATATACAACGTTTGTTGCGAATAGAATTACACGCATTGAGGAGAACTCTTCAGTTGATAATTGGCATTATATCCCTTCCTCTAAGAACTCTGCAGATTGTATCTCTCGAGGTCTATTTCCTGATGAATTTAACGATGCTAAGTATTGGTGGACTGGTTCGGAGTATTTAACTAGTGACAAAAATGTTTCGCCTAAAGATTATAATAATAAATTAACCTCGGAGCTAATTAGCTTAAAAAAACGTCCACCAACAGAAATATGTAATATGTATGGTTTAGTTGAGCGATTCTCATCATTTACACAGCTGAAACGTGGAACAGCTTGGATTTTTGCGATTTTCGCGAAACTGCAAACTAAAAAAGCAAGGAAAACGACAAAAATGATTCGTTGAAGTTTCAAAAATGATATTGAAACCCTACAAAAACTTAAGTTCGTTTGTAATAAAATTCGCTTACAGTCATTGTCGCCATTTATAGACTCAGAGGGAATATTACGTGTTAGGGGACGATTACCAAATGCCAACATCCCTAATGAGCAAAAACATCCAATTTTGCTACCATCAAATCACGTTTTTTCCAGGTTGCTCGTTTGTGAAACGCATACGCGATTATTACATGTCGGACCTCAGGCTTTATTGAATTATTGGCGGTAGAAATTTATGTCGGAAAATTTACAACGAATTGTACACGTTGTTTTCGCGTAAGACCTAAATATATTAATGAAATAATGGCCGATTTACCAGCAACTCGTGTTCAAAGGTATATAGACCATTCTCAATTGTTGGTATCGACTTTTGTGGGCCGTTCTCAATAAATAACAATACTAGGTCAAAGGTTAGAATCAAAACTTATATGTTTATTTTTATGTTTTGCTGTTAAGGCTGCATATCTGGAAATGGTAGCGGATTTGTCAACACAAGCGTTTTTGGCTTGTCTTCGTCGGTTTGTATCTCATCGTACATTATGTACTAAAATATATTCAGTTAATGCTACCAATTTTGTCGGTGCTCGTCGGGAGCTTAAAGAGCTTAAAGAATTATTTTTGACGCAAGCTTGGTAGTCTAAAGTAATGGAATTCAGTGGTTAACAATTCCACCGCGTTCCCCTCACTTCGGAAGAAATTGGGAAGCGGCAATTAAAAGTGCAAAGATGCATATGAAATGGGCAGTTGGTACCGCGTCTTTTAATTCTGATGAATTTCAAACATTAATGGTGCAGATCGAAGCCTGTTTCAATTCACGCCCTCTTACTGCAAAGTCAAATAATCCTTCTGATTCAAATGCTCTTACGCCGGTACATTTTCTGGTCGGTACTGCTATCACTGTATTACCTGAGCCTTCACTTCTTGATCTTAAACCTAATCGCTTATCTAGATATCAGCAATGTTCTAGATGGAACAGGGAGTATCTAACAGAATTACAGAACCGTCACAAATGGCTAAAGACCACCGGAGTTATAAAAATCAGGTAGGTTTTCGAAAAACAAAAAAACTACCTTTTCACAATCAGCTCTCCAACTATTACAAATCCGAACTACTTTTCATTAATTTTGCCTTTGGAATTGCACTCTTTGGAATAACATTTTTGCGATGTTTATAAGTATGATAGTATATTTTGTCTGTGTCAATACAATAAATTTTAATAAATAATTTGAAATTTTAAAAATGATGATTCAAAAAAAAATTACTGGTCAAATTTCTTTGATCAAAAATTTAACTGAAACTGATGCAAATTATATGGAGGCTTGGAACAAATTAAAAGCCAGATTCGATAAAAAAGAAAATTTTTGACTTCATACATTACCTCGTTTCTTGACCAACCACCAGCCATGAGTGGAAAGGCATCGGATATTCGCTGCCTGTGTGATAAGGTTGATGAAATCATGATTGGGATTCGGACGATGGGGAAAGAAGCTGAATATAGAGATGCGTGGTTACTCCATATTCTGTTACGTAAAGTGGACAGTGCATCGAAGAAGATGTGGTCAAGAGAAATCGTTAACCATTTTCCTTCACTTTCAGAATTTTTTAAATTTATAAACACTAGGTGTGGTAGTGGTGCACTTGATGATGGAGCTGAGGAAATAAAATCGAAGGAGCAAACAACCTCATGGCAGTTTCAAAACTTACGAGGAAAACCATCGTTCAAGGTAATGCATTTGAACAGAAATTATTACATGTGCCCATACTGCGAATCGAGTCATCATTTGTTTCGGTGTCTGAAGTTTCGCGGTTATAGTATCAAACTTCGTCGGAATTTGGTTAACCAAACTGGAGCCTGCTATAATTGTCTTCAAACCGATCAACAAAAAAAACAATGTCCAGATGTAACTAATTGTCTAATATATAATAAACGTCACCACACTCTGTTACATGAGCACGTATACAGCAACAGCAATGAATTTTATCGTCAACAACATTCTATAGAGCCTAATTCATCAAGTCACAAGTCAGTGTGATCTAATCATCCACAATCATCCAGACCACGTACAGTTTCTAAAGGTCATAATCAAGCATCATTAGTTACGTCAATGCGATACCACCGCTAGGCACGAACGTTAATCAAAATCAAGAACCTCAAGATCTAACCGTAACCGGACCGCAGATTCAAACCATGGTCAATGCAAATTTACATTCCACTAACAAATCACGCAAATTTACCAGCCCTCGTTGTGCATTACTTCAACCGCACTAATACAAATACATAATCACGAACTAAATATGTTGCCAATGCATTGCTTGACTCAGATTCCCAATGCACTTTCATAACTGAACCGTTAGTTCAACATCTTCGACTTCCATTTCTCGCAACCTTCCTATGTCGTCCAAAATGAAACCAATGCAAATACATGTCTTTTATGATGCATCAGAGGTAGCTTATGCTGCTGCAGTTTACCTTCGGTCGGAATATGTAGAAGGCAATGTCAAGACAACACTTATCATTGCCAAAACGCGCATTGCACCCATTAAAGCAAATATCAATATCTAGATTGGAATTGTGTGGAGCCTGTATATTAACCAAACTCGTCAAATTCATAATAAAAACTTTCCAAAACCACCATTTTTAAGTGTTTGCATATGGACCGACTCCAAAACAGTGTTGGCTTGGCTCTCAGATTATCCACAAAGATGATCAACCTTTGTCGGCAATCGCACGTCAAGCCTCGAGATCGATGAAATTATTTACCGTCACAAGAAAATCCTGCAGACATAGCATCCCGGGGAATCAGTTCACAACTTCTCCCTGATTTCAACTTATGGTGGACAGGCTTGGCTGAATGGCTGACCGACCCACAAACTGCGTGGCCATCATGCAATGAAGGTTTTGACACTATGATCGATGAACGTCGACCGATCACAGTCACCCACATTCAAGTACAACTAAATGAAATAGTGACTCATTTTTTGAATAGATTCTCATTATTTGGAAGGGTTAAACGAATTATCGCCAGCATTTATCGAATTCGTTACCAAAAAACTCATTTCATCGAATTAATTCACAAGGCCGAGACATTTTTCATCAGAGAAGTTCAGAAGAAACTTTCACTAGGGAGATATCCTCTTTCAAAAATGGCACACAGTTAAATCGCAAAAGCCAATTATTATCATTAACCCCGTTTCTCGATAAAGATGGGCTGTTGAGAGTGGGAGGTCGTCTAGCAAAACTTTATTGCGAAGGGGATATGAAGCATCCAATCATTCTTCCCAAGAATCATCGACTTACTGAAATGATTGTAGATGAAGCACACATGGTGAACCTTCATCCTGGTCCATCTTTACTTTCCCGTCTCCTAAAATAAAAATCTTGGATTATTAATAGCCGCAATGTTGTTCGGCATTTCACTCAGAAATGCATTAAATGTTTTCGATACAAGCAACAAGTCACACAGCTCATGATATACATCTACCGAAACAACGGCTGTCTGCTGTACCCCCTTTCACCACGACTGGAGTAGATTATGCTGGACCGATTAGTTTGAAATCAAAGATTGGAAAAAGTAGAATTCTTGTCACCAAGAGCTATATTCACTGTTTTGCCACCAAGGCAGCTTTCATGTCGAATTAATGTCAGATATGATAACAGATGCTTTCATTGCGGGGCTGAGGCGCTTCGTGAGTCGTCGCGGAATTCCAGTAGAATATGTCAGTGATAATGGGACAAATTGCGTAGGGGCTAAACGAGAACTTCAAGAACTATTCAATTCAGTACAAAAATGTGCAAACAATAAATTAAGTTTTGATTTCTTTTCGCAGAATATTATTAAATTTTCATTTAATTCAGCAAGTGCACCACATTTTGGGGAACTATGGGAATCAAACATTAAATCCATAAAATATCATTTGAAGAGGGTTACTACTGATGCCACACTTACGTTTGAGGAATGCACCACCCTATTTTGTCAAATTGAAGCTCTAATCAACTCAAAACCTTTGTGTCCAATGGGTTCAAATCCTGAGGACTTAATGGTGCTAACTCCTGGACATTTTTTGATTGGAGAGCCCCTCAACTGTATAGTTTCAAAATTATCTAATTTTGTAATCCCGGTGTAGTCGTAAGATAACATGTTATCCAAAAAGCGTTCAAATTGGTTGTTTTTATTATGAAAACTAGAATGGGTATATTTTTATACTCGTATATATCCAGCATTATCTTCCTACCTTAATTATTTCAGTATTTCGGTATCTATTCTAAATGAATACAAAAATATTTTGTGTTTTTCACACCCACAATTAATTTAAATTATAATCGCTACCACGTTCAATAAGCGAATTATTATTATTATCTAAAATTAAATTAGGAGAATTCGTCTCATCTCTTAAGAAAATTGTTTCCAACAACTTACAAACAAAAATAATCACTGCACTCAAACAACAAGAGTACATATGTACATACATTGTAATGAGATGAGTAATCGAGAATCCATGACGCCACATATTAAAATTCAAGAGCACGAAAAAATATGAACAATTTTTTGCAATCTGATTGACTTACCCAAACCGAAATTTTTTTTTTGCTCCCCCAAACGTTGGTGATGGGGTTGGTAAACTGGACAACGAGCCCATTGACAACATTTCATTATTATTGCCTAATCTTTCGAATTTATCCCAAATCATAATGAAATCAGTATTTTCATCAGGTGTCAAAAGCACAAAATCTGGCGAATTTGGAACACTTTTACTACGACGATCACCAAATGTGTTCGGAATTTGTAACGAAAAATCATTGGTTAGATTATTATCATTATTATTACTGTTAGCACTACTATCACTTATCACATTTTTAAAAAACATTTTCTTAAATTTTTTTCGCATCATCTTAACACTTAAATTGGGTGAGTTGAGGGGTGTAACAGGTTTAGAGCCTGATGGTGTCGATTCTGCGGACATTGTTTACTTTTTTTTTTTTTTTTACTATTTATTAGCGTTTATTTTACGACTGCGGTATTCGATTTTAACAGCGAACTATTTACTAAACTAATTTTACTGTGTATGTTTTACCAATTTCGAGTAAAATTATAAAAAATTTATCTTAAATCGGCGGAAATCATATTTTGATACCACATTGTTTATTTATATAAACTCTATAGAGAAGTTGTTTGTATAAAAAAAAAAATTTTGTAAAAACAATTTTGCTTGCGTGATGTAACAACAAATAATCGCAAATAGTATTTCTTATCCACCATTGAGTTTAAATTTTGGCCAACTAATCTGTAAATTGTGGGTGTGTCCACATTGGAGTTGGGTTACATTTTCTTGGGCTTCTCACATGTATTTTTAAGATCATGGTTATAGTTCAGGACAGAATTTTTGTGGTCAGCACAATCGGATTTGTGTAAAAAAGTATAAATTAAAATTTTAAATTACCACGAAATGTTATTGCATATACTTGTACGAGTGTGTAGTGTGTTTTGAGGTTTTATCGCAATAAAATGTGTTTCGTGGAAATTTTTGTTGAGATTAAATTAGTTGCAGATAGCACATAATAAAACGTATTTTGGTTGTTTATTGGTGTTGATGGAGGTAACAAAATTGTATGACCGGTACGTTAGAGGACAAATTTTTAAAAGGAGAAGGAACCCTGTTTTTATTGGGAACATTTACCCCGCTGGTTTTTGTTTTTGTCGGATTTGAATTAATATTAAACTTTTCTTTATTTTGGAATCCATTATTGGAACACATGTCTTCTTTTTTAATTAGCACTTTTTTTTAAAGTGCTTTCAATATTCAAACTTAAACTACAGCCATTGATTGGCAGACAAAAATTAATTCAAAATGGTTGTAATATGTATGTATGAGATAACAACAATCGGTTTTTCACTCATTGTCAGATACAGGTAAAATTGATATTTTTACTACTGGTCTTTTAATGACACCATGATGGTAACAGCTCTTGCGATGTTGTCTGGTCCTAGATGTAATACAAGAATTTTGCCAGCTAACCAATGTGTTGGTGGTTTCGAAACGATTAACTTGGGCATTAGAGTAGTTGGGTTCAATCAGCGTTACCAATGGTCTATTAAGAAATTACCTGGAGTGATCGCGGTAAAATCGTCAGGATCGATGGACTCAATATACAATGGTCTTGAATTGAGTATTGCTTCTACATACTTCGATAAGAACAGTCGTGAGTTCCTCGAAGGTTAAATAAACACTGCCCACAATCCGGATTAAGTGATGTTTGGCTGACTTGACTGCCGCCTCCTATAGTCCGCCCATATGTGGCGCCTTTCGTAGTATGAAATGGAACTCAGTTTTCTTAATTGAACACAGGTTGATGACTTCTTGTAGATGTGAATCGGATGCAAATTGCCCAATTCTGACTTAGCCCCGACAAATTGGTGCCATATTGTCAGAATATACATTTTCGCAATTGCCTCTCCGGGAAATGAATCTGGTCAATGCTGCAACAAACGCCTTTGTTGACAGCTCGGCTCGGAGATCAGTTCAATGAGTACTGCCTCAGTTGACAGACATACGAAAAAAAACGATGTATCCCTTGGACGCCGTATGTCGATTAATTTTTATTTGAAGAGGACCAGCGTAGTCCACTCTGCTATTTATAAATGAATGACATATCTAATCGCCCATAAATTGTTTGGTTGGTTTTGGTTTATTTTTGAAGCAGATGATGCATTTCCTAATTATTTTCCTTATAATATCTTTTACTCTTATGGGCCAATAGAGCTTGTTGACCAACATGGCCGTGTTCCTCATGAAGATCTCGAATGACTAATTCGGTGAAATAACAATGTCTTGGTAGCACAATCTGGTGTTTTGTTTCGAATGATTGATCTGAATTTCTTATTCCTCCACCCACTCCAATAATTTCTTTTTTGCTTAAATTAATGCGTTAATTCACGTTCAGAACTTGATTTTCTGCTGTTTTTGCTGAACCTCAATATGTAAGCCATGACGCGCACCAACCTTTTCATGGAACTGTATTTTGATAGAAAAGCAAAACGTTCGATAGTTTGTGTTGATAATGTTATTGATATCATCTCTGGCAACATATTCCCATGAACATGACTGCGAACTTCAAACTTCGGCCACTCTGTCTTGCGGCGTTGCAAGAAATCCAGTCCAGTCCACCACAACGTTGATTTGTGTAACTGAACCCAACACAATTGTGGAGTCCGTCCATAAAACGACTCTATCGAATGGCAATTTCATTGCCCTTTGAACCTTGTTGGTAAGTTTAGATAACAAAACAGCACTGCATAGTTCAAGCTACGGTATTGCATCAGTTATAAACTTCCAGATTTGACATCTCCTTCAATTGGTTGCAAAAAAAGTCCAGCTACTTAGTTTTGTTCCTTTCCGGTAACGGTTGATCCCACTCCACATTTATTTACCACCACTGTTGTAATACGACTTTAGCTGTCAGTATTATCGAACCAATCAACTCTAATGGATCGTAGAATCTTGCGATATCAGACAAAATTGTTCGCTTTGTCACTTCTCGTTCAACCAGCAGCAATTTGTCGACTGAAAACAGAAGGCTATCGGATTTAGATTGCCAGGTTAATCCCAACGTCTGTTAGCACATTATTTGTGTAGATGAAAGCCCCCTCTATTCAGCATCTCAATCAATTGTTGTTGTAATTCAATAGCATTCCACAGTTTATCCGTTATCGGACCCAGACAGAACATTGTCCAAAGAGAAATTATTTTTTGTGGTTTCGGCTGCTATTGTTGTTAAACAAGTTGTTGAAGAACTCGTGTTGCCAAGAACGGTGCACATGCAGTACCCTATGTAACCGTCCTTAATGAAAATGCTTAAATTGGTTCATTTAGGACATCTCTCCATAAAATTTGTTAAAGTTGTTGATCGCTTCCATCAACAAGCACCACCCGATACATTTTGATAATGTCAGCCGTAAACGCAAATCGATGTTTTCGAAATCGAACAATAATCTAGAAAATTTCTTGTTGAACCGTAGTTCCAACTTTAATCACGTTATTCAAGGACAACCCCGTATTCGACGGGGTTGTCCTTGAATAACTTTTTTATTTAAAGATGGACTCATGTGGCCCAATTGTATTCTCGCATAAAATCGCGATATTGTTGCGATATTGTGCGGCTATTAATCTGGATTCGCCCAACTCACGAATATTTTCCTTTATGGGCAACCTTACAATATATCGACAATCGTTCTGGCGTTTGGTGTTTTCACTAAAATGGATTTCCCCTTGTTACTCCTCGATTGTTAACACTCCGGCAGAATCACAATTCTCGATTTCCCAAAATCTCCTGATCTGATCCATTAGGTCATCCATTAGGGTTACTTGACGCTCTATCGCCCTCCCTTCGACCACTCATCCAAACCGTGTTTCGCTTAACGATGGTAAACATTGACCTAATTTTCTTTGATTTCCGATCCAAATATCTTGGAAGATTTCAGCTCCTATTAGCATATCGATGCGTTGAGGAACATTAAAATATGAATCAGCCAATTGGATGCCGCTTGGTATGCTCCATTCTTCAATATTCAATTTGCTTGTTGGTAAATCATCTGCAATGTTTTTAAGAACCAAGAAATCTAACTTGGCTCTGAAATCAGTTGTTCGTGATTGGATTACTGCGGAAACTTTAAATTTGAAGTTTAATTACCAATGCTCTTGATTAATACGTTTACATTTCTTTTTGAAGCCCCTATTAACTGCACAATCCGTTCGGTCATGTAATTTGCATGTGAACCGTTATCGAGAAATGCTCCGAAGTGACATGGCCGTTGACAATAAAACTTGAACCTGCTACAGTGTTTTCAGGTTCTGAATGTTTTTCCATGGGTATAGAAGGGTATGATGCTTCGATTGGCATTTGTGACATGTTCCACTTTTACAAACATTGGCAAGATGCGCTTGACTGAAACAATTGAAACATAGCATTTGTTACTTTCTTTATTCTTTCCTCGGGCGATAGTTTCAAAAACTCGACACATTGGTTGATATAATGCGTTTGATATCGTGTTGGATTACTTCTGGAAACTCCCTCAGTTTTGTTGACGAATGCACTAGTTTGAACTAACTTCATTTATCTTGATGTTTCTAAACTTTCAAGTGCATGACATCTATTTTGTAAGAAAAGCATCAAATCGTTATATTCTGGGTACTTTTGGCTTTAATGTCATCTCGTAGCTTTCGGGGATCCTCTCTGTTGCAGATTATATTGATCAAAAACATTTCTGACATTGCGTTCATTTCTAGGTACAGTAATGTGAGTTCTCGAACATGTTTGACAAAGCCATCTACCAATTTTCTCAAATCGGCTACTGACTCCTAAATCATCGGTTTAATATTGAATAACTCATTTAAATGTTTCTCGATAATGAATCTTTTTATTGCGTACCGTTTTCTTAAAGCAGACCACAATGAATCAAATGTATCGGAATGCTTCGTTTCTAAGAACACCATCCAAATAATGTAATTTGTGAGCGTCGGTCAATGTCGGATCATTTACTACCAATGAACTGAATTTTTCTTTTAAATCCATCCATTCATCGTAATTGCCACTAAAGGTTAGTAGTGAAATAGCAGGCAATTTTCGTTTGTGTAACTGTGTAGTCGCATCCATTTTATTTACATGCACTTCGATTCTACACTGCCTAAAACTCCGTTGGATTTTGATTCATGTTTTATCAAACATTTCGTCGAATTTGTGAACTATTTCGGATTGAGCCTCCACTTGAGCTTGAGTTAATTTTCTCGAGAAATACTCTTTGACAACTTCATGGAAATCGATTTTTATCTCTGTTATAACTGAAAGTTTATGGTTTAATAAAAATTCATCTTTGACATTGGCTTCAAGATTGATTCTATTCACTTCAATTTCTAGCTTACTTAATCGCGCATTTAATAGAGACATTTGTTTCTCTAAAGCTTTTGGTTTGCCACTCATGATTGAGATTGATTTAAACTCGCGTGATCGAGACGCTTACATACACTACTGATATACTTGATACTTGATTGAATTCGGTTATATTATTGGAAAGTTTTATTTTTTTTTTACTGGATATTTATAACCGCCCCGATTATGTATTCCTCGGTCGAAACTTTCAATTTATCGTTGCTTGGATACGTCGAATTAATTCAATTGTCGATCCAGTTGAATTTTTCTATGATTGGAATTTTTAGACGAATAATTTACACGTGGTTGAAATTGCGAGTATCACCGGCCGATACAACATTATACCTCAACCTGTCTACGACTTCCATTATAACATTTACTTCAGCTTGAAAGACGCTGCAATAATCGGTGAGAAAAAAAGATAGGTTTATCTCGAATCCCTGATTTTACGGTATAGCCCGCATAGTCTCCAAGATCTGTTCTTGGCACTTGTTAATTTCCATTTGTAAATTTTGAGGACTTCCTTATAGGAGTCCCAGTCAACAGCAAGTCTTGTTTTTCTTGCTTTTTTAAAGAGTCTGTTGCATTTTTGACGGGTTTGTTGAATATGCTTGGACCAACAAGGCGGCCAAGATTGACCCCTAGGCCTAAGTTCTTGCGTATGTAGTTTCTGGAGGTTTTAACGCCGGAACTGGAAGTGAATTCCTGTAGATTGCATTTTTAGGAGACATTTACATGGGACTTTTAGGAGACAGGACCATGTCCATTAATTGAAAATAACAATGATCAGAAAATAATGGTCTCCGACACTATCCAATTTAATAGACTAGTTATCAAAAAGTTTGAAACAAGTATAATATCTAATACCACTTATCTCTTCTTAGTTATAAAAGTTGGCTTATTGCCTATGTTACATAAAATATAAATGTTAGTACATTTAGTGTAATCGAGTAGTCGTAACTTCTTTTTTCATGTACATCAATATACAATAGCGAGTTTTGAGCCCAATTAACCGGTATGTAGTGACCCCACCCAAGGTTATTGGTTATTTTCCAAATTTTAAGCAGGAGAGCAGCTGATGCGATGTTAGGGCTTTCTTCCTGCGGATTAATTCTTTTTATCATAGCAGTAAGCCCTTTAAGAAGCCTTCCGACTTTGATTCGGTGATCTATTTTGCAAACGTGGCTCTATCTTCATCCGTCCTGTCTTCCGGCGAGATATTATTAATCTCTTCTAGAGGGCACCAAGCCTGTCTTCTAGTATTATACGTCGGTCTTGAGGAACCAGCTTCGTTTGTGCTTTGATTCCACTGCATTTAATTTTCTCAGGTTTGGTAACACGAGTACCAGCCTCGCTTGAACTTGAAGCCTAAAGATTTGAATCTCGTTGTCAACCATTACCGGATTATTTAGAAGAGCCGGACTCTTTTTGTTGTTGTTGTTGTTTTAATTTTTAAAATTCATATTATGTCCCACGAGTAACGGAGAAAATATGTATGTCTATCTGCGCAGAAATCTGCATAAATCTGGAGGGCGCCAGGTATCCGGATCCGCCGTTAAAGACTGAGCTAGTTTTTAAAATGGGCCCCCAATATGGTCGATTATCGGCTTCTATCGGCGGTGCACTATCGGCATGGTCGACTAATTACGTACTAATCGAAATTTATTAACAGTGCGTCTTCACTTATACTATCCATTTTGCCTGTTTCTACGTAGTAAAGCAAAATTTCAATGAACGCGAAATGTGAAGCGGTTATTATGAGAATAGAAGACGAAGTAGTAAGTGATCAAGTTTTATTGCCATTCGATCCAGCATTGGCTATAACAGTTTCGTGTGATGCAAGCCCAGTTAGAATAGCTGTCAGTCATCCAGGGGAAGAAAACCCAGTGGCGTTCATTTCTTGTGAAGCATTAGCTATTTATTGGATTCTCAGAAGATTTAACGAGCACTTATATGTACAAAGTTCAAGCTAGTAACAGATAACAAACCGTTGACACATATTTTTAAACAAGATGTGCACCTACCTTCGATGACATCGAGTCGCTTGCTGCGTTAGTATCGTTTCACTCAGAATTCCAGTACACCTTAGAGCATTAAAAAGTTGAATTAGAACAAACTGTGAATTATTTTTCGAGAGCACCGTTTAAAGCAGTTACATTAAATGAAGATGACACAGATGTCATGAACATACAGACAATAAATGCAATAAATTTTTTTAAACTTACAAGAGAACACGGTGTGCGGGAAGCGAAAAAAAGTTGGTCTAAAATGCCGAAGAAAACTAGCGCCATATATAAATACAGCATGCTCTACAGTGTCACAATCCATTAAACAGAAAATCGTACCTGATCATTTAACAAAGAAATCACGAAAAAGCGCGATTTTTTAAATTTTAATTGAAAATATCATTTCGGCGGCCAATTTAAAGAGGAAGCAATTAAAGATGAGACAACTTTTATACTTTTTCTTAATCTGTATTCCTTTATCTACAAAATGAACCCTATATCAATATTTTGCGATAACTAGTTTTTGTTTTACAACCAAAAATACACTAACATACAATCTCGAAAATCGAAATAATCCGCCTACTTTGCTTGAAACAATACTAACTCAAGGTCACTGTGTACGGAAAGGTGAAAGAAATCTTCCTAAAAAAATTTGAGTTGGTAACGTAGAGGAAAACTGCCGTCAAACCACGTATATGAGAGCAAACAGCGAGTGGATTGTTCTCAATTGATTTGAAAAAAAATCGTAAAATGACGATGACGATTTATTGCACCATATATCCGAACATTTGGAGCCAAAATGTTCACTAGTTTTAAATCCTTTGGCAAAGGAATGGATTGCCGCTGCGATAGTTTCAGGCGTCGTACCATAATATCCAAACGATTTTGCAAAATTTCAATGTAATTGCATGGCGCAGAGACATTTGATGGTTGATACATTGATACAGGTGTTTCTCATCAGATTCAATTGTTAGTGGTAAATATTCTTCAGTTGGGTTTCATCTTTCCGGAACAGGAATTTCATCTGAATGCGGCAGTGGTAATTGAGCATATGTCGTTACAGTGTATGTCAAAGAACTAATTTTTTTTTCTGTTTGTACCGAAAATATAATTCACGCACCCATAACATTGACTTGGATCATGTACTTGTGGATCTATCCATATCATTGGGACACCAAATGACATTGCGGCTTCAGTGTTTTGCCATTTAAACAGATGGAATATGCTTGCCGTACAAACAATAGACGGCGTCCAATTTACACCACTCGTAACATTTTGTGAAAAGTATAGTCGATATAAATCAGCGGTTTCAACACTTATTTTGTGGCGATTGGTCATAATTTTAAATTTTCCAAACACGTAACAAAAGCAATTGAGTTTAAAACGGCTATCCGTATTTCACCAGATTTCACAAGCCGATTTTCACTTTATTTTTTGTGTTCTTTTGTCACTTTATATATTTAAATGAAAAGTTTTTTAGTTTTAATTTTATATTGTAGTTTTTATTTCTTCCTTATTGTAACAATTTTTTAATTTTTTTAGAAATATCGATTTCGAGGATAATTTCTTCTTCGGTTTCTTTTTTACTACTATAACTATTACATAATTTATTTGGAAGCTGTTTATATACTGTTGCTGTGTGCTGTTGTGTGGCACCTCCTTTGTTTTTCAGTTATGGATAAAATTAAATCGTAATTTTTATTGGTTTTGGTGTTGATTTTGTCGGTAGTTAAATTGTTGTTGTTTTTGTATATTTCCAGCTCTTCTAGCCTGTCTAATTTCGGTACTTTTTTGGTTCTGTGTAAAATAGTTACATTTTTATTGAATCCAGTATACCTATTTGGCTAATTTCTTTCACCTTTCCGTACACAGTGACCTTGAGTTAGTTGTATTGTTTCAAGCAAGCGAAGTAGGCGGAGTATTTTGATATCCGGCATTGTATGTTAGTGTATTTTTGGTTGTAAAACAAAACCTAGTTATCGCAAAATATTGATATAGGGTTCATTTTGTAGATAAAGGAATACAGATTAAGAAAAAGTATAAAAGTTGTCTCATCTTTAATTTCTTCTTCTTTAGATTGGCTGCCGAAATGATATTTTCAATTAAAATTTAAAAACTCGCGTTTTTTCGTGATTTCTTTGTTAAGTGATCAGGTACGATTTACTGTTTGATGAATTATGACACTGTAGAGCATGCTGTATTTATATATGACGCTAGTTTTTTTCGGCATTTTAGACCAACTTTTTTCGGCTTCCCGCACACCGTGAGAAAATATCGTGCGATAGACAGAAAACGATCCAGTTCTATCAAAACTCAAACAATCCCAAATGATAAATTTCTGTATATACGTTTGGTATATACATACGTAGAGCTGAAAAGTACTAGAATAGTCGGGGAAGTCGTGTTTTTCATTCGATCCTTAATTTTTATCAATTTTCTCCTGTTTTTGCTTTAATTTAATTTTAAAAAGTTGATAGTTTGTTGTATTGTTGGGTTTTATACCCGTTGCAATAAAAACTTCAACGTGAAGTTAATTGTTTCCATTTTTTTTGCAATTTTAATTTTTTGATTTTTTTCTAACCTTAAAAAATTACACGAGAGAATTGAAAGTAAAGGAAAAAATGATAGATTCTTGTGTTTTTATTGTAGTTTTTATAATGTAGTGGTCTAGTGTTATGGCCGAAATTAAAAAAATCTCAGTGTGTGAAGTGTTTTAAATTAAAATTAAAGAAAATTAAATAATTGAATATGGAAAAATGTAATCCACCGGGATGCATTTATCAGGCAATATCTTCCTTGAATATCTTAAATTTGTAGTGAGGGAAGTCAAATTTCTTGATTTCTCACAAATAATGCATGATTTTAGGTTTGTGTGGTTGTGCTTAAGATTTTAAAATACAAAACATCAAATATTTAATTTAAACTGATATTGAATTGAGTCATTTTGACATACGCAGATTTTTTCTGTTCACGCATGGTTTTAATTTTAATTTTTTACCCATACTCGAATGTTTTGTATTTTAGTTTTAGTTTTATATATGTATAATCGACACAAGCAAAACCTTCTACAATTCTCTTTAGAAAGCCCAATGTATTGTATACTATTGCTGTAAAAATACCTCAACGTGAGATTGTATTAGCGATACGTCACCATGTACATATACGGTTGTGAATACAGTGCAGAAAAAACATAAACAATCGCATACTACGAAACTGAAAGAGAGTAAAATGTATCATAAAAAAACAATAAAAACGAATCTGTCAAATTAGTAAATCACAAAGAAGATTTAAATTACATATTTTATATTTTTTATTTAAAATTTGAATTTTTATTTATTTTGTATGATGTTACATAATTTACATGAATTGTTCGGAAATAATTCAGTGGCAACAACTAAAAACCACTTAAGTCGATTTAATTGAGAACTGACTTAAGTGGTTTTTAGTTGTTGCCACTGAATTTATTCGGAAATATTCCCTTTAAGGCCGGTATTCACGTACAATTAAATTGCGCAATATAATTGTGTGACGTCTGAAATTTTGTTTGTAGATCAAAGCAAAGAATAGAAAGTAAAAATGCTCAAATATCATCGGCGTTAGCAGTATGTGTGATAAATACATGGTGTGGTGTTAGTAGGTTTGCAAACAATAGAGAGTAAAAAATGCTCAAATTATCGACGTTAGTAGTGTGTGTGACCTATACATGGTGTAGTGTTTGTGATAAACAAATAAATTTAAATTTTTTTTCTATGGTTTTTCGTAGTCACTACTACGCCTCAACGTTGAGGTTTATAAGTATGTATCTGCGTATCAGCAAAATGAGCAGGCTTTCTAAAGAGAATTTTAGCAGGTTTTGGACACAAGTGTCTTTATGTAGTTTGGTGTGTGATTTTAAATGTATGTATCATAGAGCTAAAAGCTATAGAGGAGAAATAAACAAACGTCAAAAGAAAAAAAAGAAATAAGAAGTTCGGTGCGAGGGAGAAAGACAATAAAATAGTTTGGTGCCGTATTTTGATTTTTGTTCAGTGCATTGGAATGAAGTGGGTTGCTTAAAATAAAATAATTAAAGTTTGGAAATGTTTATGTTTGGGTTGCAAAGGCACGGATGTAAAGTTGATTTTGTTATTAAGGATAGCTTTTCTAAGGACGCGTCATTATTTTGCACTTTTGGTGCGGACCTGGTAAAAATAGTGCCGTGTATTTTTTCTGTTCTGTTTGGAATGGTTTCAACCAAGCTTTGTCGGTGCAGACATTTTTGGAAATTTTTGGAGATTTTTTGATGTTTTGATTAACTTTTGACGGATAATTGTTCTCGGTTTTATTTTTGAACAGAATTGGCATTTGTTTTGTACAAGTTGGTGTTTTGATTGCCAAAGCGAAACGATCTATATATTTTTTGGGTTTTTTTAGTAATTGATAAGTTGAGTTCAACTCGTGTTAGTTTTTCTTTTGTTTTTTGCTTCTATATTTTCTCCTTTACGAATATTTATATTTATAAAATCTCTCCAGTTGAACGGAACATTGAAAAAAACCGGATATTTATCCAGTGATTTCTTGTACTGAATAAAATTTTACTGAATAAAATGGACGGTTTATTTCTGGAGGTGGTGTGGGTCCATAACTTGATGAAACGAGGAAATGAAGGAATTGAGAATTGAGCATTAATAAATGAGATATATGGGACTTTGAATTTTAAATTAAAATTAGGGATAAGTTGTTTGCCGGTATATCTCTATTGATATCATTGTCAAAGATTTTTCTTTTTTGGATGGTTGACTTGTACCACTTTTCGAAGTGAACGGTCTATATAGAGATAGGTTGCATGTTGTTTGAATGTTATATTTTTTCAAAAGTAATAACAGATAAACTTAATGATAAATAAATCCTAGATAGACTGAATGAATGAATGATAAGGATAACTATATAGAACTTTACTGTGAACTATTACTTAACTGACTTAAACAACCAAATAGTCATCAGTATGTGCAAACGATTATGCTGTCGAGTCTTAACGGACAAATACACCCACCGCGAGAATTTGTGATGGTGGCAGATAGGGACACATCTTTTTATACAGCACGAGAAGAGAAGACCCCTGGATATTAAGTATTGAGTACACATATTGATGAAACCTATAGCAATACCTATATCTATTCACTACTATGATAACATATACTAACAATTAACAAAATCCAAATCTATAGTGTGAGAATGGTTTTATTTAACGAATTTTTTATTTTAATAAATTAACTATGTAGGTAGAAAATAACTTTGCGGTGATTACTGCCCTAGTTATATCTGTGACTAACATCCCAAATCCTTACAAACCTTTTGTGTTGAGGATGCAGGCAGGGCCTGGGCCCGCATAATTCTGGAATATGGTGCTCCCAGGTAACTTTTCTTGATAATGGGTTAGGCATACTCCAGGAATATGCTATACATACCTAGGATCACCATTATGGTTGGCCTGTATTATCATATCATACGTTTGGTATATACGTAGAGCTAATTGAAGCTCTAAACAAGAATTCTTGGCGGATGGGTTGTTTATTTTCCATGTAAATTTTGTAAGCCGCGACCCAAGCAACATCAGTTATGTCGTAAAAAAAATGCTACAGGCCATCTTTGTGTCCTCCGTTTGGTTGAATAATGCGTGACCAGCTTCTCCATAATATCTACTCCACCTTTCTTACCATTATAATAATGAATAATTTCCGGTTTTCATTTGTCTCCGATTAGTATATCCGTATAATGTTCGGTAGACAATAATGCTACATGAATCCGAATATCGACGAATAGATTTCCGGGGATCTTGATGGCAACATTTCGTTTGGAACATAGAGTTTCTCTTTAGCCACTAAGTTTTGATCGATTTTAATCCCTTTATCTAGCATAAAATTACTGTAATTCTTATTCGGTTCCTTGCTAGTTTCAGTAGATAATGGAGAACGTAAAACCCGTCGGCAACATTATCCTCCTCTTTAACGTATTGCATTTGATATGGTATGATGGTATATGGATACAACAATGGTTTATGATCCGTTTTCAAGGTGGACGTATTACGAATTAAATACTATTGTACATTCCATTACCTGGCGCAGTTGGTAGTTAATTAAATATTAAATATAAATTTTATTATAAATCGAGAAAAAAAATCACGCGGTCGCGCTTCTGAGAGGAAAACCTAACCTCAAAATATAAAAATTAATAAAATTATCAAATCCAAGGATCCAACGGTGAAAGAAGCATAGAAAAATGTAAAGTTGAATTACATATGACGTCACAACGTCACAAGCCGAAAGAATATTAAAACAAGGAGCTGATATTGATGAAATTAGAGGAAAATTCTAAAATGTAAGTACAAATTCTTCAAATACAGTAAACAATAATTTTAAGTATAATAATTCTAATATCAGCGGGGTTTTTCACAAATTGAAGTTTCTTCTGCCGAAATAAATTGTAGACGATGTGGTGAACGACATTTCAAAGGGAAATGTCCCGCCTACGGGCACAAATGTCAGAAGCGCAGTGTACTTTATCACTTAACAAGTTGTTATAAATTACGGAAAACAAACGAATTAAACTCAAAACGTAGGTTTCAATTTGTGAAGAATACCTTGTTAATAGTATAGAGTCAAAAAATTCTAAATCAAGGAGCAGTAACGAAAACAAAATTGAAATTTTCACGATGGGACAAAACAAAACAAGTGGGTGGTTTAAGCAATTTTTGATAGATGGCGAATTAATAAATTTTAAATTAGATACGGGGTCAGGTATAAATGTGTTGCCAAATGAGAATTTTTGACAGAATAAATACAGGATGTGAAATTCAGAGGTCGAGTTCATATTCACTGTATGCTTTTGGAGGTTCAAAAGTGTATCCTTTGCGATACGTTGGTTTAAGGATTCAAAGTAAAGATATCAGTGTTTATGAGAAATTTGCTCTGGTTGAGGATTATGTTAGACCGATTCTCAGTCTTCAAACGTTAATTAGATTTGGTTTGATTGATACAGATAAAATAGAAACGAAATCAGTTATCGAAGCCATAGCCACCGAAAAGCATCACTTTATTTGTAAAAATAAATCGGTTTTTGAAGGACTTGGAACTTTTCCAGACAAACTCTTAAGTTACCTTTAAAGGAAATGTAACACCAGTATCTCGTCCTCCACGTCGTATACCACTCGCGATTAGGGATAAAGTTAAACAAAATAATAGAGAAAGTGAAATAACCCACGAAGTGGGTAAGTAATCTAGTAGTTGTCCAGAAGCCAAATGGTTCTTTGCGATTATGCTTGGACCCCACATTTTTAAACGAGGGGCTTAAGCAAAACTATTACAAAATACCCAAACTTCAAGATCTTACCACTAAGTTAATTGGGATGGAGTACTTTTCCGAAATCATGTAAATAGTGTACGTTTAGTTTCCCTTTTGGCTGCTACAGCTATAAAAGATTGCCATTCGATACTAACATAGCTCCTGAAACATTCCAGCGACTACCTGAAAGAAACTTCGGTGATCTTTCAGGAAATTTAATGAAAGTAATTGAATGAGCTAAACAGCTCAACATTAAATTGAATGTAGACAAATTTCAGTTTAAAGTCAAACAAGTGGTTTTTCTGGGTCATATTTTCAATATGACCGATTCCAACCGAATTAAAGCAATTGAAAATAAGGAAGATCCTAAAACAAAAAGGAAACTTCAACGTTTCCTAGGAATGGTCAATTATTTACGAAGTATTATTCCAAAATTGTCCGAGATAACTGAACCACTGAGAGTTACTGAAAAAAATACTGATTTTAATGGTTCGATCTACATAAAAACACTGTTAAGAAATTGAAAGATGAGATCACTAATTCGCCCATTCTTCAACCCTTCGATGTAAAGAAAAATGTAGTAATTCAGACCGATGCGAGCCAAAATGGAGTTGGTTGTGTTTTATTACAGAATCGTCAACCAATAGCGTACGCATCGAGAAGCCTAACCGAAACCAAAACTCGTTTCGCACAGGTTGAAAAGGAGTTGTTGGCGATGATTGATTCTTACGTAAAATTTCATAATTATATTTTTGGCAGACATGTAGAATTACACACAGATCATAAGCCGCTAGTAAGCCTTAAGTAGTTTATACCATCAATATAATAGATGTCAGAAAACAACAACTCAGTCGCGAAACAGTAAATGACCCAACACTCAAAGCTTTGATCGAAGTGTATACAATAACTGTTAGCAGATTTCACAAAACCATTTTGGAAATTTAGACACGAAATTTACTGTGAAGAAGGATTAGCTTTCTTAAATGACCGCATAATAGTTCCAAAAAGTATGCATACGCAAATGCTAGATAAATTACATTAATCGCACATAGGAATAGTTAAAATTAAAAACAGAGAACGGGCAAGGCAAATTTTATACTGGCCAGGTATTTACAGTGACATCGAGGAGATTATTAGTCGATGTCGAACTTGTGAGAAATTCCAATGGCCAAATTGCCATGAACCATTAATTCCACAAGAGATGCCAGACTTGCCTTTTCAAAAATTAGATATTATGACATTGTATGACAAGGAATATTTAATACTTGCTGACTACTATTCGAAATAGATTGACATAATTTCATTACGATCTAAACAATTTTATAAAATAATACAGCATCTCAAGAAAAATTTTTCGACACACGGTATACCAAAAACAATCATATCGGATAATATGCCGTTCGCAACAAAATAAATGAACGATTTTAGTAGATGCCGGAATTTTGAAATAAAAACTTCAAGTCCACAATATGCCCGTTCAAATGGACAAGCTAAGAAAAGCGTAGATATAACCAAAAATCTTCTAAAAAAAGCTATCGATAACAATACGGATATTCAGTATGTGCTCCTCGAGTATAGAAACCATCCAGTTTTGCAACTCAAAGCGTGTCCTGCATAAATTTTAATAAGTCGAAGGACACGTTCAAAAGTTTCTTGTAAAGAGTCATTGTTAGAGCCAAAAGTTGAAGTTGATATTAAAATACTTGGCAAACCAGAGAGGTCGAAAAATTATCATGACAGGGCAGCCAAACCCAGAGTACACTTTTCACCTGGCGATAATATTACGTATAAAAAGAATAGTAAGTGGATTCCAGCTAAAATTGTTAGTAATCATAATACCCCCCGTTCTTATATAATTAAGAATGAAATTGGTAATGAGTTGCGACGAAGAAAGTTCCATATTCGAAAATCGACGCACCAACCTAATTTAGACGTCGTGAAGATGATTCTGGTGAGAATTGTCATCAACCAGACCATAGGAATCTAATTAACGTAAATAATACAAATCATTTTGGTTTGAATATACCAGTCCCGTCTAATAATTCAAATGTCCCAGGCACATCTGACAATTCCTCACGCCAATCTTGATCAGGAAGAAACATTAAACCACCTTCCTATTTAATAGATTATATGTACTGCTTCATATCATAAATTGCAGCACCGCCAAAGAAATATGGGATAAGCTTCTATCTGTTCATGAACAAAAATCAGATGCGAGCGTGCATATGCTGCAACAACAGTGGTTTGCAATGGCAAACAGTCAAAAGATGACATAGCCACGCATTATTCGAAACTGGAAGATCTAGCTCATCGAATAAGAAATCTGGGGGAAGAAATTTCGAATTCATTAATCATCACGAAAATGTTGATGACTTTGCCTACTCAGTACAATTATTTTATTAGTACCTGGGTATCGACTCAAGTTGATGAAAGAACCTTACCAAACCTAATTTCGATATTTTCGATTGAAGAAACTCGAATCAATTCCCAAAGTAAATGAGAAGGGAACGCTTTTACCGTTCAGAAAAACAATTCCAAAGATTTTGGGAATAAAGGAAGTCAACGTCAGGACAACAAAGGAAGGTGTTTCAATTGTAATAAGCCCGGCCATTGCTGGCAAGAAATTGCAGAAACAAGAAAAACATACCAGACAAACATCAAGAAAGGAAACAAGGTGACGAGTTTATGATTGAAACACTAAGGTCAACAACATCAATTGAGACTGATGTTGGAGTATGGTATTTCGATTCCGGTGCTAGCGATCACATGTCAAACCAACATGAGTGGTTTATCAATTATATTGAGTTTGAACAACACTTACCAGTGAACTTGGGCGATGGTAAATACATGCCTGCATACGGCAAGGGCGATATAAATATTACAGCGTTTAACGGAAACAAATGGGTGGAAAGACATCTGTCAGATGTATTGTATTTGCCGGAGATAAAATACAACCTCTTCTCAGTATAGCAACCGCTTTAGATAAAGGTCTAAAACTCGAGTCAAACGATACGAACTGTAAATTGTTACGGAATGGGAATGTAGTTGCAGTGGGAGAACGACGGAAGAAATTATATCGGATGAAATTTGAAGTTACAAAACCAAGAAAGGAAAAAAAGGCTCACGTAGTCACGAAGGAATCAATCCAAATTTGGCACCAGAAATTAGCTCATCAAAACCTTCGACATGTACGAGATTTTATAAAGAAAAAGGACATCAACTTTGAAGATCAAATAGGTTTTGCGATGCCTGTATTTTTGGTAAAATGCGTCGACTTCCATTTCCGAGTTCAGACACGGAGAGTACAGAAATAGGACAACTCATACACGCCGACCTCTGGGGTCCTATGCAAGAAAATTCAATTGGTGGATTGCGATATTTCCTGTTACTGAAAGACGGTTTTTCATGAATCAGCGAATTAAACAATTAACACGGTAGTATGGAATTATTCACCAAAAGACGGTCGCCTAATAGTCCACAGCAAAACGGAGCAGCTGAATGCCAGGATAGAACATTAGTTGAGGCCGCGAGGACTTTAATACATGCGCATGGAATTCCAATAAAGTTATGGGCTGAGGCTGTGCATACCGTAGTATATATACGTACTAAACAGAACCGGAACGAGTAAAGAGAAAGGCATGACACCGTACAAATTATTGATGGGCAAGGATGCTAATATAACCGAACTAAGAATATTCGGTCAAGAAGTGTTCAATCATATTCCGAAAGAGCAAAGACATAAATGGGACCCAAAAGCGGAAAAGGGTTATTTTGTGGGATATGATGACCAACCAAAAGAAAAAGTTACCGAATATGGCTGCCAAGCGAAAACTGAATCAGAATAGGCCGAGATGTGAGATTTACTAACCGATTTTATTATTCTAATGACAGCGTTGAAACAAACAGGACTTCGAGAATGCTGTACTATCGCAAGGAACCAGACTCAATGGTGCAGGAGGATAATAATGCGGAGAGTGATGCAATCGCAAATAATGATGTTGAAGAACTGAAGCTTCAGGGTCAATCTGAAGCACGACACATCCCCAACGATACTAAAATAAGTGAAAATACGATAGAATTACCTAGCTAGATCGACCCAAATTGAGACGGCCAGCGAAGTTCGCACATTTAGTCGAATGCTCAGTATTCATAACTGGCTATTTTGACCCTATCACATACGAAGAAACCCTCAATTGCGAGAATTAGACTGAATGGAGAAAGGCAATGGATGAGGAAATTGAATCGCTAAAACAAAATTAAACATGGCGTTTAACCGATCAGTCAAAGGGTGATTCAATTATTGATAATAAATGGACGGCTCGACTTGTGGCTCGTGGATTCAAACATCAGCATGGTCTGAATTACTACGAAACATTTAGTCCTGCTGTAGTCCGGTTTGATTCAATAGAACTGATTCTTTCGGTTTCTGTTTCGAAACGGATGAAATTTCACCAGTTCGACGCCAAGACTGGTTTTCTATATGGAGAGCTTGAAGAGAATATCTACATGCAGCAGCCCATTGGCTATGGAGATGGCACAGATCAAGTTTGTAAACTTGACCGAAGTATCTATGGACTAAAACAAGCATCGAGGTGTTGGAACAAGTTGTTTAAAGATATATTAAAAAAGTTTAACTTGACGGCAACAGAAGCAGATCCATGTGTATTCTTTAATTACCAGGAAGACTCCCTAGTAATTCTGGCCATTTACATATAGACGATGAACTTATAGCTTCGACAGACTCAAAATTGACAGAGTCACTGTTGAAAAAATTAAACAGGGAATTCAATATCAATCCAGTGAGGCTAAGTATTTCCTTGGTTTGGAAAATGAGCAACTCTCAGATGGGTCAATTTTTCTCCATCAAGAAGCCTATGCAAGGAAAGGGTTAGAGCGATTCAACATGATGGATATAAATCCTGTAGATATATTCCTGCAGATCGCCACCATCCCAATGGAGAGAATCAATTGAGCAATGCACCATATCGCGAGGCATGTACTTATGTACTTATCGACAGGTACCAGACCTGATATCACTTTTCGCCTACTAAATTCACTGGAATACATTAAAACGGATTTTGAAATATTTAAAGGGAACACTATACGATATGGATTACCCTTCAAACGTGAAGAAAATTCGCAGCTGACAGGATATAGCGATGCTGATTACGCAGGCGATAAAGACACTAGAAGGTCTACTAGCGGATTTGTAGTGAAATTGGGATCTTCAATTATATCATGGAGTTCTCAAAAGCAGAAGGTGGTTGCAATATCCAAAACAGAATCCGAGTATATTGCGATATCGTGTAAATTTTGAAGACACATTCAGTCCCGTAATAAACACAAGTTGTCTAAGAATCCTGTTTGCTATAGCAACGATACAAAGTATGAAAATTATGAAATTCAATGGTACATGTTAAACCGAATCACCAATGATACAGAACCAAAACACCAATTCTAATGTTAATAAAAAAGTGAAATATCAAACCGTTGAGGAAGACTTAGCTATAAAGAAACAGAATGGATTCGTGCTAAGTCTAGGAAAAATAAAAGAAGAAGATTAAATAATACACCGTCACCACCACAAAAATCACAAACATTGGATTAAAATACTCAGCCTCAAAAGATTGAGACAAATGTCATAAACGATAAAAATACCTCCTCCACCACCTATCATAGTAGATGATGTTAAAAATTATCACGAGTTCCATGATATAATTAAAGCGAGTGTTTTAGAAGAATCATTTATCAATAAATTGATGAATCAAAATAAAATATGCATCAACGTAATTAGCGGAGATGAAATGATCCATATAGAAACGTAGTAAAAACTTTGAGCGAAGGCTCATTTATCTTTCACACGTATAAAAATAAACAAGAGAGACCAATCAGAGTCATGACAAGGAAATTACATCATACATGTAGTCCAGAACGAATCAAAGATGAATTATCATCAAAACAATTTGAAATAGTCAGCGTAGAATAGAACAAAATTAGCTGGAGAAATAGAAAGAATCTAGACATGTTTGTACTAACATTCAGCTGTGACGAAAATATAACTAAAATTTATAAGATCACTAGTTTATTGGGTTGCAAAGTCGTAATTCAACCTCTTAGAAAGTTTAAACTAATTCCTAAAGTGTGTACACTGCGGACAAGGTCATCCTGCTAATTATCGAGGATGTATTGTTGCAAAGGAAATTCAGAAAATTAAAATCCAAAGGATGAATGAAACTCAAATGTCTGGTCAGGCAAATAGATACGAGAGGCAGACAAAACAAGACAATGGGCAACCATTTGGCCGTCAACTAAGAACTGAAGGTGTTACATATTATGCCGAACCAACGAGAGGCGTAGTCAATAAATCCTAGCAAAAATCGATAGATGTAGACATCAGTCAAACATTACAAGATATTCTCATGAAATTAACAAAATTTGATGACAGGCTACTAAAATTGGAAGATAGAGCATTAGGAGCTAAACCCAAATCGACACAGAAATGAACAGTACAATAAAAATCATGTCATGGAATGCCAATAGTTTGCTCCGGCATCAGCAAGAAGTACAAGCAATCCTCGACATTGTGAATATAGATGTGTGTCTTCTTTTGGAAACACATTTTACGATGCAATCCTACATAACATTTAAAGGCTATTGCATATATCACACTATTCATCCAGATAATTCAGCCAGAGGAGGAAGTGCAGTCATCATAAAGAAAAATATCCAACATTTTGAAGAAGCAAAGTATGAAAAAGAAGAAATTCAGGCCACAGTGGTTTATATAAAAACCAACAAATTTCCTATTGTTGTGGCAGGACTATACTGTCCACCAAGACATTCTATTAAAATCAAACAATACTCAGAATTCTTCAAGCGTCTGGGAAAAAGGTTCATAATAGGTGGTGACTTCAATGTGAAGAATACTCGCTGGGATTAATTACAACTAAAGGAAAATAATTACTGATTGCCATTAGATATGAGCTCAAATCATTCTCCAATATTCCTAACTCTAAGTGAGTGCATCATCCAAAAAGGGAATAATCCAGTATTAACCAACAAATACACGGACTGAGAAAGTTTCAAAGTACACCTTGAACAAAGATTACTTTTGAAAGTTCCTTTAAAAACGATGGATCAACTGGACATAGAAGTAGAAAAGTTCATTACGGATATTCAACAATCAGCATGGGAAAGTACTCCAGAAATCAAATCAAAGCTAAAAGGAAATAACTATCCAATAGAAATTAGAAATCTCCTTAAGAATAAACGCAAATCCAGAAAAAAATGGCACCTAACTAGAGCTCCACAAGACAAAAAAGACTAAACAATTAACAAGAGAAATTCAGAAATTAAAAAATGTAATACGGATTATTCCTCTGGAAAGCAACGAAAACTCTGAAAAGGGCAATAATGCTGATTCATCCTATCAGGAAAATGGATGGAATATGGGCATGGAAAAACAAAGAAAAAGCTGAAGGATTTGCTAATCATCTTGAAAATATATTTCAACCTCATGAATGTCAATTGCGAGGAACATTGGATGAAAATATAATACAAGTTCTCGAAGATGTCACACCTACATCGCCTACTGAAGTAGCACACAAAATTAAAAATAATTTAAGCTTAAAGAAATCACCAGGGTTTGACCTGATTACCGGAGAAATAATAAAGCAGCTACCGAGAAAAGCTACGGTGAAGTTAGCTAATATTATAAACGCTGCATTAAGGTTAAAATATGTGCCAAAACTTTGGAAAGTGGCTGAGGTTATCATGATTCACAAACCAGGAAAACCGCCACATCTAATAACATCATATCAACAACTAAATCATGATTTATCATGAATATTCTGAGCTTAAGGAAATAAGAGCAGGAGTTCTACAAGGAAGTGTACTTAGGCCATTTCTGTATTTACTATATACACCCGAGATGTTCCAACCCCACAAAACAACACGATAGCCACTTTCACCAATGACACAGCTATCATGGCGGTAGGTGCCAATAACTCTGATACAACAGTGAAATTACAATCCGCCATAGAGCAAGTATACAACTGGACAAAAAAATGGCGCATAAAATTAAATGAGGCTAAATCTGTACAAGTCGACTTTACGAACAAGATATTAGTACACAAACCAATATATCTTGGTATGACATTAGACGTAAAGCTTCGCTGGAAAGCTCATGTTAAAAAGAAAAGAGACGATTTGGGATTAAAATACAACAAAATGTATTGGTTACTGGGAAGAAACTCTTATCTACCAACCCCTAATAAGCTTCTGCTTCATAAGCAAATATTGAAGCCTGTTTGGACTTATGGTATACAGCTGTGGGATGTACCAAGCAGAGCAAAATGGATATTATCCAACGATTCCAAAATAAAGTGCTAAGAAACATCGTCAACGGTTACTTCACCATGTTAACATAGAGGCCATCCAACTACTGCATAATACGGATTTAGTTAGAATGCTCAAAAGAGTAAAGCCTTTTGAGTTAGTGTAAAATCAGTTAAAATAAAACTTTATCTAGCGCACAACAAAAGCGTGATCAAATAATCAAAATAAAATCATCATTTCGATGGATGAACCATAAATTTCAGTAAAATGTAGTAATTTAAGTTAGAATAAAATTGCTTATTAAGACTAGATTGTAATTAAAAAGGAAATAATAAAGAAAATTATTTAAAAAAAAAATTTTAATTTAAAAATTATAAAAGGGAGTTTTCATTAACTTTTCAGTAACTTTTGATACAAAACATATGAAGGTCCGACCAGACCTTTTCGTGAACGGTACGGTGAAAAACATGTCATGAGTCATGACTCATAAACAGAAGGGATCTTAATAAACAAATACTTTACATATATGTACATTACAATAAAAATACTCACAATCGTCTATAGATAAACACACTGTCCTAGAGCTTATTCTATACAGCACTGACGTGTTCGCCCCCCACAGTAGCTTAAGCTTACAATCGAGCATTATAATGCCTCGGAGGAACTATTTGTGAATTTGATTCGAACGGATTCGACTCTTCGAAATATATAAGGTTCGTATTTGATTTAAATAAGAAATGAACGAATCTGATTCAATTCAAATAAAAATCCAATACTTCGAAAACTCAAATACGTTCGAATCGAATTCACAAATAGCCCAGATTCCGCGAAAGTATCGCTTGAACGTAAAACTAACCGTGGCAGAACATTTGAGTCAAAACAGTTTTCTAATTATAACACATAAACGGTTTTACACTATCTAAAAGATAATACAAATTCCACTAGACACACACGAATATTAAACGAGTTAAGTTGTCACGTAACACAATAAATTAAATGTATAATATAAATCAATAAAGTTGAACACAAATTAAAATAACCGTTAATTAATGCGACCATCTAATCCAATTATCAAAATGTAACTGACTTCACTTCCCATACCAAGAAAATTGAACAAATTTATTATTGGCCTGACATCTACGGTTTACTAGTACAACTTTTAGTTTATTTAGGGTTTTGCTTTTCTTTAATGCAATAAAGCTGCATTATTTGTGAACAATGACTATATATAGATGTCACTCAAATCATTTTGAAATTTCCGCTAGTTGTCACCACCCTTCGCCTAATGAGATGACGTATTGACGTTTCTCCGAAATTCTCTCGTGTGTGTCGTGCACATGCGTTAATAAAATAGAAAATTCTTCAAAACTCATTTTGATTCATATCTGATTATACATTCACTCATTAAAGAGTTTAATTTTGAAACTGTTTAGAAGTGCAAAAAATTCGGTGAATTTTTTAGTTATTGTCTTGTGATCGTTTAAATATAAAATGTAAGTATTAATTTAAGAATTTTATTCAACAGGTAATTAAATTATCTGTCAAAAATTAATTTTGATTTTTTTTTTTAGTTAGAGGTTATAGTTCTGTGTTTCTTTTATTTTAAGTGTACAGAAATAGATTTAAAGCTAATAATATTCTCAATTCAAAAATATTTGTGCAAAAATGAGTGCAGTTATATAAAAAAATTCGAATTCGTTTTAAATGAAAATGAAAAAAAAGTATGTTACGTAATACAGAAAATAGGAAGATAAAAAGTAAATTAGGGTCAAGTTTTCTTTGTCTCATTTTGGCGCTATCCCAATGTGCTTTTTCGCTACACTGACCTAAATATTGTGGGTGATTATGTAAACCACTGTGATGATAAAAAAATTTCTACAAATTTATTTTTAATTATTCAATCAAATATTTGTGCTGATTAGTCGAAATCGATGAATCAAATTTTAGAAATTTGACAAATTACGTGAATTCCTGTGACGTACAATAATTAGTGATGACCTTCATTAGTTTTGTCATGCGCTCCATTCAAGCTCACAACCTTAATTGAGTGCTCTTGGCTTAATTATTTTAAATTTACTATTTCTTGTATAGAATTTTGTGTCACGTGTTTTTTCGTAATCTTTAAAACTCTTTCATAAAATTTGCACGAAGCCAACAAATTTTTGATGATGCAATTCGTGAAAATACGCGAATATTGACGTATATTAGTGTAATTAACGGCCTTGATTTGCATTTGATTACATAAAAAGAAAAAATCCTTTCGTAGATGATTATATAACCCACGTTCTGCCACGGTACATTATGAATTTTATATTCTTGTCTATCAGATAGGAAATAAATTTGTGCATGATTAAGCCCGTGGATTTAACGACCTTAATTTTGTAGATTAATTTTTATCTTATCACTCGTCTCGTGCCCTTCAATTTATTCTGAAATGTATCGATTTCGTAAAAACTCGCGCATGACACTTTGTGTACACTACATTTTTTTTATGTAGCTTACAAAAATAGCACTCAATAATTAACATCATTTTGTAATCAAAAGTAATAGTTTTTTCATTGTATTATTCACAGAAATTAAAATAAAATGGGTGTACCAGCAGGTGATGTAGAAAAAGGCAAAAAATTATTCGTCCAAAGATGTGCACAATGTCATACAGTTGAAGCTGGTGGTAAACATAAAACTGGACCCAATCTACATGGTCTTGTCGGCCGTAAAACAGGCCAAGCGGCTGGTTTCTCATATACAGATGCCAACATTTCAAAGGGTAAGTTTATAATTTGCGCCGAAAACAATTTTGGATAAACTCTACTAATCTTTATATCCATATATTATATTACAGGAATTACATGGAACGATGATACTCTATTCGAATATCTTGAAAACCCTAAAAAATATATTCCTGGAACAAAAATGGTGTTCGCCGGTCTTAAAAAACCAAATGAACGAGCCGATCTTATTGCATACCTTAAGTCAGCCACTAAGTAAACACGCCATCAATTAGTATAAGATTCGTAACCTAAACACAAAAAAAAATAATTTCATCTAAACCAAAAACGTTTCTGTAAGAAAGTATTACAAACAAAAAATTTTAAAATGACAGACGACAAAAACTACAAATAATTAATTAAACAAATTTAATTTATATTAATTTTAAGTTGCCCTACACACACATATAAATCAAATTTAAAATTTTATTTTTATTTTTTGTTTTGTGTTAACTTAAAGAAGAATTACATCGATTGTTGTAATTGAACAAAAAAACAATTAACCTACCTACTAAACCTAAATAAAAGTAGCAAATAAGTGTATGTCTTTAAGATGAGATTTGAAAACGAAAATAAAATTTAAGAACTAGATGAATTAGAACGTTAAATGTTTTTATTGTTTTGCGTGGAGGGAGAAATTAAGAGATTAAGAAATGTTAAAATTATCTAAATAAAAACGATTTTGAGAAGTTAAAATTGTAGTTTAGAAGTGAAATTTCAATATGACGTATTATTTTTTGAATTTTCCTAATATTTATTCATGTTTATTCTCAACACATCACGCTTGATGTAATTTACTACAAGATGACATTATTAAAATGTTTCATTCACTTTTATTCTTGTAGCGCCGCTTTGCCTTTTTTTTGTCATTATGTCGTTGCATTTTTTTTCGTTTTAAGTTAGTCGAGAGCATACCATTGCTAGTGTAACAACATTTTTATTAAACATATCAAATTGTATTTTTGTTGTGTTTTGCTTAAACCACTGATAACTTTAAACAGGTTATGGGCCCAGTGGCTTTTTTTTTGAGTAAAAAATTGAGAAGTGAATGGACTTCTCTATATCGAAATGGTGTGTGTTGTGTGCATCGAGCAACCGGTATCATAGCTGCATTGAATATCGACACACGTATCGGAACATTCTTGAAGGTTCGAGCGAATTTTTTTTTTTCATTATATTTTGCTATCATTGCGAACTCAGTTGAATAAAAGTCGTGTCGTACCGTGGCAATTTCACTGAAGAAAAATGGATTTGTTGCACGATAAATCGAGCAGCGGCGGTTTTACCATTCACCATAAATTAAATGGCTCAAACTATAAGCTGTGGAGGTTCCAGCTTGATGCCGTGATGAAGTCCAGAGCTCGTACGGACGTCATGGCCGGCAATGTTTCTCCTGCGAATACGACCAACGAAGAAAAAAATCAATACGATGGCGATTCTGATTTCATCGGTGGATAGTGAGCAAGCGAATCATATTCTAATGTGCAATACAGCAAAGGAAATTGCAGATAAATTGGCCAGCATTCATGAGCCTATATGAGGATTATCTTTCATTGAAGATTGCTGATGACGAATCAGTCTTGGCGTATGTGTCAAAAGTGAGCCGAATGGCACATCAAATCGAAGACCAAGATGAAAAATTATCAAAGGTCATCAAAATGGTGCGCATCATCAGCAGTTTGACGCCGAAATATCACAATTTCAAGACGGTCTGGTACAACATCAAAGAGGCCAGAACGTTGGACAGTTTACTTGCACGATTGCAACTGGAGGAGGACCAAATTAATAAAGTGGATGACGTGCCATCGGATGCTGCTTTCAGTGCAAAAATTCAAGTCGAAGCAGTCAACGTCGATTGATGAGCTAAAAAGGAAAACAAAATGAACAAATGTCATGAAATTGGACATTGGAAGAGAGAATATCCGAAGCTTAGTAATAAATCGTCCGAAAGTAAGAAGGTCGATAGCGATGCTATATTTTGTGGTATACGAAAGTGGACAGCAAAAGACTACATGAACGTTTGGATTGCTGATTCTGATGAAGAGGTACGATGTCGAGCGGTTTGTCTAAACCGCCCTTCGTCTACCGATTCTTAGCACGGGCACAATTCTAATCGAAGCCAAGGTCAACGATGTGATGTGTGTGAGAGAAGAGACACCTGAAGAACGTACAGCATGTTCCTGAGCTGAAGCAGAATTTATTCTCGACGGTGTCCACCACATCGAAGGGTTTTGAGATAAACCCATGATGGCTACAAACTGATGGATGCTATTGGAATCGTATATGCTCTGCTGTTGGCGTGAGAAATGATAGCAAACAATTGAGAATGATGTTTCCGACAGAGAATCGATGAGCGTGCAAACTCTGCGACTGTCACGCTTGAGCAATTGCATCATGGATTATTGGGATATCTGAATGTGGAACGAAAAGACGTATGTGCAACCAGAATATGATTGAAGGCATAAAATTGTCGGACGAAGCGAAATTTTTCTGTGAGGACTGTCATGTCGGAAAAATGCATCGTGCTTCGCACAAATCAGCGCAAGAACGAGTGGCTGCAAAGTGCGAATATTTGCATGCCGATCTCTGTGGACCAATGGAGGAATTGGGCATAAGCGGAATGAGATATCAAAGATAAAAATCAAAGATGTGTTGTCATTGGTTCGCAGTTTGACAAGCATATTCGTTTCGACAACTGCACTGAATTTGTCAACAAAGATTGTATGCGGGTGCTGTCGAATGCTGCAGTGACAGTTGAGCGAATCTCATCATACACGCCTGAGCAAAATAGGCGTGAGGTGTGTACCGTTTGTGGAATGCGCTTGCACGATGTTGCTTTCCAGCGGTTTGCAGAAGCGTTTATGGCCAGAAGCAGTACGAACAGCAGTGTACATCTTGAACAGATAGTCGAATAAGAAATGTCCGATCGCAACTCCGTACGAGAATTGGTTTGGTGTGAAAACAGAAATGGGTCATGTGCGAATTTTTGGCAGCGAGTGCTTTGTGCAAATACCAAAGCAATGTGAACGTAAGAAATGGGACACCAAGTCAAAGAAGGTGTTTCTAGTAGGATACGAGTTCGAGTCCACGTCGAAGAACTTTCGGCTATTTGAGCCAGACATACAGAAGATCATTGTGAGCTGCAACGTAAAAATAAATGAGAAAGATGTGAATCGTGATGTCAAGAAGCAAGTGTCGATCCAGAAATTGTCGGCCGACAGTACAGCAGATGACGATGAGGATGAAATAGAGAACGTACGCAATAATGATCGTTATAATTTGCGTAAGAAAGCGAACGAACCAGATCGGTTAATAGTGAGCGGATATTCAGCTGTCGTGCTGGAGCTAAACTCGTATGAAGAAGCGTTAAATTCTTAAGAAACTGCTAAATGGCGAGGATGAGCTGCAATCACTGAAGAAGAATTCGACATGGAAGCGCAACATCGTCGGATGTTGATGGGTTTATAAATTGAAGCCAAATCCATCTGGTCCAATTTTCAAGGCTCGCCTTGTCGCAAAAGGTTTTTCGCAACGAGAAGGAGTTGATTATGATGAAACGTTTTCACCAGTGGTTCGATACGATTCGATTCGGACCTATCGATCGCCGCAACAGAAGATCTGAAGATGATGCACTTCGACGTGAAGACTGCGTTTTTGAATGGTAACCTGGTTGAAGCAAGCATCCAGAGTGTGGAACAAGAAATTCACGAAGTTCCTCAGTGATTTCAACATAGTGCACTCGTAGGCAGATCCATGTGTGTTCAGCAGCCATATTAACGGTGTGAGAGTCGTGTTATTAATTATTATTGTACGTGGACGACGGATTGATTCTGTCGAAATGCAGAAACACGATTGAGACAGTGATGAATTATCTGTCAGATAATTTTGAGATGACACGAGGCAGCGTTGGTCATTACGTCAGCATGGAGATACATCGAAACAAAGAGAACAAGACGATTTTCATCAATCAGAATGCATACATCAAGAAAATCGTCTAAAAGTTGAACATGAGGGATTCGAAGCACATTTCGAATCCAGCCGACAGCAATGTCATATTGACCAAATTGTGCGATGAGGGCAGCGTCGACTTCCCGTATCGTATGTTTGCCACTTTTGTGACCAGACCAGACATTTCATATGCAGTGGAAGGAGTAAGCAAATATTTGGACAATCCAAAACAACCCCATGTTTCGGCTGTCAAGCGTATTCTTCGATCTTTGAATAAAACGGCCGCAAGAGGAATCGAGTATTCTGGATCGTCGACAATATTGAGAGGATATTCCGATGCTGATTATGCACGCAATGTTGACACGCGAAAATCAAACACCCGCCAAGCATTTGTTATGGGCGAGGGCATTGTCACATGGAAGGGTCGTCGGCAGAAGACAGTGGCCCTTTCCACTACCGAAGCAGAATTCATGGCAGCGGTGGAGGGCGCGGAAGAAGCGGTGTGGTTACTATCAGTTACTACGTGATGTGGGCTGCGTCGGAACACACCGATATTTGGCTGCATTTCATCCGGCAGCTGTATGAATCAAAGGTGATTCTCATCGATTACGTATGCAGTGAGGACCAGTTGAAAGACGTATTTACGAAGCCATTGGCAATTCAGAAGTTTGCCAAGAATATCGAGATGTTGGGAATGAAATACATGCAATAATTAGTGGGAGTGTTGGACTTGAATTATTCCAATGTTTCATTCTCTTTTATTCCTATAGCGCCGCTTTGCATTTTTTTTTTCATTTTAAGTTAGTCGAGAGCACACCATTGCTAGTAGTGTAACAACATTTTTATTAAACATCAAATTGTATTTTTGTTGTGTTTTACTTGAACCACTGATAACTTTCAACAAATGGTGTAACCAACAATTACACAAAAATACACATCAATGCGGTGAATCTTTTCGATCAGAAATCGATATGGTTAATGATAGATTTTTGCCTGTGTTCAACTTTATCAATTTAGTCTCAATATCAGTGCACAGGAATTGCTTAAAAAATTTATCGGGTGTCTTGCTCTGAACTTACTGTCTGATTTCAAATCTTTTGATAGCCTGGCCGTTTCCAACGTTAACTTATTTGTTCTACCAATAGAGTTATGGTCTTTTGAGTTATTAAAAAAGAACCACTGATTTAACTGGAATCAAGATGATATGGGAGAACCGGCTTGAAGAGGAACGACAAATGAATTAATTTAGTAAGCAATTATCCGGCTTCCGAGCTAGTTTGTTCACAAATTTTTAACTGTAGGACTATATAAATAGAGGTAGCCTGGCTTCTCAACCTTGGCCTAAACTGATCCAGTTTGCCAAGGTAATAATGTAGGTAATGGGTTAGTTCACAATGAGTATAAAGATATGAACACCACCATGTTAGATATTCAACCAACCTTTATTCACACATCTACATAAAATGGAGCGTACTTCACTCTTTATAATTAAGGTGAGTTTACAATATTCACATGTGCATGTATGTTACATCCTCCTTTTTCTTATTTAATTACATATGACAATTCAATTAATTCTGTAATATTGTATAATTCAAATAAATAAATCTAATTATGTATATCGAATTTTCAAAAGTTTTGTTTTGTTTTACCCAGTGTTTAAATTCAAATTTCGTTCCTTGCTTTACTCTCTTTTTGCGAAAGGAGAGAAAAAATATTTTGTTTTGTTTCTTTCCTCTGGAACGAAATTCAACAAAATAAAATATCTCTTTTCTCCTATCCTTTGTGTTTTATATGAGGAGAGATATTTTACGTTTTTCGATTTCGTTTTCGGGGAAAGAAACAACAAAAATATTTTTTGTTTTCTTTCACAGAGAGAGAAATAAAAGATAAAAGAAGGGAACGAAAAAATGAATTTAAACACTGACCCTTTGGACACGAGTGGTGCCCAATATGCAATAGTAATGAAACAACACGAGTGGTGGCTCTCATTCACCATGCAACTAGAGAGAACAAAAAACAATGGATTACCGTTATTTTTTATTCTGTGCACATGTATGGAAAATAGATTTAGCAAACGCTTTCAAGTAGAATGTTTTCAAGTGACGATATTAATAGCGGTGATAATGAACTTAACATTTACCTTATCGAAACAAATACAGATAACAATTTTATTTATTTATACAAGTGATATTGATGAGAGTGAAGAAAGTGATCAGATTGGTAGTAAAATAAAACGGAAAATTAGAGTAATTGATAGTGATAACGATAGTGATTCTAATTCTTGGCAGGATGTAACATAATCTGTGGAAATTCCAAAGCGAATCAATTTCCAAAGTAGAAATAGGTGTAGCTGAACCGATTCACTTCTTTAAATTATTTTTTACGGATGAGCTGATTAGCTAAATTATAAGTGAAACAAATAGTTGTGCTGTGAAAACACTTCAACAAAAAGAGCTGTTAAAAAAATCAATATTGCAAACATGGCAAGATGTAAACCGAGAAGAATTTTTGGCATTTATTGCAGTAATTTTGAATATGGGAACAATGCCAGCAGCAAAAGTTAGCGAATACTGGTCAAGAATGAAAGCAGTTAGATTCTATTTTATTCCAATACGATTCTGAATGCGGCACCTGAAAACCATTTCAACAGAAACACAAAATATTAGAACTCGTTTACAACGAGTAAGTTCATTCCTAAAATATATAAATTTAAAATTGTTGGACTTCTATGTACCGGGGGAGAATATCAGCGTTGACGAATCAGTGGTAAAATTTAAAAGTAAAATTTCTTTTATTTTCAATAATCCGAAGAAACCAACAAAATGGGAAATAAAGATTTATGTTATATGTAATTCAAAAACCGGATTTATTTACGGTGTCCTACCATATTATGGTAGTGTTACAACAGTGAAATTGACCAGACCTAATTTTCCTGTGACAGCAAGAATTCCACTGAATCTGTATCAAATGTTGTTAGATAACATTCCCGATGCCCAAGGTAGGTAGGTCTGCTTACAGATAGATACTACGCAAGTATAGCTCTAGCCGAGGAATTGTTGAAATTGAAATGCCATCTAACCGGCAGTATAATGTCAAATAGAAAGGGATTACTATTTCAAATAGCCTGGAAGGATAAGTTACGTTATTAATAAACTGGAATAATGCTGAATTCACTTCTGTAAAAAGGTTTCAACGTGGTGGTGCTGAAGTTATAATACAAAAACCAAATGCTGTCATAAAGTACAACAAATTCATGGGATGCGCCGATATACTATAGCCGATCAATATATCTACATCAACGTATTGTTTTTTGAGAAAATCTTGGGATTGGAAATTTGTGTAATTAATTCCTACATATATTATACAAAAAAGTTAAAAGAGAAAGGGGAGAGCGTTCTTTGACTTATTTAAGTCAAGTTACTGGTCGAACAATTAAGAGGAGACTTTCATCAATAAGTTTGTGCACGAAAGTCGTCTACAACCATCGAAACAAATGTAGGCAAGACGAAGGGTGACTGTAAAGTCTGTTCTGATAGAACTACACCAGGCGGAAGGCACCAAACGATATATTTTTGTGACACGTGCACTGATAAGCCCCGAATGCATCTTGGAGAATGCTTCTTCAAATATCATACCAAAAAATACTATAAGAAATAAACATGCAAATTATGTAGCAAGAAAAAGCTTAAAATGATGTATGTAAAATCTTAAACTTTACAAAAAGTACGCGTGTTATGCTTAACAAAAAATGTTCTCCATTCCAAAGGGTTAAGGCTTGGCTCTGGTCTTGCTATTCTTCCTGAATGTTCATTTCCGTCGTCGAATTTTACTATTAAAGACCTAGGTACTTGCGTTTTGTCTGTTACTGTGTCGAGAATCCATTCTCTGTGACTCACTTGTATTCTAATCTTGTCGTTAACATTCCTGGAGCTTCTTTTCCCCCTTTCTCAACATACAACTTTTGTCTTTCCATTAACTGTTTTAAATTATCTAATTATCTGTTACGTTTCTAATTGTTCTCGGCATTAGTAGATTTTTTTTAATTGGTAAATTGGTTCTCGTAATTCTGCTTAATAATCCTTCATTTGGTAATTCCAACTCGTTATACCTTGGTATGTTTCTTAAGTTTTGTAAGGCTTTATAAATATCAGTTTTATGTTTGCTGCGCTAAGCGATATTTGACCTTTGAAAATGTGAACTTAATGTCTCTTGTATAAAATCCCATTCATCCGCGAAAATTTTAAACTCTCGTGATGAAAACTGAGGTCCGTTGTCACTTTCGAGTACCTCTGGCGTTCCGTGCATTGCAAATGATTTCTTTAGAATATTACCTGATTATTTCTCTGGATGTATTTACCTTCAGTTGATCGAAGTCTATATAACCTGAGTATGAGCTGTATAATTCTGAGATTTAAATGTAAATAGATCTGTTGCTACCCTTTGCCATGAATATTCCGCAATCTGCTAATTCCTCCTTGAAATTAGTGAAGTGTTTAATCTCATACGGGATGTTGTTTTCTTTATCTGGCCACATCTTTAGATTCTTATCAGATTTAGTGTCTTCCTTAAATTTCTGCTATAATTTCTGTGACATCTGTAATATTATTTGAACTTCTAATTCTTCTTTATCCGAATCATCATTTCCCGTTTTGCAATCTCTGCTTAGCGCATCTGATATTGGTATTTCTGTACCTTTTATATATATCACGTTTAGTGCATATCGTGCAGCATGTTCTATTTATTGTGCTATTATTCTTTTAAAAATTGTCTCCAAAAGCTTGTGAACCGTTTCTTCTTCCAGTCTTTTCCCGTAAATATGTATACTCATGGAATTTTCTACACCCGAATTTTATGGCTAATGCTCCTTTTTCTATCTGAGGATTGTTCACCTGTAATTTTCTAGAAAATACTGCAACCTTCTAGAAAATTTGAGAATATTTTTGAAAATTCTGAAACATTCCGAAACATTCTAAAAAATCCTAGACCATTCCAATACACCTGGAACTTTCTAGAAATTTCTGGAACCTTTTAGAACATTCTGAAACATTCGGAAATTTTTCTAGAACATCCTAGGAAATTTTGGAAATCACAGAAAATTCTGGATCAGTCTAGAAAATTTGAGAATATTCTTGAAAACTCTGGTACATTCCAAAACATTCTAAAAAATCCTGGAACATTCCAGTTCACCTGGAACTTTGTAGAAAATTCTTGAATATTCTGAAACTTTCTAGAAAACTCTGGTACCTTTTAGAACATTCTGAAACATTCTGGAATTTTCTAGAAAGTCCTGAGAAATTGTGGAACGCCCTGGAACAGTCTAGAAAAATTTATGAATTTCGGAAAATTCTAGAACATTCTGAAACACACCCAACACATCCCGAAACATTCTAAAAAATCCAGGAATATTCCAGTACACCTGGTACTTTCTTGAAATTTCTGTAATGTTCTAAGAGTCTCAGAAATTCTGGAATCGTTCAGAATATTCTGAAACATTCTGAAATTTTCCACACTGGAATCTTTTAGAATATTCTAAAACCTTCTGATATTTTCTAGAAAATTTCGAAACATTCTAGTGAATTTTAGAACTTTCAAAATCCCGGAAGATTCTAAAACATTTCGGAATATCTGGAATTTTATAGAAAACTCTAGGAAATTCTAGAACATTCTCAAAAATTCTGGAACATTCGGAAACTTTCTAAAAATTTCTAACTTTTTAACATTTCTTCTGTCTCTGTCGCACATTTCCAAATGTGTGTTCACACATCTCTGCCACTCGCCTACCAGCACTGAGTGTTGGACTATTCAATTAGTTAATCTATTCTAGAACATTCTGAAGCATTCTCGGTCTAATTAGAAAGCAATGTGTCAGCAACTCTCTTATTATCGATGGGAGACCAAGGATTATTTACCACTATAACCACAAGTGAATGGCAGTGAGTGGTTGTGGAGAAAAGTAAGTGTTAACGAACACACGCACTTGATTTTTATATATACCGGGTAATTTTTTTAATCTGAAACTTTCAAATATCTTTTAAAAAAAGCACTATAATCCTTGAAGGTGGGCTGGGGGTAACTTTGAAATTTTAAATAGGAACCAATAATTTTTATTAGAGATTCCGAACCTACGGCTAAAAGTACGCAGTAATCGAGGAAATTCAATCGAAAAAATTGAGTTACGTCGATTACAGGTTCATCAATAATGATTCGAAAATTTGTTTTTAGATAAATCCTACGTACTTATAGCCGTAAAATCCAAATCTGCAATAAAAAGTAGGGATTTCTATTTAAGGTTTCAAAGTTACCCCGCCCCACCTACAAGGAGGGGGATGGGGACAAATTTTAGCACTAATGTATTTCTCCCGTGGAATGATTAAATTATAATTTTGGAAGTTGTTTTCCGTAATCGAAGAATTTTCGTCATTTGAGAGGTTCTCACAGAGAACACAGATTTTGTCACACAGTATAGATTTGGGAAATTCAGCGGCCATAAAGCAAGGTATTACCCTGTATCACCGAAAGTTCAGGAGGATATGAACAGGGAACTAGACCCTAGAAAGTACTAGTTCTTGGTTATCCCCGGTTACTCTTGTGAAAAAAGCAAATGGAAAGATTCGTCTGTATCTCGATGAGTCGATGCGAGGCAGGTGAACGAAGGACGATAACCTTTGCGATTGTTCCAGGGGTTACTAGGTCGATTGAATAAGGCGGCTTTTACCGTTCCAGGTTGTCCTCTCTACCAATTTACCGTCATGCCGTTTGGGTTGTGCAATGCAGCCCAAACGATGTGCCGGTTAATGCACAAGGTAATTCCTCACCAGATGCACGATCGCTTCTTTGTCTACCTGGATGACCTATTAGTGGTATCTGCAATCTTCGAGGAGCATTTACCGTTATTGTCTAAAATAGTTGATTACTAAAATTAGCAAATCTAACTATAAATATAGGAATAAGTAGTTTCGTTCTACGGGAGGCAAAGTATCTACGTTACGTGATTGGTGGGGGGTGCCTCAGAGTAAACCCTGAGAAGGTACGAGCCATAGACGAATACCTCATTCCAAAAACTACTAAGTAGATCCACAGATTTCTAGGAATGGCCGGCTGGTACCGTCGCTTTGTTTCTAACTTTTCGAGTGTAGCCGCTACTGTTACAGACCTGCTTAAGGGTGGTAAACAGAAGTTGTGAAATGCTTGTGACGGCACCAGTTCTGGTTAATCCAGACTTTTCATGTCACTTTTATATTCAGTATGATGCTTCCACAACGGGAATAGGAAGTGTATTATTTCAACGATATGAGAATGGGGATGGACATCCTGTCGTGTTCATGTCCTATAAATTAAACAAAGCTCAAAGAAATTACAATATTACAGAACTGGAATGCCTCGCAGCAGTGATGAGCATTAAAAAGTTTCGACCTTACATTGAGGGCTATTCATTCACCGTAATCACAGATCATTCCAGTTTGCGTTGGCTGATGGAATAGCGATATTTAACCGGACGTTTGGCAAGGTGGTCTATGAAACTGCAAGCATTTATTTTAAAATAGAATATAGGCAGGAAACATTAAATGTGGTATGCCTGTGAAATACTTCCCAAAATAAAATCCCAAATTTTCTGTATACCTACGTATATATTTTATGTATGAGGTGGTAATTTATTCGCCTAAATGCCATTTACAGAAATACGAATTTTGAAAATTCTTCTTTTAGGAGAATCCAATATTCAATTTTGTTTAAAAGATCTAATTTAGGCAGCTTTTCTTAGTCAAAATGACTAAAGCAAAACCGTACATTAGTTGTACATCTTGATTTTATGCAAAATTAAACAAATAATAGGCCCGTTTCAACATATTACATACCGTCAGATGCACAAAATTCAACTTCGAAATTCGTTCAACAAAAATCAAAAGATAGACATTCGAAAATAGTTTCTGAGATGTATATTGTATAAGCCTCATTGTAAAATATCAATTGGTCGATCCCTGTGGTCGGCGATATGTATAACACGCAATATGTATACGGAATGTTGCAGCACGTTTCAATGTGCGAAAAAACCAAAATGCGAATATGGTTTCTAGGATATCTGTTGTATTGGCTTTATACTGGAAATTACAAATGGTCGATCCCTGGGGTCGGCGATATAAATAACAGGCAATATATGTATATACGGAATGTTGCAGCATGTTTCAATGAAGATTGAATTGTCTGTGCAGATTTAGAGATTGTTTGGTTTGCCGACTCTAGAACACGCAACGTATAATTGTCCAAGTGAGAAGCAATCTCTAAGCCGCACAATTCTAAATATTGGCCCTGAGCTTTGTTGATGGTGATTGTAAACTCCAATCGAATTGGGAATTCAACCTCTTAAATTGAAATTACATTTCCGTTGGAATCATAGGAATGCGAGGAATGAGAACATTTTTACCTTTGAATGGTCCTGTCAAGATTGTTGCTTCTACGACGTTGATTATTCATTTTTTTACTGTAAGCCGCGTGCCGCTGCAAAGCTTTGACTGGTTGATATTTCGCAACATGTAAATTGCCATGCCGATTTTCAATTGCAGTACGTGCGGTGGCATCCCTGGCAGATCCAGTGAATTCAAAAATTCTAATGGATAATTAACCGCTTTATCTGCTTCCACAACAGTGTCGACCGATTTGTATGTGACTGCCTCGCTTTGAATTTTAGACTGAATAACATTGTTAAGTTCGTAGACGTCTTTGTTTTTGGCGGCAAGAATAGCTCGTTCACTGAGCCAATCGTGATTCTTATAATTGGTCTGAATATTGGGAAATACTTTTTTAGCCAATTATTCTTTTGACGTCACTAAATTGCAGAAGTTATGAGGCAATGAAATTCGTCCTGGGGTCATATCAACCGGCACCTCTCCGTTCCAAATTTCCAGCAATTGATGTGAGAATATTTCAGCTGATCGATTGTTTTGCAGCTGTATTTACGTGTCGCCACAAAGTAGAGTATTTCAGACAAGCATTTATTTCGTCCGCTGGTATTGATCGAGGAATTACAGCTAATGTTTGCCTAAAATCTCCTGCAAGCAATATGAATGCGTTCCCAAATGGTTTAATATTTCCACACAAATAATTTGCATTTCTGCAACACTTTCCCATGCCGCATGCTTTGAAAATGTTGCACTTGGGAGTCCATTTGAAATTCCCAGTAGAAAGTCAATGCGACAGATATCCTAGAAACCATATTCGCATGTCTGTTTTTTGATTTTTGTTGAAGAGATTTCTTCATTGAACGTGCTGCAATATTTCGTATATATATTGCCTTGTTTCATATCGCCGACACCAGGGATCTCCGTTTGACCTTTTTTATACAAAACCTAAACAGTAGGTATTTCAGAAGCCCTTATCGTATATGAATCTTTTGACTTTTGTTGAACAAATGTTTCATTGAAACTTGGTGCATCATACATACATATATTGCCTGTTATCGACCCTTTGGCATTTTAATTTCAAAGCCTTCAGGCTTGTTGGCATTTAGCCAATCCTAATATTAATTTTTTTGTGATTCTTTTGCAACTTTTTTGGGATATACAACTTTTGTTGCACAAAATATCGCCTGAATGAATGCAATTTGTACAAACCCATACATACATATTTTTTGTTATTTGGGAAGAATTTCACTTCGGTAATGTGGTACCAGATAGCTTATCAAGAGTATTTGTTGAAACACTGGAGGACGACAATGAAGATGTTATGTCGATCGACCTAGACTCGATAGCGCTTACGTTACCCGAATTAAAATCTTGGAATAAAATCCGGAGGCGTCTACTAATTATAAAGCACAAAATGGTAAAATATACGTCGAAACAGTCAATAATCTGGGCACTGAGCTACCTTCTTGGAAAATGTAATTCCAGAGTCATTAACCAAAGAATTAATTGAAAGAGCCCATACCCCACCATCTGCTGCTTTACATAAAGGACGATCATCTGAATTGAGACCAGCATCTTGATGAAACTACGGGAGCGCTGCAAAATGTAGTACTCCGAGAAACTTTTCCAGCAAATCGGCTTACAAATTTGTACCCGAAGTTGTTTTACGAAAAATAGGGAACGTGCGTGTGTTATGAGGTGGCGGACAAATCAGGTAAATCAATTGAGGTTTACCATACAAAAGATATTCGGTAGGGTTCAAGCATTCGTGAGTAATACTTACATATATCGATAAAGAAAATACACTGAAACTTTATTCTTTGGCCCGGCTTACAGAGAACGTGATGTGTTAAAAATTTGTCTTTGGATTTGTGTAAAAAAAAAATCTGAAGTTATCGCTAATGGAAGATCATCCAACCTTTATCAAAAATTCCTAGCCATCCACCGCTTTGGATAGGTATGAATATAGCCAATCTACCAATCAGAAATTTAACTCGAAAATCGGGAACAAAGTATCGAATGAATTTCGATTTGGTTGACAAGCCAGTCAGTAAACTGCTTGTGTCCATAGCAACCAATAAATTTCTGCCAAAAGTATGAAGTAAACATAGGCAAATTTTATAAACATTTTGTATTCATTTGACGTTCCGCTTCACGGTAATTTTCTAAAAAATTGTTTTGTCTCCCTAAATATAAATTGTGTGGTAAGCTTTAATGTCCTGATATTTTCAAAAACACTATACCGTCAGCAAGTACACCATATCATTATATTACACCGGATAAAACCATTTTGTGCTATAGTTTGGCTTCTTTGTCAAATTTTTTCCAATTTACTCGATTGCCGATTTTTTCTTTTTAGTAAACTATGCAAAAACAACCAATTGATACACAAAAATTAATTCAATTTCATTTTTAATTAGTTTGTATACTTAATATATATATACGTGGGGAGGGAATGGCTGACGCTGAGAGAGGCAAAAAAATATTCATCCAACGTTGTGCCCAATGTCATACCGTCGGAGATGGTGCAAAAAATAAACATGGTCCAAATTTATTTGGAATTGTTGATCGAGAGTCTGGTCAAAATGAGACCTTTAAATACTCGGATGCAGTTAAAAGTGCAGGTAAGTTGTTTTTAAAACCATTGATTCCGATATATTTAGTTTTCCACTTCTTTCATACGCACAGGTATTACTTGGGATGATGCAACAATAGAGGAGTACTTAATCAAACCGAAAGAATTTATTCCCGGGATAAAATCTCCTTTCCCGGGGATGAGAGATAAGGCTGATCGAACAAATGTTATCGAGTATTTAAAGACATTGAAATAAATTGTTTGTAATTAGACACATATTGATGATGAAATAGTTTGCTTGTATAGTTTGCTCGTATCGCAATTGTTAAGCTACATACACATAGTTTGAAGGCCAAATATTAATAGATTTACAATAAAAATTCCAGTCATAAGGGTAAACAAAATACTAAAAAAAATTTCTTGAATCTGTGTAGACTTGAAATTATTTGCGATACTTGCGAATACTAAACATATTTTGATTCTCACACGGAGTTTCTATAAAAAAAAATATTTTTTGACCCCGACGTGATTTGAACACGCAACCTTCTGATCTGGAGTCAGACGCGCTACCGTTGCGCCACGGAATCTTATGTATAAAAAATACTGAATCATTACATGTCGCATAGTATGTAGAAATTAATCGATAACATAATTATCTATTAGTTTGTTTTAGTAATTCACGTATACCTGATAATTTTATTTATCAGCTTAATGTACTTTTGTTGCTAATTAAGTGTTTTCGAAAAAAAAAAAAATGTAGAGTATAAGTGCAGGACAAAACGTTCTAATAGTTAGGTTATCGATCATTGGGAATCTTTTGTTTGTACTCTGTGTTTTGTTAATATGGTACCAATTGACCACATGGTTCTATTTGTATCTAATGATTAGATAAAAATGGGAAAGGTGCTGACAAATTATCTATAGGTATTTCTTTTGTAGATTCATCATACTGTTACGTTTTTTTTCTCGCCAATCAAGGTTTGAACCACTGGATTTGGATTGTGGATAAAACAAACCACTTGAATTTATCAAAACTTATTTATTTATTCACAAAAAATGAACACAACACAATTATTAACAATAATTTACCTGTGGCCTTATGAATACAGATGGAATGTTGGGAGTAGGCAGCGGTAGGGGCTCATATTATATTTGGTATATTTCCTTATATACTAAAGGCAACTTCACCTCAAATATCAAATATTTTCCCTACAGTGTTTTCTTGGCTGTCAGGAGCTGGTACAGTGCCAATATGTCATCAGTATCTTCGATATTGGGCAGTTTGGTAGATTTCTGTGTTGTAAAATTAATTGAATATGCAATTTCGAAAAGGGCACATCTCTGAAATTTTAAATAAAATACATTAAATTTGAAAAGGGCACATCTCCAAGAGTTGTGATCTTTTCAAAATGATTGCTATACACACCGACCCTGGTATCAGTAATAATTCAAAAGATGAGCCTATTTTAAATAAAATAAGTGTGGGGATATATTTCCATCACATTTACGTGAAAAAACGATGTTGTCAAAATTTACGAGATGTGCCCTTTTCGAAATTGCATATTCAATTGGGATTGCAGCCAGTGGATAGAACAAACTACATTAAATCTTTTAGGTTACTAAATTTTATTCGACAGTTATGTATAGATCATGTTTTCCAAAAGAGGCAGCACGGTCGAAAAAGAAGTACAGAGCGTTTGCCACTAGATGTCACGATACAATCAAAAAAAAATTTCTGTCGTTTTTCAAAAAAGGATAGTCAAAATCAATTTAATTATCACGGATTAATAATAATCACTTTTATAACACGAAAATATTTTTGTTTATGTTTACAAAATGCACACATAAAAATGTCGTACAATTTTTGATAGCAAATATTTAGTGACACCTAGTGGCATTATGTGAAAGTTGATTGTGTTTTCGGAGTTTTCCGAAAGATGGTAGCTCTTGTGGTTGTTGATAAAGTGCTAGATAAAGGATGACTTACACTACTAGTATTTATTGAATGAAAATTATATTTCAACACTCCTCCATAATTTGCATTCTAATTTTAATATTATCAACTTACAAAATTAATTGCAACATACAAACAAAAAAATAATTTGATTTTGAATATTTCACTAAAATCAATTCAAATTAATTACATTATACTTATCCCTAAATAATTGAAATTTCGCTTTAGCAAGACCCTTTGTAAATATGTCGACCATAGCATCTCATCGGTTGGACAATATTCAATTTTTACAAGATCATCGTCGACGTATTGCTTTACGAAATGTACTTTGGTATCAATGTGCTTTGAACGGTTGCTCAATTTTTCATCAATTATCATTTTAATCACGCTTTGGTTGTTCTCGAATATTTTTGTTGATTGACTTCCTTGCCAGTGAAGATCATTTAAAATGCGCTGGATCCAAATCGCTTCTTTGCAAACTTCAGACATTGCGATGAACTCAGCTTCAGTCGATGATAAGGCTACACAATCCTGCCGTCTGCAAGACCAGCTAATTGCACCATTTAACAAAAATATGTGACCAGGGAGGCTATTTGTGAATTCGATTCGAACGTGATCGATTCTTCGAAGTTTGAGATTCGTATTTGATTTAAATAAGAAACGAACGAATCTGATTCAATTCAAATAAGAATCCAATAATTCGAAGACTCGAATTCGTTCGAATCGAATTCACAAATAGTTCCCCGACTTTCGTGTTTGGCGATCTTCTGCCCAATTCGCATCAGCGTAGCCAACTAGTTCCTTGCTAATTGTCTCACATCCTAATTTCAGACGTAGTTTCGATGTACCTTTAAGATAACGAATCACCTTCTTGACTTCGTTTCAATCAGACTGCGTCGGTGATTCTACTTTCTGTGATAATATTGCAACGGCTGCAGAAATATCAGGACTAGTATTCATCAATATGTATAACAAACATCCTATTGCTGCACGGTACCTGATATTGTCCAACAATTTCTCCTCATCGATTTGTTTGTGATACGATGGACTAAGTGGAATGTCAGTCGGTTTGGATTTTTCCAAATTAAATCTTTCTGCAACATTCAAAATGTATTGCTTTTGGTCAAGCATATAGAAATCATCGTGTTTAGCGACTCTCATTCTTAAATAGTTTGCTATCAAACCAAGATTGTCGATATTGAAATTCAAACTCAACGTTTTCTCAAAATTATCGCCGTATTCTTTTATGCCGTAAATAACCAATATATCATCGACATATGTTAACACAAACATGTAGCCACGTTGTCCGTGGGAAGTGTATAAACAAGTCAGCCTTGCTCTGCTCTGCGTCATTTTTCCTCTGATGAGTACGTCATGCAATTTCTCATTCCAAACACGTGTTGACTGTTTCAGACCATTAATGCTTTTGTTTAAACGACATATGTACCTTATCCTCATTTCCATAGGCTATATATCCAGGTGGCTGACGCATATCAATTTCCTCCTGTAAGTCGCCATTCAGAAACGCGGTTTTCGCATCAAAATTATTAATCATCATTAAAACAAATTTTTCAAATATTGGTTTAGGGCTCTTTTTATTTTGAAAAACTTAATTACAGCTTTAGCTTTCGATTCCTATAACGCTATCCCATAACGCTTTTGAGAATGATTCCGAATAGGAATCGAAAGCTAACGCTGTAATTAAGTTTTTCAAAATAAAAAGAGCCCTAAACCAATATTTCAAAAAATTTGTTTTAATTTTAAATCATTGGCTCAATAAAATAAAACTAATTAATCATCATTTTTCTGCTCGCTGCAATTGAAAGCAAAATTCGAAATGTTGTGTGTCTTGCGACAGGTGCAAACACTTGATCGTAGTCAACTCCATATTTTTGAATAAAACCTTATGCTACCACTACCAGTCTAGCCTTATATTTCTGCATCTTTCCATCAGCACTAGTTTTTAACTTATAGATCCATCTGCAGCCGACCAAATTTTTTCCTTCAGGCAAATCTGGCGTCAATCCAATAATCCTTTTGAGTGCAGGAAATAGCTTCTTTAAAGTTGGATGGTTCGCCGTTTATAACAACGCTGATTTCCTCAATCAAACGTCTTGGACGTTTGTCAATAGTACAACGATCAGATCGTCTTAGTATAGCTCAAGCGACGAGTTACTGGCAAAAACATCATTATCTAGGTTTTCCTCGGTAGTATTATCACTGTTCAGACTAGAAATAACGGCCTCCGTTGGAATATTCATTGTCATCTTCCGGTTGAGGATCGTCTAAATTAACGTAAATATAAGACTCTTCTCTGCCCTCCTCGATAGCATCATTGCGTTGATTGAGAACTTGCTTTGTTAGTAGGTCTTCCGCTTTCGAATCTAATTTCCGATGCTGCGCATGAATTCGCCAACTTTGAACAAAAAATTATCCGGTTCATGTTGCTCGACGATATTTGCTTTCGATGTTCCTCTTTCATTGGGTTTCTTTGCTTTCCATTTTGCATATTCATCGCACTTATTCCGAAAAAGATCTTTCTTCTTACAGAAGAAACAACTGACGACATTTTTTGTTTTCTGCAAATCATTACTGTTTGACACTTTTAATGCGTTCGCATCACCAGAAATATGCTCCGTTTCATCTCTATCTTTTCGTCATCTGTACTCCTCAATTACCTTTGCACACACCAACGCTGGTGTTAATTCACCTTCGTCACGTGCCTCGCAAAAAAATTCGGGCTTGAGATTTTCATCAAGTGCAAGCAGTTTCTGAAACAATTCGTCCATGTGGTTGACATGAACCAACATATTAGTATACTCTGTTGCACGTTGTTTCATTATTTCACGCAAAATTCGCATTTTGGGGCCCCGTTGAATCACGCTCATAAAATTCCGTTAGCGTTATCCAGGCTTCCTTTGTACTTTTCGTCTTTCGGATATGATTAATTTGGTTATCCTCTACGCACAACGAAATTGTTGAATGCGCCTTTTCATTCGCTGTGTCCCATTCTTTGGCATTGTCGTATGTCCGATCTTTCGTGATCGCTATCCACGCTCCATCACGCGTTAACAACATTTCCATCCTGAAACGCCAATTGAAAAAATTTCCAGCATTCAGTTGTGGAATTTGGTATTTTATAACGATGTCCATCTGCTTAAAAAAGTCAATTGAAACCCGAGAAACAAACCCAAAAATCGTCGTCTGCTTTTTTTTGCAGATGTCGAGTTTCATCTTTTTTCTGTAAAATCGTCGATGCGTTGATAAATAACTATAATAAGGTTACAAAAACATGCAAATCAATCATTTGTATTGGTTTATCACATTTTTTGTTTAAATTTATTTTTTAAAGTCTAAAGAAAACGAATTTTTGATTTGACATCTGCATCTGCAAAAATCTTTGAATGTAAATCAGTCTTTATTCGACATAGTTATGTATAAAAGTGCTATATAAAGGATGACTTAACACTACTAGTATTTATTGAATGCAAATTATATTTCAACAATCTGGTCATGAAATCTATTTCTTCTTTGAGTTATTGGGTCATCAAGAGCCTCGTGGTAATGACGGTTGTACGTATCCAATATTGCTTCTATCAGTGTGTCTTGGGTTTCTTTGAATGCGATCATCCGCAACATTACATGTATTGATAGAGCTAGAAAGTTGTCTTTTTCATTGTTGTTCTCCAGAGCCTCCTCTAACTGAGTCTTGATTACGAGCCAATGCTTGTTCATACTTTGTGATATTGAAGCGTAGTGTGCTCGAATTTCATAAATTGAATGTAATATTAGCAGTGGTGAATAGATCATCTTGGTAAGTGTGACCTTCTGGCTGCAGACCTTGAGTTTTCTTAACTTGTTGTCGCCTATTGTAGCATCCTCATTTAGTTTCCTTGTTAGATTTTGATTATCCTTCGAACAAAGGAACAAGTGGCAAAACACCAGAATTGCTGGTATCATCACAAATAAGGTTTTCGAGCGCGAAGGTGTTTAAAACCGTGCTACTTCAACGAGGCGCAACAATCAACAACGAATCCGGAAAACCGGTAGGCACCGCACTTCACGCGGCAAGTGACGGTAGCCAAAACTCAAAAAGCCGCCTAATCATAGTCGATTCTCAGAACAAACTACAATTCTTGGACGACACCAGCGCCGAGGTTTCGGTAATACCACCGATAAATCTCGAAAAGTCCAATTCGTCCACTTTTAAATTGTTCGCGGCGAACGCTACAACGATAATACATATGGTTGCAAAAACTGCACTCTCAACAGAGGCATTCATAGACCATTGACTTGGAAGTTCATCATAGCAAAATTCGATCGGTGTATTCTTGGAGCTGTTACGGCATCACAACAATAAAGGCCAATTCAACACTTCCCGAGATTCTGGAACTACTACATGAATTCAAGACAGTAGCTCGTGAATCAACAAATCTAAATACGGTGAAACACAACGTCACGCATTGTATTGAAACATCCGGTCAACCATGCCATGCAAAAGTACGTCGGTTGAACGCGGATAAGATGAAAATAGCCAAAGCCGAGATTGAAGCTTGGACCGCACAAGGAGCGTGTCGGCCCTCGAAGAGCAATTGGGCAAGTCCGCTCCATATTACAAAAAAAAAAAAGACGGAAACTGGCGATTATGTGGTGACTATAGGCCATTAAACTCGATAACAAAACCTGACCGTTATCCGATTCCTTTCGTGACCGTTTCACACATCAACTCGAGTCGTGCACGATTTTCACGAAGATTGATCTCATCCGTGCGTATCATCAGGTTCCTATCGAAGAACGAGACATAGGAAAAACCGCAATCCGTTCGGATTGTTTGAGTTCACCCGGATGACGTTCGGATTACGTAATACGGCACATACGGATTGTTTTCCAGCGCCTAAGTGACGCAGGACTAGTCATAAATCTCAACAAGTGCGAATTTATGAAGAACGAAATATCTTTCCTCGGGTTTTATATCACCGCAAGCGGCATGTCGCCTGATAAACACAGAGTGGAAGCAATTCAAAATTTCCCACAACCAACTACAAAAGATGGCATTCTTTGATTTTTGGGGATGATAAATTATTATCGGATCTTTCTACCGAATGCAGCACACGAACAGGGGATTTTATACGAATTTTTAAAAGGACGAAAGAAGAAGAAGAAGGATAAATCACCAATAAATTGGACCGACGAATCTATCAAAGCATTCGAAACGTGCAAAACAAAGCTGGCGCAGTTTACTCAACTACCATATCCGATTCCAAATGCCAAATTTACAATTTTCGTCGACGCATCGAATACAGCAGTAGGAGCAGTATTGCAACAACAAACGCAAAATGGTTGGCAACCACTGTTTTTCTACTCACGAAAGCTGAGCGATACCGAAACCCGCTACAGTACGTACGACAGGGAACTTTTAGCAGCTTACTCAGCTACCAAACATTTTAAAAATTTCGTCGAAGGTCGAGAATTTATTCTGTTCTCTGACCATAAACCGCTGACATTCTCACTACGTCAAAATCTCGAGAAATCATCACCTAGACAACGCCGACACTTGGACTTCATAGCTCAATATACGTCGGATATTCGTCACATTTCGGGGAGCAACGTCGTTGCGGATACGCTTTCACGAATCGAATAAATTCAAATAGGAAGCGCAATTGACTATGAAGCAATAGCAGATGAACAAATGAACGATCAGGAGCTCGTAAAACTAATGAAATCAAACGCGTCTTTAAAATTAAAAAATTCCCAATTTTTGGAACCGATAAGGAAATTTTATGCGGTGTTTCAACGGGAACTCAAAAGCCGTTATGTTTATTCCTAAATCATTTCGGCGACAAATTTACGAGTCATAGCACAATATCTCTCAACCCGGGGTACGCGCCACAGCAAAACAAATCAGTAAAAAAGTCGTGTGGCCAGCGATGAACAAAGAAATACGCCATTGGGCCAAACACTGTATACGCTGTCAAAAGTGTAAAATTACGAAACACGTCAGAAGTAAAACTGGAACTTACGAACAGACCAGTAATCGATTCGACGAAATCCACATCGATATAGTCAGACCGTTACCTCCATCCGAAGGTAACTTATATTGTTTGACCATGATCGACCGCTACACACGTTGGCCAGAAGCCACACCAATTCCGAATATCAGAGCAGAAACCATAGATGATGCACTAGTTGAAACTTGGATCAACCGATTTTGAGTGCCATCGAACATCGTAACGGATAGAGGTGCACAGTTTGAAGCAACTCTGTTCGACGAACTTTCCAAATCACTGGGATTCCACCGCAAACGAACAACGGCTTATAATCCAGCATGCAACTGCAAGATTTTCAAAGTACGTCAGCTGAACTCGTTTACGGAGAACATATACGATTGCCCGCGGATTTCATCCATTCAAACAGGAACCTTCATCAGTCCGATTTTGTCACACAGTTAAGGAACCAGTTTAAAGACATTCAACCCTCATCGACATCACGGCATGCTAAAGAACAAATTTTCGTATTCAAAAAGTTGTCCACTTGCGAATTCGTACTGTTACGGACAAACGCAGTTCGTCAGTTTCTACAACCTCCATACGAGGGACGAAAAATATTTCACACTGCTGGTCAAAGGTGTCGAATCAACGGTTTCAATAAACCTGATTAAACCTTATTTCATAGAGGCGCCGCAAACTGATAAACATACAAACACATCGAACGAAGTACCAACCAAACCAATTACTACGTTGGAAATATTGAAAATTCATTATTAATAATTTATATGTATCTTTATTTAATGCAAGAGAAAATTCATTATTGCGTGATGCACAACCATTAAGAACAAAACAACGAACGGAAAAAACTAAAAAACAAAAACGGTGACTACTTGATTTTCGTAATACCGTACAGTGGTGAATATACGCAAAACAAGTATTCAAATTAAAATATAATTGAACCACAAAATCAATTCAATTATGCAACATGAAACAACACATTCACCACCGTCACACACCGCTGAAAGAGGCAGATCACTTAAGGGAAGAGTAACGTTTGATCCCAAAATTACCGAACAAACCAAATCCAGAGGGGGCCGCGTCATCGTTAGGCCGGCTCGTTTTCGATACATTTCTATCGTTCACTGCATTCACTGGGGGAAGGATAGTGTGGTGGCAGCCCTACCGTCGAGGCAAGTAAAATCGACATCACCTTTTCTCGGTTTATTGGGTTGATAAAACCACGGTATTCTAAAACCACGGCATTCTAAAAATGACAGTATAAAAAATCACGGCAGTCAACTAACAAGATAAGTAATACCGATTTTCCATCGTCATAGTATAATAGTATAATAGTATTTTGCTATTATACTATGACGATGGAAAACCGAAGTTCATAGTATAATAGTATAATTATACTATTTCGTTATTCTAGCTATCAAAAATATAATAGGTAGCAAATTGTGTTTTTAACATTGTAAATTTATCTGACAGTGTATTATTTTGACGATTCGCAAAATTAGCATTCGATTAAATATTATAATGGAATTTAAAGTTATTTTTGTGAAATTAACATTGTGAATATCGGCATTTATTTCTAAAAATCATGGAAAATTGTTTTTTTTATTTATGAATATACGTTAAAATTTTCAAAATAGGAATTATACCTACGTTCACTTAAAAAGAACTATAATTGGTGTTAACTTCATCGCGCGCGATGGAAAACCGACAAGGAATAATAGTATAATAGTATTATACTATTATGCTATTATACTATTGACGATGGAAAATCGGTATAAAAAACCACAAGAAAAAAAAGCTGAAGGTGACTATTGACTACAAAATAAATCAACTTTAATCACATCATCCTACATGTAATATTAATAATTGAATTAAATAAATCGATTAAGCGATCATTGTTTATTTAGTGAATAAAGTACGATTATCAAAATATCAATCGATGTAAATTATTTACTGATTAATATAAACACTTGTGTAGACATAACCTTTGCGAATATAGTGGAGTGTTAATAGAGGGAACACGCATCATCATCCTCACATCTACATCACCCACAGTAGTACGAGTTTTCAAAATAGCTAAACTTTGGCTTGAAAACGTCCGCAATGTTAAGATCAAAAGTTGGCTGTCATTGAGTTGCGAGGAAATTGCTGCAGCAAAGCATGAAATCATTCGAATTGGAGAGCTTATAAATCAGAAATTATCACCTTGCAGTATGGTGGTTGTGATTTGGTTTGCATTGGTCCTGCCAAATCAGCGTGAACGATTTCAAGTAACTCATTTGCTCTCGATCCAATTTTGTTGAATGGCAAACGCTATTGTTTTCCTTTGAGATATGTAGCGCAAACGTGAATCTCCACTGTTTTCGATAAGTGAAATGCCATTGGCAGGGCCAAATTTCATTTTCTTCATGTCTTGATAATTTAAACGGCCGGTCGATGGCCGTCGATGCCATGTTACCGAATCTTCGGTCTATGCGATCGCAACGTTTGCCATATATATTTTACATGATTTAGGCGATAAAGTCCATCGATCATTGTAGCTTTGGCCAACAGCAATTTTTGATTTCGAACACGGACTTCGCATCAATCTGAAAAGAAATTAACGATATGTCTATGTTTTGTCATTTGACTTACGAATAATAAGTGCGCTGTTAAGGAAGGTTTGCATCAAAATGGTCAAGACGTATTTCGGGTAATTTTGGAATCACGTTAAGATCTTCAATGTTATGGGAACCCTTGGGTTTCCATTCGTCCTTTAATTCATCAAGCTGCGTTCAAGAGCAGATCTAAAATAGTCAAGTAATTCTAAGTTTGATTGAAATTTTATGAATTCGGCCCGCTTCGATACTAACTCCATGCTTAAATTATTGGCAACGAATTCTTGTAATTCATCAATAAATTTTAGAAATATTTTTGTGGCACCCTTAATCCGGTTTACGTCTTTATCAGCCATATTTAATAAATTTAATTAATAAAAATTGTACTCAGAATATTCCAAATTTAACAGTAAACTTACACTACTTTCAATACCGTTAGATTGTGTACCTCCAATTGATATCAGCCTTTATGCAGCACGATATAAAATTACGTTTATCGTATATTACAAAAGAAACGAAGAAATATGGTCACACAAAGCACACTATCCACCACACTTAACGTGCACTCCGAAACAAATCAACAATATTGCAGCAAACAGCAAACAAATGAACAGCAAACTCGAAAATTAATGGCCGCTGTGACTGCGAGTTCGCGACAATATTCTGCGGAAAAATTTTCAGCAAGCAACCAATCAAAGTAATCTATTTCGTAAACAAATTTCCCCTTCTGAATAAAATCTTTTTAAATCGCATGCAATCCTGCTGAAAATTTTTCCGCAGAATATTGTCGCGAACTCGGACTCACCAATGAATACTCAGCAAGCACCAGCAGCAGCAGATAGACATATAAATCAACAACAGCACAGAAACTATTAGCAGCAGCAGCAATTCTCAACAAACTTCACTCAAATTTTAAATAAAACTCACACAAGCTATGCAATACACAATATAAACTTTAATTTTATTTCCTTTTAATTTTAATGTTCACGAGGCAATTTACAAAATACAACTGCCTAAGATTTCTCTTATTTTTAATTGCGTTAAATACAATTATTACAAAAGAAATAACGGTTCATAAATGAGTACAAACAATGCAGGGTGCTTCTTCAGAGGTGCCTGCAAATTCCAGAATTTTACAATTTAGCGGAAGGGAATATTGAATCTGAACTAAAATGTGCCACAAAGTGGCATCTAACAAAACCTAGCTCTATTAATAATTGCATTAAAACTTTTATCGTTTAAAATTAAAAATCGTTCAAATTCTATTTACCAATAGATGGTGCTACCGCTATAAATTCCACAGTATTACCACACGTACAAAACCTAACCACCATCTTTAATTTCCACAATTTTTTTTTTTTTATTATATTGTCCAACCTGTGTGAAATGTCATGTTCTTGTAGTGGTGTGTAGCAAAAAATAAAAAATTTGTGTACGCAAACTGTCAGTTTTCGGTTAATCGGACATTAAATGAAGTAAAAAAGAATCGAGAGGAAAAAAATCAATAATTTTTCTTCTAAATACAAAAAAGAAAATTGTTTTTTTTTCTACTAAAATAAAGTGTGTGAAAATATTAATTGTAATAAAAGTGTTTTGTTTTTTCCCATATGTAATTTAATTAATTTATTTTGTAAGTAGATAATTCCCGTAACAAAAAATCAAAAAAAAAAAAAAAAAAAAGTTTTAACCGGTTTGAGACTAGAGTACATAGCTAAAAAAAAAAATTGGTGATTTTTTTTTTGTTTTTTTGAAGGGAGGGTCTTTTTTTTTTTTGTTGTATCGCTTCAAAAACGGTGAAGTGTTATTTATTTATAAAAAGATTTGCTAATCAGCAAAAGTTTTAAATGTTTGTAATTTAGAATGTAATTCATTTTCAAAAATGTGATGTGTAAGGACTTTTTAATTTTGTTTAATTTGGCATAGATGGTACCGAAATCTGTGAACTCATGGTGTTGGAAAGAAATTTTAATGTCACCTTAAAAAAAAAACCGATAGAAGTTTTTTTTTCCGTTTCTTAAGAAAAATGATTGTGTAATTTGTAATTTTGTTATTTTTTTTCTCTTTTTATTTTCTTTTTTAGAATATAAATTATTTAATAAATAAATAAATATAAAGTACCATACATAATATCTATTTAAAAAGAGATAATTTTTGTGTATAGAGAAATTATTGTACAGTTGACCAAAAAAAGTACACAGAATAAATAAAAATGGCACCTGTAAGGGGCGATGGAATGCGAGGATTAGCTGTTTTTATATCTGACATAAGAAATTGTAAGTAAATTCATAAATTTATTAGATATATTGTGATGCACAACATTATTTTAATGACAAAACATAAATAAAACCATTGTACATAACATAATGTTAATATAATTAGTGTATAGTATAATGAGATTTTTTTTATGTATTATGGAAATCGGGTCAACGACATGACACATCTCTTTCGCTCGCATATTAAATGCTAGTGCATTTTACGTATAAAAATACGTTTTTGTATCTTGGTTGGAAATTAAGGGTTTTATCGTATTGACATTAATTTATGCTTGTTTATGGAGATTCCGAACGGAGCTGATCGTGCCTTGGTACCATAAGTACGCCCCTAATTTTATTTTATTTTGTGCGTTATCATCATACAATTTTCTAAAACTTACTTTCTAATTTTGTCGGTATTGAATTTGCTTGTCATTTTAGGTAATTAGGTCATTGCTAGTCTAGTCGTGCGGTTATTTAGGTCGTATCAAAGTAAAATTTTTCAACTCGTATATTAGTTTGGTCTTTGATAGTTGCGTTCCGCTTAAAAAGGTTTGCTTGTCTCAGGAAGTTTCGAATGCCATAAGTATTAGAGTTTGTAAATATCGATTATCAAAGATTATCCTAATAGTCAGTCTCATTTAGATTATAAGCAGGCTCGTAATAGAGTTGTAGGGTTAATTCGGATTGCTAAACGTAATTATTTCAAGGACAAGTTAGACTCCTCCCGTTCTCCCAAGTTTTTCTGGCGTAATGTTCGTAATTTAGGCCTACTTAGGCAGATGCAAGAGTAGCTCTAGAGGGGTGTTCAAACCCAATGATATCAATAGTTATTTTTGCTCTAGTTTGAACTCGGGCAGTAGTACCGTCGATTTGTTCTCTAACGCGTCATCTAATTCGTTTTGGGAGGGAATTGACTTTTTTAACTTTGTTAGATTTTTCTAAGGCCTTTGATTCTATTAATCACAGAATTCTTTTTAATAAATTTAAAGGGCTGAAACCTCACGAGGTGATCAGAACTTCGGTCTTTGGTGTCTTCAAATCGGGATAGCATTCACCTAAGTCATAAAGTTGGTGTGACAGGTTTGACATCAGTGATTTCTATTTTAACCAACATTTATTTACTTATACAACAACAGCCAAACAGGTCAAAAGCTTCAGTAACAAGGGTACAGTCATTTAATTTAACACGAAAAATCGTATTCTAGAATTTTACGCCGAAGAAAGTAGTATAAACATTTATAATGATATTTCTAATCGTGTAACTGGCCATATTCCAGAACTTTATCCAAAAATCATTTTCGAATCGATTTAGAACACATATATCAAATGTCATCATAATTGGTTAAGAAATAGCCAAGTTCCATTATAAAGGGGTTTCCAATAAGAACTTGACAACTTTTCTGAAATAAAACGCAAACCATTTGAGATATCTCGGAACATTTTATTATTAGCTCAAAGTACAATCAAAACATTTATGTATGAAAGTCGAAATCGTTCATATGTCCACCACGGGAACGTTTGCATGTGTCGATTCGTTGAACCCAATTTTCAATGACTCGGCCACACATTTCGACGAAAACGGTCGCTATCTCTTGTTCAATACTGGCTCTGAGCTCCTCTAACGACGCCGACTTGTTGGCATAGACCAATGATTTAACGTAGCCCCATAAAAAAAATCTAGAAGTGTTAAATCACACGATCTAGACGGCCAATCGACAGGACCATTTCTGTATAAAACACGTTCATCGAATTTAGATTTCAATAAGTCGATTGTTAGACCCGCTGTGTGGCATGTCGCATCGTCTTGTTGAAGCCACACATCATTAATGCCTAGGTTATGCAATTTGAAATAACGTTGCAACACATGTCTCTGTACCGATCTCCATTGACTGTAATGTGACGGTCATTTTCATCAATGAATAAAAACGATCTAATGACACCACCAGCATGAAAACCACACCATACACTTATTTTTTGTGAATGAAGTGGTGTTTCTTGAAGCACATGAGGGTTTTCATCACTGAAGACGATTTAATATTTCCAGAGCCAAATCCGAGAACTTACGTCGCTTCATATGATCGAGTTTCTTTAATTCTTGTGTTAATTTTATCTTATAAGGGTGCAAGCCAAGATCCTTTCGCGAAATTCGGCAAAGTATGGTCTGAGCGATGCCCAATTCTTGAGAACGCCGTGGAATCGACTGTTTTGGTTCGTTTGCGACGGGCGCTTGAACGGCAGCCAGCAATATTCTCGGAACTTCGATCAACCCGTTGTCTCACTGGCACGGGAACATCCGACACCGAATATTTAGACTCAAATTTTTTCACTAGATTATGTATGTCCTTGCCTACTGGAACGATAATTACGACCAAAAATTGGAATTAACGCTCTTGAAGTTGCAGTCACCACCGACTCGGAATTTTTGTAGTAAATTTTAATTATTTGTAAACGTTGTTCGTTCGTGTACTTCACCATGATGAAAATGTTGTCTTTACTGAATGTTTTGATACTGACAGTTTGGTTATTGGAAAACCCGAATATAAAGACATTTGTGTTGGTTTTACCTAGGCAGATGCAAGAGTAGTTCTAGTGGAGTTTACAAACCCAATGATATCAATAGTTATTTTTGCTCTAGTTTAAACTCGGGCAGTAGTACCGTCGATTTGTTCTCTAATGCGTCCTCTAATTCGTTTTCGTTTTCAAATATTTCTCTCGAGGATTTACACTCTGCCATTTGGAAGGTTAACTCGGAATCTTCTGGTCTGGATAACGTCAATTTAAAATTCGTTAAGCTAGTTTTCCCTTTCGTCTCAAAATACTTGTTACATATCTTCAATTTTATTCTCACGTCCTCTTCCTATCCAGATCAGTGGAAGCTAAGTAAAATAATGTCCATCCCAAAGATCAGTAATCCTATTACAGAATTCTTTTTAATAAACTCTTATCTCAGTTTAGATTTTCGGTTTCCGCTGCCAAATTGATTTTTAACTATCTTTCTAACCGTTCTCAGGCATGTTTTTTCGACAATTCTTTGTCTTATTTGCTTCCTGTAATTTCTGGCATTCCTCTGGGTTCAGTGGTCTTCTATTATTTTCTATGCACATTAATGACATAGAATCCTCTATTAACCATTGTTCCTAATAAGTGTGCTTATATGAGTTTCAGAACGAATGCTGTAAATGTTCATATCAGTGTGGATAGCTATAGAATTGAAGAAGTAAATGCGTACAGGTATTTGGGTATTTGTATTAACAGACGTATGAATTTTGGGAAGCACATGAACATTTTGGCAGATAACTGCAAGGAACGTTTGAATGTGATTAAACGGGTGAGCAAACTCAAGTGGGGCGCTCATCCGAGCGTGACTGACATGTTAAGGAAGGCCCTGATATAGAGAATGCATGCGCCAGAGTGGTATTGGGAGCGATTAATTCAACCCCAGTACACACTCTGTGGTCTGAATTGGATGATTCACCTCTCGATTACAAGAGAGAGTGGATCACAGTGAGAGAGTCAGTGAGAATGATAACTAAGAAAAATAAGGTTTGGAATGAAATGATAGTAAGATTACAAAGTAGGGCGGTATTCAAACCAACATATAGAACTAACATTGCACTTGAAAATATGAACGTTTTTCTGAGTATAGGCAATGCTGGTCCGCAACCCGTTCCTAATAATCTTACTGTATGTTTGAAAATGGAGGAATATAATAAGGGAATGAATGAAGTTATCGCTAAAAGTATGTTTGGGAAAATCAGTCAGCAATATGGGCAATACGATATCGTTTATACAGATGCAAGTGTGAATGAGAATGGAGTATGTGTTGGTGTCTTTATGCCTAGTAAGAATTTTGAGAATTGTTTTAAAGTGGACAAAAACATCTGTATAATGAATGCTGAACTGATTGGATTGTTTGAAGGAATTAAACTGGCTTTGAATGAAGGGGAAAGGAAAACAGTAATATTTTCCGATTCTCAGAGTAGTTTATGTTTGCTTAAATGTGGAGGTGGAAGGGAAGGCAATGTGTATGTTGATTTGATTTTTGAATGCGTTCGATGCTGTCAACGTGATGTGACCATACAATGGATTCCAGCACATAGACAGATCGAAGGAAATGAAAGAGCCGATATGTTAGCAAAAAAGGGTACATTGAATGACGTGGTTCAGGAAAGGATGCAAGAGACGTACTTCGAATGCTTCAGATGAATCCTTGGAGAAAATGGGAGAGTGAATTTAATGAGAAAAGTTTGACGAAAGGAATGAAGTACATAGTGCTCCGTGGTACTCCTTTGAGAACGCCTTTCTATAAGGAGCTCAAAGGAGATACTCGAGTGTTGCGAACGGTTGAGAGAATCAAACTGAACCATGGAAATTGGAAGGAATGTTTGTGGAAACGTCATTTGAGTGAGAACAAAGATTGTGAGTTGTGTGGAAGTGTGGAGGATCTTGAACATCTCATATTGGTTTGTCCTAGATACAGCCAATACAGATCTCAGTTCAACATCCTTCGGAGTGCAAGAAATCTAAGTGATTTAATGAATGAGGGAGGCTGTTTGGGTTATAAGGCAATGTATGAATTTATTAGGATGAGTGGGATAACAATTTGATGCAAAATAAGTAATAGCCCACAGAATATGTGTAGGGAGTAATCCGGGTCCTTTTTACAGATGATATTGTATTAGTAAAATTAAGTAATATGAACTAAATATATAACTTTTTGTAAATTTGGATTTTTGGCAATGTGGGTCCTTTTCATGTAGGATCCATTGGAAATTAAGAGGTTAGGATCGGCCAAATTATTTAAGTCAAAATTTTTGGAGTGCTGTGATTGATGATTGATTGATTATTTCATCTCTTGCTATACATTTTAGTGTAAATGAGCTATTGCTCAAAATAGAATGAGTATGCATGAGAGATGAAAATTGTTTAAAAAAATCTAAGAGATTTTTCTGCCTAATGGAAGCAGCTTCATTATTTTTGTTTTGTTTTTTTCTTATTCCGATTACTCTGTTTCCATGTGTGCTTTTCCTTTTAATACTAAATTATCGTTAAAGTACAACAAATAAAGAAAATGGGCCTCTTTTAACTTGCAATTCAGATTCGGATTTTTTCAAATTAAACTAAAATTCAATAGTTTTTCAAATCGTTTTGAATATCTTTTGTGAGGAGCTGGTTTTATTTTTTTGCACCGACTCCAAAGCCTACTTAGGCTGCGTACCAATAGTCGGGTAAATTGCCCTTTTACCTACTTTTTAACAGTGTACAGGGTAAATTGAAATATTGTACTAAAAAGTTGGGTAAAATAGGAGAAAAAAATAAATGACGTTGTTGTTAACTTTTTGACGTTTCAGTGATTTTTGTTAAAATTTCCGTGTTTTTCAATATAAATAATATACGTACTCAAAGGTAATAAAATAAATTTTATTTTTATTTGACGAAATAAAAATATTAAAAAATATTTGACGTTTTCTTTTGCACCTAGCAGCCAGTGATTTTAACCCTCCGAACCATAATTTGTGTCCATCAAACCATTTTTACTTCTAGAGAATTGGTACGCCAATTGAGGTAAATATGTACTAAAATTGGAATTTACTGTACGAAATGATTTACCCGACTATTGGTACGCAGCCTTAGGAAGCAAAGATATTTTGGGAAAGGGCAAATTTACTCATTTTTTTATTCAAATCTCCGGTGTGTATAAGCAAAAGCGCTATAGTCGAGTGATGATTGAGTGCAAGTTTACATAAATATTCTGCTGACAAATTTTCAGCAGGCAACCAATTGTAGTCTATTTCGTAAACAAATTTCCCCTTCCGAATAAAATATTTTTAAATTGCATGTAATCATACTGAAAATTTTTCAGCAGAATATTTACATAAACTCGCAGTCAATAAATTGTGCATCGTCGCAGCCAAACATTTTAATATTTATTCGATAGCACAAGTGAAAACAAATTTGCTGATTGCTGTGGGATTGACCATGCTGCGATTAATTTAATTAAAAAGTTCCCAAGTTTATGTTATTTTGGCAACTGCTATAAACCATTGATCGCAAATAACAAAATGTCCAAACCTTGAAAGAAAATTGTCGTGATTGTGGACAGAGCTGTCGAATAATGGGACCTAAAAACTAGTAAAGTGCTCGTGTACACACGACAAGGCTAGAAAGCTATATACGTGTGCACAAAAAATTATAAACTCTTATTGGACCACTTCCAGCGGAGTATGGCCAATGGTAGTGACCAGTCATCATTTTTACACTAAAATCGGGTAGCCCGAATATGCGGACTAACTAACACACACACACTCGATTTTAGCATAATATGATGATGTGAGAAACTGCAAAATTGGTCACCGGAAGAATTCTACCTACTCATTAGTCAATTAGACTCATTTCGTTCTGCTCAATAACCCCTATGCTTGGCCTCTTGATGTAATAATCCGGCATTTTCAAATTATCTATGTATAGCAAAAAACCGGACCGGATCCAAGTTTCAACATCTGAAAGTAACTTCTCCTTTCCTTAACGTACCATCGTCTTTCCTTCGTAGCAGCGAAGAAGTTCTCCATCTGCGGCCATTCTTAAATAGGTATGTGGGCCAATATCTGTAAAATTGTACAAATAGAAATTTTTTGTTTTGTTTTTTTACATTTTTTTTTTTGCACTTAATGTTTTTTCTCATTTGAAATATTTAATTAACAACACAATTCCGTTGGCGGCAGTTAACTTTACTAAATATTTTATAAGTTATTTGGGAAATTGCAGTCGTCCTTCCTAATTTATGTCAGCTTTGTTACCGGATAAAAATATTCAATATCCAAAATCTTATTAATATTTGGTTTCACTTTCACATTTCCCTTTTCATTGTATTCAATTAAAGATTAATATAATTTAAAAAAAATTTAAAAATAAATCAATTTATGTAAAAAAATTGAAATTTTTGTCAGCTGAGTTACCAAGATCACATTCAAGAAATTTTCTTTTAAAATTAATTTATTTTTAGGGTTGTGGGTTTAAGATATCAAGTTATTTCCTAAATGGTATTTTCTCTATGATTCGGAATTTGCATTTTAAACTGTTAAAATTACATTCATTGATTTAAAAAAAAAAAGAAAAGGTAGGATTTCGGGACAGAAAGTAACGCAGTGGAAACAAACGTAACACAATGGACAGTTGTATGATAAAATACATCCTTTACTAAATAAAATCAAAATGCTTTTCATAAGCTACTTATAAATATTTAAAAATAACAAAACAAAAATTAATTCTTTCGATAAGAAAAACAAAATATTAGATAAACATCTAAGGAAAGGATCTAAGATATTTCTTCAAGTACTTCTATTGAATTTTTAAATTCATAAAACGACTCGCTTTTAGTTCAATACAAGGATTTTACAGTTTTTTTATTATATGTTTAGAATGGACATCCACAACATCATTTTTCAATTTTGAAAATGATTTTAGCGCTACTTATTTATTTTAAAAAATTACTTTGGTTTCACCTTCATTATCTATTTCGGTTTGGGCTATAGCTACGTATCTATTATCAATTTGTTTGCGTTTATTATTAAATAACTACAAAAATTCATTTTCTAAACAAAGCGCAGTCTATTTCCATAAAGAATGTCAACTGCGTTACTATATTGTCAGTCTCGTTACCAAATTTAAGTAACGTAGTTGACCGGTAACACAGTTGACTTTTTTACGAAAATGAATTGCACACATTAAAATTAAAATATTTTAAACATAATTTTCATGAATATTTATCGTTAACATATTCTTGTTCTATTATTTAATATAATATATAGATTTTATTAAATTATTTAATTAAATTTTTGGTAACACAGTTGAATTATATTAAAAATACATACCACAGTTTCGAGAAAACATTGACACTACAAAATGATGCTAACACGCGCACATTCTAAAATAAGCTGATGCATTTATGGAACACGTTACGAACGTCGAACGTATTTTATTTTTTTGAAATAACAGTTTTTTGTTTTTATTTTTTCGGTAACTTAGTTGAAGTAACACAGTTGAAAATAAATAGGGACACAACTTCATAATTACAAAAATCACAGAAAAAAATAAAAACTATTAATTATGATTAAGGATAAGCATTAAGAAAGGCTGAATCTTGAATAATAAAATTACAAAAATTAATTAAATTTTAAGTAATGGTCAAAAGTTATAATCGTAGAATTAATATTGTAGTTTGGGACATTGAGTTTTTGGAATACCATTGGCATACTTTTAAAATTTCTCGAAATTTGGCCTTTGATAATTTTCTAATTTAATACTTTTTAAAGTTATAAAGATTTAATAAATCGAAACTTTTCTTTTAAATTTAAAAAAAAGTTCAAATTGGAGAATAATTAGAATAACTAGCTCCGGGACACCATTGTACAATTTCACAGATAATGACCCATGTACTACCTACCGTAAATCAAACAGCATCCGAGCTAAATCAAAATCTTTGTATTTGTCAATTTTGAAGGAAGAATTTGATGGCTTTTTCTAAGTTGAGTCATGGTTAAAAATCTAGTAACAGTGGAATATTTCCGTCGAGTTCAGTTAACAGTAGAATCGCTTTTCGAAGGGACAGGCATCTCCAAATGGACACTTATGACTGGGTGGCCTATTGAATTACTTCTTTAAAATTAAACGGGACACCGAATTTTGATAGTTACATGGCCAGTACATGGCCAATTTAATATGAACTTTACTTTTTAATTACCATAAATTTTCATAGAAACCAAAAGAGAGTTTTGTTGAGAATTTATATTCCATTGTTTTGCACGAAAAACATTAGCCCATTATTATCGTTTTTGCTGATATTCATTATTTTCCATTTTTTAGTATTTAAATTGAATAATCATTTGGGATACATCGTAAATTAAAACTAGGTGTAAATCACAATATTTAAATTAAGATTATTATTTTTTAGAAGTATACTTAATATACTTCCTAGCCTAAGTAATATTTATTTATTTCAATTCCGTTTACATATCTAATTTTGCGTTTATTGAATCACAATAGTTATGAGACAAAAACAAGGTATTTTTGAGGATACAAAACGGTGTGTAATATGACTGTTGAAAGAAACCGCCTTAAGACAATGTAAAATTGCCGAATTGGCTGGAATTACGAAGTACTCAGTGTTAAACATTAAAAGGCAGCATCAAAACGGTGAAACCTTGATTACACAGCGCACACACCATGTGGTCGAAAGCGATTTACGACCAAAAGAGAGAGGTCAGAATCATTCTGAAAACCATTTTTAATCATCGCAGTAAATTGACAAATGCAATAAATAAGGTTCTTAAAGAAGAAAGTACCAACATCTCTGCCAGAGTGCAATGCCGTCGATTGGCAAAAATTAAATAAAAGTGAAATGATGCCATGATGGCCAAATGTGTAACATTGGCTATAAGCTTTATAAACAGTTTTCAACAGTACATTGGAAAAATGTAATCAACAATTTAAGGCTTTTCGATTATTTTAATGTTTTTTCGGTGTTTTTCAGAGGGGAGATCCCACTATTTCTACGTTTTCGAGGTCGCTAAAACCGAATATGACCATAAAAATGATTCCAATTGCCCATTTTACCGTTACCGCTCCTCCCCCCTCCCCTGTAAGGTCAACATTTCAATTTCCATGCAAAATTGAGATGGATTTACATTTCTATGTTTTTTGGGTCGCTGGAACCGAAAATGACAACAAAAAGTAAATTTGACCCCTCCATCATCCCATAGCACCCCCTTATTACCTCCTGGGGGGGGTTGGAATTTCTATTTTCTTCCAAAATCGGGATGGATGTGTATTTTTATGTTTTATGCGCAGCTCACGATTCGAGGTGCTTCTTTAAAGGGAATCCTCTGGCCTCTCACCATTCGAGGTGCTTGTTTGAAGTGAGTCCCCTCGCCTCTCACGATTTTGGGCGCTTACTTCTTTCTGTGGTACCGAACTCTCTTGCTTCCAAACGATCTTCTGAGAGGTTTCCTCTTGTTGGCTTTCCTCTCTCTGGCAAGTCCCTTTTCAAATTCCAGCAGTAGTCAGCCAATATACTGATATCCCATTTACCTTGATAGGGTCGTTCCATTTAAGTGCAATTTCCAATTCATTAGGCAACCAAGATTCTTAAAGTTTGTTAGCAGTTTTATTATTTCTCTCTTGTAGTTCGGATTCTTGATTGCCTAGGAAATTTTCTATCACACTTTTAAAGCTGAGTCAAGCGATTTTTTTCTCTAACCATTGATTGAATGAACTCGGAGTCGAGTAGAAGCTTTCGAATTTCTTTTGTGAATGGTCACGGTAAACCCGGTGAACAAAAGAAAGTGGTATCGCTGATTTGATCAGATTGAACTAAATAAAATAGGGCGGTTATTAGGCGTAGGCGGTATTTTGACTGTAAAATCATGTAGTTAATTATTTTGTTAATGAACAGTGAAGAGCATGGGACCTAAATGACTACTCTTTGGTTGTCCTGCAGTAACTCTAATAGCCCGAGAAGCAAATTGTCAATTCTTTCAATTGGGAGCTCTCAATTCCAAGAAAGATGTGACCCATTTTATTTGTCAACAAATTGTAATGCAAAGAGCTAAGCGTATGCAAAAGCAAATTGTGATCAATTTGGTCAAAGGCCTTAATGAAATCAGTGAGGGTTGCCTAAGCAAATGACGTGGCGATTGATCTACTCCAGAAATACCTAGGCATGATTGTGGACGTAATGCAGAATGCACTCACAATCGATACGAAATGGGCTGGCCGATGTAGTCATGTAGGAAAGAAACGCCATTGGTAATCGATGGGGTCTGAAGCCGGAGCTGGTACACTGGTTCTACACCGCAGTAGTTAGCCCTGTACTCATCTATGGGGTGAGTGTGGTGGCCAGCTCTGGACAAAGTAACTTACAAAAATAAGATAGAGAAGGTGCAAAGAACGGCCTGTAAGCTGGTGAGCCGGGCGTTGCGGTCGACACCTACACGCACCTTAGAGCCTATGTTTCATCTAGCGGCAAACACGGCTGTACAACTTTCAGCCGTTTCTCAGTGCAATTATTTTAATATGGGCCACTCGACAATAGTTACATTATGCTTCGAGAAGAGTTTTCGGCCTAAAATCGAAGCTTTGCAATTCTTCATGGATATCCCTAAGCTAGACGGCAAAGTGGGATTCATTACTGCAGCGTATACCAGGCTGAAGTGATTGCGATTGAAGATGTCTTGACGTGGTTGAATCATAATGTGGTGCCCTCTGGTGATATTACAATCTATGTGGACAGTCAAGTGGCAATCAGGTCGACGGAATCACTTTTCTTGCCGCCACGGATAGCGTTGAGTTATCTCTTAATAATAATTTCAAAATTAAGTTAATCTGGGTCCTTTTCAGTTAATCTGGGTCGCTAGTCACGGTACGTCTCTCCAGCTTCCATAGGGAAGGGCAAGCCTAGTGAGGCCTATCACAGCGCTTAAACTAGCACTTAGGAAACAGGCTCTAGTCTTGGCAGATGAGAGGTGGACTAACACCTTCATCTGTAGTGTAGCAAGACGAGTTTGGTCAAAACTAGACGTGGGGCGCACCAGAACATTAATCCCCTATATAGACGTGAATCAAGAACGGTTGTAAGAATATTTACGAGACACTGCCTTTTTGGAGAATATGCAAGAAGGCTGGGTCTGGAGGCAAATGACTTCTGCTTGAACGAGGAGGAGGAAGGGGTAAAGTGAGAGATGTTCTACGCTACATAAATAGCTCTAAATGGTTCCCGTAAGGGTGAAGCGGATATACTCTGTGATATCACACTGGACCGACACCGGTCTAAGTGTGCCTAAGCAGCCACTCCAACCGATAGTTATTAACCTTAGGTTCTTAGGATAGACGTGAGCTTTTCTCCACTTTCGGAATAAATACCATATTAATCTCCGCTTAGTACCTAGAGATCTTTAAACACCTTTTGAATTTAGCCTCCAAATAAGGAAGGAAAATTCTGAGTGGTTTTGGAGTTCCGCTGGTGTAGTCTGATCCGGACCAGCCGATTTATATGGTTTTAAAAGTTTTAGTGCCCATACTCTACACACTGAAAGTGTTTCCTGATGATTACTATGCAAAATCAGGTAGTCAAAGCTCCCTGGGAAGTGTATCTCGAAGAGAAGCTCCAAAGATTCTCCATTAGAAGATATCCACGACTCGTTCGTTTTAATCAAAAAACTGGGACTGGTTGTACTTTTGGAAAGAATCTTGCTAAGGCGGGAAATTTCGGAGACTATTTTATCGCAGAAGAGCGTCCAGGACATCTTTCGGCAAAAGTGCCTCTAATATTTCCCCATATTTGCTCCAATTAACACTTCTAGGATTCCTGAATGCTTTCCGAGTAGCAGGGCTATAGGATATATATCGATGGTCACAAAAGGAGTGTTCCTTGCTCGCCCTCCATTTTTTAACCATAATTATGAAAAATATTATTTGAGGCGAGGGTTACATCTAGAACGTCCTTCCTATTTCTAGTAATAAATATGGGTTTACGCCCCCATATTACACACTGAAAGCTTATTACCCAGCAAATAATCAAAAAGTGATACCTCTTGCGTTGATATCCGTGCTTCCCCGTAATTTCCTTTTGTTTCGCTTCAAAGATCAGCTCCTCCAGATTATTTAGAGGAACCCCCTTTTCCCGGTCCTTGTACGCTGAAAGACTTGCACCTGATAAAGCATAATTAATTGAAAGAAAAACACAATGGTGTCCGTTCCATTTCACTTGGGCTTTCGTCCCAGTTTCCTTTATTGTTTTGAATGAAAAACGGGAATTTGAATGCTTTGAACGAAAGAGTATAAAGTATGTAGTCTTGTATGGGTTAGATTCCCGGTGGCGGCAAAGAAGACACTTGTCACATGCGAGTGTTAATCCAAATCAATCGATTTCGACAAGAAGATGATTACGATGAACATGATTATATTTTTTTCCACGAATTAGATAATTTTGATATGGACAACAAGGCGGTGTATCATACCACATAGCTCGTGAAACAATCAATTTATTGAAAGCCAAGTTTCCAGACCGTGTGATTTCTCGTTGTGATGATGTTAATTGGCCACCAAGATCCTGTGACACCATTAGACTTTTTTCTCTGATAGGGTTATTTGAAATTATTTAAACTTATTATTTAAGTTTATTCAATCAATCTGCAAATATTAAATGACCTAGACAAGCGATGGATAAATCAAATTGGCTTAGATAATTTATCCGGCAACAATTTTCGTTGGTGTCTCAAATTGCTCCACTTATGGTAATTCAGACAGCTGTTGATATTGAATTAAGCATATTCGCTATTTAAGGCAATTTCCATGGCACGAAAGTCTACAAAGGAACTTTAAGATTCGTTCCTTCACAGAACTTCAAGGTTCAGCTTTGTGAGGAAGTTAATAATGTTTCCGGTGTCGCAAGGCTTAACGGAACATTGGCTAAAAACAGGAGAGCAACCTCTTGCCAAAGGTAGATTGGTGAGTTCTTCTTTCTGTCCATTTTCCTACTTGCAACGTGATCGACTGCTAATTCGTCTAAAACTGATTTGATTTTCTTTACTAGGTGCGGTCGTCTTTATTGTTTATTGGCGAATTGTCTATACTTTGTTTTTTCGTTGAGTTAGTCGCAACAAAGACTACCTTAAAACCCTTAGTGTTATTTTGGACAGTAAACTTCCATGGAAACTGCCATTCGACCTCCGAAATTCTGACTTTCGTTTATAAGTCAATGGTTCTACCTGATTTATCTAATGTTTCTGTGGTTTGGAGGTCTGTAGTTTAACCCTTGTGTCAACACGAGAATAAAACGACTTCTCACCAACACGATAAACCCTTATTGTGTATGAATTTAATCAAGAATTTTGCATCAAAGACGGATAAACATTAAATATAGAAACGATATCATAATGAAAAAGGCCATTTAACTTTATTGTAACAAAAATTCATTCCGTTACAAAAAATGAAAAACACACCCGGGTATGTCGTGTTGACACAAGGGTTAAAATAAACTCATCAATAGCTAAGCTAAATTGTTTACAGATATCATTCTGATCCCAATTGCATTCCTTCATTCTGCGTTCTGCTCGTTCTACTGTGGAAGCCTCTCGGACCTATTTTATGGGCAAAGAAAAATTCTAAATTCTAACAGCTCTTGGTGGTTTATCCTTCGAGGGGTTTATAATTCTAGCCGGACTTTCTTAACTGGGTTATTAAGTAGTCTTTTTCTCTTACGGTTCTCTTGGTTGGGGGATTTGATACCTATTGTACTTCACTTGATCGTAATTCTTGGGTAGTCTGAGTATGACTGCTCTGTGTTTCAGGCGGAAATGATAGTTTTCACATATTGTATGATCGATGCTTTATAATTAGCTATGTAGAAACTGGTAGACAGCTGGAATTTGATTAATCAATTGAGCATGTACCGGGTGAAGCATTTGTGTTGAACCACATAAATATCTCGAAGATTACGCCTTGTATTGTAGAATAAAATAGTTCAGGAAATTGTTGTTTGGTTTCAAAACGGGGGTGCCTGATTAAATTATTTTAGATAACCTTGAAATTACATATCAAGGTCAAGTTAATTTTTTTAATTCGAACTTATAGTTTTTTAACAGTATATTATTTTACGCACAAAATACAAACAACTTTTGTTTAAAACATTTTTTTTACGAGAAAAATAAAGCAGAACTGAAGTCAAGATGATTCAAAAGAATTTAGTTATGTTTTCCCTCAAAAACAAGCAACTTTCTACGCAATCATTTTTTTGTTTCTATAATTTTTGAGTCAAAGGGTGAAGTGAATAAAGAAATATAATTGGTTTTAATTAAATTTTTTCAAAAAAGGTATTTTATGAGGTAAATGGCTTTAAACTACAATAACACAGGCATACAAAAAAAAATCGTGACCCAGAGGGGAGACCCCAAAATTACTACGTTTCCGAGGTCGCTGAAACCGAATATGACCATAAGAAATTAATCCAATCGCTCATTTTCCCATTACCGCCCCCCTAGGGGTCACCCCTCTGGGGGTCAAAATTTCAATTTTCATGCAAAGTTGGAATGGATATGCATTCCTACGTTTTTTGGCATGCTAAAACCGAAAATAATACCAAAAAATAAATTCGACCCTTCCATCACTCCATAGCGCCCCTTTACCACTCCCAGAAATGGGTTGAAATATCAATTTTCATGTAAAATTGAGATGGATGTGCATTTCTATGTTTTTTGGGGCGCTGGAACCAAAAATGACAACGAAAAGTAAATTTGAACCTTCCGTTATTCCTAGCAATCCCTTACTACTCCCAGTAGTAAGGGGTGATGGAGCAGTCAAATTTACTTTTTGTTGTCATTTTCGGTTCCAGCGACCAAAAAAACATAGAAATTTACATCAATCTCAATTTTGCATGACAATTGTAATTTCGGCCCCCAGGGGTGATAACGGGAAAATGGGCAATTGGAATCCTTTTTTATGGTCATAAAATAAAGGGGGTCCCCATCTGGGGTTCGTTCTTTTTTTTGTGTGCCTGTGTAATTATATATTTTATATTGTATTTTACTTGTAAGGCAAGCATTTCCTTATCCAAAAAGTAAATACTTCAAATCATTAAATAGTTATTAAATAAAAATCCTGCAAAACTCAAGTAAAAGCGTGACATTTTGTGAGAATTTACACGAGTTTAGTATTCACTATTTTCTACGTACGGCACATTTCAACATTAAGAGCTGAAATTAGGCTAGTTGAGGTTTGAAGCATATTAGCATCGATATAATATTTTATAAAGTTTAGCTGAGCAATAAAACAGTGATAAAACATCAAAAAACAATTGTTTACCTAACTAATAATATACAAATTAACTTAAACAAATTCTAATTAATTTCTATCTCAAATGTTATATAATCGATAAACCATACAAATTGTATTTACATATGTTCCCGGTGCACTTCAATAAATCAATCATAATAAATGTATGTAGAGTAGGTAGACGACATAAAGAATCGATCGACACCCCATAATGATTCATCTTTTCTTCGAATTACGAAGAAATACAACAAAAAGTTAGTTTGTCAAACAATTTTTTGTTTTGTTAATTCATCGTCACTCCAATCGTTTCATATACACATGTATGTAGTGCAATATTGTATGTATTTGAGTATGTTGTTCAATTTTCTTATATTATTCTTGTCTATACAATTTACTTAAGTGTAGTACATTTACATGAATTAATTTGATTGATAAAAACGAGTAAATACATGTTGCAAAATTGTGTTTCAACGTATGTTACTCGAGGGCAAAAATTATTCTCACAATCCATCGCCACACTTAATTGTCGTCTTCATAGAGATTTAGTGTTTGCTTCAATATATATCATCGCATATATATCGAGCATCTGTTTTCTCAATCTCAGTTTTCCATACATACTATATGTGATTTTCTTTTGATTTGAAGGTTATCGACGAGTGTACTATATGTAATATTAAATAACAGTCGGTCTAATTGTAATTTCCGGTTTAACAAAATCTTTTTTTTTGGATTTATGATGTTTTATTGCCACATAGTGGAATTTTATTTAAATTACGATATAGAAATGTACCACACATCAATAAGATCCACGCCAATTTGTGTATGATTGATCTAACACAAAGAATACGAATTTGTATATTTATTGATTCAATCATAAACCAATTTTTATATTTCAATTTGACAATTGAGACGATTACAATAAAAAAGAATATAGATTTTTTTATTGTTATTATAGCGTGTTTGATTTATAAATAGAATTTATAACAATTACTTACTTGTCTTGTGCATATTTATTGTAGTAAGACGTTTTTTTTTACGGTTGAATTTAGAAAGTGAATTTTAGACATATAGTCGATTTTAAGGCAAACGATAATTGATTAGATTTTAATAATTTATAAATTAGTCTTGAATATTTGTATATATGACGAATAAATCTATAAAAGCAAATGTGTGTATTTTTATCATGACATTGGACCATAGCCAATTGAGTTGGCAACTCGTATAAAGAAAATGCAAATCTTATTGTTATGTAGTGTGATCGATTGATTGGTCGGTCGGGCTGTCTTCTTAATAATTGCATTTTGGTTTAAATAAATATTATAAAGAGCCGCGATAAGTTCTCGACTATAATATGCTTATGTAGTAAATTATATTTTCTTGTTATCAATTTTATTACAAAAAATAATTTTATTAAAGAACGAGTCGTAATCTAGCGAAAATAATTACAGTTCAAATGGCAAAATATAGAATTATTAATGAAAAAGTTGAACGATTTTGTCGTTCGATGTTTAATGTACAATACAGAATTTTATTTTGGTGTGTCATTGATAATATGTTTCATTTACATAATGGGCGGATCAATGCAATTACATTATGATGTCGTCTGTGAGTCGGTTAGATTGTGAATAATAGTAATATAAGCAGCCAAAAAAAAACGACAAGCTTATATCCGAGAGACGATCCATTACATAAAAACTAGACAGCTTTATTTGTACCATTTAACTCAATTCCCGATACAAACAAGTATGGCAGGCCCTAACACTATCGAATTTCCAAATGACAGTTTAAGGCTTTTAACTATCTGTGTGCTACCAGAAATAACCTGGCATGATTTTGCGCATCTAACATGTACGTCAGATGTAGAAAACGGAACGCTAATTCGTTTAATCATAAGAATACAATTTTTATAAATCTTTACTAATCGAATTGTGTGGTTAAGTATGCGTTTATTATAGGGGCAGTATTTTTATTTTTGATTCTACATTATATTGATATTCCACAGTAACCATACAAAATGTAAATTGAATTAAAGAGTTTTTATGTCAGTGATTGCTTTAATTTTTGAAAATTGTTTCGTGAAAATGGTAAAGAATTAATTAAAAATATTTCTTCACAATTGTATTGTCTCACTAAATACGTACGAACTCTAATTAATAATCGATAATTTTTTACTTGTTAAAACCGAAGCAGATAATCAACTTGCGCTGCGCAATTGTTGAATTTTCAGCATTATCGATAGTAATTAATCACTAGTTGTATTACGATTGAAATGTTAATTAAATGAATATGCAAAAACGTTGTTTGCTCCAGTAGTACAAACCACGTTTATATAATACTGTAACACAAGCTCGTATTTGACAAATCGTAGTACACGTAGCAAAACAAATTTTCATATTCTTCTTGATTTAATTTTTTTTTTCAGTGAGATCACTAGGTTTACCTGAAAAAAAAAATCCGGGGCCCGTATTCTTGCAATTTACCGAAAAAACTCGCCCGTCATTTTCTAGCGAAATACGTCATTTCAGTCGAAAATTTAAATTGTTTTATACCAAAGTCACCGGTGACTTTTTTCGGCGAATTTCAAGAATAGGGCCCCAGGGCCCGTATGTTTCAGAAGTCGTATGTTTTAGAAGGTTGGGCCCGTATTCTTGAAATTCGATCAAACAAAGTCGCCGATGAGTTTCTTGTGAAATACGTCATTTCAGTCGAAATTTTAAATTATTTTATATTAAAGTCATCGACGACGTTTTTCGGCGAATTTCAAGAATACGGGTCCTGCGCCCGAATTCCGGTTCGATGACAAATGATAATGAGAAATGACATGATTTTTTATTTCAACTTGTCGGTTGCATTTTTATTTGGAGTATAGGCGATTCTTGAAATTCACCGAAAAAAGTCACCGGTGACTGGTATAAAACAATTTAAATTTTCGACTGAAATGACGTATTTTACAAGAAACTCGTCGGCGACTATTTTTGATGGAATTTCAAGAATATGGGCCCAGGAAGAAAAAGAAAGCAATAATTAATGTTTACCTTTTTCTTCCTGTACCTTCTAATACAAAACGTTAGCCGTCGAAAATAGTCATCGAATTGCATAGTTAGGCCCCAGAATAATACGCGTTGGAGTGGGGTTGCTATTTATTCTCGGGCTACCTTAAAAGTTAATAAATTATTCTCTAATACATTTAATAAAGTTAAAATGTTGGCATGGGCGTTTTGGTAAAATTCTTATAATAGTTAATTATAATCCTCCTCATGCGAGTACTGATGACATTAACAATTTACAAACGATAACATATTTTCACAATTCCTATCACAATATGAAAAAGTTATTTGTTGTGGAGATTTTAAAAGTTGGTTAGCAATAAATTAACAGCCCTATTCCCATAGTCGCACTTCATTATGATGTGACAACTATCACATCACTTCAAGTATAAATTGGTATTCTTTTAGTCGATTCATGTGATGTGATACGACAAATGACAGAAACTACCTATTTTCAATATTAATGTAACTGAAAATTAAAAATTTACGTTTTCTTTCCATTTTGATCAGTCACTTACAATTTTCAGGTGATGAATGTATCATTTCAAGTGATGTTTAACTTTTTATACGACTAAGAGAATATGGCTTCAAGTGATAGTAATCACACCAAACGATAAACGTCACTTCAATCGACTAAGATAATACCAAAATTGAAGTAAGTGCGCTTGAGTTTATATAATTTGTACTATTTACCCGTTAGGCCGACAGATTAGATATCAGTCTGTTCAATTTAATAATTTTGTATGAGCCGTGGACCTACACAATATTATTTCTTTTGGACAGCTAACAGTTCCTGCTATTTCTGGTCATGGCCAGATTTTTTCCTCCTACAGGTTCTGTCGTACGAGAGATAAAATTACTTATACTGTAGTTCCTTATTATAAAGCAATCAATCAAGAAGATTTTATAAATTGTTTCTTTTCGTTAGACTGGGTTAATCTTTATTTTTCTTCTGACTGATATATGTACTGGAAGAATTTAATTCAAATTTGTATACTTCGTAAAAGAAGTATTAAGAAATGCCCCACCGCTTCGTGGCTAAATATACTTATTTTGAATTTAATGGAGCGTAGAGATTTGGCTTATAAAAAATATAAAAGGTTTAAATTAGAGCTCGATGTAAAATATTCTAAAATGATATTGCAAATTAGGAACTAACTTGATAAAGAAATTAGAACAAAATTGGATCAAATACTAAAGAACTGATGATTAGTTAGAAATTTAACATTATTTGTTAGCAAATTCTTCAACTATATTAAGATTTTATAAGACACTCTAAATTTGTGTTTGGTGCCATTTTATTTTCTGGTTAGAAAATCATTGAATTAATCAGTGTTTTATTATACAGTAAACTTCTAAAGATAGTAAGGTTTGTTTTATTAAAGGTACAATTTCTTGTTAGTTCTCGGGATTCGACCCTGGTACTCTCCGATCCAAATGCTGCAGCTTTCACCCCACTGCCGTTTGTTTGGTCGATTTTTCGATTTTATGTTGCCACCCATTTTGATTGTGTGCTTGTTAAAATTGTTCAATAGAATACTTCTTGGAAATTAGCGCGATTTCAACAAAATGGCTTACTTAGGATTTGATAAAATCTTGAGTCTTCTTATCAAACGAAATGTGTACGTGCCTAATAGAAGGTTATCAAAGAATTATTTTTACGCTTACTAATTTATGTACACGAGGATAGAAACAAAAGATTTACTAACATTTCGTACTTTCTTCAAACAACTGATGAGGACTTTCCAATGTGTCAGATAGATGAATGAGATGTTTAATTAGGAAATTCTCATTTCAAAACGTTAAATCAAAGTAAAACTTGTTTTTCAGGGCTGTGGAGCCGGAGCCGTGAAGTTTATGTTTATTTTCGTATTTTTAAAGGAGTCTGAGCCGAAGCCATGTGGAATTGACCGACTCCGGCTTCGGATTTTTGTTTGATTTTATTCCTATTTCCCTGTTCTCCTACGTACCTAACTCTTTTATTTATTTATGCATTAGCGTAGTTCAAATTCTAATTCCAAATCGTATTAGCTATTAGCTGAAGTTAGGGTTTCTTTTCGAGAAATTTTCGCCTTTTTTAACTCTCGAAATCTGGAGAAATGTAATTTTAAAATTTTCGGGTAGGAATTTGGGTCGAGATTTTCGAGAAATATTATTTTTTCCAATTTTATATTAAGCACACAAATCTAATTCAATATTTTGTCATTATATTTCACGGAAAATTACTGATATTAAACCAAACAAAAACTTGGAAAAGAACATCAAGAAGAATTAACAGGGATTTATGGAATCAGAAAAATTTCAAACAAACATATGGCGGGCTTTGCAATCGGTGATAAATCAATAGAAACTTTGACTAGCTAGAATGGTTTATCTAAAATTTGAATTAAAACCTTTTCAAACCAATAATCGGCCCTTAAATTTTCCAAATCAATGAAATAAAATTTCAGTATGTCAAAGAAGAGATAATTAATTTCCATTGCAAAACAACCAACGCTTATTCAAAATCTCTCATCGCGATCCTATGGGTAACTCTTTACAGCTGGAAAACCCGAAAATATTCAATTTTTTTTTATTTAGAACCCTATTGAAATACGGAAGGTTGTAATTTCATCCAGAAATCGTTGATATTTTCCGCTCGTTGGTAAAAGAATTGTACATGAAGCAAAAGCTTTAAGGAAAATATTCAAAAACTGAACTTATTTTTGAAAATTTTGAAAATTGTCGAGGTATTTTTTTTTGGTTCGACTAATTGTCAAACTCAAAAGGATCAAAAATTTAAAAAAAAAGTTGAGTTCATATTCTTTTAGCAGAGTATAATTAATATTCCCTCCTAAATTCTGCTTGTTACTTTCGTGGTACCATCAACGATAGCTATTGAACAAATGAAGCAAATTTCGCTGAATGTATGGTAGGTAGAGGTACTAGGTAGTGGCACTACCTATGAATGTTAATATTTTGTTAATGCCAATGGTGAAAGTATATACCCGCAGCACCCGCAGGTGCGGTTTTTGGGGCCCACGATGTTTCAAGCATACAAATATTAGTTCAAAGTCAAGATTAGATTAAATTAGACCTCCTTTTCATATTTGCAAAACGGGGCATTTCCAGGAAAATTTTAAAGAAAAGCGGTGGTCTAATTTTTAGAGAAAGAAAAAATTGGTCCTGTCGCTATTAGGTATTTTCTTAAAACATGCCCCAACACTTTCCGATTGCTGAAGGTGAATGTTTGAGTACAGAGTAATTACACGTAATGCGACTACAAATAAAAATGCCTTTAGGTTCTTACAGATATTTAGATTCAGAAGAAAATTCGATAAACTCGTTTGAAACCAAAGCTTTCTATATCAAACGATGATTTTAGTGTTTAATGCGTGATGTTCGAAACTTAATTAACGATTCGGTGTTTCGAAACAGTCAGGTTATTCTAGATTTTCGAGATTATTCGAATAAGTTTGAGATTGTTATTTGATTGTTCGATGTTACTCGAGAATCTTACAGCCTATTCGAAGAATATGATTTTCGATATTTACGAAATTATTCGATACTATTTGAGGGTTCTAATCTTATTCGAATTTTGCATATCGTTTTGTTAAGCTTCGCCTTAATATGCCTAGTAGCATTTTACTTAGTAGTATTAGCAGTGGCGTAGCCAGAAATTTGTGTGTGTTCTTAAACAAAAAATAATTGTTATAAGGAAATAATGCGTTCGAATTTTGAATTCAATTTTTTATTAGTTTTATAGTTTTATATTGATTCGTCGTGACACTAAGGCCAATTTGTCGAGGACACAGCCTCTTTATATAACCACATCTTTGTGAATATTTAATGATGCCAATCCATTTAGTCACTTCCTACCGATTGTATTTCGTAGGTAATTCTTAAGGCGCCTGAACGTAACTCTCCAATTGGAGGGATTACCCAGGTTAAGAGTACTAGTAAAAATCTGACAAATATTTTGTGCTAATTTTGTTATTATAGGTAAAAGCGTTCAACCGGTAGACAACCTGACCGTCTTATAAGTGATTTGTGGGTTACATGTATTTTACCTATAACAGGTAAAGATCATTTGCCTTATTCGAATTATAAATTATTTTGTGTGGGACAACACATCACCATGTAAACATTTTATAATATGTGAAACTCAGGGGGGGGGGGGGGTCAACTCATCGCAACCCCCCCCCCCATTCCCTACGCCACTGAGTATTAGTAACATTTAGTTACTTGACAAATAATTCGATAATTCCACGAATTTTTGAAATTTTCCGAAATTTTCTAGATTTTTGTTACACGCTTTCTGAAATTATTCATTATAATGTCCAGATTTTTCGGTATTATTGAAATTCTTAACATCTATCGAGATTCATATAATACAGGGGTTATTCGAATTTTTCTGGGGTAGGTAATCTAGATTATTCCGCGCTTTTTAAGTTTTTTGACATTTTAGGATTTTTCGGCATTTTCGAATTTATTGAAATTTTGTAAGGTTTTTAAATGTTCTGCGCTTAGCTTTGAGTTGGAGGAACTTACAGAATTACATATATAAATCGTGATATTTACCAGATTTTTCGATATTTCTTCGATTTCCTAGGGTATTCGAAATTATTCAGGAATGCTACTTTTTACGTGGCGGTGATTATCGCATATAGGATTTCCCTCGGTTTTACATAATTACGGATAATTTGATATTTGAGAAATTTCTAGATTATGTACTTGAAAATTCTACTTTGGGATTATGTATTTCGAAATTATTGATATTTTCAAATTATATTCAAAGCTTGTGATGCTTTATCGATATGTATGTATATTCAGAAATCGTCATAGCATTGAGTTAATTGCAAGATGTTTCATTTTATTTCAGTCCACGGAAATGAATCACGTTTTGTAACGTCTCAAGTTTGAATATCACATTTCTTTGATTTTCTTCAAAATTTTGATTAATTTTATGTTACTGGTAAAAACGAGTGGTAAATGGAAAACTACAAAGTTTACCATTAAATGGTAGAGGTTTTTACCGGTAGAGAAACTATCTTCGACTGCGTCAGTTGAGATTTTTTTGGACACAAACTAGCAGCCTGCAGAATAACCTTTAGACGATTGAACATTCAGTTGTTGGGACTTGAATGGTGTTTAATTATTTTACAGCTTCAAAATTCATAGGAAGCATAAAGTTGTAAATATTACAATTCACGCCCGTTTAATACAATTTCTTAAATCCTACTCTCGAAATCGAAGAAATACGTCTCTAATTAAACAAGAACGTAAAGCAAATTCTTGTGTAAAAGCTTTACTTCTTCATCATAAGTAAAAGAAGTATTTTTAGGGGTCCAAGAAAAATGTGACCAATGCAAATAAAAAAGGTGGAATTTAAATGAACAAAAGATTCTTTTCGTGTCATGCTGTAAAAAAAATTTAAGAAAACGAATCCAATGAGTCAGAATGGGATACTTGGAAAATGGTTGGTAATGGTTATATCAGCCACTTAACAGAGCGGAAATTAACGAGCAAATTGAGGGAAATGTTATAATAGTAGATCAAAATTTTCATATTCATAGCACCCTTTTTTAACAAGGTTTCTTACTGATTTGCTGATTAGTCCTATAAAAGGAAAGTAAAATTAGAAAATTCATCTCACCTAGAATTTTAAACCTCAGTAGGCTACCTAGCTAGATTATCAATTTTTGAAATTGGCGTTTTTTGAGCCTTTTAGATTTTGTGAAGAGCAATATGATGTTATGATAAATCATAATTTCCGGTTAGCCGACTGGATATCTCATTTTAAATAGAATGCTTGATTTTGAAAGGCCGAACTATTAATCTCAGCTAGGTTGTAGAAAAACAAACCGAAACGACTTCGAAAATCACTTTTCTGATTCAGAAAACATCAAAACATTTATATCCGGAAAACACTGGTTTCGTAAATTTTCGTAAGACAAACTGGGATGAAAGCGGATTGTTTAAAATGTCTGTATCGTTGAAGTTATTCACAACTCTTTGCGAAATTACATATATTTTTAGTTTATTATTTTAAGATTTTTAATTTTTCGCATGGAACAGTTTCCCGATCGGCAAAATCGTAAGTGAATTTTTACCAAATTTCGACCAAATTCTATTTTCAGTTTTCGGTAATATTAAGATTTGTAATTTCTTCGTCAAAATTTATGAATTTAGGGTTAATTATTCAAATACCAACCGTATTCCGGTAGTTTCATAGGTAGATTTTTCAGCGTAAATTTAGCTTAATTTGAGGAAATTTCGATTTAATTCTCAAAATGTTGAATCTAATAATGAAATTCTAAATGTTTGAAAGTAAATAATTTCATTACGGGTAATTTTAAAATTTAAAATTTTGAATCTTTTAAACCTAGGATACTAAAAAATAATATAAATGCACAATTTTTTCAAATGAGGTGAGGTGTATGTAGCATTGAAAATGTAAGCTCGACAATTTGTATCAGTTCGTACATTTCATAAAGTAATTGAAGACATTTTAATAATAATTTTTCTTTTGATCTGCTTCTTTTGGAACTTTTTTTATCCGGCCCTCGGCAGGACAACTTTGCTGATCCATGATATAAATCATGCTCAGTAAGTAATTATTCATTTTTGAATAATGACAAGTCTTTATTCGCTGGTCATCCGACTTGCAAGTTCTTTGGCGTGTCCCAACCAAATTACCACAGCGCCTACTTCTACTTGTTATAACGTTGACGGTTTCGGTATACTTTAGTTTGATGTGCGTTGATGATGTTCATTTTTGTTGCGGCCGAATAATGTGATTTATGTCCAATTTTTATAAACTTTCGGTGATTAAAATGGACAATCATGGAATAATACACTCCTCTTAAAATCTAGCATTTTATGAGCAATTTACATACAAAATCGCTGCATCAAACATTGTGTCAATGATGCCACCAGCAAGTCCTTAATAGGAATTGTGAGTTGATCAATTAACGTTTTTATTTGTTTAAAAATCCGAAACTTTTCCTGTGAGCCAAAAAGTTTCGTTGAATTTTACCGTAGATTTGATATTTTTGTGATCACACTTACCGAGTTATATTCGCTCCATCCGAACAACAAAACGAAAAGCCAAATACATCGATTTTCAGGAGCAAGCTTTAAAGTTTGAAAATGTTGAAGGATCCCGTGTAATAACATTTCTCTAAAGATGAATAACTTGTGTAGAAAGGCTTGAGGAAAAACTGGTTAGGTGACGATAGAATTCCTTGCACATATTTTAAAAATGCAATCGATGCGATGTGTAATCATGAAGTAAGGGATTTAATGGGATGTTGTGTATGAAATTAAAGGACAATGAACAAGCTGGCTTATTACAGCGATCTAGAAATTATTTAGCAATTTCTGGTTTTCTAGGACAATCAGAAAACCTGGATTGGGATCGAGACCGTTGAGATCAGATTGTTGGTAAGCACCAGCAACGGGCCTCTACACATAAACTGTTTATTATTTTGTTTTCTCTCCTAGATGTTTCAGTCTTTGGCGGAAAATGGCTATACATTGCCACAGAACATGTTCTGCTGATTCCACTTCCATGACGCAGAAGCGGCATCCGTCTGTCGTACGTAGGGCCATTTTCTTAAGATGGGGAAGCCGGTTAGGACCCCAACTCAGGTTTTCTAAGTTCAAGACACTCCTTTACCACCCTGACTGATGAAAGTGATATAAATGTCTTCGCCGACGAAATCAGAGATAGTTTTAGAGCAATATACCGGTTGGCAAAATCGTAAGCAAAATTTGGCATCTTTTATTTTTAGCTGGTTAAATTTTACGCCAAATTTATATGAGAAATTTAATTTAGCTCGGACAGTATACTTGCCTTAATATTTCGTTAGTGCTGTACATCGTCGGCAGCAAGACGTCAATGCGATTATTTCTGGTTAAGCACGGGCAAATGCTCATTTTCCCATTATCCCTATCCGATTCATCATTATTAGAATACTCCGCTGTATTGCTGTAAGTACTCCAGCTCATTCCTGATTTAAAACTCCATTAAAAATGGCACGGTAATATTTTCCCATCTATATCCGCGGTTGAGATAATCGTACATAGTTTTATTGCAAAATATAGGCATTTTAAATTTCACTCATAACTTAAGATCCACTATTCCAAAATAAATCAAATAAACGATGGCTAATCTAAAACGAGATGAGTTTTAGCAGAGGACGAGAAATATTATTGAAATTATAAATTATTGAGAAATAAAAATTCGCTGTTTCCTCTATATAAACTGGGGAGCTATTTGAATACGATACGAATTCGTACTTTGATTAGCATTATACAAAACGTATTCTACGAGTATTTTTTATGAGTCATTGAGAAATTGAGAAAATGCCTAAATTGTACTGCAAAATCAAGATTGTCTCAACCTCGAATAAAAATGGGAAAAATCACCAATACATTTTCGCCTTAGTTTGGGGTCAGGAATGAGCTATTGAATTTACTGCACTAGGTTCAGCGACACCCTTTATAACTAATCAGTGATTAGTGTCGGTGTAAAAAGCCGTTTCTCTTTAGAAAACCAAAATATTTTCTAGATAGATTTGGACGCCTTAGAACGGCCATTTCGATTGGATAACAAAATACTGTTCCACGGGCACAATTAGATGCCGCTTATTTTGTTCTTAATTTCGCCTTCAATATCAACCAGATATTAGTCACAACAACTACTTTATGCATCTGCAATTTCCGCCTGATGGTACTGCTGTCAAAGCGATGTTTTGATATGTCTGTATATATTCTAAATCCATTTTTTGAAGAGAAAATTAAGCGACTATTTGCTGTTGTTTCGCAAACAAAATTCCCGTCCGCTTATTTATTTTCAGTTTTGGTTTACTTTATTATTTTTGGTAAAAAAAATTCCTGGCTAAGGCCTGTATTACATTATCATGTTTATATGTCAAAAACATCAACATACATATTTACATGATAGAGTAATAGGGGTATATAATAGCATTTTTCTGACGAAGTATTTTTCTAATGATAGTTAGCTCATGAAGCTAAATACTATGTGTAATATTTGTTTTGACAGCGGCTCAAAATGGCGAAAAAATTCGACTGTTTGTTTTTTAACCAAATAATGGAGTACAAATATATGTTCTCAGAAACAAATTGGAAATATAAATTATTATTTATTTTTAATCAACAAATTTTTATTGGTTTTAGGCTCCCAAAATTTATATAAAAATTATTTATTTTTATATAAATGGTTGACTTTGTAAATAAAGATAAATAAAAAAGCAAATATACTTTAATTTAACCACCGAAAATATCACAATTACAATTTTAATAGCAGAAATTGTTGCTGCACAAGCTTTCTCTTTAGAAAACCAAAATATTTTCTAGATAGATTTGGACACTTTAGAACGGCCATTTCGATTGGGTAACAACGTAACCATTTTTGGTTTAATATGGCGAAAAATATTATGTACTTGTAGTGTAATATAGCAAAATGATTTGTAGTATTTTTCTTATCGTATTTTTATGTCAGAAAAATATTATTACTTTTCTTTGACATGTAAATATGATAATGTAATACAGGCCTAACTCCGAACTTAAATTTGGTTTGTAAACCCAAAATTGGCAGGTATACTTCTCATAGTAAAGTTATGAATAAACAAAGGTTCGTATTTATGCCTTGTAATACAGATTTTCCTGCTCACGTTAAGTTGAAATTTAGTTTATCTTTTATAACGTTCACATTACCGATGAGGCCGAAAACTGAGCAAAACCCTATTTTTATTAGAGCATTTTGCATAAATGAATTCATAAAACATCTATTGTTTCAATCACAGGTACACAAAAACAAAATGTCAAGACCCAGAGGGTAGACCTTCCTACCCTTCCTTTTTTGGGGTTGCTGAAACCGAATATGACCATAAAAAAAATATTAACTAGCCATTTCCCCGTCACTTCTCACACAAAGTCGAGTAGAGTGTGATTTGGGGTAACTTTTGAGACGAGTTCCCACGTCTCTCATAGTTCAGGTTACTTTTTCAACCGTAAGTCCCCTTACCTTTCCGAAATCGGAGTACTTTTTCAACTATAAATCCCCTCGCCTCTCACGAATCAGGGTGCTTTTTCAACCGTAACGTTGACCCCTCACGATTGTTCAATGGGTGAACCCTCTTATTTCTCACGAACTGGTAGGTTTTCACACGAACACCCCTTGTAAAGTTGAAAGAGTATCTCACCGGCCCTGTTTCCCCAATTATTGCGCCCTATGGTATCGGACTCTCTTGCTCTTGAAGGACCTTCTGAGGGGCTCTTCTTACTGGTTCTCTTCTCTTCTGGTGCATCTTTCTTCAGATTCCAATAATAGTCCGCCAACATACTGACGTCCCACTTACCTAGATAGTGGCATTCCATTTCCTTGAGATCTTGGTGGAACCTCTCACTTTGCTCCTCGCTATAGTCTCCCAGGTTCTCTGGAAAATAGTCTACATGCCAGCAACCTTGTAATTCTCAAGTAACCCCTCTATATCTTTTTTGTAATTAGGCCCTTTCTTATTGCCTAAGAAGTTTTCCACTATAGTTTTAAAGCTAAGCCAAGTATTCAATAGCTGCGTGTTTTTATTCGCTCCCGATAGCTGCTATGCGGAGCAGTCAATTTTCTACACCCAAATTTCAATTTGACGTGCTATTTATTGGTAAATTACATTTATTTAATGTCAAAATATAATTTTTAATTCAATTCATAAGTGAAAACGTGAAATAAAAAATATTTAGCTCTGCCTATTTATATGGAGCCGCTATCCGGAGCTATTTTCATATGACGGCTCTCGATAGCAGCTCCGGATAGCGAATAAAAAAACGCACTAATTGATTCGACAAATTCAGTGTCACGAAGGAGCTTCCGAATTTCCGGCCCGTCGAAAACTCCTTCCTTAAGTTTGGCTTCGGATTTATTTGGAAACTTCTGTTGGAGGTACCTAAAAGCATCCCCTTCTCCTTTAAATGATTTGACTAATTGTTTAATTAATCCGAGTTTTATATGTAATGGAGGAAGAAAAACTCTTTCAGCTGGTACCAATGGTTCAGCGAGAATATTACCTAAACCAGGAACTAAAGTATTTCTCAAGGCCCAATTTTTCAATGTATAGTGATTCATACGATCACGACTGTCCCACAAACACAAAAAGCACGGCTATTTCGTATGCCCCTTTTGTTGACCCAAGAGAATGGTGAGTATTTTGAGGTCTCCGCAAATTTGCCAATTGTGATCACTATAATGAATTTTTGAGTATGGAGGCTAGTTTATTTGTGTTGTGCGACAGTAGCGTTTTCAAGCTGCGTGTAGAAGAGTCAATAAATGGTCTCCAATCTTCACTTCTGTAGATGCTTGGTTCCAAACAATCAAAAAGTCCTCGAACATCTTTGCAATAAACACTAGACTCCACTTTCGTGAAAATGGGAAGGAATTCTTTCACCCGATGTCTGTAAAAATTAACAGAAGTCTTCTTAGCCAAATGACCATTTTTCTTAAAGTTTGACGCGAGAAGCTCTGCATCATCTTTTGGTAAACTCAAATCCCTTATCATATCGTTCAATCTCTTTTGGTCCCACAGCTTCATAGGGCGATTTCTCTTGTAATGCTTAGTCTCTTCACTAATGTCAGTGTTTGAACCACTCTCACTTTCGTCCTCTACACTTCTTGACTCATCTGTTGGCTCATTAATATTCATTTGAATTTCTTTCGCAACCGGGTAATCAATAACGTCCATTTCATCAGTAGTTACCGAATCATCATGATCATCCTGGAAAATGGGAGGTGTAATGACAAAGCATCTGCATACACGAAATTTTTGGCTGTAAACATACCATTGAATCTAGTCATGCATATGTAGCACTCCACTTCTGTGTTCGGCTCACTCCATATAGCGGGATTCACCATAGATCTCTGTGCTTCAGGATGTAATGTTTGATTATTCAACATTTTCCTGCACGAGTTACAAATACTTGTTGGTATTCATTTTTGGGAGTCTTCTTCGTTCTTAGTGGCCCAGAAAACAGGAATTGACGTTTCAACTCCCAGAAGAGGGTGTATGGGGGGGGGGGGGGTGATAACGGGGAAAGGCTATGTAGTTAAATTTTTTTTATGGTCATCCGGTTTCAGCGGCTCCAAAAACGAAGGGTTAGGTAGGCCTACTCTCTCGGTCTTGACATTTTTTTTGTGTGCCTGTGTAATTATTAATATTTGTTTTATTATTAAATATTTAATAGGTCTGCTAATGTTAACCAAGTGACAAACTAATCAATAATTGAAGTTATTGATGTCTCGAATAATTTAATCGAGATTAAAGACAAAATCCATCACTTTTTGATGATTAGGTTAATCTATAATAGAAATATGATTAACTTAATCTCTTTATCTGAGGCCTAACTATGCGCATTGACCGCTATCGTCTTGATTATAATAGTATAGGAAGAAAAAGGTAAACACACAAAGTTTTTTCTCTTTCTATCTATACCTTTATAATACAAGACGATAGAAAACAAAAGCTGCCGCATTGCATAGTTTGTAGGCTCCTGAAATAATAATTGAATTATAATTGAAAAGACAATACAAGGAATTATAAGGTATGCTCAAGCGCAACTAATGGTAAGAGAGCGCACAGTAAAATTAATCGCGTTAGCCGGGTCAGTAATTATTATTTTTGCACTAATAAGATGCTCAAACAAAACAATTTTGAAAGAACTGTCAACCGAACCTTATTATCGTGAATTTGTTACGATGTAAAATTTGCCTACCCTTTAATAGTCACAGAGTTTTTACAATAAGAGATGTTATTTTAAATTGTCGAAAGTACACAGAATAAACCATCTGATTAATCGTGGAATGTAATATCTTTTAAACGATCGCTTTTCTTACAAAAGTTGTCATCCTCTGAGGTAATTTTGCATCACGTTTTCAAAAAATTTGGTATAACCAATCTAGCAAATTGCAATTTGCAAATTTGTATTTTAATTTTTATGTTTACCCAAATGTTGTATATTTTTCTAAAAAACATAATATGTACATTTATAACAATTACTAAATAAATACGTGTCCGCACATAAAACAACATGCAAAAAATCAAGACAATGTTTAAACACGATAAAAATTGGTTTGCAAATATTTTGTTACTTTCACATGAAAATTGCTTGCTTGCTAAACATGCGAGTATTTGCCGCAATAGACCTAATACTGTTTTGAGCGTATGTGTATTGGATATCATTTAGTAGGCAACAGCTGTCAAACATTCTATAATGGCTAGATTAGATAGTTGTTCGGGGCATAATGACCTGCAACTTTGGGTAAATTCGTAAAAAAAATCTGAATTCAAATAATATTTTAAATTTTTGCGATTTTCATAAACTATTAATTTGAATTAAAGAAATTTCAATTAATAGTTTAAAAATTTATCGAAATTTATTATACGATTCAATTATTTCATATTTCAGAATTTTAAAAAGTTTTCTAATATTTTGGATTTACTTACATAAAAAATTGACAAAATAAAAATTAGAATTGAGTATTTTTGAGTTTAAAAATTTAGATCTAAAAATTGCAATATTCGAAATAAAAAATGAAAATTTTAATATTTGAAAATTTTCAAAATTTATAGAATTCTCAATTTTCATCAAAAATAAAATTCGTTTTTTTTTTAAATCATTTCCGGGAAAATATAAATTCCTCTCACCACGATAACTGCGAATCAAGAAGCTAACTAACTTGGTGGATGTATCTGCCTAGCATATAAATATAATAGGGAACTAACCTCAATTCGCAAAAATTTGGGGAAATATTTTGTGTAAGCATTTTTCGCTAAATTGAGGTCACTGCTCGCCGCCAACTAAAAGAAATTCCAAATTTGTTTTTGTTGTAAAATTATTGATAACGATAAACGTTGCAATGTGTAAAAATAATCGCATGTCTTATTGAAGGCCGCGACACTAACCCCAAATTAATTAAATAGGTAATACAAATTTATTTTAGTTTAGTGTAATTGGTTTGACTAGTTCACAAAATATAGATCTCATCCGGCCATGTTTGCATATTCATAGTGTATGCACACTAAATTTTATCTCGTGTTATATTATGTATATATATATATACATATACATATATACAGCTACAATAGTTAAATTAAATTACAGATTTAATTTAATAATAATAGTCGTAATAGACAAATTTACGTCATATAGACATAGATAGTGTTTATGATATTTATTTCTCTATGGTAATATGGTATCCAGTAGTGCTGGCATTTTTATTACTTTTTCGTTTATATTCAATATGTATATTAATTGTAGTTACAAATGGAAGATGATTTGTAGAAAATTATACACGACCAGCATACATAAAACGAATAATCATCGGTTATTTGTTACTGCGCGGAATGCAATTTAGTCTCGGAAATAGAAAGTACCTACCTAGATTCATTGTATACTGCAAAATGATTTGTGGTGTACAGAATTTTGAAGGTTGATGTTTTACTTGTAGATATTATGTAATCTATTTCTATGTTATAAATGAAATATACAATTTTATGTTATTTGTATGTACTACAGTGAAATTCAATTATAGTCTGTAAATTGATAGCAGAAACAAAAATTCGATAAAATATCCACCCACTTATTCGGTTTTAAATTTAGCTCTTGTTTCTTATTAATTATTTTATTTTTAATAATTTTTTTTTTGCACAAGAAACTAAAAACGGAAATCTTTAAACTACATTTGTTTCTTATCTTTTATGTTTGTTTGCTACTCTAGTTAGAAATAATCTTTACATAAATGTAATGAACGATATTTTTTTTTTTTTATTTGCAGGCAAAAGTAAGGAGGCTGAAATCAAACGAATAAACAAAGAATTAGCCAACATTAGGAGTAAATTTAAAGGTGATAAAACATTGGATGGGTATCAGAAGAAGAAATATGTGTGTAAGCTGCTGTTTATATTTCTGCTGGGGCATGACATTGATTTTGGGCATATGGAAGCAGTTAATTTGCTTTCATCAAATAAATATTCGGAAAAACAAATTGTAAGTATTTTTGTTGATATCTAAAGGCGGGTTTTGAGTTGCAGTCGTTCGTTCGTTGTTTTGTTCTGAAATTTTTTTTAATCCAATCAAAGGAACACGAACGAAAAATAACGTCATTTCAAGGAATACGATTGATTAAAAAAAAATTCAGAACGAACGAATGCAACTCAAAATCCGCCTTTAGCTCATACATAAATAATTGAATTTTACCTTTGAATATTGATTTTTTATGAAATGGACATCTTACTTTTGTATTAATGAATATTTTGTGTTTACACATTTGACCAAATAAAAATTATCTCCTCTAGTAGATACTATTTGTGAACTATCGAGTTTCAGACACCAACTTTATCTTGTCATTTTTCTTTCAAAATTGGCTTAAACTCTCCAACTTGTTTGGCGCACTATGTAAATGAAAACGATGTTGCCAAAGTGTTCTACTATCGCGGGGTGCTAAACTATTTCTTCTCCTTACAAAAACACGTTCTATTTCTCAAGTTATTATTATTGTTATTATTAAAACTTGGTTGTTGAAACCCAACGAGGTTCCGCACTCAATGTCAAAAAGCGAAACATAAAAAGAACTAGACTTAAACACTAATTAATGGCATACAAAATGATTGCAATTTTATCGTCATCGAGACAGTCTTCGCATAAGGTATTCTGAGTCAGGCCCAAATGTTGCATGGGAAATTATTGGAGGGCCATTTGGGTGTTCAAGCCACTTAGCACCACGATCTAAAGATCTTTTTTCCGTTGACTGTTCAAATAGCCGCCCAGTCAATATTCAGGCTCTTAATGAACCTGATAATATTACCGGCCGGTACAAGATACATACTATCTGGGCTCATTGTTCTCCCTCCTAGATGTTGAAGTCTTTGGCACAGAACATATTCCGCTGATTCCGCTTCCAGGTCGCAGAAGCGGCATCCGTCTCTCGTACTTAGGCCCATTTTTTTAAGGTGATACCTTATGGGCATGTGATCTGTGAGGAAGCCAGTAAGCAGCCTCAACTCAGGTTTCCTAAGTTCAAGACACTCCTTAATCCTGACCGACGAAGGTGATATAAATTTCTTCACCTGTCGCAAACCTGGAATTCTGCGCCAGTAGGAGGACTTTTGAGCATCCTCCCAGCGTTTTACCGCACATAACATGGAAACACACACATGGGAACCTTAAAATCGCCATGACCAGTAAGAGTTGCAACCAAGACTCTTAACTGGTCCCTTCCGCTAAAGAGTCAGCAATTTTGTTATCCTCAATGTCACAGTGGGAAGCGACCCACATTATCGCTACTCTGTTTGAAGAGCAGAGAAGATAAATAAAGTGTATGTATTGAGAAGTTTGGGCGCCGTCGAAAGATTATCGAACGAATTAAGAGGTGGATGGCACTAACGCACGAAAATGTGTGGCAGGATGCAAATTTTACAATGAGCATAACACCGAAAGCAAACCGGATTTTAGATAACCGATAAAGAATCGCGGCGGCCATTGATGAGTATACTACTAGCCGGTTGCTCATATTTGATGCGGGATCAAAATATAATTTTTTAATCGACACGGGTGCAGATGTGTCAGTCATTCCAGTGAAGTTTTGGCAGGGTTCACCACCAGCAGTGACATGCAGATTGTTCGCAGCGAATGGCCGGTGTAAGCTTTCGGCACACAGATTTTGAAATTGGATATCGGCTGCGGCTAGAATTTAAATGGGAATTCGTGGTAGTGGATGTGTTAATTCCTATGATAGGAAGAACGGAGGATTATAGATCCGGTAACCTCCTTGTTCATTAAAGGTACTATTTCGAATGAACCAAATCCGGTCTTATCATTTCTCGACAAGTCATTGCTGTATCCCCAAATTCAAAATTTACTGGCAAAATTCTGGGAAGCTACAAATGGTGACATCAGTTCGAAAATAATTAAACACACCGTCACCCATCGTTTGGAAACAAACAAGGCGCCGATAGCTTGTAAAACACATAGTTTAGCACCCGACAAACTACGCATTGCTAAAGACGAATTCGAGTATATGATGGCTCAGGGAATTTTTAGGCCCAGTAGTAGCGCCTGGTGACTACAGGTCATTGAATAACATAACGATTACAGATATATATCCAATTCCACACCTTCTGGACTTTTCGTTTCAGCTTGAAGGCTGTAACATTTTTTCGACCTTAGACCTTGTCCAGGCGTACCACCAAATTCCATTGAATCGACGGACATACCTAAAACAGCTAACACTACTCCTTTCGGACTTTTTGAATTTACTAAAATGATGTTTGGACTACGGATTGCAGCACAGACATTTCAACGACTAATGCATTCAATACTGTTAGGACTAAAATTTTGTTTTCTTTACCTGGATAACGTTTTGATTACTTCAAAATCAATGGACGAACATTTGGAACACCTCGAAATTATTTTCGAAAAACTTTCAGAACACGGACTGATAATTAACGCGGACAAATGCGTATTCGCAACGACGGAAATTCTGTTTTTAGGACATAGGGTCACTGGGTTAGGTATAATTTCAAATCAAGACCGCATCCAAATTATTAAAAATTTCAAACGCCCGGAAACGATTGATGGGATCAATAGATTTTTTGGCACTATCAATTTTTATAGAAGATTTATTCCTCACGCGGCAGCTGATCAAATGGTCCTCAACGATCTTCTGGAAGGCTACAAAAAAAACGCTAAAACAAAAATTGATTGGTCAGAAGAATCCATACTAGCTTTTGAAACCTGTAAGGAAAAACTCTGTGACGCTACGTTACTAGTACACCCTTTGTCATCTGCACGGCTCGCCATCATGGTTGACGCCTCTGATTCTGCACTTGGGGCACTCAGTTTCTTCTCGGTACGTCTTAATGAATGCAGCATCGGTATAGTGCTTATGACAGAGAGTTGCTTGCATCTTATTCTGGCATTAAGCACTTCAAGTGCTTGTTGGAGGGTCGTGAGTTCACCTTGTACACCGGGAAAAAACCGGAAAAGGCATCTCCGCGTCAACACATCTATGGCATAAATAATCTCGTCGCAGATACCCTCTCACGCATTAATCAGATTTCTATTCATGAAAGTATTGATTATGCAAAGATAGCAGATGTACAAACCAATGATGACGAACTACGAGAACTTCTAGGTAACAAATCTACAATTGGTGCAAATTCCCGCACATAGTGGAAGAAAAATCATGTTGGAAATCTAGCAACATCCCTGCCAATCGATGTAAACATGGTAACAAGGCCAAGCATACAATAGTCTGTGAGAGTTTATCTTAAAAAGCCGGCGAATGCACATGCAAATGCAGTAAACACAATTCTAAAACACATAAAGAGCATTGGGGAATTTATTTCGAAAGTAATATAAAAGACGATTTGAATCCAATGACCCTTATTATGCAGGAGAGACCGACATAAGACGATCTACAAATGGTGTAATATTTATGTTTAAATAGTGGGCCCATTTGTTGGGAATCAAAAATACAGAAATCTGTTGCTCTATCAACAATCGAAACGTATGTATGTCAACAAAAGTTTCTACGAAAGATGGTCTGAAACGACATCCTAAGAAACAAAAAAATACCCAAGTGGCCAAGTGCAATACGTTTAGTGAAGAATCCTGAGTTTAATAAAAGAACAAAACACATCGATGTTCGTTACCACTTTATACATGAAAAATACGAGGAAAAGGTATTCATTTAAACTATGTATCAACGGATGAAAACTGGCAGACATCTTTACCAAAGGGCTTAACAAAGACGGTTTAAAAATTACGCAATATGATTGGAATTGTAGTAAGAAAGCAAACGTAAACCATTTTTTTATTGAACAAAATGATTTAACAAGCGAAACGCAGTAGAACATGCTGATCCTAGAATGAAAGAATGCAACTGTGGTGTGAATAAAAAGGGTTCCATAGCAAGAGGTGGAGATACGGACATAGCCCCAGTAATAGCCGTGCACGCTATATTTTGTAACCTTTAATGGTTTAAGCCAAGCTTAAAACAAGAAAGCGAGATTTAAATATATATTCAGTCCTTTTTATGGTGGGTACCAAAACCAAAATTACGTAACTAATCGTTAAATTCTACGGTAATGATAATCGTAACTGATTTAGAATTTTTTAAATTATAAGTTTCTCCTTCTGGTGGACGAATATACAGTTTGCTTCCTCTCGAAACGAATAAAGTGAAATAATTTTTTAAAGACTCCAAAATTTTATCGTTACAGGGTTATCTATTCATTTCTGTGCTCGTAAACACAAACAGTGATCTCATCAAATTGATCATACAAAGTATTAAAAATGATTTGCAATCACGTAATCCAGTGCATGTTAATTTGGCATTACAATGCATTGCAAATATTGGAAGTCGTGACATGGCTGAAGCATTCTCTCACGAAATTCCAAAACTTCTTGTATCCGGGTAATTATAAGCAACTATTACAATTAACATTGTATACCTTTAATAATTTAATTTCTTTATCATTTACAGTGATACAATGGACGTTGTTAAGCAATCCGCTGCCCTATGTCTATTACGATTATTTCGTACGTGTCCTGATATTATTCCGGGCGGTGAATGGACAAGTCGAATTATACATTTACTCAATGATCAACATATGGGTGTTGTAACAGCAGCGACCAGTTTAATTGATGCTCTTGTCAAAAAGAATCCCGACGAATATAAGGGATGTGTCAGTTTGGCGGTGTCACGACTCTCACGTATTGTCAGCTCAAGCTATACGGATTTACAAGATTACACGTATTATTTTGTTCCGGCACCATGGCTATCTGTAAAATTATTACGACTTCTTCAAAATTATAATCCGGTTACCGAAGATCCGGGTGTAAGGGGACGATTGAACGAATGTTTGGAAAATATTTTAAGTAAAGCTCAGGAACCACCAAAAAGTAAAAAAGTTCAGCACTCGAACGCTAAGAATGCGGTACTATTTGAGGCTATCAATTTGATTATACACAGCGATAGTGAACCAAATTTATTAGTGCGCGCTTGTAATCAGTTGGGACAATTTTTGAGTAATCGCGAAACAAATTTACGATATTTGGCTTTGGAATCGATGTGTCATTTGGCCACATCGGAGTTTTCACACGAGGCAGTTAAGAAACATCAAGAGGTGGTTATTCTGTCGATGAAAATGGAAAAAGATGTTTCGGTGCGCCAACAGGCCGTCGATTTATTGTATGCTATGTGTGATCGCAGTAACGCTGAAGAAATTGTCCAGGAAATGCTAAATTACTTGGAAACGGCCGATTATTCGATTCGTGAAGAGATGGTTTTGAAGGTGGCAATACTCTCTGAAAAATATGCTATCGATTTCACGTGGTACGTCGATGTAATACTCAATTTAATTCGTATCGCTGGTGATTATGTCTCTGAAGAGGTGTGGTACCGTGTTATCCAAATCGTAATAAATCGCGAAGAGGTACAAGGTTATGCCGCTAAGACTGTATTCGAAGCTTTACAAGCGCCCGCTTGCCATGAAAATATGGTTAAAGTTGGTGGCTATATATTGGGCGAATTTGGTAATTTGATCGCTGGCGACTCAAGATCCGCACCAATGGTTCAATTTAAACTACTTCACTCGAAGTATCATTTATGTTCACCCATGACAAGAGCCCTCTTACTATCGACTTACATTAAATTTATAAATTTGTTTCCCGAAATTCGAACAACAATCCAGGATGTATTTCGTCAGCATAGTAATTTACGATCGGCCGACGCTGAACTACAACAACGTGCTAGTGAGTATTTACAATTAAGTATTGTTGCATCGCCCGATGTATTAGCTACGGTGCTCGAAGAAATGCCATCATTCCCCGAACGTGATTCAATATTGACGGCCCTCAAGAAAAAGAAACCGGGTCGTGTACCCGAAAATGACATCAAACTATCGAAATCCCCGGTCACCACACTAAACAATACTCAAACAAATCACAATAGTACAAATAATAGCAGCAATAATAACTCAAATGCAACATCAGATTTGCTTGGCTTAAGTACTCCGCCAGCATCGACTGCGACACAAAATCAAAATTCATTGATCGACGTGTTGGGTGATATGTACAATTCAAATTCAACATCGTCATCGTCGGCGGTCATAAATAACTCGAAGAAATTCATATTCAAAAACAACGGTGTCCTATTTGAGAACGAATTGATTCAGATCGGAGTCAAGAGCGAGTTTCGACAAAATTTAGGACGATTAGGACTTTACTATGGTAACAAAACACAGGTTGCACTACAAGTGAGTATTTTAAGTTTTATTTTATTGTTGGATCGTAAAAAATTCATTTTTTTAAATTTAGAACTTCACACCTGTATTACAATGGGCAAACGAGAGTTCACGAAATTTAACGGTTCAATTGAAACCGGTCGAACCAACGCTAGAGGCTGGTGCACAAATCCAACAAATGTTAACAGCAGAATGTGTCGAAGACTACTGTGATACACCAGCGCTAGACATTTCTTTCCGGTATAATGGGCTACAAAAGAAGCTTACAATCAAACTGCCATTGACCGTGAATAAATTTTTTGAACCAACAGAAATGAATGGGGAATCATTTTTCGCGCGGTGGAAAAATTTAGGAGGGTAAATATATTTGATGTAGAATACAAATATACTAACATTGATTTGAACAATTTTGTTCTTTTTAATATAGCGAACAGCAACGGGCACAAAAAGTATTTAAGGCACAAGTTCCACTTGATTTACCCGGTGCTAGAAATAAATTAGCAGGTTTTGGTGTACAATTACTGGAGGGTATCGATCCAAATCCAGACAATATGGTGTGCGCCGGCATTATTCATACACAATCGCAGAAAATTGGTTGCTTAATGAGATTAGAGCCGAATATTCAAGCAAGTGTAAGTATTTTAATTTGGGGTTATAGGTTGTCGGGCTTGTCATTGGTGATAAAAGTAAAATCAGGAATACTTGATACCTATTTTTAAAAAAAATTAACTGAGTCAATCTTTGACACTGGAATTTGAGCAAATTTTCAAACTGGCTCTCCTAGACGGAATACAGCGTATGATTGCGAAGTGGGGGATGATTAACTTTAGCTCTTGTGTAATAAATAGGAAACAGATTTTTCAGAGACCAATTTAATTTCGGAACTACGACTACCTAGGCGGGCCACTCACACGAAATGTGAAAGAATTTTGTTGTATTTAATGGGTTTTGATACTAGAAACATGTAGTCGAAGAGAACTCAACCTTAAGAAAATCTAAAAGAGCAGTTTTGCTATATTTGGTTGTTGTCATGAGCACGTTTCTCAAAGACGACCGCAAAATTACTTATCTACCAATTTAAGCAGCCGCCTGGTGACTGGGAATAATCAGTAAAGAGAAACTTAAAGCTTCGGTGTTAAGATGATAATACTCTCACGAAAGTAGTATCATGACAGTCGCCTTGATAGTAGCGTCACAACAGTGTGATGTCTGTTGTCTGCAACTACGCTGTTGTAGTAGTTGCGCAGCTATTTAGTACAGCCGATACTATGCTGACTATGCGGTAGCTGCTGCCATTGGTGAAATTATTAACCCTCGTTCGACGGCATAATTTTACAACGTTAGCAGTCCTCACTGTATGCATTCCTTGCTATAAGCAATCCTCGCTTTATGCGTTCTTTATGATCTAGACTAAAAATGAAGAAAAGTTAATTGCAATTTAAAAAACGCAAAAAGGTACAATTGTACCTATGAGGCCTGACGAGGGTTAAAATGAAAAGTAGCAAGTACTGTAAAAGCATTGTTGCGATACTATATGGTGATAGCTGCTGTCATGACATCAACTATCACAAAAACGTCGTGAAAACCATGATTTTAAGTTATGTTTGTAAAATATTTGAAACTTAAGCAACGCTCATTGCAACTCATATCAACCAATGTTGATGATCTGTCCAATCAACCAAACAAATGATAATTATTGTAGTGTATTGACCTTTTTCCTCAAACGTCAAATGATGTACATAATTTGACTGCCGAAGGCGTATAGTAAGCGTCATGTTGATATCTTGTTTTCTGTGTTTTAGGCAAAAATAAAATTATTCCCGTAGATGTAACTTAAAAATTTTTATATTACCTGGCCTACTTTCCTACAGAAAAAGGTCTAAAGACATGTAAGGAAAAGTTTATTTAAATAAAATAAATCGCATGAATATTTAGGTACATAATTGTATTCAGCTCTTTGCTAAATAATGAAACCACTTAAACATGATGCGACTTGTACATGTTTTTGAATTGTACTTCTACGCCGTAAATTGAAATTAACGTTAACATTGGCGTTCTACAATTCTTTTCTGAAGGGGACGTTTTTGATTTCAATCTCGGAGTATTCAATTCACGTTATGCTTTATGGTTTGTCCAGATTTCAGCTTACAAACCTAAGACAATGAGGCAAGCACTTTTACTATGACTGTGCCAACCAGTTCGCAGGCATTCGGGGGGTACTGCGCCTTTTTCAACTATTTTTTTGGCCGCAGAAGTTCCAAATTTATTCCTGGCGATCTCAATATTACTGACGGGCGCCGGAGATGAATTCGTGGTGGGAATGCTGAGTGATTCGACAGATTAATAAAAACCGATGTACAATTTTGTACATTCTTTCTTCATATCGTTACCTATCCCGGCCTCCTTTTTGTTGTTTTGACGAAGTTCTCGAGCGCACCGTTGGTTACCGAATGAGAGTAGTCAACGTGTGTTTTATACTGCATTTTATAATAAATTCTCTTTCGGATATAAATTGAGGCTTATTATGTAATACAATATGGTTCGAACCAACTCGTGCAAATAGTTTAATCAATTTCTTTACCGTTAAGTCTGTCGTTGCGGTATCCTTATCGAGCTTGCATGATCAGGAACATTCCAACTACATTCAGCACATGGTTTGATAAGATCTTATCAACAACTTCGTTTTCGTTGCAACTGAGGCTTATATCATTTAACATCTCGTTTCTTAAACTATTTGGGACCACAAATCAATAATCCCTCATTATTATATTATTTGCCACTATCACCTTTATATTTTAAAAATAACTTGAATTCGTCGTCTGTTAACTCCGAAAAATCACTTTTGCCCAAGTTCAAGGATCACCATGACCGTTCTTTGTTTCAGTTTCGATGTTTTTCGTAATTAACAGGTAATTTGCCATTAGAATTACAAAATAAAGATAACCAGATGCTATTCAAAAGGTCGATGAGATTTCGTACAAACGATGGCGCTCCAATTATTGTAACACATTCAAAAAATTTAAAACCCTTTCTTATTTTACAATTTTTAATTAGGACTGGTAGTAAGAGAGTTTCCCACTGAGCTGCTTCACATTTTGAAATAACTCGTTCTAAAGTTCGGAGTTGATCTTCAACGTCTTCGTGTGCCACCGGTGTAGCTTTACAAAATTTCGGCATCAACTTTCTTCGGATTTTCAACTTAATTTTTACATTTTTTAATAAACCTATAATTCCACTCCTAAAAAGATCGTCGTAGCAAAACTTACTACATGTTTTAAAGATTTTCGTGTTTTATTTCCACGGTTCATCTATTTTAAGCTCTAAAAAATTAAGCCCCATAATTGGTATTTTTTACCCCATAACTTAGGACAATTTTTGTTATGAAGCCACTTATGATTACAAAATTATTCCTTAATAATAGTTAATGGAGAGCTGGAATCCCTGCTCTGGAATCTACTTAAAAGATTTTATAATTTAATATTTTTAAACCTAACTCGTTCGGCCTTGTTTTCGTATCGAATGTATTATAATATAATACACGACCCGCTGATGATGATGTTGAGCGCTATAAAATGCTTTTTGGCCACCTTCTTTAATTACCCAAGCTCTGAATCATAACTTGACGATTGACTTTCATCATTGATGAAGAATGCCCTTCATCGCAGCTGATGAAAATTCTTCTTATATAAACAAGTTATTACAACTTAGACCTGAAGCGATCCAGAAGTAACTGATGCCATATTATTTGGCCGTTTCATTGAATTACGATATAATTCATGAACCTTCAGTAAATTTTAAAAATATTGAAAAAATTGTAAATATTGTTTTAATTAAAATCGAATCCAGACCATCTAAATTATCACCATGCTAAATGGGCAAATGGATTATTCAAAAGATCGATTTTATAAAGGTCCCCAGGGATTCTATCAATTATGTGATAATTGTACACCAGATGAAATGGGACCATTTGGCAAGTTGCTTCATGAAATACAAAAACGTCCAAATACTACACCAATTTTAAAATCAAAACCAGCTCCGATAAAAACACGTAAGATGAAAATTCCGACGAAATCTAATCGAACGGAACCTTTGGTGTTAGAAAACTCCTACCCCCATTTAAACCAGGAAGCGGTAAAACGACACAGTGATTTTAATAAAGTTACCGATCAATTTATTCAAGCCGAAACAGATATGGGCAACTCATTGCTTGAATCATTTGACACACGTTTCGGAGGGGAACAAAACACACCTAGGCGAATGAAGCAAAAAACATCAAATATGTATTATGAGCCAGCTTATTATCAATCAGATTGTGATGAAATTCCACTATCTGAAACATTTTCTGACATTGCCTTCGATAAACCTGTTAATAATTACAGAATTGCAAATGATCGGTTGGACAATTTGGCAGAAAGTCGTCGAAAGAGTAAACCTGTGCGGGCTAAATCATGCTCCATAGAAGATCAGGATCAGAGGCGTGACCAATTATTGCAAAAAATTAGCCGAACTTTAGGTTACGACTAAAGCTTTGCCTAATTTAAAATGTATGTACATATATGTATAAAGCCATTGAGTCGTTTTTTGTTATAAATTGTTACGCTAAATAAATAATTCGGTTCAATTCGGTTCAAATATGACGTTTTATGTTATACTTGTTGCAAATTTAGTTTTTGTACCGGCACCGACATTCGAATAATTTCGAAATTCCACAAAGTTTGCAGTTTCGATTTTGCTTATTACTAACAGGCGTCGTATTCCTTTGTCTAGCCATTTTAAAATTCGTATTATTAAGCCGCTGAAAATTATTGTTCGGCAATACATTACATTTTTCCCAAAAAATATATTTCCGACACGTGTTCCTTCTTTCTACTTCTCAGCTCGTAGTTTAGTGTAATTTCTGTTGCTTTCTCATCACAACCTGACCCCAAATTGGCACTTCGAAACCAACACTTTTAACCGTAATCTCCATTGCTGAACGGTCTCATCATTTTCACGATTAGCACGATAAACTTTCTATTTTTGTTCATACAAAATCGTTGACGGTGAAAAGTATGTCGACAATAACTCACATAAATGCACATACATATACAATGCATTATACAATTTTGTATCTGTGGCTCCCCAAATACTATATAATAGGCAAGGGGCTACCTTTTACCATCATCGTCGTTAAATTTCCCTCAGTCATTAAGGTTTTCGGAACGTGATTTATATACGATCCTCATCATTCGGATAATTACATTGTGGAACAGACAATACCTTAGGTGTATCAGCCATCCTAATTTTTTAAACACTTACATGAAGGCATTTGCACTCAATTTTCCAAAATAAACTGCAATGCCAATAGAAAATTTATCTGTATGTATATCCCAACAGATGCACCAACATTTTTTTTGTCTAACAACGAATTAACAAAATATAAAACGCCTCGCGTATTTGAATTAAACAAGTCACAGGAGTATTTAACGGTGTTGAGTTCTTTATTAAATAATGTAGCCACATTTTATACATAATGCGACATATTCTTAATGTTAGTTCTACAGTCTACTTCTCTTCTACTGTTAAAACTAATTAACAATAAAACAATGTCTAAAGCGCAATTGAAGGCTAAAACTAGAACTGTTAACTCAAACTGCGTTTCTTTTCGCAATGCCGTCAAGTAACAACTTTCAAAATCAAACCCGGCGCTGTAAAAACATTCATGAAATCTAATCAGAAAAAGTTCAACATCGAAAGATATGGTTATTTAGAGTTCATGACACAAGAAAGCTCCAGCTCAATGTAAACAGCAATGAAGAACCAGTGCCATCGATAAAGAAAAGAATAGGAGAAGCTTATGTCAAGACTGAAATGAGTATCTTTGGCTACCAAAACAACACCAGAAACCCTGGATGATCGATGATACGTTGAAGAAAATCGAGAAACGTCTTCAAATTAACCCATTTGATCCCACTGTACCTGTACGGGTACAGAAAAATCACTAACTTTACGACGCCCCTACTGCGGTATTTAATGTCAAATTTCAATTTGTATTTTACCGTTATATATGGTTCTTAGTTTATTTATCATATTTAAAAAAAAAAATTCATTTCGAGAAAGGATTTTGAGTGTTAAAAAATATTTAAAGTACAAATATTTTACACAATTTATTATTGGTGTGGGAACAAATGGGTTAAGTTACAATTATGTCACCAGGGCACAACAGAAATACAAAGGGAATATACACAGCCCAACAAGTAAAAAGATGAAAAGAAGTGGTCATATAGAAGAAGTGGTATAGAAGAAGCTGATGCCAATAGAAACACGCGCACTTCAGTAGAATTGCCACTCAGAAGCTGAAAAATAATAACGCCGCTCGCCGGCACTGACAATATATCAGCTGAAACATTCAATGGCGACCGCTCTTTAGCAGAAGAAAATGTAGCAGCAATATTAGGCGAAACATGGAATACTGGCAGAATTTCGCACAAATGGAGAGTCTAACCATATCAATCCCAAAGAGGTCGCCCTAGGAGAATGCAAAAATTGGCCAGGCATATTCCTTCTCAGCAGCACAATACAAATAACATAATCCGAACGCCGCGTGAAAGGGTCCAGCCTAGTAGACGGACGCCCTATGCTCCTAAATGGAGATTAAGGAAAAAATGCATTTGCTCAACAAGCCATAATTGCACAAATACAAATATTCGTCGATATTTCCATTTTGCTTGGCTGGCTGCGGCTTTAGAAAAAGAAAAAATGTCAAAAATGTTCAAGTAATTTGTACTTAATTCGTTGGATTTTGTTTTTTAAAGAACAAAATCCCTTTTGCATCCCAAAAAACTGATCCCATAACCTTTCTAGCCGAGAAGTTTTCTCTTTGTATGCTTCGAAGCTGAACTTCTAGCTTCAGTCCACTGTAAACGATCTTGTTACAATTTAGGATCATCCAAGTGTCATCCTTAGTAATGTAACGACGCATGAAATCTGTTTTATTCTTCGGATCGTTTTATCAAATTGCGATACCTATGGTATCAGCTACTTCACGCGTAGTCACTACGCATGGATCTTCACGAACCATAACATGTATTTGCCCAATGATTTATGATGTGGGTTATTCAAAATTTTTTGACGTTATTCGAGATAAGTTTGGTTGAATTCAGCATTGAGTTAGTTGAGGTCGTCCAGATTTTTCAAGATTTCTGAAATGATTGTCAAAATTGTTTGAGATCGAGATTATTATAGAATTTGAGATTATTCGAGTTTACGCTAGTTTCTCGATGTTAAGCGTTGTAGCTACGTGATGCTACAGAATTGGAGATATGTATGTACAATGTACATATGCCGATATTTTCGATATCTTATGGGATTTTTAAGATTATTTGAGATTTCATTATTTTTCGATATTATTTAAGATTTTCGATATTATTTAAGATTTTCGATATTTTTCCAGATTTTAGATATTATCCCGAGGTCGGGCGAATGGAGAAAGAGTCGAAATCGAAAAAGGGGCTTTTCACCCATTTTAGAGGATTATGGTTACTTTTCGCAAACAATTCGTCATTCTCTTTGTTACTTGAATTTCTTTGTCTGAAGCAAACGAATCAAATAATCAACTTCTTATCGATAGAAAATTTCCCGTAGAACCACTTTTCCTGCCTTTCCTTATGAGTCCGCTCGGGACTCGTCAAATTCTTAATCTACGTGACGTCGATTAAATTACATAAAAGGTTTTGTCCAATTTATTTATTTCAAAAATCCGATTTTTGTGTAGTTCGACTTTACTAAAAGGTGTGGGAAAAGCTTTTAGCCTGGCACATGGATGACACTAGACTTGAACAGAAAATTTTAAACATTTTAAACTATGTAGCTTTGTTTAATTCGTATCTATCGAATAACATCGAATTAATTTTGTGCAAAACCATATCATTCATGAACATTTAAAGTAACAAAATGACTCAGTCTAAACTTACGGTTAAAGTTGGAATTTGTGGCTTAAGATATTACTCCAATAGTATAGCTTAAGGATTTAGCTAATCTGTTCACTTTATTTATCTGAACACACTATGTAATGGGGCAATTGCGTGGCTTTCTCTAATCAATTATTTGGGTTTTTACTTTAAAAAAAATCAGAAATTGTGAGAACAGACTCCCCAGCACTCAACCCCCTCCCCCTCCCGCTTCCGTAAGGCATTCTGCGATAGTTTGATTTTAATTTAGATCAAAAATTCTGAAATGTCCTCTTCCAAATCTATAAGATTTTATCATTATCATCGTCCTTACCTAAAACTAGAAAGAATAAAGACTTCCTGTGTCATACAAAGCAAATATCCGCAGCTGGGAGTACAGAAATAGTACACCGGGGTATACCCCGGTGTACTATTTCTGTACTCCCAGCTGCGGATATTTGCTTTGTATGACACAGGAAGTCTTCTAGTTTTTATCCTTATCCTTCCAAAATCATTCACTTAAGTGATCTCATTGGTTGAGATGCGGCAAATTGATCGACAGAAAACCGACCAATATATCATATGCCATAATTTATTTTTAATAATTTACAAATTTTTGCTATCACCTTAGACTGTTAATCATTCTCCATTGCAGATGTTCCGTTTAACAATCCGGGCAAGCAAAGAAAGTGTTACAAAGGAAGTAGCCGATTTACTTGTTGACCAATTTTAAATGAGGCATGAATCAATCGTCTTTGTACACCAAGCAACAATAAACAACAATAAAATACTGAACAATGGAAATTTTTCTAAATACTAAAAAAAAAAAATAAATTTAAATTAAATTTTGATTATTATTATAATTGTTAATTGTTTTATAAATAAAATAAAATTTAATTTAAAAAAGAAAACAGCAGTAAACTAAAATAATGAATAATCTCAAGTTATAATAAAAAATATATATAAATATAAATATTATAAAAATGAAACTATAATTATTTACTTTATTTTAAATACAGAAATTTATTACTAAATATATAAATTATATATAAAAAATAAAAATTACGTTTTTTTTTTTAATTTAAATACTTTTTAATGGGATATAATAATATATAAAATATATGTTATTGACAAATATTTTTTTGTTTTGTTTGATGTTTAAGTCGTTTTGCATGTCACTACCGTGTGTACTTCTCTCGATATAATAATATATTTGTAAAAATAAATAAATAAAATTGTTTACAAAATCTCATTGCGCTACATAAAAATTCATTCACATTCCTGTTTGTAAAAAAAAAAAAAAGAAAAAACTAAATAGTTAATAATAATAATAATAATAATTTAAAATAAATATTTAATTAAATAATTTAAAATAAAAAGCACAAAATGGGGTTTGCTTTTCGTTTTTACGCGCGCCCGCTTTTTTTTTTGCGTACTATACATCAACACAATTATTTATTCAAATATAATTATTAATCGAAACGATTCTAGTTGTATCTGGTATATTAAATTAATTATAAATAAATAATTGCCTACTCTAAAACACTGTAGAAATAAATTATGCACTAATGAGTTTTTATTTTATATTTTTTTATTTTTTTTTTGTCCCAGTTTAAAATATTTAAATAAATTTGTATATTATAAAAATAAATCAATACTATTTTGCTTCTTAACGATTAAACAATATAAAAATAAAAAAATAAAAATCGCAGAAAAATTGAATAAAATCTAAAATAAAAAAATTACAGTACTCTTGTTTCTAAAATTATGTAAGACAAAATTATAATAAATACAAAATAAAATATATAATTTAATATATCATCTTCATTAAAAAATAAATTAATAATATGTAAAACAAAAAAAAATTTATTAAAAAAGATAAACTGAATAATGAAAAATATATATAGAACAATTGTATAAATTAAAAAATATATATTTAAAAATAAATAAAATATAATATAATTATAAAAAAAAATAAAAAATAAAACAAAAACAAAATCTCATGTTGTATTATCGTAAAAAAATAATAAATTAATAATAATTATAAAAATTACAGATATTTATGAAGTTATTTGGAATCAATCGTAGTTTTGCGTGCGATCAATAATTATTTAATCCTGTCTTTTAGATGATATACATTTTTAACCCTTAGCGGCCACACTGGGGTGATTTTTCACCCCAGTCAAAAAATCGGTCTAGAAAGACAAATTTAAAATATTGAAACTCCAAAAAATTCATGGACATTCTGAAACATGTTTTTCAATTTCTAATATGGTTTACAAGAGCCAATATCAAGATAATTTCACAAAAAAAAATTCAGGGAAAATGGCGTTTTTCAGAAAAAAAAATCATTACTGTTGAAAAATTATTACTCCTTCCGAAATTCATCGTGTATAGTGCTACTAATACTTTTTTCTTCCTTCTATGTACCATGTAAGTAACCTACATTTCTCGACAACCTATATATGGCGCAATAAGTATGATTTTCGTAGTTTTTGATAACTTAAATTAAGGTGATTTGGCCTGGGGTACATATTCACCTCTAATGGCCGCTAAGGGTTAATAAACTCGCGTAAGGTAAAAACATCAACTACCGTCAGGCTAGTAGCTCACCTAGAAGGATTTGATAATTTCTAGTATTTGTGATATTAATGAAATTATTTTTGCGATTATACCCCATGATGCAATAATACTTTAGTACATGGCATATTCAAATCTTTAATTATTTCCTAATTTAATTAATAATAGCTACATTTTCAGATCAAAGTTGCCAAAATATCGGTAAGGATGGAACCTATTACCGGAATTATAAAACAACCAGTTAACCAATATTAATTCTTTTAAAGCAAAAATTTCTGAAACTGAGTCAAGTCCTCTGCTTTTCAGTAAATTTGGTGGTAATATTTTTAGACATGAGTTTTACTTTTAATTCTTGTTCATGAATTAAATTTTCAATGATCAAACGTGTATATAATGTTCCTTCGTATTTAAAGATTAGGTACGTAATCCCGACAGCAATCACCAGGGTTTTATATTGTTGCTTCGGAATTCACTTTATATGTTTCTTTTTCACTAAATTTTAGTTGTCTTTTGTGTTTTCTTTCTGCTTTCTTATTCTTCAATGTGTCCTGTTTCAATTTCTGACAGTGCTAGTAAAGAATGAATTATTTGAAACTGGCAACAGCTGGGGGCCTATTATGAAATTTTTCGATTTCGGATTTTTACGATATAGAGAAAATCCCACCCTATTATGAAACGAAAAAAGAAATTTAGTTGGCGGAGTTGCTATTTAGTTGGCGGATTTTGTGTTGTTTTTGTGGAAAATACATTTTTTGCAAACGACAATTTTAATTTTAAATTATATTTAAATGTATGTACATAGATTACTAGAATTATTATAATTAATTTATTTGAATAATATTACTAATTCGATATACCAAGTTACATACCTAATAGGGGATCCGCTCGAAACGCGATATTTCAAAACGCGATATGGTACAAAATGCGATATGGTTCAAAACGCGATATTTCAAAACTCGATTTGGTACAAAACGCGATATGGTACAAAATGCGATATTTCACAACGCGATATTTCAAAACGCGATGTGTAAGCAGATGCAATTTTAAAATTATTTTTGATAACATTTTAGAATGTGGACATGTGGAAAGTGATTAGAATATTTTTGGTAAACTAAAAATGGTGGAAGTTTTTTAAATATATTTGAATTAAAATTTTTGATGTTATTTTCTTAACGAAATTCAAATTATAGATATTATAGATTTATTTAACAATTTTGCTTAAACAATAGAATGTGTTCACCATTTTGGCCAGATGTGTTTTATTTTTGTTTGTAGGGAAAGGTTTTGTTCGTACTATTAATATTATACCTGAAACTAGCAGGCTGTAAAGTGAAGCAGAAACCCCAAAATACAAGTTAAAAATAAACTTAATTCATAAAATGGGGTAAAAAATGATATTAGAAAAATTCTGGAGGCGTAATTTTTATAAATTCTTGTTTTGTTTGTTGATTTTCCTGGGATCCGCTGGAAACGCGATATTTTAAAACGCGATATTTCAAAACGCGATATGGTACAAAACGCGATATTTTAAAATTAAAATTTTAAAATAATAATAATTATTAATCTTCCTTCATTTAATAAAATTTTCCTTCACCATTATGATGAAATTGAACAATGTACGATCAGAACTAGGAAATCTCGTTTTGAAATATCGCGCTTTGTACCATATCGCATTTTGTACCATATCGAGTTTTGAAATATCGCGTTTTGTCAAATCGCGTTTTAAAATATCGCATTTCAAATGGGACCCGATTTTCCTTTAAACCTTCATCTAACAGAATTTTTCTCCAATTAGTAGAATTGTCTTTAATTTACTTAAATTTGCCTTCACCTATTGAAATTTTTCTTCAGTTATTAGAATTTTCTTTCGGGAGCGTATCGAAATCTTAATTCTCAAAATCTTATTTTTATCAAAGTCTTACTTTTTGACGAATCTTACTTTCTTGAAATCTAAGATTTCGATACGTTCCCATTTCCCCTATCCCAGTTTTGAATTTTATTTTACTTTAAATTACAATTCTTCTTCACCAAAAGGGGCGGCCCTTCGTTTTCCCCATGAAAATCCCCATTTTTGAAGAAAGTAAGATTTTGAAAAGTAAGATTCAGTACCCAATCCTTTTCTTTCGCTTAACAGAATTTCCTATCATTTAAAAAAGTTAAATTTATTCTTCTAATGGAAATCAATTTCTTTGTAAATCTAATTTTAATTAAATCTATCTTTTATTAAATAAAATTATTTGCTAATTAGAACTTACAATTAGAACTAACATTAGAACATTAGACACTAACATTAGACACAACATTAGAACTACATTAGAACTACATCGAGTTTTGTGCCGTATCGAGTTTTAAAATATCGGGTTTCAAATAGGACCCACCCATATAGGATAAATTCTCGGTGGATCGAAATTTTTCGATATTGTAAAAAATTATTTTGTTACTTTAATTTCATTTGTAATTTTATATGTTGCTCGAATATTTTTATGAATCAATTTAATTGTCACTTAGATTCAAGGTTGTCGTCTATCAAGTTGCTAATATCAAAGTTAGTAATATTTTGATAATTTTAAGGAAAACATAAACTATTCTCAGCTTGTATCGTCGTCTTTTACAGTGATAGGAAAGAGTTCATTGTCTCCGGCACAAAGATTTTACCAAATGTTTTATGAAAAAATTAAAACCAATTTCCATGTCACGTTAAATAGACCTAATAATTCGATGATTTTCAATATCCAAAACACACAATATTTCGATATATGTAAATCAAAACTTATGTAAAACATAAAATGGGGGCATAATTAGTAGTCCATCTACCGGTACAATAATTTCACTATTTTAATGTAAAATAATCAATAAATAAATAATAATATTTACCAAAAACAGTTCAGAACTTCAGAAATTTTCTTAACAAATTTGCTAAATTATATTGATGAGTGCTCCCTGTAACGACTGCAGAAAGTGGGGGGTTAATTTGCGGATTAGTTAGTAAAACTGTGTAAGCGTATTTAGAATTCACTCCAAAAACAATTCGAATACAATTTTTGCTCCAATATCTAATTATTTTGTAGTATTTGCCAAGAAATGTTAGCGATAACGGTAGTTGAGTCCTACCGGTGATGGATTCTTTTACCTTATATGAAGTTATTTAAAATCAATCGTAGTTTTGTTTGTCATCAATAATTATTTTTTGCTAGATGGCATACTTTTGTGATAAACTCGTGTAGTTTTTGTGATGAAATACTGGCTGTATGACATAAAAATGTTGCTTGTGCAACTTGATTATAAATTTGTTGCTTATAAGATACAAGGCAATTACGTTCCATAAAAGTGATCCGATTGCTGATCCGATTAATTTATTTAAAAATTCATAAGTAGGTTTAGGATTCTTAGAAAAACTTTTGTTTTTTGGGAAAAATTTGTTGGATATTCGTTTCAGAACGGCAATAAGCTTTACATTTTACCACATATTTTCACTTATTTTATATTTTAGCACATACGAGTAGGTAGCTATTTCTTGTTTTTTCAAAATATTTTTAATTTTTCTTCAGAGAAGCTTAAAATTTGTAAAGCAAACACATTGATAAGGAGAATGCGGCAGTATCAATAATTTTGGATTCACCCGGTGTTTATATAAACAAAACAACATTGCACCTACACATTCATTATTTTTCCCATACTCTTGATTTTAATTTTATTATTTTCTCGAATGTTTCATTACCGCTATTATTTGTAAATTTTATAAAATAAATATTTTTGGTCAGTCTTGTTGTGTCCATCCAAGAAAGGGTAATAAAAAATAAAGTTATGTTGTTAAAATAAATGTTGGTGAATTGCTGTATTATTATTTTTCCTGGAATTATCCGTGGATAATTATTGCTGCTGCTGCCTATAATTGGCTTTTCGTGTGGATTTTGTTGTTTGCTGCTGCTGCTATTCGGGCAAGAATTCGCTTGCTTGATTTATCATTGGTGACAGCTGGTGTATATTTAATTGTTGCGGTTCAGGAACGTGCGGATAATCTTAGTACATCATCATACGTTTAAAATCTGTAAGTAAGATTGTGGATTTATAAGTACAAAATGGCTGCTGAATTGAAAAGAGTGCGTGCAATGCAAAAAAATCATTTGGCATATTTTAAAAATGCTAAGATTTTTGTTGATACTAGCTTGGCGATGGCAAAAAAGAATCAAATGAAATTGCGTCTCGAAGAAATGGTCGAAGCCCGAAACAGTTTCTTGAAAAATCAAATGGCATTGAAGGTGATCGACGAAACTGAGTTAGAAATTAGAATCCGACATTCGCTCAGTTATCGATAATTATTATTATGAGCTAAGGCCAGCTTTGGAAGATAAGCTTGAGGAATTCAAAGATGTTAAAAAGGAAGCAGCAGATACACGCGTGGCTGAAGACATGGGTTTAATTCCAAAGCTTCCAGAACTCAAGTTGGAATTATTTTCGGGGTAGGTAAAACAATGGCCTAGTTTTATCGCATCGTTTAACAGCCACGTGCATGGTAACGCTAAATTAAAAACCATTACGAAATTCCAATTTCTCCGAAATGCAATTACTGGATTGGCTCCGAAGGTTATTGAAAATTTGGATTTTAGTGCCGAAAATTATGAGGAGGCATAAGCGTTATTATCGGAGCGTTATAATAAGCCGCACTTTATCGCTGAAGAACACATACTAGCGCCCTTCAGGTTAAAACCAATTGAAAAGGGCACGTCGCCAAAATTGCTCAGTTTACTAGATGATGTTAATTCTCATCTTCGATCGCTGAAATCACTAAAGCGTCCGACGGAGCATTGGGATGATTTGATTGTGCATTTGATGGTGTCGAAATTGGATACGGAAACTAGGAACAAATGGCAAGAAGAGGCGCCGCAAAACGCTATGCCAACACTTGAAGATATTTCAACCTTTATAAAGTCCAGAAGCTTAATGATACTTCGCAAGGAAGGCCATTTGATATACAATCTGGTACTGCGATTCTTTTGCGTAAATTGCAAGCAGGAAGGCCATTCAATTATTCGGTGTCACAAGTTCCTAGCATTATCAGTGGATGACCGGAGGAAGTTAGCTCTGGATGCCAAATTATGCCTGAATTGCTTAAAACCATCGCATGCATTAAGTAATTGCCCTGTTCAAGATGTATGTCGCTTGTGTCAAACCAGACACCATACATTAATTCATATTGATCCGGCATCGACTTCAAAGAAACCACAAGCATCTGCTCAACAATCCAGTATGCCAGAAGGCAGAGACACATCAAGGGCGGCTCAGGTTAATAGCACTATTCTTTGATGTCATCCCTTGGTGAAGCGAGTTACACTTTCCTCGCCACGGTACAGGTTTTTGTAAGCACCGGTAATAAAGAAACTATAGCATGCAGAGCACTGTTGGATTCTGGTTCGCAGCTAAATTTTATTTCGAAATCGCTTTCGTCCAAGCTAGGTTTGCAACCAACAAAGCAACAGTTATATATTAATGGGATTGGTGGCAATTCAACACAGTCTATGGGTGCACTCATCATAAATGTGCAATCCCGAATTGGAAATTTTACGACGGATCTAGCAATTAACGTTTTATCCAGAATAACGAGCGACCAACCATCAATCGCATTTGTTCGAGAGGAATTGGGTATACCCCATGATTTAGAATTGGCCGATCCTTCATTTCATGAACCGAGGGCCATTGATTTGCTAATAGGAAACGAGCTGGTATACGACATAAATTTGGATGGTCGCTTACAGCTAGGAAATGGCATTATATTGCAAAACACAAATCTGTGATGGATTGTGGCTGGCAGATATGCTTCGGCGGGAAGTAGAAATGAGAGTTCAGTGTGTGCCGCTAGTTCATTGAATCAAAAGATTGAATGTTTCTGGAATTTGGATGAAGAGCTGATAAAGTTGCCACCAACTAAGACGGAAGGAAATCCGTGCGAGCAGCACTTCCTTAGCACCCATCAGCGCAATGAGTGTGGGCGGTTTGTTTTGCGGTTACCAATTTCTAAACCAGCCCAGTTACTTGGTGATTCTTCGAAGCTCGCGTTGAAAAGGTTTTTAAATATTGAAAAACAACTGGAACGGGATGCATGTGCCAAGAAATTATATAGCGACTTCATGAACGAGTATCTACGTTTGGGCCATATGGAGCTGGTGAGGCGCGTGCCACAGAGTAACTTCTATTTGCCACACTTTGCAGTTTATTCCGAATCAACGTCTACCAAATTAAGGGTTGTATTCGATGGCTCGGCCAAAACGACTAGTGGTATGTCCTTGAATCAAATACTAATGGTTGGTCCAGTAATTCAAAGCGATCTGGCATCCGTCCTATTAAGATTTCGGTCATACGCGTGGGTGTTTAGCACGGCTATCGTTAAAATGTATCGGCAGTTTTTGATTCATCAGGAAGACCGCCGCTTTCAGTAGGTATATATATTGGAGATTTAGTTCCAGTGATCCAGTTCAAACGTACCAGTTAAATACAGTTACTTACGGTTTAGGTCCGGCATCGTACATGGCTACAAGATGCTTGCAAGAGTTGGTGCTGCAATATCAAGACGAATTTCCGCATGCTACAGAACGTATTGAGAAGGTCGTATTGTTTTGTCGATAATATACTAACGGGTTCAAATTCCGTAGACGAATTAGCTAGAATTAAATTGCAAATTACGCTGATTCTTGCTAACGCGGGTATGAGTCTTAAAAAATGGGGCACAAATGATTGGAAATTATTGGGGAGTATAACCGAAGCTGATCGTGAAACATGTTGTAGTATAGACGGCGATGAAATGATGAAAGTTCTGGGCCTATTGTGGAGTGCTGACAGTGATTGTTTTAAAATTAAGGTGCAACCACAAAATTTCTCAAACAAATTTACGAAGCGCAGTGTAATTTCAGATGTGGCCAAAATATTTAACCCTTTGGGGTTAATAGCCCCTGTCGTGGTCTTAGCAAAAATGTTAATGCAGCAATTGTGGTCACTCAAAGTGGGATGGGATGCGAAATTGCCATTGGAGATTCATACTGAGTGGTTAACGTACAAAAATGAGCTTTGAGAATTAAATAATTTAAGCGTTCCTCGGCATCTTTTCGGTGGCTGTGCGAATCCTACGGAGATACAGTTGCATTGCTTTGCCGATGCAAGTGAGAAAGATTATTGTGGATGTATTTATGTACGCAGTAGATGCAACAATAAAATAATTTGCCGGCTTGTATGCTCCAAATCGAGAATATCACCAAAAGGGAAAACTATACCGAAACTCGAGTTGTGCGCGGCAGAGCTGGTTTCAAAGATGGCTGCAAAATACAGGCAGGTTGTTAATTATTCAGTGGAAGGGTTATATTTCTGGAGTGATTCAACAATTGTGCTTAACTGGATAAATACACCAATTGGCGATCTGGAAGTGTTTGTTGCAAACCGCATCAAAATTATTCATAATTTGTCATTGAGGGAAAATTGGCGGCATGTGGATTCAAAAGTCAATCCAGCCGATATCGTCTCGCGAGGAATGAAACCCTCCTTATTGATCTCCGCTGATTTATGGTGGAATGGCCCGGATTATTTATTGCAGGATTCCAAGGAGTGGAATCGCCTTTTTCTACCGACAGACAAGGTATTCAAGAACGCGGCCAATGTAACAGCAGTAGAGGTCGGGTGCGGCATGCTTTCGGGTTTGCATCATCGAAACTCCTTTATGACGTTACAATATACTTTTGGCTATGTCATGCGCTATTTGCACAATTTGCAATGGAGAGACAAGAGACGTGGTGGTAAGTTGTCGCTGGCAGAAGTGGCTGCTGGACATGACGCTTTAATTCGAGCTGTGCAGTTAAACGCGTTTGGTAACGACGTGAAATATGTATCCCAAGCGAGTTATCAATTCAAGAATAAATGTCTACGTTCATTGGATGCCTTTAAAGACGAAAAAGGTTTGTTATGCGTTGGTGGGCGCCTTAAGTTCTCAAATTTACCGTATACACGTAAGCATCCAATAGTCTTGCCAGCAAATCATTTTGTAACAACAGCCATCGTAAATTTTATTCACAACACACACCTACATGTGGGGCCTCAGGGCTTATTGGCTGCGACGCGTCAACGATACTGGCCGATCGCTGGACGAAGAATCGCTAAAACTGTGGCAAACAATTGCGTCATTTGCAGCCGTGCAAAACCAAAAATGTTCCAGCAGTTTAGGGGGGATTTACCCAAGTACCGATTTACAGTGTCATATCCGTTTTATGCCACAGGGGTCGATTATTGTGGGCCAATTTTTGTTTATTATAACATAAGAGGCAAGGTTTCTACGAAAGCGTATTTGGCGGTGTTTGTTTGTTGCATCACAAGGGCTGTTCTTCTGGAGCTGGTATCGGACATGTCGACCAATTGTTTTATGGCAGCACTAAGACGATTCGTGGCTACACGGGGTTTGCCGGAAAAAATAATATCCGATAACGGACGAAATTTCATTGGCGCCAACAACAAATTACGCGAATTGGCAAACTTATTGATGAGTACTACTTTGGACGATGAAATACAATGCTGGTGCACACAGAGCAGAATTGAATGGAAGTTCGCGCCGCCAGGCTCTCCACATTTTGGCGGGATCTATGAAGCGGCTGTAAAGGCTGCAAAATTTCATCTGAAGCGGGTTACGCACAATTTTAAATTAACATTTGAGCAGATGGCAACTGTTATAAAACAAATCGAAAGTGTATTAAATTCAAGGCCGATTGTTCCACTGCTTTCGAACGATGTAGTAGAGGTGCTGACACCGGGGCATTTTTTGATCGGACGTCCCCTAACGTCAATACCGGAGGTATCATATGTTGAAGACGGAGGAACCTATAATCAAAAATGGGAGCAGGTTAATAAAATCTACAAAACTTTCTGGTCAAGATGGGCTGCCGAATACTTGTACGAGCTACAGAAACAAAATTATTGGCAGGGAAAGGCACCAAATATTAAAATAGGTATGATTGTATTTATTCAAGATCCAAATCTTCCGCCATTGCAATGGAAATTTGGAAAGGTGACGGCCGTTCATCCAGGCAAGGATGGTTTAGTGCGTGTCGCTACAATCCGCACAGCAACCGGTGAGTTCACTCGATCAATCACGAAGTTGGCACTGCTGCCAACAAATATTGAAACCCATGGAGTTCAAGGCGGGGCCGGGGAGGATGATAAGGAGAAAATGCGGCAGCATCAATCTTTGATGCTAAAATTATTCCAAAACTTTTTGCTTTTTGGTCGAAGATTTTCCGTCTGTTTCATCGATAAGCTTTTGATGAGCTTTCTTTCTATTATCCTTTTTAAAATTATGGGATATTCTTGAGCTAAATCTGCGTCTGAGCTCTTATAAAGAAATTTAAATTTTACGAACCAACCTCGTCTAGCTGTGAACGCGAAACATCATACAACGTTTATGATTTCTCACTCTTCAAATTTCGGAAAATACTTTTGGCCTTTTCCTGAATGGTCATTTGGCATATAGGCATCCTGCGTTGATTATTATCTTCTATCCATATGCCTAATAACTTCTCCATTTTTTCCATAATGATGCTTCTTTGCGGAGTTAGCTTTGCAACAAATAATGTCGCGGATGGTGAATACGTTTTTATAGTATTCCTATTATCCCGTATTGTTTGAACGGTTAATTTCCCGAGTCCTAATGCCTTAATAATACCAACAATTTTCTCACCTGCTTCAATTTGTCGTGAATCTTCTAATTTGGTATCTAGTGTAATAGACTAGCGGCTTCATTTTTTATTTGCACTTGCTTCATCCTCCGAATTTCAACATTGTGTTGAGTAAGAATGCACTGATTTAAAATGTAGTGAGCAATAATAACCTTTAAGTTGCTGGCTGAAAATTCAAACCCCCAACAATTGTTGAGGGCTCAAAGTTTCGTTGGCTTGTTGCATCATAATTTCATGCAATGTTACATTTTATTAAAAATCGAACAAGCTCAACATGTCTTACAGTGGAAATTGAAAATACGTAAAACTAATCAGATTGCAATTGCCGATAAGTCTGCCAATCGATCTAGGGACACATAATAACTGTCCCAACTTTCATGTGGATCGTTGCATTATTTTTATAAATTTTAAGCAATATTGGGCTCAAATCCTTTGTTCCATGTTACCATGTTAGGGGTGGTTCGGCGTCTACTGAAGGGAAAAAGTTGAGTAGAGTAATCTACCAGCTCCGTAACCTTTCAGTAGGGTGCGCATCCCGTGGGCTGTTCTGGTCATGTTTCATTACATAAAATTATAACCTGGAAACAGAATTTCCAGAAGAAGCCGATCCAGTGTCAACCGCAATGGTGCAAGCAAATCCGGGAAAAATTATGGTCAATGTAGGTGTTAACAACAGACAAATCTCTTTTCAAGTTGACACGGGAGCATTGTGCTCTATGGTTGAACTTAAAGGATTCTATTAATTGGGCTCTCCAGCATATGGGCTGACGAATAAGGTCCTGAGGGCTTATGGAAACACCCGCGTTCCGTTCAAAGGAATTGTTAAGGTGCAAGTTATGTAGGAAGATAAGCAGTGTATACTGCCACTTTTGATCGTCGACAACGATCAAGCATCAAATATTCTTAGTTTAGACTGGTGCAACAAATCGTAATCTAGTCAATATCTGTTCGGTCCTAGATACGTTTCAGCAATACTTAGTTGAGTGTGCTTTTAGGATTTGTACGGATTATCCGAATCTATTTTCGTCTACTCTCGAATTGTGTAACTCTTTCCGGGCGGAAATCACATTGAAGCCTGACGTTCGCCCAAAATTCTTCAAACCCTACAACGTACCATTTGTTTTGAAGAAGGACGTGGATGAGGAGCTACATTTACAGCAACCATTACAATAAATTCTACAGAATATCTCTTCAATCGCCGCTCCACTTAATGAGCTCCACGTCCACCACAAGGGTGTGACGTTTGTTTGAACCAATCGACAAGAAATTGCTATTCAGACACTGAAGTCGCAGCTGCTAAAGGCGTCCAGATTAGTCCACTACAAAGAGGATCGTCCAATCGTCCTTGCTATCAGATGGTTTCGAACACCCAATTGCTTTTGTGTCCAAAACATTATCGACAAGTCAGCAAGCATACGGCCAGATTGAAAAGGAAGCGCTTTCTATTATTTATGGTGTGACAAAGTTCCACCAGTATTATTTATACGGCAGAAATTTCGAGTTGTTAACGGATCACAAGCCATTGACCACAATTTTTCATCCAAACAAGAAACTGTCAGTCGCAAGTCACAACTTTTCAAAGACTTCAGCGTTGGGCTATTGCGCTCCAGGTGTTTAAATATAATGTCAAATATCGTCCAAAAGAAAAGCATGCCAATGCAGACGCATTATCCAGACTGCCAGTAGGCAAAGATGAGGAGTTTGATCACTTTGAAAAGTTTGACTAACGTGAATCACATACATAAGTCAAATGACACTAGATGACTTACCGATAAAATCCTTCGCTGATCGCAAGGACAACACTCGACGATCCAATTTTAACAAGAGTTTCGTGTTTCTTACGAGACGGATGGCCAACTGTTCTTTCCAAGGCGGATAGCACGCTTAACCCATTTTACAATCGAAAGTTTGCTTTATCTTTGCAGTCCAATTGTATTCTTCTTCAAACAGAACATAACCGAGTTGTCATTCCAAAAGCAGTACGGCTAAACGTACTTCAGCTTCTACACCAGGGTCATTGTGGGTCAACTAGAATGAAGCAGATGGCTCGGAGATAAATTCGGTTCCCGAATATTGACAAAGAGATAGAACGAATCGTATTAGAGTGTAAAGTGTGCCAGTCAAATATCAGTAACCCCAGGAAGACATTCTCCGTATTATTCTCGTATCCATGTTGATTTCGCTGGTCCATTCTTTAATAAGATGTGGTTAATCTGTGTGGACGATTTCTCTATGTTTCCATATACCATCGAGCTGGAAGATATCACTTCAGTTATCACGGTGCAGGCGCTTCTGACAACGGCACCCAATTCACATCAGAATAGTTCCGAAAATTTTGTGAGTTGAATAGTATTAAGCCTATGAAGTCAGCACCATTTCACCCAGCTTCAAACGGGCAAGCCGAGCGGTTCGTCCGAACCTTCAAAGTATCCTTCATCAAAATCATGGCAGATGAAGACAATAGACAAAACGCTCTTTTTAAGTGCCTTAATACTTATCGAGCTACTCTTGATCTATCTAGTGGTAAATATCCAGTAGAACTTCTAAACGGGCGACAACCACGTACTCTAATATCAGTCTTAGTACCGAACCACAACATCAGCATTGTGGAAAAATGTCGAAGTTGTACCCAGGTCAAGTAGTGTACGCCAGATATTTCGGGTATGGGGGAAAAGTGGATTCCGGGAATAATCTCCAAAGTCTGCAAATGTGATCCGATTTCGATGATTGATACCTCTATCACTAGGCGTTGAGACCTGTAATTTTCATACAAACGGCCATTTGGATCGGTCGAATATTTGTCTACGTTCCGTGGAAAATTCAATTATTTTGAAAATCAACTGAACTATAGCCCACAAATTCAGAGCCACAAAATTCGAAAATCTGCAAATGTGCTCCGATTTCGATGATTGATACCTCTATCAATAGGCGTTAAGACCTGTAATTGTCATACAAACGGCCATTTGGATCGGTCGAATATTTCTACACGTTTCGTGGAACTATAGCCCACAAATTCAGGGCCACAAAATTCGAAAATCTGCAAATGTGCTCCGATTTCGATGATTGATACCTCTATCAATAGGCGTTAAGACCTGTAATTGTCATCCAAACGGCCATTTGGATCGGTCGAATATTTCTACACGTTTCGTGGAAAATTCAATGTTTTTGAAAATGAACTGAACCCCGCAAATTCAGAGCCACAAAAATCGAAAATCTGCAAATGTGCTCCGATTTCGATGATTGATACCTCTATCAATAGGCGTTGAGACCTGTAATTGTCATACAAACGGCTATTTGGATCGGTCGAATATTTCTCTACGTTCCGTGGAAAATTCAATGTTTTTGAAAATCAACTGAACCCCAGAAATTCAGAGCCACAAAATTCGAAAATCGGCAAATATGATCCGATTTCGATGATTGATGCCTCTATCTATAGGCGTTGAGACCTGTAATTGTCATCCAAATGGCCATTTGGATCGGTCGAATATTTCTACACGTTTCGTGGAAAATTAGGTTTTTTTGAAAATCAACTGAACTATAATAGCCCACAAATTCAGAGCCACAAAATTCGAAAATCTGTAAATGTGATCCGATTTCGATGATTGATACCTCTATCAATAGGCGTTGAGACCTGTAATTGTCATACAAACGGCCATTTGGATTGGTCAAATATTTCTACACATTCCGTGGAAAATTCAATTTTTTTGAAAATCAACTGAACTATAGCCCACAAATTCAGAGCCACAAAATTCGAAAATCTGCAAATGTGCTCCGATTTCGATGATTGATACCTCTATCAATAGCCGTTGAGACCTGTAATTGTCATACAAACGGCCATTTGGATCGGTCGAATATTTCTACACGTTTCGGGGAAAATTCAATTTTTTTGAAAATCAACTGAACTATAGCCCACAAATTCAGAGCCACAAAATTCGAAAATCTGCAAATATGATCCGATTTCGATGATTGATACCTCTATCTATAGGCGTTGAGACCTGTAATTGTCATCCAAATGGCCATTTGGATCGGTCGAATATTTCTACACGTTTCGTGGAAAATTCAATGTTTTTGAAAATCGACTGAACAATAGCCCACAAATTCAGGCCCACAAAATTCGAAAATCTGCAAATGTGCTCCGACTTCGATGATTGATACCTCTATCAATAGGCGTTGAGACCTGTAATTGTCATACAAACGGCCATTTGGATCGGTCAAATATTTCTACACATTCCGTGGAAAATTCAGTTTTTTTGAAAATCAACTGAACTATAGCCCACAAATTCAGGCCCACAAAATTCGAAAATCTGCAAATGTGCTCCGATTTGGATGATTGATACCTCTATCAATAGGCGTTGAGACCTGTAATTGTCATACAAACGGCCATTTGGGTCGGTCGAATATTTCTACACGTTTCGTGGAAAATTCAATTTTTTTGAAAATCAACTGAACTATAGCCCACAAATTCAGGGCCACAAAATTCGAAAATCTGCAAATGTGCTTCGATTTCGATGATTCATACCTCTATCAATAGGCGTTGAGACCTGTAATTGTCATATAAACGGCCATTTGGATCGGTCGAATATTTCTACACGTTCCGTGGAAAATTCAATGTTTTTGAAAATCAACTGAACTATACATAGCCCACGAATTCAGAGCCACAAAATTCGAAAATTTGCAAATGTGCTCCGATTTGGATGATTGATACCTCTATCAATAGGCGTTGAGACCTGTAATTTTCATACAAACGGCCATTTGGATCGGTCGAATATTTCTACACGTTTCGTGGAAAATTCAATGTTTTTGAAAATCAACTGAACTATAGCCCACAAATTCAGGGCCACAAAATTCGAAAATCTGCAAATGTGATCCGATTTCGATGATTGATACCTCTATCAATAGGCGTTAAGACCTGTAATTGTCATACAAACGGCCATTTGGATCGGTCGAATATTTCTACACGTTCCGTGGAAAATTCAATGTTTTTGAAAATGAACTGAACCCCGCAAATTCAGAGCCACAAAATTCGAAAATCTGCAAATGTGATTCGATTTCGATGATTGATACCTCTATCAATAGGTGTTGAGACCTGTAATTTTCATACAAACGGCCATTTGGATCGGTCGAATATTTCTACACGTTTCGTGGAAAATTCGGTTTTTTTTCAAAATCAACTGAACTATAGCCCACAAATTCAGAGCCACAAAATTCGAAAATCTTCAAATGTCCTCCGATTTCGATGATTGATACCTCTATCAATAGGTGTTAAGACCTATAATTGTCATACAAACGGCCATTTGGATCGGTCGAATATTTCTACACGTTCCGTGGAAAATTCAATGTTTTTGAAAATGAACTGAACCCCGCAAATTCAGAGCCACAAAATTCGAAAATCTGCAAATGTGCTCCGATTTGGATGATTGATACCTCTATCAATAGGCGTTGAGACCTGTAATTTTCATACAAACGGCCATTTGGATCGGTCGAATATTTCTACACGTTTCGTGGAAAATTCAATTTTTTTGAAAATCAACTGAACTATAGCCCACAAATTCAGGGCCACAAAATTCGAAAATCTGCAAATGTGCTCCGATTTCGATGATTGATACCTCTATCTATAGGCGTTGAGACCTGTAATTGTCATCCAAACGGCCATTTGGATCGGTCGAATATTTCTACACGCTTCGTGGAAAATTCAATGTTTTTGAAAATGAACTGAACCCCGCAAATTCAGAGCCACAAAATTCGAAAATCTGCAAATATGATCCGATTTCGATGATTGATACCTCTATCAATAGGCGTTGAGACCTGTAATTGTCATACAAACGGCCATTTGGATCGGTCAAATATTTCTACACATTCCGTGGAAAATTCGGTTTTTTTCAAAATCAACTGAACTATAGCCCACAAATTCAGAGCCACAAAATTCGAAAATCTGCAAATGTGCTCCGATTTGGATGATTGATACCTCTATCAATAGGCGTTGAGACCTGTAATTGTCATACAAACGGCCATTTGGATCGGTCGAATATTTCTACACCTTCCGTGGAAAATTTAATTTTTTTGAAAATCGACTGAACTATAGCCCACAAATTCAGAGCCACAAAAATCGAAAATCTTCAAATGTGTTCCGATTTCGATGATTGATACCTCTATCAATAGCCGTTGAGACCTGCAATTGTCATACAAACGTCCATTTGGATCGGTCGAATATTTCTACACGTTCCGTGGAAAATTCGGTTTTTTTGAAAATCAACTGAACTATAGCCCACAAATTCAGAGCCACAAAATTCGAAAATCTTCAAATGTGATTCGATTTCGATGATTGATACCTCTATCTATAGGCGTTGAGACCTGTAATTGTCATCCAAATGGCCATTTGGATCGGTCGAATATTTCTACACGTTTCGTGAAAAATTCGGTTTTTTTGAAAATCAACTGAACTATAGCCCACAAATTCAGAGCCACAAAAATCGAAAATCTGCAAATGTGCTCCGATTTCGATGATTGATACCTCTATCAATAGGCGTTGAGACCTGTAATTGTCATTAAAACGGCAATTTGGATCGGTCGAATATTTCTACACGTTCCATGGAATATTCAATGTTTTTGAAAATCAACTGAACTATAGCCCACAAATTCAGAGCCACAAAATTCGAAAATCTTCAAATGTGTTCCGATTTCGATGATTGATACCTCTATCAATAGGCGTTGAGACCTGTAATTGTCATCCAAATGGCCATTTGGATCGGTCGAATATTTGTCTACGTTCCGTGGAAAATTCAATTATTTTGAAAATCAACTGAACTATAGCCCACAAATTCAGAGCCAGAAAATTCGAAAATATGCAAATGTGCTCCGATTTGGATGATTGATACCTCTATCAATAGGCGTTGAGACCTGTAATTGTCATACAAACGGCCATTTGGATCGGTCGAATATTTCTACACATTCCGTGGAAAATTCAATTTTTTTGAAAATCAACTGAACTATAGCCCACAAATTCAGAGCCAGAAAATTCGAAAATATGCAAATGTCCTCCGATTTCGATGATTGATACCTCTATCAATAGGTGTTAAGACCTATAATTGTCATACAAACGGCCATTTGGATCGGTCGAATATTTCTACACGTTCCGTGGAAAATTCAATGTTTTTGAAAATGAACTGAACCCCGCAAATTCAGAGCCACAAAATTCGAAAATCTGCAAATGTGATTCGATTTCGATGATTGATACCTCTATCAATAGGCGTTAAGACCTGTAATTGTCATACAAACGGCCATTTCGATCGGTCGAATATTTCTACACGTTTCGTGGAAAATTCGGTTTTTTTGAAAATCGACTGAACTATAGCCCACAAATTCAGAGCCACAAAAATCGAAAATCTTCAAATGTGTTCCGATTTCGATGATTGATACCTCTATCAATAGGCGTTGAGACCTGTAATTGTCATCCAAATGGCCATTTGGATCGGTCGAATATTTGTCTACCTTCCGTGGAAAATAGCCCACAAATTCAGAGCCACAAAATTCGAAAATCTTCAAATGTCCTCCGATTTCGATGATTGATACCTCTATCAATAGGTGTTAAGACCTATAATTGTCATACAAACGGCCATTTGGATCGGTCGAATATTTCTACACGTTCCGTGGAAAATTCAATGTTTTTGAAAATGAACTGAACCCCGCAAATTCAGAGCCACAAAATTCGAAAATCTGCAAATGTGCTCCGATTTGGATGATTGATACCTCTATCAATAGGTGTTGAGACCTGTAATTGTCATACAAACGTCCATTTGGATCGGTCGAATATTTCTACACGTTCCGTGGAAAATTCGGTTTTTTTGAAAATCAACTGAACTATAGCCCACAAATTCAGAGCCACAAAATTCGAAAATCTTCAAATGTGTTCCGATTTCGATGATTGATACCTCTATCAATAGGCGTTGAGACCTGTAATTGTCATCCAAATGGCCATTTGGATCGGTCGAATATTTGTCTACCTTCCGTGGAAAATAGCCCACAAATTCAGAGCCACAAAATTCGAAAATCTTCAAATGTCCTCCGATTTCGATGATTGATACCTCTATCAATAGGTGTTAAGACCTATAATTGTCATACAAACGGCCATTTGGATCGGTCGAATATTTCTACACGTTCCGTGGAAAATTCAATGTTTTTGAAAATGAACTGAACCCCGCAAATTCAGAGCCACAAAATTCGAAAATCTGCAAATGTGCTCCGATTTGGATGATTGATACCTCTATCAATAGGTGTTGAGACCTGTAATTGTCATACAAACGGCCATTTGGATCGGTCGAATATTTCTACACGTTTCGTGGAAAATTCGGTTTTTTTGAAAATCGACTGAACTATAGCCCACAAATTCAGAGCCAGAAAATTCGAAAATATGCAAATGTGCTCCGATTTGGATGATTGATACCTCTATCAATAGGTGTTGAGACCTGTAATTGTCATACAAACGGCCATTTGGATCGGTCGAATATTTGTCTACGTTCCGTGGAAAATTCAATTATTTTGAAAATCAACTGAACTATAGCCCACAAATTCAGAGCCACAAAATTCGAAAATCTTCAAATGTCCTCCGATTTCGATGATTGATACCTCTATCAATAGGTGTTAAGACCTATAATTGTCATACAAACGTCCATTTGGATCGGTCGAATATTTCTACACGTTCCGTGGAAAATTCAATGTTTTTGAAAATGAACTGAACCCCGCAAATTCAGAGCCACAAAATTCGAAAATCTGCAAATGTGATTCGATTTCGATGATTGATACCTCTATCAATAGGCGTTAAGACCTGTAATTGTCATACAAACGGCCATTTCGATCGGTCGAATATTTCTACACGTTTCGTGGAAAATTCGGTTTTTTTGAAAATCGACTGAACTATAGCCCACAAATTCAGAGCCACAAAAATCGAAAATCTGCAAATGTGATCCGATTTCGATGATTGATACCTCTATCAATAGGCGTTGATACCTGTAATTGTCATACAAACGGCCATTTGGATCGGTCGAATATTTCTACACCTTCCGTGGAAAATTTAATTTTTTTGAAAATCGACTGAACTATAGCCCACAAATTCAGAGCCACAAAAATCGAAAATCTTCAAATGTGTTCCGATTTCGATGATTGATACCTCTATCAATAGCCGTTGAGACCTGCAATTGTCATACAAACGTCCATTTGGATCGGTCAAATATTTCTACACGTTCCGTGGAAAATTCGGTTTTTTTGAAAATCAACTGAACTATAGCCCACAAATTCAGAGCCACAAAAATCGAAAATCTGCAAATGTGCTCCGATTTCGATGATTGATACCTCTATCAATAGGCGTTGAGACCTGTAATTGTCATACAAACGGCCATTTGGATCGGTCGAATATTTCTACACGTTCCGTGGAAAATTCAATTATTTTGAAAATCAACTGAACTATAGCCCACAAATTCAGAGCCACAAAATTCGAAAATCTTCAAATGTCCTCCGATTTCGATGATTGATACCTCTATCAATAGGTGTTAAGACCTATAATTGTCATACAAACGGCCATTTGGATCGGTCGAATATTTCTACACGTTCCGTGGAAAATTCAATGTTTTTGAAAATGAACTGAACCCCGCAAATTCAGAGCCACAAAATTCGAAAATCTGCAAATGTGCTCCGATTTGGATGATTGATACCTCTATCAATAGGCGTTGAGACCTGTAATTGTCATACAAACGGCCATTTGGATCGGTCGAATATTTCTACACATTCCGTGGAAAATTCAATTTTTTTGAAAATCAACTGAACTATAGCCCACAAATTCAGAGCCAGAAAATTCGAAAATATGCAAATGTGCTCCGATTTGGATGATTGATACCTCTATCAATAGGTGTTGAGACCTGTAATTGTCATACAAACGGCCATTTGGATCGGTCGAATATTTGTCTACGTTCCGTGGAAAATTCAATTATTTTGAAAATCAACTGAACTATAGCCCACAAATTCAGAACCACAAAATTCGAAAATCTTCAAATGTCCTCCGATTTCGATGATTGATACCTCTATCAATAGGTGTTAAGACCTATAATTGTCATACAAACGGCCATTTGGATCGGTCGAATATTTCTACACGTTCCGTGGAAAATTCAATGTTTTTGAAAATGAACTGAACCCCGCAAATTCAGAGCCACAAAATTCGAAAATCTGCAAATGTGATTCGATTTCGATGATTGATACCTCTATCAATAGGCGTTAAGACCTGTAATTGTCATACAAACGGCCATTTCGATCGGTCGAATATTTCTACACGTTTCGTGGAAAATTCGGTTTTTTTGAAAATCGACTGAACTATAGCCCACAAATTCAGAGCCACAAAATTCGAAAATCTGCAAATGTGATTCGATTTCGATGATTGATACCTCTATCTATAGGCGTTGAGACCTGTAATTGTCATCCAAATGGCCATTTGGATCGGTCGAATATTTCTACACGTTTCGTGGAAAATTCAATTTTTTTGAAAATCAACTGAACTATAGCCCACAAATTCAGAGCCACAAAAATCGAAAATCTGCAAATGTGCTCCGATTTCGATGATTGATACCTCTATCAATAGGCGTTGAGACCTGTAATTGTCATACAAACGGCCATTTGGATCGGTCGAATATTTCTCTACGTTCCGTGGAAAATTCAATTATTTTGAAAATCAACTGAACTATAGCCCACAAATTCAGAGCCACAAAAATCGAAAATCTTCAAATGTGCTCCGATTTCGATGATTGATACCTCTATCAATAGGTGTTAAGACCTATAATTGTCATACAAACGGCCATTTGGATCGGTCGAATATTTCTACACGTTCCGTGGAAAATTCAATGTTTTTGAAAATGAACTGAACCCCGCAAATTCAGAGCCACAAAATTCGAAAATCTGCAAATGTGATTCGATTTCGATGATTGATACCTCTATCAATAGGCGTTAAGACCTGTAATTGTCATACAAACGGCCATTTCGATCGGTCGAATATTTCTACACGTTTCGTGGAAAATTCGGTTTTTTTGAAAATCGACTGAACTATAGCCCACAAATTCAGAGCCACAAAAATCGAAAATCTGCAAATGTGATTCGATTTCGATGATTGATACCTCTATCAATAGGCGTTGAGACCTGTAATTGTCATACAAACGGCCATTTGGATCGGTCGAATATTTGTCTACGTTCCGTGGAAAATTCAATTATTTTGAAAATCAACTGAACTATAGCCCACAAATTCAGAGCCACAAAATTCGAAAATCTTCAAATGTCCTTCGATTTCGATGATTGATACCTCTATCAATAGGTGTTAAGACCTATAATTGTCATACAAACGGCCATTTGGATCGGTCGAATATTTCTACACGTTTCGTGAAAAATTCGTTTTTTTTCAAAATCAACTGAACTATAGCCCACAAATTCAGAGCCACAAAATTCGAAAATCTGCAAATGTGATTCGATTTCGATGATTGATACCTCTATATACCTCTATCAATAGGCGTTGAGACCTATAATTGTCATACAAACGGCCATTTGGATCGGTCGAATATTTCTACACGTTTCGTGGAAAATTCAATTTTTTTGAAAATCGACTGAACTATAGCCCACAAATTCAGAGCCACAAAAATCGAAAATCTTCAAATGTGCTACGATTTCGATGATTGATACCTCTATCAATAGGCGTTGAGACCTGTAATTGTCATAAAAACGGCAATTTGGATCGGTCGAATATTTCTACACGTTCCATGGAATATTCAATGTTTTTGAAAATAAACTGAACTATAGCCCACAAATTCAGAGCCACAAAATTCGAAAATCTTCAAATGTGTTCCGATTTCGATGATTGATACCTCTATCAATAGCCGTTGAGACCTGCAATTGTCATACAAACGTCCATTTGGATCGGTCGAATATTTCTACACGTTCCGTGGAAAATTCGGTTTTTTTGAAAATCAACTGAACTATAGCCCACAAATTCAGAGCCACAAAATTCGAAAATCTGCAAATGTGATTCGATTTGGATGATTGATACCTCTATCAATAGGCGTTGAGACCTGTAATTGTCATCCAAATGGCCATTTGGATCGGTCGAATATTTCTACACGTTTCGTGGAAAATTCGGTTTTTTTGAAAATCAACTGAACTATAGCCCACAAATTCAGAGCCACAAAAATCGAAAATCTGCAAATGTGCTCCGATTTCGATGATTGATACCTCTATCAATAGGCGTTGAGACCTGTAATTGTCATACAAACGGCCATTTGGATCGGTCGAATATTTCTCTACGTTCCGTGGAAAATTCGGTTTTTTTGAAAATCAACTGAACTATAGCCCACAAATTCAGAACCACAAAATTCGAAAATCTGCAAATGTGATCCGATTTCGATGATTGATACATCTATCAATAGGCGTTGAGACCTGTAATTGTCATATAAACGGCAATTTGGATCGGTCGAATATTTCTACACGTTCCGTAGAAAATTAATTGTTTTTGAAAATTAACTGAACTATAGCCCACAAATTCAGAGCCACAAAATTCGAAAATCTTCAAATGTCCTCCGATTTCGATGATTGATACCTCTATCAATAGGCGTTGAGACCTGTAATTGTCATATAAACGGCCATTTGGATCGGTCGAATATTTCTACACGTTCCGTGGAAAATTAATTGTTTTTGAAAATCAACTGAACTATAGCCCACAAATTCAGAGCCACAAAATTCGAAAATCTTCAAATGTCCTCCGATTTCGATGATTGATGCCTTTATCAATAGGCGTTGAGACCTGTAATTTTCATACAAACGGCCATTTGGATCGGTCGAATATTTCTACACGTTTCGTGGAAAATTCAATTTTTTTGAAAATCAACTGAACTATAGCCCACAAATTCAGAGCCACAAAATTCGAAAATCTGAAAATTTGCTCCGATTTCGATGAATGATGCCTTTATCAATAGGCGTTGAGACCTGTAATTGTCATCCAAACGGCCATTTGGATCGGTCGAATATTTCTACACGTTTCGGGGAAAATTCAATTTTTTTGAAAATCAACTGAACTATAGCCCACAAATTCAGGGCCACAAAATTCGAAAATCTGCAAATGTGCTTCGATTTCGATGATTGATACCTCTATCAATAGGCGATAAGACCTGTAATTGTCATATAAACGGCCATTTGGATCGGTCGAATATTTCTACACGTTTCGTGGAAAATTCAATGTTTTTGAAAATCAACTGAACCCCGCAAATTCAGAGCCACAAAAATCGAAAATCTGCAAATGTGATCCGATTTGGATGATTGATACCTCTATCAATAGGCGTTGAGACCTGTAATTGTCAAACAAACGGCCATTTGGATCGGTCGAATATTTCTACACGTTCCATAAAATATTCAATGTTTTTGAAAATCAACTGAACTATAGCCCACAAATTCAGAGCCACAAAATTCGAAAATCTTGAAATGTGATTCGATTTCGATGATTGATACCTCTATCAATAGGCGTTGAGACCTGTAATTGTCATACAAACGGCCATTTGGATCGGTCGAATATTTCTACACGTTCCGTGGAAAATTCAATTTTTTTGAAAATCAACTGAACTATAGCCCACAAATTCAGAGCCACAAAAATCGAAAATCTGCAAATGTGATTCGATTTCGATGATTGATACCGCTATCAATAGGCGTTGAGACCTGTAATTGTCAAACAAACGGCCATTTGGATCGGTCGAATATTTCTACACGTTCCGTGGAAAATTCAATTTTTTTGAAAATCAACTGAACTATAGCCCACAAATTCAGAGCCACAAAAATCGAAAATCTGCAAATGTGATTCGATTTCGATGATTGATACCGCTATCAATAGGCGTTGAGACCTGTAATTGTCAAACAAACGGCCATTTGGATCGGTCGAATATTTCTACACGTTTCGTTGAAAATTCAATGTTTTTGAAAATCAACTGAACCCCGCAAATTCAGAGCCACAAAATTCGAAAATCTGCAAATGTGATCCGATTTCGATATTTGATACCTCTATCAATAGCCGTTGAGACCTGTAATTGTCATACAAACGGCCATTTGGATCGGTCGAATATTTCTACACGTTTCGGGGAAAATTCAATTTTTTTGAAAATCAACTGAACTATAGCCCACAAATTCAGGGCCACAAAATTCGAAAATCTGCAAATGTGCTCCGATTTCGATGATTGATACCTCTATCAATAGGCGTTGAGACCTGTAATTGTCATAAAAACGGCAATTTGGATCGGTCGAATATTTCTACACGTTCCATGGAATATTCAATGTTTTTGAAAATCAACTGAACTATAGCCCACAAATTCAGGGCCACAAAATTCGAAAATCTGCAAATGTGATCCGATTTCGATATTTGATACCTCTATCAATAGCCGTTGAGACCTGTAATTGTCATACAAACGGCCATTTGGATCGGTCGAATATTTCTACACGTTTCGGGGAAAATTCAATTTTTTTGAAAATCAACTGAACTATAGCCCACAAATTCAGGGCCACAAAATTCGAAAATCTGCAAATATGATCCGATTTCGATGATTGATACCTCTATCTATAGGCGTTGAGACCTGTAATTGTCATCCAAATGGCCATTTGGATCGGTCGAATATTTCTACACGTTCCATGGAATATTCAATGTTTTTGAAAATCAACTGAACTATAGCCCACAAATTCAGGGCCACAAAATTCGAAAATCTGCAAATGTGATCCGATTTCGATGATTGATACCTCTATCAATAGGCGTTGAGACCTGTAATTGTCATACAAACGGCCATTTGGATCGGTCGAATATTTCTACACGTTTCGTGGAAAATTCGGTTTTTTTCAAAATCAACTGAACTATAGCCCACAAATTCAGAGCCACAAAATTCAAAAATCTGCAAATGTGCTCCGATTTCGATGATTGATGCCTCTATCAATAGGCGTTGAGACCTGTAATTGTCATCCAAACGGCCATTTGGATCGGTCGAATATTTCTACACGTTCCGAGGAAAATTAAATGTTTTTGAAAATCAACTGAACTATAGCCCACAAATTCAGGGCCACAAAATTCGAAAATCTGCAAATGTGCTCCGATTTCGATGATTGATACCTCTATCAATAGGCGTTGAGACCTGTAATTGTCATACAAACGGCCATTTGGATCGGTCGAATATTTCTACACGTTTCGTGGAAAATTCGGTTTTTTTCAAAATCAACTGAACTATAGCCCAGAAATTCAGAGCCACAAAATTCGAAAATCTGCAAATTTGCTCCGATTTCGATGATTGATGCCTCTATCAATAGGCGTTGAGACCTGTAATTGTCATCCAAACGGCCATTTGGATCGGTCGAATATTTCTACACGTTCCGAGGAAAATTAAATGTTTTTGAAAATCAACTGAACTATAGCCCACAAATTCAGGGCCACAAAATTCGAAAATCTGCAAATGTGCTCCGATTTCGATGATTGATACCTCTATCAATAGCCGTTGAGACCTGTAATTGTCATACAAACGGCCATTTGGATCGGTCGAATATTTCTACACGTTTCGGGGAAAATTCAATTTTTTTGAAAATCAACTGAACTATAGCCCACAAATTCAGGGCCACAAAATTTGAAAATCTGCAAATGTGATCCGATTTCGATGATTGATACCTCTATCAATAGGCGTTGAGACCTGTAATTGTCATACAAACGGCCATTTGGATCGGTCGAATATTTCTACACGTTTCGAGGAAAATTCGGTTTTTTTCAAAATCAACTGAACTATAGCCCACAAATTCAGAGCCACAAAATTCGAAAATCTGCAAATGTGATCCGATTTCGATGATTGATACCTCTATCAATAGGCGTTAAGACCTGTAATTGTCATACAAACGGCCATTTGGATCGGTTGAATATTTCTACACGTTTCGTGGAAAATTCGGTTTTTTTCAAAATCGACTGAACTATAGCCCACAAATTCAGAGCCACAAAAATCGAAAATCTGCAAATGTGATTCGATTTCGATGATTGATACCTCTATCAATAGGCGTTAAGACCTGTAATTGTCATACAAACGGCAATTTGGATCGGTCGAATATTTCTACACGTTTCGTGGAAAATTCGGTTTTTTTGAAAATCAACTGAACTATAGCCCACAAATTCAGAGCCACAAAATTCGAAAATCTGCAAATGTGCTCCGATTTCGATGATTGATACCTCTATCAATAGCCGTTGAGATCTGTAATTGTCATCCAAACGGCCATTTGGATCGGTCGAATATTTCTACACATTTCGGGGAAAATTTAATTTTTTTGAAAATCAACTGAACTATAGCCCAGAAATTCAGAGCCACAAAATTCGAAAATCTGCAAATGTGATTCGATTTCGATGATTGATACCTCTATCAATAGGCGTTGAGACCTGTAATTGTCATCCAAACGGCCATTTGGATCGGTCGAATATTTCTACACGTTCCGAGGAAAATTAAATGTTTTTGAAAATCAACTGAACTATAGCCCACAAATTCAGAGCCACAAAATTCGAAAATCTGCAAATGTGCTCCGATTTCGATGATTGATGCCTATATCAATAGGCGTTGAGACCTGTAATTGTCATCCAAACGGCCATTTGGATCGGTCGAATATTTCTACAGGTTTCGGGGAAAATTCAATTTTTTTGAAAATCAACTGAACTATAGCCCACAAATTCAGAGCCACAAAATTCGAAAATCGGCAAATGTGATCCGAATTCGATGATTGATACCTCTATCTATAGGCGTTGAGACCTGTAATTGTCATCCAAACGGCCATTTGGATCGGTCGAATATTTCTACACGTTTCGTGGAAAATTCAATTTTTTTGAAAATCAACTGAGCTATAGCCCACAAATTCAGGGCCACAAAATTCGAAAATCGGCAAATGTGATCCGATTTCGATGATTAATACCTCTATCAATAGCCGTTGAGACCTGTAATTGTCATCCAAACGGCCATTTGGATCGGTCGAATATTTCTACACGTTCCGAGGAAAATTAAATGTTTTTGAAAATCAACTGAGCTATAGCCCACAAATTCAGGGCCACAAAATTCGAAAATCGGCAAATGTGATCCGATTTCGATGATTGATACCTCTATCTATAGGCGTTGAGACCTGTAATTGTCATCCAAACGGCCATTTGGATCGGTCGAATATTTCTACACGTTCCGAGGAAAATTAAATGTTTTTGAAAATCAACTGAACTATAGCCCACAAATTCAGGGCCACAAAATTCGAAAATCTGCAAATTTGCTCCGATTTCGATGATTGATACCTCTATCAATAGGCGTTGAGACCTGTAATTGTCATCCAAACGGCCATTTGGATCGGTCGAATATTTCTACACGTTCCGAGGAAAATTAAATGTTTTTGAAAATCAACTGAACTATAGCCCACAAATTCAGAGCCACAAAATTCGAAAATCTGCAAATGTGCTCCGATTTCGATGATTGATGCCTATATCAATAGGGGTGAGACCTGTAATTGTCATCCAAACGGCCATTTGGATCGGTCGAATATTTCTACACGTTCCGTGGAAAATTCAATTTTTTTGAAAATCAACTGAACTATAGCCCACAAGTTCAGGGCCACAAAATTCGAAAATCGGCAAATGTGATCCGAATTCGATGATTGATACCTCTATCTATAGGCGTTGAGACCTGTAATTGTCATCCAAACGGCCATTTGGATCGGTCGAATATTTCTACACGTTTCGTGGAAAATTCAATTTTTTTGAAAATCAACTGAGCTATAGCCCACAAATTCAGGGCCACAAAATTCGAAAATCGGCAAATGTGATCCGATTTCGATGATTAATACCTCTATCAATAGCCGTTGAGACCTGTAATTGTCATCCAAACGGCCATTTGGATCGGTCGAATATTTCTACACGTTTCGTGGAAAATTCAATTTTTTTGAAAATCAACTGAACTATAGCCCACAAATTCAGGGCCACAAAATTCGAAAATCTGCAAATGTGATCCGATTTCGATGATTGATACCTTTATCAATAGCCGTTGAGACCTGTAATTGTCATCCAAATGGCCATTTGGATCGGTCGAATATTTCTACACGTTTCGTGGAAAATTCAATTTTTTTGAAAATCAACTGAGCTATAGCCCACAAATTCAGGGCCACAAAATTCGAAAATCGGCAAATGTGATCCGATTTCGATGATTGATACCTCTATCTATAGGCGTTGAGACCTGTAATTGTCATCCAAACGGCCATTTGGATCGGTCGAATATTTCTACACGTTTCGGGGAAAATTCAATTTTTTTGAAAATCAACTGAACTATAGCCCACAAATTCAGAGCCACAAAATTCGAAAATCTGCAAATGTGCTCCGATTTCGATGATTGATGCCTATATCAATAGGCGTTGAGACCTGTAATTGTCATCCAAACGGCCATTTGGATCGGTCGAATATTTCTACACGTTTCGGGGAAAATTCAATTTTTTTTTTTGAAAATCAACTGAACTATAGCCCACAAATTCAGGGCCAAAAAATTCGAAAATCTGCAAATATGATCCGATTTCGATGATTGATACCTCTATCAATAGCCGTTGAGACCTGTAATTGTCATACAATCTACCATTTGGATCGGTCGAATATTTCTACACGTTTCGGGGAAAATTCAATTTTTTTGAAAATCAACTGAACTATAGCCCACAAGTTCAGGGCCACAAAATTCGAAAATCGGCAAATGTGATCCGAATTCGATGATTGATACCTCTATCTATAGGCGTTGAGACCTGTAATTGTCATCCAAACGGCCATTTGGATCGGTCGAATATTTCTACACGTTTCGGGGAAAATTCAATTTTTTTGAAAATCAACTGAACTATAGCCCACAAATTCAGGGCCACAAAATTCGAAAATCTGCAAATTTGATCCGATTTCGATGATTGATGCCTTTATCAATAGGCATTGAGACCTGTAATTGTCATCCAAACGGCCATTTGGATCGGTCGAATATTTCTACACGTTCCGAGGAAAATTAAATGTTTTTGAAAATCAACTGAACTATAGCCCACAAATTCAGGGCCACAAAATTCGAAAATCGGCAAATGTGATCCGATTTCGATGATTAATACCTCTATCAATAGCCGTTGAGACCTGTAATTGTCATCCAAATGGCCATTTGGATCGGTCGAATATTTCTACACGTTCCGAGGAAAATTAAATGTTTTTGAAAATCAACTGAACTATAGCCCACAAATTCAGAGCCACAAAATTCGAAAATCTGCAAATATGCTCCGATTTCGATGATTGATACCTCTATCTATAGGCGTTGAGACCTGTAATTGTCATCCAAACGGCCATTTGGATCGGTCGAATATTTCTACACGTTTCGGGGAAAATTCAATTTTTTTGAAAATCAACTGAACTATAGCCCACAAATTCAGGGCCACAAAATTCGAAAATCTGCAAATATGATCCGATTTCGATGATTGATACCTCTATCAATAGCCGTTGAGACCTGTAATTATCATACAATCTACCATTTGGATCGGTCGAATATTTCTACACGTTTCGGGGAAAATTCAATTTTTTTGAAAATCAACTGAACTATAGCCCACAAGTTCAGGGCCACAAAATTCGAAAATCGGCAAATGTGATCCGAATTCGATGATTGATACCTCTATCTATAGGCGTTGAGACCTGTAATTATCATACAATCTACCATTTGGATCGGTCGAATATTTCTACACGTTTCGGGGAAAATTCAATTTTTTTGAAAATCAACTGAACTATAGCCCACAAATTCAGGGCCACAAAATTCGAAAATCTGCAAATGTGCTCCGATTTCGATGATTGATGCCTTTATCAATAGGCATTGAGACCTGTAATTGTCATCCAAACGGCCATTTGGATCGGTCGAATATTTCTACACGTTCCGAGGAAAATTAAATGTTTTTGAAAATCAACTGAACTATAGCCCACAAATTCAGAGCCACAAAATTCGAAAATCTGCAAATATGCTCCGATTTCGATGATTGATACCTCTATCTATAGGCGTTGAGACCTGTAATTGTCATCCAAACGGCCATTTGGATCGGTCGAATATTTCTACACGTTTCGGGGAAAATTCAATTTTTTTGAAAATCAACTGAACTATAGCCCACAAATTCAGGGCCACAAAATTCGAAAATCGGCAAATGTGATCCGATTTCGATGATTGATACCTCTATCAATAGCCGTTGAGACCTGTAATTGTCATACAATCTACCATTTGGATCGGTCGAATATTTCTACACGTTTCGGGGAAAATTCAATTTTTTTGAAAATCAACTGAACTATAGCCCACAAATTCAGGGCCACAAAATTCGAAAATCTGCAAATTTGCTCCGATTTCGATGATTGATGCCTCTATCAATAGTTGTTGAGACCTGTAATTGTCATCCAAACGGCCATTTGGATCGGTCGAATATTTCTACACGTTCCAAGGAAAATTCAATTTTCTTGAAAATCAACTGAACTATAGCCCACAAATTCAGAGCCACAAAATTCGAAAATCTGCAAATATGCTCCGATTTCGATGATTGATACCTCTATCTATAGGCGTTGAGACCTGTAATTGTCATCCAAACGGCCATTTGGATCGGTCGAATATTTCTACACGTTTCGGGGAAAATTCAATTTTTTTGAAAATCAACTGAACTATAGCCCACAAATTCAGGGCCACAAAATTCGAAAATCGGCAAATGTGATCCGATTTCGATAATTGATACCTCTATCAATAGCCGTTGAGACCTGTAATTGTCATACAAACGGCCATTTGGATCGGTCGAATATTTCTACACGTTTCGGGGAAAATTCAATTTTTTTGAAAATCAACTGAACTATAGCCCACAAATTCAGGGCCACAAAATTCGAAAATCGGCAAATGTGATCCGAATTCGATGATTGATACCTCTATCTATAGGCGTTGAGACCTGTAATTGTCATACAAACGGCCATTTGGATCGGTCGAATATTTCTACACGTTTCGGGGAAAATTCAATTTTTTTGAAAATCAACTGAACTATAGCCCACAAGTTCAGGGCCACAAAATTCGAAAATCGGCAAATGTGATCCGAATTCGATGATTGATACCTCTATCTATAGGCGTTGAGACCTGTAATTGTCATACAATCTACCATTTGGATCGGTCGAATATTTCTACACGTTTCGGGGAAAATTCAATTTTTTTGAAAATCAACTGAACTATAGCCCACAAATTCAGGGCCACAAAATTCGAAAATCTGCAAATGTGCTCCGATTTCGATGATTGATACCTCTATCTATAGGCGTTGAGACCTGTAATTGTCATCCAAACGGCCATTTGGATCGGTCGAATATTTCTACACGCTTCGTGGAAAATTCAATTTTTTTGAAAATCAACTGAACTATAGCCCACAAGTTCAGGGCCACAAAATTCGAAAATCGGCAAATGTGATCCGAATTCGATGATTGATACCTCTATCTATAGGCGTTGAGACCTGTAATTGTCATACAATCTACCATTTGGATCGGTCGAATATTTCTACACGTTTCGGGGAAAATTCAATTTTTTTGAAAATCAACTGAACTATAGCCCACAAATTCAGGGCCACAAAATTCGAAAATCTGCAAATGTGCTCCGATTTCGATGATTGATACCTCTATCTATAGGCGTTGAGACCTGTAATTGTCATCCAAACGGCCATTTGGATCGGTCGAATATTTCTACACGCTTCGGGGAAAATTCAATTTTTTTGAAAATCAACTGAACTATAGCCCACAAATTCAGGGCCACAAAATTCGAAAATCGGCAAATGTGATCCGAATTCGATGATTGATACCTCTATCTATAGGCGTTGAGACCTGTAATTGTCATACAATCTACCATTTGGATCGGTCGAATATTTCTACACGTTTCGGGGAAAATTCAATTTTTTTGAAAATCAACTGAACTATAGCCTCATAAATTCAGGGCCACAAAATTCGAAAATCTGCAAATGTGCTCCGATTTCGATGATTGATACCTCTATCTATAGGCGTTGAGACCTGTAAATGTCATCCAAACGGCCATTTGGATCGGTCGAATATTTCTACACGCTTCGGGGAAAATTCAATTTTTTTGAAAATCAACTGAACTATAGCCCACAAGTTCAGGGCCACAAAATTCGAAAATCGGCAAATGTGATCCGAATTCGATGATTGATACCTCTATCTATAGGCGTTGAGACCTGTAATTGTCATACAATCTACCATTTGGATCGGTCGAATATTTCTACACGTTTCGGGGAAAATTCAATTTTTTTGAAAATCAACTGAACTATAGCCCACAAATTCAGGGCCACAAAATTCGAAAATCTGCAAATGTGCTCCGATTTCGATGATTGATACCTCTATCTATAGGCGTTGAGACCTGTAATTGTCATCCAAACGGCCATTTGGATCGGTCGAATATTTCTACACGCTTCGTGGAAAATTCAATTTTTTTGAAAATCAACTGAACTATAGCCCACAAGTTCAGGGCCACAAAATTCGAAAATCGGCAAATGTGCTCCGAATTCGATGATTGATACCTCTATCTATAGGCGTTGAGACCTGTAATTGTCATACAATCTACCATTTGGATCGGTCGAATATTTCTACACGTTTCGGGGAAAATTCAATTTTTTTGAAAATCAACTGAACTATAGCCCACAAATTCAGGGCCACAAAATTCGAAAATCTGCAAATGTGCTCCGATTTCGATGATTGATACCTCTATCTATAGGCGTTGAGACCTGTAATTGTCATCCAAACGGCCATTTGGATCGGTCGAATATTTCTACACGCTTCGGGGAAAATTCAATTTTTTTGAAAATCAACTGAACTATAGCCCACAAATTCAGGGCCACAAAATTCGAAAATCTGCAAATGTGCTCCGATTTCGATGATTGATACCTCTATCTATAGGCGTTGAGACCTGTAATTGTCATCCAAACGGCCATTTGGATCGGTCGAATATTTCTACACGCTTCGGGGAAAATTAAATTTTTTTGAAAATCAACTGAACTATAGCCCACAAATTCAGGGCCACAAAATTCGAAAATCTGCAAATGTGCTCCGATTTCGATGATTGATACCTCTATCTATAGGCGTTGAGACCTGTAATTGTCATCCAAACGGCCATTTGGATCGGTCGAATATTTCTACACGCTTCGTGGAAAATTCAATTTTTTTGAAAATCAACTGAACTATAGCCCACAAGTTCAGGGCCACAAAATTCGAAAATCGGCAAATGTGATCCGAATTCGATGATTGATACCTCTATCTATAGGCGTTGAGACCTGTAATTGTCATACAATCTACCATTTGGATCGGTCGAATATTTCTACACGTTTCGGGGAAAATTCAATTTTTTTGAAAATCAACTGAACTATAGCCCACAAATTCAGGGCCACAAAATTCGAAAATCTGCAAATGTGATCCGATTTCGATGATTGATACCTCTATCTATAGGCGTTGAGACCTGTAATTGTCATACAATCTACCATTTGGATCGGTCGAATATTTCTACACGTTTCGGGGAAAATTCAATTTTTTTGAAAATCAACTGAACTATAGCCCACAAATTCAGGGCCACAAAATTCGAAAATCTGCAAATGTGCTCCGATTTCGATGATTGATACCTCTATCTATAGGCGTTGAGACCTGTAATTGTCATCCAAACGGCCATTTGGATCGGTCGAATATTTCTACACGCTTCGTGGAAAATTCAATTTTTTTGAAAATCAACTGAACTATAGCCCACAAGTTCAGGGCCACAAAATTCGAAAATCGGCAAATGTGATCCGAATTCGATGATTGATACCTCTATCTATAGGCGTTGAGACCTGTAATTGTCATACAATCTACCATTTGGATCGGTCGAATATTTCTACACGTTTCGGGGAAAATTCAATTTTTTGAAAATCAACTGAACTATAGCCCACAAATTCAGGGCCACAAAATTCGAAAATCTGCAAATGTGCTCCGATTTCGATGATTGATACCTCTATCTATAGGCGTTGAGACCTGTAATTGTCATACAATCTACCATTTGGATCGGTCGAATATTTCTACACGTTTCGGGGAAAATTCAATTTTTTTGAAAATCAACTGAACTATAGCCCACAAATTCAGGGCCACAAAATTCGAAAATCGGCAAATGTGATCCGAATTCGATGATTGATACCTCTATCTATAGGCGTTGAGACCTGTAATTGTCATACAATCTACCATTTGGATCGGTCGAATATTTCTACACGTTTCGGGGAAAATTCAATTTTTTTGAAAATCAACTGAACTATAGCCCACAAATTCAGGGCCACAAAATTCGAAAATCTGCAAATGTGCTCCGATTTCGATGATTGATACCTCTATCTATAGGCGTTGAGACCTGTAATTGTCATAAAATCTACCATTTGGATCGGTCGAATATTTCTACAGGTTTCGGGGAAAATTCAATTTTTTTGAAAATCAACTGAACTATAGCCCACAAATTCAGGGCCACAAAATTCGAAAATCGGCAAATGTGATCCGATTTCGATGATTAATACCTCTATCAATAGCCGTTGAGACCTGTAATTGTCATCCAAATGGCCATTTGGATCGGTCGAATATTTCTACACGTTTCGTGGAAAATTCAATTTTTTTGAAAATCAACTGAGCTATAGCCCACAAATTCAGGGCCACAAAATTCGAAAATCTGCAAATTTGCTCCGATTTCGATGATTGATGCCTCTATCAATAGGCATTGAGACCTGTAATTGTCATCCAAACGGCCATTTGGATCGGTCGAATATTTCTACACGTTCCGAGGAAAATTAAATGTTTTTGAAAATCAACTGAACTATAGCCCACAAATTCAGGGCCACAAAATTCGAAAATCTGCAAATGTGCTCCGATTTCGATGATTGATGCCTATATCAATAGGCGTTGAGACCTGTAATTGTCATCCAAACGGCCATTTGGATCGGTCGAATATTTCTACACGTTTCGTGGAAAATTCAATGTTTTTGAAAATCAACTGAACTATAGCCCACAAATTCAGAGCCACAAAATTCGAAAATCTGCAAATGTGATCCGAATTCGATGATTGATACCTCTATCTATAGGCGTTGAGACCTGTAATTGTCATCCAAACGGCCATTTGGATCGGTCGAATATTTCTACACGTTCCGAGGAAAATTAAATGTTTTTGAAAATCAACTGAACTATAGCCCACAAATTCAGGGCCACAAAATTCGAAAATCTGCAAATGTGCTCCGATTTCGATGATTGATGCCTATATCAATAGGCGTTGAGACCTGTAATTGTCATCCAAACGGCCATTTGGATCGGTCGAATATTTCTACACGTTTCGTGGAAAATTCAATGTTTTTGAAAATCAACTGAACTATAGCCCACAAATTCAGAGCCACAAAATTCGAAAATCTGCAAATGTGCTCCGATTTCGATGATTGATACCTCTATCTATAGGCGTTGAGACCTGTAATTGTCATACAATCTACCATTTGGATCGGTCGAATATTTCTACACGTTTCGGGGAAAATTCAATTTTTTTGAAAATCAACTGAACTATAGCCCACAAATTCAGGGCCACAAAATTCGAAAATCTGCAAATGTGCTCCGATTTCGATGATTGATACCTCTATCTATAGGCGTTGAGACCTGTAATTGTCATCCAAACGGCCATTTGGATCGGTCGAATATTTCTACACGCTTCGTGGAAAATTCAATTTTTTTGAAAATCAACTGAACTATAGCCCACAAGTTCAGGGCCACAAAATTCGAAAATCGGCAAATGTGATCCGAATTCGATGATTGATACCTCTATCTATAGGCGTTGAGACCTGTAATTGTCATACAATCTACCATTTGGATCGGTCGAATATTTCTACACGTTTCGGGGAAAATTCAATTTTTTTGAAAATCAACTGAACTATAGCCCACAAATTCAGGGCCACAAAATTCGAAAATCTGCAAATGTGCTCCGATTTCGATGATTGATACCTCTATCTATAGGCGTTGAGACCTGTAATTGTCATACAATCTACCATTTGGATCGGTCGAATATTTCTACACGTTTCGGGGAAAATTCAATTTTTTTGAAAATCAACTGAACTATAGCCCACAAATTCAGGGCCACAAAATTCGAAAATCGGCAAATGTGATCCGAATTCGATGATTGATACCTCTATCTATAGGCGTTGAGACCTGTAATTGTCATACAATCTACCATTTGGATCGGTCGAATATTTCTACACGTTTCGGGGAAAATTCAATTTTTTTGAAAATCAACTGAACTATAGCCCACAAATTCAGGGCCACAAAATTCGAAAATCTGCAAATGTGCTCCGATTTCGATGATTGATACCTCTATCTATAGGCGTTGAGACCTGTAATTGTCATAAAATCTACCATTTGGATCGGTCGAATATTTCTACAGGTTTCGGGGAAAATTCAATTTTTTTGAAAATCAACTGAACTATAGCCCACAAATTCAGGGCCACAAAATTCGAAAATCGGCAAATGTGATCCGATTTCGATGATTAATACCTCTATCAATAGCCGTTGAGACCTGTAATTGTCATCCAAATGGCCATTTGGATCGGTCGAATATTTCTACACGTTTCGTGGAAAATTCAATTTTTTTGAAAATCAACTGAGCTATAGCCCACAAATTCAGGGCCACAAAATTCGAAAATCTGCAAATTTGCTCCGATTTCGATGATTGATGCCTCTATCAATAGGCATTGAGACCTGTAATTGTCATCCAAACGGCCATTTGGATCGGTCGAATATTTCTACACGTTCCGAGGAAAATTAAATGTTTTTGAAAATCAACTGAACTATAGCCCACAAATTCAGGGCCACAAAATTCGAAAATCTGCAAATGTGCTCCGATTTCGATGATTGATGCCTATATCAATAGGCGTTGAGACCTGTAATTGTCATCCAAACGGCCATTTGGATCGGTCGAATATTTCTACACGTTTCGTGGAAAATTCAATGTTTTTGAAAATCAACTGAACTATAGCCCACAAATTCAGAGCCACAAAATTCGAAAATCTGCAAATGTGATCCGAATTCGATGATTGATACCTCTATCTATAGGCGTTGAGACCTGTAATTGTCATCCAAACGGCCATTTGGATCGGTCGAATATTTCTACACGTTTCGGGGAAAATTCAATTTTTTTTTTGAAAATCAACTGAACTATAGCCCACAAATTCAGGGCCACAAAATTCGAAAATCTGCAAATATGATCCGATTTCGATGATTGATACCTCTATCAATAGCCGTTGAGACCTGTAATTGTCATCCAAATGGCCATTTGGATCGGTCGAATATTTCTACACGTTTCGTGGAAAATTCAATTTTTTTGAAAATCAACTGAGCTATAGCCCACAAATTCAGGGCCACAAAATTCGAAAATCTGCAAATTTGCTCCGATTTCGATGATTGATGCCTCTATCAATAGGCATTGAGACCTGTAATTGTCATCCAAACGGCCATTTGGATCGGTCGAATATTTCTACACGTTCCGAGGAAAATTAAATGTTTTTGAAAATCAACTGAACTATAGCCCACAAATTCAGAGCCACAAAATTCGAAAATCTGCAAATGTGCTCCGATTTCGATGATTGATGCCTATATCAATAGGCGTTGAGACCTGTAATTGTCATCCAAACGGCCATTTGGATCGGTCGAATATTTCTACACGTTCCGTGGAAAATTCAATTTTTTTGAAAATCAACTGAACTATAGCCCACAAGTTCAGGGCCACAAAATTCGAAAATCGGCAAATGTGATCCGAATTCGATGATTGATACCTCTATCTATAGGCGTTGAGACCTGTAATTGTCATCCAAACGGCCATTTGGATCGGTCGAATATTTCTACACGTTTCGGGGAAAATTCAATTTTTTTTTTTGAAAATCAACTGAACTATAGCCCACAAATTCAGGGCCACAAAATTCGAAAATCTGCCAATATGATCCGATTTCGATGATTGATACCTCTATCAATAGCCGTTGAGACCTGTAATTGTCATCCAAATGGCCATTTGGATCGGTCGAATATTTCTACACGTTTCGTGGAAAATTCAATTTTTTTGAAAATCAACTGAGCTATAGCCCACAAATTCAGGGCCACAAAATTCGAAAATCTGCAAATATGATCCGATTTCGATGATTGATACCTCTATCAATAGCCGTTGAGACCTGTAATTGTCATCCAAATGGCCATTTGGATCGGTCGAATATTTCTACACGTTTCGTGGAAAATTCAATTTTTTTGAAAATCAACTGAGCTATAGCCCACAAATTCAGGGCCACAAAATTCGAAAATCTGCAAATTTGCTCCGATTTCGATGATTGATGCCTCTATCAATAGGCATTGAGACCTGTAATTGTCATCCAAACGGCCATTTGGATCGGTCGAATATTTCTACACGTTCCGAGGAAAATTAAATGTTTTTGAAAATCAACTGAACTATAGCCCACAAATTCAGAGCCACAAAATTCGAAAATCTGCAAATGTGCTCCGATTTCGATGATTGATACCTCTATCTATAGGCGTTGAGACCTGTAATTGTCATCCAAACGGCCATTTGGATCGGTCGAATATTTCTACACGTTTCGGGGAAAATTCAATTTTTTTTTTTGAAAATCAACTGAACTATAGCCCACAAATTCAGGGCCACAAAATTCGAAAATCTGCAAATATGATCCGATTTCGATGATTGATACCTCTATCAATAGCCGTTGAGACCTGTAATTGTCATCCAAATGGCCATTTGGATCGGTCGAATATTTCTACACGTTTCGTGGAAAATTCAATTTTTTTGAAAATCAACTGAGCTATAGCCCACAAATTCAGGGCCACAAAATTCGAAAATCTGCAAATATGATCCGATTTCGATGATTGATACCTTTATCAATAGCCGTTGAGACCTGTAATTGTCATCCAAATGGCCATTTGGATCGGTCGAATATTTCTACACGTTCCGTGGAAAATTCAATTTTTTTGAAAATCAACTGAACTATAGCCCACAAGTTCAGGGCCACAAAATTCGAAAATCGGCAAATGTGATCCGAATTCGATGATTGATACCTCTATCTATAGGCGTTGAGACCTGTAATTGTCATCCAAACGGCCATTTGGATCGGTCGAATATTTCTACACGTTTCGGGGAAAATTCAATTTTTTTTTTTGAAAATCAACTGAACTATAGCCCACAAATTCAGGGCCACAAAATTCGAAAATCTGCAAATATGATCCGATTTCGATGATTGATACCTCTATCAATAGCCGTTGAGACCTGTAATTGTCATACAATCTACCATTTGGATCGGTCGAATATTTCTACACGTTTCGGGGAAAATTCAATTTTTTTGAAAATCAACTGAACTATAGCCCACAAGTTCAGGGCCACAAAATTCGAAAATCGGCAAATGTGATCCGAATTCGATGATTGATACCTCTATCTATAGGCGTTGAGACCTGTAATTGTCATACAATCTACCATTTGGATCGGTCGAATATTTCTACACGTTTCGGGGAAAATTCAATTTTTTTGAAAATCAACTGAACTATAGCCCACAAATTCAGGGCCACAAAATTCGAAAATCTGCAAATGTGCTCCGATTTCGATGATTGATACCTCTATCTATAGGCGTTGAGACCTGTAATTGTCATCCAAACGGCCATTTGGATCGGTCGAATATTTCTACACGCTTCGTGGAAAATTCAATTTTTTTGAAAATCAACTGAACTATAGCCCACAAGTTCAGGGCCACAAAATTCGAAAATCGGCAAATGTGATCCGATTTCGATGATTAATACCTCTATCAATAGCCGTTGAGACCTGTAATTGTCATCCAAATGGCCATTTGGATCGGTCGAATATTTCTACACGTTTCGTGGAAAATTCAATTTTTTTGAAAATCAACTGAACTATAGCCCACAAATTCAGGGCCACAAAATTCGAAAATCGGCAAATGTGATCCGATTTCGATGATTGATACCTCTATCTATAGGCGTTGAGACCTGTAATTGTCATACAATCTACCATTTGGATCGGTCGAATATTTCTACACGTTTCGGGGAAAATTCAATTTTTTTGAAAATCAACTGAACTATAGCCCACAAATTCAGGGCCACAAAATTCGAAAATCGGCAAATGTGATCCGATTTCGATGATTAATACCTCTATCAATAGCCGTTGAGACCTGTAATTGTCATCCAAATGGCCATTTGGATCGGTCGAATATTTCTACACGTTTCGTGGAAAATTCAATTTTTTTGAAAATCAACTGAACTATAGCCCACAAATTCAGAGCCACAAAATTCGAAAATCGGCAAATGTGATCCGATTTCGATGATTGATACCTCTATCTATAGGCGTTGAGACCTGTAATTGTCATAAAATCTACCATTTGGATCGGTCGAATATTTCTACACGTTTCGGGGAAAATTCAATTTTTTGAAAATCAACTGAACTATAGCCCACAAATTCAGGGCCACAAAATTCGAAAATCGGCAAATGTGATCCGATTTCGATGATTAATACCTCTATCAATAGCCGTTGAGACCTGTAATTGTCATCCAAATGGCCATTTGGATCGGTCGAATATTTCTACACGTTTCGTGGAAAATTCAATTTTTTTGAAAATCAACTGAACTATAGCCCACAAATTCAGGGCCACAAAATTCGAAAATCGGCAAATGTGATCCGATTTCGATGATTGATACCTTTATCAATAGCCGTTGAGACCTGTAATTGTCATCCAAATGGCCATTTGGATCGGTCGAATATTTCTACACGTTTCGTGGAAAATTCAATTTTTTTGAAAATCAACTGAGCTATAGCCCACAAATTCAGGGCCACAAAATTCGAAAATCTGCAAATTTGCTCCGATTTCGATGATTGATGCCTCTATCAATAGGCATTGAGACCTGTAATTGTCATCCAAACGGCCATTTGGATCGGTCGAATATTTCTACACGTTCCGAGGAAAATTAAATGTTTTTGAAAATCAACTGAACTATAGCCCACAAATTCAGGGCCACAAAATTCGAAAATCTGCAAATGTGCTCCGATTTCGATGATTGATGCCTATATCAATAGGCGTTGAGACCTGTAATTGTCATCCAAACGGCCATTTGGATCGGTCGAATATTTCTACACGTTTCGTGGAAAATTCCATGTTTTTGAAAATCAACTGAACTATAGCCCACAAATTCAGAGCCACAAAATTCGAAAATCTGCAAATGTGATCCGAATTCGATGATTGATACCTCTATCTATAGGCGTTGAGACCTGTAATTGTCATCCAAACGGCCATTTGGATCGGTCGAATATTTCTACACGTTCCGGGGAAAATTCAATTTTTTTTTTTGAAAATCAACTGAACTATAGCCCACAAATTCAGGGCCACAAAATTCGAAAATCTGCAAATTTGCTCCGATTTCGATGATTGATGCCTCTATCAATAGGCATTGTGACCTGTAATTGTCATCCAAACGGCCATTTGGATCGGTCGAATATTTCTACACGTTCCGAGGAAAATTAAATGTTTTTGAAAATCAACTGAACTATAGCCCACAAATTCAGAGCCACAAAATTCGAAAATCTGCAAATGTGCTCCGATTTCGATGATTGATGCCTATATCAATAGGCGTTGAGACCTGTAATTGTCATCCAAACGGCCATTTGGATCGGTCGAATATTTCTACACGTTCCGTGGAAAATTCAATTTTTTTGAAAATCAACTGAACTATAGCCCACAAGTTCAGGGCCACAAAATTCGAAAATCGGCAAATGTGATCCGAATTCGATGATTGATACCTCTATCTATAGGCGTTGAGACCTGTAATTGTCATACAAACGGCCATTTGGATCGGTCGAATATTTCTACACGTTTCGGGGAAAATTCAATTTTTTTTTTTGGAAATCAACTGAACTATAGCCCACAAATTCAGGGCCACAAAACTCGAAAATCTGCAAATATGATCCGATTTCGATGATTGATACCTCTATCAATAGCCGTTGAGACCTGTAATTGTCATACAATCTACCATTTGGATCGGTCGAATATTTCTACACGTTTCGGGGAAAATTCAATTTTTTTGAAAATCAACTGAACTATAGCCCACAAATTCAGGGCCACAAAATTCGAAAATCTGCAAATTTGCTCCGATTTCGATGATTGATGCCTCTATCAATAGGCATTGAGACCTGTAATTGTCATCCAAACGGCCATTTGGATCGGTCGAATATTTCTACACGTTCCGAGGAAAATTAAATGTTTTTGAAAATCAACTGAACTATAGCCCACAAATTCAGAGCCACAAAATTCGAAAATCGGCAAATGTGATCCGAATTCGATGATTGATACCTCTATCTATAGGCGTTGAGACCTGTAATTGTCATACAATCTACCATTTGGATCGGTCGAATATTTCTACACGTTTCGGGGAAAATTCAATTTTTTTGAAAATCAACTGAACTATAGCCTCATAAATTCAGGGCCACAAAATTCGAAAATCTGCAAATGTGCTCCGATTTCGATGATTGATACCTCTATCCAGGGCCTTTCAGAGCTAGCAGGGGGCCTGGGCCAAATTATTAAAATGCGACCCCATAAACATAAAATAAAACAATCTTAAGCTTATATCACATGAATTCATTTGAGTATTTATTAGAATTTATTAGATTGAAGCTTTTCTCGCTTTATTATTAGAAAATTCTCCAATGATTTGCTCAAAATTAATTTTTCTTGCCATGTCGTGGTTAATGTTTAACATTGCCAATCCATTTAACCGTTGTTCTGCCATTGTTGAGTGATGAAAATTTTTTATTCTTTTAAGAACACTGAAACTCCTCTCGGCTGAAGACACAGATGCAGGAATACTTAAAAATATTCTTAATACAATGATAAGATTCGGAAATAAACCAGCTAAGTTTTACTGAGAATATTTTCTAATAAATTTGTTGGTGTCGGATCTGCATTGAAATTAGCTGCATACATTTTTTTAAAGAATTTTACCTCATCTAGTATCTCGTTTGATAACTCACTCGTGTATTTTGAATGCAAACGGTTTACTGCAGCTTCAATTTTTTCATCAGTCAAATTTGGAAATGACCAAAGAAAACCGAAAAGATTGCAGATATTTTGTAAAGATTTAAATTGTCTTTGTAAGCCAGCTATTACGGAATTAACTATTACGTTAAACACATTTATCCTGTAGTATTTTTCAGCATCCGATTGTGTCGGTATCGTTCTATTAATGGCAAAATCACATGTAACTCCATATTCACGTGCTTTAGCTTTTGCTTTCGCAAATATTTCATTCCACATTCCGCTTAAATTGCGAAATCTCATTACTAGACTTTCAATATTATTTTGCTCAATATCAAGTGTAGCATTTCGAGCTTCAATTACCAAATTTGTCTGATGCAAATCTGTCAAAATTTCGAGCCATATGATAGAAAGCAAAACACATTCAAATTTATTTAAATATTTCTCACTTGAGTGTAATTCAACGATTGCGTGTGGTGGTAAATTAAAGGAATGCATTTCATTTAAAGCATCTCGAATAGATAATAGATTTCTGGCTATTGGTTTTACTGCATCAATTCTAGCAGACCATCTAGTTTTGGAAATCGAATGAAAAGACATACGGATATGTTTCTTTAAAACCAACCATCTGCGCGGACTACTGCTAAAAAAATTATACATTTATTGTATAACTCCAAAAAATTGTACAGCTTCTTTAAACGATTCAGCTGAATCAACTCCAACAAGATTTATTGTGTGGTTCCCACAGCTGGAAAAAATACAATTAGGATTACGCTTCGTAAGAATGGCTTGCACACCGTTTAGCTTGCCAGCCATATTTGCACCATTATCATATGCTCGGGCAATACATAAATTAAAATTTAATTCCATATCCGACAAAATTTCAAGAATTCTGGCAGCAATTTCTTCTCCGGTTTTTCCAGAGAATGAATCGAAGCAAATAAAACGCTCTTCAATGTCAAATTTTAAATTGTCACACATCTTGTTCTTGTTATAAAGACAAAATACATACTATCGAAGATCAAGCGCAAATGAGAAATCTACAGTAACAAAAAATTCGGGGGCCCCTAAAATTCGGGGGCCCGTGCCGTATGGCCCGGCTGGCCCACCCTCTGATTGGCCCTGCCTCTATCTATAGGCGTTGAGACCTGTAATTGTCATACAATCTACCATTTGGATCGGTCGAATATTTCTACACGTTTCGGGGAAAATTCAATTTTTTTGAAAATCAACTGAACTATAGCCTCATAAATTCAGGGCCACAAAATTCGAAAATCTGCAAATGTGCTCCGATTTCGATGATTGATACCTCTATCTATAGGCGTTGAGACCTGTAATTGTCATACAATCTACCATTTGGATCGGTCGAATATTTCTACACGTTCCGTGGAAAATTCAATTTTTTTGAAAATCAACTGAACTATAGCCCACAAGTTCAGGGCCACAAAATTCGAAAATCTGCTAATATTCTCCGATTTCGATGATTGATACCTCTATCTATAGGCGTTGAGACCTGTAATTGTCATCCAAACGGCCATTTGGATCGGTCGAATATTTCTACACGTTTCGGGGAAAATTCAATTTTTTTGAAAATCAACTGAACTATAGCCCACAAATTCAGGGCCACAAAATTCGAAAATCGGCAAATGTGATCCGATTTCGATGATTGATACCTCTATCAATAGCCGTTGAGACCTGTAATTGTCATACAAACGGCCATTTGGATCGGTCGAATATTTCTACACGTTTCGGGGAAAATTCAATTTTTTTGAAAATCAACTGAACTATAGCCCACAAATTCAGGGCCACAAAATTCGAAAATCGGCAAATGTGATCCGATTTCGATGATTGATACCTCTATCAATAGCCGTTGAGACCTGTAATTGTCATACAAACGGCCATTTGGATCGGTCGAATATTTCTACACGTTTCGGGGAAAATTCAATTTTTTTGAAAATCAACTGAACTATAGCCCACAAATTCAGGGCCACAAAATTCGAAAATCTGCAAATTTGCTCCGATTTCGATGATTGATGCCTCTATCAATAGGCGTTGAGACCTGTAATTGTCATCCAAACGGCCATTTGGATCGGTCGAATATTTCTACACGTTCCGAGGAAAATTCAATTTTCTTGAAAATCAACTGAACTATAGCCCACAAATTCAGAGCCACAAAATTCGAAAATCTGCAAATATGATCCGATTTCGATGATTGATACCTCTATCAATAGCCGTTGAGACCTGTAATTGTCATACAATCTACCATTTGGATCGGTCGAATATTTCTACACGTTTCGGGGAAAATTCAATTTTTTTGAAAATCAACTGAACTATAGCCCACAAATTCAGGGCCACAAAATTCGAAAATCTGCAAATTTGCTCCGATTTCGATGATTGATGCCTCTATCAATAGGCATTGAGACCTGTAATTGTCATCCAAACGGCCATTTGGATCGGTCGAATATTTCTACACGTTCCGAGGAAAATTAAATGTTTTTGAAAATCAACTGAACTATAGCCCACAAATTCAGAGCCACAAAATTCGAAAATCTGCAAATGTGCTCCGATTTCGATGATTGATACCTCTATCTATAGGCGTTGAGACCTGTAATTGTCATCCAAACGGCCATTTGGATCGGTCGAATATTTCTACACGTTTCGGGGAAAATTCAATTTTTTTGAAAATCAACTGAACTATAGCCCACAAGTTCAGGGCCACAAAATTCGAAAATCGGCAAATGTGATCCGAATTCGATGATTGATACCTCTATCTATAGGCGTTGAGACCTGTAATTGTCATACAATCTACCATTTGGATCGGTCGAATATTTCTACACGTTTCGGGGAAAATTCAATTTTTTTGAAAATCAACTGAACTATAGCCTCATAAATTCAGGGCCACAAAATTCGAAAATCTGCAAATGTGCTCCGATTTCGATGATTGATACCTCTATCTATAGGCGTTGAGACCTGTAATTGTCATACAATCTACCATTTGGATCGGTCGAATATTTCTACACGTTCCGTGGAAAATTCAATTTTTTTGAAAATCAACTGAACTATAGCCCACAAGTTCAGGGCCACAAAATTCGAAAATCTGCTAATATTCTCCGATTTCGATGATTGATACCTCTATCTATAGGCGTTGAGACCTGTAATTGTCATCCAAACGGCCATTTGGATCGGTCGAATATTTCTACACGTTTCGGGGAAAATTCAATTTTTTTGAAAATCAACTGAACTATAGCCCACAAATTCAGGGCCACAAAATTCGAAAATCGGCAAATGTGATCCGATTTCGATGATTGATACCTCTATCAATAGCCGTTGAGACCTGTAATTGTCATACAAACGGCCATTTGGATCGGTCGAATATTTCTACACGTTTCGGGGAAAATTCAATTTTTTTGAAAATCAACTGAACTATAGCCCACAAATTCAGGGCCACAAAATTCGAAAATCGGCAAATGTGATCCGATTTCGATGATTGATACCTCTATCAATAGCCGTTGAGACCTGTAATTGTCATACAAACGGCCATTTGGATCGGTCGAATATTTCTACACGTTTCGGGGAAAATTCAATTTTTTTGAAAATCAACTGAACTATAGCCCACAAATTCAGGGCCACAAAATTCGAAAATCTGCAAATTTGCTCCGATTTCGATGATTGATGCCTCTATCAATAGGCGTTGAGACCTGTAATTGTCATCCAAACGGCCATTTGGATCGGTCGAATATTTCTACACGTTCCGAGGAAAATTCAATTTTCTTGAAAATCAACTGAACTATAGCCCACAAATTCAGAGCCACAAAATTCGAAAATCTGCAAATATGATCCGATTTCGATGATTGATACCTCTATCAATAGCCGTTGAGACCTGTAATTGTCATACAATCTACCATTTGGATCGGTCGAATATTTCTACACGTTTCGGGGAAAATTCAATTTTTTTGAAAATCAACTGAACTATAGCCCACAAATTCAGGGCCACAAAATTCGAAAATCTGCAAATTTGCTCCGATTTCGATGATTGATGCCTCTATCAATAGGCATTGAGACCTGTAATTGTCATCCAAACGGCCATTTGGATCGGTCGAATATTTCTACACGTTCCGAGGAAAATTAAATGTTTTTGAAAATCAACTGAACTATAGCCCACAAATTCAGAGCCACAAAATTCGAAAATCTGCAAATGTGCTCCGATTTCGATGATTGATACCTCTATCTATAGGCGTTGAGACCTGTAATTGTCATCCAAACGGCCATTTGGATCGGTCGAATATTTCTACACGTTTCGGGGAAAATTCAATTTTTTTGAAAATCAACTGAACTATAGCCCACAAGTTCAGGGCCACAAAATTCGAAAATCGGCAAATGTGATCCGAATTCGATGATTGATACCTCTATCTATAGGCGTTGAGACCTGTAATTGTCATACAATCTACCATTTGGATCGGTCGAATATTTCTACACGTTTCGGGGAAAATTCAATTTTTTTGAAAATCAACTGAACTATAGCCTCATAAATTCAGGGCCACAAAATTCGAAAATCTGCAAATGTGCTCCGATTTCGATGATTGATACCTCTATCTATAGGCGTTGAGACCTGTAATTGTCATACAATCTACCATTTGGATCGGTCGAATATTTCTACACGTTTCGGGGAAAATTCAATTTTTTTGAAAATCAACTGAACTATAGCCCACAAATTCAGGGCCACAAAATTCGAAAATCTGCAAATGTGCTCCGATTTCGATGATTGATACCTCTATCTATAGGCGTTGAGACCTGTAATTGTCATACAAACGGCCATTTGGATCGGTCGAATATTTCTACACGCTTCGTGGAAAATTCAATTTTTTTGAAAATCAACTGAACTATAGCCCACAAATTCAGGGCCACAAAATTCGAAAATCGGCAAATGTGATCCGATTTCGATGATTGATACCTCTATCTATAGGCGTTGAGACCTGTAATTGTCATACAATCTACCATTTGGATCGGTCGAATATTTCTACACGTTTCGGGGAAAATTCAATTTTTTTGAAAATCAACTGAACTATAGCCCACAAATTCAGGGCCACAAAATTCGAAAATCTGCAAATGTGCTCCGATTTCGATGATTGATACCTCTATCTATAGGCGTTGAGACCTGTAATTGTCATAAAAACGGCCATTTGGATCGGTCGAATATTTCTACACGCTTCGTGGAAAATTCAATTTTTTTGAAAATCAACTGAGCTATAGCCCACAAATTCAGGGCCACAAAATTCGAAAATCGGCAAATGTGATCCGAATTCGATGATTGATACCTCTATCTATAGGCGTTGAGACCTGTAATTGTCATACAATCTACCATTTGGATCGGTCGAATATTTCTACATGTTTCGGGGAAAATTCAATTTTTTTGAAAATCAACTGAACTATAGCCCACAAATTCAGGGCCACAAAATTCGAAAATCTGCAAATGTGCTCCGATTTCGATGATTGATACCTCTATCTATAGACGTTGAGACCTGTAATTGTCATACAATCTACCATTTGGATCGGTCGAATATTTCTACACGTTTCGGGGAAAATTCAATTTTTTTGAAAATCAACTGAACTATAGCCCACAAATTCAGGGCCACAAAATTCGAAAATCTGCAAATGTGCTCCGATTTCGATGATTGATACCTCTATCTATAGGCGTTGAGACCTGTAATTGTCATCCAAACGGCTATTTGGATCGGTCGAATATTTCTACACGCTTCGTGGAAAATTCAATTTTTTTGAAAATCAACTGAACTATAGCCCACAAGTTCAGGGCCACAAAATTCGAAAATCGGCAAATGTGATCCGAATTCGATGATTGATACCTCTATCTATAGGCGTTGAGACCTGTAATTGTCATACAATCTACCATTTGGATCGGTCGAATATTTCTACACGTTTCGGGGAAAATTCAATTTTTTTGAAAATCAACTGAACTATAGCCCACAAATTCAGGGCCACAAAATTCGAAAATCTGCAAATGTGCTCCGATTTCGATGATTGATACCTCTATCTATAGGCGTTGAGACCTGTAATTGTCATACAATCTACCATTTGGATCGGTCGAATATTTCTACACGTTTCGGGGAAAATTCAATTTTTTTGAAAATCAACTGAACTATAGCCCACAAATTCAGGGCCACAAAATTCGAAAATCTGCAAATGTGCTCCGATTTCGATGATTGATACCTCTATCTATAGGCGTTGAGACCTGTAATTGTCATACAAACGGCCATTTGGATCGGTCGAATATTTCTACACGCTTCGTGGAAAATTCAATTTTTTTGAAAATCAACTGAGCTATAGCCCACAAATTCAGGGCCACAAAATTCGAAAATCGGCAAATGTGATCCGAATTCGATGATTGATACCTCTATCTATAGGCGTTGAGACCTGTAATTGTCATCCAAATGGCCATTTGGATCGGTCGAATATTTCTACACGTTTCGTGGAAAATTCAATTTTTTTGAAAATCAACTGAGCTATAGCCCACAAATTCAGGGCCACAAAATTCGAAAATCTGCAAATTTGCTCCGATTTCGATGATTGATGCCTCTATCAATAGGCATTGAGACCTGTAATTGTCATCCAAACGGCCATTTGGATCGGTCGAATATTTCTACACGTTCCGAGGAAAATTAAATTTTTTTGAAAATCAACTGAACTATAGCCCACAAATTCAGAGCCACAAAATTCGAAAATCTGCAAATGTGCTCCGATTTCGATGATTGATGCCTATATCAATAGGCGTTGAGACCTGTAATTGTCATCCAAACGGCCATTTGGATCGGTCGAATATTTCTACACGTTTCGGGGAAAATTCAATGTTTTTGAAAATCAACTGAACTATAGCCCACAAATTCAGAGCCACAAAATTCGAAAATCTGCAAATGTGCTCCGATTTCGATGATTGATGCCTATATCAATAGGCGTTGAGACCTGTAATTGTCATCCAAACGGCCATTTGGATCGGTCGAATATTTCTACACGTTCCGTGGAAAATTCAATTTTTTTGAAAATCAACTGAACTATAGCCCACAAGTTCAGGGCCACAAAATTCGAAAATCGGCAAATGTGATCCGAATTCGATGATTGATACCTCTATCTATAGGCGTTGAGACCTGTAATTGTCATCCAAACGGCCATTTGGATCGGTCGAATATTTCTACACGTTTCGGGGAAAATTCAATTTTTTTTTTTGGAAATCAACTGAACTATAGCCCACAAATTCAGGGCCACAAAATTCGAAAATCTGCAAATATGATCCGATTTCGATGATTGATACCTCTATCAATAGCCGTTGAGACCTGTAATTGTCATACAATCTACCATTTGGATCGGTCGAATATTTCTACACGTTTCGGGGAAAATTCAATTTTTTTGAAAATCAACTGAACTATAGCCCACAAGTTCAGGGCCACAAAATTCGAAAATCGGCAAATGTGATCCGAATTCGATGATTGATACCTCTATCTATAGGCGTTGAGACCTGTAATTGTCATCCAAACGGCCATTTGGATCGGTCGAATATTTCTACACGTTTCGGGGAAAATTCAATTTTTTTGAAAATCAACTGAACTATAGCCCACAAATTCAGGGCCACAAAATTCGAAAATCTGCAAATTTGCTCCGATTTCGATGATTGATGCCTCTATCAATAGGCATTGAGACCTGTAATTGTCATCCAAACGGCCATTTGGATCGGTCGAATATTTCTACACGTTCCGAGGAAAATTAAATGTTTTTGAAAATCAACTGAACTATAGCCCACAAATTCAGAGCCACAAAATTCGAAAATCTGCAAATATGCTCCGATTTCGATGATTGATACCTCTATCTATAGGCGTTGAGACCTGTAATTGTCATCCAAACGGCCATTTGGATCGGTCGAATATTTCTACACGTTTCGGGGAAAATTCAATTTTTTTGAAAATCAACTGAACTATAGCCCACAAATTCAGGGCCACAAAATTCGAAAATCGGCAAATGTGATCCGATTTCGATGATTGATACCTCTATCAATAGCCGTTGAGACCTGTAATTGTCATACAAACGGCCATTTGGATCGGTCGAATATTTCTACACGTTTCGGGGAAAATTCAATTTTTTTGAAAATCAACTGAACTATAGCCCACAAATTCAGGGCCACAAAATTCGAAAATCGGCAAATGTGATCCGATTTCGATGATTGATACCTCTATCAATAGCCGTTGAGACCTGTAATTGTCATACAAACGGCCATTTGGATCGGTCGAATATTTCTACACGTTTCGGGGAAAATTCAAGTTTTTTGAAAATCAACTGAACTATAGCCCACAAATTCAGGGCCACAAAATTCGAAAATCTGCAAATTTGCTCCGATTTCGATGATTGATGCCTCTATCAATAGGCGTTGAGACCTGTAATTGTCATCCAAACGGCCATTTGGATCGGTCGAATATTTCTACACGTTCCGAGGAAAATTTAATTTTCTTGAAAATCAACTGAACTATAGCCCACAAATTCAGAGCCACAAAATTCGAAAATCTGCAAATTTGCTCCGATTTCGATGATTGATGCCTCTATCAATAGGCATTGAGACCTGTAATTGTCATACAATCTACCATTTGGATCGGTCGAATATTTCTACACGTTTCGGGGAAAATTCAATTTTTTTGAAAATCAACTGAACTATAGCCCACAAGTTCAGGGCCACAAAATTCGAAAATCGGCAAATGTGATCCGAATTCGATGATTGATACCTCTATCTATAGGCGTTGAGACCTGTAATTGTCATCCAAACGGCCATTTGGATCGGTCGAATATTTCTACACGTTTCGGGGAAAATTCAATTTTTTTGAAAATCAACTGAACTATAGCCCACAAATTCAGGGCCACAAAATTCGAAAATCTGCAAATTTGCTCCGATTTCGATGATTGATGCCTCTATCAATAGGCATTGAGACCTGTAATTGTCATCCAAACGGCCATTTGGATCGGTCGAATATTTCTACACGTTCCGAGGAAAATTAAATGTTTTTGAAAATCAACTGAACTATAGCCCACAAATTCAGAGCCACAAAATTCGAAAATCTGCAAATATGCTCCGATTTCGATGATTGATACCTCTATCTATAGGCGTTGAGACCTGTAATTGTCATCCAAACGGCCATTTGGATCGGTCGAATATTTCTACACGTTTCGGGGAAAATTCAATTTTTTTGAAAATCAACTGAACTATAGCCCACAAATTCAGGGCCACAAAATTCGAAAATCGGCAAATGTGATCCGATTTCGATGATTGATACCTCTATCAATAGCCGTTGAGACCTGTAATTGTCATACAAACGGCCATTTGGATCGGTCGAATATTTCTACACGTTTCGGGGAAAATTCAATTTTTTTGAAAATCAACTGAACTATAGCCCACAAATTCAGGGCCACAAAATTCGAAAATCGGCAAATGTGATCCGATTTCGATGATTGATACCTCTATCAATAGCCGTTGAGACCTGTAATTGTCATACAAACGGCCATTTGGATCGGTCGAATATTTCTACACGTTTCGGGGAAAATTCAAGTTTTTTGAAAATCAACTGAACTATAGCCCACAAATTCAGGGCCACAAAATTCGAAAATCTGCAAATTTGCTCCGATTTCGATGATTGATGCCTCTATCAATAGGCGTTGAGACCTGTAATTGTCATCCAAACGGCCATTTGGATCGGTCGAATATTTCTACACGTTCCGAGGAAAATTTAATTTTCTTGAAAATCAACTGAACTATAGCCCACAAATTCAGAGCCACAAAATTCGAAAATCTGCAAATTTGCTCCGATTTCGATGATTGATGCCTCTATCAATAGGCATTGAGACCTGTAATTGTCATACAATCTACCATTTGGATCGGTCGAATATTTCTACACGTTTCGGGGAAAATTCAATTTTTTTGAAAATCAACTGAACTATAGCCCACAAGTTCAGGGCCACAAAATTCGAAAATCGGCAAATGTGATCCGAATTCGATGATTGATACCTCTATCTATAGGCGTTGAGACCTGTAATTGTCATCCAAACGGCCATTTGGATCGGTCGAATATTTCTACACGTTTCGGGGAAAATTCAATTTTTTTGAAAATCAACTGAACTATAGCCCACAAATTCAGGGCCACAAAATTCGAAAATCTGCAAATTTGCTCCGATTTCGATGATTGATGCCTCTATCAATAGGCATTGAGACCTGTAATTGTCATCCAAACGGCCATTTGGATCGGTCGAATATTTCTACACGTTCCGAGGAAAATTAAATGTTTTTGAAAATCAACTGAACTATAGCCCACAAATTCAGAGCCACAAAATTCGAAAATCTGCAAATATGCTCCGATTTCGATGATTGATACCTCTATCTATAGGCGTTGAGACCTGTAATTGTCATCCAAACGGCCATTTGGATCGGTCGAATATTTCTACACGTTTCGGGGAAAATTCAATTTTTTTGAAAATCAACTGAACTATAGCCCACAAGTTCAGGGCCACAAAATTCGAAAATCGGCAAATGTGATCCGAATTCGATGATTGATACCTCTATCTATAGGCGTTGAGACCTGTAATTGTCATACAATCTACCATTTGGATCGGTCGAATATTTCTACACGTTTCGGGAAAATTCAATTTTTTTGAAAATCAACTGAACTATAGCCCACAAGTTCAGGGCCACAAAATTCGAAAATCGGCAAATGTGATCCGAATTCGATGATTGATACCTCTATCAATAGCCGTTGAGACCTGTAATTGTCATACAATCTACCATTTGGATCGGTCGAATATTTCTACACGTTTCGGGGAAAATTCAATTTTTTTGAAAATCAACTGAACTATAGCCCACAAATTCAGGGCCACAAAATTCGAAAATCGGCAAATGTGCTCCGATTTCGATGATTGATACCTCTATCTATAGGCGTTGAGACCTGTAATTGTCATCCAAACGGCCATTTGGATCGGTCGAATATTTCTACACGCTTCGTGGAAAATTCAATTTTTTTGAAAATCAACTGAACTATAGCCCACAAGTTCAGGGCCACAAAATTCGAAAATCGGCAAATGTGATCCGAATTCGATGATTGATACCTCTATCTATAGGCGTTGAGACCTGTAATTGTCATACAATCTACCATTTGGATCGGTCGAATATTTCTACACGTTTCGGGGAAAATTCAATTTTTTTGAAAATCAACTGAACTATAGCCCACAAATTCAGGGCCACAAAATTCGAAAATCTGCAAATGTGCTCCGATTTCGATGATTGATACCTCTATCTATAGGCGTTGAGACCTGTAATTGTCATCCAAACGGCCATTTGGATCGGTCGAATATTTCTACACGCTTCGTGGAAAATTCAATTTTTTTGAAAATCAACTGAACTATAGCCCACAAATTCAGGGCCACAAAATTCGAAAATCTGCAAATGTGCTCCGATTTCGATGATTGATACCTCTATCTATAGGCGTTGAGACCTGTAATTGTCATACAATCTACCATTTGGATCGGTCGAATATTTCTACACGTTTCGGGGAAAATTCAATTTTTTTGAAAATCAACTGAACTATAGCCCACAAATTCAGGGCCACAAAATTCGAAAATCTGCAAATGTGCTCCGATTTCGATGATTGATACCTCTATCTATAGGCGTTGAGACCTGTAATTGTCATAAAAACGGCCATTTGGATCGGTCGAATATTTCTACACGCTTCGTGGAAAATTCAATTTTTTTGAAAATCAACTGAGCTATAGCCCACAAATTCAGGGCCACAAAATTCGAAAATCGGCAAATGTGATCCGAATTCGATGATTGATACCTCTATCTATAGGCGTTGAGACCTGTAATTGTCATACAATCTACCATTTGGATCGGTCGAATATTTCTACACGTTTCGGGGAAAATTCAATTTTTTTGAAAATCAACTGAACTATAGCCCACAAATTCAGGGCCACAAAATTCGAAAATCTGCAAATGTGCTCCGATTTCGATGATTGATACCTCTATCTATAGGCGTTGAGACCTGTAATTGTCATCCAAACGGCCATTTGGATCGGTCGAATATTTCTACACGCTTCGTGGAAAATTCAATTTTTTTGAAAATCAACTGAACTATAGCCCACAAATTCAGGGCCACAAAATTCGAAAATCGGCAAATGTGATCCGAATTCGATGATTGATACCTCTATCTATAGGCGTTGAGACCTGTAATTGTCATACAATCTACCATTTGGATCGGTCGAATATTTCTACACGTTTCGGGGAAAATTCAATTTTTTTGAAAATCAACTGAACTATAGCCCACAAATTCAGGGCCACAAAATTCGAAAATCTGCAAATGTGCTCCGATTTCGATGATTGATACCTCTATCTATAGGCGTTGAGACCTGTAATTGTCATACAATCTACCATTTGGATCGGTCGAATATTTCTACACGTTTCGGGGAAAATTCAATTTTTTTGAAAATCAACTGAACTATAGCCCACAAATTCAGGGCCACAAAATTCGAAAATCTGCAAATGTGCTCCGATTTCGATGATTGATACCTCTATCTATAGGCGTTGAGACCTGTAATTGTCATACAATCTACCATTTGGATCGGTCGAATATTTCTACACGTTTCGGGGAAAATTCAATTTTTTTGAAAATCAACTGAACTATAGCCCACAAATTCAGGGCCACAAAATTCGAAAATCTGCAAATGTGCTCCGATTTCGATGATTGATACCTCTATCTATAGGCGTTGAGACCTGTAATTGTCATCCAAACGGCCATTTGGATCGGTCGAATATTTCTACACGCTTCGTGGAAAATTCAATTTTTTTGAAAATCAACTGAACTATAGCCCACAAATTCAGGGCCACAAAATTCGAAAATCGGCAAATGTGCTCCGATTTCGATGATTGATACCTCTATCTATAGGCGTTGAGACCTGTAATTGTCATCCAAACGGCCATTTGGATCGGTCGAATATTTCTACACGCTTCGTGGAAAATTCAATTTTTTTGAAAATCAACTGAACTATAGCCCACAAGTTCAGGGCCACAAAATTCGAAAATCGGCAAATGTGATCCGAATTCGATGATTGATACCTCTATCTATAGGCGTTGAGACCTGTAATTGTCATACAATCTACCATTTGGATCGGTCGAATATTTCTACACGTTTCGGGGAAAATTCAATTTTTTTGAAAATCAACTGAACTATAGCCCACAAATTCAGGGCCACAAAATTCGAAAATCTGCAAATGTGCTCCGATTTCGATGATTGATACCTCTATCTATAGGCGTTGAGACCTGTAATTGTCATCCAAACGGCCATTTGGATCGGTCGAATATTTCTACACGCTTCGTGGAAAATTCAATTTTTTTGAAAATCAACTGAACTATAGCCCACAAATTCAGGGCCACAAAATTCGAAAATCGGCAAATGTGATCCGAATTCGATGATTGATACCTCTATCTATAGGCGTTGAGACCTGTAATTGTCATACAATCTACCATTTGGATCGGTCGAATATTTCTACACGTTTCGGGGAAAATTCAATTTTTTGAAAATCAACTGAACTATAGCCCACAAATTCAGGGCCACAAAATTCGAAAATCTGCAAATGTGCTCCGATTTCGATGATTGATACCTCTATCTATAGGCGTTGAGACCTGTAATTGTCATCCAAACGGCCATTTGGATCGGTCGAATATTTCTACACGCTTCGTGGAAAATTCAATTTTTTTGAAAATCAACTGAACTATAGCCCACAAATTCAGGGCCACAAAATTCGAAAATCGGCAAATGTGCTCCGATTTCGATGATTGATACCTCTATCTATAGGCGTTGAGACCTGTAATTGTCATCCAAACGGCCATTTGGATCGGTCGAATATTTCTACACGCTTCGTGGAAAATTCAATTTTTTTGAAAATCAACTGAACTATAGCCCACAAGTTCAGGGCCACAAAATTCGAAAATCGGCAAATGTGATCCGAATTCGATGATTGATACCTCTATCTATAGGCGTTGAGACCTGTAATTGTCATACAATCTACCATTTGGATCGGTCGAATATTTCTACACGCTTCGTGGAAAATTCAATTTTTTTGAAAATCAACTGAACTATAGCCCACAAATTCAGGGCCACAAAATTCGAAAATCTGCAAATGTGCTCCGATTTCGATGATTGATACCTCTATCTATAGGCGTTGAGACCTGTAATTGTCATCCAAACGGCCATTTGGATCGGTCGAATATTTCTACACGCTTCGTGGAAAATTCAATTTTTTTGAAAATCAACTGAACTATAGCCCACAAATTCAGGGCCACAAAATTCGAAAATCTGCAAATGTGCTCCGATTTCGATGATTGATACCTCTATCTATAGGCGTTGAGACCTGTAATTGTCATACAATCTACCATTTGGATCGGTCGAATATTTCTACACGTTTCGGGGAAAATTCAATTTTTTTGAAAATCAACTGAACTATAGCCCACAAATTCAGGGCCACAAAATTCGAAAATCTGCAAATGTGCTCCGATTTCGATGATTGATACCTCTATCTATAGGCGTTGAGACCTGTAATTGTCATCCAAACGGCCATTTGGATCGGTCGAATATTTCTACACGCTTCGTGGAAAATTCAATTTTTTTGAAAATCAACTGAACTATAGCCCACAAATTCAGGGCCACAAAATTCGAAAATCGGCAAATGTGCTCCGATTTCGATGATTGATACCTCTATCTATAGGCGTTGAGACCTGTAATTGTCATCCAAACGGCCATTTGGATCGGTCGAATATTTCTACACGCTTCGTGGAAAATTCAATTTTTTTGAAAATCAACTGAACTATAGCCCACAAGTTCAGGGCCACAAAATTCGAAAATCGGCAAATGTGATCCGAATTCGATGATTGATACCTCTATCTATAGGCGTTGAGACCTGTAATTATCATACAATCTACCATTTGGATCGGTCGAATATTTCTACACGCTTCGTGGAAAATTCAATTTTTTTGAAAATCAACTGAACTATAGCCCACAAGTTCAGGGCCACAAAATTCGAAAATCGGCAAATGTGATCCGAATTCGATGATTGATACCTCTATCTATAGGCGTTGAGACCTGTAATTGTCATACAATCTACCATTTGGATCGGTCGAATATTTCTACACGCTTCGTGGAAAATTCAATTTTTTTGAAAATCAACTGAACTATAGCCCACAAATTCAGGGCCACAAAATTCGAAAATCTGCAAATGTGCTCCGATTTCGATGATTGATACCTCTATCTATAGGCGTTGAGACCTGTAATTGTCATCCAAACGGCCATTTGGATCGGTCGAATATTTCTACACGCTTCGTGGAAAATTCAATTTTTTTGAAAATCAACTGAACTATAGCCCACAAATTCAGGGCCACAAAATTCGAAAATCTGCAAATGTGCTCCGATTTCGATGATTGATACCTCTATCTATAGGCGTTGAGACCTGTAATTGTCATCCAAACGGCCATTTGGATCGGTCGAATATTTCTACACGCTTCGTGGAAAATTCAATTTTTTTGAAAATCAACTGAGCTATAGCCCACAAATTCAGGGCCACAAAATTCGAAAATCGGCAAATGTGATCCGAATTCGATGATTGATACCTCTATCTATAGGCGTTGAGACCTGTAATTGTCATACAATCTACCATTTGGATCGGTCGAATATTTCTACACGTTTCGGGGAAAATTCAATTTTTTTGAAAATCAACTGAACTATAGCCCACAAATTCAGGGCCACAAAATTCGAAAATCTGCAAATGTGCTCCGATTTCGATGATTGATACCTCTATCTATAGGCGTTGAGACCTGTAATTGTCATACAATCTACCATTTGGATCGGTCGAATATTTCTACACGTTTCGGGGAAAATTCAATTTTTTTGAAAATCAACTGAACTATAGCCCACAAATTCAGGGCCACAAAATTCGAAAATCTGCAAATGTGCTCCGATTTCGATGATTGATACCTCTATCTATAGGCGTTGAGACCTGTAATTGTCATACAATCTACCATTTGGATCGGTCGAATATTTCTACACGTTTCGGGGAAAATTCAATTTTTTTGAAAATCAACTGAACTATAGCCCACAAATTCAGGGCCACAAAATTCGAAAATCTGCAAATGTGCTCCGATTTCGATGATTGATACCTCTATCTATAGGCGTTGAGACCTGTAATTGTCATCCAAACGGCCATTTGGATCGGTCGAATATTTCTACACGTTTCGGGGAAAATTCAATTTTTTTGAAAATCAACTGAACTATAGCCCACAAATTCAGGGCCACAAAATTCGAAAATCTGCAAATGTGCTCCGATTTCGATGATTGATACCTCTATCTATAGGCGTTGAGACCTGTAATTGTCATACAATCTACCATTTGGATCGGTCGAATATTTCTACACGTTTCGGGGAAAATTCAATTTTTTTGAAAATCAACTGAACTATAGCCCACAAATTCAGGGCCACAAAATTCGAAAATCTGCAAATGTGCTCCGATTTCGATGATTGATACCTCTATCTATAGGCGTTGAGACCTGTAATTGTCATCCAAACGGCCATTTGGATCGGTCGAATATTTCTACACGCTTCGTGGAAAATTCAATTTTTTTGAAAATCAACTGAACTATAGCCCACAAATTCAGGGCCACAAAATTCGAAAATCTGCAAATGTGCTCCGATTTCGATGATTGATACCTCTATCTATAGGCGTTGAGACCTGTAATTGTCATACAATCTACCATTTGGATCGGTCGAATATTTCTACACGTTTCGGGGAAAATTCAATTTTTTTGAAAATCAACTGAACTATAGCCCACAAATTCAGGGCCACAAAATTCGAAAATCTGCAAATGTGCTCCGATTTCGATGATTGATACCTCTATCTATAGGCGTTGAGACCTGTAATTGTCATCCAAACGGCCATTTGGATCGGTCGAATATTTCTACACGCTTCGTGGAAAATTCAATTTTTTTGAAAATCAACTGAACTATAGCCCACAAGTTCAGGGCCACAAAATTCGAAAATCGGCAAATGTGATCCGAATTCGATGATTGATACCTCTATCTATAGGCGTTGAGACCTGTAATTGTCATACAATCTACCATTTGGATCGGTCGAATATTTCTACACGTTTCGGGGAAAATTCAATTTTTTTGAAAATCAACTGAACTATAGCCCACAAATTCAGGGCCACAAAATTCGAAAATCTGCAAATGTGCTCCGATTTCGATGATTGATACCTCTATCTATAGGCGTTGAGACCTGTAATTGTCATCCAAACGGCCATTTGGATCGGTCGAATATTTCTACACGCTTCGTGGAAAATTCAATTTTTTTGAAAATCAACTGAACTATAGCCCACAAATTCAGGGCCACAAAATTCGAAAATCGGCAAATGTGATCCGAATTCGATGATTGATACCTCTATCTATAGGCGTTGAGACCTGTAATTGTCATACAATCTACCATTTGGATCGGTCGAATATTTCTACACGTTTCGGGGAAAATTCAATTTTTTTGAAAATCAACTGAACTATAGCCCACAAATTCAGGGCCACAAAATTCGAAAATCTGCAAATGTGCTCCGATTTCGATGATTGATACCTCTATCTATAGGCGTTGAGACCTGTAATTGTCATACAATCTACCATTTGGATCGGTCGAATATTTCTACACGTTTCGGGGAAAATTCAATTTTTTTGAAAATCAACTGAACTATAGCCCACAAATTCAGGGCCACAAAATTCGAAAATCTGCAAATGTGCTCCGATTTCGATGATTGATACCTCTATCTATAGGCGTTGAGACCTGTAATTGTCATACAATCTACCATTTGGATCGGTCGAATATTTCTACACGTTTCGGGGAAAATTCAATTTTTTTGAAAATCAACTGAACTATAGCCCACAAATTCAGGGCCACAAAATTCGAAAATCTGCAAATGTGCTCCGATTTCGATGATTGATACCTCTATCTATAGGCGTTGAGACCTGTAATTGTCATCCAAACGGCCATTTGGATCGGTCGAATATTTCTACACGCTTCGTGGAAAATTCAATTTTTTTGAAAATCAACTGAACTATAGCCCACAAATTCAGGGCCACAAAATTCGAAAATCGGCAAATGTGCTCCGATTTCGATGATTGATACCTCTATCTATAGGCGTTGAGACCTGTAATTGTCATCCAAACGGCCATTTGGATCGGTCGAATATTTCTACACGCTTCGTGGAAAATTCAATTTTTTTGAAAATCAACTGAACTATAGCCCACAAGTTCAGGGCCACAAAATTCGAAAATCGGCAAATGTGATCCGAATTCGATGATTGATACCTCTATCTATAGGCGTTGAGACCTGTAATTGTCATACAATCTACCATTTGGATCGGTCGAATATTTCTACACGTTTCGGGGAAAATTCAATTTTTTTGAAAATCAACTGAACTATAGCCCACAAATTCAGGGCCACAAAATTCGAAAATCTGCAAATGTGCTCCGATTTCGATGATTGATACCTCTATCTATAGGCGTTGAGACCTGTAATTGTCATACAATCTACCATTTGGATCGGTCGAATATTTCTACACGTTTCGGGGAAAATTCAATTTTTTTGAAAATCAACTGAACTATAGCCCACAAATTCAGGGCCACAAAATTCGAAAATCTGCAAATGTGCTCCGATTTCGATGATTGATACCTCTATCTATAGGCGTTGAGACCTGTAATTGTCATCCAAACGGCCATTTGGATCGGTCGAATATTTCTACACGCTTCGTGGAAAATTCAATTTTTTTGAAAATCAACTGAACTATAGCCCACAAATTCAGGGCCACAAAATTCGAAAATCGGCAAATGTGCTCCGATTTCGATGATTGATACCTCTATCTATAGGCGTTGAGACCTGTAATTGTCATCCAAACGGCCATTTGGATCGGTCGAATATTTCTACACGCTTCGTGGAAAATTCAATTTTTTTGAAAATCAACTGAACTATAGCCCACAAATTCAGGGCCACAAAATTCGAAAATCTGCAAATGTGCTCCGATTTCGATGATTGATACCTCTATCTATAGGCGTTGAGACCTGTAATTGTCATACAATCTACCATTTGGATCGGTCGAATATTTCTACACGTTTCGGGGAAAATTCAATTTTTTTGAAAATCAACTGAACTATAGCCCACAAATTCAGGGCCACAAAATTCGAAAATCTGCAAATGTGCTCCGATTTCGATGATTGATACCTCTATCTATAGGCGTTGAGACCTGTAATTGTCATCCAAACGGCCATTTGGATCGGTCGAATATTTCTACACGCTTCGTGGAAAATTCAATTTTTTTGAAAATCAACTGAACTATAGCCCACAAATTCAGGGCCACAAAATTCGAAAATCGGCAAATGTGCTCCGATTTCGATGATTGATACCTCTATCTATAGGCGTTGAGACCTGTAATTGTCATCCAAACGGCCATTTGGATCGGTCGAATATTTCTACACGCTTCGTGGAAAATTCAATTTTTTTGAAAATCAACTGAACTATAGCCCACAAATTCAGGGCCACAAAATTCGAAAATCTGCAAATGTGCTCCGATTTCGATGATTGATACCTCTATCTATAGGCGTTGAGACCTGTAATTGTCATACAATCTACCATTTGGATCGGTCGAATATTTCTACACGTTTCGGGGAAAATTCAATTTTTTTGAAAATCAACTGAACTATAGCCCACAAATTCAGGGCCACAAAATTCGAAAATCTGCAAATGTGCTCCGATTTCGATGATTGATACCTCTATCTATAGGCGTTGAGACCTGTAATTGTCATCCAAACGGCCATTTGGATCGGTCGAATATTTCTACACGCTTCGTGGAAAATTCAATTTTTTTGAAAATCAACTGAACTATAGCCCACAAGTTCAGGGCCACAAAATTCGAAAATCGGCAAATGTGATCCGAATTCGATGATTGATACCTCTATCTATAGGCGTTGAGACCTGTAATTGTCATACAATCTACCATTTGGATCGGTCGAATATTTCTACACGTTTCGGGGAAAATTCAATTTTTTTGAAAATCAACTGAACTATAGCCCACAAATTCAGGGCCACAAAATTCGAAAATCTGCAAATGTGCTCCGATTTCGATGATTGATACCTCTATCTATAGGCGTTGAGACCTGTAATTGTCATACAATCTACCATTTGGATCGGTCGAATATTTCTACACGTTTCGGGGAAAATTCAATTTTTTTGAAAATCAACTGAACTATAGCCCACAAATTCAGGGCCACAAAATTCGAAAATCTGCAAATGTGCTCCGATTTCGATGATTGATACCTCTATCTATAGGCGTTGAGACCTGTAATTGTCATCCAAACGGCCATTTGGATCGGTCGAATATTTCTACACGCTTCGTGGAAAATTCAATTTTTTTGAAAATCAACTGAACTATAGCCCACAAATTCAGGGCCACAAAATTCGAAAATCGGCAAATGTGATCCGAATTCGATGATTGATACCTCTATCTATAGGCGTTGAGACCTGTAATTGTCATACAATCTACCATTTGGATCGGTCGAATATTTCTACACGTTTCGGGGAAAATTCAATTTTTTTGAAAATCAACTGAACTATAGCCCACAAATTCAGGGCCACAAAATTCGAAAATCTGCAAATGTGCTCCGATTTCGATGATTGATACCTCTATCTATAGGCGTTGAGACCTGTAATTGTCATCCAAACGGCCATTTGGATCGGTCGAATATTTCTACACGCTTCGTGGAAAATTCAATTTTTTTGAAAATCAACTGAACTATAGCCCACAAATTCAGGGCCACAAAATTCGAAAATCGGCAAATGTGATCCGAATTCGATGATTGATACCTCTATCTATAGGCGTTGAGACCTGTAATTGTCATACAATCTACCATTTGGATCGGTCGAATATTTCTACACGTTTCGGGGAAAATTCAATTTTTTTGAAAATCAACTGAACTATAGCCCACAAATTCAGGGCCACAAAATTCGAAAATCGGCAAATGTGCTCCGATTTCGATGATTGATACCTCTATCTATAGGCGTTGAGACCTGTAATTGTCATCCAAACGGCCATTTGGATCGGTCGAATATTTCTACACGCTTCGTGGAAAATTCAATTTTTTTGAAAATCAACTGAACTATAGCCCACAAGTTCAGGGCCACAAAATTCGAAAATCGGCAAATGTGATCCGAATTCGATGATTGATACCTCTATCTATAGGCGTTGAGACCTGTAATTGTCATACAATCTACCATTTGGATCGGTCGAATATTTCTACACGTTTCGGGGAAAATTCAATTTTTTTGAAAATCAACTGAACTATAGCCCACAAATTCAGGGCCACAAAATTCGAAAATCTGCAAATGTGCTCCGATTTCGATGATTGATACCTCTATCTATAGGCGTTGAGACCTGTAATTGTCATACAATCTACCATTTGGATCGGTCGAATATTTCTACACGTTTCGGGGAAAATTCAATTTTTTAGAAAATCAACTGAACTATAGCCCACAAATTCAGGGCCACAAAATTCGAAAATCTGCAAATGTGCTCCGATTTCGATGATTGATACCTCTATCTATAGGCGTTGAGACCTGTAATTGTCATACAATCTACCATTTGGATCGGTCGAATATTTCTACACGTTTCGGGGAAAATTCAATTTTTTTGAAAATCAACTGAACTATAGCCCACAAATTCAGGGCCACAAAATTCGAAAATCTGCAAATGTGCTCCGATTTCGATGATTGATACCTCTATCTATAGGCGTTGAGACCTGTAATTGTCATCCAAACGGCCATTTGGATCGGTCGAATATTTCTACACGCTTCGTGGAAAATTCAATTTTTTTGAAAATCAACTGAACTATAGCCCACAAGTTCAGGGCCACAAAATTCGAAAATCGGCAAATGTGATCCGAATTCGATGATTGATACCTCTATCTATAGGCGTTGAGACCTGTAATTGTCATACAATCTACCATTTGGATCGGTCGAATATTTCTACACGTTTCGGGGAAAATTCAATTTTTTTGAAAATCAACTGAACTATAGCCCACAAATTCAGGGCCACAAAATTCGAAAATCTGCAAATGTGCTCCGATTTCGATGATTGATACCTCTATCTATAGGCGTTGAGACCTGTAATTGTCATCCAAACGGCCATTTGGATCGGTCGAATATTTCTACACGTTTCGGGGAAAATTCAATTTTTTTGAAAATCAACTGAACTATAGCCCACAAATTCAGGGCCACAAAATTCGAAAATCTGCAAATGTGCTCCGATTTCGATGATTGATACCTCTATCTATAGGCGTTGAGACCTGTAATTGTCATCCAAACGGCCATTTGGATCGGTCGAATATTTCTACACGCTTCGTGGAAAATTCAATTTTTTTGAAAATCAACTGAACTATAGCCCACAAGTTCAGGGCCACAAAATTCGAAAATCGGCAAATGTGATCCGAATTCGATGATTGATACCTCTATCTATAGGCGTTGAGACCTGTAATTGTCATACAATCTACCATTTGGATCGGTCGAATATTTCTACACGTTTCGGGGAAAATTCAATTTTTTTGAAAATCAACTGAACTATAGCCCACAAATTCAGGGCCACAAAATTCGAAAATCTGCAAATGTGCTCCGATTTCGATGATTGATACCTCTATCTATAGGCGTTGAGACCTGTAATTGTCATACAATCTACCATTTGGATCGGTCGAATATTTCTACACGTTTCGGGGAAAATTCAATTTTTTTGAAAATCAACTGAACTATAGCCCACAAATTCAGGGCCACAAAATTCGAAAATCTGCAAATGTGCTCCGATTTCGATGATTGATACCTCTATCTATAGGCGTTGAGACCTGTAATTGTCATCCAAACGGCCATTTGGATCGGTCGAATATTTCTACACGCTTCGTGGAAAATTCAATTTTTTTGAAAATCAACTGAACTATAGCCCACAAATTCAGGGCCACAAAATTCGAAAATCGGCAAATGTGATCCGAATTCGATGATTGATACCTCTATCTATAGGCGTTGAGACCTGTAATTGTCATACAATCTACCATTTGGATCGGTCGAATATTTCTACACGTTTCGGGGAAAATTCAATTTTTTTGAAAATCAACTGAACTATAGCCCACAAATTCAGGGCCACAAAATTCGAAAATCGGCAAATGTGCTCCGATTTCGATGATTGATACCTCTATCTATAGGCGTTGAGACCTGTAATTGTCATCCAAACGGCCATTTGGATCGGTCGAATATTTCTACACGCTTCGTGGAAAATTCAATTTTTTTGAAAATCAACTGAACTATAGCCCACAAGTTCAGGGCCACAAAATTCGAAAATCGGCAAATGTGATCCGAATTCGATGATTGATACCTCTATCTATAGGCGTTGAGACCTGTAATTGTCATACAATCTACCATTTGGATCGGTCGAATATTTCTACACGTTTCGGGGAAAATTCAATTTTTTTGAAAATCAACTGAACTATAGCCCACAAATTCAGGGCCACAAAATTCGAAAATCTGCAAATGTGCTCCGATTTCGATGATTGATACCTCTATCTATAGGCGTTGAGACCTGTAATTGTCATACAATCTACCATTTGGATCGGTCGAATATTTCTACACGTTTCGGGGAAAATTCAATTTTTTAGAAAATCAACTGAACTATAGCCCACAAATTCAGGGCCACAAAATTCGAAAATCTGCAAATGTGCTCCGATTTCGATGATTGATACCTCTATCTATAGGCGTTGAGACCTGTAATTGTCATACAATCTACCATTTGGATCGGTCGAATATTTCTACACGTTTCGGGGAAAATTCAATTTTTTTGAAAATCAACTGAACTATAGCCCACAAATTCAGGGCCACAAAATTCGAAAATCTGCAAATGTGCTCCGATTTCGATGATTGATACCTCTATCTATAGGCGTTGAGACCTGTAATTGTCATCCAAACGGCCATTTGGATCGGTCGAATATTTCTACACGCTTCGTGGAAAATTCAATTTTTTTGAAAATCAACTGAACTATAGCCCACAAGTTCAGGGCCACAAAATTCGAAAATCGGCAAATGTGATCCGAATTCGATGATTGATACCTCTATCTATAGGCGTTGAGACCTGTAATTGTCATACAATCTACCATTTGGATCGGTCGAATATTTCTACACGTTTCGGGGAAAATTCAATTTTTTTGAAAATCAACTGAACTATAGCCCACAAATTCAGGGCCACAAAATTCGAAAATCTGCAAATGTGCTCCGATTTCGATGATTGATACCTCTATCTATAGGCGTTGAGACCTGTAATTGTCATACAATCTACCATTTGGATCGGTCGAATATTTCTACACGTTTCGGGGAAAATTCAATTTTTTTGAAAATCAACTGAACTATAGCCCACAAATTCAGGGCCACAAAATTCGAAAATCTGCAAATGTGCTCCGATTTCGATGATTGATACCTCTATCTATAGGCGTTGAGACCTGTAATTGTCATCCAAACGGCCATTTGGATCGGTCGAATATTTCTACACGCTTCGTGGAAAATTCAATTTTTTTGAAAATCAACTGAACTATAGCCCACAAGTTCAGGGCCACAAAATTCGAAAATCGGCAAATGTGATCCGAATTCGATGATTGATACCTCTATCTATAGGCGTTGAGACCTGTAATTGTCATACAATCTACCATTTGGATCGGTCGAATATTTCTACACGTTTCGGGGAAAATTCAATTTTTTTGAAAATCAACTGAACTATAGCCCACAAATTCAGGGCCACAAAATTCGAAAATCTGCAAATGTGCTCCGATTTCGATGATTGATACCTCTATCTATAGGCGTTGAGACCTGTAATTGTCATACAATCTACCATTTGGATCGGTCGAATATTTCTACACGTTTCGGGGAAAATTCAATTTTTTTGAAAATCAACTGAACTATAGCCCACAAATTCAGGGCCACAAAATTCGAAAATCGGCAAATGTGATCCGAATTCGATGATTGATACCTCTATCTATAGGCGTTGAGACCTGTAATTGTCATACAATCTACCATTTGGATCGGTCGAATATTTCTACACGTTTCGGGAAAATTCAATTTTTTTGAAAATCAACTGAACTATAGCCCACAAATTCAGGGCCACAAAATTCGAAAATCTGCAAATGTGCTCCGATTTCGATGATTGATACCTCTATCTATAGGCGTTGAGACCTGTAATTGTCATCCAAACGGCCATTTGGATCGGTCGAATATTTCTACACGCTTCGTGGAAAATTCAATTTTTTTGAAAATCAACTGAACTATAGCCCACAAGTTCAGGGCCACAAAATTCGAAAATCGGCAAATGTGATCCGAATTCGATGATTGATACCTCTATCTATAGGCGTTGAGACCTGTAATTGTCATACAATCTACCATTTGGATCGGTCGAATATTTCTACACGTTTCGGGGAAAATTCAATTTTTTTGAAAATCAACTGAACTATAGCCCACAAATTCAGGGCCACAAAATTCGAAAATCTGCAAATGTGCTCCGATTTCGATGATTGATACCTCTATCTATAGGCGTTGAGACCTGTAATTGTCATACAATCTACCATTTGGATCGGTCGAATATTTCTACACGTTTCGGGGAAAATTCAATTTTTTTGAAAATCAACTGAACTATAGCCCACAAATTCAGGGCCACAAAATTCGAAAATCGGCAAATGTGATCCGAATTCGATGATTGATACCTCTATCTATAGGCGTTGAGACCTGTAATTGTCATACAATCTACCATTTGGATCGGTCGAATATTTCTACACGTTTCGGGGAAAATTCAATTTTTTTGAAAATCAACTGAACTATAGCCCACAAATTCAGGGCCACAAAATTCGAAAATCTGCAAATGTGCTCCGATTTCGATGATTGATACCTCTATCTATAGGCGTTGAGACCTGTAATTGTCATCCAAACGGCCATTTGGATCGGTCGAATATTTCTACACGCTTCGTGGAAAATTCAATTTTTTTGAAAATCAACTGAACTATAGCCCACAAGTTCAGGGCCACAAAATTCGAAAATCGGCAAATGTGATCCGAATTCGATGATTGATACCTCTATCTATAGGCGTTGAGACCTGTAATTGTCATACAATCTACCATTTGGATCGGTCGAATATTTCTACACGTTTCGGGGAAAATTCAATTTTTTTGAAAATCAACTGAACTATAGCCCACAAATTCAGGGCCACAAAATTCGAAAATCGGCAAATGTGATCCGAATTCGATGATTGATACCTCTATCTATAGGCGTTGAGACCTGTAATTGTCATACAATCTACCATTTGGATCGGTCGAATATTTCTACACGTTTCGGGGAAAATTCAATTTTTTTGAAAATCAACTGAACTATAGCCCACAAATTCAGGGCCACAAAATTCGAAAATCTGCAAATGTGCTCCGATTTCGATGATTGATACCTCTATCTATAGGCGTTGAGACCTGTAATTGTCATACAATCTACCATTTGGATCGGTCGAATATTTCTACACGTTTCGGGGAAAATTCAATTTTTTTGAAAATCAACTGAACTATAGCCCACAAATTCAGGGCCACAAAATTCGAAAATCGGCAAATGTGCTCCGATTTCGATGATTGATACCTCTATCTATAGGCGTTGAGACCTGTAATTGTCATACAATCTACCATTTGGATCGGTCGAATATTTCTACACGCTTCGTGGAAAATTCAGTTTTTTTGAAAATCAACTGAACTATAGCCCACAAGTTCAGGGCCACAAAATTCGAAAATCGGCAAATGTGATCCGAATTCGATGATTGATACCTCTATCTATAGGCGTTGAGACCTGTAATTGTCATACAATCTACCATTTGGATCGGTCGAATATTTCTACACGTTTCGGGGAAAATTCAATTTTTTTGAAAATCAACTGAACTATAGCCCACAAATTCAGGGCCACAAAATTCGAAAATCGGCAAATGTGCTCCGATTTCGATGATTGATACCTCTATCTATAGGCGTTGAGACCTGTAATTGTCATCCAAACGGCCATTTGGATCGGTCGAATATTTCTACACGCTTCGTGGAAAATTCAATTTTTTTGAAAATCAACTGAACTATAGCCCACAAATTCAGGGCCACAAAATTCGAAAATCGGCAAATGTGATCCGAATTCGATGATTGATACCTCTATCTATAGGCGTTGAGACCTGTAATTGTCATACAATCTACCATTTGGATCGGTCGAATATTTCTACACGTTTCGGGGAAAATTCAATTTTTTTGAAAATCAACTGAACTATAGCCCACAAATTCAGGGCCACAAAATTCGAAAATCTGCAAATGTGCTCCGATTTCGATGATTGATACCTCTATCTATAGGCGTTGAGACCTGTAATTGTCATCCAAACGGCCATTTGGATCGGTCGAATATTTCTACACGCTTCGTGGAAAATTCAATTTTTTTGAAAATCAACTGAACTATAGCCCACAAGTTCAGGGCCACAAAATTCGAAAATCGGCAAATGTGATCCGAATTCGATGATTGATACCTCTATCTATAGGCGTTGAGACCTGTAATTGTCATACAATCTACCATTTGGATCGGTCGAATATTTCTCTACACGTTTCGGGGAAAATTCAATTTTTTTGAAAATCAACTGAACTATAGCCCACAAATTCAGGGCCACAAAATTCGAAAATCTGCAAATGTGCTCCGATTTCGATGATTGATACCTCTATCTATAGGCGTTGAGACCTGTAATTGTCATACAATCTACCATTTGGATCGGTCGAATATTTCTACACGTTTCGGGGAAAATTCAATTTTTTTGAAAATCAACTGAACTATAGCCCACAAATTCAGGGCCACAAAATTCGAAAATCGGCAAATGTGATCCGAATTCGATGATTGATACCTCTATCTATAGGCGTTGAGACCTGTAATTGTCATACAATCTACCATTTGGATCGGTCGAATATTTCTACACGTTTCGGGGAAAATTCAATTTTTTTGAAAATCAACTGAACTATAGCCCACAAATTCAGGGCCACAAAATTCGAAAATCTGCAAATGTGCTCCGATTTCGATGATTGATACCTCTATCTATAGGCGTTGAGACCTGTAATTGTCATACAATCTACCATTTGGATCGGTCGAATATTTCTACACGTTTCGGGGAAAATTCAATTTTTTTGAAAATCAACTGAACTATAGCCCACAAATTCAGGGCCACAAAATTCGAAAATCGGCAAATGTGCTCCGATTTCGATGATTGATACCTCTATCTATAGGCGTTGAGACCTGTAATTGTCATCCAAACGGCCATTTGGATCGGTCGAATATTTCTACACGCTTCGTGGAAAATTCAATTTTTTTGAAAATCAACTGAACTATAGCCCACAAATTCAGGGCCACAAAATTCGAAAATCGGCAAATGTGATCCGAATTCGATGATTGATACCTCTATCTATAGGCGTTGAGACCTGTAATTGTCATACAATCTACCATTTGGATCGGTCGAATATTTCTACACGTTTCGGGGAAAATTCAATTTTTTTGAAAATCAACTGAACTATAGCCCACAAATTCAGGGCCACAAAATTCGAAAATCTGCAAATGTGCTCCAATTTCGATGATTGATACCTCTATCTATAGGCGTTGAGACCTGTAATTGTCATCCAAACGGCCATTTGGATCGGTCGAATATTTCTACACGCTTCGTGGAAAATTCAATTTTTTGAAAATCAACTGAACTATAGCCCACAAGTTCAGGGCCACAAAATTCGAAAATCGGCAAATGTGATCCGAATTCGATGATTGATACCTCTATCTATAGGCGTTGAGACCTGTAATTGTCATACAATCTACCATTTGGATCGGTCGAATATTTCTACACGTTTCGGGGAAAATTCAATTTTTTTGAAAATCAACTGAACTATAGCCCACAAATTCAGGGCCACAAAATTCGAAAATCTGCAAATGTGCTCCGATTTCGATGATTGATACCTCTATCTATAGGCGTTGAGACCTGTAATTGTCATCCAAACGGCCATTTGGATCGGTCGAATATTTCTACACGCTTCGTGGAAAATTCGGTTTTTTTGAAAATCAACTGAACTATAGCCCACAAATTCAGGGCCACAAAATTCGAAAATCGGCAAATGTGCTCCGATTTCGATGATTGATACCTCTATCTATAGGCGTTGAGACCTGTAATTGTCATCCAAACGGCCATTTGGATCGGTCGAATATTTCTACACGCTTCGTGGAAAATTCAATTTTTTTGAAAATCAACTGAACTATAGCCCACAAGTTCAGGGCCACAAAATTCCAAGTTCAGAGGCCACAAAATTCGAAAATCGGCAAATTGATCCGAAATCGATGATTGATACCTCTATCTATAGGCGTTGAGGAACTGTACATTGTCATACAATCTCCATTTGGATCGGGTCGAATATTTCTACACGTTTCGGGGAAAATTCAATTTTTTGGAAAATCAACTGAACTAGAGCCCACAAATTCAGGGCCACAAAATCGAAAATCGCAATGTGCTCCGATTTTCGATGATGATACCTCTATCTATAGGCGTTGAGACCTGTAATTGTCATACATCTACCATTTGGATCGGTCGAATATTTCTACCACGTTCTCGGGAAAATTCAATTTTTTTGAAAATCACTGACTATAGCCCACAAATTCAGGGCCACAAAAATCGGAAAATCATGCAAATGTGCTCCGGATTTCGATGATTGATACCTCTATCGATAGGCGTTGGAGACCTGTAATTGTCATCCAAAACGGCCATTGGATCGGTCGAATATTTCTACACGCTTCGTGGAAAATTCATTTTTTTGAAATCAACTGAGCTATCAGACCACAGTTCAGGGCCACACAAATTCGAAAATCGGCAAATGTGATCCCGAATTCGATGATTGATACATCTATCTATAGCGTTGAGACCTGTAATTGTCATACAATCTACCATTTGGATCGGTCGAATATTTCTACACGTTTCGGGGAAAATTCAATTTTTTTGAAATCAACTGAACTATAGCCCACAAATTCAGGGCCACAAAATTCGAAAATCGGCAAATGTGCTCCGATTCGATGATTGATACCTCTATCTATAGGCGTTGAGACCTGTAATTGTCATACAATCTACCATTTGGATCGGTCGAATATTTCTACACGTTTCGGGGAAAATTCAATTTTTTTGAAAATCAACTGAACTATAGCCCAAAAATTCAGGGCCACAAAATTCGAAAATCTGCAAATGTGCTCCGATTTCGATGATTGATACCTCTATCTATAGGCGTTGAGACCTGTAATTGTCATCCAAACGGCCATTTGATCGGTCGAATATTTCTACACGCTTCGGGGAAAATTCAATTTTTTTGAAAATCAACTGAACTATAGCCCACAAATTCAGGGCCACAAAATTCGAAAATCGGCAAATGTGATCCGAATCGATGATTGATACCTCTATCTATAGGCGTTGAGACCTGTAATTGTCATACAATCTACCATTTGGATCGGTCGAATATTTCTACACGTTTCGGGGAAAATTCAATTTTTTTGAAAATCAACTGAACTATAGCCCACAAATTCAGGGCCACAAAATTCGAAAATCGGCAAATGTGCTCCGAATTCGATGATTGATACCTCTATCTATAGGCGTTGAGACCTGTAATTGTCATACAACGACCATTTGGATCGGTCGAATATTTCTACACGCTTCGGGGAAAATTCAATTTTTTTGAAAATCAACTGAACTATAGCCCACAAATTCAGGGCCACAAATTCGAAAATCGGCAAATGTGATCCGAATTCGATGATTGATACCTCTATCTATAGGCGTTGAGGACCTGTAATTGTCATACAATCTACCATTTGGATCGGTCGAATATTTCTACACGTTTCGGGGAAAATTCAATTTTTTTGAAAATCAACTGAACTATAGCCACAAATTCAGGCCACAAAATTCGAAAATCGGCAAATGTGATCCGAATTCGATGATTGATACCTCTATCTATAGGCGTTGAGACCTGTAATTGTCATACAATCTACCATTTGGATCGGTCGAATATTTCTACACGTTTCGGGGAAAATTCAATTTTTTTGAAAATCAACTGAACTATAGCCCACAAATTCAGGGCCACAAAATTCGAAAATCTGCAAATGTGCTCCGATTTCGATGATTGATACCTCTATCTATAGGCGTTGAGACCTGTAATTGTCATACAATCGACCATTTGGATCGGTCGAATATTTCTACACGTTTCGGGGAAAATTCAATTTTTTTGAAAATCAACTGAACTATAGCCCACAAATTCAGGGCCACAAAATTCGAAAATCTGCAAATGTGCTCCGATTTCGATGATTATACCTCTATCTATAGGCGTTGAGGACCTGTAATTGTCATCCAAACGGCCATTTGGATCGGTCGAATATTTCTACACGCTTCGTGGAAAATTCAATTTTTTGAAAATCAACTGAACTATAGCCCACAAGTTCAGGGCCACAAAATTCGAAAATCGGCAAATGTGATCCGAATTCGATGATTGATACCTCTATCTATAGGCGTTGAGACCTGTAATTGTCATACAATCTACCATTTGGATCGGTCGAATATTTCTACACGTTTCGGGGAAAATTCAATTTTTTTGAAAATCAACTGAACTATAGCCCACAAATTCAGGGCCACAAAATTCGAAAATCTGCAAATGTGCTCCGATTTCGATGATTGATACCTCTATCTATAGGCGTTGAGACCTGTAATTGTCATACAATCTACCATTTGGATCGGTCGAATATTTCTACACGTTTCGGGGAAAATTCAATTTTTTTGAAAATCAACTGAACTATAGCCCACAAATTCAGGGCCACAAAATTCGAAAATCTGCAAATGTGCTCCGATTTCGATGATTGATACCTCTATCTATAGGCGTTGAGACCTGTAATTGTCATCCAAACGGCCATTTGGATCGGTCGAATATTTCTACACGCTCGTGGAAAATTCAATTTTTTTGAAAATCAACTGAACTATAGCCCACAAGTTCAGGGCCACAAAATTCGAAAATCGGCAAATGTGATCCGAATTCGATGATTGATACCTCTATCTATAGGCGTTGAGACCTGTAATTGTCATACAATCTACCATTTGGATCGGTCGAATATTTCTACACGTTTCGGGAAAATTCAATTTTTTTGAAAATCAACTGAACTATAGCCTCATAAATTCAGGGCCACAAAATTCGAAAATCTGCAAATGTGCTCCGATTTCGATGATTGATACCTCTATCTATAGGCGTTGAGACCTGTAATTGTCATACAATCTACCATTTGGATCGGTCGAATATTTCTACACGTTTCGGGGAAAATTCAATTTTTTTGAAAATCAACTGAACTATAGCCCACAAATTCAGGGCCACAAAATTCGAAAATCGGCAAATGTGATCCGATTCGATGATTGATACCTCTATCTATAGGCGTTGAGACCTGTAATTGTCATACAATCTACCATTTGGATCGGTCGAATATTTCTACACGTTTCGGGGAAAATTCAATTTTTTTGAAAATCAACTGAACTATAGCCCACAAATTCAGGGCCACAAAATTCGAAAATCTGCAAATGTGCTCCGATTTCGATGATTGATACCTCTATCTATAGGCGTTGAGACCTGTAATTGTCATCCAAACGGACCATTTGGATCGGTCGAATATTTCTACACGCTTCGTGGAAAATTCAATTTTTTTGAAAATCAACTGAACTATAGCCCACAAATTCAGGGCCACAAAATTCGAAAATCGGCAAATGTGATCCGAATTCGATGATTGATACCTCTATCTATAGGCGTTGAGACCTGTAATTGTCATACAATCTACCATTTGGATCGGTCGAATATTTCTACACGTTTCGGGGAAAAATCAATTTTTTTGAAAATCAACTGAACTATAGCCCACAAATTCAGGGCCACAAAATTCGAAAATCGGCAAATGTGATCCGAATTCGATGATTGATACCTCTATCTATAGGCGTTGAGACCTGTAATTGTCATACAATCTACCATTTGGATCGGTCGAATATTTCTACACGTTTCGGGGAAAATTCAATTTTTTTGAAAATCAACTGAACTATAGCCCACAAATTCAGGGCCACAAAATTCGAAAATCTGCAAATGTGCTCCGATTTCGATGATTGATACCTCTATCTATAGGCGTTGAGACCTGTAATTGTCATCCAAACGGCCATTTGGATCGGTCGAATATTTCTACACGCTTCGTGGAAAATTCAATTTTTTTGAAAATCAACTGAACTATAGCCCACAAATTCAGGGCCACAAAATTCGAAAATCGGCAAATGTGATCCGAATTCGATGATTGATACCTCTATCTATAGGCGTTGAGACCTGTAATTGTCATACAATCTACCATTTGGATCGGTCGAATATTTCTACACGTTTCGGGGAAAATTCAATTTTTTTGAAAATCAACTGAACTATAGCCTCATAAATTCAGGGCCACAAAATTCGAAAATCGGCAAATGTGCTCCGATTTCGATGATTGATACCTCTATCTATAGGCGTTGAGACCTGTAATTGTCATACAATCTACCATTTGGATCGGTCGAATATTTCTACACGTTTCGGGGAAAATTCAATTTTTTTGAAAATCAACTGAACTATAGCCCACAAATTCAGGGCCACAAAATTCGAAAATCTGCAAATGTGCTCCGATTTCGATGATTGATACCTCTATCTATAGGCGTTGAGACCTGTAATTGTCATCCAAACGGCCATTTGGATCGGTCGAATATTTCTACACGCTTCGTGGAAAATTCAATTTTTTTGAAAATCAACTGAACTATAGCCCACAAGTTCAGGGCCACAAAATTCGAAAATCGGCAAATGTGATCCGAATTCGATGATTGATACCTCTATCTATAGGCGTTGAGACCTGTAATTGTCATACAATCTACCATTTGGATCGGGTCGAATATTTCTACACGTTTCGGGAAAATTCAATTTTTTTGAAAATCAACTGAACTATAGCCTCATAAATTCAGGGCCACAAAATTCGAAAATCTGCAAATGTGCTCCGATTTCGATGATTGATACCTCTATCTATAGGCGTTGAGACCTGTAATTGTCATACAATCTACCATTTGGATCGGTCGAATATTTCTACACGTTTCGGGGAAAATTCAATTTTTTTGAAAATCAACTGAACTATAGCCCACAAATTCAGGGCCACAAAATTCGAAAATCTGCAAATGTGCTCCGATTTCGATGATTGTACCTCTATCTATAGGCGTTGAGACCTGTAATTGTCATCCAAACGGCCATTTGGATCGGTCGAATATTTCTACACGCTTCGTGGAAAATTCAATTTTTTTGAAAATCAACTGAACTATAGCCCACAAGTTCAGGGCCACAAAATTCGAAAATCGGCAAATGTGATCCGAATTCGATGATTGATACCTCTATCTATAGGCGTTGAGACCTGTAATTGTCATACAATCTACCATTTGGATCGGTCGAATATTTCTACACGTTTCGGGGAAAATTCAATTTTTTTGAAAATCAACTGAACTATAGCCTCATAAATTCAGGGCCACAAAATTCGAAAATCTGCAAATGTGCTCCGATTCGATGATTGATACCTCTATCTATAGGCGTTGAGACCTGTAATTGTCATACAATCTACCATTTGGATCGGTCGAATATTTCTACACGTTTCGGGGAAAATTCAATTTTTTTGAAAATCAACTGAACTATAGCCCACAAATTCAGGGCCACAAAATTCGAAAATCTGCAAATGTGCTCCGATTTCGATGATTGATACCTCTATCTATAGGCGTTGAGACCTGTAATTGTCATCCAAACGGCCATTTGGATCGGTCGAATATTTCTACACGCTTCGTGGAAAATTCAATTTTTTTGAAAATCAACTGAACTATAGCCCACAAGTTCAGGGCCACAAAATTCGAAAATCGGCAAATGTGATCCGAATTCGATGATTGATACCTCTATCTATAGGCGTTGAGACCTGTAATTGTCATACAATCTACCATTTGGATCGGTCGAATATTTCTACACGTTTCGGGGAAAATTCAATTTTTTTGAAAATCAACTGAACTATAGCCTCATAAATTCAGGGCCACAAAATTCGAAAATCTGCAAATGTGCTCCGATTTCGATGATTGATACCTCTATCTATAGGCGTTGAGACCTGTAATTGTCATACAATCTACCATTTGGATCGGTCGAATATTTCTACACGTTTCGGGGAAAATTCAATTTTTTTGAAAATCAACTGAACTATAGCCCACAAATTCAGGGCCACAAAATTCGAAAATCTGCAAATGTGCTCCGATTTCGATGATTGATACCTCTATCTATAGGCGTTGAGACCTGTAATTGTCATCCAAACGGCCATTTGGATCGGTCGAATATTTCTACACGCTTCGTGGAAAATTCAATTTTTTTGAAAATCAACTGAACTATAGCCCACAAGTTCAGGGCCACAAAATTCGAAATCGGCAAATGTGATCCGAATTCGATGATTGATACCTCTATCTATAGGCGTTGAGACCTGTAATTGTCATACAATCTACCATTTGGATCGGTCGAATATTTCTACACGTTTCGGGGAAAATTCAATTTTTTTGAAAATCAACTGAACTATAGCCTCATAAATTCAGGGCCACAAAATTCGAAAATCTGCAAATGTGCTCCGATTTCGATGATTGATACCTCTATCTATAGGCGTTGAGACCTGTAATTGTCATACAATCTACCATTTGGATCGGTCGAATATTTCTACACGTTTCGGGGAAAATTCAATTTTTTGAAAATCAACTGAACTATAGCCCACAAATTCAGGGCCACAAAATTCGAAATCTGCAAATGTGCTCCGATTTCGATGATTGATACCTCTATCTATAGGCGTTGAGACCTGTAATTGTCATCCAAACGGCCATTTGGATCGGTCGAATATTTCTACACGCTTCGTGGAAAATTCAATTTTTTTGAAAATCAACTGAACTATAGCCCACAAGTTCAGGGCCACAAAATTCGAAAATCGGCAAATGTGATCCGAATTCGATGATTGATACCTCTATCTATAGGCGTTGAGACCTGTAATTGTCATACAATCTACCATTTGGATCGGTCGAATATTTCTACACGTTTCGGGGAAAATTCAATTTTTTTGAAAATCAACTGAACTATAGCCCACAAATTCAGGGCCACAAAATTCGAAAATCTGCAAATGTGATCCGAATTCGATGATTGATACCTCTATCTATAGGCGTTGAGACCTGTAATTGTCATACAATCTACCATTTGGATCGGTCGAATATTTCTACACGTTTCGGGGAAAATTCAATTTTTTTGAAAATCAACTGAACTATAGCCCACAAATTCAGGGCCACAAAATTCGAAAATCTGCAAATGTGCTCCGATTTCGATGATTGATACCTCTATCTATAGGCGTTGAGACCTGTAATTGTCATCCAATCTACCATTTGGATCGGTCGAATATTTCTACACGCTTTCGGGGAAAATTCAATTTTTTTGAAAATCAACTGAACTATAGCCCACAAATTCAGGGCCACAAAATTCGAAAATCGGCAAATGTGCTCCGAATTCGATGATTGATACCTCTATCTATAGGCGTTGAGACCTGTAATTGTCATACAAACGCCATTTGGATCGGTCGAATATTTCTACACGTTTCGGGAAAATTCAATTTTTTTGAAAATCAACTGAACTATAGCCCACAAATTCAGGGCCACAAAATTCGAAAATCGGCAAATGTGATCCGAATTCGATGATTGATACCTCTATCTATAGGCGTTGAGACCTGTAATTGTCATACAATCTACCATTTGGATCGGTCGAATATTTCTACACGTTTCGGGGAAAATTCAATTTTTTTGAAAATCAACTGAACTATAGCCCACAAATTCAGGGCACAAAATTCGAAAATCTGCAAATGTGCTCCGAATTCGATGATTGATACCTCTATCTATAGGCGTTGAGACCTGTAATTGTCATACAATCTACCATTTGGATCGGTCGAATATTTCTACACGTTTCGGGGAAAATTCAATTTTTTTGAAAATCAACTGAACTATAGCCCACAAATTCAGGGCCACAAAATTCGAAAATCGGCAAATGTGATCCGAATTCGATGATTGATACCTCTATCTATAGGCGTTGAGACCTGTAATTGTCATACAATCTACCATTTGGATCGGTCGAATATTTCTACACGTTTCGGGGAAAATTCAATTTTTTGAAAATCAACTGAACTATAGCCCACAAATTCAGGGCCACAAAATTCGAAAATCGGCAAATGTGATCCGAATTCGATGATTGATACCTCTATCTATAGGCGTTGAGACCTGTAATTGTCATACAATCTACCATTTGGATCGGTCGAATATTTCTACACGTTTCGGGGAAAATTCAATTTTTTTGAAAATCAACTGAACTATAGCCCACAAATTCAGGGCCACAAAATTCGAAAATCTGCAAATGTGCTCCGATTTCGATGATTGATACCTCTATCTATAGGCGTGAGACCTGTAATTGTCATCCAAACGGCCATTTGGATCGGTCGAATATTTCTACACGCTTCGTGGAAAATTCAATTTTTTTGAAAATCAACTGACTATAGCCCACAAATTCAGGGCCACAAAATTCGAAAATCGGCAAATGTGATCCGAATTCGATGATTGATACCTCTATCTATAGGCGTTGAGACCTGTAATTGTCATACAATCTACCATTTGGATCGGTCGAATATTTCTACACGTTTCGGGGAAAATTCAATTTTTTTGAAAATCAACTGAACTATAGCCCACAAATTCAGGGCCACAAAATTCGAAAATCGGCAAATGTGATCCGAATTCGATGATTGATACCTCTATCTATAGGCGTTGAGACCTGTAATTGTCATACAATCTACCATTTGGATCGGTCGAATATTTCTACACGTTTCGGGGAAAATTCAATTTTTTTGAAAATCAACTGAACTATAGCCCACAAATTCAGGGCCACAAAATTCGAAAATCGGCAAATGTGATCCGATTTCGATGATTGATACCTCTATCTATAGGCGTTGAGACCTGTAATTGTCATACAATCTACCATTTGGATCGGTCGAATATTTCTACACGTTTCGGGGAAAATTCAATTTTTTTGAAAATCAACTGAACTATAGCCCACAAATTCAGGGCCACAAAATTCGAAAATCTGCAAATGTGCTCCGATTTCGATGATTGATACCTCTATCTATAGGCGTTGAGACCTGTAATTGTCATCCAAACGGCCATTTGGATCGGTCGAATATTTCTACACGCTTCGTGGAAAATTCAATTTTTTTGAAAATCAACTGAACTATAGCCCACAAGTTCAGGGCCACAAAATTCGAAAATCGGCAAATGTGATCCGAATTCGATGATTGATACCTCTATCTATAGGCGTTGAGACCTGTAATTGTCATACAATCTACCATTTGGATCGGTCGAATATTTCTACACGTTTCGGGGAAAATTCAATTTTTTTGAAAATCAACTGAACTATAGCCTCATAAATTCAGGGCCACAAAATTCGAAAATCTGCAAATGTACTCCGATTTCGATGATTGATACTCTATCTATAGGCGTTGAGACCTGTAATTGTCATACAATCTACCATTTGGATCGGTCGAATATTTCTACACGTTTCGGGGAAAATTCAATTTTTTTGAAAATCAACTGAACTATAGCCCACAAATTCAGGGCCACAAAATTCGAAAATCTGCAAATGTGCTCCGATTTCGATGATTGATACCTCTATCTATAGGCGTTGAGACCTGTAATTGTCATCCAAACGGCCATTTGGATCGGTCGAATATTTCTACACGCTTCGTGGAAAATTCAATTTTTTTGAAAATCAACTGAACTATAGCCCACAAGTTCAGGGCCACAAAATTCGAAAATCGCAAATGTGATCCGAATTCGATGATTGATACCTCTATCTATAGGCGTTGAGACCTGTAATTGTCATACAATCTACCATTTGGATCGGTCGAATATTTCTACACGTTTCGGGGAAAATTCAATTTTTTTGAAAATCAACTGAACTATAGCCTCATAAATTCAGGGCCACAAAATTCGAAAATCTGCAAATGTGCTCCGATTTCGATGATTGATACCTCTATCTATAGGCGTTGAGACCTGTAATTGTCATACAATCTACCATTTGGATCGGTCGAATATTTCTACACGTTTCGGGGAAAATTCAATTTTTTTGAAAATCAACTGAACTATAGCCCACAAATTCAGGGCCACAAAATTCGAAAATCGGCAAATGTGATCCGAATTCGATGATTGATACCTCTATCTATAGGCGTTGAGACCTGTAATTGTCATACAATCTACCATTTGGATCGGTCGAATATTTCTACACGTTTCGGGGAAAATTCAATTTTTTTGAAAATCAACTGAACTATAGCCCACAAATTCAGGGCCACAAAATTCGAAAATCTGCAAATGTGCTCCGATTTCGATGATTGATACCTCTATCTATAGGCGTTGAGACCTGTAATTGTCATCCAAACGGCCATTTGGATCGGTCGAATATTTCTACACGCTTCGTGGAAAATTCAATTTTTTTGAAAATCAACTGAACTATAGCCCACAAGTTCAGGGCCACAAAATTCGAAAATCGGCAAATGTGATCCGAATTCGATGATTGATACCTCTATCTATAGGCGTTGAGACCTGTAATTGTCATACAATCTACCATTTGGATCGGTCGAATATTTCTACACGTTTCGGGGAAAATTCAATTTTTTTGAAAATCAACTGAACTATAGCCTCATAAATTCAGGGCCACAAAATTCGAAAATCTGCAAATGTGCTCCGATTTCGATGATTGATACCTCTATGCTCTATCTATAGGCGTTGAGACCTGTAATTGTCATACAATCTACCATTTGGATCGGTCGAATATTTCTACACGTTTCGGGGAAAATTCAATTTTTTTGAAAATCAACTGAACTATAGCCCACAAATTCAGGGCCACAAAATTCGAAAATCTGCAAATGTGCTCCGATTTCGATGATTGATACCTCTATCTATAGGCGTTGAGACCTGTAATTGTCATCCAAACGGCCATTTGGATCGGTCGAATATTTCTACACGCTTCGTGGAAAATTCAATTTTTTTGAAAATCAACTGAACTATAGCCCACAAGTTCAGGGCCACAAAATTCGAAAATCGGCAAATGTGATCCGAATTCGATGATTGATACCTCTATCTATAGGCGTTGAGACCTGTAATTGTCATACAATCTACCATTTGGATCGGTCGAATATTTCTACACGTTTCGGGGAAAATTCAATTTTTTTGAAAATCAACTGAACTATAGCCTCATAAATTCAGGGCCACAAAATTCGAAAATCTGCAAATGTGCTCCGATTTCGATGATTGATACCTCTATCTATAGGCGTTGAGACCTGTAATTGTCATACAATCTACCATTTGGATCGGTCGAATATTTCTACACGTTTCGGGGAAAATTCAATTTTTTTGAAAATCAACTGAACTATAGCCCACAAATTCAGGGCCACAAAATTCGAAAATCTGCAAATGTGCTCCGATTTCGATGATTGATACCTCTATCTATAGGCGTTGAGACCTGTAATTGTCATCAAACGGCCATTTGGATCGGTCGAATATTTCTACACGCTTCGTGGAAAATTCAATTTTTTTGAAAATCAACTGAACTATAGCCCACAAGTTCAGGGCCACAAAATTCGAAAATCGGCAAATGTGATCCGAATTCGATGATTGATACCTCTATCTATAGGCGTTGAGACCTGTAATTGTCATACAATCTACCATTTGGATCGGTCGAATATTTCTACACGTTTCGGGGAAAATTCAATTTTTTTGAAAATCAACTGAACTATAGCCTCATAAATTCAGGGCCACAAAATTCGAAAATCTGCAAATGTGCTCCGATTTCGATGATTGATACCTCTATCTATAGGCGTTGAGACCTGTAATTGTCATACAATCTACCATTTGGATCGGTCGAATATTTCTACACGTTTCGGGGAAAATTCAATTTTTTTGAAAATCAACTGAACTATAGCCCACAAATTCAGGGCCACAAAATTCGAAAATCTGCAAATGTGCTCCGATTTCGATGATTGATACCTCTATCTATAGGCGTTGAGACCTGTAATTGTCATCCAAACGGCCATTTGGATCGGTCGAATATTTCTACACGCTTCGTGGAAAATTCAATTTTTTTGAAAATCAACTGAACTATAGCCCACAAGTTCAGGGCCACAAAATTCGAAAATCGGCAAATGTGATCCGAATTCGATGATTGATACCTCTATCTATAGGCGTTGAGACCTGTAATTGTCATACAATCTACCATTTGGATCGGTCGAATATTTCTACACGTTTCGGGGAAAATTCAATTTTTTTGAAAATCAACTGAACTATAGCCTCATAAATTCAGGGCCACAAAATTCGAAAATCTGCAAATGTGCTCCGATTTCGATGATTGATACCTCTATCTATAGGCGTTGAGACCTGTAATTGTCATACAATCTACCATTTGGATCGGTCGAATATTTCTACACGTTTCGGGGAAAATTCAATTTTTTTGAAAATCAACTGAACTATAGCCCACAAATTCAGGGCCACAAAATTCGAAAATCTGCAAATGTGCTCCGATTTCGATGATTGATACCTCTATCTATAGGCGTTGAGACCTGTAATTGTCATCCAAACGGCCATTTGGATCGGTCGAATATTTCTACACGCTTCGTGGAAAATTCAATTTTTTTGAAAATCAACTGAACTATAGCCCACAAATTCAGGGCCACAAAATTCGAAAATCTGCAAATGTGCTCCGATTTCGATGATTGATACCTCTATCTATAGGCGTTGAGACCTGTAATTGTCATCCAAACGGCCATTTGGATCGGTCGAATATTTCTACACGCTTCGTGGAAAATTCAATTTTTTGAAAATCAACTGAACTATAGCCCACAAGTTCAGGGCCACAAAATTCGAAAATCGGCAAATGTGATCCGAATTCGATGATTGATACCTCTATCTATAGGCGTTGAGACCTGTAATTGTCATACAATCTACCATTTGGATCGGTCGAATATTTCTACACGTTTCGGGGAAAATTCAATTTTTTTGAAAATCAACTGAACTATAGCCCACAAATTCAGGGCCACAAAATTCGAAAATCTGCAAATGTGCTCCGATTTCGATGATTGATACCTCTATCTATAGGCGTTGAGACCTGTAATTGTCATCCAAACGGCCATTTGGATCGGTCGAATATTTCTACACGCTTCGTGGAAAATTCAATTTTTTTGAAAATCAACTGAACTATAGCCCACAAGTTCAGGGCCACAAAATTCGAAAATCGGCAAATGTGATCCGAATTCGATGATTGATACCTCTATCTATAGGCGTTGAGACCTGTAATTGTCATACAATCTACCATTTGGATCGGTCGAATATTTCTACACGTTTCGGGAAAATTCAATTTTTTTTGAAAATCAACTGAACTATAGCCTCATAAATTCAGGGCCACAAAATTCGAAAATCTGCAAATGTGCTCCGATTTCGATGATTGATACCTCTATCTATAGGCGTTGAGACCTGTAATTGTCATACAATCTACCATTTGGATCGGTCGAATATTTCTACACGTTTCGGGGAAAATTCAATTTTTTTGAAAATCAACTGAACTATAGCCCACAAATTCAGGGCCACAAAATTCGAAAATCTGCAAATGTGCTCCGATTTCGATGATTGATACCTCTATCTATAGGCGTTGAGACCTGTAATTGTCATCCAAACGGCCATTTGGATCGGTCGAATATTTCTACACGCTTCGTGGAAAATCAATTTTTTTGAAAATCAACTGAACTATAGCCCACAAATTCAGGGCCACAAAATTCGAAAATCTGCAAATGTGCTCCGATTTCGATGATTGATACCTCTATCTATAGGCGTTGAGACCTGTAATTGTCATCCAAACGGCCATTTGGATCGGTCGAATATTTCTACACGCTTCGTGAAAATTCAATTTTTTTGAAAATCAACTGAACTATAGCCCACAAGTTCAGGGCCACAAAATTCGAAAATCTGCAAATGTGCTCCGATTTCGATGATTGATACCTCTATCTATAGGCGTTGAGACCTGTAATTGTCATACAATCTACCATTTGGATCGGTCGAATATTTTCTACACGTTTCGGGGAAAATTCAATTTTTTTGAAAATCAACTGAACTATAGCCCACAAATTCAGGGCCTACAAAATTCGAAAATCTGCAAATGTGCTCCGATTTCGATGATTGATACCTCTATCTATAGGCGTTGAGACCTGTAATTGTCATCCAAACGGCCATTTGGATCGGTCGAATATTTCTACACGCTTCGTGGAAAATTCAATTTTTTTGAAAATCAACTGAACTATAGCCCACAAGTTCAGGGCCACAAAATTCGAAAATCGGCAAATGTGATCCGAATTCGATGATTGATACCTCTATCTATAGGCGTTGAGACCTGTAATTGTCATACAATCTACCATTTGGATCGGTCGAATATTTCTACACGTTTCGGGGAAAATTCAATTTTTTTGAAAATCAACTGAACTATAGCCTCATAAATTCAGGGCCACAAAATTCGAAAATCTGCAAATGTGCTCCGATTTCGATGATTGATACCTCTCATCTATAGGCGTTGAGACCTGTAATTGTCATACAATCTACCATTTGGATCGGTCGAATATTTCTACACGTTTCGGGGAAAATTCAATTTTTTTGAAAATCAACTGAACTATAGCCCACAAATTCAGGGCACAAAATTCGAAAATCTGCAAATGTGCTCCGATTTCGATGATTGATACCTCTATCTATAGGCGTTGAGACCTGTAATTGTCATCCAAACGGCCATTTGGATCGGTCGAATATTTCTACACGCTTCGTGGAAAATTCAATTTTTTTGAAAATCAACTGAACTATAGCCCACAAATTCAGGGCCACAAAATTCGAAAATCTGCAAATGTGCTCCGATTTCGATGATTGATACCTCTATCTATAGGCGTTGAGACCTGTAATTGTCATCCAAACGGCCATTTGGATCGGTCGAATATTTCTACACGCTTCGTGGAAAATTCAATTTTTTTGAAAATCAACTGAACTATAGCCCACAAGCTCAGGGCCACAAAATTCGAAAATCGGCAAATGTGATCCGAATTCGATGATTGATACCTCTATCTATAGGCGTTGAGACCTGTAATTGTCATACAATCTACCATTTGGATCGGTCGAATATTTCTACACGTTTCGGGGAAAATTCAATTTTTTTGAAAATCAACTGAACTATAGCCCACAAATTCAGGGCCACAAAATTCGAAAATCTGCAAATGTGCTCCGATTTCGATGATTGATACCTCTATCTATAGGCGTTGAGACCTGTAATTGTCATCCAAACGGCCATTTGGATCGGTCGAATATTTCTACACGCTTCGTGGAAAATTCAATTTTTTTGAAAATCAACTGAACTATAGCCCACAAGTTCAGGGCCACAAAATTCGAAAATCGGCAAATGTGATCCGAATTCGATGATTGATACCTCTATCTATAGGCGTTGAGACCTGTAATTGTCATACAATCTACCATTTGGATCGGTCGAATATTTCTACACGTTTCGGGGAAAATTCATTTTTTTTGAAAATCAACTGAACTATAGCCCACAAATTCAGGCCACAAAATT